>OZ014534.1:12662578-15176694 GCA_963966105.1 Volucella zonaria
ACGGTATAACACCTGCTGAGCTACAGAGGTCCTCAGATATTATCCTGCCTACGCTAGAGAATATCATGAGGACCTGTGTATAACTGATCCACATTCCACTGTAATGCAGAGAAGACAATGTAGTTTTCATTCCCAAAGCCCGAAAATGTTCTCATGCTGTCCCAAAGGACCTCAGACCTATAAGTCTCAGTGGCAGTGGCTCAAGTGGTAGTGGACTGGCTTCCAAATCGGAAGGTTCGGTGTTCGAATCCCAGCCTCGCCCGAAAGACATATTCATTTTTTCAGTTAACGAAAATCAAGTAAGTTGAGTAATTGACTAGAAACCAACATCAAGCCAACTTCCACAAAGAATTTAGTCTCCCCATTAAATGTTGGATGCGACCGATGGAACTACAGAGCCCAAACATCTTTCTTTCTCTCTCTATATCCCATTTTCCAAAAAAATTAACACATGTTGAGGCATTATAAGTGTATTCATACCCACTTGAGTGTGTATGATTTAAAAAAAAAAAAAATCTTTTCTTCTGAAAACTCTAGAACGCCTGATTGATATCCGTATACGAGCAAAAATTGATCCAAGACTTTTGTCAACGGCTCAACATGCCTACTGTAAAGAAAAGTCGGTGGAAATGGCTCTGTATTCACTGACTAGCCACATCAAACGATCTCTACAATATTGAGAGTACGCAATGGTTGCTTTCCTGGATATAGAAGGTGTCTTTAATAACGTCAACATATCCGTAATCACGACTGCGCTGTCAACTCTGCAGGTAGACAACCTACTTGGGGAGTTGATCAGTCTTATGCGAAATAGCAGGGCAATCTGCTAGAAGATGTGTCAGCAGAGGTAAGGTGGTGTCATCTCTCCCCTTGTCTGGAACTTAGTGGTTAATAAACTGCTGATATACCTGGAAGCGTGTGGTAGCAGGGTGAGTGCCTACGCAGATGACGTTTCTGCAGCCTTCTCAGGTAAGCATCTTAATACTGGTAAAGAACTCCTTCAACTAAATCCCAACAGATTAGCCCGATGGGCAGATCGCTGTGAATTGGGAGTAAACCCCCATAAAACTGATCTTGTCCTCTTTTCCCGGAAATACAAAATTCCAATTATAGACCCTCCTTCAATAAACGGTATGAGTTTAGTATTTTCCGGTACAGCAAAATATCTGGGACTCATTTTTGACAGGAAACTAAACTGGAAACCTAACATTCAAGAAAGAGTCAATAAAGCTACAGTAGCTTTATTCTCTTGCAAAAAAGCCATTGAAAATAAATGGGGCCTTCAATCTCGCATAGCCCACTGGCTATACATCTCAGTTATAAGCCGATACTCACCTACGGGGTTGCTGTCTGCTGGGCGGCCTTAGATAATGCAGTCAACTGCACCAAACTAAACCGAGTCCAAAGAAGAGCATGTCTATGCATAAGCGGAGCCATACGGTCTACTCCCACTGCGGCATTAGACATTCTGCTTCACTTGACACCCCTCGATATTTTCAGCAGGCAAGTAGCAGCGACTGCAGTTATCAAGTCCCTGGATTCAGTCTCACGAAATTCTAAAACCGCCCTTCAATGCCGACCATCTCTTATGGAGGTGGCAGAGCAGTTCAACCTTCACGGAAGAGTACCCGACCACCACGAAGAGTGGTCGTGGGTTAAGATGTTAAAAATGGGCGCCACGCGATTGCTCTTCCGTTTAACTACCCACACCCAGAATCGCGACTAAATGTGGGATTCGCGCTTTTTCAGTGGATACCTCGAGCAAAAGGAAAACAAAACAATAATAGAAAAAAAAATTAATGCAGAGCGCTACAAAATGAAACACGGTCTTCCAAAACGTTAACAGGAAAAGTTGTTAATTCACAAATATCTCTTACGTGCTAACTTAATTCTAACTTAATTAAATTCACAAATTCATCATTTAAAATCTTACATCTAAGTAACAGCTCAGAAAATAATAAATATTATACCAAAAAAAAAAAGACAAAATCCTCGGAATCGAACCGGAAACAACGTTGGCACCTAAGCGATAACAGCTAATACCACATTTTCATAAATCCCGGTCAAAAAAAAAAAAAAATATCGGCCGGCATATAGGCTCCCGCTTATTTAAGACTTAACTAGGTGCATAAGTAATCGTAAACTTATCTGATTTTTCCTTGTTGGTAGCTCCATATGCTCGGTTCTCGGCTTCGTACCTTCAGAAAACTGATTCGGCCAAGGTGTAGCCGTCACTTTTCCGAAAATAAAAAAAAACTGTTTTTAACTACCGTCTTTACAGTCTGTTTTTTTTCCTTTCACTTATTTTCGCAATATGTAAGTGGTTATTGGTTTTTGTTTCATTTCACTTGCTTTCCAGCTCGCTAACTGACATCCTTTTTTTCTATTTTTTCGGCGCAGCCTCCCAGTCGCCTGTTTTCTCCGAACTCGTACCACCTAACAGATCCGTTTTTTTCCTTGTTCAACTGGTTCGTCAGATCAGACCACATCTCCTGATTTTCCACATCCGCTAATTCTAACCGAAGGAATATCATACCATATGATAACCATGAGGTCGGATCGCGTATGTGGAAACTAGAACCATTGAAACTAGAGAAAAAAAAAGATATCCCTATACGGAGATTTGAACCTGGGCATCGAGAATTGTTTGCCGGGCTGGCTACCCGCTGACCCACGTTATTGCTGCCGTCGACGGTGCCAAGATACGAGCAGGTTGGGATAGTACTAAGGATGGCTGGAAGTTTATTTTTAATTACTAGCGAACGAAAACCTGCTCACTATAACCCATAATAACCTTTCCTGGGTGCAGGGCCACAGAAACAATCCAGGGAACTCGCCAAAACTGGAACTACTCTACCTATTCTACCGGAAAAGGGTAGCATAGGTTTACCAATCGCTACGTGCAAATTAATATTAAACCTGGATGCCAATAAAAGAACAGACCTTAGGTGAACTGCTGAATCAGCATGTCTAGCGACTAAACAGATCTCGCAAAAGCCAGAGTCTCATCCTTCTAAATAGGAAACATCTCAGCGCCATCATAGGTGTCATCACTGCACACTGCCTCATACTTAGGCAAGCATGAAAGAAGGCTTGGTTATTTTACAAACGATTTCTGTACAAGCTGCATGGGCGAGGAGGAACAGGAGACAATCCTTCACCTACTCTGTACATGTCCAGATCTCTCAGAGAAGAAAACTTCACTTAGGAGCTTTCGTCTACAATGACCTAAACTATCTAAAGAATATAGACGTAAACAGTCTCCTACGTCTCATCGTACACTCAAACTTGTTTAATTATCAAGAGGATCATAGATCCACGTGGAATCTTAATGGGCCAATAGGCCTAAGTTAGTTAGTGTTTCCAACAGCCACTCTTACCTATCTAAATACCTGTATAAATTTATATACGTATATAAGTTCTGCACTGTTCTCCGAAAGGGTGGTAACGTTATAAAAATAGATTACTTTTTGTACTTTTGGTTTTGGCTGAATTTAAAACTCATACCTTCTTGCGTAGTAGTCGGTAGACCTATACCTTATAATCAGCTTAGTAAGGGATGTTACCATGTATGGATTCACATTTGAACAACGATAAGTTAAAGAAAATATTTTTCACACTTATTTACGCTGATGTAAATAAATTAACGAATTATTCAACCATTCCTTGTATATACAGAGAAAAGATCGTTGCCTATTAAGCAGAACGATGAGACTTTTGGCTACACGGTTTTGTTTTATTAACAAACAAAATTACCGCATATAGAGTAGGATAAATCAAAAATAAACCACTTGATAGATATCGTTACTAGACATAGTGAATGAATGTTTGTTTTTAATATATTTGAAATATATTCAGCTAGACGAGATCAACCGGAATCCAAACCATATGATATCATGGATCACATACATATATGAAAATACCACAGGAATTACGAGAAAATTTCGTTTTTGATGAAGTGATAGATTATGCTGTTAAACTAAAAACAATTAATGCCTTCAAAGCATATAAAACCAACCTACATCGGTACCTATCCATCTTTTCTCCCTAAATTTCTTTCGTGTACAAACATTTTAAGGGTTCCTTAACCCGTTGAGCGCGCGCTAATTTATAAAAAAAATATATATAGGACCATCATTTCTTGATGCCGCAAATTATTCATTATAGTGTTTTAAAAGATGTGGATACCAAATACTAAATACGAACTTAGACAATAGTTAGTCTACTCTGACTGAAAAGGGATTTTAATTTGTTTAAATTTTTTTTAATTCTTTAATTTAATTTATCGACGTTATTTCAATGACAGCTTTGCAGATTTTTGTTTGATTAGTTTTTTTTTTTAATTCCTAAATCGAATTATTCTTGGTGATCTCTCTATAGGCGTTGAGGTATTGTTACCTAGGCCTAGGCTAGGCATTTCTTCTCCATTATACGAATATTTAAAATAAAGTCGTAGTATCACTTTCTCATTATCGCAATATAAACGTGAATGAAATTTCACTTAGTAATTATAATTAACGTGACTTAAATTTTTTTTGTTCGTTTTGCGAAAAATACCTGTTTGAGAGGTAGCCAAAAGATACACAATGAAAAGGGAAAAGCAGAAAATAAAAAAAAAATAAAGAAAGCAAAGAACACGCAGAAGACACTTGCACCTGGAGAAAGCATCCGGCAAGCAACACATTCTTCGGTTGCAAAAGAAATTTTGCGAAAATATGTACATAAATGGCAGGTCGTTGTGTTAATTGATTGGTGGCATACTCGGACCTATACTTTTTTCCCACAAAAATGCGTAAAAAAACGTTCAAAGCCCAGGCGACTACAATTGAAATTCCATAGATAGGTTTTGGAATTAAATAAATGAATTTCGATCGTGTTAAATTGATGAAAAATTAAAATGTGAACCTTAATACGAGTATACGAGTACGAGCAAGTAGAATATAAGTATGATAGTTTCTCCTACTGTCGATTCTCGACAACATGTACTTAAGTCGTTTTTGTAAGAGCCACAAGAGAAACACAGATGCCCATGAAAATGTTGAATTCAAGAGCACAATTCCAGTACTCGTATAAAGTAAAAAAGACGAACTAGTTTCTCTGGCACACGAGTAGGTTTTGCCTAGATAAATCAATCTGATTCAATACGTGACTTTGCATGCACAAAGAAGGCCGTAATCTCACCTTAATGCTTTCATTGTCATTGATTGAGATTAGTAAGTCAAATTGCAGTAATGGTAGTGGTAAGACTAAGAATACTTGTATGTCGAGTGAGTATTTGACGGCGCTATTGACAAGTGCTTAGGATGTTTACAGAATGTTAATGAAAGTTGAATGTGCTCATTGTTGTTGTGCTGACAACCTCATTTATTTGACATGATTAACTTTCATTGGAAACAAATGTTGCTGCTCTTGCTTTTACATTGTACAGGTTAACCACCTGATTAGTACACATATACGAACAGGTACATAGGTGTATACCTATGTACATCTGTACATACATACATACACGTACAAATGTGTAATAACATATGTAGGTAAGTATTGATTTTTGAATATAATGAAATGGGATCTTCTATAAGATACTTACTCGCATACTTCGAAGACGACCTGTTGCAGAAGATCGGGGAACTTCTGGACAATGGTAACTGGTTGACCTGATGTAAGACTCACTCCGTACATGGGCGCCGTAGTATTGTAACGAGTTTTGCAGAGGCGAGCAGGTGTTCCTCTGCATTGATCCGACAACGGAGAGTTATTAAGCGCTCGACCTAGAATGATGAGATGATCAGAAACCTATTATATTGTAGTATATAATGAACTAAAAATATCTATAAGAATGAATGAAAAAATATACATACATATGAGTATGTGCATTGTATTTTTAAATAAATTAAATAAATTAAAAAATTTAAAAGTACGGTTTACGTTAAGGCCCAGCCTGTTCACTCACTTTGTTGTCATTTTGCAATTTCGTATACAGTGATTTTGAAGGACGGGAGAGTGAAAGGCTTTTTCATGGGCAGAAGAGTAATAACGTCTGAAAAATTACTCATTATGATTTTTGCTCTCGGCTGTGGTCTGAGCTTTGAATTCTGCGCCTTAGTAGTCAACTAACGAAACCATTAGGCCAAAACTAAAGCAACAAATCTAATACTTTTTATAAGAGCCCTTATTTTTAATAAATTCATCACATCTGCGTGTCATCGAAGATATCAAATCTGAAATTGTGGTTTGCGGTATTTTTTGCCATTCAATTCTTAATGCTTGAAATTGTTCTCGCTTATTCATGAAATGTTCTCCAGCAACCCGTCGTTTTAGTATCCCAAAGAGGATTTCAATGGGATTCACGTCTAATGATTGTACCGACCAATCAAGAGCTTGCACACTATAGTCATTTAACCAATCCTGTACCACCTTCGAAGTATGCTTCGAGTCGTTATCGTGGTGAAACACCCATTGAAGTGGCATATTCCATTCAGCATGGGGCATCATTTTCATCTCCATAATATTTTTATACTTAAAACGATCCATTATCCCTTCACTCTGGTGAAAGGGACTAACGCCATTAGTTGACAAGCATGTCCACACCATCGCGCTACCACCTCCATGCTTTGATGTAACTTTTTAAGTTCCGAGGATTGAGTTTCTCTGCTTTCCGATGTCTTACTCTTGACATACCATTCGAATTGACCAGATTGAACTTAGATTCGTCGCTGAAACGGACAGTTCTATATTTGTGTATGGACCAATTCAGATGCATTCTGGCGAAATTTAACCTAATAATTAAAAACAATTTGCTTGGTTTATGTTTGTGCTTTTAAAACGAGATTTTTTGAAAAGTACCTTTTCTGGAAATGAATTTTTTTAAGCGTAGGCTTTTTTGCAGACCTGTAACTTTTTAAGTCGTTTTCGATTGCTCGTCTTCGAACCGTAGCTGGATGAAAGGTTAAATTTAGTGTTCTGACAACCCTTTGGGGGTTTCGACCCCGAAATTTTTCGAGGTCGATCTCCCAAATGTACCGCAGTTACATATACCGTTGTTCTATACTTTTTAATTAGGCGGGAAAGAATGGATCGGTTTATATGTATTATATTTCTTGGTTATGGAAATTTGGGTCTCTCCATTAAAAAAATGTTTAATTATTTGTGATTTAATTTCATCAGCAAATTTATTTCATACCATAGTTGTAGCTCCACCGACAAGAAAGATATCCGTTTGACAGATCAATGACTCACTTCCTTATACGAGTAGGTAGATAAGAATATGATGGAACATGAAAAAGTACCGCTAACTTTTTTCTTTAGTTTTGCATACTGCCGTATATTACATACACTTGCTGTTGTTGTGATTTTCTTTTAAAGAAGTTGTTATGCTTTTGGAAAATACATTACCACATTTCTCTTTCATCATTACATAAATCTTCATATGTACATTTTAATTTATATGTGAGAGCTAAGTTTGTTGCTTTTGTTTTGCACAATACTGTATGTATAGTATCCAATGGCAAAATACTATGTATTTGTAGGCTGATCAAGATGCCTTAAGATCCAAGAGAAAGAAGTAAAGGGTGTTTTTTTAAGAGGTACCGACAAAAAGGTGAAGACTTTTACAGGACATTTAATATTTGAAAATAGTTTCGGGTATATAGTATGTCCACTACGCCTGACCGATTCTAGAGGTCCACTTTTCGACCACATTTTCGAGCAACTTACTCGAACAATGATTTGCTCCAAAGCGTCAATCGCTGCTGATTTATCGGCATAAACTAGTGACTTGACGTAGCCCTACAGAAAATAATCCAATGGCGTTAAATCGCACTTGGACTCGGTGGTCAATTGACGGATCCATTTCTTTGAATGACTCTATTTCGATATCGTGTTTTCAATAAAGCGATACTCGTATTTTCGTTGGTAGTATGGGGCGGAGCACCATTCTGTGGGAATTACAGTTCTTCCACATTGATGTCGCGCAAACTTGGAAACAAATAATCATTGATCATCGCATTGTACCAGTGTCTAAAAATCGATGATGCCAACGGCGTTCAATCCGCACCACACGGTACATTTTTCTGGATGCAATGGCATCTGACAAACTTCTTTAGGATTGTCCCCTCTCCAAATATATTAATTCTGCTTATTTATGTAGCCTTTTAACCAGAAATAAGCCCCATCACAGAACAAACTTCTACGGTAAAAAACTGGGTCGACTTCCCCTTAATTTAAAGTCCAACCCGACGCAATAAATTTTCACGCGGCTATTGCTCGTGTACCAGTTGGAACTTACTCGTATAAGCCTTAATACCAAGATTTGTACGCAGAATTTTCCAGATAGTGTATGAGCAAAGGCCAAGCGAACGATGATGAATTGATAAATTGGGGTCCTCTTTAACACAAGCTTCCACAGCTGCGATATTTCCTTCCGAACGCACTGTTCTCATTCTTTTTGGTGTGTGCGTATCTAATAGCGTTAATTGGGCGTGCAAATTTTCAATTTCACGAAGTGCTCTACAAGTTTCGCGAACAGTGTTTCAATTTTGAAAATACAGAGTGCGTCACTAAAGTTCCTCGACTGGTATTAGAAAAAAAATTGAAACAAGATATTATGATATTTTTTGATTTTATTATTCGAAATATGTTCCCCTATCTTCACTGCACTTGTTACAATGGGTTAATAAAGATTCAAATTCGTGTCCCAGCTCATTTTGTGAAATTGAGTGGCCCGAAATATGATCTTTTTTGGCATTTTAATTTCAATTTTGAATAAAGAGAGAAGTCACAGGGTGCCAAATCAGGTGAAGACGGCCGATAATTCAACACACAGTCTTGATTTCGTGCCACTAATTGACGTACAATTAGTGTGCTGTGACTCGAGGCATTATCGTGTAACAGAGACCAATTTCCAGAATTGCGATATCCGGGTCGAATACGGCGGATTATTCAAAACGGAGATAATATTCACCAGTAGCTGTTTGACCAGATGGAACGAACTCCTTATGGATAATTTCTTCGCTATCGAAAAACGTGTTGAGCATTCTAAATTTCAACGATTTGAAACCCTTGTTGTGGTGTTAGTCTTTCCATAATGAAATTTCAAACTGTACTGAAAATGAATGAAGTTTATTACATATTAAGTATGTCAATAAGGGATTTTCTTCTTTTAGGTACTAAAAAAAATAGAGCCGGTCGGCATAGAGCTTTCAGTACAAATAATGCTACTTGAAATTTTTAAAAGGAATCTAAAATAAAAAAAGGAAATCTAATGCAAAAAACTTACGTTACTATCTCTAAACAGCATTAACACAAATAAGAGCAAAGACGAGTTTACCACGTGTTTTCAATGGTTTAAACCGCAGATACAACATATTACTCCATTAGCTAATAGTGTAGCCAATATTTGTGGCAATCTTCGCAACAGATACATATATTCATATCCGAGACCCTTAGAGCAGGTAGATGGCTAAAATTTCATTTATATTTGAAATCGGAATTACTTGCCATGTCCCCGGACTTAATAACTAAGATGTGGATTAGAATTTTGCACAACTGGGGAAAAGCTAGGGTTGTCATATAGTAGTTCATAAGATGAGTAATAGGTGGTACAATTAATTTGATGAATAGAAAAGAATAGAATAAATATAATGAATAATTTCGTGTTTGAACTATTAAGTACTCTAAATCATTTCAACGTCAGTGTTATCTTTCATTAAATCACAACCCCAACTTGCCAGGCATCGGCGAGGCTTTCTGTTAACAGTTGTTAAATTATTATCAAACCAGTTTTTACTTACTTATAAAACATCGACAAAGAAATTAGCAAACAAATATTTTAAATTAAAATTGCTGACTCGAAAATTATCAGGAGACTTCGACGGAACATTAACCATAAAACAATATAAGTTGATTACCTTTCACACAGTTTTGATGACATGACATGGAGAAAATGTCCAACTATGCATGCTAACCAATTGGAGAAAGCTAACGAAAGCCGAGGAAGAACTCAAATCTTTGCAGAACTATATTTGCCTATCAAGTGTAGGATATCTATTTATTTAGGCACCACAGTCCAGGTTGGACCTGAACCTCAACCAACAAGCCTCTCCTTCTCGATCGCAAGCCAGATGCCTTCAATTGTGTACGTCGAGTTATTTCAGGGTCTTTTCCATTTGCGGGCGCTCCCTAGGTGAAGTCTTTCTAGCTGGCGTACAACTTCTCTGGGCTGAACGCAAAGATTGTATTCGTATATAATAAATTTCCATCTTTTATTATTTAAGAACTTTAAAATCTGACGAATAAATGCCCAAATAAACCAACCAAACCAAGGGGACGACAGCCTAATAATATCGACCTCGAACGAAAAAACCACTTTGAAACGTCGTCGTAGAATACGAGTACATATATCCCACGTACTGAGTGATTGTTGATTTGAACGTTAACCTTTGGAATGTGCATTACTTGACATTCTTATAACTCTTTTCTTAATTTCATTTGAACGTCATGTTTTCATTTTTTATTTTTGGCTTAGAAAGTGAAAAAATATGTTATGAGCATGTCATAAAACCAGTACACTTAACCAACATAGTGCATCCCAACGAGCTTATTATACATATGTATATATTCATGCATATGCTTATGAAAGCATACACTAGCTGTCAAACCTGCTCAAGTAAAAATAATTTTTTTAGTTGGCATTCATTTTTGGATAGAGATTGTTAACCAGAGAAAGTAATTTGGACAGCATCGTGAATAAAGAAAATTTTTTTGGAAAATTGGCAATGCTTACATGGGCTGAATAAACATAGCTACATGCCTATATAACATATGTATGTGCATATGCACATACAGGATGCGTTTTATGTTTAAGGGTTTCTTTTCGAAGTGGATTGATGACAATTTATTATGTAGATTCCATCTAATGGTGGTATACCCCTGTGTATAAGTTCACCAGCTGTGTGGATTTTTTCAACCACATGTTTTATCATATTTAAATGCTCTATTCAAAACTCTAATCACATCAGACATTTCATAGCGCAGAACCTTGAATGTTGGCGAAAATGGGTGAAAAGAAGTTTTGAAAGCCAGATTCTTCGAGTGATTTTTGGTTATTTTCGCTTTTTTTCTGGAGGAGGTGAAAACTACGATTTGTACAGCGACATTGACCTGGTCCGAAAAGGGCGCATCAGCAGTCTGAGGTAGCTACGAAATGTGGAGCTAATGGCTATCAGTGCCCCACTACGTTGAGACAACATAGTAGAGGAAAGCTTTCCCTTATGTGGCGCGCACAAATCAACTATTTTGAAGTGTGCTGGACAAAGGCAACTCTAACTGGAGAGGTTTATTGGTTAACGATTTGGTCAATCCCGGACTGAGCGCCACCAAAGTAAGAAAGTAATTGAAAAACACAGCTTTTAGTCATAACAAAAAAGGTTATAGAATACAAAAAGCATTACATTTTACCAAAAATGTAGACCATTATGATGAGTGCTACTAAATGCGAGTATTGAACAATACTTTCAAAAGTTTGAGTTAGATGGGCATATCTGTCGATCGCACTTTGGCCAGGTATAAGCTCTACCGCAGTTGCTATCCAAACGGGATTTCAAATATAAATTGTATTTTTTTTAAAGGTTTTGTTTTTCAACTGGCTGCACTGTTTCTAGGGATTGTCAATTTGACAGTTTAAAGTAGATTTGTGTTTAGTACGTTTTGCCATTTTACGATGAATAGACTAACGCCAGAACAACGCGTGCAAATTGTGCAAAATTATTTTGAAAACCATGGTTCGGTTCGCCAAACTTATCATGCGATACGTCCATTTTACGGTCGACATATTCGCCCATCTGAGCTAGTTATTCAGAACACGATGAATCGTTTTCGCATCACGTACACTCTAGTGGACAATACGCATCCCCAAAGACGACAAATAGTGCGAACAGAAGAAGTTATTATGGAGAAAATCCGAATGAGTTGATTCGCCGTCGTGCTCAGCAATTGGAGACCCATCCACTTTGTGGAGATTTTACGGAAAGATCTTGGCTTAAAAGCTTATAAGATCCAGGTTGTGCAAGAGTTGAAACTGCGTGACCATTATACGCGGCGTAGGTTCTGTGAGTGGGCCGAAAACATGATTCACCTTTATCCTCATTTTCAACGCAAAATTTTGTTCTCCGATGAGGTCCATATGATAAAATTGCCGAATTTGGAGTGGAGAAAACCCAGAAGCCTTCGTCGAGATGAACTTACAACCAATAAAACTCACTGTTTGCTGAGCCGATATTTCTATAATAACGATGGCGGCCAGAATGTTACCGTCAGTGGAGAGCGCTATAGAAACATGATTTCTGACTTCTTCGTTCCTTAATTCAATGGCATTGACGTGACACGGCGCAACTTGCCAAACGGCGCGCGACGCAATCAATTTATTGCGGAAAACATTTGCTGAGCGCATAATTTCGCGTAATGGACTTGTGAACTGGCCTCCACGTTCCTGTGATCTCACACCTTTAGATTACTTTCTTTGGGGGTATGTGAAGTCACTATTCTATGCCGATAAACTAGAGACGTTGGGCGACTTGGAAGTCAACATTCGCCAAGTTATTCCTGATAAATGGCCCCAGTTGCTCGATAAAGTTGTCGAAAATTGGACTTCGCGATTGCGCCTCATTCGAGCTAGCTGTGATGGCATAAAATGAAGCTAATATCATGTACATTAATATTAGCTTCAAGTGTTTTATTTCATATTGAATTTGTACACCTCTAAAAAGAAACACCCTTTATTTGAAAAAAAAAGATCATGCCGCCAATAGTCGTAGACGTAAGCAAATGCATCCTGCGTGTATATATGACTGGTTACAAATTATGCTGGAAGAATTATCAAGATGTTCTGATTAAGAAATATTTGTATCCCAGGCACTCGCTTTCAATGTTCAAGGAATGTCAAAGTGGTAGTCTTCCTGTCCTTTCCAAGTTAAATACATTGTGTATTCACTATCGGCTACTACGATTGCTATTTGATTGGTGGTTTGCCGTTTATAAATAATTAACCAAAACCTTTGGTTTAGTAGTACGCTTTCTTTTTTGTATTATATTCGATTTTTATGATTTGCGTTGGTCATCTCTCTAAATTGTTTAGTATAATCGATCGTTTTTAAATGTATCCTTTGTTTCGATAAAATTAAAATTTCCTATTATGCGAATAACGTTTTGCATAACTAAAGGCAATGCAGTGTTTAGATAATTTTTATTTTTTTATTCACCCAAATTTTGCATTTGTGAATGTTCACAATTTCAATTCTGGCTAATTGGTACATGGGTCGTAGATTCTATTGTAAGTAAAACGATCTAAAGGAAACCGATTGGTTTACGATATATACATTTTTATAGCTGGTATATTTGTATTTAAAAATTATAGAGTTCGTTAAAAGCCTACCATATCGACCTCCAGCCTGTTGTTCATTGTTGGCATTGTCATATGCTCTTAGCAGCGCATTTGTTGTAATTGACGGGTCTAATGTTGTAGGAATTTTACTTTGGCGACCTCGTCTCGAATTTCCACTCCAGTTGGAAAACGTTCGCGCTACTGCTGCACTAAAAATATATTTTTTTTTATGTTAATATAAGATGTTATGGGGCTACAAGTTAAAGGCGATATTTGTTTAGGGTAATCAATTCGGGGATAGTTACCTTGGATATGGTGCATTGTTAGGTCCTATACAATTAGGCGAATCCGTAAGAGCGTCCCCTGACAAATATTTCAATCCAGAAGGCCCACTACATTTTTCTTGCGTCCCATAGCTTTGCCAAAGGGCGGATTTGGCTATATGAGCGTGTATCGTGAAAAGTAAAATTGTTGATAAAATCTGAAATTAGAATTGCATTTTATAGACTTTTTTCCTTTATTAATATACGAGTAGGTATACATATATTTTTTAGTTTAAAATTTGTTAAAATATTTATAATTTATGTTTTTGAAACTACTTTTTTTATATTACATAACGGGGAATGGCATAGCACAATGACATGGTTATGCTTCGTTCATTTAAAACATTTTAAATTCTATGTGCAGCGTACATTATAGTCACAGTAATATTGTCAAGAAAATTGTGAAAAAAAAAACGTAAAATCGTAAAATATAGTAGGCACATAATATTGTCTGTAATTTGAGTCCAAAGAAAACTTAAGCACGGTTTTGATGGCATTCCATTGAGCAGGAATATAGTATAATGCGACTGGCGAATACTTTTCCCGGGTATGGAACAATCAAAAGTAGTCCTTATGATCGAGATTTTACAGTTTGAACGCAGTAAACCTCCAGAAATTATTTGAGCTTACCGAATTCCAGATAAATTTAAAATAAATTTTTTTTAGAAAATTCTTTAAATGGTGGAACAGGCACAGTTTGACCTAAACCGTAATGCCAAGAAATAAAATTATCGGATGTGCCAAAAACTCAGAGATGTATCACAATGCAATGTGAAGTTTAATGAAGCTCAATCTTTCGAAGAAAACGGTCCATTACAGTGCCGGCAATGAAGTCCGTTACATAAATATTCTAAAAGCATTTTTTTCTCCAGAGGTACGCCAAAAAGGAAAACTTTCCAACTCCGTGTTGTTTCAGCAAATCAATAAACTGATTTCAAAAATCTTTATATTCCGTTGGTCCCAAATTCACCTGACGCACCTAATTGTTTCTTATACATATACAGTACTGTGCAAAACCTAAGCAACCATCTGGAGTCAGCACTTCATAGTAAATTTTTCAACTTTCTACCCAACCAAATAAAAAGAAATGGATATGCAATGATGTGTAATAGAGTGTATTTTGAAATTCACAACTTTTTATAAAAGTAATAATACTTCAGATAAAAAAAAAAACCCAAAAACCAACAAAGTAGCCAAATTGAGCTGTGCAAAACCTAAGCAACTTTGTAACCCACTGTAAAAAAAATAAATAACAGTACTTTTCCAGTCGGGTTACACATGAAATGTTGTAAGTTCTTTGGCTTTGATCTTGAGTGATTGTCTTTGATAAGTTTTCTTTTAAGTTAGTCGCATAATTGATATTTTTTAATAATGTCGCGGCAAAGTTACTCTTCTTCTCTTAAACTAAAGATTATTGATGAACTTAAGTCTGGAGATACTCAGGCAATATTAACTAAACGTTATAATATTAATAAATTGATTATTTAATAAAAAATATAATGCAACAGGAGTCGTTGAAAGTCAAAATGCCAGTAGTAGGCCGCGTAAGACAACTTGTCGAACGGATAGAAACATTTGTGGTGTAATTAAAAAACAACCGTTCATAAGTTTGAATGAAGTCGTAAAATTACTTGATCTAAACATTGATGCTAGCACGCTGCGAAGACGTGCAATTGAAAATAATCTTCGAAGTTACAGGCCGTGCAAAAAACCGATGCCCACATCGACAGGTAGTGCTATTAAATTCTTTAAGCATAATTCATATTAGGCAAAATTTTGCAAGAAAATACCAACACTGGTCTCCTGAAAAATGAAAAACAGTTCTTTTCAGCAACGAGTCAAAATTTAATTCAATTAATTCTGACGGCATATGTTATGTGAGACGTCGTAAAGGGCAGTGACTCAATCCTAGATTCTGCACACCCACTGTAAAACATGGTGGGGGTAGTGTGATGGTGTGGACCTGTTTTTCGGCAGGAGGTGTTGGTCCATTCGACGAAATAGACGGAATCATAGACCGGGTCAAATATAAATC
Source organism: Volucella zonaria (assembly GCA_963966105.1). Lineage (NCBI taxonomy): Eukaryota > Metazoa > Arthropoda > Insecta > Diptera > Syrphidae > Volucella > Volucella zonaria. The sequence goes on from OZ014534.1 coordinate 12,678,312, forward strand.
CATTCTAGAATCGGTAATGCTACCACATGCGGACTGGGAAATGCCACTTCGTTGGGTGTTTCAACAGGATAACGATCCGAAACACACATCGAAGTAAAGGAGTGGTTGGCGGACTTGAATCCCAGTCCTTGAATCAGCCGACTTGAATCCCATCGAAAACCTGTTTGGTATCCTTAAAAGTCGTGTCGGTGGACAAAACTTTTCCAACAGGTCTCACCTATTCAATGCTTTGAAATTTGAGTGGGAAAATATATCCCAGGATACGCTTTCAAAGTTAATTACTTCTATGCTTCGTCGTTGCGCCTCTGTTATTTAAAATAAAAGATATTACACAAAATATTAAAAAAGTTGCTTAGGTTTTGCACAACTCAATTTGGCTACTTTGTTGGTTTTTGCGTTTTTTTTAAATCTGAAATATTATTACTTTTATAAAAAGTTGTGAATTTCAAAATACACCCTATTACACATCATTACATATCCATTTCTTTTTATTTGGTGGGGTAGAAAGTTGAAAAGATTTACTATGAAGTGCTGACTCCAAATGGTTGCTTAGGTTTTGCACAGTACTGTATATTGCAAGTGTAAAACATAAAACCAGTAAATTTAAAATATTTAAAGCAATCGATTCGTATATGTTAATTGAGTAAATTTCCGCTGCAACCCTTCAGGCAGTTATGAACAACTATCTGATTAGATGTGCGTCCACTGAGTATGGAAGCCATTTATATTCAAAAACCGTTAAAAAATTCTAATACAAATGAACAACTTTCCGAATAAATTATATGAATAAAAAGAAAAGTTATACGAGTTTCATAATGCATCCAAATTGACCAGCCACTCCGTACTTAAGAACAACGATTTTGGGAAGAAATATAAGAAAAAATGAAAAAAATAAAATGCTGCAGCTGAAGTTATTAAAAAAATCACAATCGCACTGCATGGATTTAAAAAAACAAATGAAGTTATATAAGTTATATTATGTAAATGAAACTATTGAATAAAGTAGATATGGTTGGGTTGAATTCTCTGAATGTACTAACTAATTAAGCTTTTAAATGAATCACTTATTCATACTTTCTTACAGACGACCCCATTTAATGGCCCTCCCAGGGACTTTCCAGCCTTTTCCAGGCATGACTGAACCCTAAACCAAAGAACCAGTCTTTCTCTACACCTCGAACCAAGTGGCTGGAATTCGAAGTTTTATTTGATTTGATTTGATTTGCGGCCCGGGTCAACCCCGGACAGATTTATTAATGTTTATTGCAAGCTTATTCTTAAAACTAAGAATTTTCACTTAAAACTAAAGATAAAAACTAAAGGGTGGGAGCGGTTAAAAAAAAGTTAGGACGTGAGGCATAGGTAGAAATAAGAATGTTCTTAAGAGAGAGTTTGCTGAGATGGTAGTCGAAGAGAGGCAGAATATCGTTAACTTCACGAAGTATTCTAGACACTGGCTCCAAGTGTCCGTAATTCGTTCTGTGAAGATTGAGCCGGAAAAGTGGCACAGACCTAAGATTGTGTGGGTTGGTGTTAAAATAAATAAGTTGAAGTAAAGAAGGACAATCGACATTACCAACTAAAATTTGATGAATAAAGAGAATGTCGGCAACTTTTCGAAGTATAAAAAGGGCTTGTAAATTTATAAGTTTCAGTCGGTCAGTATACCACCTTGATCAAAAAGTTGCCGACCACACCCACCGTATGGCGCTCCCATTGTTTCGATTTGAGTTCTGTTTTTTTTTGGTTAAGTTGGTTTGTTGTTGACATTTCCTCTAAATCTTAGCATCATAGCTTGACATTTGCAAAAGTTACGTAGCCAAGAGTACATCTATCTCTGTGTGTGTTGGCGATTTTTTACAATTTTAGAAATGGATTTAAATTTGCAACAACGAATTTTGCGTAAAAAACGGATTTAATAGTGCGCGAACGTTGGAAATGCTGGAAAAGTGTTTCGGCAACGATTCTTTAAAGAAGACGGTCGTTTACCAGTGGCACGAGCGGTTCAAAAGTGGTCGTGAGTCAATCGAAGATTATGAACGCAGTGGTAGACCATCGACATCGAAAACCGATGAAAACATTGATGAAGTAAAAGAAATGGTGGTCAATAATCGCAAATTAACCATCAGAGAGATAGCGGAGGACTTGAACATTGTCTATGAATCCCTCCAAGACATTTTGGTTAATGAATTGGGTTTCCGTCGTGTAGCAGCAAAGTTGGTGCGAAAAAACCTCAATTTCATGCAAAAGAGATGATTTGCGAGGCTGAATCCGATCCTACATTCATCAAAAGGATCATTACTGGAGACGAGACGTGGGTTTATGAGTACGAAACGCAATCCAGATATCACCAAATGAGCCGAGACCAAAAAACCACGTCGTTTTCAGCCAAAAAAGAAAGGAATGCTCACGGTTTTCATGGATTACAACGGTGTAGTGCATCATGAATTTTTGCCAGAAGGCCAGGCAGTAAACAAAGAGTACTCGTACTATTTGGGCGTTATGAGACGTTTATGTGAAGCAATTCAATCAGAATTTTGGGAAGAAAACTCGTGGGTTTTGCACCATGATAGCTCACCGTCGCAGAGTGCCATCATTATTCGTAATTTTTTGACGAAAAATGCAACAAATATCATCCACCGAATTCACCTGATTTGGCTCCCGGTGACTTCTTTCTGTTCAATCGAGTTAAAAAACCACTACGGGAAAAATCGCAGGAAACACTGATGGACATACCGAAAACCGAATATAAAAAATGTTTCGAGGATTGGATGAAGTGCTGGCATAAGTATGTTGCAGCCGATGGAGATTACTCTGAAGGGGACAATATAGATTTAGATGAATAAACTTGTATTTCCAATTTCCTGAATGCATTCCGGGAACTTTTTCGTCAATGTAGTAAGGTGGTAAGTTTTGGCTATCATCCCAGGGAAGACCACGTAAAGCAAATCGTAAAAACCTGCGTTGAACAGCTTCTATCCGGAGGATGTGTTTTCTGTTGTAGGGTGACCAAACTTGGCTTGCATATTCAAGAAGGGGCCTAACAAAAGTTATGTAAAGAGATTTGGTAACATAAGGATTGGAAAACTCCTTAGACCAGCGCTTGATGAAGCCAAGGGCAGAGTTGGCTTTTTTTTATTATTTTATCAATGTGAGAACGGAAATTGAGTTCCTTATCACAGATAACACCTAAATCACGCAACTCATTCACTAAGGGAACAGACAGATTAAAGATTAGATAGCAGCGAGGTGAAGTAGGGGGCCGCTTACGGGTATACCTTATAGCCTGACACTTATTGACGTTAAGCTCAAGAAAATTCTCCTGACACCAAGTATAAAATCTGCCAAGATCTTCCTGCAGTGGTAGGCTGTCTGAGGAAGAGGATATATATCAAAAGATTTTCATATAGTCTGCGTAAACAGATATGTATGAATTTTTAATGATGCAATCAACATCATTAATGCCCAGAATAAATAATAAGGGACAAAGGTGGCTGCCTTGAGGGACACCAGAGGAGAAACCATGGACCTAAATAGAACATAGTAATGTCTTTCATTTAAATATGATTGAACCCATGTTGTAAAGTTTATTTGGAAACCAAGAGCTTTTAGTTTCAGGAGGATTATATCATGGGAAATTCTATCAAAGGCTTTGCTGAAATCGGTGGCAATCACATCAACTTCATTACCAGATTCCAGTGCACATAAAATGCTTGATACGAATTCCGTTAAATTGGTGGCTGTAGATCTACCTTTGAGAAGTCCGTGCTGGTTTTGGGAAACAATAGGTTTATAATGGAAAAGCATTATGTCATAAATAATGCTCTCGAATAGCTTAGGTATGGGTTTAGGCTTACAATTTATAAAATATTCACACTACGCAAGATCCTCCAGAAAGCCGAAGAAGTTTAAATCAATATTTACCACTTTCTTATTAATTTTAATGTCTACCAAATTTGTCAATTGTCCGAAACTCATAAGTCAATACTCGCAAATATGCGTACGCTGATGGTGCTTTCGGCTCTCAGCATCTTTAGCTTTCAAAATGTGAATTCTTGTTTTTCAATTCCTTATCATCCATGAAAAGCCCTCTTGCTCTAAGAAATACTTAAAATAAAAAAAAAAAACTCCTTAATAATTGGCGCTGAATTTTAAGTAAAGAGTACTCGAATTAAAGATAAATAATTAGATATCCTTATCACCGATTAACCAGTAATCACAGCAAATCATATTGAAGTCGCCTAGTCCATTTTCCTGTTTAAAAACGTACCTGCATTAGAATGGGAACTATTATAAATTCAGGCAAATATAGGTACGTTGTATATACGTACACATACATAAATGTTATTTCAGGCACATACTACACTTATTACAAAATACTGTCCGTTTAGTTCAATTAATTGGCTGCAATCAGTATCAATTTATCCATCAAGTTAACCGTTTTTCCACCACTTCTAATCAATTCATTTACAAACCACCATCTAACCGCATAGACAACATGAACATGATGTTACTATTCATAATCACCGGTAATAGAAAAAAAAGAACCTCTATTGCTGGTCAAGTTCACATAAACAGCGATTTTCGCTCCTAGCTAAGATGCATTAGTGGTTTCAAAGTAGGCCAAAGGTATAATAACATTTTCCGTTTATGACAACGTTCAAGCAGATTTTCTTGTTGTTGGCCCGTTTTTTGCAGTTGCTGGTTTGTACCATTTTTCCTCAGCAAGTTTCATCTGAAACGTTTTGGTGCACTGTCTCACATCACATAGTTAACAGAGTTGGCTTGCAAGAAAGCATTGGCTGCGTTCAAATGTAGCAATCCTTACCTCGTGCGGAATTTAAGTCGATATACAATATATATTTTTTTAATTTCTTTTGCAAAAGAAAAACGAGTTATCTTCTTGCTGACTGCTGTCAGTTGGTGGTTTTCATTCTCTGCTTTGAGATTGCAATTCTCCAGCAATTCATTGGTTTTGTATTGTGCTTTTATACACTTAAACATATTTTAGGTATTTATTCCACAGCAAGGTTATGGTTAAGGCAATAAACGAACTTGTAACCTGTTTATCTCGTTTGGTCCGAACAAATGATTCGTACAATTGTGTGTGAGCATTAAATAGTCATAATAATACGAATTTCGAATGTTCAGTTACAATTTTCTGATTCGGTTTAAAAAAAATGATTTGTAATGAGTAAATTGGAAGGTGCGCTGGAAATATGTATGTACATTTCATATATTAATTAATATTTGGAAATTGAATTTTCGTGACTAAACCGCATCATATCCACTTCCAGAAACGATGAGAAGACCAAAAAAGTGTAAAGAATATTTCAGTAGTACTCGAATACTCTTTGAGAAGAATTAATAATAATTTTGTCTTCTTCTTCTATTAACTTTTGAAATATTATACATTACGCGTTCGTAATATTCACATTTTATTTGACGCATTTCTCCCACGTACATACACTGGCGATCACTAGGATGAGGCCATAGATTTTGCAATCGATTTTCACTCTTTATACCTGTTTGAAATTTTGTACCCGTAAACTTTTACTATCTTAGAACAGGTACATATTTTCTCAACAGGAAGTCATAAAATTAAAGGGTAAATAAGAAACGACCGTTGCAATTTCCCAAGATCAAACAATGAACTTCTTGAAAAGCGTAAAAAAGTTGCGCCACTAGGTTACATTTAATGGTTTTAAAACATTTATTTATTATGTTTTTCTACATTAATAATGAGTATGCCCGCCATTTTTCTATATGACCTCTATAAAACCGTTTGGAATAGAACCATACAGTTTTTTTAAATAATCAAGAGAAATTTGGACCCAGGCATCACGAATAGCTTCGATTAAAGTGTCCTTGTCTTCAAATTGTCTGCCGCCTTCATACACTTTACGAGATAACCATGCCCACACATTTTCGATTATGTTTAAGTCCGCTGAATAGGGCTGCCATGGCAAAAGTTCCACGTCTTCTGATTGAATTCAACTTCTAACAACCCTGGAAGTGTTGTTGGGGGCATTGTTTTGTTGGAATACCCAAACCAGAGGTCCGAAAATGTTTTTCACTTTTGGAAATGACCGTTCCAGCAAACATTTGTAGTTTTTTCCGTTCATTGTTGTGGACAAAAACTCTCAACTCGATTGTGCCATAGTAGGTAATAGCTCCCAACAGCATTACACCTAATGTACGGCAGCGATGTCTTACCAAAATAAGCTCCTCCTTTCTTAGATCATGAAAGTTGTAACCATTGGGGCCATCAATGTTAAACTTTTTTTCATCCGAAAAGACAACGCGTTTCCATTCACTGCTCCAAGCGACATGTTCTCCAGCAAAATTCATTCGATGCTCCTTGTGTTCTTGCCTCAAAACAGGTTTCTTTTTAAGTTTTTTTCTCTGTATAGTACCACTTTTTCATATTATCCTTCGGACCGTTGCTATGCTGGCTGATACTCCGCTGTTGGCCCTTAATTTATTCGATAATAGAGTAGAATTTGAGGCACGACGTAGGATTAACAGCTTTTCTTGCAATGTTGTTGCTTCTGCCGTGCGTCCTTTTTGATTTTTCCCATAGTATTGTGGATCCGCAAGATAACTGTTTACAACACTCTTACTTCTTTTAAGCCTCCTTGCAATTTCTCGACCTGAGAGTCCTAACTCATTGAAAGCATCTATTTTTCGTCTTTCTGTCGCTGTCAAAGTCTTTCCGAAACCCATTTTTTTAAACTAACTAAAAGCAGTGTTTTTCAACGCTTTTTTAAATATTCTTAACAAAACTTTGAAAAAAATCGCTGATGTGAACTCCTGCAACGAAATATTCGCAATGGTCTCATCCTAGTGGCGCATCTTTTTATACGCTTTTCAAGAAGTTCATTGTTTGATCTTTTGAAATTCGAACGGTCGTTTCTTATTTTATGACTTCCTGTTGAGAAAATATGTACTTGTTCACAGGTAGTAAAAGTTTGCGGGTACAAAATTTCAAATAGGTATAAAGAGTGAAAATCGATTGCAAAATGTATGGCCTCATACTAGTGATCTCCAGTGGATATACTCGTGCATTTCATCTGCACCGTTTGAAGGCTTAAGTTTGACTTTCAGCTATTTGTATCAAAATGCAATAAGTAATAAGTGATTATTTTTGTATAAGTAGTCATGATATCGAATTGTTTTGAATTCAAATTAAATTCATTAGACTATTTCTTTAGTTATTGCTGAAAAAGTCATTATATGACCACAAAAAAAAAAATATAAGTTTATTAAAGTCAAAAATGCTGTGAAATGTCTAGGTTTCCTCTAGCGGTGTAAGAAATATTTCACCTCCTCTGACCTAGACTCAATATATAAGGAGTTTATACTCCCAAAACTGGAGTGCAGTACCCACATCTGGTCAGGTGCACCTAAGACCTTTTTGCATTTGCTAGATAGGATCCAAAATCGTGCGATAAAACTCATAGGTGATGTCAATATCAGACAGTCATTCGACGCCCTCGAACACCGGCGTAACGTCTCCTGTCTCAGCTTGTTGTATCGCTATTTTCACCGTCATTACTCCACCGAAGTTGCCAGTAGCATTCCGCCCCTTCAAACTTTTAACCGTAACACCCGTCTCGCTATGAATGCTCATAAGTACACCATCAAGCCCACCTTCGGACGTACTCTGAAATATCGTGATTCTTTCCTAAGCTGTACAACTCGCTTATGGAATACCTTGCCGAGGTCTATATGTCCTAGCCAGTATTACTTGCAAACATTTAATATCAACGCACATCGGTATCTCTCTTTTTTCCCACCCTAACATCTTTTCGCCCTCGCGATGTGAAAACATCTTAAGGACAATAGCAAAAACAAAACAAGATTAGTCTATAAGTCATCTTTCGGAACTGTGACGACGAACGTTATATGCTATTGTAAACTAGAAGGTAATTTACATTTTCATGATTTGTGGCCGCGGTTATTGGGCCTATAAATAATAAGGTGCCGTTCTTACATGTATTTAGAATGGTCAAACCATGTAAATTGCACAATTTAAGTATATTTTTCCTCACCGAATTTTAATCAATGGAAGCACAATAGTAGCTCATCCCAATACACAGTTATATGTTTGACGTAGTCAGGGGCTTTGTTTACCTCAGCTTCGCTGTTCTATCTGATAATGACATCTCATCAAAAATCAAACGAAAATTCACTCAAATAGCTGTTTTTTCGGCCTAAGAAGGCAAATGAGTCATAATGTCTTGTCAAAAAATACTAAGGAGACCTCTATATAAGACCTTTACCATTTATGGTGCAGAAGCATGGGCGTTAGCGTGGGTAGATGAAGATGATCCCTGGCCGTTTCAAACGCAAAATTCTTCGTGCGTTTTTTCATCCCGCTTGCGTTGAGGGACTTGGAGGTGGAGATTTAAGAAGAAACCCTACGAGCTGCACAGTGACATCGACCTGGTTAGAAAAGAGCATATTAGTCGCTCAAAATGGCTAGCACATGTAGAGCGAACACTAATGTTTCAGCGGAAAGAGTTCAATTGCAATCCGGAGGTACAACGCAATATAGGATGGCCTGACGTTAGGTGGCACGTGAAAGTAGAAGTGAACAGAACTTGGAGTACACAACTTGGGGCTTGTTGGTTGAGGCCCAGGTCTACTCCGGACTGTGGCGCTAGCAAAGTAAAGTCTTACTTTGGATCTTAAGTATGTATATCATTTCTTAGTTGAGAAATATTGGGTCTACAAGTAAGTTTCCAGCGTTTGTCAGAGATGGCGCCACCAGTGGATCCCGGGCAGAAATGTCAGACCCCATGTGTTTTATTTGTAGGTTTTGTATCTGTCAACAACTTTGCAGCGCTATATTTGAGCAGTTCTATCGGTATCGTACATTTTATCGAACAAAATCATGGCAAGTTTCCAGCCAAATAAACGTCATTTGCGGTAAGCGCTGCTTTTATTCTTTAATATGAAGAAAAGTGCGGCTGAGGCCTATCGTTTGCTTTCGGAAACTTATGGAGCGAAATGTATTGGTGAATCGACATGCCGTGAGTGGTTCAAACGGTTCAAAAGTGGTGATTTTGGAGTTGAAGACAAAGATCGCCCCGGAAAGCCGAAAAGTTTTGAAGACGAGGAATTGGACGCTTTACTGGATGAGGATCCGTGTCAGGTTCAAGAAGAACTTACTGCATCATTGGGCGTCACGCAACAAGCCGTTTTCCTGCACCTAAATGCACTGGGATTCATTCAAAAGGTTGGAAACTGCGTGCCGTACGAATTGAAGCCAAGGGACGTCGAACGGCGATTTTGCATGTCCGAAATATTACTGCAGCGGTATAAAAATAAATCATTTTTGCATCGTATTGTCACTGATGATGAGAAATGGATTTATTATGATAATCCTAAACGCAGAAACTCGTATACAAAGCCCGGCGAGCCCGCCCAATCGACGCCGAAACGAAATATTCACGTGAATAAGGTCATGCTCTGCATATGGTGGGATCAAAAGGGTGTCGTATTCTACGAACTGCTTCCGAGTGGTGAAACCATCAAAGGATCATTATATCGAACCCAAATAATTCGTTTGAAGCGGGCATTAAAAGAAAAACAGCCGGAATATGAGACCAGGCATGAGTCCGTCATTTTTCATCACGACAACGCTCGGCCACATGTTGCGGTTTCGGTGAAAAACTATTTGGAAAATAGTGGATGGGAAATTCTGCCTCACCCGCCTTACAGTCCAGACTTGGCACCATCTGACTACCACTTGTTTTGTTCGATGCAGAACGCTCTTACGGGAATACGCTTCAGCTCAGTAGAGGAAATCATAAATTGGCTCGATACGTTCTTGGGCTCGAAAGACGAGAAATGTTTTTGGTCCGGAATTCATAAATTGCCAGAAAGATGGGGGAAAGTTGTAGCTTCCGATGGACGATACTTTGAATAAAGCATTGTAACCATGTTTTCATAATAAAACTTCAAATTTTGGAAAAAAAAACGCTGGAAACTTACTTGTAGACCCAATATGTATTATTTTATCACTCACTTTTGACTTGCAACCATAGGCAGAAAAAGTATTGCATATTCCTTTTTTTATTTTTTTAATTGCCAGCATAATGTTTATTACAAAAGTAATTGAGTTCCTATTTTGTTAAATCCAGTAATAAAACAGAATATTCTGTACGCCTTTATTTGGAAATTTTAAAAATAGATCCAATTGTTGACATTTCGTCACTAGGTTTCTTCAACACATACTCGTAATAATCGATATCGATTTTCGATCAGCATTACTATTGATGGGCGTCGTTTTTTTACCTACACGGTAGGTATTTATTATAATATGAGGTAAGTCCAGGGTAATTACCGGGTATATATAGAAGACCATATTTACCAACCCAAAATCGGGTATTCATTATTTTATGCATTGAAGCCTGATTGAATTTGTGAGTTTTTCCTGTTCGGGCACAAATTCGAGCAAAAAGTTGACGTCCTGAAAAATGTGGGATTTTCAGACCTATTTTCAATCAATTTGAATGCTTTTCCAACACTAACCCAAAGTGTTAATAGAAAAATCAAAGCGATTTCCAAGAAATGTTGATTTTATATAGCCAAAGACTCCTTGCCCAGATGTCTGCTTTTGCTTTTCTATTATGTTTAGGGTACACATGATAAAAATGTAATCCGTATGAGGTAACTTTGTAGGTAGAAGATTCAATGAATGCAATGAAATTTTACTTGGATTAGTTCTTGCTTTTTTTTAATCACATAAAAAAGGATAATTGTTTCGATTCGTTCAATATAAATTGACATAAGTTCCTTATCGCGATCAATAAAGTCAAGTGTTCATCTGTGATAACAATTTAAAATATTTTTTAAATATGGGTAGACCGAAGAGCCTATTTGGAATTATTTGGTAAAACTGCTAAATTTGAATTTTGGGGAAAGAACTATTTTGTCAATATATAATAAATAAGCTAGCTAACCACTTGGTCAATTGTTTTAAATGTCCGGCAGAAAACAAATCACTTGTTAACACTGAAACAGCAATGGTAAAAAACTCTGCCAAAACATAAGCCATTGTGAAATCACAGAATATGTCGTAAACAGATCATTTCAGAATAATCAAAGTGATCAAGAAAATGTGTCCTTAAATTCGTCATCATTAGCAAAAACTGAAAATGTAAGTATTTTCTTCTTATTTTTATTACTATTATGTACATAACATATGTATTTATTTTTTTTTTTAAATTAGGAATCCTCGAATAAAATGTTAGCAAGAGCTGGTTACGCTAGTGGGTCACCTTTAACTTTGGTTGAGCGTTCTTTATATGTAGAAATAATTTTTTGGAGAACTACAGGCGTCATTTAAATTGCCATCCGGAAAGAAGTTGGCGACTAGTTACAAGGTGGCAAAAAACTACATACCATAGTGCGCAAATTTTACACCGCCAATGTGATAGTTGGAGTAATATCCGCAACTAAGGTATTATTATATCAAAACTGGACCCAGTTTTTGTAGACTTATTAATTACGGAAGATAATAAGCACACGGAAAAATACACATAGGAACAAATACAAACAATAATTGGAAAATATCAAACAAACAATTGTTTTGTTGTCATAGGCGACAACGCTGCAAGTATGCAAAAAGGCTTTCGGAAAACTATACTCATCATATTCCCTTAGGTTGCAAGCACACCCTTGCATTTATTCTACCATTGTATATATGAAAACAATCCTATGCAAAAACTTATTGAGAAAGCAGTATCAATTGTAAAGACAGTTAGGTTCTAAGTGATAATTTCGTTAAAACTCCAGTGCAAAAGCCGGTAGGAAGCTATGTATATAAGAACTGAAACGAATAAAATTTGAAAACTTCAAAGTAAAAAAAAAAATATTTTCATAATTCATGCAAATTTTTTTTATTCGCTTTAAAACTCTGATTTTATTAAATTCATTCACAATTACAATAATTAAAAAAAATTATTTGGGTTCCCATTCTTTCCTCAACTTATTTCGAATGTCCTTCATAAGGTTGGTGACAGTTACATCCGTGATCTTTTTGGACGTTCTTTTCCATTTAGCACTAAAATCTTTTACGTCCTTTGCACACTGCTCACTTTTCCTCAATTTAGCTTTGACCAAAGCCTTTCAATGGGACGGCACTGTGGAACATTGGGTGGATTCATGTCTTTTGGGACAAAGTCGACATTTTTAGCAACAAGAAAGCTCAACATCGCATGAGCATAGTGAGCTGAAGCTAAATCTGGCCAAAATAACGTTGAACCCTCGTGTTTGTTTAAGAAAGGAATCAACCGTTTTTTTTAGGCACTCGTTAATGTACACTTCTCTGTTAATTGTTCCCGTTGTAATAAACGATGGGCTCTGTGTCCACATTGGCAAATGGTCTGCCAAACGAGATATTTTGACCCGAATTTTTCCATCCCAATCGATGTTGTTGATTGCGGAAGAATCTTATCTTCAAACGAGTTGTAAAACTGCACACCTGGAAGAGTAGTAAAGTCGGCCTTGACATAAGTTTCGTCATCCAAAACCAAGCACGCTTTCTTGTTGCCGATCAACTCGTATAGCTTTCGGGCTCGTGTTTTTATGACTTTTTTTTACTTTTCCGTATTTTTTGTTTTTTTCGTGTTTTTAGACCGTTACGTTTTTTAGATCTTTGTACCATTGTTTGGTTGGTATTACATTTCCGAGCAACATCTCTGGATAACATAGTACGGTTTTTTACGATGGTACCCACTATTTTCCTGTCCAAATTTGTATCATGTACTCCACTTTTAGCTCCACTTTTCTGTTTTCGCTTGACTGTCAACGTCTCCAAATAACAGAATCCACTGTACTACGTGCTATGTTTAATTTTTTTGCAATGAAATGGTTTGGACGCGAAGTATTTTCGAGCCATTTGTGGATGATCTTTTTACGGCGTTCCTCTTGACTCATATTTTATAAATATTTTAAACCGTACCGAACTAAAATCAATAACAAACTGAAACTAGAGAATATACAGGCTAATTTGGGTACAAAATGGGATTGCAATTTTTACGCATTGGAAGTATAGCCTGTATTAAAATTTACAGATTTTATTCGTTTCAGGCCTTATTTTTTTTGAAAGCCTTGTCAGTAACAAAGTCAGTTCGCAAACATTGACAGTAAACGATTATCCTTCCCTTTCCAAGGAAATAAAAATAACAATGATTAGGGAAGAATCTTTTTGGAATGAAATTTTTAAATTAATAGAGTTAACTACGCAAAGTTGTCATTTGGACAACGAAATTCAAATCAGATAAACGTTTGATTCAGAAGGTATATCAAATTCTTAAGAAACTGCTTAATTTAGTAGCTAATTCATTAGAAACGGAAAAAGTAGCACTTTTAAATGTTTTCGAGAGGAACCAACGATTTGCAGAATCGGCAATTTACGTCGCCGCTGCTCTTCTTGATCCACCAAATGAAATTACGACAATGGAATTTATTTATGAAGTTTCTAAAAGTATTGTCTTAGAAGTCGTGCCCGATTTGGCTATTTATCGATCTAAGGAAGACATTTGTGCAAAAGAAGTAGTTTGGTCAAGCACTTCCTCAAAGAACCACTGATTTGTTATATAGGTCTTTATGCTAACAAAAATAGCAGCAAAGTTGTAGAACGCATTTTATCAGCAGCTGTAATTTCAGCAGCCATAGAACTTTCATTTAGTGCTTTTAGTTGGATGCATAGCAAGAACGAAATCGATTTACTATTGAAAGTCATCATTTTTTATTTTTTATAACGAGCGCGCGCTCAAGGGGTGTGTGTACTCTTAAAATGTTCGTACACAGCGCGGGCGAAGGAAATTTAGGGAGGAAGAAAAGACAGGTATCGATGTACATTGGTTTTAAATAGGAAATACAGAGATCGGCAGAGCATTCCATAAACGAATAAGGGAGTTGTAGCTTAGGAAAGAATCCCGATGTTTTAGAGTACGTCCGGAAGTGCTGGTGCTGGTGCTGGAAATAGCAATAAAACAGAGTGAGACACGAGACATTACGTCGTTGTTCGAGAGTGTCCATTGTTTGAGTGATATTAGTATCACTTATGAGTTTTGTCGCACGGTTTTGAATCCTATCTAACAGGTGCAGAGATCTTTTAGGAGCGCCTGACCAAACATGGGCACTGTACTCCAATTTTGGGTGGATGAATGCCTTATATATTGTCGCCAAATCAGAGGGGTAAAATATTTCTTACATCGCTTGAGGAAACCTAGATATTTCGCAGCATTTTTGATGACATCGAATATGTGGTCATTCCAACGTAAGATGTCATTGACACATATACCGAGAATGGAAACTTTCATGGATAATGGCTGGGTATTTAAATTTCGCTTTAATGATAGCAGACAGCATTGAGTTTGGAAGCATTAAATTCCATTCTGTTGATAGTTCTCCAATTGGATATACTAATAATATCGGAATTTAATGAGCTTAACATACGCTGCCGTTCTCGTTCTACAGCTGAAGAGCAGGGGCGCGAGTCCGGGAACGAATATGAAAAGCAGAGAGACTATCATCCTCAAAGGAATATATTGGATTAGAAGTAGCAGACAAGAGATCATTAATGTGAATTAAAAAGAGTGTCGGAGTTAGAACGGAGCCCTGGGGCACACCAGCATTTATTTTGTGAATATCAGACCTGAAACCGTCCAAGACAACTTGAATTGAACGTTCCGAAAGGTAATTTCTAATCCATTGAAGAAGAGAGTCATCGATCCCAAAAGCACGCATTTTCGACAAAAGAGCCTGATGTGAAACTCTGTCAAATGCCTTAGAAATATCCAGTGCAACTATCTTGCTTTCACCAGATTGATGTACGCTTCGGTTCCACTTTTCGGTGAGACGTGCAATCAAATCACCAGTGGACCTGTTGCTACGAAAATCATACTGCCGGTCATTAAGAAGTTTTCGTGTTTCGAGACATCTAATTAGCAGCGTTTCCATGACCTTGGAAAGAAGGGACTTAAGTGCAATTGATCTGTAAGAGGATAGGGAAAAAGATTCTTCTTCCTTAGGGACGGGCTGGACAAATGCTGTTTTCCATCTGCTCGGAAAGAGTTCTAAAGAGTAGGATTGAGAAAAAACTTAGGCAGTGGTTTTGCCAGCGAGGAAGAATACCTCTTCAGAAGAAGGGGAGATATAATATCTGAACCAGCGGATTTGTGAATGTTAAAATCTTTAAGCACTCTTGCTACTACACGAGTGCAGAAGTGGATTCGTTCCATTGAAGATTCGACGCACTCAAGTGTAGGCGGGGAAAAAGCACAATCTGGTAGTGTTGAGCTAGCCGCAAATTGTTCAGTAAGCAGATTGACTTTGGCCAAAGAGCTGACAGCTGGAATGTGATTGTAAATGAGCGTTAGGATGGAGGATGAGGCAGAATTTCTAATTTTTTGTCGAACGACCAACAATTTTTACTGCCTTTGGGATATCGCAGTATTTTTTTCCTCAGTTTTTGGTCGCATTGGAATTTCACACGATTAAGAAAGGCGTTACAGTCATTCCTGGCTCGTTTGAACTTTTTTCGGGTTTCCTTTGTCAGGTTGGTCTTGTAGGACCGAGGAAACATTTCTCTAATCCTGACAGCTGTAAAGATACAGCTCGAGTCGTACCATGGCTTTTCTTTTGGTTTGATACTCTTCATCCGATGAAGGATAAAGCATCTCATTCCAAAAGGAATTGTTTCTGTGAACATATCAGCAGGGGCATCCACGTCGTTATCGAGGAAACATAACAACCAGTTAAAATACCTAAAGAAGTTGTTAAGTCCGCTCCAATTGGCTTTCTCGTATTGCCATACGGTTCTTTTAGGAATCTTTTCTCTAACTGTGTGGTGGGTGTAGGAGAAATTAGCTGATATGACACAATGGTCCGACGAGCCTAGAGGGGAGAGCACATCAACGGAGTACTTATCAGGGTGAGAAGTTAAAAACAAGTTCAGGTGTTGGCGGTATAACTATCAACGTCTGGTATGTGTGGGCTCATTTAAAAGTTGGGTCAAATTATTTTCCGCAGCGAAGATCTCGACACACCTTCTTTCGGGTGTTGTCTGTCCAGAAAGTCGAAGCCAGCCAGAATTGTGTATATTAAAATCGCCCGTAATTACGATTTCGGTATGAGGATACAGGTATACAATTTTTTGTATGGAGTCAGACAGCACATCAAACTCGTGCTGTCCAGTTTGGGGCTTTTGTAAATAAAGCAGTAGTGGATAATTTGCTTACGGAGATAGAATTTTAACCACATGAAATTGAATTCTGGATTGGAACAGGGACTACTTTGTGGTGGAATTTGGTAAGCTACATCACTACGCACATAAATGGCAAGACCGCGATGAGGAAAGAATAGTGGCACTAGTTCATAGCCAGGTAGCTTCAGATCAGAGTGATCTGAGAGGTGTGGGCGGGTATCTACCTGTGTTTCACTAAGTGCCAAAACAGCTGGTCTGTACTTAGAGACGTGGACGTACGCAGAAAAGTGATTACTTCTTAGCCCGTGTATAATGGCTACGTCCACCCTGAATTCCCTAGTCATAATTACAAACAAACACAGTACTTAAACACAAACACCGACGATACTAAGCAAGGCTGCGAAGTGAAAATTTGACGTTGATTTACCGAATCGAATTGTTGTAGGTGTTATGCCCTTACAACAATATGAAGCAGTGCACCAACAATTGTTACATAGACTCAGACTCAGTCACTAACCATACCCTATGATAAATACAGTAACGGGAGTGACCAAGTGCCAGCTACAGTACTTCGACCAGGAGTGGGAGAGGTGGGATACTCGCACTGTGTGATATGTATGTTATATAACTGGAATATCGAACTACAATACATCAAAAATCAAATCATCAAAATAAAGAGGAAGAAGAACAGCCAAGTTGTAGTTACAATACCAACATACCCAGGACAACAAAAGCAGGTGAATTAGAAGAATTCATCTCTTGATAATACAACATGTAAAATACCATCCGATTTCAGTGAATCAGATTGACTTCATAGTTACAAAATTATTTTTATAAATATTTTGATTAATTTCAATGATTTAATTCTAAAGCAATTACCCATATATTTTCCCGTTTGGGTTAAAGGTATTGATAGGATAATTGCCTGTCACCACACGACGTTTATTTGGAAATACCTGTTTTGATGTTCCAGCTGCGATAGTTAATCGTTTGTATCAGGCATATTACTCTACTAAATATAATATATAATCTAATGTTTTGATGGGAATCTTCATTATAGGTTGCTATCCCCTATCCCAAGGCTTTAATAGGGTTTCGATTTGCTAAAGATCATCTATTCAATCAGCAACGTCAAGAAGCCAGACCGTTTCTAAATGGGTTATTCAGAAAGAGAATCTGTATACATATGTACATAGATCAAGACATAGAAAGTAATACGAATATCAAGAAGAATATTGTGTTTAGACTTCCTAGAAATATCGAAATGCTCGGTAACTGATGCTCCATTGCAATCGCCAGTAGCATTCCTCCCATTCAAACTTTCAACCTTAACACCCGTCTCGCTATGAACTTCGCCCATCGTGATTCGTTCCTAAGCCATACAACTCGATTATGGAATACCCTGCCGATCTCTGTATTTCGTCGTTATAACTTACAAGCATTTAAAAACAATGTACATCGGTACCTGTCTTTTCTTCTTCCCTAAATTTCTTTCGCCCGCGCTGGGTACAAACATTTTAAGGGTACACAAACCCCTTGAGCGCGCGCTCAGTATAAAAGAAAAAAAAAAGAAACAGCCATAAACGAAGCTTTGTAGAGCAAAGTAATGCGTTTGATTTCCAAATGAGGATTGTGACTATAAGATAATTTCAATTATTGAACGAAATATGTCCGCATTAGGCTAATAATTTTCGGAAAATGTCAGCGCTATCTTTAAAATTTTGTTTGGCT
Source organism: Volucella zonaria (assembly GCA_963966105.1). Lineage (NCBI taxonomy): Eukaryota > Metazoa > Arthropoda > Insecta > Diptera > Syrphidae > Volucella > Volucella zonaria. Next base: position 12,696,271 of record OZ014534.1, read on the forward strand.
CAATAACACTGGAATCCAGCTGCTGTAATATATATTATAGTTTTTTCTCAACCTTGTTTTACAACCAAATACAAACTGTTAATTAAAAGTTAAATTTTTCCTGTATTTGATTGCCCCGCTATGACATGCCTCAACCCAACGTCAAAACTACTCGTAAAACGAAGCTGGTAAACAATTCTTTTAAGATCAATATTAAATCTTGTCAGAGCTTGTACTCTTCGCTCTTTTATATGTTCTACCGGTGACAAGGAGCTTCATTCTTTTTGAACGCCTAATTAAACTAGAATAACTTAAATTCCCTTTTGTTGAATTTTCGCTGGATAAATAAGAAAAAACATAGTTCTAAGCTGTACACCAATAGTACGTAAATATTTCAAAAAATCGCAGGTCAAAAAGTAGAAGCACAATGAATAGAAGGGGTAAGCAAACCGCTCTAAAACAAAATTGAAGTACCAGTTAAGGAAGAAATGATTAATCCCAATTACATAAAACTAAAGCCATATAAAAAAAAACCGGAAGATGTTATAGCAACAAATGTTTTTAAAACTTAAAACCATACAACGAAAAATATACCTATTTAGTTACGTTCCATGCCTTAAATACTCCTATACATCAACGGGAAACTCAATTTTCAATTTTGTCTACTGTACGAGTATGTTAAGTGTTTTAAAAGGAATAATATAATGCTATCAAAATATGTGAAGTTTTTATGTTTTTTTACGAAACTAGCGAATGACATATTGGTTGAAACTATTAATAGAACTAATCGTAATTTTGTTTAATTCTTGATTTTCAAAAAATTTTATTTTTCGCTTCTTCATTGATCATTTTTACTCTTTAATCTACCAATCTTTATGGGAGTGAACAATGAATGAAATCTTTGATTTATTAACATTTCAGTTTCACCCCATGCAGTAGTACTGGTTACTTACATATCAATGATATTATAAATACGAGTACCACAAAATATTTTGCTCTATTTAAGTAAAAGTGAATTATCGTGAAAATGAATGTATTTTTTAATAGGATTAAATGAATTTTCACTTTTTTTCAAGTAATGTTCAAAACATGCAGTGAAAGTCAAATTTTCAGTTACATAAAAATAATTTTTTTTTAAATTATAAACTCATTCTGACTACTAATAACCAAAAATTCATATAACTACACAATATTTGAATTCTTTCTATGTATAATTATTTTTGAACAAACCAAATACGTTCTCTATAAGTGGTGCTTTAAATAAAACGCTGCTGTATACATACATATATGTGTTTGTAGATTAACACATTCTTTATGCATATCTATTCGTTAATTAGCACTATGGGAATGTGTATACATAGTAAGAAATGTAGAATCTTAAAGAGTTGTGTTAAACTGCAAACTCTGATTTGAATACGAGTATAAGAAAGGGCGTTGACCCTAACAAACAAACAAAAGCTCGTAATACTGGTGACGTTCGTACCGAAACGTGAGTAATTACTTTTTGTCATCGCCGTAAGGTGTGTTTATTGTTGAATCTTTGTACTTCTAATGAAAAAAAATTCCTTCAAAACCAGCGAGCAAATTATCCGTGTAATGCAGTGCTTTCAAATTGTTATCAAGATAACATACCCTTAAACTAAAAAAATAATAACTGAATTTTCATTTTTATATTATTATATTCGTATGTATAGGTAAAATAGTGTTTTCTTGAAATCGGTCATTCCTTTTTTTGTTGGCGATGTTTGTTTTTCAATAAGAAAAAAAATTAAATTAGTCGTTCCCGCCAATAGCAGTCACATGAAGTTAATTTTAAATTTGTATAGACGAATGCAAATACTATGCTTGAATTTATTTAATGTAAATTGTTGATAATGAGTTGTCAAATATTTGAATTAAACTCCATTAATAACCTCTGAGGCATAGAAAAACTGTAAGATATGTTAAAAAAAACTTTAGGCCCCCGGTTAAAATGATAAGAATCCCCATTATACTAATTCAGAATGAGCAAATTATAAAATTATAACGGCATTAAAACGTTAAACGAGGACAGAAGTCCTCCTACTGATAAAGTGATATATGAATATGCTCTCGACAAATAAATGAGTCTATAATTGAGGTACACTGGCGATCACTAGGATGAGGCCATAGATTTTGCAATCATACCTGTTTGAAATTTTGTACCCGTAAACTTTTACTACCTTAGAACAGGTACATATTTTCTCAACAGGAAGTCATAAAATTAAAGGGTAAATAAGAAATGACCGTTGGAATTTCCCAAGATCAAACAATGAACTTCTTGAAAAGCGTAAAAAAGTTGCGCCACTAGGATGAAGCCACATGCAAAATCTTGGAAAAAAAAATGAATAAAATGTTTACATTTAATGGTTTTAAATCATTTATTTATTATGTTTTTCTACATTAATAATGAGTATGCCTGCCATTTTTCTATATGACCTCTACAATAAGACGGTTTGGAATAGAACCATACAGTTTTTTTAAACAATCAAGAGAAATTTGGGCCCAGGTATCACGATTAGCTTCGATTAAAGTGTCCTTGTCTTCAAATTGTCTGCCGCCTTCATACACTTTACGAGATAACCATGCCCAAACATTTTCGATCATGTTTAAGTCCGCTGAATAGGGCTGCCATGGCAAAAGTTCCACGTCTTCTGATTGAATCCAACTTCTAACAACCCTGGAAGTGTTGTTAGGGGCATTGTTTTGTTGGAATACCTAAGCCAGGGGTCCGAAAATGTTTTTCACTTTTGGAAATGACCGTTCCAGCAAACATTTGTAGTTTTTTTCGTTCATTGTTGTGGACAAAAACTCTCAACTCGATTGTGCCATAGTAGGTAATAGCTCCCAACAGCATTACACCTAATGTACGGCAGTGATGTCTTACCAAAATAAGCTCCTCCTTTCTTAGATCATGAAAGTTGTAACCATCGGGGCCATCAATGTTAAACTTTTTTTCATCCGAAAAGACAACGCGTTTCCATTCACTGCTCCAAGCGACATGTTCTCAGCAAAATTCATTCGATGCTCCTTGTGTTCTTGCCTCAAAACAGGTTTCTTTTTTTCTCTGTATAGTACCACTTTTTCATATTATCCTTCGGACCGTTGCTATGCTGGCTGATACTCCGCTGTTGGCCCTTAATTTATTCGATAATAGAGTAGAATTTGAGGCACGACGTAGGATTAACAGCTTTTCTTGCAATGTTGTTGCTTCTGCCGTGCGTCCTTTTTGATTTTTCCCATAGTATTGTGGATCCGCAAGATAACTGTTTACAACACTCTTACTTCTTTTAAGCCTCCTTGCAATTTCTCGACCTGAGAGTCCTAACTCATTGAAAGCATCTATTTTTCGTCTTTCTGTCGCTGTCAAAGTCTTTCCGAAACCCATTTTTTTAAACTAACTAAAAGTAGTGTTTTTGAACGCTTTTTTAAATATTCTTAACGGCTCTTGGGAAATTCCAACGATCGTTTCTTATTTACGCTTTAATTTTATGACTTCCTGTTGAGAAAATATGTACCTCTTCAGGTAGTAAAAGTTTGCGGGTACAAAATTTCAAATATGGTAGGCATAAAGAGTGAAAATCGATTGCAAAATGTGTGGCCTCATCCCAGTCATCGCCAGTCTATATGAATCTAGTGATGGCTATACACCGGAAGACGGGCTAATTCGGAATACAAGCTTCAGTACACTCTTCACCCACGGTGATGGACGAATTGCCAGTTTGAGGCATATCCTCTTATAGGTAATTTAATTTAATTTAATTTTGGTGGGGGCGAAAGCCCCCATTTATTCGGCTTAATACAAGCTATAACTTAAAATTAAACTTAAACTAAAACTTATAACTAAGGTTGGTTATTGTGGTGAAGGAAAACCGATTTGAGGTAGGAAGTGGTGCGGTGGAAGTCAAAGACGCTAGGGTTTGAATTAATTTTTCGTAGCATGCGGGAGATTGGTTCGTTCGCGCCATAGGTGGTGTGGTGGGTTGGGAGATAGAAGAGACGAGGGGTACGTAGATTACGAGGGTTAGAGTTGAGGAAAATAGAATTGTGAAGGGACGTGCATTCAACCTGACCTGAAAGAAGTCGATGAATGAAGAGAAAGTCGGCTGCATCTCTGCGTTCCTCAAGGGTGTTTAGGTTAATAAGGTTGAGACGGTTTTGATAGGGGGGCAGAGTAAAAGAATCATCCCAGGGCAAACCTCGAAGAGCAAATCGAAGAAAACGGCGCTGGATGCTTTCGATTCTCGAGATATGAATGCGATGATATGGGGACCATACTTGACTGGCGTACTCTAGGAGGGGACGAACAAAGGTAATATAGAAGGACCTGGTCACGTATGGGTTGGTGAATTCTTTGGACCATCGTTTTACAAAACCTAGTGCAGAGTTGGCTTTAAGGATTATCCCATCCATATGCAAACGGAAGTTGAGCTCCCTATCACACAAAATGCCGAGGTCGCGAAGAGATCAACGGAGGAGATAGGTTGGTTGTGGAGAAGGTAGAGTCGGGGAGGAGATTTGAGCCGCTTATGTGAAAAGGTGATGGATTGGCATTTGGTGATATTAAGTTCCAAACAATTTTTGAGGCACCAGATCGAAAAGCTATCAAGGTCTTGTTGAAGAAGGAAGGAGTCATGGGGAGAGGAAATGGTTTTGAAAAATTTGGTATCGTCGGCGTAAAGGGAGACGGACGAGTATTTGATGATCCTATCGAGATCATTTATGGTTAATATAAAGAGAAGGGGACCGAGATGGCTACCTTGAGGAACTCCAGAGGTGGCCAAAAATGGAGCGGAGTGGGCTGACCTAAAACGAACACTGTAAAAACGGTTTTCGAGGTAAGAGGATATCCATTTTAACAGTATGGGTTCAAAGCCGAGGGCAGACAATTTGAAGATTATTAATCGATGAGAGATTTTATCGAAGGCTTTGCTAAAATCGGTTGCAACTACATCGACTTCGTTGCCGTTCTCTAGGGTAGAGATGGCAAAGGATACGAATTCAACGAGATTTGTGGTGGTTGACCTACCCTTTAGGAAGCCGTGTTGTCTAGGGGAAATAAGTGATTTGCATTGGAAGCTTAGAGCTTCATACAAAATACTTTCGAGGAGTTTGGGTATATGGGAGAGTTTAGCGATTGGACGATAGTTTGTTATTTCGTTCTTTGATCTCTTTTTGTGGATTGGGGTTATAAAGGAGGTTTTCCAAACCTGAGGAAATTCTCCTTGTGAAAGGGATAGACGAAAGAGATCAGAAAGGGCAAGGGAAAGAGACGAAGAACATTTTTTAAAAAATATGGCAGGGAGGCCATCTGGACCGGGTGTAAATTCATCATTGAGTTGGTGTAATTTATATTCGATATAGGAGGGATCCAAGATGTGAGAGAGAAGTGGGCCGTTGGAGAAGTTCAGTAGGTAACGAAAATAGGATGGATCTGGTACAAAGGAGTCGTTGGTGAAGGATTGTTTAAAGAAGCTGGCAAATAGGTTGGCAATGGTGAGTGGATCGGTTGATGACTTGTTGTTGAAAGAGAGGGAAGGAGGGTAACCATCGGACTTTCTTTTGTAGTTAACAAATTGGTAAAAGGACTTAGGGTCATTTATAAGGTTGACTTGCGCATTGTTAAGGTAACGCTGGTAAAGGGAATCGTAAAGTTCGGTGAAATGAAGATAAGCACCAAGATAGTTGGAATAGTCGGACAAGGATCTGGTACGCAGGAAAACAGCCCATAACTTGTTTCTCTTGTTTCGTAAGGAACGAAGCTTGCGATTATACCAGGGAGGACTAGTAGATGATGTTTTAAGGCGGGAAAACGGAACGTAAAGGCTGAAAGAATTAAATATTTCTTTATAAAAAATGGATAAGGCATCATTTACGCTTAGGTTGTGAAAGTTAAAGGGGGATCTGCTAAGATAGTCACTGATTTTGTGAAAGTTTGCTTTGTGGAAGTCATAGGATGAGAGAGTTGTGGGAGGAGTGGACTGGAGAGAAGAGTTATGAAAAAATGAAAGTAGAAGGGGGGGGGGGGGGGGTAGTAATATTACATATGCCGGTTGTGACGCCGAATGCAAAGCAAAAAAAGTTCCGATTTAAATTTTACTAAAAATTCTTTGGGACGACGTCAAAAAAAGCCGCAAGACCTAAACATATTTGGGAAGTATTGAGCCCTATTCAAAATGTGTGGCAATCAATATCCACAGCTGTAAAAAAACTTATAAATTCAATACCAATGGTAGAATGTTAACAATAATAAAGGGTATTCTACATAATTGAGTAAGTGTCATAAGAGATTCAATAAGTGACCTCAAAGTCAAAAATTAGCATGGGCAATGAAAACGGTACAGGCTAAGATATTGGATATCTAAAGACTCAAACAAGATATCAACTTTATTTAAACGCCGTTATAAAGGTTGATATTTCTTCTAAAAGCAAAATTTCACACGAAGTTTCTACCATTAGTATTAACAGAGCAATTCCCGTTAACATGGGTCAGGGTACACACAAAGTAAGCCTTTTCTCAAATCCTCGATAAATGATGTCAACATTATAGATAGACCCTTACGGTGGAAAGATTTTTTTCTTAGAATATGCCCAGAAATCATTTCCCAAATTATCGTCAACATCGAATTAGGGGACATTCTGTATATGATAGCACCAACGTACCAGCATTATGAATTCAAACATAGAAATTTTTGGTTTTTGTAAAACTTACGAAGAATTGAAAGTTTTACGAATTTCCATGAGTAATAAACCGGAAATACTAAAAATATGACAAACAAAATCACAAATTGTTAAATTTTAAATATTTGAAATAGGAAAGACAAGAAAATGTTTATTTACTAAACAAAAGAGTTGAGTTGCGAACTGCCCAGCAAAATACATATTTATATATTGTACATATTATCATAAATGTACATATATTTTGCATATAATTTTATTACCATATCATATTAACAAATGAATAAAGCATTGGATGAAAATGCAGAATCATTTCTAACTCTCTCTTTTAAGTACATGGAGAATTTTATTTTGCGCTTTTAACCGATTAGATTGATTTTGAATCAATCGACTGTTCGTAAATTCAAATCACATCAACCAAAAAAAAACCTTGCCTAATGAGCGAAAATAAAATAAAATCGAGAAACAAATGTCAGTGAAAGTTGTTCGACTGAATTTTATTGAACCACGCTTACATTTCTGGCAGAAAGCTTATAAACTTATAAAGTGACAAAAATACTATCGCTTCTATTCAAACTTACATACGTGAATGTAAAAAAAAAAGGAACAAATTAACATACGAATATGGATGTGCGGAGCAATTCGCATGTACGTTATTATATTTTGTCATAGAAAGAAAAAGAACTAAAAACGTGATATGACTGATAACAGATCTGACCTTGATCAGACTAGCATTTTAAGCTTTTGAGTTCATTGTATTATATTATATATCCAAAGACAATAGAAAGATCTAGTTTCGGCAATAGGTATGCATTATGACAAAATCAGACTCATTCTATATACATATTTATTGAAGTTCTTATAAAATATTTCCGCCTAAGTTTAGCAAAAATAAATTGACAATAACTGTCCAATATTGGAGGCAAATAATTTTTAGTTTGGTGTACATTTAAGACAATAAAAAGTTTACGAATTATTACTACTATAAGTAATTATTTGTTAGTTTATCATTAGCTAGTTTAGCTTATATAATGTACTAATTTCAAGTGTTTCTTTCTGTTTGCATGTAAATGTCAAGCGTTTATCGGCTAAGTTCAAGAGCTTAAAAGGAGTTACATTTTGCAAATTTGTATTAATTTTTTTTTTTCAGTTTTTTTTATGAAATTCATTAATGCCTTTAGGTATTTTCCGATTGAAGTTAGACTTTGTTCTTTTATTAAGGCTTAATATGGTGCAGCAGTGTACATATATAAATTTTTCCATGCACTACTCGTATTATAGAATGACAAAACACAAGATACAGAATATGTGACTTTAATATAAATTCTTTCGATGAATTATTGCATGTATTTCTCTTTTGCAATTTCTTTTAAACAAAGTTCTAAGAGTGCGTACAAAGTAAAAATGAAAGAAATTTCTTCTCCCTTATTTCGTCTTCCAGTTCAGCACTTTGTTTTTGTGTAAATATGGTACGTGTATTTACAGATGATTCAATATGATAATCAGAAAAAGTAGGCTAAACGTATTCATGTGGACAATCCTACATATGGAGAATCACGATTACGATTGAGGTCAGCCGTAATAATACACTCGTATCTAAAGGCTGCCTCATGTTAAACTTATGCGATTTAAATTGATATTATTTTCTCGTTTAAAAAAAAAAAAATACCCACACTCAGATTTAAAGAGAACACAAATTTTCTTTTCCCATAAAAGCATCAACATTACACTTTTAGAGTTCAAAATAGTTTTCGTTTTAGAGATCCTTTCCTTATGCACGTTTTGTACACAAATTGAGTTAAAAGTACGATTTCACTAAAAATCATTAACTTTCCCACACATACAACTTTTTTTTTCATTTTGCTCTGAACAATGGCACAAAAATGTGCGACAATTTTGATTTATAAAATTCTTTTGCTTTTAAATAGGGTCCAAGCCAATTATATTGTAGATCAAGATATAAACCTAATTGTATAGGTAAACAGGTATTACTCGTGGGAAAATTGATATAATAAAACTTCGCTAGTCTGTATATTTTGTGTACTAATTATCCCACAAACTAATCTATAAACAAGTAACTGTATCTTGACAAAAAGAAGATGATCATAGCTATGCCGCACATTATTTAATGTTTATTTCCAGCGAACACACAGCATCAAAACAATAATGATAAAACTAAAACAAACAAAAAAAAAAAGAAAGGAAATGGAAACGGAAACAGAAAGGAATAACGAATGAACAGAATACCCTTAAAAACTTACACGAACATGTTAGATGAGTCGGACTTGTAGATTTGCACAATTATGTGAAGATTTTCGCTATTTTTTTCCATTTTACAAATCTGAGCTTCCCTTTTTGTGAATATGATTATTCTACAAAGTTCTTGTTTTTTATTTTATTTAGAATATCTCACATCGTATCGGCTTAGTGTTGTGTTTTAGAACTAAGCATAATTGGATAAATACATATACATATGTACATATATACATGTGTGCATATATGTATCTGTTGAAACCTAAACAAATTCTTTAATGCATATTGTGTTGTTTTATTTTTTTAATTAAAGTCGATGTAGAAATGTCCTTGCTGCCTTTTTTTCTTATTTTTATTTTATAACAAAGCTTATAAATTCGAAACAAACAAGTTATCTTCAAAGTTATTTTTTCTGAATACAACCACCTTTTTTTGTAGGACAAGAAGCGTAGGTACTCGTACATGAGAGTATGATTAGGCTGATATTCAAACTCATTACAATGATGACATCTTACTATGTTTGTTCATCTACATGTCCGAAAGTATCACGATATCTATGATGATTAACCCAAGTTATTAGTTCTTTTAGCAACAACAACTTTCACTATATTGATTGTTAGTACGCGACTAGAATTTGTAGATGATATGTTCTAATTGTCATATTATCCATTTAATCTCACACTATCAATGTTAATTATTGTGAAAGAATCTGCGAAATTGTGCAACTGAAAAATATGCTTTCCAAAAATCATGGATTGCATTTATATGCAAACATATGAGTGCAATAGTACAGGTCCGTATGTAAGGTTGGTAGTAGAAAGTATGGTAATTTGGTTTTATCCTGTCAAACTCGTTCCGATACAGCCGTAACATATGTATCTATTATCAAAACTGTTTGCCACATTCCATACACGCATTCCTTCCGGTTCGACCTCAAACACATGAGTATTCTTGACTGAATTAGAAACACACTTCATCGTGGTAAATGGGAAAAGTGAAACATCTCTAAGCCCACTCAAATAACGTTTTACTCGAAGAAATTTGTCAGAAATAAATAAAAGAAAAAAAAAAGTTGATCATATCACCTTTAATGGGGTCACTTACTTTGGACGAACTCCACCTATAGCACCGGTATTCCATTTTGTTTTGTAATTTAATTTACGATTTGTAGCTTGCAAGTCTATGCTCCGCAACTGTAGTTATCTATGTATTTGTGATTAATTAATATGTCCGTTTTTTTTTATATTTTTTTAGCAAAGTTTCAACTGTCACTAGGTATCCGTTAGAATCGCATTTAAAACTCACCGACCGCGTAAATTATACAAGACTAACCCAGCGTTTTTAATTCAACAAAAAAGAAAACCACCACAAATATCTTGAAAAAGCACATAAAAGATAAAACACTAAAATTTCTACAAAAATAAAATCTTATTCAATCTTAGAATTTTTCCTGAGAAAAAGAAATTTCTTTTTCACGTTTACTTTGCTCACAATTCTTTTTTTTGTTTGTTCTGTGTGTGCGTTTTTGTTTTATGGATTTTTTTTTCTTCCTTTTGTGTGCTTCGCCTCGAACGGCGAATGAAAATAAAAGATATAGTTAGAACTAAAATTTCTCTTGGAATACAGAGGATCTTTCCGAAACGACCGAACAAGTCAACAGCTCACCTTGGACTGGCAATTGAGGTAGCATCTACCTTTCCTTAAGCGTTCCCCATTGGTTTTGCTACATGTAAAGCTGGACAGGCCATCGTGAACATCATGAACACCATTGTATCAATCTTCGTCATCACGATTCGCCACGGTGCGGTCTGGAAGTGAAAGAAAAGAACTGATGGCTTAAGTAAGTTCTTGAGCTGGTTAAATGCGATGAGAGATGTCGTTGTGATGTGCTGGAGTACTTTTGTCAATTATATTACGAGTGACCAAATTTGTTGTACGAGTACTTCTTGGGGAAAAAATTTAAATACCTGCACACTTTCTAACATGTATGGGAAATCGAAAAGGCGCCGAAACCATAAAATTTTCTTAATGAGCATTTTCGGCCCATAGCAATTAAAATCTAGTTCCATTCATAAAGTTAAAGCTACACATTGCCGTAGGTGTTTAAAACGATATTGTTCAATGGGAAAGGGAATAGAAATTGTTATGCATGCACTTTTTGTTTGTTAATTTCAAATGCCAATTGAAAATATCATTTAGGAGTTATTTCCAGCGCTCACAAAATCAATTGTGTTAATTTATTATATTTCAACACGATCCTTATATTCTGTAATTTATCGAAGAAAATCACGTGCAATAAAGTGCTTCTAAGGAAAACGATTATATTGTATATCGTAAATAGAAGGTCAAACTATGTGTAGGTACAAGAAGTAAGTCGATCATTGAATATCGGATATATTGTATACTATTTTAATAATGGTAATATATGGTTATGTCGTATTTATTATTTTTTATTTATTTATTTATTTCAAATAGATATCACTAACATTAGTTTTATTTTTTCCTACGAAGCCTTATGGCTTATCTGCAGGAAGGCGTAGAACATTTGTATAGTGGATTTTGTGCATGCACATTCATTACATTTTTTTTCAGCACTATGTATACAGGGTGTCCCCTAATTTGTTGACCATAATTTGGGAAATGATTCCTGGGCATATTCTAAGAAAAATATCGTTCCACAGTAAGGGTCTATCTACAATGTTGACATCATTTATCGAGGGTTTAAGAAAAGGCTTACTTTGGTGTACCCTCACCCATGTTAACGGAAATTTCTCTGTTAGTACTAATGGTAAAAACTTTGTTTAGGACTTAGTTTTTAGAAGAAATACTAGCCTTTGTAACGGTGTTTAAATAATGTTGATATCTTGTTTGAGTCTTTAGATATCCAATTTCCAAACCTGTTCTATTTTCATTGGCCATTCTAATTTTTGATTTTGAGGTCACTTTTCTCCAGAAAATGTCTAATTAACATAACGTTTTACTATTTTTTCTTATGAAAGTAACAATACTAAAACAAAAAATTATCATCAAGTGTGCTTGTGCAAACCTACAGATTTTATGATACTTGAAAAACCTGCAACAGGTAAATAAAGGAATTTATGGTTTTTTACCAACGTTTCTAACAACAGTTGACAATACATATTCGTAAGAGTGGTTTTCCACCAATTACTAATTTTCCAATATTTTCTTAAAATTGCATAGCTATTAAAGAAGAGTTTTAAAGCTTTTTTTTATTTGAATACCTGTCAAAACCCTCATTTCCTTACTCTGTTCCTTAAAAGTTCTCAGAAGAGTTAGGTTTAGGGTATGAAGGCGTATTTGGAAAATATACCTTACAGAAATGGTATAAAAGATTAGGTAAAAAAATTAATTCAACAGTTTAATTTTTTACGCTAAGATTACAGTTGCTTAGACACGTTATTTTAAATGCCTGTATTTACAAACCAATAATACGCAGACATTATTTACGTTTATGGGCTGTGCAATGAAAGTTCAAATAGCGCGCGAAAAAGATACCATGAACTTTATCCTAACCGACGACTTCCTAATAAAAGAGTATTTCTAAATACGTATCGAAGGCTTCGAGAAACGGGATCAGTTTCGAATACACGACCGAATGAGGGAGCTCCACAAGTAAGAAGGATTTCGGCTGATGAAAGAATACTGGATGCTGTTACAACTGATCTATCAATCAGCATCAGACGCTTAGCTTTGCAATTCAATGTTTCCAGACATAAAATTTCTAATGTACTGCATGGAAAAAATCTTTATCCGTATCACCATACTGTGTGAGAACTGCTTCCAGATGATTTAGAAAAGAGACTTGAGTTTTTAACTGGTTTCTAGAGCGGAGCATGGATAACAATGAGTTTATTAGCAGAATTGCTTGGACGGACGAATCTCAATTTACATGAGATGGGATCACAAATTTTTATAATCTTCTTACATGGGCTGCGGGCAATCCACATAAATCATTTCAACACAAAAATTCAGCCCCAATATGTGCGCAGGTGTAATTGGAAACATGTTAATCTACCCCTTCCAACTACCACCTAGGATGAATTCTACAAACTATCTTGAGTTTTTGCGAAATAATTTACCAGCACTATTGGAGGACATTCCACTAATGCAATTAGCTTCATCATATTTTCAACAGGATGGTGCTCCACTATGGTCGTGAGGTTAAGAATTGGCAAGATGAAGAGTACGGTAACCGTTGAATAGGAAGAAATGGACAAGTTTACTGGTCCGCAGGATGACCTTACGGTATTAGATTTTTTGTATGGGGAAGAATGAAAGAACTTGTTTATTCAACCGAAATAGCAACTTTAATTGAATTGGAAGATCGTATTCTCGAAGCGTCATCAAAAGTAAGGCAGCAGTTAGCATCAATAAACATTCGCAATGCAATCCAAAAACGGACTCCAGCATGCATACAAAACCAAGGAGGACACTTTGAGCATCTGTTATAACTGTTTTAGTATACACATACAATAAAAACTACCTAAGCCACACAAAATCCTTTTTTATTCATAGCCTTTGGAGCTTAAAGCAAAAAAACCCTTTTTTATAAATTTTAACTGCTGCAGGTTTTCCAAGTATCATAAAATCTGCGGGTTTTTCTGCAAACTCATTGATGATTTTTACTTTCATAAGAAAAAAATAGTAAAACGTTATGTTAATTAGGCATTTTCTGGAGAAAAGTGACCTCAAAGTCAAAAATTAGCATCGGCAATGAAAATGGAACAGGCTAAAAAATTGGATATCTAAAAACTTAAACAAGATATCAACTTTATTTGAACGCCGTTACAAAGGCTGGTATTTCTTATAAAAATAAAATCATACGCGTGTTTTTAGCATTAGAACTTACAGAGCAATTTCCGTTAACATGGGTCAGGGTACACCAAAGTGAGCCTTTTCTTAAATCCTCGATAAATGATGTCAACGTTGAAGATAGATCCTTACTGTAGAACGATTTTTTTCTTAGAATATGCCCAGGAATCATTTAAGAAATTATGGTCAACGAATTAGGGAACACCCCGGATATTACGAGTATTTATTAAAATACTTTTATGGATTTTTTTTAATGAATAAGTTGTATTCGCAAAACAAAATTATAAGAAATAAATTTGTTGTTTCATTTATGTTGCTGCTTCTTATGTTGACTTTACGAATGTTGAAGGCTGTTAAGTAGGTTCGACACAGTGTAACTTATATTTATGATTGTTGGAAGCTGGTGCATCCACTCAATTTGTCGCCCTAGTCCGAGGCTATACTCATTTCATAGATCTGCTTCACTTTTAGACTTCAAATATCGCTGTTATTGTTTTTTGACAATAAATTATTTATTACTAGTTCATTATCATGACACCATTTGTTTGCTTCGTTGAACTCGTCTTGCATTATTTTCGTAGCTTCTTCTGCCGACTGGTAAGACACAACGATGGCCGTGTCGCCAGCATATGCAAACAGTGTACTCCTCTTCAAACACTTTTTAGAGTTCATTGGTATACAATATGAAACTAGGAAGCCGAGCTTAGACCCCTGAGGAATCCCATTTCGAACTTGGTATTCATCGCTGCAGCTTTTATTGAATTTGACGCAACACGTCCAAGAAAAAAGGTAGTCCTTAATCCAGTTCACTAAGTTCGCTAAAAAATAAAGAAAAGTAAAAACGCTTGATAAATTCGATTGTATTGTAATTGTATTGAATAAGGCGATTGTATTGAAAGAAATATGTTCTATCATTTGTACCCACACAAACATTTTACATTAAGTTGAAGAATTAACATGATAGTCAAAATATTTATTAAATTTAAAGTTGAATGGAACATCATCTGAGAATCAAATAAATCGAATGTTGTTGCCATTTTCGACTCCTAAAAAACAAACTAGATAGTTAATAACAACATTTTCTCTATCAAATGAGTCATAGTAAATAACTGTCTAAGCATAGCGTGTATTCCACAATCTTACATTTATGTGTTCTCTTCATATAGGACAAACCTTTCTTCGCAAGCCGTGGCCGTATCTCGCCTTACGAGTGCCATTTTCGACAATGCCATAAATTCTGTCCTAAGGTTAAGCATTGGAAGAAAGATGTGAAGTGTATCAGACTACTAAAACTGCAATATTCCAAGTTCTACTTAAACTTGGAAAATATCTTTACGTAGAATCCATTACAATTTTAACCGGCGGCTCTAAAATAGTACGAGGTATCAGTTTTGATCTTTTGAAGGACCTTGAACACCACAGCTGATGAAATTTGTATTAATCACTCCTGCAAACTCCAAGCCGAAACCGAAACTCTGTTTAAATAATAGTTACAGCTTCGGTGGAGGTTAATAGAATTCATCGTTAAGAAATTCTTATTTGCAAAATAACTCTGTAACGTTTTGTAGGATTCTAGACGCTCCGATGACAAAACTAAACATAGCATCTCATGAGGGAAATGCTGTGAAAATATTTTAATCGTTATTGTGAAATAGCCCAACGAGTTGATATCTTCTCTGGATATTTCAGTAATATTAAATTTTTTTCTTAAATTAATTTTCGGACCGCATATGTTCTAATTTTTTACAAAAACCAAAGCTTCAATAATTTCAGATAATCTAGACGGACCTCGGCTTTCCATTTTATAGAATTTTTAATTTATAAAAGTTGAAAATAATGCGATTTTCTCAAAAAAAAAAAATCTCCTCAATGTTAAAGCTCAGTTTAACATCTAACACTAGCATAGTAGAGAGCTCTCGCAATCTCCCAACTTGAATGAGAATGGCCAAAAGAAATAGGGGATGAAGAAAACCCAACTCCGGTTAATTTATAATCCTACAACCAATATAGAAGTGGAAGACGCAGAAATAGAAAAACTGAAAAATACTAAAAGTACGGGATTTGACGGCTCACCGTCAGAGCTTTTTAAAATTCGTTACGATACGTTACTACGGAAGAAATCATTAGTTAACTCTGCAATAACTACAGATTCTTATCATTAGGTAAGGTTACCTCAAAAATCCTTTCCAGCGTGTTGTATGAATCGTAAACCATTTGATGAACTTCGGCCGGAACTTAAGTCTTTATGGCTTTTTGGACCAGATTTTCCGAGGACCTTCGTTGAACACGAACTTATTTACTGATTCAGTAATTCCTGAATAATTTCCACCCGCTTCAATGTGTTCACTTTTCAATTCCTCAGTAAATTAAGTTAAAATTTAAAGCAGTTTAACTTCTTGTAAAACTTCATGAAAGATCTCCCGCTTGATTATTCTTACCACAGTTGACGCGCAAAGTTATTAAAAGCAATACCTTTTAATCCAGAGAAGAGAGACTTATCAGCGCAGAAACAAGCGCTCTAAGGAAAGCCAATATACTATGTGTGGTACATCTTATGAACCGTGTCATCAATGTGTTGGCCCAATGACTCACATGCGGAAATCTGCCTTACACTATCAGAAAACTAAGAGTACTTTCACAGTTTTCTGTGCAATATATTTACGAGTAATTCAAAGAAGTTTGCTATACAGGATGACGCCCTGATATGTGGGTTGATTTAGAGATGCAGGGTAATGCCATTTAGCGGAAGACCTTCTTCTTTCGCGAAAAGAAAACGACCTTATTTTTGAGTGGAAAATGCCGATTATTTGATTATTTTATTATTACTATTGAGCCGAAAGTCCCAGTAGCTTGTACTCGTTGTCCTGTTAACATTGTAATTTAAATTACATGGTAATAAATTATAATTATAATAAAAATATTATTACTATTATTTTAATTTTTTTTTTAGTAGTGGAAATATTGTAGTATTAAATTATTTGAATTTCCTTCTTGCATTCACTTCGAAAACCTTGTGAATGTAATGTTTATAATGTTTATAGACAGATTTTAAGAGTATATATAATACGGTGTGTGAGTAAGATTTGTTTTTTGACCCAAGATAACTCACGAACGAATTGTGCTATCGATTTAAATTTGTGTCAGATGATGCGTATTCTTGCCGAATCGCGGCTACTATATTGGACCAACATCCGCCAATAACTTTTGAAGTTATTAAAAAAGCGTACACAAAATACAATTAATTTTTTCTTAAAATAGACTCTTTGGAAATTTTTGCAAAACTAATCGGAATTCATTAATATATCACATATTTAACGAAGATTTGAATAAAATCGGACCAGAATCATCTGAGTTACTCAAGGAATTGCAAACATTTCAGAAACGTCAATGCAATAATACCTACGATTTCGTTAATACGTTGAGTCTCACATCTGAAAGGTCAAACGTTTATGGGTGATAGGTTACCTTAATTCTAATAGGATATGAAACATCAAAAAACGTTGGAGAATACTACAAGTTCTCTTTCTCAGGAGGTTCTTGGCGTGACCCATTGGTTGCATCCTTTTCGACTAGGTTAAATTACTTTAATTTGATACAAATCTTGCATGTCGATTTCGAATCAGTTTTCGTTATTGGGGGAGACTAAAATTTACACACAAATTTAATTTCGACAACAATACAATTCAATTGATTTTAGTATTTAATTAGTGAAATGAATTAGTTAAGTGATTAAACTAATTAACGTAACTAACACAAGTGAAATTTAATAATGTGTTAGTTACGTTAATTAGTTTAATCACAATTGATGGAAAAAATAATAGTAACTAATTAATCAATTAGTTTATTAGTGCTAATAAACACAATGAATTTATAAATTTAATTTTAGTATTAGGTTTATACTTTGGAGAATTCTCAATCCAGAAGCTATAAACGTATACAAATATATTTTGAGCCACCGGACTAACGGACTTTTTATTAATATGGCCATCCAACTCAATGAACAGCATTTGCATTGCGCGTTGTAACATCAATGTACGAGTATATGGTATACCTAGTCCTGCCATAAGTTATGTTATAAATATAAAACGCTATAAAAAAAAAACAGTAAACATATTGCATTCAAAAGTGTTTCATTTAATAGACCACAATATTGTTTACTAAAAAAAATGGATTCACTCGAAATGACTGGCTTTTGCTTTAAAACAAGCTTCCAAACGGTGGCCATTGCGTTACAGCGGAACGTACGATTTCCAGGGAAATCATGGACGCTACTCTGGTTAATGCTGTTTTAAGGCTTTCAAAATTTCCGTGGGAAATCTTGCCGGCCATGTTGTCCAATTCTGACCACAAACCATAATCCAGTGGATTCAGATCTGGACTCCCCGACGGCCAATCTTCTGCTGCTATAAAACTAGAAATATTGACTCTGAGCAATTCCTGCGTGGTTTTGGCTTTGTGCGCTGGAGCAGAGTCCATTGAAAAGTGTATTACCTGATTGCATTTCGTGCAAGGTTCCACAAATAGTTCCTATTTAAGATGAAAAGATTTATAAATATGATTTAAAATTGCTAATGAATGAATAATCTCCGAGTACCATAAAGAAATAACTACAAAAATAAAAAAACAAAAAAAATTAACAACATATCTTAAAATTTCTTTATTCAGACATTCATTAATAAAAGAAAGCTTCCGGATGATTAGAAAACTATTTCATAATTTCAAATTAAGTCGAATGATCGTCGCAAAGGTCAAATATTCCTTTTCCCTAGAAGTGCTGACTTTTTGAATCAATGAAATCTTCAAAGCCTTTTATGACCTCTGCTCGGTTCCGGAAGACCTTCATTTCAAATTCCAACTGCAACAGTTTTTGCAGCGTTATTTATGAGGTATGGGGTCTAGCATTGTCATGCAAAAGGATCGGATCGTGCCTATTGAACAACGCAGGTTGATTTTCTCCAATTTGGCATGCAATATAGTATGTCGATTTCCTCGCAATATTTGATAGCGTTTCTCCTGGTTGAAGAAATGAAACGTGGATTGGTCTTTCTGGTGTCCACCAAATTGTCACTGTAATCTTTTTTGGGTGAAGATCGGGCTTGGGGCTGTGTTTGGGTTCTTCGTCTGCATTCAACAACTGCCCAGATCTTTTATGATTATCATACAGTATCCACTTTCAGCACAGGTGACTATCTGGTGCAAAAACGGTTCAGTTTGGTTTCTTAATGTAAGCGATGCGCAGATGTCCAGGCGCCGCAGTTTTTGGGATTCCTTCAGTTCATGGGGTACCCACTTACAGAGTTTCTTTACCTTTCCTATGAGAGAAAGGTGTCGACTTATTGT
Organism: Volucella zonaria; assembly: GCA_963966105.1. Classification (NCBI taxonomy): domain Eukaryota; kingdom Metazoa; phylum Arthropoda; class Insecta; order Diptera; family Syrphidae; genus Volucella; species Volucella zonaria. The sequence goes on from OZ014534.1 coordinate 12,715,372, forward strand.
CATCGGGGATATTCCCATGCTTTGTGCAATCTCGCGTACCGATTTCGTTGGGTCCGCATCCATCGTTGCCCTTAAAACATCGTCGTCAATTAACGTTTCCGGTTTCCCAGGTGGTTCATTTTCGAGGTTAAATACTCCCGAACGGAACTTTCCAAACCAACGTCGTATAGTGCGTTCGTTTACCGCTACATCCTCAAATGTGTCATTAATGTTTTTCATTGCCAATGACTCACTACTATACGTCCCATTTTAAATTCGTAAAGGAAGGGGATTCGAATTTGAACTGCTGATGGTAAATAATTCCTAGAAAAAAAAAATAACGGCACTTGTAACTAATCCTAAAATTCTCACACGTCAAGCACACGTACCACTTTGTTTTATAAAAAAAGAAAATTAAACGTTCTGTCACAGATGTTCACTAAAGAACTTCTTATTTCCGACTGAGCGAAAATCGGACATTTCATGTGGTACAACCCAATATTTTCAATTGTCTGCATTTTAAAATGTTAGGTGTGTATTAGACAAATGTGTAGTCACGTGTGTGCTGCACAGTTTTGCAATGCTAGCTAAGAGTTTGTCCATATATTAATAAATTAATGATAAATTATGCAATACCAGGGAAAGAACCAATTCAAGGCCAAAGTGGGTGCATGTAAATATAAGTTGGATTCGTATTCTTTCAAAATTGTTTTATAATTTCAAAGAGTAGGTTGTAAGCTAAAGCTTGTAAAGCTTTCATTGGATCTTCTTAGTGTACCAAAAGTTTTACTCTTTCATGTAAGCATTCCCTCTAGATCTTTCTGAGAGGAAGATGCTTTCATGGACGACAACGACAAGTCAATCCATGGATTCAAGATTGATTGGAGGGTAGGTGGGGGTGTTTTCGCAGATAAGCCTCACTTTCCGCCTACAAAATCACTGTAGCGTGTTCCAGGCGAAAATTTTGAGGATACAAGAAATCCCATCCTTGCTGAAGATAAATGTGATATCTGCAAATGATATTCGCATCTTTTAGGATAGTCAGGGCACTATCGAATCCTTGAATTTAGTCTCACATAATTGTAAAACCACCCTTGTCTGCTGATCATCTCTTACGGCGATAGCAGAGCAGTTCATCATCCACCTATGTTGGATGCTGGGCCACAGAAATATTCTAGGGAATTGCAGGGCAAACGAACTCGCAAAAATTGGAATCAATATTCCTATCCTACCTGCGAAAGGCATCATCAGTATACCAATCGCTACACGTAACTAAAACTAAAACTTTATGCTACTAGAAGAATAAACCTTAGGTGGACTGTTGTGCCAACATATTTCGCGAGCAAACAAATCTGGCCAAAACCGGATCTGAATAGCTCTTAGACTTTGATCTTTCTAAATATATCACATACCTTAAGATGGCTTGGTGTTATCACTGGACTTGCCGCTTTTATTGTAGAAGCGACTTAAGCAGAAGCTGCATGGACGAGAAGGAGGAGTAGACACCTTCTCTCCTAAAGAAGAAAACTCCACTATGGAGCATTCTTCTACAATGTCTTAAGCGATCTAAATAATGTAAACGTTAACAGTCTCCTACGCCTCGTCAGAAGCTCAAACTAATTCTAAGAGTGGGAGGATCATAGGTCCATGTGGCGTCAATATGGGCTAATAGGCCTAAGTGGTTTGCTTTTTTTTTTTTCATCAAAAAATTAAACATAGTAGCTAACGTCTAAATACCGTAAAATGGGGAGACAAGCAACACTGTTTTTTTATTTGCTGCAATTTCGGAAACTTTTGACGTAGCTTCAACGTGAGCACATTTAAATATGAGTCACGGCTCCTATTTTCAATGCTTATCACCCGTTGCTGTAAAATAACCCTTTCTATTAAATTTTAGGCCAAACATGCCCTGTTGCAGGTCACCCCGCTGTTGGGGTAAAAAACCACGGGAAAGGGGTGGCTAGCATCACCAAACTATACAACTATAGTAGGGTGCAGAAAACAACAACTAATCCACTTACAAGGTAAAGTTTTTATATCTATATAGGTATACCTAAACCATAAAAATTTCAGTCCGAAAAAAATAATAAATGTAATAATTTTGGTAGGGGCGAATGCCCCCCATTTATTTGGCTTAATACAAGTTATAACTTAAAATTAAAGTTAAACTAAAACTTAAAACTAAGGTTCGTTAGAGTGGTGTAGGAGAACGGATTTGAGGTAGGAAGTAGCATACGGGAGATTGGTTCGTTCGCACCATGGGAGGTGTGGTGGGTTGGGGGATAGAAGAGACGAGGGGTACGTAGATTACGAGGGTTAGTGTTGAGGAAAATAGAGTTGTGAAGGGACGCGCATTCAAGGAGTCGATGAATGAAGAGAAAGTCGGCTGCATCTCTGCGTTTCTCAAGGATGTTTAGGTTAATAAGGTTGAGACAGTTTTGATAGGGGGCAGAGTAAAAGGATCCCAGGGCAGAAGAGCAAATCGAAGAAAACGGCGCTGGATGCTTTCGATTCTCGAGATATGAACACGATGATATGGGGACCATACTTGACTGGCGTACTCTAGGAGGGGGCGAACAAATGTAATATAGAGGGACCTGATCACGTATGGGTTGGAGAATTTTTGGACAATCGTTTTACAAAACCTATTGCAGAGTTGGCTTTAAGGAATATCCCATCCATATGTAAACGGAAGTTGAGCTCCCTATCACACAAAATGCCGAGTTCGCGAAGAGATTGAACGTAGGAGATAGAGTCGGGAAGGAGGTTGGTGCAGCTTATGTGAAAAGGTGATGGATTGGCATTTGGGAATATTAAGTTCCAAACAATTTTTGAGGCAAAGAAATAATAAGTAATTAAACAAAAAAATGTTTTATGAGTATTCATATAAACTTTAGTAGAAAATAATACTCGTAGCTTTTATTCGGAACTGAAAACATCCTCTTCAATATAGTCTGCAAATGCTGGTCCGCCATGCTGTCATCACTATTGACACATCGTTTACAAATGAATCCAACGTCGTCAGTCAAACTCAAGCCAGAACAAATTGGACACGTCCGCTTTTTGCAGGTCATGCATCGCTGCCAGTTATCATTGCGACTTTGAATTTTGTGACACACTTTGTATACTAAAATGTTTGTGGGCCCTGTTGCTGACAAATTGTTTGAGGCAACGTTTTCACTATGTTCTGTTTCTAAATTCTCCGAAAACACATTTGCTGCGGACACATTGTTTGTCTTCACTTTGGTAATTTTGTTTGCTTTACTTTTTGTCTTTTTAGGGACTTTTTTGTTTTTTTCTTCTTCAACGTTTTATCACCAATCACCAACAATTTTCCCGGAGTCCGCTTGGCATAAGGAATTAAAATCGTGGAGATCCAGTCTTCAAAGGTTATAATGTCCATCCAACCCTATGTAGTTCTATTGTACCTTGAACCCTTGGGTCCGCCTGTCATCCGTAGGCCGTATAAATGCTGGTTTTTTTCAGTTTAAATGCATTTTTATTTGACTTCATTAAGTAACTCTTACATGCTATACAAAAAAACGCTTAAAAATTTGTTAAATAACTTAAAAATAATCTTATTATAACTTACTGGCCTCATGCGGGCACTCGAGGTTAAACATAATACTTAATCTATGTCGTTTACAGTCTATTTTTATTTCTGTTTTTACATATATTAACACTAAAACTAAGAAAATGAATTTTAATTAAAAAAAAACTACAAGTGTCTGGACTTTTTTTGTTATAATATAAAACTTAAAACTAAACCTATAAACTACCTAAAAATAAATCTTAACCTATTTAATCTTACCTAAACTATCCCTTATTTTAGAGTGTGTTACCCACCTCTGTTCTAATAGAATTTTTTTTTTTAATTTTTTGTGTATTTTTTTTATTTATTTTTTTTTATCTTTTTATTTTTTTTTTATATTTTCCGTATAAATGCTGGGATCTGTATATTATGTACGAAGGAAATAAATGCCATGAAGCTGTTCCAGCCATCATTAGAGAAATAGACGACTTTGTCTGATTCATTACCCGCTCCGGATACATTGCGCCTCTTCTTACTATTATCTTTTTTCTACCGGGGTCATCAGTTAAGTTTGTTGATGATATTTTCTGGTGCAACACCAGCCAAAGTTTGTTCCAAGTTACCAAAATAACTGTTTATAGTTTCAGCGGAAATAAATCCTCTAGCCCGTTTTATATTTTGGGCTCTGAAATTAAATTATTGTGCCTTTTCAAAAATCCATAAGCAAAGTCAACTCCAGGGAAATTATTTTTAAATTTTTTCGAATTGATTCCTCTTTTATCTAGATATATGTTATTTTTACTAGCATCCTCAAATCTTGCTGGTCCATTGGGTAGCCCCAGTCGGCACAGATGTTAATGTGATTGACAATCAGTTTCTCAACATCTGCACTAAAAACAGTTTGTCCTCCACATTTTTTCACATCACCTCGGGCATGTCGACATAAAACTGAATAATCTATATTATGCTTTTCAGTTGCTCTTCTAAATGACATATTATTTTGCCTTTTGTCCTCTAGGGTCCTATCTAGATATTTCTTCCTTGATATAGATTTTTCTAATCTTTTTATTGCGAGGGTCTGGCTTATATGTGCTTGGCATTTTGAGCTTATTTATTGAACTTTTAAAAATAGAACGATCAAAACCTGTAATTTGTAGTAAATCGAAACATGTATCAGACATATATTGGCGGTAATACGGACTAATTATCTATGTATGTATATAAAAATTAAAATTGAATAAAGAGTTAAAAAAGCACTAATAAAATTGTGTAAATAACATGTGGATTAACATCGTTACAATAAACTAATATTATGGGTTTGACATATTAGTCAAACAGACATATTATCTACCACACTCTTATTATGGTATAGGATAGGTAGCGATTTTCTTTACTCTAGTGTAGTTGCTAGTCACCCCTTCCCTGTGGCTTGTCACCACGAGAACGGTGGCTAATCACCCCATATTCGTCAAAAAAACATCTGTTTCCAAACTTTTGCCTAAAATATAATATTTTCTGTATTAAATCACTTACTTTCTCTTTTAACCTAAATAACTAGGCTTTGTTGTAAACATAATTTCAATGACCAAAATTTACTTTTTCACAACGAAAATACGAGTATTAAAGTTGTAGGAGCAAAAAAAAAACACTTCACAACGTATGCCGCACTTAAACTAAATTTGGCGCCAGAGGAGGTCTGACATTTGGAGTTGGAGTTGCCAGTTTGCAAAACCAATACTTCCTTTGCCGATATGACTCCTTTCTATGTACAAGTCTGACATTGTGTTGGTTATAGAGCACGATTGGCTTTTTTCCTGGACATTGTTGCTAGTCACACCGCTGTTGCAAGACACCCCATTTTACGGTATCGATCACTCTGAAACAAATGCAAAAAAATAAATATCATCAAACAAGAATTAGCAGGGGTGTAAGCGTAACTAACTTCATTAATCTTATTTGCACAGAAGTTACGTAATGAACATAAACATTGTATATATATGTATGCAATAAGATATTTATTTTAATTATACATATATACATAAAACGCGAATATAATACAATATTTATTGTAAACAATCTCGCTTATTTGTTACATAAATAGATCAAATATACTCTCCGTGTCAACTGACTAGGGTTCTGCACCACGTGTGATCACTTTTTTCTATGATGCAAGCTTGAAATTGGGGATGTTACAGCCGCCACTCGCAATCTTGAGAATATCTACCTTAACAATTTATATGAAAATTGTTACGTAATTAAATGCGAAATTTTGAATTAATTTTTCTGAATAATGGTTCTTTTTATGTCAATTGAACAAGGACATTTTTATTTATGTCATCTAAAAGGAAGTGATTTGTTTTTTGTTTTTTTCTTTTGTTTGGGGGATATTTTTCTATTCTTAAGGGATTGTAAATGCGAACGGAGAAACAGCTATGAACAAAATGTAGTGGGTCGTATCAAGGATATGTATTAAATCACCATTCCTAAAAAACCATTCAGCTAGTAACAACACACAGTTTTCTTCAATTTAGAAAAAAGTTAAATTAAACTTTGGTGTAATTAACCGCAGAATAACCATAATTTAAATTCAACTCCGGCCAATATTCTCAACGCGTTAGCAATTGATCACAGGATATGTATGGCTCTTTGACGTTTGTTTTAACTGTTTTCCATCAGAATAACTGCATAAGCACACATACATATTATATTGACGTTCCCATGTAGTTATCCATATAAATGTACATACATACACATGAGTGTACATATATATACTCTGTTGAAAATGTTGTCTTCTGAAATAGAAAATGCTAATTATACGAGTAAAACGGCAACCAATTTTTCCCCGGTCAACCAGCTTAGCGAAAGTATTTCTTTATAATTATTATATTATACTATTCATTACTTACCAACCAGTTTTTTTTTCTAAGGAACTTTAAACAAGTCATTATACCAATTTTAGTAAGATATTTTGGTGTTAAACCAGTTAACGCAGTTACACACTCTTTACTTAAAATTCAAATTTGTAAACAAGCTGAGTATGAAACAAAGAAAAATAAATGAAGAAGGTGTTAAAGACCTTTTTTGTGATTTCATACCGCTCAGTTCATATAAACCAAGCTTTCTAAACTTATTCAAACGAAAAAGAGTAAAAGCAAATAATATATTATATGTTATGTAATTATAAACTGAATACCAACTATAATTCTCATTCATTGGTTTTACTTCACTAATGAACAGTCTAAGATATTGATTCGCCATTCCTCGTAGAAATAATTTAGAAAATTTTGTTTCCTTTAATCAATCAAATTATACTGCTAACAATTATGCAGAACTAATTGATTTTGACTTCATTCATCGCACTTTCAATGGAACTACAATATGGTATATACATACATAACTAACTATCTAACCGAACTTATAACTTATTGAATACTCTAACAGCTAACAGAAATTTAATTGGATTTTCAATTTAACTCGCTCTTCTTTTTTTTATTTCAAGATATTTTTTTCTTCGATTATTTTCATTGCTTTGATGCTTAAAAGAAAGCAAATACTGATATTTTCTACGATGTGCATAAGTATATACATATGTATGTATAAAAATTTCATGTATTTGAATATTTATTTTTTTGTATAATACCATATGTATGTTTTATGCATGACGCATATGGCTCAAATAGCAAAGTATTGAAAAATTGTTCAATTATTTTTTGAAAAGTAAGTACAGTATCTATACTTCAACCGGTCGAAATCAGATGGTGGGAGATATGTTGTGTAATATAATATAATATAACATAATAGTAATATTAAGCCTCTCATATATGAAAGTAAGTCAATTGAAAACTTGTCACTTATTTTTCATATTAAATGCATTTTTACTTCATAAATTCTTGTATTTACTTATGTTAAATGATATACAAGAAAAGCTTAAAACCAGTTGAACAAACTTATTCTAATTTAGTGACCCTATTCGCGTGTTCTAAGCTAAACCTAATACTTGATCTATGCCTTTTGACGTAATAACATTATATTTTTTTATTGTACCTGTACAATTTAAACAAGGAATGACGACATCGAATATGTGGTCATTCCAACGTAAGTTGTCACTGATACATATACCGAAAATGGAAAGTTTATCGGTTTTGACGATGCAAGTGCCATTCATGGATAATCGCTGAGTATTTAAATTTCGCAGACAACATTGTATTTTGGAAGCATTAAATTCTACTCTGTTACTGGTTCCCCAATTAGTTCTGCTGTTAATAGCAGAATTTAATGAGCTTAACATACGCTGGCGCTTCCTTTCTACAGCCGAAGAGCATGGACGTGATTCCGGTAACGAATATGAAAAGGAGAGAGAGAGGAAAAGATTAGAAGTAGCAGACTAGAGATCGTTCACGAAAATTAAAACGAGTGTCGGAGACGGAACGGAGCCATGGGTTACACCAGCATTTATTTTGTGAATATCAGACCTGAAACCATCCAAGACAGCTTAAATTGAACTTTCTGAAAGGTAATGTCTAATCCATTGAAGAAGAGGGTCACCGATATCAAAAGCATGCATTTTCGACTAAAGAGCCTGATGCCAAACTCTGTCAAATGCCTTAAAAATATCAAGTGCAACTATCTTGCTTTCGCCAGACTGTTGTACGAGTACGCTTTGGTTCCACTTTTCAATGAGACATGCTATCAGATCACCAATGGACATGTTGCTATGAAAACCGTTCTGCCGGTCATTGAGAAGTTTTCGTGTTTAGAGATATTTCATGAGCTGACGGTTTCCATGACCTCGGAAGGAAGGGACGTAAGTGCAATGGGTCAGTAGGAGGAGAGAGAGAAAGATTCGACGTTTTTAAGACAAATCAGATTGAAAACCAAAAAGTTTGAGAAGGTTGACTGAAAACTTGACTGAAATTAGTTGTGATTACATCAACTCCTTTGTCATCTTCTAGAGCGCACAAAATACTTGATACGAATTCTGTTAGGTTTGTGGTTATTGATCTACTCTTAGAGCCGAAAGCCCTAGCAGCTAGTGCTCTCTCTTTTTTAGCATGTAAATTTATTTATATGGTAATAAATTATAATAATAATAATGATCTACTCTTTAAGAATCTGTGTTGGTTATTCGGAAGGATGAACTTGCAATAAAAAGATATTGAGTTATAAATAATATTCTTGAAGACCTTTTGGAATGGAGGATAGTTTCGCGATTGGTCTAGAATTTAGAATTTCGTCCTTTTTATGGTGATTAATTACATATGCATTTTTCCAGGGGGTTAGGAAAAATACTCTGTGAAATGGAGAGCTGAAAAAGAACTATAAGAGATGAGGCAAAGTAGTTCACGCATTTTTTAAAATCACCGTCTGGACGAGCAAAGTATTCGTCCTTAAGCTTTCCAGTATTTACTTTCACTAATTCTGAGTAATACCCACCGAAGTCATATCATTCATTTTCACCTCATTTTATTTATTGGCTTAGTACAAATAAGAACAAAAGTCTTTTATGGTACAAAATAGGGCTCGAAGGAGCTACTCTATTTACACAGCAATTTGGTTTAATTGGTGATGAGCACAATTAAACATTTTCACTTTTATTAAAACTAATAAAAAATACATACATACATAAGTTTATAAAAAGTAATCAAAAATTAGAAACTGTACATATATACAATAATAAATTAATTAATAAAACATATGGGAGGGATAGTAAGAAGGCTGAAAAACAAGGTGGCAAAAGAAGAAAAGAACTAGAAAAAGAAGGAAATGATCAAAGACTAACTGGTAAAAAAGTGTGAAACAGGAAAATAAAGAAAATACAAGAAAATGCATAAACTAGGAGAGTTCAAAACATGCAAAAAGTTCACTTTCAAATTGCCTAGCTTCTGCTATTTATCTGACGGCGGTGGGCAATGAATTCCAGAGCCTGGTTACATGAAAAAAGAAGAGGTGGGACGAGTTTAGATATTTGTAAGAAAGAGCAATGGGCTGATAGGTTCGCGGAGATCTAACAAATTGTAGTTTTTCGTATAGATATGGAGGTGAATAGTTTCGCATGATACAGCATTTAATTTTTCAAAACTGCTGGAAAGAGCACCCTAGGATGAGTTTGTGGTAGTGAGATACGTGATTACATCTTCCCATTCCGAAAATATAACGAACCATATCATTAAACGCAACGAGTAATTTTTGCTGAGCACTGGAATCCAATTTGCAGTAAATACTTATGGCATCATAAAATACTGACACAAGAAGGCACTCAACTAATCTCAGCTTAGTTTTAAGAGGCATGAAGCTAGAAAATAGGCAAGATTTGCGTAATCCGGAGTAGATACGTGCAACAATATGGTTATCATGTTCTATATCCAAGATTTACAATAAATAAGTGGGCGGAATACGAGTATCATCAGAATCGAATGCGCTTATTGAAATCAGTATAAGCCAATTTTTTTTAGGATTTAAAATCAGACTATTACTGTATCTAGAGACCGGGCCCCCGCCCAATTATCAAGGCTTCACCCATCAATGACGTTGTCTAATAAAAAGCGGGGGTAGATTATTCTAAACTGGTCTTATCGTAAACATCCAGATTTTATTGCATGACTGGATGATACGATTTGACCAGTTACAAGTTGCCGGTCATAGGTCTTGTTGGTAGGCTTGACCACCGGTAGTCCATACCAGGACTTAAATCACGGTACCATGGGAATCAGGAGCCCCCCGGATTTCGGTCCGGGCCTGACTTGTTAGAGGTAGGCCCCCTTGTGGGAGCGTCATGGTGGCTGTGGTTTAAACCCAAATCGCGGGTACGGGTTTCCTTTTTGGTTTAGCCCATTGTGGAGTGGCAAATGAAGTGCTGGGTGCTGCGACCCTAAGAGCAGCAAGAGGTTTTGGGTAGGCCTCGACTCATACCAAGGGTGGAACTTGTGCCTCCAACACAGTTCTGCTTTGGTATAGTATATAAGCGGGTATAAGTATATATATTAAGCGAGTTATTAGCGATGGCAAGGCGTATGGGCACCTCGTAAACATTAAGTCTACATGACAGGAGGTTTACGTTAAAAATCCAGGTACGTTCTGTATCTAGAGACCGGGCCCCCGCCCAATTATCAAGGCTTCGCCCATCAATGACGTTGTCTAATAAAAAGCGGGGGTAGATTATTCTATAACTGGTCTTATCGAAAACATCCAGATTTTTTGCATGAATGGATGATACGATTTGACCAGTTACAAGTTGCCAGTCATAGGTCTTGTTGGTAGGCTTGACCACCGGTAGTCCATACCAGGACTTAAATCACGGTACCATGGGAGTCAGGAGCCCCCCGGATTTCGGTCCGGGCCTGACTTGTTAGAGGTAGGCCCCCTTGTGGGAGCGTCATGGTGGCTGTGGTTTAAACCCAAATCGCGGGTACGGGTTTCCTTTTTGGTTTAGCCCATTGTAGAGTAGCAAATAAAGTACTGGGTGCTGCGACCCTAAGGACAGCAAGAGGTTTTAGGTCGGCCTCGACTCATACCAAGGGTGGAATTTTTGCCTCCAACACAGTTCCGAATTGGTATCAAAATTTTTGTGGCGAGCGATGGCAAGGCGTATCCTTGCTCCCTATGGGTGTATGGGCACCTCGTAAACATTAAGTCTTACTGCAGGAGGTTTACGTTAAAAATCCAGGTACGTTCTGTATCTAGAGACCACTTAGTAATAGAATACAAGTCTGAGTTAAATCCACCAGTCCGATTGGTTGAGACAAATATATTTGTGCATCATCAGCCTATTAGCGCACAGAGGCACTGGGGAAAACGGGTGGTAGGTCATTAAAAAAATAGACTAAATAGGAGTGGGCCAAGAACTGAACCTTGAGGAACCTCTACAGGTATACTTCTTAACTGAGAAGACTTTCTATCCACAACAACACGTTGAAAACCATTTGTTAGATAACGCTTAATCAAACGAACAGTGCTGTCTTTGATACCAAAGTACAGCTTCAATTTTATGCATAAAATCTTATGGTTAACTGTATCGAAGGCGTTTGATAAATCGAGTAGACAGAGAAGAGTGAGATATCTTATATCATCAAGCACTTTCACCAAAGCTGTAGAACAGCTATGATGGGTCCGAAAACCTGACTGCACCGCCGACTTTAAATCAAAATGATGAGGTTGCCAGGAATCTGTTTTGGAAGAATTTTCTCGAAAACCTTAGGCAGACATGATAAAATACTTATTGGCCGAAAATCAAAAGCCGATAGGGGGTTACTTTCTTTCAGGACAGGTATAACTTTTGCTCTTTTCCAAACATCGGGAAAAATTGAGGATGTAATACAGAAGTTAAATATATTTGTAAGACAACTTGTAACATGGGGAAGTATGTATTATTTTCACAAAACGTAAATTCAGTCCACCTTCACCAATCTCATTCGATTTAAGTGTGTGAATAAGTAGAGTCATTTCCACTTTCTAGCTTTACAGAAAACTTCCCAGTTATTAGTAGTAGATCTTAGCTTCCATATAGCGTATAGTTTTTTGCGAGTTTTTATTGCACTGTGAGCTTCAGCGGAAAACCAAGAACATTTTGTATTATTTACTATAATCATTTTTCACAGCAACGTGCATTTGAACGAGATAGCGTATTAATGTCTGTAAAATTTAATTTTTTTCATTAACATCTGCAAGGGAACTAGAATGTCATGGCAGTAAGCTTTCCTGATAGTGAAGATCGCTATAATTAATTGCTGAAAAATCGCGCAGTTAAAAAGAGCTTTTAGAAGTTTTGCATGAAAAATCAATATTATAAGTGCAGAATAACAGTTCGTGATCAGATATACGATTAAGCGACAATTGGCCCTATAGCAGCATATTAGAACGATCTGGTACAATAACCAGGTCAAGAAGACACGGTGGGAATCAGTTCTAGGACGAGTAGTATGAGAGTTAACCACCACCAGACCACAGGGAGCAACACCATCATCAGCAAGTTGGCGTGATCTACTATCATTTTTTAATTTTTTAAGTACACCCGCCTTAAAGTCACCATAAAGTAATAGATATTCATAAGATGCTGAAAATTGTAAGATTTTGGAAAACAACGAGTCAAAAGAACGATTACGATGAGGACTATAAACAAGTACAAGGAAGCATTTTGCATTACGATTTGCAATTTCAACAAGTAGGTATTCGGTATCATGACCAATTGATTTCCCCAAAACACTGCAAGTAGAATTAACTTTAAGATAAATCGCAATTCTACCACTAGTTGTTTCAGTTATCTTATTATGCGGAACCACTGAATACCCAAGAATTCCACAAATTTTATTGTAGTCAGTTTCATAATTGAGTATCTTACCATGTTTCACCAACGCAAAAAATAGCTTTGTTCAATGAGGTTGTTCCAAGTAGTTCAGAACAGAAAAGTCCAAATTTTTGCATCCGTCAGTTCTGTCCGAAACTGATCTGCTTTGTGTTCGATGAGTGTATTTCAAGCAGATTAGAAAAGCATTTTCTGCGCATACACTTGAGGTAGATCAGATTTGTGAGAACTGTCAAAAATAGCTGTAGTTGAATTTGATTAGACTCCAGCGATTTGTGACTGTGGAATTGAACAATGTTCTACCTTAATTTTGGTTATTCTTTGAGATTGTAATCTTTGCAAACAAATTTTCGAGCAATCGTTTGGCCTTGATCTAAGTGGCAATGAGGATTTTGTACCATTTTGATTTTGAACCGCTAGAACTGAAATATATGAAATGTTTCAATTTTTGACAGCTAACATATGGCTGTACTTTTCTGTTCTAACTTTTCTAACATTTTTCACAAATGCGTGCTGTTCAGTTCCGTTTTCTTCTCACTGAACAAAGCTAATATCAACTTCTGACTCAGAAAATGATGTGTGAGTATAAATGATAGAACTTATTCCTTTCAATATAATCGCTTTATTACTAAAAAACAAATGTTTGCGGGTGTGGGGTAACCCAAGATAGGAGCATTGCACACCTGCCACTTGAGTTCTTGGAATGCTTTTTCAAACTCTCTGGACCACCTGAACTGTCGGCCTTTTTGCGTAAGTTGGTGCAAGCTCTTCGCAATACCACCCTTTACGAACCTCCTATAGTATGTGGCATGTCCCAAAAAGTTTCTCAACTGGTGTTTATCTTAAGGGGCAGGCCAAATTTTCACGGCTATGATTTTGTCAGTATCCACTCTTCTGCTGATATAATGTGACCCAGATATTTTACTTCCGGACGGAACAAGGCACACTTTTCTGGGTTCGGTTTCAAATGAGCACTTCGCAGCCGAGACGTTGGTAGTCTTAACAAAACCTCGTGTTGTCGTCTTTCCACTGTAGATGCCCACGGACTCTGCGATTCTTCAATCGGCACCTCAACTTTCATCTTCGACACCATTTTGGCAGCTTCTTATATGTTTGGCCAATGGAAGACGCCTTGCAGGTTTACGGATTGGTCAGGCGTTTCTGGTGTCAATGTAGTGTTGAACAAGTTGCGTACGTCCATATTCTCCGTCTTGTGTAGCAAATATATCAGCGTGCTCACCGATTAGTTTTTCTGCCAGGATTCGCTGCTCTTGAACCTGATTACAGAGGCTGAGAATTTTTTTATGATCTGCGCTGCTGCGACCGGTGTTGCACGATTTGTTTCAATTGTGGTCGATATAGCCTCAACAGGTACACATTTCCCCACTATCTCCTACTTTTTCCCCTGATGAATGCGTCCTTTGTCATTTCGTCGATAATTTCTTGGCCTGCGGATGGGTGTGAAAAATGTGCCAGAATACTCGCGTTTGCTTTGAGCTGCTGCAGTATTTCTCCTCGTTGCTGCATTCGGCTTTGCAATTGTAAACTTCCTGCATGTGGCTGTCCCCAAACCGTTTCTCGATAGCATGTACTAAAGCCACCTTTATGCATTTAAATGTCTATTGGTTGGAACAATTCTGCTGCCTGTCGACTTCGTCGGCTTCAACGCTTTCCTCCTTGTACATCTTAAAGAACATTCTCGGAGTTTCTGCTTTTGGACTGTGCCTTTTGCCAGTTGCTCAACTTTGATGTCCATTTGTTCGACATTCTTTCCTATTCCTTCAAATTTGTCATCAATTTCTTCGAAATTTGCTGTAGAATATTCTTTTGCCCTCCTAGATTATTCCTTTGTTCATTCATTTTTTGTTAAAGACCCCGCAGATTGTTGTTCTGTTCGTCAAGATTTTTCTTTTCTTCACTGAATATTTGTTCAATGCTGTTCTTCTGTTCTTCCATCTTTTGTTCGAGGCTATTCTTTTGTTCGTCCAGATTTTTCTTTTGTTCGTCGAGACTGTTCTTCTGTTCGTCCATTTTGTTGAGGCTATTCTTTTTTCAACAAGAGCAGTTGCATCATCGCAGCCATGTCATTTCCGGTACTTATCTGTTCTTCCTCGTCAACGTCAAAGGAGTATGTATCTGGATCATGTCCCTCGTTGTTCAAAGCGTTCTGAATTCGGAGCACCAAGTCACTGTTTCGCCCACTGGCGCTTTATTACAAAAAAAAAACAGTTACAAATCACAATTCAATCGGTCTTCTCAACCTCTTTTACTTTTCTTTATTTTTTACTTAAACCACTTAATCACTCTCTTAATTCACACTTCAATTCAACTGATGAACTCACTTGCATACCTTGGGGATTCTTATATTTATACTCTAATTACATATTTCGAGAACAATCTGTGCCATCCAATGTTCCATACAAATTTCAATTTTGCTAGATGGTCCGATTCCATTCTCCATTCGCCAATGGTTGAAATCTTCTACTCTTTAAATGTAGATGGCGCCGTTCACATTTAAGAGATATAAAAATATAATCAAGTTTGGATAAACCAAGGCTTCTGGCATTTAAGTGGCAGACCTTAAAGCCATTGGCTAAAATGTTGATTAAAGTTCGCACTTCAACCCTATTCGACGAACCTTGCGAACAAAAAACAGAAATGAAACAATCAGTAAGTAGTCTGTGCAGAAGAATAGAAGATAGGGAGAGATACAAATAAAAGATAGGCAATAAAGTAGGTAGGTATAGCAGTAAGGAACAGAAAGAATTATGCGGATGCATCATTTTCTATTAATATCAAATAAAAATAGAAATAATTAAAAGTTTTAGATTTGACATTCAATTCAGTTTTAAATTCAATAATTCAGTAATTTGACACTTAACATATCCATTCATAGAGACCAATAAAAATTCGAATTGAAAGTTAATAACAAGCATACTATAAGTACATATATCATAAACACAAACAGGCGAAGTAAATTATTATAATTAAAGTTTTGTCGGTGTGGCGATTCTCATCTCAACGTTGTTCTTGCTCTTCTTTACAAATAAAATGCCATTCCGCGTTCTGACAGAGAATAGTAAACCATGTCGACGCAGCTGTAGCGCATGGTCAAGCAAATAACTATTCTCTTTGCTGAAGCTCGTAAATACGAGCGGAGGCAGAAGGAGTATTTGTATGGCCATAGTCGCCACCAGCAAATGATTTAATTTCCAGCTGAGCATATTCGGCCAGGTAAGGCCATTGTTCGCCCGAAAAGCAGCAAGCAGAAAACATTCCTCAGTCTGAAAAGAGAGTCTGATCAGCAGCGGGTTGTTACTATTGCCGAAGTTGCCTCAAAATCGAAATGCATCGAAGTGAGGGCCAATGTCGTGATGCAGCTTATTCGATAGGGTTTTCTCCTGATCTTTGAGAAATACCACGAACAATTTCGCTTATTTTGCGATTTTAATCCCATGCTACCCAAGTGCCACTATCCAATTGTTGTATTTGCTTGTTTAGAGCACCATTAGCTTCACCAAGTTTATTGTTGAAACTATGTATATTCAAACTCCATCAGCTAGGATTTAAATTTATCCATAAAACTAGATTCCAAGTCACGTAGTTGATCAGATAGAAATGATTTTTTATCCGAAATTTTCACAGATAGTGGGTGGGATTTTTATAAGCAGTTACCTGATTGGGATCTGTCAGCAGTTACTGCAATAGTCACAGCAGATTTCTCTTTAAAAGCTTGTTGGCGAATAGTAGTTGACATTGTAAAAAGAAAAATCGATATAGCACTGAAAACAAATGAAGAAAAAGTCACTAAACAATTTAATGAACAAGGTGAATAACTTTATTCTATTTTAACAACGTCCATTTGGTGATCACTTATACAAACTGGGATAAATAATTCAGATTATGACATAGCGAACAAAATTACGTCTAGTCACTTCACATTCTCTTATATTCACGAATGTGAACACAAAAAATATGAAAAATGCGTGGTGAGATTGGAATGCTAGGTGCATATTTGAGACGAGTTGGACTCCGCGACCAGTTTGATTATGTTACTGTTTACCTCTATACCATCGTTATAGTAAACATCATAGCCTTAGGTGAATAACCCACAATTTTTATAATCGGGTGGAGGACTAGTCTCCGTTAGGGCAAAGATGTTGTAAAAGGTTCAAAACACTATCGCTTTATTCAAAGTCACAACAATTTATAATTTAATCCAGTTTAAACCAACTATATATCACTTTTATAAATCGCTTCACATTGTTTTAACCACTTTATCACTATTATTGATTCACTTTTCAAATTCAACTTTATAGCTAATATCACTTCTGTTCGACGTCGGTATTTATACTCCCAGCCATCGTTCGAGAACTTTCTGTACTAGTCAGCTAATCTTACTTTTCCATATTTCCCGAACTTTCGACATCAATTGACAAATAGTTCTCATTAATCTAGTCTTCTGTTCTTTATTGACAGATGTCGCTGTAACACTGTTCCTTCACTAAAATTGGTCATCGCGTAAAATCGTCAGTCGATTCGCCCGCTAGAATCAGTAGATAACATCATTGATGCGTGTCATCACCGGATACGGACCTTCACAATCCTGTTGCAGTTTCGGTGATTTGCCTTTCTTACACCGAGCCACATCAGGTCTCTTTCGTTGAAGCCGGAAGACTTTTGCTTTGATGCCTTATCCAGTCTTCATGCGGTTGCTTACTAATTTCATCTTTTTTCGGGTGTTATCCATATAGTCCATTCACCTCTTTAGGCTCCGTCGGTGGGAACCGAATTTAATTTCACTTGACAATCGAATTGTTTGACCAGATAGGGTCTCGGATGGTATATGTCCTGTCCGTCTGTGGACTGGCTTTACCATTACTACTCGTATTAAGAAGAGAGTTATGTAACTATCCCAGTTCCGCTGCGACCTCAGACATATCCTCATTCAAGGTTCTATTGAATCGCTCGACCATTCCATCGGATTGAGGGCATAGTGGCATTGTTCTTATCTTTCTTATTCCAAGATTTTGGCACACTTACCGGAAAATTTTTAATTCAATGTTTTGTCTTTGATTAGAGCATTGCTCCATTAGAACCCCATATCTGCTCTTCGAGTTGTTGACTATTTCTTCTGCCACAGTATTAGCCTCTTGATTTTGGATTTCGAATACTTCCGGCCACTTACTGAAGTAATTCATGACCACGAGGGTGTATAGGTAGCCGTTTCGGGAAACGGGCCAGCGATTTCTAACACATTGCTGGCTCAGTTCTGATCATTTGGATAGTGATTTGATCACTGCACCACTGCAGTTTGAGTTCTTGAAATGCTTTTTCACACTCTCCAGACCACCTGAATTGTCGGCTAAGTTATTACAAGCTCTTTGCAATACCAGCAAATTTGTTTACGAACTATCTGTAATACATGACAAGTTTGCCCGGTAGTGAGTTTGGTAACATCATTCAGATTATTTTTTTTTATTTTTTTATTATTATTATTTTTATTTATTTCTTATAAAATTATTTTACAAAAATAAAAATTTAGATAATCGACTTATAGATTAATAGACTTACATATAAGAAATATGGTAGTTATCATATATTGTAATAAATTAGTTATGAGTATCACTTCGATATATCTTACAATTAAATGGATAAAATTGAGGCGGGGTGGCCAGAAATTAAAAAATGTAGTACATACAGCAAAAAGGAGTTTCAATTTAATTTTAGGCTATGAATTCAAGAGAGAACACGATTTATAAAATACAATAGTAATAACAATTTTGTTAAATTTTAAAGTTAAACCAGTATGCCAAAGTATAGTAAACACAGGGTGTCCCAGTTTAGGTTTTCGTCCTGATAGCTGAAGATTCCTGAAGTTCTGGCAAACAAAAAATTGTATTGCAGGGGGGAGGGGGTCTATTTTCATCCCCATAAAAGTTATAGGCCGTTAAAGTGAGGAACATCTGATTTCGAGGTAAAACTTCTTAAAAGGCCGGATTCAGCTTAAGAAACTGTTGGGCACATTTTTGAAAGAAAATTTTAGTGTGCATAAAATGATAAAATTTCATGGAGTTCGATGAACGCCAACCAAAATTATGTCATTTTAAAGCTAACATTTTGAAAAATCGTTGGATCCATTTCATCAGAAAAATGCGTTTATCTCGAAATTTTCAACTTTTAGGTTAACTTTTTTTATCAAAACATTTGTCTTCTCTTCATTATCTACGATTTTTATGTATGACTTTCCACCTACGAACAACGGAAGTTATTGCAAACCACTATTTTATTCAGGCATTAATAATTTCAGTATCCCTTTAAGTTTTTGTGGTCCTAAAAGGGACCGTTACGCTTTAAGATTTCAAAACGCTTTTATAGTAAATTTTCGAAATATTGCCCGTGCCTTTGGATGCACGTTCTATCGCGTTTGCTGATTTCAGGCAGCAAATTAATGTTTGGTGAAATGCCTCTTAGATAAGCTGCCACTGTATTTATTTTCTCTTGGAGCTCTTCCCGACTTAAAATCTCAGTCAAATAAACCCTTTCTTTTATGGCTCCCCATACAAAAAAATCCATTGGCGTCAGGAGATCTAGGTGGCGGAAAAGGACCAAATCGGCCAATCCACCGTCCATTCCATTTTTAATTTAAAAACGAAGTTATATTATTGTTACAATGGCAAGGAACTCCATCGTGGTGGAAAACCATTTTTGCCTCTGAGCAAGAGGAACATTTTCCAGAAATTCCGGCAATTGGTATCTCAAAAATTCTAAATAGAATGTTGAATTTAGGACATGTGGAAGTATGAATGGCCCGATTAAAGTACTACCCAATATGCCGGCCCAATCATTCACGCTAAACCTTCTGTAAAATGATATACAGTTAAAAGAAACACCTGCATTTCAACTGAATCTTTACCTTTGATGTAAAGATGTTGTTCGTGTTAGGTGAGGATTAGACACTGTCCAATAGTGGAAATTTCGTTGGTTGGTAATGTCCATTCTCGTAAACTGGGCTTCGTCAGGCCATAAAATTTGTTGAATAAACTACTCATTCTCGGTTGGCTTGAAGAACTCTATGGATTGTAGTTCTTAGAGTTTGCAACTGTGATGCAAGCCTTCTGGTGCTAATAGATGGCTGTATTCTTACAGCATTTAAAATTCGTTCTTCCTCTTCTGCTGCTGTTATGTTAGACAATCTTTCTCTTCTTAACCCATATTCTGAGCCGACGGTTGAAAGGCGGTGAAAAGCATTGATAAAAGTTGGCCTAGAAGGGATCCTCCGTCTAGGATATCGCCGTTGGTACTCTAATCTAGCTAACCCTGCATCCCCATTACAGAAACCGTAAACGAAAATTATATCGGCATATTCGTGAATCGAAAACATTTTTTCTTAAACATTTGCTAAACACTTTGCTCGTTCACTCTTAATCAGTAAATAAAGTAACATCGGCACATTTCAAAAGTTGTCACCGAATTAAACAAAAACATCCCACAAAATAGCGGACAATTTACCGATGGCTTAATTCTCCAATTTTGTTTTACTTGTTAACTGATAGCTTTTAGTCTATTTTTTTTTTATTTGAACACACTATTTATTTTGTGACCCATTTGCCTGAATAAAACAGTGGTTTGCAGTAACTTCCGTTGTTCGTAGGTGGAAAGTCATACATAAAAATCGTAGATGAAGGGAAGACAACAGTTTTGATAAAAAAAGTTAACCTAAAAGTTGAAAATTTCGAGATAAACGCATTTTTCTGATGAAATGGATCCAACGATTTTTCAAAATGTTAGCTTTAAAATGACATAATTTTGGTTGGCGTTCATCGAACTCCATGAAATTTTAACATTTTATGCACACAAAAATTTTCTTTCAAAAATGTGCCCAACAGTTTCTTAAGCTGAATCCGGCCTTTTAAGAAGTTTTACCTCGAAATAAGAGGTTCCTCACTTCAACGGCCTATAAATTTTATGGGGATGAAAATAGACCCCCCTCCCCCCTGCAATACAATTTTTTGTTTGCCATAACTTCAGGAATCTTCAGCTATAAGGACGAAAACCTAAACTGGGACACCCTGTGTATTCAATATTGTTGTAAATAAAATCTAAAAGCCAATTTTTCACAGATCTTGTGAACATTCCAACTGAAATAATTTTTCTTATAGATGCTGGAAGCTTATTAAATAAACGAAGAGAGGATACAGAAAAAAAGTTCTGAAAAGCAGTAGTTCGAGACATGATTTCCACGTAAGATGAATTTAGAAAAAAGACGAGAATTTAGAATGTCGTAAAATCACGTAAAAAATTTTTTATACTTTATAACAATAGAGGTGACGCACATTAACAATTTTAAGCTCAAGGAATAAGGGAAAGCTAGAACATCTGAATGGTTTATGGGATAATATAGTAATAACATGTTTTTGTAAAACAAGTAGAGGTCAAATTTTATTGCGATGTGTACCTCCCCAAGCAATGAAAGAGTGGTTGGTAAATTGATTTTAAAAGCATTGATGGGCACACATTTCGTAAGAAGTAAAAGTGCCTGAGAATAGAACGAAAGTATTTTCTCATGGATTCGGTGTGTGCCGAAAAACTCATGTTTAAATCGATTATAAGACCCAAATATTTCAAATCATCTACTTCCTCAATACAGAAACAGCTTTCACTGCAGTTTTCATAAATTAGGAATGTTGATTGATGCAAGCTATGAACGCAGTTATTCAAAGTAAATCTTTAGCACTCAAGTGCATGGTAACAGACAGCCCCTTCCAATTTCTGCGCGGATGGCAAACTAAATAACATAATTTTAGTTTTACGGCTTATTATAAGGTTATGAATCGCAAACCAGTTCCTTAGCAAATCTAAATCCCAATTAAGTTCAGCGACACGATCTAATGGGTTGTTTGATTCATAACAAAATCCTATGTCATCTGCAAAAGCAGTTAGTAGGCCTTTAAAATCAAGCGCAAATAAGGAGTTTACATAGATAAGGAAGAATATAGGTCCCAAAACGGACCCTTGCGGAACACCTAAATCGAAAAAATTTAACCCTACTTCTTAATTCTTTGCGATCTATTTTTAAGAAAAGATGTTAGCCATTTAAGTATGAAACCACGAAAGCCAGCTCTTTCCAGTTTAAACAAAAGTATTTTGTGATCGACCGTATCGAACGTTTTTGTGATATCTATAAACAAACCGGCTGTACATTTTTTCTTATCAAGACTTGACATTATTTTAGCATGAAATTGAAGTAAGGCTTCCTCAGTAGATTTACCCTTCTGAAAACCATACTGAAGTTGACTAAAGAAACCCTTTTATCAAGAAATTGCGTAATTCTAACCTTCATAAGTTTTTCGAAAATCTTACTTTGTACTGGAAGCAGCGATATAGGTTAGTAGGAGTACCTTTTTTAAATAAAGGCATTACATCCGAACATTTCAATATATCCGGGAAGACCCCTGAAAAAACACATCAATTGAAGATGACTACTAAAATATCAACCACAAAGAACGACATTCTTTTTAGTACTATACTAGAAATTCCATCAGAGCCACTAGGATTAGAGTTTTTTAAGTTCCGAATAGTGTTCAAAATTTCAAGAGAAGTAAAATGCATAAAACGAAGCTGTTTTCTTGTATTGATTTAGCAGCCCAAGAAATGGAAGCACAATTATTGCAATATGGATTAACGGGAAATAGTAAAGTTTGGCTAAGTTAGTGTAGTAATCATTAAATTCGTTTGCAATTATTTGTTTATCAGAGACTTCGCTATTATTGATACGCATAGATATAGCATTTTTTGAAGTTGGAACCTTATTCAGCAAACTATTTACTATTTGCCATTCCTTTTTTCAATTTCCTTTAACAGAAGTGAGACGGCAACGGTAATATTTTTCACGACAGAGTGGAATTTCCCTCTTCAGTTCTACACGTTTTTTCTTATATTTAATTTTTAGGTTATTTTTGTAAGGGAACTTTGTATATTTTTGTCTAAGTTCATTTTTGTAATTGACTTTATTGTTGGCTAGGTGCCATGTAATCCAAGGCTTGAGACGTTTGACTTCTTTTTTGGGTGACAACACCGAGGAACACTAAGGATGTGGTTCTTAAACAGGTCAATAAAAATGGAGCAAGCAGATTCTGAATCACTGCATAAATACACATCATCCCAGAACTCATAGCTAAGTCTATGTATAAGCGTTTGATAGTTGGGTTTAGTCAACATCCTTGAGGAATTCGTTTTTTGAATATTTTTGCTCTTAGCAAGGTGCACTATAATTCCTGTGATGCATGCAGTGATCAAATCGAAAACGCATTTTTCACTGGGATAACGCTGAGGATAAAAAAAGCGAGAATAGATATGGTCTAAGCATCTTCCTGAAACAATTCTAGTTGGCTCAGTAATGTAATTTTCAAGACCTTCAGATGACAACAATGACAAATAAGTTGCGACAGTTAAAATCTATCTACAATCTATCTAAATCTACAATCTAAAATATTTACCTTAAAGTCCCCTAAAATAATTAAATTTTTATCTTTCTCTTTTTCCAAAAGATCTGAAAATTCTTCGATAAATTTAATCAAGTCAATTTTATGGAGTCGGTATACACAAAGAAAAACGAATCTTATATTGTTAATATGAATAGAAACCATCACATCACCATCACAACCATCACACATCAGCACTGACAAAATCTATGCATAAAACCTCATTTATTTCGTATTCCTCTCTTACAAAACATCCGACACCGCAGGCTGCATAATTATCATTGGTGTTAGCAATGAAATTAAAACCAAGAATTTTGTAATTTTTTCAAAATTATACGAGGGCGGGTCAATAAGACCTCTTTACTGAAACAGCAACACTGCTCCTGTCAACAGGCATCTGTCAGTTGACTCCTGTCAAAATTTAAACTTGCTGCGTCAGTTAGTTTGTGTTTGACAGCTATTTTTATCAGACTACTCACTAATTTGAGGAGAAAATGGAAAAAAGTGAATTTCGTGTGCTTATTAAGCATTATTTCTTGCGAAAAAAAACCATTACCGAGACCAAGGCTAAGCTTGATAAATACTATGGGGACTCTGCACCATCGATTTCAATGGTAAAAAAGTGGTTTACTGAATTTCGTTGTGGCCGTACAAGCACTGAAGATGCCGAACGTCCTGGACGCCCAGTTGAGGTCTCTACACCCGAAACAATCGAAAAAATTCACGATATGGTGTTGGCCGACCGAAGATTGAAAGTGCGAGAGATTGTAGAAGCCGTATGGATCTCGCATGGCTCAGTGGTTTCAATTTTGAATGATCACTTGGGCATGAGAAAGCTTTCCGCAAGATGGGTGCCGCGTTTGCTCACAGTCGACCACAAACGCAATCGTGTAACAACTTCACAGGAAGGTTTGGCGTTGTTTAATCGCAATATGGAGGAGTTTTTGCGCCGTTTTGTAACCGTGGACGAAACATGGATCCATCACAACACACCAGAGAACAAACAACAGTCAAAACAGTGGGTTTCTAAGGGTGAATCGGCGCCAAAGAAGGCCAAGGTGGGTTTGTCAGCCAATAAAGTTATGGCGACTGTTTTTTGGGATGCACGCGGGATAATCCACATTGACTACCTTCAAAAGGGAAGAACAATCAATGGGGAATATTATGCCAACTTATTGGACCGATTCAATGACGATTTGAAAAAAAAACGACCTCATTTGGCCAAGAAAAAAGTTCTTTTCCACCAAGACAATGCAAGGGTGCACACATGTGCAGTTGCCATGGCAAAAATCCATGAATTGGGCTATGAATTGCTCCCTCATCCACCCTATTCTCCAGATTTGGCTCCGAGCGACTATTTCTTGTTCCCAAACCTGAAGAAATGGCTTGGTGGAAAAAGATTTGACTCCAATGATGAAGTCATCTCGCAAACAAAGGCCTATTTTGAGGACCTCGGCAAATCATTTTTTTTGGAAGGGATAAAAAAAATTGGAGAAGCATTGGACAAAGTGTATAGAGCTCAAGGGAGACTACGTTGAAAAATAAAATTATTTTTTTATCAAAAAATCTGTGTTTTAATCCACGGACTTATTGACCCGCCCTCGTATATCCAGATCTCAGACGCATCTGGAACGCACAAGAACGAATTAAGATGGGTGACAAAACTAGCAAAATTTTCTCTTAAACTTCTGGTGTAGTACTAATAGTTTGTTATAGCAATAAGAAATATTATTAAAAACATTGTCACAGTTTAAGCTCATTAAATTAGAGGAGGAAAAATAAATCATTAAACGACCTAATCGAGATTACATTTGCACCCTCAACCTTTCTTACAAAAATTCGATTATTTTTAAACCAAACATACAATACTTGTAACGTTTTTCACTTTTTTAATTCTTTTGCCTTCATTAGGAGCACCTGTGTATATTTCGTAAGAGAGTCATTTATGAAAATGTCTCTCTTACGGCTGCTACCGCCGTTGCTGCTGCCGGAATCGAAACCAACTTCCTAGTTGTTAAGATTTTTTTTGTTTGTCTTCTTTGCGGTCATTATTCGATGCCGGTAGTCTACATAAAACCTCGTGCTGCAGTCTTTCTTTTCACGAGGACCACTGGGGATGTCAATGGACTCTGCGATTCTTCAATAAGTCCCCCACTTTTCATCTTTAACACCATTTTGGCAACTTCTGTTTGCTTTACCAATGGAAGACGCCTCCAAGGCCTAATTCGAATCTCTACCTGGAATTTTTGCGAAACAAATTAAAACAACTATCAGGTGATATAGCACTGCAAAAATAAACACCATTAGGTACCAGCAGGATATCGCCCCCAAACACTATGACCATGCAGTTAGAGAGTGGTTACATCGCGTGTATGAAAATTCCGGAATAGGGCGGAATGGACCCAAGATCTCCGGACTTGACCCCAATGGACTTTTATTTATGAGGATGAAGGATGTTGTTTACTCATCAGAAATAACAACATTGGATGGCTTTAGGGTTGACGGGACAGTTGGGAAAGTTCGAGAATTGGAAAGGATGTGCATTGTTGGAGCCTTTCAAAGATGAGCTCTGGTGTGCATACAAAGCAATGGTTTGCACTTTTTTCCTAAAATATTTAAAAATTTTTAGTTTAATTTAATTTTAATTTATTGTTTGCTCAATAAAAACTAAAAGAAAAATTCATTTGGTCCGAGTTACCTCACATTATCTTACACAGAGATTTGATACCTTATTGAATATCTTCCTACTGAAATTGGTAATTTATGGCTCTCCGAAATAGATAATCCGAATCTGAATTTACATTTTGGGGAAAAAAATTATACTAAAACCTCTGTATAGAAAAAAATATATTCATATATACATATGTAGGGATCCCGGAGAGGCAAAAACAATAAAACGAATTATCCATTTTGAAAAAAACACAATATAGGGTTTTAATTTAGTTTTAAGTTAATGAAAGTAATAGTAAGCAAAAGTTTAAAACTCGCGCCCGTCTTTGATGTCGTCTTTACGTCGTTCTCCTTTTATCTGTATCAGCTTCTCCTGTTTCGTCTTCCTCTTCGTCGTCGTTGTACTCATTGTCGTCGTCTTCTATCTAGCATGTTCCATTTCCATGTTGGTGATGGTGTGGCGTTGCTAATAGTTACATCCTACACTCGGCCATCTTGCGTTATGAGCCGGTCTCGGCTCATCTCTCCTGTCAACTCATCGGTTCTTCGTCTAGTTTGTTTGCGTTTTAATGTTCGTCTTAGCTGATTATAGTTACATCCAATGTTCTGTCTTATCTGGTATCTTATTTATTTTAGTAAAGCAGACTTGTATGCATCTTATTCTTTATGGCTGTTTTCGGTGTCTGCAATGCCTTCCCTGTTTGTGACTGGTTGATCACAGCGCGCAACTTCTTCAGCATCTTTTTCATCTTCTTCTTCCGAGGATGATGAGCGCCATGGCTTCATATAATCTGCACTTGTAGATGTAGTGCGTGGCCCTTCCTGGTTTCCTTCCTTCCTTACGTCATACAGGTCATGAGGTGACACTATTGTGATATTGTAAGGTCCCAGGAACTTAGGATAAAGCTTTATATTGGCGGGGAATTGAGTTCGTTTTATGGCCACCAAATCCCCTACATCATACTTCTTCGGCGGTTTTCGTCGCATAGATCTATTCTCATCCTGCACTTTCTTGATGCTTTTTCTCGCATCCTCTCTCGCATCTTTTCGCTCTAATGTGAAAGCACTGATCAACTCCTCCTTAACGGCTCCCGCTAGCTCCAGATCGTTTGTTCATCCGCATCCTTGTGCCCACTAGGAGCTGAAATGGAGTCCTGTTGATGCTTCGGTGCCATGTTGAGTTTAAACAATGCTGGAGCTTTGACGTGTGCCGATACCACTTCGTGGGATCATCAGTACTTTGTTTGCAGAGCACTGATATTATCACCTGATTCACCCTCTCCACCTGTCCGTTGCCTCTTGGTACGCCTGTTGTTATGGTTAGTAGCTGTATTTTCTCCATTTCGCAATAGTCTTTAAAAGTATTGGACGTGAACGCTGCGCCTTTGTCTGAAATTATTCGTTCAGGGTTCCCAAAAATCGTTTTCTGAATCTCTAGCTTTTGAATAACTTCTGCCGTTGTTGTCGTCTTTACGGGGTAAATCCAGGTAAATTTTGAATAAGCATCTATCACACAAAGGATATAGGCGTATCCTTTTCCAGTAGGAGAGAGTGGACCTTAGTGGTCGATGTGATAGGTTCTCAATGGCGCATCTTCCTTATCTATCGGATTGAGGAATCCTTCCTGACGTCCGGCTTTTGGCTCCGAAAGTATGTAACTAATGCAGTTCTTCCTGCAAATTTCTAGTTTGTCCCGCAGCTTCGGTATAAAGTAGACCCTGCTGATGACCTCCTCCATCTTCTTAACACCAAAGTGAAGATCGTTGTGTACCTGTTTTATGATTTCATCTTGCATTCGCCTGGGTACTTTCTTCCTTCTTTGTCGGCCTTGTAAAGAATGTTGTTTTCTATTAGGAAATCGTCGTAGCTCTCTTCTGTCGCTAGTTTAAGCTTCTTAATCGGCTTAAATATTTCATCATTCCCTTGGGCGTCTTCGATCCTCGCCAAGAACTCCGTCGAAATATGGAAACAGTATGGATTTCGACTTAAAGCGTCCACGTGTTTAAATTTTGTTCCGGCTCAATGCTCCAACTGATAGCCGTACTCCTGTAAGACGAGAACCTATCCTGCAATCCTTGTCCGTAATTCTATCCGTTCCATCGTCCCCTTGAACGCAGCACAATCAGTCATGATTTTGAATCGAATTCCGAGCAGGCAGTGGTGCAGTTTCTTAATTGCGGAAACTACGGCCAACACTTTAGCTCATAGCTGCTTTAATTCTGTTCCGCCGGTGAAGTAGTAGACAGAATGGAACTCTGCATCATGCTTTTGACGCAGCACCGCCCCGTAACCCCACTTGGACGCATCAGTATGCAGTTCCGTTTCCAAATCTCGCCGATAGAGTCGAAGAACCGGTTTCGTCGCAAGGACATCCTTCAGTTCTTGAAAAGCTGCTTTCTGATTCGCACTCCATTCGAACGCGGCGTCCTTCTTTAGTACGAGTAGTTCCGTCAATGGCATTGCCACCAGCGAATATCCCGGTACAAACTTCTTGAAGTATCCGCTAAGTCCTAGGAAACTCTGCACCTGTTGCTTTGTTTTTGATTCAGGAAACGTTCTCACTGCCCTAGTCTTCCCCTCTGCTGGAGCTACACATCCGTCCTCGATTGTCAGTGCCAAGTAGTTATTGCGTCGGCAGAGAATCTGACTTCCACTTGAACTGGATGCCATGATGCCAGACGTTCCCAATTTTGAGTACCTCCTAAGGGTTCCTAAGAGCCTCTTCTTCGTCTTTAGCCAACACCACTAAATCGTCCATATAGAGCATCACTTTCTATTTCTCTAACAGAGGCCTGAAAACTAGGTTGATGTGACGCTGAAACACTGCTGGGGATGTGCATAATCCGAGCGGGACTTTATCGAATTCGTACTGCCCGGATGGTGTAACGAAAAACGTGTACTTTTTGCTTTCTTCGGCGACTGCGAAGTGGAAGAAGCCATTTTCCAGGTCCAATGTCGAAAATACTTTGACTTCACTCAAGGCATCTATTTGATCCTCCATCAGTGGCATTGGGTCATGATCCCTTATCATCTGGCGGTTAATCCTCCGGTAGTCCACACAGAGTCGCTTAGTGCCATCCTTTTTGTTGGCTAGTATAATTAGACTTGCAAACTCCAAACAACTCGGCTTAAGCACACCATTTTCCAGCCACTTCTTCACCTGCTCGTCCACGATATCCTTTCCTAGTGGTGCCAGTCTTCTGGGATGTTGGGCAATCGGTGTTTCGTTTTGGAGCACGATCCTCATCTTCATGTTCGTGTGTTTCTCCAGTATAAGATCGTAACTCTCAACCAACCGTGTGATCTCTTCCTCGTAGTCTGGGCTGACGGACTCGAATTTTGCTTCTGGCTGCGAAAATAGGTTAAATCACCCCGACAAAATTTCATCCTGGGACACAGTAACGTCGTTTTGTAGAATCCTGATTGCCGTCCCCTTCAGAACGTCCTTTCCTATGATGATAGGCTGCTTCATGTAGGTCCTTGACAAGACGATCGATCATCACTATTCCTTCAAAGTACCCTGGGGATGCTGCTAGTTCCTTTGCAACGGCGTCGAATTTCGATGGGCAGTCCTGTAGGCCCGGCAGGTTCATGGCGACGTATTCATCGTATTGTATCGCCGTGATAGAGCCGTGTCGATATCGGCAAAAATCGGTTGACCTTCTATCGTGACTTTCTTCCAATCCCTCGTTGTCTCTTGTTGTTCCACAAAATTTGTTTTTGGCCGTCCGCTGTAGTTGCTACCCTTGGTCGGACAGCTGTTTGACTTATGGCCAAACTTGTTGCACGCAAAGCACTTTGGGCGTTGGTCCTTGCAATCGGTGCTTTTGTGGTTCATTTTTCCGCAGTTGAAGCATCGTGGTCCTGTTTTTGTTTGCACTTCGTTGTTTCTGGTTAGACCCAACCTACTTTCTCTGGTAAGACTCCCCCTGAAACGCCTGTAGTCGTTCAAGTTGTCCTTGAACTCCTTTATGGTGTTCCCTCCATTCAGAGGTACCTTATTTCTAGCCTCGTCCTCTATTCCGTCGATGACGCATTGGATCACTGTCTTGTCGTCGAGTTGACCCCTTGCCCCCAGTTCGCGCATCGCCAGCAAATACTCCTGCAACGTTTCATCCTTTTTCTGCTTGCGGTCAATCATCTGACGATGAATCTGCAGCCAAAATGCTGTCGCCGAACTCCTCTAGCAAATACCCCCTTAACTCTTCCCATTTAACCAACCCCGGTCTCGATTGTACCGCCATCTTTGCTGCCTCCATCATCAACCGTTTGGCATAAAGAACTCTCTGCATATAACCCCATAAGAACACGTCCCCTGCGGCCTCAAAATCCTTAAGCCACATCTCTACACGGTAGTCGTCCTTGCCTGCAAACGTTGGGACTGCATTCAGCACGTCCTCAAAACTTGTGGAATTTCTGCCTCTTAGTTGTTTGACTTCCATTCTAAGTAGTGTTAGCTCCATGTTCTCCTCCAGTTTCCTCCTTTCTTCGTCTTCATGGTGATCGCCCTCCATTCTACAAAGTCATCGCTCCTTCCTGCAACCTTACTCACTCAGCTTGTACCTGCCTGCTCCGCTTGAAGTTCGTTACGTGGCGGTTCCACCTCTCCACGGTGTCGCTCCAATGGGAGGAAGGGAGGCTTCTCGTTAATTCTGTCTCCCTGCGCGTTAAATCCGATTCCCTGCTCAACAACTCCCGCATGAGATCGGAGAAATTCCGAACGTTGCCAAACAATTCAGTGTTCTTCATCGCCTTTGCTTTCCTTCCTTTACCCATAGTGAAATAAAATATCAAGGGAAAAAAAGACTAGACTTAATCCTCTCTTTACGCGTTTTTTTTTTTTGCGTTTTTTTTACGCGGATTTTTTAAACATATCCCAATTACCTTTTTTATGCGGTTTTTCTTTTTTTTACGTGTTTTTTCTTTATTCTTTAATTCTCTTTTGCAACCGAATTTTCCAAAAATGTAATTTATGTTGAGAACACATCTACTCACATACTAAAAAGGCAACACTGTTGATATTAAAAAGAAAGAAAAAACTAAAACAAATGTCAACAAAAGAAATATGGAACAAGAAATATGGCGGCAAAACGAAAAAAGCTTAACTTGCGCGAAAAAACAAAAATTCTAAATGAATTCAAAAGTGGTGTGAAAATAATATCGGTTGCAAAAAAATTCAAACCAAATGAGTCTACGGTACGTCACATTAAAAGGAAAGGAGATTTTATTCAGCAAACGGCAGCTTCCAGCAGTACAGTGCACTCTTCTTATGCAAGAGACGCTGCACTGGTAAAAACTGAACAAGCGCTTGCTAGTTGGATGGAAGACTTCTTTAAAAACAAAAATGCCAACTGATGGAAGAGCTATAAGACACAAGGTAAAGGAGTTCTACGAAAGAATAAAAGCAGATGAGCCGTCAACCTCAAGTAAGCAGTCTGACTTCCATGTGAGTAATGGATGGCTGCAGATGTTTCTCAAAAGAAGTCCACTGCACAGTGTGAAACTAAGGGGTGAAGGAGCATCGGCCGATGAAGACGCCGCACGGAAATTTCCAAACATTTTGTTCGAAACAATTTCTTCAGGAGGCTACGTGCCAGACCAAGTATTTAATGCGGACGAAACTGGACTGTTCTGCAAAAAATGCCCAGTAGAATTTACGTTGCAAAGCAAGAGAAGTCAGTAAAGCGTTTTAAGGCGGCGAAAGAACGTGTTACGTTTCTACTGTGCAGCAACGCGTCGGATGATAAGCTGCTAAAACCTTTACTTGTTAATAAGAGCTTAAAACCTCGAGCTTTACCTTTCATGACTAAAATATCATCATTTTATGTATTTTTAAGTGTGGACTTAAAGCAACTACCTGTTTATTACAATAGATGGCCAACAAAAAAGCTTGGGTAACTGCCACTCTGTTTCAAGAATGATTTGAAAAATGTTTTGTTCCGGAGGTTCGTGAGTACCTGCATTTGAAAAAGCTTAACTTCAAGGTTTTATTATTGGTTGACAATGCTCCGGGTCATCCAAACATTGAGCATCCTATTGTAAAGATCATGTTTCTTCTGACAAATACAACTTCGCTCATACAACCTCTCGATCAAGGCATAATTTCCGCATTCAAGTCGTACTACATCAAACATTATTTCCAATACATTTTAAATAAAATGGAAAATGACACCCATAGACTAACTATACCTAGATATCAAACTTTCCAGATATTGGAAAATCAAAACCGGTTTTCTACTGATCGCCCCTATCCGTGTGATCCTGTCTGTGAATACGTGTAAATTGTCAAAAAAGGTCGTCTCCATTACACACATTCGTGCAAATCGATCTCATTTTAGCAATTATTCTTGTAAATTGCTCTCCTTCTAGCAAATTTTGACAAAGTTATAGAGATGCAAAAGTGTTAGAATTCACTTACAGTGTGTCTGTGCAAAAGTTAAGGGTTTGCAAAAGTATTAGTAGAGTTTGACATCTAGTTCGTTTATCTATGATGACACCGAAAACAGCGTTGTTGCAGCGTGGAAGGATTTCAATATTAAAAACTGCATTGATTGCGTTAAAAAGGCCTTAAAGGAAATGAAACAGACCACTTTAAATAAATGTTGGAAAAGCATTTGGAAGAATGTCGTGATAAGTGAGGAAAATCAAAACGACATGCTGTCTCCTTATGCCGATATCTTTGAAGTGTCTAATCGAATTGGTGGCGAAGGATTTGTGGGTATGGAGATTAACGACCTGAATGAACTTTTTGAACACTGCGTGATAGAAGATGAAGAAATATTAGAAGCAATTGACGAAAATAACAATGAGAATGTTGAAAGCGATGACGGCGTTGCTTGCCGCGTTACTCCTACTTTGCTTCGACAATGACCTTGAACGATTTTTTACAGTTTTTTTGGAATAATGATCCCAATGAAGAACGCTCTACGGTATTTTGTCATAATCATCAAAAGTTAATGGAAGGTTACCGCAATATTTATGAAGACTTAAAAGGAAAAACGTTTCATGACCGATTATTTTAAGAATTAAAAATTACAAAGCAATTTGTGTATTGTATTGATCTCTTATTTTGCTACAATAAATTTATGTGATTTTTCAAATACATATGCTGTAAAACAGCATTAAAATGATTTTTTTTATTTTAAATAGACTTAAAAACACTTTTTACTTATGGTCATATTTTAATGGTACGAGATAGAGAAATTATATGAAAATTTGGTTTTATTTACACGGATTATTTTTTTGCGCGATTTTTATGTAAGTAGGTTAAGTAGATTAAGATTTATTTTTTAGGTAGGCTGTAAGTTTAATTAAAAAAAAAAATGTCCACATACTAAATTTTTGATTAAAATTAATTTTTCTTAGTTTTAGTTGTAATGTTAAATATAAAATTAAATATAGACTGTAAGATCCATCGAAAGACTAAGTTTAAGTGTTAGGTTTAACTTAGAGTGCCCGCATGGGGCCAGTATGTTAGGATAAGACTATTTGTAAGTTATTTAAGCTAATTTTTAAGCATTTTTGTCTAGCATGTAAGAGTAAATTAAGTAATATAAATAAAAATGCATAAAAGCTGAAAAAAGCTGAGCTGAGCAATCGCTTCTCACTCGGAAGGTCAAGGTTCGAATCCTAGCCACAACAAAGTTTTCATTTGTGTAATTGGAACTGTCAGAAAAATCTGCGTTATAACACTGACATGTAGATTTGGCTGTTGTAGGGTTTTCAAGCACAAAACAACCGTTAAAATTCACAACTTGAATCATTCCGAGTGAAGAAAATCTCTTCGTCCTATTCGGACTCCCACCCCTGGAGAGTCAATATCGAAACCAAAAACACATCTGAGATTCAAACCACTACATCACAACAATGCTTTCCTTTCTCCTCCTTCTATCTTTCCGCTCGCGCCAAGACAACAGTAAAAGGGTATCATAACCCCTTAGGCGCGCGTAAATTATAAAAAAAAAAACTGTATTTGAATAATAAACTGGCCAAACACAGCTGATTGCACGAAAACAGAAATCTAGTTTGACACACTATACTATTTGATGTTTATATATATTTAAATGTGTTAGTACATTTTGACATAAAATCCAGGAAAGAAATTTTGACTCTGGACTGAAAACTAGAAGCAAAATTTTGTTTCTGAAAAAATGAGGGGAATGGTTTTATGTCACTTTTGTGCCCGGGAGCACGAACAAAAGCCTAAACGAAAACGCCATTACAATTCCTGTCCAAAGAAAAATCTCGTGTAGAAATTTGTAAGAATTGACAGGGTGGGGTAATGAATTACTCTCTCAAATGCGTTTTCTTTTACAAATTTTTTCTCGCGGGAACAGGTTTTTGTACAAATTCGGAGTCCTGGAACATACCTAATGATGAGCCTGTCACGATGCCACCAACGGCTGGTCATATCAAAAAATGGCTGGAATACTCATTATTCATGTAGAAAAACATAATAAATAAATGCTTTAAAACCATAAAATGTAAACATTTTCTTAATTTTTTCCTTTCTTTCGAAGATTTTGCATGTGGCCTCATCCTAGTGTCACACCTTTTTATACGCTTTTCAAGTAGTTCATTGTTTGATCTTGGGAAATTCCAACGGTCGTTTCTTATTTACCCTTTAATTTTCTGACTTACTGTTGAGAAAATATGTACTTGTTCATAGGTACTAAAAGTTTAGGGGGACAAAATTTTAAACAGATATAAGAGTGAAAATCGATTGCAAAATGTATGGCCTCATTCTAGTGATCGCCAGTGTATCTCCATTTATTGTCTATTACTCATTTTTTAGGGGGTGTTTTTTCTGAATTCTCTCTTGAACCTGAATGGCTATTCAGTTTTCACTCTCGCGCTTTGATGTTAAAATTCTTTCCATTTTCTTCAATCTCCATTCGCCATTCCTCCTAGCAGGTAGCTCTTGCCATTGGCGTGGTTTTTCCTATGTTTTTATTAAAATGAGTGGCCCGAAATATAGATTAGTTAAATATGTATTAGATTTAACTAATGCATTAATTGCTGGTATGGATCCAGAAAATGATTAGCTAAAACAAATTGTGATTAATTTGATTGAGTGTTGCGAAGATTTTTTAACAATGCCAAAAAATAAGAAGAGTATGGATAAAAACCTGGAGAAAAATACGGAATACAAAAATCGCATTTTCATTTTTGATGAGGAAATTGGAAAATGAAGACGAAGCCCCATTTTGCAATTGTCATATTTAAGAATGAGCCAGTTCAAATACAATTTATTTTTATTGCTTGTGGAAAGCATCAGACCTGTAGAAAAATTAGCAGCTATTTCAAGCTTCCTTGCAACAAGAGAATCATACAAATGTGTAAATTAACATATTGGGTTGTAGCACATGAAATGTCCGATTTTCGCTCAGTTGGAAATAAAAAGTTCCCGAGTGAACATCTGTGCCAGAACGTTAAATTTTCTTTTTTTTATAAAATAAGCTGGTACGTGTGCTTGACGTGTGAGAATTTTAGGGTTCGTTACAAGTACCGTTATCTTTTTTCTAGGAATTATTTACCATCGGCAGTTCAAATTCGAACCCTCTTCCTTTACGAATTTAAGATGGGACATAATGCGTCATTGGCAATGAAAAACATTAATGACGAATTTGAGGATGTAGCGGTAAACGAACGCACTATACGACGTTGGTTTCGAAAGTTCCCTTCTGGAGTATTCAGCCTCGAAAATGAACCACGTGGGAAGCCGAAAACGTTAGTTGACGACGATGTTTTAAGGGCAACGGTGGATGCGGACCCAACGAAATCGGTGCGGCAGATTGCATAAAGCATGGGAGTATCCCCAATGACAATAAGTCGACACCTTTCTCTGATAGGAAAGGTAAAGAAACTCGATAAGTGGGTAGCCCATGATATGATCGAATCCCAAAACCTACGGCGTCTGGAAATCTGCGCATCGTTTACATTAAGAAACCAAACTGAATGGTTTTTGCACCGGATAGTCACCTGTGATGAAAAGTCAATACTGTATGATAATCGTAAAAGATCTGGGCAGTGGTTGGATGCAGATGAAAAACCAAAACACAGCCCCAAGCCCGATCTTCACCCAAAAAAGATTACAGTGACAATTTGGTGGACATCGAAAAGACCAATCCACGTTTCATTTCTTCAACCAGGAGAAACGCTATCAAATATTGCGAGGAAATCGACATACTATATTGCATGCCAAATTAGCGAAAGTCAACCTGCGTTGTTCAATAGGCACGGTCCGATCCTTTTGCATGACAATGCTAGACCCCATACATCATATAACGCTGCAAAAACTGTTGCAGTTGGAATTTGAAATAAAGGTCTTCCGGAACCCGATCTTCACCCAAAAAAGATTATGGTTACAATTTGGTGGACATCGAAAAGACGTCCACCAAACGTTTCATTTCTTCAACCAGGAGAAACGCTATCAAATATTCCGAGGAAATCAACATATTGCATGCCAAATTGACTGAAAAGCAACCTGCGTTAGTCAATAGGCACGACCCGATCCTTTTGCATGACAATGCTAGACCCCATATCACATAAGTAACGGTGCAAAAACTGTTGCAGTTGGGATTTGAAATTTTTCCACATCCACCGAACTCTCCTGATATTTCCCCAACGGATTACCATCTTTTCCGCAATCTGGATTCATTTTGCCGGCAAAAGATCTTCCGGAACCGAACAGAGGTCATAAAAGCCTTTGAAGATTTCATTGAGTCAAAAAGTAAGCACTGCTAGGAAAAGGGAATATTTGACCTTGTATCACGTTGGAAGAATGTCATAGATGCCAACGGATCCTATTTTGATTACATAAAAATTTAATTTACAGAAAAATAATATTGGCTTTTAAATGTTTACTATAAAATCAGACATTTCATATGATACAATCCAATACAAACACAAACCCCAACACCTACTACGGCAGGGACACAAGAAAAAAGAAAACGCACAAAATAACGAAAGAACCACAAAAGAGAATGCAGGAAATGGATAGAAAATTGTGAACCATCGGTTTGAAAGACCCTTCCCCATCTCACCCTTTTTACCTATAGTTTTAGAAAATGTCCAGTAAAACATTAGTATAAATCGAGACTATCCATCCACAGATGGATGAAAGATGAATTGCGAGACCGTTGCTGGGTTATTCTCAGGAGTACTAGGTAAAGGGTGAGCCAACAGCTAGTGTGGAAGTTTTCATTAAATTAAACACACATTTATTGTGAAATCAATGTAGAATTTTATTGATTATTAAAGTGCGGTCTATGGCAATTATGAATGGAACAAAATCGTTCATGTGAACACCACGGTTTCGGTTGCAAGCGACCATCCGAAAGTCAAAATTATCGATGACTTTTTGAAGAATAAGTGAATCAATTTCAGTTTGGATGTTATGTTTCAGATCCTAAATTGTCGCTGGTTTAGACCTTAATTTTCAAATAACCCCACAGGCCAATCAACTTCTCTAACCGAAATAATGCGATCTTCAAATTTCGTACGCAATAAATTGATTGATTGATGGCTTATGCTGGCGATAGCACCATCCTGTTGAAACCAGAGAACGCCAGACCCAATCCATTCAATTTTGAAAAAAAAAGAGGAACCGGTCAACATGTTACGGTAACATTCTCCATTTACTGTAACTCTCCAGCCTATCTTCAAAAAATTACGGACCAATGATGCTGCCAACCCATAATCCGCACCATATAGTGACTTTCTTTTGATACATTGGTTTTTCGTGAATCTTGTATGGGTTTTCCGGTCCCCACAAATGACAAGTTTGATAATTTACGTACACATCCATCCAAAAATGGGCTACATCGGAAAAGATCAAATTCAATGACAATTTTGCAAAATGTTAGTTTTGCAGATCGCCCATTTTCGTAATAAGATTGCGTAACAAAAATCCATTGTTGCCTGGTAAACGACTCCATGACTAAAGTTTTCAAAGATTGTATGACATCTGTCGAAAAGATCAACCACATTGAATTCAGTAAATGACAGCCAACATCCACACCATCTGTTGGCTCACCCTTTATAAGATTGCATGTGTAGAACTGGTGTAAAGAAAGGAACGACTGTATTACAAATGGCCTCGATACTTTATTTTCTCCAACTGGATTTTTAACCTACATGTACCGCCTCTTATATGTACATATTAACAAAAGAATAAGCGGTACAATGGGTTGATGAAACTTGCGGGAAGATCAGTCGATCAAGTGGCAAAATAAATACCTCACACTATACTCGTATTACCTATCGGTACAGCAGTAAATACACTACAGTGTGTTTGGCAACAAACGGGCATTTAAATATTTTTTTTTAGTGTTGATCACATATTGAAATAAACATGTCTTCTGATACGGATCGAGAGAGAGGTAGAGAGAAGCTGTTACTTATGTATAGTCATTTTGGAAAGTGATCTCAAAATTGAAGTACTCCCTTCATTTTATTTTATAGACAAATTTTTTGTTAGGTCTTAAAAAACACCTCCACTGTTTAACTTATTGATGCACCTAACTTATAAGAAAGATAAACTACATGCTGAAACCACTCCATATCAACACATCTAAAGACCCTACAAATGTTAGTACCTAAGAAATGGTGTCTTTCCCATGTAACCACTTGATGTTCATCACATATGAATGTTCAAGATCTTGATGATATATCTAGTGCTGTCTTAAACCCATCTGAAATCTGTGTACATCATCATGATGTTATGAAAACCTAAATACCATTTCAATTCAACTGTTATTATTAGCATAATTAGAAAATATCTATGCGAAGGTCCAAGGTGCTATTTGAGCTAACATTATTTTTTGTTCTATGCAAGGAAATGATTAGATTAGATTGTTGGTTTTAATTCTCATGGGGATTTTCAAAAACAACTTTCAAAATTAAGAGTCTTAACTATATTTTAGGTGTTCTACTTAAATCAGAAAAATAATACAAATACTTCCGTTGGAAAAAGAACCGTAGTCGATTTATTAAGCTATGGTGTTATTATAAAATAGTTAAAATACACTCAAAAGTATTTCTTAAAAATATATCTAAAACATGTACCATCGAAGAGCTAAAATCTTTGCTCATTCACTTATAGGCAAAAACCCAATAGCATTGTTTGCAAAGTCATTTCGTGTTGGTTGACGATTTTAGCTCTCTTAAAATGATAAACATATTAACCATAGTAAACTACGTATCTACTTATACTTAATTATCGTACTGCACTTGAAATAGTAACGATTTTTCTTTAAAATTAATTGGCTCCGTTTTAGTAAGTTCATAATATTCATTTTTAAGTTCTCTTTTAAATGTTACTTCGGGTAAGCCGCTGCGAATTTATTTACAAACGCATAATACGTTACTATCTTAATAGTTATAGGGAATTTAAAAAAAAATAATCAAATATATATATATGTATATATAAATATGTATGCACTGCTTATGTATATGCATATGCATGTATATCTGTGTACTATTAGTCAAATTTAATAGAATTAACTCCCATATCTATTTGTCCACCGCGGTAACTGCCTCTCTTTTTCTTAGTCTTTTCGTGTTTAAATGATTTACCGCGTGTATGCTTCAAGTCGAGGCTAGCCTTTTGGCCCCAAGAACCGAAAGCGTTTTTCTGAAAGAGAACATGATAAATTAGTTAAATGACTGTTCAATTTCATTTCAATATTTGTTTTTGAGATAAAATGCTAACAACTTTTTAACTCACCACTAAATAATAAATAATTTACAAATTGCAACTTAAATTCGCAACTATATCCTAATTGTCAAATGTAATTTTTTTGTTTTGTGAAGATTCAAAACTATTATTTCCAAAGGATTTGTTGCCGAAACCACCGCCACCTCTACCACGGCCTCCTCCTCTGCCACCACCGCGACCTTCACCATTAAAACCGCCACGACCACGGCCACCTCCACGTCCACCTCCACGACCTTCTCCACCAAAGCCGCCACCGCGTCCCCGGCCACCACTGCCACCAAAACCGCCACGACCGCGACCACCGCCTCTTCCACCAAACGACTTTCGGAAACCTTCACCTTCACCTTCACCGTTTTCTCCACCTTCTTTGTTATCTGTGCCACCAAATGATTTGCGGAAGCCACCACCATCGCCGAACTTTTTGAAACCTCCACGGCCACTGCCACCGCCTCCACGGCCACTTCCACGGTTACCACCTCTGAATCCGCCGCCGTTTTTATTTTTCCAGTTGTTTTCACCACCATTGCCATCCTCGTCATTCTGTGATGCACACATGCCGCCGTACATGCATATTTGATCGTTTATTGTATTTTTTCGTTTAGATTTTTCGTTAAAGCAAGTTGCGAATTTTTCGTTGCGTTATATGAAAGAAAAGAAGGAAAAAATGAAACACAAATTAGCACCATACAATTATGTAAATATCAAATAAATATTTTTGAGAGAAAATAATTTTGGAAATCTTATATTTAGTAATATAATTGAAAATTTTATGAAACTATATTGAAACAAAGCCCGTGCATAGGGGGGGTAGTAATAATGCTAATTTGTGCCTCATTTTTTGAAATAATAAAATTTCAGGCACTCACCTTAGCTTCGAAGGAATTATCTCTAACACGATAATCTATTTCAACTTCTTCTTCTACAACACGACGAAATGGTGTATTTTTTTTGGGACCACTACCATTTAAAGCGCCTTGTTTTTTGGCAAAATTTCCATTTTGATTATTATTT
Source organism: Volucella zonaria (assembly GCA_963966105.1). Lineage (NCBI taxonomy): Eukaryota > Metazoa > Arthropoda > Insecta > Diptera > Syrphidae > Volucella > Volucella zonaria. The sequence continues at coordinate 12,756,066 of OZ014534.1, forward strand.
GGGGTCGATGTGTTAGTCTGGTTTAGGAATTTTAGTTAAAAAAATATTATAATAATTATAGGTACATTTACATGTATTAGATGATACAATAAAAAATAAATTGAATAACTATAACAAAAGAGAAAATAACGAGCAGTGAAAGTTTATTGTAACAAATACATAATTCAATCAATTTCCCATGTAAAGTATGGAGATTTTCCTACTTTGTTTAATGCTCCGACAATCTTGTCAGAACATAAAAAACTGTGCATTTTATTTTTCCATGCAGTTGGTCGTACCTATTCATTCTTACATGTGCTACTAAAGGCTGAATTTCTTCTTGGCTAGCCTTTACTGACGAACTGTTGTACAATATTATTTATTTTTTGCTCGTTTTGCCTTAAGTCAAATTCACGAGGGTAGTGCCAGAAGTACCCGACCTGACGTATAGAGAAAAGGGGAGAATCGGCTCCAAAGAAGGCGAAGACAGCTCCATCTGCAGGCAAGGCCATGGCGTCAGTTTGTCAGGGATACGCGTGGCATAATTTTCATTAATTATCTTCAAAAAGGAAAGACAATCAACGGCGCGTATTATGCCAACTTATTGCAGCGTTTGGAAGATGAAATAAAAAAAAAAAACGGCCGCATTTGGCGAAGAAACAAGTTTCGTTTCATCAAGACAATGCACCAGTTCACTCATCCGCCATCGCGATGGGCAAAATCAACGAGTTAATGTTCGAATCGTTTCCTCATACACCCTATTCACTAGATTTAGCCCCCTCGGATTATTTTCTGTTTCCGAATTTGAAAAAATAACTGGGTGGTAAAAGATTTGCCAACAGTAAAGAGGAGTAAAGGAGTCTGTGGTTGATGGCTATTTTATGGAACTCGACGATTCCCACTATAAACAGCGTATCAAAGCTATTGAACATCGCTGGGAAAAGTGTGCCGAACTAAAAGAAGGCTACGTAAAGAAATAAACATATTTTTTCCTAAATTATTTGTATTTTCTTTGTTAGGTCGGGTACTTCTGGGACTACTCTCGTAATCTTTCTATATTATTGCATACGTATAACATAACATCACGACCATGAAAGTGGTCATATTTTGTTTTTCGAAGTAAGTTATGTATCTTAAATTAAAAGGAACAAATAGCTCTGATCCATGGAATGATATACATATGTATGTTAAATATATTTGTAACTGTTGAATTTCCATAACTATTTCAGAAGAATGTATCTGCCGGCGACTTGTGAAAAGTAATAATTAGCTATCGATGAAGTTTATGTCACACTTATGAATATAAAGAATCGGCTTAAGGAAGACGGTGGAATAATTGATGAAAAATACACGATGCACCGAGAAATGCCCGTATCATCTTTATGGTACTTAGGAAAACATTCTGCAGAAGTTTAAAATAGGGGAAATGAACAAGTATGAACAAGAATATAAAGTATTCTCTCAAAAGGAAAATGTCAATAACTTCAGCGGTACATCAGTGCATAATATTCGCCAAAATAACTGAATGCATACGGTACGACTTTTCTTCTATTCATCGTTGTGCTATCGTTGTTCATACAGTATTGTTCGAAACCTAAGCAACTTTTTCTTCCAAATTATTCGAAGTCGAATATTTATCATTATTACTTTTACAACTCAAATAATTTTGATTTATTATAGTTAGTACTTAGATAAGTTTAGAAAAAACAGAAATAAAAAATCAATTCATTCAATGAAAAAAAATAAATAAATGCAAACTGGTCTCAAAATGCAGCTGTTCGAAACCTAAGCAACTTCTACGTAAACACAACTGTTCAGCGAAAAACGGTACCTTACGGTAATTTTTTTGCGACTTTTTTGCAATTTTGCATGCAACGCCTTTTGTTTAAATTAGTTGAGAGCATTTGTTGTGTAAAGAGGTTCGAGTTCACACCCGTTTTTTCAATTAATATACGAGGGCGGGTCAATAAGTCCGTGACTTTTTGAATTTCTGACCTCTTTACTGACACAGCAACACTGCTCCCGTCAACAGGCATCTGTCAGTTGACTCCTGTCAAAATTTAAACTTGCTGCGTCAGTTAGTTTGTGTTTGACAGCTATTTTTATCAGACTACTCACTAATTTGGGGAGAAAATGGAAAAAAGTGAATTTCGTGTGCTTATTAAGCATTATTTCTTGCGAAAAAAAACCATTACCGAGACCAAGGCTAAGCTTGATAAATACTATGGGGACTCTGCACCATCGATTTCAATGGTAAAAAAGTGGTTTACTGAATTTCGTTGTGGCCGTACAAGCACTGAAGATACCGAACGTTCTGGAGGTCTCTACACCCGAAACAATCGAAAAAATTCACGATATGGTGTTGGCCGACCGAAGATTGAAAATGCGAGAGATTGTGGAAGCCGTAGGGATCTCGCATGGCTCAGTGGTTTCAATTTTGAATGATCACTTGGGCATGAGAAAGCTTTCCGCAAGATGGGTGCCGCGTTTGCTCACAGTCGACCACAAACGCAATCGTGTAACAACTTCAAAGGAAGGTTTGGCGTTGTTTAATCGCAATATGGAGGAGTTTTTGCGCCATTTTGTAACCGTGGACGAAACATGGATCCATCACAACACACCAGAGAACAAACAACAGTCAAAACAGTGGGTTTCTAAGGGTGAATCGGCGCCAAAGAAGGCCAAGGTGGGTTTGTCAGCCAATAAAGTTATGGCGACTGTTTTTTGGGATGCACGCAGGATAATCCACATTGACTACCTTCAAAAGGGAAGAACAATCAATGGGGAATATTATGCCAACTTATTGGACCGATTCAATGACGATTTGAAAAAAAAACGACCTCATTTGGCCTAGAAAAAAGTTCTTTTCCACCAAGACAATGCAAGGGTGCACACATGTGCAGTTGCCATGGCAAAAATCCATGAATTGGGCTATGAATTGCTCCCTCATCCACCCTATTCTCCAGATTTGGCTCCGAGCGACTACTTCTTGTTCCCAAACCTGAAGAAATGGCTTGGTGGAAAAAGATTTGACTCCAATGATGAAGTCATCTCGCAAACAAAGGCCTATTTTGAGGACCTCGACAAATCATTTTTTTTGGAAGGGATAAAAAAATTGGAGAAGCGTTGGACAAAGTGTATAGAGCTCAAGGGAGACTACGTTGAAAAATAAAATTATTTTTTTATCAAAAAATCTGTGTTTTAATCCAAAAGTCACGGACTTATTGACCCGCCCTCGTATTAATTGATTATGGCGCGTACACAGTATGAACAAACGATTAAAAATGAAATAATTAAGTGTTATAAAAATGGAGAATCGCAAATATCAATAGCTAAAAAGTTCAATATGAACAAATCTATTATTTCACGGCTTATTAAGAAATATAGAACAATTGGAACAACCGAGAAAGTGAATTTCGGTGGACGTCCTCGCAAAACAACACGTCGGATCGATAGAAAAATTCTCCGTTTGATCACAAAGAACCCTTTTATGTCATCGAGAGACATTGCGAATGAATTGCAACTCAACGTTAGTTCCAGCACTGTTAGAAAACGTGCACTGGAAAACGGCTTAAAAAGTTATTCGCCATTTAATAAGCCCTTATTAACACAGAAACATTTAAAAAAATAACTTTAGTTTCTTGTTTCGAATGTTAAAATTTTAAAACACTTTTAGATTAGATTTTGCAAAAGCGCATATAAATTGGTCCGTAGACAAGTGGAAGACGGTTCTTTTTAGTGATGAATCAAAGTTCAACCTGTTCAACTCTGATGGCATCTGTCACGTTCGGAGAAGAAAGGGTCAAAAGATGAATCCCCGGTATTGCAAAGGCACAGTTAAGCATGGAGGGGGGAGTGTAATGGTGTGGACTTGCTTCTCTACGTATGGAGTTGGACCTTTTTACAAATAAACACTATAATGGATCGATTTGTCTACTGTGACATCTTGCAAGATCAAATGCTACCATACGCCGAATGGAATATGCCACTTCGATGGGTGTTTCAGCATGACAATGACCCGAAGCATTCATCGAAGCTGGTCAAAGAATGGCTGTCGACCAATGGGATTCAAGTCCTGGATTGGCCAGCCCAATCCTATTGAAAATCTGTTTAGCATATTAAAGCGCAGAGTTGGGAATCAACGCTTCAAAAATAAGGATGAGCTCATGACCTGTTTGAAAACCGAATGGAAATCGATACCAACGTCCACAATACAAAACCTAATTGAGTCTATGCCCCGTAGATGTGCGGAGGTAATCACAAATAAAGGTTATCACACTAAATATTAAAAGTTGCTTAGGTTTCGAACAGCTGCATTTTGAGAGGACTTTGCATTTATTTTTTTTTTTTTCATTGAATGAATTGATTTTTTATTTTTGTTTTTTCTAAATCTATTTAAGTACTTACTTTAATAAATAAAAATTATCTAAGTTCAAAAAATAATAATGAATACATAAATATTCGACTTTGAATAATTTAGAAGAAAAAGTTGCTTAAGTTTCGAACAATACTGTATTAAGATCAATCGTCAAATCATCAACGCGTGTTATCGTAGCGAAATGAATTATGATGTTATGTTATTTTGAATGTTGGTTATTTCGGCCAAAATCACAAGAATTTCTACAATTTATTGTTGTATACATATATTCTTCAAATGATTTCAAAATTGAATCGTCCTTTTAGGACATGCAAACGTTTGCTAAATATAGTTTCGGATACCCAAAAATGTTAATTTCCAAAGCTACGCCTTGCAATATTTCAAACCATATTACCCAAATTCCACCACGGTCTGGAAGCACTTTCGAAAAATAAGATAGATCTCCTCCGATATTATATAATTGCTTTGGAACATTTAACAAAAATAAAAAGAAAGCTACATATACAGCTATGGTCGATGAAATAGGTGCGACTAATGCATTTCCATATTTTTCAATACTTCTTTATTTTTCCCTACACACATCACATCTGCCCCTATCTCACAATGTTTGTCATACCGTTAACTACATTTTACCGTTTACAAAACGCAAATGCATTTCATGATGTTAAAGAGAGATTTGCCACTTTTAAGTGAGCTTTAAAAGGAGTTGGACATTGAAATAGGTGGGCTGCTTGTTTTAATTAATAGTAATTTAGTTAAATTATAAAAAAGATTTCTTTTGTCAAAATAAGTGAGTACGATTCATATCCCAAATGGATATTCATGTTTACAATATATCGTTGGATAATTAGCAGTAAAAATGATGGGACGTAGACCACATTGCTGCAAAGATGAGAGATGACTGATTCTGCAGTTAAGAAATGAAAATAAAACATACAGGGAAATTGCAAAATTAATGAAATGCTCTCAGAATATGATAAAAAATACATTGAAGCCGGAAAAAGTTGAGGATAAACGAGGTAAAGTTCAAAAAACGTCTACAAGAACTGACCGACGAATTGTTCAAATTTCTAGGGCTGACCCTTTTAAGACTTCAAAAGATATTGTAAATGAAATCGAAGACGATATCAGCGCTAGAACTGTTCGGAGAAGGCTAAATGAAGCAAATTTGTTTGGGAGAACCGCGAAGAAAGTTCCCTTTTTAAGACCCAGGCATATCAAACAACGACTCGACTTTGCTAAAAACCACGCAGAGTGGACTGGAACGCAGGGCATTAACCAATGGAGAAACATCCTCTGGACGGACGAAAAAATAAAATGGTAAGACATTTGTTAGACAACCACCCAAGGCAGAATTACTCCCTCGACACACAAGAAAAACCGTCAAACATAGCGGTTGTGGTCTGATGATAAGAGGATGTTTTTCGTGGCATGGTGTAGGGCCTTTGTGTGGAATAGAGGGAACAATGACAACATATATGTACTTACGTTGAGATTCCTCCCTCCCCCCTCCCACCCGAATACGAATTGCCTCTAATTTGGACATTGCAACAAGGCAATGATCCAATGCATACCTCAAGAAAAGCTAAGAGATGGTTCCAAGATAATGGTGTTTCGGTTATGCCGTGGCCGGCTCAATCACCGGACCTTAACCCAATAGAAAATTTATGGAATGAAGTTAAGAGCATCATCGCAAGCAAAAAAATACGAAATCTGAAGGATCTATGAAAAGAGGTGCAAGAAGCTTGGAAGAACATCCCAGTCGAGAGAAGCCGAAAACTTGTCGACTCAATGCCACGTCAGTGTGACTTAGTAATAAAGAATAAGGGTCACACCATTAAGTATTGAGCAAAAAATATGAAGTTAATAAAAAATGCAGTTTTCTTTTGAATTTTATTTAATTTTTTGCTGCTTTCTGAATTTGCACCTATTTCTTTGACCAATATATTTTTTGTAAGCCCTTGATTTTTCTTAATAATTTTTCTGTTTCCCTTTGTGCAATTGTTCTACAATTAAATTAAAAATTGTTTTTGGAAAAAACTAATTATTTACGCTTTGAGTTATTATTTTGTTTCATTTTTACTAAAATTAACCATGCACCTATTTCATTGGCCATAGCTGTATGTATATTCTGAAAGCCTAAATGCCTTGTTGAAATAGGCTAAGTCCTGTGGTATTTCCAAGACTCAGGAAATATGTACTAGATTACTTTTATTTACCAACAGAAGAATTTACTCAGCATTCAAAATACCCCTGATAGTAAAATCGTCACTGAAGCTCTCAAAAAGCACCAGATATCTTGGACCAAACCGTAAAAATATCTTGCATGGACAATGAATATTAAAGAGAGTCAAAGTGTTCATAGCTTTGTACACTTGTCAAAGAATTTGTCGTAAGAAATAGGGACCGTCTCAGGATCTTAGACTTTGTACCACCAGCTGGTCGTAAGCTAATGCACCAAACCCTTCAATTGAATCGTGCATCCAAGAAAGAAACCACTTTATTAAACTATTAAACAGATTACCAGTTGGTAATAAGAAAAAACTGACTATCCCAAAAAGAAGTCTTTCACCGCAATTGTAAGATGAAAATACCGAACCGAGAAGAGTGCGAAAACAACGATGTCGTACGTGACAACGAAATAGCCTTCAATACTGATGACTCGAGTTGAATAATCGTGTAGGAGTAGAAATATACTCAGAAGGATCTAACATCTCGATAGCCTTGCGAAACCTTGTGTGTCCCTGGTTCAAGTGGTAGTGCGTTGCCTTCATAATCGCCAGATAGATTTTCTTTTTTTAGTCAATTAAAATCACATAATATAAATAATTATCTGAAACACAATAACATGTCATATTACAATAATAATTAAGTCCCCCATTGAATTTTGGATGCCACCCATGTATCGATAAGCCCGACTTTCCCTCTGTATCTAATTTTCCAAAATTCTTAACACGGTCTTAAGCATTTTAAGAGTATTCATATGGCAAACTACTACGGCTTTACTATCTTACAATTCCAGCGAAGTGGCACTAGCATCCACCAAAGTCACTTCCATAATACTCTGTCTCTGTCGATCAGAGCAAGTAGTCACAAAAAGGTCTGGATTATTTGCGCACGAGAACAAAACGATCACTAGTCAATGAAAAGCCAACTGAACTTGCCAGAATTAGAGCTGTACAAACCACTGTGTTAACAATACCAAAAAATTGTATTCCCCAATCAAATATTATATATGTATAACAAATGGCAGAGTTCACACAACATCATTCCATCAAGCAGATGGAACAATGTCCACACCTACACGCAATCTAAGAAATGATGGCGTCGGATTAACCTCGTTGGACTAACAAGAGGCAATATAATGATAGCTACTGGGGTTAGAACAGGTCACAATTTGTTAGGATGGCACAAGAATGGAACTTATGAACTTACAGCATATCTGCGAAGATCCTTTATAACATAGGACAGTAGCCATTTACAGATCTGACAGAGTTCGAAGTGTCATTGAGGTTCTGCCACGAAAAACTGAGTAAAAATGCCGACTTTTAAATTTTGGTATTTTTTTTTTTTTTTTTTTGTAGTTTCGCAGCGTGTCATAAGACAGCTGAGGTAGCTCGGAATATCAGTAGCACATTTGACCAGATACAGATAATAACCCCAAAGTATAAAGATGGTTTTGGAAATTGAAGATAAGAATTACGAGAGAGAAGAGTGTAATGGGCGACCTACGGCTGTTAACGACAACGCCTAATGGTATGTATTGGTTCAAGCAAATCCACATAGAATGATTCGAAAGCTTGCTACGATTCCAGGTATAATCAAATTATCTGTTTCTAATCACTTTAATGAATTAAAAAAAAAAAACAGCTCAACAAATAAATGTTACATAAATTAAAAGACTGTCATAAAAAAATCAGTCTTTTGGGCTTCCGCGCACCATTTAACACATTTCTCTGTCAAATTGTGCGAACGATGAAAAATAGATTGTGTAAGACAATCAACGGCGTTTCTAGTTGAACCAGTGGATCGCATAAATAACTTAAGAATCACCCTAAGCCAAAAACTTCACGAAAAGAAGAATATGGTGACTTTTTTTTTGAAAGCCTCGTATTTCTGCCAAAACTACTTATGTGAAATATTCAAATTAAAAAATTTCCAAAATTTATCAACTCAATATACGATATTAAAAAAAATTTTCTCCTTTAATAGTCTGAATTAGCTTACCGCATTGCCATTTTGTCCTGCCTTCATGAAGTTATTGTATTTCTCTGGCTTTTCTACTTCTGTAGATTCGCTGAATTTGCGCTTTTGCCCGGGTTTGGGAGTTTGTTTCTTCTCTTGCTCTTCTTTTTCTGAATCAGAACTGTCTGAAGAGTCCTTGCTTTTCTTTAAAGGAGTTTTTTTTATTGGTGCAACTTGTGGTTTACTGTCTTCATCATCGGAAGAACTGTCATCACTCGAATCCTTTGCCTTTTTTGTGGCCACCGGTTTTGTTATTGCTGCTTTCTTAGCTGGCGGTGGGGAATCATCAGAGTCAGATGATTCTTCAGAACTTGACGAATCCTTTTTCTTTGCTTCTGGCTTCGATTTAATAGGAGTCTTTTGGGTTGGCTTTTCGTCTTCAGATGAAGAATCTTCTGAGCTGGAATCAGCCTTCTTTTTAGCGGAAGCAACAGGTGTTGCTACCTTTTTAACAGCTGGTTTCACGGCAGGTGTTTCCTCATCAGAGCTGTCGTCACTGCTAGATGAATCTTTTTTGATTACCTTCGATGGTGTGGTCTTAGCCACAACTATAGGAGCCGGTTTTTGTTCCACTTCAGAAGAACTTTCTTCACTGCTTGACGAGGCGGCTTTCTTTGGAGTTGGTTTAGCAGTTTTCTGAACTACTGGTTTTGAAGTCGGTTTCTCCTCTTCGTCAGAGCTACTTTCCTCACTGCTCGACTCTTTTTTCTTAACTGGAGTAGCTTTAGGTTTGACTAAAACTTTCGGTGCCGGCTTCTCTTCTTCGTCTGAACTATCCTCACTACTAGATGATTGCTTTTTAACTAATGCTGGCTTGGCAGTTACAACAGGTTTTTTCGGTGTTGGTTTTTCATCTTCACTACTATCTTCAGATGAATCTTCGGTTTCAGGTTTCTTTGCTGGTACCGCTTTGATTGGACGCTTTGCAGGCGTTTTCACTGAAGGTTTCTCATCTTCACTATCACTGTCTTCATCGCTCGAAGAAGCAGCTTTTACCGCTTTTGGTTTAGTTGGTGGAGCAGCTTTAACCGCTTCATCCTCTGAGCTACTATCTTCACTCGAAGACTCAGCTTTCTTTACAACTTGCGCTTTAGCAAGTGCTGGCTGTATCTTCTTTGCTGGTGGTTTCTCATCTTCATCACTACTATCTTCTGAAGACGTGTCCTTTTTTGTAGAGCTTTTAACAAATTGAGGTTTTCCATTTGCTATTGTTTTTTGTGGAGATACATCATCGTCATCAGAATCACTTTCCTCACTAGAACTAGAGGCTTTTACTTTAATTGCTGGGATTTTCTTGTTCGACGTCTTTTCGTAGTGAGATAAAAATTCGTCGAGTTTCGGACATCCTTTTGGCAATTTAACCTGAATGTGAATAAATATACGTTAAATCAATCTTTTTTCAACTGCAATTTATAATTTTCAACGCAAATTGCAAAATCTTAGCACATGGTGGCACGTTCATTTGTTTACTTACCGCGTTTGTTTTCTGTTGAAATACTTGGGCAAATGTTTTATCCAGTTTCACTAAATAGTCGTGCACTAGGGCAGCAATAATCTGATTGTGTGCTGCCATATTTTTTATAAATTTAGCGCTTTTAACACAATTTTTTACCAACGAAATTTAAAACACGTGCTATCCTTATAGATTTAATGGATCAAAAGAATGAGATACGAGTGTACGACTATTCTGTATTCGAATTGAAACACGCCGAGAGCACTGTACGTCTCTTTTTGGCAGAAGATAACCCCATGTGTTGACGCGCTGATATGCTAGGTGGCCCTGTTTTCCTAACAGGGTGTGTATTAAAACAAGAATCTTGTGTTGAATTTTGTTAAATACATACATATAGTGGCGAAAAATAATACCCGTAAGTAGGCTAAGGAAATTACCTCCTACAAAAGTTTGGCTAAATTATACATATATTCCCCGTTTAGATGGTAACTCTCGATTATGTAGTTGGCAACCATGTCGGTCATGTTTACACACTGTAGTGCTCACTTCTGCACTATTTTGGTAAAGTTTAAGGGCGGAAAATTGAATTGAAACATTACTGTGTCGGACACCGCATTTCTCGTCCAAGTACTCATTAATATAAGCGATGTTCACTATTCAACGGTCGAACTAATAATGATAAAATGCAATAAGAGGGACGGAATATTTCGGCTGTAGAACACGCCCTCTCTTCAGTCTTCTCAACTAAATACTATCGACATAGCAGTCACATGAGTAAAGTCTAAACAGGTCATATATTGTAATTAAGATGTTTTCTTGACGAATATATTTACGGCGATTGAATACGGGGCTGAATACTACTTATTCAAAAATTTTAATATCAATTGCAATTTGAGAAGTTTTTAAATATACAATGAAAATAGTTACTTGTTTATGATATTTTATTAATAAATAATCATCTACAAAATGTGGGCTCTTGCGATTAAATCGAATAATTAATTGCTAAGATTCTTGAGGTTAATTCTAAACATTTAGGGTAATTTATTAATTATTTAAATGTCTAATATTTTATCAAGTTTAAAAATGTTTGTTTTGGCACTATGTAAAAATATCAGTCCTTATGAGTAGAATGACTCCCCAAAATCTGCGCTCGACATACCACATGTATTAATGAAGAAAAAACCAAGTATATAGATATATGCTGTCAACAAAAAGGAGCAAACAACATCAATGCCTACGACAAAATGTCACGATAGGCAGCAATAACTTTGAGGTAGTAAGGGACTTTATCTACCTCCGTTCCGCTACCAACTCCGAAAACAGGAATAACGTTGAAATCATCAGCTTATTGGTATTTCTTTGGGCTTAGAAGGCGATTGAGTAGTAAAGCTCTCCCTCAAGCAATCAACAACTGATCATTCCAGTCCCACCTACATAGCAGTGCAGAAGCCGTTTGACACTGACAAAAGTGAATTAAAATGGTCTCGGCGCTTTGAGAGAAAAAAAAAATTCTTTGAGGTAATTTTCTGTTCCATTTGCATCAATGGAGAATGGAGGAGACGTTTCAAAAGCGAACTGTACGCGCTATAGCAGACAGTAGAGGGGTGGCGCTCTTAAGTGGAAAGGGCTCTCCCCCAACTTCGTGTGGAGGCAGCTGTAGGAGAGACATGTAAGCTATGGCCTGTTCCACACTAGACTGTAGAGTTATCTAAGTAAGTAAGTAAGGTATCGGTGGTCAAATTAGGCATAAGTGAACTAACATATACTAAAAAACTTTCCACTGATTCTGTATCATATGATCACCTTTCTGTGAATACTCACAACATGTGAGTATACCAATCTAGTTTTCCAGGTAGGGTATGCCATAATTTTTTGTTCTGACTCCAACGAAGGTTATCTGCAGATATTTCCGGACAAGGCTTGGACATGCTCACCGCTCATGGTAACTCAGATAATAGGGTTATAGGCGCCGAGTTTGGTCTTCCGGAATATAATCTGGCAACACTAATGATGAATACGAAACGTCCTTTATCTGTGAAACGCTTGGGATTAGTTCGAATGAGGACTGTAGTGTTAGAAAAAGTGGCTCCGATAAGTCAGTCAAGAAATCCAGCTCTTTCTTCAGCACCCTCATTACTACACATCTAAAGCTACACTTTGTAGTCACATTCACCTATTTTTTGAGCTGTCTCATCACTTGCCGTCCTCACTTCTTCTAGAGACATCGTCAATGGATCTGTGAATCAGCTACGGAGATTAATATACTCTATACTGTTCGTGTTACTAAGAAAGTAGAACAGAGGTTTGGGGTGAGTTCATAAATGTCAGCATTTGTCCTTTAGTATAATCTCAGATCTTTCCTCGTGTGTTTTTGAATGCTTTCACTGTGCAGACACAAGTTAGTGCAATCGCCATTTGTTTTGCGTTGGAAAACGTCATGTCAATGCAAAAAAAAGTAATATTCAGTTTTTTTTCAAGAGAAAAACGCATTTTTTTTTAAATATTATTATATTTTATTTCAACAGTTCTTACATCTTTACTCTTCAAAAAGCACAAAACTATTCCGTACTCAAATCTTCTGTTTTTCTACAGTAACGATTAAAATGCTTGCTCACCTTGACGGGTCGCGACGGGTGTCAGTAACACAAAGGCTCTTTAATTGAACGTCATGATGCAGTGCTAGTGTTTTCGTCAGTAAGGATCTGTAACCAGCCAGCTCCAGGTACACACACTCATCCCGCACTCTTGCGCACACATACCTAACACCCACCTGCCATGCACACACTTGCTGGAGTAAGTCGGGAGGTGACAGACTAGATCAAAACACGTGCAGTTGACTTTTGTTGTGGAGGGAAGAAAATAAAGAATAAAAAAATTTAAATATTTGGTTTAGTATTTGGTAGTCTTATTTGGATAAACCACGGGTGATTACACTAAGCATGATGTATATCAAAGCTCTTCACCCTTTTAAGATATGTCTTTTCATACCCTTTAAATGGAGTGCTGCTAAGATCGAGGCGTTCCGCGTTTGGACGAACGTTTTTGTTTCTATAAATAATTCCATTGGGCTCTTCCTTTAATTCCCCTGAAGCAATTTTTCAAATACGTTTGCAATCCGTAGCAACTGTATTCCGAAGAGAAAAATTAATACCAGCATGCCAGCCCTGTCGGATATTCGAATAACAAAAAAATAAACAGCTGATTTCGAATTGCAAATTTGACATAAGACAGCAGCTGCCTTGGAATGTTTTTAGTTTATTTTAATTAAATAATTCAAATAAATTCTGTAAAATAAGTGTGAAATTTAAAGGTAAGTTTTTTTTTTTTATTTAAGATTTATTTTATAGCAAATACAACTGCTATTCGAAATTAATTACTCCATTTGGGTTATCGTGTTATCGCCTACGACTTCAGTCTGTTTGATTGCTTTGACGTCGTTGGTTGTAATCGTGACAGTCTGTCAAAATGGCTTCTGCCAACGAGTTCTGAGGTTCGCACTTTGGATCGGGCATTGGTGTAAATTTCGCCGGTAAAATGCAAATTTAATTCTCACTTTATTCATTAAGAAAAAACCTTGTTACCTCCCGAAATAGTATGAACAGCAAATAATATTGGTGTGTGGACATGAAATCGCAGTTATTTAGGTCTGGAAGAAAGTTTACTAATATATATTTATCAAGTGTTAAATCTTTTGTTCTTCCTGTACAACGCGAACGTTAGAAAGAAAAGAGAAGGCAAAATAAGATACGCGAACTATTAAACACTAATCGCCATGGCGAATGGCAGCGGTGGAGGCAGCGGAAGCTCTAGTGAGAATTCACGCGATGACGGGTCATTGTACTTAAAAAAAATCGGTAGTGCTCTGTTTTATGGCATGGCCTCATTCATGATCACTGTAGTCAACAAAACCGTACTGACATCCTATCACTTCCCATCATTTTTGTTCCTGAGTTTAGGTCAATTGGCCGCAAGTATTTTGGTGTTGTATGCTGGTAAACGATTTCGGGTGGTGACATTTCCTGATTTTGCAAAGGATACATTTGGAAAAATCTTCCCATTGCCATTGGTGTTTCTAGGAAATATGATGTTTGGATTGGGTGGGACACAAGCTCTTAGCTTACCGATGTTTGCCGCACTTCGACGATTTTCGATTCTTATGACTATGTTACTAGAATTGAAAATTCTCGGCATAAGACCATCAATAGCTGTACAAGTAAGCGTTTATGCTATGATTGGAGGAGCTCTACTTGCAGCAAGTGACGACCTTTCATTTAATATGAAAGGATATAGCTTTGTGATGATTACAAATGCTCTAACCGCTGCAAATGGTGTATTTGTAAAAAAGAAGTTGGATACCATCGATATGGGAAAATACGGTTTGATGTTCTACAATTCATTGTTTATGCTCATCCCTGCAGTGATGATAACTCTTTTTACTGGAGATTTGGAAAAATCTATCAACTTTCCAGAATGGACTAACATGTTCTTTATTGTGCAATTTCTTATGAGTTGCTTTATGGGTTTCGTTCTCTCTTACAGTACAATTTTGTGTACTCAATACAATTCAGCGCTAACTACAACGATCGTAGGCTGTTTGAAAAACATATGTGTTACATATTTGGGAATGTTTATCGGGGGCGATTATATATTTTCGTGGGTGAACTGCATTGGAATCAATATAAGTGTATTTGCCAGCTTGCTCTATACATATGTTACATTCAGAAGGAAGCAAGCCCCAGACAAGGAACTACTTATTCCAAACACAAAAGGAGAATCAGTATAGCAAAGAACGTTTTAGGTTTCCTAGATTGTATTTGTACATTGAATTCACTGTTATTATCTCTATGACGTTAGTACCAAAGCCATAAACAATTAATTGTTATACCTTAGTTATAAGTTTTGTATTTAAAAAAAAAATAAGAGGAAAAAAAACAAACAAAAACTGCATATATAAATATGTATGTATATAATGTACAGTATGTAGTATATACATGTATGTACAAGTATATTATATAATATGTATTTAGAGTTTTGGTCTTAAGTAAGATTTCTAAACGAGGCAAGACTTAATTGTTCCTGTTGAGTGCTGTATTTATTTTATCCTTTAACCTAATAAACTGTTGCCTGTACAGTCGTAGTGTGTACACATTCATTTAGAATGAACAACGAACGAACGAGAATTGTCGATATGAATTTGATTTTTTACAAAAGCTTGTCATTAAAATTAATTAAACAAATTCTAAAGAAATAAATATCTATATTATAAATGTACACGTGTTTTTTTTTATAACAATTTGTCTGTCAGTTTTTTCAGTTGTTTTCAATTTTGAGCGGAAATGTTAACTCATCATCAGTCATTTTTCGTATGTCTTCCTTCTGAGCGACTCCGAACAGATTTTTTGTGCTGCATTGTGCCTATCCATAAGCATGGGAAGAGTATGATAACTTAGGCGCCAAAAATTGATAACGGTTTTTTGTAGAACAGTTCAATACGAGCATTTTGTACTCTGGGAGGGGGGTCTATTTCGCCCTGTTTAGGAGGTAAGAACAATTTAAAAAAGCTATTACTTAGAATCAAAAAACATTATTGAAAAACAACGGCAACACTTAAAATTAAGTACTATACCGGTTTTGAAAGCTGGAAACCTGTTCTTTAATACTAAATTTAAATTAAATTATTTATGTCAATAGTTTCTGAAAAAATCGCATGCAAACTCAAAATTTTGATAAAAAAAAAATTAAAAAAAAAGTTTAGACACGCTTTACCACATGTGTATAAAAAAAACAACGCTACAAAAGTCAAACGTTAGTTCGGTTATATTTTTGCATCATTATTAAGTATATTACATATTACATAAGTACAAACATACATATTACGCAAAGTAAATAATTTGCTGCAACATTCGAACATGGGAATTTTCTATAATGCGACTCAGCAAAACTTTGTCATTAATGTGAACTTTGTAATTTTAGGATGAGTACTATAGATGAAGAGCATTGGTGACATAGACGCCTGCCTGGCGATAATCACCTACCCCGGACGGAGCAACGAAGTTGCGTGAGCGAGACCTGCCGCATGCGAAAAGAGAGTTTAAATCCCTTAATGCCGCGAAGCGGGCCACCCGGGTACTGTTAAGAAAACTGTTGATATAGGCGCCTGCCAGACGTTTAATCTATTATTCATTCACTTACCTCAAAGGAAGACCATGTAAATGCCAAAAAAGCAAAATAAAAATAGTAATTTTCAATTTTCTCAGAAGCTAGAAAACAAAACCATTCGGTTTTTTGTGTTCGATTCAGAATTGATATAAACATTGGCCACAAAAACCCAAATTAGCACTTCATTTCACAATTTTGAAAAAAAATGGTCTAAACTTTTCTTTTTAATTTTTTTATCAAAATTTTTAGTTTGCATGCGAATTGTTCAAAAACTATTGACATAAATAATTTAATTTAAATTTAGGATTAAAGAACAGATTTCTGGCTTTCAAAACCGGTATAGTATTTCATTGTAAGTGTTGCCGTTATTTTTGAGTATTTTTTTTTTATTTTGAGTAATTTTTTTCTAAAATTGCCTCTACTTCCTAAATTGGGCGAGATAGACCCCCTCCTCCCATGGTAAAAAATGCTTGTATTGAACTGTTCTGCAAAAAACCGTAATTGTTTCTTGGCGCCTAAGTTATCGTACTCTTGCCATAAACATACTACATAGGTGGATTTTAAAAAATGATGCTTTAAATATCACACAAAAGTATTTATTTTGTTTCCCAGCAGTTCAGCATTTTCTTGAAAATCTATTGCACTGTACAGCTGGAATCATATGGACATAATCTATTATTACAACTTATTGTGGTTAAAAATGATAAATTCCTCTAACTGCATAGTCAACCCACTAGCTGCGATAAACAATCATGCCCATGTATAACATATTATCTCTGCTGATACCCTTATTTTAACTAAAATGATTAGATAAATAAAATACAATCTACTTTTTTTTTGTAGCTTACGAGTGTTTTGTGTTGACAGGGCTGTTATTTTATTCCTGAAATAACATTGTCGTCTCATCTCTGAATATGTACATGCCTACAATCTTCTTGCCCATGTGTCCACATAATCTTCGCGTTGTCTTATAACTTTTGCATATTTATCCATTCGCTCTTTTTAAAGCCATGAGCTGCCGGAATTAACTTTAAATTTACCTGGTTTATATTAAAAAATTAAATATTGCCCTGTACAACATCGATGCGCTTTTGTCTAGTTGTTGATGCAGTTATGCGAGTACAAAGACGCTACTAATGTGGATTGGTCATGACATATAAAAATGCATATCACCTTTTACAAGTCGGGTAAGGAATTACAAGGCACATGCCCTTAGCTATTTTGTAAGTGGTGCAGAACATAGTGCTACAACATAACCCATTTCAACTTAAAAATAACCTATCATGCTGCAAAAAAGCATTACCTACCTAACAATAATTATGTTGAGTTAAATTTATAAATATTTATAAACTTTTTCCTTCTAATGGTTTTCGCTTTACCATAATTTTTATAAATTCGGATTTTTAAAGGCGGAGCACTCTGCATTTACACTGTCCTGTCACCCACTTTTTGGTCTTTAGGACTATTGTGTTATCTTAATGCAAAATGTTTTCTGAACAAATTAAATCTGTCTACCAAATATTGTTTGCTATTTGAAATCTTTCTTTCTTAATTTTTTCAGTTCAAATATGTACAGTGATTCCAAACTCTATTCGCTCACCCACCCATGTGAATGAACAAATTGTTGTTGAAAAAAAACTAAAAGGGTCCCAAAACTCATATCCATATATTTATTCTCTATAAAATACTGAGTAAAAAAAACAAAAACACAAACATGATATCACATTATTTAACGAAATAAACTAAAAAGTGTTCATAAACCCACAATTTCAGACTCCAAAAAGTATTCACTCAGCTGACGGTCAATGTTCTTTATCTTGAAATAGCGGGATTTTTTACAGAAAAAAGTAGCAAGAAGTGCTTTCAATTCTTTTGTGGTTGCAGTAAACATAAACGATCAGCTGATTTAGTTTCAATATTTGCGCCGATATCGATTTTGATTAAAAATGGGTCGAAAAGCGAAGGAAACATCAGTAGAAGCTCGAGAAAATATACTAGGTATGCGTGAATCCGGCGAATCGATCAGATCTATAGGAAAAGCTGTTAAACGGTCATATTCAATAGTGAAAAGCATTGTAGATAGATTCTCCGGTGTAAACAACTGGTCCATTGCTCCGTGATCAGGTCGCCCATGTATCTTAGCGAACAGAGAAAAGCGTGCTATTGTTAAAAAGGTAAAGCAGAACCCAAAAATAAGTGCCACCCAAATTCACACTGAAATTCAGAAGGAATTTGTAGCTCAATTGTGCGTTAACACCGTTCGAAATGTGCTATATGATGCTGAGTATCACGGTAGAGTTGCAAGGAAGAAACCCTACATTAATAACACCAACAAGAAAAAGAGGTAAATATAATATTTGTGGTTCAGATTTCTGGAGAAAAAAAAAATAAAGAAATGGAGGAAAAGCACCTTAAACCGACCTTTAAGCATGGCGGGGGCTCTGTGCTTGTTTGGGCTTGTACGAGTGCCAAAGGTGTTGGTAACTTGCACTTTATCGATGTTATAACGGACCATAAGCAATATATTAACATCCTCAAGACACACTTCCAATTTAGTGCAAACAAAATGTGTCTTAATACCGACTATATTTTTAGCCAGGATAATGATCCCAAACATACAGCCTGGAACACTAAAATGTGGCTGCTTCATAATACTCCAAAATGGATTGAAACACCACCCCAATCGCCAGATATCAATCCGATTGAAAATATATGGAATATTTTGGAACACAATATAAAAAAAACATGAGATTCGCAGTAAAGCTGATTTCAAAGCCGCTTTAACGACAGAATGGGACCTAATAACACCCCCGTTAATCAAAATCTAGTCGATTCCATTCCGAATAGATTAACACAAATAATAAGAAACTAGGGTGGACCAACAAAATACTAGTTGACAAAAACAACTAAGTCATTGCGAACGTGAGCGAATACTTTTTGGAGCCTGAAATTGTGGGTTTATGAATACTATTTAGTTTATTTCGTTAAATAATGTGATATCATGTTTGTGTTTTTTGTTTTTTTGATCAGTATTTTATAGAGAATAATTATATGGATGTATGAGTTTTCTACAACAATTTGTTCCTTCACATGGGTGGCTGAGCGAATAGATTTTGGAGTCACTGTACAAAGAAGTTTAAAAAAAAAACAAAAAAAAATGTGAATTACAGTGATTGTTCAATATTTGAGTGTGAACAAACGATGTCCAAAATGCTCTATCTTATAAACATCGAAAATCTGAATAGAGCAAACAAACAGACAGACACTAATAATTTAGTCTCCCCATTAAATGTTGGATGCCACCAATGGAGCGAAACATCTCTCTTTCTCTTTCTCTCCCATTTTCCGATAAAAAGCATATGTTAACTTTGGCATCAAAAGCGTAGTCATACCCACTGAAGCATTTTTTTCTTCTTTTTTTTTTTTGTAAAAAAAAGGTTTTCGTGATGAGCTAGTTCAATTTTCTTTTTCTTAAAATTTACCTTTTACTTATTGTATTTAAATTCTTAAATACCAACATAGAATAGTATATACTTGCGGAAAAGCGATAACTTACATTAATTGAAGCGAATAAACGAAGTTAATAATCAGCCAGCTATTATGCGTCTTCAGATAAATCGGTCACTCATCACGCACTAACAGTCTCCATCTGTGCCACAACTCATTTGTTTTATATTCAACACTTTTAGTCTTCCAAATCAATGCAAGAACTTCACGTTATTAAGAAGATTTAACAATTATTTAAACTTCACGATAAAGAAAAGTGTTATTAGGTTAAATGTCAGTGTTTTCGAAGTTTGTTAAGATATAAATATTTGATTTGTGATGGATAATTCCTTTGGCGACAGAGATATCGGACTGTGAGAAAATTTGAAGTTGTACGTCTTAAAATTTTTTCTAATGAACTTTTCTAAAACATCTCGAGAGATGATATGGCGCGGCGCCAATATTAAATTAATATTTGGAAGTGAAAATTTGAAAGGCGATATCATTTTTTTATAAATTTTTATTTAATCAAAATATGATTCGTTGGCATCTATGACTTTCTCACTTGACTCAAGGTATAAAGTGAAGAAGGCAAGTACCAAAATCCCGAAGAAAATAATGCGTAACACTATCATAGTCGGTGCTGAAAATCTGGATGAAGTACTTCTACTACTTAAATATTTCTCATGAAACAGGCAAACTTTGCTCTATCTGCCCTACTTTCTGAACACCTAAAAGCTTATATCAAGAATCTAAGAAGTTCTCATCAGTCTGCTGTTAGGCTAGATATATCCACGATAGACCAAATATTGGAATAAAACGCAAGAAGTTCATATCATTCGATATTTGATATAAAATCCTTTATGGAAATGAGCTATACAAAGCCGTGTCTAATTTTGGGTTCACTTCCAAACTCATAAGCTTTTATAAATTTAGGCTTTTTAAAAGCGGACTCCGGACTTTTGTTCTTTATCGCCATTTGAGTCTTTTCATTCTTTTCATTCTTTTCATTCACTTAGAGCCGGCCTTTTCTTATTTAAATTGTATCAGTTTATTTTCTCCACTAATGTAGCTGTTCGATAGTTTTTCTCTGGTTTCTGAATGAAAAATTCTTTCAGCAAACGCCGATGCTGACCACTTGAGAATCTTTTGTTCGCCTATTCGCGCTATTCAAGCATAGTTGGTAATCTCTCTTGGTTTTGGTCTACATCGCTCGAATATGAAATCAAGCGCCACTATTGCTTCATAAACAGCGTATTAGGTATAGTAACACAGTGTGACTTCCATGAGTTTAGAATATCTTCTTCCACTAAGTCAATCCTCGTATTCATGGTTCAGTTTTCCAGCCTGTCTACTTAAATTGCACAGATGAAGGAGGCATTACCTTGCTTTCTGATTTCTCACTGACTGCATTGCGTAGACGCTAAACTGTTCCAAGTTCCGTGCTTAATTTTTATTGCCATAAGTAGGTCGTACGATCTTATGTAGGAGGGCAACTGTCTAGATAATAGCAACTCGGTTCTTATTTTGTTCCGTTCCATAATAATACGTTTTGTACGCTTTCGTTTACAAATTCAAGCAGCGGGCCCTGGTACCGATATTTTGTCACTGGGTACAATAGTACATTTTTTAGCTTGAAACTGACGTTCCAGCTTGCGATACGTAGTTTACTTCTGAAAAGTGTCATATTGGTCGCCCCCGAAACCGTTGGACGAGATAAGTGTTGTCAGAAGGCCCAAATTCATCCTTTTAAATGTCAGAACTGAGATAAATATTGGGAGAATGAACACTAGCAATCCGGTCTGGAAAGTCTTGAAATCTAAATGGAGAAAAATGCTAGTTGACCAAAGTAAATTTATCTTAAATTTAGTAATTGCTTTTGTCGTATTTTGTCGAAAATATTAAAGATTTTTGTTAGTGAGTGTTGCTAAATAAAACATCAAGTTAATTTACACTAATAATTTAGTCTCCCCATTAAATGTTGGATGCCACCCTTGGAGCGAAATAACTACTGAGCCCAAACTTCTTTCTCTATCTCTCTATCCAATTTTTTGAAAAAATTAACACCTGCTCCAGCATTTTAAGAGTAGTCACACCCTCTTGAGTGTTAAGTTCTTTGAAAACAAAAAAAAAAATTTCTAGCTGCACGTCCACCTTGGACTGAAGAGACACTAAAATAAAGTAAAAATAATTCTGACCTCCAGGAAACAAGCATATATGTTAAGAGAAGAAATCAACACCTTATATTGAATGCTAGCATTTAAATCATTATCCATGTTAACGATCATCATTAAAGTAGTTTATCGATGTGAAACATCTTTGTTGTACGAGTGTCATGCTTCTTATTATCACCAAAATGATTGACGATTTTTCGATAAGAATTCGTGAAATCACCGCTAAAAAATTGGTTATCGACTTTTAACCAAAAATATACTCACGTCTAATCAGAAGTTCTTCATATTCTACGATATGCGTCTTAATAGTATACTAATATGGTATAAGTAATAAAAAGTTATTTATAAACAATTTTTTATATTATTTCACAACATTTTGTTTTCTTATTTTGGCAAAAATCCTAATAAAATGAAAAATACTCTTCGTTAGCCGATCTTTGAAAAGACCTACATATTTACTCACTCATTGGGTTTTAGAATATTTTAAAAGCCTCTATTAAAATGTTTTTTTTTGAAATTTTGCTTAAAAAAAATAACGATCTCTTGAAAGTTACTCGCTAATGTAACATATATAATATACTGGATGATTGGCCTAGTTAAACTATTGATTGAGTACGAGTATGAGTATTGTTCTGGTATCAAAATTAAGTGCTCGTACAGTGCTACTTGCTTAACAGTGTCTTATCAGTTTGTCAGTACAATGTTTTCTTTCTGATTAGTACTACTATTACATTATTTTTTTTGTACTGCGCCGGCTTGGCAGCCAAGAATGAATCAAGCCAATTTTTGATATTCTGCTCTGATGTGAACCGTATTTCAGTGAGGGCGTTCTGCATCGACCGGAACAAATGGTAGTCAGAAGGGGCAAGGTCTGGGCTATAAGGCGGGTGGGGTAAGACTTCCCATCCACTATTTTCCAAATAGTTCTTAACCGGAATAGCAACGTGGGGCCGAGCGTTGTCATGATGGAAAATTATTGCCTCGTGTCTGGTCGCATATTCCGGGCGTTTTTCGGCCACTGCTCTCTTCAAACGGATTAATTGTGTTTGGTAGCGCTGTCCATTGATGGTTTCACCAGGTTTTAGCAGCTCATAATACAGCACACCCATCTGATCCCACCAAGCACAGAGCATTACTTTCGCGCCATGGATATTCGGCTTTGCCGTTGATTTGGCTGGTTGGCCGGGTTTCACATATGATTTTTTGCGCTTGTGGTTGTCGTTTCTGTCATTTTCATCACCAGTAACAATCCGATGCAAAAATAACTTCCTTTTGTGGCGTTCCAGCAGCATTTCGGACATGCAAAACCGCCTTTCGACGTCTCTCGGCTTGAGTTCATGTGGGACCCAATTTCCTTGCTTTTGAATATATCCAGCTGCTTTTAAACGTTTTGAAATGGCTGCTTGAGTGACACCCAAAGATTGTGCGAGCTCTTCTTGTGTTTGGCAACAATCTTCATAGAGTAATGCTTCCAGTTGTTCATCTTCAAACTTTTTTGGCTGCCCAGGACGTTCATTGTCTTCCAAGCCAAAATCACCACTTTTAAATCGTGCAAACCACTTTTGGCACGTTCGCTCAACTAGCGCATGTTCACCATAAACTTCCACCAAAATACGATGACTTTCGGCAGCAGTTTTCTTCATATTAAAGTAATGAAGAAGAACTCCCCGCAAAAACACTTTTTCTGGCACAAAGTTCGACATATTTGAGTGAAAAAAAATTATTGTTGTTTACGCGTCGAATGAATGACATATACTGAAATGACGTACAATGACAGTAGCTTTCCAACGCATGTTCCAATGGAATAATACAAATTACGCCATCTCTTAGCAAACCGCACGAATTAAGTTATAGATCCAATATATATATATATTAGATACTATTTATATATAATATTTTAACTAGATCGATAGTGTAATCAAATAATTTGAAGTTCTAAGATTAAAAAAAGGAAAGAATATATGTAATTGATTATATCCGCCATGTGTTTTTAGACTGTCTTGTCAATGAAAAATAATTCCATTTAAAGTGTGGAATACAAATACAAAAAAAAAAGACATCTTATCGTATATCGCATTTAATTTTTAAAAACGCAGTAACAAATTAACACTAAATAATTAGACAAAAATAAAAATAATTAGACAAAAAAACGTAATTGTATAGTATTGGGTCTACAAGTAAATTTCCAGCGTTTGTCAGAGATGGCGCCACCAGTGGATCCCGGGCAGAAATGGCAGACCCCATGTGTTTTATTTGTAGGTTTTGTATCTGTCAACAACTTTTCAGTGTTATATTTGACCAGTTCTATCGGTGTCGTACATTTTATCGAGCAAAATCATGTCAAGTTTCCAGCCAAATAAACGTCATTTGCGGGAAGCGCTGCTTTTATTCTTTAATATGAAGAAAAGTGCGGCTGAGGCCTATCGTTTGCTTTCGGAAACTTATGGGGCGGAATGTGTTGGTGAATCGACGTGCCGCGAGTGGTTCAAACGGTTCAAAAGTGGTGATTTTGGAGTTAAAGACAAAGATCGCCCCAAAAAGCCGAAAAGTTTTGAAGACAAGGAATTGGACGCTTTACTGGATGAGGATCCGTGTCAGATTCAAGAAGAACTTGCTGCATCATTGGGCGTCACGCAACAAGCCGTTTTCCTGCGCCTAAAAGCACTGGGATTCATTCAAAAGGTTGGAAACTGGGTGCCGTACGAATTGAAGCCAAGAGACGTCGAACGGCGATTTTGCATGTCCGAAATGTTACCGCAGCGGTATAAAAATAAATCATTTTTGCATCGTATTGTCACTGGTGATGAGAAATGGATTTATTATGATAATCCTAAACGCAGAAGATCGTATACAAAGCCCGGCGAGCCCGCCCAATCGACGCCGAAACGAAATATTCACGTGAATAAGGTCATGCTCTGCATATGGTGGGATCAAAAGGGTGTCGTATACTACGAACTGCTTCCGAGTGGTGAAACCATCAAAGGACCATTATATCGAACCTAACTAACTCGTTTGAAGCGGGCACTAAAAGAAAAACGGCCAGAATATGAGACCAGGCATGAGTCCGTCATTTTTCATCACGACAACGCTCGGCCACATATTGCGGTTTCGGTGAAAAACTATTTGGGAAATAGTGGATGGGAAATTCTGCCTCACCCGCCTTACAGTCTAGACTTGGCACCATCTGACTCCCACTTGTTTCGTTCGATGCAGAACGCTCTTACGGGAATACGCTTCAGCTCAGTAGAGGAAATCAAAAATTGGCTCGATACGTTCTTGGGCTGGAAAGACGAGAAATTTTTTTGGTCCGGAATTCATAAATTGCCAGAAAGATGGGGGAAAGTTGTAGCTTCCGATGGACGATGCTTTGAATAAAGCATTGTAACTATGTTTTCATAATAAAACTTCAAATTTTGGAAAAAAAAACGCTGGAAACTTACTTGTAGACCCAATACATTTTTGTAACTTGATTTTGAAGGTTTACTGAGGACTTGGAGAAATGTTAACTTGTGAAACAGCCGGAAAAAACATTAGAAAATAGAATAATACGAGTAGAAGCATCAAATTAGATGGAGTGACAAAATTATAAGTTTCCAGGTAGAGATGGAGTCCACCAGTCCCCATACATAATAGTTTTAATTTCAAAGACGGACGCCAAATTCAACGAGTGTCCTAAATCTAACCGCCCGATTAGCTTGACATTATTTCTCGACAATTGAAATCATTTTGGTGATAAAAAGAAGTACGACACTCGTACGACAAAGATGTTTCACATCGATAAACTACTTTACTGATGACTATTAACATGGATAATGCATTAAGTGCTAGCATTTTCGATAAGAATTCATAAAATCACTGGTAAAAAATTGGCTATCGACTTTTAAAGTTTTCGACACATTATCCGGAACACCTTACATAAATACAATAGCTCATATATACGAGTATACATATATCCATACATATATTACTTTTTTTATAGTTCGTACCAACTGAGTTTGCCAACGGTCGATTGCACAGAAAGAGGATTTGAGAGAACAAAAATGGCACGAAAGAGTAAATGTTATTGCCTGAAGGTTACAATGCCTAACCCAACTTTACATGGCTTAGAACTAAAATGCTGTTGCATAAATTACTTTAATTTTTTTTTTTATTATGGGGTTGATAAATTTCAACGCACTTCATATGTAATGCTACCTGTTATCTAGGGTGGTTTTGGCAAAAAATTCAAATCAGAGAAACAAAAAACGTTTGCTCTGACACTGTAGTTCTCTAACTTTGCCAGCAATAATGATCTACGAAAGCATAATGAGCAAATAATCAAAAACCGTATAGCTACATAGAAATACAATCAATTCATGCGAGACATTTTGCGTCATTTATCCAATCGTCATCATACGCAATCCCATACAGTACCAACAGATATACAGAACTTTTTTTTTATATTTTATCCGAATATAATTTTCTCGAAGTAAATTTGGCATATAAGGATCTACATTTCCTCTCCCACCAGGGGTGTAATAATTCTTTGGAAAACTGGATATACACAAACACAATGATTATACCGCAGGTAGAAAATGGCCGTCCCATCAGTGTAATAGAAGGAAAATAAAAAAACCACCCTCAGTCAGATCGCAACTGCGATCTTGAAATCAACGTTTTTGTGTTTCTTAGACCCATTTTCGTGTTTCTTAGACCATATTTGCCAATTTAAGAGATGATAAAAGAAATTTTAAGAGGTCTGCGCAGTAGAATGATAAACTCAATTGGTACGGACTATAATCAGGCTTTGCTGCAAATTGCGGTCTCTGCGATCTTTTGCGATTAGATTAGGAACTCCGCAATTGTCACTATGAATTTGAGGAGATCGCTAGTGGCATAAAATTTCAAAGCGACTTAGAGTATACTCGTATGTAGGTTCATTTTGTGTAGATAATATTTCAGATCACAGTGTCGGGATAAAATCATTCCAATAAACTCTATCAATACTTTCACAATCGAGTGTTCCGACTTTACATTTCTATTAAGAAAATCACGCACGCTCTCTCCTGGTATCGTCCACATCTATCATATAAATTTGGAAACAAATATTAATTTAACATTGTTCTGCATTGGTCACCATTGGCTGTAACCCGAGGTCCTGTCTCATTTTTTATTGAAAAAAAGTGTAAGAACTATGACGTCGTTCATGTCTATTTAATCTTTGATATGGTAGTTCCAGTTCCTAGAATTTGAGGAAACTGTAGTTGTGCAGCTGTGAGTCACTGAGCCGAGGTTCAGTTTTCTTTTTCATGTAAACGGCACCAATATTAATAAAACTTAAGATTAAGTCACTTTTAGTAGACCGTTGGGGCATGCATAAGTGAACGTCCGTCCTATGACTCCTGCCCTTTTAATTTTTGATATGTAATAAAGAATAGATTTCGTTCCTTATTTTTCAAACGGTTTTTAAAACATCAGCCAAATATACTCATAATTCGTTGAAAAAGATACTGGATAAGCAACGAATAATTTTTCTTTTATTTTGCTTTGACAAATGTTGTTATCGTGGGCATGGATATATGTGTATCTGGCAATCTTTCAATTGTCGAGAAATAATGTCAAGCTAGTCGGGCGGTTAGATTTAGGACACTAGTTGAATTTGTCGTACGATTTTGAAATTAAAACCATTTTGTGTGGTGGCTGAGAAAACTCTATCTCTACCTGGAAACGTATAATTTTGTGATTCCAATTTCCATTCTAATTTGATGCTTCTACTCGTATTACAAAATTTATGACCACTATCATTCAAAGTGACGTGACTTAAATAATGCTCCAAAGTAGAATTAGGAAAATACCTAGAAATACAGAAGAATCTCCAGGGTTTCCTTGAGGAAATTTATAAATGCGATTTAAAAAAAAACATTTGCTTGTTTTTTTGGAAAAAAAAAAAAAGCTACGAGGGCGGGTCAATAAGTCCGTGACTTTTTGAATTTCTGACCTCTTTACTGAAACAGCAACACTGCTCCTGTCAACAAGCATCTGTCAGTTGACTCCTGTCAAAATTTAAACTTGCTGCGTCAGTTAGTTTGTGTTTGACAGCTATTTTTATCAGACTACTCACTAATTTGAGGAGAAAATGGAAAAAAGTGAATTTCGTGTGCTTATTAAGCATTATTTCTTGCGAAAAAAAACCATTACCGAGACCAAGGCTAAGCTTGATAAATACTATGGGGACTCTGCACCATCGATTTCAATGGTAAAAAAGTGGTTTACTGAATTTCGTTGTGGCCGTACAAGCACTGAAGATGCCGAACGTCCTGGACGCCCAGTTGAGGTCTCTACACCCGAAACAATCGAAAAAATTCACGATATGGTGTTGGCCGACCGAAGATTGAAAGTGCGAGAGATTGTTGAAGCCGTAGGGATCTCGCATGGCTCAGTGGTTTCAATTTTGAATGATCACTTGGGCATGAGAAAGCTTTCCGCAAGATGGGTGCCGCGTTTGCTCACAGTCGACCACAAACGCAATCGTGTAACAACTTCACAGGAAGGTTTGGCGTTGTTTAATCGCAATATGGAGGAGTTTTTGCGCCGTTTTGTAACCGTGGACGAAACATGGATCCATCACAACACACCAGAGAACAAACAACAGTCAAAACAGTGGGTTTCTAAGGGTGAATCGGCGCCAAAGAAGGCCAAGGTGGGTTTGTCAGCCAATAAAGTTATGGCGACTGTTTTTTGGTATGCACATTGACTACCTTCAAAAGGGAAGAACAATCAATGGGGAATATTATGCCAACTTATTGGACCGATTCAATGACGATTTGAAAAAAAAACGACCTCATTTGGCCAAGAAAAAAGTTCTTTTCCACCAAGACAATGCAAGGGTGCACACATGTGCAGTTGCCATGGCAAAAATCCATGAATTGGGCTATGAATTGCTCCCTCATCCACCCTATTCTCCAGATTTGGCTCCGAGCGACTACTTCTTGTTCCCAAACCTGAAGAAATGGCTTGGTGGAAAAGGATTTGACTCCAATGATGAAGTCATCTCGCAAACAAAGGCCTATTTTGAGGACCTCGACAAATCATTTTTTTTGGAAGGGATAAAAAAATTGGAGAAGCGTTGGACAAAGTGTATAGAGCTCAAGGGAGACTACGTTGAGAAATAAGATTATTTTTTTATCAAAAAATCTGTGTTTTAATCCAAAAGTCACGGACTTATTGACTCACCCTCGTATATAGCGACCTGCTGCGAAAGGCAGAGGCTCTCTACTATTTTCTTAAGTCAAGCTGTGTATTTTTTAACGCAAATCTATAACCAGCTCATCTCTTAGTACTCGTACGTTATGCTTTGTGGAACAGAGATCTCATCTGTTTCTTAAGATTTTCAAGTTGCTTATTTCACCGTAGTGTACGAGTACACTATTTTGCCATGCTTTGTTTGGGTTTACAACACTGTTCTCTAAAGATGAGATTAGTGTGTTCTCAAGGTGGTGCACTCCGTCATCAATGTCATTGGTTGTACGAGGATAATTGATAAAAGTATTTTTCTGGTTGCGGTATTTACCTGAAATACCATTCAGTTTGTTAGTTTAAGCAAATATCTGGACTTGTTTTGTTAACATCACCTGAAACACATATTTAATCTAATTATTGTTGAGCCTCCACAAAATTAAGGTTCTTGAATTAGTGAAGCTTTTATCACGACACAGGTTATTCTGCAGCTTGGATTTTTTTGTTCTATCGCTATTTTGATGCCATCTTAGGTTCTGTAGCTGGTTGGTAGAGGATTAAGTAATGCCATTGTTGGCGAACTTGCGACAACAGCACTAATTTTTATGAACGTAAATAAAAAAGCCTTGTTCAAATTAGTTTATTCTTT
The DNA here is from genome assembly GCA_963966105.1 of Volucella zonaria. Classification (NCBI taxonomy): domain Eukaryota; kingdom Metazoa; phylum Arthropoda; class Insecta; order Diptera; family Syrphidae; genus Volucella; species Volucella zonaria. Next base: position 12,785,804 of record OZ014534.1, read on the forward strand.
TTTATTTGGAAACGTTATAAAATCCTATTTAGATAAGAAAAAATATATGTAATTCAAATATAGTACAATAGTTTAGATGACTTACTTTAGTGTTAAGATTACGTTAGCTTTAAAGAAATTTAACCAAAGAATTATTTGAAAGGAAGAAGTGCGTTCCTAAGGTGACCTTTTTGGGATTCGTGGCTTTTAGGTTTTTCGTTTGACACATTGACTTGACATTAGCATCAGCAGCAGAGGTACCAACGTTAGAACTATAGGTTCCAGGGTTGTTAACACTCTCCCCCGGTATATCCGCTAACGGATTTACCCTTACAAACAGGGGGATTTTGCCACTAGCGGCTCTACTGTTGCAGAATCTCCTATGTCCAAAACTGCCAATTTTACGGCAGGTCTTTCCAGAATTCCCGCCTGTGTTAAAACAGCAGCTCTTCGCACTTGGCCATCCTTAGATATACGAGTTTCGATTACACGTCCTTTGGGCCAGCAATTTCGAGGACTGTTGGGGTCCACAACAAGTACGATGTCTCCCACTTCGATCGGCTTAACCGGCGCGAACCACTTAGTGCGGCGGGTGATTGTAGGAAGATATTCTTTGACCCACCTTTTCCAAAACGATTCAGCATACAGTTGAGAAATCAACCAATTCTTTTTAAGTGTTGCCTTGTCATCATTGAGTATTGCAATCGGTTTTGATCCACTGGAAGAACCTAAAAGGAAGTGATTAGGGGTTAACGCTTCTTTATTTTCATCATCAAGAGGGACATATGTTAAAGGACGAGAGTTGACGGTGCTCTCTACTTCCATTAGCATGCTGCGCAACAATTCATCCGACGGGTAGCGATTTGGCATTATCTTATAGAGGGCGGTTTTGATCGAGCGTACCAGCCGTTCCCAGCAACCCCCCATATGCGGCGATGCAGGAGGTATAAAACTCCATTTCATATTAGCTGTGGTGAAAATTTCCATAAGCCTCTGCTTATCAACATTTTGATATGCCTCTTTCAATTCCCGTTCCGCACCCTTAAAATTGGTACCGTTATCGCTATAAAATTCGATTGGACTACCCCTTCTGGCAATGAAATTTCGAATAGCAAGTATGCAAGAGTCCGTCGACAATGTGTGTGCAATCTCGATATGTACAGCTCGCGTTGTTAGACAAGTAAGCAGAACCCCCCACCTCTTTTCCCTTCTTCTTAAATTGGATATGTAAATAGGGCCAAAATAGTCAATACCCACATATGAAAATGGCCTGGTAAAAGACGCCAGTCTAGCAACTGGTAGTTGACCCATGAGCGGACGCTGTGGCCGTGCTGTCCGAATTTTGCAAAGTTGACATGACCTTCTGACTGTACGAAGAACGACTCTTAATCTTGGGATTCTGTATCTCTGGCGGATTTCATTGATCACTGTCTCATGGTTTTGATGATGGTATCGACGATGATAGTCTTGAACGAGCAAGTTTGTTATCGCATGGTCCTTAGGGAGAATTACTGGTCGTTTCAATTCTACGTTGGCTTCTTGACAATGATCTAATCGTCCATTAGCTCGCAAAACGCCATTCTCGTCTAAGTGGGGACAAAGGGATACTAATGGACTTGACCGGTGAATGCATTGTTTTGCTGATATTGATGCGGTCTCTTTTGGAAATCTCTCTCGTTGGGCTTCTCTAAACAATATCATTTCTGCTGCCTCCAACTCAGCTTGGCTAAATTTACCATACTTTCGGTCGGTTTTCTTACGCCTTGACTGTAGATTGTGCAGAAAACGGAGAACATAAGAGGTACTGCGGACTAGCCTGTTCCAGTTAGAAAACCTTTCTGGTTGGAGCACACCGATATGATGCACACAATGAACTGCGATAAATTGTGACCTTATTTCCTCAGATGTTGCTGTTTCCGGCTGTTTTGTTGATGGCCAACTTTCCGGAGGCAAAGTCAGAAAGGATGGGCCCCTGAACCATCGGTTTGAGGCGCTAAAGTCTGGATTTTTCTTCCATTTCGTGGCCTCGTCCGCCACGTTTAGTTCGCTGGGGATCCAGTGCCAGTCAGCCAGGTTTGTGGTGTCTAGGATTTCACTTACTCTGAAGGCAACGAATTGGCGATATCGTCTGTGATCTGAACGCAGCCAACTGAAAACGGTCTTGGAATCCGTCCAGAAGACTTGCTTTTGGAATTTTATAGAGTGAGAGTCTACAATGCTTTTTGCGAGACGAGCACCAAGTACAGCTGCTTGCAACTCCAATCTGGGAACGGAAAGACTCCTTAGGGGGGCTACTCTCGTCTTTGCCCCTACTAATGCACATTCGACTAATTCCCCATCCCTCGATCTTATGTATGCAGCTGCCGCAAATCCATTCTCACTCGCATCGACGAACACATGAAGGTGTCTCTCTGGCTGGCGTATTAATCTGTTGGTAATATAGCACCGCGGGATTTGTAAATTTACCACTGCCGGAAGAAAACGAATCCAGTTGAGCCATTTGTCGTACTGTGGATCTTGGATTTTCTCATCCCACGCAACTCCTGAACGCCAGATTTCTTGAAGTAGAACCTTTATATACATAAGAAAGTTCGCCAGAAGTCCTAAAGGGTCAAATATGGTCATCAGAATCCTGAGTACTTCCCGTTTCGTTGGGCGGTCATTACCAGAAAGAACTGCAGCGCTTTTTATACTGGGTGATAATTTATACGTAAAGGAATCTGATGTAGTGCGCCACCACATACCCAGGACTTTTTCTGTCCCCAGCTCACTTTTCGAGCTAAATTTTATCTCCTCCCTTGGATTTGATTGCAAGGCGCTAAGTACAGTCTGAGAGTTCGATATCCAGTTTCGTATGTAGAAGCCACCCTGCAGATGGATGTATCGAATTTGGTTCGCCAGCTCAATCGCCTCCTCTTCAGAATCAACACTATCCATGAGATCGTCAACATAATGATTTTCCCGAATTGACTTAACCGCTCTAGGATATTCTTGTTGGAATTCATCAGCATTTCGATTTTTAACATATTGAGCGCAGCAGGGCGAACAGGTTGCGCCGAAACTCATCACTTTGAAAACGTAGAAGTCAATTTCTTTTTGATTACGCCCGACCCATAGAAACCGCTGATAGTGTTGGTCCTCTTCTCGTATCTGTATTTGGTGAAACATCTCCATAATGTCACCACAGATCGCAATATGTTTTTCTCTAAATCTGTAAATAACTGATGTGAGGGAAACCAGTTGATCTGGACCTTTGAGGAGTACCGAGTTAAGCGAAACCCCTTGAACTTTGGCAGCAGCATCCCAAACGATTCTTAGTTTGCCAGGCTTGTTTGGATTTATTACTGGAAACACTGGCAGATACCAGGCTTGACGATTCTCTTTGATTTCCTTCGGCGAAAGCTTTCTGGCATACCCTTTGGAAATATATTCCTCTAATTTTTCGTGAAGGGCGTCAGCAGTTTGGGGATTCCGATTCATTTGCTTCTGAAGACCTATAAGACGCCTTTTCGCCATGGGTAGACTGTCTGGGAGACTAATGTTTTCGTACTTCCAAAGCAATCCTGTTTCGAATCGACCATTTTTTCGGCGGGTCAGACCTTGCAGCAACTCTTGGGCTCGCTTTTCTTCCGCTGAGAGTAAATTATGTTCAGATTTTGACGCTCCAAACTGCTCACTGCTTATAAATTCCTTAACAAGGCGTTGAAACTCGATGTCATCACCATTATTACATCCGCATGTGTGAAAATTAGCCTGAGTATTTATACAACCATTGTCTGGCGGCGAGTGAGAACAATGCCCATGAATAGTCCATCCTAAACGTGTCTTGGTTGCCACTGGTTCTTCTGCTTTCCCTTCTCTATAATTTATCGGTAGCCCAAGTCTCCAGTTATTAAGTCCGATCAACAAACGAGGTGCTGCGTCCTCATATGACTCAATTGGCAAACCTCTTAAGTGCCTAAACTCTTCTTGTAGCTTTTTAGCGTCTACAGATTGTCGGGGGAGTTGAAGACTCTTAACCGTGTGTATATTAGCCAGGGGGTATTTTTTATTATTTTTGCCAGTTCCAGATATTCGGATGCTCATTACCTTGGAATCACTTTCGTATCGGTGTGTGCAAGCAGTCCATCTCAGACACAGGGGCTCCGGTGTTCCTTCAACATTCAGATCTTTTGCTAGTTGTTCTTCCAATAGCGTTAGGGAAGATCCATCATCTAAAAAGGCAAACTCAAGTAATTGAATGCCGTTCCCATATAAAACGACTGGCACTACTCGAAACAACATCGATTGAAATTCTCGCGAATGAGCATTATGTGACGCTGTCATTGAAACACCTTTTAACGGTTGGCGATCAATATCCCTCTGGTCATTGTGTAATAATCTGTGATGTTTAAAACTGCAATTATTTTTTCCACAAACTACGTCAGATTTGCATTTATTGCTCATATGCCTTGTTAAACATTTTCTGCACAGCTTATGTTCCCTGACAGCTGCCCATTTTAATGAGTGGCTTAGCTGTTCGAACTTTCTGCAATTGGCAACAGAGAAACAGGTTCCAGCACAGATAGGACATCTCCTCTCTTTCATATCAGTACATGACGTATCTCCATGACTGCAAACCTCAGCATGAGCATTGAGAAAACCTCTATCTTTGTCACTTCGAATGGGCTGTTTAGTTTCTGGTCTGTGTTCATTAGGAACTATTACATAGTTGGCAGCTTCAGCGATCTGATAAAGCCAAGTGCTAAAGTGCGAAATTGTGCAAACTGGCAAAGTTTGTCTAAAAATTGCCCAATTTAAGCGAATAGAAGGTGGCAACTTGGCGACCAGCTCTTGAAGCAAAGTTGGGTTATTTAAATGTGTTGCCATTCCAGACGCTTCCATCGTTGCACACATGTTCTGGACAACAACGGCGAAGCCAACTATGGTTTCCAATTTTTCGGCCTTGGGTGGGGGAGTGGTGTGGATTCTCTGAAGAATAGAGTGAATTAGCTCTGGTCTTCCAAACAGCATCTTAAGTGTTGATATAATGCGCGGGACACACTCGGGTTGGATGAGCATGCAACGCACGGCCTCTAAAGCCTTTCCTTTTAAAGCCCTTTGAAGTCGAACCAAATTTTCTTCCTCAGAGAATCCACATAACTCTGTGGACCTGTTAAAATTAGAAATAAATAGCGGCCAATCTTCAGGGCTCCCACCAAAACTGTGTAAATCTTTCGAGATCGAGTGCCGCGCTGCCAGGTTACTTCTTGTCAGGGTGTGACCATGATCGTGTGAAGACGAACTCCTCCGAGAGATGCTAAGTGGAGGAATTTCGTCAGGGTCACATAATTGAATATTTGGCGGACATTGCGGTTGCTGTGGTGGAATTTGCATTTCTATCACTGAAGGCAAGCATTGGGTTTGAGACGGCTGGGGCTTAGTGACAGATCGTTGGCGGGGTGATAGTCGATTTATTTGCGATGACTTAGCTGAAGGCACAGTAATGGGTGCAGTGAGGGGCTCTGGTATTTCACTTGGATTTGCGGGCAACTGTGATTGATGTTGTTGCCTTTGTTGTTGTGCGACGACGGCTCCCATCCAGGAGGAACTAGCAATCGGTTGGTGGACGTAGGGAACTGATAACTCAGGAGCTACTATTTTGGAATTACCTGCAAACTTAACTGGATTCCTGATACTTACAGTTGAGTTACGAGCGTTCTGCAACCATTCCTGCACTTGCTTTGGTGAATTAAGTGAATGGGCCTCGTCATCGCTTTCGGAGGAATCTTCTGCCTGACTCAATAAACAATACTTCTTGTCAAGGTATTCCTGATCACGCTTCTCCTTCAAGGATCGTTCTTCTTCCAGTCTCTGCAGTTGAAGTTGGAGATGTTTTGCTGATGAAGATCTTGAAGTTTTCGAAGGCTTGGATGACGTCGTAGATCGTGGCCTCGCATGTTCCACAACAGGCGCCGGAATTGGTGGAGCACATTTTTGGCATGTCCAATCTTGGTATGCCACAAAACTGTCGACTTGTGCGCATTGATAATGGAACCATAGGTCGCACTTGTCACATTGGACCATGTTGTCATGAGCATCTGGCTCGGTACACATTTGGCAATTATGTTGCTCTGATGGTGACATCTGGTCTTTTGATGTTGGCATAGTGATCTTCTTTAAAGATTTTATAAAATGTTGGCGAACTTGCGACAACAGCACTAATTTTTATGAACGTAAATAAAAAAGCCTTGTTCAAATTAGTTTATTCTTTTTTATTTGGAAACGTTATAAAATCCTATTTAGATAAGAAAAAATATATGTAATTCAAATATAGTACAATAGTTTAGATGACTTACTTTAGTGTTAAGATTACGTTAGCTTTAAAGAAATTTAACCAAAGAATTATTTGAAAGGAAGAAGTGCGTTCCTAAGGTGACCTTTTTGGGATTCGTGGCTTTTAGGTTTTTCGTTTGACACATTGACTTGACATTAGCATCAGCAGCAGAGGTACCAACGTTAGAACTATAGGTTCCAGGGTTGTTAACAGCCATCGTGCTACTTTTTGGCAATGAAGGACGCTGTAGCTTCGCCCTGTCGTTTTTTCCCATGACCAGGTGCATAGTGCCCTTTAGTGCAGAGCAGTGCTTTGTTTCTTTCTTCTTTTTAACTTAGTACGCAAGAATATACCACTATTAAAATACCGGTTCTCGTGTTAAGTTTTTAATGGGGAGACAAAATTGTATTAGTGTAATTGGACTTGTAGTTGTGCGAGGTGCGTTCAGAAAATAACGGGAATTTTTAAATTTCGCAGGTTTGGAGAGTCGGATTGTCAAAAATTTTTCTATTATGTTGGTATACATACCCATGAAGTCGTCCCAGTGGAGGCATTCTGGCTCGCCGAGACCGAAACAGGCTCGCCTCGCTGAAAGAGCTACGGGCTATCCCAAACATCGAGTTTGAGAAGTGTTTCGAGGATTGGAAGAAGCGCTGGCACAAGTGCATCATATCAAATGGGGACTATTTTGAAGGCGACAACATTAATGTAGACGAATAAATAAATATTTTTTTCAAAAAACTAAAATTCCTGTTATTTTCTGAACACACCTCGTATGATAGGAACCCACTCGTCCTACGTGATTTTATTGTAGTTGCCTGAAAAAAAAAGAATGTCTTTCGGGCAGGTATGGGGATAAACAACGAACCAATACAATACCCCTTGAGCCACGGCCATTCACGGCTTTGCATTACTCTTCAATGGTGGTGAGGCTAAGACGTCTCTTATTGGATAGGTCAGTACTTTATGGAAAGTACCTTCGCAGTAAATGTGCCTTTGGAGAGTCTCACGTCCTGTCAACATTTCCTTTCGAGTGCCGCAACTAGTCGGCAATGGGGTTATTATTGCATAGCAGCAGTCAATCTTGCTTGAAAGATGACTTGCCAGCTGCCCTGGGAGCTCAATTAAAATTTCAATGGCCATTCTTTTTATATTGTAAGAACCAATTACTGCGTACTTTTTTTTTTTTTTAAGAACTGAACACTCAAGTGAGTATGACTACACTTATGATGCCAAAGCATGTGTTAAGTTTTTTGGAAAATGGGTTAGAGAGAGGTAGAGAGATGTTTGGGCTCAGTGGTTTTTTCGCTCCATTGGTGCCATCCAACACTTAATGCGGAGACTAACTTCTTAGTGGAAGTTAGCTTGTTGTTAACTTAATTCATGCGGTTTTTTTTTTTTTCAAAATTTGAACGTTTATTTAAGAAAAACATGTCGAATAGTATTATTGCCAAAGTATTGCCCATCTGAAGCTATGACTTTTTCCCATCTTTCTGGCAATTTGTGGATCCCATCCCAAAAGAACTGCGCCGGCTTGGCAGCCAAGAATGAATCAAGCCAAGTTTTGATATTCTGCTCTGATATGAACCGTATTTCAGTGAGGGTGTTCTGCATCGACCGGAACAAATGGTAGTCAGAAGGGCAAGGTCTGGGCTATAAGGCGGGTGGAGTAAGACTTCCCATCCACTGTTTTCCAAATAGTTCTTAACCGGAATAGCAACGTGGGGCCGAGCGTTGTCATGATAGAAAATTATTGCCTCGTGTCTAGTCGCATATTCTGGGCGTTTTTCGGCCACTGCTCTCTTCAAGCGGATTAATTGTGTTCAGTAGCGTTTTCCATTGATGGTTTCACTCGGTTTTAGCAGCTCATAATACAGCACACCAATCTGATCCCACCAAATACAGAGCATTACCTTCGCGCCATGGATATTCGGCTTTGCCGTTGATTTGGCTGGTTGGCCGGGTTTCACATATGATTTTTTGCGCTTGGGGTTGTCGTAATGGATCCATTTTTCATCACCAGTAACAATCCGATGCAAAAATGACTTCCTTTTGTGGCATTCCAGCAGCATTTCGGACATGCAAAACCGCAACCGCCTTTCGACATTTCTCGGCTTGAGTTCATGTGGAACCCAATTTCCTTGCTTTTGAATATATCCAGCTGCTTTTAAACGTTTTGAAATGGCTGCTTGAGTGACACTCAAAGATTCTGCGAGCTCTTCTTGGGTCTGGCAACAATCTTCGTAGAGTAATGCTTCCAGTTGTTCATCTTCAAACTTTTTTGGCTGCCCAGGACGTTCATTGTCTTCCAAGCCAAAATCACCACTTTTAAATCGTGCAAACCACTTTTGGCACGTTCGCTCAGCTAGCGCATGTTCACCATAAACCTGCACCAAAATACGATGACTTTCGGCAGCAGTTTTCTTCATATTAAAGTAATGAAGAAGAACTCTCCGCAAAAACACTTTTTCAGGCACAAAGTTCGACATATATGAGTGAAAAAAAATTATTGTTGTTTACACTTCAAATGAATGAAATATACTGAAATGACGTACAATGACAGTAGCTTTCCAACGCATGTTCCAATGGAATAATACAAGTTACGCCATCTCTTAGCAAACCGCACGTTATAGACCCAATAGTTTCTAGTCAACTATGTACTCATGGTATTTGATTTTTATGAACTGAAAAAATGAGCTGGGATTCGAACACCGCAGCTTCCGATTTGGAAGCCAGTCCACTACCACTTGAGCCACGGCCACCCATATTGAGGGTCTAAGCCTATAGAATTATCACCTAGTCGTATTCTGTCACCCATACCACTATTATAGAAGGCTTTTCTAGTCTAAAAGCTTGTCTGGGGACTGAGGTCTGATGAAATACCTAAACCCTTCCTACAAAAGATAGTTTTGGTGCAGACCAGAGTTTCTTCCTCCTTCTTGTCCAGTTTTAATGCCGTCTAAAAGCGATTTTGTCTAACGTTTAAATTCGACTAAACCACTGGGTTGAAGAGATAGCATTGGTGGTGACTTTAGAAAACCTTTACCGTGTGAGTAGAGTGAACGTGGACGTGAACGTGAATATTTTCTCGACAACCATCTTTGAAGAATACTAGAGAAGTGAACAATTGGAATTGTTTCATATCAATTTTGGAAAAATGCGGATAAAAACGTTTGGCTTCCTTCGTGGCCCGTAGCCTGCCCAAAGCTACTACACAGATTACCTGCAAAGCCGCCTACTCAGCTGTTTCTTTAGCTGTCCATAAACTGCATGTCTCATCACTCGTGCGCAGCGCTGAGATCTCTTCCATTTTGGAAGAAAGGATATGGACTTGTTGCCCTAAAGGCTGCTTTGGAAGGAACTGGCCGTGTATTGAGCATTAATGACGGTATTGCTCGTGTCTCTGGCTTGAAAAACATCCAAGCCGATGAGATAGTGGAAACTAGGTAAAACTATTTTGTCCATTGACACCATCATCAACCAGAAGAGTTTCAATAATGGTCAGGATGAGGGCAAGAAATTGTACTCCATCTACTCGTACGTTGCGATTGGTCAGATGTTTCCACTGTCGCTCAGATTGTTAAGCGTTTAACTGCCTATGATTCTGCTCCATTGCAATACTTGGCCCATAAAAACGGGCTGCGCCATGGCGAGTATTTTTGTGGCAAGGGCAAGCACCCCTTAATCATCTATGATGATTTGTCCAAGCAAGCTGTTGGCCTACCGTCGTGAAACCTACTCTGGTGATGTATCCTACTTGCAGTTTGTTGGAACGTACCGCCAAGATGTCACCAGCCATGGGCGGTGGCTCATTGACTGCTTTGCCTGTTATTGAAACCCAAGCCGGTGATATGTCCACCTACATTCTAACCAATGTAATTTCTATCACAGATGGTCAGATCTTCTTGGAAACGGGATTGTTCTACAAGCGTATCCGACCAGCTATTAACGTCGGTTTGCCACTCAAAAATTGTTGAATAAAGGAATTCTCTAACTGAATTGTTGAATCAGGACAATACGAGTACGTGCCAACGTCCATTAAAGATCAAATTATTGTCATCTACTGCGGTGTTCGTGGTCATTTGGACAAAATGAACCCAGCTAAGATCAGTATTGCATGTGGGATCACACTTATAATGTCAGAACACCAATGTCTTTGAATTGGAAGGTAACGAGTATTTTTGCCTTGCTTCGTTATTACGAGTAGTTCGGCTGCTAAGAGCTCTATAGCAGATGATCGCATGTTATTTTGTTAATATGGCGTGAACAAATAGGTCTCACTGGTAGTGAAGTGAATATCATCCACAGTGTTCAGCGTGAGATACTTCAGAAAGGCTGGTTTTAAACCCTAAGTTCGGATTCCACAAACTAAGCGGTAGGGAGAGATCGACATTCTTAACTTCTGATTTTATTTTAAGATAGATCTCTAGAGTCGTAAACCGTAATCCCCCACAGCCAATAATGTGAGTACTCATTGAGGATGATGATAATTTAAAGTATGATATTTATTTCTTCAATTAATAAAATATAAAAAACGCTGGAGCTATTGTACGTCTGAATGTAGAAGTAGGTTTAGTTTTAAATGCATTTTATTTTCTAAATCATTAACTCTTACATACTAACAGAAAATGCTTAAGCTAAATACATTAATATGCTCTTCATATTTAATGAGATCGGCTCGATGTTAGCGAAACAAAAATGAACCAATAACCTATGGCTATCATAACACAAGCCCACCAATTGAATTCAATTTGAAAACAAATATCGACGGTCTTAACAACTTAACAAAAGAAAATTAAAATATACGAGTATCTGTGCACTAGGTATCGTGCTATGGTAACAAAGAAACTTAAGGTTGTTTTCATGTGCATAAATATTCGTCCGCAAGTTAATAGCATACGTCTGCTGTGCTACTGAGCCTACTTCAATGGTTAAAACTTTCGGGGTTTTTTTTTATTTTATTTTACGTTTTTAGTATGTATCTATGGTATATGTTTGAGACCTTCATTGAGTCTTGGAATTCACTAGCCATTTATAAAAATAATGAAAATATGTACACTTGATTGAATTTTTATTTGATGTTACCTCATTCTCAAATGGCATTGCAAACTATCGTATGTACACAAATGCGTCTATACAAATTTTTGATCTTAAGCTTGTAGATTTATAATTAATTCGTATGTAACATACAAATATGTAAGTATGTTGGAAATACAAGTGATTAATTATTAACCTAAGTTTCAAGATACATACAATACATATGTACCTCTTAAGCAAATATATTTAGATTGCATGTATTGCAGGCTTCATAACATCGGATAATTATAGATAAGCAAAGGTGTTTAAATTTTTTTTTAATTTATTGCAAACATATTTTACTACTTTTTCCTTTTCTGTTTGTTACAATATTTCTATATGTAAATGTAGTTGATTTTTAAAGTTTAGTTTTAATGTTAAATAAGTTTCCAAAATGTTTCAATTATTCTTATTTTGCTACAGTTCCAATGCAGTCCAGAAAAATTGGTTGAAGTAAATAAGATGGAAGTCCCACCCTGTTGCGACTACTACATAAGATCCTTAGTTCTCTTAACAGCTAAAATCTCTACGTTCAGGCATATGCTGATGGTGGCCGTGGCTCAAGTGTTAGTGTGTTGGTTTCCCAATCGGACGGTTCGGGGTTCAATACCAGCCGTGACCGAAAGACTTTTTTCAGGCAAATAAAATTTCGTAAGATGAATGTTTGCCTAAATATAACATCAAGTCAATTTACACTAATAATTTATTCTCCCGATTAAATGTTGGATGCCACCCATGGAGCGGAAGTAACCACTGAGTCCAAACATCTTTCTTTCTTTTTCTGTCCCATTTTCCGAAAAACTTAACACATGCTCTGGCATCATAAGTGTAGTTATACCCACTTGAGTGTTAAGTTCTTAAAAAAAATACAAAAATAAATTAGCTGTACTGTGCACCATATACGGGTTCTCAGTGCCTAAAGTCGTCACCAATTGTTTTTCTAAAGAAGTAAAGTGTGTGGGTGTTATCCCGGGTAGCAACTTTCTGTGGACTGAACATTTCCCGTCAAAGGCCCTTTCGGCACTGTTTGGAAGCGTGAAGGAGCTTTCGATAAGGCATGGGGGCTGTCACAAGACCATTATTACCCCACGCGCTTGACAGAATAAGCTTTTATAAAAATAGATCACTTTATTAAACGCCAAATGTTGGTTTCCGCTCCCCCAGTACGCCTGGGTATGCTCTAAACGTACTGATGAATTTTCATCCACTTGATATGTATTAATGCACTCAGTTTGGTGTAACTCGCCCTGGATCTTCCTTAAACTTGTGCGCCGACTCTAGTGTGACACTGATCTTGTGGCGATTTCCGACTTAATGACATCAAAAAACCTGTTGCTGGGAAAATACAAAGTCGACTTTCCTTGTATTCAGTGCTGGCCAGGAATGGAATGTAGTCGGATTATCACCGATGGTCGCAAAAATGATTTAGGAAGTGGCACTGGCGCCTTTGTGGAGTTTGACAATCTTAAAGTTCAAACGGAGACACAAGCAATCGTGATGTCAATTAACTATGTGGGGGACAGGCAGTGCTAGCGAAATATCTATGTTTGTTACCTCACCCAAGCTGTGTTCAAGGATTTACTGGGTTCTCTCTAAGCTAATGCCGAATTCACTGAATCTAGTATCGGTCCCATGTTACAATGGGATCGCGGAATATGAGATTGCCGATGAATTTGATAGGTCAGGATCCGAATTGGGATAGCCTGCGTTCTTAGTCTGGGGTTTTTTTATACTTTTTATTAATAGTTTTGTCTCATATGAGATTGTGGAAAGAATTTCCATGTATTAGGGAGACAAAACATATATTTCCGAACGTCTCTAAGTGGCCTGCTTATTGGCGACTTAACAGGCCACATCACTTTTGCAAAGCACCGCAGTGTGCTAGGCGTAATAACGAGTGACAACGTTTGAAATAAAACAGCACTTGTAATGACATCAACTTCACAGTAGGTAATACCTAGTGGTAAATATCAGACTCTTGACTTAAAGAGTTACCCTATAAAAGCGCTGCTATTTCAGTTTGGAATAACATATGAGTCTCCTTACTCGGAAAACAGATCGCATGCTCAAAGAAACAAAATATGGTATTGCCAGTTAAGGATTACGGCGCCGACTGCTGGACAATAAGCGGGAAACTAGAGCAGCTATTGAACATTTAGGGGTAAAAAAATATTAAATCTTGTTTCCGAGCAGAATTAATAAAGGAGAAGGTATTCAACGATATGTGCTAGTTATGTCGAGTTGTAGATACAGTACAGAATACAATACAATACAATACAATACAATACAATACAATACAATACAATACAATACAATACAATACAATACAATACAATACAATACAATACAATACAATACAATACAATACAATACAATACAATACAATACAATACAATACAATACAATACAATACAATACAATACAATACAATACAATACAATACAATACAATACAATACAATACAATACAATACAATACAATACAATACAATACAATACAATACAATACAATACAATACAATACAGTACACATCGAGATCGTATGGACAACAATACTTCTGTCAAGATTACTTTCAGCCACAGGTTCAGGATCGCTATTGCGAAGGATACGCCGTGAAAACAAATTGAAACAGCTCCCGGAATCGAAGAAGATAGAAGGGTGTTGTGTTTTAAGTTGATACTTTCTACCGCTCGAAAATATGTTGCGTAAGTTGTTTTCTGGGATATTTCTTAATAGCATTGCAAACAACATATTTCAAATTTATGCGTGTATGGTAACAAGTGGGGTATCGTAGAACTTGTAATTATGAGTATGTACGAGGGCGGGTCAATAAGTCCGTGACTTTTTGAATTTCTAACCTCTTTACTGAAACAGCAACACTGCTCCTGTCAACAGGCATCTGTCAGTTGACTCCTGTCAAAATTTAAACTTGCTGCGTCAGTTAGTTTGTGTTTGACAGCTATTTTTATCAGACTACTCACTAATTTGAGGAGAAAATGGAAAAAAGTGAATTTTGTGTGCTTATTAAGCATTATTTCTTGCGAAAAAAACCATTACCGAGACCAAGGCTAAGCTTGATAAATACTATGGGGACTCTGCACCATCGATTTCAATGGTAAAAAAGTGGTTTACTGAATTTCGTTGTGGCCGTACAAGCACTGAAGATGCCGAACGTCCTGGACGCCCAGTTGAGGTCTCTACACCCGAAACAATCGAAAAAATTCACGATATGGTGTTGGCCGACCGAAGATTGAAAGTGCGAGAGATTGTGGAAGCCGTAGGGATCTCGCATGGCTCAGTGGTTTCAATTTTGAATGATCACTTGGGCATGAGAAAGCTTTCCGCAAGATGGGTGCCGCGTTTGCTCACAGTCGACCACAAACGCAATCGTGTAACAACTTCACAGGAAGGTTTGGCGTTGTTTAATCGCAATATGGAGGAGTTTTTGCGCCGTTTTGTAACCGTGGACGAAACATGGATCCATCACAACACACCAGAGAACAAACAACAGTCAAAACAGTGGGTTTCTAAGGGTGAATCGGCGCCAAAGAAGGCCAAGGTGGGTTTGTCAGCCAATAAAGTTATGGCGACTGTTTTTTGGTATGCACATTGACTACCTTCAAAAGGGAAGAACAATCAATGGGGAATATTATGCCAACTTATTGGACCGATTCAATGACGATTTGAAAAAAAAACGACCTCATTTGGCCAAGAAAAAAGTTCTTTTCCACCAAGACAATGCAAGGGTGCACACATGTGCAGTTGCCATGGCAAAAATCCATGAATTGGGCTATGAATTGCTCCCTCATCCACCCTATTCTCCAGATTTGGCTCCGAGCGACTACTTCTTGTTCCCAAACCTGAAGAAATGGCTTGGTGGAAAAGGATTTGACTCCAATGATGAAGTCATCTCGCAAACAAAGGCCTATTTTGAGGACCTCGACAAATCATTTTTTTTGGAAGGGATAAAAAAATTGGAGAAGCGTTGGACAAAGTGTATAGAGCTCAAGGGAGACTACGTTGAGAAATAAGATTATTTTTTTATCAAAAAATCTGTGTTTTAATTCAAAAGTCACGGACTTATTGATCCTCTCTCGTACTTTAATTGTTTCAAAGTAAATGTTGCCCTGAAATTAATGTATCAAAAGTTATTGAGGATCAAAAGTGATTTTTTTTTAAAAGACAACATTTTGATTTTGTCATAAATTTTTTTCGGAAGAATATGTATATTGGTTGCAGTGGTATATCATTTAATAGTGATATATAATTCCAGGAAGAGATTCGAATTAAGCCTTGGAGGAAGCATGATGAGTTGGGACTCATCCGTCCATGGAATCGGGCTAATAATGTTGTCTTCCCCAAAATGTCTTTACAGAATGTAACTGCATAATTCCAAAAGCTTCCCCGGTTAGTAGCTCTTGTACTAAGGACTGAAACGAATAAAATCTGTAAATTTTAATACGGGCTATATTTCCAATGCGTAAAAATTGCAATCCCATTTTGTACCCAAATTAGCCTGTATATTTTCTAGACGAGCTGATCGGCAACAAGAAAGCGTGCTTGGTTTTGGATGACGAAACTTATGTCAAAGCCGACTTTACTACTCTTCCAGGTACGCGGTTTTACAACTCGTTTGAAGCTGAGATTCTTCCGCAATCAACAACATCGATTCAGATGGAAAAATTCGGGTCAAAATATCTCGTTTGGCATACCATTTGCCAATGTGGACACAGAAGCCCATCGTTTATTACAACGAGAACAATTAACAGAGTGCCTAAAAAAACGGTTGATTCCTTTCTTAAGCAAACACGAGGGTTCAACATTATTTTGGTCAGATTTAGCCTTAGCTCACTATGCTCATGCAACGTTGAGCTTTTTTGTTGCTAAAAATGTCGACTTTGTCCAAAAGACATGAATCCACCCAATTTTCCACAGTGCCGTCCCATTGAAAGGTATTGGTCAAAGCTAAATTGAAGAAAAGTGAGCAGTGTGCAAAGGACGTAAAAGATTTTAGTGCTAAATGGAAAAGAGCGTCCAAAAAGATCACGGATGTAACTGTCACCAACCTTATGAAGGACATTCGAAAGAAGTTGAGGAAAGAATGGGAACCCAAATAATTTTTTTATTTTTTGTAATTGTGAGTGAATTTAATAAAAACAGAGTTTTAAAGCAAATAAAAAAATTTTACATGAATTATGAAAATATTTAAAAAATTTTATTCGTTTCAGTCCTTAGTATATGTTGGAATGCATGCATGCCCTCGTAATGTAGAATTCTTCAGATGTAAATCCTGCTTATATAATATTAAAATGTCTGCTTAGTTGCCTAAGACTGGTATTTGGATGGTTTCTGGCATAATGTAAAACGTCTTCATAGTTGCGAACGCCTTCTGCTAAAGGATGTTATTCTCTCAAAGATTTCCGCTTTGTTCTTGTGTCCATCAACCTGGAAAATGTTCTAATAAATGTCCTGCCATTTGGGGTAGTCCTATTAGGGTATCGCCTCAGATATGTCAATCTCGCCCGTGGACCGTTACCGTTGCTGAAATCATAGACATGTCTGCTTATTCTTGTATTGAAAAGCCCATCATCGAAGATATTATGATATTATTATGCAAATAATTTTGTATTCTTTTATATTGATATTCATAAAGAGATCTGCTTAATTTCTTTTTTCAAAAAAAGGATCTGTAGTTTTTTTTTTTTTTGAGCTGAAAAAATGGGCATTGCCTACCTAAAATGGTCCCTTTTTCCCTTTTAGGATTCATAAAACCGCCTTTTTCTAAAAACATTTCATTGGATTTACATTGCGCAATAATAAATTATTTTACAGGAGAAACCAAAGCCGTTGTTGCTAGTTAATTTTATAAGGCTGTTGTAAAAGAATACCCTATTTTTGAGTTTTATAGTTTGAACAATTTCGGTTGTATCTTGAAAACTAGATAAAATTACCCGACTTTTTTCTGTTTAAATACTAGGCACACGTTTTAAAGTTGCAAATAGTGGGGCTTAGTTACATATTTCTCCGAAAAAAATTATGACAAAATCAAAATTTTAAGTTTTTTAAGAAAAATATAAATCCCTTGATCTTCAATAACTTTTGACACATTACAGTACTCATAATTACGAGATCAACGATACCCCATTTGTTACCTTACAAGCATAAATTTGAAAGATGTTATTTCAATAGGAGTTAAAATAGGAAAGCGTAAGGCTTTGCTGATCTATCTCGGAGGTGATACATGTATCACCTGTAAGATTTTTTTTCTCAAAATATATCGGAAATCTCCTCTTAAAGTTTTCGACACATTATCCGCAACAACCTGTAGATATTGTATTTACCAAGTTATCATCGACAATTAATGATAAATAGTCAATGATTCATCAATTTAATGACGACTATCAAATTATTTTGAAAAAAAAACCGGATAAAGCTTGCCAGTGTTATCTATGCACATAACTTTTTTCAAGTAAAACAGAATAACATTTTTTATCGAAAGTTCATAAATACAGATTAATAATGGATATCTTCCTGTTTATTTTTCCAAGAATACGTGTATGGGCATATAATATTTTATTATGTACATTTTTAAAGTCAGGTGAAGATACCATTACAATTTACTGTGATAAACAATTTTTTCACCCTTCAAAACAGCTTTAAATTTTTGATGAATATGCTCGTAATGCTCTTAACTGAAGAGGAATGAACTCAATTTTCCACATTATGACAATGGTTGATATTTTTTTTTTCTTTTCACGCAAAATCATTTTTAGTGATGAAACTCGTTTCATATTCGATGCATTCATCAACAAACAAAATTGTCGCATATATTGCTTGGTGTGGTTTTTGGGCTGGTGGAATCATTGGTCCATTTTTCTTCGAAGATGAAAATCAAAAAGCTCTTACTGTCAATGGAGAGCGCTATAGACAAATGATTGAAGATTGTTTGTGACCTCAAATTGAAGAAATAAGCACAAACGATATTTATTTTCAACAGAATGGTGACATAAACTGGCCACCTAGATCATAGGATTTAACACCGTAAGACTACTTTCTTTGGGGTTTTTCGAAAAGTCTATCGGAGCTAAATTGATGAACTTAATGCGATAATGTGTCAGGAAGTCCTTAAAAATGTTTATATGTTCGTATGAGAGCCTCTAGACGTGGTCGTGGTAGTCATATAAATGGTGTTATTCTTCACACATAATTGTTAAGAGTCATTTTTTTATAGAAATAAAAACACCAGAAAAACTCTAAAAATTATAATTAAAAAATTACAATAAAATGTAAATTTGCTAACATCAAGTTGATATGTGCGCACGGCCTCACAGAAGAAATAAACGATGCTACAATACTAAAGAATATTTCTTCGAGCTTCCTGATAAAACCTACTCGCATTGCCTTAAATATGATATTTAAGTCGTTTAAGGAAAAGAGGTTAGTATAGCATAGCCTACACGACATTACGTCTAAATTATACTTAAGCAAATTGACTTTTCTATCTTGACTATCACTATATCTAGCACACGGTTTACTCACCTCGAAATTCACAAAGGAACATGGGGGTCGCAGATCATAAAAAACTTAACCAAATCGAGCATGTAATAATAGATACATACAATGCACTCCTCCAGTATTAAGTTTAGGTTGCCGAACATTTTGTGCGACTAATGCACACATATGTAGATAAGTCTACAGATAATTCCGACTGCACAACAACGGAGAAGTGTTCCACTGAGTTCTATCCGACTATCCGCATGAAACCCGTGGCTTGATAAAGAGTGAGGACAAGAACAAGTAACAAAACAACTCCACTCGCAGAAGAACAGTACAACTCGCCTATGAAGCTGCATACAAAAACCAGGCTTCTCCGAAGAAAAAAGAAAGTATATGAGAAGCAACGGTTCGAGAAAATGGAGAGACGCTAGTCAAGGTACAATGTTCTGAAAATTTGTCAAAAGGTGAAAAGAATGTTTGGAGCTAACAAGACTCGAACAGAAACCTTAAGAGATGAGCAAGGAAATTTATTAGTATGGTCATAGTCGGTAGGTATGTTTGCTTTATCAAAATCAGATCAAACTTCACTAAATCTTTTGAGATGGATTCAAAGGAAATTCTCTTAGCTGCTTTCTTGATGTGATCTCCAGTCCCATCTGTATTGGCAGAGTGTGAAAGAAAAGGTAAAGGAAAGCACATGCAATTGTAAGGGAACTTTTACTAACTCGGTGTGCGTAACTGTAGGGTAGAGGCGGTAAAAGGCTGGCAAAAGACCGCCCCGGCCTCTAAGCTGAGATCCAAAGTAATGTACTAGATGGAGTGAAAAGTGACCTCCTTGGGAATTAAAATTTTTTTTTTTTAAATGTTTTTTTATATTATTCAATACAGTCCCCTTTTAGTATGATACACTTATTCCAGCGATTTTCCAACTTCTTGATCCCGTCCGAAAAGTAATTTTCCGGAAGGTCTACAAAATACTCCTCCGTGGCGTCGATGATTTCCTCGCGTGAGCTGAATTTTTTATTGATGAGCCATCTTTTGAGGTCTGGGAAGAGATAATAGTCCGAGGGATCCAAATCCAGTTACGAATCGACGCCAAAAGTCCGCCCGATTCCGCATCGGCAAGTCCAAACACTCTTTCGAAGTGCTCTCGCCTTCGTGTTTTTGGTTATTCGCGGCACCCAGCGGCAGGATAACTTTTTCATATGCAGAATATTGCCCAAAATATGGCGTGTGTGCTCAGTACTAATCTTTATGGTATCTGCTAGCTCGCGCACCCTCACTTCCCTCAATACCATTTCATGTATTTATTTGACATTATCCTCTATTACCGCATCGGAGGGCCTGCCGCTGCGGACTTGATCGGTAGTGGAGTTGCGGCCACCACGAAATTCTCGAAACCAATGTTTGATGGTGTAATCTGACGGAGCATTAGCCCCATAATACTTATCCAACTTTTCTTTTGTTTCCTTCGCCGTTTTGCCTCTCAAAAAATAATGTTTTATGAGAGAACGAAAATCGTTTTTGTCTATACTCAACATGATGCCAAACACGTCAACAACAATCAGCTGTCAAAACAAAATTAAAGACAGTATCGCACTGAAATTTGGCATGTCTGCCTAAATATGAACGGACTTCAAGGCACCATAACCTTTTTTGTAGTAGCAGCACATTCCGGCGGTCAAGGAGGCCACTTTTCACTCCATCTAGTACATTAAGTGTAAAATCCTCACAACTAATACACATAAAATATTGTACATCCTCAAAAGAAGCTTGGGAGAAATTAGAGTCAGTACATCGTCCCAGCTGGCCCGCCAGAAAAGTAACACTCTTCAAGCAATTGCTTAACATAAAAATGCCAGAAAACTCTTTGATGGGAGATCACGTAAGAAAATTTTGTGACATAAAGCTACACGATGAGCTGGTCTCCACAATAATGCTTTCTAGTCTTCCAAAAGAGTATGAAAGCTTCGTGGTTGCCATAGAGTCGCGTGATAAATTGCCTGAAATGAGCGTATTAATCACTAAATTAGTAGAAGAAGGTCAAAGGCAGGAAAACGATTCCTGTAAAATCGGACACAACGAAACAGACGCAAATTTGAAAAACCGCAAACGCAGACAAATAAATCATTTAAAGGTAAATGTTATGTGTGCAAGAAAAAGGGGCACACATCAAGTGTATGCAGATTCAGAAAAGATTCAAATGCAACATCGATGTCTAACAAACCAACGAGCAAAAATCATGAAAAGGGCATGTTATTAAATACTTATACATGGATTTTCGATAGCGGGTCCACTTCGCACTTGTGTTGGTCTCGTCATATGTTTAGCAGTTTAAAAGAACATGAGGAAAAAACCGAGCTGGAGAAAAGTTTATGTTGTCAGCGGGAATAGGCGAAGTGAGATTAATGACACCATACTGTCAAATCAACTTGAAGAATGTGTACCCGAATTAAAGTGTAATTTTCTCTCTTTATCCAAGGTCATCTTGTTGTCTTGAAACATGTTTCAAGACATTCCATTTTTTTATGGTACCTTATTCATTGTATATTTATTCGATCAGCGGGTGAGTACTTCACCCATTGATAACAAAACATTTAGTTTAGTGTACTCATATCAAACGGGTACACTTCATAGAGGACACCGAATATTCGGTGTGCAATTTAAAAACTTAATTTCGGATTTGTCGAAAAAAAATTTTATTTTTTATTTTCTCCAATCTATTCTAACATTTTTAACTTACTGACTACTGGTGCCCAGTTGGCATTCCCTTAAATTACTTTTTACTTTGCTATCTCAGCTTTATTTTTATGTTGCGCGTGTGACTTTTCCGATACTTGACACTTCCTTTGCAACTTTGTTGCAACCATTGACTTGCCGTTATCGTGAAAAGTGTGGGAAAATATTGTATTTGACTCTAAAAGGGAAATGAAAACATGGATCGGGTATCGGAATTTGTTGGGTACATAACCTCTCCCCCGTTAGTCTGAAAATTCTCCTGAATTTTTATATTTTTGGGAATTTGGTTCTTAATTACAAGTTTCAGTTTTTTATTGCTTCTAGTAATGGTTATTATTAAAATGCTGATTATGATCATGATTATTAATAAAGTTGAGATAGCGATGTAATTAACATTTTTATGAAATCTTAATATTTTAATATTTTCTAAGTTTACAAACGTTTTTAACATAATTTCCTTAAAGTCTAGCTTCCTAGTAAAATTGATTTTTTCTTCTTCATTGTAGAAGAATCTGTCCACAAATTGTATATTTTTATTGCCAAACGTTTGATTAAGTATTTCTATTGAGCAATTATTGATTACAATTAAATAGTTTCCACTTAATTTTATGTTTCAATCATCGCAATGGTTTATAATTGTTTCGTTATTCATGTTTTTACACAGTATAGTATATTCATCTAGTGATACAATTTCCATTAATTTATTTTCTTTCATTTCACAGTTTTGTTTTGTAATACAATTGTTTATTGGTATTAAATCTTTTTCATATAAAATTTTATTGTCGTATTGATATTTAGTTCGATTAATTTCTATAACATATTGGTCTTCAATTATTATTTCCTGATTTCTTTCTGTGGGTACTGCTGTGATAAGCTTAAAATCTACTAGTTTATAAGTATGTGGTATTTTAATTGCAATGATTAATTTCCCTGTGCTATATTTTAACAAACCTATTCTTATATTCTTTAACTTATATAAATCTAGTTCTGTCTCGGTTATTTCTGTCGCCGTCATCAGACTTGGGTGGACAAGTCCTTGTTTAACTAGAGCAATACTATCTATTATTTGATTTAATTTATCTTCTAAAATTCGTAGTTTCAAGGTTTGGTCGATTTTGAGCTGTTGTCGAATAATCCGCTTTTCGTTATCTGTAAGTTCTTTATATGTCTGGATTAATTGGTTCCTATCTATTTCTATGATGCTCTTAAGGTCACTGATTGTGTCATGAAAATGGGAATTGATTTCGATTTGTTTATTTAGGTTAAAAACTGCATTACTGTCATTTTCTTCTATATTTCTAATATGTTCTGTTATGTCCTGTCTGTCATTATCGTCCATAGTTCCAAATAGCCACTTTTGTGCTGTACCTATTAGGTTTATAAGTCCTCTTTTTTGTCTTGTCTTTCCGGGTTCTATTGCTTTTAGTTTTGCTTCAATGTTGGTTACTAATTTTCTAATTGTCACGTCGTCTGCTATTTGTAGTGTCCTTAAACTTTCTGTTATCATATTCAGGGTTCGTTGAAATTCGTTAGTAACAATTATGTGAAGTATTGTTTTTGTATCTTTTATTATTTCTGTTTGTCCCATGCTGATTAAAGCGTATCCGTTGTCAGTTGTTAGTGGGGTTATTTGTAGTGTAGCTATTGCTGGTTGTGTTACTAGTAAGGTCAGTATTAGATATGTAAATGTCGTCATCTGCAAATTTACGTGGTGGCTTAATATTTATTGGGTGCTCTTTATCCATTTTCTTAAGTCTATACCTAGGTTCATTTTTGTAATAGTTTCTCCTATAATTCTTAACTGGTACTATTTTCCTATTCTCTCTATATTCTTGCCTATCTTGGTTTAGTTTATTAATGTATTTTTCTTTTTTTAGTTTTATCCTATTAGCAAGTGTTGCAAAGTCAGCAAACATTGCTTCTTCTGGGGTCATTTCTATTGTTGAGTGATACCTATTGTTATAGTTATTGACTGCCCTATGGACTTTTTGAACTAGTGTTAAGTCTTCGTTTCTAATTGTTACTAATTTCTCTTGGAGGGTCGAATGAAATCTTTCGATATCACTATTTCCCGTGTGTGTGTTTGCTTTGGTTAGGTGTAAATCAACCTGTTGTTCGGTTAAAAATGCTTTGAAGTTTTCGGATCTAAATTCGTTATCTGTTATTAATTTTTTAGGTTTACCGAACTTCGAAAAGTGTTCTTCTAAAGTTTCAATTTTCTTAATCCAATTTCTATTGGCTAAAAAATAGACATATGCTTTTTTTGTTAATTTATCTATTAAGGTTAAAAATGATTGTTTCATGAAGTAATAGATGTCCATATGTAAAATTTCGTTTGGCCTAGAAGGTGTTTCGCTAATTTCAAATTTAGGTTTATTCGGTTTCCTTTCATACTTGACTTCTAGACATGTCTTGCAGTTATTAATTATTTTTGTTATTTCTTTTACTAATTTCGGATAATAGATTTTATTTTTCAGGCTGTGGTATGTTTCAACGATACCGCTATGTAAGCTTTCTTTTGTGTGGTAAATTGAAATTTGTTTCTGAACTTCTTCCAAAGTCTCTATTTCCCTAGCCCTCAGAGTTGCCTTTACGAATTTAATTTTCTTGTCATGACTAAAAAGTTCAATTAAAAGTTGTTGTATCTTATTAAACTTATGATCAGATAGTTCAGTGTATATTCCTATAACACCTGGTTTAATGTATCTCCGCAATAAATCGGTCCAATAACCTATTTCTCTAGTCATGTCTACGTAAATAATTCTTCTATTGTGTACCACTTCTATTTCTGTGTTAGTGTCGTTAGTGAGTATTAATTGTGTTTTATAAATATTTACTATTGTTTCTTTTATTGAGATATGATCTAACTGTTGTTCATCTTGTGAATGAACTGTGGCATTTTCTGAAATATTATCTATAGATTGACAGTCTTTTTGATCGTTAAAATTAGCTTTGTTGTTAATCTCCGGAATTCGGCTTAGAAAGTCTGCTATTTTGTTTTCTTTTCCCTTCAGATATTCGATGTCAAATTGGTACTCTTGAAGTTTTAGTAACCACCGTTGGTTTCTTTGGCTAAATTCCTTTCCGGTATATTTTTTATTTAAGTATTTTATGGGCATATGGTCAGTTACTATTTTAAATCTTTTACCCCATAGATATGGCCTAAAATAATTAACGGCCCAAACAATCGCCAAGAATTCTTTGTCAGTGACAGAGTAATTCTTTTCGTGATCGTTCAGAGATCGTGAGGCATAACACACGGGTTGTCCTTCTTGCATTAGGACTGCCCCGATCGCGTA
Source organism: Volucella zonaria (assembly GCA_963966105.1). Classification (NCBI taxonomy): domain Eukaryota; kingdom Metazoa; phylum Arthropoda; class Insecta; order Diptera; family Syrphidae; genus Volucella; species Volucella zonaria. The sequence continues at coordinate 12,810,710 of OZ014534.1, forward strand.
ATTACTTGCATCAGTATTTACTACAAATGTTTTATTAAAATTTGGAAATTTCAGAATTGGGTGCTTAATAATATTCATTTTGAGGGTTTCAAATGCCTGTATATATTCGGGATCGTTTACGTTTATAGTTTTATCTTTCTTTAAATACTTTATCATTGGACTAGCTATTTTAGCATTTGCGGTAGAAGCCAGTCACTCCCAAAAATCCTTTTAATTGCTTTTCTGATTTCGGTAATGGATATTCTTGGATACATTTTACTTTAACTGGGTTCGGTTTCATGCCTTCAGCTGTTAAGACATGTCCCAGGAATTCCGTATTTTTCTTCATGAAAGAGCATTTATCGAATTGAACTTTGAGATTGTGTTCAGCCAATTTCTGAAATATTAATTTTAAAGAATTAATATGTTCCTGTAAGCTGGTTGAAAAAACCAGTATGTCATCTAAATAGACGACGCAGATCTTGTTAATATATTCCCTAAGAATCTCATTCATCAACCTTTGAAAGGTTGCTGGAGCATTCTTAAGGCCAAATGGCATTCTCACGAATTCGTACAACCCGTTTGGTGTAACAAAAGCTGTTTTATGAATGTCATTGGGATGCATCTTTATCTGATGGTATCCCTTAGCCAGATCTAATGAAGAAAAATAATGAGCTCTTCCCAATTTATCCAATATACCGTTTATATTGGGAATGGGATATTTATCATCGATCGTAATTTCGTTTAATTTTCTATAATCTACACATATTCGAAATTTCTGTTGTCCCGAGGTATCTAATTTTTTTGCTACTACAACTATAGGTGACGCGTATCTACTATTCGATTTCCTAATTATACCCTGCTCTTCCATTTCATGTAGTTGCCGTCTCACTTCTTCGTCATGTTTAGGTGGTAGTCTATATAATTTCGAGTTAATCTGTTGGTCGGTCGTAGTCCGTATTTCATGCATTATAGAATCTGTATTTGTCAATTGGTCTCCTTCCTGATAAATAAGATTTGTGTATTGATCTAAAAGCGTTTTTATTTGTTGAAATTCCTCTTTATTTAAGTGACTTAAGTCAAGCTCTTTTTTACAAGAGTTAAGTTCGAAACAATCAAGAGTTGTTTCGTTTTCTATTGAATAGATCGGTAATAATGATCCATTCTTTAGAATAATTGTTTTCTCATTAAAATCAATCGTCTTAACGATTTTGCTCAAGAGGTCCATACCTACTAATAAATCATAAGGCTTGTCTCCTAAATCTCTTCTATACCACCGTGTGGCTCCTCTTTGATTGTAGTTGAATTCCGTTGGTATGCTTGTGATTATTCTCTCAATTACTTCAGTAGTTACACTATTGATAGTTTGGAGTTTAATTTTTACCTTTTCAAAAATCCTAAATTTACTACAATCTACTCTACTAGAATTAACTATGCTCATAGTTGAGCCTGTGTCAACCAGAGCTTTGTATTGTTTATTGTCAATTGTCAAGTTTGTAAAGATTTTGTTTCCGAGGCCTAACTGAGAAAAAACTCTGGTTCGATGTTATGAACCTCCTCGTTGATTTGTTTACCCTGTTGCTCTTCTACGCTATCGTTATATGATATTTGTCCTACTTCCATAGGTTGCAAGTTTTGTTGCGCATTTCTGAATTGACCTGAACTATTAAAAATTTGTTGTCTATTCTGTCCTGTATTTAGATTTGGCCTATCATTGTTTTGCCTACGCTGTCCTGAATTGTTTTGTGGTGTTTCGGAACTACGTTGCCTATATTGTCCTGAGTTATCCTTATAATTATTTGAATTTCTAGTTTGATTATTTGGATTGGGGTTATTACTTCTGTTGTTTTGGGTTGGGTTACTAGTGTCGTGTCTGTTGTTATTTTTATGATTTTGTGTTGGACGCCTATCGTCTACTACGAATTTCCTATCTAGATTATTATAATCAAAGCCAATATAAGAATATAATATTTCTTTTATCTCATGTAATATGAATTTATCTCTTATATCACGGGATAAATTACCCGCTACAAGCTGTTTAATCTTATCTACTAGCACCGTGTAAAAGCAGTTTTTAGTTTCTACAGACTTAGTTTCATATGTTGCAAATGTGTTCACTTCTTTTATTATTTTTTCCACTTGTTGATTTAAATCAGAAATAGAACTTACCCTAAGATTACTGATTCTTCTTGAGATTTCCTTGTAACTAACGGTTGGTCTGAAATGTTGTTTCAATAGTAATTTTGCTTCTTCCCATCCTTCTGGTTGGTTGTTGATCAATAATTCCTTGGCTGGTCCTTGAATTTTCGTATTGAAGATAGCCTGCCATAGCTCTTGTCTGGTGTTATTATCTACACTGTCTAGATGAATTTGCACTACGGTAAGAAACTGGGTTAACCCTTCCTGGTCACCACTGTATTCCTTGATGTAAGCAATCTCTTTCATAATCCCCACAGCTCGGCTTTGGGCTGGATTCCTGCTAGCTAAAGCTTCCAAAGCTATCGTAAGTCTTTCTACTAACGCTGCCTCCATTTCTCTTTTAATGACGTCTTTGAAAAACTGGGATATTCTATCTTTACGATGAATGGTGAATGTTTGATGTTTTTTTTTTTTCTTTTGTTAAGTTTGAGTCAGCACCTGGTCTAGCGTATTTTTAGCTAACCTTTTAAATAATGTTAGATCACTGGGTCAATAAAGTTTCACTTAATATATCCGGTTTGAGGTTTATCTTTTCTGATTTTTAGAAACACTTCTTCCTCCGGTATACTATTTTATCTAATGTACTTTCAGAGGTTTTTATTTAATGGGTCCAATAGTAGAATATATTCTCACACTTGGTACACAGTTGCACGTATGCTCCTCCAAAAGTTTTTTTTTTTTCAGAGTCGAACTTTTGCCTTGATCTTGAGAGACACTTCTCACACTTTACGCGTTTTCGTTTCGCCCGTTCTCATATGGATTCAAACTGTTTGTTAGAATCCTACCGACTGCGCCATTTAAAAACTTAATTTCGGATTTGTCGAAAAAAAATTTTATTTTTTATTTTCTCCAATCTATTCTAACATTTTTAACTTACTGACTACTGGTGCCCAGTTGGCATTCCCTTAAATTACTTTTTACTTTGCTATCTCAGCTTTATTTTTATGTTGCGCGTGTGACTTTTCCGATACTTGACACTTCCTTTGCAACTTTGTTGCAACCATTGACTTGCCGTTATCGTGAAAAGTGTGGGAAAATATTGTATTTGACTCTAAAAGGGAAATGAAAACATGGATCGGGTATCGGAATTTGTTGGGTACATAACCTGCACTTGTCTTTGCATACAGGCTGCATAGCTATCAAATATTCACGTTTATTTTCATTGTGTAATTGTGTATTAACAGGAAATTAAACAAAATTATTTTAAACAAACAATTGCATGTCATACAATGATCACAAATTTAAACAATTGAATAAATAAAAGACGCGACGCATTTCGGAAACAATGACCTACTTACAAGCATATAAATAACAAAAAACAAAAATCATCGTGATATCCAATCGATCGCAGGCACGCTCATGTAACATGTCGGATCTTTTGTTTAATTTTTGTTTTTATACGCTCGTCGGTCCGTCTGTCTTATAAAAATGCAACTTACAGGTGTAAACCACTGTTCTTGCAGTATTTTAACAAATTTTAAAGTGTTGAAGCCACTCCCCTATAATTGAAGTGAATTTCCCTTACTGGAAGATTTAAATTGCTAATAAAAATTGAATAACATATCCGTGGTATTAAAATTATATGAATGAATTCACATCTTGAGAGGTACCAAATTTCGCTTAAGCGGATTGTAGGTACCTTCAACTGGAGCACTCAGACCCGGAAATGGGTCCATTGTACTGCCAGGTAGAGAGCCTCATTTGGAAATTTTTATGGTGTAGTGATTTAAAACTCTGATACTAGTATGAGTGCAACCTAAAGATCTCTGGACTCTGTCTGCTTTTGTAAGCGTTACTCTAGAAAGAACGATATTTCGTTAAAAAGGTAGGTTTTGGTGCAAAATGTTGTTAAGTGGCTCATAGAGGACATGCTAAAATAATGTTTTCATAAACCGCCTATTTTTTAGGGGCCTGGATTTTTGTTTGCTTCAAATGTAGGGTAGTCCTTTAGAGATGGACTAGAGTTCTATAGACACATTTTAGAACTTTCTTACTGGTTTCTTAATGGCTTTAAGTATACATAACATGAGAACATAGTTCCAATTGTGTATGTACGGAAGAAGGCATGGGGAACTGAAACCTATAGGCGAAAACCACACAGGGCTGATGGAAGCCCTTCAGATGCAGCTTTTTAGAAAATTAAAACTGGTTCCAAACCGACTTGAACAATTTCTAATAGAGCAAGAGGTAGCCCAACACCGACGAATTGGACAGAACGTCACAATAGACAACATAACTTTAAGGTTGTTAAGGACTTTGTTTACCTCTGCTCTGCTATAACATCTGATAATTGCATCTCATCGGAAATCAAACGAAGAATTACTCTTGCCAACCGCTGCTTCTTTGGGCTAGAAAATCAATTCAGTAGTAAGGTCCTCTCTCGAACGACTAAGGATACTCTATACAACACCCTCATCACTCCAGTCCTGCTATATGAAGCAGAGGTATGGACTCCATTAAAAGCGGATGAAGATATCCTTGGTCGCTTCGAGTGAAAAGTACTCCGTAAAATTTTCGGTCCCGTTTGCCCTGACGGGTGCTGAAGGCGAAGACTCTTCGACGCGATGAACTATACGAACTGTACAGCGGCACAGACTTAGTCAGGAGGCTTTGCAGAAGTTTTTTATGTATGTATGTATGTATACCGTTTCTTGGACATCAATATGTTATTATACTCATAGATTAAACAGAGGCATAAGATATCTAAGATGGTTAAGACCGAAAGGAAATAGTTTTAAGATATTGTTTAGCTTAGAGTGCTCGGATGGAGCCAGTAAGTTAGGTTTAAGTAAAACTGTTCACTTTAAGTTATTTTTGTCTAATTTTAAGTGATAATGAAGGAAACAATAAAAAGGAATTTAGAAGTCAAAAAAGGGGCTTCGCATTCGACGTCTAAGGTAGCTAGGACATGTAAAGAAAATGAACACCAATGCTCCAGCCCGCAGAGTTTTCGAATTCAACCCAGTGAGACAGCACAGTAAAGGAAAACCTCGCCTTAGGTGGCTTACACAAGTGGAAGAAGACCTAAACTAAATTTGCGTGCGAAACTCGAGGCAGTTAGCTAAAGGCCAGGCTAACTGGGGAGACTGTGGGTTGAGGCTCAGGTCCACGCCGGACTGTAGCGCCACCTAAGTAAGTAAGTAAGCCCAACCTGTTGATTAAAGAATGCGCAATAATGCAAAATAGTAGCTGAGAAAAATACTGTTATAAATAAAATTTAATAAAAGAATTATCGATACCAAAGAAAAAAGTATTTATTATAAGATATACATTATTATTATTATTATTATTACTATTTTTAAAATGCTCCTTCATCTTCCTCTAAGTCAGTATGAATTTCAAATTTTCTTACATTATAATTTAGGAACATAATATGATTGACTAAAACGAGGTCAAATCCAATTAAGCTACGTTTTTCCGAAATCAATTGTCTGGCTGAAGAAATAACTCGCTCAGAGGCAGCACTACTTGCAGGTGTAGCTAATATTTTGCAACTTACTTTAAACAAAATTGGAAATTCTACCTGGTGTAGATGCCACTACTGCAAAACATTAAAATCCTCGTAAAAAGTTACGAGTACATTAATGCTTTCATAGTCGCGAAGTTCATTGTCAACTTTGTCTGCGGAGTTTACAACAGCTGCAGATGGAATAAAGTCATTGAACAACTCCTTACCATCCGATAATAAACTCTGTAACTCCTCATTTAGCGATTGTTCTATAGGTTCGACAGTCGGTTCAGATACTTCGTAAGCGTACATTTGCATGATACGCTTACATTCATCTCTAGTCTCTTATTTCTCAACTTCATTAAACTGAATTAGTTTATTAGCTGGAGGAAATAAAATAATTGCCAGTTTATGAAAAATTGATAAATTTTGTAGTACTATGGAATCCAAATCATTACTTAACTTTGTTTTGAAATTTGAAACTACATCTAAATCTTCCGAAACAACATCACATTTTTTTTTCAAGCGATGAATATGAACAATTACTAAATGGAGCGTTGTGTAGTTTTCGACCTCCAACACTCTTGATGTTTCGTCAGAAGGTTTTAAATCTTTAGTTACCGCCGAAATATGACTTAAATTAATGTTTACAGTTCTTTGCAATTCCCTTTCTTCACTGTAGTATATTTGAAATTTCGACAAATAATAAATTGTGTTCCAACGTGTGCATATACTACTTTTTAGAGAGGCTTTAAGGGAAGAATTTATGCTTGATTTTTTAAAATATTTGACAAGTTTTGTGCACAGATTACATAAATCAGATATTTGAGGATTTTCTTTAATTGTTTTTTCTATGGCATTGTGTATTAAGTGGTTAATACAAAATATGTGGGCATATGAACGGAAAGCGGCGATCATGTTTGAACCTCTGTATGTTACAATGATTGGCATTTCATAAAAGTCGCATTCAAATTCATTCAAGAGACTATTGATTTTGGACTTTATGTTTTGGTCTAAAAATTTAACAAGACTGTTATTAAGCACTTAACAATTAAACAAAATAAATAACCTGTACAGGATTCGCCTTTCATCGAATTTAAGCCAAGAAGTCTCGTATTTAGTTTTCCCTCCTTGGCGTAGTTAACTGTTAAAGATAGGTACACACTTCTTAAATAACTATCGGTCCAAATATCAGAAGTAAGTCCATATCCATTTCTTTTTACACTTTTTATTTCGGTCTTTATTATTTCAAAATATTTATTACTTTTATGTTTCTGGCAACTGTTGTGGGATGCGGTAGCAGTTTGTCAATATCAAAGTTTTGTCCATATTTTTTGAGATTAAAAACTGCCCGAAATTTTATATCTTCTACAATGTTATGATACGCACACTTTTTTTCTTGGCATCAATGTCCATATCCGTTTTTTCTAATGTCTTATCAGTTTTCAATTTTTTTAACACATAACACTTATGCTTGACTGAGTTTGAAGTACTTCTTTGATTACACAAACAACTTCTGCACGCCACTAAATTTTTAATTTTGATTATTTCTGATCTCAATTGCATCGAACACATCCCACACCTTGCTTCTGCCTCTTTTATTATTTATTTTTAGATCCCCGCTTACTAGTTTTGCTTTAATGGCTAAATGATTTAATAAACAAGTTGCGCTCACCATTTCTTGAATCCTAAAATAAATTTAAACATTAGCACCATAAGTGCAAATATTACTAAATCTATGCAAATTTACTTACTTCAATAAATTCCTAATCTAAATTGATTGCATCAACACTGGGCCAATGTGAGGGACACACCACCCACTCCCTGCATTCGAATTATTCGAAACATTCGGTGTACTCGGTATAGATGAACAGTTAAACATGCATTTGTTTTGTTTGAATGAAGCACCCACTCGCGAAGGAGAAATTAAGTAGTGCATTCGATCCGTTATCTGGTGATGAAATGTTGTGCGGTGTTTGTCTCTTGAACAGTGGTACCCATTTTTAAAGTACACCAGTTTATATGGCTGCAGTGAATAGAATACACTGAACTACTGTACCCATTGAGAGAAGTAAATGAATGCATCATGTAGACCTCTAATAGGCAAGACGGGTTGTTTTTATTTGTGCAAAAAACCAAAATGTTATTTACTATTATTCAAAATCAAAATTAACATATTCTCTGTCATAATAGGTTCGGGCACATCAACAGTGAAAGCCAGTGGTTGTTGAATGATAAAAGCTTGGTACATGGGTTGAAATTAGGAAAGTGTTACCCAATAGAGTGCGAAATTTGTTTAAAAGCGAAGATTTGTCAAAGACCATATGCCAAAAGATCGCCCGAACAGCAAAGTAAGAGTGTGCTCCAACTTGTGCACAGCGATATCTGTGTTCCCATGAAGGTAGAATCAAATGACTGTGCCAAATATTTTGCATTGTTTATAGATGACATCTCTCGTAAAATATTCGTATATTTTCTAAAGCGAAAAAGTCATAAATTCCAAAAATTTAAAACTGAAGCTGAAACTCAAATGTCAACGAAAATTAAAGTATTAAGAACACATAACGGGCTAGAATACTTGAGTGGAGAATTTAACCAATTTCTATCGGATTGTGGCATAAAATATCAACTTACTGTGGAATACACTCCACAGCTAATCGCACGGTAGTGGTGATGGCTAGGTGTTTACTGATTGGGTCAAATTTACGCGAATCACTTTGGGCAGAGGCTGTAAGTACAGCAGTTTATTTGCGAAATCGTTCACCAACAAAAATTCTTAAAAACACTACACCATTTGAGGTATGGTATAAAAGGAAGCCAACCTTAAAACATTTGGCTGCAAGGCAATCATTTTGGATAAGCGGCCTGGCAAATCGAAATTCAAGCCAAGAGGACGTGACTGTGTATGAGCCCATAACTCGAAAAATATACAAAAGCCGCGATGTTAGATTTCTTGAAAATGCGCGTATCACAAAAGGTGAAGATTGTAAAGGAGAAAACGTCAATAAATCCGAGTATTTAATTTTTGATTTTGATGAACAAAATACAATTAATGCAAATAAATACCGTGAACATGGTACAACTGATGCTGATTTAATTAAGGAAGAAATGAAATCGTCTGCTGTTCAGGATTACATTGTCCCTGTCGCTGTTACTGTTGCTGTTGCTGAAAACGTCACCAGCTCTAATCCAGTTTCAGATACCATCGTTACTAATGAAGTTAATGATTTAACTAAGTCTGGTGCAGGGGAAAATCAGCAAGTACAAAATAATAATGTTAGTTTAAATAAATAATCTTTTTCTTATAAACGATGATGGGGAGAATACAAGTAAGAATCCAATAACTGTCAAGAAGGCCATACAAAGAGAAGACGCAGATCAGTGGTTAACATCGATGAAGTCCGAGCATGAATCTCTTAAGTCAAAAAACACTTGGAAATTGGATGACTTGCCTCAGAATCGTCGCGCTATTAAATGCAAATGGGTGTTCAATTTAAAACGAGATAAGTCTGGTAATGTAGACGGCTTCAAGGCTCGACAATAAGTGTTTTAGAGTCTGCGTTCCTTTCAATTTGCATCCCAAGGAAGAAATCCAGCTCTCCTTTGTCGACAACATTAAACTTTCTTTCGATTTGTCCCTTTATCCATATCAAGGAATGGTATGGAAATTGAAAGGGACGCAAACTCTAAAACAATAAGTGTTTCTCAAAATCAATTTATTCATGATGGAAACAAGAAAAAGTTGTACCCCGATTGATCCAGGCCTTAAATTGAAATTATGTCGAGATTACACCAGTTGCAAAAAGGTGAATATGAAAGAATACCAATCGCTTATCGGATCATTCGTATATCTAGGTATATCCACGAAGCCGGATATAATACATACGGTTTGTAAATCAGCGCAATTTAACACCAATTCCCATTTGGAACATCTGACGGTTGCTAAACAAATTCTCAGGTACCTATGTAACACTATAAATGTAAAACTTGTTTACAGCTGTACCTTTGCAAGGGTATGCTGTCGCCGACTAGGCGGGTAGCTGCGAGGATAGGCGATCATATACCGGTTTGGTTTTTTTATCTGGCTGGAGCTGCAGTAATGTGGGAGTCACGGAAACAGCAGTCGGTTGCTCTAAGCAGTATAGAGGCGAAATATATGGCCTTATTATCGGTAGCGAAAGAAGTTGTATACCTCAGGAATTTATTATTTGAGTTGGGCTTTCACAAAATCGTAAATGGACCAACCAAATTATATGGCGATAATTTAAGTTCTCTACAATTGGTAAAAAACCAATACGACGCTAGAAGCAAGCATATAGACATACGAGTTCACTATGTTCGGAAAGTATTCCAGAAGCAGCTGATCGGCTTAACATACATTCCAACTGAAGAGATGCCGGCCGATGTATTGACCAGAAACCTTCAAAAGAATAAGCATGGCATAGGATTGAGAGAAGGTGTTGAAGTGGATGGCAACTCTATGCCACGTTACTATATGTATGAACTATTATAAGTTTAAATACTTAGTCTATGTTTGTACGTCACAAAAATACTTGGGTTATATGGTACAAATGTATGACTGTTTTTCTTCTTTTACATATGTATTGTACTGGCTTGTTATATAAAGCGGAATTAAGATGTTCTATAATTAAGTTACTTTCGATACTCATGTGAATAAAATTCTAAAGTGAATTAATAAGTGTGCTAGTTGGTTCTTTTTTAACAATAACTCTTTATTATTGGTTAATGAAAAACCACATTGGGTAAGAAGTCGTTTTTGATTATCATCGTCTAATATGTATAGTTCATTCTGTCAGAAGGAAAACGTTATCTTAATCGCCAACATACAGTCTTGCAGAAGCATTCTCTTTATAATCTCAAAACAACTATCGATTCCTTTTCCATACAAACAGGGTTCAGTAGAGGGTTTATTATATTATTATTGTATATTTTTGCGTTCAAATAACATTTTCGCAAAGATAGCTTACTGTCTTAATAATGATATTATCCTTTAATATTTTGTTGATTAAATCATAGAAAACCCATTTCAGAGCCATATTTAGAAAACCGAGTGATCGTCAAAAAATAGAGCCACAAGCAACGCAAAAGTACATTGATATTGTATTTGAATGTGTCGCATTGTGGTACAATGACTAATAAAAGAAAGGCACATATAAAATACTATATATAATTTTGTCGAAGAGTTTGTATTGTAGAAAGTTTCGTTGACGGCATTGTCCTCTGTGTGGGCATGAGCCCCTATATGACTGGTTTTGTAAAATTAAGCCATTAAGAAATATACGCTATTACTCTTTGTGCAATAATTTTTAGTTTTTCATCTTCTCATATTTTTTCCCGAAGAGATATGAGGAGATATAGGGATTCGAACATTTTACTCGAAACGTGTTTTACACGGTAGGAAAGTTTGCAGTTGTTGCGGATGACTATGAGTATATTTTTACATCGCTTGGATACACGAGAAAATTTTGGAATTAGTTTTAGTTATTATTATGTGATAATTGCTCATGCCTAACGTTTACTTTTTTTTAATTTACTTTCCAGATTATTTATAATGTTTCGGGTTTTACCTCATCGAATATTAATATGGGGAGTACAATCACCTCTACGAGTTGAATTTTCGTCTGCGGTAAACCCTTCCGCGACTAATACAAGTAGAAACGAAAGCGTGCTAAATGACAGTCCTGGCAAAGTATCTATTGAAGATTTGGATAGCTATTCTCAGGAATTCCTTTCCAACCGGATAAAAGCTTCACCTTTTCAAAAAGTTTTACTAAGTGTAGGCTCTTCTATAGCTTCACTAGTAGACCCCCATCGGTAGGCTATGTATTAAATATACACAATTTTTAAGCTTATTATTTTCAGTCATGATATGATCGCTTGTCTAGGAGAGACAACAGGGACAAGTGCCCTTGCTCAAATACTTCAAACAATGCAATCATCACCAGAGGGACAACGCATTTTAAACCAGAAACCGCGTATCAACACAAAAACCGTCGACCTAAATCAATTACGAAATCTGCCTGACAACACTTTTGGTCGTACTTACGTGAAATTTCTAGATGATAATGTAATTAATAGCATGTTTAATCAGTTTGGCATACGGCGATAAGGGCTATTTTAATTAAATTTGCAGAATGTCACACCTGATTCACGAATGGAAGTTCGATTTGTGAATGATGCACAGTTGGCATATGTTATGACTAGATATCGAGAATGTCATGATCTGGTACATACAATTTTAGGTATGCCAACTAATATGCTAGGTGAGGTGGCAGTTAAATGGGTAGAGGCACTAAATACTGGATTACCGATGTGTTACGGTGGAGCGGTTTTTGGAGCTGCTCGTCTCAGACCGAAGTAAGTTACTGTTGATAAATATAATTCAGTAAACTTTTTGTTATGTTATTGTCTTTATATTTATATTATAGGCAAAGGAAGGAATACATTTCACGATATCTCCCATGGGCTATTAGTAATGGAAAATCCATCAAGCCTCTTATGGCTGTTTATTGGGAAGAAAGATGGGAGCAACCCGTTTCAGAGCTGCGAAACGAATTAGGGATTATTTTATTAGCGTAATTTGTCGGACGTTGAAAATTTTTAAATATAATATTTTTTTCCTTTACTTCTTTAAAATTTTTTTGATATATTTCCTTGTATAAAGCAGCATTGGGTTATTTCCACTTACTTATTTATAAAAATTCCGGCTTAAGAAGTAAATGCAGTCATTACAAAGAACTTCAATATGCACAATTGTTTTTGGCTTCGACATTCTGGGCATATGTATTGTACCTATATATCCAACGAAAAGACTATTGAGATCTTCGTTCCGAAAAACAACTTGACCTAGCTGATAAATGAGATAAAACAATGACCAGCTTCTTGGATAAAATATGCGGCCGCAGCAGACTCAACTTTTTTAGATTGTGTCCGTCTATCCTCGCATAATTATTATTATTATTACAAAGTATTAATAAGCGAAGTAAATGGTATACCATTAATAAAAAAAAAATTAAATTTTGTTTGCTAAATTCAATGATTTTATAAGCTTAACTAGTTTTATATTAGCTTCAGAAGGTAGTTTTAATGGATTTGTTACATTATTATTAGGACATAAATTAGTATATTTCGAGGTGACTGCTTTGCATCCGGAGATGAGGTGGCTGATGGATAGAGATGCGTTTTTCCGACAAAGATGGCAAAGTGGTGGTCTATCGTTGATGATTAGGTGGGGTTAAGTAAATGTGCTCGAGTCGAAGTCTTGTAAATATTTTTAACTATAAAGGTGGGAAATTATTTGGATATCGAGCTCTTTCAGCGCTGGGATGAACGTAGCAATCCCATATTTTTTTTTTACTTTCGTGCATAGAGTAAATAAGATGGTTGTTGAGGTCTTTTTTATTAAAGGTGTGGAGTGCAGCGGTTCATGTAGCGTAACTTTTGCTACGGAGTCAGTTGTTACATTGCCTTCGATGCCGATATGTCCAGGAATCCAAACTAGCATGATATACTTTTTTGAGATAATTTTGTCACGAATTTTTTCTACAAGTTCGGTTTTATTGTTTATATTTTTTACAGCAGTAACAGTTGATAGAGAATCAGTAAATATTGCTGTTTTCCTATTCATAGCGGCCTCTGTGGTTTTTAGGACTACAGTTGCCTCAGCGGTGAAACTTGACGATAAGTTTGATAACAGACCCTTGGTGACGACATTGCCATATTCATCAACAACGCCAAAAGACACTCCAGCAGCAGATTTAGAGCCATCTGTAAAAAGGAGTTTCCAATTCTCATCTTTAATATTTTCAGTAAAATAGTAAGCAACATATACTGTGAGAGATCGGTATTTATGTTTTCATTTGGTAGGTACCACGGAAGGAAATCTGGCCCATTACTTGGTTTTATGGCTATAGAAATATCCAGGCTTATTCAGATCGGAAGAGCATTGAACAATGTTGAAGGATATTTCCTTGTTTTGTGGTTATTAAGTAGATTTTTGACAGTTTGGTGAATTGGAATTCTTTTTGATGAATTGATTTTGGTAATAAGGAGAGCTGTAAGGTGTTTAGTTCTTTCTTGTATTGAAGGCAAACCTGCCTCAACCAATATATTTCGGATTGACGTAGTCCTAAATACTCTCAGACAGGTTCTTATTGCGAAATGATATTGTGATAATACAAGTTGAATGGAAGAAGCAGATGTTTTGCCATAGATAGCAAGACCATAGTCTATTTTAGAAAGAATAATTGATCTGGTTATACTAATAAGCGAGTTTGGATTGCAGAAGCTTATTTTTGAAGACAAATATTTGATGGTGTTTACTCTAGTTACTAGATTTTTTTTCAGTGCGATGCAATGGTACTTAGAGGTGAATTTACTTAGCATCGAACGTTGTGCCAAGTATTTCTAAGTAGTTCACGTTTTCGATGAAACTTTGATGATGTACTTTAATAATTTTGGCACAAGAGGTTTTTTTTGCAAACATGTAGGATTTTACTTTTTTTGTAGATATCTTAGCTCCAGCATGTTTTCCCCATTTAAATAAGTCCTTAAGAATGTTTTGGAAGTCATTTTCTACAATTGGTAACTCTTCGCATTTGGTAATCAGGATTAAATCGTCAGCATACATGGTGTAGTTAATGCGCCTATATTCGTCAATTAGATGCTTGATATCACTAAAAGCGATGATAAAAAGAATGACTGAGAGAGGAGATCCTTGGGGGATGCCATTATTAAGAGGTCGAATTGAAGAAAGAGTACAATTAATTTTTACTCTAAATTTTCTATTAGAAAGGAAGCTTTTAATGTAATTGAAAATTTTTTGTCCTACTTTCCATTCAGAAAGTTTTTCCATGGGCTCCAACAAGATCGAAAGCTTTCTCAAACTCAATAGCAAGTATTGAAGCATGAATTTTTGTCGATAAAGCTGCTGAAATAATATCATCAATGTAAAGGGTTGAATCCATAGTGCTTCAGGCCCGCTTAAAGACAACCTGATTTATGATGGCTAAATTATTAGATTCTATGAACCAGAATAATCGGTTAGAAATATTTTTTTCAAGCGTTTTACCCAAGCAAGGGAGCAGCGATATGGGGCGATGACTAGATAGGGTTTTTGTATTGGAATAAAACTTTCCACGAATGAGGGATAACACCTTGGTCAAAAATTTGGTTGAATAAATTTAAAAGGCGCTTACCTAATATTGCTGGGCGATTTTTAAGCATACCACATGTAATTCGATCCATGGCGGGTGTTTTACCTTTCGCAGAGTTTAAGCAGGTTGTAAATTCTAATTCATTTATTGCGGTTTCTATTAACTTGGCTGAGGAATGAATAGCATAAGTTTGTTGTTGTCTGTTTGCTGGGGCTAATTTTTTTGGCAGTGAATTTTGTGTGAAAATTAGAATCATCCGATACTTGTGACCAAGTTTCGCAAAAGCTTCACTTATTTAGGAAGGAGAATCAAGGATTGCGTTTCAGTTTTTATTATATTAATATTTGGTGCTCTGTAGCTGCCGGCAAGGCTTTTAACTTGTGACCAGAGTGTTTTGGAGGTGGAACTAGGATTTATGTTGGCTGTAAACTTTTCGAATGAAATCCTCTTTTCTTTTTTGGCAATTTTGCGAAAAATAACATTGGATTTGCGGTAGAAAATGAGATTGGCATCATTAGGAGATTTCTTAAACTGTTTCCAGGCGTTTCGTTTTTGTTTCCGAAGAGAACTTAATTTATGATTTCACCATGGAACAATTTGATTATATAGTAGGTTCTTGAGTTAGTTTGTGGTATCGAAATATTGGCTGCTGACCGAATGGCTTTTAAGATACCGGCAGCTTCCTTGTTTACGTTAGAAGAGGGATTCCTTAGGGCTAGTTGTTTTATGGTTTCAGATTGAAAGAGTTCTCAATTAGCTTCGTCTAGGATAAATTTAGATTGTATTTTCATGTGTTTGATGTAGCCAAATAAGATATCTGTAATGCAGGGAAAGTGGTCACTGCCGTAGAAGTTATCGGAGATGTTCCATGTAGAATTTGGCAAAAGTGATGGAGATATGAGCGTTAAATCTACGTGAGTAAATGTTTTGTGGGTGGAAAAATGAGTAGGTCGTCCATCGTTAAGAATAGCTAGCCCGAATTGGCTATAAAACGCTCTGGTACTTTACCTCGTTGGTTGTGCGAAGTTGAATCCCACGAAGGACTCCACGAGTTAAATTCTTCTGTAAGGAGGATTGGGGTGTTAATGCCAGCTATGATTGTTTCGAGGTCTTCAGAAGTAAATTTCTATTCGGGTGGTATGTATGCATAATTAATAGTAAGTTTTGTTTTTAAATTTCGAAGAAGTGTTAAAGTTGAGATTATGGAAATATGGTGTATTTTTTTAGGGGGTGCGGTGATACGCTATGCGGAATGTGAGTTTCTTGGAGTGAGATAACAGAAGGATTGAGCTCTTTAATCAATAATTGCAGTTCGTGGCAATTATTATAAAAGCTGGCGAGATTCCATTGTAGTAATCTTATTGTTTTTATTGTCTTTTGTGTGGTGTAATTCGGGTCTTGGAATTGATGAATTAAGTGATATTGAAGAGTCTTGTAAAGTTTTTAGAGATGGATAAGAAAAGCTTATTGTATTCATGATAATAAAGAACTTGGAAATTGATTAATTTTATATATCGTCATTTAGATCTGTGTCCGATGGTTCAACAAAGTATTGAGATTTTGACAACAGGGTTTTAGTTATTGTAGGTATTGGTGATTTCGTTACAGTATTGGGATATTGGTTAGTTACTGATGTTGTTGTTGTGGTTGTTGGATGCAATGCAGTATTAAGGTTTGGGCAACTGGTTGAAGGAGAGCAGTTAGCGCACTGGGTACGGTCGCAGTTTGTTGGAGTTTGAGTTGTGCAATTGCATGAATTACGTTTTGTCTCGTTGTTGCATCGTTTTGCTGTGTGCCCTAATAGCTGTCAGATACGACAACAATCCTGTTGGTTTTTGCACTCCGTTATTGTATTTTGTGAATTTAAATACGTTAGTCACTCCTCGTGGCTTCATTTCAGCAATAATTTCGGGTTCTGGAACGTTAATTAAGCATGGAGCGTAGTCAGTGCCTTTGGTTGAATTTAAAGTGTTGTGGAGTTTGACTAAAACTGGACAAACATAAGCAAGGGAGCTCACTTTTAAAAAGATCTCGGCAATTTTTTGCGATTTGACTAGAATTAGAACATTACCGTCACGAAGTAAAGATAATTGGTCATATTCTTTGCTAATGGAATTAATAGCTTTTTTTAGTAGAAAAGGGCTCAATGATGTAATTGGTTTGTCAGCATTTTTAGCAGCGATGAGGAGAAATTTGGGGTTTTTTATGTTTGTTTTGGGGGGTAAAACTGGAAGATAAGGCGAAAGAACTAGGTTTGTATTTTTTCATTGATTGCAGATTCGCGGGGGCATCCACGTCTAGCCCCCTAAACCGATTTCTACTACTATGCTCGGTGAAGATACTATTTTTTTTTTACACGCGCACTTGTGTGATACCGATTTATAAAGAGACAAACTAAATTAAAATAAACAAAAAGGAGTAACCGTGGGTAAACCGGTTTTAGTTGCACTTGTTAGGGAAAAAAATAGGCAATCGATGCGTTCGGTGTGAATGTTAGCCGATGACTGTCCTCGCATAATTTCATCACGTAGAATATTCAAATTCAAAACTTTCCTTTGCATTCTTGTAGCAAGCGAGAGAATTTAAAGATCTTGACACACAAGTCCACTGCCAATACCACTGAAAAGGCATTTTTCACGCACTTCACGAGCATGTAGCATTTGTCCAATCCATCCCTAAAAAGAAGAATCTCTATATTTGATCTTTCAACAGATCCACTTACTTACGTCCTTTTTTTCCAAGACCCTGGGCACGTTAATAAATCGACAGCATATGCAATAACTTAAGACAGGAAATCTTTTTACATCCGGCAGTGTAGCTTTTGTGAATCATGTGAATTGTTAATTTGACCTATGCATGTGTCATTATAAATTTGTACCAATTTCTACATTATTTCTTGGGAAAGGAAAAACTTATCGCTTTATATTCAAAAAGTCTGTCTTTAGGCCTTTTGTCAGAAATGCATTGATGATGAGCCTTTTCTCCGTTAAATTAGAAATAACGTTCAACGTAAATTGTTTTAAGTCCAATATACATAAAAAAAAATTAACGAGCAAAATGATCTTTTTAGTTTTCATTAACTTGTATGTATACTCGTATACAATAGATTTATTCCTTTGCATTCTTTGGTCATTTTTTTCCAGAAATCACGTCCTTGGTCTTCAGTAGCATATACCTATTTTATGAAGCTTGTTAATATTCCTTATTAAAAACAGTTTTCTTCTTGATATATGCGTTAATCACAACTTGTCTTTATACGACCAAATACTCGTGTAATATATTGTCAAAAATGCTGCCGAATGTTTAGGTTGCAATACTTTACCACATATGTATTGGGTATACTACAATCATCCCTGGATTCTAAAATAAATATGTATATCTGGTCCTTCTGGATAGAATTCAAAACTAATTTATAGACACTAATAATATTCTCAAATTTTCAACACCAACGTCCACTGCACGTTATTTTCATATTATCTTAATTCCATAATTTTCTTCCACCAAAGTATTAGCAAACATCATAAAGGTATTTCAAAAGCCGTACATTGAAAGTAAGTATAGAAAAAGAAGTTATTTCTGGTTAGCCTAACCCTTTACTTGCAAGATCTTTCAACATCTTTCACATCACGTAGACAACAGTCTGAGCGCGGTTAGTGCTTTTCTGCAGAATGATGAAGAAGTTTGGAACGTTAGCTGGATGGCTTTTTAAAAAATGTTGGGTTAATACAGTCAGTACTTAACCCACGTACCTATTGTATTTCAACGTCAAAATGGAAAAATCTTAGTGATTACCGTTTACGTCGATGGCATTTTGATTTAATGAAGATCTGGAAGTGGCGAACTCGTTTCTTGCATTGCGACTATTTCGAAACAGATCGGAGTGGCATATTTGTATTGGTCAACAAAGTTACATTACTGTTATGATGGATCGACTCGGACTTAAGAATGCTAACAGTTGTTCTTTGTCCCTTGGATTTGAATCAAAAACTTAGTGAGTTTGTTGTTTGCCGTTCAAGTAACGAAGCCGTGAATTATTTAAGTCGGTACAACTGGTAAAGCACACTGAGTAACTGAGCGAAAATAATCTTGCGATATTTGAAGGGCTCTGCAGACAAAAAACTGTTTTCCTCAAAATAGCAGCAGGGACGGCGGACAAATCAACAGCTATGTTAACGAAAGGAAATCCGTCACGGGATATGTTTTAAAAATCCAAGGAAGTTCGGCATGTTAGTCCTCAAGAAAACAACCTACAGTGGCATTGCCTACGACAGAAGCCGAATACATGGAAATGAGTTCGGCTGTGCAAGAAGCATAGTGGCTTCAGGGATTCGCAAAGGAACTGTCTGGTGAATCACATTGAAAATTAATTCGTTTTGCTACAATACAGTTTGAGTTGCTTGCGTCAACTAATATTTATCATGCCAGATGTACGGTATCAATGTGTAAAGGGTGACCATATGGCAATGATAGCTTTTCCAATGTTGTTATGTTTCAGCAGCTGTCAAAGCTACCAATGATATCAGTAAGTCAAAATATTCAGTAAGGTTTGCCATTTCATCACGCATCGTTTTACGCTTGCCGAACGTGCGAAAATTATTAAAAAATATTATCGAAATTTCGGCTCAGTTGTAAATACACAACACGACTTTCGTCGTGAGGTTCGGTCGTCATCATGGCTTCAGTGTGCTGTCAATTCGTTGCACCGTGGAAAGGTTTGAGCGTGAGTACACTCTTTTGGGTTTTAACCCACCCACCAGACAGAGGTTGGTGCGAAATGAAGAAAACATATCTGCCGTAGCGGTCAGTATCGAAGAAGCCCCAGAAATGTCGATTCGTCGCCGATCAGTGGAATTGAGCATCGCCAATTGAATTTGGGCCTACATCCGTATAAGATTGTGCTGATGCAAGAATTGAAGCCGAATGACCATAGCTAATTGGACGCTGGAAATATTGGTCGGAGATCCGGATTTCCGCCAAAAAATCATCTTCTCGGACAAGGCCGATTGTTGACATAGGAGTCAACAAGCAAAATTGCCATTCTTGGAGCGAACACAATCCACAAGTGGCGGCATAATCGGGCCTTATTTCTTTCGAAATGATGAAGGAGACACTTTTACCGTCAATGGTCTCAGGTATAGACCGATGTTAAACGACTTTCTATGCTCAGAATTCTACAATATCGATATATCCGAGCTGTGGTTCCAACAAGACGGCGCTACATGCAATACAAGCGACGCAACGCTTGTAGGAGAAAATTGGCGACAGATTATGCGACTTGACACCACTCGATTATTTTCTCTGGGACTACGTTAAGTCCTTAGTCCACGCTAATAAGCCAACCACTCTGGACGAGGTCGAGGCCAACATTCCCCCATTGCCGGAATAACGCCGCACATATTAGGCCGAGTCATCAAAAATTGGGCCGACGGCTTGAAGCACTACCAGCGAAGTCGAGGCGATTGATGTGCAATCCTACACATAATGACATGAACGTAGCTTCAAAATAAAGCCAGAATCAATTTCATATCTCACACCGTTATGGTTTTGTTTAAAATTGTTTTCCTATCGTTCTTGTCTGGTCACGCTATATGAAACGTAGTTAACAGTGGCGCAGTCAAGCTACGTAACGTACCAAGTAAATAGTTGTTGATATTTTGACGAAATCGGAGCCAACTGAGCAGACTAATTGCTGTGCCTTCTTAATATGACTTCGAATAAGACAAGTAGATATATGGTATGATCTAATGGGGGGTAATGAAATATGATGGAGAACGTACTGATGGTAACCCTTTCTTATAGCTTTTTCTACTCTTTATAACACTTTGTAGTTTATGATATCTGTCATTCTTCATTTGTATAAATTCTTCTTCTTTTTAACATTGAGCTAAACCACTGATAACTTTTTAACATTTCAACAAAGAATATCTATTGAACAAAATTGCGGCTATCGAAGCCCGAGATTTACGATGGGTCCCATACCCTCATGTTATGCGTTCAGGTTGAGGCGGATTACATGAAAAAAATATATATGTATATACATAAAATTAATTTCAAATTGTTGTTTTTTTCGCGCCGATATCGAAAGTACACGTATGTACATGTTAAGAATATATTTGAGTAGGGCTTAAGGTTCCAATCATCTTCAAATGTTTTACAAAATGTGATAAATTCTTTTGTGGAAGCTTTGCCCATTCAGTGAAGGACCACAGTCCATTTGAACCATTGGTTTAGATTTCTGTTGATTATTTGTGAATGAATGTTGGTGCATTGTAAATTATGGTCTTCAGTTTCAAGAAAAATCCAATTATTTCTTCTTTTTGTCTTAAGCTCGTTGAACTGCTAGTAGTGTAGTTCGAAATGTACGATCAGTATACTCCCGAATGGCAACACCTTTGTTCGAAAAAGCAAAAAAATAAATAAAAACTGACACATCTAATTCAAAAATTCTTTTTTGACGTAGACAATTCCAACTTTTTGTTTTGTTGATACAAATTATTTTATTCGGCTGGTTTGAATTAAATTTTTGTCCATTATCAACTGATTACATGCTGTTTTGAACAGAGCTTTTTATTTTTCTTTTTCGGGGAAACAATAATCAGAATGTCTGACAAATTTAATGGTTTTAGCCAAGAAGATATAAACCAAATTACGTCTAAATCATTCAAAACAAGTGAGTTCTGATACTTGACTTGTTGCACAAATAAGACTAAATCTGTTGTTTTTTTTTTTTTGTTCCTTAGTGAGTTCGGGCGCAGTAAAAGGACATGGTATCAGAAGAATGCCTGAAAAAAGGGAAATCGCAAGATCACAGGAAAACCTAAAAACAAAAAAGCCGGAAAAAAGTGCTAAAAAAGCACCTGTTACTCCACCACCTAAGCACGAACATTCAATTGATGACATCAATTTAAACAAAAGCATGTCAAAATCCATTGAAGAGGCTTTATTTTATCATCCAATACCAAAAGCCGCAGAATCCAATCAAGAGCTTGTAAATGAGTCTTCTATACTAAAAGTGGTGGTCCCAAATAATAATTCATCTGATGAGTCTTCGATATTACCTGAACCAGTTGATAATATTGAGTCCCCATTTAAAGGAATATCTCTCAAAGATTTCGAAGTCCATCGAAAAATTATACAAGAGCAAAATAAACAAAAAAAAGAAATGCTTCAGAAAGCTATTGAAGCTCAGTAAGTTCCTCATACTGTTTTTTTTTTACCGAATTTATCTTTATGTCTGTTTAGTTCGCAAAAAACTGCCGCCGAAGCGAAAAAAATCGAAGAAATCAAAGCTGAATTGGCAAAACTGGACAACGATTTGGCAACGGACGTGGCCGTTTTGAGGAAGCAAATTGATAGTGCATGCATTCATTATGCAACTATAGAGTATAAAAATTAAAGTAATTTTCGGGTACCTACAATATTTCATTTGTTTAATTTCAGAAAGCAATACAACAAAATTGAAGCACAGTTCTTGAAAGCTAAAATGGATCTTCATAACGCATCTGAAAAGAAGGAACTCTTAACAGAGCATTTGTGCACTGTCATTGCACATAATGAAGATCGTAAAGCTCAAAAATTGTCTGAGCTAATGAACAAAGTTGGTCTAACACCGTCTGGTGATAGTGTGGATACAAATGGGTTTCATAATGATGCCTCCATTTAATATAAAGTGAACCATCTGATATTAAATTAGTTCTTTGACAATGTACTCTCTTCGGTTGACCGTGGAAAGATTTCAAATCAAATTGTTGTGAAAATCTTAGCCAATTTAATTGTTAGCGTAAGTTTTATTTTGAAATGCAAAGCAATATATTTTTAATACCCGCCTCTACGTTATTGTACTTATAGTGCTCTATTTTATATAATTATTTTAATACTGTACCTAACTATACAAATAAATGAGATGATTTGTAATATAAACTTCTCTTATTCGAGACGGTAGAGTTGATAATACTGTATTTTTACAATACAATTTCGGGATGTCTGTACTACTTCAGTCGTAGGTACCTGGTTAATTATCTGAAATTATAATGGAAGAAATTGGACCTAACAGCTGGTGTTATAATACCATAAAATGCTTCGTAATTACGTTTTACGCTATCAATTGTGGTTGCTATTCAGACATACTCATTTGGAAAGTATAATACTCCGATTTAAATGACATTTCAAAAAGACATTTTTACAATTCAATACATATGAAAAACAATTTCATATGAGTTCATTACACACGGTGAAAAGAATAGGGGTATCACCTGATAACGCTGATCGTACAAAGATTATTCTGAAAATACAATGCTCTGAGAACCATTAAATCGAATACATATGGTACTCCAAATTCGAGTCGAGATTGAATAATTAAGTCCAACAGTAAACAACTTATTTAGAATTTGTAGAATGCAAATCACGCCGAGAAATCCTTCACACCTCTCAGATCATTCCGAACTGAAGCTACCTGGCTACGATGTAGTTCCACTATTCTTCTCTCACCGCGGTCTCGCTATTTACGTGCATAGTGATGTGACTTACCAAACTCCACCACAATGCGATCCTTGTTCCAATTCCAAATTATCCACTACTGCTTTATTCACAGAAGCTCCAAACTGGACAGCAATACGGTCTTTAACGAGTTTGATGCGCTGTCTAACACCATACAAAGAATTGTATCCCCGTATCCTAAGTCTGAAATGGTTATTACGGGCGATTTCAATATACACAAGTTCTGGGCAAACAACACCCGAAGGACGGTATTTTGAAAGCTTCGGCACAAAAAATAACTTAACCAAGCTTGTAAATGAGCCCACGCGAATACCTGATGTTGATAGGCATACCGCCAACATCACGGACTTGTTTTTGACTTCTCGCTATGGTAAGTACAAAGAGCCTCTAGGCTCTTCGGACCACTGCCTCATATCAGCTAATTCCTCGTATATCGACTACACAATCAAAGAAAAGATTCACAAAAGGATCGTATGGCAATACGAGAAGCCGATTGCAGCGGACTTAACAGCTTTTTTAAGAATTTTATGTTTCCTCGATAACGACGTGGATGCTGCTGCTGATATGGTCACAAACACTATTCTTTTTAAAATGAGATTCGGGCGAAGTGTATGAGAAAGTACCACTCGAGCTGTAAGGGGGCTGCGGCCAGCTCAACACTTCCAGATTGTGCTTTATCACCTCCTACAATTGAGTGCGTCGTATTTTCAATGGGACGAATCCATTTTCGCACTCTTGAAGTTACAAGAGTACTTAAAGATCTTAACATACACAATATATCTCCCCTTCTTCTGAAGAGGTGTTCTTCCAAGCTTGCAAAACCACAGCGTAAACTTTTTCATCAATCGCACGCTTTAGAATTCTTTCCGAACAGATGTAAAACGCGAAGTTTCTCTCTCCTTCTACAGAACCATTACACTTACATTCTTCTTTGCAAGGTCATGAAACGCTGATAAAAAATCAGCTCAGGAAACATTTCAAAACACGAAAATTTCTCAATGATCAGCAGTACTGTTTTCCTAACACTGGTGATTTAATGGTATGTCTCACCGAAAAGTGGAACCAAAGCGTACATCAATCTAGCGAAAGCAAGATAGTTGAACTTGATATTTCTAA
Source organism: Volucella zonaria (assembly GCA_963966105.1). Taxonomy (NCBI): domain Eukaryota; kingdom Metazoa; phylum Arthropoda; class Insecta; order Diptera; family Syrphidae; genus Volucella; species Volucella zonaria. The sequence continues at coordinate 12,835,124 of OZ014534.1, forward strand.
GGAATTTGACTGAGTTTGGCATCAGGCCCTTTTTTCAAAAATGTGTGGTTATACTCTCTTTTTAGATAGATTAGAAATTGTCTTTCGGAACGTTAAATTCAAGTTGTTTTGGTTCACAAAATAAATGGTGGTGTTCTCCAGGGCTCCATTCTGTGCCCGATACTCTTTTTAATTTTCATCAACGATCTCTTGTCTGCTACTTCGAATCCAATGTATTCCATTGCTGACGACAGACCTCTCTGTTTTTCATCTTCGTTCCCGAACTCACGTCTCTGCTCTTCGGCTGTAGAACAGGAGCGACAACATATTTAAGCTCATTAAATTCTGATATTACCAGCGTAACTAATTGGAGAACCACTAACAGAGTAGAGTTTAATGCTGTCGTTAAAGCGAAATTTAAACACCCAGTCATTATCTATGAACGGCAAGTGCCATCGTCTAAACTGAAAATCTTTCCATTCTCGGTATGTGTGTCAATGACAACTTACGTTGGAAAGACCACAATTTCGATGTCGTCAAAAATACTGCGAAATGTCCAGGTTTACCCTCAAGCCCACTTTCAGAAGCATTGTACTATGAAATATGGTGGTTCTTTCCTAAGCTGTACAACTTGCTTATGAAATGCGCTGCCAATCTGTTTATTTCCTAGTCATTATATTATTCAAACACTTAAAACCAACGTACATTGAGTACCTCTCTTTCTTTCTTCCCTAATTTTCTCTCACCCGCGCTGTGTACAAGCATTTTAAGGGCACTCAAAAACTTTTGAGCCCGCGCCGACTATAAAAAAAAAGAAAAACAAAGAAACCCTGTCAAAAACGCCAGAAACAAAATTGTAAAGGAAGCCCTCAATTTCCTGTGGTGGATCTTTCACCCCTATCCTTATTTCTGCAAGAAGGTTTTCAGGCTCCTCCTTGTACCCTTATGGCGTTTTTGTTTGGGCTTTTTTCGTGCTCCGGAGCACAAAAGTAACATAAAACTTTTTCTCCTCATTAAGAAACAAAATTTTGCTTCCACTTTTCATTTCAGAATCAAAATATCTCTCCTGGGTTTTATGTTAAAATGTACTAACCCATGTAAATATGTATGTATATCCGTCAAATAGTGCTGCGTGTCAAACTAGATATCTGTTTTCGTGCAATACCGGAATTTTATACACAATATATTTTCTCGAAAAATATTTTGATGAAAATGGAGAAACAACAACAAAATTCAATGTGATGAAATGTCGGATTTTACTGCACGTGTGTCTTATGTACGGTACTATTGCACATCTGTTTCAGGTATAGCACAAAAAAAGCCCTTGTTTGCTCGGCCGCCTACTTGACAATAGTTAAACAGAATATGGCTTGTAAAGCTGCTTAAAATCTATACTCAAGGATTTCTTAAACTAGTTTGCTTAGTGCTACCATCTTAGAAAAAATACCTTTGCTTACAGTTGTATTGCTATACAAATTATTTTAAACCTATGTATACTACGCAGACGAGAAAGGTCAAGATTGCGCTATATAAATAAACAAAATATTTATTTTATATTAAATCTCTCTTATAGCAATGATAGTTTTTGCAATTGTTATGTTTTAGCATCTGTCCTTTGGCCAATGAAATCCAGCTTTTTTTTTTTTTTTTTTTTTATAATTTACGCGCGCCAAAGGGGTTATGAATACCTTTACACTGTTGCCAGGGCGCGGGCGGAAAGGTAGAAGGAGGAGAAAGGAAAGTTTGTGATGTAGTGGTTTGGAACTCAGGTGTGTTTGGTTTCGATATTGACTCTCCAGGGGTGGGAGTCCGAATAGGACGGAGAGATTTTCTTCACTCGGAATTGGTGAGGTTGTGAATTTTAACGGTTGTTTTTTGCTTGAAAACCCTACAACAGCCAAATCTACATGTCAGTGTTATGCCTTCACACGCAGATTTTTCTGACTGAGTTCCAATTGCACAAATGAAAACTTGCCGTGGCTAGGATTCGAACCTTGACCTTCCGAGTGAGAAGCGATTGCTAGTACCACTACACCACGGCCACCCCAAAGCTGTCAAAATATTCAGTAAGGTTTGCCATTTCATCATGAATCGTTTTACGTTTGCCGAACGTACGCAAATTATTAAAAACTATTATCGAAATTCCGGCTCAGTTGTAAATACGCAACGTGAATTTCGTTGTGAGGTCGGTTGTCATCATTGCTTCAGTGTGCAGGCAATTCATCGTACCATGGAAAAGTTTGAGCGTGAGTACATTATTTTGGATCTTAAGCCACCAGCCAGACAGAAATTGGTGCGAAGAAGACCTCGGAATGTCGATTCGGCGTCGATCAGCTGAGTTGGTATAGCCAGAGAGTCAACCCGGCTTATTTTGCAGTTGGGCCTACATCTGTATAAGATTGTGGTAACGCAAGAATTGAAGCTGGACAACCATAGACAACGCCGTGGATTCGCTGATTAGGCGCTGGAAATGTTGTCCGATTTTGCTCAGCGGGTATATCGAAAAGTAAAATTGCCGAACAAGAATCACATGTGTTCGGCCAAGTATCAATGCATCCACAAAGATTGATTATTTGGTGCGGTTTATGGAGGAGACACCCTTACCGTCGATGGTCTCAGGTATACAGCGATGTTAACCGATTTTCTGTGGTCAGAGCTCGACAACATTGATATATACGAACTGTGGTTCCAACAAGATGGCGCTACTTGCCATACAAGCGACGCAACGCTTGAAGTTTTAAAGTAGAATTTTGGACTTACGGTGAGCGTTCATCAGTTGGCCTACTCGATTGTTTTCTCTGGGGCTTCGTCAAGTCCTTAGCCTACGCTAACAAGCCAACCACTTTGGACGAGCTCGAGCTCAACATTCAACACGCTATTGCCGGAATAACGCCGCACACATTGGACCGAGTCATCAAAAATTGGACCGACCTCTTGAAGCACTGCCAGCGAAACTGAGGCGGCCATTTGAATGATGTGGTATTATCCACATGCCGTAGCTTCTAAATAAAGCCAACATCAATTTTATATCTTACACCGTTGTTGTTTTATTCAAAGTTTTTTTCTTATCGCTCTTATTTGGTCACCCTTTATAGAAAGTTTTTTATAAAATGAATTTATCGCACTGAATGTTGCTTGGAAATGGCATCAGTACTCAAATAGAAAGCAGATGTTTAGGTTCAGCGAAACTGTTCAAAGCTAAACTCAATGTCAAAATTGTTTTTGTTTTGCTTAAACATGCTTCTCATTAGTAGCGAAATGGTGAAAAAATTTATCCAACTAATTACCGGCCAACAATATGAAATTCTTTAATTATGTTTAGTATCAGATTTGTACAAAAAAATTAGTTAACACAAATTTGAATCAGCTCTTGTGTAAATTATCCCACAAATTGTTGTAATTCTTCCTCATAAAGTTTAGGGTCTTCAATAAGAACATATTGTATTTGGTATCAAAATGGCCAACAGAGGACGAGGCGGTAAGACATCTTCCTTAACCCAAGAGCAATTGCAAGCAATGGGTTGTATTGGAAAAGATATGCCCCAAGTACAAACAGCTCCACCACCCACGTTTCCACCTCTGATGTCGAAGCCCGTCACAATGGAGGTAAGAATATGTCATTTCCGTCTTTTACATTTGACTCATAAAAGCGATTCCTTTGCTCATAGACGACTGCTTCCCAAAATTATCAAATTCTCTGGAAGGAGGACTTTCTTAATCATATGCGAGATTCACCATACTACATAATGCCAAAAGTTTCAAAAGCCAACATCCAGAGATACTCAGATCAGTATGTGGTAAGTTGTTGGTAGTTAGTAGTGGGCATATTGAAATAACACATCAGACTGGTAGGAACAGATCGACATCAGCAGTAACATCAAGAGTGGAAAATACGAAAGCACAATGTTTTTTTAACCAACGTGGATTTTTGCCGTTTTTTTTATGTCGCGCTTGCTGTTATATGAAATTACTCTTGGTAGCCCTGTTGATGGTCTGGTTTCACTATTATACATATTTAGACTGAATAATTAGATTGTGCCCATTACTACTGTAGATTATAAGTATGTTTTGATAACTTTAATAATAATGTCCAATGCACAGAATGCGTTAGAAAATTCGAAGACTAAGGCGAAAGCTGATATACCATGGCATTTAATGCCAATCGAATTATCTCCCATGTGGAAGAAACGTAAATCCAGTGGCCGGGAGAATTTATCTATAAAAAAGGCCAAAACAGCAAATATCGATGACAAATTAAAGGTACTGGAAGAAAAGGAAAAAAATGATAGCGATGCAGAGATCAATGAGAAAAAGGCTTCTGATTCTGAAGCTGAGGAGGAGGAGGAAGAAGAGGTTGGTTCTATAAATCTGTGAAGTAAATTTAATGCTTGTTTTTGTTTAGGATATCAAAGCCGACGACGAAATGGATGATGAAAACGACTACGGCAACAGTTACTTTGACAATGGAGAAGCATACAACGAAGAGGATGACAACTTGGACGATGGGCCAGTTTATTGATAAAGGCGATTTGAATTTTTACTTTCAGTAAAAAAAAAATTGTACATATTGTTGATCACAATTTGACTAAAATTTAATGTTTTTACCGCAAATTTGTTGTTTTTTCCTGCACATATATCGGTACAAATGTGTAAGCTTATTCGCGAAAACAATTTAAAATACATGGTACATTTGAAAAACAAACATGTTAACCGGTTATAAGAAACTGGTTCTCTATAACTCTCCCAAACTCATTAGTGTGCAATTATTTACAGCACATGCTGTTTGTTGTTTCAAAGCAGCTTTTCCGGGGAATAAATCCATTATACAATATTTTTCATTTATCATATGCTTTGCTGAAGTAGTATGAAAATTTGAATAATTGCAAATTTCTATCTTTACAGAAATTTTGTTTATTTTTATAATGCTTCTGAATATATCCTTCCGTCCAGCTGCGGTTATGGGGTTGCGTGGTAATGTTATAGGTATTCCTCGAGGATGCGAACGTACGTGCATATATCCTGCATGACCTCTTTGGAGCAAATTTTATATATTTGGGTAAACCTTGTCAACTAATTCTTTGGTAGATCTAATTTACTATCTACCTGAATCAAACCTTATTGGAAACTTTGCCATCACCAACACTTAGTATATAATTGAGTAGAAAATTTGTTGTCTCCACCTTCTAATTGAGCTCTCATATTTGTCATTACGTCTCAATAATATTCCAAAGTATGAGGATTTTAGAAACTCCTTTACAATATCTGCTCGTGTTCCTTTTGAAGTCACTGACAAAGTTTGGTGAAAATCACACGCAAAAACGGAAGTTAGATGTGCTATACTACCTTTGTCAAGTAGCTGTCGTTCCAGACGAAGCAACCGCTAAAACTATTGTTTCCGACGATCATACTTTTGCTAATACTAAATTTGTCAAAAGCATTTTACCCATTCTAACTGGAGCATCAAGAAAAAACGTTTTCCCTTTTCTGTTGACAATGGTCTCTATAATTGCGTCATTATGCTTGTCGTTGGTCAAGTACTTATGCATCTCTAATACAGCCATTAAGATGAGCAGTGCCATAAGGTTGCCTTAGGGCCAATTTTAAATGATTCCTTGAATTTATGTTACTCCGATACAAATCAAGTCCGATAAGGTTTTTTCACTTAATTGAAATACCTTGTCTGGCCTTAATTAAACATATCCTTTTTAAATGGCAAGTTCATGACATTGTTTTGATGACGAAGTCGATTTCGCATGCCGTCACATATATACACATCCATATACATGTACACTGTTGTGAAAAACATACCGGATTTTTCATTGAAGAATTCTATGGGACAGGAATACAGTAGGTACATTTGTTTGGCAATTTAAGAAGACCCATTGAATAAGTTTACAAATAGAAAAAGAAACAAGGAGTTGCTATTATTATTTGTAGAGTTTTATCAAAATCTGTAGCTCAACTCAATGCCGTGCCTGTGCAAAACATACCAGTATTTTCTTGCTCTTTAACTTGCTGATAATGGTTTTGGCTGAGTTATACACTTAACAATTTGTTTACTAATAAAATGGCTAAAAATAAATACAGTGGTGTGGTTAAAAATCTGTTGGGAGCGGATTTCAAGGCAGTGCTAAAACAAAAATCTATAGCTGAAAGAATAAAAGGCCAGCATCATTAGCATCCAAGCTAATGAAATATCTCGAAACAGGAAAACTTCTTAATGATTACGGCTTTCGTAGCAACAGGTCCACTGGTGATCTGCTGGCATGTCTCACCGGAAAGTGGAACCAAAGCATACATCAATCTGGTGAAAGCAAGATAGTTGCACTTGATATTTCTAAGGCATTTGACGGAGTTTGGCATCAGGCTCTCTCTTCTTCAATGGATTAGAAATTATCTTTCGGAACGTTCAATTCAAGTTGTTTTGTTTGGTTTCAAGTCCGATGTTCACAAAATAAATGCTGGTGTGCCCCAGGGCTCCGTGCTGTCTCCGACACTCTTTTTAATTTTCATCTTGTCTGCTACTTCTAATCCAATATATACCTTTGCTGACGACAGTACTCTCTGATTTTCATATTCGTTTCCGAACTCACGTCCCTGCTCTTCAGCTGTAGAACGGTAAGGGCAGCGTATGCCAAGCTCATTAAACTCTGATATTAACAGAATAACTAAGTGGGGAACCACTAACAGAGTAGAATTTAATGCTTCCAAAACAAAATGCTGCCTGCTGTCTTCAAAGCGAAATTTAAACATCCAGCCGTTATCCATGAATGGCACTTGTATCGTCGAAACCGATAAACTTTCCATTCTCGGTATGTGTGTCAACGACAATTTACGTTGGAATGACCACATAATGCTGCGAAATGTCTAGGTTTCCTCAAGCGATGTAGGAAATACTTCACCCTCTCTGATCAGGCCTCAATATATGCGGCGTTTAAAACCGTGCGATAAAACTCATAGGTGATACTAATATCACTCAAAGAATGGGCATCCTCGAACACCGACGTAATGTGTCATGTCTCATTCTGTTTTATCGCTATTTCCACCACCAATGCTCCATATAAATCACCAGTAGTACTCCGCCCATTCAGACTTTTAACCGTAACACCCATCTCGCTATGAATGCTCAGCAGTATACCCTCAAGCCCATTTCGGACGTACTCTAAAATATCGTGATTCTTTCCTAAGCCGTACAACTCGCTTATGGAAAGCCCTGCCTGGCTCTTTATTTCCTAGTGATTATAACCTTCAAACACTTAAAACCAAAACGTTCACTGGTACCTCCCTTTCTATCCTCCCTGATTTTCCTTCGCCCGCGCTGTGTGCAAACATTTTAAGGGTACTTAAATCCGTTGAGCGCGCGCAAATTATAAAAAAATAAAATTATGTGACTGCCTTTGGCAGAAATAAGTCCATTTACCCTTTTTGGCATTAAATAAATCGAAGTTCTGCACATCTTTTCAACTCTGCATCATTAAACCAAATCTCAATAAAGGCTGAAATTAGTTTGTTTTTGGTCGTACAAACCTTTTCTAAGCCTAGCATTTATACTGGCCCAAAGATTTTCGATTGGGTTGAGGCTGGCCATTCCAGTACTTCAATATTTTTCGCCACGAAGAATTGATTAATTTTCTTAGACGTATGGCATGGGGCAAGATCTTGTTGGAAAACTGAATTTTCTGTGGGGACTACTTTTGCATGGTCGGCAAGAGCATATGGGTCAAAACGTCTGCGTGCTTGATGTTATTCATGCCTTCGATCGGCTTTAAGCATCCAGGACTCATGGAGCTGAAACAACCTCAAAACATTACTTTGGTTGGGAGTAATATGACCACTTTTAAGGTACTCGTTGTCACTCCTTACGATATTTACATGGTAGCCCTGAAAATCGAAGTGGCTCTTATATGGAAAAATTACTCTTACCTAATCTTCTGTAGACCAGTACTTATGTCTTCCTGTCCCATAGCATCTTTTTCGCACCATAGCCTCACTGAAAAGCTGCTTTTCAAGCGGTCTTTAAGGGGCCTTCCTGCAACAGACGAGCCCACATGGCGGTGGACACCAATTCCCTTTGATAGTGAACGATAGTCTTCCAAGGATGAATTACGCTGTTGCCTAAACCTTGTCATTACATTTTCGTCCGCAATATCCCTTACGACCCGATCCAATGGATCCGGTAGCTTTGTGCAACGATAAGATTCTTCCTATGTTTGACTTTGGAGCTCTAACATCAGCTGAAATCTACTTTATGCTCTTGTGAGTGTGCTCAAGCGATAATCGTAGCCCTCTTTTCCCTAGAGATATCCATTCTCCAATCCGTATTAAACAAACCGAAAAATCTACACAAATTATGCAACCTACCTCTTCAACAGCCAACAGAAAAGCATGTGTCATAATTAATTCGAAAAACTCTTATCAAAGCCTTGAAAAAATAAATCAAAAACCACAGCCTACTAACGATTATGTTTATAAAAGTACCGGGCCCAAGTAATTCGCACAGCTTTATAGATTGAATGTTTCTCTATATATTTGAGGAGCTCACGTAGTCACGTAACAAACGATAGAGCTTCCTTTATACTGACTGTTCTAAAACATTGAAAACACGTCTTTTATATTTGTATCCGAACAATGAGATCTACTTATAAAATCTTTCCAACTAAAAGCAATTTGGATAATTCGTCATTTTTAAAAAAATTACATTTCTTTCGCAACACATGCTTGGACGGACATTCGTATACGTGCATCCGAGATACATTTATATTTGAACTCCCAGTAATTTTTTTTGTTTTTAGTTCTTATTTTAAACTATAACAAAATAGATTCAATAAACATTCATAATTTTTAAACGTGTTTTATTTTAGTCATGTAGCAATATGAAAGAAGAGCACACCACTGGCTTGTCCATGATACTAAGAAATCATTACCTGATAGCATTTATTAGATCCATACCTTCTATCATGCGTTCAAAATCAAAGTTTGAATCCAACCATACGAATATAATTACTAAATCTTTGTAAAAATTCGACTGCAAACCTCTATACCGCAGTGGTGAGAGCCCATTGCTGCTAATGTTCTTTATCCTTTTATTGATACGAGATTTCTATGACACCGAATAATAAACGAATAGAACTTACCACTGAGTCTGAATTCGGTGCTTCAATAGTTTATTGCTGCATATCTCAAACAAAAAATATTCTCATATTCTACAATTAATTTTTTCCTTTATCTCACCTTACTCATAAATGCAAAAAAAGACAAAACGATTGTTTCATAATTGAATTACATCAATCTTTTATTTAAAATTACTATTTTGTAACATGTACTGTAAAGACTAGTTGCAAACTCTAATCCAAAGACTTTGGTGGAGATGCATTCAAGAAAACAATTCCTGAAGACTTTGCCTGAAAAGACTCAAACAATCAATACGAGAAAATTTAAGAACTACAGGAACTTACAAAACTAATAGTACCAGCCAAAACCAAAACTCCAGCCAATAGAATGGTGTTGTATTTAGTATTTCTGCGGCTATGTTGTTCTTGCCAATCTCCTTCGGGCAACGGCAAATCATTCATTGTGGAATGCTGGTGGTGTCCACCATGATAAGCAGCACGGGATAAGACTCCAGCTGGCGAAAAGTGAAACGAAATTGTGCGAAAAGTCAGAGTTATGTAATTTAAGGTTAATAATGCTAAAACATTATCCTTACCGTTTCTAAGCAAAAGTGCATTGGCAACAACGTTCTTAGCCAACATGCTCATGATGATTATGGAATTTGTCCTAAGGAGTACAAAATACTACGGATTTAATCGAGTTTCCTTAAAAAGATTAAAATTAGACAAGCCCACACTCACAACCAATTTCGTGACAGCGGAGGAAAATACGATGTGCAAAACACTTTTTCAGTAGAACGAGTATCGATTCTGAGACTGACATTGATCGATTTGACAGCTTGTATTCTAAACATTTTTAAGGCGGATAATAAACTAAAATATACTTTTGTTTGAATTTTTTAAAAGTTGTGCGCATTAAGTTGTAAGGGCTTGTTATATACAATACCATAACCGATGTTTATTTCAAATACTTTGATTTAAGAATGTAAACGCAGATTTGATCTGTCTTAAGGTTATTCTTTATATACATTTCATACCTTATATACATTACACACATTAATATAAATTTCAAACATATTCAACCCTGATAGTTCAAACCAGTGAAAATAATTATTAATTCAAGTGTAACAATTGAACATTTTTTTCAACCGAACCGATAATCCAAAGTTCAACGAGTGAAAAAATCATTTATTCGTGTGAAAAAAAACATTCGAATACTTTTCCAACCCCAATAGTCCGAGGGCCAAAAAATCATTCATTGGTATGAAAGTCAAATGAACATTACTCCCAACCCGATAGTCCACACTTCATACGAGTGGAAAAACCATTCGAATGAAAAAACTATTCCAAACTCTACTTTTGGAATAGTAAAATTGCCACTTGTCTGTCTTTAAATATATCGTACTAAAAATGATTTGTTCGCAGTCGCTTAGCTGTGAATGGACCTTTAGCTCGTTTTACTTTTAAATTAATTTCGTCGGAGTATCTGGATGACTTGTGCTTAGTATCAGTTTTTTTAACATTTATATATTAGTCTGTTTACGTGCTATCTAAAAGTACGAACAACTATGAAATTATATGAAAAACTCTAAAATCCATTCGCGTATTCATGAATGAATGAATGAATTTTCCCTCCTCCAAGTCTAAGGAATTTGTTTGATCAAATCTGTAAAAACTCTTTTTTTTATTAGAAACTGTCATCGGTTATTTTTCTATTTCAAATTGAAATATTTGTTTAGCTTTGAGTTTTGATAATAATTAAAATTTTAAATGGAAAAATGTTTTTAGTGACAAAATATATTGAAGAACGGACTAATAAAACTAATATGCTCTGCAAACATCTTCAGGCGTCTACTAACACATTTAGATAAATTCGTTAAAGCTAAGTTCCTTATAACTTATTTTTCAAACACTTTTGAATAAAAAACAAGCAAAAAAGAAGTATGTATCATTTGCCTATCGTTTACTTTTTGATATCCTCACTCCTCCGAACTTAACACTTTTGGGTATTTTATCCAAAAAGTACGAGAACAGACTTCATATATAACCGACTTCAGACTGCTATAATTTCCAAACCGTTCATGACAGTGAGCTCAAATTTTGACACATGACAGATAATTTTATTATTTACAAGCTTTTTAAACGATTTGCGTCTCAGTTGTGTTGAAAAATTTTTATCCGCGATGGAATTCAAACGTGATAGTGTGATTGTTTTATATTTGGCTGCAAAACCACAAGTAGCTATCGTTAGAGCCCTCCAGCACCTCAACGTGAATAAATCATTTGTGTCTCGAACCATAGTTCGTTACCGTGATACTGGCAGCGTTGCAAAACACCATGACCTCCATGGTCATAAAAAAACAGTAACATCGGCAGAAATAGTTCGGAAAGTGAGGGCTCGAATTGAGCAAAATCCGCGTCGAAGTGGAAGAAAAATGGCTCGTGAGCTCAACATATCGTTGGAACGGATGCAACACATACTGAAAAATGAGCTTGGGCTCAAGCCATTGAAGTTCCAAAAAGCACACGATCTTACACCGCAACAGAAAAAAGTTAGAGTCGAAAGAGCGAAGGAGTTGCTACGCTTGCACGAAAGTGGTGAGTTGCCGAATTTGATTTTTTCCGATGAGTCGCCATTTGTTATCGAGCAATATGTCAACAAACAAAATGACCGAGTTTACTTGCCAGAGAGGTCCTTCGAAAATTTACACCTTCGGACGGTCACCAGAAAGCAGGCATCACCGATGGTGATGGTTTGGGCCGCCATAACCGCCATGGTCGCTCTCCGCTCATATTTTTGGACCGTAGCGTCAAAATTAATGCGATCGTATACCGTGAAACTGTCTTAGAGGCAGTATTGAAGCCTTGGGCAAAAAATCATTTCGGTCGGAGACCGTGGACATTTGAACAAGACTCGGCACCGTCTCACAATGCGCGCGTCAGATTGGTTAAAAAACAATGTTCCACACTTCATTTCTTCGACACAATGGATTGAAAATTCTCCGGATGCAAATTTCTCTGTCTGGGGTATTTTGAAGGCGAAGGTTGGCACCAAAAAATACCAAAGTTTGGACCACCTCAAACAAGCACTTCGCCGGGAATGGGCCAAAATACCGCAGAGCAACTTGCGTGCAGCGTGCGATGCTTTCTTCGGCCGTCTCAAGGCCATTATTCGCGCCAAAGGTGGACATATTGAAAACTACTGATACAATTTGAAAATTTATGTATTTTCCAACATTTTTTGCTTTGGCACAATAAAATTTATCAAAAAATAAAAAATTTGTAGCATTTTAAAAAGTTGGAGTTCGAGTCATTCACCTTGTATGCTGTCATTTACTTCCTTAAACGGTTGATAAGTATCAATATTTTAGTCAAGAGTATTCTCCATCTTTTATCTTAAATTAAACATCCTACCTATTGTGGATTTTCCAGTGCGTACGCTACGTTAGCAAAAACGTGATTGGAATGTGACTACTAGTATATTTTTCTACCCTGCAGATGTTGCTTTCCCATCACTTTTTTTATATAATAAACATACTTTTGTTTCACTTCATTGGCATCACATTTTGTAGGCAAATGTCTTAGATAATGTAATGGATTTTTAGAAATCCTGAAAAGCTCTTCTTGAAATATTGCTATTATTTGGTCGTCTATTAGAGTTTCCATTTCAGTTTTTTCTAGTTCAAAGAGAGTTCAGTCGGGTCAGCGGTAATCGTAAGCCGTAGTAGTCAATGTCCTGACAAATGTATTTTTTAAAATTTATTAAAGTGCAATACTCAAATAGCAGCACTCGTAATACGATCGAAATAGTCGTAGCGTTCATAGAGTTCTTGCTTTATGCATTAGAAAGTGCAATATGTATAGATAAATACATATATGTGAAAAAGACTGTTAACACTTAAAGCAATATAAATGTAAAAGTATGGCTAGCAATTACCTGCCCTGTGTTTCTCAGTATTTTCCCCATGAGGGTACATTTCAGAGATAAAGTTAACTTACACTCTAGATATAGCAATATCTTATAAATCAATTCCAAATATGAAGCATGCTGACATGCCAAAATCAGACTATCAGCCCTATCGGAGTATCCGTTCGGAAGAAATTCCGAAGCGAAAGTCAATTCCGTTCGGAACTCAAATTGCGTCCAAGGTATCCGTTTCGTAACCAAATAAATGAAGCATACAAACGCGTCCATATGATATAAACAGCTGTTTTAGTTCCATAACAGTGTGATATCAACCAATCGCTCCTGCAGGACCCTCGTCGTTGTTTTCTTTCTGAAATACAAAATCAACGGAATAGAATACAACTAATTATTAATTTTTTACTTTTATTACTAACAATTTTGAAGTCCTTTCCATTTTTCCTGAAATTTTCCGCAGCAATTCTTCGTCGGAGAATTTCGGAAAAAATTTGCCGTGTAGTTGTCAAAAAATGTTTACTTAATGCACCACATAGCACTGCGGTTATGTGCGTTAGATTTAATCCCTATTCGAAGCAAATTGTCTCGGTTTAGTAAGCGAATTGACTTCATTCAGGCACAAATGTTACCCACCTAATGCTAGACCGTTCCCTCTTGCAAATTTGGCTGCCTTTCAACAAAGATTTATACATGCTGTTTGCGGAGATCTGTTTCACAGATCGCTAAACCAAGATTAACCAAAATAATTCTCTCACGTCCTATAAATCTCGAGATTTACTATACAAAAAATTATCTCATAAAACGGAGTTGTGTTATAAAACTCCAAGGCAAAGAGTAAAGTTAATAGAGACAGTTAACGAATAGACGTGTTTTTTTGCGGGCAGTTCTATTTTGGTTTAAACCAAATAGGATAGCTTTCGAATAAGACTTTTTACTAGTGCTGTACAATGCTGGACTCAAGTAAATGAATTAGTGGATTTCATACAAATAAGAGTCAGAATCCAAGTACAATTTTTTTATTTCTTGAAATTTTTTTTTCTCTTTAATCAATTGCCTTTAATGTTCGTCGAAACAAAATGGCTATATCTCTCACACACACACCCATTTCTGGCAAACGGACAAGAACAAATACCCGTCTCAAAACGGAGAACTCACCTCGGCTATCATTGGTATCTCCAAGAAACACTGTGGATGATGCCAAAATGTGAGATAAATGGATAAGCAACGAAAAAGGGAATGTTCTTTTGCTCGCATTCCACAAATGTGGGACCCAATCTACACCCACACTACCAAAACATCCGCGCGCATTTAACCTCAAAATTTTACAGTTGGCTTGTACAAGTAGCTGTGAAAAAATGTCAAAATATGCGAATATTCGTTCATTAGCATTAACTGAGGTCAAAACAATCAAAGCTGAACTCGCAGGCGCAACAGATAAAATTCAAAACCTTGAAAAAACGCATGAAGTGCAAAGCAACAAAAATGATGCTTTCCTTTATGGTATACCGCACGCTCCAGGCGAAAACTATCATATTTTAACTACTTGTGCAATACACTTAAGATTAAACCTCCAACATTCAAAGACATTTATCACACTCGGTCAAGAAACAATAATTCGAAAGGCTCGGTAATCGTGAAAATTCAACTGCTATTTGACAAGAAATTTGGTTGAAAAGTAGCGCAAACTACCCAAAGATAAGAGGAAAAAAATTTTGTCTTTGCGATGTGGGACTCAATGCCACTGTCTGTGCCTGTTCACATTAGCGCGGGCAGGAAGATCGTCCGAAAGATAGGGAACGCTCTTTCTTGAAGTGGGAAGAAGAAGGGTTACTTGCACCGAAAATCCATTTCTAAAGGTGCCTGCTCACATTGGCGAGGGGATGAAAGTAGTCACCATGAATGTCGTGTTCACATTTTCATGGTGTTGAAAGACTTTTTGACAAGCGGAACACTTGAATCGGAACATTTTTAATTTTTAAATTTAAATGTCCGAAATGGGACGATATGGAAAAAACTTATTATATTATATCTTATTTTGTTTTAACGGATGAACCCTTGAATTTTTGATATTTTAATTTTTTTAATTGTAAATCTTTTGATCTGAATAATAACCAAAATGATAGGTGATGTGCACGATCTCTTGAAACTATGTATGAACCTCGTTCTTCTAGAAACAAAATATGTTCCTTTAGTATTCAACAAACATGATACTAGAGGAGTCACGTGATAACTTCACGAATGCAGATAGGGATGAAATTCTGCGATTAAAGATAAGAGTTAAGTAAGCAACAAATAGGGCTACAGCCACTTAACTGCACAGAGCTTACGCCCGAAAATTGATGAATTTACGGATTTGTTTGAAGGACCAAATGTCGATGTAATCTATGTATCTGAAACTTGCCTTTCTACATACGTGCTCAAAGGTATTGCAATCTCAGGTGCACTTCGAAGGCTGGTAGTGACATTGAATATATGTGTGTTGATATAGTATGCGGCGAAGACAAACTTATCATAGGAAATGTGTTTAGACCGAATAAAAACATAACTCTTACGCCATTTTTCCAAGGCGAGGGAGAATTTTTTGTCAGTGCATCCACACTCATAATCAGTTGCGCCTTTGATAGTAACCTCCTTAGAGACAGTTTTCTTCTTCATAACATGAGGGTATTTAATATGTTTCTAATTAATACTGTTAATAAATCCATTTCTGCGCAAGGTGTAGTATTTTTTCTTAGTGATGTGAATCATACATTGTTCAACGAACAGCTCCCAGCAGCTGCCTTTTCAAGGCATGGCCTAATATACCTGACTTTTGATTTTGGCCTGCAATGCACAGATATATCGTACACCTACCCAGACTTTAAAAGAGTTGACTACATTCTTTTGGAATAAGATGTTCGAAATATTGATTGGGAACGTATTTATTTCATGTCATCTTCAAATGATCAGATAGAATTCGTGAATCATATCATACAATCTCTATTCAATCAAGCTACAATCGTTGGAAATACACTAGGTTGGATGCGTATTGCCGAAGCTACTGTAATCTTCGTAATCAAGTCATTTATAAGGATAGCCGCAAAAAAAAAGGCTGTCTATGCAAACCGATTAAATCAATCCATAAGTGGACGGCAATTATGAAAAAATTATGACAACTGTCATTGGGAAAAAAGGAGAGAGTACGATAACTAAGGCGCCAAAAATTGATAACGGTTTTTTGTAGAACAGTTCAGTACATGCATTTTTTACCATGAGAGGGGTATCTATCTCGCCTCGTTTAGGAGGCAGGGGCAATTTAAAAAAAAAATTACTTAAAATGAAAAAAAAGTTATTAAAAAACAACGGCAGCACTTAAAATAAAGTACTATACCGGTTTTGAAAGCCTTTAATTCTAAATTTAAATTAAATTATTTATGTTAATAGTTTTTGAAAAATTCGCATGCAAACTCAAAATGTTGATAAGAAAAATTAAAAAAAAAAGTTTAGTATTGGTCAAACCCTTCACAACACCCTCTAAGAGATCTTCTTGGTAAACCTTTGCACCAGTCTTTACGCCTTTTTCGCAGATATGGAGAGATGTGACACCATGGTGAGAGACACCCCACCAAACCATTACGGAAGGGAGATGATGTCTACGTTGAACCCTTGGAACAACTTTTTTCGCTTCCTTAGATGGAGTCGCATCAATTTTGTCATTTTGTTTGTTGAAAACTTTTCATGGCCATTGTCCCCGTGCCAACGCAAAAGTCGCTTGCATCTTTCCAGCCTAATTTCTTTTAGTTAAGGAGTTAGAATATGACCCGTGGGCCGACGATAGGCTTTCTTATCCAGATCATCCTGAATCAGACTAGACATGATATATCCAATTCTTTGGACATGATCTTCTGCTGCCTAAGGGGATTTTTCCGAATTCGTTCACGCACTACCTTTACCATCACATTCGTATAGACGACGCGCGGACGACCACTTCTTGGCTTGCCCTCAACTCCAGACAATTCGCCGAAACGAGCAATAGCCCGATAAACGAACATTCTCGATATTCCGAGTGGTTTTAGCAACTCGAAAATTTTGCCAGCACTCTTTCCGCACTTATACAACGCTATTACCGCGACTCGATTCTCTTTAACGTCCCATTCCATGTTAATAGTTTGCAAACTGAAACCAAACTGACTCGTATTCTTCACTAATCAGTGCATGTGTTCTGAAAAAAAGTTAACGGTTTCCCGCAAGAAGTTTTGAGCGAAAAGTGCTGGAAATTGTGTAACAGAACTTATGGCAGGACTAAGTACAAACTAAAATAAATAAATAAGAAAAAAAAAGTTACTGTAAAACCAAACTCACCTTCTACACAAACACCATCAGATCAGAAGACGTCTACATTCAAAACAGTCAGTTATCAGATATCAAATAAATAACGGGTGACCAGATAGCAATGATAGTTTTTGCAATTGTTATGTTTCAGCAGCTGTCAAAGTTACCAATGACATCCAGCTGCCAAAATATTTAGTAAGGTTTGCCATTTTATTATGCATCGTTTTACACTTGCTGAACGTACGGAAATTATTAAAAAATATTGTCAAAACTCCGGCTCAGTTTTAAATACGCAACATGAATTTCGTCGTGAGGTCGGTCGTCATCATGGCATGCAGGCAATTAGTCGCACAGAGTGAGAACACTCTTTTGGATCTTAAGCCACCAACCAGACAGAGATTGGTGCGAAATAAAGAAAACATAGCCGCCATAGCGGCCAGTATCGAAGAAGACCCAGAAATGTCGATTCGCGCCGATCAGTTGAATTGTCATCGTCTGAGAGTCAACCGGGCTTATTTTGTGGTTGGATTTGGGCCTACATCCGTATAAGATTGTGCTGACGCAAAAATTAAAGCCGGATGACCATACACAACCCCGTGAGTTCGCTAATTGGGCGCTGGAAATGTTGGCTGGAGACCCGGGTTTTGGCCAAAAAATCATTTTCTTGGACGAGGCCCATTTTTGGCTCAGCGGCTATGTCAACAAGCAAAATTGCCGTTATTGGAGCGAATACAACTCACAAATGTTTGACAAATCGTCAATGCATCCACAGAGATGGACTGATTGGTGCGGTTTATGGCATGGCTGCATGAGCGGACCTTATTTCTTTCGGAATGAGGAAGGAGACACCGTTACCGTCAATGGTCTCAGGTATAGAGTGATATTAACCGACTTTCTATGGTCAGAGTTCTACAATATCGATATATCCGAGCTGTGGTTCCAACAAGACGGCGATACTTGCCATACAAGCGACGGAACGCTCGAAGTTGTGAAGGAGAAATTTGGCAACTGGGTCATCAATGATCAATTCGCTACCGCGATCATGGGATTTGACACTCCTCGATTATTTGCTCTGGGCTCCGTCAAGTCCTTAGTCTACGCTAAAAAGCCAATCACTTTGGACGAGCTCGAGGCCAACATTCGACACGCTATTGCCGGAATAATGCCGCATATTTTGGATCGAGTCATCAAAAATTGAACTGACCGATTGAAGTGCTGCCAGTAGACGAGGCGGCCATTTGAATCATGAGCTATTCCACACGTAATGGCATGAAAGTAGCCTCAAAATACACCCAGAATCAATTTTATATCTCACACCTTTGTTGTTTTTTTTATTTTTTTTCCTATTGTTCTTATCTGGTCACCCTTTATAAAGGCACCGAAATTTAATTTTATTTACAATATTTTCTTTGTTTTTTTATGAATTTAGGTCGAAGGTTGCAGCAAATTAATGCTCCTTTTATTTTTTTATCTGTTTTATTATGTTTTGAATATGATCAAAAAAAATTTTTTTTTGGTCAGTCCTATGGGAATTCCAAGTGACAGGTAATAACAACAACAACACTAAACGCTAATACGATTGTTAGAATACTCATCCTAACAATTTTTAAACGATTAGTATCGCTTCGAAATCACAGCACATCTTTTCGGGAAACAACTTTCGGTCTGTGAACACTTACAGAGTTTGAAGGAAACTGGTATTTTACTGTCATCTTATCAGAAAAGTCAAATCTGACGTTTTGGGTTTTTCATACAAAAAAAATAAAACAAGCAATTTCATAAATCATTCTTTTCGCGTTTTTTTTTTCTTTTTCGGAAGGGACATAAACAATTTTCAAACTTAAACCGTATTAAATATGTTAACCATAGGAACTCTAGCTAACATAAAGCATATTCTGCAAAAAGAACTGTTCAATAGCACGGGCGAAAGAGTACTGTCTGTGGTAACCGTCACAAAAACTCTGAAGAAAAAGAAGGCTTGTTATCTGTGCATCGTAACAACTCCTCCTCCTGTTCCGGTGGTGACGGTATGCCTTATCAAGCAAACTGAAAAAGAGGCAGATTATAAGAAGAAACGCTCCTGGCAATTAGATGAAATAAAATTAGTGGACGGTAAGAATGAACAATTCGAAACTCATGAACTTGATATTCAAGTGGAGAAGCTGTACAAGTGGTATGCCATCAATCTGCATGAGCGGCAGAATTTCCTAGCGGTGCTGTATAAACAAATTGGCAAGAATGTCCGTTCCAATCGGGCAGAGTTTCGAAATGTACCGGTGGCTTGGCTCACTGAGAAATCGCCGGAAAAAATCGCTGGGGGAAGTAGTGGAGAAAAAGCAACTCCTGACACCGAAGATGATGAAGATGGAGAAATTCTAGAATATCAAATGATTTCCGATAAGGAGGCCACAGAGTTGATGAAATTATTTTCAGAATGTGATTTTGCTATTAAAGATGCAGAAACTTTCATTGAACAACTTAGCAAGGAGCTACACGATTTAGATGGAGTAAAATTTTTTAAAGAACAATTTTGGGACCATCTCATTTTCTTTTGTTTAAAATATTTTCTACAGGCAAATATCCAGAGTGTTTTAGCTTCAGAGAAACAAGTAGTCATCCTCATGCAGCATATTGAAACTGCAGTTGGTGAGGCAGAAAAATTTGAAGAAAGGTTGGATGCATATGAGGAAATCCTGGGACACGTCCGAGAAACAATGGAAAAGATCGGCGGAAAGAATGCAATGATTGAAATCGCTAACAACAATAATATAAAGTTGATGAAGGAATTGAACCGCGTTATTGTAAGTCCTTTTTTGTTTTTTTTTTGTTCTTTTGATTGTGCGGTGATAAATCTCGTAGGTTTTGCAGCTTTAACTCCAATGTTTTGTTTTTTAATTGATTACATATTTCCTAATTGCAATGTAACAATATTACGAAGCGGACCTGGGCCTTAACCTGAGCTCAATAGCTATCTTAGATTCTTTGCCTCCAAAAACTATTGTATTTAACGAAATGTCTTACGAAGGAGACATATTCGGATACCATCCAACTAGTCAATCTGACAATCTCCTCCTCTAAGTTTCGTTTAGATAAATATATAAACAGGGCCAACTATCACCAAAAGTACTTTTCTCTCAAAGAAATCTTTGAACTTGCAAGCTTATTCCAAAACTTCTGATCCTCAATTTTATTGTAGCACTTTTCAGTAAAAAATTTTCATTAAATAATCAGTTTCCTTACAACACTTCTGTTTGGTACCTACGTATGCAGCATTCGTACCTTTGCCGCAATACAGAAGTGGTCCGAGTCACCAGGGAGGGTCTTTTCTAACTCTAAGCAATCTTTGGCAAAGTGGTGCTTTTCCGCAAGGGCATGAACGCAATTCAGCATTGACAGCGAAGGTTTTGTTTATTAGCATTGCTATAATCCACAAAACTAATGAAGCCCTCAAAGCCCCCAAGTACCACGAGTTGTATTACTCAGCTTTCTTCCAGTTTCAATGAAAGGTTGTGAGCCGGTTATGAACAGAGTTTCGAGCTTAAGACTGAGAGACCCCCTGTCAATTCAGTATAGTTGTCAACGAAATTGACTGAGTGTTTCTTGATTTGATTTGCGGCCCGGGTCAACCCCGGACAGATTTATTAATGCTTATTGCAAGCTTATTCTTAGAACTAACAATTTTCACTTAAAACTAAAGGGTGGGAGCGGTTAAAAAAAGTTAGGATGTGAGGCATAGGTGGAAATAAGATTGTTTTTAAGAGAGAGTTTGGTGAGATGGTAGTCAAAGAGAGGCAGAATATCGTTAACTTCACGAAGCATTCTAGACATTGGCTCCAAGTGTCTGTAATTCGTTCGGTGAAGATTGAGCCGGAAAAGTGGCACAGACCTAAGATTGCGTGGGTTGGTATTAAAAGAAATAAGTCGAAGTAAAGAAGGACAATCGATATTACCAACTAAAATTTGATGAATAAAGAGAATGTCGGCAACTTTTCGAAGTATAGAAAGGGGTTGTAAATTTATAAGTTTCAGCCGGTCGGTATAAGGTGGTAAGTTTTGGCTATCATCCCAGGGAAGTCCACGTAAAGCGAATCGTAAAAACCTGCGTTGAACAGCTTCTATCCGGAGGATGTGTGTTCTGTAGTAGGGTGACCAAACTTGGCTTGCATATTCAAGAAGAGGCCTAACAAAGGTTACGTAAAGAGATTTGGTAACATAAGGATTGGAAAACTCCTTAGACCAGCGCTTGATGTAGCCAAGGGCAGAGTTGGCTTTCTTTATTATATTATCAATGTGAGAACGGAAATTGAGTTCCTTATCACAGACAACACCTAAATCACGCAACTCGTTCACTAAGGGAACAGGCAGATTAAAGATTAGATAGCAGCGAGGTGAAATAGGGGGCCGCTTACGGGAATACGTTATAGCCTGACACTTATTGACGTTAAGCTCAAGAAAATTCTTCTGACACCAAGTACAAAATCTGTCAAGATCTTCCTGCAGTGGTAGGCTGTCTGAGGAAGAAGATATATATTTAAAGATTTTCATATCGTCTGCGTAAACAGATATATATGAATTTTTAATGATGCAATCAACATCATTAATGCCCAGAATAAATAATAAGGGACAAAGGTGGCTGCCTTGAGGGACACCAGAGGAGACTTTAATTGGGTCAGAAACCATGGACCTAAATAGAACATAGTAATGTCTTTCATTTAAATATGATTGAACCCATGTTATAAAGTTTATTTGGAAACCAAGAGCTTTTAGTTTCAGAAGGATTATATCATGTGAAATCCTATCAAAAGCTTTGCTGAAATCGGTGGCAATAACATCAACTTCATTTCCAGATTCCAGTGCACATAAAGTGCTTGATACGAATTCCGTCAAGTTGGTGATCGTAGATCTACCTTTGAGAAATCCGTGCTGGTTTTGGGAAACAATAGGTCTACAATGGAAAAGCATTATGTCATAAATAATGCTCTCAAAAAGCTTAGGTATGCAGGACAGCTTATCAATTGGTCGATAGTTGGAAATATCATCTTTTCGGCCTTTTTTATGTAGGGGAATAATAAATGACCTTTTCCAGGTCGAGAGAAATAATTCCTGGGTGATAGAAAGCTGAAAGAGAGCTGTAAGAGGTTAGGCTAAATGGCTAAATGCACCTCATTTCACATTTCTTTAAAAATATAGGGGGAAGATCATCAGGGCCGGCAGAATAGTCATCTTTGAGATTTATTATTTTATCTTTGACTTGCTCTAAAGTTATAGACACAGATTCCAAAGTTGTTTGTGGGCAGGTATTTAAGTAGGAAAAGTAAGAGTGGTCTGGCTCTTGGGAATGGGTGGCGAACGCTTGGCTAAAAAAAAGTTGCGAAGAGATTTGCTATAATTTGGGGATCGCCCGAGGACTTATCTACAAAATTCAGAGATGATGGATAGTTATCCGATTTACTTTTAGTTTTGATGAACTGAAAGAATCGCTTGGAGTCGGAAATGAGTGTCCGGTCCATTTGGTTTAAATAGTTGTCATATAGAGTTTGACAAAGTACAGAGAAATCTATTAGGGCAGACTGGTAGTAAAAGAAATCGATGTGGAAACGCGATATTAAGTAAGTATGCCAGAGCCTATTTCTCTTATTACGAAGAGATCGCAGCTCTTTATTATACCAGGGTGATGATGATGAGGGATTCTTTTTGGGTAAAAAAAGGTACAGATAGGGAGAGACATTTGAAAATTTCGGTATAAAAGAATGCGAGAGCATCGTTAACCGTGAGGTTGGAATTATCGTAAAGAAAGTCAAAATTGGCTATACTGATGAGGTTATTCAGTTTGAATAAAATTAAAACTGTAGGAATACTCATAAGAAACGCGATTAAGACGCGATTGTTATACGCCAACGTAAGAGAAAGGGGAGGGTGGTACCTATCCAACTTAGAAAGAAGATGTCTGCTTTCTAAAACGATGCAGTTATCTGTGTCAGTGGCGAAGACTAGGTCGAATTGTCTGCCAATGTTATTGGTGACACCACTTAATTGATACAGACCAGAGTCAGTAAGGCAATCGATGAAAAGGTTTTCTTTATCAGAGGTGGGATTTGTTGCAGTAAAGTAGGACTGGTCAGTCTGAGCCCATACAAGCTTAGGTAGATTGAAATCACCTAAAAAAATAACTACGTCGTTGGAATCAGCAGCATTAAAAATGCTGTCGATTGCATCAACAGCTAGCTGGTAACCTTGAATTGGTTGAAAGGGGCGAATATAGCAGCAGCAAATATATAGGTTGCGCTTGCAAATAGGAATTCTAGCGCAAACAAATTCAAAGAATGCAGTGGACGATTTTTTAAAGGGTTTAGATTCGAGACGAGAGTGTATAGCTAGAAGTACCCCACGGCCATATAAATTTTCCTCTTTATCTAGACCGTCTTCACGGTGTAAATCAAAGTCTTGAGTAAATAATTCATTATTCTTAATATTAGGGGTGAGATTGGTTTCTGTGAGTGCAAAAATGTAGTAGAGCAGAATCTGCGAATTAAGATATATAGCAGAAATCTTAGTTCGTAATCCTCTTACATTTTGATAATACAGGGACAGATATTTGGGAGGCTTCGGCAAAGAATTGATTGGTGGGTTAGGAGCGATGGTAGTTTTTGAAACTAGACCGTGTTGACTGGAGGTGTAGTATGCGTTTGGAACTTACGTGAGACGCAAAAGAAGAGAGATCATTAGCCACATCATCAGGAGTCATATCTAATTGCTCATATAAACGTATAAAAAGTTGCCGCAGATCATTGTGATTAGTGGGAAGGCCTTCTTGCAGAATGGAAACCATTGCATTGGTTTTCGTTATACCGTCTATACAGACAGAGTCTGGCTTATCATGTAGATATGCCAGATATAAACGAACATTATCGTATAGTCTGCGGTCTCGTAGTCAAGAGAGAACATACCGGCCATCTTCCTCTGAATCGATAAGGTGCTTGGTTAACTTTGCCTTTGGAGGAAGTATGGGGTCGAAAAAAGAAGGTGGTGTAGTATTAGGGTGGGACTCTAGCTTAGAAGATGGGGAGGGATTTAAAATATGGGAGCGGATAAAGTTAGGGTATGTCGTTTTTGTTTGAGTGGGATGAGGAGATGTTGTTGGGTTTTTTAAATGACTGAGAGGAGGATCAAAATTAAAAGATACACGTTTGGGAATTGGGTTGGACGGTGTGGAAGAACGTTTTGTGTATACGCGATTAGCAGTATGAAGTGAAGAAGGAGTGAAGAAAGGGAATGTCCCAACTTTAAAACTCCAGTTTGGATCAGGAGCCGTTTGTTAGGCTTTGGATTTTTTTTGTGAGAGTTGGTCTTCGGTAAAGGGTTAGACTGCTGTTTTTTTAGGTTTAGCGGGATTTGAATTACTGGACTTAAAGCTAGTATCCTTGCGATGTTTGTTGTTTTCTCTATTTGGTTTTAATCTTTCCATGGTTATTCCACCCAGATTGATAACGTCGGAAGCAGGGTTGATGAACATATATTCATATTTTAACGGGATGCTTAGCTTGAGGGTGTTGGTGGAGATCTTACGGAAGTTGATGACATCAATTTTAAATTTAGATTTGAAGAGACTAGTTAGCCTGGCTCGATCGAGATGTGTACCTCTTATTAAAAAGGCAACCGATTCGGTTTTGTTGGAATTGTTCAACTTTTTGATTCTCTTGTTCCACTCCGAAAGCGTCCATAAAGTTTCTACTCTGCCTGTGACCAAGCGTTTTGGTAACAATGTCATGAATCATTCAGTTTGCACATCCCACCTTGATTCGAATCATTAAGAATTCTTATAAAAGGGAGGAAGAAAGGAAAGAATAACTTTGTTTTTGAAATTTGTGTTTCTCGCATTAAATACATACATACATATCAAACACCACACGATGACGTCTGCAGCTAACACCCGTGGAAACTTAGCTCGAGCGCAACAACAACACGCAACCGTCTCGAAACCGTATTCGCCGCACATTAAGTCCAATAAGACCATCGATGGTAAAGCGGAACAAACACTTAGCTCATGCACACCGGCAGCCTCAACACACACATGTCTTTCCCTTGAAGAGTTTAATTGGCACACTGACTCTATCACTGCAACTTTCAAAGGAGAGTTGGATAAAATTATCACTCAAGATACATAACATCGAAATACAACTGACCGAAAACATCAATTACACTACATCCGCCATAACTGATTTGACCCAACGCACAGCCGCAACTCAAGGTAAACAAAGCTCTCGCCGGAGAGATTCCTGAACATGTTTAAAAAAAAAAAAAAGAATTCTTATCTGACGCTCTTGTTTTCGGCATCCCAAAACTCACTGATGAAAACTTGCACTTTACATACAATAAACTGTGCGATGCCATCGAGATATCACCACCAGCACTGAAGAATGTTTTCCGAACGAAACACCGCAATAACAATGAGGAACCACCTGTCATTTTCCAGTTCACCAGCGTTGGAAAAAGGAATAAAATGCTAAAAGCACTTTCTTGCTACCGAAAAAAGACAAAGCGACCGATCTCTTTACGCGACACTGGAATTGATTCAGACAGTCATGTGTTTGTAAACGAAAGCTTGACTCCACGAAATCGGACTATTCTTCAGCATGCAGTACGAATAAAGAAAAAAGGCCAACTGTTTTCCGTGCAAACGTACCTTGGGTCTGTGTTGGTGAAATCTACCGTAGACAGAAAGAGTGTACCTGTTGCCGACCTTGACTGTTAAACGCCGTTGCCAGATATGCCAGATAAACCATGATGATCAACAAAGACATGCAATTAATCGTAAACAATATTGATTTGTGTTTACCTTTATCTTACAACAGTTACAGTAATTATCTTTTTTTTTGTATTTTTAAATATTCTCTCTTTTACATTTGTACATCAATGGCCGAAGTTTATATATTTTCCCTTTTTATTAATCTCTGTTTTGCCTGTGTTTTTGCTTCTCCTGTGTCGGTTCTGCTCTATAGTCAACTCACAGCGCCAGGCTTCTCCAAACATGATCTGATATTCTTAACATATGATATCCAATTTGACGCGGCTAATCATGTTATTGCTTATAGAGATTTTTAAAACATTGATTACGGTCTGACGTTATCCAAATTCGGTGGGACTATATTTATTTGATGGCATCAGTTAATCAGCAAATATCATTTCTGGAACAAAATATTAAAACACTCTTCGATCAGCATGTTCCGTTACGACATATGGCCCTTGTTACCAGATCCCCCAATTGGCTTAATAAAGATTTACTAGATCTGATCCATAATCGTGATACTGCATACGCTCGCTGGAAATGATACAAACTCCCCGTACTCTACGACACTTATCGGTCCCTTCGCAACATAGTTGTTCTTCGTATAAGGGGCTGAAAAGCGGCGCCACTACGAACATTTCCTCAACTCTGAAACCCAGCCTGTGAAAGTTCTAATGCAAAAACGGCGCATACTAGGCAATGGGAGACAGCGTTCAGGTGCAACTGACGATGTAGACTGTAATGCTCTCAATTCGTAGTTTATGTCGGTCTCTGAGCCGCCAACTCAATATCAACACTCCGCACAGTTTAAGAATCAGCTTAGCGACTATGACAATATAGCAGTTTTTCAACTTTATTCGTTTTATCGATGAAGATGTAGTTGAAGCCGCGCTATCGGTTAAATCTGATGCGATAGGTTTGGATGAAATTAATCCTACATTTTTAAAACTCCTGTTTCCTTTCATACTCAAATACATAACAAATATTTTTAATCACGTACTTACCACTTGTGAATACCTCCTTTCGTGAAAAATTGCTAGGATATTACAGATACCCAAGTCACAAAGTCGAACTAACCCTGAGTATAGATCAATCACAATCTTACCATTTTTATCCAAAGTATTCGAGAAAACTATGCTAAAGAAGATGCAAGCGCATCTAAGCGACAAAACCCTCTTAAATCCCACCCAATCCGGTTTTCGCGCAAAAAGGAGTTGTAAAACTACACTTTTGCTTGTTGTCGACGACATCCGCAATGGCCTGGATACTAACTGTCCTACGTTCTTGACGTTGTTGGACTTCTCGAAAGCATTCGACACGGTGGACCACTTTCTTCTCTGTAAGAAGCTGCGGTATGAATTTGGATTTTCGTCTCTGGCAATCAAACTCTTGCATTCATACCTTACGGGCCGCCAGCAATGTGTGACAGTAGGAAGCCAAATGTCTTCGTTTCGTGGAGTTCGCGCGGGAGCTCCACAGGGTTCGATTCTTGGGCCCATACTATTTTCACTTTATGTGAACGAACTCCCACAACTTGTTAAACATTGTGCTGCCCACATGTTCGCTGACGACGTCTAATTAAACTCGCGTTGCCCGCTGGATATGCTCAGTATTGCCATTGAAATGATGAACGAAGATCTATAGATCATATAACAGTGGGCCCTCAAACACAATTTATCACTGAATCCAGCGAAGTCCAAGACACTCTGCATTTACGACGGGCGTTCAATATATTCTCGGTATCGATATGAAGGAAACTGCGAATTCAATTTAAATTGTTTTTATTTTTCAATATAATCTCCCCTAACATCAATGCATTTGTTACATCTTGAGATAAGCTTTTTTAAACCCTCAAAAAAATAAATTTCCTCCTCCTCCATTTATTGCCGACTTGAGTTCTTCATCATCCGAAAATCTTTTTCCACGAAGGCATTTTTTCAAATCCGGAAACACGAAATAATCACTAGGGGCAAGGTCTGGACTATAGGGTGGGTGTTGGATTTCTTCGAAACCACAATCTCGCGCAGCAGCCTTGGAAACTCGCGTCGTGTGAACACTAGCGTTGTCATGAAGAAGCAACACACCCGCTGCGAGTTTACCCCGTCTTTTCTTTTTAATTTCCTCCCGCAAATTATGCAAAGAGGAAGCGTAGGATGTGGCGTTGATGGTTTCACCTTTTTTTTTGTACTCAATGAGCAAGATTCCATTTGAGTCCCAAAAAACTGTGGCCATGAGCTTCCCGGCAGACGGAGTGATTTTGAACTTCTTCGGGGGGTCTGTTCCTTTTTTATGCCACTGCATGGACTCTTGTTTGCTTTCAGGGTCATAGTGGTGGACCCATGTTTCGTCCTCAGTAACAATTCGATCCATAACATCGTCCGCGTTCTCACTACACATCTCCAAAAGCTCTCTACAGCATGCGATTCTCACTTTTTTCTGAGGCGCTGTGAGCATTCGTGGCACCCACCTTGCACTGACCTTTGAAAGGTTAAGATGGTCATGAAGAATGGTGTGAATGGTACCAATTGAAAGCTTGGTGATCTTTGCCATCATTTTCACCTTTATTCGGGCATCCTCAAGAACAAGTTTTTCGACTTCTTTGATGCTTTCTCCCGTACAAGCAGTAGCCGGGGCGCCGGAGCGGGGGTCGTCTTCAATGCTCTCTCTGCCTCTCTTGAACTCACTTGACCACTTTTGCACAGTTGATAATGAAGATGCGGAACCCTGGTAAACAGCCACCATCTCTTCATGAATAGTTTTTTGACTTTTTCCTTGCTTAGTGAGAAATTTAATTACAGCGCGATGCTCAATTTTCACCATCATCGTCTCAGTTGCCATTATGATTCTGTTTAACTAGAGATAAAACGCGAATTAATAATCACATTTATATGAAATTTTACATGAATGCACTAAAATAATAGTATTACTTGATAAATAAGTCAATTTATGTATACAACCACAGCTTCACCCCGATACCGAGAATAGTTTGAACGCCCCTCGTATAAGCAGTCACTAGATACTACCACTTTTCCATCAGTAAAATTAGGGCAGTCATCCATAGAATACGTCACGAAGTCTCGAAATCTGGGTATTGTTTTCAATGATACTCTTACCTGGACAGATCATGCTGCAACTGCTAAAGGTATGTAATGATCTCCGATTGCTATGGGCAACGCAAAATTCTTTGCCAATCAAAACTAAGATGCTACTTGTTAAGTCCCTTTTATTACCTATATTGCTATATAGTTGCGAAGTTTTCTGCCTTGTTGACTATAATACTAGGCGTAAACTAAATGTCATCTATAACAACTTAGCAAGATATGTTTTTAGTAAACGATACTTCGACCACATATCAAGTTGCTCTCTATAAATAATGGGCCTCAGCTTCGACAACCTCATTAGGTTTAGAACGCTAATCCTCTTGCATGGTATTATACAGACCCAACAGCCTGAGTATTTGTATAGCACATTAATTATTATTATTATTATTATTATTTATTAATCTTGCATAAATACAGAGAGTAACATATTTAATTTCAGCTTTAGCACCTTAGGCTTTCTGCTGAGATTTTTACAAAGATAGTATGTATAACACAGATAGTATACCTATAGATTAAAGTTAAGTACATAAATGGTTTTGGTAATATAAGTCTTGGTTAGAATAATTAATGTTAAAGATTAGTAAAGTATATATCGAATATAAGTAGTTATAAATGTTGTAATTAGTAACAAGGAAAAAGTATACAATACATATATGGAAGGGGAATGTGGAAATGGTTGTCAATGCACAAAGTGAAAGTAGTATTCACTTTCCCTAGCATTCCCCCGCCATTCCATCCCCTACTCGGCAAAACGAGTTTGGTTAAATTTTATCTTCTAGTCCCAGTATTGACAAAATTTTATAAACATTTCTAATATTAAATTCAGAAGGAACACAGAGTAAGTTTAAAAGCTTATTATTAAATAATGATAAACTAAGATGATTGATTTTACTGCAGATGTGTTTGATTGAAAGTGTTTCATTTGTATAGCACATTAAATTTTGCGAGTTCACAAAGAACAGCCATCATCATTCGCCCTCGATCCCATTGCTTGCAATCTGAGCGCTCATTCTTCGTCCATGCCACTTTCCTATGGAACTCATTACCCATTACACTAAGGAGAACCACAAACACAATCCCATTCAAAACTTATCTTTTTCAACACCTTGTTGTTGTTGTTGTTTATATGTAAAAATGTTATATATTTTTATTGTTTTTGTTATTATTCACATATGTAGTTTCCAATTAAATTAATTATACCATATGTAGTCACCTATTTATAACGTTAAATTGGCTTTCAAACCTAAAATTTTTGTAAGGCCTGTACATATTCTTTAAATAAATAAATACAAATACTGCTTCAGAAAATGTTAAGAGCATTCGCATCGATATATATGTATATTCCTGAGATCACAATATTAAATCTGCTTACCGCCAAGCTGTTGTAATGACAAACTTATATCTTATGACATCTGCCAAATCTTGATAGTAATACCATTCAAGTTTAAGATGACAGATGTTGTTTTTGCAGATTCACGTTTCCTGTATAATTATGATATGATACTTTTTGTATTCAATACGGAAACTCTGTGACATGAGGATCCGGTAGTGACATATAAGGAAAATATAATTTAAATCTGAGTAAATCTTATAGTAAAATGCTGAGTAATTGTCTCTTATTTACATATATTACATTTGTCGAAACCCACAATGAAAGAAGAACACATCAGGACATCCCTCGTTTGCGTGAGTTGACCTAGGGATCCAGCGCGTCGGTTAGGTCTGAAAACCTCAGTATTCGTGGCTTCTAGGGTGCGGTTTTCAATTCACAATTGTTTACCCATTCCAGGATTTGCTGCGTCGAACATTTTACTCCGAGGGTTTCATTTTCCACATAATACCAACATTTTCCGATTAAAATAACTCCCACAGTTCGTGTCGCCGGTGATAATACCACTATAACCACTCAAACTTCCCGTTTCAAAGTGTCAAAAATGTCTCGCTATTTCCCTGGAAATTAACTTTCTCATGACGTCCAATTTACATCCATGAAAAGGCCGCACCCTTTATGGCTTGCACCACCTTGTGTGTGGTATGATGAATTTTTACCTGTGTCGCTTTTCATGCCTGTATCGCATTTTTTGGCAGAAAGTAAGGAATTTGCCCAAAAATTCTGCAGGTCTGCGGACCATTGGTCAAAATCGACCTAGAAACTCAATTTGCTCCTTGACCGTACATATATAAAATATAGCGTTGTCTGAAATCGAAATCCAAAACTATACGATAGCTAACCCTATATATACCGTTGCCAATGTTACTATTTATCGACGGCTTGAAAATAATTGAAAATATGGATTACGGCAGTACCCAACTCTCTGGCGGAGAACGTTCTCCTTCAGATGGGTATCGTAGGGAGCAAGATTTTCCAGCGCTTTCTGTAAATATCTAATTAAATCCAATTTTGGTGTGGGCTAAAGCCTCCATTTATTAGGCTTAATATAAACTTAATCTAACTTAAAATCTAACACTTAAAAACTAACAAAAAGACTTAAAAACTAATGGATCAAGGGAATAGTAGAGGATATCGAATTTAAGACGAGGAGTGCCCAAGTTGAAATCAGAAACGGACAGGTTTGAGTTGACCATTTTGGAGCACTGTTCTTCTTAAAGTTCCCCTCTGGTGCGGAGATTGGATGGTTGGTATTCCAGTTTTCTTTTTTTAAATAAGTAGATACTCGTAAGTTCTCTTTTGCTCTTTATCCGCCGTAGTACCTTTTCGGTTATTATTCTGTCTATCCAAAAAATGCGTAGTATTTATCGATATGTCCACATTTCGAGTACTTCTATTCTATTTTTCTTATCATTGCCCTCTTTACCGCCCAGGTTTCTACCCCGTATAGCAGTACCGACCGAATATAGCATTTGACCATCCCCGTTTTGATTTATAAGTTAATTTCTCTCCTGCAAAATACTTTTTTTCATTTTACAGAAGACCACCCTCGCTTGTTCTATTCTACACTCTGTTTCTTTATTAGGGTTAGCGTTATTATTAATTATCGCTCCTAGATACTTGAAATTGCTGACTCTTCTCATGTTCTTGTTGTTTATTTTTAGCTCAAGGCTCGGTATTTGTTATTTCCTCGTTAATACCAGAAACTTTGTTTTGGCGGTGTTTATGCGTAGTCCGTAGTTGTTACTTATAGTACACTATTGAGTCTATTCATCATATTACTTTAAATTTATTTCTATGGCTTGCTGCCACGATAGCATCATCCGCGTATTTTAAGTAATTAATATGCACTCCAGATAAGTAAACTACTCCTGTCACGGATTTTTAAAATGTTTCTGCAATTAAAATTGCTATTCCGAATCTGTTTAGGTTTGTGTCATCGCATGCATAGTACAATGTGTAACCGTTTTTTAATATATTGGGTGATTTTTTAAGGGTTTTATTTGAGTTATTGCAAATCCCGGGGGAGAAGGAACTAAATTGTTTAAACTATTTAAAGCAAATGCCGGACTGCCGGCAAAACAACAAAAAAAAAAAAAGAAGAGACGACAAACCGCAAGCACACAGGTGGTGGTTGATGAGCGAATGGAGTGGACTGCACAAAAGCGAATGTGAGCCCAAGAAGGAATCGCAAAAACCGGAATTGCAACAAGCAGCTGTTCGCTAGCTGCACACACCGGCTGCTCAGCAAGGGGGGGGGGGGTTCGGGAAGATCGCTCAACACAAAAACTGCTAGCAAACACAACAGGTAGGCGCCACCCAATTTTTAATTCGAAATTGGAAAACAACTGGGAAAAAAAACGCACAAATTATCTTTTCCCTGATGGGGACTTTATCGTTGTATATTTTTCTTTCCTTTTTTTTTGGGGATCACAGGGTATGCCGAAATCTTTATCAGAAAAAGTTACTTTAGTTAATTTAGATTTTAACGGGTCGGCCAACGGAAGGCCCACAGTTCCGCGTTGTCGTACCGGTACGGCTAGCGGGTCGGTGCAATTAAGTAATCTAGCTGTTTTACGAACGGTTTCACAATAACGGTGAGAAGGTTTACAAGACACGGTTTTATCGCCAAGATGGTCGATATTAATTGCACAAATATGTAATATGTTATTCAAAAAGGGGGGTACTTATCTGGTTTTACGGGTTTTCCTGCCTATGCGGGGTCGCTCTCTAACTGGGTATTCTGCTGGTGGAGGAGGGTGAGCCGTCTCCGCCACAATTACCGACTTTCGTCCGGTCGTATCCGTTAGGTGTCTCTCGTCCTCGATTTGTTTTATTTCGTTGTTCTTGTTCTCGTTCATTTTCATTTTCTTGTTCGTGTTCTTGTTCTCGTTCTTATTCTCGTTCGTGTTCTTCTTCGTTTTTTTTTTCTCTTCAGGGTTTTTTTTTTTTTGTTGTCGTGTTTTTTTTTTTTGGTATTCGTTCTGTTTTTTATTTGTTGGCTCCTGCCCTTAAGACGATAAGTTATCGAATGACCTTATCCGCCTTTTTGGCCATCGCCGCCACTCATACGCACACACACACACATGGGGTTCCGTCAATTCAACTGTTAGAGCAAAGGGAATCACATCCAGAGCTCCAACAGCTTCTCACTGAATCCCCAACCAATCACACCAGTCGATGTTCTATGTTTGTGGGTCATGTTTGTTTGTTCTGTTTGTTTTGTCATCCAAGTGATTGCTTTGGTTCAAAGCCAGCCCTCTGACCCGAAACCAAAGCTAAGGTTGAGAGCTTTAATTGAGACGGGTAGGGGGTTATACAAATTTATAAAGCTGAGGCAAACAATATAAGGTATGGTGGGCTCGCGGCCATTGCTGGTTGTGTTGACCTCTCCGGGCATCAAGAGGCGGACCGTCCGTCCGCTAGAGTCTCCAGGCCGTCCGCCTGGCTCTATCAGGGGTACCTATGTGGTCATCTCTGGAGCGGTAGGCCGGGGGAGGGAACTGAATTCAGAGGATCCAGTGAATCCCACCTGTACCGTGGCATCCAGAGCATGACGGGAAGAAAGAAAAGAAGGGACAACACAACAGACAACAGATGGAAAAGGGAGTGGAGGATTTTTGGGGCGTGATTTGCACGCAACAGAGTTGATGACTCATTGCTTGCAATTTACTTTCTAAAGATTATTTCATGTAAATTTTTATCACAACTACGTGATCCATACGGAGAGTCCGATTTTGAATCACTTTTTCGAGCATATTACCTGGTAACTCTCTAATAACACGTGTAATGTTGTCTTCCAAGGCTGCAATTTATCGGCATAGATGAGTTATTTGACAGGTTCAGCTCGTTCATTTTGGGCAAAAAATGCAAAAAGTTCGAAATCATTGAACGATAGTGGGCGCCATTGACGGCAACGTTGTTCTCACGGTTATCTTTGAAAAAATACGGGCCAAATTATCGCCGGATCATAAACGTACCAAACAGTGCATTTCTCCGGGTGCATTGGCAGCTCTTGTATTGCCTGAGTTTGCTCATCACAACAAATACGCCAGTTTGGTTTATTAAAATACCCATTCAACCAGAAATAAGCTTCGTCGCTGAAGTAATTTTTCAGTAAAAAAGCGGATCTTCCTCCAACTTTTCTGAGGCCTACAAACCGAAAATTCGACGCTGTGGCAGGTCATTCGGCTTCAGTTCTTGCACGAGCTGTATTTTGTAAGGTTTTAGACAAATCACGGTCTTCATTAACACTGACGGATACAGCATCAATATCTTTGTACCTACGCCTACGGGTAGTTAGCTTGATGTCCAATAGCGTGAAATTGGTCCGAAATTTGGTCACTATGGACTGAGTTGCTTGCTCAGTAGGTCGATTATGACGACCGTAAAATGCTCGAAGTGCGCGAAAAACATTTTTCACATATCACGAATTTTGATAATAAAATTCAATAATTTGTAAGCGTTGTTCGTGTTAAGTCTTTCCATGATGAAATGGCAATGCTAACTGACCATGTTTGGCTTTGACACATGTCACGAATCTGAGCTGTCAAAAATAAAACACAGAAAAACCAAACAGAAAACAAATTAGCCTTTACCTCCGTTTCCAATACATTGCACGTGGGCACTCCCAAAATATTTATTTAGAGTCCCTTCGCTTCTTTTATGGCCTGTTTGGTACAGGCTTCTTACATTCCATTTTCCTATACATATTTGAAAATCCACCGGGGATTTTTAGCACCCTCTGGGCATTTAAAGCCTGCCGGCGACGGAGGGCCATTGTATTTTTTTGTGTCTTCATGATGATTATTACTAGTGAGTGAATTTATATATCTTCAATATAGGAAGCAACTCGAGAGGTGGTTTTTCGTTGCCTTCCTCTTTTTATTTTCAGTTCTCCTTTTCTTTATTCATATACGAGTATTTAGTTGCCTCTTTGTTTAATTACTCCTTTTTCATACTTCTTTTTCAAGTTAACATTTTTCCTTTTTCATAGCCATTATTTATATATGTACGAGTACATATATATGTATACAGGGTGTTCCAGTTTAGCAGTATAATCCTTTAAGGGCATATTCCCGAAGTTCCGCCGAACAAAAAATTGTCGGACAGGGGAGGGGGGGGGGGGGGTCTGTTCTCACTCCATTTCAAGTTACAGCTCATCAAAGTGGGTGATGTCTAATTTGGAGGTGTAACTGCTTTATAATTTCTAAACTAGTAAAGGTACAAGAATAGTTTTGGACATTTCGGAAAGATAATTTAGTCGTGCATACAAGTCTTAAGTGCTTTGGGTACATCTGTGCAGCAACAAAAAAGTTATGCCTCGTTCAACTCAAAATTATGAAAATTTGCTGTTCCATTTGTTTACTTAAAATGCATTTTTCTTAAAATTTTTACTTAATAAATTTTCTGAATTTTATGAAATTCTAATTCTTGCAAAATTTCCTAAAAATTATGTTTAGAAACTTTTTTATGTATGATCAACAGATTTTGTAGTAAAAGCCATTTTTCGTCAATTCCAAATTCCTTATAATTTTTTTTTTTTTTTTTTTTTTTTAAGAACAAGTGGGTATGAACACACTTATAATGCCTCAGCATGTGTTAAGTTTTTTGGAAAATGGGATAGAGAGAGAAAGAAAGATGTTTGGGCTCAGTGGTTATTTCGCTCCATGGGTGGCATCCAACATTTAACGGGAGACTAAATTCTTACTGGAAGTTGGCTTGATGCTGATTTCTAGTCAACTACTCGTCTTACTTGATTTTCGTGAAGTATACTAGGTGGAGTGAAAAGTAGCCTCCTTGGGAATTAAAAATTTTTTTTTAAATGTTTATATTATTTGACGGTGTAATCTGACGGAGCATTAGCCCCATAATATGTTATTTATCCAACTTTTCTTTTCTTTCCTTCGCCGTTTTGCCTCTCAAAAAATAATGTTGTATGAGAGAACGAAAATCGTTTTTGTCCATACTCAACATGATGCCAAACACGTCAACAACAATCAGCTGTCAAAACAGAACTAAAGACAGTATCGCACTGAAATTTATTTGCCTAAATATGAACGGACTTCAAGGCACCATAACCTTTTTTGCAGTAGTACCGCATTCTGGCGATCAAGGAAGTCACTTTTCACTCCATTTAGTATTTAAAATTTTTTTTATTTAAAGTTGTGGTTTATATCGTTTTAAAAACCATATCGGTGACGCTCCCCATTGTCGATGCACTGGTTGAACCGAATTCTGCTATTTCTTATCACTCTCTCCAGCATATTGATGGGCATGTTGGCCGTTTCTTCCTGGATGTTTCTTTTCAGGTCGTACAGATACTATGGGTGGTTGGTATAGGCCCGGGATTTCAAATATCCGCACAAAAATAAGTCACAAGGGGTCAAATCGAGTGAACGTGAGCGCCGGGAAGCGCTCACGCAACATAGCCATCAATGCCCTTGAAGTATGGGCCGTTGCTCCGTCCTGTTGAAACCATATGACTCGTAAGTCAATTTCATCAAGAGCAAACGCTTGTTTGCGCACCGAACGCCCGGTGTTCACAAAACTACAACGCTTACTGCTTCGTTGTTCTCAGGTGTTCTGATGGCACGAGCGTCCCATCTCGTTTCCTTGAACGTTGTGACTCACTAAAGAATTGATTTCCGGTCCGGGACAGGACCCAGTGGTACAATATTGAAGCGATTTCCGAAGGCCCGCTGGGTTGAAACCACCGAACGGCTGTTGGAGAATAGGCAAACGCACGCTGCTCGTTACTCCAACGCATGATGACTACTGAAACACAAGTTAGCAAAACTTCAGGATCCACTCTCTCGAACGAGACCACGCACGGCCGCTGGGGACTACTATCAGCTCCAGAGCGCTCATTTTAAATAAGGAAGTTATCTTATCGCACCTTGTATATATTTATTTTTAATATTACATATTATTACTGTTTTTTTTTTACTGAAATTAAAAATTAAAATAAATATAATACAACAATTCGGATCATACGGGAGATAACCAATCGTTGTAACCAAATATGGTGGGTTGGTATATAAATAGAAGAGACGAGGACACGTCTCTCATCGATGGTTAGTGTTGAAGGCAATAGAATTGTAAAGGGAGCTGCAATCCACAGAACCAGAGTCGATCAACGAAGAGAATGTCAGTTACGTCTCTGCGTTTTTCGATAGTATTCAAATTAATAAGGGCAGCCCTCAAACAGTAAATCGAAGGAAATGGCGTTGAATGTTCTCATGTTCTTGATTCGGGATATATGAGTTCGCTGAAAGTGGGACTATACTTGGCTGATATATTCAAGGATGGGTCGGAGAAAGGCAATGTAATTTAACCTATCAATCGCCACTTTCAAATATTTCACAAAGATTACTAGAAAATAATAAATATTATTATTATAGACTCATATGACGCCGAAAGCCAAAATTAACCCTCCCACCCAAGTTTCTTCCTCTGACTCAACAAATTTAATAAACCTATCAACAAAAAATCTATCCAGGACTGATCTTACAAAAGTTAATACAAAAATAACAAAATTACCACACGATCTTCTAAAAGTCAACAATTACCACAAACTACAGTTTCTTATTAACGGGCATAAACACTCCATAATCTTTCTGCAAGAAACCCACGTTAAAAATAACTACCATTAATTCCTCTAAACAGGGAACATGCCTTTTAGCTTACAAGTCAATATCACACGAAGTTAAAACAATTACTTCAAAATTGTCAGCTATAGGAGTTGAATAGAAACTCCAACTAAGCTCACAATTGTATCTTTATACATCCCACCTGATCAGCATTTTTTAACATCCGACCTCGAAGATGTTTTAGATGGTGTTAACACTCCAGTTCTTCTCACAGGGGATTTTAACGCTTGGAGCCCATCTTGGAGCTCTGTCACTGCTAACCACCGTGGCAAACGTGTTGCGCATTTTATCGCTAACTCAGGGCTAGCGCTCCTTAATGATGGGCGTCCTACACATTTCTCCACGCACAGAACCTTCACCCATATTGACCTATCCCTTATAACAACTTCTCGCATTCCAATGTCATCTTGGTGCGTATCTGACAACCTTTATGGAAGCAATCACTTTCCGATTTTTATTTTCCTAACGACTACCTCCCCATGCACTCACCTTAAACATCAAAACAAATTTCTACTTGGAAAAACAAATTGGAACCTACGAGTATATCAAACATCTCTATGCGGTCAGTTATTATCTAGACCAGTTTCAATTAATATCAACAAAGAAGCCGCGCTCATCCAAAAATCCATACGCGCGGCTGCTAACCTTACCATTCCTCAAACTTGTAACAAAACATTTAAAAAGACAGTACCATGGTGGAACAAAGAACTAGACCTCCTGCGAAAAGAAAAGCAAAAAGCTTGGGTAAAACTTAAAAAACATCCAACTGACCACCATCTTGTCCTTTATGGAAAGTTAAACGTCAAATTTCGAAGGATAGTAAAAATGCAAATGAAGGCATGTTTTGAAAAATTCACTTCAAATATAAAACCTACTTCATCGGCACATAAACTATGGACTGATATTAAAACTTTAACCGGCTCCTACGTTCCACATTCAATTAAAATTATCAAAACAGCAAACAGAACTTTAAGTTGTTCATTAGAAATTACCAATCATTTGGCTCTTACTTGGGAACAAGCAGTTGAGGACTCAAAATTTCACTCCCAATTTTTAAATGCCAAAAATTAAGTCCTATATTGCTCTAATCTTTTGTAGATGCCTTCTCGTTCAGCAATATCCCTAGAATGTCCAATAAATCCCACTGAACTTGAAAGCTAACAACGCTAAAGGCAGAACTCCAGGTTTTGACTGCATTTCCTATGATATGATAAAAAACGCCGCGATTCCTCTGAAATCCAGTCTTTTTTGTTTTTTTTTGATAATTGGCGCGCGTACAAGGGATTTTGTGTACGCTTAAGATGTTTGCACATAGCGCGGGCGAGGGGAAGTTAGGGAGGGAAAAGGGAGAGGTACCGATGTGCGTTGGTCTTAAATGTTTGGAAGCATTACATAAGTGAGTTGTACGGCTTAGGAACGAATCACGATATTTCAGAGTACGTCCGAAAGTGGGCTTGAGGGTATACTGATGAGCATTCATAGCGAGGCGGGTGTTACGGTTAAAAGTTAGAAGGGGTGGAATGCAACTGGCAATTTCGGAGGAGCACTGGTGGTGCGGACTGCTGTGCGATATTGTCATCACCTGTGTGTTTTGCCGCACGGTTTTGGATCCTATCTAGCAAGTGCAATGAGGTTTTAGGATGTGAGCATTGTGCTCCAATTTCGGGCGAATAAACGCCTTATATATTGAGGCCAGATCAGAGGGTGTGAAATATTTCTTACATCGCTTGAGGAAACCTAGACATTTCGCAGCATTTTTGGCGATAACGAATATGTGGTTATTCCAACGTAAGTTGTCATTGACACACATACCGAGAATGGAAAGTTTTTCGGTTTCAACGATGCAAGTGCCATTCATGGATAATGGCTGCGTATTTAATTTTCGCTTTGACGACAGCAGACATCATTGTGTTATGGAAGCATTAAATTCCACTCTGTTGATATTTCCACAATTGGTTATACTGCTAATATCGGAATTTAATGAGCTTAACATACGCTGTCGTTGCCGTTCTACAGCTGAAGAGCAGGGACGTGAGTTCGGAAACGAATATGAAAAGCAGAGGGTACTGTCGTCAGCAAAGATATATATTGGATTAGAAGTAGCAGACAAGATGAAAATTAAAAAGAGTGTCGGAGACAGCACGCAGCCCTGGGGCACAGTATTTATTTTGTGAACATCGGACTTGAAACCAACCAAAACAACTTGGATTGAACGTTCCGAAAGGTAATTTCTAATCCGTTGAAGAAGAGAGTCATAGATCCCAAAAGCACGCATTTTCGATAAAAGAGCCTGATGCCAAACTCTGTCAAATGCCTTAGAAATATCAAGTGCAACTATCTTGCTTTCGCCAGATTAATGTACGCTTTGGTTCCACTCTTCGGTGAGACGTGCCATCAAATCACCAGTGGACCTGTTGCAACGAAAACTGTACTGCCGGTCATTAAGAAGTTTTCGTATTTCTAAATATTTCATGAGTTGACGGTTTATCAGCGTTTCCATGACCTTAGAAAGAAGGGACGTAAGTGCAAGATTCGCCTTTTAGGGATGGGCTGGACAAATGCTGTTTTCCAGCTTTTACTTTTTTCGGGTTTCCTCTGTCGAGTTGGTCTTGTAGGACCAAAAATACATTTATCTAACCCTGACAGCCTCTTTACAGCTCGAGTCATACCATGCCTTTTCTTTTGGTCTGATACTCTTAATCCGATAAGGGATAAAGGATCTCATTCCAAGGAGAATAGTGTCAGTGATCATATCAGCAGCGGCGTCCACGTCGTTATCGAGGAAACATAACGACCAGTTAAAGTTCCAAAAGACGGTGATAAGTCCGGTCCAATTGGCGTATTGCCATACGGTTCTTTTAAGAATTTTCTCTCTAACTGTGTGGTCAGTATACGAGAAATTAGCTGATATGACACAACGGTCTGATGAGCCTAGAGGGGAGAACACATCGACGGTGTACTTATCAGGGTGAGAAGTTAAAAACAAGTCCAGGGTGTTGGCTGTATGACTATCAACGTCTGGTATCCGCGTGGGCTAAACACACCGTCCTTCGGGTGTTGTCTATCCAGAATGTCGAAGCCACTCTTCTTAACATTTACAAACTAGTTTTTAACCAAGGTATAATCCCACAAGCCTGGAAGTTAGCGTGCATTATTCTTATACCAGAACCAAACAATAATCTCTACACCGTAAACGGGTACCGCCCAATTTCACTTCTCCTTGCACAGGTAAAATATTAGAAACGATTGTAGTCAAACGGCTTTTCTGGTTCATTGAAAAAAACAATCTTGTTGACGATCG
The DNA here is from genome assembly GCA_963966105.1 of Volucella zonaria. NCBI lineage: Eukaryota > Metazoa > Arthropoda > Insecta > Diptera > Syrphidae > Volucella > Volucella zonaria. The sequence continues at coordinate 12,876,675 of OZ014534.1, forward strand.
TCAGCTCTCTTCTAAAAAAGAACGATCAGCCACTGATGCACTTCTTCATATTGACCAATTTATTTCTTCCACTTTATTCGAAAGAAATCACGCCTCTATTCTCATAATAGATTTTGACAAGTCATTCGACAAAATTGGATTACAACTCCTAAATCGAGAAATAGGTCCAAAAATGTTTAATTATACAATATAAAGCCCTTAACAAACAGGCACTTTTTCGTTAAACTAAAAAAATATTCACTCTTCATCTCATAAGCTTAGTAATAGAATCCCACAGGGATCAGCCCTTTCAGTTGTTTAGTTTATAATAGCCTTTAAAAATATAATTAGATAACAGCTTTAAATTTGTAGGACATTGTCTCTACGCCGACGATCTCATTCTATTTTTCAAAATATAAAGACCTATCTCTCTTGGCTGGCATATTCCCTCGCACTCTTGAAGCTCTTCCAAACTGGGGTAAAATTTCAGGTTCCAGCATTTCCCTCCAAAAATTCGAAATTCTGCACATATGCTACAAGCGTAGTTGTAATCAAAATATTTGTTTAAACCATAATAATACAGTAATTAAGAATGTTAACTCTGCAAAAATTCTCGGTGTTTTTTTCAACTCAAAATATAGTTTTAAGAACCATTGTAATTACGAGTATATAAAAAAAAATCTAACTGCCAGTGTTAATCTTATCAAATATTTATCATGTAAAAATAGTTGTAATGGACGTAAATACATTATTCAATGTAACTAAATCTATTATACTTTCCAAAATTGACTATGTTTTATCGATCTACGGAAAATGTTCGAAATCTTCACTAAAACTGATCAAGGCGCCAACTTCCACTAAGAATTTAGTCTCCCCATTAAATGTTGGATGCCACCCATGGAACGAAATAACCACTGAGCCCAAACATCTTTCTTTCTTCCATTCTCTATCCCATTTTCCAAAAAAACTTAACACATACTGAGGCATTATAAGTGTATTCACGCCTACTTGAGTGTTAAGTTCTTTAAAAAAAAAAAAAAAACAGGATTTTTCTTTTTCTGCAAATGTGGCCGTTTTTCCGCAATTTCTGCCTTCAGCTTGGCAAGTAATGATGCGTAGTATGCTCCTGTAATGGTTTTTCCTTTTTGAAGACAATCGATTAAGATAACTCCTTTACTATCCCAAAAAACAGTCGCCATCACTTTCCCAGCCGAAAAAACAGTTTCTGCTTTTTTTGGAGCCGGCTCGCCCTTAGCTGCCCATTGTTTTGACTGAATTTTTGTTTCGGGCGTATAATGGTGTATCTAAGTTTCATACAGAGTCCAACTCATTTTTGATTTGCGTAGGCATATTGCCTTTTGAAAAACAAGAATTTAATAACAGCTCGATACTCAATTTTTTCCATTTTCACAATAAACACAATAATCACATCGACTCACTGAAACGACTGTCAACTAAAAACTGCGCGTCCAAAATGACTGAAACTTCGGTAAGAAATATAACTGTCAAAAGATGCATAACTAGCATTCACTAGCTTTTATTGACGAGTGCCGCTATCTTTACGTTGCGGTCGGAAGACAACCCTCGTATCCCACAGCGATAGCCTTAAACACATATGGATTCCAGGACACGCTAGAATTAAAGGTGATTGGACTGCTGATGCAGCCGCCAAGTCAGCTATAAACGAACCACTTTTCACCTTTTACCAGTACAACAAGAAGGATCTTAAAAGATTTTTGCTCGAATCCTGGAGGAAGAGAAAATCAAGCACCTGGGAAAGCTATCAACATGGTTATAAAAATGTTAATCCAATGGGTGTCAGAACCATTTACCCCTACAACGTTTTCCCCAAAAAACTCAAAATATGTATGTATAAGATTGAGATTAGGGCACACTTATGGTATATTACCCACAAACACCTGTTCAACAAGATCACGCCCGTAGTTGCAATAAACAACTCAATCTGACCTTTACCCACCTACTGAGTTGCAAAACGATCAATTCTACCAGCAAAAACATTTCAAACCATAGTCTTTCCTACCTCAATTCTAATGTAAATATTGCAAATATATATCTTGTATATAATATTATGATCGCCTTTAAACTCGAAAACTACATTTAAAACAATTCTTTCTTACTCTCTAGCCGAAAGCCCTGGCAGCTAGCGTTAAATTTAAGTAGTATTACTTACTATTGTAATTTATTTACATTTTAATAAATTTTAATTTAAATTAATATCGTTAATTTAACACTGTTTAAACATTTTCAAGACTCAATTAGATCTTCCGCATACACATCAACAAGCTCTTGACGAACCCGATCTTAAAACTGCATCCGGTAGGGAGGCAGCCATTGCAGCAGCTAAAAGCTTACAACAAGCAATGAATAGTGACATAGATCCATCATTATTACGTCTTGAGGCTGTCCAAGATCAACGAAAGCGTTTTGAAAAATGGAAGGCAAAGTTCTCCATTACAATAAGCCGTTATGTGAATAACTTGTTTATACATTTGGGCAATGAGTTTGGGGATACGCCACTCTCTTCCAATGAACTGGTGCTTCCAAACCATTCGTCTGTTCATAAAGAACTTGTTGCTTATACAGACCTAATGCATTGGACTAAGGCTATGGATCGCAAAACTTACGATGGCCTAACAAAAGTATATACGACATCACTTAGTAAAATCTACGAAAGGGATATTCGGAACTTCTTTGCTTTGGTAAGCCTCTTCTTTTTAATTTACAGAAAATATATAAATTGTTAAAATTGTTCTGATTGATTTTGTTTGGTCTTTCTTTTATAGGCGCGCCAGCAGATATCTGAAAAACTGCGTACATCGCGCGAGGATTTAGATAGTTCAACTTCTTCCAAAAAATCCACTGTGATAGTGCCTTATGGAACGTTAGGTGTTAATAAAGAATCATGGGCAAGTGGCGTTGACAATGCCGACCGTGAACGATTCGATACAATATTGGAGAAAGTCTTAGCGGAGCTAGAACCAGTTGCATTGCAGGAGCAAATGTTTTGCATAAATTTTTTTCAAATGGATGTGATAAGTCCAACCACAAAAAATACTCAAACCACTTTAGACGCATTAGAAAATCAGCCGGAATCAAAAGAATTGGAAACAAGTTGGATGCAATAGTCATTGTATAACGAATACTATTTCTTATAAAATTTGTTCTGTTTTTGCAGCAAATCTAATTCCTCAGAAGAAAATCGATCGACAAATTAACGAAGAAGTACGAAAATTAATGATTGCTTTATTTGGTTGCCTGGAACCTGAACTCATCACTTTTATACAGAGTTTTGAGAAGATGGATAGCTTGTGAGTTTATTTTAAATCTATAGTATAAGATTATGAAATTGAAATTGTTGGGTTGACTTCTGTATTAATTTTGCTCCATGGGTGACATCCAATATTTTATGGGGAGAATAAATTCTTAGTGCAAGTTGGGTTGCTTTTTGTTAACTAAAAAAATGAATGTCTTTGCGGCGCGGTTGGGATTCCAATATCGAACCTTCCGATTTTGAAGCCAGTCCACTACGACTTGAGCCACGGGCACCCAGATCGTTTAAAATTCAATTCAGGCATCTACTGACACTTAATTTTACTAAAAATAATTTGGCAATTGCTAAATGAACTTAGTAGTTCAGTCTGTAAACTATAATCGTTATAATAAAATGTAGTGAGTCTAAGTTAGATTTGCACTGATACATAGTAGATAGTAGTTAATCTTTAGATGTTAGTTAATACAACATAAGCAAAATTGATAGGATAAGGGGTACACAAAAGTGATGGCAAGGCTAATAAGGAAAGTCTTAAAGTAGGTTGATCAAAGTTATAGTTTTTTTTTATATTAATTTTAATTTTAATTTTGGTGGGGGCTAACGCCTCTATTTATTTGGCTTAATACAAGCTAAAACCAACTTAAAAATTAAGGACTTAAAAACTAAATATAATTAAGTTTTAGACGAGAAGTGCTCAGGTTAAAATTAAAAAGGGGTGGGGGGGGGGGGTTTGAGTTGAGTTACGGAACGTGTGGGAGATCGGTTTGTTGGAACTATAAGAGGTGGAACTATAAGAGGTGCGATGGGAATATAGAAGAGACGAGGATAGTGTAAATTGCGAGGGTTAGTGTTGAAGGAAATATAATTGTAAGCGCAATCCACAGAACCAGAGAACAGTCGGTGAATGAAGAGAATGTTAGCTACGTCTCTCCGTTTTTTGATGGTATTCAGGTTAAGAAGTTTGAGGCTGTCACGGTAGGGAAGTCTTTCTCTTATCTCCCAGGGTAGACCTTGAAGGGCAAATCGAAGGAAACGACGTTTAATGTTCTCGATTCAGGATATATGAATTAGCCGGAAAGCCATGGCTGGACAAGGGTAATGTAAAGTGACCTTGTCCCATAAGGGCTGCACAATTCTTTAGACCATCGTTTGATAATCTCATCAACATGTGACCGAAAGTTTAACACTCTTAATGTTAATCTTGGGATTAGGTAGATAGAATAAGTCAATTTTAGTTTGGTGAAAGCATTGTATATGAAACTTAAAGTACAATCATCAAGCGATATTTTTTCTTTTCTACTTTGACCGCCTAGGTGGCGAGCTCTCATTTCTCGCAAGCAAGGAAAGATTTTATTACTCTCTGAGAATGGAGTTATAACGAAGAATGACTTTGTCAAGAAAATGAGTAAAGAAACTGATTAAACGAGAAGCATTGAACAGGCTATTACTGTGTACTTCTTTTTCCTTGTTGAATAAAAAGATGTAGGTTTTTCTGATGAGGTGGTAGTTTGGCAGATGCATAAAAAAGTTTTACATTATGCGTCAAGTTTTTAGTTCAAGTGGTGGTCTGGTTGAGGGATGGAAAAATATATTTCCAGCGGGGTAGAGTTGTGATTATGTGGTGAATGGGGGCAGTGCCAAGGAGGTATATCGTGGCTATGGATAAATTTGTTTTTGTTTGATTTTTATTACCCCAGATGTTGGGAATCTTCCATTCGGGGAAGTATGTATAATTTCGGCACAAAGAAAAGAACTGAGTCTTAAAATATATGTACAGTGACATTCGCCTATAGCGACCTCGGTTATAACGACCATGCGGATATAATGACGCAACGGGGTGGCCGTTTTGTAGTGGTACTAGCTATCGCTTCTCACTCGGAAGGTCAAGGTTCGAATCCTAGCCACAGCAAGTTTTCATTTGTGTAATTGGAACTCAGTCAGAAAAATCTGCATGTGAAGGCATAACACTGACATGTAGATTTGGCTGTTGTAGGGTTTTCAAACACACAAAACAACCGTTAAAATTCACAACCTCACATTCCGAGAGAAGAAAAATCTCTCCGTCCTATTCGGACTCCCACCCCTGGAGAGTCAATATCGAAACCAAACACACTTGAATTTCAAACCACTACATCACAAAAACTTTCCTTTCTCCTCCTTCTACCTTTCCGCCCGCGCCATGGCAACAGTGTAAGGGTATTCATAACCCCTTAGGCGCGCGTAAATTATAAAAAAAAAAAAAAAATACTGAGTCCCTTGATTTCACACCATATTTTCCATACAAATTCATCCTGATATAGCGACTTCAGATATAACGACGATTCCGGATATAGCGTCCGTTTTTTGGAAGAATTTGAATTTTGGCGGATGCATAAAAAAGTTTTACATTATGCGTCAAGTTTTTAGTTCAAGTGGTGGTCTGGTTGAGGGATGGAAAAATATATTTCCAGCGGGGTAGAGTTGTGATTATGTGGTGAATGGGGGCAGTGCCAAGGAGGTATATCGTGGCTATGGATAAATTTGTTTTTTTGATTTTTATTACTCCAGATGTTGGGAATTTTCCATTCAGAGAAGTATGTATAATTTCGGCACAAAGAAAAGAACTGAGTCTTAAAATATATGTACAGAGAAATTCGCCTATAGCGACCTCGGTTATAACGACCATGCGGATATAACGACGCAAATACTGAGTCCCTTGATTTCACACCATATTTTTCATACAAATTCATCCTGATATAGCGACTTCAGATATAACGACGATTCCGGATATAGCGTCCGTTTTTTGGAAGAATTTGAATTTTCTCCTCCGGATAAAGCGAACAAATAAAAAAAATCTTCTAGTTGCCTGTGCAAAATTGAAACATAGCAATAAAAACAAATTACCGTTTGTTTCGTTTGCTTGTCTTCCTTCTTTGATTTTTTTCTTCAGTTATTTCAAACTGAAAAAGAAAAAACAGCTTAAAATTGTTAGCTGATATGATATTCGTTTGATAAGTGGAATAGGCAGCTTAAATTACACAGAGTGTAGGTGGAAAAATTGCAGTATTGTCAGTTTCAATCAAGTTTTGGCTGATATTTAGTACATTGGATGCACTACAACTGTCTGAAATGACCGCTGAAAGAAGCTTTGTGTCTCTGATGTTATCCATGATTCTAAAGCAAGACTGGCCGATAGATTCATCAGAGCAACTGCACACTGACATCGATGACATTGGCAGGGCATCTTTAGATAGCAGTTTTCGATATGCTTCCACTTTGCTATAAATATGGGTTTCACAAATGAAAATTTCTTTTTTCAATGTATTACATTGAGCACGCTTTAAACAAACATCCCTTCTACGATCTTTAGGAACTGTAAAAAATGACAAGCAAAATCTTCTTTTGTCACAATCTTTGTATGAACATTTAGTCATTCTGAAAATCAAATACAAGAGCGTGCAAATTAAAGGAAGCAATAATGTTTACCAATGAATTATAATAGGTTTGTATGTACATATGGTTATCAGTAATTGATGAAAAGCACTGATTGAAAATCACGAACTAATGCTTAAAGGAACATACACTTATGACGGAAACTAGTACTGCACTGCCAATGGCTCAGGTCGATGAGTTATTCGCAATGAAATAAACACACACACTCCCTCCAGGCCCCACACCACAGGCATAGGTGAAAAGGAAATATTATGTTTGTGTAAAATAAGCAAAAAGGAATGTGCTATGTGTGTGTGTATTTTTTTGAGCACATTCCTTTCGCTTCATTTTCATTATCATTCAGATTTACGTGCAGAAGGATCGTCCACCTACCAGGGCAACTGACAGTGTAGCACTTCGTTGGGTTAGGCCGACGAGTTATTCACATTGTAAAGTATCTATCTTACTCGACACAGTATGAGGTTTCAGTTGGGTGGGTTTGTGCATAGAGAGTTACTGGCATAGGATTGGTTAGATTAGAGCGGAAATGTGTTATGCATTATGAGTGCATATGGAAATTGTTGAGGCTAAAGAGCGTAATATTTTTGTGGTACACAGTGACGGATGTTCACTTTGGCCGCTAGAGGCACCACCATCGATTTCTTCAAGTTATAGTACTATCAGTTTCATATACAATGGTGAAAGTCAAGAAGCATTAAAAACACTCTCTTAGTATAAGTACAGCGATATCACATGTCTCTAAAGTAAATCAAATTGGCCACGCTGGATATTAAAATGATCAAATTTAACTAATGACGTTTATCTACGTTTCATGTTTTTTAAATTGTGTGCAGGGAGTGTTATTTTGTCGTGATAACGAATCTTCTTCCCTCTCCTCCTACACACCCATTGCACTTACGTCTCTTCTTTCCAAGGACATGGAACCGCTGATAAATCGTCAGCTAATGAAATATCTTAACTTCTTAATGACCGGCAGTATGGTTTTCATAGCAACAGATCTACTGGTGATTTGGTGGCACGTCTCACCGAAAATTGGAACCAAAGCGTACATCAATCTGGCGAAATCAAGATAGTTGCACTTGATATTTCTAACACATTTGACAGAGTTTGGCATCCGGCGTCAGGATCGACGACTCTTTTCTTCAATGGATTAGAAACTACCTTTCGGAACGTTGAATTCAAGTTGTCTTGGACGGTTTCAAGTCTGATATTCACAAAATAAATGCTGGTGTGCCCCAGCGCACCGTTCTGTCTCCGACGCTCTTTTTAATTTTCATTAATGATCTCTTGTCTGTTACTTCTAATCCAATATATTCATTTGCTTATGAGAGCACTCTCTGCTTTTCATATTCGTTCCCGGACTCACGTCCCTGCTCTACGGCTGTAGAACGGGAACGGCAGCGTATGTTAAGCTTATTAAATTCCGATATTAACAGCGTAACCAATTGGGGAACTATCAACCGAGTTGAATTTAATGCTTCCAAAACTCAATACTGTCTGCTGTCATTAAAGCGAAATTCAAATTATCCATGAATGACACTTGCATCGTCGAAACCGAAAAACTTTCCATTCTCGGTATGTGTGTGTTAGTGGCAACTTACGTTGGAATGACCACATATTCGATGTCGTCAAAAATGCTGCGAAATGTCTAGGTTTCCTCAAGCGATGTAAGAAATATTTTACGCCCTCTGATCTGGCCTCAATATATAAGGCATTCATCCGCCGAAAATTGGAGTACATGTTGGTCAGGTGCTCCTAAAACATCTCTGCATCTGCTAGATAGGATTCAAAATCGTGCGATAAAATTCATAGGTGATACTAATATCAGGCAATCAATTGACACCCTCGAACACCGACGTAATGTCTCCTGTCTCGCTCTGTTTTATCGCTACTCCCACCACCAGTTCTCCATGTTCATCAGTATACCCTCAAAGCCATTTTCGGACATACTCTAATAATCGTGATTCGTTCCTCGATTATGGAATGCCCTGCCGATCTCTGTATTTCCTCGTCGTTATAACTTACATTTAAAAACAATGTATATCGGTATGTGTCTTTTCTTCCTCCCTAAATTTCCTTCGCCCGCACTGTGTACAAACAATTTAAGGGTACATAAACCCCTTGAGCGCGTCCATTATATAAAAAAAATGAAATTGCGTTCTTCGTCGTACATTTTTCTTGTAAGCTTTTCCATAATATTGAAAGTTGAAGAATATGGTCGCCTTAATAGCAGCTGACCAATTTGGTTCTTATCCATGGGATCACTCTTGTTGGTAAACCCATTATGGTATGGAAAGCTAATTTAATTTTTCGAATTTATTTCCGTCAAGAAATGATTTCCCATATTATGACTCAACCGTATTTGCTATAATTCTTTACCAAAATCTTTTCCTTTCTTCCAAAATCATGGAAATATATCTGAAGGACATTAAGCTCATCCAAATTGAATTTCAATTTGTTCATAAATGTTTTTTTTTGCCTTACAATTCTATATCATGTGATAATGTGCAAATTGAAGGCGCTAATTTTTTCAGAATGCACTTTATAGTGATATTTGTTGAAAATTTGTATGTTTGTTTGTGACAGCAGATTTATTTATGCGAATTAGCTTTTTTTGTGGGATATGCAACTAACCTAGCTACTGATTTACTACGGTCTTATTACTTCTAAGTTTTTTAGCAATACATATAACAGTTTGCTCACCTTTCTTCCTTTAAACCTTCTATTGAAGTTGTTTCACTAGAGTTCAATCATTTCACTCATTTCTAATACCATTTTTTGATAAAATAAAATAAATGAAGAAAATTTCATTTTAGATAAAAAAAATAAATACCACCTTGATCAAAAAGTTCCCGGGGGACACCATCATGTGGCGCTCCCAATGTTCAGATTTGAGTTCTGTTTTTTTTTTTTTTTAACGCAGTGGCAGACCATCGACATCGAAAACTGACGAAAACATTGATGAAGTAAAAGAAATGTTGGTCAATAACCGGAAATTAACCATCATGTTGACGTTGCAAAAGAGATGATTTCCTAGGCTGAATCCGATCCCACATTCATCAAAAGGATCATTACTGTACACGAGACGTGGGTTTATGAGTACGACACGCAATCCAGACATCAGGCAAGTGAATGGCATTCACCAAATGAGCCGAGACCAAAAAAAACACGTCGTTTTCCGTCAAAAAAGCAATGCTCACGGTTTTCACGGATTACAACGGTGTAGTGCATCATGAATTTTTGCCAGAAGGCCAGACAGTAAACAAAGAGTATTATTTGGGCGTTATGAGACGTTTATTCGCCGAAAGAGACCAGGATTGTGGGCAGAAAACTCGTGGATTTTGAACCATGATAACGCACCGTCGCACAGTGCCATCATTATTCGTAATTTTTTGACGAAAAATGCAATAAATACCACCCAACAGCCACCGAATTCACCTGATTTGGTTCCCTGTGACTTCTTTCTGTTCAATCGAGTTAAAAAACCACTACGGAGAACGCATTTCAGCAGCCGAGAGGAAGTAATGGAAAAATCGCAGGAAGCACTGATGGACATACCGAAAACCGAATATAAAAAATGTTCCGTGGATTGGATTGGGGGACAACGGGATTTGCTATAAGCTGAAAGATTACTTTTACGCCTTACTAAACGAAAAATTTCTGCGCAGAACCATCCCCTCGACTGTCGCACTAAGATGAAACGGCCGATTTGATGGCAGCCGAACTTAGCGAAGTTGTAAAAAGATTTAACCGGGGTGGTTGAGATGGACTGGATAACATACACTCCGAAGTGCGGGCGACGATTGGAAATTTTGTTTTTACGTGTCGCGATTTTATTCAATAAAATGATGAGAGACGATCGAGTGCCTAACCAGTGGAAGGACAGCTTTCTGACACTAGAAATTGCAATAACTACCGATCGGTGAAACTATTGCTGCACCTTATAGAAATATACGTGCGAATTCTAGACAGTCGGCAATGGAATATTATTAAACTCAATGGAAGTCAAGGCGGCTTTGTGGAAGGCAGGTCAACATATGACGTGATTGAAAGTTTACGAATAATAATGGAGCTTCAAAGGATTTGCATATCGTCTTCATCGACTTAGAGAATGCATTCCACAGAGTCCCCAGAGGTCTTATTTAGTCGACTCTAGGATCTTAAAATGTACTCGAGACGTATACCTATAAGAATGATACGCGTATATGGTGTTGAAACCAAACTTAAATGCTCATTGGGAATAACCGAGGAATTGGAAGTTAAAGTTGGAGTACAAAAGGACAGTGTACAAAGTCTGTTGCTTTTTATGTCGTACAAGATTTTCTAGTGAAGCAGCACATCAACTTCTCTTCTTTTCGCCGATGGTGCGCTTTAACAGACGCATCGCAGTGTTCGGCGATGAATGAAAAATATAAAGGAAAAATGTCAGCGACGGACATAAAAATGTTGCGAATGTAACCGAACTTGATCTAATAATAAGTACGCGCGTCTGCGAAAGTCTCTACATTACACCGCGTCTGCACGAGACATCGCTGGGGTTAAGAAAATTTTCATGAAATCAAAATTTTATTTTTTATTTTTTATAATCAGCGTGCGTTCAAGGGGTTTTTGCACCCTTAAAATGTTTGTACACAGCGCGGGCGGAGGAAATTTAGGGAGGATGGAAAGAGAGGTACCGGTGAACGTTGGTTTTAAATGTTTGTAAGTTATAATGACCAGGAAACACAGAGATCTGCAGGGCATTCCATAAGCGAGTTGTACGGCTTAGAATCACGATATTTTAGAGTACATCCGAAGGTGGGCTTGAGGGTATACTGATGAGCATTCATAGCGAGACGGGTGTCGAAGTTGAAAGTTTGAATGGGCGGAATGTTACTGGCGATTTCAATGGAGCACTGGTGGTGGAAATAGCCATAAAACAGAGCGAGAGAGGAGACATTACGTCGCTGTTCGAGGGTGTCAATTGATTGCCTGATATTAGTATCACCTATGAGTTTTATAGCACGGTTTCGAATCCTACCTAGCAGATGCAGAGATGTTTTAGGAGCACCTGACCAGATGTGGGCATTGTACTCCAATTTTGGGTGGATGAATGCCTTATATATTGAGGCCAGATCAGAGGGCGTAAAATATTTCTTACATCGCTTGAGGAAACCTAGACATTTCGCAGCATTTTTGACGACATCGAATATGTGACCATTCTAGCGTAAGTTGTCACTGACACATACCGAGAATGGAAAGTTTTTCGGTTTCGACGATGCAAGTGCCATTCATGGATAATGGCTAGGTATTTGAATTTCGCTTTAATTACAGCAGACAGCACTGAGTTTAGAAAGCATTACATTCCACTCTGTTGATAGTTCCCCAATTGGTTATGCTGTTAATATCGGAATTTAATAAGCTTAACATACGCTGCCGTTCCCGTTCTTAAGTTGAAGAGCAGGGACGTGAGTCCGGGAACGAATATGAAAAGCAGAGAGTGCTGTCATAAGCAAATTAATATATTGGATTAGAAGTAGCACTCAAGAGATCATTAATGAAAATTAAAAAGAGTGTCGGAGACAGAACGGTGCGCTGGGACACGCCAGCATTTATTTTGTGAATATCAGACTTGAAACCTTCCAAGACAACTTGAATTGAACGCTCCGAAAGGTAGTTGCAAATCCATTGAAGAAGGGAGTCATCGATTCCAAAAGTACGCATTTTCAGCGAAAGAACCTGATGCCAAACTCTGTGAAATGCCTTAGAAATATCCAGTGCAACTATCTTGCTACGCTTTGGTTCCATTTTTCGGTGAGGCATGCCATCAGGTCACCAGTGGACCTGTTGCTACGAAAACCGTACTGCCGGTCATTAAAAAGTTTTCGTGTTTCGAGATATTTCATGAGCTAACGGTTTATCAGCGTTTCCCTGACCTTGGAAAGAAGGGACGTAAGTGCAATGGGTCTGCAATGAGAGAGAAGAAGATTCGCCTTCTTTGGGGACGGGCTGGACAAATGCTGTTTTCCATATGCTCGGAAAGAGTCCTAAAGAGTAGGGTTGATGAAAAAGCTTACGCAGTGGTTTTGCCAGCGAAGAAAAACACCTCTTCAGAAGAAGGGGAGATATACCATCTGGACCAGCGGATTTATATATATTAAGATCTTGAAGTAAATTTGCTACTACACGAGTGCGAAAGTGGATTCGTCCCATTGAAGACGGGACGCACTCAAGTGTAGGTGGGGACAAAGCATAATCTGGGAATGTTGAGCTAACCGCAAAGTGTGCGGCAAGCAGATTTTCCTTGTCCAAAGAGCTGACAGCTGCAATGTCATTGTAAATGAGCGTTGGGATGGAGAATGAGGCAGTTTGCAGACAAGAAATATTTGAAGACATAAATGTTTGGTTTTTATTCAAGACATCAACTCTGACATTTTTTTGACACCTACTCAACCAACTTACACTCGCAGAATGAAATGCCCACCTAAGTCAAAAGGAAAAATGTCAAACAAAATGTCTGAAATTTAGTCTGACATATTTGTGTCTCGTGGAGACGAGGTGTTAAGAAACCGAAAGTAGAACAACTTCAAGCCGAGCCCATCAGCTGGTTTTGCCATGTTCAACGAAGGTCGTCAGAAGATCTGATCCAAAAAGCAATAGACGCTCAAGGTTTAAAAGAGCCCGAAAGAAAAATAATTAGACTACTGAAATGCGAAAACATCAATAAACTCTTGCCTCACTAACGAGCTGATCCAAAACAGAGTGCCCTGTCGAATGGTCCTAATGTCCGCAAATTTAGCTAGCGGGGTCAGCAGCGGCTCAATATTTAAGTGAAATATATAACATTAGATGTAGTTATACCCATTACATATTTCAACGAAAGAAGAACAATATCAATACTTTGGTGCGGCAAATTCGTTCACAGGAAGGAGTGATTTGAAAGCGAACACTACCGTAATCACTTGTAAACTTTATAAACACGTAGCGACCGCTAGATTAAATCATTGCACTGAGCTGAAGTGTTTTTTTATGTTTTTCTTACTGTCTTTTACAGTCTGGCATATTAAGTGCGTCCGGCAAGGAATTGGCTGCCTTCAAAGAATTGCGAAATTGTATTTTGTAAGCTTTCATTCTGAGTTGCAATATAATTGTTTATATAATAATGGCCCAGTTAGAAAAACAAAAACACCATTCAAATAGTTTTAACTTCATAGGCAGGGAGAAGGTAAATCTCTGCGTTGTCGGTTTTCCATAACAATTTTTCGTGAAGGCTATAGTCTTGTTGCAGTTTTGTGTAATTGATTCTATTTAACATATTTCTCCAATCGTGATAATATTTTCCCTAAACCACTCGAAATTATACTCTAATTACAGTATGAGTGCTCAGTGTGCGTAAGTTCATATTCCGTGGAATTTCCGAATTGTTATGTAACTGAAGGCGCTGTCGACCTGAGCTACTAATATCTCGGAATAGCACTCCAAGGGTTACGCTGTCCTTGCCGTTGTTGGCACCGTTAATTCCAAGGGGTAATTTTTTCAATAGAAACTTCTCTTTGCAAGTCCCGGTAATCAGCTGCATATACACAGCAATTTCGTCTTTAGTTAGATAAAGCTCATTGTCTTTTCACTATAAATATATAAAGCAAATACGAAGGTACCCTAAGAAACTAATGACATGATTTTGGTGGCCAGATAACTTCAGACGATAGACATATATGTAAAACATTTCAGGTTCGAGAGTCAAAATATTTATTATTTAATATTTAGTATTTCTAAACTTAAATTGTAAAGAAAAAAAATGCGTTTATATATACATACAATAGAAATTGAGAAATATTGAAAGTTACTGGAAGTTGGGTGTGCAATGGCAAGTTCAGTATATTCTTAAAAAAAAAGTGGAACCAGTTAAATATTTTTTTAAATTAGACAATGGAATACCTATATATGTATATATCGATTTTTTCCTTTTCTAGTATTTTTCCTTAATGTATTTGATTTATTTCTTTTTTCAGCTATTCATTATACGTACTTGTTCGCCTAACTCAGCATGTTATGTCAGCCCAAGACACGCATTCGTTTTTAAGTATGACGTTCGCTTCAGCTTTGGTACATGTTAAGCGGAACTTTGACCGATTTATGCAACAACAATTGCAGTCAATTAAAGATGCGAAATTGCCTAAACGATCAAAGTGTGGCATTTTACCATATGTTGAGAATTTTGAAGATTTTGCTGAGACTTCCGAAGGAATTTTTCGTAAGTCAGATAGGCGAGCTGATATGGAGAAGTGGTATTTACAGCTAGTGAATACAGTATTTGAGTGCATATCGATCCATTCCAACGAACATCCTAAAACGCCAAGTCAAGTTGTAAAAATGGAAAATTATCACCACATGTATTCGTTGCTAGCTCAACTTAAAGTGCCTGGCCTTGATCCCCTTAAAAAGGAGGCTAAATTAAGATACAATGATGCGTTAAAGGCATATGTTACAAAGTATTTTGGTCGACCTTTGGATAGGTTAAATGTAATGGCGCTTCTTGATTAATATTTTCAGAAATGTATTTAATTTGTTTTGTTTTGTTTGACAGCTTTTCTTTGAAGGTGTACAACAGAAGGTAGCGCAAGGTGTTAAGGAAACTGAAATAAGTTATCAAATGGCATTCTCTAAGCAAGAGCTTCGTAAAGTCATTGGTCAATATCCGGCAAGGGAAGTAAAGAAAGGTCTTGAGAATCTCTACAAAAAAGTAGAAAAACACCTTTGTGAAGAGGAGAATCTTCTTCAAGTTGTTTGGCATGCGATGCAGGAAGAATTTATAGCACAATATAATTTTCTTGAAGAACGTATTCAAAAATGTTATGCAGGAGCAATGATAAATTTGGAATTTAGCATTCACGATATTTTAACGTTTTTCTCAGATATTGCGCGATCGCATTGATAAGTATTGTAGATACAGCTTAAAAACAATTGATTGTAATTTTATACCATTGTGTTATAAGAAAAATAAAATTCCCATAGTATTAGTGTTTAGAAGCGTTAAATGTAACTACATAGATCATATACATATACATATATTTATTGTTAGGTGCAATAGCAAAACAAAAAATAAATAAACAGAAAATGTGTAAACATACCGAACTACATATGTATGTATGTATGTGCAATACTCGTACAGAGTGACCAGATAGCGATGTTAGTTTTTCCAATTGTTTTGTTTCAGCAGCTGTCAATGTTACCAATGACATCCAGCTATCAAAATATTCAGCAAGGCTTGCCATTTCATCATGCATCGTTTTACGCTTGCCGAACGTGCGAAAATTATTAAAAAATATTGAATTTCTGGCTCGGTTCTAAATACGCAACCTGAATTTCGTCTTGAGGTCGGTCGTCATCATGGCTTCAGTGTGCAGGCAATTCGTCGCACCGTGGAAAAGTTTGAGCGTGAGTGAACTCTTTTGGATCTTAGCCAACAACTAGACAGAGATTGGTGCGAAATGAAGTAAACATAGCCGTCGTAGTCGCCAAAGTCGAAGAAGACCCAGAAATAGCGATTCGGCGCCGATCAGCTGAATTGGGTATCGCCAGAAAATCAATCCGGCTTATTTTGTGGTTGGGTTTGGGCCTACATCCATATAAGATTGTGCTGACTCAAGAATTGAAGACGGACGACCATAGACAACGAAGTGAGTTCGCTAATTGAGCGCTGGAAATGTTGGCCGGAGATCTGGATTTTGCCCAAAAATAATCTTCTTGGACGAGGTCCATTTTTCGCTCAGCAGCTATGTTAACAAGCAAAATTGCCGTTATTGGAGCGAACACAATCCACAAGTTTTCGACCAAGCATTAATGCATCTACAAAGATTGACTTTTTGTTGCGGTTTATGGCATGGCTGCATGATCGGACCTTATTTCTTTCGGAATGAGGAAGGAAACACCGATACCGTCAATGGTCTGAGGTATAGAGTGATATTAACCGACTTTCTATGGTCAGAGTTCTACAATATCGATATATCCGAGCTGTGGTTCCAACAAGACGGCGATACTTGCCATACAAGCGACGGAACGCTCGAAGTTGTGAAGGAGAAATTTGGCAACTGGGTCATCTGACGGCGAGCTTTCATCAATTGACCGCCGCAATCATGCGATTTGACACCACTCGTTATTTTTTCTGGGTCTACGTCAATTCCTTAGTCTACGCTAACTAGCCAACCACTTTGGATGAGCTCGAAGCAAACATTCGACGCGCTATTACCGGAATAACGCCAGCGAAGCCGAGCCAGCCATTTGAATGATGTGCTATTCCACACATAATGGCATGAACGTAGCTTTAAAATAAAACCAGAATCAATTTTATATTTCACACCGTTTTGTTTTATTTAAATTATTTTCCTATCGTTCTTATCTGGTCACCCTTTATAATCGTTTAATATGGAAAAGTAAAAGTACGCTGAAAATATTTTTTGATATTGACCGTTTTTCCGGGTTCAATGGAATACTTGTCGAAAGGAATTTCTGAAGGGCTGCCATCTACTAATTTTGATAATACTATGTTTATAAGAAAAAAAATAAACAAATAGAATGCATAAGCTACATTTTTTATTTGTTTTTACTTATTGTCGAATTTATTGTAAGAAACGTTACATACTATATATAATAATGTTATATAATAAAAGCAAACTAATCCGAAGAAAATTCACGGCTGCTGCCGTTCTCATCATTTAAAGTTATAACAATCTTCTCTGTAGATGTTTCGGCGAAAAAATCTACATCCCACATATTTGGCTCAACTTTTAGTTCAACATGTTTGTCGCTATTAAGCAATTTTTCACTGTCCGCTTTCTCAAGTGCTTCTGTTAATAGCAGCCCAACGTTTTTCATTTCTAGAGTTTTTACTTGAGCAAATGTCAAATCTATAGGATTGAGGTCGAAGTGGTAGGGCGGCAACAGTAGTACTTTGTGTTCTGCCATTTGAGCGAGTTCATCTATCACGTGTACCTCAAGTTTGACTTTGTGGTGTTTGACAACATCCTGCAATTCAGCTTTCAATAGGTTTTCTTTGAAAATAAAAACTCCTAGTCCAGACGATGTCTTTACTCAGAATTCATCTATCTACAGTTTTTGTTTGTATATGAATCAAAACAAAAACGCTTTCTTTCATTAGATGGCCGTATCATAAAACTTTTATTATAACTAGACTAGAAATCAACATCAAGCCACCTTCCACTAAGAATTTAGTCTCCCCATTAGATGTTGGATGCCACCCATGGAGCGAAATAACCACTGAGCCCAAACATCTTTCTTTCTCTCTCGATCCCATTTTCCAAAAAACTTAACACATGCTGAGGCATTATAAATGTATTTATACCCACTTAAGTATTAAGTTCTTTAAAAAAAAAAAAAAAAGAACGCAGGCAGCACCGATGGTGATGGTCGCCGATGGTCGCTCTCCGCTCGTATTTTTGGACCGCGGCGTCAAAATTAATGCGATCCTATACAGTGAAACTGTCTTAGAGGCAGTATTGAAGCCTTGGGCAAACAATCATTTCGGTCGGAGACCGTGGACATTTCAACAAGACTAGGCCCCGTCTCAGAAAGCGCGCGTCAACCAAGATTGGTTAAAAAACAATGTTCCACACTTCATTTCTTCGACACAATGGATTGCAAATTCGTTGGATCTCTCTGTCTGGGGTATTTTGAAGGCGAAGGTTGGCACTAAAAAATACCAAAGTTTGGACCACCTCAAACAAGCACTTCGCCGGGAATGGGCCAAAATACCGCAGAGCAACTTGCGTGCAGCGTGCGTCTCAAGGCCATTATTCGCGCCAAAGGTGGACATATTGAAAATTACTGATACAATTTGAAAATTGATATATTTTCCAACATTTTTTGCTTTGGCACAATAAAATTTATCAAAAAATAAAAAAATTAAAGCATTTTAAAAAGTTGGAGTTAGAGTCATTCACCCTGTAGTGTCTAAATATGATATCGCGCCACGGCTAGCTCGAATATAGCGCAATCGTGAAGTCCAATTTTCAACAACTTTATCGAGCAACTGTGTGAGATGTTGCGCCATCTTGTTGAAACCAAAGCTCTGTCACGTCAATGCCATTCAACTGAGGAACGAAGAAGTCAGAAATCATGTTTCTATAGCGCTCTCCATTGTGCCTGTTCACATGGTGTTCACATTTTCATGCTATTGAAAGGCTTTTTGACAAGTGGAACACTTGAATCGGAGCTTTTTTAGTTTTTAAATTTGAGCAGTTGGCCTGAAGCTTACCTTTTTTTCCTCTCCTTTACTTTGCCTTGCTCACCAACGATGGAAACCAAAATGAAAAGATATGTCAGAAATGGAACGGTATGGAAAAAAACGATGTGCTTCACCCGAGAATCCACTTTAGAAATGGATTTTCGGTGTAAGTGTTTAAGATTCAAATTTAAATCCAGGAAAATTCTTATTAGTCACTGTATCGTCCCTCTTAAGATGTTTCACATTATAATCACACCAGAATCGTACCATCTTTGTGCAGTTGCAGTGCAACAACAGTCCACCAGCATTAACCATGGTATGATTTTCTACACACACACACACACACACACACACACGCACTATTATTTTGAGGCAGAAACTTGTTTGACCACTGGTCAGCATACTTGCTGCATCGTGTGGGTGCAAATTTCGTTTGTGTGTGTGGTCACTCACTGGTTCCTGATGTCTAAGATTGCCTCGTTCACTTGGATTTTGGTCGCAACGTAAACAGAACGGAAGTATACCATATTTGTATCTGTAAGGAGTCAGTCAGATGGCCACGGAGGCATCCATGATGCAGGAGTAGATGGCAGTGGCACGCTCGCGGTTGCTCGGCTCTAGCTCGTCGGATTGGGTTGGTTCTTGCCACTACCCCGTGCATCTCAACTCAACTTACCTTTTTATTTCGTGCCGAAATATCAAAAAAAAAGAAAATCAAGGATAGTTAAGAGAGAAAGCTACGTTATTTTACGGACGGACTTAAAAGACAGGAGGAGAGAAAGACGATAGAAAAAAAAGGATGAAAAGAAACAGCAAGATCACTTCTGTCGGCCATCACCACTGTGCAAGACCGGGACTTTCGCGATGTAACTAACTAAACCTATACTAAGCTAATCCCTAAATACCGAACTTAAACAACGCTTAATAACTAAACCTAAAGCTAACTTAACCCTACGTCCCTACACCGAATAATATGTCCCAGTGTTATACAGCGATGACAGCTCGTCACGACCTGAAATAAGCCGGGTGTTGTTGGCTGAGGATGGCCAACCCACCCTTATCGCACTTGGATGCGACCAATTGCTACCATTCTGGCCAAAACTGTGAATGGTAGCCCCTAAACGAAGTTCCTCCCAGTCGCCACCTGTAAGGAAAATAGTCAGCGGAAGTCAGTTACGTCATTTCCTGTCATGTCGTCATCGTCTGTGCGTCATGTCTAGTCACAGTCGCCCCATCGATGGACGGTCGGTCCGTTCATCCACACACCACTTGCGCTAACGGTTTTAGGCCACCATCATAGTAAAAAAACTTGATTTTAATTCATCATATAATTCATTATATAAATACATTTATTTAAAAGAATAAAAAAAAAAAAATTCGCAAAAGTAAACTTATAGACTAACAAGATTTTTTTTTTTTTTGTTTTTTTTTTTTTTGTTTTTTAATTTTATAAAAGAAACACTTAATAACTAGTACTTTTTGAATTCTATTTTAAAAAAAAAATTCTGTATGGCTACTCTTATTCTAGCCCAAACAAAAAAAGATTTGTAAGACTTACCGGGTTTTACAGATCCCTCGTAGTTCTGGCGCCAGCACTTCGAAGAATCGCTTGATGAGATTTAATAAACAAAAAAAATCTCTTTTTTTTTTTTTTGATTCCGCGGACACCAAAAATAAAATAAAATAAAATTCAAAATAAAAAAAAACTTAACTCTAACCTTACTCTACACAACAAATTAAAAAAAAACCCAAATCTAATTACCTACAATATAACTTAAACTAAATTGATTGTTGTACATATATATATATATCTAGTACATGAATTCACTAATTTATCTGTATCTATATTTTTATATATTTTTTTTTTTTTTTTTTTTTTTTTTTAACACAGGTATATAATTTTTTTTATTTTTTTATTTTTTTTTTCTGTTTGCACTCTTTGGGTCTGTAGTTCACTGTTTTTTTTTTTTTTTCTGCATTCGTGTTGTTGCTGCAGCTGTCCCGCGGAGCACCTCTTGCAGGCGATGTAGCTTGGACGTATACTCGTATATAAAAAAAAAAACACAGCACTGCTCACCCGTTGGGCTATTTGAGCCTCCCGGGGAGGCTTTAATGCGTTTTGTGCACAAGGGATGGGGGAGGTTCTTGTCGGCGGTTGCGTTTTGCAACTTTAAAAAAAACACAAACACAAAACTCCCGACCGTTTCCAATTTTTTTTTTTTCTTTAAAGCGAATATCCGTTGGATATCACAAAAGGACTCTGTCCTATATATGGAGCGGAAAACTGTACGCGCCGCAGTCCAGTAAAATTTAATTTTTTTTTTTTTTTTTTGTTTTATTTCTCACACTTGAGATATTCAAGAAAAAAACAAAACGAGCGGAACCCGAATATTTAGCAACCTTGTTGCTTTAACTCCAGATATCGACTGTCTAAATTCAACCGAAAAAGCAGAAGAAAAAAAAATATCCCAACCCACACGACCTTGCCGCTATGTCCCCAGACAGTCCAACAAAAAAAAATCCCGATCTAGTCTGCTGATTGCATCAGCTGATCAAAACCCGTAAAGGCCATTGACCTATATACTTGATCTCGTTCTCTAATAAAAAAAAATATCCCACTTCTTTGCTTCCTAGTTCGCTTTCTACCTCTTTCGCTTATATCTCTCTCGCAAAAATTGGTTCCTGTCTAAATTATACCTACAACCTACTATACATATAAACATTCATATCTACATAGATTACTATCACACGATCTTAGCAAAGCTTTCCACCTCTTTCTCCTGAATTTAAATTAACAAAACACAACACTCTCTACGACAAAAGGGACATATTCACCATAGTAACAAGAACACAGGGAGAGAGTGAGACTACGAAGAAAGTGGAATGAGGGAATTCGAAAATAGAGGGACGTTTGATAGAGTTAGGTTTTCTTGTAAGTTCGGAAAGAGAGATTAGTAGGTCAAATTAATAGATTAGGAGGGGAAAAGGTCCGTTTTTGAAAAGGGGTAAATTTACTGGATTTGGTACAGTGAGGGAACACAAACAGAACACCACAACTAAACAAATTTTTTTGTTTGTGCCAAAAGGCTGACGCTACATATCTTATAAAACACGTATAATTATAACACAATTTTTGAAATCTCGTTTGTTTTACTTTTGTTGGAAAACCAACAGCAAGTAACCCCTCTGCTTCCCACTTTAATAAAAAGCGTTCCCCTTCTTTCGGACAATCTTCCTGCCCGCGCTAATGTGAACAGGCACATTGAAGGTAACATTCTGGCCGGCATCGTCCTCAAAGAAATATGGGCCGATGATTCCACCAGCCCATAAAGCACATCAAACAGTGAGTTTTAATGGTTTTAAGGGCATCTCGATAAAGGCTTCTGGGTTTTCTCCACTTCAAATTCGGCAATTTTGCTGGTTTACATATCCATTTAACCAAAAATGAGCCACACTGGAGAACAAAATTTAGCGTTGAAAATGAGGATCAAGCTGAAACATATTTTCGGCCAATTCACCGAACCTACGTCACGCGGTTTCAATTCCCGCACAAGCTGGATCTTATAAGCTTTTAAGCTAAGATCTTTCCGTAAAACCTTCCACAAAGTGGATGGGCATAGCTCCAATTGCTGTGCACGATGGCGGACTCATTCGGATTCTTCTCAACACTGCGCTCCACAACGGCAATAACTTCTTCTGTTCGCACTGTTTGTCGTCTTTGGGGATGCGTATTATCCACTAGAGTGTACGTGGTGCGAAAACGATTCATCGTGTTCCGAATAACTTGCCCAGATGGACGATTATGTCTACCGTAAAATGGACGTACTAACCAAAAATCAACTTTCAACTGTCAAATTGACAATCTGTAGAAACAGTGTTGCTAGTTTAAAAACCAAACCTCTAAAAACAACACCCTTTATAACATCATAAAAGTGTTTTCGTTTATTGGACTTTATTGTTCTAAAATTACATGCAACTTATGTAAAATGGAGCCTTTTAGGCGTCAGATAACTTTATGATGAAGAAGAAGGTAGAAATACAGTTTGTTTTCAAACCTCTCAACATACAAACCTACTCGTACATTTGTTTGTTTAATTTTAAACATCTACTTCCTCTTGTATCTTAAATGTATTTTATGCTAGTCATATTAACCAGTTTCAAAAACGTCACTGCACACATCTACATAAAAAGGGCTTTCCAACATTATATCCATACTTTATGAAAATCGATTCTGTATAATAGTCGTACAATTAATTAAAAGACCACGCATTTTGACATATAAAACTATTTAACCGTATGGTACATTCACATATGACAACCCCCACTGCACGTTTCGATTAAAAACAGCTTTTAAAAAGCAACAAAAAACCACGGGAGCTTGTGAAAATCCAAGCGAAAAAAAAATATCGCTTTGTTAAAATGAATACTGGTAACTTTGGTCCTATAAGAAAAACCAGAGGATATCATATCTTTGGCAATTGATCATTCTGTCACGGAGTTCGGAACAGACTGGTCGCATTGTGGTTGCATCACCTTGTTAGAGGGGTTACAACAATAATTTCAATATAAACTTTTCCACCAAGCCAATGCAAGGGTGCACACATGTGCAGTTGCCATGGCAAAAATCCATGAATTGGGCTATGAATTGCTCCCTCATCCACCCTATTCTCCAGATTTGGCTCCGAGCGACTACTTCTTGTTCCCAAATCTGAAGAAATGGCTTGGTGGAAAAAGATTTGACTCCAATGATGAAGTCATCTCGCAAACAAAGGCCTATTTTGAGGACCTCGACAAATCATTTTTTTTGGAGGGGATAAAAAAATTGGAGAATCGTTGGACAAAGTGTATATAGCTCAAGGGAGACTACGTTGAAAAATAAAATTATTTTTTTATCAAAAAACTCTGTTTTAATCCAAAAGTCACTTGACCCGCCCTCGTATATACCATCCAACATAAATTAGCATAAAAAGTGTTTACCCGCCAATGAATTTCCAATTGCATCTGACACTGATCCAACATGTCTTATTAAGCGCATATCCATAGATAAACTAATTAGATGTCAAACTCTACTAATACTTTTGCAAACGCTTAACTTTTGCACAGACACACTGTAAGTGAATTCCAACACTTCTGCATCTCTAAGGATTTTTCAAAATTTGCCAGAAGGAGAGGAATTTACAAGTAAAATTGCTAAAATGAGAGCGAGTGTGTGTAATGGGGACGACATTTTTTTGATTAAAATGGGCGTGGTTTGTATAAAAGGAGAGGGAAATTGCCATTGATGACAATTTACACGTATTCACAGACAGGATCACTCGGTAGGGGCGATCAGTAGAAAACCGGTTTTGATTTTCCAATATCTGGAAAGTTTGATATCTAGGTGTAGTTAGTCTATGCACAGTGCACACTGCACACTCAGATGTGCCATGAAAATTGCGAATTGTAGCTGTGAAGCCTTAGGTTAGGTTAGGTTAGGTTAGGTTAAAACAGGGGTGTGATGGATACGCCGTCGACAAACTCTAGTCACCAAAAACGGGTCTATGATGATCTCTGTGGAACCACTTCAATTTATATTCAAAGGACAAAAACCTAAAAAATCTCCCTGGTGAAACATCCAATTCATTTGTAAATGCCAACAAAGCCTTTGAAGTTCTATGCACAGTGCACACTTCACACTCAGATGTGCCATAGACTAACTATACCTAGATATCAAACTTTCCACAGGATCACACGGATAGGGGCGATCAGTAGAATACGTGTAAATTGTCATCAATGGCAATTTCCCCCTCCTTTTATACAAACCACGCCCATTTTAATCAAAAAAATGTCGTCTCCATTACACACACTCGTGCAAATCGCTCTCATTTTAGCAATTTTACTTGTAAATTGCTCTCCTTCTAGCAAATTTTGAAAAATCCTTAGAGATGCAGAAGTGTTGGAATTCACTTACAGTGTGTCTGTGCAAAAGTTAAGCGTTTGCAAAAGTTTAGTAGAGTTTGACATCTAGTGAGTTTATCTATGGCACTGTGCACTGCGCATTGATTGGCTGTGGCTGCTGCTTTTCAACCCCTATTAAATTGATGTGCTTTCAGAGTTACCAGTTTCCATTTGGTAATTCATTCCGTTTTTTTTCCTTGAGGAGCTTTTGGTTTTAGAGCTTTGAGAAAAGTTCTTAATGATGAGTGTGATCGTGGAGATCTTGTTTTGATCTTTTGCATTTCTTTTAATGTATGGAAAATACGTTAACATGCAGTTACAAAATTGTAAGCTGCTTTCTTTAAGGAAAAAGTCACAACAAGTCCTTTAAGATGGCATAAATAAAAACCCTTGTATGAACTGCAATCAGCAACGTTGACTCTGAAAAATAGTATCGTTGTGTCCAACACGTCGAGCAGGCGGTTGAGCTAAAAATGAGGGAAATGGACGTTTTTTCGGAAGGCGCTGTAGAGAGTCCGATTATAAATCTAGATGAAGAGATCAGCAGCAGCAGAAGTAACTTCCACTATGAATAAAATATTTTGTTAATGTTGTTATTTAATAAATGAAATTATATTTATTTTTGTTATACTTGTTTATTTAATTTTAAGCTATATTAATCTTAATGAATAAATTTTTTATTTTTGTTTGTTTTGTTTTTTTAAAGGGATTAGGCCTACTGGGGATACCCTTCAAAAACGCGCCTTTTATCTTAGCTCTTGGTGGTGTGGGAAAAGATAAATTTGTTTTATTTTATAAAAAATAAAACAAATTATGTAAATGAAAATTTCAATCTAAAAAAGGACCCTACATACTATTCTTTCAGATTTCTACTAATTTGAAATGCTTAGTACGGAAACCCTCTAAGAGCTTTTGTTTTAATAGCACCTTACGAAAAACAAAAGAGTGGGGATGAGAGACAAACATCCCTATCTTCCCTGTACAGCCAATTTATGTTAGACAGAGTATAGTGGCATTTCATTGGCAATTTGTAGTATTTTGAATCGAAAACTGGGCGATAGGCATCCGTGTTCGAAAAAAGCTCTCCCATAAAACAAAAATTGATAACGGTTTTTTGTAGTTCAATACAAGCATTTTTTACTATGGGTGGTATCAATATAAGCATTTTTTACTATGGTTGGGGGGGAGGGGTCTATATCGCCCCGTTTAGAAGGTAGGGCAATTTAAAAAAAAATACTTGAGATAAAAAAAGTTATTAAGAAACAACGACAACACTTAAAATTATTTATGTCAATAGTTTTTGAAAAATTCGCATGCAAAGTCAAAATTTTGGTTAAAAAAATGAAAAAAAAAGTTTAAACACGCTTTCCTACATGTGTATGAAAAAACACAACATTCACATACGAATTTTCTATAATGCGAATTCGCAAAACTTTGTCTTTAATGTGAACTTTGTAATTTTGGAATGAGTACTGTAGATGAAGAGTATTGATGACATAGGCACCTGCCAGACGAAAAGCACATACTCCAAGCGGAGCAACGAAGTTGCGTGAGCGGGATCTGCCGCATGCGAAAAGAGAGTTTAAATCCCTTAATCCCGCGAAGCGGGCCACATAGGTACTGTTAATTAAGAAAACTGTTGATATAGACGCCTGCCAGACGTTTAATATATTATTCATTCACTTACCTCACGTAAATGCCAAAAAAGCAAAACAAAAATAGTAATTTTCAATTTTCTCAAAAACTATAAGACAGAAGACGGTTTTTTGTGTTCGATTCAGAATTAATATAAGCATTGACCACAAAAAGCCAATTTAGAACAATTATGAAAAAAGTTGGCCTAAACTTTTTTTTTTTTAATTTTTTTTACCAAAATTTTGAGTTTGCATGCGATTCTTTCAAAAACTATTGAAATAAATAATTTAATTTAAATTTAGGATTAAAGAACAGGCTTCTGGCTTTCAAAACCGGTATAGTTAGTGTTGCCGTTATTTTCCAATTTTTTTTTTCGTTTCGGGTAATTTTTTTCTAAAATTGCTCCTACCTCCTAAACGGGGCGGGATAGACCGCTCCTTCCATAGTAAAAAATGCTTGTATTGAACTGTTCTACAAAAAACTATTATTATTTATTGGCGCCTAAGTTATTGTATTCTTGCCGTTGGCGAAAATTGAAGGAAGTAAAAAAAAGTGTGACAACTTCGAGGGAATGTCGGGGTTGTTCATATACAGACATGTTTTTGAACCTTTTCACAATCATGGACGAACAATGGATTCAGTGCGCCACAGAGGAGACCAAGCAATAGTCGAAACAGTGGATTTCTGTAGAAAATTCCGCGCCAAGATGGGTAGGTTGGCCGCCTAGGTCATGGTGACATTATGTCAACTTATTGAACCGGTTAAACGACGATTTGAAAGTAAAACGATAGCATTTGGCCAAGAAGAAAGTGTTGTTCTATCTCCCACAGGTGCGCATGTGTGTAGTTGCCATGGCGAATTTCATTTCAAAATTTTAGGGACTGCAATTTTAGGCAAATCTAGTAAACTGTAAATTTGCTTGCAAAAGAAGTTTATATTTCCATATGTTACATACGTCATAATTGGATATTTATTTTCAATTCTTACTTAAAGCTTGTTGATGAATAGCTTTTATAAAAATAAGTAGTAATAGTATTAAAAAGGATAAAAGGGAATAAAATGGGTCACGTAGAGGATGAAATATTATGAAAGTAAAATTATGTGAACAACACAACACTATACAACGAAACTAAAACTATTTAAAAAAAGGTCAAGTTATGATTTTTGTATGGCGACCTCCGGATTAGCTAGCCTTATCTGTTGAGAGCGGATCTCTCTACAGATGAACCATCTTTTCTCTGCTACTTGTGGGACCATATTATGGATAGTACCTCAAAAAAAAAAAAAACAAAACCCGAGGCCGGTACTCTTTCAATACCGGGCTATAGAACGGTGACTGGACCGACTACCGGCAAGGTTCCTGCATTGTCGAGCGGAGTTAAAACTGTGACAGGCCATGGTGCATCATACTCTAAAGGAAAGCGCAACCAGCTAACGACCATTGCAAGCCATGGTCCTATTACTTCCTTCACCTCCAGCAAGTTTGTGGCAGGCCACGGGCTTGTCGCTGCTAGTAAAGTACCTCCCCCTAAGGAGGAATCCGGGACTCAGCTGCATCGGCAAGCTCTATCTAAGGCGTTCTACCTAAAACGGCGAAATGCTTTACGCATCATTAAAATCTTCGGATCCATTCCGGAGGTTGAGAGAAGTGCGGATATGAAGAGGAAGGTTGAGTGGGCTAACAACATCCTAAAATAGGGATTAACCACTGCCTCCAAAACAACAAAAGACTCTTCCAGCTCCAGAGATTGTTGGAAAAAACCGTGCCAGTTCTCAAGAGGCCCAAAACTTACAACACCAAAACCCCTGGGCCATCCACCAGCACATCTCTCAGAACCTTCAGCGAAGTCCTGAAGTACGCAATAATAATCGCGGTAATCGACAGGAACGAGACCGACGGATCAAGCGACGCTGGCTGGCACCAAGATCACGTTAAGTTTATCGTATGTGCCAATCAGAGATCTCTTGATCTCTTCACTAAAGCCAGAGTTGGTTTAGGAGACATTTGGCCAGGTGCAAGACACGAGGTCGTGTCTAAGGAGGACATCCCTAGCAGACCTCGAACTCGCACCTTCTGAACCTTCCTCTACAGAAAGCATTCTAGAAATCATCAGGCTCAGCAACGCGACCCTTCCGACTCATGACTGGAAAGTCGCGAAGCTGGAGGAACTAAGGGGCTCTTATAGATGCGGATTGATCGTGATCAATAAGGAATCCCTTAATCCTCTAGCGCAGACAAAAGGCATGAATCGGTTCGGCTTTGAGTCAATATACCTAAGGGTCTATAAAAAGTATGAGCTGGATACTGATAAGCAACCTCCTCCTCCTTTAACGGAGCCACCACCAAATACAACCTTGGATCTTGGAGCGTCGGTATCCTTTCCAGAAGTAGATAGCGACGACGCTAATCTGCCCGAGGTGA
This sequence comes from Volucella zonaria, assembly GCA_963966105.1. Lineage (NCBI taxonomy): Eukaryota > Metazoa > Arthropoda > Insecta > Diptera > Syrphidae > Volucella > Volucella zonaria. Next base: position 12,905,595 of record OZ014534.1, read on the forward strand.
CAATTAAGCCGTCGGTCTCCTCTTCTGACATCCTGTCAGGAATGGAAATCAATAACGAAGCAAAAAGAGGTTCTATGTACATATACGATCAGAGCACATCTTCAGAATTGGAGAGCTCCAATAACACCGTGGTGGAGGCCACTTTGGGAAACTGTATCAATGATATGGCTTCCCCAGATTAATCTCCATCACTCAAAAAAGGCTCCGGTCCCACTCATTCTGCGTCTCTTCAAAAACGCAGAAGACATTATGCTAATCCAGGAACTATGGATTGTAGAAGGCTTGGTTCGTGCACTTAGGACACCTGTATATGCTCCGCTCTATACAAGAGACAAAGGTAAGATTAGAGCATGTATATTAGTGAAACGTAGCCTTAATGCATTTTTTCTTCCTAATCTCAGCGAGCCCGACTTAACCGTTGCCAGACTAGAGACTGCCAAATGCTCTTACTGGCTGGCATCGGCTGGCCCCGATCATGTGGGCCCTCTCCCTGGTGATAACCTAGAAAGGGTGGTACTGGAAGCGGGAGGGCAAAAAACTGGCCTCATCATCGGATGCGACGCTGACGCTCATCACACGGTATGGAGCAGTACCGACATCAACGATAAGGTGTGTCACTCATTGTCTCATGCTTCATTGTTTGCAACATTGGCAATGAGCTCACTTTTATAACAAGACACCGACAGGAAGTGCTAGATATCACTATTGTCTCCGACAGCATCCCTCAAATGCTAACGAACTGGATGGTATCATCTGAACACTTTTTTCAGACCACAGACATATCCAAATCAGCCTAAGTGCTGCTCCTCATAGCCAACCAGCATTCCGGAATTATCGGAAAACTGATTGGCCAAAATACAGAAAAATACTGTTAGAAACAATATCTTCTGAGCTCTCAAGTCCACCGCGTGACACCAATGAGCTTGACATGGAGGTCATGGAATTCACCCTAGCTCTCAATCAGGCCATGGCCGATTCCTTCCCTTTTATTCAACCTAGAGGCAAGAAAAAGCCTTTGGTGGGCATCAGAACTGGGACTGCTTAGAAACGCTTGCAGAAAATTTTTCAACTTAGCAAAAAGCACATGCAAAGAATCCCTCAAATTACACAAAAAAGAACTGAGGAAGGCAAAGCGACAATCCTGGAGATCATTTTGTGACAAAATCACGGAAACCTCTGAGGCATCGCTACTAAGAAAAATCCTCTCTACAAATCCTATGATGCCTAGCTGTTTGAAAAACAACAACCTCAAGTGATGAATCACTCAAGCTGCTAGTGGACACTTACTTTCCAGGTGGATCCCGATTAGTGGCCAGTAGCAAACAGGCCTACTGCAACCGGGACCAAAATTCATGATCTGATTACAAGAGACAAGCTGGTCTACTGGTCCGGCCGGGACGGATAATACCTCCCGAGCTACAGAGTTCTTCAGATAATATTCTGCCTTCGTTAGAAAATATTATGAGGAGCTGTGTAGAACTGATCCACATTCCACTGTCATATAGAAACGTCAATATAGTTTTCTTTTTCAGAGCCGGAAAATGTTCTCATGTTATTCCAAAAGACCTCAGACCTATAAGTGTATCATCTTTCCTTCTGAAAATTTTAGAACGACTGATTGATAACCATATACGAGCTAAAATTAATCCAAGACTTCTACCAACGGCTCAATACGCCTACTGTAAAGGAAAGACGATGGAAAAGGCTTTGCATTCACTGACTAGCCACATCGAACGATCTCTACAATATACATAGAGAGTAAACAATGGTTGCTTTCCAGGACATAGAGGCTGCCTTTAACAGTGTCGAAACATCCGCAATCACGAATTCGCTGTCAACTGTGCAGGTAGACAGCAGGATAATCAAATCCAAACTGGGTGCAGCAGAGCTACGCCGCAATGATTAACCCGTTGTGCAGATCGCTGCGGATTGGGAGTAAACCCCCATAAAACTGATCTTGTCCTCTTGTCCTCTTGTCCATATAAAATTCCAATTATAGACCCTCCCTCAATAAAAGCTACCAGTTTAGTGTTTTCCGACACAGCAACATATTTGGGTCTCATTTTTGACAGGAAACTAAACTGGAAACCTAACATTCAAGAAAGAGTCAATAAAGCTATAGTAGCTTTATTCTCTTGCAAAAAAGCCATTGGGAATAAATGGGGCCTTCAACCCCGCATAACCTACTGGCTACACATCTCGGTCATAAAATCAATACTCACTTATGGGGTTGTCGTTTGGTGGACGGTCTTAGACAATGCAGTAACATAAACTAAGCAGAGTCCAAAAAACAACATGTCTATGCATAAGCGAAGCCTTATGGACTACTCCGTCTGCGCCTTAGACATTCTGTTGCTTTTCATATCGTTCGATATTTTCAGCAGGCAAGTAGCTGTGACTTTCGCAGTCGCCTTAAAGCGACTACACAGCGGTCAAATAATTCATTTGGCCCCGCTAACATTCCATTCTTAATACATTACGAATCCTCACAGAGAACATCGATTACACCATACCTGAACATTGGTTTGACAAAGACTTCCATGTAAGCTTCCCCTCTAGATCCTTCTGGGAGGAAGATGCTTTCATAGAGTCAATCCATTTCTACACAGACGGAACTAAAATCGATAGCGGGGTTGGTGGCGGTGTTTTCTCAGATAAGCTAAACCTAAGCCTCTCTTTCCGTCTTCCAAATCACTGTAGCGTGTCCCAGGTGGAAATTTTGGGGATTAAAGAAGCTCAGTCCTGGCTGAAGAAAAACGTGATGGCGCAAAGGACATCCGCATCTTTTCGAATAGTCAGGCAGCTATCAAGTCCCTGGAGTCAGTTTCACTAAATTCGAAAACCGCCCTTGAACGCCCGATCATCTCTTATGGAGATGGCAGAGCAGTTCAACCTTCACCTTTGCTGGGTGCCGGGCCACAGAGATATTTCAGGGAACTGTAGGGCCGATGAACTCGCCGAAATTGGAACCGCCCTACCTATTTTACCGGAAAAGGGTAGCACAGGTATACCAATCCCTACCCAATCCCACCTAAAGGTGGACTGCTGAATCAGCATGCCTAGCGACTAAACAGATCGGGCAAAAGCCAGATTGTTGAAGGAGCTTTCTTCAACAATAAGTGATCTAAAAAACATAGACGTAAACAGTCTCCTACGTTTCATCGTAAGCTCAAACTGGTTCCATTAGTAAGAGCATCATAGATCCACGTGGCATCACAATGGGCCAACAGGCCTAAGTGGGTTGGAGTGTCCAACAGCCACTCTTTCCTACCTACCTATGCTTTTTGTTGCAAACGATCCTTCAGTTTTGCAAAACTCGAGTTACTGAAAGAAAGTCTTTGTCGTCTCAAATATATCGACGCAGCCAACCCTAATAGAATCAACAAAATTGTAGCAGCATGCGTAGTATTACGTAATCACATATTTGGAGAAGAAAACAACGAAGAGTTTATTGAAGTGGAATTCAATCCAGACGATACTTATACTCGTAACACCGAAAATGAACCTGAAAGTGGAAGTGCAAGCCGAGATGGACAAGCGGTGTCAGAAAACGAAGCTACATGTTTGCTTTTCTTATTTTAATTTGAGAAGAAATGTTCTTTGTATTTCATTATTTTTTATAATTTTTTTTAAGAAATTCATTTTTCATTCGTTACATTCATCCATTTCATAATTCACTCTCTCAAAATCTACGTTAAATAACATTCTTAAAGGAAAACAATTTATCAAACAAATAAATGATGAAGCACAACTTTCGCTTAAATCCCAGTCGGCAGCTGATTTTTTATCTGCCTGACATTTCGAAGAGTAATTTTTTGCCTGAAATTCAAGTCCACTACCTTACGAAATGCCAACCTAGTTGGCAGTCAATTATCGGGCTCGACAAAACAGAATCGTTTGACTAATTAGCGCCAATTCTGAAAGCGGTCATTTACTACGAATTGCTCCCTCATGCACCATATTCTTCGGATTTAAGCCACAGTAACTATTTCCTGTTTCCAAATCTAAGGAAATAGCTCGGTGGAACGAGATTTTGCTTCAACGGTGATTTAATCGCCCAAACAAACTCCTTTTTTTTAAGAAGCTCGACAAATCTTATGACTTGGAAACGCAGCGTTGGACCAAGTGCATTGTTTTCAAAGGCGACTATGTGGAGAAACGTTTTTTTTCGAAAAATTATCCTTCATTCAAAAACTAACAAACTAATTATCCGCCCACGTTCCATGCACAGTGCTATGAAAAAATATGGACTCAAACTAAAATTTCAATTTTTTATTTTTTTTGTCCTAAAATATTGCCAAACAATACCAATTTAGGGAAAACCCTTCAATGGTATATTTCCCTTTACAACGATAATTTCTAAAAAAGAACCCAAAATTCACCCATGATGAAGTATAAACTCAAGATTTTTACTTACTAGTTTTCAGGTAAAAATTTATTTAATAAGGAATACTTTGTCCGTTATTTCTTATAACACTTAACAATCGTCGTGGTAAACTGGAAATAAGATTGCTTAAAGTGATTTCCGGTATATTATTCCACGCTTCAACAATTCTTTGTTTGAGTTGTTCCACATTTTGAATTTGTGGCTTTTCGTGATCATAAGCCGCCCTTTTCAGGATGCCCCACAGGTTTTCAATGGAGTTCAGGTCTGCACTTAAGGCTGGCCAATCTAGAAGTTTAATTCCATATTCTTGAAACCGTGCTTTGTGCATAGGAGCATTGTCTTGTTGAAAAATTACATAAGAAGAAGGTGTTCCTCCAGCACTTCTTGGTATTTCTTGGCGTCAATTCTTCCAGAATTAAAGAAAATTTCTGTTTTTAGATTACCGATGAAAGGTGCCCAAACCATAACACCTCCTCCTTCTAAAGGCATGCGTGGCATGATTTTTCGTTCTTTCCTAAGATCATGCCAATAGTATTTGAAGCCGTCGGCGCAGTTGAGGTTGAATTTCTTCTCATCACTAAAGATTACATGCGACCACATTTCACCGTGTTGGACATGTGTTTCAGCAAATTCAAGACGTGCTTCTTTAAGCCGCTGTTTAAGTGGTGATTTAATCTAGCACTTTCGGTATTTAAAGTAGTTGCTAGAATCGCAGTCCAAATTAAAACGTCGAACCATTTGGGATGAAGAAGCTCCTGTGTGCGACATTTCACGTAAAAGAGTTGATGAAGTTTTCATTGGTCATACAGATCGCTTATTTGTTCCATAATTTTCAATTCCGGCTTGTAGAAAATTCTTTACTACACCTTGAGAGCAATTTATTTCAGTGGCAATTTGGCGCTGCGTCATTCCACTATTTTTTAAATCGACTATTCTTTGTTTTTCAATGTCAGTTGATTGGTTACCACGTGGCATATTTAAGACTTCGAAGAAAATCAAAAAATCAAAAAAAAAAACTGTTTATTATCACTGCAGGAGGTTTGTACTGTTTTTTATCAGTAGTGAGCACACCGACCTTCGCTTGACAACTAAGCATGCCGTCGAATAAAATCTTGAGTTTATACTTTTTCACAGGTGAATTTTTGGTTCCGTAAAATGGGGTGTCTTACAACAGCGGTGTGACTAGCAACAATCTCCAGGAAAAAAGCCAATCGTACTCTATAACCAACACAATGCCACACTTGTACATAGAAAGGAGTCATATCGGCAAAGGAAGTATTGGTTTTGCAAACTGGCAACTCCAACTCCAAATGTCAGACCTACTCTGGCGCCAAATTTAGTTTGAGTGTGGCATACATAGTGAAGAGTTTTTTTGGCTCCTAAAACTTTAATATGTTCGTTGTGAAAAAGTGAATTTTGGTCATTGAAATTATGTTTACAACAAAGCCTAGTTATTTAGCAAGAGGTTAAAGGAGAAAGTAAGTGATTTAATACAGAAAATATTATATTTTAGGCGAAAGTTTGGAAACAGATGTTTTTATTTGGGGTGATTAGTCATGAGAACGGGGTGACAAGCCACAGCGAAGGGGTGACTAGTAACTACACTAGAGTAAAGAAAATCGCTACCTACCCTATACCATAATAAAAGTGTGGTAGATAATATGTCTTTTTGACTAATATGTCAAATCCATAATATTAGTTTATTGTAACGATGTTAATCCACATGTTGTTTACACAATTTTATCAGTGCTTTTTTTAACTTTTTATTCAATTTTAATTTTTATATATTGGGTCTATAACTTAGTTCGTGCGGTTTGCTAAGAGATGGCGTAATTTGTATTATTCCATTGTTATTATTCCATTGAAACATGCGTTGGAAAGCTACTGTCATTGTACGTCATTTCAGTATATGTCATTCATTTGAAGCGTATACAACAATAATTTTTTTCACTCAAATATGTCGAACTTTGTGCCTGAAAAAGTGTTTTTGCGGAGAGTTCTTCTTCATTACTTTAATATGAAGAAAACTGCTGCCGAAAGTCATCGTATTTTGGTGGAAATTTATGGTGAACATGCGCTGGCTGAGCGAACGTGCCAAAAGTGGTTTGCACGACGTAAAACTGGTGATTTGGGCTTGGAAGACGATGAACGTTCTGGGCAGCCAAAAAAGTTTGGAGATGAACAACTGGAAGCATTACTCTATGAAGATTGTTGCCAAACATAAGAAGAGCTCGCACAATCTTTGGGTGTTACTCAAGCAGCCATTTCAAAACGTTTAAAAGCAGCTGGATATATTCAAAAGCAAGGAAATTGGGTCCCACATGAACTCAAGCCGAGAGACGTCGAAAGGCGGTTTTGCATGTCCGAAATGCTGCTGGAACGCCACAAAAGGAAGTCATTTTTGCATCGGACTGTTACTGGTGATGAAAAATGGATCCATTACGACAACCCCAAGCGCAAAAAATCATATGTGAAGCCCGGCCAACCAGCCAAATCAACGGCAAAGCCGAATATCCATGGCGCGAAGGTAATGCTCTGTATTTGGTGGGATCAGATTGGTGTGCTGTATTATGAGCTGCTAAAACCTGGTGAAACCATCAATGGACAACGCTACCGAACACAATTAATCCGTTTGAAGAGAGCAGTGGCCGAAAAACGCCCGGAATATGCGACCAGACACGAGGCAATAATTTTCCATCATGACAACGCTCGGCCCCACGTTGCTATTCCGGTTAAGAACTATTTGGGAAACAGTGGATGGGAAGTCTTACCCCACCCGCCTTATAGCCCAGACCTTGCCCCTTCTGACTACCATTTGTTCCGGTCGATGCAGAACGCCCTCACTGAAATACGGTTCACATCAGAGCAGAATATCAAAAATTGGCTTGATTCATTCTTGGCTGCCAAGCCGGCGCAGTTCTTTTGGGATGGGATCCACAAATTGCCAGAAAGATGGGAAAAAGTCATAGCTTCAGATGGGCAATACTTTGAATAATACTATTGTACAAGTTTTTCTTAAATAAGCGTTGAAATTTTGAAAAAAAAAAACCGCGCGAATTAAGTTATATACCCAATATATACATAGATAATTAGTCCGTATTACCCCTAATACTATATGTGGCTGACACATGTTTCGATTTACTACAAATTACAGGTTTTGATCGTTCTATAAATAATCTCAAAATGCCAAGGACATAACATATAAGCCAGACCCTCGCAACAAACAGATTAGAAAAATCTATACCAAGGAAGAAATAGATAGGGCCCTAGAGAACAAGAGGCAAAATAATACGAGTATGCTATTTAGAGGAGCAGCTGAAAAGCATAATATAGATTATTCAGTTTTATGTCGACGTGCCCAAAGTGATGTGAAAAAATGTGGAGGACAAACTGTTCTTAATGCAGATGCTGAGAAACTGATTGTCGAGAACATTAACATCTATTCCGACTGGGGCTACCCAATGGACCAGCAAGTTTTGAGGATGCTAGAAAAATATATCTAGATAAGGAATCAATTCGGAAAAATTTAAAAATAATTTCCCTGGAGTTGATTTAGCTTATGGATTTTTGACAAGGCACAATAATTCCATTTCAGAGCGATATGCCCAAAATATAAAACGGGGTAGAGCACTTATTTCTGCTGAAACTATAAACAGTTATTTTGATAACTTGGAACAAGCTTTGGCTGGTGTTCCACCAGAAAATCTCATCAGTTATGATGAAACAAACTTAACTGATGACCCCGGTAGAAAAAATATAATAGTAAGAAGAGGCTCAAAGTATCCGGAGCGGGTAATAAATTAGACAAAGTCGTCTATTTCTCTAATGATGGCTGGAACAGCTTCGGGGCATTTATTTCCTCCGTACATAATATACAGATGCCAGCATTTATACGACTTATGGATGACAGGCGGACCCAAGGGCTCAAGGTACAATAGAACTACATCGAGTTGGATGGACATTATAACCTTTGAAGACTGGATCTCCACGGTTTTAATTCCTTACGTCAAGCGGACTCTGGGAAAATTGTCCGTGCTTGGTGATAATTTGAGTTGTCACCTTTCAATTAATGCCATCAACATATGCAAGCAATCTGATGTCAATTTAGTATTTTTGCCAACTAATTCGACCCACCTGACACAACCCTTGGATGTTGCTTTCTTTCATCCCCTAAAAGTCGCTTGGCGTGACATAATAACTGCATGGAAGAACAAAGAGTGGCGTAAGGAAAGTTCTCAGCCAAAGTCAATTTTCCCACAATTGCTCGCTAAGCTTTACGCTAAAATTGAAACAAGCTCACAACAAAATTTAGTTTCCGGGTTTAAAAAAACTGGCATATTTCCTTTAAACAGGCAGGAAGTACTCAATCGACTACCGAAGGAGTCTCAACAACCTGATGTCGAGAACAGGAATATCGTCAACGACTTGGTTGTAAGTCTGCTGAGATCGTTTCGTTATTCGGAGGAAACTGCTCTTGATCGTTTCGTTATTCGGAGGAAACTGCTCTTGCTTCAAGGAAAAAAAGAAAAAAAAAAATAGATGTCGCTCCAGGTACAAGCGTTGAAGTAGATGGAGATTCTCCTTCAAATGTTGAAGAAGAAAAAAAACAAAAAAGTCCCTAAAAAGACAAAAAATCAGGCAAACAAAATTACCAAACCGAAGACAAACAATGTGTCCGCAGCAAATGTATTTTCGGAGGATTTAGAAACAGAACATAGTGAAAACGTTGCCTCAAACAATTTGACAGCACCAGGGCCCTGAAACATTTTAGTGTGCAAAGTGTGTCACAAAATTAAAAGTCGCAATGACAACTGGCAGTGATGCATGACCTGCAAAAAGCTGATTTGTCCAATTTGTTCTGGTTTGAGTTTGGCCGACGACGACGTTGGATTTATTTGTAAACGATGGTGGACCAGGACTTTGAGCCCATAGCATTTGCAACATATATTGAAGAGGATGTTTCCAGTTCCGAATAAAAGCTATAATTTTTACTAAAGTTTATATGTATAAAGCATTTTTTTGTTAAATTACCTATTTATTGCCTCAAAAATTGTTTGGAACTTAATATCGCCAAATGCCAATCCATTACCTTTTCAGATAAGCGGCACCAACCTCCTCCCCGACTCTACCTTCTCCACAACCAACCTATCTCCTCCGTTGAATCTCTTCGCGACCTCGGCATTTTGTGTGATAGGGAGCTCAACTTCCGTTTGCATATGGATGGGATAATCCTTAAAGCCAATTCTGCACTAGGTTTTGTAAAACGATGGTCCAAAGAATTCACCAACCCATACGTGACCAGGTCCCTCTATATTAACTTTGTTCGCCCCCTCCTAGAGTACGCCAGTCAAGTATGGTCCCCATATCCTTGAGGAACGCAGAGATGCAGCCGACTTTTTCTTCATTCATCGACTCCTTTCAGGTCACGTTGAATGCACGTCCATTCACAGCTATACTTTCCTCAACACTAACCTTCGTAATCTACGTAGCACTCGTCTCTTCTATCACCCAACCCACCACACCTCCCATGGCGCGAACGAATCAATCTCCCGTATGCTACGAAAAATTAATTCAAACCCTAGCGTCTTTGACTTCTACCGCACCACTTCCTACCTCAAATCCGTTCTCCTTCACCACTCTAACCAACCTTAGTTTTAAGTTTTAGTTTAAGTTGAACTTTAAGTTATATCTTGTATTCGCCCCCACCAAAATTATTACATTTATTATTTTTTTCAGGCTGCAATTTTTATCGTTTAGGTATATATGTATACAAATTTAACCTTGTAAGTAGATTAGTTGTTATTTCTGCACCCTACTATAGTTGTAAGTGAGCCCTTTGGTGATGCTAGCCATCCCTTTCCCATGGTAATTCACCCCAACAGCGGGGTGACCCGCAGCAGTGCATGTTTGGCCTAAAATTTAATAGAAAGGTTTATTTTACAGCAACTAGGTGATAAGCATTGAAAATAGGAGCCGTGACTCATATTGTTAAAAGAAATGAAAATTCGACTGGTACTGATTTTTTGTTTGTCGAAATATCCGACAGTTATCAAAAGTGTCTTATTGGTTGCATTTACATACCAAATCGAAACTTTTCTCTCACAGAGGTTGAAACTGAATTATCCACCTATGTCTTTCAGTATCTAAATATAATTCTATGCGGGGACTTCAATAAAGATATGTTGAGAAACGATGAAAAATCTAATTCCATTAAGAGTTTCGCTACCAATTGTGGCCTTAACATTATTCATAACTCCGTTCCCTCACATTTCCGAATTGGTTGCCGACCTTCGCTTTTAGATTTTTTTTTAATATCGGACATGAAGTTAGTGTAATTTCATGATCAGATATCTGTGCCAGGTTTTAACTCTTCTCGTGATCTTATATTTTTAACTTACGATCTTCAAATGAATGTGCAACCTTCCCTCAATAAAGTGCTTTTTAGAGACTTCAATAATATCAATTTAGTAGCTCTGCATATTGAATCCTCATTATACCCTTGGGATTTGTGTTGGAATCTCTCAGAAATTGATGACAAAGTTGGTTTATTCGAGACACTGGTGTTGGAACTCTTCAACAAATGTGTACCAATAAAACAAGTGGTAGTTAAGGATCCGGGGCGCCCTTGGTTTACCTTAAGTATAAAAAAGCTCATGAGACTTCGAGACAAAGCCTACCGCAGATGGAAGAACCATCCTTCAACTGTTGAGAAACTTAACAACCGCTAAGACTCGCAAACAAAAGCAGTTTTATTACAAATCTAAGCTTAATATCAACTCTAAGACTCGAGATCTTTAGAAAAATTTGCGCCAGTTAGGCGTTATTCCCACAAAAAATGGTTTCTCCAACTATGCGGCCACCAATCCAGATCTTTTTAACAACTTTTTTGCGACAACATCTGTTTCAGACAGTTCTATTCCTTCCACTTAAGCTAATTTATACCGTAGTTCCTCATACCTCTTTGGCCCAACATTTTCTTTCCAAACTATAAATAGCGTCGATGTCATTTTTGCCATTAAATCTATAAAGTCTAATGCTATAGGTCTAGATGGAATATCTCTAAGATTTATTAAAATAATTCTTTTACATGTGGTTGATACGCTTACTCATATTTATAACTGCTGCCTTGTTAAATCCTAATTTCCCTCCGACTGGAAACTTGCAAAAGTAATCCCTATTCCGAAGAATTGCCATCTGTCTGGATACGCTGACTTTTGCAATAAGCATTCTCCCGAGTTTATCAAAAGTACTGGAATTTATCATTAAGAATCGACTTCAAACTCACGTTGACTCACTCAATTTGATAAGCCTGCATCAATCTGCCTATCGTGCAAGTCATAGTTATACTACTGCACTTTTGAAAATAGTTGATGATATTCGTCTAAACTTTGACAAATCTTATATAACCCTACTATGTCTTTTAGATTTCTCAAAGGCATTTGATTCAGTAAATCATGAAAAATTGTATTGGAAACTCATTAATAGCTTTGGTTTGGGTAATAGAGCTGCTGAGCTTATTCTAAACTATCTTAGCGGTAGATATCAGCAGGTTTCATTAAACGGAAAAATGTGAAGTAAGGTAAGACTATATAATGGTGTTCCTCAGGGGTCAATCCTAGGTCCATTGCTTTTTGTCCTATTCATTAATGACCTACCTCTTGTTTGTAAACATGCCAGTGTACATCTATACGCTGACGATGTTCAACTATACGTTTCCTGCCCGCGAGCTAAAATTGATAGTTGTGTCAGTCGATTGAACGACGATTTAGAGGCAGTTCGACTTTGAGCTTCTTGTAATGGGCTTCAACTTAATGCCAAAAAAACCTTATATTTGCCTATTGGAAAGAACTTAGGGCATGTTGAAGAATATCCATATGTTTACCTGTCTGGAGATAAGATTAGTTATTCTAATAGTGTCAAAAACCTTGGTGTCATCATTAATAACTCTCTTAATGCCAATGATCATTAACGCTTTAGTTAGAAAAATTTACATTGGCTTGCGGTTGATGTGGAAATCTGTCCCTTATACTCCAGTTGAAATCCGGCTAAAATTAGTTAGATCCTTACTTGTACCACACATAACTTACTCTAGTTTGGTTTACAGCTCACTGGACTCGGCATCATTCAGAAAATTGGAACTCGCTTTTAACTCCATGATAAAATTTGTGTTTCACTTGCGTAAATTCGATCACGCTTCTAGGTTTCGAATGTCAATATTAGGGTGTTCATTATTACAGTATTTGAACTATTGGAATTGCCTATTCATTGCACGACTTATAAATTATAAGGAGCCACATTACTTATATTGCAAGATACAGTTTCCTAGATCATCTAGGACTTGTACAATTAATACTCCTAATTTCTTTTACTTAGAAAGTAGCCGTCTGTTTTTTGTTCACTCTGTTAGGCTGTGGAATTCGCTTCCATGGGAAATCCGGCGTTTGGTCGGAACGAGAAATTTCAGTGTGTATCTATTCGGTTTTTTTTAGGGATCTTTGGGGCATACATGGCACTAAGTAGCATTAATCAATAGATATTTGGTATATATATACACAAATATACGAATACATTTTTTTTCTTTTTACATTTCTTCGGTATTTACATTTCATTAATATCGTTGAAAAAATATTACTATTATTGTTTTCTGCTGATTGGAATGAAATTATTTTTATTTTTTTTTTATTATTATAATAACGACTTTTTTCTTTTCCCCTTTTTTTTAATTGAATTATTTATTCCTTTATGCATGTACTTGTAAAAGAGCATGGCTCCTATTTGTACAAACCGCTGTAATTGTTAATTAAATATTGGGTCTACAAGTAAGTTTCCAGCGTTTGTCAGAAATGGCGCCACCAGTGGATCCCGGGCAGAAATGTCAGACCCCATGTGTTTTATTTGTAGGTTTTGTATCTGTCAACAACTTTGCAGCGTTATATTTGAGCAGTTCTATCGGTGTCGTACATTTTATAGAGCAAAAACATGGCAAGTTTCCAGCCAAATAAACGTCATTTGCTGCTTTTATTCTTTAATATGAAGAAAAGTGCGGCTGAGGCCTATCGTTTGCTTTCGGAAACTTATGGGGCGGAATGTATTGGTGATTCGACGTGCCGCGAGTTGTTCAAACGGTTCGAAAGTGGTGATTTTGGAGTTGAAGACAAAGATCGCCCCGGAAAGCCGACAAGTTTTGAAGACGAGGAATTGGACGCTTTACTGGATGAGGATCCGTGTCAGATTCAAGAAGAACTTGCTGCATCATTGTGCGTCACGCAACAAGTCGTTTCCCTGCTCCTAAAAGCACTGAAATTCATTCAAAAGGTTGGAAACTGGGTGCCGTACGAATTGATGCCAAGAGACGTCGAACGGCGATTTTGCATGTCCGAAATGTAAAATAAATCATTTTTGCATCGTATTGCTGGTGATGAGAAACGGATTTATTATGATAATCCTAAACGCAAAAAATCGTATACAAAGCCCGGCGAGCCCGCCCAATCACGTGAATAAGGTCATGCTCTGCATATGGTGGGATTAAAAGGGTGTCGTATACTACGAACTGCTTCCGAGTGGTGAAACCATCAAATGACCATTATATCGAACCCAACTAATTCGTTTGAAGCGGGCATTAAAAGAAAAACGGCCAGAATATGAGACCAGGCATGAGTCCGTCATTTTTCATCACGACAACGCTCGGCCACATGTTGCGGTTTCGGTGAAAAACTATTTAGAAAATAGTGGATGCGAAATTCTGCCTCACCCGCCTTACAGTCCAGACTTGGCACCATTTGACTACCACTTGTTTCGTTCGATGCAGAACGCTCTTACGGGAATACGCTTCAGCTCAGTAGAGGAAATCAAAAATTGGCTCGATACGTTCTTGGGCTCGAAAGACGAGAAATTTTTTTGGTCCGGAGTTCATAAATTGCCAGAAAGATGGGGGAAAGTTGTAGCTTCCGATGGACGATACTTTGAATAAAGCATTGTAACTATGTTTTCATAATAAAACTTCAAATTTTGGAAAAAAACGCTGGAAATTTACTTGTAGACCCAATAAATAAATAAATAATGTTCATACCCTTGAAAAAAAAAAAAATATTTGCTCACATTGAAACTACGTCAAAAGTTTCCGAAATTTCAGCAAATAAAAAAAAAAGTGTTGCTTGTTCTTTTTTTAGAAATTCCAGTTAAAAAGGGAAACATATATTGTTTGGCAATATTTTAGGACAGAAAAAAATATAAAAAAAAAAATTAAAATTTTGGTTTGAGTCTATAATTTTTCACAGCACTTTTTGCCACCACTGTAGTGATCTGTGCAGAAATAAATAATTACAGTTTACCAACGCTTAGGCAGTGTCTTGGCAGTGTGCACTGTACGGCAGTATTTGTATTAGCAAAACCCTTCAGGGGGGTGAAACACTCTCTTAAATGTAGCTTAAGAGATTTGCGCGTATTTATGTCTCTTTGAGAACACTCTCAAATTCCGCCAACAATATTGAGCACTAATTTATCCACCTGTATTGAGAAATTCAAACCCGTGTAAGTGCAAATACAATATGTGCGTATGAGTTTTATATTAAACCGAATACATAGTTTGAAGATATATGGATGTAGGCATCTGAGCCCGATCTGACTATGGACTCTCGCAAGCGCTTGATGCGAGACTTCCATGAGAGCAATCTAAATTTGTGTGTGCATGGAAATCACTTGTTTTCATTAAATGGCCTGTTCCATTGCAACGAGAAGCAGAGTTGTAGTTGTACGTTTACCGTCTACCGGTTCTGGTTCAGTGCAATTCTGTTCGCTCAGCCGGTAAGGTTGGTTCGGTTTGGTTTCGTGTGTGGAAGAGTACATATAGTGATCGTGCGGCCTCGTTGGTAGCACTGAATATTATTTCAAGTGCAATACAGTAAAATTGTAAAGCGCCGGGAGTACCTTTGGGTTTTTTTTAAAGTTTTTTTTTTTTTTGGAAAGCGGAAGAATGATTGTAAACTAAGAAGTGTCCATATGTACACATCCATATGTATGATTGTAGTGACGGTGGCCAGTTTATTCCGTTACCGTTCCACCCTCGCAGTAAGTTACCTTTCCTTCTAAGTGAGAAGGTACTACATACGAGTACTCGTATATGCATGGTTTGTGTTTAGTTCCTAAATCCTGCTTATGGGTTTTGTAGTAAGAGTAGGTACTTCGTGACTCAGTGAGAGAGTGGTATTGTTGTTCATGTTCGGTGTTTGGTGTTTGGTGTTTGCATTGCCTCCATTGTAAAGGTTCAAACGGTTCTGCATCTGCAGATCTTGAACTTGATTGAATAAAAAACAAAATAAGAAATCGGTGAGTGTTCGCCCTACTTTAAATCATATTTTCCCTTAAGAAATACGAAGAGAAAAATAAAACACAGTCTATTTTTGGTAATTTTTAGAAAATTTAGTGTCGAAATGCGACAGTAGTTGATGTTATTAAAGTGCCTATTGTGATGAGTTCGTGTAATTAATGTGAGAAAACGTTGACGCGTTACCTACGAGTATTTGCTTGCTTGTGGTGGTTAGTTGCAATTTCGTGCATAAATTTTGCCGATTGGCAATACACCGATGAAAAAAAAGTCACCAAAGTGTACCTTGTGCATAATATTGTTAAATCGCGTTTGCCGAAGTTTTGTGCGAAATTATTTGAGTTTATGCAACTTGTGCGACACACAAAATCTAGGTGCAGACATTGACTAAAAATAACTACGTTAGTCCTATACATATCTAATTGGATATCTTTTTTGAGCATTGCGAAGTAAAAGGTATGTACATATGCATATACATACATAAGCATATTTTAATGACGTGGGTCTCTACAGTTTTTATTGACTTAAACGAATATAAGAAGCCAACACGTTTGGCCTGTTCTTCAAGAAACATTTTGTTTAAGTAAACCTAATTTGCTCTTGTTTTTTTTCTGTTTTTTTGGGGTATAATTTAAATTTAACATGTTTTAACGTTTAAAACTTGAGCAATTAATCTAGAACATGTTTCATGTTGGAAAAGCCAAGGTAGAGCTATGTATGTACATATACGAATATGAATATAGGTATGTGTCTGTTCATAGGTACCGAAAAATAAATGAGTTTTTCATTCAGAAGCTAAACGAACTCAGTAATGCTTTTCTTTGCAGTCCAATGCTGAACCCGGATAGGTAGTCAGTTATGTTTTGTCCCTCCGGAGTTTGATATACCAGAGATAAAGGTTATCAGTATACGTTCACTCAAGTCAGATGCTGTTGGTGTGGATGGAATACAAATCCGATTTGAAAAAATTATTCTGGCCTAGTAGCCTGAGTAGCTGGAAGCTAGCTAGAATCATCCCTGTTAAACCGCCGATTTTCGCCCCATAAGTATTCAACCATGTCTGGCAAAAGTTTTAGAAAAAGTTCTTGAGGGACATATCTCTAATTATCTTGCTCAATATAACTAGTTGTCTCCGGTCCAGTCAGACTTTCAAGGAAATCGTAGTTGCGCTAGTGGTATGATAAATATACCACGTACAAGCTACGAGTAATTATGACTAGTACTGCCTAAAACAAATCATTTGCCCAACGGCCACATGCGCTTCCCTATTTTTTTTTCTCTTCCAACGACCATTTTTTTTAATTTAAATTTTTGTGAGATCAAATTTAGGAGACTTGCGCAGTAAACGGGCTAAATGATTTGAATCAGGCTATGCCTACTTTGAATTTAGTGCTAGATCGATGCGTCTAATAAGTGCATATTTACGCGGTTGTAGGCAAAGAGTCGTAGTTAGTGAGAAATACTCGTATTCTCTTCCATTGAACGTACTCTCAGGTGTGCCACAAGGTTCTATCTAAGGGCCTATCTCATACAGCCACTAATGTTTGTATAGCTAAATGCCTCTTTACATTTTTATACCGCTGATGGGCAAATTTATTTATCAAGATTTAGTTAAGTCAAACAGCAACACTAACATCTGGTTCTCAAACAGAATACGTGCACTCATGCTTAAACGTCACCAGGCTTATAAGCATTGGAAGCGTTTTCGCTGTGAAGAACTTCAACTGCTATACCGCTCACTGCGTAACAAAGTCGTCATGGAAATACGTAAAGCTAAGACAAGTTTTTTTCTCGACTTCTTGACCCTACTGTAAACGGCAAAACATTTTGGAGGGACTTACGAACTATTGGCATCGGCAAATCTAAAATCAATAACGGAGTGGACGCTGACTTGAATGAGTTAAATAGGAAGTTTCTATCCGTCCAACAAAGGATTAGTGTATCTGAGGAGTTCTCATTACAAACTCATAACCAGCGCATTCAGTTTTCCTCTCCTAGCTTCTCTTTCATGGGAGTAAAGTGTGCTGATGTATTTGAAGGCTTACTTTCTATCAAATTCAATGCAGTTTGACTAGATGGCCTGTATCCGCTGTTTCTTAAGATTATCCTTCCCCTATTATTGCCCTATATACCACACATTTTTAACACTGTACTAATGAGGGGGGAAATCAACAAAGATCATACCTGGTGATTATCCAAGGGATAATTTTCGACCAATCTCTATTCTGCTATCCCTTTTCAAAGCTTTTGAAAAAATCCTGTAACAACAAACATGTCAGAATATGGAGGATACCAACTTTTTAAATCCAAAGCAATCAGGCTTTCGAAAAAAAAAAACACAGCTGCATCACAGCGTTGCTAAACGTAACCGAGTATATACGACTTGGTATTGATAATGATGAGGTAACATTTTTAGTCCTGCTCGACTTCTCTAAGGCATTCGATACCATTGACCATGCCACCTTATGTACTAAGCTCTTGCGGTTATTTAATTTTTCATCATGCGCCGCACCGTAAGGCTGATTTGATCCTATTTGACCAATGGACTCCAAGCTGTTAAATAAAACAATATGCACTCCGACTTTTTACCTACCGTGAGCGGTGTCCCTCAGGGATCTATTTTGGGGCCACTGTTGTTTTCCCTGTACATAACTGAACTGCCTTCGATTGTTAGGCATTGCTCTATACATTTGTATGCGGACGATGTACAACTCTACATAAGCTGCCCGCTGGGCCTTATCGAGCACACCGCTAGTTGTGTAAACTACTATCTCGCTGAAGTTGCATGTTGGTCTCTAGAAAATGGTCTTTTATTAAATCCATCGAAATCTAAATGTTTGGCAATTCCAGAAAACCATTGGACTTATCCTATTTTCCCACTATCAGCTTAAACAATGCTCCAATCGAGTACTGCTCGTAACCTTGGAGTTACCTGTAATCCTTGTTTAACTTGGGAAAATTATATCAACATGATTGTTGGTAAATCCTATGGTATTCTTCCTGCACTGTGGACACGCATTTTTCCATGCCTTTGGCTACTAGAATTATTATTGCGGCTACAATAGTAAACGGAAGCTTAATGTCGTTTTTTACTATCCGTTATATTTTTGGTTTACGAAGGTATGACAGGGTTTCTAATTGCTCATCACGATTGTAAATATAACATTTCATTTGATAGTCTTCTTCAGTTCCGTACACTATGCCTTTTTTCTGATATTTTCCTAACACACAAACCCACTTATGTTTATGAAAGAATAAGGGCTGTTTCGTCAAGTAGATCCGGACTTTTAATTCACCCTCGACACTCCTCTTTGACTTCTGAACGCCAATTTTTCCCCAACTCTATCTGTTTGTGGAACAAGTTACCGCACAATTTAAAAGGAAAGTAAAAAAGTACTTTTCGTGTTAACATCCGTGTAAATCACAGATACAGTATCTTTATGTAATATATGTATGCATACAGGGTGTCCCAAAAATCAACGTAAAGCCGGTAACGGGTGATAGGTCAAGTGGTGTCAGTTATCACAAAATTATAAAAAAAAGTCATGTACTTTTAAAATTATTGGCACTTAAAAAAAAATCGAGAAGTCTGACACTCTGCGACGATCTTTTAAGTACCTTAACCACAATTCTTTACTTTTTTTCGATTTTTTTTTGGTCATGTAACCCTGAGTAGCTGTTCTGTAAATTACGGTTCAAAATTCAAACGTAATTGTATCGGTTTTAACTAAAATATTGCTTTTTTGTCCATCCATATATCTGAAAATCATTAATTACTTAACTTGAACTGACTGTACTGACAAAAAAATGTACTGTGCCATTTTGGCAAGTAACTTTAAAAGATGGAGTATTTAGTCTGGATTGCAAAATGGTATGACACTTGCTAGACTAAAAAAAATATTTTGTTAAAGAAACCCGATTCATGGTTAATTCTTTTTAATAAGTTAAAATGAATACCAAGTGTGAGCGAGACAGATAGTGACGCCGTGATTGAGACGGATAAACACGCCATTTGGACTAGTGTGAGTGAAGCAGATAGAGATGGCACTCTTGTCAAGAAAAGACGCATGCAATACTGCAGTACGTTACGCTCCTTCGCTTACAGCGCATTATTGTGGGTGGCCGTGGCTCAAGTGGTAGTGTGTTGGCTTCCCAATCGGACGGTTCGGGGTTCAATACCAGCCGTGACCGAAAGACTTTTTTTCAGGCAACTAAAATCTTGTGAAATGAATGGTTGCCTAAATATAACATCAAGTCTAATTTACACTTGTAATTTAGTCTCCCCATTAAATGTTGGATGCCACCCATGGAGCGAAATAGCCACTGAGCCCAAACATCTTTCTTTCTCTTTCTGTCCCATTTTCCGAAAAACTTAACACGTGCTCCGGCATTTTAAGAGTAGTAATACCCTCTTGAGTGTTAAGTTCTTTTTTTAAAAAAAAAAAAAAAAAATTCTGTATTCGTGTTGATTTCGTGCTTACAACTTTGGCTTCATTGCAACTTTGATTTGCTATCTGACCGTTTCTGTCGAACCTGGATTTCTTCTGGACTAGTGTTGATCATTGATCCCGTGATTGTGTAGTGTAAATGCCATCATGCCATCTCGATACACTGCTCAGGAATATGCTAACATGCATCTCATTTATGGGGAATGCAGGTGTAATGCTAGTGCTGCAGCCAGATTTTGTCATGAGAGATACCCAAATGCTCAGCGTCATCCGGATCATTG
Organism: Volucella zonaria; assembly: GCA_963966105.1. Taxonomy (NCBI): domain Eukaryota; kingdom Metazoa; phylum Arthropoda; class Insecta; order Diptera; family Syrphidae; genus Volucella; species Volucella zonaria. Next base: position 12,926,034 of record OZ014534.1, read on the forward strand.
AGTGTTCTCAGAGGGTTGCTTTCAAAATCTAATGCTTAGTTAGGGAAGATTCGTCATGCCCTACGAGGATGAAGTCTTACAAGCAGTCGCACAAGACCCTAGTACCTCAGTACGTGCAATTTAAGAAAGCATAGGAGTGCCCAAAAGTACAGCACACCGAATTCTAAGGAAAAACCAGCTGCATTCGTAACATGTACAACGAGTCGAAAGTGTGCTACCCCGAGATTATCCAGAAAGCGTGCAATTTTGTCAAACGATGTTGCAGAGGTTCAGAGAGGATCCGAGATTCTTCGAAAAAATTCTATGGTCTAAAAGTATCAACTTTTAAAAGGGAAGGTTACGTGAACTTCCCCAATTTGCACGAGTGCCACGTGGAAAATTCACATTTGATGCGGAAAGATAGATCACAGTACCGTTTTAAATTAAACATGTGGACGGGAATTTTGAATTATTGGCCCATTCGACTTTGAATGTCGAGGTTTATTTAGATTTTTTGGAGAACCACTTGCAAAATTTATCAGAAGACGTGCCACTAAATATTTATGCCTGCATGTGGTATCAACAAGACGGTTGCCCAGCGCATTATGCTCGCACAGTACGAAAGTTCCTCGATCGGGAATACTGTCCTACAGGTGGATAGGGCGGTCTGGCGATCCTGAGAGCATACACCAAGAGAACGTAGTGTTCTGTGTGTTTTGTGATGGGAAAAAAATTAAATGAAATTATAAGGATGACATCTCTATCTGTTTTACTCACACACACTCACTGTCTGTGTCGCTTACACTTGGTACTCATTTTAACTTATTAAAAAGAATTAACAATGAATCGGGTTTTTTTAAGAAAATATTTTTTTTATCCTCAATTAAGCGTTAGTCTAGCAAGTGTCATTTTGGAATCCAGACTAAATACGCCATCTTTTAAAGTTACTTGTTAAAATGGCACAGTACATTTTTTTGTAAGTACAGTCAGTTCAAGTTAAGTAATTAATGATTTTCAGATATATGGATGGACAAAAAATCAATATTTTAGTTAAAACCGATATAATTATGTTTTATTTTTGGACCGTAATTTACAGAACAGTTACTCAGGGTTACGTGACAACAAAAAAATCGAAGAAAAATAAAGATTTGTGGTTAAGGTACTTGAAAGATCGTCGCAGAGTGTCAGACTTCTCGATTTTTTTTTTTTGAGTGCCAATAATTTTAAAAGTACATGACTTTTTTTTATAATTTAGTGATAACTGACACCACTTGACCTATCACCCGTTACCGGCTTGACGTTGATTTTTGGGACACCCTGTATATTTTTGTTTCTCTCTCACTAGTGACCAGAGTAAATTTTGGCTCATCAGAATGCTCGAACATTCAGAATGTTAAATTTGTTGACGTTGCCAGGTCCTCTTGCGGATGTCCTGTAATGCAAAGCGCGAAGTTGCTACAATGACATTTCACCTGGTCGCAAAATCGATAAACGTGCAGACTGTGTTTTCCATGTGTATTGCCAGAGATGTGTTTTTTCCTAAGATAATATTAACAACGATTTTGGACCAAGAAATAATCTTAGACTTAATCATCCTTTTCCTCTGAAGGGTTTAAGTGGATATAAAGCTTATTCAAGATTTGATATGGTTTAAAATTAGGCCTTCCCGTGTCATCGCTATTTTATTTTTTACAGTTTGCTTGTCCTTTGCATCCGCCTTGCAGTCGTTGAGTGTCCTCGATAATTAATCGGCTTCATATGATTTATTGAGGGCCAGAATATTTCATATGCATACGCGAAGGTTTTCCTCGTTTAATGTACGTCAGTGTTTACCTGCCTCACTAAACATGTGGAAATTTGCCCTCTGTTACCAGAGCACTGTCATTTCCATTTCAATATTCTACATACACATAAGAAACTGACCTGAGATGCGAATTTGTCGAAGCCCTCTCATACGTCTTCTCAAGAATATATTCATGCGGATTTCTTCTGCCGAAACTCGCCTATTGCTAGCGCATGTTGTTAGTTAATCGTATAATTGCGAGGCAAAATTCTAATTACAGGCGATGACGTTACGAGTATATTCCGATCTTCAACCTTTTTTCTTCATTGGGCTTGGGACTTTAGTCATCATTATATTAATTAAGGTAGAAATACAACATTATAAAAAGTTCTTAATTACAATTTCGAACTTCGAAAATTGAATGAACAGAACAAATAAAAATAAATAAATAAAAATAAGATTGTTGTATTTAGTTCGTCTATTTACGAATTCGTAATGCGGCTCTTAGGAATGTAAATTAATATCAGGTTTTCTGAAAATTTGATTGCTAAAACTGTTTTGTGAGTAGAGTGCAGAGTAAGTTTCTTTATGAAACAGAGTATGAAAATTGAATTGAAGGTCTGGCAAACTGAACTCGAAGATTTCTCTGCAGTCAACCACTTCAAAAAAGAGAATGTATTTTTTGTTAACTTTCAAGATATCGCATCAATCTGCTGAGTTTCCGTATATTTTTTCTGGTTAAGGTAGCTATATCATTGTCACATTCTAGGTATGAGTATCTTTGGCTGAAGGAAAACGATGATGAATGTTTTCTTTGTACACAATTTTTTAGTCAGTAGAAAATAAGGAGATAAGTACAGAAATTGCAAAGTACATATATCTTCTAAAGGTAAAATATTTTTAAAAATTGAGCGTTTAATGAGTAAGCTCCAACCGCCCATACGATAGATGACTGACTATGACATATTTTTGCAACTCTGTTGTTAAACTTTTAAGTGTTTTGGATTTTGTTGCTTTCTTGCATCATCGCCGCTTAAGCTTAGTTTCTATATTTTCAAAATTGAAGAAGCTTTTGGCGTTCTGAAAGCAAAGTGCGATGATATTCTAAGAGCGAGTAGTAGAACAGATTCTTGGGTAATTTCAGCATTATTTTAAATATTGAACTTTCTGAAAAGTATTATAATTTTACATTGTTACATCGACCCAAAATAATAATGTACAATTCTGTCAAGTACCCTTGAAATACAATATGCTTTGGACAGAACGATTTACGATTTTGTATCTTATAGTAGTAGTCTTATATTAAAAAAATTCAGTAAATTGCTGGCTCGACAGTATGGACTGGACCAAGGCCTAGTCTCTGCCACTCCCTATTTATTAATAGTTTAGTAGTAAAATGTTTTTCTATTTTTCAACTTTTTATATCGTAACTTAGTTTTGTGATTAAAAAATATATTTTATATATTGTACAAAAGCAAACAACTTGTGACGATGACATAAAGAGTCGTCTGTCAGGTAAAGTATACTTAACAATATATTTTGATGAATATGTATTTGAATTTGAATAATTATATAAAAGAATAGAGATAATTAAATAAAAAAGACTTGATACTGATTTTTTAACTAATTAAATTCTATTAGAAGTTGGTTTCGGTGAGAGTACGATAACCTTGGTGCCAAATATTGATAACGGGTTTTTGTAGAGCGGTCAAAAACAAGCATTTTTTATTATGGGGGGGCCTATTTCGACCCGTTTAGGAGGTAGGGGGAATTTTAGAAAAAACATACTTAAATTGAAAAAAAAAAAATATTAAAAAACAACGGTAACACTTACAATGAAGTACTATTTCGGTTTTGAAAGCCAGAAACCTGTTCTTTAATTCTAAATTTAAATTAAATTATTTAAGTCAATAATTTTTGAAAAATTCGCATGCAAACTCAAAGTTTTGATAAAGAAAATTAAAAGAAAAAAGTTTAGACCAATTTTTTTTTTTGAAATTGTGAAATGAAGTGCTAAATTGGCTTGTATGTCTTCTAAAACTACTTTTTTATTAGATTTTTGTTTTTTGGTATTTACGGTGATCTCACTTTGAGGATTAATGCTGATGATAAGTCCATCTTTTTAAGTAAAGTACAGCAAATCATTTAGCGTTACCCAGAACGCACCACGAGGAGGTAGACTTGCATTGCATTCTGCGTCGCAGTCAGTCAGTTTGTGAGGAAGTCAGGAGTTAGTTAAAAATATTCAAGTCAATTTTCAATGTTTTAAAAAGGTATGAAGTCATCGTCCGTTCTGCTGTTACCATGGTTGTTTTGGCGGTAAAACATCCTTTAAGTGCTCACTGTTAACGATGGGAGGGTCGAAGGCCTTTAGTTGCAAACCCACACTTTTTTCACCATCGATAAAACTTGGGTACACATTTTTTACGTCTACTAAAAATTCATGATTTGGGAGGCCATGTTGTCCTTATATTCTTTTTGAACGCAGTATTTTCGATAAAAGCAAAGTGCCATATATTGGTGAAGGTGGTGCGTTGTTTTGCGACATAAAATAGTTTTTTCCAGAAGCTTGTTCTGATTCTACAGATCAGTAATAGTCTTGGTTGCTTCGGTCTTGTTAACATATTCGCCTTTACTGTGGTTCTTAACTTCATGAGTCGTAGAACTAGAGAACATTTTGTCAACACCTATGTACTGGCGTGCGCTATCGGTACAAATACGACTGGTGTTGGGGTTAATGCATTTATGGATATAAGGCCACAGATCTTCCTTACATTTGGAGTTCAGTTTAAAGAAGCGCCTGTCCTTATCTTCTTTGCAAAACAACCCCAACACCATGATTGTCATCTGTTTGGTTACACGGCCTCTGTGGTATTTTACTTTTGTAAGAAAAGTCTCGTCAATTTGTACAGTTTTTTCTTCGCCGACAATGTTAACATCAACGTAAGATGTTATTATTTCGGCTATTTTACGACAATAGTTAAAGTAATCTGTTATAGTAGATTTACTAAGTTCACTTTTATTGTCGTAATGGCGCAAAGCGATTAAATACTAATTTTAAAATAATGATATACAATAATATTTAAAATAAATCCTTAAGTTGTAGCTTAAGATTTAATTAATTTACCTGAAAAACCGTGTTCACAGGCATTTTCATCACAAAAGAGACAATTTTCGCAAGCACCTCGCGAATCTCTAGCCGATATTGAGGCTCATGGAAAAATGTGCCGATAGATAGGTTGATTGTATTCCTACAATTTTTGTCACCTTTTTCTAGAGCTTTTTTTTTACATTTTTCCACTTCATCGGTAAGTTGCAACACAGTGGGGGAGTTAACGTTTTAGTGGGAATTATACCAATTTCTTCTAAAAAAGCGATGCTTTTTTCATTGGTCGACACCAAATCCCCGAACGAACAAAATATTGAAAAGTTATTTATTGTAGTTTAGGGTGGATTAGAGGATGCTGAGCTGCCATTGCTTATCCACAAATAACACTCGATTCGCACTAAGATTCAACACACAATGACCTTTGTGAATATCAATAATTACAGGCTTTACCACATGTGTATGAAAAAAATAACGGTACAAAAGTCAAACGTTTGTTCGGTTATATTTTTGCATATTACATAAGTACACGTGCATTTTCTATAATGCGAATCAGCAAAACTTTGTCACTAATGTGAACTTTGTAATTTTGGGATGAGTACTGTAGATGAAGAGTATTGATGACATAGGCGCCTGCCTGACGAAAAGCACATACCCCGAGCGGAGCAACGAAGTTGCGTGAGCGGGACATGTCGCATGCGAAAAGAGAGTTTAAATCCCTTAATCCCGCGAAGCGGGCCACCCACGTACCGTTAATTAAGAAAACTGTTGATATAGGCGCCTGTCAGACGTTTAATGTATTATTCATTCACTTACCTCAAAGGAAGGCCACGTAAATGCCAAAAAAGCAAAACAAAAATAGTATTGGGTCTACAAGTAAGTTTCCAGCGTTTGTCAGAGATGGCGGCACCAGTGGATCCCGGGCAGAAATGTCAGACCCCATGTGTTTTATTTGTAGGTTTTGTATCTGTCAACAACTTTGCAGCGTTATATTTGAGCAGTTCTAACGGTGTCGTATATTTTATCGAGCAAAATCATGGCAAGTTTCCAGCCAAATAAACGTCATTTGCGGGAAGCGCTGCTTTTATTCTTTAATATGAAGAAAAGTGTGCCTGAGGCCTATCGTTTGCTTTCGGAAACTTATGGGGCGGAATGTATTGGTGAATCGACGTGCCCCGAGTGGTTCAAACGGTTCAAAAGTGGTGATTTTGGAGTTGAAGACAAAGATCCCCCCGGAAAGCCGAAAAGTTTTGAAGACAAGGAATTGGACGCTTTACTGGATGAGAATCCGTGTCAGATTCAAGAAGAACTTGCTGCATCATTGTGCGTCACGCAACAAGTCCCTGCTCCTAAAAGCACTGAAATTCATTCAAAAGGTTGGAAACTGGGTGCCGTACGAATTGATGCCAAGAGACGTCGAACGGCGATTTTGCATGTCCGAAATGTAAAATAAATCATTTTTGCATCGTATTGTCACTGGTGATGAGAAATGGATTTATTATGATAATCCTAAACGCAGAAAATCGTATACAAAGCCCGGCGAGCCCGCCCAATCGACGCCGAAACGAAATATTCTCGTGAATAAGGTCATGCTCTGCATATGGTGGGATCAAAAGGGTGTCGTATACTACGAACTGCTTTCGAGTGGTGAAACCATCAAAGGACCATTATATCGAACCCAACTAATTCGTTTGAAGCTGGCATTAAAAGAAAAACGGCCAGAATATGAGACCAGGCATGAGTCCGTCATTTTTCATCACGACAACGCTCGGCCACATTTTGCGGTTTCGGTGAAAAACTATTTGGAAAATAGTGGATGGGAAATTCTGCCTCACCCGCCTTACAGTCCAGACTTGGCACCATCTGACTACCACTTGTTTCGTTCGATGCAGAACGCTCTTACGGGAATACGCTTCAGCTCAGTAGAGGAAATCAAAAATTGGCTCGATACGTCCTTGGGCTCGAAAGACGAGAAATTTTTTTGGTCCGGAGTTCATAAATTGCCAGAAAGATGAGGGAAAGTTGTAGCTTCCGATGGACGATACTTTGAATAAAGCATTGTAACTATGTTTTCATAATAAAACTTTAAATTTTGGAAAAAAAAAACGCTGGAAATTTACTTGTAGACCCAATAATTTTCAATTTTCTCAAAAACTAGAAGACGAAACCATTCGGTTTTTGTGTACGTTTCAGAATTGATATAAACATTGACCACAAAAAGCCGATTTAGCACTTCATTTCACAATTTTTTTTTATCAAAATTTTGAGTTTGCATGCGAATTTTTCAAAAACTATTGACAGGTTTCTGGCTTTCAAAACTGTAATAGTACTTCATTGTAAGTATTTCCGTTGTTTTTTAATAATTTTATTTTTATTTTAAATAATTTTTTTCTAAAAGTGCCCCTACCTCCTAAACGGGGCGATATAGACCCCCCTCCCTTCTCTTAGTAAAAATGCTTGTTTTTGACCCCTCTATAAAAAAAACCGTTATAAATTTTTAGCGCCAAAGTTATCGTACTCTTGCCTTGGTTTCTGTTTCCTCCTGTTTCCAGGAGCCGTAAGTTTTTGATGTTCCAGTTTCTTTCAAGTGGTATGTTCTGATCCCAGTGTAAATCAAATATAATTCCGGTTTTGTTTATCTCACTCAAAAAAGTTGTTTTTTTTTTTCAAAAGAATTTTGGTAAGTTGATGCGGTAGTCTGTGTATCACTGTATTCGAACAGCTTTTTCTCGGTACGAGTATATCTAAGATGTTAGTCTAGGGTATAAAAATGTCCATTTTCAGCTCCGCTTCCGATCGACAAGGCATAGTTTGGAGTGGCGATGGTAGTTTCAATATTCTTTCCAAGAAATAGCGGGTTAGATTGTCCACTACTTCAAGCTACTGTAAGCTTGGACAGCTTTAAAAGTAGTTTGCACTGAGGGTTACATTTTTCTTTTTCAAAAGCAATGCCAAGTTGTGTTGATGCTGCTCGTCGCTGCGGTATGTGCTTTCTCTACATGATTCATGAAGCTTATTTTTGGAATAAGTAAAACACCAAGGTTGGTATAATACGGCACTATTCGAATTGCATCCCCTTTGAATATCATCAGCCTTTTATGGTTCCGAAAAACCATGATCTCTGATTTTGAAGCTCCATTTCTCGCAGCACTCCTCACGATGGGCTATCATCTGTTGCATGACTTCAATATCATCCGATAACATATCCATATCGTCAGCATACAGCAGTAATCTAATATTTAAAACGTCGCTATTGAGACCTTCTCCTATGCACTCATGTAAATCATTCATGTATGTAGAGTGCAAATAGTAACGGCGATAATGAGTATCCTTGCTTAACCACAAAATCTGTCTCAACGTATTCTGATAACTTTCTTCCTATCCAGATTGAGTATTCGAATTAATGCATTCCAAGAGATTAACAAATTTAGTTCAAACTCCCATTTCACGCAGCTTAGATATTAGCATTTTCCTCGAGATTGTTAATTTTTGCCACCCAAGTATATGGCTTCTTATTTAGGGCCTCCCTCATCATTTTCGCTAAGCAATTCATGAATTAAATGTCCTTGAATCGTTTGCATCATCTCTTTTGAATATCGGCCATACTACGGATTTTATGAAGCCTTCCTCTGTCCTAGCTTCGTCTCGTACAGGTAGACCTCACTTAACACGGGGGTTACGTTCCTGAAAAATGCCGTGTTAAACGAAATCGTGTTAAACGGTACAAGTAACTAGTACAAAAAGAGTGGTTGCATTCCATGATTTCAGAAAACCCTCATAATTTTTGTTTTTTAACTTTTGAGCAATCGTTAAAATTTCTGCAAATTCAGCTTCTGACACGTCGACCTCTTGCTCTTTTTCAACTGCTGATGGCCAAAGTTTTTTCCAACTTCCATTCAAGGTTGACTTTTTTAGCTCTTTTATAGAAAGTGATATTATTTTGATGCATTCCTTGATTGTAAACTGTTTCCATGCACTGGTTACATCAATAGACTTAGATTCTGTTAAATTTAAAATCCACCGCAAAGAACTCCTGATGTAATAAGTTTTAAATGTGTAAATTATGCCCTGATCCATTGGCTGCAGCAGTGACGTGGTATTAGGTGGTAAGAACATGATTTTGACATTAGGATTAGCCAAATCTTGTGAGTGTCCTGGAGCATTATCCAGCAACTATAGAGCCTTGAAGTCAAAATTTTTTTTTTTTTAGATATTTCTCTACTTGCACAAAACAATTATAAAACCAGTCTCTGAATATCGCTCCGGTTACCCAAGCTTTTGAGTTTGCTCTCCAGAAAACCGGTAATGTGCTCTTATCTATGCCTTTGAGCGCACGAGGACTAAGCGATCTATAAACCAGCATTGGTTTTACCAGAAAGTCGCCGGATGCATTTCCGCATAAGAGCAGTGTTATTCGGTCTTTGGATACCTTATATCCAGGTGCAGTCTTTTCTGCTTTTGAAATAAAAGTTCTGTCCGGCATTTTTTTCCACCAAAGTCCAGTTTCATCGGCATTAAAGACTTGACTGGTTGCGTATCCTTGTTGTTGAATAAATTCTTGAATTTCTTGTGGGTACGTGCTAGCAGCTTCTACATCAGCTGATGCTGACTCCCCTTGAATTTTTAGGCTGTGAATAGCAAACTGTTTTTTGAAGAGTTCAAACCAGCCATTACTTGCGGTAAAATCGACGCTCACAGAAGACTCTCCATTTTTTCTGAGGTGTTCATAGACTATCAGGGCTTTTTCCTTGATAAGCTGTTTGCTTAAAGGAATTCTTTTTTGGCAATTATCTTCTATCCATATGTTGAGTGCTTTTTCCATTTTCTCCATAATTATCGGACGCAGTCGGTTTGAATATTTAAGTGATGTTGACGAACCGTCAGCTACAGCTTTTCTTATTGAAGATTCATTTTTCTTTATGGTCCGTGTCGAAGCTTCATTCAACTTTAAGCTCTTCGCAATTGCAGTTGCATTTTCACTTTTGGCTGGGCGATCTAAAATGCTTACCTTTGCTTGTAAAGATATAACATTTCTCTTAAGTAGTTGTTTTTCTTTCTTCGCTGACATTTCAAAACTAATTTATAAATAAAGGCTTGAAAATTGAACAGTGAGTTCTAAAACATACCTTTTACGCGATTACAATTCACCTACGAGTATGTTATCATAAAAGTACGTAACGAGCTTCGCGAACACAAAAAAGGAACTGAGTAAATTGGACTGAAACCGGTTTCCACACCACTATCCGCTTTCTACATGTAAAATGGGGAAGTCCCTTTTTAGACGCATGTTCCTATAAAAATAGCTGGTACGCGTCTACTGGCCAGAAAAATATGTATACGTGTGGCATGTGTGGCAACCAGATAGCATGCTAAAAAAAATTGTGTCTCGCACACCGTGCTAGAGCGAGGCTTTTTTCGTGTTAAACAAAAATATGCCGCAAAATGTGAGCGTGTTAAAACGAGGCCGTGCTGTAAGAAGTACGTGTTAAGTGAGGTTTACCTGTATTTGCTATTGCTAGTTATTTTAGGAAATCATTGGTCACATATATAAAAAACTCGTATTTTCTTCCCCTGAAAAAGCTTCACTTTTCTAAGCAAGTTTTCAATTCCATTAAGAGTAAATGAGCTGTCCGAATCCGGGTCTTCAACAAAATTGGATACACACGACATACTACACATTTCTTGACTTAGGTTCCGAAGATCTCGGAAGTAATTTTTAAATTTCAAGGCGCTTATGTCAGGCCACGCTTGCTGTTCTTGGTTTCTTTCTCCTTTGTTAGGCGTCACCAGTCTTTGCTGTCTTTACATGTATTAATTTTGAAGCCTATTTGTTGATCTTTTAGTGCTTCTGCAAACTACTTTATGTTCTTATTGGGCTCTCAAAATCTCAGTTTGACCTCTTGATTTTTTGTTTTACGAAACAAATTCAATACAAACCTTTTTTCTTGCTACTTCGCACTGAGAATTGTACCACTTCAGTCAATGAAGCCTTAATTATACAAGGTGGCGCAAAATTAATCACCCTTGTGTCGATGTTTTTGACCAATAATCGGTCGGTGGGGTTAGCGCAGCGTGAATTTCGACGTCGATTTACTAATCGTGTCGCGGAAACTGGGCAAACATTCCGATGCTTAGCTACTCGATTCGAACAGAGTGGAACCACAGGAGACCATGCAGGGCTTGGCCGCCACCGGAGTGGTAGTTCGGCCGAGAATATCGCGGCTGTGGCTGCCGATGTCGCTGAGAACGCAGAAACATCAACCCGACGACGGGCCACGCAATTGGGCATCACCAAACCCTACAGTGAATTTTAGTGAAAGACTTACACATGTTCCCGTAAAAAGTGCAAACAGTGCATCAGTTAATGCCTCCTGACCATCAGTCTCGTGTGAATTACTGTAAAGCCATCCTCAATCTCAACAACGAAGAGGACGGTTTTGTGTCGAAAATCACCATGAGCGACGAGGCGCATTCCCACTTAAGCGATTACGTCAATAAGCAAAACCTTCGTTTCTGGGGCACTAAAAATCCGCGTGTGATGCACGATAAGCCATTACATCCACTCAAAGCGACTGTGTGGTGCGGCGTTCACCCGGGAGGAGTGATTGGGCCGTATTTTTTTGAGAACGCCATCGGCAATACGGTTAGTATTACTGGCGAATGCTATAGGGCCATGATAAACAACTTCTTATTGCCGGAATTAGATGAGCGGGGCTTAGTGAACATGTGGTTTTAACAAGACGGTGCAACCGCACACACAGCACGAGCACAATGGATATTGTGTGTGGGAAGCATTTCCTGGTCGCGTAATATCCCGTTTTGGCGATTTGTCATGGCTAGCAAGCTCGCCCAATTCAACCATCCCAGACTTCTTTCTTTTGGGACTACTTGAAGTCGCGGGTTTATGCCAAAAAGCCTCAGACAATCGCAGCCCTTAAGGAGAATATTCGACAGGAATGCGAACAGTTATCACCGGAAATCTTGCGGAAAGTCATGGAAAATGCGATAAAACGGGTACAAATGTTTATCAACAATAACAGAAACAATTGTAATGATCCAAGTAAAGATTTCCATCACTCCAGATCATTTTTTTTTTATTCAGTAAAAAAGTAATTCAAAAACAAAATTGGATGATTAATTTTGCGCCACCTTGTATTAGTGAAATCAACTATTCCGATCGTCCACATAATTTTGCCAATTCGCGGCTCTAAGATACAATGGAGGTGAGAGTGCGAAAGTTGCAATTTATTGATGCAATTGAACCACTTTGATCGAGTCTTCTCCTTTTAATATCCCGCAAACCAGCTCATTCGGATTGTTCTAGTTGAACCATTTAGCACCGATTCACGCCCTTTCAATAAGTATGCTTACTCTGGGTTTTTCGCTTACGAGTATATTTAGGATTCTTGCCATTTCATGCACAGTGAGAGGACACTTACGACCCTTTGCTGGCTTTTAGCCGTGGTCGAGGCAGACGATTTGATTTTCGGTGGCCTGCCATTCTCCTCCAAAAGTATGAAGATGTCAGAAATAAAATATTGAATATTTTTATACTTATGAAAATTGAATTAAGAGTTCTTGTTAAGTTGTTGTGTAATTTAATGGGTTAAGGAGACGCAGCTATTACAAAATAAGGGACAAAATTGTTTTGAAAACACAATATGAAAATCGTTACTGCGCAGAACTTGTAATATTTATCGAATTATAATAATTTCTCGATTGTGCTTTGTCATTGAAGAATGAAAACGTGAGTCGTAAAGCCATTGAAAAGCTAATAAATGTTTTCAGTGTCTCGTTTTATTATAGAAAACAATTTTACAACACCATGCTATCGTGTCTTCTGTTCTATTTTGTCTTACCAATACGAGACAAACTATGGGCTTCTTAAAGAAATAAGGGACAAGTGAGGTTTGTTTTCTAAAAAGTTACCTACCATATCTGAAATATACGTTAGAATTTCCAAAGGTATATGCAGTTCATTCTTTCTAATTTCTGCAAGTTTAATTTCAAATTAGGAAAATGAGTTTCTAAAAATGGGAAAAAGCTTAATTGATTTGGGTTGTATGTAACAAGTTTTTGGGAAATATGTTATCGTATTTTGAGAGTAGTATTTTGTATAACTAGTATTTCTTATAATGATAAGTCCTACGCAAACATTTGATGAAACTCTGTAGCACGAGTTCAAGTTTAGTCAAATGAGTGCACAAATTAGCGTTGATTGTTTTTAAATGATTATTACAAATGGTCATGTGAAAATTGGTTTCACTGTTTTTCGGTGTATGACTTAGGAATGGAACCTAAATCAGTTGCGTAATAGTCGACGGACGTTCACTCCATTTGTTGTTTATGTTAATTTAATAATGCATAAGTAACATAAAAATCTTATTTTTTACTTAATAGCCGCATGCCTCTAAGCCGAATCTACGAGTATTACTTCATCTATGCCTTTCGACGCAATATAACATACATTGATTTATTTGGTTCAAAGTCAACTAACACTATGAAATTACTTTCGTTTTAAAAACGGTAGTATATTAACTTTTTTTTTGTTATATGCATGTACATATACACTACCGCTTAAAAGTTTAGGGTCATAGAATATTAGTCAATTTGAATCAAAAAAAATTTTTAAACGATTAGATATTTTTAAAATTCTTTTAAAATTGTCGCTTATTATAGGAAAGCGGAAAATTATTAAAAGTTATAAATTTTTTTTTTGTGTTTCAACTACTTTTCATTGAATTAGTTTCCTTTATTTTTGATCACTGCTTCACAAATTCTAGGCTTTCTTTCCACTAATTTGGTTTTCACATGACAGTGATTTGTAAGGTCGTTGGTTGTTGCAGGCTGTTTGTAAGTTTGTAAAGATGTGGTTATCATTTTGGACAGATGGCCATATAATATTTCGTTGCTTTTGGGATTTGACGTACAGGGAGTACGAAAAGGAATTTTGAGGAATATTTGTGGTCGTTATCTTGTTGGGGCGAAAACCAAACGATGTCCTGATAGAAGAGGGTGGTCCATTCAAATGTTTTTATATCCTTCTTCGTTCAATGTGCCATTGATTTTTACTAAATCTCCAACTCCTTTATAAGAAAACGATCCCCAAATCATAGCCGAACGGCATCCATTCTTCACAATTGGATCCACACATTGTCTAACAATCCTCTCTTGGTCGGATCGACGGACAAAAACTCACCTATTTGCTCCAAAGACTTGAAATTTTGATTCCTCCCTCCATATGGCTTTCCTCCACATTTCAATGGACCAATTTTTATGCTGGCGTGCCCAATCTAGCCGGTTTTTGAGCCGCAATTTGACCTTTAAGTTCTGCCGCAATTAAACGCCGAACAGACAGCGGGATTTCCCTATTGTAATTGATTTCTGCTCGGATTTCGGGTGCTGCAGGCCGGCGATTCCTCTTTGAAATAACCCTAATATTCCAATCCTCTGAATTTGTTGTGACTTTAGGTCCTTCGGAGCGTTTCTTGTCATGATTCTTTGAAACGTTTGACCGTAGAAATTTTTAATGTCCGGTAATGTTTTCTTTGTGCAATGTAATAAGTGAGCATCACATTTCTATAGAAATCTCTTGTTTTGGTACAATTTTTAAATCAAAAGTAATGCTTGAGAGCTTGTGCTCGTTTCGCAACCAGTGACATCATGTGAATGAATTGATGACGATGGTTGCTCGTTAAACAATACCTTTTTTATTTTATTTTTCTCCCTCTTATTCAAATAAATATTCTCTCAAATATTTATGACTCGTTAATTTAAAATAAAACGGAAGTATGGGATAAGAGGTAATTCCAAGATGAATACTATAAGAGAAATAATTAAGTAAATCCATTCTCACATAAAGAAAACTTTATAACTTTTTTTGTTGTCTGCTCTTGTAAAAATCTAATTTTGTATTAGTTACTACATAGTCAAACATTAACAGCACAGTATAAAAAGAATGATTTTTAAAAGGTGTTCGTAGGATTAAGGCCATTTCAGCTCAGATTTCTGATTTTGAGCGGTAGAGTATATAAAACCTGCAAAGTCCTTTAAAATAAACTTATCCTACTTACACTATCTTGATTCTAGGAATTGTTATCTCGCTCTTTATATTTTTAAACCTTTTTTTATATACATTTGGTTTTAATTTTTGTAATCTTAATACGACTTTAGTCCTATCCTCAGCAAACCATTAACATTTCGGTGTTCCTTTTCTACCGTAAAAAAATCCATCGTTATCCCCACCTTGGTACAACAAGGAACTCCGGTCAATACGAAATAAGAGAAATAAACTTTGGTACGCCTATCTTCGTACACATTCTGAAGCGGATTTTAATAAATACCACCTTGCTTATACCCAATTTTCAGATCTATGTGAATCACTGTATTCCAATTATTTAAGCCACGTGCATAATAGTCTTATTTCTGATCCCAAACGCTTTTTCCAGTTTATCAACTCTAAAATAAAGTCAGACAGTTATGCCTCCACCCTGAAGTTCAACAATTTATGATCCGCAAAGAATAGCAAATTTATTTGCCGAATTCTTTAGCCAATAGTTTGCTTGCCACATGCAGAACCCGGATCTATCTTATTCCTCATACTTGAACAGCTGTCCACAAACATCCTTTACTTCGGTGGATATCTCAATTTTAATTTTATTAATATTGTAGATGAAAAGATACTAGTAGGTAATCTAAAAAGTGAATGTTCCGCTGGACCTGATGGTGTACCCCCCCATTGTTTTAAAAAAGTGCGACGCCTAGTTGGTAAAACCTCTCACTGCCTTATTCAGACTTTCCTTATCTCAATACGCCTTTCCCCATTCCTGGAAAAACTCATATATAATCCCTCTGCATAAAAAAGGCCACAAAGATGAAATCTCAAATTACAGACCTATAGCGAAGCTCTCCACAATACCCAAGCTCTTTGACAGCATTATTTATGATGCTATGTCTTTTTATTGTAAACCAGTGATTTCAAGAAACCAACATGGCAGGTCAACTACCACTAATCTCATTGAATTTGTATCTAGTACTCTATGTGCGTTAGAAGATGGCAAAGAAGTAATTGTAATAACCACCGCCTTCAGCAAAGCTTTCGATAAAATCTCGCATAAAGTAATTCTTTTAAAACTTTGCACCCTTGGCTTTCGAGCAGATTTCGTTACGTGGAATATCCTCATACTTAATGATAGACACTACAGTGCCCTGTTTAGGTCTACATTATCTAAACCTTTCCAAGCCACCTCGTTTGTTCCCCAAGGAAGTTATCTCGGTCCCCTGTTATTTATATTAACAATTAATGATGTTGATACCATCGTTAACAATTCTCTTATCTCTATCTATGCTGACGACATCAAAATCTTCCATCACATATTGTCTCCCTCTGACAGTTCTCTGTTGTAAGTTGATCTCAATCGATTTTCTTGAGTTAAATGTTAACAAATGTCAAGCTTTAACTTTCACTAGAAAACGTCATACAACTCCTTCTCGTGCATATTTCATCAAAAACGAGCCTGTTCCTGTTGTGACCGAAATGCGCGATTTAGGCATTATCTATGATAGCAAACTGAACTTTCGCTCTCACATAGATAGCATTATTAGTAAAGCCAATTCGACTCTTGGCTTCATTAAACGCTGGTCTAAAGAATTTGACGACCCATATGTGGCTAAAGCACTCTACACCACATTTGTTCGACCCCTCCTCGAGTATGCAAGTCCAGTCTGATCACCATATTATTCTGCGCAAATTGCACGTAAACGAAGAATCGGTACATCGTAGGTTACTTCGGTTCGCGTTACGGGGACTTCCTTTCAATTTACCCCCCTATCATAATCGACTGAAACTTATTACTTACAACCCCTCATTGCACGTCGAGAAGTTTGAGATATATTGTAGCTTATGTCCATCAGCTCTTAAATGGTAACATTGACTCTGAGGCTCTCCTCGAAAGCATCTTCCTAAATGTTAATCCACGTAATCTAACTTTCTTCCGAGTTAATTCCCACCAAACTAATTACGGATACCATGAACCGTTATCTCGAATGCCTCGCGAAGCGAACAAATTCCAGTCGATCTTTGACTATCACTTGAACAAACACTCTCTTAAAATTGCCCTTTATTCCTCGCGCTCTCTACCCCCACTCCACAGCTCTAGCATTTAAATTTTTATTAGTTTTATAAGTATAATATAGTAAGTTCAATGCTTGTATTAAGCACAATAAAGCTGTTCGGGGTTGACCCGGGCCTAAATTAAAAAATTTCCTAGCAACTTCGCTTAAATCACGACTACACTGCCGCGTACGACGTTTTGTCATAGCTTAATCGCTTATCCGCAGGTGTTCGAGAGACGTGGAAGGTCAGCGGCACCGCTAGTTTGTCCTGGATCAGCCCTTTCCTTGAGGTCGTTGATCCAGCAATGTGCCTTCTAGTCAGCTTAATGCTGAAATTCTCCACACTTATTAAGTTTACCCTGTTGTACGAGACTTCATACAAAGTGTGTATGAGTTTCCCTTCACTCTCTCACGTAGTTGGCTGCTATTAAACAGTATTTTCGTATGGGCAAAAATACCTTTAGTTCTACATGTGTGTTAAGATATTGATCTAGCCAGATCTCCAGGTATCTAACTACATTTCAACAAGCAAGTGGTTGCTCGTATTGTCCCATGTTCGAAAATATTCGCCAATTTTTTTTTGGTAACCGTAGAGGCGCAAAAATAATGGTTTCAGACTTCTTAAAACTGATCTTGAACGTCCAGTCATCACAATGTCGTTTTTAGTCTGATCGACGACAGGTTGCAGAGTACATATATTTATAACATCGACCTTTTTACCTGGTACATTATGGCATGGTGCACGCTCACTGCACAAGATCACTTGTGCAGATATTAAATACGATTGGCGAATGAACCACACCTGATAACAGGCCGTTTTTAGTGTCAAGTATATCAAGTATATCCCTTTAACCATGCGGTATCAAAAGCGTTCTCCAGGTTAATCAAGCAGGCACCCGTACATTGTTTTTTACTTTCACTCCACTGAATATCAGATACCAGTTTAGACGCGGCATGTGAGATATCGTGTCTCGCCTTGAAACCGAATTGATGATCCGGAACCTTAATTTACAATAGTCCTCAACTTACTTAGTCAATCAAGAATCTGTTGATTATCTTTTCGAATGTTTTTTTCTTTTTTAAGAACTTTACACTCAAGTGGGTATGAATATTCTTCTAATGCCTCAGCATGTATTAAGTTTTTTGGTAAATGGGATAGAGAGAGAAAGAAAGGTGTTTGGGCTCAGTGGTTATTTTGCTACATGGGTGACATCCAACATTTAATGGAGAGACTAAATTCGTAGTGGAAGTTGGCTTGTGTTCTTGATTTCTAGTCAACTACTCAACTTACTTAATTTTTGTTAACTGACAAAATGAATGTCTTTTGAGCGCGGTTGGGATTCGAACACCGAAACTTTCGATTTGGAAGCCAGTCCGCTACCAAAAAAGATTATCTGAATTGGATGTGTCCTTATCCCACTCGGGAATTGGATGCATAATGAATAGAGCCATTGTCTTCCAATGCGATTGTCATTGCAAAAGTAAACCGTATACATTATTCGGTATACCATCTGTGCCCACGGATTACGTACTTCTCAGTGATTCGAATATCGTCAGCGATGATATTATTTGCCATATTCTCGTCATTTAAGTCAATGAAGCCTGAGTTCTCAAATCGCCTGTTCTCCATATAATTTCGTAGGTAAAAATTATGTTAATCGAGCCGATTTTCCAGGTCATGATTTGGGCCAATGACATCATTCGTTTTGTACACTTCCTGGAAAGTTGTTTCTATTCATTTCTACGGATGATCAATCTGTCATCATTGACAGGTTTTCTTGGATTTACATAAGTATATGTATATGTGCCTTTCGATAGCAGTCGACGAACTTTATCACCGCGCTACGTATGCGTGTACATATATAAGTACTCGTACATACGGGTCTAATTTTTTTTGTCGAAAATGCAATTTCATCAAAAATAAATCCACTCTATTGAATTTATTTACCGTTTAGCAAAAATAACAGCAGCTAACGCTAATGATGATTGAATTTCCGTGCGCGTTCATAAATATTAACGTGTGGAGACTATCAAATAAAAAATCAAGGTTAACCAGAGAAAAGCCAAGTGAAGAGACAACTTGCATGCAACTTATATAATCGCAATATTTATCAGCTTATAGCGCTGTTTTAAATGTTCATTTTTTTGTTCCGGGGGGGGGGGAAAAAAACAGGAAATGTTATGAGTCTCAAATGAAGATGAGAAAAAAGGTTCCTACCATAACTTGATACAGCTAATGTTTATTCGCTCACGATTTATTTTAAAATAAACGTGTTACTCATGAAGTCATCATCGTGCTGAAAAACTGATGAGTTTATTTTGTCAATCTTTTAACTTATAATTAAAAATGTCTGTTTAGGTGCACAAGTGCCGTTGGCTGTTACTGGGAAATATACCTAGAAAATACATATACATACACATGTATACTTTAAATATTTGCAATGATTCAGAGTCATTAGCAAGTGTTCTCAAGGGTTACTGATTCATTTCCAAGGTAGAGTTCATCTACGATTCCCCTTTTTTTTCATAAAACATGTACTTCATTCGCTTTATTTGCAACTGTTTATTATTTTTTTTTTTTTCAAAATGTCAACATGTTTTCTGTTTCAACCCCAGTTTATGCATTACAGTGCGAAGCAAAATTAAAATAGTGCCACCTTGCAAGCAACATTTTCTTTAATATTTTCGTAACCATGATTTTTGTTTTGCACTTTCTACTATAATATTGTACTTATTAACAAAAAGACGTTCATATCATATCATATCTTTCACCTTTAAATGTCAATTTGTGGTGCATCCGGTATTTTTTGATGTGAGCAAAATAATAGCAGTGGTCATTATTTTACCCTCCAAGAGTTGTGATTTTACTTTAGTTTCGAATTTTAATCAGTAAGTTAAAAGCTGATATTTTATGTGTTAAACCAAATTGTAGTAAAACTAGTTATTCTTTTTCTATAAAAATGAGTCGCGGAATACACTTCACACCAGACAGACGCGAATTAATCCAAATAATTTTAAATAACGGTGTATTTTATAAACAAATATCAAGACCTCCTGGGACGTTTCGCGAATATGGTAAGCAATGTCATTAAATGTCAATAGAAAGTTGAAACCCATTCTCCACAAATATACGAGGGTTGTCTGAAACGCTTCCGACCGAAGAAGACATTTTTTTCAAATTTTTATTTTATTTTTCTACTTCCTTGTAACACTTCTCCCAGCGATGTTCCCATCTCTCTAACCCGTCCAAATAATACTTGGCGTTTTTCTCTGCAAAATAATTGTTCACGAAGGTGATTGCCTCCTCATTTGACGAAAATCTCTGTCCTCCGAGCGCAGTTTTTATATGAGGGAACAAAAAGAAGTCACTTGGGTCTAGATCTGGTGAATAAGGTGGATGGTCAAGCAGTTCAAACCGTAATTCATATATTTTCGCCATGGCAACCGCTGAGGTGTGAGACGGCGCGTTGTCTTGGTGAAACAGGATTTTATTTTTCTGCAAATGTGGCTGTTTTTCCACAATTTCTGCCTCCAGCTTGGCAAGTAATGATGCGTAGTATGCTCCTGTAATGGTTTTTTCCTTTTTGAAGATAATCGATTAAGATAACTCCTTTACTATCCCAAAAAACAGTCCCCATCACTTTCCCAGCCGAAAAAACAGTTTCTGCTTTTTTTTGGAGCCGGCTCGCCCTTTGCAGTCCACTGTTTTGACTGAATTTTTGTTTCGGGCATGTAATAGTGTATCGAAGTTTCATCTATAGTAATTAATTGGCGCCAAAACTGCGCCAACAGAGCGTTGGAAATGTTCATTCGAACACGTTTTTGGTGCGGACAGCTTTCTCATGCTTAAATCTTGATTTAATATGTCACAAGCACGTTCTTTGGGCATTTTCATAACCTCTACTATCTCTCTCACTTTAATTCGGCGGTCGTCTAACACCATTTGTTGAACTTTAGCAATGTTATCGTCAGTGGTTGCAGTTTTTGGATGTCCCGAACGTTCATCATCTCCCAAGCTCTTATCGGCACGTTTCAATTCAGCTGCCCAAAATTTCACTGTGGTAAATGATGGTGCAGAGTCCCCATACACAGAGTTCGACATATTTTTGATTTGCGTAGGCGTATTGCCTTTCAAAAACAAAAATTTAATAACAGCTCGATACTCAATTTTTTCCATTTTCACAATAAACACTCACATCGACTCACTCAAACGACTGTCAGCTAAAAACTGCGAGTCTAAAATGACTGAAACTTCGGTAAGTAACTGTCAAAAGATGCACAACTTTTCACTTTTCACAACAATTCACTAGCTTTTATTGACGAGTGCCGCTATCTTTATGTTGCGGTCGGAAACTTTTCAGACAATTCTCGTATAGAATGCACAGTCATTTGTTATATCGATCTTCTTTTTTTTTTTGCTAACAAGTGATTTTTACAATGAAATTTATGTATTTATTTATAAGAAAATAAAAATTAATTAATAAGTCTTTGGTAAACAAATTAATTATTAATTATTAATTTGGAAAAGAAGTTTTTCATATTAGTTTGCCTTTTGGTTCCCTCAAAACTTTTTTGGACCGCCTCCTCTAGCATTTCTCCGAATAAAAGTGTTTTTGAGTAGTCGATATTGTTTTGAATTGACCACTGTATGCATTTATTGAAGCAATTCATTGCTTCTGAATGTTTAATTTTTTCATCAGTTCACAGCTCAGGAAGGTTGTTTTCGTTCTCACCTCCACTTAAAATTATATCACCTTCCTGTTCGTCTTCTTCTTCCCAAGCAATACTGTTCCATTGAACAAGATCATCAGCAGTTAATGAAGACTAAAATAGATTTTAAAACTTTAGTTTTATTAACAAATAACAATTGAAATGTGTAAACCTACCTCCGGGAAAACTTTGTTAGCTAGACTGAGTGTTTGTCTCAAACATAAAACTTCATCCTGATTCATTAATACTGCCAACGGAACTTCATCTTCTTCATCAAAATCTTCAAAGTTGCTCCTTAAAATATTCCTCCAGCATTTTTTTGTTCCTGCTGACACACATTTTCTGCCAAGCCAGGGTAATTAAAGAAACCGCGTCATATACGTCGAGTTGTTTTAAGGAATCCATAATGTTTTCTCATCCAGTAGCTACAATTTTTGTAAGCAAATTGTTTTTATAGTGTAACTTAACTAGCCGAATAGCATTCTGGTCCACCGGTTGGATGAGAGGAGTAAGGATCGGTGGCATAAACCTTACCCATATGTTTCCTTCATCAGGATAAGGAATGCTCTTTTTGGTAAGTTCTGAGTATCCAAAAATTCCTCGACCTGAAAGGAACACACATTTATTTTTATAGAAAACTTAATCAGTTATGTTGCTTTTGGCTAACAAATCTGTGGTACGAAGCTATGGAAAAACCAATCTTTAAAAATCTGGACGTTCATCCATGCACTTTTAGAGTGGGAGTAATCCACCGGTAGCACCTTCTTCCGAAACGCCCGAGGTTGTGCCTTTCCAATGATCAACGGTCTTATTTTTTTGTGCCCGAAGCCTTTGAACACGCCGAAAACGCCAGCCTTTCTTTTGACAACTTTCGCCCTGGTGCACTGTTTTCGCCTGAATGGATTTATCAGGCAACATTTTCCAATAAAATCCCGTTTCATCAGCGTTGAATATCGCTTCCGCAGATTCTCCCTTATTACGGCTGCTAATTAATTAATTGAACGGCTCAACCAGCTCCACTTGTGAAGACAATTTCTCACCTGATCGCTTAAGAAGTCGGATCCCAAACCTTTTTTTAAACTTTGAAAGCCAACTGGCACAAAATGATCCTTCACAAAATTTCCCATGAAATTCTAGAGCTTTTAATTTTAGAACTATCGCGCTCATTAAAATGTTGTTATTGCGCCTCTTGAGAAACCACTTAAAAAGTGCTCGTTCCATTTTTGGGAATTCACTGGTCCTCGTAGAAAGTCTTGATTTGGAACTATTTTTAGAAATATCCAATGTCTTTACAATTTCTTTTCATTTTTCTTGATGGTACAAATCGAAGACTTTGGTAGGTAATCCATATTTTAAAGAAATCTCCCTTTATGGGTCCCCTTTTTTTACACTCGCTTATAATTTTCACTTTGTCGTCCAAGGACAAACGATTACGCTTAGTGGACATTTTACTTAATTTTTTAACAAACGGCAAACACAACCGACCACTAGAAATACTTCGCGAAATGAAAGGCGTTAAAATAAAACGATACATACAAAAAACGATAATATCCGACAATAGGAATTTGCAAGGTATTCGTTATATCAAGCGTAAAATTTTTAAGCCATTCGTTATATAGAACCATTATTGGAAA
The DNA here is from genome assembly GCA_963966105.1 of Volucella zonaria. Classification (NCBI taxonomy): domain Eukaryota; kingdom Metazoa; phylum Arthropoda; class Insecta; order Diptera; family Syrphidae; genus Volucella; species Volucella zonaria. The sequence goes on from OZ014534.1 coordinate 12,949,360, forward strand.
AAAAATTTGATTCGTTATATTGGAAATTCGTTATATGGAGCATTCGTTATACTGGTCGTCCACTGTATTGCATTCTTCAATGGTCAAACGTATGGTAAGGTACTCTAGGAGACATGCTTCTTCAACAGCTACCCAGATTCTGGGTGAACTAAATTTGGAGTGTAGCGCTTATACAGTTAGGAGATGCCTTCCGAAGGTAATCCACGTAAACAAGAGGCTAATGCTTCTAAACGATCATTTGTCGTTATCCTTATCATTTCGTATTCTGAGAAGTGGAGGATCGTTTTGAGTACCGATGAGAGACGAATTGCTCTACAATATATGACGGAAAGCGATCTTTGTAATATGAGCTTGGAGATTAATAGTCCCCAAAAGATGCCACAGTCTTATTGACTCTATTACGTATGGAAGCTGGGATTCGCACAGCATATTAATTGAATTCAATTTAAACACTGCTATGTTTTGGCTCTTCTATATCTAAAGATCTTTTTGATAAAATGAATTTATGTACCTATATGTTGAATTTAATTAAATTAGAGATGAGTTTATGTTCCTAACATAAGGAAGGGTGTATATGTTATAAAAAATAATTTTTAAATAGGCTGTTTGATTTTTTTTGTAGGCTTATGCTACTTTCTTAGGTACTTTCTTACTTACATAGATGGCGCTATAGTTCGGGGTGGACCAGGGACTAAGCTAACCTGCCTCTCCAGCTAGCGTGATCTTTTGCCAGCTCACACGAAGTTGGCTAGAGTCCCATTCCACTTGTGTGCGCCACCTAAGATGAGGTCGACATTTTCTGCGTTGTTCCTCTGTGTTTCAGTTGAAAACTTTCTTGGCTGAGACGCTGGTGGCCATGCATTCGAGGTGCTCTAGTCATCTAAGCCGGGTTATCCAAGCTTTTCTGGTGGCATCGCTGTACAATTCGCTGTTGAAACGTTTCCTCCATTATCAATTGAAACAAACTGGGCCGAAAATTATCCGCAGAACTTTTCTCTCGAAGCATCTGAGGGCATGATCAGTGCCTCTATATGGTTCATCTTTATAGATGCTGTCATATGCGGCTTTGAAATATATAAAAAGGTACCGATCGGGAACTCCTGGGTTTTTTCCAAGACATTCCGTAATGTGAGAACTCCATGAATCGATGGTGGACTTTCCTGGCCTAAAACAATAATGATAGGGGCCAGTCAGACTCTTTACGAATGCTCTTAGGTGTTCACATAATATGGCAGACAGTTAAGGAGATCTCCCTTCTTTAAGATCGGACAAAAAATATTGAGGTTTTCTTCATCGGCCGTACTTTCGTCGACCCAGATTTTGGAAATGAGTTGATGTATGGTCCGTATCCAATCATCACCTACTGCTATAGACAGCTTGGTAGTTAAACCATCCGCTTCACCAGCTTTATTGGACTTAAGTTTGGAAATTGCTGTCCTAACTTCATTTTGGTCTGGTGGATTGCAATGCTGTCCGCCTTCTTCCTGGTTGAATAGTTCATTCTGCCTTACGGTGGAATATTTTTCGTCATCACCGTTTAACATTCTGCAAAAATCATCTTTCTACATTCTCAGCACCGACTGTAATTCTACTATGAGGTTTCCGTAGATTTCTGTTCGGGGTTTACAGGTTGGTTTTTTTAATTTTTGATAAAACTTCTGAAATTCATTCTTCCGGTAGCACCTCTCTAAGGCCTCGATTGAGGGCTTCTCGTGCTGTTTCTTTTTTCTTCTGAGGGGCCAATATTCTTCCCTCTTGTAGAGCTTACGAGCCCTTCCCGTTCTTTTTCTGATGAGCTACACTGTACATCCGTTGTTTTTCCAGCTTTGCCTGTTTGCATTCGTCATCGAACCAGGGGTTTCTTTGTTGGGGCGGATTAAAAGCCAGTACATCTGAGGCTGCTTCTTGGGAGTGATGTCACTGGTCTTCTACCTTCGATGCTGGCGGTATCAAATTATCGTTCGACGTTGTGTAGTTTTAGGCTGCATCTATACCTTGACAACAACAAGGCAATGGTTCGAGTCGATGATAGCTTGCGTCGATCGCAATATGATCAATTTGGTTGACGGTTTGTTGATCAGGAGTCAACCAAGTTCCTTTATGGATATCAAGGTATAGAAAAGGTATGCTAGAGTTATTGTACATTACGTCCTGCCTCCAAATCAATAAGCCTGTGTGTGTTTTCGGAGGTGATGGCATGGAGGCTGTACTTCCTCACTGTATTACCAAAGATGTCCTTCTTGTATACCTAGACATTAAAATCGCCAAGGACGATTTTCACGCCATACTTAGGGCATTGCTCGTATGTTGTCTCAGGGAGTTCGTCGAAGCAGCCCTTGGGAAGATCGTCCTTCTCCTGTGTCAGGGCGTAGGCGTTTTGTGTATTGCGTATAGGGTTGTGAGCCAATATTATGCCAATGGTCGAGCATGCCCTTGCAATTTTAGCCTGCATGAGTGGGAATTTCCTGATGCTGTTACCGGGAAAAAACCACTGGGAGGTAATTTGATTGTTGCACAGCTGGCTCAATTCAAGTTGTAGGATAGTCAGCAGTTTCCCGATAAATTGCCGCGTAAGATCCCTTAAGTACACTGATATGTTTTCTCTTACAGCTGTACCGGTGAACGTTGGTTTTAAATGTTTGAAGGTTGTAATGACTAGGAAGTAAAGAGCTAGGCAGGGCATTCCATAAGCGAGTTGTACGGCTTCGCAACGAATCACGATATTTTAGAGTACGTCCCAAAGTGGACTTGAAGGCATACTGATGAGCATTCATAGCGAGACGGGTGTTACGGTTAAAAGTTTGAGGGGGCGGAATGCTACAGGCGATTTCTATGGAGCACTGGTGGTGGAAATAGCGATAAAACAGAGTAAGACACGAGACATTACGTCGGTGTTCGAGGGTGTCCATTGTTTGAGTGATAATAGTATCACCTATGAGTTATATCGCACGGTTTTGAATCCTATCTAGCAGGTGCAGAGATGTTTTGGGCACACCCGACCAAATGTGGGCATTGACGTGAGTTCGGAAATGAATATGAAAAGCAGAGAGTACTGTCGTCAGCAAAGGAATATATTGGATTAGAGCTAGCAGACAAGAGATCGCTGATGAAAATTAAAAAGAGTGTCGGAGACAGAACGGATCCCTGGGGGGCACACCAGCATTTATTTTGTGAATATCAGACTTGAAACCGTCCAAGACAACTTGAATTGAACGTTACGTAGGTAATTTCTAATCCAAGATGCCAAACTCTGTCAAATGCTTTAGAAATATCAAGTGTAACTATCTTGCTTTGGTTCCACTTTTCGGTGAGACATGCCATCCGTTCACCAGTGGACCTGTTGCTACGAAAACCGTACTGCCGGTCATTAAGAAGAGTTCGTGTTTCGAGATATTTCATTAGCTGACGGTTTATCCACGTTTCCATGACCTTGGAAAGAAGGGACGTAAGTGCAATGGACGGGCTGGACAAATGCTGTTTTCCATCTTCTCGGAAAGGGTCCTAAGGAGTAGGATTGATGAAAAAGCTTACGCAGTTGTTTTACCGGCGAGGAAGAACACCTCTTCAGAAGAAGGGAAAATATACCATCTGGACCAGCGGATTTATTTATATTAAGATCTTTAAGTACTCTTACTACTATACGAGTGCGAAACTGGATTTGTCCCATTGAAGATTCGACGCACTCAAGTGTAGGCGGAGACAAAGCCCAATCTGGGAGTGTTGAGCTGGCCGCAAAGTCTGCAGCAAGCAGATGGGCCTTGTCCAAAGAGCTGACAGCTGGAATGTCATTGTAAGTGAGCGTTGGGTTGGAGGGTGAGGCAGAATTCCTAATATTTTTGACGAACGACCAAAAATTTTTACTACTTTTGGGACATGTAGTATTTTTTGCCTTAGTTTTTGGTCGTATTGGAATTTTACACGTTTAAGAAAGGTGTTGCATTTCTGGCTTGTTTGAACTTTTATATACATGAATATGTATCACAAAAGCAACGATGTTTTCAAAATCTTTAAATATGTCTAACTAATTATGATGGCACTTGTGACCTTCAAAAAGAATATTATTTTTTTTCTGCTTCTGCAAAGCAAATTAAGAGGATGTCAAACCACTGATCATTTTGAAAGTTTTGGAAAATTATTAGAGTTTCCGTTCCCACAATCCAGTGAAAGAAATGAAGATTGTTTTTTGGGACATTTGATGTGATATGATAAAAAGAGTAAACAAAAGATTTTTTTGGAAATGTTTTCAAAATAAATAAACAACCACTAACAGTCAATTCTGCATGATCAATTGCTGCTTTGACTATCGCAAATGTGACTGAAAAGTATTCAAACAATCGAAATTGGCGAATAATCAAGCGAAGGTGAGTCATTTCAATGATTATTTTTCTCCACAAGTTTGATTAACCGGTTTCTTTAAATAGAACGAGTCTACTATTTTAAAGTGATGTGCTACCGAAAAGCGATTAATTTCGCTAAATTGTGTATTGTTTACAATTCACAGAATTAATGTTCTGTAAAAAATATGGCAAAAAGGCTTTGCAAGTTAAAAAAAAAAAAACACAAAAATTGTATGCTTGAGTTAGATAAATATTACATAAATACTCGTACATCCAATCCATATCTCCCCTACTAACTTTATTAATAACTAGTCTCATCATGTAGATTTGTTTAAAAATACAATATCGAGCGCCAGTTAGTGAAAAAGAATGATTAAAACCTGCTGCTTCCTGTTAAGAATAAAGATCAATGCTTAGCGGGAGAAGAATCCTTCTAAAAACAAAAAATAGCTGGACTATGTCGTCTACACGGCCGTAAAAGTTTGAGGTGTATAATAATGATTTTAATTAAAAATGCAAATTATTTTTCAAAAACAAGATAATAAAGACAATTTTATTTATTCATATAACAAATCAAAAATATTTAAAATAAAAATAGTGTTCCCATATCTATTCTTAATTGGTGAACACTAAAACCCATTGCTGGCTTTACTTCCTTATTTTATTTCTTCCTTAAATCGTTAAATCGTTAAGCTACTAAGATTACATTTTGAGAGGTTAAAGTTAGAGTTAGAATTAGAGTTAGTGTTAGAGTTAGAGTTAGAGTTAGAGTTAGAGTTAGAGTTAGAGTTAGAGTTAGAGTTAGAGTTAGAGTTAGAGTTAGAGTTAGAGTTAGAGTTAGAGTTAGAGTTAGCGTTAGAGTTAGAGTTAGAGTTAGAGTTAGAGTTAGAGTTAGAGTTAGAGTTAGAGTTAGAGTTAGAGTTAGAGTTAGCGTTCACTCATATGTCATATATTGCACTAATACTTGATGAATTAAATCTTTGCGTAAATTTGCAGTTATTCATGTTTTTGCCCTCAAGGTACGGTTAGCCTAAGAAACTTAGATGTGCTCTACTTATGCCGTTGTAGTGGCAAAGGATATTATTGTGTCTTCTTGTTCGTTGCACATTAAACATACTCGTATATTGCCACAAACTATTTCTATAGTCATACATAATGTGTTTGACTCTACACCCTGAATGAATCGAACTGCAACCAACTTCAGACTGCTATAACTTCCAAACCGTTCATGACTGTGAACTCAAATTTTGACACATGACAGATAATTTTATTATTTACAAGTCTTTTAAACGATTTGCGTCTTAGTTGTGTTGAAAAGTTTTTATCCGTGATGGAATTCAAACGTGATAGTGTGATTGCTATCGTTAGAGCCCTCCAGCACCTCAATCATTTGTGTCTCGAACCATAGCTCATTACCGTGATACTAGCAGCGTTGCAAAACGCCATGGAGGTGGTCATAAAAAACAGCAACATCGGCAGAAATGGTTCGGAAAGCGAAGGCTCGAATTGAGCGAAATCCGAGTCGAAGTGGAAGAAAAATGGCTCGTGAGCTCAACTTATCGTTGGAACGGATGCAACACATACTGAAAAATGAGAATGAACTTGGGCTCAAGGCATTGAAGTTCCAGAAAGCACGCGATCTTACACCGCAACAGAATAAAGTTAGAGTCGAAAGAGCAAAGGAGTTGCTACGGTTGCACGAAAGTGGTGAGTTGCCGAATTTGGTTTTTTTCCGATGAGTCGCCATTTGTTATCGAGCAATATGTCAACAAACAAAATGACCGAGTTTACTTGCCAGAGAGGTCCTTCGAAAATTTACACCTTCGGACGGCCCTCAGAAAGCAGGCAGCACCGATGGTGATGGCACTTAGAAATACCAAATTTTGGACCACCTCAAACAAGTACTTCGCCGGGAATGGGCCAAAATACCACAGAGCCACTTGCGTGTAGCGTGCGATGTTTTCTTCTGACAACTACTGATAAAATTTGAAAATTGGTGTGTTTTCCAAATTTGTTTGCTTTGGCACAATAAAATTTATCAAAAAATAAAAAAAATTATAGCATTTTATAAAGTTGGATTTCGAGTCATTCACCCTGTACATTGTCATCCGGTTACTTCGTATGTATTGTATATCTGACATTTTTAGGAATTCCATTCCTTCCAGTAATGAACTGGGCATAAATCAGTTATTGACTCAGTTTTTTTTCTAGAAATAATTGCCATCTCGCAGAATATTCGTCTTTCCTTGCCCTTATGGCCACTGTATTCTGAAACTTAGATTACGAATAAATGAATTGTATTTGACTTGACTAATGTTGAAAGCAATTTGATACAGTTCTACACTAATTTTGAAAATATCTCCAAAACCATTGATAGCATGGAGGGCTGCTTTGCTATTAGAGAGCATTTAAATGCTGGTAACATCTAGTGCAGAGTTCTTTGCATTTATCTTAGGTTGAAGAACGGATATGCTACTGTCCTTCCTGGCTCGGAGGAAAGCTTTGGTAGTATCTCCGATTGCTAAATAGGAAACTGTACTATCTTCCAACGAGCCAAAATAAAATACAAAATGGTCGGATGTTTTCGTCGTTTACGACCGCTAATTCTCGATATTAAAGATGGAGGAGGGAAGATAATAGTTTGGGAACGCTTCTTTGGATATGATATTGGGCATATTGCTGATTTAATGTTCATTCATAAGGTTTCAGCTCTCGATTGGAACTAAAAATCGTCCCTTTCGAAAAGAGAAAAAAAAACTGGAAAGATGAGCACCACATTTCCTAACACCAGCCAATATGCTACGATGTTTGCAAGGTGCATCATCTTTTACGAATAGGCACCGTGCGCATCTTTTTTCGCATAGAGTCATCACTTTTAACGGAAAGTGTATTCTATACGATAATAGGAAAAGATCAGCGGAGTGGTAAGAAGTGATTGAACATTCCAATGGATTTCCAAAACAGAAGTACAGCCCATAAAGGGAAATATGAAAGTATGATGGATGAGTGAGAGCGTTGGTCATTATTCAGTACTGAAACGCAGAGAAACAATCACATCGTAGTCATATTGTAGAGGGGTTGACATAATGCATAGCGAATTGTACCATAGAGTTAACGGTCCTAAAGCTAGCGAGATTAAAATATGAAGTTTTGCCTAATCTACCCTGGTCATTAGATTTTTCTACTACTAACTACCAGCTTTCCGAGGTTTAGGCAATCAGTTTATAAATCCATATACCGTAAAACAGGTATTCGAAGGCTTGGCTCATAAGTATAAGAATTTCGTTTTAGAGAAACATTGGAAAATGACGAAAAATGCATAGATGTCATATAAAGATTATTTTAAGGAATACATTTTAAGATTTATTAAAATAGAGTTGTTTAATTTTGCACAAGGAAATCGGAAATTTCATATGTAACGATCTAATAAGACGCTTCCGCACGCTAAGTGGGAATTTCCTCAGAAATGAACGTTTAATTAAACAACTGATCCGAAGCGTACTTTGAAAATCGTTTTAATCTAGGAAAATCGAATCATTAAAGTGGTCAGCGCAGTTTGGTATCCTCAACCCCGCATAAATTTTATGGTCTTATAGTAGGGTAGAGAATAGTGCCGGGCCAGTGCAAAAATAGAAGTGAACTTTTTAAGGCGGCTTGGAATAATATCCCAAATTCTATTTTTTCGAACATTGTTGACAGTATTTTTAGAAGATGCACAGCCGCAACAAAAAATGGTTTTGTAAACAAATACAAATCTGGATCCACAAACTTAGAGTAGTAGTTAGAATACACTTGAGGTAAGCATTCCTGTCTTAAGAGGCGACTAAAATGCATCATACGTGTAGAGTATACAGAATAGGCAATGGAAAAAATGTAAGATATAATTACCCCAGGTGGCAGACCAGTCGGCTTTATGGATCCTGGAGATACAGAGGCTTGGTGGATTGTCCTCAATGAAACCAAACTTATTCAAGTAAATTTTATTTACAGAAAAATGAGAAGTTTGCCACCTCCATAAACCCGGTCTTTAAGAACTCGAAAAAATATAGTGAAGTGTATTGATTACTTGCAAAATATTTTCATCATCGGGAGCAAACTGCTCTTTATGATACAAGCAAGTGCTGAAGCCGACGTGGACCAATGGTATATAATTTTGGGCTTGTACCAAGAAAACGAGTGCAAATATATTACAAATTTTTGATACTCGTAAAGTGTTAAGAGAAATTGTCCATGCACCGTGAAATATTAGAAATGGCAATTTGCACAAAGACCTCGGAAATACAGTTGAAGAGGAAACAAAAAGCTTTGTAAGATAGCACCAGATTTGACTAAGTGGACATGCCAATAATTTCATGATAGAAATAAATGTGTGGGTACTATATCTTGTTGTTAATTTTATTGATTAGTAAAAATTCAAGCTGATTATTTTTCTTCTTTTTGAACAGGTTGCTCTGATGATTTTCTGTTAAGTATTGAACGTTTAGCTTTATAATTTCATCCCCATAATATCTAAAATCGACCAGCGAGTCCGATTTCATACTTTCAAACAACTGCGCAAGCTGGAAAAAATGTCAAAACAACTCGAATTGGTTCCTGTATTGTGGCGCAATATCTTGTGTCTTGGCAAATAATTTTACGTATTCTTTGCCTATATGGGATGTCCCCTAGTTCGTCAACGATAATTTGTATTCTATGAAAAAAGTCGTTCTACAGTAAGGGTCTATCTCCAATTTTGACATCATTTATCGAAGATTTAAGAAAAAGCTTACTTTGGTGTACCCTGACCCATGTTAACGGAAATTGCTCTGTTAGTACTAATGGTAAAAACTTCGTGTAGGAATTTATTTTTAGAAGAAATACCAGCGTTTATCACAGCGTTTAAATAAAGTTGATATCTTGTTTGAGTCTTTAGATATCCAATTTTTAAACCTGTTGCATTTTCATTGCCCATGCTAAGTTTCGACTGAATAATTAACATAACGTTTCACAATTTTTTTTCTTATGAAAGGAACAATAATGAAACAAAAAATCATCATCAAATGTGCACAAAAACCCACAGATTTTATGATACTTGGAAAAACCTGCAACAGGTAAAAAAAGGAATTTATGATTTTTTACCAACGTTTCTAATAACAGTTGGCAATACTCGTAAGAGTGGTTTTCCAAGAATTACGTACTAATTTTCCAATATTTTTTAAAAATTGCATAGCTATTAAAGAGTTTTAAAGCGTGCTTGTATATTTGACTACCTGTCAAAACCCTCATTTCCTTACTTTGTTCCTTAAAAGTTCTCAGAAAGAGTTAGGTTTGGGATTTGAAGGCCTATTTCGAAAATTTACCAAACGAAAATGGTATAAAAGATTAGAAAAAAAAAATAATTCATCAGTTTAATTTTTTACGCTACGGTTACAGTTGCTTAGAAACGCAATTTGAAACGTCTGCATTTCCAAACCAGGAATACGCAGACATTATTTACGTTTATGGGCTGTGGAATGGAAGTCCAACTAGAGCGCGCCAAAGATAACATGAACTTTATCCTAACTGACAAGTTCCTAGTAAAGGAGTATTTGGAAATATGTATCGAAGGCTTCGAGAAACGGGATCAGTTTCAAATACACGACTTAACGCGGGAGCTCGTCAAGTAAGAAGAGTTTCGGCTGATGAAAGAATACTGGAAGCTGTTACAACTGATTCATCAATCAGCATCAAACGCTTTGCTTTGCAATTGAATATTTCCAGACATAAAATTTCTAATGTACTGCACGGAGAAAATCTTTATCCATACCACCATACACAATTTGCTGATGATGATTTGGAAAAGAGACTTGAATTTTTTAACTGTTAGCTGGAGCGGAGCTTGGATGACAACGAGTTTATTAGCAGAATTCATTGGACACATGAATCTCAATTTGGGATGGGATGGGATGGGATCACAAATTTTCATAATCTGTATGCATGAGCTGCGGACAATCCACATAAGTGGAGATATACATCATTTCAATGTTAATTCAGCGCTAATATGGGGGCAGGTGTAATTGGAAACAAGTTAATCCGCGCCTTCCAACTACCACATGGGGGGAATTCTACAAACTATCTATAGTTTTTGCGAAATGATTTACCAGAACTATTGGAGAACATTCCACTGATTCAACCAGCTTCATCGTCAGTTTTTCAGTTTATATGCATTTTTATTTATATCACTTATTTTACTCTTAAATGCTATACAAAAAAACGCTTAAAAATTAGCTTAATTAACTTAAAATAATCTTATTCTAACTTACTGGCCCCATGCGGGCACTCTAAGTTAAACCTAGTACTTAAATTATGTCTTTCGACGTATCTTACATTACATGTTTATACTATGTCTATTTATTATAATTAAAACTAAGAAAACATTTTTTAAGAAAAACTTAGTATCATGACTTATATTTTTTTTTAACTTATTATAAAACTTCAAACTAAAACTTACAAACTACCTAAGAATAAATCTTAATTTACTTAACCTACTTACATCTAATACATAATATATACATATATAATATATATACATTATATATATATACGTAATATATAAATACATGTACATACATATATACATATATATATATATATATATATATATTTTTTTTTTTTTCGCTTAAATCTAACTTAATTCTACCTAAAACTATGTAAGCCGGCCAACGCTAAAACAAAAAAAAAAATTTAGGCTGACCCACTTTGCTTCGCAAGAAGCTATCTATTGCTGAAGGAATTCGACGACGACGTATCCTCTTCTTCAACAAGCCACCGAAATTGCTGGTGCTGATGAGCAACATCCCACATGTCGCGACTCCCTACCGCCCTACTGAACCGGAGACGCTCCGCACTTCCGTGTGCGACGTCTCTGTCGTAGTTGAGTCGCCTGTCCGCAGCTGTTCGAGCAACGTGGAAGATTAGCGGCACAGCCAATCTGTCCTGGATCAGACCTTTGCTATCAAGGTAGAGGAACGCTTCTGGAGGAACATAGCCGTCAAAGCGAACTCTCTCATGATACATATAATTATGGTAGTAAGCCCCAGAGATCAGGTTGTTCGACGATATCATTGCTCTTGCAATGTGCCTTCGAGTCAACTTAATAACAAAATTGTCCACTCTTATTAGGTTCGCCCTATTGTACAAGACCTCATTGCGATAGAATTTTATGTACTCAGACTCTGGTGTTCTGTATAAGCGAAGACAAGCCCTAAGGCAAGCCCTCTCAAACACCCGAATCTTTTCCAATAAACTTGCTCTCACGTTGAACCACACGGGACATCCAAATACAAGCATAGGCCGGATAAGGGCCATGTAGCAGATCACCTTCACCCTCGCATCGAGTTGGCTGTTATAAAACAGTCTCCTTGTAAGGGCAAAAGCACCTCTGGCTCTGGCCAGAACAACATCTATATGTTTGTTAAAATACAGATATTGATCTAGCCAGATCCCAAGGTATCTGACTACATTTCGACAAGCAAGTGGCTGTCCATGTTGTCCGACGATAGAGAACTTTCGCCAATTCTTTCTGGTATCCCTAGAGGCCCCAGACAAAGGCGTCCTAAACAGAATGGTTTCCGACTTCTGAAAGTTGATTTTCAACTTCCAGTCATCGCAATATCGCTTAATTTTGTCGAAGTCACGTTGCAAAAGTGTATTAATGACCTCAATCTTTGGACCTGATCTGTACGCAATTAAGTCGTCTGCGTACGCTATGGCATGGTGAAGTGAACCTATCAGATCACTTGTGTAAATGTTGTATAGGATCGGCGAATTTACCGCACCTTGTTGCAGACCGTTTTTAATGTTAAATGTTAAAGCAGAAGTCACATCGCCATTCTTCACGATGAACTGTCTACTGGAGAGCAACCAGCTTCATCGTATTTCCAACAGGATGCCGCTGCAGTCCACTATGGTGGCTGTTAAAAATTAGCATGGGCAATGAAAATGGAACAGGCTTAGAAATTGTATATCTAAAATGTCCACTTTATTTAAACGCCGTTACAAAGGCTAGTGTTTTTTCTAAAACAAAAGTCCTACACGAAGTTTCTACCATTAGTACTAACAGAGCAATTTCCGTTAAAATGGGTCAGGGTAGGTACACCAAAGTAAGCCTTTTCTTAAATAATCAATAAATGTTGTCAACATTTAAGATAAACCCTTACTGCAGAACGATTTTTTTCATAGAATATACCTAGGAATCATTTCCCAAATTGACGAATTAGGGGACGTTAATAAAACGTGTTGAAAATTGTGAACTCATGGTCAGTTAAATTAAAGAGGAAATATCTTATTTCTTAAAGAAGAATTAATGTAGTTATAAATCAATGTAGCAATTGTAATATTTAGTCGTCAAATTTTACAACACATGGGAAAATCCGCTGATCCCTTACACCTAACTTAGAATAGTAAAATACAAAACACAATGTATCTCATTAGGAAATGAAAAATACCTTTCATAACAGTGCACTACACCTTTACGCTGTTAGATGGTTTCCCCCGAACGACCGTGTTTTATATACATAGATACGAGCACATATGGATGTTCCTTTTTCAAGCGTCCTTTCTTTCGTTTTAAGATTTCAGGGGAAGTTTCGAAGAAATCGTAGCGGCTGATCAAAAACCAGTTTTTGTTGAAATATTAAGGTATCTATGGATATGTATCTGATATGGAATGAATGCATTTTTTTCTGTGATGTCAACACACCACGACAAAAATTTAGCACAGTCATATTATTTCCCAAAAATACAGTTAGCAATGAGTTTTAGCACTTCTCTCTTCGTTTAGTTTTGAGTTATAGTTGGACGCATTTCTTTGAGTTCATAAGGGTGAAAACACTCAAAGAGATTCACCGTTGTTCTGAAAAAAAAAAAAAACCGAGTATGTGGGTAGCCGTGGCCCAAGTGGTAGTGTATTGACTTCGGGGTTTAATATCAGCCGTGCCCGAAAGACATTCTTTTTCTCAGGCAACTAAAATCTCATGAGATGGAGGGGTGCCTAAAATATAACATGCCAATTTACACTAGTAATTTAGTCTCCCCTTTAAATGTTGGACGCCACCACTGACCCCAAACATATTTCTCTCTCTCTCTATCCAATTTTTCCAAAAAACTTAACACATGCTGCGGCATTTTAAGAGTAGTAATACCGTGTTGAGTGTTAAGTTCTCTTAGAAAAACAAAAACAAAATGATAACAAATTACAATGAATCTGCATTCAGTTTACTTTGAGTCATCGTAAGAGTGGATTTTTCTTTGTTTTTTTTGTAAGAAATTCATATGTTCGTACTTTTAAGAATTAAATATAATTTAGTTGATAATTGATAAAGGAAAACGGCTTAAAAGTAGCGAAATCCAAGTAGCTCTAAATCTTCAAAAAGAAAATATGAAAATCGGTGAAATCGCAAAACATTTATTCAGAAGTCGAAAAGTAATTATGATTTTGATTAACGATCACGAGAATTATGGCAAAACTCACAGTAGTGAGTTATTCCGACCTCACTGCTAAAATCGCTGAAAAGGCGAGCATTAAAACTATTGTCCGCAACGTATAGAGGATTCTTGAAAACTAGGAAACTTCATATGTACGCATGTTCATTTGCGTCCAGCGAAACGCATCGCCATAAACGCAGCCTTAATCAAAAACTTTGTTTTACTAAGGGGTTTCAAAAACTAAGCAATGTATTGGAAAACTTCTGTTTTCGATGAAGGTTAGGAGTGTTTTCTCGAAAACTCGGTCTTAAATGCGGTCTAAGAAACGGTGTAGGACCAGTTACCTATATTGAAGATGGATTTCTGGATATAATTGTGAGAAATCCAGTCATATTTGACCCATACTCTATCCTAAACGATCTAGAGCGCTGATGAATCTTAGGAGAAGAGAAAGACCGCTGTAACCTAACATATCTGCTTTTTGATTAAGCGTTGTTAATGCTTAAATAAAGATAGAAAACTTCAAGAACATTTTTAACACGGCAAGCAAATTAAACAAGCACTCATTTATTTCTGATAAAATAGGATATACGTAAATGACGCTAAAATTCATTCAATTATTGTTAATAGATTACGCGGGACGAGTATTGGTGCGTTTTCTTTAGCGCCTAAGGAAACGAAAAGGGTTTCAGTTATGCTGAAGGGCATTGAGGGTGATACCTCTGTCAAGGTTATAGAACAAGCTGTGAAAGCTACATCTCTTCGTATTAGAATTTGTAAGATAACACCCTTTTCTACTTCCAAATAAAAAGAAATGGGTACGATTTAGTTAGTTTTAGATACTTGCTCCACCAGCGAAAAAAAAATTAATAAAGCTGTACTTCGGTGTTATAGGTGTCAAAGATTCGATCATTCCGGTGAATGTTGCTCATATAATAGTAGATGTGTCCTGTGCGCCGAGTCTCATGATTCATGGAAGCGTGCATCGCTTCCTTTAAGTCGCTCAGGGAATCCAATCAGTAAGTTTCTACTCCTAAAAGTGCGTTCATTGTAATGAAACCGGGCACACGGCTACTTATCATGGCTGCCCGTCATATCTAAAATATAAAGAAAAACGAGATAGAGCGGTAGTACAAGGCGCTATAAATACGCTTACGAATCAAAACGTTACATATGCTGACATGGTTAAGAGTAACTACTCTCACCACGCGAATAACACCCAAACAAACTTTACGACAAAGAAACAATCTGGTGATCTTAATAATTTTTTAAACGAGGCGATCAGACAATTCTGACCCACTTGAGTTTATAGTGGTATAATGCAGACAAATAACTTCAAAATTATGTCGATAAATTGTAACTCCATAATTTCGCTTGAAAGAAGACTAGATTTGTTTAACACACTAAAAACCTAAAAGCCTCAAATATGCCTCCTTTCGGAAACAAGGCTATCCTCGTACCATAAGCCCGCTTTTGATGGCTTTAATTTCATCCCTTGTCACTCAGGTAGGGGAACAGCAGTTATCTTAGACCAAAGGTACAAGTATACTGAAATTCCTTTTCAGAGTGAGGTTTTTTCGATTTGCCTAGTCACTATTACATCACGTAGTAATACTGGTTTTCGAGGGAATATTTTAATAGGAAGCATTTATATTCCTTTCAATGCAGGTCGACGTTTGCCAAACGAATTTGACAGACTTTACACGCTTATGAATTCATTTGACGCAGTGATATTAGGAAGGGATTTCAATGCACACCATACAGATTGGGGTGACACAGTCCATAACCAAAATGGGAACTCGATACACAACTGGCTTTGCAATGGACCATATTTGAATTTAGACTTAGTTGCTCCCAACAGCCCTACATTTACCAGATCATCATCTGTGATTGACTTTTTTCTTATATCTTCATCTATCATCTGCAATAACCTGAATCCTCTAGTTTGTTCAACATTCGCAACGAGTTCAGATCACTTTGGGATTGAGTTACTACTAAACATAATTGATTTCCTTCCAATCCTACAGCCACCGGCAACGTACAGATGCTTCAAATGCACTAATTGGGAAGCTTTTAGAATAGGACTTTGTCATCGACTGGCCGCTTTAAATATCCCAACCAAAGGAAATATCTCAAACGATGAAAAAAATACCTGGTTATCAAAATTAAATGAACAAATTAACATCCATTCGGAATGTGAAAAATTTCAAATATCACAATATATCCGACACTACAAAAAACTTGCTTAAGATACGTTGTACATGGCTTACACAACTGAAAAGACTGTATAACCGACATCTTAACAGTGTCAACGATGGATATCACCAACTTTATGCTTGGATTTAGTGCTTAAGCAAAATAATCAAAGAAAGGGCTCGGATTGATAGTGACACTGCAATTAGATTGAACCAGATAAGACCTTCGCCTCATGCATTTAAAGAAATCGATTGGATAACCGGAAGAAAATTCTTCGGAACTAATATTTCCAAAGATACTCTAGTCCAGAACGGAGGGAACCTTAATGATGTGCAAGGTAAATTAAACGTGTTTAAAGAATATTACTCACACATTTATTCGAATCTAGAAACAGTTCCAGATCAATCTGAGGTGAATGATATCTGCTCGACAGTAGAATCATTTTGGAGTAATGAGTTCAATCAAAACCTGACCTTCTTTTCGCCCTCAAACACCGCGATAAATCCCAACAACGCGCAAGCATTTACATCCCCAAATAGTGTGAGTTTGTTGAGAGAAGCCCTCAACAACAAAAATCAGCTGGAATAGATAATATCTCAAACTTCATTCTTCGAAAATGTCTTATTTCTCTTGACACATTTTTATTTACCTTATTCAACCACTGCCTGAATAATGGCAATTTCCCTTCACTTTGGGAAAAAGGGAAAATATTCCCAATAGCTAAGTCTAAGAGAGCAAGAGATATAAAAGATTCGACCAATATCCTTGCTCTCTAATATAAGAAAACAGTTCGAGAGGCATATAGCAGGGCAGTTAAGCGTCACGTGCGAGGACTCCAACACTATTCAAAGAAACCAGTTTGGTTTCAAAAAGGGTCATTCAACGGAACATGCCCCACTGGTATTGCACAATAAAATTATTCAAAACTTAAGAACCAGGATATGCACGGTAGGTCTCGATATGGATTTAGAAAAAGCTCTCGATTCTGTCTGGCACAAGGGATTAATCTATAAGCTAATTGGTCTACATTTTCCTAAGTGGTTAATTTGTATCATATCCAGCTTTCTAAACGATAGGCTCAATTCTGTTATCATAGGTGATGAGCACTCAGACTATTTCTCAGTCCTTTCCGATGTGGCTCAAGGATCTATCCTACTACCAATCTTGTTTAATATCTATGTACATGACTTTCCTTTCTATAACCCATCGCAATATGAGCCTAGTGCTATTTTATACGCAGATGACAGTCTGATATTAGCAGGTGACAAAAGGCCAAATGTCGCACTTAATAAGATTAAAAACAAGTCCCGACTCTTATAGCATACTTCAAAAAGTGGAAGCTAAAAATTAATACAGCTAAATGTGGCCTAACCTGCTTCAGAAATGCAAGCGGGAAAGGACATTATTTTGCGGTAAAAGAAACTAGAGATCAGTAGAAACAAGATGAAGTCAAGTACCTCGGTATTGACTTTCATAAACGACTCCGTTTCAACAAACATGCCCATAGAGTATTGAATAAAACCAAAATGGTCACAGCAATTCTTAAGCCACTGCTCAATTCTAAACAAGTTTCGCCGAATACCAAGATGCTAATCTATAAGGCCTTAATAAGACCAATAATAACATATGGGTTTTGTACTTGGTTTACAATTTCGCCCACTGTAGCTGAAGAGCTCCAGATTTTTGATAGAAAAAATTTAAGATTCTACTGCGGTAAATATAGAAGGCCAGATAAAAAATTGTTTTCTAATAAGACCCTGTATTCCGAACCGAACATTACACCCATAATGACATACCAAACCGAATTATTTGTAAAAAATCTAGACCCTATACGTGATCATCCTAATCTAATGGTTAAATCTTGGTTAAATGTGAATCGAAACTTTTCAGTTCCTTTTTACGAAAAAGCATCCGCTTTAAATCTACGCGGATAACTTTTCTTTGTTTTTGGGTACCTCATACTAGATGGAGTGAAAAGTGACCTCAATGGTAATTAAAAAATTCTTTTTTTTTAAATATTTTTTTATATTATTCAATATAGTCCTCTTTTACTTTGATACACTTATTCCAGCGATTTTCCAACTTCTTGATCCCGTTCGAAAAGTAATTTTCCAGAAGCTCTGCAAAATACTCCTCCGTGGCGTCGATGATTTCGTGGCGTGAGCTGAATTTTTTATTGATGAGCCATATTTTGAGGTTTGGGAAGAGATAATAGTCCGAGGGATCCAAATCGAGTTACAAATCGACGCCAAAAGTCCGCCTGATTCCGCATCAGGAAGTCCAAACACTCTTTCGAAGTGCTCTCGCCTTCGTGTTTTTGGACAGGAGCGGCACCCAGCGGCAGGATAACTTTTTCATATGCAAAATATTGCCCAAAATATGGCGTGTGCGCTCAGTACTAATCTTTGTGATATCTGCTAGCTGGCGCACCTTCACTTTCCGGTCAGCCAACACCATTTCATGTATTTTTTTGACATTGTCCTCTGTAACCGCATCGGAGGGCCTGCCGCTGCCGACTTGATCGGTAGTGGAGTTGCGGCCACCACGAAACTCTCGAAACCAATATTTGACGGTGTAATCTGACGGAGTATTAGCCCCATAATATTTGTCCAACTTTTCTTTTGCTTCCTTCGCGGTTTTGCCTCTCAAAAAATAATGTTTTATGAGAGAACGAAAATCGTTTTTGTCCATAATCAACATGATACCAAACACGTCAACAACAATCAGCTGTCAAAACAAAACTAAAGACAGTATCGCGCTGAAATTTGGCATGTCTGCCTAAGTATGAACGGACTTTAAGGCACCATAACCCTTTTTGCAGTAGCAGCGCATTCTGGCGGCCAAGGAGGTCACTTTTCACTCCATCTAGTAATCCTACTTTCTTATAATCACTATAGCTAGTGCTCTGCATCTGTATGTATATTATCATATATAAACATTGAGTGGATTAAAGGCTTAAGTGATTACTATAATATGTATAAGGATATGGTAACTACTGTTAAAAATTTTCAAAAACTAGTTATTTGTTCTTTGTTTTTTTTTTTTTTTTGGTTTTAGTTTTTAAGTGCCATGTGAAGCAACGTCGATGTAATACGTCGGGAGCAAGCGTAAACTTCAAAGCTATATAATCATATTCATAATTTAAATTTAATTGTTTATAAAGCTATTATCTTACTTTTAAGCCAGACGAAAACTTAGTCTTAGCTCTTAAGAAACAAATATCGTAAATACACAATCTTATTGATTGGAAAAAGTCTCAATAAAACATAATGCAATGTAATGTATGTTAATGCTTAATTAAAAAAACATATTTGATTGAAAAAGTAAACAAATATTGCGATTTATGTATTCGCTTAATAAATTAAATATTGCTGTATACCGTTTTTGTAGGCGGTAAGGAGTTTTCAGATGCAGCACATTTTCGATGTGCTCCTGTATACTTCTTTATTTCACTGGGCGTAGTTTTACTGTCTGTATCGTAGTGCGTTGACAATACGCCGCAACACATTACCGTGGAACTGTTAAATGACTTTCATGGTACTCGTATTGTTCCTAGCACGTCCGCCAGTAGACAGTTTAATTTTTGTCTTTACGGCGAATTATCTCTTCTTTTTTACAACAACAGAGTTTTGCATCTAAGGTCATGCGGTATTGTGAATTTTTCGTTGGTAAAGTTAGCATGTACTGACTTGACGTCGTTTATTTTTATGCGTGAGATATTGGTTAAATTTTTGATGGTGGTTATGATAGTCTGCTGCCATTGCAACGGCTTGCACAGCTAGCAAAAATTGGTTTACATTATTTTGTCAGGGCAGAAAATCACTGAAAAGAGGAGGTAAGGTGATGACGGCAGTATACTCTTAAACCTTTTGGACTGGGGAGCGGTTGAATTGAAGAATATTGTCTAGTCTAGTAGCTGCTCAAAGAGGATTTAGTTAGTGTGCCTTTTTGCATTTCTTGAGAACAGTTTAATAACTTTGGGTTATGATGTTTGGTGATTGAGCTGAGCTTAAATAAAATGTTTTGTCAATATGGATAGGGGTCGGCTTTGTTTTTTATCAAATCTTGCGCAAATTGCATTATCAATTAACTTTTCTATTTTGTATGCATGACAAATAATTTGGATAAAATTAATTTTCTAAGTCTGTTTTTTTCAGCTTAAATGAATCAATGCAATTATTGAGAACATCAGACTGAATGTCAAAATGAAGTGGAAACTAGGAAAAGAAATTTCTCCAGAAAAAAACGTAAGTCCTGTAATAATATGTTATTATAAAAACATTAAATTAAAAAAAATACTTTAGTTTTGATATTTGACATTTTATGCTTTAGTTCTTTCCTTGTATTTGTACAATTCTGCTGCCTATGTATAGTTCCCCATACGGCTGTATAATATTATTTCTGTACATATATTGTAGTTAGCTAAATACTCGTATATATCGGTTTACCAATAATACAATTTATTATATCCCATGAGTATTGTAGTGTGTTCAATATTGTCAGTGCAAAATAGGTATCGATTTATCGATTTGCCACATTAATTCTTGAAGAAAGCGTTGCTTGATGACACTATCATACTTACATCACCGATCTACCCATCTCGCATATATGGGCTCTCTCTCTCAGCCTACTTGAATTGGGTTATGGGAAATGGGGGTGAATAATTGTTGCAACTTATGTAATACTGGCTTGAAATTAGGTCTTTTGCGAAAAATTTGTGGAACAAGCTGAGTATATATTTGAACTTGTAATCACAGCCAATCTGAACTCACGCTCTTCTTTTTCTTCTTTTATTAACTGTTGAAATGCACATGAAACGCGTGCAAATATATCTAACGCTCCATATTTCTACATCGTATCTATATCACTATGTGCTGTATTTGTGAGGCTTGCTTACTTTAGGAACCGTAAAAATACTATATTTCACGTACCGCTGTTGATCGAATTATATCTTTAGCATGGGGAAAACTGAGTTTGCTGATGTTTTTGCATTTAAGTAATGTAATTATGTATTTCCCTTTCGTCTTTTTTCGAAACTCTGCCAACTATAGAGGTATAAGTCTACTTAAAATTAGGTACAAGATTTTATTTGTCATATTGTGTGAATGTCTGAAACCCTGAGCAACAACCTGATTGGTCCCTATCAGTGCGGTTTCAGTCCAGGAAAGTCCACAATCGACGAAATCTTCACATTCCTGCAGATTCTGGAAAAAACTCAAGAAATTCAAATCGATACCTAGCATCTTTTCATCGATTTTAAGACGAGCCATGCCTAATTTTTGCATCCCTGTCAAAATCGTCCGACTCTGCAGGATTGCGACTGAAAACGCCCTCTTCTTCATCAAGGGCGGGAACGGGCCTTTGTCAAAAAAGGTTTTAGACCGGAGGCACAATCTTTCAAAAGTCCATGCAACTACTAGCTTACGCTGATGATATCGACATAATTGGAAGAACTCAGCGGGCTATCAACGGTGCCACGGTGCTAGTATTGAAACCGAAGCTGCCAAAATGGGTTTAGGGGTAAATGAGGGCAAAATCAAGTATGTGCTGACAGTCACCGTTATGTCTACCTTGACTCTGCTATAAATTTTGCCAACATCACCTCAGCAGAAATAAAACGAAAAATGTCTCTTGCAAATCTATGTTTCAGTGGGTTAAGAAGGCAATTGAGTAGTAAGGCCCTGTCCCGAAAGACTAAAGAGACCGGTCCCTGCATTGACGAGCTTTGGAGGCTTCAACGACGAACTATACGAGCTGTACCGTGAGATCGAGCTAATTAAAAAACTGCGTATCAGTCGCCGGAAATGGCTGGGACGACGGGTAGAACGGATGGACATCAATGCTCCGGCCCGCAGAGCCATCGAATCAAACTCAGAGGGACAACGCAGTAGAGGAAGACCTCACCTTAGGTGACTCGCACAAGTAGAAGGGGACCTCAACCGACTTTGAGTGCGCAAGTGAAGGCAGTTAGCTAATGACCGGACTAACTGCAGAGGCTTGTTAGTTGAGGCCCAGATTCATAGCGAACTGTAGCGGCACCTCAGTAAGTAAGTAAGTACGTCAAAGCTTCTATACAAGTGAAAGACAATTTAGAGCAAAATGTCATACTAATTGTAAATGATGGAGTCTCTAACCATTTCGCTTAAAATACAAGCGAATTATTTGTCAAGCAGAATGAATGAAAAAAATATTATTGTCAACTTACATATCACAAAGTAAAAAGGGTTTACCTGGTTGAGAAGAAGCAAGAGGAAAGATAGACTAGAAAAGCGAATCAGCTAGAAAAAATTATTATTTTTTTTATGAATGCTGCTAAGGCAAAACACTGTTATTCAAAATATTTGTACGAAGAGGCAAATATGCAGTGCGAATATAATGGATATACAAGATAGCAGCTATATTAAAATGTTGACAAAGCACTAAATGGCGCACACTTCGAATAAGTCATTGAAGTCAAGGTTCCCATTTTAGGCGAATGCTTCCAAACCATTCCCTAACGAACATAAAATACCATCAGCGCTCCCTTTTCCCGAAGTGTCACGCTAGCAATGAACAATTAATTTGCAAGACGTGTGCATTTTCACAAACTGGTGCAGTGGAAACACAGCCATAAGGGACGGCTGCAACTCATTTCTTGTTAATTTTTAAATTTACTACTGGTGCTAGCAGCTTTAGCGAATACGAATTTCCAATATTAAAGTAAAGTGAGGAAAGTGGAGCCAAGCCAAGCAAGCGGAAGGATTGCTTCTTAGTAGGTAATATACGAGTATTTTCCTTTTCAAGCATCGCTCAGACCAGTAGGAACTCAAAAACAATTGAAAATTATGTTTTTTTTTTTGTGGATCTAAAGGGTGCTTTCGATGGCCTTTTATTAAAACGAAGCAACCTTGGCGTGTTAATATAAAAGTTAAGTTTACTATGAAAACTCCACATAGAAAATATCACAGCGTCCTGGGGCGGTTATTTTTTTTTGACTGGCTTAAATTAAAAAAAAGTACATACATACTCGTAGACATATCACATTTTGGATGACCTTGTGGATTTTCTTGGCGGATATAAATGTATGGCTATTATATCTTATTGCTCTTACAAATGCGTGTTTTGTAAGGACTTTTTTTCAACATGGCAACACTTATATAGCCGAAAGTTAACGTGACCGCTGATATCATCGCACTACATTTACTCCTTTGGACTCCAAGCCACTGACCAGAGTGATGCAGAGTGCACACAGAATAAAATATTGATGAAAGTGTTATGGTTTACACGCTTACAAGATTAAATTGCTGCAAGAATTCAAGTCGGGCGATCATCGTTTGAGTAGTGACTTTGCTGATTGGGCGTTTTTTACCGTCAAATATTTTTTGAGATGAGGGTCATAGAGGTGACTTTGTTAATAAGCAAAATTGTCAAGTATGCAGTGAGCAAAATCTAAAGACAATCTATTAGCTTTTTTTTTTCAGAACTTAATACTCAAGTGGGTATGACTCTACTTAAAGTGCCTGAGCTCGTGCTAAGTTTTTAGGAAAATGGGATAGAGAGAGAAAGAAAGATTTTTGTGCCCAGCGGTTATTTTGCTCCATGGGTGGCATCCAACATTTAATGGGGAGACCAAATTATTAATGTATGTAAATTGACTGGTTGTATTCCAGGCAACCACTCGTCTCACGAGATTTTGGTGGGTTGCCTGGGAAAAGACTGTTTTTCGGACACGACTGGTATTGAACCCCGAACCGTCGGATTGGGAAGCCAATACACTACCACTTGCTGGCGATGCACCCGAAAAATGCACTATTGTGTGGTTTGCCGGGTAGCGGCCTCATCAGCCCGCACTTCATGAAAAATGAAGAAAATCGAAATGTCACAGTGAATGGTGCCTGAAACAATGCCCGATCAACAATTTTTGTTTCCAAAAGTGCACGAACATTTGGTCTCAACAGGATGCTGTCACATGCCATACTGCCAGGAAGCCATCGGAAGTGTTCGATGAGAATATTATTTACAGAAATTGAGCCGTAGCATAGCCTCTAAAATTGTGTGATGCGGTTAATCCAACAACGATTCCAGCTTTCAAAGCCAAAACAGAGCACACCATTCGTGAGATACGGCCTTAAATACTCGAGAGAGTGGTCGAAAATTATAGCTTCAGGATGAAGCTCCTGAGAGGCGAATCGAATAAAAACAAACCGTAGCTCGCTTACTCAACTTTTGTATGTTTTATTTCATTTTCAAATCTTACACCTCTTAAAAGAACCCCTACTGCTAAATATGCTTCTGAAATTGCTGAAATTAGCAATGATTTTTCCACACGTGACGATGCGAGAGAAAGCCGAACTTTATAAATACACCACAGCTTGCAGAGAAAAACTGAACAAATTCAAACGTACAATCATCTGCAAGTGGAGCTTACGCAGCAGTAGGAAAATCTGGGGAATTTTCCAGTGCGAAAATTGGAAAACAAAATACTTTCATACGAAAATTTATAGATTAACTTATACTCGTACTATTGCCAACTACATACATAGTGCACCTGGAAGCTATTGTAGTTTTTTTCGGCGTAAACTATTAAGGATGCAGTGCCAATATATCAACAATAAACATCTATAAACAATTATACTTCGGGATGAGCTTGGGAAAAAACTATTTTCGATGTAATTCCAACTGTTTTTAATTTCATCGAATTTACTAACTTCTGTATAAATTCGTTAGAAAACCAGACTTTGTCAAAGCATTTAGTAGAGTGAACTTGACAATTCTTTTAAAAAAGTTGAAGGCATGTGGTTTTTATTGATCATTGCTGGAATGGTTTAAAACTTGTTTACATGGCGGTAAGCAATTTGTTGTAATCGGAGACTATTTTTCGAAAGATCTCATTGTTTCCTCTGGTGTTCCAGAAGGCAGCCGTCTAGGTCCTTTTCTATTCATACTTTTTATTAATGATCTACCGATTTATTATTGCCTAATCTATGGAGATAATATAAAGTTTTTTTGCCAAAATATCAACAATAAATTATTGTTTAATGCTGCAAAAAGATTTAAATTGTTTAACTAAGTGGCGCAGCTTAAACTACTTAATGTTAAATATTTATAAATGCTCTTGCATGAGCTATAACATTCATTGTATGTTCCCACATTATTGTATATTAAATAACGCTCAAATATGAGTTGTTGACGATTTTAATGTGGAAAAATAACTTTTCATCTACATATAAATTACATTGTTGCTAAAGCCTCTGTATTAGGGTTCATTAAAAGGAACTAGTCAGATTTCAAAGATCCCTATATTATTAAAACATTTTTTTGTTCCATCGTTCGTGTTGAGTCTGGCGTTCTTCCACTATTTCAAATATGGAATAAGTCGAATCGTCATTTATATCGTTCCAAATGTCTTTTACGAGTACTTGGAATGCAGTCACTTGTAACGAGGAGAAAAATGTACAACGTCATGTTAATAAGAGATATTTTATGTACAACAATTGAGAATTTACTTGGTTCTCTAAATTTATATGCTAGTTCAAGAGTCCTAAGGCGCAGATCACTACTCATAGTACATTATATGGTCAACGTGAACCTATTTTTTTTGTTGTAAAATTTTTAACATACATATACAGCTCGGAATTAGATTTATCTTTGCCAAGAAATATTTTTAAAAATTTGTTAATGTTACTAATTAAGCAATGAATTATATTATATTATTTTATTTACTTGTATTAATTTATTGGGTCTACAAGTAAGTTTCCAGCGTTTGTCAGAGATGGCGCCACCAGTGGATCCCGGGCAGAAATGTCAGACCCCATGTGTTTTATTTGTAGGTTTTGTATCTGTCAACAACTTTGCAGCGTTATATTTGAGTAGTTCTATCCGTGGCGTACATTTTATCGAGCAAAATCATGGCAAGTTTCCAGCCAAATAAACGTCATTTGCGGAAAGCGCTGCTTTTATTCTTTAATATGAAGAAAAGTGCGGCTGAGGCCTATCGTTTGCTTTCGAAAACTTATGGGGCGGAATATATTGGTGAATCGACGTGCCGCGAGTGGTTCAAACGGTTCAAAAGTGGTGATTTTGGAGTTGAAGACAAAGATCGCCCCGGAAAGCCGAAAAGTTTTGAAGACGAAGAATTGGACGCTTTACTGGATGAGGATCCGTGTCAGATTCAAGAAGAACTTTCTGCATCATTGGACGTCACGCAACAAGCCGTTTCCCTGCGCCTAAAAGCACTGGGATTCATTCAAAAGGTTGGAAACTGGGTGCCGTACGAATTGAAGCCAAGAGGCGTCGAACGGCGATTTTGCATGTCCGAAATGTTACTGCAGCGGTATAAAAATAAATCATTTTTGCAACGTATTGTCACTGGTGATGAGAAATGGATTTATTACGATAATCCTAAATGCAGAAAATCGCCGAAACGAAATATTCACGTGAATAAGGTCATGCTCTGCATATCAAAAGGGTGTCGTATACTACGAACTGCTTCCGAGTGGTGAAACCATCAAAGGACCATTATATCGAACCCAACTAATTCGTTTGAAGAGGGCATTAAAAGAAAAACGGCCAGAATATGAGACCAGGACTCATGCCTGGTCATTTTTCATCACGACAACGCTCGGCCACATGTTGCGGTTTCGGTGAAAAACTATTTGGAGAATAGTGGATGGAAAATTCTGCCTCACCCACCTTACAGTCCAGACTTGGCACCATCTGACTACCACTTGTTTCGTTCGATGCAGAACGCTCTTACTTGAATACGCTTCAGCTCAGTAGAGGAAATCAAAAATTGGCTCGATACGTTCTTGGGCTCGAAAGACGAGAAATTTTTTTGGTCCGGAATTCATAAATTGCAAGAAAGATGGGGGAAAGTTGTAGCTTCCGATGGACGATACTTTGAATAAAGCAATGTAACTATGTTTTCATAATAAAACTTCAAATTTTGGAAAAAAACGCTGGAAACTTACTTGCAGACCCAATATATATATGGTATTTCTAACTCTGTTGAAGTTAAATACGTCGAGTGAATAAATAAATAAAATAAAATAAAATAAAAAAATAAAAAATACTCGTATTTTAATCCTGAAAATAAAATAAATGTGATTAGCTACGAATAGGCAAATACTATGTAATATAAATTTTAGAATAAATGGCCTTACTTAATCAATACTGCAACTAATCCATCGCACTTTCGTACTGATGACTGCAAACACAAGCCTTGGGCCGCAGTATTTGTCAATGAACTGTGAATGTGAATGAACAGTGAATGTGTCATTTTCCGAGGCTTGTAATGAAGTTAGTTCTACATAATAACTTGAACTGGAGGAACTGGCTAGAAAGCTGTGTCATATAATAAACTTTTGCTCTAATAAAGTTTTATCTGAAGTTACAATATGCTATTACCAGTTGGAAAGTAGGATCATATTAAAATGCACTAAGATCTTTCGTTCGTATTCTCTCTAGCTATAGCAGTAGCACTCATAGTGGGACAAGAGGCTTGTACGTTTTCAAGGTACTAAGGATTTTTTTTTAAGCTCAAGTGCTACATTCCAAGTAGGAATAATTTAACCTACAATTTACGAATAAATGACATGGCTTTGGTGAACATATGAAACCCATTTTTCACACTCTTATACAATTACAGCCCCAACGGATTTTAAGAAACTACTATTTCCCATCCATGTGTACATAAAAGAAGTAAAAGACAGGCCATTTTATTGATCATGCTATAACTAAATAATATCGTAAAAGCGGACATACGAGTAGTAATGCAATAGTTTTATTTAAAGTACTCGGTACTCTTGATTTTAAAACTTCTTTTACGTCTTAATATTGCGTTATTAAAAGATTTAAATAGTATTAGAGTGTATTTAACACCAACTTAGAAGAAAATGTTCCTTAAATTATAGAACGCTATCTAACTTATTCAGTTCCTTTATTAATAATTAAATATTGTCATAAATATTGTTATGGAATGAAATGAAATGTACATACCTACATACAGTGTTGGCCAAAACTAAAGCAACTTTCACATAAATACAAGATTTTGCAGTAAAACGGATTAAATTTCAATATACTTTATTATGTTTTTCTTTAAAACAACAAGAAAGAAACAACAACAATTGTTCATAAGTAGAAAAAAAGGACAAATAAAAATACGGTCGATCTTAAGCTGCCCAAAACTAAAGCAACTACGTAGTAAATCCACATTTTATAATAATCTCGACGAAACCTTTGTTTTTTATTACTGCACTACACCTTCTTGGCAGACTCTCGATCAGATTGGAAATTATAGAGCTTGGGATATCTTTTTTAAGCCTGAACTTAATTATACATCTCGTCCTGCATATTCCTGCAGTTTTCCCGGACTATTCGCCGATTTAGAATCTCTCATAGATCTTCTATCGGGTTGAGGTCGGAGGACTGGTCTGGCCATTCCATAACATTGCTTTTTTGATCCCGAAACAACTCATGAACTATTTTTGAAGCACGTTTCGGATCATTATCCTGCTGGAAAATCAATTTCAATGGCAATTCCTCCTCAGCATGTGGCAAAGTAATGTTTTCAAGTATACTTTTGTAAATATGTAAGTCGGTTCATAATTCCATTTATTTTATGTATGGGATCAATTTCATGTCCAGAGAAACATCATCTACCCATGACGTTATCTCCCCCATGCATCACAATGACATTCAAGTATCGAGGATTCAATGCTTCATTGATTGGCCGCATCCAATTAAACTTGGATTCTTCGGAAAATAGTACCGTTTTCCAAGTCGTTAATGTGTGGAAATACTTAATATGGTCATTTGGAAATTTTAGTCTTGCTCTTTTGTTTTTGGTTAAAATAAATGGTTTCTTTGCGACCCTTAATGACGAAAGACCACCATCAACAGCTCTCCGACGTAGTGCCCTGGTGCTAAATTTTATACTAAGCTCGTTTTGTGATCCCCTAGATGACATAAATGTTTTTGCAGATTATCATTTTGACTTACCGGTATGAGGTAACTCTTGGCCTGCCACCTCGATGACATTGTTGTAAACTTTTCCTAAACGGCTTATCACCGATTTTGGGATTGAATACTTTATGGATAATTCAGATTGTGAAATATCACTTTTACAGTATGTTTGGCAAAACCGTGTGGCTTGTAAAAATTAACCAGTTAGTTGCAGACGATAAAAATTTTTGGTTTCCGTTAGAATTATGGTATTCCTCCTCTAATCCGCATCCAAATTTTACTTCAGTTACATCTCGTTTTTGAAAGTTATAAAAAAAAAAAGAATTTAAAAAAAAAAAACAAATCTCAAAAAGTCAGAGAGTTTTGTGAGGAAGTGGGTGAAACGATTTAACGAACACGGAAACGTTGTCGATTTGCCAGAACGGGGAAAAACAGAAACCATTGCAAAAGTCGTTAAAAACAAATTGCTTAAAATTTTTAAAACTAAACATTAGAAAAAGGTTATGAGTATTCAGTCTTCAGTATTCGCGAAATTATCAGAGAAAAAGATTTTAACTGTAAGCCGTTGCGGCCAACCCGTTGTTAACCGAAAAAGATTTGAGTGGGCTCGCCGTTACAAAGATATGGACTGGACCAAAATTATTTTCACTGACAAAGCTTAATTTTTTTTTTTAAACAATCCCTTGAGACGTGTGAGGACTGCTCACAGTGAAACTGTTGTCTAACGGACAGTGGAACATCCGGCAAAAGTGCATGTTTACGACTGTTTCTGTGCGGTGGGTTTCGGAAAATTGGTGACCATTGCCGGGAATCTCGATGCTTAAAGAATGATCCAACTGTACAAGAAAGGATTTTTGCCATCCGCTGAAATGCTATTCGGAAATGGAAACCGGGATAGGCTCCGACATCGTAGTCGTATCTGTCAGGGCGTTAAAGACGGAAATGACATCAATATATTGAATTGGCCATCTTAGTCTCCAAATACCAATCCGATTGAAAATGTCTGGAGACTTATGAAGCAAAGGATTAAAGGACAAAACTTAAGGACAAGAAAACTGCTTAAGTTGCTTTTAAAAAGAATTTGGTAACAATTACCGCAGGACTACGCAGAAAAATTAGCTCTAAGTTGTCGATAAAGTTGGGAGGCGATAATTGGGAATGGAGCAGACTGGACAAAATATTAAGTATTGTACATTTCGCATTAAGGGAAATCTTAAAAGCTTTAAAATAAGTAATTTTGTTTCCCTAAGTGAATCGGTTGTTTTCTTTTAAACCACCAGCTTTTGTCAAACACACTGTACATATTCGCTAATAATTTTTTTCTTTAATCTCATTGGAGTATTTATTTCTGTCCACTTTAGATAAAATTTGGGGAACAAGATCTTTAGATCACGCGAGTGAGCTAATTATCTTTTTTTTTTAATATTGACAATTCAGATACAAGTAGTTTGGTCAAAGTAACGGTTTTCTAGAACGGAGAACTTTAAGGAAAAATTACGGAGCAAATTGAGTTGCTTTTGTTTTGGCCAGCTGAAAAGTAAAGTGAATTCAATTGGATGTCTGTATTTTTTTTTAAACTGTAAAATTGCTGCTTACTGATTTTATAAGTTAATCAACAATACTCCAAGCTATTGGGAACATTTTTTTTTAACTTTGGACTAAATTTATATAAAATGTATCGCAAAACACGGACTTACAATTTTAGTTGTTTTAGTTTTGGCCCACACTGTAGATGTATATGAATACACATTGGGTTGGGATACATTTTGGAATCTGATTTATTGGTTCATGTTATAAACAGTGGGTGTTTAAAAAGGTTTCTTCAGAGAACTAGGTACCAACAATGATTTAGTTAAAAGTTCTAGTCTATTAAATCTAGAGCCCAAGCTGAGCCCGTTTAATAGCCAATTGATTAGTGGTTAATTCATATTCGAGATATTAGTCTTCAAACACAAATTTTTTTAATTTTTTGTTAATAAATTTTTGGGAAAATCGGATTTATCTAGGAAAAGTGTGCTCATAATTCTTTTACTTTTTCATTATTTTGGTGCGCCATAATGCTACCTACAAATTTACCATACAAGGTTTTTACCTGGAGCTTCTAGTTTGCGAGGTATAAGGTTAAGAAATGCATCCCCAATATAACTATTTTTTATTATTACTGAAAAAATACTCTAAAATAAGTGTACTTTCGTTCTTACTGCCCGATCTGGATCAAGATCGCCTGTTATACTGGAACAAGTATGTTAATTTGCTATGGAAATCGTTAATAAGACGACAAGTTTACATGCGAATTCAATTTTCATTTTCAACACTTTCAATTGGTATTCTTAACTATATTCGAAATATCACGAAAAAATAGTTCAACCACAGAGTGTGAGTGCATAATGCATTATTTGTCGTCACCATTGTGTGAAATTTTAATATTCATGAGGCTATCAGATACACATGTCTGTATACCGAACATTCGAATCAATTTTACGGTTTAATCTGGTGTAATTGGATTTTAACTTGTCATTAGTTATTTTTTAAAAATTTCATCATTGTGGCTATTAGCATTCTTTGACATTGGTCGCTGGTAAAGTGGCATACATTTCCCCGAAGACACTCTTCAGTGCGTAGAATTAAGATACATATGCATGAAAACTTGTTTCTTGAGTTTCAAGCTTCTGCTAGTTTTCTTTCATTTTGCCTTTTACCTGTTCAAGACATTTGGAGATTGCTCCGGGAAACTACAGCTATCATATATTATTTTTGGTATAATCAAAGAACTTGTTTCATTACAGGTTCTGTGTTATATGCTAAAATTTATGTAAAACTGAATCGCTTAACATATTGAGGAGTTACAAATAAATTCCACTTTAAACGCCAATGTCCACGGAGCCATTAATTTGTTGTTTTGAAATATTGAGGCATATTTGCAATTCCAGTAGTACCAACCATTATATATCAGAACGGTATTCATGCGGTAAATTGGAAACAATTTTTTTTTTGTGTTCGAAAAATACGTGATGGAACAAAGCTAATGAAATTTTTATGCGAAAATTAACGATTTCGTATTCATGGTCGCAGCCAATGTACACGAGGTTTACTTTTATTTTGTACTGATACAGACGATACTTGATGTTACAAAATATAGTCTGATGAATTGAGCTTTAGATACTATAACATTCATTAAATTTCTCTTGGTAATTTTCTTATTCATCAATTTTTCAAAGTTAATTTGGAATAAGTAGACCTTGAATTTAAATCATATTAAGGTGAACTAACGTATTCGGCGTACATGCGAGTAAATGTGTGAAAAGCATTGTAAAGAAAAACAGTGCGTTTCATGAGGTGATACTACCAATATCAAATGATTCTTTGGCAATCTGAAAAGGTTAGCAATTTTTGCATCAGCAGTATTTTGGTAACCTTTATGTGACCAATAACTAAATTGACGTTATTTAGCAATTCGAAGCCAATTGTAGATTCTGCTGACTTAGGAATAAATATGTGACCATTTGTGGCTTTGATACCTACTTTAAATCCGGTGGTTATGTACTTATATAGGTACGAGTACAATAAATTGTTTATTTATTGGTGAATAAGGCTATTTGTCGTCTACGAGTAAGGTTTCATGTGAAACGCTTGAATAGGTTTGATTTCAATTCGCGTTTTCGTTATTATACATGTACGAATACATGTGTTGTCTATACACGCAATACTGTAGTTTTGCTTTATAATTACAGGTCATGAAATGATCACATCGTATATGTAGGTACACCATGTTTTACTATTATCTTCGTAAATAAAGGTATGGTCTGTTAAAGAAAACAGACGTAAATTATATATAAACTTATATTATAATAAAAAAACCAAATCTACAGTTTGCAGTTCTAATGTGTTTTGCTTTTTTTTCAGTTTATACGAGTAGATCTCCATTAACCTTAAAAACCTTGTTACTTGTTTGTTTGTAGTTTTTAAAAAAAACCATGGCTCAGAATTTAATTTACAGCAGTGTAGTGCATTCGTTGACTAATTCTCAGTATACTTTCAACTCATTCATTAATGAGTTATTGTTTCATTTTTCTATTTATTATTCATAAAGCTAAGCAAAGTCAGGGCCAGCATTGACCGGGACCACTTGTGCCAGGATTAAGGATTAAGATCTCACACCTAAACTGGGACTAGAAGGTCATGAGGAACTGTTAATACATATGTTACATATAGAAAAAAAAATTTAACCGCATTTAAATAGTGGAACATGTAGGGTTTCCCATTGGAATGATACCTGGGGAACATCTGGAGGGTATATGTATATATTTTATCTGCCGTAACATTTGACGCTTTAGCAAAAATGAGACGCCGACCGTTATTTTGAAGAATTCACCAAGCTCATATTAGAAAAGTGGAATACCTAACAGACAGAAGAGACAACTCGACCTTGTCTTCACATCCGGTTTCGATGTCTGTGTCGTATATAGGTCCTTTTCCATCCTAGACCGCTTGAATCCCCATATCAGTAATATGCGATACTAATATGAAAATGGTAACAACTCGTACATCTGTGTCGATTCGAAAAATTCATTTTCTTTTAACTTCAGCAAACCCGATTTTAACGAACCTAAAAATTTTATTTTCGACATTAATTTTTTTTTTTTATAAATTAGCGCGAGCTCATGGGGTTAGGGCACCCTTAAAATGTTTGCACACAGCGCGGGCGATGGAAATTTAGGGAGGAAAGAAGGATAGGCACCGATGTACGTTGGTTTTATATGTCTGAATGTTACAATGACATGGAAATAGGGCATTCCACAAGCGAGTTCTTCGGCTTAGGAACGAATCACGATATTTCAGAGTACGTCCGAAAGTGGGTTTGAGGGTATAATGATGAGCATTCATAGCGAAGCATGTGTTGCGGTTAAAGGTTTGAAGGGGCGGAATGCTACTGGCGATTTCTATCGAGCACTGGTTGTGGAAATACCGATAGAACAAAGTGAGGCACGAGACATTTCGTCGGTGTTCGAGGGTGTCCATTGTCCATTGCCTGAGTGATATTGGTATCAGCTATGAGTTTAGAATCCTGTCTAATAGATGCAGAGATGTCTTAGGCGCACCTGATCAGATGTGAGCATTGTTCTGCAATTTTGGGCGGATGAATGCCTTATAACACCTTGATTCCGGAATTTATTCTGAAAATTAAAAATACAAGTTTATTCATCTAAATCTATATTGTCCCCTTCAAAGTAATCCCCATCGAGTGCAACACACTTATGCCAGCGCTTGATCTAATCCTGGAAACATTTTTTATATTCGGTTTTCGATATGTGCGATATGTCAGTGCTTCCTGCGATTTTTCCATTACTTCCTCCCGGCTGCTGAAACGCGTTCCCCGTAGTGGGTTTTTTTAACTCGATTGAACAGAAAGAAGTCACAGGGAGCCAAATCAGGTGAATTTGGTGGCTGTTGGATGGTATTTGTTGCATTTTTCGTCAAAAAATTATGAATAATGATGGCACTGTGCGACGGTGCGTTATCATGGTTCAAAAACCACGAGTTTTCTGCCCACAATCCTGGTCTCTTTCGGCGAATTGCTCCACGTAAACGTCTCATAACGCCCAAATAATACCCTCTGTTTACTGTCTGGCCTTCTGGCAAAAAATTCATGATGCACTACACCGTTCTAATCCATGAAAACCGTGAGCATTGCCTTCTTTTTTGACTGAAAACGACGTGGTTTTTTTTGGTCTCGGCTTATTTGGTGAACGCCATTCACTTGCCTGATGTCTGGATTGCGTGCCATACTTATAAACTCACGTCTCGTCTCCAGTAATGATCCTTTCGATGAATGTGGGATCGGATTCAGCCTCGCAAATCATCACGGACGTCAACACGGTTTCTTTTTTGCATGAAATTGAGGTCTTTTGGCACCAACTTTGCTGCTACACGACGGAAACCTAAATCATTAACCAAAATGTCTTGCACGGATCCATAAGCAATGATCAAGTCCTCCGCTATCTGTCTGATGGTTAATTTGCGGTTATTAACCAACATTTCTTTTACTTCATCAATGTTTTCGTCGGTTTTCGATGTCGATGGTCTGCCACTGCGTTCATCATCTTCGATTGACTCACGACCACTTTTGAACCGCTCGTGCCACTGGTAAACGACCGTTTTCTTTAGCGAATCGTTGCCGAAACACTTTTCCAATATTTCCAACGTTCGCTCACCATTAAATCCACTTTTTACGCAAAATTCAATACAAGTTCGTTGTTGCAAATTTAAATCCATTTCTAAAATTGTAAAAATTCGCCAACTTATACAGAGATAGATGTGCTCTTGGCTACGTAACTTTTGCAAATGTCAAGCTATGATGCTAAGATTTAGAGGGAATGTCAACAACAGACTTACCAACTTAACAAAAAAAAAAAACAGAACTCAAATCGGAACAATGGGAGCGCCACACTGTGGTGTGGTGACGGAACTTTTTGATCGAGGTGGTATTTCGGCTGGCTTGCCTTCGAGCTGAGGATACGAGTACTTTTAGTTTCGTGACAATGAGTTTTTTTTTGTGATTGATTTATCAACGCCCTTAGAGGTGCTAAAAATTCCCGATTTGACTGTCACGTATTTGGTTTGCTAAGGTAACCCCAATGTCAAGAAAGGGCACCATATCATATGCTTCTGATGTAAAATTTGTTCAATAAGACGATTTCTACTGATTAGCAGTATGGTGTGGTGTCGAAAATAGGGCGCATGATTTATGCTCTGATTGCGATGGGTGTGAAATTATCTTTCCCACAGGGTGACAGCTTTAAAACCATTGTGTCTATGAATTGGAGCTTCATTATGTTTTGGTAAGAAAATCAGATAGACTTGCGTCAATAACATAGGAATCTCTAGTTATTATTCTGAGAGTTCAAAGAGTCCTCTGTGTTTTAATAAAAAGAGCCTCCAACACTCCATTTAAACGACACAACGTTTACATTCCTTTATAAAATCGATTTCTTTCCTTTAATTTCGGCTTTTTTCCATGGGCCCTATGAGGGCATACATCTTTGAGAACCTTAGCCAGCGCATCGACTAGTTGATTTAATTCCTTAGTATAAATAAGAGAAGCCAGTTCAATGGCGAGGTTTTAGCCTTTGGAATCACATTTATATTTATTCCAGTATGCGGCTAAGGATAGGTTAGATAGTAGGACCATCAAGAAGACGAAAGAAAATATATTTATGGTTGCAGAAAAAGTTTCGCCGGGATACTCTCCACTTGTTAACCACATATCTTATATTATTGTATTAGAAGCAAGAGTGAAGTTAATCGCTTTCGTTCACTTTAGTTTTTAGTAAAGAACGTTTAAATATGATGAAAACACGTAAAATAAGAAATTTTTTTAATAAAAATAAGAACAACAACCAGGGAGAATGTGATCGATTATCACTAGGAGTTTTTGGACATCTAACATATCGCGAAGAGGATTGAATCGAGACCTTGATTTTGCCGACCGACGCACTGAGATTTACGTAGAAAGTGGGAGACAGAATGCAAGAGGTGCTTCAATGCTGATGAAAATTATGTCGAACAATCGAGTGACTACCATTGGCCTCCTGCATCGATTATGTTATCACCTTGGATGAGGTGAGGCAAAAGTAGTGTCATAATGTGAATGTGTCATAATTTTTGCAAATGGTGTCAAGGGTCATTGTGCTTTGACATTTATATTGTAAACAGATACTGAATTATTATTTTCACTGCACTGTTACTGCTTATTTGACCAATTTCCGGTCTGTTGTTTTAACGCAGCGTGAATTTCACCGTCGTTTTCTTTGTGCCTGACTCGAACTCCAACTTTTTAAAATGCTATAATTTTTTTATTTTTTGATAAATTTCATTGTGTCAAAGCAAAAAATGTTGGAAAATACATCAATTTTCAAATTGTGTCAGTAGTTTTCAATATGTCCACCTTTGGCGCGAGTAATGGTCTTGAGACGGCCGAAGATAGCATCGCACGCTGCACCCAAGTGGCTCTGAGGTATTTTGGCCCATTCCCGGCGAAGTGCTTGTTTGAGGTGGTCCAAACTTTGGTATTTTTTAATGCCAACCTTCGCCTTCAAAATACTTCAGACAGTGAAATCCAACGGATTTGCATCCGGAGAATTTGCAATCTATTGTGTCGAAGAAATGAAGTGTGAAACATTGTTTTTTAACCATTCTTGGTTGACGCGGGCTTTGTGAGACGGTGCCGAGTCTTGTTGAAATGTCTACGGTCTCCGACCGAAATGATTGTTTGCCCAAGGCTTCAATACTGTCTCTAAGGTAGTTTCACGGTATACGATCGCATTAATTTTGACGCCACGGTCCAAAAATACGAGCGGAGACCGACCATCGGCGGTTATGGCGACCCAAACCATCACCATCGGTGCTGCCTGCTTTCTGGTGGCCGTCCGAAGGTGTAAATTTTCGAAGGACCTCTCTATCAAGTAAACTCGGTCATTTTGCTTGTTGACATATTGCTCGATAACAAATGGCGACTCATCGGAAAAAACCAAATTCGATAACTCACCACTTTCGTGCAAGCGTAGCAACTCCTTCGCTCTTTCGACTCCAACTTTTTACTGTTGCGGTGTAAGATCGTGTGCTTTCTGGAACTTCAATGGCTTGAGCCAAGCTCATTCTCATTTTTCAGTATGTGTTGCATCCGTTCCAACGATATGTTGAGCTCACTAGCCATTTTTCTTCCACTTCGACGCGGATTTCGCTCAATTCGAGCCTTCGCTTTCCGAACCATTTCTCCCGATGTTGCTGTTTTTTTATGACCACCTCCATGGCGTTTTGCAACGCTGCCAGTATCACGGTAGCGAGCTATGGTTCGAGACACAAGTGATTTATTCACGTTGAGGTGCTGGAGGGCTCTAACGATAGCTACTTGTGGTTTTCCAGCCAAATATAAAGCAATCACACTATCACGTTTGAATTCCATAGCGGATAAAAATTTTTCAACATAACTGAGACGCAAATCGTTTAAAAGGCTTGTAAATAATAAAATTATCTGTCATGTGTCAAAATTTGAGCTCACTGTCATGAACGGTTTGGAAACTATAGCAGTCTGAAGTCGGTTGCAGTTCGAGTCAGGCAGGTTGTACACCATGCGCGCGAATAAATAAGTTTTTGGCTGAGCGTTTCGTGTAAACTCGGTCCACTAGAATTGTCGCAAGGAGTGGCTGGCTCCGTATTGCACACAATTTGGCATCAGCAGACGTTCGTTGCATCGAGTTTTGGTGAAAGACCAAAAAATGTTCCCTTACAACGTGCAAACAGTCAAGCAATTGCTGGCTGCTGACCTCCAAGTGAGGTTAACTTACTCCCATGCTCTGTTAAACCTGGTGCAAGGAGAGGATGATTTCGTATCCAAAATCATAATTAGTGACAAAGCCAATTTCCACTTAAGTAGTTATGTGAATAAACAAAATTTGTATTTCTGGGGCACGGAGAATCCACATGAAATGCACGAAGAGCCACTGCATCCCTCAAAGTGACAGTTTGGTGCTGCATTTGCAGTGAAAAAATGATTGGCCCTTATTTTTTTGAAGACGCCGAAGGGGCCACCGCAGCCATAACTGGTGAGCGCTACAGACAGATGCTATGCGAGTTTTTTTTTGTGCCGTAAGTTGTTGAATTGAGTCTTGAGCATATTTGGTTCCAGCAGGGCAGAGCAACCGCTCACCCAGCTCCATCAACGATAGAGGTTTTGAATCACCACTTTCCAGGTCGTGTGATCTCCCGTTTTGGCGATTTGAACTGGCCGGCCAGATCGCCAGATCTGACGACGCCAGACTTCTTCGAAATGCCGTAAAACAAGCGCAAATATCTAT
Organism: Volucella zonaria; assembly: GCA_963966105.1. Lineage (NCBI taxonomy): Eukaryota > Metazoa > Arthropoda > Insecta > Diptera > Syrphidae > Volucella > Volucella zonaria. The sequence goes on from OZ014534.1 coordinate 12,988,133, forward strand.
GCATCAACTCACGAGGTGGTCATTTGACTGTTATCATTTTTTCAACTTAATGCCATCAAGTTTACACCTTCAAATAAACTTTCGTGAAATCAGAGCCCAGTGTTTTTTATTTCTGACGAAATGGCACTGCTTTTACCCCCCTCTTGTAAAATAAAATGAGTATAGCTTATCTACTCGTACATCTTATAAATTTCGAATAAAATATGCTGTTGCTCCCAGGGGCAACGTTTTACAAATTTCTTTTAGTTACGAGTATTTTCAAATTTCAGTTTAATCCTTTTTTGTTTTAACCTTCTGTTTAGTTCAGTTCTTGCGGCTTTTTCTAATGTTCTGTTTAGTTTAGTTCAGAATTTGCAGCTTTCTTTGACAGGAGAGGGCTTGACATTTCGTTTGGTTGTCTTATTGACAACTGGCTGTAAGTGCTGCCAATAACCCCATTCGTAAAACCACTGGAACTAGTGGGCTTTACTTAACTTTCCTAAGCACTTACATCAAGGACGGCTAGTTTTACGGCAGGGCGTTCATACAATCCAGATATTGTCAAAACCGATACGCTTCGTACTTGACCGTCGGCTGAGACCTTTGTTACGACGATACGTCCTTTAGGCCAGCAATTTCTGGGGCTGTTGGGGTCCACAATAAGAACGATGTCTCCAATTTCGACTTAGTTGCTAATTTTTTCTGATTACTGTTGGATCGCTATTAAACAAAGCCAATGGTTTCATACCACTTGAGGAGCCGAGCGTTTCATCCGAAGGGTTGCGGCATGTCATAATCTGACTCAGCGTTGTCTTGACGGATCGGACAAGTCTCTCCCAACTTCTTTCCATATGTGGGGATCCCGGTGGAATAAACATCCATTTAGTTGAAGTCGTGGTGAAGGTTTGAATTAGGACATCCTTATCAACGCTTTGCCAGGCTTCCTTCAGTTCCCGCTCAGCGCGATGGAAGTTAGTCCCATTGTAACTATGTATTTTAATGGGTCTTCCTAATCTAGCGGCAAAGTTTCGGAAAGCTAAAATGCACGAATCCGTAGATAAAGAGTGTGCGGCCTCGAGATGAACTGCTCGTGTAGTGAGGCATGTCAGCAAAATAACCCAACGCTTTTCGGTTCTTCGCAGATTCGATATGGTTAAGGGCCCAAAATTGTCAATACCTACAAATGAAAAAGGTCGCCTAAAGGAAGCTAATCGGGCTTCCGGTAATTGAACCATTATTGGTGGTCGAGGCTGTGCTTTAGCAAAAATGTGTTGGCGGGATCGTCGGATAGAATTCAGGACAGCCCTCACCTTTATGATATGAAATCTCTGTCGAAGCTCATATTGATGTTTGTATCGTCTATGGTAATCCATTATTAATTAGCGGGTTGTTTCATGATTCCCGGGAAGAATGATTGGGCGCTTGAAACTATTGCTCGCACCTTTTGATAGTTCAGCTTTTCCTCTTGCTGGAATCAGCTTATCTCTATCAATATATGGACAAAGTTTATAAATGGTGCTTGTTTTACTCACCGGTCTGTTTTGTGATAAGCAACGAATTTCTTTTATGTAGGTACATAGCCGCACTTCATTGAAAAGAGCGTTTTATGCTGCCTGAAGTTCTATCTGCTGTAGAGGTCCAGTTGCTGTAAACGCGTCGAGCTTTTTCGGTTCTGGAGAATTCGAAGTGATCGCCTGTTGTTTTGCTTTGGCCCGTAATTTCTAAATGAACCGGTGGGCACCAAACGTGCCCAGTTGGAGAAACGTTGTGGTGTAAATACAGTCTCTCGGACATTGAGATGGATGCCTATATATTGTACTTTTAATTCTTCGTTTGTTTCCTCTCGTGCCTGATTTTTAGCAGGCCAATCCTTTGAGGACAGATGTAAAAATGGGGGCCCTTGATCCAACGACTCGATAGGCTAAACATGTGACTGCTCTTCCACTTAGTGGCTTCATCGGCGACGTTTAGCTTGCTTGGGATCCATCTCCATTCGGAAATTTCTGTAAGTCCCAGGATCTCGCTAACGCGGAAGGCCACAAACTGCTTATATCTTCGATGATCCGAGCGCAGCCAACACAGCACATTTTTTGAATCAGACCATACTATCGTCTTTGGTTTTCGGCTACAGATCTCCTTAAACGCGCTCCGAGTGTTGCTACCTGTAGTTCCAATCTGGGAATAGACATGCTCTTGAGGGGGCGACCCATGTTTTGGCACCTGTCAAGGCAACCTCAGTTGATTTGCTGTCCTTCTCAAACAACACTTCGGTATGCACAGTTTCTCCATTTCGGGCTAAATGCGAACCCAACTTCCATTTTCCATATTGCTCGTCTCTGCTATTCTCGTCTCATCCAGTTCTACATCTCGAAATCTCTTGTAGTAGTACTTTGAGGTACATAAGAAAGTGAGCAACCAATCCCAAAAGATCGAACACCCTAAGCACTTCACGCTTGGTTGGACGCCCCGCCTCCGAAAGTGACTCTACCGCTTTAGGTTTTGTTGCTAACTCAAAAATAAAGGAATCCGTTGATGTACATCACCACATACCCAACACCTTCTCCGTACTTAGTTCTAACTCAATGTTCCAGTTCATCTTGTCTGTTAGAACTGAATGCAGAGCCTTGAGAACAACTCCAGAATTTGACACCCAGTTTCGAATGCGGAAACCTCCTTTGCTATGAATTGAACGGATATCTTTAACGAGTTCTATAGCTTCTTCGCTTGTATTGACACTCACTAGTAAGTCATCGACGTAATGATTATTGAGGATCGCTCGAACTGCTTTTGGATGAGTCTTCCTATAGGCTTCTGCATTTATGTTCTTGACGTACTGAGCACATGAGGGAGAGCAGGTTGCACCGAAAGTCATTACCGTCATAACGTAAGTGTCAGGTTCTTGGTTTCCGTCCATACTCCAAAGAAAACGTTGGTAATGTCGGTCCTCTTCCCGTATACCAACCTGATGAAACATCTCCGCTATGTCTCCACAAAGAGCTATTGGCCTTTCCCTAAACTTGTAGAGCACTGAGACTAGCGAAGTTAGCTGATCGGGACCCTTAAGCAGAACCGAGTTTAACGATATGCCACGCACCTTACCTGCGGCATCCCATACGATTCTTCCGGAGGGCTTCGGCCAATTCAGGGTCGCGTTCCATGCGCCTTTGTAGGTTCAAATGACGTTTGACTGCCAATGGAAGGCTATTGGGCAACTCTATATCCTCATAATTCCAAAGAAGCCCAGTTTCAAAACGTCCGTCCTTGCGGTGAGTTAGATCCTGCAATAATTTAAGATCGGGCTCATCGTCGGCCGATAGTAGAAGTTGTCCAGGTGCCGATACACCTAAATTGTCGTTGTACAGAAATTGTTTAACCAGTCCTCCTAGGTTTACATCATCGCAAGTTATGCATTCGCAAGCGTGCAAACTGTAGCCCTGGCTTGTGGATTCAGACTTGTTTTCGTTGCCCCACTTTCCGTGAATATTCCAACCAAGTCTAGTTTTTGTTGCAACAAGATCTTTGAATTTTTCCTCCTTGTACTTTAAGGGTAGTCCCAGCTTCCAATTATTAATTCCGATAAGTAACCGAGGACTCTGTTTGGCAAACTATTTTATCGTAGGTACCTACGAGAATTTCCTTTTTTCAGTTCTTCGTAATCTATATTCTGTGGTGGTAGCTGTAACTCTTAACGGTGCGTACGGCTTTGAGAGGAAATCTCTCGTCGTTAAATCCTATGCCAGAGACTTTTAGATCCATGACTTTGGATTCTTGCTCGAATCGATGTGTATCGGCTGTCCACTTCAAACATAAGGGAGGTGCTGTAGCCTGGACATTCAATTGCCTTGCTACTTCCTCGTCTATCAGCGTCAAGGAAGACCCTTCGCCGAAGAAGGCAAGGATCTCTATTTGCACGTTGTTACCATATAGGATTACTGGCAGCACACGGAACAAAGTTGAATCGGAAATCTGTTGATGAAAATTGACATTTGGGTGGGCCGGGACCAACTGGGTGTAAGTGCTGTCAATAGATGCGTTCAATATACAAGCTTGCTTTAAAATAGCTTTGAATTGTGAGTATTGAGTATTTAGAGTAGACCTTTTTCATTCAATAATTTATAGAAGTATTGTATGTTAAATGTGAGCACCACAATCACTCGCTAGTTAATCTTCTGTCTAAATTGTATCTCAAATAAACAGTTTCTTGTGGTGAAAACAGTACAGGAGTTCGTAATAAGGTAAAGGAGATACCAGAAGATAGAGATTAAAAATGCCACTACTTTGAAATGTTGTCATCAATGGCACACATTCACTATACACCCTGAATGACTCGAACTGCAACCAACTTCAGACTTCTATAATTTCCAAACCGTTCATGACAGTGAGCTCAAATTTTGACACATGACAGATAATTATTTACAAGCCTTTTAAACGATTTGCGTGTCAGTTGTGTTGACAAATTTTTATCCGCGATGAAATTCAAACATGATAGTGTGATTGCTTTATATTTGGCTGGAAAACCACAAGTAGCTATCGTTAGAGCCCTCCAGCACCTCAACGTGAATAAATCATTTGAGTCTCGAACCATAGCTCGTTACCGTGATACTTCCATAGAGGTGGTCATAAAAAAACAGCAACATCGGCAGAAATGGTTCGGAAAGTGAAGGCTCGAATTGAGCGAAATCCGTGTCGAAGTGGAAGACAAATGGCTCGTGAGCTCAACATATCGTTGGAACGGATGCAACACATACTGAAAAATGAGCTTGGGCTCAAGCCATTGAAGTTCCAAAAAGCACACGATCTTACACCGCAACCGAAAAAAGGCAGAGTCTAAAGACCAAAGGAGTTGCTACGCTTGCACGAAAGTGGTGGGTTGCCGAATTTGGTTTTTTTTTTTATGAGTCGCCATTTGTTATCGAGCAATATGTCAACAAACAAAATGACCGAGTTTACTTGCCAGAGAGGTCCTTCGAAAATTTACACCTTCGGACGGCCACCAGAAAGCAGGCAGCACCGATGGTCGCTCTCTGCTCGTATTTTTGGACCGTGGCGTCAAAATTAATGCGATCGTATACCGTGAAACTGTCTTAGAGGCAGTATTGAAGCCTTGGGCAAACAATCGTTTCGGTCGGAGACCGTGGACATTTCAACAAAACTCGGCACCGTCTCACAAAGCCCGCGTCAATCAAGATTAGTTAAAAAACAGTGTTCCACACTTCATTTCTTCGACACAATAGATTGCCAATTCTCCGGATACAAATCAATTGGATTTCTCTGTCTGGGGTATTTTGAAGGCGAAGGTTGGTACTAAAAAATACCAAAGCTTGGACCACCTCAAACAAGCACTTCGCCGGGAATGGGCCAAAATACCGCAGAGCCACTTGGGTGCAGCGTGCGATGCTTTCTTCGGCCGTCTCAAGGCCATAATTCGCGCCAAAGGTGAACACATTGAAAACTACTGATACAATTTGAAAATTGATGTATTCTCCAACATTTTTTGCTTTGGCACAATAAAATTTATCAAAAAATAAAAAAATTATAGCATTTTAAAAAGTTCTAGTTCGAGTAAGTCACCCTGTATATTTATTTTTTTAAGTGCTCAGTGGGAACATTTTTGGAGTTGTTTACATCATTTAAGCTGTTGAAGTTATTTTGAATTAATGTCGGTATTCAGCTACTGGTTTTAAATAAAACTATCATATTCGTAGCATTGTAAAGAGTCAACATTGAATTGAAATAAACATGTGAAGTTTTTTTAAAAAATAATAATAGACGGAATACGTGTTTGGTAATTACTCGTACTTTTCGAGGGAATTTACTCTATGTATTCCCCATGATTAAGGCAATTAAACCATTGTAAAAATCTATTGGCTTAGCATGGCTCATGCCGATACGTACAAAATCGAAAATAATAAAATACAATATATGTAGTATATGCACTCGTACATTTACAATGTGATGACCTGAGTACAGATATTCATACTTCATTTGACTCGATAAAATTTGTTTAAATATGTACAGCTGTGCACTTAAAAACAATGACGATTGTCTTAAATTTTAATTTGTTAGTCACCTTAATATTTTTGTGTACTCAATATCTAAATTGCTTTTAAGAAAAACAATTTTAGCTTTTACGAGATAAGTTTATGCTCACACACCTACCTTTACTTATTGGGTATAATAGTATGTCTTAATAACTGACGTCATACGAATAACAAGGGGATGAACTACAATATTTTATACAACATATTAAGTTAAAGGTACAAAAATTTGATAAATTAGAAAAAAACTTACTATAAATTCGATACTAAAAACTAATGAAAAATTGAAATTACGACGTTATGACTTAAATATTCAATACCATTCATTAAGCATGTTATTCGCAATTCGTAGCATTTTGGTCAAATATTCATTACATCCATAATCGGTCTAAGTTTGCAAGGGTTATTGATGAACATGATTTGGAGCAACATATATATTTATCCATATGACAGTCAATAGAGCCGATAGCAACTAATGAACAACGAGTACAATACATAGCAACTTCTTGACGTTCTTGAAGGGCTTGAAGATGTATAAGTTTTAGGCGAGTTATAAGTGACTTACCAGGGAAGTTGGGATAGTGCAAAGTCAATGAATCTACGTTAAACTGTTTCAATTTGTGCAGAGTGGATGTCGTAATGCAGAGATCAAACCTAGCTACCAGTATTGAAATGGAGCTACAACAACAAAAGTTCTTTCTGACACCAAGTTGAAGATATGAAGGGATTTTGTCGTTCTGTAGAAACATTTTCGATCCAAAGTAAAAATCCCGGTTGGAAATCGCCTGTAGTTTGATGAATCGATAGCAATTATATAGCTTATTTTCATTTTTCGAAGTATAAAGGCTACTAGAGTCAAATTCCGTTAAGTTGATAAGAGAGTAAACTATGCTTTCGAAGTCTTTTCAATAGGAATTAAATGTTAAATTAGCTGTCACATTGAGCTGCCAAGCTTCACTTATTTTCAGAGCAGTTTGCCATTTTGTTATGGATAGAATGACGCCATAACAACGACTTTAGACCATTGAAATTTCCTTTCAATTTCGCAGCTCTGTTGGCGAAACTTATTCGCGCAATTTACGGCGCACATCATCGGCCACCTGAACGTGCTATTTATCGCATAATTGAAAAAATTCTCACCCAATTCGCGCTATCGAATACTCAGACATCAATAAGAACGGAAGAAAATATCGGGGCTTGTGTTAAAGAAGACCGCAGTTTATCGCTTCGAGGTCGTTCGCAGCAACTTGACCGTCCACTATCTAGAAAATTCTGCATAAAGGTCTCGGTCTCAAGGCTTATAAGATCCATTTGGTGGCGCCAGAGCTACACTGCTAAAGCCGTGTGACCATTTATTGCGTCGAATGTTCAGTTTGAGGCTTTAAATCAACTGTAAGAGGCTCATATTTGGTTAAAGGCTTATCTAGAGAAGCAGAATTGGAGTATTTGGAGTAAGAGCAAACCTTCAGAAGTTCACCAGATGGCATTGCATCCAGAAAAATGTACGTATTTTTATTTATTTTTTTTTGTATAATGAGCGCGCGCTTAAGGGGTTTGTGTAACCTTAAAATATTTGTAAACAGCGCGGGCGAAGGAAATTTAGGGAGGAAGATAAGACAGGTACCGATGTACATTGTTTTTAAATGTTTGTAAGTTATAACGACCAGGAAATACAGAGATGGGCAGGGGATTCCATAAGCGAGTTGTACGGCTCAGGAACGAATCACGATAGTTTAGAGTACGTCCAAAAATGGGCTTGAGGGTATACTGATGAGTATTCATAGCGAGACGGGTGTTACGGTTGATTACAATGGAGCACTGGTGGTGGAAATAGCGATAAAACAAAGTGAGACAGGAGACATTACGTCGATGTTCGAGGCTGTTAATTGATTGACTGATATAATAGTATCACCTATGAGTTTTATCGCACGTGGAACAAGTGCAGAGATGTTTTTTTTTGGGAGCACGTGACCAGATGTAGGGATTGCACTCCAATTTTGGGCGGACGAATGCCTTATATATTGAGGCCAGATCTGAGGGGATTGAATAAAATATTTCTTACATCGCTTGAGGAAGCCTAGCCATTTCGCAACATTTTTGACGACATCGAATATGTGCCTTTCATGGATAGTAGCTGGACATTTAAATTTCGCTTTAATGACAGCAGACATCATCGAATTTTGGAAGCATTAAATTCCACTCTGTTGATAGTTCCCCAATGGGATATGCTGTTAATATCGGAATTTAATGAGCTTAACCTACGCTGCCGTTCCCGTTCTGCAGCCAAAGAGCAGGGGACGTTAGTCCGGAAACGAATATGAAAAACAGAGAATACTGTCATTGGTTTAGAAATAGCAGACAAGAGATCGTTGATGAAGATTAAAAAGAGTGTCGGAGACAGAACGGAGCCCTTGGGCACAACTGCATTTATTTTGTGAATATCAGACTTGAAATCGTCCAAGACAACTTGTATTGAACTTTTCGAAAGGTAATTTCTAATCCATTGAAGAAGAGAGTCGTCGATCCCAAAAGCACGTATTTTCGACAAAAGAACCTGATGCCAAAATCTGTCAAATGCCTTAGAAATATGAAGTGCAAACTATCTTGCTTGCACCAGATTGATGTACGTTTTGGTTCCACTTTTCGGTGAGACATATTGCTACGAAAACCATACTGGCGGTCATTAAGAAGTTTTCGTGTTTCGAGATATTTCATGAGCTCACGGAAATAAGGGACGTAAGTGCAATGGGTCTGCAGAAGGAGAGGGAAGAAGATTCGCCTTTTTAGGGACGAGCTGGACAAATGCTGTGTTTAATCTGCTCGGAAAGAGTCGTAAAGAGTAGGATTGATGAAAAAGCTTACGCAGTGGTTTTGCCAGCGAGGAAGAACACCTCTTCAGAACAAGGGGAGATATACCATCTGGACCAGCGGATGGTGCAGATTGCACACCGGATCAATAGACACCGGTACAATGCGATGATTGGCGATTATTTGCTCCCAAATTTTGCGTAACATCAATGTGGAAGACGTGTGGTTTCAACAGGATGGCGCTCCATCACATACTGCCAGCGAAAACATTCCTTTATAGGAAACACGATTTGGCAATAAGTCATTTACAATCAAAAAATGGACCCATCAATTGGTCACCAAGATCGTGCCATTTAACGCCATTGGATTATTTTTTGTGGGGCTGTCACTAGTTTATGGCGATAAACCAGCAACAATTCACGCTTTGGTGCTAAACATTGTCCGAGTTATACGCGATATATGGATGCGCCCAATAGATCGAAAAAGTGGTCGGAAATTTTACCTCTAAAATGCACTTTGTACGAGGCAGCCGTGGTGGATATATGCTTGAAACTATTTTCAAATATTAAATTGCATAGAGATAAATTTAGAATTATTCGGTTTAAATAATACTTCGATGTTAGCGCCTCATCAGGAATCAAACGAGGCGTTTAACTTGCTAAACCCTGTTTCTTTGGCCTAAGAAGACAATAGAGCAGTAAGGTTTTAGTAAGAAATACCAAGACACTCTATATGTATATGGCACCCTTATCTCCCCAGTCCTTCTCTATAGCGCAGAGGGGTTGTTATGAGCGCAGGTTTCTTCCAGTTTTTGCGCCCTTTTGCTTTGACGGGCTTGGGAAGAGGAGATATACAGATGCCTTGAACTCCGACTCAACTCTGATCTCGCCGTAGATGGTGTGCATATGTGGAATAGGACAGCAGCAATATTGGAGTACGGGGATATTAATTTAGAAGAAGTCAAATTATGGTTAGATATGTCGAGAGTTATATCACGAAGTGGGTTAGGAGCGATAGTAGTTTTGAAGTTAGACAGCGTTAATTAAAGGGAAATCGCTTACACACTCTCAACTCTCAGATGCATTATTTCTGAGTTATAATGTCGGCAAGGTTCTCAGTTTCTCTAATGTAGCTCCATATTGTAAATTCAGCTCAAGGGGTTGCCTTATAGACAATGATTTGGTGACTTCCTCTGTGTTTTGTAATAGTAATTGGTATTTTCCAGATACATCTGCAGCAGGATTCAACTTTGAATAATATAACAAACGCAGACTTAGCTTTGTTATTCGATTGGCTTTATCTTGGTCAGACTACTTTCGCTTGTGTGATTCAAATATTTCAGTTAAGAGGCAAAGGCTTATAATGGAAACACTATCAGAAAATAGTACACCGTTATCGCCTACCACTTTAGATTTCGAATTTCTCCAAGCTTTCCTCTACGCAGAAGTAACATTTCTACTCAATTTAATTATTTGTGACTTTGTCAGTTCTAAATTAGGGATCTCTCCGCAGACTTAAGGATGAAAGCTAAATGGGATAAGCTGGTGATCTGTGACTGATTAGTCGGAGGAAACCATCTTTCTTAATCTTTACATTTTAGTTTAGAGTGTCTCTGTTTCATTTGGATGGCAATGATTTTTGGTTTTAAGCTGGCAACTGCAGATAAATTTCTTTCTAGAGTTCATGCCCAATTAGATTTCCATTTATAAAGAGTTTAACGATTAAAACCTATGTAGAATATCAAAAATATTGAAGGCAGGAGCTATACAGATGTTATTAGCGCTATTGTGCCATTAAACCATTGAATGGCATTATATCCTATTGGTTTACTGTTTTGAGTATCTTAATCACCACCTCGATTCCACCTTTATTAAGGATTGAACCAACAAATACGGCCAATTATTTTGAACTGAAACAAACAAAGGTGCCAATATTTTTTGTTTGACCTTCATTGGTTGTTAACTAGTTGTTCTTTGGAGGCTGATTTCGCATGTAAATAGATATCTGCTGATGCAGCGATTTTAGGGACTATGATGGCGATGGAAAGCAAGCATGCATTGTAAGTTTGCAAGGCAAAAGTTCATAAATTTTAACTTGCATCGGTCAATTTTTTTCGACATTACAAAAAATGACTGTTCCGGCAAAGTTTTTGTGCAAAATATTGATTGTTGAAGGTAATGACCACGTCATATGACAACGTAAACATGACCTCATTAAAATTCACTTATCATTTCTTGATAATGTTATCCATTCAGTCATTGTGGCTTCACCTTAATTCTTGGTAAAAAACGGGTCTATACCTACGGTTCTTATCCGTAACCGCAACAAATACTAACAGGTTAAATGGACAAGTTTCTCAATTATTAATCACATATTGCAAGAGCAACAATTTCCCTATATAATAATAGCTCATCACTTAAAATTACTTTTTCTTTTCTTTCAAAATGTTTTTTTTTTTTCAGATACACTTTTATGTAAGATAGAGGGAAATTTGCGATGTTATCGGCATAGAGATCGATATGGAACTGACAAGCCATCATTTTAGGCTAGACTTCGAGTTGCAGCTGACAATTTTTGTTTGTTCTTACACGGATAAATTTCTGCATATTACATCCTTGCATGTCTCAAATTTATTTTTAATCAAATTAAGAATTGCTAGGCAAAAAGATACTTCATGCCTACCGAGAGCATTTTTAACTTTACCCACTGTTTCGACGATATTTTCACCGAATTTTATAGTAAATTTTTACAAATGCAATGCGTGTGCCGTTTATTATTTACATATAATATATGACCGCAGCATAATATATGACATCTAGCAAAACACTATGTTAATTATATTAACTCTATATAATAGAAAAGTGTGATAAAAATTAAGTAAATTGGCATCTTGTTAAAAAAACCTCGTCCGCTCTCCTATAGCAGTCAGGTGTGACGACGATGTACGACAGCTTACTGACATTCAACCCAGGAGTCAAGTTCAAAACAGAAAAAAAAAATATTCAAAGCGGATAATTATTTCTCATTTCGTGTATATAACATAATGTGATAACTTTAACTTACATATTCAACAAAAATGATTAAATTGCTTTTTAAATGATGCAGTCCATAACAAGCAAACTTGTTCGTTAAACTTTGTACTTCAAGAGGGAAATGATTTTTTCATTTATTTATACTTTAGCCGGTTTCGCTTCCATAGTTCAAGATCACTTAAGGTGCCATATGTATACTTTATTGTAGGTTCGTTGAAGATACAATAGAGAAAAAGTTCACCTTAGACTGTGTCATTGCTCTACATAAAATCTCTATCTCTTGGCAAGTTTAAGTGTCAGTTACTCTTCAGAATCTTGAAAAGTACTCGTAAGTGTCTCTTTTGATAACATCAAATTAGGGTGCTTCCTGCAGCGAAATGAACTCAACTATTTAAGTATTGATATCTTTGATCAAATCAAGAAAAGGTCTAATATTCAAAGTGGCTATATTAGGGGTTAGCTTACTAATATTATGTTAAGCTAAAATAAGGTTAATATTTCCGAATCACACCCACTGAACAATTAAAGTTAGTTAATATTTCGGCTGTCGGAAAATTGAAATTTTATTTCCAATTGAAGAATATCTTCAGGACGCGATGTCATCTATAGGAAATGTGAATTCTGGATGTCTTATACGAGTATTTATTGTGTCAATATCCGAAAGTAGGAAGCAGTAGATATTTCAGACTGTTACTGGGTTAAATTCCAGATGATAAGGTAGAAGATTATTAAACCAAATTCTGGAGATAACAAGAGAAATCGCAGCCAGTGGAAATCTGCTGAGGCACCCGATAAGTTACTCTTATTAACAATTCTTGATATAGAACGACTGTAAGATCCTATGCCATTGTGCCAATGCTCCGGCCTCAGATACGTAGTTTACTTCTGGAAATCATTATATTGCGAAAACGGTCAACCTTTGAGACGAATATTTTTACTCGCCCCGTTATTCAAATGAACTATACTTTGGTTCCAAAAAGAAAAGTCAGTTAAATTTATAGCTTCATTAAAATTTAATAAAAATATGTAATAACTTAAACCGTAACAAATTTAAAAGAATATAAATCTTTAATAAAGAAAATAAAGAAGTGTTTCATCGGCATTAAGAAGAAAAAAAAAAAAACTGGGTGAGTCTTCTTATAAAAGCCTAAAACAGGAAAAATACCAACTATGTTCGGTAGTGGCTCGGCATTGCATATCAACGATCAATCTAACCCTCCTAAAAAACTGCATTCACAAATGTCACCAAAATATACGAACAATACACCGGTTGCGTAATTAAAGAAAATGTTCCAAATCTCTATGGGAGAATTATTGTACGTAAGACTGAAAGACATGGCAACTATGGCCGACATGGAAGGAGTATGCGCGGAAATTTCTACTTTGAAGCAAAGAATTAGAAACCCAGCTTCAACAGTTGGAGTCTCTATGTGTCTTGCTCGAGAGACAAGTGGAGTTTCTTGAAAAAAAAAGCCAATGAGAAGAATCCGTTTATCCATTTGCAACCTGCAGATAATCCTTAAAATACCGTTGAGAAAGTTAAAGCGAATTGCTTGGATCTCCTGCAAACGAATGACAGCTCTAAAATAACTGTAGCACGTCAAATAAGCTCTGGGCGTAGAACTCAAAATGTTATTGTAGAAATGGCTGTCCATGATGATGCTGTTAGTGTGCTTCGAGTTAAATTCAAATTGCATAACACAATTGATAATCCACAAGGATTATCCAGTGGCAGCAAGAGAATGCAGAAAGCAATTAAATAAGCTAAAAACCGAGATCATTTCACGAAACAATGCCATGAAAGTTCAAATAGCTACGAGGCGAAACTCTTCAAATAAATGAAAAAATTTTTATTTTGATAGAGGTGGGAAACTGACATCGGATCATGAGGTTGGTTTGTTATTGATTCAGCAATTACTTGTGGATGACACGAATGATACTAATGGTGGAACGACATATGATAGAAGCAGCAGTAGCTCTCTAATGGCTTATATGAGTCGCCATAATCCAATCTCTTTAAATAATGATAATGTTAAAATAAATAACTTTAAGTTTTTGAAGTACAAAATCCTTTCTTATAATGTATCAGGATTAAATAATGAGAGTATTTTTGTGGATTTTTATAGATTTATCAATCAATTTGAATTTGTTTTTCTATATGAAAATAGAAAATTGATTTATTAGCTTTGAATTTAAATGGATACCAGCTATTAGAATCCAGTCAAGAGAAAGAGCCAGTCGAGGATGTTTTTTTTTTTGGGTATAAGAAGGATCTACAAGGTATCAACTGTGAATTTCGAGTATTGGAACGAGTTACATACCTAAATCCCAATTTTAATAATGCGACTTTTCGGTTACTCCCAACGTACATTAACTGCAATCATTGGGATAGTGATTCCGAAATATTGGAAGAGCAGTAATTTAATGGTGATTGGTGACCTGAATGGAAGAATTTTAAATGGAGCTGGAAACGAAAATTTAGAAGTTGGAACTCAACGAAAATCGAAAGACACCGTCCTTAATGCAAGAGGGGTAGAGTTAATAGATTTTTGTAATTCTTATGGGTTGAGAATTGAAAATGTAACTAGCTTGTCAGATATGGGTGGTGAATTTACATTTGCTGGTAATCAAGGAAGCTCGGTAATAGATTATAGTCTCGTTAGTGGAAAATGGAATGATCACGTTATCGATTTCAAAATTGAACATGTCCTGTTTTCGGACCACCTCCCTATACTTGTGACTTTTGGACAGATGGTGTTGGAATAAGAAGAAAACAGACCTATGAAGCTATTGCCTAAATTCAAATGGAATCCGATTAAGGCGTGAGAGTATCAAGCGAAGCTGGACATACAGTGTTGTGCAAAGCATACTGGATTTTTCCTGAACATTTTTCAATGAAGAATTCTACGGGAGAGGAATACAGCAGGTACACTTGTTTGGCAATTTAAGAAAAGCTATTGAATAAGTTTACAAATAGAAAAAAAAACAAGGCGTTGCTATCATTATTTTTAGAATTTTGCCAAAAAACTGTAGCTCAACTCAATGCCATGCCTGTGCAAAACATACCGGATTTTCAAAGTTACCGTGTTTTCTTGCTCTTTAACTTGCTGATAATGGTTTTGGCTGTCATTTGAAGTGAGTTATAGATTTAACAAAACTTAAAAGGTCAGGTGTCTCCAATTTGTTTACTAATAAAATGGCTAAAAATAAATACAGTTGTGTGGTTAAAAATCAGTTGGTAGCGGATTTCACGGCAGGGCTAAAACAAAAATCTATAGCCGAAAAGTATAAAATCCCATCATCGACAGTGTGTGATATTATAAATAAGTTTCGGAACGGAAAAAACTAGACTCCGAACCGATCGGAAAATTAAGAAAATGTTTCTTAACGATCCTTTGTTGCCTTCAAGAAAGATTGTTAGTGAGCTCAATCTTTCAATTGTACTTTTCGACCATCAAAAAAGCCTCTACTTACTGCTAAGCATAGATAAAAAAGGTATCATTTTATTCCTCTAGTAAGTCTTTGATTACTTTGCTAACGCTAATCGTCTCCTGGACTGGAATTCGCAAGAAACTACTCGTATTTGAATTGATCAGCAACGAAGTAGAAAACTGTACCCTTTAGCGACGAGAGTAAGTTCAGCTTGATTGCTTCCGATGGAAGTATCCATGTTAGACGGGACACGTCTTCAGCCACAACATTGTCGTCCATCCGTGAAGCATGGAGGAGGCTTAATTATGGTGTGGGGATGTTTTTCTGGTGCGTGATGTGGACCAATATATGAGGTTAGTGGTATTATGCATCGTTTTCAGTATAGATATATATTGAAATCCGTAATGCTACTATACCATATGCTGAAGAGGAGATGCGACTGCGTTGTGTTTATCAACATGATAATGACCCAAAACATTTATAAGTTGGTTAATTAGTGGTTTGCGCAGAAAAATGTTGATATGCTGGAATGGACTTCTCAATCGCCCGATCTAAACCGTATCGAGAACTTGTCGGTCATTTTACAAAGACGGGTAGGGTCAAAGACGCACTTATAACGTCACTAAGGAATGAAAGGGAGAACTTTTAAAAAGAAATTTTTGAGTATCTAGTGTCGTCCATCCTGAAAAAATGCGAGGAGGTTTGAAAAAAAAGCAACGGTTACAGGACAAAATATTAAGTATAACGAAAATCTGGTGTGTTTTGCAAAGGCCCTTACCCCATTATAAGAAAAAAACCTTATACAATAAATTTTCGTAAATTGATAACAGATTTTACTTAGGTTCTTTCTGTTCCCTAAAATTCACCAAAGAAAAATGTTCGATAAAAATCCGGAATATTTTGCACAACACTGTATCTCTTCGTGGCCAACATGTATGCAACTTAAGTCAGTTAGAGGAAACCATGAAAGCATCTTATTCGATCTCTTCCTTAAGGAACGCTAGGAAAGACTGTACCGCTCTTTGGTTTGTCCTCGAATGTAAAAAAGCCAGACAGTTATCGTTTACTTGGCTAAGAGCATGTTGTAGTTCGAACGAGGATTATTTCAAAAACCTCTATTTGCAAGCAAACAGAGAGTACAAGGTATTGTGTACACGGAAAAAATCAAAATTTTTTGAAGCAGAATCGAGGCGACTAGCCCATTGCCTGAATGCAAGAGAGTTTTGGAACTTGGTTAGGAAGCTGAATGGCAAGAACTTAAACATTCATCATGGACTATGCTCTAATCTGCTAGCAACGCATTTTAAAAATTTATTAATTCCAGTACAAGAAAGAATCAATTTTCACTACGCACCCCCTAGTTCCGCTAATGAAGTGTTTCATGCAGTCATAACACAGCAAGAGGTTACTGAAACATTGATGAGGCTTAGGAATGGAAAAGCATAGATCCCAGCCGAATTTTATAAATATAGCACCACAGAGTTCATCGATAGACTTACGTTTATATACAATAACGTGTTGGAAACAGGATCGATACGGTCAGAATTCAAAGAATCCATAATTTTCCCAATACATAAAAAAGGAAGTTTGTCGGAGCTATCTAATTATAGAGGCATTTCCTTAAATGCTTGCTACAAAATCTTCACGCTAATTCTATAGAGACGTCTCAACACATGGATCAACGACAATAAGCTCTTGCAAGAGTACCAGGCAGGTTTTAGACCAGGTTATTCAACGATTGACCATATCTCTGTTTTGAAAAGTATTGCGGATTCATTTCTCAACAAAATAAAAGAAGCTATATGCGTTTTTCGTGGACTTCAAGTCAGCATTTGATGCGGTTGATAGACAGGCTCTATTCTACAAGCTCCATATATATTGACACAATGGCGGCAGTTTGGAACGGTGAAGAGAGGTTTGAGTGGTTTAAAACTGAATCAGGCGTCAGACAAGTTTGTACTATGAGCCCAAGCTTGTTTGCTTTGTTCATTGATGATCTCGTAAGCTACTTACCGTGTGGCGTCGAATACGCGGGTCATATAATCAAGGTACTGCTATCCGCAGACGACATCTGATTCTCTCGATTCATTGCAGCTAATGATCAACCGGCCTTCTCAATATTGTGAGCTTTGGAATCTGATAGTGAATTTGGAGAAATCCAAAATTATGATTTTTAAGAACGGGGGAGGCAGAAGCTCTAAATGAAAAATGGCATTTTAATGGTAAAAATTGTTGAGAAATTTAAATATCTCGGAGTTTATTTTACAAAGAGTTTAAATATGGAGAAGCATCTGAAGGAGAAGCTGACAAAGGCTAAAAGAACAATCAGTGAATCGTGGAGTAGAAGCTTTTGTAATAAAAGTATAGCACACAATAGCAAATTCCGGGTTATAGAGGCGGTATCGGAATCAATTTTATTTTATGCATCACAAATATGGGGAGTGAAACAATATGAAAATGTAGAAAAGCTTCTCCGCTACTAATACATAAAGCGAATTTTTCGATTACCACCGAATATGTCAAATTATATGATAGCGGCCCTCCAAGTCATACATGATGAATCGAGCTGGTATGTTGAATGGATGGATCTTGCTGCGGTCTGCGGCATGGATTTAAGTCTAGATAGTTTCGACTGTGTTCACTGGAAGGCTTTACTACATCAGATTATTTGGTATGCATAATATCTGACATTTCTTTTGCCCACCGACTTCCAGCTGTGGGAACCCGATCACACATAATGTGTCGTCTCAGGCTCTTCTTTTAGGTGTTAGAGTGTCTGAATACGATTTCCTCCATTTAGTCGCCGTTTACGGCAAGCAGGGGAACGAACTGCTGCGCAATACTTTAAGCTGTTGACACAAGGTCCAAGAAGCAATAGGGCATGCCAATAGGCAGCATCAGTTTGGAAAATTTCAAAGGTCTATATAATGAGGGTTTCTATTACTGTGCCGAATCTTGTTGAAATGTCCACGGTCTCCGACCGAAATGATTGTTTGCTCAAGGCTTCAATACTGCCTCTAAGACAGTTTCATGGTATACGATCGTATTAATTTTGACGCCACGGTCCAAAAATACGAGCGGAGAGCGACAATCACCATCGGTGCTGCCTGCTTTCTGGTGGCCGTCCGAAGGTGTAAATTTTCGAAGGACCTCTCTGGCAAGTAAACTCGGTTTGTTGACATATTGCTCGATAACAAATGGTGACTCATCGGAAAAAACCAAATTCGGCAACTCACCACTTTCGTGCAATCGTAGCAACTCCTTCGCTCTTTCGACTCCAACTTTTTTCTGTTGCGTAACGATATGTTGAGCTCACGAGCCATTTTTCTTCCACTTCGACGCGGATTTCGCTCAATTCGAGCCGATGTTGCTGTTTTTTTATGACCACCTCCATGGCGTTTTGCAACGCTGCCAGTATCACGGTAGCGAGCTATGGTTCGAGACACAAATGATTTATTCACGTTGAGGTGCTGGAGGGCTCTAACGATAGCTACTTGTGGTCTTCCAGCCAAATATAAAGCAATCACACTATCATGTTTGAATTCCATCGCGGATAAAAAATTTTCAACACAACTGAGATGCAAATCGTTTAAAAGGCTTGTAAATAATAACATGTCATGTGTCAAAATTTGAGCTCACTGTCATGAACGGTTTGGAAATTATAGAAGTCTGAAGTTGGTTGCAGTTCGAGTCAGGCAGTGTGTATATTACATACATACATACGCTATCATTCGATCTAGTTCGATCATGCTCAATTCCTGATTTCATTCTATCTACCATCAAATTTCACTGTAGTCAGTAGGACCGCGTAGGCCTTACTTTATCTTTCGGTAAAATATTTTAACTTCACTCCAGTATTATGTGAAAACCATCATATATTATGGGGTTGGTGTGAATGGTCTTATATATTTAGTGCGGAAGGAATCATCTTGGGTTAAGAGATGCTTAGTGGACAAGATCCAACACAATATCTCCATTAGAACCATTCGTACAATGAGGTCTTCTCATGTTTGCCCCGCGAAGGGTTAAAACGTCCTGGAAATATATCGTGGAAGGGGCCCTAGTTCGTTTGCGATATACCTGGCTGAAGGTAGGTAGGTAGATTTCCTAGTAGCTTTGTAGATGGTATATAATGAGATGAGGAAATTGCATGTTGGCCAGGATAACATCTGTTAGCTTCACAAAGTTGTCCATAACCACATATTAATCTTATGTTGCCAAATTCAGTCTGGATATGAATTATGACAATCTCTTACTATAGATTCTTGGCTTAAGTCTGGTTTGAATGATAAACCTACCCACTAATAAATGTCAATTCCGATATTGGCTACACTCCCCGTAGTAGTTATCGAGGTATCGCAGTTTTTCATCGTAATAATGGAAGCTATCTTATCGTACGTTCAGGGTGACAATTAGATTTGCAGTTTAAGCCATATGTGGTCTCTTTGGGCATCTTAGTTTCCCTGGAAACTAAAACCTGTACGTTTGCTGAGTTTAAAAATAGTTTCTTTAGTGAGTTAATTTGGTAAACTGTACTACCAAATAGATTCTTTTATTTTGGAATACACGGTTCGTTATGACCGTATTGTGGTAAAGTGGAAATCGTGTTTTATTTTAAGCACCACGCCTTTAAATCTGTCGACAGAGATTATAAAAGTTCTTCTTGATGTCGTTTCCACCTTCTTTGGTAATTATTTGAGCAGATATACCATAAGTTGAGCTATAAAAAGTAGATTTGATGCCAATAAAACCAGGCCGGAATATCAAACCGCTTCCTTATATGAAGCAGGTGCTTTAAATTTTTTCATCAGATGATAATACGATCACTTTTTGGATCACTGCAATATCAGTTTTATACCGCCAGGGAACTGATTCTAAGGTGTGAGTCTTAATTCCTTGTCAATTATTAAGTCGGGTCACATTTTTTTTTTTTTTTTAAAAAGAACTTAACACTCAAGAGGGTATTACTACTCTTAAAATGCCAGAGCACGTGTTAAGTTTTTCAGAAAATTGGATAGAGAGAGAGAGAGAAAGATTTTGGGCTCAGTGGTTATTTCGATCCATGGGTGGCATCCAACATTTAATGGGGAGACTAAATTATTAGTGTAAATTGACTTGATGTTGTATTTAGACAACCATTCATCTTACGAAGATTTTAGTTGCCTGAAAAAAAGTCTTCCGGTCACGGCTGGTATTGAACCCCGAACCGTCCGATTGGGAAGCCAACACACTACCACTTGAGCCACGGCCACCCACAGTTGCCAGTTGTATTGTCTTATCTGAAGTTGTGTGGTTGGCAATGCTAAGCCTCGATTACCCTTGACATGGCTGACGCTTATGTCACCATATGAACTGCTTGTACATGCCTATTTACATATCTGAATACTTAAAAGCTTAAACAAACTGCGTGCAATAAG
This sequence comes from Volucella zonaria, assembly GCA_963966105.1. NCBI lineage: Eukaryota > Metazoa > Arthropoda > Insecta > Diptera > Syrphidae > Volucella > Volucella zonaria. The sequence continues at coordinate 13,008,839 of OZ014534.1, forward strand.
TTTTGAATCAAGACTGATGATGCCACCGCCATACAATCCGCTCCATGCTATATGTACTGTACACTTTTCTGGATGTTATCACATCTGGAGAACCTCTTTAGGATTATCTTCGCTCTACATATGGCAATCCTGCTTGTTCACATAGCCATTTAACTGGAAATGAGCCTCATCACTGAACAAAATTTTACAGTAAAAACTGGGTCAACTTACAATCAACAAGTCGATTTAAAGCCCAATTACTGAAGACCCGACGCAATAAATGGTCACGCAGCCTAGCAGAATGGTCACCAAGATTTTTCCACGGAATTTTCCAGATAGTGGATTGGATGAACAAAGGCGATACTTTTCAATAATTCGATAAATAGCACGATCAGATGGCCGCTGATATCTACCGTAAATATCACGATGTACTCTATTATGTTTCTTGAATAGAGGTTCGATTCTCAACAGTTTGAAATCGTTATTATGGCCTTAGTCTTTAAATGATAAAATTGCAAACTGTACTAAAAATAAATGAAGCTTGGCTGCTCAATGTGACAGCTGATTTGACATTTGAACCCTATTGACACTGCAAAAAAACTGCCAATATACTCTCGGACTTATTATTTAGTGTTTACGAGTATAGCTACTCGTATGTGAGTATATACAATTTTATTTTGTCAAATGCTTAACTTCGACCAAGCAACAATCGCGGAATTGTTCGGGAGAGAAACCGAGCTTTTAATGCATTCCATTATTCTGGTTAGACCTAGTTCACACTTATGAATAAATTTGACAACTGTGGACAATTCTGTATCTATGGTTTGTGTGGCGCCTCCTACAGCTAGAAGATTTTCAAATGAACGCGTATTATTTGTACTCGTATAATGATAACGCAGCACAATGGTATTTAAAATGACTTAAGTATACTTTGTTAACCATTTGGTGATGAACTGTTGAATTCGAAGCATACATAGGTACATGTCATACACTTTTAGCAAATAATGCAAATATCTTAGAGATAACAAAAGAAGATACTAATTTAAACAGAAAAAGAATACTCGTATTTGATAAGATAGGGAAACACGCAATGAATTCTTGTGGTACACAGTTTATTGGCTGGGTGTAATGTATGATACATAATGGCACGAGTACTTCCATCGTTGACAAGAGTCGGAAGAATAGTATAAAAATTGCAAACCTAATCAGAAAAATTATCTGGCGAGAAATTTAATGAAAGGAATTTTAAGAAAAAAAAAATATTTGCTTTTCTCGCATTGCTGATTGCTAAGAATACATATTTGTTGTTTTAAATTAATAATATTTATGACATGTATACATAGAAGAATGGAATGTTTTGCTTTACTTGATAATGACATTTCAGTTTTCGAGTTGCTGTTTATCTTCGATGATATATCATATTTCGATTATTTTGATAAATTTCTGTAAACATTTTGGTCCTTGAAGTCTTCAATGAAAGAGTGTATGTATTTAATTCGAATTAAGGAAGAGTTACTAAATTGTTGATTGCTTCTGATGATGATTGATTAAAATAATTCAAATGATTCGTTGTCCTCAAGCTTGTGGCTTACAGGCCATCAACGATTTGTTCGACATACGGTCATTCTTCTTTTTTCGGTTTGTGGTTAGACCCGATAACTCCGTTTTTATCTAATCAAAATGCAGTACGTCATCGGTTAAATATTGCCGTAAAGATAGCTAAAGATTTCATAATTATTTATTTTTTTTTCTCATGAGTCCATATGTGAAAATCTTTATTCTATTCTTAGTACAAATATATCTTAAGCTGATGGAATCATTTCTTCATGGAACAATTATGCTAATTATACAGGGTGTCCCAAATATCAACGTCAAGCCGGAAACCGATGATAGGTCAAGTGTTGTCGGTTATCACAAAATTATAAAAAAAATCTAGGTCATGTACTTTTGAAATTATTGTCATTCAAAAACAATCGAGAAATCTGACACCCTGTGACTATCTTTCAAGTACTGTGACCGCAAATCTTTACTTTTCTTCCATTTTTTTTTTGTCACGTAACCCTGAGTAACTCTTCTGTAAATTACTGTCCAAAATTGAAACATAACTACTATATCGGTTTTAACTAAAATATTGCTTTATTGTCCATCCATACTCGTATATCTGAAAACCATTAATTACCCAATTTGAACTGACTGTACTGGCAAAATAATTTACTATGTCATTTTGGTAAGTAACTTTAAAAGATGGCGTACTTAGTTTGGATTCCAAAATGGTATGACACTTGCTAGACTAACGCTTAATTGAGGACAAAAAAAATATTTTGTTACAGAAACAGTTAATTCTTTTTAATAAATTAAAATGAGTACCAAGTGTGAGCGAGACAGACAATGACGCCGTGATTGAGATGGATAAACTCGCCATTTCGACTAGTGTGAGTGAAACAGATAGAGATGCCACCCTTGTTAAGCAGTGACGCATAGGCACATCGTGCAATACCTCATTATGTTAGGCTCCTTCGCTTACAGCGCAATATTCTGTATTCGTGTTGATTTCGTGCTTACAACTTTGGCTTTCTTTATTGGATTTCATTGCATTGCGACTTTGATTTGCTATCTGACCGTTTCTGTCGAACCTGGATTTCTTCTGGACTAGTGTTGATCGTTGGTCCCGTGATTGTGTAGTGTAAATGCCATCATGCCATCTCGATACACTGCTCAGGAATATGCTAACATGCATCTCATTTATGGGGAATGCAGGTGTAATGCTAGTGCTGCAGCCAGACTATGTCATGAGAGATACCCAAATGTTCAGCGTCATCCGGATCATTGAGTGTTCTCAGAGAGTCGCTTACCAAATCGAATGCTTAATGAGGGAAGATCCGTCATGCCCTACGAGGATGAAGTCTTACAAGCAGTCGCACAAGACCCTAGTACCTCAGTACGTGCAATTGAAGAAAGAATAGGAGTACCCAAAAGTACAGCACAGCGAATTCTAAGGAAAAACCAACTCCATTCGTACCACGTACAACAAGTACCCTAAGATTATCCAGAAAGCGTGCAATTTTGTCAAACGATGTTACAGAGGTTCAGAGAGGATCCGAGATTCTTCGAAAAAAATTCTATGGTCGGGCGTATAAACTTTTAAAAAGGAAGGTTACGTGAACCTCCACAATTTGCACGAGTGGCACGTGGAAAATCCACATTTGATGCGGGAAGTTGGATCACAGTACCGTTTTAAAGTAAACATGTGGACGGGAATTTTGAATAGTAGAATTATCGGCATATTCGAGCTGCCGCAGAATTTGAATGTCGAGGTTTATTTAGATTTATCGGAAGACGTGCCACTAAATATTTATGCCTGCATGTGGTATTAACAAGACGACTGCCCAGCGCATTATGCTCGCAGAGTACGAGAGTTCCTCGATTGGGAATTTTAATTTATTAAAAAGCATTAACTATGAATCGGGTTTCTTTAACAAAATATTTTTTTTCTCTTCAATTAAGCATTAGTCTAATGCTAAATACGCCATATTTTAAAGTTACTTGCCAAAATGGCATAGTACATTTTTTTGTCAGTACAGTCAGGTCAAGTTGGGTGATTAATGATTTTCAGATACATGGATGGACAAAAAAGCAATATTTTAGTTAAAACCGATTTAGTTATGTTTCAATTTTGGACGGTAATTTACAGAAGAGTTACTCGGGGTTGCGTGACAAAAAAAAATGGAAGAAAAGTAAAGATTTGCGATCACAGTACTTGAAAGATCGTCACAGGGCGTCAGATTTCTCGATTGTTTTTGAATGCCAATAATTTTAAAAGTAGATGACTTAGATTTTTTTTTATAATTTTGTGATAACCGAAACCACTTGACCTATCACCCGTTTCCGGCTTGACGTTGATTGTTGGGACACCCTGTATATTCTTTGCTAACATCCAGCTGCTTTGGAAACCCTAAGTATTTATCACCAGTTTTTCCCCTTAGCGAATATTTCCAAAAACATTTTAATCAAGCCAGTGCATAAACCATTCTCTGTTTTTGAGAGTATGCATATAACTTTGTCAATGCATAGACAATGACTGAGGACTGTTAAAGTAGCCCAACATTTCACGAGTAAATTATGTAGCACATCTTACATTGAGCACATGTTGTATACTTCTTTGTGTTAAATGAGCTGAAGCCGTATATGGTATGTATGTGCACAACTTAAACAGAAATTGCAGTGATATTTGTAAAGCTCTAGCTCATTAATATTATTATATATGGCTCCGTCAAAGTTTTAAATGACAATAAATTTATTTTATCAAATTCAAAAAAAAATATTTATACATATAACATAAACTATATTATTTTCTTGTTCAATTTTATATAGGCTTCATGTCCGTTCCAAAGTAAACATGACTTTTTAAAAATGAGTATTTCTAGTGAGGCTATCTATTGGTATTTACGTGCTGGTGTACATGACATTTGGACGAATAGAAGCAGGGTTATTGTGTCTAAAGTGACAGGATATTTGTGTCATCGGTACAAAAATAAGCATTGAGCAAAACTTTGCGCGGAATTCAACATTTGAAGGACATCATTAAGGAGGCCAAAAAGAACAAAAACTTCAGTTACAACATTGTGACTGGTGACGAATGGTGGTATTTTCAACATAATCCAGAAACCAAACTGCAAAGTGTCCACTTGGCAGGCGGCAGACTAGTCAAAACTCATAAAATCTCATTCGGAGATTTCAAAAGTGAAGATAATGTTCATTTGCTCTTACGATTTCAATGGCATTGTCAACAAGGTGTTTTTTTTCCTCCGGGATATCTTGGAGTTTTGAAGCGTTTTGTTCATTGTATTCGTAGTATTCCGCCAGAATACTCGTATCACGCAGAAGGAAGTTGTTGAAAGTTGATAGAGCACCGTGCGACTTTTATCTTTTCGAAAAAATTCATTTTCCGACGAAAGGAAAGCGTTTTGTAGACGTAGAAACCATCCCAAAGGTTTGTACCGACATCCTGAAGGACATCCCGGCCGACGATCTAAAACACTCATTCAATGAAATTTTTGTTGTTCTAGTAATAAGAACAACAACAACAAAAGGTCCTGTTTAATTTAGAACGCAACTTGTATTGAAAGGTTGTCTCCAGTTTGTAGAAATTTGTTAGTTCACTGAAGAATAGCACCTATAATATACGAGTACATACGCTAAGCTTCATTTAATATCACGATTTATTTATGTTGCCGTCGGCTTACATCTATGTGAAGAATATTTTCCTAGTGAGATCGCTAGTACTTTTAAGTGACATATGCACTCGTAAGAGATGGCGCTGCTTTTACGATAGCTAGATCATCGTCTATTTCCAGCTGAAGATTTGCTTAGGTGACGCACGCGTTGTTTTGCCAGTAGCGGTTAGAGTCGGGTAGGAATATGTCTATATCCAGTTGCCCAGCATAGAAATAAGGGAAAATACGAAAATCTGGCAGTGAACACGTTAAGAGTTTTGCAACATTGCATGTTCAATTTTTATTTTAACATTGCCGCTTCTAGCTATGTATATTAAAATATACTCGTACATGCATATTAATATCATATTGCTTAATACATCGTGGGGAAATGAGTTTATGAGAGTGTAAATAAATGAGAATAGTAAATATGTATAAAATTATTGCATTGAAATGATTTTAATTTCCTATTGAATAATGTGTGTCGTTTTTGAAACAATTATGTGTGAAAGATAATATAACATATGGTATAAATGTTCACCATGGTTTCGGCGGCGTTTGTCGAAATTTACGACGACATTCTGGCATAATTGCTCATATAATTCTAGAAAGAGGTCCACGTGTTTGACATTGACATTGACATTGTCATAAAGTTATTGTTGCATTGGCTGTGTGACATCGTCCACATCCATATAATCCAATCTAGGCTACAAGAAGTTAGTTATTATGATATGATAGTATTCACTATTCACAGTTACAGCATTAAAAAAAAAAAAAAAATGGTTCAATAATTCCTTCAACCCAAAGACCACACCAAACAGTTACTCTTTGAGGATGTATCGGTTTCTCGACAACCTGCCTTTGCTCGTACGTTGAATCGAAGAACCTACGGTGCTGGAAATTTTCTGGAGTCTTCAATTCCTGTTTTAACTGAATTTTGTAAACGTGCATGTTCAAATATTTTGTTATTCGATGTAATGTGGTTCTTGAGAGGGTTAATTCCTGCGCACGATGACGAGTTGATGTGTTCGGGCTTTCGGCCACACTATCACGTATGGCAGCGATATTTTCAGCTGTATGGTACGAGTATGTACGAACACGCATCGATGATTTCACATTTGCTACCGACCCAGTTTCTGGGAATTTGTGCACCACATTCAAAATTATGCCCCCGATCGGTCGATTATTAACACCAAAAACATTACATAATGCGCGATATGCAATTTTTTTAAACGGCCATTTTCATAATAGTTATCGATAAATTTATCATGTTGTGTCATCCATGACTAAAATTGTTAATGATTGTAGATGACAGGTATCGATATGAAACAATTTTTTTTTTGACATTTAAGTTTTATTCGCCACTCTCATGCTAAAGTACCCATTGGTATATCTTTTAGATTACAAAAATACACAACAGACTGCCGGAGAGAAAAAGGTTTCGGAACGTGAAACTTAGAGAGGGAAGATTTACGACGGTGTCTTTTTGCATGAAATATATGAAATATAGTTTTTTTTGCTAAAGAACGTTTTATTTGTCAATACGAGTCTATGGTAGTTCTCTTTAAGCTCGATACACTTCGTATAATGTTTGTCCGATTTTTTGATACTGTTAAATTTGCGTTGTACTAAAAGATACATTTTATTTTAATTCAAGTATACAATAGGTAATTAAAGGTGAACAATTGTAAGTCCTTTTTGTTCCCGAGAAGCGTGGTGTAACACTTATGTCAAAAGAAAGAGTGAATGCAAAAAAAACTAGTAGCAAGAGAAATGTCAAAAAATTCTGTTTGTTTATGCAAACGTAAATTATCATATACATATAACTGTTTGACTTACGAGTATGTGCCAAGGTTTAACAGATACCTTTCAAAATAAGATTTATCGTGGTCCTCAAAATAAGCGGTTCTTTGAGCGACGATTAGTTGGTGCTAAATCTCTTTCCGCCGCAGCATTTGTTGAGAAAAAAGTTAATGTGGACTAAGTTTGGCGAATATGGCGAATGAGGGAGTAATTTCGCGATGGCAACTACGTAAGGCTGCAGCCGTGCATTATGTTGATGGAAGAGCACTTTCTTTTTGACAGAAATCTGATGTTTTTTCTTCATATCGTCGTTGAAGCGATTGAATAAGGCATAATATACGGTGTTTATTCCTTTCCCATTGCGTCCACAAAAATTATCGCCGTAACCACGTTGGCTTTCTTTGGATAACGGTTTTCCCAGAGAAATTCAATGTTTCGATTGCCCTTTAATATCCTGTGTGATGTGGTGGCTCCGAGTTTCGTCAATTCGTATAGATTGTGGTTGAGTTACGCCAAAGGAAGTTGTTATATATACGGGTACGTACGGATTCACTTTTTTCTATTTTCGTTTAAATTCACGGGGTTGTCTGTTTTCAATTGTTGTCACACACAAACTAAGTGACGCAGCATGTTCAAAGTCTGACCGTAGTCTTTTAATAGGCGGTAGTTGACAGAAACAAATAACATCGCGAAAAATTCAAAAAGCCACGGACTTATTGATTCACCTCGTAATACCATAAACTCTTGCAAATTACGTATTAGACTACGATTACTTGAGTGACACTATGATAGGTAGAGCAATGCTAGTTAAACAAGATGGTCATCCGACCAGCTTTAACATATTCATCGCAATGTTGGACGATGTACGACAAATATAAGGAAAGTACAGCGGTGGAAATGAAAATGTTACGAATATCAGCAGGTCGTTAGAAAATCGGAGAAAGGAAAGCATTGTTGTGATGTGGTGGTTTGAAACTCAGGTGTGTTTGGTTTTCGATATTGACTCTCCAGGGGTGGGAGTCCGAATACGACGGAGAGATTTTCTTCACTCGGAATGATTCAGGTTGTGAATTTTAACGGTTGATTTGTGTTTGAAAACCCTACAGCAGCCAAATCTACATGTCAGTGTTATACCTTCACACGCAGATTTTTCTGACTGAGTTCCAATTACACAAATGAAAACTTTGTCGTGGCTAGGATTCGAACCTTGACCCTCCGAGTGAGAAGCGATTGCTAGTTTTCAGTTCTAATGCATTTTTATTAGATTTCAATTAATTAATTCTTACATGCTATACAAAAAAACACTTAAAAATTAGCTTAAATAACTTAAAAATAATCTTATTCTAACTTACTGGCCCCATGCGGGCACTCTAGGTTAAACATAATACTTAATCTATGTCTTTCGACGTTGCTTACAGTCTATTTTGTTTTTTACATTTATTAACACTAAAACTAAGAAAATGAATTTTAATTAAAAAAAACTTAGTATCAGGACTTTTTGTTATAATATAAAACTTAAAACTAAAACTATAAGCTACCTAAAAATAAATCTTAACCTACTTAATCCTACTTAAACTACCCCTTATTTTAGAGTGTGTTACCCACCTCTAATGTTCTAATATAATTTTTTTTTAATTTTTTTTTATTTTATTTTTTTTTTATTTTTTTTGCCTTAAATCTAACTTAATCCTACCTAAACCTATGTAAGCCGGCTATGGCTAACCAAATAAACAGATGACCGACTTTGCTTCACATGAAGCTACCTATAACTTGAGGAATTCGACGACGAACCTTCCCCTCCTTCCAATAGCCACCAAAATTGTTGGTGCTGCCGAGCAACATCCCTCATGTTGCGACTCCCTACCGCCCTACTGAACCGGAGACGCTCCGCACTGCCATGTGCGACGTCTCTGTCGTAGTTGAGTCGCCTGTCCCCAGCTGTCCGAGCGACGTGGAAGATTACCGGCACCGCTAATCTGTCCTGGATCAGACCTTTGCTATCTAGATAGAGGAACGCTTCTGGAGGAACATAGCCGTCAAAGCGAACTCTCATGATACATATAATTGGGGTAGTAAGTCCCGGTGATCAGGTTGTTCGATGAGGTCATTGCTCATGAAATGTGCCTTCGAGTCAACTTAATAACAAAATTGTCCACTCTTATTAGGTTCGCCATATTGTATAACACCTCATTAGGATAGAATTTTATGTACTCGGATTCTGGTGTTCTGTATAAACGAAGACAAGTCCGAAGACAAGCCCTCTCAAACACCCGAATCTTTTCCAATAAGCTTGCTCTCACGTTGAACCACACGGGACAACCAAATACAAGCATAGGCCGGATAAGGGCCATGTAGCAGATCACCTTCACCCTCGCATCGAGTTGGCTGTTATAAAACAGTCTCTTTGTAAGGGCAAAAGCACCTTTGGCTCTGGCCAGAGCAACATCTATATGTTTGTTGAAATACAGATATTGGTCTAGCCAGATCCCAAGGTATCTGACTACGTTTCGACAAGCAAGTCCCACGATCGAAAACTTCCTCCAATTCTTTCTGGTATTCCTAGAGGCCCCAGACAAAGGCGTCCTAAATAAAATGGTTTCCGACTTCTGAAAGTTGATTTTCAACTTCCAGTCATCGCAATATTGCTTAATTTTATCGAAGTCACGTTGCAAAAGTATGTTAATGACCTCAATCTTTGGACCTGATCTGTGCGCTATTAAGTCGTCTGCGTACGCTATGGCATGGTGAAGTGAACCTATCAGATCACTTGTGTAAATGTTGAATAGGATCGGCGAATTTACCGCACCTTGTTGCAGACCGTTTTTAATGTTAAATATTCCAGCAGAAGTCACATCGCCATTCTTCACGATGAACCGTCTACTGGAGAGTATATCAAAGAGAATATACAGCAGTGGTTTACTAATGCCCAACCTGTCCAGCTTGAAAAAGAGTCCTTCTAACCATACGGTATCGAAGGCCTTCTCAAAGTCAATCAGGCAGGCACCAGTGCACTGGTTCTTGCCTTTGTTCCATTGGATATCAGAAACCAGTTTAGACGCAGCATGAATGATATCATGCCCCGCCTTGAAACCGAATTGATTATCCGGAACTATTTGTTTGTCCTCAACCCACTTAGTCAGGACTCTATTGATCACCTTCTCGAAAACCTTACTGATGTTTGGAAGAAGACTGATCGAGCGGAGATTCGCCGGATTGGATGTGTCTTTATCTCTTTTGGGGATGGGATGTACGACCGCAGTTTTCCAATGCGCTGGATAATGTGCATTATTCATTGCATTATTAAACAGGGTGGTATAAATGTCCACCGCTTCTAGTGGGAGATGTCGAAGCACAATGTTCGGTATTTCATCGGTTCCCACTGATTTCTTACTTCTAAGTGATTCGAAGATCGTTTGGAGCTCTTCCTTCGAAATGAACGGGGGTAGTACCCCATCGTCGGCGATGGCACTATTTGCCATATTCTCGTCACTGAACTGGGTGAAACCCGAGCTCTCGCCAGTTCACTATTTCATTTCGAAGGTAGAAATTGTGCACAAGGACTCGATTTTCCAGGTCGTGGTTGGGGCCAATGATGTCATTCGCCTTGTACACTTCCTGGAAAGTCGCTCCTATAGCCTCTACTTTCTCCTGCGGATCCTCGATCACAAAAAAGTCATTATCAACGGCCTCATTTGGATCGATGCCTGCTGCTATGAGTATGTTCTTGTTGTCCGTCGTTCGGGCGATTTTAAGACACGAAAGGTCGTTTTGATTATTTCTCCGGAATATTTTATTTATTTGCGGGAACATATTCGGGTTGCTGGTGTTTACAGCCCGAATTTCGTTGTTCCAATACAAACTTACAGAGTTTCTGTAATTTTCCTTTATTAATGTTTGGAGGTTTTTAATCGACGACTTCAATGTCATGATCTCCGGGTTAGTGAACTGTCTGTACAAGGTTTTTAGTCTTGACAGCAGTCTACTTTTGTGTCGGTGCAGTGCGTCAATGGTTGCGTTGCGGAATAAGTCTTCGTTGTCAGTATGTTGATACCGAGGTATTGTTTTGTCCATTGTTCGTTTAATTGTCTCGTCCATTAGTTTTAGATACCTGTCAATCTCCTCGTTTGACAGATTTCTATTGGACGGTGGGTAGAGCGAATTCGAGGAGAGTGCTCTCATCAGTGTTCTGGAGAAGGGCATCCAGCGCACCCTACTATAGTTGGGTGCAATTTCGTTCGGAACGGTTATTTCGGTACTGAGACTGCAATGGTCACTGTCATACACAAACGTGCGTAGACAGTTTATGGTATGTTGGTTAGTGCACGTCAGGTGTATTCGTGTGTCGAACAGCAGAAGATCCAAATAGGAAGCGTGTCTGGGAAACGACGGACTATCCGTCGCTTTGAGGCCGAATCGATACATTATACTGTGCTGACCCCACCAATTGAATAGTAGGTTCCCTCTAGTATTTGGTGTGTTATTTCCCCAATCTCTATGTTTGGCGTTGAAATTTCCGCCGATAATAAAGTAGTTCTCCTCCAATTCCAGTCTTAGGAATCGAAAAAGTGTCTCGAGCTCTGAGATGAATAAGGTGGTTTGAGTAACTTTAGGTGCATAAACAGACACCATGTATAACCGCTTTCCACTACGGAGAGGGATGTACATGATGCATGCTTCCAGCACCTGGAACCTACATACTACACGACTGTATATTCTTTTGAAACGCAGTCCTTTTCTAACAAAGATCGCAACACCACCTCCTTGAATGGAGTTGGGTCGGTTTCTTCGTAATATTTTATATCTTCTGTGCCTCATTTTGTGTCTTTTGGTAAGCTTAGTTTCGCTAACCAAAAGCACATCAGGGGCTTGGTCTTTTAGTAATTTAAACAGTGCGGCTCTTCTTTCGAACCTAATCAGTGAATTAACAAGGACCTTCAGGGTTTGCTCCGCCATGTACGTACCCATTACGACTGGAGGTGCGTTAGGCCCGGCAGCAGCGCGTATATTTGATCTACCCGCTTAGCCTGTTCCTGTATTTGACGCTGAAGCTGAGCCATCTGTCCCTGAATAGAGAGCAAGATAGCCAGCATGTCAGGTACAGGTTCCGGTGCTCTAGGCGCTGGGGCCTGAGAAGCTACCTTTGCTTATTGTACCGTATTTCCCCTACCTGCCGCCATTTGGGCGTAGGTAACGTGGGGAGTAACGGCTGGTGTTTGAGCCTGCACGAGTGGACGTGTAACTTCCACTTTCTGCTGCCGAACCAGGTTTACTCGTTTTATGTATTGGAATTTGGGACAACCCCGATAGTTTGCGGTGTGTCCCGTGTTCCTACATAAAGCACAATAGAGTTGGCTTTTTTCAGACGCTCCGTCCTTACCTAGAGCGCATTCCTCTGACTTGTGGTTCTTTCCACACTTCACGCATCGAGGCTGCATTTCGCAGTTCGACGCGGCGTGCCCGAACCTTTGGCAGCGAACACATTGTAAGATGTTTTCGCTCCTCTTTAATTTTTCCCAGTGTACAACCTGGTAGTCTAGGACTTTTATACTCCTTAGACCATCCAGTTTGCTGTCGGGACTTAACTGAACCAGGAAGAACGGTAGTTTCCGCTTCTCCCTTTTGGGAAGCGATTGCTAGTACCACTACACCACGGCCACCCCCCTAATAATACTCGTATGTAGAGCGGCCTGTAGAATGGTTATAAGGTCCGCAAATTCAGCCAAGACCACAAGGGGTGCAGCAGAAATGCAGATACATGGGTTAAAATGTAGCATTAAGTGTACATAATTAGTCAAATTGTATATTTCAACGGTTAATAACAGAAGAAGAAGATATCACAACAGTTCCTCCACCTATTGGAAATAATAAGATATAATAATACGGCTTCGTTTATGGTTGTAGTGAGGGTACGTACGAGTATTATTCTGATCCGATTCTAATCCGCTGTACAAATGTTTGACTTGTTTTTGCACATTCACAGTCAAGAAATGTCAGCCGATCATTCTTCGTGAGCTCTTGATTGCGACCTTCGGAGATACCATGAACTGCAAATACTCATCATGTGGGCTCATCTTGTTAAAACCCTTAATGTTGTTAAGAGTTCATTTTTAAAATGAAATTCGTATTTTTTCTATTTAAAGCAATAACCCATTGTTCGGTGAATAATACATTACAGGGAAAGCAGTAGATTTGCTTTGTATATATTCCAGTATTTCGTAATCCATTTTGTATGAATTTTTTAACGTGGTTTGTCGACTAAGATACGCGTAACTTTGGATCACGTGAGAAAATTGTTAATGATTATTTAGTAGGCGGAGCGTTAAGTCATTCGGGTTAATTTTTCTTACGTCAATAAAACACATAAAATTGTTAACTATTGAAAGTATTGTAGTTCATGTGATTGTTATGTGAAATAAATATCAATATATTTGGTTTACCTATTCATTTAAATATTTTAGTAGACATAATGAGAACATTTTGGCTTTTTATTCCATAAGCTTCAGCATTTATTGAGTGTTACATCAATTAGTAAATAGTAGAAGCATATGAATAGTAAATTGAAATTTCCCTACCTTGGGGTGAATAAACACGTAGGTACTCGTATACTGTGCTGCTTCAGAAATGGGTAACATGGAGAATACGAAAGTAATTACCGCAATAATTGAAGTATCATATTAGGTTTTTATGTCGGTATTCTGTCCTAATTTAATATTGCTTGTAGTACTTTTTACGACCTAATTAAAAAAGTACGAATAAAATAAAAAAATTAAAATTCAGCTCAAAGTTTAGTGTTAAATTATACTCGTCGCAACATTTTCCCATTTAAGGGGCTACATATGTACACCCAGAGGTACGAAACGTGGGTGGCCGTGGCAGTGACGCTTCGGGATTCAATACCAACCGTGCCCGAAAGACGGTTTTCCAAAAAACTTAACATGTGCTGTGGCATTTTAAGAGTAGTAATACCCACTTGAGTGTTAAGTTTTTTTTTCGAAAAAAAGAAGAAATGTAAGGTTTTAAAATAAAATTTTTAAATGGTAAATATGAGATGTTTCATTTAACATAAAAGGAGTTATACTCGTATACCTAAGCAAGCCAAATGATGTTGTCAGACTTGTACTTATCAAATTTCTCTGTTCTTTCCTTCCACTGATTAAAAATTGTGAACATCGATTAGAGACGATGATTTCATTATAATAACCGCATACATTAAAGTAGGCTTAATTTGCATTTTTGATATGTTTTTCTCATATTTTCTCACTTCTCTATCTTAAAATAAAGTGCTTAAAGTTAACCGTAAAATTGTTGGAGACAGAAAACAATCGTTCTCGTACCAATTCGTAATGCTGTATATTTTAATGTTTCTAAAAGCCTCATAACTTAGGCCTGGAAACAGCTCGCTCACCAGGTGTTTGGAGTTAGCTGCTTCGAAAAATTACGCTGACAAATGTCAGTACCAGGCGGTTTTCGGTACCGGATTTCAAGGGATATGTTGACTTGATGCAAAATCAATTTTTTAATACATACGAGGGGCGATCAATATATTCTCGGTATCGATATGAAGGAAAATGCGAATTCAATTTAAATTGTTTTTATTTTTCAATATGATCTCCCCTTACATCAATGCATTTGTTACATCTTCAGATAAGCTTTTTTAAACCCTCAAAATAATAAATTTCCTCTTTCTCTGCAAAATACCGACTTGAGTTCTTCATCATCCGAAAATCTTTTTCCACGAAGACATTTTTTCAAATCCGGAAACAGGAAATAATCACTAGGGGCAAGGTCTGGACTATAGGGTGGGTGTTGGATTTCTTCGAAACCACAATCTCGCGCAGCAGCCTTGGAAGCTCGCGCCGTGTGAACAGGAGCGTTGTCATGAAGAAGCAACACACCCGCTGCGAGTTTACCCCGTCTTTTCTTTTTAATTTCCTCCCGCAAATTATGCAAAGTGGAAGCGTAGGATGTGGCGTTGATGGTTTCACCTTTTTTTTTGTACTCAATGAGCAACATTCCCTTTGAGTCCCAAAAAACTGTGGCCATGAGCTTTCGGGCAGACGGAGTGACTTTGAACTTCTTCGGGGGGTCTGTTCCTTTTTTATGCCACTGCATGGACTCTTGTTTGCTTTCAGGGTCATAGTGGTGGACCCATGTTTCGTCCCCAGTAACAATTCGATCCATAACACCGTCCGCGTTCTCACTACACATCTCCAAAAGCTCTCTACAGCATGCGATTCTCACTTTTTTCTGAGGCGCTGTGAGCATTCGTGGCACCCACCTTGCACTGACCTTTGAAAGGTTAAGATGGTCATGAAGAATGGTGTGAATGGTACCAATTGAAAGCTTGGTGATCTCTGCCATCATTTTCACCTTTATTCGGGCATCCTCAAGAACAAGTTTTTCGACTTCTTTGATGCTTTCTCCCGTACAAGCAGTAGCCGGGGCGCCGGAGCGGGGGTCGTCTTCAATGCTCTCTCTGCCTCTCTTGAACTCACTTGACCACTTTTGCACAGTTGATAATGAAGGTGCGGAACCCTGGTAAACAGCCACCATCTCTTCATGAATAGTTTTTTGACTTTTTCCTTGCTTAGTGAGAAATTTAATTACAGCGCGATGCTCAATTTTCACCATCATCGTCTCAGTTGCCATTATGATTCTGTTTAACTAGAGATAAAACGCGAATTAATAATCACATTTATATTAAATTTTACATGAATGCACTAAAATAATAGTGTTACTTGACAAATAAGTCAATTTATATATGCAACCACAACTTCACCCCGATACCGAGAATATCTTGAACGCCCCTCGTATAAAGGGTGACCAGATAAGAACGATAGGAAACAAAAATTTACTAAAACAACGGTGTGAGATTTAAAATTGATTCTGGATCAATTGATGAACGCTTGCCATGAGATGACTGAGTCGCCTTCACAACTTCGAGCGTTGCGTCGCTTGTATAGAAGATAGTGCCGTCTTGTTGGAACCACAGCACGGGTATATTGATGTTGTTGAGCTCTGACCACAGAAAGCCGGTTAACATCGCTCTATACCTGAGACCATTGACGGTAACGGTGTCCCTTTTCTCATTTCGAAAGAAATAAGGTGCGATTATGCCGCCATGTCATAAACCGCACCAAACAGTCAATCTTTGTGGATGCATTGATGCTTGGCCGAGCCAAAAATTTGTCTAGTCCGAGAAGATGATTTCTTGACTAAAATCCGGCGTTGTCTACGGTCGTCCGGCTTCAATTCTTGCGTCAGCACAATCTTATACGGATGTAGGTCCAAATTCAATCGCAAAATAAGTCGGGTTGACTCTCTGGCGGTGTCTAATTCAGCCGATCCGCGCCGAATCGACATTTCTGTTGATGGTTTAAGATCCAAGAGAGTGTCCTCACGCTCAAATTTTTCCACGGTGCGACGAATTGCCTGCAAACTGAAGCCATGCTGACGACCGACCTCACGACAAAATTCATGTTGCGTATTTAAAACTGATCCGGAATTTCGATAATATTTTTTAATAATATACGCACATTCGGCAAGTGTAAAATGATGCATGATGAAATGGCAAACCATATTAAATATTTTGACAGCTGGATATCATTGGTAAATTTGACAGCTGCTGAAACATAACAATTGGAAAAAACTATCATTGCTATCTGGTCACCCGTTAATATAGATTGAATTAGTTTTGCTTTTATTTAAAAATTAATGTGTGGCTATGCCGACAAAATGCTCTTTTCTGGCCGAAATTTTAAATTAATTTTTTATAAACTTCCTGATAGAGAAGCTCTTGCATTCACCTCGAAAATGAAAATTTTGTGATATCTTTACGTCTTAAGGTGTTCATAATGTTTTTAGATAGTTTTTAAGGAGATGGCTCTGTGTGTGTGTCCATTTTTTTGGCCCATGAACTAGGAGTGTTATCGATATGATTTTTGTCAAAAGATGGGCCTTTATACAGAATCATGACCATTACATTTTGACCTGTGTAAAGCCGCCGATGATTTTTTAAGTCGTCATACATATCCAAAATACAATAATTTTTTTCCTAAAAATGTAAGACTCTTTCGAAATTTTGCAATACTAATCGAAATCTATTAACATAGCACACATCTAACGAAAAATCGGCCACAAATTGTCTGAGTTATTCAAGAAATAGCAACAATTTTAGAACCATCAATGCGGTACTAACTGCGATTTCGTAAATACAGGGAGTCGCAGATCTGATCGGTCATACTTTGATGCGTGATTGGTTTTGGTGAGACAAAAATAAGTAATTGAATGACAGTGGGGTACTCCGCTCTGAGTAAGAGGAGTATGAAAATAGGTCCATAACTTTTCTAATAATAAAAAAAAATATATTCAGCTTAGATCTTTAATTGAAGCTTTTGGCTAAGGTCCTGTAACTTTTTTCCAATACACTTCAAGTATACCCCCTTAAGTTGGTAAATCTGTTGTTGACATTCCCTCTAAATCTTCGCGTTATAGCTTGACATTTGCAAAAGTTACGTAGCCAAGAGTACATCTATCTCTGTGTGTGTTAGCGATTTTTTACAATTTAAATTTGCAACAAAGAACTTGTATTAAATTTTGCGTAAAAAACGGGTTTAATGATGCGCGAACGTTGGAAATGTTAGAAAAGTGTTTCGGAAACGATTCTCTAAAGAAAACGGTCGTTTACCAGTGACACGAGCGGTTCAAAAGTGGTTGTGAGTCAATCGATGTACGCAGTAGCAGACCATCGACATCGAAAACCGACAAAAATATGGATGAAGTAAAAGAAATATTGGTCAATAACCGCAAATTAACCATCAGAGAGGAGGACTTGAACATTGCCTATGGATCATTTTGGTTAATGATTTGGGTTTCCGGTGTGTAGCAGCAAAGTTGGTGCCAAAAGACCTCAATTTCATGCAAAAAAGAGACTGTGTTGACGCCACAAAAAAGATGATTTGCGAGGCTGAATCCGATCCCACATTCATCAAAAGGATCATTACTGGAGACGAGACGTGGGTTTATGAGTACGACACGCAATCCAGACATCAGGCAAGTGAATGGCGTTCACCAAATGAGCCGAGACCCAAAAAACCACGTCGTTTCCAGTCAAAAAAGAGGCAATGCTTACGGTTTTCATGGATTACAACGGTGTGTGCATCATGAATTTTTGCCAGAAGGCCAAACAGTAAACAAAGAGTGCTCGTATTATTTGGGCATTATGAGACGTTTGCGTGAAGCAATTCGCCGAAAAAGACCAGAATTGTGGGCAGAAAACTCGTGGATTTTGCACCATGATAACGCACCGTCGCACAGTGCCATCATTATTCGTAATTTTTTGACGAAAAATGCAATAAATACCACCCAACAGCCACCAAATTCACCTGATTTGGCTCCCTGTGACTTCTTTCTGTTCAATCGAGTTAAAAAACCACTACGGGGAACGCGTTTCAGCAGCCGAAAGGAAGTAGTGGAAAAATCGCAGGAAACACTGATGGGCATACCGAAAACCAAATATAAAAAATGTTTCGAAGATTGGATCAAGCGCTGGCATAAGTGTGTTGCAGTCGATGGGGATAAACTTGTATTGATTGCTTTTTGGACCATTTTCAGATTAACTTGTACTAAATTCTAACAGGATATGAAATATAAAAGCCATTGGGGAATATTTCAAGTTTTCTTAATCAGGAAGTTCTTGGCGTGACCTATCGGTAGCACCCATTTCCGCTAATTTGTTTTGCATTTACTGTTAAAGTAAAAGGTATCAACCATTTTTATTTTCACATTTTTATTGGATGTCAAAAATAAAAATATTATTTTGTCATTTCAATTAGGATGAAAGGTCGATGCCAAGGTGAAATGCTTTGAATACTGATGGCCCCGGTAGTGTCATTACCAATATATCTAAATAATTTGACTCTGTTAACGGGGTATAAGTACCAAAAAATACTGGCACTTGCGACTTTCAACCAGAGTAGATGCTGATAAGGACCTAAGATTTCGTCGGGGAATCATTTCAGGTGTCCATACATCATATGAATTTTCATTAATTAACTAAGCCCTTCAGAGTTGCACAAACTTTGCTGAAATTCCACCCAATGTGTATATTTTGATCTGACCATATTAACAGTGGCACGTCTCCATGTCCTCGGTTGAGTATTTTTCTCCCTCTTTCCACTTCCTCGAAAACGTTTTCTTTGCTTATAAATTTATTGAGCAGTTGCCGTACTTTTCCGTATCGCTGCTTTTTCGCAGGCGTATTGTTCCGCAGAACGCGCTTGTTTCATTCTTCATTATACCAGCCGTCTCCTTATGGTGATAGAATCAAAACCTGCATATTAAATGAGGTGTCTGGTAATACCATTGGTCTGATCTTCTGTGCTTCAGTCCTGATTGTACAAGTCAAAGTCATAATTGAATTGGCTGTCAATTTGTTAGAAATGAAAAAAATTGTGCTGTGTTTTCACGAAAAGTTCATTTGATGGTGTAAAATTGATGACATTGAGTTGGAAAATTTATTTCGGTTAAATGACCACTTCCTGAGTTGATGGACATTTGTAGTCGTTTTACGGCGTTTTGAATTGTTGCCCGCAAAAAATCTGGCTCCAAATTGGTGATTTCTTCGTCAATGTTAACTTTAAAAACTTACAAGGTTTGTGGTTTATTGTGGTAAACGCGCGATTTCAAAAATCCACAAAGCCAGAAGTCTGGCGCCATGTGGTCTCGCGATCTGGTCGGTCAGTTCAAATCGCCAAAACGGGATATCACACGGCCCGGAAATTGGTGATTCAAAATCCCAATCGTTGCCCGTGCTGTGTAAGCGGTTGGTCCTTCCTGCTGGAACCAACAATGCTCGGGATCCAATTCAGCAACTTGCGGCAAAAAAACTCGTTTAACAGCTGTCTGTAGTGCCGTGGCTTAAGTGGTAGTGGACTGGCTTCCAAATCGGAAAGTTCGGTGTTCGAATCCCACCCTCGCCCGAAAGACATATCACCCATTTTTTCAGTTAACGAAAATCAAGTAAGACGAGTAGTTGACTAGAAATCAACATCAAGCCAACTTCCACTAAGAATTTAGTCTCCCCGTAAATGTTGGATGCCACACATGGAGCGAAATAACCACTGAGCCCAAACATCTTTCTTTCTTTCTCTATCCCATTTTCCAAAAAACTTAACACATGCTGAGGCATTATAAGTGTATTCCTACCCACTTGAGTGTTAAGTTCTTTTTTTAAAAAAAAAAAAAAATTTCATGTGTATTTTCCGTGGCGCAGAAACGCAAATGTTGTTTATTCAGATAACCACTTAAGTGGATATGGGCTTGTTATGATTTTGGATACGAAATCATCCTCTTCTTGCACCTGGCTTAGCAGAGCATAGGAGTAAGATAACCTCACTTGAGGGTCAACAGGCAGCAATTGGTGGACGGTTTCCACCTTATAACGGAACAGTTTTTGGTCTTTCACCAACTTTTGCTGCTGCTAATGCCAAATTGTGTGCATCGTTGTATCATCGATGTCTGTGCACTTTCTCGGACGTCCTCGGCCACAGCAATGATATTCTCGGTCGAACGCGCAATACGCGCACATTATGCGGAACGACGAATTTCTTGTTGCGTTAAAACGACAGTAACAACAATTCCGCATTCCTTAGGTGTGTATCGCTCCGTTGCTTGTTATCAATTAATTCTTTACCTGTCTACAACATAAACGTCCAGGCACAATGACAATTCACGCCATTTGCAAAAATTATGGCACATTCAGATTATGACATTACTTTTGCCTCACCATTTATAAAAGTCCTAACAGCAGGATTTCTTCACAACAAGAAAGGGGGTTTATAGGGCTTACGGGGATATTGGGAAATTCATCTCTTCTAACATGTGTGAAGTTCTACCAGCAGCAAGCAAAATAGTAAATTTTATAGTTTTCTTACTTCTATTGACCTCTTTGAAGTCCGACTGCTGTAGTGGCGTTGACCCTAAAGAAGGTTTCCTCTGCTGAAATGTCCATATCTTGTCTTATCTGAGCCGAGATTTGATATTGAGCAACTGGAATACGACCGTTGATGTTGTTTTATGCTGTTTCTCTTCTAATTTAAAGTGCGACTGGTTGTGGTGAAGTACATACATAACATATGTACATAATCATTCAGTTTTATATTTGTGAAACAATAACTTTTGGTTTCACCTTGTCAGTTAAAAATTTGAAAAGTTGCACCTGCTGGCCATTTCCAGTTGTTTTCCGGTTTTTGGATAATTAATGGCCAATGATGATATTGTTATTAAATTTGATGACTAGAACGCAAGAGGCTCTCTCCCGGTTTAAATCAAAGCCAACACAAGAAACAGAAAAATTACTTTTTTAACCATCATTTCGGAATGCAATGACGAAGTTCTGATACTGAAATAAACGGTGTTCAGAGGAAAATTTTCAATTTAAAAAAAAAAAACCACAGTGTTATTCTCATATTTTTATTATACAAAATGGAGTTTGACAATGCGAATTTTACGTTTTAAAAACAAAACATCGTCTAAATGCCGTCCATTCCTTTCAACACACTCTTGCAATTTGTGAACACACGAGAGCAAAGCATTGGTCCAATGACAGCAATTTCACATGGCGGATATTTTCTTGAAGGGCCTGAATTCTTCGGTTATTGTTGCTGTTAACTCTCGATTTAAAGTATCCTCATAAAAAAAGCGCACCGTATAAGGTCCGGTAACTGAGGTGCCCAGAGTATGTCTCCGTACTTCCTGATTAATTTATTAGGAAAAATTACCCTCAGCTTCTCCATTGAAACTCTAGCTGTGTGTGAAGTGGCCTCACCTTGCTGAAATTGTGTTCTCGTCGATTATTCGGCAATACACGTCAGCAGTGACAGTTTTACATTTGTTAAAAAATAAGAGCTAATAATCCCTCGGGCAAAAATTGCACGCCATACTGTCGTTTTTGGACAATGCAAACGTTGTACGTTGGTTGTCGGTGCACCAGTATGTCATGTTCTATTTTCCCATACAGCCATCGATATGGAAATATGCTTCGTCAACAAACAATACGTTCACAAGCGTTCGTGATGTTCGAAAACGTTCCAGCACTGTTCTCGTTTTTTATTCCAATACAGGCAGTAATCTTCCTTATCGATTTACGTGGATTGGTCATAAATTCGCGTCGAATTTTAACCACATGTTTTGACGTTGTTGCTGACGTTGATGGTCCGATTAACCTTTAACCGATGTCTCTTCTTATCTATACCACTCTTACTTTTCCTACTTAAATAACTGCCCACAAACAACTTTAGAATATGTGTCTATAACTTTAGAGCAAGTCAAAGATAAAATAATAAACCTCAAAGATGATTATTCCGCCGGCCCTGATGATCTTCCCCCTATATTTTTAAAGAAATGTGAAATGCACCTAGCCCAACCTCTTACAACTCTCTTTCAGCTTTCTATCACCCAGGGATTATTTCCCTCGACCTGGAAAACGTCATTTATTATTCCCCTACATAAAAAAGGCCGAAAAGATGATATTTCCAACTATCGACAAATTGCTAAGCTGTCCTGCATACCTAAGCTTTTCGAGAGCATTATTTATGATATAATGCTTTTCCATTGTAAGCCTATTGTTTCTCAAAACCAGCACGGATTTCTCAAAGGTAGATCTACGACCACCAACTTAACGGAATTCGTCTCAAGCACTTTATGTGCACTGGAATCTGGAAATGAAGTTGATGTGATTGCCACCGATTTCAGCAAAGCCTTTGATAGGATTTCACATGATATAATCCTTCTGAAATTAAAAGCTCTTGGTTTCCAAATAAACTTTATAACATGGGTTCAATCATATTTAAATGAAAGACAATACTATGTTTTATATAGGTCCATGATTTCTGACCCAATTAAAGCCTCCTCTGGTGTCCCTCAAGGCAGCCACCTTGGCCCCTTACTATTTATTCTGGCCATTAATGATGTTGATTGCATCATTAAAAATTCATACATATCTATTTACGCAGACGATATGAAAATCTTTAGATATATATCCTCTTCCTCAGACAGCCTACCACTGCAGGAAGATCTTGACAGATTTTGTACTTGGTGTCAGAAGAATTTTCTTGAGCTTAACGTCAATAAGTGTCAGGCTATAACGTATTCCCGTAAGCGGCCCCCTACTTCACCTCGCTGCTATCTAATCTTTCATCTGCCTGTTCCCTTAGTGAATGAGTTGCGTGATTTAGGTGTTATCTGTGATAAGGAACTCAATTTCCGTTCCCACATTGATAATATAATAAAGAAAGCCAACTCTGCCCTTGGCTTCATCAAGCGCTGGTCTAAGTAGTTTTCCAATCCTTATGTTACCAAATCTCTTTACATAACCTTTATTAGGCCTCTTCTTGAATATGCAAGCCAAGTTTGGTCACCCTACTACAGAACACACATCCTCCGGATAGAAGCTGTTCAACGCAGGTTTTTACGATTCGCTTTACGTGGACTTCCCTGGGATGATAGCCAAAACTTACCACCTTATACCGACCGGCTGAAACTTATAAATTTACAACCCCTTTCTATACGTCGAAAAGTTGCCGACATTCTCTTTATTCATCAAATTTTAGTTGGGAATATCGATTGTCCTTCTTTACTTCGACTTATTTCTTTTAATACCAACCCACGCAATCTTAGGTCTGTGCCACTTTTCCGGCTCAATCTTCACCGAACGAATTACGGACACTTGGAGCCAATGTCTAGAATGCTTCGTGAAGTTAACGATATTCTGCCTCTCTTCGATTACCATCTCACCAAACTCTCTCTTAAGAACACTCTTATTTCCACCTATGTCTCACATCCTAACTTTTTTTAACCGCTCCCACCCTTTAGTTTTTATCTTTAGTTTTAAGTGAAAATTGTTAGTTCTAAAAATAAGCTTGCAATAAGCAATAATAAATCTGTCCGGGGTTGACCCGGGCCGCAAATCAAATCAAATATACCTTCGAATCTACGACCAGAGCAGTTGCGTGCTCGGCCCAGCTCTTAATCGTATAAAACGCACGAACCAACGAATCACCGCATTTTAAATATTGTTCAATCGCGAATCTCTCGCTTAGTTCACGAGTAATTTTATTTGAACTTGTAAATTTTCCGCTGGACACCCTATACTCTACCAATGAAAAAGTATCAGCAAAAAAGCGTAGGTTCCTCTGTGTACAAAATGACAAGACTAACTTGAGTTTGAGTTTTTCCTATTATCCCGAAGTTTAGCCTATTTCCTATTTCTGCAAAACCTATTTGTGACTATAATTTTTAATCTTATTTTTGAAAGTCAAAATCGATAAAATCGAATTTGAAATAGGAACAAAATTCATTTATGTTATGACCTCTAATTATTAAATCAAAGTGATCTCAAAAGATCTAATAAGTGAATATTTAAAGGCTGAAGTTAGTGAGTTATGCTCGTAGATGAACTGTCTAGACTTTGAATGAAATATAAATATCTTAATCTGTTGTCAAATATACATATGTAACATACATATTTGCTTTAATTTCTGAAATCTGCAATTAGCATACATATGAATATGAGTCGGTAGTAATTAACTTTAAGTAACGAACAAATAGTTTCGTATAGTGTTTTTTTTCCCGCGAATTAGGCATGAGTAGGTATCCATTTAAGGGTCATCTAATTCTGCTTTAATTTACTTTTCATCTGGGGCAAGGTAAAAACAAAGGCTAGCTTTTACTTTCTAAAATAAGAAAATATAAATGTGTCAGAAGATTTTCACTTTTGCAGTTTAAAAATTAAATATCTCTTCACCGCTACTATGATAATGCGTTTTGAGTAAAAGATATTTTAATTAGATTCTCTTTGAATTCATCTCAATCCGTTTGTTAGGTTGAATTTGTCACTTATTTTAAATTAATTAATGCATGATGTTTTCACATTTTTTTATCACATAAAATGTGTGATTTAAAACATCTTATTTTGCTAGGGCATTTTTATTCACATGAATTAATCTTGTGTGTTAAATGAAATGTGTCTAACTAAGATGATAAGCTAAAAATGATGATGAAAAGATATTTTATTGATTGAGATTAAGATATACTCGTATTATGAAAAGACGAATGCCATGAAATCTGTTAATTTGAAACCAATTTTTATAGATTTTGTATGTCCGCACTTTCAAATCAATTTCATGGAGTTATGTGTCCAGAGGTTATAGGGCTTCTTTACATTTGTGTGACGGTTAGTATTATATAATATTTAAAAACAAATAAATTTTAGGTTTAGACTTAATTATGTTCGTCGATGATAGATCCGATATTTACAATCTTCAGATCGATATGATAATTTTATAATTTGTAAAATCCGGGATTTTACGACGGGGTACTATGCCCATGTGGCGTTTTTTGTTAACAGCACGCGGTGTACCGAGTTTCCATGTAATTTTTTGCTAATGGTGGGTTCTGTTCCATTCCGTTCTACAGGTTTTACTGCAGTGTGAAATTCCTACCGACTCCTTTAGTTCAAAGCCTTGCCTTGCGATATAGTTTTGGGTGACAGGCTTTCATGTTTTACGCGGCCATTTCCATATGCAATTACTTTTCGGTTCTCCGGCTCTTGGTTTGTTTGAGTTCGATTCAGTTCATGCTATTCTAACCATTTGTTCTCGGGCTATAGGAACTTCGGTGTCACTATCTTGCACTCACTCGGATTTGTGATATCCAATTAGATCAGATAGAGAGGGGACGTGGAACTGTGTACTCTTATGATTGTGGCCAGGTTAGCTCACATATGATACCTGTATTTTCAATAAATTCGGCTATATCTTGTGAGCTGGCAGTGATATCTTCTGCCTTAAGGTATGGCTTATCTAGAAATCGTAGCCGTATTCTGCTTAGGCAGTTACAGTGACTAAAGATTTGCTCGGTTGTTTCTTCTTCCTCGTTGCACATGCGACAGGTGTTGTCACGTGCTACTCACATAGTCATAAGGTGTTTCTGGCCACAGCAGTGACCGGTTAGGAATCTAGTTACTGCCTGTGTCTGACCCGTAGAAAGCTGTTGAAGTCGTTTGTTCTTTTGAAGGAATGGGGTGGTAAAAAGTTTTTGGCTTGCCTATTACCTTCAGTTTCCGTCCAGTAACGGAGTGCCTTAGTTTATGTAGATTTTCATGTAGCTAATTGATAACCAGTGTGATTTGTGATTTGACATCACTCGATTAATTTGCAGATTAACTGTAAACTATTTCAGGCCTGGGAAGCTAATACATATTACCACGTTTTTTTTACAAGATTGAGCCCAAAGTGCTTGAAAGAGTGACCCAAAATCGGACATACATAATACGCACCGTCAAAAACCGCCAAGGAAGCCACACATAATGTTATGAACAATTCTTCATATTGAATGACGATATTTCATTTAAAATCAATTTCTGTTATTATTGCTTTGAAAAGATGTCTATATGTCTCACTTTCGTGAGGAACACTCGTTTTCAAAAGAGTGTGTTACACCTGCACAGACAGTCGGCTGTAAAAGCATAAGTAAAGTTGGCCATATGGTTAAGTTCGCGGTTCATATATGTTTTGAGACCGGACCTGATAGTGGTGTCAGATCCTTACTCATTAAAATACATATCTCGACTAAAACTACGTTATCTTAATAAATGCTGGTAGCAAGTTCAAAATACATTTAGCATGAGTATTGTTATAAAAGTCTCCTGGGATAACTCTTATGGAGAAGTTCAATTTCAACACCTGTAGTGTGGTTTCCAAGTGTTTTTTTTTACCGGCGAGGACAGGTGAAAATCTTCCATCAGATACTATGAGGATCGCAAGCGCATTCTCATAGTGGTGTGAGATTCTTACTCACTAAAAACACCTCCTTTCGATAATTATATGTAATGCCGCAACTAAGTGAAAGTTCAAGCAGCTTTTTCATCACAATATAAGCTCGTTTGCTAGGTGACTTTCCATTGAAAGATCCTACAAGTTCCACTTTTTTAGCACGGTTTCAATTTGTTGTGCCAGATCCAGAGGTTTAGTTATTTGAAGAAGACGCAATAAATTTTGTTCGTCCAGAAATTCTAGGACTGCATTATTACGAGTAATATGCTGTTTAACCGGATCTTGTTTTGTTGCGAAGGTTCTTGCTTCATCTTCGACGAAAGTAACTCCAAGGTCACGATGCAGGTCATTATTTCTTATAAACCACGGGGTATGTACAATTTCTCTTAGTACTTTATTTTCAAAAGTTTGTAAAATACTAATATTTGTTTACTAGGTACAGCCCCAGAGTTGTATTCCATAAGTCCACACCGATTTTAGCACCTGTTTATATCAAAGCAGGTTGTTTTTTACGCTAAGCTTGGAATATTTACCAAGTAGCCAGTACATTTCTCTATATTTAGTTTCTAGTTCTTTACATTTTTTTCTCCATTTGAGCTATGCATCGGGTGTCATGCCCAAATATTTAGCCTCATTAGCAAACGGAATACAGACCGAGTTTATGTGGATGGGCGGGTGACTTATTTTTCTGTAAGTGATGTTTACTTGCACAGATTTGGTCTCGTTGAGAGCTATTCGCCATATCTTTGTCCAGTCATATACTTTATTTAGAGCGCTTTGCAGTTTCGCCGTTGATTCTTCTATTGTCTTTCCGACAGCTGAAATGGCAGTGTCGCCGGCAAAGGTGGCAAGAAGAGTCCCCTCGACTTGTGGTATATTTCTTGTATATAAGAGATACAGGAGTGGACCGGGCATACTTCCTTGCGGTACACTGGCAAATATATCTTTAAACTGCAATACATCATGTCCGTATCTAACACGAAAAATTCTATTTTCAAGATACTTAGTCAATTGCAAAATTTTCCGTAATTTTACAATAACTTAAAACTTTCCTGCCAAACCTTGTCAAAGGCTTGTGAGACGTCAAGAAATACGCTTAAGCAAATCTTTTTCTCTTCTAGGGCTTTTTCAATTATGTCGGTAATTCTATGCACCTGTTCAATAGTTGACTGCTTAATCCGAAATCCAAACTGATGGTTGGGGATAAGATTTTTGTCTTCTATAATTGGCAATAAACGCTTGAGCAGGATCCTTTCAAAATTTTTTGACGGAATCGGAACCAGAGTAATCGGTCTATACGACTTTTTATCAATTGGAGGTTTACCTGTTTTAGTACCGTGATTACTTCTGCAACTTTCCATTGTCACGGAACGTATTCTATGTAAAAGCTTAGTGGGTGCTTTTAAGGGCAGCATTTTAAGGACTTCTCCGGTTATCAGGTCTAACCCGGGAGCTTTTTTCGGTTTTAAGTTCATTATAATATTTCTTAATTCAGCAAAAGTTGCGTTTGCTATTGCAAAGTTATCAGACACCCTTTCTGATATACTAGTATATTGTACTAGTGTTTGCCCTGGCTTAAAAGTTTCTTCTATATAATTCGAAGAGCTCCACTTTCTCCTTATACTCCTTCGCCCATTCGTTGTTATCGCTGTTGGGCTTTTGGACCTTTTGAAACCTTTAAATGCTTTCCAAAGCGAGTAATTGGTTTCTTTTAAAGCCGTCAAACGTATTTACTACGCAATTTTTGTGATTTTTTATAGTCCCCTTGAGCAGATTACATAGTTTATTTAGACGTCTTTTATCCTGCGGAGCTCGAGTAAATTACCATTTCTTGTGTGGTTTCCTCTTTTCCCTTAGCATTTCTTTTATCTCTGGCGAGTAATTTGTGCTATTTTTTGCCGTTTTTTGTAGTTGATGAGGTGTGTTGTTCCATGCGGCACATTGAACGATTTCTACGAAGGAGTCAACTTCGATTTCTAGTTCAAGCGGTGATCTTATTGAGACGTTTAGTTCAACGTTATCTTCGATTTCTTTTCTGAATCCTTCCCAATTGGTATTTCTTCCAGTTAGTCGAAGCGGTTTTTGTTTTTTAATGAGCCGTTCACTCATTGTCAGTATGACTGGAGAATGGTGGGAGGAAAGATCGAAGCCTTCACCAACTTTTATGCAATTGTTAGAAATTCCTTTAAAAACTAAAAAAATCTACAAGATCGGGTATTTTCATTGTGTCTGTCGGTCAATAAGCCGGCTTACCCGTCGAATAGAAGTCACAGTTGTGTTCTATACCAGCTTCATTGACCATAGAAGATGGGAAACACATCTTGTGCCCCAAAAAGTGTGTTCAGCATTAAATTCACCGCCAATTATAAAAGCAGATTCAAGAGAAATAAATATATTCTTGTGACCTTGGATCGCAGACGGAACTAAATGGCTGAACTGGTAAAGGAATTGCGTTCGGTTTTTACGCGTACGGCAATTAGTTGCACCGGCTCGAGCTCTTCAGTATGCTCGATCAACTCTTTGATATATGAATAAGGAGGATCCGCCTCTAGTATTTCCCGATGGGTGATACGCGTAGTAATCCTTAAAACCCCTCATTTTTGGGCGCGACCCATTTTTCAAGTGGGCTTCGGAAATTAAACAAACGTCAATATCATTGATACTAAGGAATAACTCTAATTCATTGAGTTTGTCTAAAACGCCATTAGCGTTCAAAGTAAGTGATTTTAGTTGTCCTTTCTTTATTTTTTCGGGTAAGTTCGTTTTTTACTGAAGCTATTCTCAATCTTTGTTAATAAGTTCATATACTTTGTTTTGCTGCTCAAGTTTCGCGAGTATAGTGGAAAATACTTGAGACGCAGAATCCCCTGATTCATCGGCCCTTTTAAAATTTAGTTTTGTGGCTTGGGCATATGTTACGAGTAGATTGCCCGATAGTTTACGTGTAGCGCTTGGCGG
This sequence comes from Volucella zonaria, assembly GCA_963966105.1. NCBI lineage: Eukaryota > Metazoa > Arthropoda > Insecta > Diptera > Syrphidae > Volucella > Volucella zonaria. The sequence continues at coordinate 13,038,624 of OZ014534.1, forward strand.
TCTTCCTTCAGATATTTTCGCCTTAATGTTTTTAATAACAGAGGCATTTGGTTTTTCTTTTGTTTCTGTTGCGTTATGGAGTCTTTGCAGGCACAGTTTTTGAGTGTACGTTTTGCGCCTTGAGCAACTTATCTCGTCTGTTTTGCAGCACTCTGGCTAGTTCACATCCTCGGAAATTAGGTACATGTTTCCATTTACAGTTAACACAGATCGCAGGTCTTTGTCTGCTTACAATTGAATCTCTGCTGAATCCTTTGACTCGCAATTCACTACCGACAACACGTATTGGCCTTTCGCATTTATTCTCGAAAGTGTACCATTGGATTTTTTCCGTATTTAACTTTTGAGACAGTAGGCGATAGTTGTCAACGCCCTTGACGTTAACTTTCCATACGTTGTTGTTGCGCGATGTTACTGTATAGTCAGAACGCGGCAACGTCTTCATAATGTTTTGCAGTTTTTTGAAATCTGCAATTCCAGTTACGTGCATTGGCGGAGGTGGTCGTTGTTTATTTCTCTGGTTTATATCGGGAACTGTTTCTATTTTGCAAAATCCAATCGGTTTCGTGACCTAAGACTTCGTCGTCTGTTACGTACATTTTTTTGATCGACTCAACAAACACTTAGATCTTGTCTTTAGCTTTGAGTTTTGCCAACTTTTTTCTAAGCTCCTCGCAGATCGCTACCATTTTGGTTAATCTGGATCGAAGTTCGATATTTTCGTCCTTCAGGCTATTTTCTTTCACTGACGTCCATTGTTCTTGTGGCGACGTTTTCGGTGTAGTTGGACTTCTTATTTTTATTTCCTTTGTGTGAGATCTAGGTGGAGGAGATCTCAAAACCCGCAAACTCTTTTCGAACGGGTTTATAAGATGCAATAATTGGCTCACCCCAAAATCCATCGAGTCGACCTCTAAAGAGGCCTGGGGTATTATTACCTTTGGTTTTGTTCATTGCATTTTTTTTTGTATACTCCACGTGCTCGGTATATAGAGAGTGGATTTTAGTCGCCTTTTACGACAGGCATGCCTACCTCGGGTATATTCTAACCCCTACCCGAAGGGGGTAATGACAATAAATTTAATAGTGAGTTACTGCTGACCCTTAATTATTGGTAGAAGAATCGCATTTATCAATCGCAATAAAATATAGTACTTAGTACTCGTATAAATGTTTTTCAGAATTGAGACAACTTTTTCAGATCATCGATAGTTACAGTCTATGGCGCATTCTAATTGCATGAATAAATCACAATGGTTGACAAACGTGTTACTATATTGTGTTAATACTGACTTTATTTATTTCTTATCTTCTTAATCTGAAATTTGACATGTTGGTCATAACCGGAACTATGTAATATAAAATTAAATAATATTCTGAATATTTGAAGTTTTTTAATAATTTAGAAATTTTTTTTGCACTATTCATTTATCTAATGGTAGCTTTTGTTAACAAACCCTGAAAGATCTACCAGTTTCCGGTTTCTATCTATTGCTAATCAAATTTTAATCAGTGGCTTCTCAAAATAGACACTTAATCACATTCAAATATTTAAATAGAATCCAATGATTCACCCTTTGTTTTTATTTTTCAGACATACGAGGGAAACACAATGACGTATGCTGAAAACGAACGCTCAGACCACAGATTTACACCGAAATCCAAAATCATTAATGATGGTGGTGATGAAAGCCAGGTGTATAAGGCGCGAACTAGCAGCGCAGTTCTGGCAGAACAACTGAGAAGTCAACAGTCTCCGGGTTCTAATCTTGAACCTCAAAATTTTAAGACGAATCGAGCTAGTGAACGCGTACACCCAGCTTCCGAGGACGCAGGTAGTATCCACGAATCGAAAAATAATCCAAGACAGTCGCAAAAAGCGGGTGAGGGGGGAATTTATATTATAAGTGGAAAGAACACCGACAGCAATACGAGCACAATGGAACGTAAAAATCATATAGCTTCTCAGAATACTGCAAGTTATTCATCGGCTACCGGTATGTCATCTGTGTCATCAGCCAATGGGATTGGCAGCGAGAGTAGTCATACCACAAACGACGTGATATCGGAATGCCAAAGTAACTACGCTGGTAACGAGGTGGCTAATGAAGATTTTCATTTTGTAACAACAGCGGATTCATCTGCATCGAAACATCTTTCCAGTAGTGGAAGCTTCAATCTTAAAACTAATTCGACGGCGAAACTATTGCCGACAGGAGATGAAGAATCAAATACACAGGTGAGTGATTTTATAATATTTACGAGTATAATAGTTCTACGATTTAATGAATGAACTTGGAATTCGAAACCGAGAATGGAAACGTTTTTGTATGGTAATATTCTATTCTTATGAGAGTAGTGCTTTGAATAAATAACTTACTTCGATTGCAACAAGTCGTTAGACAGCCCTGCTTCTGCAGAAGAAATATCTTGTTATTTGTGCAAAAAATTATCAACTTCGATTTTCGCCAATATTATTATAAAACGTTCACCTAACTTCTGAAGTTGGGTTAATTTCAGAACTTTTAGCTCGAGTTTGGTCTTCCATACTACGGGTACATGATTCGTTCTCTATAATTAAAAATTTGAATTTAATTTCATTGTATGTGGCAAGCATAGTTAGGATTTGACAAGGAATGCTGAGGTTTTGTAATAGAGAATTCTTCTGGGTATTCCGGAAAAAAGTGCAAATTGAGGGTGTTTGGTCTTATCTTTTTTAAATCCAATCCCTTAAAAGCAGCTTGGACTTATCGTTTTTGGTTTGAATTTAAAGAAAGTAGGAATTTTAATAAAGATTGAGGTTTAGAGGAGTTCGAATACAATTTGAATCGAATGAAATCCATTTGCATGACTCTTAATATTCCATACTTTTTATATTAATTATAAATTACAAAAAAATATCATCATTGGGAAACCTAATGGTTTCGGTTTTATCTATATTACGTAGGGGAACATCGAATACTTGGAGCTTTAGATAAGAGCAAGACTTATACGAATATAAGAACCTGTTTGCGTTAGAAAATTTGCAAAGGCTTATTAATGTTGAACTCTGTTTTATACATCATGTCCCATGTGTTGGACAATCTTGCATGCACTAAGTGCCAAAGATTTTAGAAATGGCGTCGGGTTTGACATTTGTAAAGCAAACAGAATTACAATTTGTGTGAATAAGCGATGGAATGCTATATTCCTGAAGAACGCGGAATAATTGTCACGATGCTTTCGATGAACAATTCGTGAATGATTTTGCCGTAATGTGCATTTCCTTTTCCTGTGCCTGTATCTGTATCGTATCTCTCAATCGGCCGAGAATATCGCTGCCATGGCTGAAGATGTCGCACAGCCTCCGCCGATATCGACCAGACGACGCACGGACAGTCGCTCATCTTGATTTGTTTGTTTACAAAAATCATAACTCTGAAACGAATAAAGATATCGAGACAGTCTTTATTTTGCTTAAAGAAAATTCCCAAGGCTATGAAATTAGTGAAAATTGAGAAACATATGTTACAGGGTGTTTCAGAATCTTCTGCTGAAATAGGACTTTCTCACCACATGAGATGAACATAATAAATTAATTTAAAAATATTCAAAAGTTCATGATTGAAAAAATAACAGTGTATCTAAAAGCTAATCCGAGCAAAACAGTGGTAAATTAAAGTAAACGAACAATTTTTTAAATGTTTTTGTTTTGGTGTAATCAAAAGAGTATTTTTTTTCATTTTGTGGCACATCAGACTATATATTTTAGTAATTCATTTCAAGTCAAACAGTGGAGAAAAAAGTAAACGTATGAAAAATTTAAATAAAACAAAAAACCGGGGGAAATGTCTAATAAACTTATCATTTTTGGAGAAATATTTTGCTTTGAGATTTTTTTCGGTTCTGACATGCCTTAACGAAGAAATGCGTGGGTCCGATGAGGTTACAAGAATGTTGACAATGTCTTCATTCTGCCGCATCCTTGAAACCTTGCACATATTTTGAAATCTATATTTCTTGTAGTCCTTATTTTTGGATGGCAGAGCTTCTTCAGACAATTCTCCAAGTGGTAACGATTGATACTCGATTATATTTTGACTATGAGTAGGTGTGAATTGTTGTTCGGGATATTTCTCCCCAAACTTGGCAGTGTTAACCTTCAAAACATTAGGTATTATTTCAACCCTCGTTATTACCTCTCTATTGACCCCAATTATACGGGCTGTTACCTCTGATTCTTGAAAAAATCTCCTCGAAATATTTCCATCATTGGTATTTCCAAATCTTTGTTTTGGTTTATCGATATCGAACCCAATCTCATCTCGAAAATGATTTTGGATCTCTTGTTTTCGTATTTTTTCTGACTCCTTCATTGTAGATTGTAGGCACCTTGGCCAGATGATCCATCACATCACAGCCCCACTTATTTTGAAATGTAAGAATTCTTGGAAGTGTAATAAATTCCCCTTCACTTTTGCTTTCTAAAAGCCGCCTTGCAATATAATCACTGATATGATGTATCACTCTGGCCGATATTTACGCGATTTCGTAATTTCCTGGAACCGCCTCTTTTTTGGCTACTGTTATAATTCTGGAGGAACATCTACGTTGTGTTTTCTCAATGTACTCGTACTTCTCAAAATCTTACATTTTTCTTTTGAGAGACCCAAATCCATAAATAAGGCCAATGCATTATTACTATTATAGTATACTTGATAGCATCATTTTGTGGATTAGAAATGCTTTATTTTATATTTTCGACTCGCAGTAGATTTGCGGCAGAGACTGCCTTCATCTTTTCGTGACCCTTATTATACTTTATTGGTAATCGATTAGAAAGATCTTCAGTGGCTATGTTTTCGATAGCATTTATTGTTTTTGTTTTTTTCTGAACGTCGAGCACGAGGTTATTTATTTTGATGGCTTTGATGATATGAATAAAATTTTCCAACCATTCCCTGTTCTTTTCGAAATTCCTTCTCGATCCATTTTTTTATTGAAGATGCGCACAAAGTGATGACAACTTTTTTTTTTTTAAATTTTGGACACCTTTTCTTGACCTTGACAAATTTTCATCAGACAGTTGGTAATCATTTTTGGCGGCACACATCAACTCTTTTTCTTCCATACGTTGACAAAAATTTCAAAGAAATTGTTGTATAAAATATCCATTTTTACTTTTTAGCTAATATTTTCTAATAGAATCTTTCGCTCGTTTAATTGACTTTAACTGATCTTTTTATACAGCGCTGTGAAAAATTGTATATCCAAATCCAAATTGTCGTTTTTCTTGTAATGAGTTATAAACATTTATTATTGGTTTTGTACCAAAATATTGCCAAACGATACCAATTAATTAGCTCAATACGATTATATAAGGATATATAGCCATGAATTTTTACAAAATACACTCTTGATTGATTGCTGTCTTGATTTAATGACTCGTGTATAGCTGCAATATTCTCTTCAGCATTACGTTGTCTCACTGACAAGGCAACATTACTATATATAGTGAATTAATTGATTCGCTTAAACGCTCAACTGTTCGCTTATCGGGGGGATTACGACTATCGTCGTAAATTTGTATGTTTTATAAACGTTGTTGAAGCGTTTACCTTTCCATCATTAAATAATAGTCAATATGGAACACATATATGACATCTGTCAAAAGATGGTGCACACGAATTCAAAGAATCACTATTAGGAAAATGGGGCGCATCTAATACAAAACTCGAATCGAATTGTTTGTGCCAGAGATCGATTATTCAAGGTATCATATGTACTGATACGTATTTGAACAAAATCGATTAGACACCATTATAGATGTAATGACCGGTAAAAGTTTCAAATAAAAAAAATGTATTACGCTAACCGAAAACCGATATATTGCATGCCTCAGAAAACGAGGAGCGAAATATCCGAAACAGAATTCGTTATTTTCATTTACAAGCGTAGAAAATCTCGCAATAAAATAAGCATGCAGTTACGATTTTGTTAACAAATTAATACTTATTTTAGATATTCTATAAATAAGCGACCGATTAAAAACCGTTAAATTGGTAGTTCCAAATCTAGTGTCAATCGGATATCAATGTGTGTTAGCAAATGATAAATAGTCACCTAAATTCAGAGATGGTGTAATATCGCATCAAAATAAAATTCCAAATGAAGAAAAATATATATTTATTATCAAAAGATAATACCAGCATTGGCTATACATACAGTATTGTGCAAAACCTAAGCAACCATCTGGAATCGACATTTCACAGCAAACTTTTTAAACTTTCTACACCAAATAAAAACAAATGAATATCGAATGATGTATATAGGAGTATGTTTTGAAATTCATAACTTTATAAGAAAATAGTAACACTTGAACATTTAAAAAAACCCGGAAATCAAAAATATAGCCAAATTCTACTGTTGAAAACCTAAGCAACTTTTTTAGTATTTGGTGTAATATCCCTTATTTTGAATAACTTCGGCGCAACGAAGCAATTAGCTTTGAAATTGTAGACTGGGATATATTTTCCCACTCACTTATCAAAGCATTGTACAGCTCTATCTTGTTGGAAAAACGTTGTCCAGTGACCCGTCTTTTAAAAATAAGAAACATATTTTCGATGGGATTCAAGTCGGGTGATTGGGCCGGCCAATCAAGGGCTTGAATCCGACTATCCTTATCCACTCCTTTACCAACTTCGATGACTGTTTCGTATCGTGTTATCCTGTTGAAACACCCAACAAAGTGGCATTTCCCACTATGCATAGGGTGCATTACTGATTCTACAAGCGATTTGTACTTGAATCGGTCAATAATTTTGTCGATTTCGTGGAAACTACCACCACCATGCTTAACAGCGAGTGTTCAGAATCTAGGATTAAGTCGTTGGCCTTTATACTGTCTGACATGACAAATTCCAGCAGAATTAAATAAATTGAACTTAGACGTATCGCTGAAAAGAACTGTTTTCCATTTTTCAGGGGTCCAGTGTTGATATTTTCTTGCAAAATTAAGCTTAATATGAAAAAAGTTAAGTTTTAATTATGTTTAAATGATTTAATTGCACAACCTGTTCTTTGAATGTCTTTTTGGGAGCATCGGTTTTTTGCACGGCCTATAACTTCGAAGATTATTTTCAATAAAACGTCTACGTACCGTCCTAGCATCAACGTTTAAACTTCATTTGAACTTATAAATGGTTGTTTTTCAATTACACCACAAATGTTTCTATCAGTTCGACTTGTTGTCTTACGCGGCCTACCACCGAAATTTAAATTTTCAACGACTCCCGTTGCATGATGTATTTTTATTAGACGTGAAATAATGGATTACTAATTTTATATTTTTTTAGCTAATGTTGCCTGAGAGTCTCCAAACTTTAATCTTTAGTTTAAGACAGGGGGAGTATCTTTGTCGCGACATTATTAAATTTCATCAATTACGCATCTAAGACATATAACATTTTATGTGTGACCTGACTGGAGAAGTACTGTCAGCTCTGTGCTTAGGTTTTGCACAACTAAATTTGGCTGTTGTTTTTATTTTCGTGTTTTTTTTTTAATTCTGAAGTACTATTATTTTCTCAAAAAGTTATAAATTTCAAAATATACTCTTATATACATCATTCCATTTTCATTTCTTTTTATTTGTTGTGGCAGGAAGTTTAAAAAATGTACTGTGAAATGTCGATTCCAGATGGTTGCTTAGGTTTTGCACAATACTGTATCTTAAAAAAGAACTTCCATGAATAAGACCAAATTAGCAAAGTTGTACAAATAATAAATATTGCCATTTTGTTCAATGAAACTATGATCAAATGCTTTTTTGTCGCCCTGAAAAAGCTAAGATGACACGAGAAACTGTAACGCCTACCGATCGGTGATGCTAATGTGACATACAATTAAGTTTTATAATGGTATCTTAGAGAGTAAATTGTAATAAAATAATTAATATTCACGGCAGTCAACGTGGCAGTGTGGGGCAAATCGGTGTACGATGCGGTTCGAAGCAAATTATGACAGAGAAACATCGCGACGTCTCGAAATACTCTTTTCTTCGATCTGAAGATTGGCTTTGATATGGTCTCAAGAGATATTATGGTACTAAATGTGAAATATAATATGTATACGTAACATTTGTATGCAATATCTAACATTTGTATGCAAATCTATTCCAGAGAAAATTTTTTTTCTTTTTTGAGATTTATTGTGGCAGAAATATTTACAATTAACAAAATGCGGTGAACTCTCGATAATTCAAACCCCCATAATTCGAAGACCTCTATAAATGGAAGCATTTTCTCAGTCCCATGAAAGACCTCTGTTAATCGAAGAAAATCTACGCAATTTGTCCCTTTCGTTAACTCGAATCTACTGTTGTGTAAAATAACCTGGAAACCTCTATAATTCTAAAATGATGGCTAAATTATAGAGGTACTATAATTCGAAGTCAAGTATACTCGTATGAGAGTACGAGATACAAGACATTTTTTCTCAATTTTTTTTTTTATTTTTCCACATAGTCTCCTTGTAACTCTACACACTTCTCCCAGCGATGCTTCCATCTCTTTAACCCGTCCAAATAGTACTTGGCGTTTTTCTCTGCAAAATAATTGTTCACGAATGTGATTGCCTCCTCATTTGATGAAAATCTCTGTCCTCCGAGCCCAATTTTTAGATGAGGGAACAAAAAGAAGTCGCTTGGGACTAGATCTGGTGAATAAGGTGGATGGTCAAGCAGTTCAAACCGTAACTCATGGATTTTCGCCATGGCAACCGCTGAGGTGTGAGACGGCGCGTTGTCTTGGTGAAGCAGGATTTTCTTTTTCTGTAAATGTGGCCGTTTTTCCGCAATTTCTGCCTTCAACTTGGCAAGTAATAATGCGTACTATGCTCCTGTAATGGTTTTTCCTTTTTGAAGATAATCGATTAAGATAACTCCTTTACTATCCCAAAAAACAGTCGCCATCACTTTCCCAGTCGAAATAACAGTTTTTGCTTTTTTTGGAGCCGGCTCGCCCAAAACTCGGATTTATTACGTCTAAACTGCGCCAGCAGAGCGTTGGAAATGTACATTCAAACACGTTTTTGGCCTAACGTAAGCAAACGCGGTACCCAACGAGCGGACAGCTTTCTGATGCTTAAATCTTGATTTAATATGTAACAAACACGTTCTTTGGACATTTTCATAACCTCTACTATCTCTGTCGCTTTAATTCGGCGTTCGTCTAACACCATTTGGTGAACTTTAGCAATGTTATCGTCAGTGGTTGCAGTTTTTGGACGTCCCGAACGTTAATCATCTCCCAAGCTTTTACGGCCACGTTTAAATTCAGCTGCCAAAATTTCACTGTGGTAGATGATGGTGCAGAGTCCCCATACAAAGAGTCCAACTGATTTTTGATTTGCGTAGGCGTATTGCCTTTCAAAAACAAGAATTTAATAATAGTTCGATACTCAATTTTTTTCATTTTCACAAAAAAACACTCACGTCGACTCACTCAAACGACGGTCAACTAAAAACAGCGCGTCCAAAATGACTGAAACTTCGGTAAGTAACTGTCAAAAGATGCACAACTACTATTCACTAGCTTTTATTGACGAGTGCCACTATCTTTACGTACGACAACCCTCGTATTTAAAGCAGATTGAAGATTAGTTTCAATGTTGGAACAATTGCATCCGACGAATAGATACAAATATCATCAGCAAATAAAGCAATATTGCAGTTAATCAAAGAGGGGAAATCAGAGGTATATAGATTAAATAAGACTGGCCCAAGAACTGACGCTTGTGGGACACCTGCATTAATCAGTTTATTGTCTGCGAGGGTTTGATTTAAGGACACGATAAAACTTCGAATAGATAGAAAAGATTCAACAATTTTTATAAGGTATAACGGAAAATTGAAACTCTGAAGCTTGTGAGATACCAAACGGTATCGAACCCTTTTTCTACGACCAAAATTATCATGCCAGTACTTAAGCCTCTAGCAAGATTACTTTTGATATGTTTTGTTATACGATCCACTTGGTGAGTAGTGCTATTCAAAGCTCTAAACCCAAATTGCTCTTTCAGTAATATTTCGTTATCGTCAACGAAGGATATAGTAATTCTTTTTTTGATAATCTTCTCCAGGCACTTACTAAGGGAGCTCAGCAGACTTATTGGCCTGTAACTAGAGGGCAAGTTTGCACTTTTGCCAGGTTTCAAAATTGGAATTATCTTGGAAGTTTTCCAGTTTTTCGGGAAGTATCCCAGCTTAAGACAGCCATTGAAAGTATTTACCAAATATTTAGGAGAAGAATCTGGAAGATTTTTAAGAAACACGTTTTTGATGGTATCTAAGCCGGATGACATTCTGGTTTTTAAATTTTGTATAGTATCCTTTAGTTCATTTATGGATATTACATAGATTGACATTTCTTATCAGTGGATGCGACCTAATGAAGTCGACTGATTGCTCAACGGAGGATGTTATGTGCGTGTCTGGTGTAACATGACTAGAATTTAAGTGAATATTTGCAAAATTATTTGCTAAAGCGTTAGCTCTTTTCAACCAAGAATGTAACACAGAGTAATAATGTTCCAGAATGGTTTGCTACCTTCCTCTAACCCTTGGAGTCTATCGCTCCATGATTGGTTTCTAAAATTTGTGATTGCATATTTTAGTAAAGAATTCATTTTTTTCGTTTCCATCTGGATCTACAAGCACGAGTATTTCTTGACTTTATTATGTCAAGAATGAAATGCGGAAGGATAAATGATTTATGGTATTTCTAGAAACCATTTTTTTTGAACTGACTGATCAATGCTTTCAATAATGGCAGTCGGGAAAGTGTTTATATTTTGAGGAACTAAAAACTGACTAGTATTTTGGTCTAATGTGTTTTCCAGTTTTGCCCGCATTAGCCTTCTGAATAACTTCCAGTTAGCATTTTCGAGATCAAAAAATTGGCTTGTGCAAGGAACTGGAGATAGAATTGCACTACATTGCACGGGTAGATGGTCGGAACTAAGTTCATTAAGAGTTCTAGGCTCGGTAAAAAGATCAGGTATGTTTGTTAAATTGCAGTGAAATAAATTAAACAAAAAAATGTTTATATTATTCAAATACGAGTAATCCCATCGACAATGTAACCAAATGAGTTTTCTGCTTCCATTTGTATTGTAGTAACAGTTGCAGAGGAGTGAGAGATTCCAGCTCTATATAATCTTGCAAATGTCCTTTTTGCTTTTGCAATTTGCATTTCAATTGTAAACTTTTATCAACTAGGGATTGTATTTATAGTAATATGTATAATTCACCTTGAAGAAACTGCAATTGGCAAAATAATTGAGATGAATTTAAACTGTCTAATAGCTCCTCATTGACATTGCTAATTGCATAGTCGTAAGTCCATGTGCAGTAGATAAACATATTGTATGTATATATTGTTATTCAATCTGTGGTAATAAAACTCTAGGCATGGCAGAGTATGGATTAATGCATGTATAATTGTTAGTGCTCACGTCATCGTAATAAAAAAAAGAACCATTGTTTCCGGAAGACACAAACTTCAAGTTTAGACTTGCGGTACGAGTATTACGTTATGTGGCATTGATTGCATCCGTCTCGTCATCCATCTTCACTGGCAGTATCTAATTGATACTGTATGGGTATAGTTTTGTTTATAGCGTGTGGTTTTGGTGGTTAAATTGGTTACATATTGAACCATTCGATATGAGGAACTTGAGAAAAATTTTAATCGTAGTATCGTTTAGAATTTTGTTAAGTACGAGTAGCAGAAGAAGTATTATTCTTTTTAGACTCAACTTTGCTGTGACCTTATACGTATAATTGAGTTGAATGACATACAATCAAACGCCAAGAGCGATTACAACACAAAGTATGACTCACCCTGCAAGTGGGGTTCAAGTAGTCTGCTGGCTACTGAAGTGTTTCATTAAGACGGATTATCACATGGTTCCGCGCAATCAGAGTCAATAGCATCTTTTAATTTGGTCACACAATAGAATAATAGTCGGACTTTTACTCAGGCTATGCATACTTGTAGATAGATCCACAGCGAAAGATTCGTACCCACGCTAATTTCGCACGATTTTTATTACACTTGTGAAATAACGTGGTAACGAATGTCTGTTCAGTTGCTTGAAGGAAGCTAAAAATTGTTGTTTGCTTTGCATTGTAATGTAAATTGGCACCTTCCCGAATAGACTTGAATATATTTTACTTAACTGTTGCAAGATGATACAATTCAAGCTATTAAAGATGTGCAAAATTACTCTTAAGTGTTTTTGGAGATACGTGTACAGAAATTGACTTCTATGAGAGTAAACGTACAAATACTTACAAAATGCAAATTTTTGTTTTGTTTCTGTAAACTCAATGCATTAATTTACATGTGGTATGTACATACGAGCATCGTTAATGTATACAAAAAATTAGCGGCTACTTGAGGACAATTAAGTATATGTAGCATGCTCTAGAAAATAAAGAATTTAATTATTTTAATGTATTATGGCAACGGTACAATTGACTCATCCGCTTGTAATTTGCATATTTAATTATGGCTTATCTTGGGTAAAGGTTACAGTGTTACGAGTACATGGATGTATTTGGTTAATAAGTTAACTGCGGGTTAATTTAATTAATACCATTTTGAAAACCAATTGGCATGCAACAATAAGAAGTTTCTGACTACTCGTACATATACGTCCGATACGATCGTTTGTTTGTTTTTTGTTTTTGTTTTTATGGTTGCATGTTCTCTACGAGCTCAGTCTCAAATTTGGATAATACTTAAAGATTAGATTAGCGATAAGTTTTTGGAAGATATAGCAGAAAAGATTATAGTATGTACCTCGGTATATGTACTTATGCTACACCGATTAAGAAAGGATGACCCCGGAGAAAATATCACCGGCCGTAATCCAGTAGCTAAGTTTGACTATGCGAATGTTATTGAAAACTCGGAACTGAGCGAGTTGGGGTCAATAGGGACTTCAACTTCATCTGAAATATTTACAGCGAACAATCAGCAGGTGTTAAAGAAGCACAATAGAAAAACTTTGAAAAACTACTCGGTACGTTTGGCGCAGACCAAAATATGTATATTGTTAGAAAACTGGCAATGCCAAAACTAGGTGACATTCTGCAGCCTTAACCGTAATAGCATGCTATCTAGCATGTAGACCTTCTTCTTCCTAGTTCCTCCTTAGCTTCTTAATTGTCGTCTGCAAGTTTGCGTAGAGCAGCCACCCATTAGCCTGTTTGAGTGGATGAATTGCATGTGCCACAAATTGTATGCATTGTAATTCAGGTGGATCTTTTGAACTCACAGGTTTTTGTAATTTAATCCGATTATCCAACTTTAATTTAAATATTAAATAAAACGTACATAGTACTATAGACACGCGATGTGAAAATCATATAAATTCAATAAATTAAGAGGTTTTCGGATTGCATGCACTCGTAGGTTTTATTGAAAGAAGATAAAGACACACCCTGTGCTTCGGTTTAAGAAAACAATAACTTAAACCCACACTGTCCTATAATATATACTTTTATGGCCTGAAAGTATGCAATTGATTTTAGTATTTCTTTTAAATCGTCAGTCTGAAAATATGCAAAGGTAAACAGTAATGGTACAATAAAAAGTCGGCCACAGTTAAATATTGCTGTTAATGCAAATGCATATTTATAGGGCGGATTCTATTGCATTTATAAGTTCAAGACTTAACGTGTTATTTAAGTATGGCGGTAACTATTTTTATTATAATTTCATTGAGGTACACAACGAAGATAGAATTCTACAAATATTTCAATGTAATAAGGAAGTACAAACAAACAAAGTAATTTATTTGATGTTATACACTGGCGATCACTAGGAGGAGGCCATACATTTTGCAATCGATTTTCACTCTTTATACCTGTTTGAAATTTTGTACCCGCAAACTTTTACTACTTGTGAACAGGTACATATCTTCTCAACTGGAAGTCATAAAATTAAAGGGTAAATATGAAACGACCGTTGGAATTTCCCAAGATCAAACAATGAACTACTTGAATAGCGTATAAAAAGATGCGCCACTCGGATGAGGCCATTGCGAATATTACGTTGCAGGAGTTCACATCAGCGATTTTTTTCAAAGTTTTGTTAAGAATATTTAAAAAAGCGTTAAAAAGAACTGTTTTATTTAGTTTCAAAAAAAATTAGTTCCGGAAAGTCTTTGACAGCGACAGAAAGAGGAAAAATAGATGCTTTCAATGAGTTAGGACTTTCAGGCCCAGAAATTGCAAGGAGGCTTAAAAGAAGTAAGACTTTTGTAAACAGTTATCTTGCAGATCCACAAAACTATGGGAAGAATCAAAAAGGACGTACGGCAGAAGCAACAGCATTGCGAGAAAAGCTGTTAATCCTACGGCGTGCCTCAAATTCTACTCTATTAGCGAATAAATTAAGGGCCAACAGCGGAGTATCAGCCAGCATAGCAACGGTCCGAAGGATAATAAGAAAAAGTGGTACTATACAGGGAAAAAAACTTAAAAAGAAATCTGTTTTGAGGCAAGAACGCAAGGAGCATCGAATGAATTTTGCAGGAGAACTTGCCGCTTGGAGCAGTGAATGGAAACGCGTTGCCTTTTCGGATGAAAAAAAGTTTAACCTTGATCTAAGAAGGGAGGAGCTTATTTTGGCAAGACACCACAGCCGTACGTCAGGTGTAATTGTGTGGGGAGCTATTACCTACTATGGCACAATCGAGTTGGAGTTTTTGTCCACAACAATGAACGGAAACAACTACAAATGTTTGCTGGAACGGTCATTTCCAAAAGTGAAAAACATTTTCGGACCCCTGCCTTGGATATTCCAACAAGACAATGCCCTCATTCACACTTCCAGGGTTTTTAGAAGTTGAATTCAATCAGAAGACGTGGAACTTTTGCCATGGCCGCCCTATTTACCGTACTTACGAGGGGCGTTCAACATATTCTCGATATCGAGGTGAAGCTGTGGTTCTATATATAAATTGACTTATTTATCAAGTAATACTATTATTTTAGTGCATTCATGTAAAATTTCATTTAAATGTGATTATTAATTCGCGTTTTATCTCTAGTTAAACAGAATCATAATGGCAACTGAGACGATGATGGTGAAAATTGAGCATCGCGCTGTAATTAAAAATTCCCACTAAGCAAGGAAAAAGTCAAAAAACTATTCATGAAGAGATGGTGGCTGTTTACCAGGGTTCCGCACCTTCATTATCAACTGTGCAAAAGTGGTCAAGTGAGTTCAAGAGAGGCAGAGAGAGCATTGAGGACGACCCCCGCTCCGGCGCCCCGGCTACTGCTTGTACGGGAGAAAGCATCAAAGAAGTCGAAAAACTTGTTCTTGAGGATGCCCGAATAAAGGTGAAAATGATGGCAGAGATCACTAAGCTTTCAATTGGTACCATTCACACCATTGTTCATGACCATCTTAACCTTTCAAAGGTCAGTGCAAGGTGGGTGCCACGAATGCTCACAGCGCCTCAGAAAAAAGTGAGAATCGCATGCTGTAGAGAGCTTTTGGAGATGTGTAGTGAGAACGCGGACGGTGTTATGGATCGAATTGTTACTGGGGACGAAACATGGGTCCACCACTAAGACCCTGAAAGCAAACAAGAGTCGATGCAGTGGCATAAAAAAGGAACAGACCCCCCGAAGAAGTTCAAAGTCACTCCGTCTGCCGGGAAGCTCATGGCCACAGTTTTTTGGGACTCAAAGGGAATCTTACTCATTGAGTACAAAAAAAAGGGTGAAACCATCAACGCCACATCCTACGCTTCCACTTTGCATAATTTGCGGGAGGAAATTAAAAAGAAAAGACGGGGTAAACTCGCAGCGCGTGCGTTGCTTCTTCATGACAACGTTCCTGTTCACACGGCGCGAGTTTCCAAGGCTGCTGCGCGAGATTGTGGTTTCGAAGAAATCCAACACCCACCCTATAGTCCAGACCTTGCCCCTAATGATTATTTCCTGTTTCTGTATTTGAAAAAATATCTTCGTGGAAAAAGATTTTCGGATGGTGAAGAACTCAAGTCGGTATTTTGCAGAGAAAGAGGAAATTTATTTTTTTGAGGGTTTAAAAAAGCTCAAGATGTAACAAATGCATTGATGTTAGGGGAGATTATATTGAAAAATAAAAACAATTTAAATTGAATTCGCATTTTCCTTCATACCGAGAATATATTGAACGCCCCTCGTAAATACAATCGAAAATGTTTGGGCATGATAATCTCGTAAAGTGTATGAAGGCGGAAGACAATTTGAAGACAAGAATACTTTAATCGAAGCTATTCGTGATGCCTGGGCCCAAATTTCTCTTGATTATTTAAAAAAAAACTGTATGATTCTATTCCAAAGCGTCTTATAGAGGTCATATCGAAAAATGGTGGGCATACTCATTATTAATGTAGAAAAACATAAGTGTAAACATTTTATTAATTTTTTTCTTTCTTTCGAAGATTTTGCATGTGGCCTCATCCTAGTGGCGCAACTTTTTTACGCTTTTCAAGAAGTTCATTGTTTGATCTTGGGAAATTCCAACGGTCGTTTCTTATCTACCCTTTAATTTTATGACCTCCTGTTGAGAAAATATGTGCCTGTTCCAGGTAGTAAAAGTTTGCGGGTACAAAATTTCAAACAGGTATAAAGAGTGAAAAACGATTGCAAATTGTATGGCCTCATACTAGTGATCGCCAGTATGTATGTATCCTCTTCGAGGATGGTCTTAACAAGTCCAAGCATTATCACTCTTCGTTTTGATATTGTCTCAGTTAAAATATTAGTACGTGCAAGCATCGGGGAGAGTACGATAACTTAGGCGCCAAAAATTGATAACGGTTTTTTGTAGAATAGTTCAATATTATGGGAGGGGGGGGGGGGTCTATCTCACCCCGTTTAGGAGGTAGGGGCAATTAAAAAAAAATTACTTAAATAAAAAAAAATATTAAAAAAACAACGGCAACACTTAAAATGATGTCCTATACCGGTTTTGAAAGCCAGAAACCTGTTCTTTAATACTAAATTTAAATTAAATTATTTATGTTAATAGTTTTTGAAAAATTCGCATGCAAACTCAAAATTTTGATAAAAAAAAAAGAAAAAAAAGATAGACCCCCCCCCTCCCTCACCATAGTAAAAAATTCGTGTATTGAACTGTTCTACAAAAAACCGTTATTATTTCTTGGCGCCTAAGTTATCGCACTCTTGCCCAAGCATCGTTCAGTTACTGCCAAAATGATCCTGGTTGAGAAAAAAAATAGTTCGCGAGCCATTATGCATAAATGATACCGTGACGGTGGGATAGAGGCCAAACCATCCATCATCTTGTTTTTCTTTCGGTTGCAGAAAGCTATCTTGTACAGAACTTTGTATGTTTAGCGTCTTTTGAAAGGATGAACCGTTTTCCACCTAACCGCATACCCTTTGAGATAGCATTCTCTTGCAGTGTTTCTACAGCCCGAAAGGGACTACGATTAGTTCCATTGAAAGAAAAGCCTCTCACACCACTCCATATTTTGCACATTGCATTAAAGCAGTTTGCGCTGTGAAACATCGAATAAAAAAAATATCTTTTTTCGCGCAAATAGCTCGAACTTGTATTCATCTATCCAAAGGACACTTTCCAGTTTTCAATTTCTCGATTTTGGCGTGCATCAGACCACTCTAGTCGTGTTTCATGTTTACCTCCCAACCGCTTTACCTAGGTACTATAGATTGTTATAAGGGGGATTAGGATTTTGCATTAAACTCTGCAGATTCGCCTCTTTTATGTGCTTTTGTCGAACGGATAATTTCAAATTTATCGCTGCTTCATATTTATTGTTCTTATGATTTATCGAATATTATGATTCCCCGAAGATGAAATTTGTTAAAGGTTGGAATGCTAATGTGAGAAATGCTTTCTCGGAGAATAATCGACCTAATTCTACCCTTTTGTTTTCCAGGCTAGGATTTTTTGTATTAACCAAAACAACGTCCGTGTTGCGTGCTACATGTGTGGCCGTGGCTCAAGTGGTAGTGGACTGGCTTCCAAATCGGAAGGTTCGGTGTTCGAATTCCAACCGCGCCCGAAAGACATTCATTTGTTCAGTTAATAAAAATCAAGTAAGATGAGTACTATAGTTGACTAGAAATTAACAGCGAGCTAACTTCCACTAAGAATTTAGTCCCCTCATTAAAATGTTGGATGCCACGCATGGAACGAAATAACCACTGAGCCCAAACACCATTTTCCAAAAAACTTAACACAGGCTGAGGCATTGTAAGTGTATTCATACCCACTTGAGTGTTAAGTTCGTTTTGTTTATGGAGCTTTTGCAGATTGGTGCTAATTGGAATTTCGAAAAGTGGTTCATATTTTGAAATTCATATTTTTTTTTTTTTTAAAGAACTTAACACTCAAGTGGGTATGTCTGCACTGATAATACCAAAGCATGTGTTATGCTTTTCGGAAAATGGGACAGAAAGAGAAAGAAAGATGTTTGGGCTCAGTGGCTATTTCGCTCCATGGGTGGCATCCAACATTTAATGGGGAGACTAAATTTTAAGTGTAAATTGACTTGATGTTGTATTTAGGCAACCATTCGTCTCACTAGATTTTAGTTGCCTGAAAAAAAGTCTTTCGGGCACGGCTGGTATTCAACCTCGAACCGTCCGATTGGGAAGCAAATACACTACCGCTTGAGTCAGATTATCAATTTTTTTCTTTTATTATGTTGGTATACATGCCCCTGAAGTATGATAACATTTTCAGCTGTATTCATTGTTTCCTTTGTATTATTGTTTACTTTGTTTGTGGCAGCCGCTAAGGTTAGACGTTTTTTCTGAGCTCGGCGATTTTCGTTTGTTAAAAGAAATGGATCAAAGAATTTGTATCAAATTTTGGGTAAAAAATGAAATAAAGTGTAACAAAGTGTGCGAAATTTTAACAAAGATCTATGGTGAGTCTGCTATGAGTAAAACAAGAGTTTACGAGTGGTATAAGCGTTTCCAAGATTGGCGTGAGGACGTTGAAAATGACGAACGCCTGGGACGACCCGGACGCCTCAGCACATCAACAACCGATGAAAACATGAAAAAAGTGAAGGAAATGGTTATGAAAAATCACCGAATCACAATCAGAGGAGCCGCTGATGATGTTGTCATATCGATTGGCTCATGCCATGCAATTTTTTCGAATGTTTTAGGTATTAAACGCGTGGCAGCAAAATTTGTTACAAAATTGTTCAATTTGAACAAAAACAACGGAGAATGGAAATTGCTCAGGAGTCACTAAATGAAGTCAACCACGGTGCAGAATTACTGAAACGTGTTATAGAGGGTGAGGAAACATGGGTTTACGGATATGACGTCGAAACTAAGGTTCAATCGTCCCAGTGGAGGCATTCTGGCTCACCAAGAGCGAAAAAGGCTCGACAAGTGCGGTCAAACGTGAAGGTTATGCTCCCTGTGTTCCTCGATTTAAATGGCACAGTGCATCATGAATTCTTGCAACGAGGTCAAACAGTCAATTAGGAGTACTACCTACGCAAACAGCGTTGTTGCGTGAAGCAATCCGAAAAAAATGCCTGGATTTGTGGAAAAATATTTCATGGCTTTTGCACCACGTTAATGCACCTGCTCACACTTCATTACTTTTTCGTGAATTTTTTGCTAAAAACAATACTGTAATGATGCCCCAGCCTCCATATTCGCCA
This sequence comes from Volucella zonaria, assembly GCA_963966105.1. Lineage (NCBI taxonomy): Eukaryota > Metazoa > Arthropoda > Insecta > Diptera > Syrphidae > Volucella > Volucella zonaria. The sequence continues at coordinate 13,058,355 of OZ014534.1, forward strand.
GACATGGCTCCTGTGATTTTTTTCCTATTTCCAAAAATAAAGAAAACCTTAAAGGGTCGTCGTTTTACAAGCATAGATGAAATTAAAAGCGTGAGTTTTGAGAAGTGTTTTGAGGATTGGAAGAAGCGTTGGTACAAGTGCATAATATCTAATGAGGACTATTTTGAAGGCGACAAAATTAATGTAGACGAATAAATAAATATGTTTTTTAAAAAAACTAAAATTCCTGTTATTTTCTGAACACATCTCGTACGTTGTATAAATTGATTATTGTATAAATAATTTTACGAAAAAATGGAAGTATTCGGTAAAATCACCAAATTAGTCACAGCCCGCAGTAGGGCAAATCAGGCGGACTGGAAATACTCAGCAGATTTGATGTAGTAACACTCTCTCAATTTATGCTCGGGTAATCAAACTATATACATATAATTGTCTCGAAACTAGCTCTTGTTCGCATGTATTACTGGAACTACAAATGATAGGAGTAACACAGATTAAGTGGCCGGCAAAGATTTGTTGATTATCTCCGTTTTATTAATTTTATTTGAAATTTTTTCGTGCTCCGTGTTCTTTTTGTTTTTTTTTAAGAGAAAAAGAAAAATATTAGCAAACACTCTACAGTTTGCCGTTCTACATTCTGATGCCGCCGAACATCAAAGATCGCCGCCCGCAATGGTTCAAGAAGCCCTCGCCCATGACCATATTTTCTATCATCCTGTTCTCCTACTTCTTAGTCAAGGAATAATTTACGTCCGAGCGTGGGTGCCACAATCGACGAGCACGGTCCTTGTAGACCAGTGGCCTTCGTACCGAGTCAACGGTCAGTACATCATGGAAGGCCTAACCAGTAGTTTTCTCTTCACAATCAGCGGCCTTGGGTTGATCATAATGGACCAAAGTCACACGCCAGCCAAAACGAATCTCAATCGAGTCCTCATCACCTCCATGGGCTCTGCCTTCATTCTCGTGTCGTTCTTCAGAACATGGCTCTTCAAGCGCATGAAGTTGCTCGGCTACCTCCACCCTAAGAATAGCAAAACCACACTATTCGCTTATTAAAATCTACTTGTACCTAAAGAATATATCCAGCTGTATTGCAAAAAGGTATTGTCCAGCTGCCCTCAGCTCTGAAGAGAATCTTCATTGTTACCTTGCTACTGGCCTAAATATCGGGAATAATGAGAGTGGCTTTTATTACGAAAGTTGGAATAGTGACTACTACTCTCAAAGGAATTAAAATCCTTCTGTCTGCCTTGCTTCCTTGTAAAGAGCTAGGTTGAGCGCAGCTCTGCTCTGTGAAAAGAAGAAAGCTGACTACTCTAAAAATGCTAGTTAGCGCTGTGTGCTTATGATAAGACGTTTTGCTATTTATAAGGGTCTTTGAGCCGTAGTCACAAAAATGTAAACCAGTCACTCTGTACCATCAAAATAGTAAATCAAACAATCAAAAGAAATCGGCTTTAAGTAAATTTCCAAAGGACAGTAAAATATTTTGTAACATAGAACATGTCAGGAGCAGCACTTGTACCTTGTACTTTGTTGGTGCTTAATGGTGCCCTATTTGCAAGCCAATAGCGCCAAGACGTACCTAGAGGGTCAAATTAGAAAAAGAAATAATAAAAAGATTTGCATTATTTTTGCTCATTTCCTTATTTGATAAAACAAAAGTAAAACAAGTCTTTCAATATTCCTTTCACCATGGTAACTGGAGAGTTTTTTTTTTCACACTTCGCAGCACAATGAGGAAAATGGATTTCAGATTCAGTTTCAACATTTGAAATTTTGTCACTGTAACGTCCGATCTCAGACATTCTCTTTGGATCTTAAATGGTATAGTTTCACATTTTTCTCATACGCTTAAGTGTCAGCCGGACAGCATACGGACCTTAAGTTAACCCACCGGGTTGCTGTTGACATACTCCGGTAATGATATGCCTTGGTGAATCACAATACATGGAATAGCAGTAGTCGAAGATTAACAAGAGAAGAAAACCACTATGTTTGTGGATCATTCACAAAGTATTATATTTACAGCCGGCTGAAGAAGAATGAGTGCCAGCTTATGATCATAAACCATGACGTAAGTTTAGTTGTCGCTGTTTAAAAAACAATGATACATATATGGCACTAACTTGCATTGTTTTAATTTGCAGTCAGTTGCCAGAAGCAATTCGCATACTTGTATTGTACTTATTACATCTGACGTCAGTCATACTCGTGTTTTCATTGAATGGGATGGATAAACATAAGCGATCTTCTTAATCCCCATGGAAAGTTTCTGGTAATCACAATATACAATAGTTGTTAATGTTATTTTTGTTTAAAGTTTAAAATTTCCCTTTGTTTATTTGATATTTACTTAACATATATTCGTATGTTGGTTGCATGTGAGGCACGCATTGAAGCTTAAATTGCAGTTCGGTTTCAGAAATGTATCTAATCACAACATGCAATTAAAATATTTTGTGCTGTGTTCACTGCGGCTGTGCGGCTGTGTGGCTGTGTGGCTGTGTGGCTGTGTGGCTGTGTATTTAATTAAAAAGCAATGCTTTTAAGATTTGCATAAATTTGAAAGCTAGTTAGAAGCATCAGGCAACCGAAAAGTTATTCGAGTCCATTAAATAGCCGCAAAAACTGATGAGAGAAAACACAGTTCACAAAACCAATCGATGAGTGCTTTGTGAACGATGAACTTGAAGGTAATGAAGTAGGTACCCACTCTTAAGCGAATCTTTTTTGTATTTACTATGTGTATACGAACATACGTGCACCAGCCGTGAAGTAGTTGGGGTTAATTGAACAACTTATGTACTACTCGTATTAAAAGAGTTTTTTTTTTTATTTTTGTCAAAAGTGTGAATCACTTGATGCAGCTACTTTTATTTGGTTCACAGTTTCAAGTTAAGAAACATAATTTTTGCTCATTAATCTTACAACCAGTAAGCCTTTATTCGTATTATGTGCCCGACGCCTCTTGCACTTGTTTACCTAAACAGCTTAAAGATGAGTGTCAACAAGGACGCACATTTGCTCTTGTTTGGCCTTTATAAGTCTACAATCTTAGCGTATGCTAAGCTCATTAAATTCCGATGTTAACAGCATAACCAAATGGGGAACTATCAACCGAGTGGAATTTAATGCTTCCAAAACTCAGTGCTGTCTGCTGTCATTAAAGCGAAATTTAAACACCCAGACATTATGCATGAATGGCATTTACATTGTCAGTGACAACTTATGTTGGAATGACCCCATATTCGATGTCATCAAAAATGCTGCGAAATGTCTAGGTTTCCTCAAGCGATGTAAGAAATATTCTACCCCTTCTGATCTGGAGTACAATGCCCACATCTGGTCAGGTGCTCCTAAAACATCTCTGCATCTGCTAGATAGGATTCAAAACCGTGCGATAAAATTCATAGTTGATACTAATATCAGTCAATCAATTGACACCCTTGAACACCGACGCAATGTCTCCTGTCTCACTTTGTTTTATCGCTATTTCCATCACCAGTGCTCCATAGAAATCGCCAGTAGCATTCCGCCCCTTCAAACTTTTAATCGTAACACCCCCCTCGCCATGAATGCTCATTAGTATACCCTCAAGCCCACTTTCGGACGTACTCTAAAATATCATGATTCGTTACTAAGGCGTACAACTCGCTTATGTAATGCCCTGCCTAGCTCTTTATTTCCTAGTCACTATAGCCTTCAAACATTTAAAACCAACGTTCACCGGTACCTCTCTTTCTGTCCTCCCTGATTTTCCTTCGCCCGAACTGTGTGCAAGCATTTTAAGGGCACCTGATCGCGCGCAAATTATAAAAACAACAAAAAAGAAGGTGGTGCGCACAAGTACAATAGACGATGACCTCAACCGACTTGGAATGGGCAACTGTAGATAGTTAGCTAAGGATCGAGCTAACTGTAGATGCTTGTTAGTTGAAGCCCAGATTTACTCCGAACTGTAGCTGCACCTAGTAAGTATGTAAGTACTCGTATGTCATGTATGACGATGAATGACAATGAAAAGATGTTTGGAACTTTTTAAATGAAAATTGTTAGCAAGATATACGACCTTGCCACTTTACGATGAATAGATTAATGCCAGAACAACGCATGCAAATTGTGCAAACTTAATTTGAAAACCATGGTTCGGTTCGCCAAACTTATCGTGCCCTACGTCAATTTTACGGTCGACATAATCATCCGTCTAAGCAGGTTATTCGGAACACGATGAATCGTTTTCGCACCACGTACACTTTAGTGGATGATACGCAACCCAAAGATGACAACAAGTGCGAACAGAAGAAGTGTTATTGCCGTAGTGGAGCGCAGTGTTGAGGAGAATCCGAATGAGTCGATTCGCCTTCTTCCACAGTAATTGGAGCTATGCCCATCCACTTTGCGGAAGATTTTACGGAAAGGTCTTGGCTTAAAAGCTTATATGATCCAGTTTGTGCAAGAGCTGAAACCATATGACCATTATACGCGTCGTAGGTTCGGTGAATGGACCGAAAACATGATTCAGCTTAATCCTTATTTTCAACGCAAAATTTTGTTCACGAATGAGGCTCATTTTTGGTTGAATGGATATGTAAACAAGCAAAATTGTCGAATTTGAAGTGGAGAAAACCCAGAAGGCTTTGTTGAGACGACCTTACAATTATTAAAACCCACCGTTTGGTGTGTCTTATGGGTTGGTGGAACCATCGGCCCATATTTCTTTAAGTACGATGCCGGCCAGAATGTTACTGTCAATGGAGAGCGCTGTAGAAACATGATTTCTGACTTCGTCATTTCCTCAGTTGAATGGTATTGACGTGACAGAGCTTTGGTTTTAACAAGATGGCGCAACATTCTTCACGGTGCGCGAAATCATCAATTTCTTTCGGGAAACATTTGCTGAGCGCATAATTTCGCGTAATGGATCTGTGAACTGGCCTCGACGATCCTCTGATCTTACACCTTTAGATTACTTTCTTTGGGGATATGTGAAGCCACTAGTCTATGCCAATAAACCAGAGACATTGGACGATTTGGAAGTCAACATTCGCCGTGTTATTGCTGATATACTTCACGATTGCGCTTCAGTCGAGCTAGCCGTGGCGCGCATATGCCCGACATAATATTTAAACACTCTTGGCATAAAATTTTCTATTAAATAAAGCTAATATCATAGACATTAACATTAGCTTCAAGTATTTTATTTTATATTGAATTTGTATATTTCTAAAAAAAACACCCTTTAAGCCGATAAACAAATTTTACAATATGTGTGTTAAAGGCGGATGTATTGTATGTTGAATCCATTGCTATTTCAATTTTGAAATCATGATGTCTGTATCATAAGTGGAATATAGTACCACATTGGAAACCGAAATCAGACAAAAAAATCTGCAATATTTGTGAAGGTATCGATTTAGAATTCGTGCTTTTGTTTTATGATAATGCAGGATATTCCTCTAGATGAGGCATCAACATTGCTAAACGAATTTTACACCTTAGCCACTGTGCTCATGTCATGGCTTCTTCTTGGACAATATACGAAGCACAGGATTCAACTTGATAATTCAGTACAGACGATGTTTCCAAGGTATCAGGAGGAGGTACTCTTACGGTTGTAGCGTCATGCTGATTTGTGAGGTGGATGATATTTGTACAATTTTAGGCCTGCGATGTTGGCTTTTGTCTGCCTTTCAGCTATCATTTAGTGGAGGATAACTATGTATGTGATTGAACAGATGTCGTCAGTTTGAATGTTTACATCTACTATTTCTCATACCACTTTGGATGTGTAAAATCAAATTATTTCCTAATTGACACTGTTGAATGTCTTTTTAAATCAATTAAAAACCACTGAAGTAGAAATGGATTTGCCATAAACGCATTGGTTAATCATGATGCGCATGGTGTTGATATTGTCGACGTAGCCAGTCAAAACTTGGAAAAAGATTTTTGTTACCGTTGAGTTCATTAAACCTCCTTTGTTAAGAAGCTTGATAAGAAATTCCTCCATTTCTTCGAAAGCGCATTCAAGTTCTCAGTTCTTTATCATCGTTGTTTCTTAATACTTTAAATTTTCGCAAGAAATTGGTATAGTTTGTTGTTTCGGAGAACTTACTCGTATTTGGGTTATCGAATTAAAGGAAATTGATTTTTCTATAATGTCATGATAGTTGGTTATCATTGGAGAGTTAACCAGAACTTTCACTGTGTGTTTACTAGACTTGGGGCCATCTGTCATTTTTGGTTGTGCTTCTGCAGCTTCTTTTGCTTCCGCGGCTTATGCGTTGACGAAGGTATGCTTATCGTATCTAGTTCTGGTCAATTTATTTTTATCTTTATTCGATGCGTCGACATGAGCTCGTTAGAGTACTATTAGGGTTGTCGAAATTAAGCAATTTCGCTAATCTCGTCCAGGCTGGCATTCAAAGATTGATTTGGGGGTTTACTACTAAATTTCCTTTTCGTACAATATGGCAGCGCTCTCCTTGGAAGAACCGATACACCATCTGATATATTAACCTTTCATCGAATACAATCAGACCTGAATCTTTAGGAAATCAATTTGGTGTCGCCATATTTGGGGATTTTATAGCGTACTTGACTCACATATATAGATTATTTGATTAACAGATTAGCCAGGGTTGGGCTAATTATTGTACATTGGAAATGCAGACATAATTTTAGAATTCCTCACTCGGAACTGAGTTACATATTAATAGCGCAGCGATCCAATTTAGGGGGATAAATGCTGTCCCTCATGCATGTTTCTGTTCTGCTATTCAACTTAATTATAATTAATTCAAAATAAAAAATACATACTCGTATAAGGTTGACATCTTGAAGTGAGTAGGTAAAATTCCGCTTTTAGCAGACACGCCTTTGCAATGTATGTCTGCGTCAATTAAAAGCAGGAGATTTCAAAATAACAGCAGAAAGTTTTTTATATGATTCGATTTTTTCTTTTTAAATGAATCAGAGAAGTCTAATGGTATTGCCTTAATAAGCAGATGGAACTCCAAATACTATTCATTCGGCCCAAAATTTGTATTCGTGTTTTTTGTTTTAAATATTTATACGAACACACTTTCTCATATAAATGTGTGCATTAATAGCAATTATGTTCAAGCGATTATGACTACCTGGCCGCTTCATGAAAAATGTATGATCGCTCGCAACTAGTGACCAGAATACAAATCAGTCATCTGACAACTAAAATCAAATAAAACAAAACTACTTGTGAATTGCAATTTTGAAGTTATAACGCCTAGGAGCCGTTAAATCAGCTATGCCAACAGGGTTGTTTTTTTTTTTTTTTTTTTTTTACTATCTGTGTCTCGTTAATGAGCGTAGAATTGACAATACGACTGTCAATCTATTAATTTGAAAGAAAAGGCAAAAAAAAAATGTATGGCTGCTTAAAATTAAAGACTTGAGGCCTATATTCATGCTTCGCAGTGTAAGACATTCATCACACATTCGGAAAGTGTGTTCTTTTTATTCAATTAATAATCGCCGAATAGCTATTGCATTGTATCATCTACTCTACACCTACGTTTTGTAAGTTTCACAGAAAGAAAAAGAATGGACAAACAAAGAAAAGAAAAGCAATGAAAACATTTTATCAAAGCAAGTGAGAAAGGAGAAAAAAAAAACAGATCTTTGCACATTGTACTTGATCTCTGCAAATAGAAAACTTAAACATGGATTTGCCAGTATCTTGAATCGAAGCTCAATACTGATTTAAGCCCACAAACGAGATGTACGCAACGCGGTTTCTTTTTGTTGTTGTTGTATAATAAATGGAGTAATGTACTGCGTAAACAAAACTATGCTTCCAAATATCTATTACTTGTTATAATTCCCACAGGTAACAGTTGATCCAAAATGTTTTCACTCAGTTGGGGTAAAATAAAAATAAATACCAAACTGTATAGGAACATAGGCACATGTACCTAACATATACTCGTATTTGTACTCGTAGTTAAGAAATTATTAAAATGTTATTTCAAATAATTAGCTTTTAATGCTCAAAAGTTGCCAAGTAAGTAATACTGTCACCTCATAATTGGTTCCGTATACTAATGTTTCGTTACGAACTCTAGTCGAAATGTGGTTATCTTAGACTTTGTCTAACCAACAAGTTGTTATTTTTATCAAAAGAACGAAGTTGAACAGGTTGACTCAGCCAACGATGGTCTTTGTTGCCCGCCTACTATTTTCTTCTGATACTAGGAAGTTGAATGTGTCTTTCAAATTTTAACTTGACTTGAAGTCCTGACAAACTATTCTCCGACGGTTTGATGAAAGGGACCGACGCCAGGTTGCTTTGCTCAAAATAAGACTTTAAGGCAGAGAGGGTATGCAATACGCCAAAGTTGTATAATGATGCAGTGAATTATTCATTTCATTTAACATATTGTTTCATAATTAATTATGAAATTAACGAATTGCAAGGCATTTTACTGAAGTCAAATGGTTACATTCAAGAGGATTCAATCATTTCTAGGAAAAAAATGAATAAAGTGAATCTTTTGTGGTTGTATTGCTCTTTTAGAAGCAAATTTGATTTCAATATACGAAGGTTGTCTGAAGAGTTTCCGTAAAGATAGCCGCACTCGTCAATAAAAGCATCTTTTGACAGTTACTTACCGAAGTTTCAGTCATTTTTGACACGCAGTTTTTAGTTGACAGTCATTTGAGTGAGCCGATGTGAGCGTTTTTGTGAAAATGGAAAAAATTGAGTATCGAGCTGTTATTAAATCCTTGTTTTTGAAAGGCAATACGCCTGCGCAAATCAAAAATGAGTTGGGCTCTGCATATGGGGACTCTGCACCATCATTTACCACAGTGAAATTTTGGGCAGCTGAATTTAAACGTGGCCGTAAGAGCTTGGGAGATGATGAACATTCGGGACGTCCAAAAACTGCAACAACTGACGATAACATTGCCAAAGTTCACCAAATGGTGTTAGACGACCGCCAAATTAAGGTGAGAGAGATAGTAGAGGTTATGAAAATGTCCGAAGAACGTGTTTGTTACATATTAAATCAAGATTTAGGCATGAGAAAGCTGTCCGCGCGTTGGGTGCCGTTTTTGCTTACGTTAGACCAAAAACGTGTTCGAATGAACATATCCAACGCTCTGTTGGCGCAGTTTAGGCGCAATAAATCCGAGTTTTGGCGCCGATTAATTACTGTAGATGAAACTTTGATACACCATTATACGCCCGAAACAAAAATCCAGTCAAAACTGTGGACTGCAAAGGGCGAGCCGGCAGTGATGGCGACTATTTTTTGGGATAGTAAAGGAGATATCTTAATCGATTATCTTCAAAAAGGAAAAACCATTACAGGAGCAGCTGAAAGCAGAAATTGCGGAAAAACGGCCACATTTGCAGGAAAAGAAAATCCTGTTTCACCAAGACAATGCGCCTTCTCACACCTCAGCGGTTGCCATGGCGAAAATCCATGAATTACGGTTTGAACTGTTTAACCATCCGCCTTATTCACCAGATCTAGCCCCAAGTGACTTCTTTTTATTCCCTCATCTAAAAACTGGGCTTGGAGGACAGAGATTTTCATCAACTGAGGAGGCAATCACCTTCGTGAACAATTATTTTGCAAAGAAAAACGTCAATTAGAGAGATGGGAGCATGGCTGGGAGAAGTGTGTAGAGTTACAAGTAGAAAAATAAAAGAAAATTTGAGAAAAAATGTCTTGTATCACTGTTTTCAGACAACCCTCGTAAATGCGTTAACTTTTTGAGGATTCAACGACTTCACTAAATGTTTAAAATCGTTGAATTTATTCAAATCATTTCATAAAAAAAATCTGATCATCATTGTTAGAACAGTTTTTTTTAATTTCAATTTCACATTTCAAGTTCCACTTTAGAACTAATTTGCATAAATTATATTGGGGAATGCCGATATTTATACTCCCCTGACATCTTTTGAGAATATTCTGTACCATCCAGCATTTCATACAAATCTCCATTTTCTCAGAAAATTCGATTCCATTCTCCATTCTCCATTCTCCAATGGTTGAGTGTTCTGCTATTCAAATATTCAATAGATGATGCTGTATACATACATTCAACTGGATATCACACTATATTTATATGATCATAATGGTTGGAAATTAGATTTCAAAATGGTGTCCACTTCTGTAATAACAGTTTAATTGCAATGAACAAGGCAATCCTTATAACCTTTTCACACTTCTTTTTAAGTAGCACGGCGGTCTATATATAGAAAAGCAGTCTATAGGTACTGCTAGAGTTTCTTACTAAATTGCCTCCTTAGGCCAAAGAAACAGCTATTGGCTTTCATTATCAAAGTTAATAGCGGAACCGAGGTACGTAGAAAGTTACAAGGGTCATGGTTCCAAATCGGAAGGTTCAGTGTTCGAATCCCAACTTCGTCCGAAAGACATTAATTTTTTCAGTTAACAAAAATCAAGTAAGATGAGTAGTTGACTAGAAATCAACAACAAGCCAACTTTCACTAAGAATTTAGTCTCCGCATAATGCTGAGGCATTATAAGTGTATTCATACCCACTTGAGTGTTATGTTCTTATTTAAAAAAAAAAAAAAACAACATAATATCACCTTTACGCAGCAGCCGATGGTTCCGTCCACCATCATCTATATTTCAATACTTTAACGAGTCCTGAAAAATCCTTACTAGCCTAGCTAGACGTACGTCCGCCTTCCAGGGTTCTGACAAGCCAGTGTTGCTATTTTCTCCTGCTTAATACCCATACTCATTAGTTCGCAAGTTTAGTCTGGTTTGAAAATACCAGTACTACCACGGGAAGGTTAAATGAGGAGAATGGATGTGTAGCCATAGTTACAGCACTGGGCATCGCCAGTCGGATGCTGCTTTTTTTTTTTTTGTTAGAACAGGGCAATCAGACAAGATTCTACTGCATTGTACTCCTGTAAGTTCCTTTTAATGGAATTTCTTAGTCTTTCGAAGAAAGTCGAGGAAGCGCTTCAATGATAAAGCGCCTACAGTACCAGCACCCATCACGGCAGCGCCAAGTACCTGCAGCCGGATGTGATCGTAAACCGGACATTCGCAGAGGTAGAGGTCCACGGTGTCGTCATCACTTTCTCAGGAAGCATCGCAGAATGTAGTATCATTTATGCTCAGGACATTTAAATCAAGCATCTAAGCATAAGTTTCACGTAAGTAAGCAGCCCGCAGTTTTTCCTACTGACGAACAGCAGGAAAACCGCTGATCTCTTAGAGATATGTGGAAGCATTTATTCAGTCTACCGGCAACCTGAAGATTCATGCCATTTGCAGTTGTGTTCATATGTAACCCAACTCTCAATCGAAGCCTCAGCCGAGGATGCTAGTAGACCTAAAGTAGGTTCGGGTCCTGAGAAATTCTCGTCTGAGGCTTGCCTAGCAAGTCCATTGGCGATTTAATTTCCTGTGATCCCATTGTAACCTGGGACCCAGATCAGACACAGTAAATCTAGCTTTCCGACTACGGTCAGTGATGTCTTGCATTCTCGAACTAGCTTGGTAATCGTAAGAGGGTTCAGCAAGGCTTTAAGCAGCGCTTTGCTGTCGTTACAGATGCAAATGTTTTTACCCCTCCTTTACAATATAGTTCGCTGCCATCAGGATTGCGTATATCTTCGCTTGAAATACAGACGAGTGAAATCTAACATTGTCGTCTTCCAGAAAGACATCGGCGCCGCATCCTGTATTGCTTTTAGAGCCAACCGTGAAAACCCGACTACATTCCTTTTCTGGCTCAAACTCTGGCCGAAATAAGTCTTGCGGACAGGAAAACTCGAAGTCAAAAGACAGTCGGCGCACAAGGTCATCAAAGTTCCAGTGCGTGTTTTACTAAAGACCAATTATATTTTCTTGTCGAATGCGCCTTAAATTCTGTCTACCAGATTTTGACGCGCACTCTCGGGCAGAGAATGCATTCGCTAAACAGTTTTTAGAAAATGGATCGTGGCCATTCTTCCCATGATCTTCAGCATGAAGACTTCAGACTTGTCTGAAACTCTTGGCGAGTACGTACGTCAGTGCAAGGCTAGCAGTAAAGATTCTCTTCAGAGTTACCATATGCCTTCGGTCTCAGGCGACTTGAAGCCATCAAAAGAAGAACAGCATGTTTAACAATGAACCACAACCGATAAGATTTACAAAACTACTTCGTGTTGTGTTATTTAGCTCACTAGCATCTTCGCTAATATGAGCTGGTTCTGATTAGGTTCTGATGCTGCTTAGTGCCTACCGTAATCGCACAACACTTAGCCAACTATGTTAGACTGTTTATATCGAACTAGAGTTTACTATCACGTAGGAATATATCTGCCCCTGCGGAATATTGAATGCTGGCCTATTCCATTAAAACTGTTGTAAATCAATAGCAATAAAGTACGCGCTATCAGTCAATACATTTGCCTAAAGAGATTGCGATCTGACCAAACCAAGGTATTGCTCTGTTTGGATATGGTGCTTGTTTTTGCTTAATAATATACGTAGTTGTGAGAGTATGAGCTGATTCTTAATTTTTAAAGTTTGTGCTTACTGGTTTACCTTTATTTAGTTCTATTCGGTCCTCCAATCATGAGTGCAGTGAAGGTTTTTAGCCGATGACGTCTGAAATTATTTTTTCCTGTTCTTCAGTGTATTGCCTGGGAAACCTAGACTTCTTACGTAGCAGTCAGCGAAAGTGGCCGTTGTCCTACGCTGATCATTTTCAGGTGTAATAATAAAAGAATATACAAGATGGGGCAAAAGTAATGTCCTATTGTGAATGTGCAAACATTTTTTTTAAATAGCGTCAAATGTCATTGTGCTTTGACATTTATGTTGTTGACAGATAGTGAATTAGTCGGCAATAAGCAATGAGCCATACACACCTGAAGAACGTGGGATTATTGTTACTGCTAATTTGACCAATTTCCTATCTGTTGTTTTAACGCAACGTTGTTTCAATCGACGTCCTGCACCATGTGCGTGAACAATTAAGCGTTTGGCCGACCAAGTTAGGTTAGCTTATTCCCTAAACCAGGTGCAAGAAGAGGATGACTTCGTATACAAAATCATATTTCCGCTTAAGAGGTTATGTGAATAAACAAAATTTGCGTTTCCGGGTCATGGAGAATCCATATGAAATGCATGAAGAGCCATTGCAACTCCTCAAAGTGACTGTTTGCAGTGAAAAAGTTATTGGCCCTTATCTTTTTGAGGATGCCGACGCGACGGCACCACCGTTACCGTAACTGGTGAGCACTACAGACAGATGTTATGCGAGTTTTTTTTGCCGCAAGTTGATGAATTGGGTCTCGAACATTGTTGGCTCCAGCAGGGCGAAGCAACTGGTCGCACAACTGGGGCAACCATGGAGGTTTTGAATCACCAATTTCCAGGCGGTTGAATTGATCAGACGGCGGCAGACTTCTTCCTTTGTAACTCTTTGAAATCTCGCTTTTACCCCAACAAACCACAAACCTTGCAAGCCTTGAAAGCCAACATTGAAGAAGAAATCACGAATTTGGAACCAGATATTTTGCGAGCAACAATTCAAAATGCCGGAAAACGAGCACAAATGATCATCAACTCAGGAGGTGGTCATTTGACCGATATCATTTTTTCAATCATATCTCGTCCATTTTACGACTTGAAATAAACTTTTCGTGAAAATAAATCCCAATTTTTTTAATTTCTAACAACATAGTTGCCAATCCAGCTTATGGCATTACTTGTATTTTCTTTAATAATATTAAGTAAGTTTTTCAGTTAAAATTTACTCGTACTTGATTGAATGAGGTGATATTTTTATTACAAAAGGTGACTCTTATTTTGTTTTTTTTTAGAGGTATACAAATTCAATATGAAATAAAATGCTTGAAGCTAATGTTAATGTCTATGATATTAGCTTTATTTAACAGATAATTTTATGCCATTATTATTTAAATAATGCCTGCATATGCGCGCCACAGCTAGCTCGAATGAAGCGAAATCGTGAAGTCCAATTTTCGACAACTTTATCGAGCAACTTGGGCCGTATATCAGCAATAACACGGAGAATGTTGACTTCCAAATCGTCCAATGTCTCTGGTTTATTGGCATAGACTAGTGACTTCACATACCCGCAAAGAAAGTAATCTAAAGGTGTGAGATCACAGGATCGTGGATGCCAGTTCACGGGTCATTCACTCGAAATTATGCGCTCAGCAAATGTTTCCCGCAATAAATTGATTATGTCGCGCGCCGTGTGGCGTGTTGTGCCGTCTTGTTGAAACCAAAGCTCTGTTACATCATGCCATTTAACTAAAGAACGAAGAAGTCAGAAATCATGTTTCTATAGCGCTCTCCATTGACGGTAAAATTCTGGCCGGCATCGTCCTTAAAGAAATATGGGCCTATGATTCCACCAGCCCATAAAGCACACCAAACAGTGAGTTTTAATGGTTGTAAGGGTGTCTCGACAAAGACTTCTGGGTTTTCCCTACTCCAAATACATATCCATTTAATCCAAAATGGGCCTCATTCGTGAACAAAATTTTGCGTTGAAAATAAGGATTAAGCTGAATCATGTTTTCATCCCATTCACCGAACCTACGACGCATATAATGGTCATGCGGTTTCAACTCTTGCCAGCTTGTGCTGGCTTTTAAGCTACGATCTTTCTGTAAAATCTTCCACAAAATGGATGGGCATAGCTCCAATTGCTGTGCACGAAGGCGAATCGACTCATTCGGATTCTCCTCAACACTGCGCTCCACTACGGCAATAACACTTCTTCTGTTCGCACTATTTGTCATCTTTGCCTATCATCCACTAAAGTGAACTTGCTCAGATGGACGATTATGTCAACCGTAAAATAGACGTAGCGCACGATAAGTTTGGCGAACCGAGCCATGGTTTTCAAAATAAGTTTGCACAATTTGCATGCGTTGTTCTGGCATTAATCCATTCATCGTAAAATGGTAAAACGTACTAACCACAAATTAACTTTCAACTGTCAAATTGACAATCTGTAGAAACAGTATTGGCAGTTTAAAAACCAAACCTCTAAAAAAAACACCCTTTATACTTTTCACATTTTTCGCTTAATTGGGTCCTAATTTGTAACCTTTTGGCAAAAAATATGAAGAAACTAGAAATCTGCTACTGTAATTATCAGATATTGATTTAGTGGTAGGTACAAATTTGATTTTATTATTTATTTCTGTGTTTTTGGACTTAGGCTATTGTACTTCATTTTCGATAGGCTCGACTTGTTTCTGTCAGATTCTTATTTTTTTCCATTACAAAAAAGGTATAAATTAACTTTGGTAAATCTGAGATAATCTCTGATGTCTTCACCCTTTAGGCAGACCACGGCAAGTCTCCAAATTGCCAAATATCTGCCTGTGAAAAGGTCTCTCATTCTCTAGCCTTATGGAATGGGCAAAACACCGTAGGTCCCAAAATGGGAGGATGAACAACACGATGGGACTAAGGCATGGTTCACACTGGATTGTTGCGCAGTTAATTGTACATTTTTAATCTGAAAAAAAAGTATTAGCTTTACTTCTGTGTATGATATAATGCTTTGAATAACAATTGAATTTTATTTAAGCCGAAAATTGATAACCCCACTACCCATATTCTGATTTTCATTCCAATTAACGATTCGTCCTGTCATGTCCTGACTGCTTCATTTTCTTTTCATTTTCAGCAATTTTTCTTTTACGAGTAATATTGCACTCGGACTCAGCCCAAACCTAATTGAAATAACAATTTTGAATTGATCGATATTCTATAATTTTTATTTATTACCCTTTTCCGTCTTTACATGGAGAACCCATAGTATTTAATCTACCGTCCGCATCTTTCTAGATCAAATCAATTTTTTTTCACATCGAGAACACAAACCTTTAGCTACATTTGGATGTTCCTCCATCACTTTCAGTACCAGTTCATACTGCGCTTTGTTTGCCCAACTTGAAGGAGCTCTTGTTTTTAGAATAAAACAAGTTATTTTATTTATTAAAATAAAATTGCCAACACCAAAACAATTGTTTACTTATGTATAGTACATGTAGTTTCCCGTTCGACAGAATTTTTCATTCGAGTAAAAAGTGACATTCGTTTCGTTTCGTTCGAAAGTCGGAATACAGTCAGCTTTCGAATGAGAAATGAACTTTAGGAAGGTATCGAGCAGTATTAAAGAATCAACTAATTTCGAAACTTCTAAGATCTCAAATACTTTATTCCGATATTCCAT
The DNA here is from genome assembly GCA_963966105.1 of Volucella zonaria. Classification (NCBI taxonomy): domain Eukaryota; kingdom Metazoa; phylum Arthropoda; class Insecta; order Diptera; family Syrphidae; genus Volucella; species Volucella zonaria. The sequence continues at coordinate 13,074,618 of OZ014534.1, forward strand.
AACATATCTCGTTCCAGGAAATCGCAATTTCAGATCAACGTGGGAGTCGAATAGAGCAAAATCGAAACCTAGGCAAAATTGTGTATATAAACCTGAATTAAAGGACAATCTGGTATTGTAAAGAAAATTTATTCAGTTATTCGAGAGATTTCAGATATTCTTCTGGGGAAAGAGACAGCTTATTTTGAAGAAAAAATTCTGAAACAAGCAGTTAAAAATGTCCATCTGTAGTCGTTGGTTAATTGTTTCGGAGCACATAAATTCTTCATCGCTTTCAAGTTCCTTGAAGTAGATCTCTTAAATAGATCAGATCTTTCCCAATAGGACAGGAATGTACGAACAGAACATGAAGTATAAAATTCATAAAATTATCATTATAGCTTTACCGTGTTTATGACATAAAGGTTTCTACTCGTATTCCAACGTATAATTGGATTGCATCTTTGTTCTAATTTAAATGAATTTAATTACAGACTACACCCACTTTAACAATGCTTCGCGCTTTTCTTTATGCGCAAAGGTAACGACAGTAACCATTGGCGTTAGTACTCCAAGGCGATGTGGTAAAGAAAGTCGCTCAAACGTGACGATATGTAACGACTCCGAGTAGTACAGGTAGTAGGAAAACTTGACAGCGCCAGTGTTTCCCACCCATACGTTCGTCGCTGAAAATTTCAAACTCAAAGCGTAGATTTCAGATTCGAATTTTCGTAGACAGGTTTAGTCTTTCGTTTTGCATTAATAAGACCGCTTGCCATAAGTGAAGTTTGCTCTTGTCTATTTGTTGTCTCGTAAACCACACAGTTTGTCTTATGAAGTAATTGAAATTGATTAACAACTTACGAGTCCGGATATAGTACATCTAGTAGCGAGGAATCGCAATCGATTAAAGAATTGTCGCAAATCGAATTAAATTGGTAGTTTAGCACTAATGCTCAGTGTGAATTAGAAGCTTAGATCTCGGTAGCTGACAGTTTATTTTGAGTTGAATTGTTTTCAGTTTGTTTAAATGAGTGGGCATATCGTGTGTACTCGCGTTAGTACGAGTAGATTTCCGGTGGAATTTTCGTCATAGCAAATCGAAAATGATTTCATATTTCAAAACGTGCAAATATTGCAGATGAATTACTCTCGGTAGTGTCAACGTTTTCTTTTATTCATTTATTTATGCATATCGCTTCTAAGAAAAATATAAAAGTATTAATTTTATCTTTATTTAAAGTGAGTATGTAAAGGAAAAAAAGGAAAACAAATAATAATAATAATAATAATAAAAGAAACATAATCTATGAAGTTTTAGTTATTAGAGCGGCGCGTTCCCCAATTTTGCACTTCCTTTGTTCGAACTAAATCGGTCAGAGAAACAGAAGAGCTGTCGCCATCACCGTTTTCGTCTTCATCGCCGTTGTCGTTACCGTCACCGTCACCGTCACCGTCACCGTCACCGTCCCCGATCGCCTTTGGATTTTGTAATTTTGACAAATAAATTTGATAGCCCGGCATGTTATACTATGTGAACACTGTAGCTCATTGGTTCGGATCGATTCGGTTGAGAAATTAATTTGTGTAATCCTACGTACGAGTATTGTTAGTGGATACGAGTAGTTGTGCTATTTGTAGGAGAAATTGATCAGGCAATAAATATAAATGCAAGAAAATGAAAAGTTCTGCTATTCATATAAACGTTGCAAAATTTGCCCAAAGATGGAGATACCGACAGCAAAGTATTTAGCAGATTATCTTTATGTCGTTCATGAGGATGTGCCATTTAGATACTACGGCAAAGTGAGTATGAGTAGATTTCAATTACAATTACAATTCCAATTACAATTATGTGTGTTCAAAACCGCTAAGTACAAAAGTGTGATCCTATTATATGGGTAGTCATTACTTTTGGCTCGGTGTTCGTTGACTCGATACGACGAAGCAATACTTTTTTGAGTTTGACGAACTTCTCATACAGCACATAAAATATGTTTACTTTGCGGTTTTTTTTTCTAATTATTTTTATTTGCATTCTGCAAAGCATTGAGATACTCTTTTATACAATAAGTACGTATATAAATATATGTATACTCGTATGATACATGGTGTTGAAGAGTGGGAATATGCAAATTCCCGATAATTGCGTCGGTTAAAGTAATTCAAAATAAAGATCGTTCATGCTTTGTGGGTACCAGTAGGTGAGGTGTATTTTGAGAATATGCGTACTAGTACTAACTTGTTTAGCGTAATTTTCGCTTTCTTCGTGCGATCTTTTGTATGTTTTCGATATCGATCATTAGCTTAATTTGCTTTTACTTTCGGTGGGTATTAGTTATCGATAAACGAACAAGATGAGTCCAATTATGTACCATACATACGAGTTTGTGTGATTCTTTAATATGACGGGACTGTTAATTAATTTGTTTGTAGGCGGGTGGGAAATACGAGTATGTACATATAACTTTACTTTGAGAATGTATTTTCTCATACACAAGCAGTTTGTACACCATTCGGCTTTAGGTTTCGCGGTCAGAGTTTTGAATAAAAAATGTATCAAACATCTGTAGACAAGGTGGATGTTGAGATAAAAACTTTTATCTGGGTACGTCAATTTAAAAAGTGGATCTTTTTGAATAGACTACTGTCATAGTAGTAAAACCATTTCACATTACTAATCGCACAAAAGACGATTTGTAATAATAAGCGTAATTTCTCGAATACGGTTTTTAAAATATATATATTGGGTCTACAAGTAAGTTTCCAGCGTTTGTCAGAGATGGCACCACCAGTGGATCCCGGGCAGTAATGTCAGACCCCATGTGTTTTATTTGTAGGTTTTGTATCTGTCAACAACTTTGCGGCGTTATATCTGAGCAGTTCTATCGGTGTCGTACTTTTTATCGAGCAAAATCATGGCAAGTTTTCAGCCAAATAAACGTCATTTGCGGGAAGCGCTGCTTTTATTCTTTAATATGAAGAAAAGTGCGGCTGAGGCCTATCGTTTGCTTTCGGAAACTTATGGGGCGGAATGTATTGGTGAATCGACGTGCCGCGAGTGGTTCAAACGGGTCAAAAGTGGTGATTTTGGAGTTGAAGACAAAGATCGCCCCGGAAAGCTGAAAAGTTTTGAAGACGAGGAATTGGACGCTTTACTGGATGAGGATCCATGTCAGATTCAAGAAGAACTTGCTGCATCTTTGGGCGTCACGCAACAAGCCGTTTCCCTGCGCCTAAAAGCACTGAGATTCATTCAAAAGGTTGGAAACTGGGTGCCGTACGAATTGTAGCCAAGAGACGTCGAACGGCGATTTTGCATGTCCGAAATGTTACTGCAGCGGTATAAAAATAAATTGTTTTTGCATCGTATTGTGACTGGTGATGAGAAATGGATTTATTATGATAATCATAAATGCAGAAAATCGTATACAAAGTCCGGCGAACCCGCCCAATCGACGCCGAAACGAAATATTCACGTGAATAAGGTCATGCTCTGCATATGGTGGGATCAAAAGTTTGTCGTATACTACGAACTGCTTCCGAGTGGTGAAACCATCAAAGGACCATTATATCGAACCCAACTAATTCGTTTGAAGCGGGCATTAAAAGAAAAACGGCCAGAATATGAGACCAGGCATGAGTCCGTCATTTTTCATCACGACAACGCTCGGCCACATGTTGCGGTTTCGGTGAAAAACTATTTGGAAAATAGTGGATGGGAAATTCTGCCTCACCCGCTTTACAGTCCAGACTTGGCACCATCTGACTACCACTTGTTTCGTTCGATGCAGAACGCTCTTACGGGAATACGCTTCTGCTTAGTAGAGGAAATCAAAAATTGGCTCGATACGTTCTTGGGCTCGAAAGACGAGAAATTTTTTTGGTCCGGAATTCATAAATTGCCAGAAAGATGGGGGAAAGTTGTAGCTTCCGATGGACGATACTTTGAATAAAGCATTGTAACTATGTTTTCATAATAAAGCTTCAAATTTTGGAAAAAAAAACGCTGGAAACTTACTTGTAGACCCAATACATAAAATATACATGTAGTAGGATTTAAGGAATTGCATCAATTTTGACCTACCAATTATTTTCTACAAGTGTAAGTTTGTATATGAGAGTATCTTATTAGGGCATCCCAATGCTCTCTATCTTGGAACTAGAGCCATTTCAATAGCCAAAGATTGGCTTCAGCTGTGTCGTCATCTACATTTAAAATGTATATTGAGGGGCATTTTAAGGCTTTGCTAATTCTTTTTTGGAGTTAGAATAAATATTTCTCCATTTTTATCTTGTTTTGATTTTTGATGTTTTGCGATAGACAATGCTTTTACTTAAGTTACACATGGAATATGGGAGTCGATACATTTCTCTCGTATGCGAGCCAAAGAAGCTCGAAAAGAAAGAGACCCAAATCTATGCATCACACAGCGCAAGTCACTAAAGCGAACCGTATATTCACTGCACATGAAGATCATTTAAATCCTGAACGGTAGTTGGACACAGTCGAAAAATCGAAAGTTGTCCACAAATCACAAATTTGGTGGACAACGAAAGGATTAACAAGTAATGTAACAACGCCGATTTTAAATTCTAATTCTGTTGTAATGTACCATAAATTCGGCTAAAAAGTAAATTGTTTTAGTCAATAGGTATGGTCCGATTCTATGGACGTAACGGTGCAAAAACTCTTGCAATTTTATCCGAATGGGCTATTACTTTTTCCGCATCCTGTGTTCACTTGACCGACAGAAAAATGGACAGAGGTCTCATGCTGTGCACAATCGGGAGTCTTGCAAAAGAGGGAAGTTTTGACCTTCACTCCCGCTAGCAGATAGTAACAAATGCCAACTGACCCTGAATTGAATAAATAAAAAATATACTTTATTTTCCTTGTATTTATAAAATTGATCGTTTCACGTGTTTTTTGTTTTTTTTAATAATTTAACACTCAAGATGATACGTTTACACTTCATATGCCTGAGCACATGTTAAGTGTTTTTTTGGAAAATGGAACAGAAAGATGTCTGGGTTCAGTGGCTTTTCCACTCCGTGGGTGGCATCCAACATTTAATAGGCAGACTAAATTATTTATGTAATTGCTACCCACATACCAGTAGATCGATCACATGCATATAACAATATTATTCAAGCTGTTTAAATTTTGTTTTTTAGAGTCTACTATATATCGTTCTGTCAATAATATTTTTACTTATGAACTTTTATAATAATAATCTCTTTATGACCTCGAACTTAAGCCCCTATCATTTCATATTACTAGTTTACGTCATCGTTTCAAGCTTCTTCCTATGTGAATCGTTTAAATATACAACGCGTACTGGATTACTCTACTTATTCGAAGCTTTTTAAGTAATGGTACTTTTAAACTTATGAAACTTTTTTCGTTCCTTGTTCTATGTAATTTGAATGTGAACGAAATCAAGACATCTTAAACAAATTCGTGTCCTTTGGACGAATAACTCTTCATGTTTTATCTACTTACTTAAATGGCTCCTTAATCCGCCACCAGTACAGAACTTGTCCCCTAACGAATCAGCCTCTCCAGTTAGCTCTAAATTATTCATTCCAAGTAAGTTGAGGTCCTTTTCACTATGGGAAAGCTGATGGTGACGTAAGAAAATATATTGATGTTTTACACTTTAAGAATTAATCTCAGTATTTCCTGTTCCGTCCAAAGTTGGACTTAAGGAACGGTTGAAGACTTAATGAGATAGAATGCGACTGAGAGGTTTAATGGAGCACTATCTAAAAAAATACAAGGAGATCTTAAAGAAACGCGATGAGAGGTGAGCATATAATGTGATAAAATATTTCTTAGAATGCTTAAGGAAGCCCGGACATAGGCTTTGATACTGAGACATCGGTTTCGACGATGCAAGTGTCGCCAAGGACAATTGCTGTGGGCTCAATGCTTGCCTTATCGGCGTCTTTTTCAAGCGTGTGAAATTTCAGTCGGACCAAAAACTCAAAGCCAAAAAAGAGTCAGAAAATACTGCAACGTCCCAAAGGCAGTGAAAATTGTTGGTCGTTCGTTAAAAACATCAGAAATTCTGCCTCATCCTCTATTCTAATGACATTCCAGCTATCAACTCTTTGGGCAAGGCTAATCCGCTTACCGCACACTTTGCGGCAAGCTCAACACACCCAGATTGTGCTTTGTCCCCGACTGCACTTGAGCGCGTCGAATCTTCAATTGGACAAATCCACTTTCGCACTCGTATAGTAGTAAGAGTACTTAAAGATCTTAATATAAATAAATCCGCTGGTCCAGATGGTATATCTCCCCTTCTTCTGAAGAGGTGTTATTCCTCGCCGGCAAAACAACTGCGTAAGCTTTTTCACCAATCCTACTCTTTAGGACTCTTTCCGAGCAGATGGAAAACAGCATTTGTCCAGCCCATCTCTAAAAAAGGCGAATCTTCCTCTCTCTCCCCCTACAGACCCTTCTTTCCAAGGTCATGGAAACGCTAATAAACCATCAGCTAATGAAATATCTCGAAAGACGAAAACTTCTTAATGACCGGCAGTACGGTTTTCGTAGCAACAGGTCCACTGGTGATCTGATGGCATGTCTCACCGAAAAGTGGAACCAAAGCAAGATACGAGTAGTTACACTTGATATTTCTAAGTCATTTGACAGAGTTTGGCATCAGGCTCTTTGTCGAAAATGCGTGCTTTGGGGTCGACGACTCTTTTCATCAATGGATTAGAAATTACCTTTCGGAACGTTAAGTTCAAGTTGTCTTGGATGGTTTCAAGTCTTATATTCACAAAATAAATGCTGGTGTGCCCCAGGGCTCCGTTCTGTCTCCGACACTCTTTTTAATTTTCATCAGCGATCTCTCGTCTGCTACCTCTAATCAAATATACCATATTCCTTCGCTGACGACAGTACTCTCTGCTTTTCAAATTCGTTTCCGAACTCACGTTCCTGCTCTTCGGCTGTAAAACGGGAACGGCAGCGTATGTTAAAATCCGATATTAGCTGAATAACCAATTTGGGAACTATCAATCGAGTGGAATTTAATGCTTCTAAAACATAATGCTGTCTGCTGTCGTCTAAGCGTTTATCAGCGTTTCCATGACCTTGGAATCAAGGGACGTAAGTGCAATGGGTCTGTAGGAGGAGAGAGAAGAAGATTCGCCTTTTATAGAGACCGGCTGGAAAAATGCTGTTTTCCGTCTGCTCGGAAAGGGTCCTAAAGAGTAGGATTGATGAAAAGTTTACGCAGTAGTTTTGCCGGCTCCTCTTCAGAAGAAGGGGAGATATACCACCTGGACCAGGGGATTTATGTATGTTGAGATCTTTTAGTACTCTTGCTGCTACACGAGTGCGAAAGTGGATTCGTCTCATTGAAGATTCGACGCACTCAAGTGTAGGCGGAGACAGAGTACAATCCGAGAGTGTTGAGCTGGCCGCATAGTGTGCAGGAAGCAGATTGGCCTTATCCAAAGAGCTGACAGCTGGAATGTGAGGAATCAGCGTTGGGATGGAGGATGAGGCCGAACTTCTAATGTTTTTGACAAATGACCATAAGCTTTTACTACCTTTGGGGCATTGTAGTATTTTTTGCCTCAACTTTTGGTCGTATTGAAATTTCACACGCTTAAAGAAGACACTGCAGTCATTCCTGGCTCGTTTAAACTTTTTCAGGTTTTCCTCTGTCGGATTGGTCGTGAAGGACCGAAAAAACACTTCTCTAACCCTGACAGCCTTTTTACAGCTCGAGTCGTAACATGCCTTTTCTTTTGGTCTGATACTCTTCATCCGATGAGGAATAAAAGATCTCATTCCAAAGAGAATTGTGTCAGTGATCATATCAGCAGCGTCATCCACGTCGTTATCGAGGAAACACTTCTATTATGAATTATTAAAAAAACGGTAATTAACACTTAGTGGTACTTTTCCGATTTAATTGACATGAGATCCTTATTTTAGCATTTTAATATACCTTACACATACATTTTGTACTTTTTACTTAAAATCTAATCTACAAAAAAACAAAAAAAACGTTATAGGTACTTCTGAAGGCAAAAAATAAAAATTCCAGCAATACTGAATTTGGCATAAATCGCTGGCAATTTTTGCACAAGGGGCGATAACATTGCACGCGTATGGGACTGTAATACCCGACATACGTGTACACTGTCATTCGGTGCAGTTTAGGTGGGAAAACACTGCATGTCCTTCGTTTGCCCTGACTAGTTTTACGACTTTGGACACCTTCTTCGACCATATCGTCACCCAGAACTCGCTTTATTATTAGCCGTAACTTCTTTGGTAATTGACTGTAGACAACACGTCTCTGCATATGGGGTAGCACTAGCGAACGGGCTAGTGACTTTAGAAAATCTCCTCTCCCTTTAATCTTGGGTTGATGCAAGTTACACAATATGTAAGCGTTAATGCTGCTCGTTCGGCGGCTACTGGAATAAATGGAGCATTTTTTCTAGAGAAATACAGAATCATTTCAGGTTTTTTAGTATCCACGTCAACCTCGTTATTATGATGTATTGAGGACACAGTATCACAGCTCTATTCATTTTAGACACGTATGAGCATATAGTTTTTTTGTTCGTAAAGCCAAAAGTAGACTGGGTTTCTCGTTTTTTTTTGCGGTTGAAATTTCGCGTTTATTTTTTTTAATAGTACCCACTGCTTCCGTTTTTGCAGTTCATCAATGAATTCTATAGAAGAGAACCAGTTATCAGCAGTCAGATTTCGGTTGCTTCCGTCAATTGGTTGTGTCAACCGTAGGACACACTGAGCGGGCACAAGAAGTCTTTTATCTTGTGTGGTCAATCCGACACCATCAGAGTCGTTTGCAGTTGAAACATATCCATTATAAAAAATAAAAAGTTTTTGCATCAAAAAAGGATCGTATGACGAGTCCGTATTTACCTGGTTTCTTAGGCATATATGAGTATGAAATCATGTGACTTCTTCCTCACAACTTCACTAACATCTCATCTACGGTGATTCATTTGCTCAATTCGTATAGTTGTTAAGAATTATTGACAAACTTATTGCCAAGTTGTCGTCTCTTGCCTTTCAGCGCGAACATCTGAATTATCGAATCGCAAACAAACGTCGCAAAACGATAAATCTATTTTCTGACATGCAGCGTCTAAATATATCACACCCTGTACCATCCCTAGCAAATAAGTAGCTTGAGCGTTCGTGGTTAGATTTGAAGACAGCTGAAAATAGTAAAAGACCCACAAAAGCCTTTAGTTCAGGCATGTGTATGTCTTTCAGTTCAGGTTTATTCGGACGGGCAAACTTAGTCCTGTAACTGGAGATTTTCTTGTTTGTCCAAGTCAAAATTGGTTGAAGCATTTCTTCGTCAAATAGTTTATTCCAAATGCTGAAAGGGTCTTTTTCATCCGCGCCTGTGAATTTCGAGGCACAAGCCTGAGTAATTATATTGTGTTGAGGTAGCCTCTTGACCATTTATAACGACCATAGTAAAAATTTGATGTTCGTAATTCCGAAAGAGGCGCGTTGTCTTCATTTTCAGAACTATCGCTGCCAACTTCTTCTCGAGTGATCTGAATCTCCTCATCGCTACTCTCTTCTTTTGGAATGATCTGACTCTCCTCTGGATCTTCATCTTGGTCACTTTCGTGACGTTTTCAGAATCCAAGAACTCTTCAAAATCACCTTCGCTATCAGATTGGTCTGAAGCCGGTATGAGGGCATTGATTTCCGCTTCAAATGACGGACTGTCTACCCGTAATATTTTTATCTTTAATGAACTCGTGGTCTGGCATTGACGTTTCATAGAGTTGTCTGATATTTTGCACTAGAAACTATAAAAATAGATCCAAAAAATATTTTTATGACAACAACTGACATGTAGCCTGACAGGTTACGCCCGATTTTTTGATTAGTATTACTCACGTGTTATACATATAGTACAGCCGATGATACGTCTGTCTTCTTCCGCGGTCGTTTTAGCACTAAAACAAAGTGGCCAATTCTAAAAATTTGCAAAACGCCCGACGCATGTGATACTTCACGTCGCTAGTTAAAGGTTAACGTTTCAGTTTTTTCACAAAATACATAATTTTGGAGCGACCTTCTGTTTTTCACGCTCACGTTGGGCGTATTTTGCAGGTATTTTGTTGTTTAATTGAACATTGACAGTCAGATTCAGTACACGGTCAATTTTGGTACATAACTAGGAAGCTCTCCAGCGCATACCCAAATAAGATTGTGATACTATTTTACCCCTATAGTGCAAGCATATGGTATATACAAATATGCAGGATGTCCCAGTTTACCAGTACAATTCTTTACACACGAGCCCCCCAACACGAACAATACGCGCTTAAGCAATGAAGTCGTAAGGAATTGGAGCCAATGCAATTAGTTCCTCCAATTTTTTCACAAAGTGCGACTTCTTTGGTGGAGTTGGTTGACGTTTCAATTTTACCCACACCCTCTTCACCTTGGCTTCGCAGAGAAGACGTTCGTTCTCCTTGACGCGACGCAAGAAATCCTCATGGCCCTTTGAGTGGTGAACATGTTCAATGCGGACTTTGATCCTCTTGGGGATGATGCGACCACGAACGCGTTTATTAACAATCTATCCGACAGCGTGTGGGGTTACATTGTATACACGTCCGGTCTTGCCGTGATGTGCCTTGTGGGGCATACCCTTTTGGACGGCTCCGTGCCCCTTGATGTCGATGATATCACCATTCTTGAAAACATGCATGTAGGTGGACAATGGGATGACACCGTGCTTGCGGAAAGTGCGAGAGAACATGCCTCTGATGCCGCGACGATAACCCTATAACCGATAACGCGGTAACGAAATCCATCCAAAAAAATCCATTGGTGCTAGGTCAGGAGATCTGAGTGGCCAAGGGTTGGGGCAGAATCGACCAATCCATCGTTCGTTAAAAGTATGGTTGAGGAATGAAATTACCCCGCTGTTACTGTGACAAGGTGCTCTATCTTGTTGAAAGAACATCGGCCTTCTCTGAACAAGAGGAACATCTTCAAGGAGGTCCGGCAACCGTTCTCTAAGAAATTCCAGGTAGTAATGGGAATTAACTGATTGTGGAAGAACGTGCTGGGCTACTAAAGTGTTTCCTTTTAATACAGCCCAAATATTTACCCTAAACCTCCTTTAAAATTAACAACAAATTTTGAAGAAGTTGTCTACAATAATTAAATTCTTACCTTTGAAAGGATGTTGTGAGTATTAAATGAGGATTGGAGCCTGACCAATGGTGCAAATTATGGTGGTTTGTAACCACATCTCTTGTGAACTGCGCTTCGTCAGTCCACAGAATGTTCTTGAGGATTTGCCCGTCTTCTGCATGTTTGCGCAGTAGCCATTGGCAAAATTCTACTCTTTTTTGCGCATCACCTGGTAGTAAATCCTGTACCGGTGTTAAATGGATAGGGTGTAATCTATTTCTCTGTAGAGTCCTGTGAACTCTGGTTCTAGGAAGTTCCAACTGCACAGCTAGTCTGCCGACGCTGACTGAAGGCTGAACTTCCACAGCAATCAAAATTCCATTCCCTACTTCTGCCACCGCTGCGTCTGAATGTGTTTCTCTTTTATTCTGGTGCAGTTGACCCGATATCAACGAGGCGCTGATACGAATAACCGGATGCACGGTGTTCTATTGTACGATTTGGGTATAGTCGTTGGTACTCCAATCTTTCCAACGAAGGGTTTCCATTGCAGAGCCCGTATACAAACACTATTTCCGCGAATTCACGTTTTGAATACATTTTGTGGAGATCAATTTATCACTCGGCTGTTCACTTACAGAGCAAAATGAACTATTCTTTGTTACGATTTTTTTTCCTATTCGACAATTAACTGTTAACTGCATTGCTCATAGGTACGTTAGTTTATTATTCTCACTTAATTTGGTTTGACCATTTTTCTTTGACGGAAAATGGCTTTTACTACAAAATGTGTTGATCGTACGTAAAAAAGTTTCTAGACATAATTTTTAAGGAATCTTGCAAGGATAAAAATTTCATAAAATTTATTAAGTCAAAATTTTAAGAAAAATGCATTTTGAGTCAAAAAATGGAACAGCAAATTTTCATAATTTTGAGTTTAACGAGCCATAACTTTTTTGTCGCTGCACAGATGTACCCAAAGTATTTAAGATGTGTATGTACTACTAGATCGTCTTTCCAAAATATCCAAAACTATTTTTGTACCTGTACTAGTTTAGACATTCTAGCGTTTAAAGTGGTTACATCTTCAAATTAGAGGTCACCCACTTTGATGGGCTGTAACTGCAAATGGAGTGAGAATAGACCCCTCCCCCACCCCCTGCCAAACAATTTCTTGTTCGGCGGAACTTCGGGAATATGCCCTTAAAGGATTATACTACTAAACTGAGACACCCTGTATAAAAAGATTGAGTATGTTGAAGTTTAGTCAGGCTTGAGCTGTGATTTATGAAGTTCTATTGAATCTTTAACTGATTTAGAGCAGTTAGTAAGCACGAGATTGCCGTTTGTAGAACATGGTTTCAAAAGTTTTTTTCATTCGGAGAATGTCTGTTATATGAGCAAATGCTGAGCAGCAAATTTTTCAGATAACATGTACAATATACAATACATACGAGTACGTCTTTTTCGTAAATTTGAGAAAATGCATATTAAACTTACCAATTTTACCAGAAGCAATTTTTCTGTTCGTGGTGCTAGATGGTGCCTAGATTAAAGAGAGCCAAAATATTTTATCACCCATTTATGAAAAGTCTACCGTCAAAGAAGCTAATTAGTTTTTCCACGTAACACCCTTACATACTTTGATGGCATGATTTATTTACATAGTAAAAATATCCATCACCCATGACAGTGTATCCTCATAAAAAGCACTTTTTTAAGAATCCGATTTTACGGCCAAGTGTACAAGCAATGAATTGTAAATGTTTACTCTGATACATGAACTACTGTCCACTTGGGGGATACAGTTTTTAATTGGAAGTATTTTGTTCGTTGTTTTTCTTCTTTTTTAGGAGTTCAAATTTTTTTTCTTTTCAAAACACTTATCATAAATTAGGTTAAGGCAACATACAAAGTATGAATTGGTTTAAGCAACTACTCGCCGAATGTTTGTATTGTGTTATTCGCGTTACTTAATATGGAGTTTTTTGTTTTGTTTTTGATGCAAAGATAAATGCAATAAAAAAATGTTTACTTTTATTTGGATAAAGTATCTATGACAAACCGGTTGATTTATAAGGTACTTGTTTATATCTTTTTCTTGTTTTTTCTTTACAGACAAAATGTTCGGTGTTTCGAGGTCTCGTGCTGTGCATTTGCCTCAATATCTCCTATGCCAATATTGTTCGATTTCCACGGGAGCTTGATCGATATGGCTCGGCGTACTTGATACCATATGTAGTTCTTCTTTTTCTAGTCGGTCTTCCAACAATTTTATTGGAAATATCTATTGGTCAGTTTTTGGGACAGGGAGCAGCGCACACATGGCGATCATCGCCTATTTTCAAAGGTGAGCATTATTTGTATTTATAATGATTAAATATATGTGCAAATTGGACATATAAAGAAGAAACGAATAAGAATCGTAAATAATTTGAAGGCCGTATCGGAAAATATACTATCACAAAACAGGTATAGTTCAAGGAATGTATCGCACGTATTTTACTTAGAAGATAAAGTAGCACTCACTGTTACAAAAAAAGCTAAATAAATATGTTTTTGTTTTGTGTTATATTGTATTTCCATGAAGTGGAATTTATTGCAAAGCGCCAACATTTACGAGTGCCATGGTTTATACAAAATAATAATAAGCACTTAAAATAAAGATTTAAGATTAGAAGGAAAACTGTGATATATTGTAAGATGACAACCATGTAGAATAAAGAGGTTAGTTGGATTAGATCAGATAGTGTAATGTCTTGCCTTGATTTTCATACCAGTTGATATGGTTACTTGGTATGAAATGTTGAAATTGAATTGCTGCATGAAATTTCAAAGACATAATTTCTGATATAATCATTTCCGAAAGGCAATGTCTATGTTAAATCAAGAATTTTTTTTAAATTTCTCCTAGGCTTTAATACTACATACGAGTAGTTTCGATATTAAAAGCGTTTGTTAGCTTTTGTTGGCTAATTTTCGACATGTACATTTCTGGAAATTTGTAAAAATTTGGAATTAAATCGATACCTTCGATATGGGTACCAAATTGGGTTGCTTGAGGCACAACTATTTAAAAAAAAAAAACACTAGAACGAATCAGTTGATCAATTATTATTTAGCTTAAAGCTTTGTATAGCTTGTGCTCGTATATTTACTAGAAATTGATTGAGTAACGATCTTTTTGGCATGGGAAATGTTTAATTTCCCTACCATTCCATTTTCAAAACTGGTCAAAATAACTTGAGTCCGTCTACATTCTTTGAGACGCACTCATGTAGTAGAAAGAATACTCAAAGATCTGTATATAAAAAAATCCGCTGATCTTGATGATATTATATCTCCAATTTTTCTAAACAGGTGTCCTTCCACACTGGCGAAACCACTGCCTAAGCTTCTTTATCAATCAATCTCTGTAAAACATTTTCCAAGTAGATGGAAAACAGCATCTGTGGAGTCTGTATTTAAAAAGAAGCGTACCTTCTTCAACTCATGAAATATTTCGAGACACAAGAACTTCTCTTGGCAGGCCCACTTGTGATTTGATTGCATATCACATCGAAAAGTGGAACAATAGTGAAAAATGCGAAACTTACTATACGGGCTCGCAGCGAAATGACAAGAAAGCTCAGTATTACCACGATATAAATTTGAATATATTCCTTCGTGGGTGGTTGTATTGATTCTGTGGTGAATTTTGGTTAGTACTTTGTATAGTGCATTTTGTTGATTTGCACAGAATGTGCTGTCTTAAACATTTGTATGGGTAAGGGAAAAAGGTTGATAATGGATCTCCTAAACAGACCAGTACTAGCCATAACCTCTGAAACTCTTACAACGCCATCATTACCTGGAAATGTTTTGGTTATACTACCTAGCAAAAATTTGAGTGGAGGAGCATTGTCTGCCTTGATGATAACTAAGGTTCCGGAAGTTAGATTCTATTGAGATCCATGCCATTAATTTCTTGTTGAAGTAAATACAAGTATTCCACAGACCTGCTGTATGTATTGAAGCCGACGAAAACTCTACAGGCTGATGAATTTTTTTTTGTGTGATGTCATGACAAGGGAGAAAGGGGGTGCGAGTTTAATATTCCCTCAACTCGAACGACTACTGTTGCTAACTCTTCGTGTGTCAGCTCGGTGGCATCCGTCGCCCGTCGATTTCCTCCTTTAAGCTAAGTCTCTTGATGGCATTTCGATGACTCTCGGACCAGAGCAACTTCACCAATGCCAAAAGTTCATTCTTTGCGCCAATAAAATTGGTGGCGTTGTCGGAGAATATTGTGCTGCATAGCCCTCGTCTGGACATTAACCTTCGTAGCGCGCCAATAAATGCCTCCGACCAGAGATCGTCAACTAATTCATGTAGGCAGTTATCGTTGCAAAATAAACGAAAATACAGACATAAGCCTCTATGGGCATTTTACCTTGAACTCTTATGTAAATTTTAAATGGAGCACAAAAATTAACCCTTGCTATTTGAAGTGGACCATCTTTAATTTACGTTCTTCCGGCATGGCCTCCATTGGGATTGAAATTTCGTGCTCTGTATACTCGGTGCTGTAAGTCTGTAGAAATGTTGGGGCCGTTGAACCACAGGAAAGAATGCTTTAATTCGAGAGGCAATAACCCTCGAGGTATTAAGCCAGGCGGATTGGCCTTTGTTGATATATAATCTACATCCGCTGTTAGATGCTTAATCTTAATCACTCTGTTCGGTACAAAAAAACGGTCCAAATTTAGGAAGGACACTGAAGCCACTGTAGGGCAACCTGCGAATCTGTATAAAATATAGTTTTAATCACGCGAAAGGACAAGATTTCCTTGACTCTAGCGACTAATACTGCCATAGGAAGAACTGGGATTTATGTAATTTTTAAAGGAGTTACTCTTGATTTTTCACATAAAAACCTAGTAGTGATTATCTCATGTGTATTAATTGTCCGATTATAACAACACGCGCTATACGCCACTTCACTGCTGTCTGAGAACGAATGTAGCGCAACTGCTTCGACTGAATCGCTACTAAATATGAATCTTGGAATCTGTAAGCCCAGCCATGCCTAGAACATAGGATTTCCATTTGAGATTTAATGCTGTCGGAAGTGGGTGAACCCAAGAGAGTTCTTTCAATTTCCAAAGTTGTTGAAAGAAAATATTTCCTAGTACCACAACTGTAATCCAAGTGTACGAGGGTTGACTGAAAAGTTTCCGACCGAATGATACAAGACATTTTTTCTCAAATTTTTTTTACTTTTTCTAGATAGTCTCCTTGTAACTCTACACATTTCTCCCAGCGATGCTCCCATCTCTCTAACCCATCCAAAAAGTACTTGGCGTTTTTCTCTGCAAAATAATTGTTCACGAAGGTGATTGCCTCCTCATTTGACGAAAATCTCTGTCCTCCGAGCGCAGTTTTTAGATGAGGGATTCAAAAGAAGTAGCTTGGGGCTAGATCTGGTGAATAAGGCGGATTGGTCAAGCAGGTCAAACCGTAATTCATGGATTTTCGCCATTGCAACCGCTGAGGTGTCAGAAACAGGATTTCCTTTTTCTGCAAATGTGGCCGTTTTTCCGCAATTTCTGCCTTCAGCTTGGCAAGTAATGATGCGTAGTATGCTCCTGTAATAGTTTTCCCTTTTTGAAGATAATCGGTTAAGATAACCCCTTTACTATCCCCAGTCGCCATCACTTTCCCAGTCGAAAAAACAGTTTTTGCTTTTTTTGGAGCCGGCTCGCCCTTTGCAGTCCACTGTTTTGATTGAATTTTTGTTTCGGGCGTATAATGGTGTATCAAAGTTTCATCTACAGTAATTAATCCGCGCCAAAACTCGGATTTATTGCGCCTAAACTGCGCCAACAGAGCGTTGGATATGTTCATTCGAACACGTTTTTGGTCTAACGTAAGCAAAAACGGCACCCAACGCGCGGACAGCTTTCTCATGCCTAAATCTTGATTTAATATGTAACAAACACGTTCTTTGGACATTTTCATAACCTTTACTATCTCTCTCACCTTAATTTGGCGGTCGTCTAACACCATTTGGTGAACTTTGGCAATGTTATCGTCAGTTGTTGCAGTTTTTGGACGTCCCGAATGTTCATCATCTCAAAAGCTCTTACGGCCACGTTTAAATTCAGCTGCCCAAAATTTCACTGTGGTAAATGATGGTGCAGAGTCCCCATACACAGAGTCCAACTCATTTTTGATATGAGTAGGCGTATTGCCTTTCAAAAACAAGAATTTGATAACAGCTCGATACTCAATTTTATCCATTTTCACAAAAAACACTCACGTCGACTCGCTCAAACGGCTGTCAACTAAAAACTGCGAGTCCAAAATGACTGAAACTTCGGTAAGTAACTGTCAAAAGATGCACAACTAGCATTCACTAGCTTTTATGACGAGTTCCGCTATCTTTACGTTGTAGTCGGAAACTTTTCAGACAGCCCTCGTAATTCACAAATAGGCTACGCATTTGTAATCGTTCGAACCTGTGAATCAATCAACATTTGTTAAGTGTATTTTCTAAAGTTGGTAATGTTGGTTTTGTGCAATATTACACGTATATTTTGGAGGCTTCAAGCCTGTTGCTTCTCTAAGAATCACCCAACCGAATACGGTATTTTGCAGTGAAGGCAGAGTTGGTGATAGTTTGATAAATGATAAGGCATTGATTACGATTAAGCTGTGCGCCTAAAAGTAGATACATTTTTCCTGGATAGTTGAAATGTGGATCTGCTAATTCTCTGCTGGCATTGTCGAGTTACTTTCGAGCATGTCAGTGATTGGATCGGGCAGGCTTTTAGGTAAACATTGTACATCCAACTTCGGAATGGAATGAATTTATCAGTCGTTCATTGAGCTCCGTAGAGTATTAACGTGTTTCGGCTTTCTGTTGCGTAGTGATACCAATAAAAAAGACATTTGGCAAACTTCATATAGGGCTCCAGTTAGCCCAGTGGTGGTGTGCCCGGTTACCAAGTTAAAGGTGCTGGTTCGACTCCGGGTCGAAATAGACTTTTTTTTTTTTTTTTTGGGTTGTTTGTTTGTTCAAGTAAAAAAATTAAATAAATTGATAGTGATAAAAATCGTCACGCGATGGATTGTGGTGAGCGGTCCGTTATTACAAAGCAGGCGAGGCGTCAAGCGGTTCAAGCCAAACAGAACCGAAGACGAAGAGAAGGAGGGCGCTAAGGCCAACTTCCACCTTACCACAACGTCCCTCCCTACAAACTTCCACTATAAAGCTGCTTGGTGGAGTGAGGGAAGGGGTGCAATCAACGGCAGCAATGAATCGTCCAGGGCAATTTACAGATAACAATCCATTTGCCTCAGATGTTCATCAACATCTGAAAGACAATAGCTTCGCTTCCTTGGCGTCAACCGAATCGGAAGATGAAGAGGAAGAAATGGAGTCAATTAGTAGTAGCATCAAAATGCTACAACAAAGAGTACTAGCTATAAAAGGAAAGCAAATGCTAAGAAGGAAGAGGGAAGAGCAAGAGCAATCCCAACAGCAAGCTCAAAAGCAAACTCAACAACAACAAACAAATACAATAGCACAAGTGCTACAAACACACCAACAAAACCTCAAGAAACACCAGCAACAACAACAAGTGCAGCCACAAGAACGGCAACAGCAAAAACAGCAGCAGCAGCAGAAAAAACAACAGCAGCAGCAAAAACAACAGCAGCAGCAACAACAACAACAACAACAGCAGAAACACCAAATTTCAAAACAAAGGGTGCCACCTATTAATACATTTAAGATGGAATTAAATGAAACAAAAGAACTATGTAAGTCGGCCATAGGCAATAATTTTTATATTAAAAGACTTAGCTTAGATAGGCACGCAATCCACTGTAATACAGTGGAGCGCTACAATAAAATTAAAAGTTTACTGAAGGATTCGACGACGGAGTTCTTCTCCTACACCCCGAAGGGGGAGAAGCTGCAGACAATGCTGCTGAGGGGGTTAGAACCGTCGACTGATCCGGAGGAGCTCCTTGCACTGCTGAAAGAGAAGGAGTGCGAAGGGCTCAAATTCGTGGGGGTCAAGCCATTTGTCACGGCTAGAGCCAAAAGGGAGAAGCGGAAACTACCGTTCTTCCTGGTTCAGCTAAGTCCCAACAGCAAACTGGATGGTCTAAGGAGTATAAAAGTCCTAGACTACCAGGTTGTACACTGGGAAAAATTAAAGAGGAGCGAAAACATCTTACAATGTGTTCGCTGCCAAAGGTTCGGGCACGCCGCGTCGAACTGCGAAATGCAGCCTCGATGCGTGAAGTGCGGAAAGAACCACAAGTCAGATGAATGCGCTCTAGGCAAGGACGGAGCGACAGAAACAAGCCAACTCTCTTGTGCCTTATGTAGGAACACGGGACACACCGCAAACTATCGGGGTTGTCCCAAATTCCAATATATAAAAAGAGTAAATCTGGCTCGGCAGCAGAAAGTGGAAGTTAAACGTCCACTCGTGCAGGCACAAACACCAGCCGTTACTCCCCAAGTTACCTACGCCCAAATGGCGGCAGGTAGGGGAACTACGGTACAACAAGCAAAGGTAGCTTCTCAGGCCCCAGCGCCTAGAGCTCCGGAACCTGTACCTGACATGCTGGCTATCTTGCTCTCTATTCAGGGGCAGATGGCTCAGCTTCAGCGTCAAATACAGGAGCAGGCTACGCGGGTAGATCAAATATACGCGCTGCTGCCGGGCCTAACGCACCTCCAGTCGTAATGGGTACGTACATGGCGGAGCAAACCCTGAAGGTCCTTGCAGTGAATGTTAATTCACTGATTAGGTTCGAACGAAGAGCCGCACTGTTTAAGTTGCTTAAAGACCGAGCCCCTGATGTGCTTTTGGTTAGCGAAACTAAGCTTACCAAAAGACACAAGATGAGGCACAGAAGGTATGAAATATTACGAAGAAACCGACCCAATTCCATTCAAGGAGGAGGTGTTGCGATCTTTGTAAGAAAGGGACTGCGTTTCAAAAGAGTATACAGTCGTGTGGTGCGTAGGTTCCAGGTGCTGGAAGCATGCGTCATGTACATCCCTCTCCGTAGTGGAAAGCGGTTATACATGGTGTCTGTCTATGCACCTAAGGCTACTCAATCCACCTTATTCATCTCAGAGCTCGAGACACTTTTTCGATTCCTGAGGCTGGAATTGGAAGACAATTATTTTATTATCGGCGGAGATTTCAACGCCAAACATAGTGATTGGGGAAATAATATACCAAATACTAGAGGGAACCTACTATTCAATTGGTGGGGTCAGCACAGTGTGATGTATCGACTCGGCCTCAAAGCGACGGATAGTCCGTCGTTTCCCAGACACGGGTCCTATTTGGATCTCCTGCTGTTCGACTCACGAATACAACTGACGTGCACTAACCAACAAACTACAAACTGTCTACGCACTTTCGTGTATGACAGTGACCATTGCGGTCTCAGCACCGAAATAACTGTTCCCAACGAAACTGCGGAATTGGAAGAGTTTGTTCAAAGGTATTCCTACAATTATAGTAGGGTGCGTTGGACACATTTTTCCAGAACGCTGACGAGAGCACTCTCCTCGAATTCGCTCTACCTACCGTCCAATAGAAATCTGTCAAACGAGGAGATTGACAGGTATCTAAAACTAATGGACGAGACAATTAAACGAACTATGGACAAAACGATACCTCGGTATCAACACACTGACGAAGAAGACTTATTCCGCAACGCAACTATTGACGCACTGCACCGACATAAAAGTAGACTGCTGTCAAGACTAAAAACCTTGTACAGACAGTTTACTGACAGACATAACCCGGAGATCATAACATTGAAGTCGTCGATTAAAAACCTCCAGATATTAATAAAGGAAAATTACAGAAATTCTGTAAGTTTGTATTGGAACAATAAAATTCGGGCTGTAAACACCAGCAACCCGAGTATGTTCCCGCAAATAAATAAGATATTTCGGAGAAATAATCAAAACGACCTTCCATGTCTTAAAATCGCCCGAACGACGAATAACGAACAAATACTTGTAGCAGCAGGTATCGATCCAAATGAGGCAGTTGATGATGACAACTTCTTTGTGATCGAGGATCCGCAGGAGAAAGTAGAGGCTATAGGAGTGACTTTCCAGGAAGTGTACAAGGCGAGTGATATCATTGGCCCGAACCGCGACCTGGAGAGTCGAGTCCTTGTGCACAATACCTGCCTTCGAAATGAAATTGTGAATTGGCGATTCGAGAACTCGGGTTTCACCCAGTTCAGTGACGAGAATATGGCAAATAATGTCATCACCAACGAAAGGGTATTACCACCGTTCATTTCGAAGGAAGATCTCCAAACGATCTTCGAATCACTTAGAAGTAAGAAATCAGTGGGAACCGATGAAATACCGAACATTGTGCTTCGACATCTCCCACTAGAAGCGGTGGACATTTATACCACCCTGTTTAATAATGCAATGAATAATGCACATTATCCAGCGCATTGGAAAACTGCGGTGGTACATCCCATTCCCAAAAGCAATAAAGATACATCCAATCCGGCGAATCTCCGCTCGATCAGTCTTCTTCCAAACATCAGTAAGGTTTTCGAGAAGGTGATCAATAGAGTCCTGACTAAGTGGGTTGAGGACAAACATATAATTCCGGATAATCAGTTCGGTTTCAAGGCGGGGCATGATATCATTCATGCTGCGTCTAAACTGGTTTCTGATATCCAATGGAACAAAAGCAAGAAACAGTGCACTGGTGCCTGCCTGATTGACTTGGAAAAAGCCTTCGATACCGTATGGTTAGAGGGACTCTTTTTCAAGCTGGACAGGTTGGGCATTAGTAAACCACTGCTGTATATTCTTTTTGATATGCTCTCCAGTAGACAGTTCATCGTGAAGAATGGCGATGTGACCTCTGCTGGAACATTTAACATTAAAAACGGTCTGCAACAAGGTGCGGTAAATTCGCCGATCCTATTCAACATTTACACAAGTGATCTGATAGGTTCACTTCACCATGCCATAGCGTACGCAGACGACTTAATCGCGTACAGATCAGGTCCAAAGATTGAGGTCATTAATACACTTTTGCAACGTGACTTCGACAAAATTAAGCAATATTGCGATGAGTGGAAGTTGAAAATCAACTTTCAGAAGTCGGAAACCATTCTATTTAGGACGCCTTTGTCTGGGGCCTCTAGGGATACCAGAAAGAATTGGCGAAAGTTCTCTATCGTCGGACAACATGGACAGCCACTTGCTTGTCGAAATGTAGTCAGATACCTTGGGATCTGGCTAGATCAATATCTGTATTTTAACAAACATATAGATGTTGCTCTGGCCAGAGCCAGAGGTGCTTTTGCCCTTACAAGGAGACTGTTTTACAACAGCCAACTCGATGCGAGGGTGAAGGTGATCTGCTACATGGCCCTTATCCGGCCTATGCTTGTGTTTGGATGTCCGGTGTGGTTCAACGTGAGAGCAAGTTTATTGGAAAAGATTCGGGTGTTTGAGAGGGCTTGCCTTAGGGCTTGTCTTCGCTTATACAGAACACCAGAGTCTGAGTACATAAAATTCTATCGCAATGAGGTCTTGTACAATAGGGCGAACCTAATAAGAGTGGACAATTTTGTTATTAAGTTGACTCGAAGGCACATTGCAAGAGCAATGACATCGTCGAACAACCTGATCTCTGGGGCTTACTACCCTAATTATATGTATCATGAGAGAGTTCGCTTTGACGGCTATATTCCTCCAGAAGCGTTCCTCTATCTAGATAGCAAAGGTCTGATCCAGGACAGATTGGCTGTGCCGCTAATCTTCCACGTTGCTCGGACAGCTGCGGACAGGCGACTCAACTACGACAGAGACGTCGCACATGGCAGTGCGGAGCGTCTCCGGTTCAGTAGGGCGGTAGGGAGTCGCGACATGAGGGATGTTGCTCGGCAGCACCAACAATTTTGGTGGCTATTTGAAGGAGGCGAGGGCTCGTCATCGAATTCCTCAAGTAATAGGTAGCTTTATGTCAAGCAAAGTCGGTCAGCCTAATTTTTTTTTTTTTTTTTTTTTTTTTTTAGCCACGGCCGGCTTACATAGTTTTAAGTAGGTATAAGTTAGTTTTTAAGAAAAAAAAATATATAAAAACAAAAAAAAATAAAAAAAATAAATAAAAAGTAAAAAAAAAAAAAATATATATATATATATATATATATATATATATATATATATGTACATATGTGTATATATAAAGTATATATGCATTATGTGTATATATATATATATGTACGTATTAGATATAAGTAGGATAAGTAGATTACGATATATTTTTAAGTAGTCTGTAAGTTTTTAGTTTTAGGTTTTTATAATACTATGTCCATATACTAAGTTTTTGCTTGAAATCTATTTTCTTAGTTTTAGTTGTAATGTAAATATAAAATTAAAGATAAACTGTAATATACGTCGAAAGACTTAGTTTAAGTGTTAGGTTTAACTTAGAGTGCCCGCATGGGGCCATTAAGTTAGTATAAGATTATTTGTAAGTTATTTAAGCTAATTTTTAAGCATTTTTTTGTCCAGCATATAAGAGTAAATTAATTAAGAAAATAAAAATGCATTTAAACTGAAAAACTGGAATGAATTTATATCCAAGTATAGCGACACTGTGATCCTGAATTTCGAAATGATATCCATTTCTCCTATCCCTCCTTTGGCATATCATATACTGAAAGCTTTAGGCCGAGAAGATTCGCGAATTCATCAGATGTAAAATTAAATTGTGAGCCGGAGTCAAGCAGTATTCGGTATGGCACAAATTGTTTAAGACTACTAACAACCTAAGCTAACGCCGTTGATAAAAGAATTATTGAATGCTTTACGACACTATTCCTTGTAGTGATTTTGGCAGCAAATGACAAGGTTACACTTGACTGAATGTGTTGATCTACTAATTCACGCGCCGCTCTTGGCTCCTATGCACCAGTTAGGTGGAGAATAGTGTGGTGTTTTTTTTACCGCAAATGCAGCCGGGGCTCTTAGAGGCACAATTCTTAATCTTGTGTCCAGGTCTTAGGCAATTGGTATTATACATAACCCATACTATTTGGCAACAGAAAGCCGTTCAATCACCGGGAGGGACAAAGCTTTGAACATTTGTAAATTACACGAACGCTTTTGTTGTAGAATGAACACTTGTTATTACCGATAACTGTAGCGGTGAAAGATAATGGTTGTGACTAACTTACAGTTAGTTGCTAACTAAAGATATGATTTCCTTCCAATACGCGACATCGTTTGTTTAGAAAATGCAACAAATCGACATTCCATTTTTCAAGGGTTTGAAAATTCAATTTGGATAATATGTATGTAGGATCTGGCTCTCGATTCTACTGGTAGCAATAAAACACACCGCTTAGGTATTAAGAATTCAGGTTTATTATTAAAATACGATTAAAATTAATGCTTTATACTATGACAACCATGTAAGCGAATAACCCGCCGACTTTGCTGAGTTGAGTTTGCAGACTGGTTAAGGAATTTACTTTCGTTCTTGTTTGTTCTTGTCATTGTGCATGTGCGTGTATGTATATGTCGGTTGCATCGCCGCTCTCTGTTGTAGTCGTTCGTTCATTCTTTGTCTGCTTCTTTTCCCACATATATATATAAGGTGGATAAAAAGATCGTCCCAATGAGCGACTGGGCGACCAACAGTGTTTAATGCCTTTGTATAGCGGGCCGTTAACTGTGTCGACGAGCTCGCGAACATTTTTATATGAAGATAATATATTTGAAGGTAATGATGTCTTCCTTCGTGGGTTCCTTGGTTCTATTGATTCTGATCTCGGTTTGCATGGTGAAGATGAAGTTGCTCGTGTTCGAATTCTGGTTCGTGCTTTTAAAAGCTTTATACAGTGCAATTTTGTTGGGCTCCACAGAATGTGACGTCATAAACACATAGTTTACATCAATTTAGCAAAACCAGATAATTTATTTCAAAGGTATTCGGCAGAGTTTGGCATCAGGTTCTTTTGTCGAAAACACGTGAGTTTCCGATTTTCTTCAATAGATTTGAAATTGCCTTTCAGAATGTTCTGCTCCAGTTTTCTTACACGGTTTCAAGGTTGATGTTCAAAAAAAAAGGACGCCGGTGGGCCCCAACTCCGTTCTGTAACGGAGGCTTTTTTTTTAGTTTTCATTAATAAACTCTTGTCTGCAACTTCTTACCCTATTCTATCTTTGTTTTCACCTCAAGTCTAAGTTGTCGATAGCATTCCGCCCGTTCAAACTTTCAACCGTAAGACACGTTCCGCTATGAATGCTCATCGATTTACCCCCAAGCACACTTTCGGACGTACTCTGAAATATTGTGATTGTTTCCTAAGCCATACAACTCACTTATGGAGTGCCCTGCCGAGCTCTTTATTTCATAGTCATTATAACCTGCAAACATTGAAGGCCAACATACCTCGTGATCTCTCCCTAACATTTGTTTAGCTTAAAAAAAGTTGCGGTGTTTCGGAATGCGTCCGAAGAAACAGTTAAGGATTAGACTGATAAAAATCATAGGGAGATGTGATTTGCGTATGAAGAGGAGAAATGCTCGTATTGCTACAAATTATTTATAATCACAGCGTTGATTATTAAAAAAACATAGATAGACAAGAGACGTTATGTTTATGGTGTAGAAGCTACTCAGCAGATACAGGTAGCCTTCGGGACACGCGGCCATAATTGACCATTGCACTTCATTTTTGGAAGAATAAAAGCCTTATACTTGCTATTACATCGGGAACAGAACAAACGAAGTTTTATTAACATACAAGAATCGAACGTTGGCTGGTTTCGATGCGCCATTCATGGTTAATGGCTGGGTGTTTAATTTTCGCTTTATCGACAGCGGACAGCATGATATTTAAGAAGTATTCAATGTTACTCTGTTGCCGAGAACAATTTTAATGTCATAGCTGGGTCATTGCTTGTAATTCTTGTCTAAGAACTCGTAGAAGCTATCTTTGGTTTTGTTATCTTTCTCTTCTGTAAGGGCGTGCCTGCATATAAGGCTAATGTTGGCAAATTTGACCTTAATACTGGCTGTTACAAGGCGCTCGTTAATATACCGGAAACCCAAAACTTCTTGCCTAAGTCTCCCTCTAATAACGAATGCACATCCAAGTATCATCATCCACTTTTTGTCCGGCCCATCCCATTCCATTTCTTGGCTGCTGGTAACATCTGCTTTGCAGCAATTCAAGTTCACTACTTACGTAGTATTTCATTTCCTGTTATAGTGCTAAACAACTATTTTCATATCGGAACCGTGTAATAATGGGTATAATACAGCATATAAATTCTTTTCATTTATGGACATACTCGTATCTATTCTACCTTGTTTACGCTTGGAATCATTTAAACTATTTTATATTTCATTTACCTAAATTCGTATGCGATTTAATATTTGACTTGGCATCATTTAAAACGAATTAGCTTTACCCACCGAGTCTTCAATAGAAAATGTGCCTAAAAATATACAACAATTAAATAGCATGCGAAAGTACCGATTTGCTTAAGCCCACCTCAATTTTTGCCGCTACTGTAGTTTTTTTCAAACTCATGTGTTGCCCTGTGTTTATTAATTCACTATGAGATCTAATATGTGAGTAAAGTAGGACAAATAGCACAAGATAAAGTAATTTTGAATAAGTTTGAGAACTCACTGTTTTTTCTAGAAGATGCGGTTCCGATAAAAACTACGCTGTACTTGTTTTGTTATGGTCAGTTACAGCGGTCTTTATAGATGAGCAGTTAGACTAGTTGCGGGTCCATTGTGTCATCACTGGGAAAACGTAATAGGGCGATGCTTCGCTATTTGAGAGTTTATTCCACCGGTTCGGCTATCACGTTAAAAAATACACGGCAATCTTTAACCACCTTCGATGTTGTAGTATTATACGTCGAAAGACTTAGTTTAAGTGTTAGGTTTAATTTAGAGTGCCCGCATGGGGCCATTAAGTTAGTATAAGATTACTTGTAAGTTATTTAAGCTAATTTTTAAGCGTTTTTTGTTTAGCATGTAAGATTTAATTAAGTATATAAATAAAAATGCATTCAAACTGACTCGATGTTGTAGTATTCGAAATCCCTCACAATATTCGTTGATTCATTCGTACTGGATTTAGACTTTTGAATGGAGCCCTTATTTTTCCAATTCTTAGCAGTCTGAAAAACCGGAAAATTTGACAGACTTAGGAAGAACTGCTGGCCCAGCTGCCAACGGCTTTGTCATCACCAAATGCACCAGAGAGCGTCGCATCGTCGAAAGCTTAGTGTTGATTGCATTTTTTGGGTTGGGGGCAAAAATTCATGAGCTCTTACTGTCACGTATTTCTATGGCCTTAACCGCCAGTCACATCCTAGGTCAAATGTTGAAAGTCAATTATTTATTGTACTGTTTTATATCCTTGTTCATCAAATTTTTGGTTCGGCCTCCTAACGGGACAGGAAACAGTTTCGTTGGTGTTCAATTGACCTTTAGAGAGCAAGAATCCTGAGAAGATTAAGGCGTGGCATATCAATAGTATCTTTGAACGCATTGAAGGGTAACGTGCACCGGATGAATTCATGAGAATAAATCAACGGTAGGATTAACAGGCAGCCTATCAAATAATTTATGTGAGCTTCTTTTTCGAACTGAGCTTAATCGGGACTATTCAGAGTTCTCTAAGAGAAATGTTGTAGGATAAACCATTAATTGTTCAAGATCAGGTCTCATATACCCGAAGAAGGGTAACTGACTTAACTATTTACAGCCCCTTTAGGAGTCAGAATGAAGTAGAGCGTTGTGCTTAGCGTTTACTGGTTAACCGCCGAAGTACACCCTCGTGAAGGACCAATAGCCTCGAATAAGCAAAGCGAAAACAAGACAACGATGCCCGAATTTGCACATGAAATGTTTTTTTTTTTGGGTATAATTAGCACCCGTTCAAGGGGCTTGAGTACCCTTAAAATGTTTGTACACAGCGCGGGCGTAGGAAAATTAGGGAGGAAGAAAAGAGAGATACCGATGTACATTGGTCTTAAATGTTTGCAAGTTATAACGAATAGAAAATAAAGAGCTCGGCAGGGCAGGGCGTGAATTCGGGAACGAATATCAAAAGCAGAGAATACTGTCGTCAGCATTAATAAACATTAAAAAGAGTGTCGGAAACAGAACAGAGCCTTGCGGCAAACCAGCATTTATTTTGTGAATATCAGACTTGAAACCATCCAAGACATCGTCGATCCCAAAAGCACGCATTTTCGGCATAAGAGCCTGATGCCAAACTCTGTCCAATACTTTAGAAATATTAAGTGCAACTATCTTGTTTTCGATGAGATATGTCATTGATTAGTATTCGTGTTTCGAGATATTTCATGAGCTGATGGTTTATTAGCGTTTCTATGACCTTAGAAAGAAGGGACGTAAATGCAATGGGTTTGTTCAAATTTAAAACTTGAACAGCCCATGTGTAGTCGAACCACTGCAAAGGCAGCGATGAGCCGGAGAAAAGTAAAGCTTGCTAGATAGAGCAGAAGCAACACCTGTTTGGTTGAGGATTTCTTGTAAGCGGCAAACATAGGCAAGTACACGACACCGCGTCTGGAAACGAACTTATGCTTTTCGATCTTGCTGCGAGGCAGTTAGCGGCTAGCACATGGTTCTCTCGCCTCAATATTCTTGGTTGTTCATCAAACCATTAATCAAAGTGAACAAGTTGGGATCGACGTAAGACTTTCTTCTAGTATCGAACCATTACGGAGAAATTCGTTGAACGACTATAATCGCAACAAATCGCCAAGACCTTTGCCGATCATGTATTCGTTAATCTTTCGAAAAGTCCTATGCAACCTGCGTCAGTGCCACTGGTGCATAGGGCAAATATATGTATATATCAAAAAATATTTCACCTAAGAAGTGGGGTTGTATAGAAGGACGGGAGCAACTCATGCACTATACCATATTAGTAACAAATGGGAAAATACTCGTAACATCGGCTTTTTTGGAGGAAAAACTAAGCACATGAGAAGCGTGCTGTCGAGGATATGAGTAGGCGCTACGCGAAAAACCATATTCTGAAGCTTTGCCAGGAGATAAATGGATGGTGTCAAATCAGCAGGACCCTTATAGAAACCTGTAGAGACGAGCAATGAATATTAGTAGTAGAGTAACAGCCGGAGATAGGAATACGAAAAAAGACTTCCGGCACAACGCACTAATCAATCTGAATCCATATTTAAAATGCAGAACAATAAAACTCCTGGAGTTGGTTGGACCTCGCGAACTATTTGAGGAACTTAGATCATGTTCATTTGGTCAGACGAAAGTATGATTTGTATTGGCGATCTACAAGGAAGTAAAACCACAAATCTGTGTCAGAGCATTTTGAAAGGAAAATGCTCCTTTGAAACTGATGTTGAAAAATATGATATTTTCAATCTTCCGGTAGATGTGGTTAAAACTCCATATCCGTTAGCAAATTATCCACTACTGGTTTATTTACAGAAGCCCCAAACTGGACAGCAATTCGACTTTTAACGAGTTTGATGCGCTGTCTGACTCTATTCAAAGAATTGTATCCCTGTATCCTCATACTGAAATTGTTATTACGGGCGATTTCAATATACACAATTCTGGATGGCTTTGACATTCTGGACAGAAAACACCCGAAGGACGGTGTTTTAAGATCTTCGCTGCAGAAAACAACTTAACGTAGCTTGTAAATGCGCCCACGGGAATACCATACGTTGATAGTCATACCGCCGACACCCTGGATTTGTTTTTAACTTCTCACCCTGATAAGTACTCCGTTGATGTGCTCTCCCCTCTAGGCTCGTCGGACCACTGTTTCATGTCAGCTAATTTCTCGTACACCGACCAGACAGTTAGAGCAAAGATTCCTAAAAGAACCGTATGGCGATACGAGAAAGCCAATTGGAGCGGACTTAACAACTTCTTTAGGAATTTTAACTGGTCGTTATGTTTCCTCAATAACGATGAGGATGCCGCTGCTGACATGATCACAGAAACTATTCTCTTTGGAATGAGATGCTTTATCCCTCATCGGATGAAGACTATCAAACCAAAAGAAAAGGCATGGTATGATTCGAGCTGTAAAGAGACTGTCAGGGTTAGAGAAGTGTTTTTTCGGTCCTTCAAAACCAATCCGACAGAGGAAAACCGAAAAACGCTTAAACGAGCCAGGAATGACTGCAACGTTTTTCTTAAGCGTGTGAAATTTCAATACGACCAAAAGTTGAGGCAAAAAATACTACAATGTCCCAAAGGCAGTAACAATTTTTGGTCATTCGTCAAAAACATTAGAAATTCTGCCTCATCCTCCATCCCAACGCTCATTTACAATGACATTCCAGCTGTCAGGTCTTTGAACAAGTCCAATCTGCTTGCTGCACACTTTGCGGCCAGCTCAACACTCACAGATTGTGCTTTACCCTCGCCTACACTTCAGTGCGTCGAATCTATAATGGGACGAATCCAATTTCGCACTCGTGTAGTAGCAAGAGTACTTAAAGATGTCAACATGCATAAATCCGCTGGTCCAGATGGTATATCTCCCCTTCTTCTGAAGAGGTGTTCTTCCACGCTGGCAAAACCACTGCGTAAGCTTTTTCATCAATCCTAGGACTCTTTCCGAGCAGATAGAAAACAGCATTTATCCAGCCCGTCCCTGAGAAAGGCGAATCTTCTTCTCTCTCCTCCTACAGACCCATTGCACTTACGTCCCTTCTCTCCAAGGTCATGGAAACGCAGATAAACCATCAGCTCATGAAATATCTCGAAATACGAAAACTTCTCAATGACCGGCAATATGGTTTTCGTAGCAATAGGTCCACTGGTGATTTGATGGCATGTCTCATCGAAAAGCGGAACCAAAGCGTACATCAATATGGCGAAAGCAAGATAGTTGCACTTGACATTTCTAAGGCATTTGACAGAGTTTAGCATTAGGCTCTTTTGGGATCGATGACTCTCTTCTTCGATGGATTAGAAATTGCCTTTCGGAACGTTCAATTCAAGTTGTCTTGAACGGTTTCAAGTCTGATATTCACAAAATAAATGCTGGTGTGCCCCAGGGCTCCGTTCTGCCTCCGACACTCTTTTTATTTTTTATCAATGATCTCTTGTCTGCCACTTCTAATCCAATATACGAGTATTCCTTTGCTGATGACAGTACCCTCTGCTTTCCATATTCGTTTCCGGATTCACGTCCCTGCTTTTTGGCTGTAGAACGGGAACGGCAGCGTATGTTAAGCTCATTAAATTCCGATATTAACAGCATAACCAATTGGGGAACTATCAACCGAGTGGAATTTAATGCTTCCAAAACTCAATGCTGTCTGCTGTCATTAAAGCGAAATTCAAATACCCAGCCATTATCCATAAATGCCACTTGCATCGTCGAAACCGAAAAACTTTCCATTCTCAGTATGTGTGTCAATGACAACTTACGTTGGAATGACCACATATTCGATGTAGCCAAAAATGCTGCGAAATGTGTAGGCTTTCTCAAACGATGTAAGAAATACTTTTCCCCTTCTGATCTGGACTCAATATATAAGGCATTCATCCGCCCAAAATTGGAGTACAATGCTCACATCTGGTCAGGTGCGCCTAAAACATCTCTGCATCTGCTAGACCGGATTAAAAACCGTGCGATGAAACTCATAGCTGATACCAGTATCACGACGAAATGTCTCGTGTCTCACTTTGTTTTATCGCTATTTCCACCACCAGTGCTCCATAGGAATCGCCAGTAGCATTCCGCTCCTTCAAACCTTTGACCGTAACACACGTCTCGCTATGAATGCTCATCAGTATACCCTCAAGCTCACATTTGGACGTACTCTGAAATATCGTGATTCGTTCATAAGCCGAACAACTCGCTTGTGGAATGCCCTGCCGAGCTTTCTATTTCCTAGTCATTATAACATTCAAACATATAAAACCAACGTACATCGGTACCTATCCTTCTTTCCTCCCTAAATTTCCATCACCTGCGCTGTGTGCAAACATTTTAAGGGTACCTTAACCCCTTCAGCGCGCGCTAGATTGTTAAAAAAAAAAAATGGATTTTAGGCTTTACAGGATCTTAGTAGAGACACTTTAAGGACTTCCTACACTTTAAAATGAAAATTTTTCTAGTTCCTGGATACAATATTATATATTTAGCGGACTGTAACTAGATATTTCAGCTCATTAAATACCACATTGCGCACCATAAATGGTCAAATAAATGTTAGTAACACGGATAGCTAATCAAAACCCATAACAATTTGTTTTAATAGCAGTTTAGGAGCTTAAAAATACAATAGAATTATAGCATGACTTTGCGATTGGAACATGGTTAGGTTCTATAGTTTTAATAGCTGAATTAATAGAATTTTGTATATTTGATTTCTCTTATTCAATATTATTTTTTTAAATAACGGTACTTACTAATTGTTATTAAATTCCAGGCGCGTGTATAGTAAGCAGATTTGCTTCGTGGTTGGCTTCGATATGGATTTCGTTGCAAGCAGTTATATCTGTGGCCTACATTGGAATGTTCTTATTCAAATCACTGCCTTTTAACGAGTGCGTTGGCGATATCAAATTAGCTTTAGTAAGTTTTTTTTTTTAAATTTCATAGTAACTAAATTTTTCTTGATAAACTGTTTTCCCTTTTTTTTTTGGACTTTTATTAAAGAATGGATACAAGGTAGTAGGAAACAACGGAGTTGAATGCATTCAAAAAACTTTTCTCACGCCATTTTGGGAAAACCCGCTTTACTTTGGACTTTTAGCAATAGGATTGATATTTATTTGGATGACTGTGATGTTTTGGTAAGTACAAACACCTCATTGGGGGAATTTAAACGCTAAACCTCTGTTCTCATTTTCAGTACTCACAATGCGAAGGTATACCGACGGATATCGTTTTTCTTTGGACTTGTTGGACTCGTTCTGCTATGTTCACTCACTTCGTGGGAGGTGCATTCGTCATTGGAGAGACAATATTTTCCCGAGTTATGGCCTTTTAGAAAATCACTACTTTTGGACAGTTCACTCTGGTTTAATGCACTTGTGCAAGTTATTTATGCTACAAATATTGGTTTTGGAGCACTGCCAGTAGTTACAGGAAAATTCCTGTATAAAGGCGATGCAGTTCGCACTTCAGTCGTATACCTTTGTTTCAATCTGCTCATCAATGCGATTGCAGTAACGTTATTTATGGTTCAATTTGATAACCTGGCATCGAGAAGTCTGAGCAACCTGGAAGCTCTAAAACCATTGACAGCGATTTATGATCGTGTGTTAAATGAACCGAATGCTTTCATTGCCAAGTTGATTCCTTGTTTAATTTACGGACTGATTGTAATCTCAGCGATCGTTTCGATTACTGTTGCGATTTATACATCAACACGACTTGTACCTCGCCACCCGAATTACGTGATAAGCTTAATTGGATTTATTATCGCAGTTGTTTCATTAGTGGCACCAAAATTTATAATACCCCGAGTTTTGGACACTAGAGTCGTTGGAACACTTGTGATAACAGCATTGATTTTCGACCTGATCGCTACCACTTGGATCTATGGAGCGAAAAATATCTACACTGACTTAGAATTTTCGATAGGCCGTCCTATTTTCAAAGGCTGGGTCTACCTTTGGTGTATTGGACCGGCCTTTCTTACTGGAATTCTTGTTTGGTGGTGTGCTGATGATGATAAGGGCGATCTTCTTTCTAAACACATGCCTCGATGGGCTCCAATTATCTTTGCTTTAGCAATCATCTTGATCATAGCA
The DNA here is from genome assembly GCA_963966105.1 of Volucella zonaria. Lineage (NCBI taxonomy): Eukaryota > Metazoa > Arthropoda > Insecta > Diptera > Syrphidae > Volucella > Volucella zonaria. Next base: position 13,108,620 of record OZ014534.1, read on the forward strand.
TGTGTAGAAATATTTAAACAGGTTGATTATAACTTTTTCGGAATGATTTGTGAAGCTGCAAAGCCTGCAAAGGAATGGGGACCTGCCGATCCTCTTGCACGACACGCTTGGAAACAGTGGAGATCTGTATGCCAGGATACGGGTCGAAAAGATTTTACTCTACGTCGTCGAGGTACACGTGATTATACTCATTCCATAAAGAAGGGACAATATTCTACATCGAAATATGGTACAAATAACTGGAAGTCATCAACGCCTGGCAACAGTTCACCCAATTATAGTGGTTCAGTATTCGGAGATTCCGCAATCGAAGAAGATATTAGCGTCGATAAGTATTCCGGAATAAATAATCAATTCACTACAGTCCAGTGCAATGATAGTAAAGGTATACGATATTCGAATAGATCACGACAGCCAAACTCCAACGAACGGCGAAGCACTCAACAAAACAACACGACTGCACATCCGGAAAGGCACAAAGAAGTGGTATACATTCGTAGACTTTCGAATGGTAATGAAAATAGTCATGCAACTAGAATTGAGATAACTCCTTCCAAAGAATCTATTACCTATGGCACGCGAAATCCAATGGGACGTACTTCTAATCAAGCCTACAGCGTTCCCAACCGAGCAAGTGCAAATTCAGGTAATAGGCATGTCTTACAAGCGAATGGTCAAGCTTCAGCGACAAGTTTAGGCGATATGAACGCGAGCAATGGAGATCACATTTGCTGGCGAAAATTCTCCGTCAATGCTGAAGAGTATTCTACTGAATTGTGATTTCGAGTTTCTGTAGCGGAAATCATTCGGTCCGATCGCAATAACTAGATTTATTTTGTATTTTGCAAGACTTATCTCAGTTCAAAAAGTTCGCGACTTCCTAGCGACACTTTTTCGACACTGAAACGATTTCACTGTGTAAATAACTTAATATTATTTTTTTTACTTTAACAAAAAAAAAAAAAGAAAAAGAAAAGAAAGAAACCAATCAAAGCAATGACTTATTTATGTAAATTCCTCAAGTAAGTTTAGTAATCGATAAGTATAATTTGTAAATATTGTTAGAAAAGGTTTAAAAGTTATTAAGAAAGAAATTAAATAAGTTGGGAGAAAAGCACACTCTAATTCCGTGCATGAAGTTGTTATTTTTTTGAAATAAACGGAAAAATTAAACACACCTTTACACAAATACATATATACATATGAATTTTTTAATGTTTTTTTTATTTAGTATTTATTGTATTGTATATGAAAAAGACATCTTTTTGACTATTTTAAAGTGGATCTTGCTTAAATGCTCTTCGTAAGAACTAAAATATCATACATACCACCTTGATCAAAAAGTTCTCGCACCATACCACCGTGTGGCGCTCCCATCATTCCGATTTGAGTTCGGTTTTTTTTTTTTTAAGTTGGTAAATCTGTTGTTGATATTCCCTCTAAATCTTAGCGTCATAGCTTGACATTTGCAGAAGTTACATAGCCAAGAGTACATCTAATTCTGTGTGTGTTGGCGATTTTTTACAATTCTAGAAATGGATTTAAATTTGCAACAACGAACTTGTATTAAATTTTGCATAAAAAACGGATTTAATGGTGCGCGAACGTTGGAAATATTGGAAAAGTGTTTCGGCAACGATTCTCTAAAGAAAACGGTCGTTTACCAGTGGCACGAGCGGTTCAAAAGTGGTCGTGAGTCAATCGAAGATGATGAACGCAGTGCCAGACCATCGACATCGAAAACCGACGAAAACATTGATGAAGTAAAAGAAATGTTGGTTAATAACCGCAAATTAACCATCAGAGAGATAGCGGAGGACTTGAACATTGCCTATGGATCCGTCCAAGACATTTTGGTTAATGATTTGGGTTTTCGTTGTGTAGCAGCAAAGTTGGTGCCAAAAGACCTCAATTTCATGCAAAAAAGAGATGATTTGCGAGGCTGAATCCGATCCCACATTACTGGAGACGAAACGTAGGTTTATGAGTACGACACGCAATCCAGACATCAGGCAAGTGTATGGCGTTCACCAAATGAGCCGAGACCAAAAAAACCACGTCGTTTTCTATCAAAAAAGAAGGCAATGCTCACGGTTTTCATAGATTACAACAGTGAAAAATGCAACAAATACCATCCAACAGCCACCGAATTCATCTGATTTGTCTCCCTGTGACTTCTTTCTGTTCAATCGAGTTAAAAAACCACTACGGGGAACGCGTTTCAGCAGACAGAGGAAGTAATAGAAAAATCGCAGGAAGCACTGATGGGCATATCGAAAACCGAATATAAAAAATGTTTCGAGAATTGGATCAAGCGCTGGCATAAGTGTGTTGCAGACGATGGGGATTACTTTGAAAGAGACAATATAGACTTAGACGAATAAACTAGTATTTTAAATTTTCTGAATAAATTCCGAGAACTTTTTGGTATTTGCATGTTCATGATACGAGCACTTTAAAATTTTTCTTCGTAAGGGCAATATGCAGGCTACGTTAACTCCAATTTTCTGCTTTGGCGCTTAGACTTCGTCAAAGCAGAAGAACTTTTGATTCTCAATATTTGAGGAGAGATTGGATATGCATAGTCTACAAACCTATTAACTTTAATGCGTTAACATAACGTTCATACGTGTATGCCTAATCGGAAGGACTCTCCTCAATGGGCTACGGTTATTTTTTATGATAGATGGGAAGTAGTTATCAATAGAATGGTAAGGCAACACTGTTACATATGAAGTATTAGTCCTTCGAAGGAAATAATGAAGGTTATCTTTTAATGAAATAAATTATATCTATGAGGGTTGCCAGGCATGTTTCCGACCTCATGAAGATGGCAGCACTTGCAAACAAAAATTGGGGAATACGAGCAAGTTTGCGCATGTTTTGAAAGATACCCACCAATATTTCAGCCCTTTCGGACGCGCAGATGTTGTTTGGCAATCGTCTGAGTGAGTCGATGTAAGTGTTTTTGTGAAAATGGAAAATATCGCGTATCTGCCATTAAATATTTGTTTTTGAAAGGCAATACGACTATGCAAATTAAGGACGAGTTGAACACGGCATACGAGGACTCTGTACCATCATTTACCAATCGTGAAAGTTTGGTCTTTCTTGGACTTAAACGTATCAGCTCGGATTAGGTACGGTTAAAATTTGGGACGACCAAAAACTGCAAACACTGCTCAAGTTTACCAAATTGCTCTGGTGGTCTACACTTAACCCAGAGACCTTCAATGGGGGCAGCACCAGTAAGCCCAACATAAAATACATGTGGAAACTCTCCTGATCCCTCACAAGGACCCTCTCTGCAACCTCACTTCACCCTTATGACAGCTGAGCACAGGCTCAGCTAGAGGCCAGTCCGGGCAAAGAGTAGTAGGGGCTATGACCCGTTTGCAGCTGCAGGCATGCTTGTGTGAGCTCTGACCTATGCTCGCCGGAATGGGGGGATCTTGCTGCTATACCAAGGTCGTTCTAAGTTACGTTTAACCATGCCTTGCTCTAGGTGGTAGCTGAGTGGTAAATACTATAATAAAGGACCCGAATTCGTCTTTGGGCGGTATACATCCACGATGTAGGGGTGGTGATCTAACATTATGAACCTTCACCCTGAAAGATATCCCTCCCCTCTATTCCATCGCACCCCAAGCCTGAAACAAAAAGAAGTAAGCCAGATGAAATGCTCTCATGCGAAGTCAATTCTCTCCTAGAGCCATACGACACGTCTTCATTGCAACCTAGTCCACAGGTATCTCAAGAAGCCATTCCGTTATCTTCATTAAATATTACGTACGCAACTGAGTTATCGCTGTTTTTTTTTTGATGAAAGTGCAACTTTTTTGTGAACAAATGGTTACAAATGAATCATTCAAAGTATTGCCCATCGTTAGCTACAAGTTTTTCCCATCTTTCTGGCAGAGCTCGAATACCGTTACGGTAAAATTGTTTATCTTTTGAGGCTATCCACGAATCACGTTATTTTTTGATGTCTTTATATGAGCGGAACTGCTGATCAGTTAGGCCATGTGCCATCGAATGGAACAAGTAATAATCGGACGGCGCAATATCTGGGGAATATAGCGGGTAGAGTAGGACTTCCCATTTGAGCGTTCCCAGGTATTGTGGCCGTTTTTCGGGCAGTGCTCCCCTCAATCGCATCAATTAAAGTCCCCAGTGATGGTTTCCTTGGGTTTCAACAGTTCATAATAAATAACACTGACCTGGTCCCACCAAATACACAGCATAACGACGTAGAAGCATGACCGGGCAGTCCCCATGACTTTCTTCTCTTTGAAACGCTGTAATAAATCCATTTTTCACCACCCGTCACGACGTAAAGAAGAAAACCCTTTCTTTTTTGCCGCTGGAGCAGTTGTTTATAGGCAAAAAAACGACGCTTAACGTCCCTTGGCTTCAAATCATAAGGAACCCAAGTTCCTTGTTTTTGAATCATTCTCAACGCATGCAATCATTTGGAAATGGTTTGGCGGGTAACTCTTAATACTGAAGCAACCTCTTCTTGCGTTTGTCAGGGATCCTGATCGAGCAAGTAACGCCTCCAATTCAGCGTTTTCGAAGGATTTTGGCCTCCTCACACGCGGACGGTCGTCAACATCGAAATCACCGTCTTTGAAGCGACGAAACCAATCACGGCACGTTCTTTCACTTAGAGCAGCATCTCCGTAAATTTTTTGAGCTCTCGATGCGCTTCAGCCGCCGTTTTCTTCGAATAAAAGAAGAAAATGAACATTTCCCGCAAATGCCGGTTATTATTTGGCACAAAATCAGACATTTTCACACAACCAAATGTATATGGCTCCAAAACAAAGTGATTAATGTGTCAAAACGGTTTGATTACCATATATCTAAGCTTAGTTCATAAAATTTTGGGTATGTCAAAATCGACCAGCACTTACTGTTGGAGCCATCTATTGAGAACGCCCCTTCTACATCCGCTACTCATTCGGAGAAGAAAAACAAGAAATGAATGCGCTTTCCATGTAAAATCACCCTACGAACCCTGTATCGATCAGTCCACCTGGTGGACATGGGTTATCATAATGAAAACGCCAATAGGTAAAATGGTAAGTAACAATTTATTTCAAGGTTGGAGGAGGAGGGGGGTGACAATAAGAATAATAACAAGGATATAGGTAACCAACAAAAATTAGTTTGCCTTCGAGCAAGTGTCGGTTCTCGAAACTATGATTAAGATCAAACTAATAATAATTAAAATAACAATAGGTACTTATATATCCGAGTCGATAAGATACCCCACTATACAAGGGTTGTCTGAAAAGTTTCCGACCAATGATACAGGACATTTTTTCTCAATTTTTTTTTATTTTTCTACATAGTCTCCTTGTAACTCTACACACTTCTCCCAGCGATGCTCCCATCTCTCTAACCCGTCCAAATAGTACTTGGCGTTTTTCTCTGCAAAATAATTGTTCACGAAGGTGATTGCCTCCTCATTTGACGAAAATCGCTGTCCTCCGAGCGCAGTTTTTAGATGAGAAAACAAAAAGAAGTCGCTTGGGGCTAGATCTGGTGAATAAGGCGGATGGTCAAGCAGGTGTGAGACGGCGCGTTGTCTTGGTGAAACAGGATTTTCTTTCTCTGCAAATGTGGGCGTTTTTCCGCAATTTCTGCCTTCAGCTTGGAAAGTAATGATGCGTGGTATGCTTCTGTAATGATTTTTCCTTTTTGAAGATTATAGATTAAGATAACTCCTTTACTATTCCAAAAAACAGTCGCCATCACTTTCCCAGCCGAAAAAACAGTTTTTGCTTTTTTGGAGCCGGCTCGCCCTTTGCAGTCCACTGTTTTGACTAAATTTTTGTTTCGGGAGTATAATCGTGTATCCAAGTTTCATCTACAGTAATTAATCGGCGCCAAAACTCGAATTTATTGCGCCTAAACTGCGCCAACAGAGCGTTGGAAACGTTTTTGCTCTATCGTAAGCAAACATGGCACCCATCGCGCTGACAGCTTTCTCAGGCCTAAATCTTGATTTAATATGTAACGAACACTTTCTTTGAACATTTTCATAACCTCTACTATCTCTCTCACTTTAATTCGGCGGTTGTCTAACACCATTTGGTGAACTTTAGCAATGTTATCGTCAGTGGATGCAGTTTTTGGACGTCCCAAACGTTCATCATCTCCCAAGCTCTTACGGCCACGTTTAAATGCAGCTGCCCAAAATTTCATTGTGGTAAATGATGGTACAGAGTCCCCATACACAGAGTCCAACTCATTTTTGATATGGGTAGGCGTATTGCCTTTCAAAAACAAGAGTTTAATAACAGCTCGATACTCAATTTTTTCCGTTTTCACAAAAAACACTCACATTGACTCACGCAAACGACTGTCAACTAAAAACTGCGAGTCCAAAATGACTGAAACTTCGGTAAGTAACTGTCAAAAGATGCACAACTAACATTCACTAGTTTTTATTGACGAGTGCCGCTATCCTTACGTTGCGAAAACCTTTCAGGCAACCCTCGTAAAAAAGACAAGATACATCTAGAGCTAGATACAGAGGGTATCCGCTAACTTGAGCAACACCGTCCATTAATGATGTTACGGTAAGGTTTGTTTTTTTTCTTTTTTTCTCTTTAGCACTTCATGCTTCGGTATGTTTCCACAAAAAGGATATGACCTAAATAAAAATGTCCTACTTACTTACTGAGATAATTCGGGGAGGATGTGCTCAACTTCCGTGGGTGTATATGATCTGGCAAATGCCTTACCTTACGGTTATTATGAGTAAGTGATTAGGTTTTCGTTCTCCTTTTACGAAAGTGACGCTTCCAAATAAATTTAAATAATGAAAAAATATACCGTGTGTCCCAGTTTAGCAGTATAATCCTTTAAGGGCATATTCCCGAAGTTCCGCTGAATAAGAAATTGTATGCCAGGGAGGGTTCTATTCTTCCTCCATTTCAAGTTACAGCACATCAAAGCGAGTGACCCCTAATTTGGAGGTGTAAACACTTTCTCTCTTATGATCCTGGGTGTCCATTGGTATTTCTTTTTTTTAATTTTACTTATTTTGTTATTCTATTTTATTTTAACTAACGCCAAATTATATCTGTTAAAAAAAAAGTCGTTCACTGGCACTTTTTTTTCCATCTCTGTCAATCACCGCAATAATCTAACTGTCCTCTTGACAACATCTGGCTTGACCTTCATCCGAACAAAAAGACGATCACACGTCACAAAGTACGAGTAACTACCGAATTTTTTTCCATAATTTTTCGTTTTCTTTCTTTAACAAAAAATCTTGTAGGGTCATTCAACCCGGAGCTGTTTTATGGTATATTGTAAAACAGCTGTGTCATTTATGTGTGTATAGGTCTCGGTGCTTAGCAAGGTATACTAACCGAATAGGATGGTGGAGATGCTAAGTACTGGGGGAAAATAAGGAAAACTTCAGCAAGGATGGGAAATTCTTTTTTTATCCTTTTTTTTCTATATCTCTGAACCAAAGGAGTCATAACGGGTTGTTGTATGCACTACGTTGTTATGCTGGTCATCCTATGGATCGGCTGCCAGAAATGGTCAATCCATTTAAGTCGAACAGTCGTTTGCAACAAATGTTTGTAGAAACGTTTCGTTGAATTATGGTTAGATAGATAGCAGGGGCTATGAACATGTGCAAAGAATGTGCTTGTCACAACGCGTGTTCAAATGAACGTTTCCAACGGTATGTTGCGTAGTTTAGGCGCAAAAATCAGTTTCTTTTGGGGCCGATTAATTACTTTAGACTAAACTTTTATATATTGTTTTGCTGGGAATGAGGATTTGGCTCCAAAAAAAGGAGAGGCTGGGAAAGTAACGGCGACTGTTTTATGGAAAAGTCATGGAGTTGTTTTAATCTATTATCTTGAGAAAGGAGAAATCTTTGCAGGAGCATACTACGCATCATTTGTTAAGCTGAAGGGGAAATTGGGGAAAAAACGGACACATTTGCTGATAAAAAAATTTTTGTTCCACCAAGACAATTCGCCCTGTCACGCCTCAGTGGTTGCCAAGGCGGAAATCTACGAATTATGGTTTGAACTTCCTTACCCAACAGATCTAGTTACAAGCAAGTTTTGTTTGTTCCCTAGGCTAAAACTATTTTGCAGAGAAAGACGCCGAGTACTACTTCAACGGGTTAAGGAGATGCATAAAAGAAAAATGTCTTATTTTTTTGTTTAGTCGGAAACTTTAAAAAAAAATCCTCGTATAATATCCTGTTGTATCATGGTACATATTTTAAGGTTTAATAGAAGAAAAAGAAGAGTTTCCGGCAGCAAATGTTTGTGAAAAGTTCAGGTTTTGAGTTTTAGGATTGAATGCACTATTATACATGTACATACTTCCCAACTTCACTGCGCAAATTATTTTGACTGCTCCCGGTATTTAATAATTATTAAATTGTGTCGCCAAACATAAACTAAGATGAAGATTAATAAGAGATGATGACAGCCAAATTATTCTTACATAAGTTGCTCTATGCTAAATTACGTATATCATGTACATGATATGACACAAAAATTTATAAAATTCGAAGCTTTCTGCACAGTGGATTAATTCATGAGAAGATAATTATGATATTTTAGCCTGTTTTTACTGTTTGATTTGTTTTTTTTTTTAAATTATACAAGTAAGCAATCCATATTTTTTATAATGCGCGCGCTCAAAGGGTTTTTGTACCCTTAAAATGATTGTACACGCGCGGGCGAAGGAAATTTTGGGAGGAAGAAAGGACAGGTACCGATGTACATTGTTTTTAAATGTTTGTAAGTTATAACGACCAGGAAACACAGAGGTCGGCAGGGCATTCCATAAGCGAGTTGTACGGCTTAGGAAAGAATCACGATATTTCAGAGTATGTCCGAAAATGGGCTTGAGGGTATACTGATGATCATTCATAATGAGACGGGTGTTACGGTTGAAAGTTTGAATGGGCGTAATGCTATTGGCATAGTGGTGGATATAGCGATAAAACAAAGTAACATAAAAGCCATTACGTCGGTGTTCGATTGTGTCAATTGATTGACTGTTAGTTTGAGTTTTGGAAGCATTAAATTCCACCCTGTTGATAGTTTCCCAATTGGTTATGCTGTTAATATCGGAATTTAATGAGCTTAACATACGTTGCCGTTCCCGTTCTACAGCCGAAGAGCAGGGACGTGGGTCCCGAAACGAATATGAAAGGAATGTATTGGATTAGAAGTGGCAGACAAGAGATCATTGATAAAAATTAAAAACAGTGTCGGAGGCAGAACGGAGCCCTGGGGCACACCAGCATTTATTTTGTGAATATCAGACTTGAAACCGTTCAAGACAACTTGAATTGAACGTTCCGAAAGGCAATTTCTAATCCATCAAAGAAGAGAGTCATCGATCCCAAAAGAGCCTAATGCTAAACTCTGTCAAATGCCTTAGAAATGTCAAGTGCATCTATCTTGCTTTCGCCATATTGATGTACGCTTTGGTTCCGCTTTTCGGTGAGACATGCCATCAAATCACCAGTGGACCTATTGCTACGAAAACCATATTGCCGGTCATTGAGAAGTTTTCGTATTTCGAGATATTTCATGAGCTGATGGTTTATCTGCGTTTCCATGACCTTGGAGAGAAGGGACGTAAGTGCAATGGGTCTGTAGGAGGAGAGAGAAGAAGATTCGCCTTTCTCAGGGACGGGCTGGACAAATGCTGTTTTCTATCTGCTCGGAAAGAGTCCTAGGATTGATGAAAAAGCTTACGCAGTGGTTTTGCCAGCGTGGAAGAACACCTCTTCAGAAGAAGGGGAGATATACCATCTGGACCAGCGGATTTATGCGTGTTGACATCTTTAAGTACTCTTGCTACTACACGAGTGCGAAATTGGATTCGTCCTATTATAGATTCGACGCACTGAAGTGTGGGCGGGGGTAAAGCACAATCTGTGAGTGTTGAGCTGGCCGCAAAGTGTGCAGCAAGCAGATTGGCGTTGTCCAAAGAGCTGACAGCTGGAATGTGAGGAATGAGCGTTGGGATGGAGGATGAGGCCGAACTTCTAATGTTTTTGGCAAATGATCAAAAGCTTTTACTACCTTTGGGACATTGTAGTATTTTTTGCCTCAACTTTTGGTGAAATTGCACACTCTTGAGAAAGACGTTGCAGTCATTCCTGGCTCGTTTAAACTTTTTTCGGTTTTCCTCTGTCGGATTGGTCTTGAAGGACCGAAAAAACACTTCTCTAACCCTGGCAGCCTCTTTACAGCTCGAGTCATACCTCGAATCATGCCTTTTCGTTTGGTCTGATGCTCTTCATCTGATGAGGGATAAAGAATCTCATTCCGAAGAGAATAGTGTCAGTGATCATATCAGCAGCGACATCCACGTCGTTATCGAGGAAACATAAAGACCAGTTAAATTTCCTAAAGAAGGTGTTAAGTCCGCTTCAATTGGCTTTCTCGTATTGCCATACGGTTCTTTTAGTAATCTTTTCTCTAACTGTGTGGTCGGTGTACGAGAAATTAGCTGATATGACACAATGGTCCGACGAGCCTAGAGGGGAGAGCACATCGACGGAGTACTTGTCAGGGTGAGAAGTTAAAAACAAGTGCAGGGTGTTGGCGGTATGACTATCAACGTCTGGTATTCGTGTGGGCTCATTTGTTTTTTTTTTTAAAGAACTTAACACTCAAATGGGTATGAATACACTTATAATGCCTCAACATGTGTTAAGTTATTTGAAAAATGGGATAGAGAAAGAAAGAAAGATGTTTGGGCTCAGTGGTTAAATTATTTTCCGCAGCGAAGATCTCAACACACCATCCTTCGAGTGTTGTCTGTCCAGAATGGCGAAGCCAATCAGAATTGTATTTATTGAAATCGCCCGTAATACTCGTAACAATTTCAGTATGAGGGTACAGGGATACAATTCTTTGAGAGGAGTCAGACAGCGCTTCAAACTCGTTAAAAGTCGAATTGTTCTATGGTTCCATTCTATAAAACAGGGCTGGATGAGGAGGCGCTTATAGAGTACTTCCCCACTCCCTTGGATGTATTCTTATTTAAAAAAACAACAGTGAGCAAAATGTTTCTACATTCGATTGCTACATCGGCATCATTATTTAAGTTCCACGCGAAGCCGGATGGCCACAAGCATTTATTGCCCTCCTCGTCGCAAGCATATTTTTGTTTGTGACGTTGATCTTAATCTCTGAATTTCGCAAATTTCCTCCAGCAAACGATAAATAAAAGATCATTCTTTTTATAGACGTTATAATGACCTTCAGAGTATGGACTCCATATTAACGTGACTCTGATTTATTCTACTTCTCCGATTAAGAAAATTGTGAACTTATGGCATATCTGACCTTATCTGAAACTAGCTAGTGAATTCAAAGTTCTTTGTGGACTTATTCCGGATGCACATACAATACAATACATACATATGTATGTTTGGATAGGAAGCCCCAAATACTACATATGTAACCTACTCGTAGGTACAAATATATGTTTCCGCGATGTGTATTTTTCCGATTTGAGTTCTGTTTTTTTTGTTAACTTGGTATATCTGTTTTTGACATTCCATCTAAATCTTAGCGTCATAGCTTGACATTTGCAAACGTTACATAGCCACGAGTACATCTATCTCTGTGTGTGTTTGCGATTTTTTACAATTTCAGAAATGGATTTAAATTTGCACCAACGAACTTGTATTAAATTTTACGTAAAAAACGGATTTAATGGTGCGCGAACGTTGGAAATGTTGGAAAAGTGTTTCGGCAACGATTCTCTAAGGAAAACCGTCGTTTACCAGTTGCACGAGCGGTTCAAAAGTGGTCGTGAGTCAATCGAAGATGATGAACGCAGTGCCAGACCATCGACATCGAAAACCCACGAAAACATTAATGAAGTAAAAGAAATGTTGGTCAATAACCGCAAATTAACCATCAGACAGATAGCGGAGGACTTGATCATTGCTTATGGATCCGTCCAAGACATTTTGGTTAATGATTTGGGTTTCCGTCGTGTAGCAGGAAAGTTGGTGCCAAAAGACCCCAATTTCATGCAAAAAATAGACCGTGTTGACGTCGCAAAAGAGATGATTTGCGAGGCTGAATCCGATCCCATATTCATCAAAAGGATCGTTACTGGAGATGAGACGTGGGTTTATGTGTACGACATGCAATCCAGATATCAGGCAAGTGAATGGCGTTCACCAAATGAGCCGAGACCAAAAAAACCACGTCGTTTTCAGTCAAAAAAGAAGGTAATGCTCACGGTTTGCATGGATTACAACGGTGTAGTGCATCATGAATTTTTGGCAGAAGGCCAGACAGTAAACAAAGAGTACTCGTATTATTTTGGCGTTATGAGACGTTTGCGTGAAGCAATTCGCCGAAAGAGACCAGAATTGTGGGCAGAAAACTCGTGGATTTTGCACCATGATAACGTTATTCGTAATTTTTTGACGAAAAATGCAACAAATACCATCCAACAGCCACCGAATCCATCTGATTTGGCTCCCTGTGACTTCTTTCTATTTAATCGAGTTAAAAAACCACTACGGGGAACGCGTTTCAGCAGACGAAAGGAAGTAATAGAAAAATCGTAGGAAGCACAGATGGGCATACCGAAAACCGAATATAAAAAATGTTTCGAGGATTGGATCAAGCGCTGGCATAAGTGTGTTGCAGACGATGGGGATTACTTTGAAAGAGACAATATGGACTTAGATGAATAAACTTGTATTTTAAATTTTCTGAACAAATTCTGAATGCTAGATCTGAGTTACCGTAGTCACTCAACCACCGCAACAAAACTCCCGCTTTGATAATGATTGCTGGTAAGCGCCTTGCAAGATTGCGGTGCCTCAAACTAAGCTCGCAACATTTGCGAATAAATAGGACGGGAAAAACATAGTCACTATCGGTTTACTACCATCTATGATCCACTTCTGTCCGGAAAGCGTTTGAAGTTTTCTCATAGGCAAGGATATATCGCATAAGATGGCGCACACTAGTACAAAAGGACTTTGACCAATTTGGTGTGAAACTGGAATTTGTTATCGTAATACACACCTTACACAAAAAGTTGCGGAACTGTTTTTATATATGTAAAATGCATAAGCAGCGCTAATCTGTTTTGCCGATTTAAATTCGTTTTTTCGAGTATTTAATTCGAAGCACTTCCATCAAGGACGAGAATGTCGAACGCTTGCGGATTCCTCTGTTTTCCAATCCACAGGCCATGGTTAAAATGTTGTCTGAGCAACTGAATATTATTGAAGTAAGCAATTTTGAAACGGATACACCCCGTGCGGCTGGAATTGTATCGCACGTATGACTGGTTCTTCCCTCACGATAATGCTCATTCTTAGATATTGCTAACCCTGTTTTTGACTTAAAAATTAACATCTGTGATTAATCACACACTAGACTCGCCGAATCTGGCCCTTTCCTTTTCCCTAAGCTGCAGAATGCTATGAAACGAGAGTGTTTTAATGACATGGAGGCTTTTCAACGAAATATGACGAGGGTGCTACGAAGCAATCCGGAAGAAGATTTCACGACACGGGCTTTCAGGGGATCTGCGACCGGTTAAAAATTTGTTTAGATGGGACAGGGTACTATGCTGAAAATTTAGCAAGAAGTTTCGCCCTAACTCGTAGTTTGTTTTGCGAATAAAAATTAGTCTCGAAACATTTTAATTGAACTGTTTTTTTTTTTTTAAGAACTTAACACTCAACTGGGTATGAACTATGAATACACTTATAATGCCTCAGCAAGTGTTAAGTTTTTTGGAAAATGGTATAGAGAGAGTAGAGAGAGAAAGAAAAATGTTTGGGCTCAGTGGTTATTCCGCTCCATGGGTGGCATCCAACATTTAATGGGGAGACTAAATTCTTAGTGGAAGTTGGCTTCTTTTTGATTTCTAGTCAACTACTCATCTTACTTGATTTTCGTTAACTGAAAAAATGGATGATATGTCTTTCGGGCGAGGCTCGGATTCGAACACCGAACCTTCAGATTTGGAAGCCAGTCCACTACCACTTGAGCCACGGCCATCCCGGATTCTAAAGCTACTTAAAGTCAGCAATAGCTTACGAGGAGTATGTATGTATGTCACCGAGGTTATAAAGCAGTAAAAATAAATGGTAAGTCTAGGAAGCCAGGCGATAAAAGTGAAACTTCACTAAGGTCGATACATACAGGATGCTTACCCTAGATTACAAGTATCTTCAAAAAAATTGTCTTTGATAAAAGAAGTCCTTCAGAAATTCAGAAATTTTTTGGAAAGTATTTCTTACTTCCTTATAACTTCAACAACTTCAACACACTGTATAAACTCGATAAATAACAAATGCTGCACGACTGATGACACCCGACGGGGGGTCATCTCGTAGGTAATTTGCTTGTAAATTTTCATGAGCACGAACCATATTCATACTAAGCATTCTATAGTACGAACAAGAGATGCAGCGTCGGTATCCTGCGCGCGAGTTATTTGTCCAGCTTATACAAATGATACACAACTTATTTGAATACTATCTTTTTATTCGTACTTCAAGGCCTTTCACACGACTGACTTGTTATCTTAAACTAACTTAGTGTAATACCTGAAACACTTAATACAAAACATTATTCACGGTGGCACAAAAGTTGTCATCCGATGTTCTTTGGCTGTAACTTTTTTTACGAATGAAAAACGTTGGTTCTGCTTTTGGGTTATGTTTATTTGATGTCTTTAATTTTTTTGCATTAAATCGAGAAAATTATATGGGCTAAGTGGCCGCCGTCAGAATTGATGACAATACGGGCCCGATTTGTGGCATTTTCCATCACTCTTCCGGCGATAGATCCTCGCATCCTTGACGGATATTCTCTTTGAGGACTTCAAGTGTATAAGGCTTGTTGACATAGACTCATGACTTCAAAAAAACCCCACAAAAAGTCTGGTATGATTAAATCAGACGATCTTGTCGGCCAGTGCAAATCGGCAAAACGAGGCGATCCGCAAATGCAGCCCTCAGAATTTCAGTTGTGGATCGTTCGTTGCTCCATCCAGTTGGAACCACATATCCCTTAGTGCTAATTCATCCAATTGAGGAAGGAGAAAGTCGTTGAGATGGCTCTGTAGCGCTCGCCGTCCACAGTAGTCGTTTGGCTCCCAGCGATTTCGAAAAAATAAGGAGCAGTTGTAATGGCTTTTCGTGGGTTATACGCAGATTATTGGCGCCCCACTGTCGATAATTTTGCATATTCACATTTCCACAGAGATGCAAATGGGCCTCGTCGCTCATGTTGATTTTCGAAGAAGAGTTGTCTCCCTCGTGGTCGAGAATCAGGATGGGTTGAACGTAGGTTATACGCGCTTGGCGGTCAACAGCTAACAGATGATGCACTGTGAGCACTTTGTAAGGATACATCTTACAGTCTTTCACTACATATGTAGAGACCGCCGATTGATCCCCAATTGCATGGCACGTCGTCGGGTTGGTTAATACTCCAGGGTCCTCTGCAATATCTTCAACCACAGTTGGGATATTTTCTAGGCGAGCGGCTAAACGTCACAGTGTTTGCCCAGTTGGTGTCGTACAGCCGGGAAATTTACGCTGCGCCAACACAACCGACGAATTCGCAACAATTATTCCGCGTTCTTTAGGAGTATGGCGATTTATATCATGTTGAGGTGTATTTTGTATCTGTTTACTTCACAAATGTCAAAGTAGAATTGAAATTTTCCGCCATTTGCAAAATTTATAGCATCTTCCAATAGTTGATAGTTAATAGTTAACAATCATGTTGTTTTGGTTGCGTTGGTAGTGCCGCTATTCCCAAACAAGGTCAACCGTTGTCGCTGGATTAATTCTGTTGCTGTTCTGTTCGATACTGCTTATCTTCTTGGCGTTGACAACCATAAGCCAAGCCAAGTCAAATTCTGTTGTTAAGACGAAGTTTCCCATTAGGAGTTGATGATGCTTTCGACGTTGTTACCAAGTAATGTCTAGCTAGGTATTATACTTTGACGATGGTAACAATGATGATGTTACTATGAACGTAACTCGTACATTGTGTACTCACCCGAGGTCCCCTTTACCGCTTATGGCTCATCTCGTTAGTGACCCATCACGCGCGTTACCCCCTCTCTTTTTGTTCCGTACTCCAAGTCTGTCGCCTTTTCGTTCCTCTTCTGAGCTACCACCACAAGCGCTACACCCTCCCGTTTCCTGTCGCTTTTTCGTATTATCGAATAGCATTCACAATTGTACTAAATTTATTGGCTGGTGGAAATAGAGAAACAACATCGTGAAGCAACAAACGCTTTATCTTTGTTGGATAATGTTAGTGTCATTTGCAAATATTAGCGAATGGTTTTGAATGCCATCTAGTGGGTGCAGAAGTGACTAAGGATTCGTTAAACCAGAGTTCGAAACCACTTTATTTCCCCTTTTCGTTTCATCGGAGTTTGGAATCAATTCCTGTCGCTTTTTCGTTTCGGAATTATTACCCAACCAGCGATAAAATATTTCACTTCAAAAATCGATTGCTAAAAACCTCAGGCTATAGGCAATCGTACTGAAAATCAAGTTCGAAGCTGTTAAGCTCAGCAAATATTTGACATCAAAATCAAATCAAGTTTCATTATTTTCGGAGAAGAAAAAATAAATTATAAATTTCGTATACATAATTTCGTTATACTCGTATATACATGTGTATGTAACAAATGTACGTCATGGAAAATATATATACAAAATTATGTCTAAATTCTCGCATAGTTGATTGTAAAAATAACTTCCAAAAAGTTTCGCTCGGATAAGCCTTTTATAGGTTTAAATTAAACCTGTTGTTCTGATTTAAATCTTTGCAACTTCTTAAACGAGATACAGACACTTGGGGTGTTTTTTTCAATGTTAGTCCTATGGCATTTGTTAACTTTGATCTTTTGGCTTAAGTAAACCAACGAGCTAAAAAGAACCACTTATACATTAAATGAGTTTAAAGAAAGTGAAATGCCGGTTTATTGCTGAATTGGCATACCAAATCTCGTAAGATTTGCATGTAAAAGGCGCAAAAATACAATAAGATATGCAAATATGACGAACACTATTCTATTTTTGTCAAACTGGAAGAATGATGCAGCAGTAAATTAGCGGATACTTCTTATCTTAATATAATGAGATATGCATTGATAATGGGATACGGTAAAAGATACACAAGCTAAATTTTATTCAAAAACGCGTCTGAGATCTACGTTTGGATTGACATCAATAGTTCCATTAGGCTCTGCATTATGGATAGACGAACAAATTTAGTATTTCGTTTTTCAACGAAGTATGCATTATCAATTTTCAAGGTCACGGTTTTTTTTTATTTCTGTTTTAGTTTGTTTGTTTTATTTTTATGTTTTTCTTATTCAAATTAGTATCAGTGGTCGTCTTCGAATTTGGGTTTTTTTTTTATTTTTATACCATATCTACGAATGCACGTGTGTACGTGCTTCTATGTATAAGTTGAAACAGTAAGTTGGAACGACAACCGGAATTTTATAAGGAAACCAATTAGACCACTCGGCCTAGTAGCCTCGAAAAGCTTTAGCAATAATCAATCATGAACGGTGATAATATAAGGGAGAGCTTATCTTTTTATTGTTGCCCTAGTTAACATATTAGGTTTTATGTAGCACTGATATTACGAATAGTTATAATAATAATTTATAAAATGGGAAAAGGGTCAGAAGTACCTAAAAGGCTCTATAATTTTAAGATGGATTCGTGCATGTATAAATTTTCATTTTGCAATGTGGCAAAGAATTTTCAAATCCTACACCATAGCTAGTAGAGGAGGCATTAGTCATTTTGAAATGCTTTGCCGAATTTTCCTTTTCACTGTGTCTCATTAGAAACAAGTGCTTAAAGGTGTTTTAAATATTTTCATGATCATAATTTCTTTGCCCTTTTTCGTGCCTCTTTTCTAATTTTTGAAAATTATGAGGCTTAAATCAAGACAAATGAATGTACGGTCTTGAAGTTGGTGTTATGGGCATAACCATGAATATGTATGTGTTTTTGATTATCTTTTTCCAGTTTATGCTTTGTCTATATTGTCTTCTATTGATGTATTCAAAAATGCTTATGTTACCTCTTTATGATAGCGCCATGTCTTGTCTTATTATTCAGGTGTAGGTATACACAAACACTGTCGGAAATGATTAACCGTCGGAATGAGGAAATATGATAAAGAAAAGAGTTCGAGCAGGTGAATCTACGATGGATTCAACACATCAGAAATTCTGTGCCATTCTTCATCCCAACGCTCATTTATAATGACATTCTAGCTTTCAGCTCTTTAGACAAGGCCAATTTGCTTGCTTCTTATTTTCTGGTCAGCTCAAACCAATCAGATTCTGCTTTGTCCCCGCCTACGATTGAGTGAGTTGAATCTTCAATAGGACGAATCCACTTTCGCAATCGTGTAGTAGCAATACAATACTAAAAGATCTTAATATACACAAATCCGCTGGTCCAAGTGATATAACTCCCTTCTTCTGAAGAAGTGTTCTCCCACGCCGGTAAAATCACTGCGTAAGTTTTTTCATCAATCCTACTCTTTAGGACTCTTTCTGAGTAGCTGGGTAACAGCGTTTGTCCAATCCGTCTCTAAAAAAGGCAAATCTTCTTGTCCCTTCTCACGCAGACCCATCGCACTTGCGTCCCTTCTGTCCAAGGTCATTGAAACGCTGATAAACCGTCAGCTCATGAAATATATCGAAACACGTAAATGAACGGCAGTACGGTTTTTGTAGCAATAGGTCCATTGGTGATTTAATGGCAAGTGTCACCGAAAAGTGAAACTAAGACCTAGATGAATCTGGCAAGATAGTTGCATTTGATACTTCTAAGGCATTTTACAGAGTTCGCATTAGGCTCTTTTGTCGAAAATGCATGCAATTGGGATTGGTAAATCTATTCTTCAGTGGATTAGGAACTGCCTTTGGGAACGTTTAATTCAAGTTGTCTTGGATATCCACAAAATAAATGCTGGGCTCCATTCAGTCCCAGATACTTTTTTGTTTTTTTTTGTTTTTATAATTCGCGTGCGCTTAAGGGATTAAGGTACCCTTAAAATGTTTGCTCACAGCTCGGGCGAAGGAAAGTCAGGGAAGATAGAAAAAGAGGTACCGATGAGCGTTGGTTTTATATGTCTGAATGTTATAATGACTAGGAGCTTGAGGGTATACTGATGAGCATTCATAGCGAGACGGGTGTTACGGTTAAAAGTTTGAAGGGACGGAATGTTACTGGCGATTTCTATGGAGAACTGGTGGTGGAAATAGCTATAAAACAGAGTGAGACACGAGACCTTGCGTTGGTATTTGAGTGCTATTAGTATCACCTATGAGTCTTATCGCACGGTTTTGGATCCTATCTAGCAGGTGCAGAGATGTTTTGGCCGCACCCGACCAGATGTGGGCATTGTACTCCAATTTCGGGCGGATAAACACCTTATATATTGAAGCCAGATCAGAGGGGGTGAAATATTTCTTACATCGCTTGAGGAAACCTAGACATTTCGCAGCATTTTTAACGACACCGAATATGTCGTCATTCCAACGTAAGTTTTCATTGGCACACATACCGAGAATGGAAAGTTTATCGGTTTCGACGATGCAAGTGCCATTCATGGATAACAGACAGCATTGTGTTTTGGAAGCATTGAATTCTACTCTGTTAGTGTTTCTCCAATTAGTTATGCTGTTAATATCAGAATTTAATGAGCTTAACATACGCTGCCGTTCCCGTTTTACAGCCGAATAGTAGGGGCGTGAGTCCGGGAACGAATAGCAGAGAGTACTGTCGTCAGCAAAGGAATATATTGGATTAGAAGCAGCAGACAAGAGATTGTTGATGAAAATTAAAAAGAGTGTCGGAGACAGAACGGAGCCCTTGGGCACAACTGCATTTATTTTGTGAGTATCGGACTTGAAACCAACCAAGACAACTTGAATTGAACGTTCCGAAAGGTAACTTCTAATCCATTGAATAAGAGAGCCATCGATCCCAAAAGCACGCATTTTCGACAAAAGAGTCTGATGCCAAACTCTATCAAATGCCTTAGAAATATCAAGTGCAACTATCTTGCTTTCACCAGATTGATGTACGCTTTGGTTCCACTTTTCGGTGAGACATGCCATCAGATCAAAGGCTAACGCGTTGCTACAAAAACCATATTGCCAGTCATTGAGAAGTTTTCGTGTTTCGAGATACCATATACCATACGGTTTATCAGCGTTTCCATGACCTTGGAAAGAAGGGACGTAAGTGCAATGGGTTTGTAGGAGGAGAGAGAAGAAGATTCGCCTTTCTTAGGGAGGCACTGGACAAATGCTGTTTTCCATCTTCTCGGAAAAAGTCCTAAAGAGTAGGATTGATGAAAAAGCCTACGCAGTAGTTTTGCCAGCGAAGGAAGAACACCTCTTCAGAAGAAGGGGAGATATACCATCTGGACCAGCGGATTTATGCATGTTGAGATCTTTAAGTACTCTTGCTACTACACGAGTACGAAAGTGGATCCGTCCCATTGTAGATTCGACGCACTCATGTGTAGGCGGGGACAAAGCACAATCTGGGGGTGTTGAGCTAGCCGCAATGTGTGCAGCAAGCAGATTGGCCTTATCCAAAGAGCTGACAGCTGGAATGTGAGGAATGAGCGTTGGGATGGAGGATGAGGCAGAATTTCTAATATTTTTGACGAACGACCAACAATGTTTACTTCCTCTGGGCCATTGTAGTATTTTTTGCCTCAGTTTTTGGTCGTATTGGAATTTTACACGTTTAAGAAAGACGTTGCGGTCATTCCCGGCTCGCTTAGACTTTTATCGGTTTTCCTTTGTTGGGTTGGTTTTGAAGGACCGAAAAAACATTTCTCTAACCCTGACAGCCTCTTTACAACTCAAGTCGTACCACGCCTTTTGTTTTGGTTTGATACTCTTCATCCGATGAGGGGAAAGTTTCTTATTCCAAAGAGAATAGTTTCTGTGATCATGTCAGCAATGATCTCTTGCCTGCTGCTTACAATCGTATATATTTATTCGTCAACGACAGGACTCTCTGCTTTTTATAACATTGCACAGTCAATTAAGACGCTTGAACACCGACGTAACGTCCCTTGCCTCACCTTGCTCTATCGCTGTTTTCACCACCAGTGCTCCAGTAGCATTCCGCCCCTTCAAACACCAGTCTCTCTATTAATGCTCATCAGTATACCCTCAAGTCCACTTTCGGATGTACTCTGTAATATCATGTTTCTTTCCTAAGCCGCACAACTCGCTTATGGAATCCCCTGCCGAGCTCTTTATTTCCTATACCCAGATATTTATAATATTTATATTGTAACTGTATTGTAACTATAACTTAGGACCAACGAACATCGGTACCCCTCCTTTTTTTCTCCCTAACCTTAATTCGCCCGCGCTGTGCAGAAACATTTTAAGGGTATCAATAACTTATTGAGCACGCGTTAATTACATATAAAAAAGGAAGATATCTTGTATGAGTTTCTTCAACGTAATTGGGGCTTAGGCGTATGGGGGTTTTGAGCACAAGTTAGGGTTCTAAAATAGAGTTATCCAACCACGTGAAGTCTCCTAATTTGCAAAGAAGCGAAGAAATGGGATATGTACGCATCTACTGTTGAGGATTCTGAAAAACCAAAAAAAGACAACGGCGTTCGGATCTACACAAGCAATGATCAGCCTTTAAATACGTTAACCGAACAGCGAGCAGGGGTTCACACTGCTCCTGAATCGATGTCATTGATCTATTGCTATGGAGAATAGAAACAGCGTTTCCCTGTATGCGAACTCGTTGTGACTTGGGTCTTCTAGCCCAAGCTTTGAGCTTTGGGACGTGAGCGAATGTCCTTTATTATAATTATCGGCATAAAGGCTAAATCTATTGTATGTATTATAATAAAATGGTTACGTCACTCATGTCTAATTATAATAAGATTCCTGATATCGTAGACTTCTTTATTACCAAAAGTATATCCGAAAACTACATACACTTAGAGAATGAAGCAGGGTTATCATCGGATCAGACCCCTATAATAATGATACTAAGCCCCTCTATCATAGAGAAGGAGGTCCAGTAAGGCTAACCTCTAAACGAAAGAACTGGCACTTCTGGCTCAAGTTCCAGTAAAAAAATTTTCAAATTGAAGAAGAACTTGATCTCTTAGTGAGTAACATCCAGCTTGCAGTTTGGGAAAGCACTCCAGAATCTAAGAAAAAACCACCTAGGGGTATCATATACCTACCAACTAGAGATTAAAACTCTATTAAACAAAATGCGGAAAGCAAGAAAGAAGTGGCAAACCTGCCGGACAACTGAAAACAAAGCAATATTTAATAGATATTGCACCGAGTTAAAAGCACTCTTGAAGGAAATTAAAAACAAAACTTTTGCTAGACATATTCGAAAACTTTCAGCCGAAAAAGACAAAAAATATTCATTGAGGAAAGCATCAAAAGCAATAAAAAGGCAAAACCCGCCATTAAAAAAGGAAGACAATATATGGGCAAGACCTTCAAGATACATTGACATCAATCCCAAGACAAACGGCGGAAGAAAGTCCTTCACTCGTAATTAAAAACGATAAACTCGATATTCAAGTAGTTAATTTAGCGGAGCTAAAATAGACCATCCAGAAGGAAATTAAAGCTAAAAACAGCCCAGGATACGATCTGATAACTGGAGAGATACTCAAAGAACTACCTGAGAGAGTTATTACAAAACTTCAACAATGCAGTTTTTCGCCTGAAATATGTATCAAGACAATGGAAGCTAGCAGAAGGCATTATGAACAACCAACTGACATAAAATCATATCGATCCATATCCCTTCTCCCTACAATGTCAAAACTATTTGGAAAAAATCTACTGAGACGCCTTCAACCAATTTGTTTTCAGAAATAAACACACACTCTTGAACAAGTATGTAACATCGACTGACAAATGTAATGCAGATCATAAAAAAATCTGTTCGGCTGTTTTACTAGATGTGCAACAAGCTTTCGATAGAGTTTGGCACCAAGGGCTTCTTAGCAGACTCCATAGATATCTACCAAAAGAGTTTTACCTAATTCTAAAGTCATACTTAACTGTTAGACTCTTTCGTGTGAAGTACAATATGAAAATAAATATTCTACACAATGCAAAATAAGAGCCGAAGTCCCCCAGGGTAATGTGATTGGCCCGGTCTTGTATCTATTGTTCATAAACGACCTCCCGACTCCAACCAATACTAAAATAGCTACGTTTGCTGACGACACGGCTATTTTATCGACCGGAAGGGACTCCACAGAGTCCAGCTCAAAGTTGCAAAACGCCACAAACGAACTTGTAGAGTGGACAAAGAAGTGGCGCATAAAATTAAACGAATCCACCTCTCTATATAAATTCTAATGAGGTTCAATATGCAAATACAATAAGATGGAAAGAGCATATTTGGAATAAAAGACAAGAGCTTAACATGAAATACAGGAACATGTATTGGCTTATTGGTAACAAATCGGAGCTATCCATACGTAATAAGCTGTTTCTTTACCTTCAAATGCTAAAACCACTGTAAACATATGGAATCCAACTCTGGGGCCGTACCAAGCAAACGAATTTAAAAGTTATACAAAGGTTTCAAAATAAAGTCGTAAGATCCATCGTAAATGCATCATAGAACATGCGTAATGAAAACATCCACAGGGACCTGCATGTTAAACAAGTATCCGAGGAATGTTTGTAAAAAACGACTACACCAACATGAAAACCGTGAAATCCAAAGCCTAGTGAAATGACCGAGATCCAGACGACTCCAGAGAACATTAGCAGTGCACATACCGGTTCGTACATGAAGACCTGTGATTAATATATTATTTTACAATCAAGGGTAAAACTACTGGAGTTTACATTCTTCTTGACCAAACTATGCACTATCAAATGTAAATTGCTAAATGGGATTTTATTTCAGTTGTGGTGCTTACCGAATCAACAGCACGTAAACCAAAAGAATGCCACCGCAGTGAATTACAGCCCAGGGGCGATGTTTGACGTCGTTAATGATTACATTGTAAAGTTCACCTTCAAGCAAAGGCTGATTTATATCTCAATCCTCCAAAGTGCGAATGCAGATGAAGGCCCCTGGTGGCACCGGAAAATCTTTCATTACAATACCCATTTTGGTGGAGGTGAGAAGACAAGAAAAGATAGCACAAAATTCCAATAGACATAGACATTGACATAAACAGCAGTAAGCCGTACAACCGCAGTGTACGCGGTTTTCCACAATAGTGACAAGTCCAAAGTGTTTCAGGACTGCTCTACAATTGTATGGGATGAGTGCATGATGTCAAACATATTTATCATTATTTTTGATAACAGATGTTCGAAAATACAACACACTCTCACGTGATTTCTTAAATGTTGTGCTGGTGTAGAGACGAAAAGTACTACCTTCAACAAATCAGTGCAACTGAGCTGAACTGAACTGTGCTATGCAGATGACCTCCACTTAATCGGTCGCTCACTTTCTGCGATGAAAAAAGTCTTCGCAATAATAGAAAAATTATCCAAAAATGTTGTTCTCAAATTTAACCAAAAACATATTGCTAACAAACGTTTGTCATCCCTTTTTTCTGTCAGTTGGTTTATTGGTAACGCCGGTTAAATATGTGCAGGGTCTTCCAATACGGACTTCCGAACTTTGACAGTTGATAGCGGCAATATTGTTGAAGCACCATTTGTCAAATTGGCTGTCATTCATTTGGTCTCTTTTGCTAAATCATCATGGATGGATAAAATTGTTTTATCAAAATGGGTGTTCTGTTCGGGCAACGTTCAGTGCGCCTCGCTCATTTTACGATCACCATAATCGTCCTACCGAGAGAACTATTCGCAGTGTGGTGGATAAATTTGAGTCCACTTTTTCAGTAAACGATAAAGAAACACCTGTACGTCGACGAAAGGCAAGATCTGCCGAAAACATCGCGGCTGTCCGTGAGGTTGTGCCGGAGAAACCGGGGTAGTTGATTTCGCGTCGCTCACAAGAATTCAACTTGGCGAATTTTGCTTCGTGACTTAGGTCTGCATCCGTACAACATTCAACTGACCCAGGGGCTGAAGGTAAACGATCATAGACAACGACGTGTGTTCACAGAATGGGCTCTGGAACAGTTGGAAACTGACGCGTTGAGACCCATTTCTGGATGAATAGGTACGTTAACAAACAAAATTGTCAAATTTGGGACGATACCAATCCACACGAGATCCAAGAGCATCCAATCAATCTCGAAAAAGACACTGTTTGGTGTGGATTTTAGGCTGGCGACGTCATCGGTCCATATTTCTTTGAGAACGACGTTGGCCAGGCTATCACCGTCAACGGCGAGCGCTATAGTTCGATGACTACCAACTTCTTTTGCCCTGAGTTGGATGATATGGACACCAACGACATGTGGTTTCAACAGGACGGTGCTGCATGCCACACAGCTCACAACACATTGGAAATTCTGCACGAGCGATTCGAGGGCACGGTCACCTCACGTGGGGGTGATGTGAACTGGCCACCGAGATCGTGCGATTTGACCCAGTTAGACTTTTTCTTGTTCGGCTTTCTGAAGTCGCAGGTCTATGCGAATAAACTGCAAACCACAGCGGCCCTCACAGCCAACATAACTCATGCCATCGGTCAAATTCGGCCTCATTTATGCGCCAGAGTCATGGAAAATTGGACATTCTAGATGAGCGCCACGCCGAGAAGCCGCGGCGGACATTCGTACGATGTTATATTCCAAACATAATGGTATCGATAGGCCTTTCAAACATACACAAAATTTCGATGATATCTCACACACGCTTTGTTTTATTTACATTTAAAGATAGGAAGCGCTTAATGCAAGACTCTTTATACTCGTATGTACAGAATAGGGTTGTGTACGAGTATGGGTAAATGGGCTCCACGGTTTTGCTAGAACATACGCACTTTTTTGTCGAAATTTTCCATGCCAGTTTTGCATAACTGTGGCTGAATTTCGTTGATCCAGCGCTCAGTTTGCTCTTTCAAGGCGCGAGTGCTCGTGGGCTTGTTGGCATAATCCTTAGACTTCAAAAAACCCCAAAGAAAAAAGTCTAACGGCGTTAAATCTCATGATCTGGACAGCCAATTCTGATCACCAAAACGGAAAATGACTCATGGAGTAATTGAATTGTTTCTAGGGTTCATATGGCATGTGGCACCATCTTGTTGAAACCACATGTCGTCCATATCCATATCTTGCAATTGAAGCACAAAGAAATGGATTATCATATCGTGATAACGAGCACTGTTATTGCTTGACCAGACTCAAAGAAGAATGGTCCGATGATGCCTCCAGCCCAAAACCCGCACCAAACATTTACAAGTTGTTATTTCTTAATAATCACTCGTAGATTTTCTGAACCCCAAATTCGACAATTTTCACCATTAACAAAGCCATCAAGACGAAAATGAGCCTGATCGCTGAAGATGATTTTGTTTGAAAAAATCAGCACCCACTTCTTGTTGTTCCATAATCCATTCAATGAATTCTCTTCGCTGCACGTGGTGAGTAGGTTTCAGCTCTTGAGACAATTGCACTTTGCATGCAGGAAGATGTAAATCTTTCGTGAGAATACGCTGAAGAGAACTTCTCGAAATGTCCAATTCTTGACCACGGCGGGATTGATATTCCTGGACTCTCAGCCACCCTCCCATGAACTCTTCGACGGACCGTTAAATGTCTAAGATCACTTCAATCCCCTTGAATTTTTGAATTAATTTCTTTACAGTTGATGAAGTTAAATCACTATTCGGAGCACTTTTTGTACGAATATGGCGAGCCGTAACTGCCGAACCTTCTTTATTTTTAAAATATTGCTCAGCACGTTGCTCTTTCGTGTAGTGCTCCATTTTTAATAGCAGTGACCTGTCAGCTGTCACGCTGTCTTTTATTTTCGTTTTACCGCATAAATGACGCTAAAATTCAAATCCGGCGTGAATTTTGGGACACACTTTATTTACCTATTCTGTACGTGAAGATGGTTTTGCCTCATATTTTGAGTTCTCTCTCGCACATTATAAATTATTGTATCACAACCTCTTCGTTTCCAGACGACTGGAAGTTGGCAAAAGTTATCCCTGTACCGAAAAAGCCTCGACCCTTATCGGAAAATGACTTTCGCCCAATTAGTATTTTACCGTGTCTGTCAAAAGTCTTGGAGAAAATTCTTGCAAACCAAATTTCGCGTCACATCAATCAACATTGTTTGTTATCGCCAGTTCAATCTGGTTTCCAAGCTCATCATAGCTGCCCCACGGCCATGATTAAAATTCTGGATGATATTAGAATTAACTTTGATAGAGATTATCTAACGGTACTCTGTTTGCTGGACTTCTCCAAGGCTTTTGACAGGGTGGATCATAAAATATTATGTCAAAAGCTCAGACTGTATTTTGGTTTTAGCGAAAGGTCAGTGTGCCTGATGGGTAATTACTTAGGTAATAGGTACCAGAGAATTGTACGTGATGGCAGATCCTCCAGTTTTGCTGCGTTACTTGCTGGAGTGCCACAAGGATCGATACTAGGACCAATCTTATTTTGTTTGTTTATCAATGACCTTCCAAAAGTATGCTCTAATGTAACAGTTCATCTTTATGCTGATGATGCCCAAATTTATTTATCACGGCCTATTGGTCTGATTGAGGATCTAATGGTTAGAATAAATGAAGATCTGTCAAAAATATACAACTGGTCACTACGTAATGGGTTGAATTTGAATCCAGACAAATCTCAGATGATACTGATTTCTAAAAAACAGTTCGATACGAATGAACTACCACCAGTGTTCTTAAATAACAGGCAACTCAAGTTCGTAAACGTTGTAAAAAATCTTGGTTTCAAGTTGAATCGATTACTCTCTTCCAATGACCACGTAAATTATGCCATTGGTCGAATCTATGCTGGCCTGCGTAAGCTTCGATTATCCTCTAGTTTTACCCCAACATGCACGAAACTTAGACTTGTAAAAACCCTGTTTGTACCCATTATTGATTACTCCATAACTGTTTACTGTAAGCTTGACTCCCACTCAGAACACAAATTGCTTGTTGCGTTCAATGCTATGATTAGGTATGTGTATGGGCTGAATCGTTATGACCATGTTTCTCAGTATCATAAATTGGTTTTAGGGTGTACGTTTCAGCAATTTAAAGATAAGGTGCTGCCAATTTATGCATAAACTTATATATAAAAGATCGCCTAAATATCTATTTGATAAGCTTCAGTTTGCGCAATCGACCAGGACAATGAATCTTATAATGCCTAGTTTTAACTACTTAAACTCCTCTCGCCTCTTCTTCATTCACGTCACCAGACTTTGGAACTCTCTGCCAACAGCGACAAAGCAAATAATGGAAGCTAACAAGTTTAAAACTGCCGCATTAGAACACTTTTCCTGACTGCAACAACTATACATTCCTTTTTTCATAGATCTAACCTCCTTTCTCACCCCCTTTTACTGTCTAACTACTTCTTATTCTGCTTCTTTTTCTTTTCTTTTTATATAAATATATACATTTATGAATTGTTAATGTTACTTATATTGTTATTTATGTACTATAAAAGACAACGTCTTACTTGTACACACGAAATAAATAAATGAAAAATGAAATGGTGTTAACCTAAAGTAATTTCGCATGATTCCGATATTGGATAAAAAAAAAATAGTAAATTTGGTCAGATCAATAAAAAGGTGACGAATAATGCTTTCCAGCGTTAGATTGAGACTGATTTTAATTTAATGAGCTGTGAGTCTGCTTTGTACGACCAATTAATGGTGGAAAATCACTTACCAAATTCTTTTATACCCTGACATTCGCTTGACTGCCCCTGGTTTTTGAATGTGAGTGAGGTTTAAAATACGATTATGAACCCTTTTTATGAATTTGTATTGGGTCGTACCACATGAAATTAAATGACACTCTTCCAACGTGATACAAGGTTAAATATTCCTTTTTCGTACAAGTGTTGACTTTATGAGGCAACCGCAAAACCTTCTGCCGGCAAAATGAATCCTGTGTGCGGGAAAGATGGTAACCCATAGGGGAAATACCATCAGAGTACGGCGGATGCGGAAGAATTTCAAATCCCAACTGCAACAGTTTTTGCACCGTTACTTGTGAGGTATAGCGTTTAGCTTTGTCATGCAAAAGGATCGGACCGTGCCTATTGACCAACGCAGGTTGCTTTTCAGCCAATTTGGCATGCAGTATGTTAATTTCCCCACAATATTTGATAGCGTTTATCGTTTCTCCTGGTTGAAGAAATCAAAAGTGGATTGGAATTGTCACCATATCCTTTTTCGGGTAAAGATCGGGATGTGGGTGTGTTTTGGTTTTTCATCGGCATCTAAACACTGCTCAGATCTTTTACGATTATCATACAGTATTCACTTTTCATCACAGGTGACTCTCCGGTGCAAAAACGGTTCAGTTTGGTTTCTTAATGTAAGCGATGCGCAGATTTCCAGGCGCTGTAGTTTTGGGATTCGTTCAGTTCATGGGGTACCCACTTCCTATGAGAGAAAGATGTCGACTTATTATCATTGGGGATACTGCCATGCTTTGTGCAATCTCCTGCACCGATTTCGTTGGGTCTGCATCCACGTTTGCTCTTAAAACATCGTCGTCAACTAACGTTTCCAGCTTCACATGTTGTCCATTTTCGAAGCTGAAATCCCCCGAACGGAACTTTCCAAACCAACGTTGGACAGTGCGTTCGTTTACTGCTACATTCTCAAATGCGTCATTAATGTTTTTCATTGCCAATGACGCATTTTGCCATTTTAAATTCGTAAAGGAAGTCTGTTCGAATTTGAACTGACGACAGCAAGATAAATAATTCCTAAAAAAATAATAAAGAATATGTGGAATCAATAACCACCTATTGTCCCATAGACGGAATAAGGATAAATATTATTAATTGATTACCCTCATAACAGAAAAGGGAATAGGACAAATATATTGGAGTCTAATCAATTCCTCCTCTATTTCTTACCATCATGCAAATCCTTTTTTGCAAAATTTGCTCGTATACAAATTGCTTAAATATTGTAGTAAACGGGAATTTTTTTTAAAGCATCTTCAATGGCTTAGATTAGATTTTGTTGGTTATGAAATTAGCTTGCTTCCGTTAAAATTTCCTGGAAAGTTTTTCTCAGTCATTTACGATTGTGTTGCTATTGGAAGAATGAGTTGGCCATACAACATACGTTGTATGCTCTGAAACAGCCTGTTTCTTTTTACCAGAACTGGTGTTTGGACATAAAGGAACTAACACAGATGGCAAACCCTGCTAATACTTTTGCAACCCTTGACTCTGCTCACAAACACTCACACTAGTCCAAGCCTTTGCACTGCCTGTTCACTATGTACATTGTAGATATGTATGCGTAATATGAATGACTTAGATGCATACGATGTGAGATGAATTGACGTTATTGGCAATTCACACGTGTTCATAGACAGGGTCACACGGTTAGGGGCAACCAGCTGAAAGCGGTTTTTGGAAGTGTTAAAATCTAGAAAGTTTTCCATCTATGTTACCTCATCTGCATATGTGTTTGGGTCGGTGCATTATCCTGCTGATGAATCCCTCTTCTGCCTTTGAACATCTCGTTGAAATAATATATTTATTTTTTAATTACTGAAGGGCCAAGGTAGTGTATCGGCTCTTCTAAATCACTGTCGATTACGCCATGGATGGAAATCGGGGCGATACCATAAAGGAGGCAATAGAGATATGGCGGCAGGAGAAAAACTCTTCCGATTTCCCTATAATGTAAAAGTAATTTTATAAATTCAGGACCACAAAAATTAAATCAGTTTGTTCATAACAAAAATAACTGTTTCTCATAAGTTTATCTAACTGATGTCATACCGAGAATACTCCAGCTTAGGAATTTTATGGATAAGCCCCATTGATGGATAATGAATAACTCTTCAAACTATCCGGATAGTTGCTGAAATTGCAACTTTTATCTTGATTATTATTATTTGCTGAGTTCCAGAATTCAATACTTTTCGCAAAATTGACTTGGATCTTGTTGTTTTTTTCATCCAATTTTTACCATAGGTTTAAGGATCTTTGAAAAGTAGTTGATAATCCAAGGATTTTGATGAGCTTCTTACGCTCTTACGCATTTTGCGCGCTTACATGAGTAACTGCTTCAGACATCTCTAATGTCTATTGAAATAACACCAGCATAGCTACTTTACAGTACAGTTACTAGACAAGATAAACAACCTTAAAGCTTTTTTTTTTGTATAATGAAGGGGTTTATGTTTGTACACAGCCCGGGGGAAGGAAGTTTAGGGAGGAAGAAAGGACAGGTACCGATGTACATTGTTTTTAATTGTTTGCAAGTTGTAACGGTCAGGAAACATAGAGATCGGCAGGCTGATTTTTATTCTGGTCCTGTTGGCTTGTATGCAATTGTTCTCAAAAAATGTGTCAACTACCTGCAAGTATCCTTAGACTTTCGATCTCGCAGGGGCTTTTTTATTGGTGGCTATATAATTTCTTTTCACAAGAAGGTATACATACAAGTTATAACCAACTACCCAACGGATGCAATTCTGACCCCCCACTCGTACATTTTTTTTTCTCAAAACATGTCAAGGAACCACCCCTTAAAGTCCTTGGCACATTATGCGTAACATTCTTCATATCAATGCAAGTTGTACCTCCAGTCAATTCAATTATTTCCCATCTCCATATTGATTCCGCAATCCGCACCCATATTAGCAAAGCTAATTTTTCTTTCGGCTTTTCTAAGTGAATTATCTAATCCTTGCTTCATTGAATCCCTTAACAGCACCTTTGTTGGGCCACTTCTCGAATATATTCGTACTGGCCAGTTTTGACTCCATTGATATATTCTATACAACTTACTGCCTTACGATTCGCCCTATGCGGGTTCAGATGGGTTGACCACTTCATGTCACCCCCTATGTTGACCAACTCGAATTTCTCGGCCTACTTTCTTCGGAAAAGCGACGAAAATTCCCCGATATCATCCCTATCCACCAGTTCTTAACCGGCAATATCGACTCCTCCACAGAGTTTGTTTAATTCTGTTTAATTTAAGGTCTGCCCCCTTTTTTCGACTCAATAATAATCACCGAATGGCACATGGTTTTTACGGGTCATTGTAAAACCAAAAGAATACACCACGTGTATGATTTTCAGTGTAGCAGAAGTATCTTTGGAAATGCACTCAACAATCACCTTTCCCAACCCTGAACCTCCTCGTCGCTTAGTTTTAGTACAATTTTGTATTAAACAGAATAAAGTCGGTATTGTTTATATATTTTTTTAAAAGAGCGGACGGTTATAAATTCACAAAACTAATTGATACCCTCATCAAGTGCCGGTCTTGAAAAGCTCTAGAACCAAAAATGGTAATTTAAATTGACTTACTCGTACTTTAATTCCCACTATGGGATAATACAGGGTGACTTACTCGAACTATAACTTTTTAAAATGTTATAATTTTTTTTATTTTTTGATAAATTTTATTGTGCCAAAACAAAAAATGTTGGAAAATACATCAATTTTCAAATTGTATTTTGGCCCATTCCCGGCGAAGTGATTGTTTGAGGTGGTCCAAACTTTGGTATTTTTTAGTGCCAACCTTCGCCTTCAAAATACCCCAGACAGAGATATCCAACGGATTTGCATCCGGAGAATTTGCAATCCATTGTGTCGAAGAAATGAAGTGTGGAACATTGTTTTTTAACCAATCTTGGTTGACGCGCGGTTTGTGAGACGGTGCCGAGTCTTGTTGAAATGTCCACGGTCTCCGACTGAAATAATTGTTTGCCCAAGGCTTCAATACTGCCTCTAAGACAGTTTCACGGTATACGATCGCATTAATTTTGACGCCACGGTCCAAAAATACGAGCGGAGAGCGACCATCGGCGGTTATGGCGGCCCAAACCATCACCATCGGCGCTGCCTGCTTTCTGGTAGCAGTCCGAAGGTTTAAATTTTCGAAAGACCTCTGTGGCAAGTAAGCTCGGTCATTTTGTTTGTTGACATATATTGCTCGATAACAAATGGCAACTCATCGGAAAAAATCAAATTCGGCAACTCACCAATTTCGTGCAAACGTAGCAACTCCTTCGCTCTTTCGACTTTAACTTTTTTCTGTTGTGGTGTAAGATCGTGTGCTTTTTGGAACTTCAATGGCTTGAGCCCAAGCTCATTTTTCAGTATGTGTTGCATCCGTTCCAACGACGCGGATTTCGCTCAATTCGAGCCTTCACTTTCTGAACCCTTTCTGCCGATGTTGCTGTTTTTTTATGACCACCTTCATGGCGTTTTGCAACGCTGCCAGTATCACGGTAACGGGCTATGGTTCGAGACACAAATGCTTTATTCACGTTGAGGTGCTGGAGGGCTCTAACGATAGCTACTTGTGGTTTTCCAGCCAAATATAAAGCAATCACAAAGGCTTGTTGGTTGCAGTTCGAGTCAGTCAGGGTGTAGATAGTACTAGATTCCAAATTTAACCCTTACGAATTCACAAAAAGGGGGGATCGCGCTGCGATTCATCGGGGAACTGTTGACTGCCCTATTAGTTGGATTCGGTCATCCATCAACACTCAAGTTCATAACCTAGTACTCGTCCCATCTGCGAGTGGTGGTGCACAGTAACAATATGAATAATTCCATACTCATTCAGGCTGAAATGGTAAGTTCGTTCACCTAAAGTGGCATAATACTGGCCTACGCCGTCATATCGCTCA
Source organism: Volucella zonaria (assembly GCA_963966105.1). NCBI lineage: Eukaryota > Metazoa > Arthropoda > Insecta > Diptera > Syrphidae > Volucella > Volucella zonaria. The sequence goes on from OZ014534.1 coordinate 13,142,491, forward strand.
CAAACTTATACGGAAGAAATAAAAAAAAAGTGGAACGAACCAATTAGAGTATATGCACCCTTAACAGACAGCGTGCAACTGCTACAAGGCAGACATAACGGCTTTCCGAGGCTTAGGGAACAAGTCTTGAATTTCAGGCATATAAGTAAACACCTGACGACGATCCGGGTAAAGGCTAAATTCGCAAACATAAGCCTCATGAACATCTATGCCCAGAAAGAGAAGAAGGACACCCTTACCAAAGACTCATACGAGCTCCTCGACAAAACCTACAAGCAATGCCCTAAAAATGGGGATTTTAATGTCAACGATCCGAAAGTACAGCCTCCACAACAACACATGCGGAAACGGGCACATGCTTATTGATTTTGCAGCAGGACGTAATATAGCTATAACCAGCACATGGTTTTCATACCTTGATATCCATAAAGGGACTTGGTTGACTACTGATCAACAAACCATCAACAAAGCTAATCATATTGTGATTGACGGAATGAAATTTGAATAGGTTTGCCAGTTGTGAAGAGGTATGATATTACCAGATTGTTAAGGTTATTTGTTCTAAGTTAATAGTTCTTTAAGAATCTACACAATTGATAGACAGACCTGAGCAGAATACTTTTAGTGTCTAAAAAGAATATAAGTGTTTTAGTGGTAATATGTTTTAAGCTTTTAGAAAGAATGAAACTACTATCCCGAAGACCTTCATTTCAAATTACGAGTACACAAATAATGTATTCTTGAGTCAATAGACTGAGGTAAATTTATATAATAAACGCTGTGAAGGAAAGATGTAGGACAAAACGGTTTTAATGTGGAAATATGTTTTATGGCTACCATCAGATACTTCTTAAGAGAGAAAGTAAGATCAAACCAACTCATTTTCCAATTAGTCAACACACCCACATATTTGTATGATTTGACATTATCAATAGCAAAACATTTGTCCGAACATAATCCCAACTCAAAATATATTTGTGAGTCTGCTGTTGAATCACAGATCTACTTAGTACTTTTGTATTTGGATCGTAATCAACCGTTTTCCCAACCACATCGTCAACAAATTATGCATGTACGCAATCTGTATGACTTGCTTTATGAGACAGCCACCCTTTTAGCGCAATAAAAAAATTTTCATTTTTCGATTTGTGCGTTTTAAACAACTGACTTCCAAGTCATAATTTACTCGTACTTATGTACGAGTATCAGGCCAGAGACTTAGAGCAGAAGCATTTCGGAAATTATCAGCAAAAGTATTAATTTTGCTTCGAGAGGTTTATTGAAAAAATCCAATGAATCGAGTAAAGCACGAAGCCCTGAAGTACGCCTAATGAGAAAGTACTGAAAGAACTAAGTATACCATTGACTTTAACTCTTTGCTTTGCTGAAATCCGTAACAGCTCAAAACTAGCGAACCATTGTGAGAAAGTTTAATGTCGATCGGATGCAATGGGAAAAGGCAGCCAAGGTCAAGGAGTGCGATACCGCAAGAATCGGATGTAGAAGGCTAGTGGTATTATTGCCAACGAACAATCAGAGACGCCGCCAACAAATCTGCTGGAATCGATGGCTAAGCTGTTTGAAGTAACAGGTGATGATTGGATTCATCAACTCATCTCTTAAATCTGGGCCGGCGAATGAAACTTCGGCATTGTTTGTCCTATCCTTATAATGGGATATATAAAACGGAAGATCTTGGAAAAAATCCAAGAGTTCCAAATCGATACACACCTTTTTTTTATCGATTTAAAATCCGCATATGGCAGCATTTGTAGAGATGAACTATACAGAACCACGTCTAATTTGGGCATTCGTTCCAAGCTCATTTGACTATGCAGGATAACGATAGAGTATGATGGTCGATAATGTCAAAACCGATACCTTCAATGTTAGAAAAGGACTCAAACATGGCGATGAGTTGTCATGTGATTATTTCGGTGACATCATTGAAAGAACTGTGCAAAACTCGCAAGACAACGATAGTGATATAATGGGAAGAACAAGGCGAAAGGTTAACGGAGTGTTTGGTACTAATGAAGCAGCAGCGGCAAAGATGGGTTGAGCCGTCAATGAAATTAAAAGAAGGTATATGCTGTCAACAAGGAGGGACACACAATATCGACGCTTAGAACAAAACGTCACAATAGGCAGCCAGAACTTTGAGGGAAGAAGAGACTTTATCTACTTCAGCAGCGCTGTCAACGCCGATAAGGACACCAGCGCGGAAATCATGCGAAGAATTACTCTTGCTAATCGCTGCTACTTTGGGCTTAGAAAGTAATTAAGTATTAATGTTAATCTCGAGCAACCAAAAAGACCTTATACAAGATAAGACACTGATCATCTCAGTCCTACTTTAGGCTGATGTCAGAGTGCCCACGAGAAGCGATGCGACAATATTGGGCGAGAACGCGCGATAAACCACTGCAAGCTTTTTATAATGCAATAGCTCCGGCTTTATCGCTCGAACCCGCTCAGAGCACAAGTTTCTTTTCTTGTATTCTGAGCTTTAATTATCATTTATTTTCAAATCATGCATACCACCTTGATCAAATATTTTCAAGAATTTATTCAGAACATTAAAAATAATCCCCATCGACTGCAACACACTTATGCCAGCGCTTGATAAAATCCTCGAAACATTTTTTATTTTCGGTTTTTGGTATTTACATCAGTGCTTCCTGTGATTTTTCCATTACTTCCTCTCGGCTGCTGAAACGCGTTCCCCGTAGTGGTTTTTTAACTCGATTAAACGGAAAGAAGTCACAGGGAGCCAAATCACAAATCAGGTGAATTCGGTGGCTATTGGATGGTATTTGTTGCATTTTTCGTCAAAAAATTACGAATAATGATGGTACCGTACCACGGTGCAAGATCCACGAGTTTTCTGCCCACAATTCTGGTCTCTTTCGGCGAATTGCTTCACGAAAACGTCACATAACGCCCAAATAATACGAGTACTCTTTGTTTACTGTCTGGCCTTCTGGCAAAAATTCATGATGCACTAAACCGTTGTAATCCATGAAAACCGTGAGCATTGCCTTCTTTTTTGACTGAAAACGACGTGGTTTTTTTGGTCTCGGCTCATTTGGTGAACGCCATTCACTTGCCTGATGTCTGGATTGGGCGTCGTACTCATAAACCCACGTCTCGTCTCCAGTAATGATCCTTTTGATGAATGTGGGATCGGATTCAGCCTCGCAAATAATCTCTTTTGCAACGTCAACACGGTCTCTTTTTTGCATGAAATTGAGGTATTTGGCACCAACTTTGCTGCTACATAACGGAAACCCAAAACATTAATCAAAATGTCTTGGATGGATCCATAGGCAATGTTCAAGTCTTCCGTTACTGATCAACATTTCTTTTACTTCATCAATGTTTTCGTCGGTTTTCGATGTCGATGGTCTGGAACTGCGTTTATCATCTTCGATTGACTCACGACCACTTTTGAACCGCTCGTGCCAATGGTAAACGACCGTTTTCTTTAGAAAATCGTTTCCGAAACACTTTTCCAACATTTCCAACGTTCGGCCACCATTAAATCCGTTTTTTATGCAAAATTTAATACAAGTTCGTTGTTGCAAATTTCAATCCATTTCTAAACTTGTAAAAAATCGCCAACACACACAGAGTTAAATGTACTCTTGGCTACGAAATTTTTGCAAATGTCAAGCTATGACGTTAAGATTTAGAGGAAATGTCAACAACAGATTTACCAACTTAATAAAAAAAATAGAAATCAAATTGGAACAATGGGAGCGCCATACGGTTGTGTGGTGCGAGAACTCTTTGAACAAGGTGGTATTTGTAAACTCTTATGGTAAATTTGTTGTTGCATTCTAAGCTTAATTCACCGTTTGTTTTTATTAAATTATGCGTATTTCCTGCATTCGCTATTATTTTTAAGTGAACGTCGGACAAAGAAGTTATATTCTGCTAAATATGAATTTTAATGTTGAAAATTTAATTTCCGAAATTCTTGTACACCCAGTGCTATGGGATTAAAAGAGCAAAAATTATCACAACCAAATTTTAGTTGGCAAAAATTGGTATGAAATTGAGAACGTATTGGAAACACCAAGTAAGTACGGATTTATTAATATGTGCAGATGTTATTATATTGTTTGTGATTACATATTTTTAATCATCTTATCTGTGTGTACATATAAAGTCGCGAAGGCGTCTCTAACTATTAGGCTTGTTCTTAAATTAATGTGCTTAAATGTTTCGGTGTAATTATTATTTTCATTGTTGGTCTGAAAATTTCCTGATTCAAGATTCATATTGTAGGATAGGAGAGCGAGTCAAATGAAACAACTTGAGAGGAGATGTGCTACTTACGACAGTTTATTGAGAAGTCGGAAAATTGACATGACGGGTTGTATTTATACTTTCATATGAAGCGGTACGCTTATGTAAAAGAAATGAGAAAGTGTGAGCATCATACGATATGACAATATTTTCTTATGACAATAGTTTCTTACTTTCGGTTAACATTTACTTCTGACAATCTTAAGTATGTGTTATACGAGAACACTTACAGTAGTGTACAAAAAAATGCCTACAACTCGGCCATTCTGACCGCATAATCGACCCGATTACAATATCTTTTCTATACATAATTTTCATAAAACTTTTTTTCTTAAGATACATTACATTTTGTTTAATACATATTTTACAATAATCTTCTTTACCTAAGAGTAATTTCTTATTGAAACTTTAAAGGTAAACATTTGGTTGATATTTTTAATATTAAAAATGATTGTTGATACATATGAAAAGTTATATAACTATTACATTGAAAACAATTAATCGTTCTTACTGAATTTGTCATCTCATGAATTTTTTGAAATTTAGAAATTTTAAGTCGAATATCTTTGAAATACAAAACAAATAAAGTTAAGATACATTATTAATTATATCGTTTCAAACATTGAAAGAAATATCCATCGACATTTTGGCAGGTACAAACAAATATATATATTTTTTTTAATTAAACAGCTGTTCTTTCAGGTGATCGTTATTCAAATGTGATTGTTGTCGTCGGTTCTATAAGCATTATTTATTCCTTTGTCGTTTTCACCAGTCTTTAAATCAACTTCTGGCATCGCATATAACCTCATATTGTTCGGAGAACATACACCTTTGTATGGCAATCTTGTTAATTGCAATCCGTCAATATCACCTATAATATACCTGTCATTCCTCAAGACCTTTTTCACCTCGTATGGCCCCCGAAACTTGGCCAAAAGTTTTTTGCCTACGCCTGGTGTTGTATCTACGTTTTTGATCATGACATAGTCTCCTGGTTTATAAGCTGTTGGATTTTTATGACGGCTATCATAATATCTTTTATTCTTCAGTTGCTCTTTCTCAATTTTTCCCTGAGCTTCTTCCCTAATTTTATCTAGACTAACTTCTTCAGAATCAATGTTGTTCGCTAAAAACTCTTTCACCTTGTCGCAGAATTTTCCCTTCTGATCCCTACCAAATAGCAAACTACTCGGTGTAAAACCTGTGCTACGATTCACACTGTTGTTTATAGCAAACTCAACTTTTATTAAGTTTTTGTCCCAATTACTTGTGGTAAACGACTCGCATTGTTTTGCAAGCATTGGTGTTATCACTCTATTCAGCCGCTCAACTTGACCATTAGATTGCGGTGAGTGGGTTGCTACCTTGACGTGCTGTATGTTGTTGTCCTTTAAAAACTCTGCAAACTCGTTTGACGTGTAACAAGATCCACGGTCAGAAACTATTCGGTTAGGTCTAGAGTAATTTGCGAAATAGGTTTTCAAACATTCTATAGCTTCCTTACTCGAAGTAGTTTTAGTTGGATACAGCTTGGAAAATTTGGTGAAACCATCTACAACCACTAAAATGTGCTTTTTGTTGCAATGAGATGAAGGAAAAGGGCCTAGATGGTCGACATGAAGCGTATCGAATGGGATCTTTCCTTTTGGAATTGGATGTAAGATTCCTTCTGATTTACCAGAGTCCGGTGAAAAATAAATGCATTTAAGACAGCCTTTAATAACTTTTCTAATCTTCTCCTTCATGTTTGGAAACCAATAAGTCCCGGATAAATGTTCAAAGCATTTGTCTACACCCAGATGACAAAGTGACTCATGATGAGTTCTAACAACCTGATCTTCCATGTTAAATGGGACATAAAAAACAATCTTGCCTTTAACTTTTCGATAAATTAGTCCATCAACCATTTCATAGTGTGGACTTTCGGAAGTACTCAACCCTTCCGCAATTGCAACTATCTTTGGATCATGTTTTTGTGCGGCGGCTAGAACAAATTCAAACGATTCGTCCTCCACATACAAAATGTTGAAAGATCGACTTAAAGAATCAACGTGTGACATCCGATCGCTTTTCCTGTGCTCAACTGAATAATCATAGGATTGTAACTCCAACGCCCATCTTGATATTCGCGGATTCAATGTTTTTTTGTTAAGCGTCAGGACAAGAGCTTGGCAATCCGTGACGATCTTAAATGGAATACCTAGTAAATATATACGAAACCGCCTCAAAGCATAGACTATGGATAAGGTCTCAAGTTCATAGCTATGGAATTTATTTTCAGCTTCACTAACTCGCTTCGAGAAATAAAACACCGGATGAAACTTGGCATTGCTCTGTTTCTGCAGTAGGACTGCACCAAATCCATGCGAGCTGGCATCGCAGTGGAGTTCTGTTGGATTATTAGGGCTATAAATTGATAGAACAGGTGCTGAAATCAATTTGGTTTTCAACAAATTAAAGACTTCTATTTCCTTAAGACCAAATGTGAACGGAGTGTCTTTCCTCAATAAATCATACAGAGGCTTTGCGATGTTAGCAAATTGGTGTATAAACTTCCTAAAGTAGGAGCAAAGTCCAAGGAAGCTATGGATGTCTTTAGTTGAAGTAGGTAGCGGAAAGTTCTTAATAGCCGAAAGATTAACCTCATTCGGACTAATACCGGCTTCGTTTATTTTATAGCCCAAGTACGTGATCTCACTTTTTAAAAAAACACACTTGTCTAATCGAAGGTTTAAGCCTTTGCTAACGACGATACTAATTACTTCCTTAAGAATATCTAGGTGTTCTTCTAAAGTTTCCGTCGCTATAAGAAGGTCATCTAAATAAGTCAAGATCTTCGATTGCAATATCAATTTACCAAGTATGTGCTTTATATAACGCTCGAAAACAGACGGAGCGTTCTTAAGCCCAAACGGCATTTTGGTAAATTCATACTGTCCATTCGGTGTAATGAACGACGTGAATTTCATTGACTCTTCCTCAAGTGGCACATGGTAAAAACCGTTTTTTAAACCCAACGTGGTGTAATATTTCTTATCTTTTAACCGGTCTATGTTATCCTCGATTAAAGGCAGGGGATAGTTATCGCGAAGAGTAATTTTGTTAAGCTCCCTGAAGTCTACGCATAGCCTAAGCTCCTTATTTTTCTTCTCGACGAGAACAATAGGTGAAGCATATTCTGAATTAGACTCACGTATTATACCTTGGCTTAATAAATCATTAAGAATCTTCTCTAACTCGATTTTATGTGAATATGGCAACCTTCGCGGTGAACTATGAAATGGAGCATCCTTACACAACACTATCTTCGTTTTGAACTGACTCTCTACAGGAATATGTTTTCTAACAGATTCACAAAAAGCTGGTTTGACTATTCTTTTCACACTTTCTTGAATATTTATTGGAATGTTTGGATTTACTTTTATATCAAAATCGTTGTTTTCATAAACATTAATGTTCAAAATTTGTTCTACAAACAAAGATTCTTCACAAGACGTACTTACATAATCAACTTGCGAACTGCGAAACTGACTTAAAGATGATGACGACAAATCCTTTCCAATTGCAAGCGTTTCTGCAGAACTACTTGATGACGGCAATAATGAACTTGAAGAACGATTACACCTGTCACTGCTTGTCACTGGCAAAATACGATCTTGTTTTTCATCACTTTTGTCTGCTTTCTTTAAAACCATGCCAATCCTGTCGATGAAATTTCTCCCCAAAACGATTGGATAACTCATTGACTGATTTTTCACTACAAGTAAACATAAATTAGTTTTATTGTTATCAAAAAATATACGTGAATTGACACTTCCCAACACTTGAAGCGGGCTGTTGTTTACTCCACTGTATGTATGACTGTCTTCATCCAATGGTGAAATCATAGTCTGCGGCAGGAACTTTTCTTACACAAAGCTTATCGGACTCCCTGAGTCCAAGAGCGACGTCAAAGTACACGCACATTCGGAATGTCCATCGGTGAATATGTAGGAAATTTCTTTTTCAAAATGATTAGAAATTGGGCTACACTTTGGCATGATGCGACCGGTACTGCGCTTAGACACGTTGTTGATGTTTTCTGCATGGATGTTGTTTACATTTAAAACGTCTTCGTTGTTATCAGCGCTGCTTAGCTGTGGGTGATGACTGCTGTTGTTGCTTTCACTGACAATCAAAACTGGTTTATTGCTGGAGCAATTTTTGGCTATGTGCCCACGAACACCACATTTAAAACACGTGAACTCTTTTTTTGCACATGACACATTGACGGGTGCATTACTGGTGTATTCTTTTTTCTTGAATGCATTATTCTTTTGATTATTTCGGCTGCTGTTGTGAAACTGGGATGTGCTTGATTTAAGCGGGAAATGATCGCGACTGTTGAGTTTGTACTTTTCGTATTTTCTTAGTGCTATTTTTAGCTGATCGATGTTGTTTACGTTATACAGCATGCTCTTATTGAGTTCGGAATCTGGAATGCCCTTGATTATAAATTGAATCAAATCTTCTTCTTCTATGGGGTTATGGGATGCGATTTCCTGCATGCTGAGCACATATTGCTGCAATGTCTCCTCACGCCGTCTTTTCTTTGCACTTAGCTCACTAAAAATATCCGCTTTCGTAACAGTGCGCTTAAACTCAACCAAAAGTGCATCTCTGAGATCTGTCCAATTTCGTATTTTCAAAGATCTTACGAAAAGCCTTGCTGTTCCACCAAGGAGCCTCTTTCCGAAAATGAACTTGGTTCGATCGTTGAGTTGAAGGTTTTCGGCGTTCTCCTCGAACTGTTCTACCCAATGAACAATGGGAAAGTTGTCATCCCCAGTAAATGGACACAATAAGTCTTCCATGTCCTTGAAGTTTTGCGAAACATGTGATCTCTGACTGTGATTTTCTTCATTATCCTCCATTTGCAGCTCTTTCAGTCGTCGCTTCAGTGAAATGATTTCCTCCCTCTTTCTGCATGCTTCTCGTAGCTTATTAAGCTCCTCATCAACGTCGTTGCGTAGTGCATGTACAGGTGATTCGTACCGCGTTTCTTCCTCTGACTCGTGTTCGGTGGATGAATCTGCGTTATTTTGCTCACCATCGGCCATAAAATCCTGCGCGAGTTTTTCCAGATTCTCGTCCGTATAGGATTCGACTGCTTTTTCGACCCGTAGTTTTAACACCGCTTTAGTTCCATCAGTTTTCAAACCCAGCGATAGTAAAATATTTTTTAGGATGGGTACCGTCGCTTTATCAACTAATTGTTTAAACAATTCTGACATTTTTGAAGCACTAAAACAAATACTTTGAACTCAGATAAAGTTAAACGGTATCCCACTTCTGAATTTTGTAGGATAGGAGAGCGAGTCAAATGAAACAACTTGAGAGGAGATGTGCTACTTACGACCGTTTATTGAGAAGCCGGAAAATTGACATGACGGGTTGTATTTATACTTTCATATGAAGCGGTACGCTTATGTAAAAGAAATGAGAAAGTGTGAGCATCATACGATATGACAATAGTTTCTTATGACAATAGTTTCTTACTTTCGGTTAACATTTACTTCTGACAATCTTAAGTATGTGTTATACGAGAACACTTACAGTAGTGTACAAAAAAATGCCTACAATATCATAAGGTCTATGATTGTAGTGTGCAAAATGCATTTACTCTTTACAATTACAGCAACAAAATCGGGATCTGTCTCAATAGGCTTCCAGAGGAGACGCCACTTAGATGTTATTATTCCAAAGGCACATTCAATGCATCTTCGAGCTCTGGAAATTCAAGTGTTAAAGTACTCGTTATTAGTATTTATTTCTCTTCTTGAATATGGCCTTAAAAGAGTTTCTAAAAGTGGATAAGCCTCATCACCAACAAAAACATAGGGCATTTTAATATTTGTTCCAAGCAAAAAGAATCCGGCCGAATGAACTGTCGAGTTTTTAGTTGCTTGTACAGATGTGATGCATTAAATGTTCCACCATCACTTTGCTTGCCATAGCCTCCAACTTCTATTGTAATAAATTTGCAATTGACATCTGCCACCCCTTGAAGTACTATTGAAAAGTACTTTTTATAATTATAAAACAAAGACCCTGAATGTGGTGGACACCTAAAGCGAATGTGCTTTCCATCAATAGCCCCAGCACAATAGGGAATTAATAAATAATATTTCTATTTTAGAGGACTGTTTAAGAAGAAATGGAAAAACATCCTTGACCAATTTCGAAATGAGTGCAAACAAATTCCAGTTCCAAAATCTGGAGATTGTGGAGTTTCGGAGGAGCATTATAACAACTATACAACTTGGCCTCATTTCAAGCCCCTGCTTTTTTTAAATGACCAAATGAGACCACGTAAGTCGGTCGGGAATTTAGAAATTTCCTGATCAAAATACGCTTCACAAATTTCTTTGGAGGCATCCTCTTCAAGATTCCCTTCAGAAGTCTACTTAAATGAAGCATATTTAGATGAAACTATTTCTGAAGAGTTTCGTGAGCTGTGTGATGATGAGGTTAACCATCAACGGAAAAAAAAGCAGATAAAGTTTAATGCTTCTAACGAATTGTTGGCTATTGAGCAACAAAAATTAATGTTGCTAGAAAAGAAAATAAATATGTATGCAAAAAGAGAGATAGCCTTGATAGCCTTTTACCATATATGAGCAAAATGGATTCAAAGAAAAAATTATTATGCAGAATGGAAATTCAAAAAACTATTTACACTTTTTCCTTTGACCATAAGCCAGGTGCTTCCTCCACTCAATCACAATATAATTTAAGTATATAAATTTAAATCTAATAACATGTATAATTCCAATGTGGATACCTATTAAGTTTCACATGTATAATTGAAATACATATATTTATCAGTTAAAAAACTTACCTCAAGGTTATTATTAATTTTTGACAAGGCAGTATGGGATGAATAACAAAATTTGGCCAACACTTCTCAAATTTACTGCTAATTTAATTAAATATACATATTATCAAAAGTCGAAATTGACATCCGCGAATAATTAAAAAACTTTTCTGGATGTTTTTGTAAATCATTATATAAATTATTAAACTCTCCTTTTTCATTTCAACTGTAGTTGAGTGGGTGGACACTATTTCTTTTGTTTAATACAAAATTAATCGTTGCTCTAGAAGCAAAATATTGTTCGTCTGAATCCATCACGCCCACACTAATAACTAAAATAGAGCAATGTAATTCGATTCTCTTAAAGCTTTCACAATGTCATCTTATCGCATTGCTCATCCCACGAAAAATTATCGCTTCTCGTGTGCACTCTGACATCAGCCTTAGGGGACAGGAGCTTGGATGAGGATGAAAAACGATGAAAATGCTCTTGAGAACTTCAAGAGAAAAGATCTTCGGGTAATTGTAGGTACCGTTTGTCTCAATAGAGAGTGGAGCAGACGTTCCAATAGTGAACTGTCCGGGCTGTACAACGATAATGGGCCTTAGATGGCTAGGCCACGTTTTCGACCCCAACCCACAGGAACAACGCAGTAGAGGGCGACTTCATCTTAGGGGGCGCAGACAAGTGCAAGAGGACCTCAGTTAACTTTGTCTGCGCAACTGGAGGCAGCTGCCAAAACACTGCGCTCATTCATTTTTTTTCATTTCATTTTAAATGCATTTTTATTTCAGTTAATACATTCACTCTTACATGCTAGACAAAAAAATGCTTAAAAATTAGCTTAAATAACTTACAAATAATCTTATTCTAACTTACTGACCCCACTCTAATCTATGTCTTTCGACGTTCCTTACACTCTACTTTCATTTTTGTTTTTACATTTATTAACACTAAAACTAAGAAAATAAATTTTAATTAAAAAAACTTAGTGTCTGGACTTTTTGTTGTAATATAAAACTTAAAACTAAATCTATAAACTACGTAAAAAATAGATCTTAACCTACTTAACCTACTTAAACTGTCTAATTGTACTTATACCTATATATACACAAATTTTTTTTGTAGGATTATCCCTTTTTTTTAATGAAGTTTACCCACCTCTTTGTTCTTTTATAATTTTTCCCATAAATTTACCCTAATCCTACCTAAAATTATGTAAGTCGGCCACGGCTAATAAACTAGATTGACGATCGACTTTGGTTCCTAGTGAATCTATCATGTACCCGAGGAATTTGACAACGAATCCTCTCCTCCCTCAACCAGCCACCAAAATTGTTGGTGCTGCCGAGCAACATCAACATCATGTCGCGACTCCCTACCGCCCTACTGAACCGGAGACGCTTCGCACTGCCGTGTGCGACGTCTCTGTCGTAGTTGAGTCGCCTGTCCGCAGCTGTCCGAGCGACGTGGAAGATTAGCGGCACCGCCAAACTGTCCTGGATCAAACCTTTCATATCGAGGTAGAGGAATGCTTCCGGAGGAATAAAGCCGTCAACGCGAACTCTCTTGTGATACATATAATTGGGGTAGTAAGCCCCGGAGATCAGGTTGTTCGATGAGGTCATTGCTCTTGAAATGTGCCTTCGAGTCAACTTAATGACGAAATTGTCCACTCTTATTAGGTTCGCCCTATTGTATAAGACCTCATTAGGGTAGAATTTTATGTACTCGGACTCTGGTGTTCTGTATAACCGAAGACAAGTCCTAAGATAAGCCCTCTCAAACACCCGAATTTTTTCCAATAAACTTGCTCTCACGTTGAAACACACGGGACATCCAAATACAAGCAAGGGCCTGATAAGGGCCATGTAACAGATCAGTATCACCCTCGCATCGAGTTGGCTGTTATAAAACAGTCTCTTTGTAAAGGCAAAAGCACCCTTGGCTCTGGCCAGAGCAACATCTATATGTTTGTTAAAATACAGATATTGATCTAGCCAGATAGCAAGGTATCTGACTACTTTTCGACAAGCAAGTGGCTGTCTATATTGTCCGTCGATAGAGAACTTTCGCCAATTCTTTCTGGTATTCCTAGAGGCCCCAGACAACGGCGTCCTGAACAGAATGGTTGAAAATCAACTTTCAGTCATCGCAATATCGCTTAATTTTATCGAAGTCTCTTTGCAAGAGTATGCTAATGACCTCAATCTTTGGACCTGATCTGTACGCGATTAAGTCGTCTGCGTACGTATGGTGAAGTGAACCTATCAGATCACTTGTGTAAATGCTGAATAGGATCGGCGAATTTACTGCACCTTGTTGCAGACCGTTTTTAATGTTAAATATTCCAGCAGAAGTCACATCGCCATTCTTCACGATGAACTGTCTACTGGAGAGCATATCAAAAAGAAAATACAGCAGTGATTTACTAATGCCCAACCTGTCCAACTTGAAGAAGAGTCCATACGATATCGAAAGCTTTTTCCAAGTCAATCAGGCAGGCACCAGTGCACTGGTTCTTGCCTTTGTTCCATTGGATATCAGAAACCAGTTTAGACGCAGCGTGAATGATGTCATGCCCCGCCTTGAAACCGAATTGATTATCCGGAACTATATGTTTGCCCTCAACCCACTTAGTCAGGACTCTATTGATCACCTTCTCGAAAACCTTACTGATGTCTGGAAGAAGACTGATCGAGCAGAGATTCGCCGGATTGGAAGTATATTTATTCCTTTTGGGAATGGCGTGTACCACCGCAGTTTTCCAATGCGCTGGATAATGTGCATTATTCATTGCATTATTAAACAGGGTGGTATAAATGTCCACCGCTTCTAGTGGGAGATGTCGAAGCACAATATTTGGTATTTCATCGATTCCCACTGATTTCTTATTTCTAAGTGATTCGAAGATCTTTTGGAGCTCTTCCTTCGAAATGAACGGTGGTAATACCCTTTCGTTGGTGATGACATTATTTGCCATATTCTCGTCACTGAACTGGGTGAAACCCGAGCTCTCGAATCGCCAATTCGCAATTTCATTTCGAAGGCAGGAATTGTGCACAAGGACTCGACTTTCCAGGTCGTGGTTCGGGCCAATGATGTCATTCGCCTTGTACACTTCCTGGAAAGTCGCTCCTATAGCCTCTACCTTCTCCTGCGGATCCTCGACCACAAAGAAGTTGTCATCATCAACGGCCTCATTTGGATCAATGCCTGCTGCTACAAGTATTTGTTCGTTGTTCGTCGTTCGGGCGATTTTGAGACATGGAAGGTCGTTTTGATTATTTCTCCGAAATATTTTATTTATTTGCGGGAACATATTCGGGTTGCTGGTGTTTACAATCCGAATTTTGTTGTTCCAATACAAACTTACAGAGTTTCTGTAATTTTCCTTTATTAATGTTTGGAGGTTTTTAATCGACGACTTCAGTGCCATGATCTCCGGGCTATGTCTGTCAGTAAATTGTCTGTACAAGGTTTTTAGTCTTGACAGCAGTCTACTTTTATGTCGGTGCAGTGCGTCAATAGTTGCTTTGCGGAATAAGTCTTCGTTGTTAGTGTGTTGATACCGAGGTATAGTTTTGTCCATTGTTTGTTTGATTGTCTCGTCCATTAGTTTTAGATACCTGTCAATCTCCTCGTTTGACAGATTTTTATTGGACGGTAGGAAGAGCGAATTTGAGGAGAGTGCTCTCGTCAGTAGTCTTGAGAAGTGTGCCCAACTATAGTTGTAGGAATGCCTTTGAACAAACTCTTCCAATTCCGCGGTTTCGTTGGTCATGGTCGCTGTCATACACGAAAGTGCGTAGACAGTTTATGGTATGTTGGTTAGTGCACGTCAGATGTATTCATGTGTCGAACAGCAAGAGGTCCAAATAGGACCCGTGTCTGGGAAACGACGGACTATCCGTCGCCTTAAGGCCAAGTCGATACATTTTACTGTGCTGACCCCACCAATTGAATAGTAGGCGCAAAATACTGCGCTAGCTGGAGAGACATGTTAGCCTGGTCCAGCCCGGACGCGCCATCTAAATAAATAATTAAAATATTTTTTGAATTCGAAAATGAGCATTTTTCCTTTATGAAAAAATGGCGAATAGATAGATAGATTGATAGATATATTGATTTATTTCTTATACAATTCATAAAGTAACATTTCTTTAACGATTCCTTGAAAAACTTCTAAGCTACAGTAATATATAGTATATGCGTACAAATAAAAAATAGACATATGCATATAAATATCAACATAATAATAATGGCATTCTGTGCTTGTCATACATAAGTATTGAAAATCATTTCAATAACCCTCACCCAGTAAAAGAAATTCATATGTCAGTAAGAAGCTTAAAATTAAATTAAAAGTAGGCCAAAGCCCTGGTAGCTGGTGCTGTAATTTAAGATTAATCCTGTAATTTATTACTGATTAATAAAGTTATAATAATAATAATAATAAATTAAAAGTTCACGCAATTGCAACTGATAATTTATTTTAAAAGGAAACAGTAATGAATACAAAAAAATATAACGAGAAACAGAGGTGAGAACTACACCAAAATATCAGAAAGAGTTGATTCAATGCTGGTATAACTGATATCGAGCAACTAAAATTTTATTAGCTTAGTACACACTAATGGTATTTTTGTTGCCCTTATGTCAATAGAGGCTTATTGAAAAGTCGACACGATGACACGGAGTAAAAATTACGAAATGCAGTAGTGTGGAAATTGGGTACTTTTTTAATGAAGCTACTGCGGAAATGAAGGTTGGATATCAATCTAAAATTCGATTTCCCGAACAATGGAAAACTAGGATATCTAAAATAGAAATGATGGAGGGTGCTATGGAGATACTTCCTCAAAGATTCTGCGAGATTCGAGAAACACATTCTAGAATCTAGAGTTAAACCCAAGGAAAGGGTATTTTTTTTTAGAGGTTGATTTGATTTTTAAACTGGCAACACTGTTTCAACAGTTTGTCAATTTTACAGTTGAAAGTTGATTTGTGGTTAGTACGTTTTTCCATTTTACGATGAATAGACTAACGCCAGAATAAAGCGTGTAAATTGTGCAAACTTATTTTGAAAACCGACGTAATCGACATAATCATCCATCTGAGCAAGTTATTCGGAACAGGATGAATCGTTTTCGCACCACGTACACTCTAGTGGATAATACACATTACCAAAGACGACAAACAGTGCGAACAGAAGAAATTATTGTCGTTGTAGAGCGCAGTGTTGACGAGAGTCCGAATGAGTCGATTCGCCATCGTGCACAGCAATTGGAGCTATCCAATCGCATCCACTTTGTGAAAGATTTTACGGAAAGATCTTGGCTTAAAGGCTTATAAGATCCAGATTGTGCAAGAGTTGAAACCGCGTGACCATTATACGCGTCGTACGTTCAGAATGTTACCCTCAATGGAGAGCGCTATAGAAACATGATTTCTGACTTCTTCGTTCCTCAGCTGAATGGCATTGACGTGACAGAGCTTTGGTTTCAACAAGATGGTGCAACATTCCTCACGTTGCGCGACACCATCAATTCATTGCGGGAAACATTTGCTGAGCATAATTCCGCGTAATGCACCTGTGAACTGGCCTCCATGATTCTGTGATCTCACACCTTTAAATTACTTTCTTTGGGGGTATGTGAAGTCAGTCTATGCCAAAAAACCAGAGACGTTGGACGATTTGGAAGTCAACATTCGCCGTGTTATTGCTGATATACTGCCCCAGTTGCTCGATTAAGTTGTCTAAAATTGGACTTCACGATTGCGCTTTATTCGACATAACCGTGAAGTGCATATGCTGTGCATGGCATTAAATTATTTATTAGCTAAAGCTAATATCATAGACATTAACATTAATTTCAAGTGTTTTATTCCATATTGAATTTGTACACCTCCAAAAAAAACTCCCTTTATTTGAATTCTTCCACTCTCTCAATTAAAAAGCATTTACTATAACAGTGGACATCCCTGCAGAAGGTGATAAGTGAACTATCAACAGCTCAGGTATAATTCAACAGCTTGTATCTTTTGCATTCCGCTGTGTGAAAATAAATATCAGGCTCTAGTCTTTGCGTAGAAGAGAAACTGAAAAACTTAACTTTAGTTTTGGAACTACTCGTAATAACCAATTTATATTCATTAAACCACGTTCGTAGTAAATGAAGATCCAAATTTAAATTAAACTGCAGGCCCAATGGACTATTAAGTCCATAAGAAAAGCCTACATAATCAGCGAAAGCAGCTGGAGCACCCTTAAAATTGAGTTCAAAAAGTGAATTAATGTAGATTAGAAACAAAATCCGTTCCAAAACGGAACCTTGGGAACACCCAAATTGAAAAAATTTATTGAACTTCTTACATCATCTATTTCGGCTCGCTTTGATCTGTTTTTTAGATACGACCTAAGCCAACCAAAAAGGCATCCACGAAACCAAGCCTTTTCCTGTTTCCTTAACAAAACAACGTGATTGACCATGTCAAAAGCCTTGGTGATATCAATAAATAAATCAGCCGTGTGGTTTTTTCTGTCGAGGTTTGACATAACTGAAGAATTCAGTTTTGTATAAAAAACTTGCCATCCGATTTTTTACAAGTTTTTCGTATATTTTACTTATAACCGGACGAAGAGAGATGGGCATATAGTTGCAAATTCAGCGCAATATCAGCGCACTTAACCTCGTCTGGAAATACGCCTTCAAAAACAAAACAATTAAAAATAATGCTAAAAAATCCACAACTAAGTATGCAATTTCTTTAAGAAGTAGATTTTAAATTTCGTCAGCTTCATATGACAAGGAATTTTTCAAGCCACGTATGGCTCTTAACACCTCTAAGGAAATACTCGTAATTGGCTCGAACGCAAAACTGTTTCTTTCCCAACGAAACAACGATTAATTATTACAAAGCTGTTGGACAGGACATGGTTTTTTTTATAATCAGCGCGCTCTCAATGGGTTGGGTTTTGGTACCCTTCAAATGTACACAGCGCGGGCGAACGAAATTTAGAGAGCAAGAAAGGAAGGAAGATACCTATCGATGTAGATTGTTTTTAAATGTTTGTAAATTATAATGACCAGGAAACACAGAGATCGGCAGAGCATTCCATAAGCGAGTAGTACAACTTAGGAAAGAATCACAATATTTTAGAGCACGTCCGAAAGTGGGCTTGAGTGTATACTGATGAGCATTCATAGCGAGATGGGTGTTACGGTTGAAAGTTTGAAGGGACGGAATGCTACTGGAGCACTGGTGGTGGAAATAGCGATAAAATAGAGTGAGACACGAGACCTTACGTCGGTGTTCGAGGGTGTCCATTATTTGAGTGATATTAGTATCACCTATGTGTCTTATCGCACGGCTTTGGATCCTATCTAGCAGGTGTAGAGATGTTTTGGACGCGTCCGATTAGATGTGGGCATTGTACTCCAATTTCGGGCGAATAAACGCCTTATATATTGAGGCCAGATCAGAGGGGGTGAAATATTTCTTACATCGCTTGAGGAAACCTAGACATTTCGCAGCATTTTTAACGACACCAAATATGTGGTCATTCCAACGTAAGTTTTCATTGGCACACATACCGAGAATGGAAAGTTTATCGGTTTCGACGATGCAAGTGGCATCCATGGATAATGGCTGGGTATTTGAATTTCGCTTTAACGACAGCAAACGGCATTGTGTTTTGGAAGCATTGAATTCTACTGTTAATGGTTCCCCAATTGGTAATATCAGAATTTAATGAGAGAGTACTGTCGTCAGCAAAGGAGTATATTGGACTAGAGGTAGCAGACAAGAGATCGTTGATGAAAATTAAAAAGAGTGTCGGAGACAGAACGGAGCCCTGGGGCACACCAGCATTTATTATATGAATATCAGACTTGAAACCATCCAAGACAACTTGAATTGAACGTTCCGAAAGATAATTTCTAATCGATTGAAGAAGAGAGTCATCGATCCCAAAAGCACGCATTTTCGACAAAAGAGCCTGATGCTAAACTCTGTCAAATGCCTTAGAAATATCAAGTGCAACTATCTTGATTTCACCAGATTGATGTACGCTTTGGTTCCACTTTTCGGTGAGACATGCCATCAGATCAAAGGCTAACGTATTGCTACAAAAACCATATTGCCGGTCATTGAGAAGTTTTCGTGTTTCGAGATACCATATACCATACGGTTTATCAGCGTTTCCATGACCTTGGAAAGAAGGGACGTAAGTGCAATGGGTTTGTAGGAGGAGAGAGAAGAAGATTCGCCTTTCTTAGGGAGGCACTGGACAAATGCTGTTTTCCATCTTCTCGGAAAAAGTCCTAAAAAGTAGGATTGATGAAAAAGCCTACGCAGTAGTTTTGCCAGCGAAGGAAGACAACCTCTTCAGAAGAAGGGGAGATATACCATCTGGACCAGCGGATTTCTGCATGTTGAGATCTTTAAGTAATCTTGCTACTACACGAGTACGAAAGTGGATTCATCCCGTTGAAGATTCGACGCACTCAAGTGTAGGCGGAGACAAAGCACAATCTGGGAGTGTTGAGCTAGCCGCAATGTGTGTAGCAAGCAGATTGGCCTTATCCAAAGAGCTGACAGCTGGAATGTCATTGTAAATGAACGTTGGGATGGATGAGGCAGAATTTCTTTTCGACGAATGACCAACAATTTTTACTGCCTTTAGGATTTTGCTTTATTTTTGGCCTTAGTTTTTGGTCGTATTGGAATTTCACACGCTTGAGAAAGACGTTGCAATCATTTCTGGCTCATTTAAACTTTTTTTCCTCTGTCGGGTTGGTCTTGTAGGACCGAAAACACAATTCTCTAACCCTGATAGCCTCTTTACAGCTCAAGTCGTACCATGCCTTTTCTTTTGGTTTGATACTCTTCATAGAGCATCTCATTCCAAAGAGAATAGCTTCTGTGATCATGTCAGCAGCGGCATCCACGTCGTTATCGAGGAAACATAATGACCAGTTAAGATTCCTAAAGAAGCACCACTGTGTGGTGGGTGTACGAGAATTAAGCTGATTTGACACAATGGTCCGACGAGCCTAGAGGAGAAAGCATATCAACGCAGTACTTGTCAGGGTGAGAAGTTAAAAACAAGTGCAGGGTGTTGGCGGTATGACTATCAACGTCTGGTATTCGTGTGGGCTCATTTGTTTTTTTTTTTTAAAGAACTTAACACTCATAATGAATACACTTATAATGCCTCAACATGTGTTAAGTTATTTGAAAAATGGGATAGAGAAAGAAAGAAAGATGTTTGGGCTCAGTGGTTAAATTATTTTCCGCAGCGAAGATCTCAACACACCGTCCTTCGAGTGTTGTCTGTCCAGAATGGCGAAGCCAATCAGAATTGTGTTTATTGAAATCGCCCGTAATAACAATTTCAGTATGAGGATACCTTGATACAATTCTTTGAGTAGAGTCAGACAGCGCATTAAACTCGTGAAAGGTTGAGTTGCTGTCCAGTTTGGTGCTTCTGTAAATAAAGCAGTAGTGGATAATTTGCTTACGGATATGGAATTTTAACCACATGAAATTGAATTTCCGGATTGGAGCAGGGACTAAATTGTAGTGGAATTTGGTAAGCTACATCACTACGCACATAAATGGCGAGACCGCGATGAGGAAAGAATTGTGGCACTAGTTCGTAGCCAGGTAGCTTCAGATCAATGTGATCGGAGAGGTGTGGGCGGGGATCTACCTGTGTTTCATTAAGTGCCAAAACAGCTGGTCAGTACTTACAGACGTGGAAGTACGTAGAAAAGTGATTACTTTTTAGCCCGCGTATATTGGCTAGGTCCACCCTGAATTCCCTAGTTATAATCACAAACAAGGTTCAAGGCTTCTTGCAATATTAGTAAAATACCAGTTAAAAGCATCTGTAATAAGAAGTTTGTCAGAGACTACGGTTCCATTAATAACGATTGCAGTGGGTTTTTTTAGAAGCAGTTGATTTATTGAGAATGCTGTATACAATTTGCCATTTCTTCCTTAAGTTTCCTTTAAAGCCATCGAAATGGGTGCGGTAATAAATATCTCGAGTGTATTGAATCTCTATTTCAAGTTCAGCACACAATTTTTTTATTTTTTAATAAGCTCTGATTATTTGGAAATCCATGGCATTTTGATCTTAGCTTGTTTTTAATACTGACTTTGTGCGCTAAATGTTTAGAGATCCACGATTTAAGTCTCTTTCCTATTTTTTCGAAGGCAGCGAAGAAGTTCAACTAGAAATGTGTTTCTTTAGGGAACCCAAGGATATCGTATAGCAAGTCGCAGTATTTCTACAAAAATAAACTTTTTCCTAGCACTCATGGAGCAGGGTATTTTGCAGCGTATTGAATTCAATAATTTTTCCTTTATTCAACGATTTGCAATTGTTTTTGCTTTTGCTTTTTAGAGTGTTAATTAGAAATCCTGTCATGGAGTGATCCGTAATCATTAGAACAAGAACACATTTTTCGCAGTTGCTGAACGAGATATTGCTTCAAAGCCGGTATATGAGATCTAGACATCTACCTGGTGGACTCACTGATAATAGCAAGCATGTGTTGCTAATAAAGCTAAGTAACTGGAAATTGTCTCGCTACATTCTAATACATCCATATTAAAGTCTCCAATGATAATTACATTTTTAGATTTCTCATTTTCCAAGAGACTAGAACATTCGTTTACAAATGCCACAACACTAAACATATGAAGTGTAGACACACAAAGATACATACAGTGCTGTTCGAAAAATTTTGGTCAAACTTTTTTTCGAATTTTGTCAAATTTGTTGCAATAACTAGATATTTTTTTTAATGAGGACTTGTTTTCTTGTGCGGTTTCAATTGTTTCATGATACATTTAGAGTGTTAAAATTGTTCACACGCGGTCACGGGAGCAAAAAGTTGTTAGACCGAAAAATGGGTTTTTTAGGTATCTGCCTAATTTTTAGGGATTAAAGAGAAATGCTTTATTGGTTCAGTATTTTTCTATTTTTTATTGCTTCTCAGAAACATTCTCTATATAATTAGAACTTTGTTGGACCTCCTCCTGCTTTTATTACAGCTGCACATCGGCGAGACCTTGACTCAATTGACTCTGGGCGCTTCTTCGTAACCATAGGTTTCATTATTCACCAGATAGTTTCAATTGGATTGAGATCTGGACTGTAGGGAAGTCAACTTAATACATCGACATTATATTCTTCGAAGTACTTTTTTATTTATTTTATTTATTAATTTATTTAATTAGTTTATGAAAGCTAGAACAGTAAGAATGAATCTTATAATAACTTTGTAATAGCTAGTTACAATATACACTTAGTTACAATTTAGTTATTGCAGAGTGAGTAAACTACATATAAATGAATTATACAAACAAAAATTTAAAAATGATTAAAGAAAAGTAGGATATGATAACGAAGGCTATGAAAAGAACAAAAAAATAAATTTAAATAAAGACTATAGACAAAAATCAATTGTTTTGACATGACAGAAGATGCTGTAGTGCTTTTTTAAACTGGTGTATATCGCTTAGGGCTCTTATAGGGTTAGGTAGTGAATTCCAAAGACGGATGGCATTGATAAGGAACTGTCTTTCAGATATTAAGTAATTATATCTCGGTATAATAAGATAGGTGGATCTATTTGACGCTGGGAATTGTAAATTATTGTAGAGGTAGGAAGGCTGTCGTGTTCTAAGAATATTGAAGAGAAAGACCAAAGTGCGAAATTTAAGATAGTTTTCGAAAGGCATACCTAAAACTTTAACTGAGAGATGAGATGATCATATCATCTTAGCCCATATATGTATCGAATGGCACTGTTGAAGGCAACTTGTAATTTTCGTGTGCATACTGAATCACAATTTCCATATAATTCACACCCATGTACAAGGATTGGAATTAAAAGTGATTTTACCAATATGATTCGTGTATCCATTGGTTGAGCTGTCCACAAGGTTCGCAAAACGCCATAAGCCTTCCCTACGATGGTGTTAATATGGTCGTTCCATGTTAAAAATCTGTTAAATATAACACCCAAATTCTTTGATGTATCCACAAAATCGACGGGGGAGTTATTTAAAGTGATTTGCGGGAAAAATGTCAGATCCAATTTGGTTCTAGATATAACCAGGCATTTGGACTTATATACTATTAAGATCCTGATTAGTTTCAACGCAACAATTTTCAATGAGACCTAGCGTACAGCTTCGATAAATTTGGACGTCATCGACATAAATATGTATTAGGGAATGCGTGTCTAGATCTGGTATCTCATTTATATATAGAGAGAATAAGAAAGGACCCAGAATAGATCCTTGAGGGACCCCTCGAGTTAAACAAAGAAAATCAGATAAGATATTATTAACAAAAACGGCTTGTTTTCTGTTGCTTAAATAGGATGAAATCAATTTAACAGCAGAAGAAGAAAACCCAAAGTAGTATTGTAATTTTTTACAGAGTAGTGCGTGGTTGACAGTGTCGAATGCCTTAGAGTAGTCTAGAAGTATCAAAAAAGTTATTTCATCTTTATCTAAACTAGATCGAATATCTTCAACAACTTTTACCATAGCAGTAGTACAACTGTGTTTTGCTCGGAAGCCTGATTGCATATGGGTTATCATTTTATTGCGAGAAAGATACTCGTCAAGTTGCCCTTGCATTATTCGCTCGCATACTTTGGAGAGGAATGGTAGGATGGAAATTGGTCGAAATTCGTCGAAATTCGTCCCCAATAGAGTTTTTTGGCAAAGGTATTACTTTAGCCATTTTCCACTGATGTGGAAACGTTCCTGTCGTAAGGATAGTGTTTATCACATGAGTTACATATGGTAGGATCAACGGTAGAATGGCTTTGATAAAAACTGGATGAATTTCATCGACTCCAATTGCACTGGACCTTATAGATAAAAAGCTTTTGACTACCTCTGTATTGTCTACACATTCAAAGCTAAATGGTGATTGCACAACAGGCGCATTCCGATTATCTATATTAAGGTTTAGGTTTGCTGTCCTAGTTGGTCCTACAGATACAAACTTGTGGTTAAGCACATTGCCGTCAGTGTTATTTGGAAAAGAAAGTTTTTCTTTTCCTATACCCAGATGTCGTAGGTTACTCCACAGCTTTCGACTACCCTGGCTAGATTTTAATCTGCCGGAGAAAAATTGTGCCTTTGCCGCCCTTATTTCTCGAACAACCATATTACGGAGGGATTTGTATATATGGTGAAATTCAGCTATACGGTATCGCTTCCACCGATTATACGCTTGATCACGTTGCATAATTATTTGACGAATTTCAATTGAAAACCAAGGCTGTGATGAGCTTTTGATGGTTTTTGTTTTTACCGGAACATATTGGTGAAGAGAGAGTTAATATTTGATTGGAGAAATTGTACCTGGTTATCTGCAGATGGCATTAAATAAATTTGTTCCCATGGTGTGGCAATTATGCTCTGTTCAAGATTAACTCTGTCTATATTGGCAAAGTCTCTATATTGAAATGTGGTACCTGGTCCTTGGTTATGTACCCGAAAGTCATAAGTAAGAAAAATTAAATCATGCTTAGAGAAAGCTGGAGCAGAAAGTTGATCATAAAAAAGAGCGCTATCAGTACGACTAACGAAAAAAACATCAAGTAAAGTACTTATAGTACTAATGTGATGAGTGGGAGTGGTAATATTTACTGGATGTAGGTCAAAAGATTTCATCCCTTCAGCAAGATGCCTCTCAACACAAAAGATTACTGTTTAAGTCACCACATATAATTATATTTTTAGAACCCACTGATATGGAGTCCATTAAAGCGTAGAAGGGTGTTAAGTCTACATCATTATTAGGTCTGTAAACAGTGCCCAGCAGCAAAGAATTGTTATCACATACTATATTAACGAATACATAGTCAATAAGAGAGTCAGAAGAAGAGAAAAGGGTCTTTCTACAACTTAAGCCATCTCTTACATATACTGCTTCACCGCCACCACGATCATTTCTATCACCCCTAAAGAGTCTGTATCCATTCAACTTATAGATTCCATTATCAATGTTTGGCTTAAACCAACTTTCTGAAATACATATTGCATCTACCCTTGATTTTTCAAAAACATATCTAAACTCTTCGATTTTAGGAAACAAACTTTGTGCGTTTATGTGGGCTACCTTAAATTCTTCTCTACGAGAACAGAAAACATTTAATATAGTTTTCAGCATTCCTTCACTGCCATCGTTAATGTCTATGGAATTCATATTATACCCATTGGAATGCAGTGAGACATAATCTTTACAACAAGAATACAAGCGACATACATACAGAGAAATCAGCGTATAATAATACGAGGGGCGTTCAATATATTCTCGGTATCGATATGAAGGAAAATGCGAATTCAATTTAAATTGTTTCAATATGATCTCCCCTAACATCAATGCATTTGTTACATCTTGAGATAAGCTTTTTTAAACCCTCAAAATAATAAATTTCCTCTTTCTCTGCAAAATACCGACTTGAGTTCTTCATCATCCGAAAATCTTTTTCCACGAAGACATTTTTTCAAATCCGGAAACAGGAAATAATCACTAGGGGCAAGGTCTGGACTATAGGGTGGGTGTTGGATTTCTTCGAAACCACAATCTCGCGCAGCAGCCTTGGAAACTCGCGCCGTGTGAACAGGAGCGTTGTCATGAAGAAGCAACACACCCGCTGCGAGTTTAATTTCCTCCGCAAATTATGCAAAGTGGAAGCGTAGGATGTGGCGTTGATGGTTTCACCTTTTTTTTTGTACTCAATGAGCAAGATTCCCTTTGAGTCCCAAAAAACTGTGGCCATGAGCTTTCGGGCAGACGGAGTGACTTTGAACTTCTTCGGGGGGTCTGTTCCTTTTTTATGCCACTGCATGGACTCTTGTTTGCTTTCAGGGTCATAGTGGTGGACCCATGTTTCGTCCCCAGTAACAATTCGATCCATAACACCGTCCGCGTTCTCACTACACATCTCCAAAAGCTCTCTACAGCATGCGATTCTCACTTTTTATCTGAGGCGCTGTGAGTATTCGTGGCACCCACCTTGCACTGACCTTTGAAAGGTTAAGATGGTCATGAAGAATGGTGTGAATGGTACCAATTGAAAGCTTGGTGATCTCTGCCATCATTTTCACCTTTATTCGGGCATCCTCAAGAACAAGTTTTTCGATTTCTTTGATGCTTTCTCCCGTACAAGCAGTAGCCGGGGCGCCGGAGCGGGGGTCGTCCTCAATGCTCTCTCTGCCACTCTTGAACTCACTTGACCACTTTTGCACAGTTGATAATGAAGGTGCGGAACCCTGGTAAACAGCCACCATCTCTTCATGAATAGTTTTTTGACTTTTTCCTTGCTTAGTGAGAAATTTAATTACAGCGCGATGCTCAATTTTCACCATCATCGCCTCAGTTGCCATTATGATTCTGTTTAACTAGAGATAAAACGCGAATTAATAATCACATTTATATGAAATTTTACATGAATGCACTAAAATAATAGTATTACTTGATAAATAAGTCAATTTATATATGCAACCACAGCTTCACCCCGATACCGAGAATATCTCGAACGCCCCTCGTACATACAATTTAACTTATCATAGCATACGTTTAGGATACCTACATACAAAATGAGAACTTTTTAATCTAAGAAATAAGAAAAAAATGCAAATATTATTTTTAGTCATAAAAGATTATTTTAAAGTTTGACATTAGTCTTTCATATTAAAAAAAAACAAGTTCATACTTACAATTTTGGCTGTATGGCAAGGAGCATTATCCTGTTGAAAAATGAATTGGCAAGTGTCACCAAAAAGTTCCAGCGCAGAGGGCTTTAATACATTTTCCAGAATCCGTAGGTAAACTTCTGCAGTGACTTTCGATTCTAGGAAGACCATTCTACCTTTTTTCACTTCCAGAGAAGCATACCCAGTGAATCACACCTTCAGTTTTGGGGGGCATCCGTAAGATGCATTCAGAGCTCAGTCTTTCGCGAAGAGAACCGCAAGAATCCTCCCATCTCCAACATGCAGCTTAAACTTTGAGTCTTGAGTCCAATTAAGATGCTCTTGAGCTCAGAGCAATCGTTTTTCTCTGACTCTTTTTGGAAAATCCGGCTTCATTACTGGCTTGAGTGCTCCAAGCCCAGCTTTCACGAGCCTTTTTCTCACTGATCTTAACGAAATTATTTTTCTGTAGCTCGACACAGATCGTTTTTAAGATCCATGGAAGTCTTGAACCGATGCCGACGGGTGTACAGCACCAAAAAACGATCTTCCACTGGGGCGGTCTTTTTTGAAATCCCTGAGCATTTCTTTCTGCTGGTAGTTCCGGTCTAACGATATTTTTTAAAATTCCATGCCACAGCTTATTGAGCCACATTTAATCTTCTAGAAATTTCAAATTGAGACGTGACAGACATAGAATATTAACATTGCACTCCGAACTGATTTTTCCCATTTTTTTCACTAAATTACTTCGGTTCGTTTCGGACTGCTATCACGAGCTAAATGCACCTCTTATTCATAATAATATCGACTTTTATGCACTATTTGAACGACATTTTGCTCCCTAGCGCAAAAAACCCCGTAGCTCTCATAAATTCCAAAAACTGCGCCCGAAAAGGGTAATAAAATGTTTGACCAAAATATTTCGAACGGCACTGTATATACTCGTATGTATACTTTATGGTTAATTTCAACAGAAACTTACAAAATGTTCGCGCACAAGAAATCGACACACACAACATCGTGAATTTTTATATCATCTTGTACAAAACACCCAACACCACCTGCAGAGTAATTTTCATGCGGATTAACATAGAAATTAAATCCGGGAACAATATAATCGCGATCCAAATTCTAGATACAAATATCAAATCCGAGATGCGTATAAAAGAATCTAAGTGAGTGACAAGAATAGAAAGGCTTTCTCTTAAACTTTTGACATTTTGGTGAACAGTGAAGTGTTTGATTAAGCAATAGGAACTGTTGTATCTCTAAAAACGTTTTCACAGTTAGCGTTAATAAGATCTTAGGCAGAAAGGTATTCATCTAAATATTGAATTCATCATTTATTTCAAAAGCAAACATATAAATAAATGCACTACTATCTCCATGAACATACGTGTAGTTCTTAAAGAATGTGCATACAGAATCTTTGTTTCTAATGGTAATACTGAACGCAGTCTATCCTTGATTAAAGAGGAGGATAAATGGCTGCTGTGGCATAAGAAAAGGTCTTCACTTAAAGCAAAACCATAAAAATTGAGTTGCAGCTATAAAACATCTGTATATTTAAAATTTTATAAAACCGATATTTCTACCGATAAGGGGAACCATTTTTCTGTTTCGCTCTGCAAAGGGTCTTTTTAAAACACAGGAAAAATAATAGCGGTTGCACAGGTTTTTAGATAATACTCGTAAATTACTTACATTAAATTCAAGTTTCTTATCATTTTATCCTTAAATTTAGATTTAAGATTATACCATATATACGATGTACGAGTATTTGTTATTAGAGACCTGTCTGCGATTTCAAAATCAAAGAGGTCACATTCCATGTTAGTTTAAACTATGCGAAAGATGTTTAAAAGACTTGATGACTGCAATGATCACCACCTTTTTGTTATCAAATAGGTTTAATAAAGTGAAAATCAAAAATATAAATATTACGTATACGCCATCCGGCTAACAATGTTTGCCAATGCTGAAGTTGAAGCACCTTGCTCTGCATGCTTTAAAGATTTGAACATCAAGGTTTTCGTTGTTTACTGATTTGTTTATTTGCTTTAATTGATCGACATTCTTAGAAAGCGAACCCTATAACAGATAAATAATATTTGACTATTTCAAAAATATGAATATGGGTATCTAGTATCTACACGCTTAGTTAACATACCGCAGGCTATTTGTATAGGTGTATAACAATATAATTAACCCAAATTAATTTCATTAAGCAGTTAAAGTAAAGGTTTCGTGCATGTCATATGAAGGCGAATAGGTTTTTGGCCACAATCGTAAACAATTTCCGATAAAATATTTTTTTCACATTGAATTTGCAATTTTGTTAATGTGCTTGTGCTGCTAAAAAGTGAATAAACCGATTCAGCTAAATTAAATCACGGAATTTTGGGAAAAAATCTCAACTTAAGGGTATTGACTCGGATTTAAAAAAAATAAAATGTGTTCTTGATCAGTTCAATAATAATGACTGACGGTAAAGAAATCAAGCAGTACAACGAAATTATTATAGAGAGTTTCATGCCATCTCGAATATTAAAATAAAAATTAATAAAAGATAAAATATCCAAGGGATTTCCTTAATAAGAGGTTTAATATAATTTAGGTTATTTAATCATCAGATTCAGGCTATTTTTCGCTAGTGATACTCCAAGAAGGCCTCGAATTATAAGGGCAACTGGAGTGATAAAACTTTCGTTAGCGATAACTGTCATATAAGTTGTCTAATGTGACAAATGTACTAGTATATAACATTTTTGTTCAGTATACGAGTATATTGGGAAACACTACGAAAATGCTATTGCCTCAACAATGGTTGCGTGTGATGAACAATTATTTCCAAAATTTGTTCTGTTGGTCAAACTTCTGGAATGTATCGTTAATTTTTGGGTGCGTCTGTTTATTTGCCGAATTGAAAAATTAACATCTACGAATACGCTTCTGAACACTTCCCAATTAATGCAAAATATAGCTGCTGTAAATGATAGTTTGATTGATGATTCGAATTTGTCAATTCATTGCGCGCCGTTTGCAATCACTTGGCCTCTGCCGGTCTTCTACGTTGAAGGATTAGCTTCCGAGATCATGAGATTTGACACCTATCGAATATTTTCCTTGAGGTGATTTACAGACATTGATGTGTGAAGATGAAGCAACAACTATTGACGACTTCGCTATGTACAGGCCGAAAAAATTATTCAACAATTTGACTGATAGGATTGAATTGTAAGAAACGCCACCAAATTTTAAATCAAAAAAATATGAGTACTAAATGGGTTTTTGTGTATATAATCTCAATTTAAGGAATACACTAGGTCAGCAAGAGGTTAATCAACTGGATGATTGGATTAAAATATTCGGATCCTAAGGTACGATCGCTGACCTAGGCGAATTCGACTATACCAAAACTATGATGATGACATGGGGATAGAGACCACACAACATGCGAACAAAAACATCAATTTAACCATGGCTGAAATTCATTCAGGCAAATCTACATCGCTTAAAATGTGCTACAGGCAATCGATGTCAGTATTATTCAGGAATCATGAGTCCGGTAATTAAGGGACAATCAATACAAACTTATCTTACGTTATATAACCTGAATTGATATGAGGGAATTCAAGCCATGCAGACTTCAAATCGCTTTCCTTTATATGGGATACAGCCGAGTAGCTAAAGAATTGCTAAAACACTTGTTGATGGTTGGAAGGTTCAATATCAAAGGGAAATGATTCAATGTGTTGTATAAAAAGTTTGCAGAGGAAATTGAAGGGTGTACGACGAAACATATGTATACGAGTATATGTACAATATATGTAGGATTATTTCCTTTTCTAGTTCTATCTACATACATACGTACTAGTGCCTTTAATAGTTTTATAAAAAAAAAACAAATTAAATATTACAAGGTTTTAGTAATCAGCTTGGCGGCCGGCCTAGATGGGTTCTGTTAATGAACTGCGTCATTTATCATAATGCTGCGTCTCTGGTAGGTTCGTGTCAGTTTGTCTGTCCGTGTATGCGTGCGCTCGTTCGTTCGTTTAGTTAACTGTCCTGTCTCGTCGATAGATCATAGGGTGACCTACCATTGGTTTGTCGGGCACATTCCTACATATGTACATACATCCAGAATTTAGCTCTTGTAATAGGTTTTAAGGTGCGTTTGCATTGCGATATACTTTGCTTCGGCACTTGAAGTAGCTACAGTGCGTTGCTTCCTCGATTCCCAACTTATTTATTTGTGACTAAAAAAATAATAACCACTTTGAGATTTGCATGTTTTTGCAAATTTCGTGAGTGGCCGGGGCTCAAGTGCTAGTGTATTGGCTTTCCAATTGGACAGGTCGGGGTTCAATACTAGCAGTGCCCAGTTAACTAAAATCAAATAAGATGAGTAGTTGACTCGAAATCAACTACTAGAAATCAACAACAAGCCAACTTGCACTAAGAACTTAGTCTCCCCACTAAACGTTAGATGCCACCCAAGGAGCGAAATAACCACTGAGCCCAAAAATATTTCTTTCTCTCTCTGTCCCATTTTCCAAAAAACTTAACACGTACTCCGGCATTTTAAGAGCAGAAATACCCTTTTGAGTGTTAAGTTCTTTAAAAAAAGAAAACAAAAAAAATCGTTTCTGTAATTAGCGGTTTTAACTTTTACTTTTTGTAGTATTAAGATAGCGTAATAAGTTAAATGCCGTAGTCCAATGTTATTTCTTCGGGTTTTGGCTAATCTACGGGTTCTTGATATTTTAAAATACAAATTGTATATAGGAAATTGTTTTCTCCAACGACGCTTGGCTTTACTTGTATACGTATGGAAAATGGTTTTGAATTTTGCATGTTATATTTTATAATAAGGTTATTAAAATAGGGAGCTTGACATATTGATAACTTATCCTGCTT
The DNA here is from genome assembly GCA_963966105.1 of Volucella zonaria. Taxonomy (NCBI): domain Eukaryota; kingdom Metazoa; phylum Arthropoda; class Insecta; order Diptera; family Syrphidae; genus Volucella; species Volucella zonaria. Next base: position 13,174,332 of record OZ014534.1, read on the forward strand.
CTTTTCTATTTCAAGTACAATACATAGAGATTGATGGCCTAGAACTCGAATATCGAAGTAATGACCAAAACAGTTTTTGATTTTTGGTTTTATGATTGTAGATGTATACAGATATCGTAATGAGATTGCTTAAGTTCCAATATTTTAAGTTTCCTCGGCTAATTGTGCCATTGTCTGCTGATTCTTTCAACCCACATAAAGCTTTGTGAAATTTGTAAACTTTATCTGGGTGATCGGTATCAATAAATCCGTTTAAAAACCTTGTTGAAACATCGATATGGTGAAGTTTAGAATGATGATCTGCGGGTAAACCGTATATGAGGCGAAGTGAGCTTTGCCGTATGACGGGTGCATATTTTTGACTATATCCTGGCGCAACAATTTTTGTTTTTTGACGATCTAAACTATCGTCTGGCAAACATTTGGTTTTAGAAGCCCATATGCAACAGATGGCATTTCCTCCAGCTGGTAAATTGAAAGCGTCCATGTTTTATGTTCATTAGACAATTGTATTCTTCTTTCAGAAGAAGCTTCTAGCGCTTTGATAACTGATTACATTTTATAATTAGCTTGTGTTAAAAACCCTTTCGATTACACTTTGGGAGTGGTGTCGGGATCTCATTTGGTTTTTTTTCTTTTTGGTGTTGGAACAAAGCATTCAGGCAAAGAACTAATCCATTGTACTCTTTGTAAGTACCTTTTAAAGGAATCTTTCAGTCTTTCGAAGAAGATGAGTAAGAGCCTCAGTGATAAAATGCCTACAGTACCAGCACCTATCATGACAACGCCGAACACCTGCAGCCTGATTCGTACGTAAGCCCGATCTTCACAGGAAGCATCGCAGGATGTTGTACGAGTATTACTTATGGCACATTTAAGTGCTTAGCAAAAGTGTAGTACCCCTTTACGACCCAGTAAGCAGTCTGCAGTCTTTCTTGCTGAGGGACAGTCTGACCTCTTACAGACGTCGGGAAGCATTTGTTGGATTTGCATGCAACCTTGGGAATCATGCCGTCTCCAGTTGTGTTCAATTGCCAATAGAAACCTTGATCGAGGACGTAGGCAGACTCAACGTAGGTTCAGGTCCTGAAAAACTTTCCTTTAAGCCATGCTTGGCAAGTTTATCTGGAATTTCATTTCCCGTGATCCAATTGTGGTTTTGGACCAGACAAGACTCAGTGAATTTAGCCTTCCGACTGCGTTCAGTGATGTCTTGCATTCTTGAACTAGCTTGGAAATCGTAAGAGGGTTCTGCAAGGCTCTAAGCGCAGCTTGGCTATCGCTACAGATGCAAATGCTTCGCCCCCTCTATCGGTTCTTCACAATATAGGTCGTTGCTATCAACATTGCGTGGGAAGACAGGCGAAAGTTTCAGGAGTAAAATCTAACATTGTCATTGTCCATTGTCCGCCCGTGAAGACTCGACTGCACTGTATTCCTGGCTCCGATTCTGGTCGAAACCAGTTTTGGGCACGGGAAAAGTCGATTTCGTATATTTTCTACCCCAGCAGTTCTGGTGTCTTTATGCCGTTAAAGGCCACAAAAACACCAGTGCCTGTTGTATCAAAGACCACTTCTTTTTACATGAAAGATGGCTTTCAGAATGCAGCTATTGATATGAATATCAAGGGGAGAGTGATTCACCAATGGACTTAGAGCGGTGCCAGGCGTGCTAGAGGAAGCCCCCATGTAGCCGGGACAGACCATTCTTCGGAGTCTAAGTAAAAACAGAAATAACGTATTTTCGTGAGAGCTTATTCCACCAGATAACCGACACATAGTATATAATTGAATTTATCATATCCGAGTATATCCAGAGTAAACATTCTAAGTAACAGGCTCCATGTCTTGAGGATAGCTCATTTGCACTGTTGGAAGGCCGACAGCGCCTTAGAGGCTTTCGACGTCATATGATTTGATTTTAATTTGATTTTATTATTAATACATTAAGTACAATTAAGGCATAGCTTTTTGAGCGTACTAATAATAATAATAGCAATATAATAATATAATATAATATAATAAAATAATATATTAGTAGAAAGTTAAGTAAACATTTCATACATTAATTTTATTGTTAAAAAAAAATAAAACAGATAAAAAAAATATTCATACAAGAAAGAGAAAACAAGAGAAAAGGAAGGAAAGAGGAAGAGACAAGAAAGAAGACGAAAAGAAGAAAAGCTACCGTGTTTGAAAATATTCAAATGAGATCGTTTTAAAGTCGGAAATTCTCGAAGTTCTTTTGATATGTTCTGGATAAAGAATAGTCTCAACAAATTTAGGTAGTTATACGACTCAGTAATAATATTACAAATTGCAGCTGTGGGAACAAACATGGAGGTGGAGGTAGAAATTTGGGTTTGGTAGTCGCCTTACCTTCTTTGCGGACTTCACATTTTAGAAACATGTACGAGTATACTTCTGTGCCGAGCAAATTATTCAATAAACTGCTAATTTTGGTGGGGGCTGAGGCCCCCATTTATTGACTTAATACAAGCTTAATCTAACTTAAAAACTAACAGAAAGACTTAAGAGCTAGTGACCAAGGAAGTGATGGAGGAGATCTTGTTTGAGACGAGGAGTGCTCAGGTGGAAATGAAAAAGGGAGAGGTTCGAGTTGACCTTTCGGAGCATTCGGGAAATAGGTTCGTTGGAGCCATAAGAGGTGCGGTGGACCGGTAGATAGAAGAGACGAGGACAACGTAGATTGCGGGGCTTGGTATTGAAGGAAATGGAGTTCAAAATGGATGCGCAGTCAATGGAACCTGAGAGAAGACGATGAATGAAAAGAACGTCAGCAATATTCCTACGTTCTTCTAACGAATTCATATTTAGAAGTTTAAGGCAGTCTTGATAGGGAGGTAAGATTAAAGGGTCGTTCCATGGCAGGCGACGGAGGGCAAATCGGAGGAATCGACGTTGAATACCCTCGATTCGGGAAACATGAACCCGGTGAAAGGGGGACCAAGCTTGACTGGCATACTCAAGCAGGGGGCGAACAAAGGTAATATAGAGAGATCTGGTTACATACGGGTTGGAAAATTCCTTGGACCACCGTTTGGTTGGCCTTAGAGAAAATAATGTCGGGGAGGAGATGGGTTGCATTTACGTGAAAGGTTTATAGATTGACATTGGGCTACATATATTAAGTTCTAGGCAGTTTTTGAGGCACCAGATTGAAAACCGATCAAGGTCTTCTTGAAGAAGGGCAGAGTCCTGGGGAGAGGAAATAGATTTAAAAAATTTTGTGTCGTCAGCGTACAGGGAGAGGGAGGAGTGCTTAATGACACTCTCAACATCGTTGATAGTAAGAATGAAGAGAAGAGGGCCAAGATGACTGCCTTTTGGAACTCCAGATGAGGCCAGGAATGGAACAGAAAGGGCGGATCTAAACCGAACACTATAATATCGGTTTACCAGGTAAGAAGAAATCCATTTTAAAAAGAGAGGCTCAAAGCCGAGAGCAGACAATTTGAAAAGGATCAATTTATGAGATATCTTATCAAATGCTTTAGTGAAATCTGTTCCGATAACATCGATTTCTTTGCCATTTTCTAAGGCTGAGAGTGCAAAAGACACGAATTCAACTAGATTTGTGGTAGTTGATCTACCTTTTAGAAAACCATGTTGTCGGGGTGAAATAAAAGGCTTGCATTTGAAGCTTAACGCTTCGTATAAAATGCTTTCAAAGAGTTTGGGTATATGAGAGAGTTTAGCAATGGCACGATAATTGGTAACTTCATGCTTAGATCCCTTTTTGTGTATCGGGATTATAAAAGAGGTCTTCCAAATCTGGGGAAATTCACCCTGTGTAAGCGATAGACGAAAAAGGTAGGAAAGGGGTAGAGACAGGTTGGAAGAGCATTTCTTAAGAAACATGGCGGGGAGTCCGTCTGGGCCAGGTACAAATTCATCCTATTTTTGTTAAAATAAAAATGCCCCTTAACTTTTCTTTAGCTGGAAAATTGTAAGTAATAAGCTCATGTTAATCGAAATATTATGGAACAAAAATTTAAAAAAAAAAATTTCATTTGAAAATTTATTTCAGATAGATTAGTTCGTGTAGGAAGATGCAATTATGAGCATTACGATATTGTTGTAAGCTGCATCCAAAGATTTGTGTACGGTGAGACATGGCCATACCTGCGCAATTGATGAACGTAGCACACTACTACGTTAAAAGCTATTTGAAGTTTATTTTTTGATACCGAATCAAGCTGACAATAGACCGTTTCGACGTCGGATATTATGCATATCACTAAGAAGTTCATCAGTAATATTTTAGTTTCGATTAGTTATCCAGAACTTTCGAAAACGACTTGTGATGTACTTTACTTGATTAGAAAAAGACAAATGGGAATGTATTTTAAAACCTAAACACGATACTTTAGGTATTGCACAAATGGGATCCATGCATTGTTTAAGGAACGAGAGGGATGATTTCTTATTTCAAATTGATTCTGAGAAGTCAATCTTGCTTGGGACTTGAGTGGATCTAACGTAAGTCTATTTAAAACAGCCCAGTTATGTATTGTACGAAGGTCCTCATGTATCGTACAAAAATGTCTTCTACCAGGCTCCAAGGGCTGGGAAGATAAATTTATAAATCTTCTGCTTAAAGATGAAATGAAACGCTTTTACAAGATGGACCAATGTCGTTAGTATGAATGCAGAAAAGAAATTCAATATGAAATAAAACACTTGAAGCTAATGTTTATGTTTATTATTATAGAAACTAGTTCTCACTATTACCCCATATCTGGCAATATCATCGCTAGTTAACATACTCATCGCACTGTCAAACTTCCGTCAGAATTTTATAATAAATCGTGTTTCGAGCAAGAGGTTACGTTTCTTTCTTTTTGCTTCTTCTCAAGTTCTCAAAAAAGAAAAAAACCTTCTTCCAAACATTGGCATCCCTTGCGGGGAACCTGGTTCTTCCGTGTAAAATATTCGTGTTTCTTAGTAAAAAGGTTTTTTTCAAAGAACAATGGCGCTGGCTAAGGAAGAAAAGAATCTATTGCGAAGCTAATTTGGAACTTTTCATCTGATTCACAAAAAGTCGCCAAGGCGAAGTAGACAAAAGGGTTCTTCGCGGGCAGAAGGAAACTTGTGGATGACTACTGAAGCAAATTCAACGATGCCCATGATTGCATCTCATCAACATAGGTAACAGAAGATAATGAAAAGGATCTTCAGAGGTGTCTATCGGATGAGTGTTTTGCCAAAATTGAATCTGCGTATTACGAAGCCTTTGGAGAACTCAATAATCTCATAGACGAGCTGTCCACGACTGCGCATGATACCATATGTATGTCCCATTCAATACCAACCAGTCTCGTCATAAACGGAGGCAGCAACGTCAAATTAACTTTGCCAAAACTTAAGCTGCCCATCTTAGATGGGCCGTTTAACGAGTGGCTGAACTTCAAAGACATATTTACCAAGTGCACAATGTATCATTGATACATTGCTCTCCAATGTGCAACGAACATAGTATCTGAATTGTTGCCTTCGTGGTAGTGCTGCGAGTGTGTTAACAAATATTCCGATTAGAGATGACAGCTTTCAGACCGCTTGGGATATTTTACAAAGCCGATATGACAACAAGCGTAGGCTTATTAAACAGTACCTTCGTGACCTCGTAAAGCTAGCAATCATGACTACCGAATAATCTTGGGGCTTACGTCAGATTCTTGATGGAATCACTGAAGCTGTTCGAGCTCTGAAGCAACTAAGGCGGCCAACCGACCAGTGGGACGATTGGTTAATTTTGCATGTGACAGAAAAACTGGATCCTGTCATAATTAAAGACTGGGAAACTTCACTTATTAGCCTGAATTCCATTCCCACATACGCAGAACTGGAAAAGTTTTTGGAAAACCGCCTTCAAGGACTGGATGCAATGGCTGCATGATCTCAGCAAAATCTAAGGGAAGTCAACAAAAAACCATCCAAACCACAACCGATCCACAGCCATCAAGCAAATGTTAATCGATGTCCAAGTTGCTTTGGTAAGCATGTTCTAATGTTTTGTCCTGATTTCAGAAAACAAACCCCAGCACAGAGGCTGACGTTCGTGATGAAAGCGAAGGTGTACAGAAATTGTCTCAAAGCTAACCACACACAACAGCACTGCCCATCGGATTTTACCTGCTTAAGATGTCACCAAAACCACCACACAATGTTGCACGACAGCATCCAGGTTCAAGAGCCCAACGTAATCACAAACCACTCACGGACAAACAACACCTGTGACCCCCGTCACCCTCGTAGTTCACTCTGTGAATCTATAGATGAAAATTCACTTGTGAAGCTAAAACCGGTTCTCTTGGATACATCTCCAATTGGAGTACGATCTGCTACTGGACATCATTTATAACTTCGAGCTCTTTTGGACAGCGGTTCCAAAGCTTCATTTATTAGTGAGTATGCGGTTCAACAACTTCATCTCCGACGAACACGGCTTCTTGTGTTGGTTACTGGGATAGGGGAATCGAGCGTGGGTAAATCAACAGGTCTGGTCGATATCTTTGTGAACTCTCTCAGAGACCTTGATTTCAACATTAACTGCGAAGCACTAATTTTACCACGCTTGGGTCATCTCATGCCCACTATGCGAATTGACACCAAACCATTTTCTGAATTGTTCGATCTTGATCTTATCGACGTAATTCTGGGAGCTGATCTTTATGGCCCTCTTCTACAAAGGGAAATTATGCAACCAGCATAATCACGAGGACGTGAAAACTGTTTCCAAAACGTCTCAAGATGAACTTTACTGCGAAGAACTCTTCGAGAAAGCGGTACAACGGACCAGATCTGGACGATACATCGTCAAATACCCGCTTAAGGATTCCATCGAGGTAACAATACTGGCGAATTCAAGAGGAGACGTCTTTAAACTTTTCCATCACCAACTACATCGCCAAGACCACAACCCAACAATGAAGACAATGTACTAAGAATTTATGTCAAAATATCTGAATCTTGAGCACATGGAACCTGTTTACGACGACGTGTCACCTCTAGGTGTGTGCTACATTCCCCATTATGGTGTATACAAGGAGTCAAGCTCGACAGCAAAATTGAGAGTTGTCTTCAATGCATCCAGGAAGTACAAATCAGGTAAATCACTTCATGATTGTCTTCATGTAGGTCCTAAGCTTCAGAGTGAGGTCTCTGCAATTATTTTAAACTGGCGTATTCATCGAATTGACATTGAAAAATGCTACAGGCAAATACTTGTGCAGCGAGATGATGCCGATATGCAGCGAATCATATGGACGGATAACGAGGGTAGTCCAGCTATTTTCAGACAACCTACGGTCACCTATGGTTTAACTGCTCGCTGTATCTTACAATAAGGGTGCTCCACACCCTGGCCACTGATGAAGAAGCTGAATTTCCTCAAGCTGCTAAAGTATTCCGGGAATCATTCTACATGGATGACTGCTTCCATGGCACTAATTCGGTTGAGACTACTCAACAACTACAGATAGAACTACAGAAATTGCTAAAACGAGGAGGTTTCCTGCTAAGAAAATGGAACTCAAATTCGAACGAGTTTCTAAAAGTAATAAGCACTTACGACCAAGGCACTTGGGATCTGTGGTGTTGTAAAAGTGATTGCATAGGCTACAAGGTGAACGTCACAAAAGTCTCGTCAGCAATTACAAAACGTCAACAACTTTCCGAAGTCACCAAAATTTATGATCCAACTTGCCTGCTGCAGTCCTGATAACAGGCAAAATGATCTGTCATCAATTGTGGCTTTCTGGTATTTCCTGGGATGATCCACTTCATCAGCAGAACTGGGTTCGATTTCGAGAAGAGCTTCCATGGATAGATGACATAAAGATTTCTAGGTGGGTTTTATTGTCACCAGAGACCTCGAACTACCAACTACATGTTTTCTCCGACGCATCTACCACTGCTTATGCTGCCGTTTAATACGAGTATCTATGAGTCAAAACAGTTGATGGTGAAATTAAAGCGTTGACTCTCATGGCCAAAACTAAAGTAGCATCGTTAAAGAAGATCGCCGTTCCGTGTTTGGAACTCAATGGAGCACTTCTTGCTTCGAAAGTAGCTTCCATAGTGCTCGACACCTTAAAGCTTTCGTCAATTACGACTTACTTCTGGTCTGACTCGAAAACAACTCTCAGTTGTATCCGGTATCAAATTACCAAAATCAAAGAGCTGACGGCTATTGACGGTTGGTGGTATGTGTCCACTGGTAGTAACTCTGCTGACGTAGCCTCCCGTGGTGTGTACCTTTCCCAAGAAGGGAACCTCGACATATGGTGGACTGGTCCAGACTGGCTAAAGAAAGATGAAAACGAATGGCCGAAATAAGTTTGCAACGTCAGAGAGGTACTTGAGGTAACTCCATTGTTTATGCAAAACCCATCCAAATTGACAGAGAATATTGGAGCATTGGGTCTTCTCGGCAGATACTCCAATATCGACACATTAGTTGGAATTACATGTTGGCGCCATCGTTTTATTGACATCAAACTAGGAAGACAATATTCGGAATCACCCTGGTGCACAGCCTCTGAACGACGAGTAGCCTTACATTTCTGGAAAAGGTATGTTCAAAAAATACACTTTGTTAATGAAGTTTCTTGTCTCTCTCAAGGTAAACCTATCAGTTCAAAAAGCAAGTTAATAAAACTTAATCCAATTATCGACGAAAGTGGCATCATACGATTGAATGGGCGACTAAGAAATGCTTGGCTGCCTATGTGTGAACGATTTCCTATTATACTACCTAAGGAAAGCAAATTTACTGAGATGCGTATAGATTAAGGAATTCGTGTACGGCGGCAAGCAAACAACGCTGAACTTTCTCTGAAGACACTATTGGATAATCGATGGTCGGGCCTCAGTTCAGAATTTCATTCGTCGTTGTTTGACATGTTTTCGTCAAAAAACCCAAATTATGGGAAGTCTTCCCACTCGTCTTTGTACAGCTGCTGCTCCGTTCAGGCATTCTGGGTTAGATTATGCTGGACCTTACGCTATTCGAACCACAAAAGGCCGAGGTCATCGTAGTTACAAAGGATGGGTTGCTCTCTTTGTCTGCCTGAGCCCTAGAGCTATTCGTCTCGAAGTCGTAAGCGACATGACAACCAGCTTTGCGACGTTTCTTTTCCACACAAAGATACAGCTCTAGCATCTATAGCGACTGTGCAATAAGATTTTCTGGTGCAAATGCGGCACTCAAGGAGGATTTTGCAGCTTTTCGAAAGCAGTTAGAGGAAGGCGCGCGATGCATTTCGGCAACGGTGTTTCATGGCACTTCATTCCACCAGGGTTCCCGAACTTTGGAGGCATATGGGAGGCCGACGTCAAGAGCATGAAACATAATCTGAAACGAACCATCGGCGAAGAAAGTCTGACTTTTGAGGAATTTTATACCGTCCTCAAGCAAAATGAAGCTGTGCTTAATTCGAAACCTCTGTCAGCACTGTCTGATGATCAAAATGAATTAGCCGCCTTGACACCTGGGCACTTCTTGGTGAGCGGCCCCATCACTGCCACTCCGGAATCAAACTTGTTGGACATCAAGACCGGTAGACTTTCACTGTGGAGACAGCTCCAACAAATACAGCAGGATTTTTGGAAAAGGTGGAATTGTGAGTATTTACAAGAGCTCCAGGTAAAAAACAAGCTCGGATGTGTCTACAAGCCAAAATGAACATTAAATCAGGCGACCTGGTCCTTGATCCTACATTCTGGACAAGCTATCTCAAGCTTGGTGGTGCTTCCAATTGACAATGAGTCTACGGATGAACACGGTGGGCGATGAGCGGTTTCGTCACAATAACTTGACGAGGTGGACGGAATGTTGAAAAGTATTATTATAAAAGCTAGTTAACATACTCATAGCAATGTCTAGCTTCTGTTAGAATCTAGTAATAAAACGTGTTTCAAACAAGAGGTTACGTTTCTGATTCTTTCGCTTCTTCTCAAGTTCTTAAAAAAAAAGACCTTCTTCCAAACAATTAGCTTTATTTAATAGATAATTTTATGCTACTAGTGTTTAAATATGATATCAAGCATATGCGCGCCACGGCTAGCTCGAAGCGCAATCGTGAAGTCCAATTTTCGACAAGTTTATCGAGCAACTGGCGCCGTATATCAGCAATAACACGGCGGCACGGCGAGGGTTGACTTCCAAATCGTCGAACGTCTCTGGTTTATGGCCATAGACTAGTGATTTCACATACCCCAAAGAAAGTAATCTAAAGGTGTGAGATCACAGGATCGTGGAGACCTGTTCACAGGTCCATTACGCGAAATTATGAGTTCAGCAAACGTTTCCCGCAATTAATTGATGGTGTCGCGTGCCGTGTGGCATGTTGTTCATCTTGTTGAAACCAAAGCTCTGTCACGTCTATTCCATTCAACTGAGGAACGAAGAAGTCAGAAATCATGTTTCTATAGCGGACTAACTCTATCAAACTCTTTTGAAAAATCAAGGAGGCACAAGACTGTCTCCAATACTTTTATCATACGAGTATCATGTTGAGGAGAAAATAACGAGATTAGATCAAGATGATTGGCAGTCTACTTTGCTGTTAACCTTTCAATTACCTTTGACAAAGTCGGCAAAATGCTTATCGATCTATAATAAGAGAGTTCTTTTCGGTTGAGTTTTATAGCAACAGGTATAATTCTTGTCATTTTCTAAGAATCTGTAAAAGTCGATGAGGTTATACAGTGATTGATTATATTGTATAAATTAACCCGAGGGGCAACTAAATGACTACAATGTTGCCAAACGGATACAAATTGCAAGATTGTAGTTTTCACGCGTATCCAATAACGCGAACTGCACAGACGTTATCTAACTCCTAGCCACCGGCTCGCCAAACACCACACAACACCATGCACGGGGCGCAGCGTCAGCAATGTTTGGACTAGGGCTTAGGATAGTTAAGAATATTTTTATGTCTTAGGTTTAGTTTGTATTTATAAGGAATCGAGCTCACATCTGTAAATGAACTAAAAAGAATATTTAATAATTTGTACTACAGTGTAAAACAGAATACCCAAGACGAATGACAAAATTAATTTCAAAACTCTGAGAGGTATCTTACTCGTATCTTTACCGATCGCATGGGACTTAAGGTTAATTATGCTTTCTAAAATATCGTTTTCCAATACGCTTTCAAAGGCTTTGCTCAAATCTGTACACAAGTCCCTGTTGATAGAAAAATTCCTTCATCAGATGAGAACCAATCGTTTAAACTGTCAGGATCTAATAAGCACTCAGAATCGCTACACTTACCACAGTGTTTTTTAATCAAATGATGGATATCAATTTGGAAAGAAAGTAATTAGATCTAGATTGTCGAGTTACATTAGTTGAGTGATTTCGAGCCCGATGAAAACCTTCTCATTTACTTGAAGGAGGTCGTCCCTTCCATATATAATAAAGTTTTCTAAGTTCATTTATGGAATTAAGTACTTGTGTAAACTAGGAGCATTTGTAATTTTTATACGAATAATCTGTATTGGAACATTTCTATTGTAGCTCGTTGACAGATCTCTTGAAAAAGGATAATTTTTCATTTGCGTCCATCAGATACATACATTGATCCCAGTAAATTGCATTCACATCTCCGTTCAGAGCATGAGCATCAAGATTGATGTTTTTGTAATCTCTAAAAGAAAATGTAACTGGGATGACATTATGTAAAAAAGCAATTTTATGTGTTAGGAATTCCAGAGAAATTGGATCGCACGATAAAATGTTAGCTACGTCAGATTCAGCAACAAGATAAAATAAACTTGGCACCACGTTCGGCGTGTACCTAATGTGTGAAGAATTTATGACAGCAAGACCATTTTCAGACACCAGATCGAGAAATTGCCACGTCAACCTATTATTCATAAGTAAATTTTGTTAAAATCAATAAATGGAAAATAGCAAAATCAGTTAAGGCAGAGATGACGGGAATTGGTCGAAAAAAATGTTTTTTGCCATATGCAATTTTCATCCGTTAGTTGTATATATCAATTCAGTAATTTCTGAGCAGCGGAGGTTTGATTTAAAATATATTACGATAGCTTGTAACCATCGATATCATAAACTACATTTCGGGGTCGAATCATGTTTCACCAGCACAAATAACATCTACTGGCTTGTCCTTGAAAATGTATCTTAGATTATCTAATTTATAAGCATTAAGGCTACGAGCATTAATATGAACGATTTTCAGACCGCGATAAGCCCTAAATAGTATACGAACTACTGTACATACATTTTTGTTACCTTCACCATTGACTATAAAGTTTAATATTACTAGCCATTGTTATACATACTAGTATATTGTGTATCAAGAACGCGAGAACCAAGCCAACAATAAGAGTAATGGATTCAAGCAGCAGCAGCGTGCGAAAAAGATTCGGATTTCTAAAGATTAGTAGAAACAATTAAATATAATAAGAAATAGAAAAATATTGTAAAGAAGAAAAATAAGAAGTGGTAGAAAGGGAATACAATTACGTTTGAGATTTTTGAAGAAAATCTAGGCAGCCACATTTTTATCATATTTATAGTTTTGCATCGCTGTAGCAGTCCGATGGCCGATCCATATCATGTATACACTGCATCCAATTTTTTGTTTCACTTCAATTTTGTAGCATGTTGCAGAAGAGTACGATTCAGTCTAGTTAGACTATCGTTTAGATAGATATAAGACGTCGCGAAGACAAAGTTTCCTGTTATTAAGCTTTTGATAAGCTGTAGTACAACATTTCTCTCTTGTGGAAGGTTGAATTCTATAATTATTGGAGAGCTTACACGTAAAATCTAACTGAACTTTACATTGTCTTAGAAAACTTGTCTCCCCTCTACACCGATGTCATCTTGTGCGGAGACCTTAACTGTGATCTACTAGAAAATACCTTACTCTCATTTACAAACAAAATAAATAATCTTGGTCTAGAATCTATCAACCAGTGTTGGAACTAATCAATTAATTTTTTAATCAATCATGATTAAAAAAGTAATCGTAATCGTGATTATTGACATTAATCATTAATCAATAATCATTAATCGATTAACTTGATATAAACTAATACTTTCATCAATGTTGTCAACAGGAGTGTAGCGAAAGTATCAACCGTGGGGTGATTTTTGTAGAAATGCCAACTCACCTTAGGAATTTGCCGATTGCAAAACGCCTTAGATCATGGAAAAATGCGCTAGAGAGAAACTGGTTTAAAATAAATCGTTCACAGACGGAGCATTTGACGTGCCCATTTTCTGATCCTTTGCGATCTGTTGCGGACATAATGTCTGACACCTAGTTTAGTTTTTTTTTAGTTTTAAATGCATTTTATTTTCTAAATCATTAACTCTTACATACTAACAAAAAATGCTTAAATGCTAGCTTAAAATTACTTAACAATCCTACACTAACTTACTGGCCCCACACAGGCACTGTAAGCTACTCTAAATTCTTATATCTATGTCTTTCGACTTTATTTACATTTTATTTATTAATACTTATTTTCTATGCTTAAGGCTAAGAAAAGAATTTAACAAAAAACTTAGCATATTGACAAATTTTTTATTTTTTATAAAAACTTAATATCTAGCTTAAAATAACCTTAGTCTACCTAACCTATGTACACAATACGCACATACATACATATAGACATTATACACAATGACATACATATACTAGTATATACCTATGTATATACTAATATATATATGTATATCTTAAATGCTAACTTAACCTATGCAAGCTGGCCATCGCTATTCACCGAGCAAATAGATTGGTCAGCTCTGCCTCATTAGTGAGGCTGGTCCGTAATTGACGGAAACGACGACGAAACATCTTCTCCATCATTCAACCACCAGAAATGCTGGTGCTGCCGAACGACATCCCTCTTATCGCGATTCCCCACCGCCCTACTGAACCTGAGACGATCCACACTGCGTGTGCGACGTCTCTGTCGTAGTTGAGTCGCCTGTCCCCAACTTTCCGAGCGACATGGAAGATTAACGGGACCGCTGATCTATCCTGGATCAACCCTATCTGATCTAGGTAGAGGAATGCTTCCGGTGGAACGAAGCCGTCAGAGCGCACACTCTCGTGGTAAAGGTAGTTGGGGTAGTAAGCCCCAGATATCAGGTTATTCGTCGAGGCCATTGCTCTTGCGATGTGTCTTCGAGTCAGCTTAATTACGAAGTTGTCCACTCGTATTAGGTTCGCTCTGTTGTAAAGGACCTCATTACGATAAAATTTTTTGTACTCCGACTCTGGTGTTCTGTACAAGCGAAGGCAAGCCCTAAGGCAAGCCCTCTCAAACACCCGAATCTTTTCCATTAAGCTTGCTCGTACATTGAACCACACGGGGCACCTGAATACCAGCATGGGCCTGATAAGGGCCATGTAGCAGATTACCTTTACCCTCTCATCGAGTTGGCTGCTATAAAACAGTCTCTTTGTAAGGGCAAAAGCGCCTTTGGCTCTGGTCAGAGCAGCATCTACATTTTTGTCAAAATACAGAAACTGATCTAGCCAGATCCCAAGGTATCTGACTACATTTCGACAGGCAAGAGGCTGCCCGCGTTGTCCAATGATCGAGAACTTTCGCCAATTTTTTCTAGTTTCCCTAGAGGCTCTGACAACGGCGTCCTAAAGAGAATGCTTTCCGACTTCTGAAAGTTGATTTTCAACTTCCAGTCATCGCAAAATCGTCTTATCTTATCGAAGTCACGCTGCAAGAGAGTATTAATGACCTCGATTTTTGGACCTGTTCTGTACGCTATCAAATCGTCTGCGTACGCAATAGTATGGGGAAGTGAACCTATCAAGTCGCTTGTATAAATGTTGAATAGGATAGGCGAATTGACCGCGCCTTGCTGAAGACCATTTTTAATTTGAAATATTCCAACAGAAGTCACATCGCCATTTTTCACGATGAACTGTCTGTTGGTTAGCATATTATAAAGAATGTACAAGAGTGGTTTACTGATCCCCAGCCTAGTCAGCTTATAGAAAAGACCTTCTAACCATACGGTATCGAAGGCCTTCTCCAAGTCAACAAGGCAGGCACCAGTACATTGGTTTTTGCTTTTATTCCATTGGAAATCGGACACCAGTTTAGACGCGGCATGTGAGATATCATGTCCCGTCTTAAAGCCGAATTGATTATCCGGAACTATATGTTTGTCCCCAACCCACCTAGACAGAGCTCTATTGATTACCTTTTCAAACACCTTACTGATATTCGGAAGGAGACTTATCGACCGGGGATTCGCCGGATTGGATATATCCTTTCCCTTTTTGGGGATAGGTTGCACCACCGCCGTTTTCCAATGCGCTGGATAATGTGCATTATTCATTGCATTATTAAACAGTGTGGTGTAAATGTCCACCGCTTCTAGAGGAAGATGTCGAAGCACGATGTTCGGAATACCATCGGTCCCCACTGATTTCTTAGCCCTGATTGTGTCGAAGATCTCATGGAGCTCTTCCTTCGAAATGAACGGGGGTAGGTCACCCTCTCTGGTAATGACATTATTTGCCATATTTTCGTCGCTGAACCGGGTGAAACCAGAGCCCTCGGATCGCCAGTTCTCTATTTCATTTCGAATGTAGAAGTCGTGCACCAAGACGCGATTGTCCAGGTCACAATTAGGGCCAATGGTATCAGTGGCCTTGTATATTTCCTGGAAAGTCGCCCCTATGGCCTCAACCTTCTCCTGTGGATCCTCGATCACAAAGAAGTCGTCATCATCAGCGGCCTCATTTGGATCAATACCTGCTATTGTCAGTAACCGCTCGTTGTTTGTTGTCCGGGCTATTTTAAGACACTGAAGGTCGTTTTGATTTTTTCTCCGAAATAGTTTATTTATTTGCGGGAACATATTCGGGTTGCTGGTGTTTACAGCCCGAACCCTGTTGTTCCAATACAAACTTACAGAAATTCGGTAATTCTCGTTTATTAACGTTTGAATATTTTTAATCGACGCCTTCAGTGTCCTAATCTCCGGGTCTTGTCTGTCAGTTAACTGTCTGTACAAGTTTTTGAGTCTTGTCAGAAGTCTACTTTTCTGTCGGTGCAGTGCGTCAATAGTAGGATTGCGGAACAAGTCTTCGTTAGTCGTATGTCGATACCGCGGTATTGTAGCGTCCATAGTTTGTTTAATTGTCTCGTCCATTTGTTTTAGGTAATTGTCGATCTCCTCGTTTGACAAATTCCTATTGGACGGTGGGGGGAGCGTATTCGAGGAGAGCGCACTTGTCATGGTTGCGGAGAAGCGAGTCCATCGAGTCTTACTGTAGTTGTAAGAATATCTTTGGACAAACTCCTCCAATTCCGCCATTTCGTTGGGAACTGTAATTTCGGTGCTAAAACCGCAATGGTCGCTGTCATACACGAATGTGCGCAGACAGTTTAGCGTTTGTAAGTTCGTACCTGTCAGTCGTATACGTTCGTCGTACAGCAGTAGATCCAAATAAGATCCGCCTCTTGGAAACGACGGGTTATCCGTCGCTTTAAGATCGAGTCTGTACATGACATCGTGCTGACCCCAGCAATCGAGTAGTAGGTTCCCTCTAGTATTTGGCAAATTATTTCCCCAATCTCTGTGTCTAGCGTTGAAGTCCCCGCCGATTATAAAATAATTCTCCCCCGATTCCAGCCTCTGGAGTCGAAAAAGCGTGTCGAGCTCTGTAATGAATAAAGTGGATTGTGGAGCCTCAGGTGCATAAACAGAGGCCAAGTACAGCCGCTTTCCACTGCGGAGCGGGATGTAAATGACGACTGCCTCCAACACCCGGAACCTACGCAACACTCCCTTGTACACTCTGTGAAATTTTATACCTTGTTTAATGAATATCGCGACACCACCTCCATGTTTGGATCGGGGCCGGTTTCTTCTTCTAACAATATGATTATTGTACTCCAGTTTGTGCTTATCGGTTAGCTTGGTTTCGCTAGCGAAAAGCACATCAGGAGTTTGGTCTTGTAGCAGTTTAAACATCGCGGCTCTTCGTTCGATCCTAATCAGTGAATTAACATTCACCGCAAGGACCTTCAAAGTTTGCTCCACCATGTGCGTACCCATTACGACATGTGTTGCGTTAGGCCCGGCAGCAGCGCGTAGATCTGGTCCACCCGCTTGGCCTGTTCTTGCACCTACTTTTGCAGCTGAGCCATCTGCCCTTGGATTGCGAGCAAGATGGCCAGCATGTTAGGTGCAGCTTCCATTGTTCTCGGCATTGGCGCCGGAGAAGCAACAGTCGCTTGCTGTACCGTAGCCCCCCTACCTGCCGCCATTTGGGCGTAGGAAATTTGGGGCGTGATGGCTGGTGTTTGAAACCTAGCATGTGAACGTTTGATCTCTACCTTCTGCTGCTGAGCCAGGTTTGCTTTCTTAATATCAACGAACTTAGGACAACCCCGATAGTTTGCAGTGTGTCCCACGTTCCCACATAATACGCACGAGAGCTGCGTCCTATCGGATGCTACGTCTTTACCCAGAGCACACTCCTCGGAACTGTGGTTCTTTGCGCATTTCACGCATCGAGACTGCATTTGGCAGTTCGACGCGGCGTGCCCGAACCTCTGGCAGCGAACGCATTGTATAACGCCTTCGCTCCTTTTTAATTTTTCCCAGTGAACCACCTGGTAGTCTAGGACATTGATACTCCTCAGACTATCCAGACGGCTTTCGGGACTGAGCTGCACTAGGAAGAACGGCAGGCTCCGTTTCTCCCGCCTGGCTCTAGCCGTGGTAAATGGCTTTACCCCCACGAACTTGAGTCCTTCGCACTCCTTCTCTTTGAGCAGTGCCAGGATCTCCTCAGGTTCCGAAGACGGTTCCGAGTCCCTTCAGCAGCATCGATTGCCGCTTTTCACACTTCGGTGTGAATGAGTAGTGCTCCGTCGTCGTTTCCTTTAGGAGCTCTTTTACTTTCGCGTAGCCCTCCACTGTATTACAGTGGATGGCATGGCGATCATTCCCCAATCTCTTAACATTAAAATTATTACCAATGACCAGCCTACACAGGTCCTTGGTAGCATTTACCTCCAATTTATAGGTGTTGATAGGAGGCACCTTCTCCTTCTTCTTCTTCTGCTGCTGCTGCTGTTGTTGTTGTTGGTGTTGTTGTTGTTGTTGTTGTTTTTGCTGCTGCTGCTGCTGCTGTTCTTGCTGCTGCTGCTGTCTTAGCTGTTGCAGTTGTTGTGACTGCTCTTGTTGTTGTTGCTGGTGTCTCTTGGGCTTTTGTTGTTGTGCCTGCTTTTGAGCATGCTGCTGTTGGGATTTCTCCTGCTCTTCCCTCTTCCTTCTGACCATTTGCTTTTCTTTTATGGCCAGTACTCTTTGTTGTAGCATTTTGATGCTACAACTAATGGCCTCCATCTCTTCCTCTTCATCATCAGATTCGCTTGCTGCCAATGAAGCGAAGTTGTTTGCCGTTGATAGGGTGGGACGTTTTACCAAGTTGGAAGTTGGAAGCTTCCTCCTTCTCTTTGTTTTTGGCGTTTGGCTCGAACCACTCGAAGCCTCACCTGACATTTCAGCAGGTCCCGCTATAGGCACAGCGGACCGCTCTTCACAATCCATCACGTGATGGTAATCCAAAACTAGTACCACCACTTGTTTTTATTTATAATAAACAAAATAAAATAATAAAAAAGAAAACGTCTGCCGACTACTTGGAGTCGAACCCACAACCGTTGCAGTCTCAAGCGAGAACACTAACGTCGTGCTGATTGGAGCCTAAATCCAAATTGTTCAATTTTTTAGTTCAGCGAATCACTTCACACTTGTAAGTCGAAAGACGTCTAAACTCCGCGGAGGTCTATAAACGACTGATGTCTGACACCTACTTTAGATCGCAGTGCCGACTTGACTCAAATAAGCCCAGTGCTGATTTCGGATGTTCTTCTCAAAAAATAAGTATGTTATTAAATCGGCAGATAGGTCGACCGAGAACCAAGTATTTTGGTCAGCGTATTCTAAATCGGAACAACTGCAGTGTCGTCAGAAGTGAAGGGTCAGCTTATTGAACTAAATCGGTGCCGACTTCATAGTAAATGATTTTTTTCCGACTGTGGATTTGCCGAGTATAAAAAGTTTGGGAGAGTGCACCAGCCCCACGCTGCACCCACGCTGCACCCTCGCTACGCTCCTGGTTTTCAATTCAACGTTAAAAATCGAAAATGATGACACAGATTTCCGAAAACATATTTATTTATAATTCAAAAAATCAAAAAAACTATTTTAATTAAATTTTTCCATTTCTGATTTTCTGATATTCAGGTTACATTTCATAATTGCTCTTTTTTCAAATAAATCGTCAGATAATTGGTGTGACCTAGGTTTATTTAACATGGTTGCGTAAGAAAACATTCTTTCTACTGAACCAGAGGACGGCATTGGTGTTATGTATTTAATAAAAATGTTGTCTATAACAGGATAACTTTGTAGAAGCTCTCGTTCTTGGCTTCCCTCGGCAAAACAATTTGAAATTATTATATCCGCTCTCTTTTTATCATCAACTGGTTCCGATGCCGCTGCTGTTCAGTCGGAACTGAACTCAAAAAACTTCTTGGTGGCGAGTATTATTGACTGCATTGCTAGAAGTCAAAGCCCCTGGGATCTCTGATATTTCCTTCCGTACGGCTGATTTAAAATAATTTAAACATTTCTTTTGATTACAGGCAGTTAGACATACTAGACACTTTTTCTTAAATTTTGGGTAGCACAGAGCTGCAATGGCCGCATGTTTACCAGTTTCACTTGTTAAAGTGTAAAACTCTTCAAATCTTTTCTGTACGCTTTGTAAGTATTTTACAACAAGTGGTTCATAGAATTTTAGATTTGGAGTCGTCGTGATCTTCTGTGATTTTTTTGCATACAGCCAGGGTAACAATATTCCATAAAATGAGTCATCGGCCTGCAAAATGTCCAAAGCGGTGCAACTGGAGCAGCGCATTGGCAGTATTCCTTAATACCACCTTGACCAAAAAGTTCCTGGGGAACACCACCGTGTGGCGCTCCTATTGTTCCGATTTGAGTTCTGTTTTTTTGTGAAGTTGGTAAATCTGTTGTTGACATTCTCTCTAAAGCTTAGCGTTATAGCTTGACATTTGCAAAAGTTATGTAGCCAAGAGTACATCTATCTCTGTGTATGTGCGATTTTTTACAATTTTAGAAATGGGTTTAAATTTTGCAACAACGAACTTGAATTGAATTTTGCGTAGAAAATGGATTTAATGGTGCGCGAACGTTGGAAATGTTGGAAAAGTGTTTCGGCAACGATTCTCTAAAGAAAACGGTCGTTTACCAGTGGCACGAGCGGTTCAAAAGTGGTCGTGAGTCAATCGAAGATGATGAACGCAGTGCCAGACCAACGACATCGAAAACCGACGAAAGCTTTGATGAAGTAAAAGAAATGTTGGTCAATAACCGCAAATTAACCATCAGAGAGATAGTTGAGGACTTGAACATTGCCTATGGGTCCGTCCAAGACATTTTGGATAATAATTTGGGTTTCCGTCGTGTAGCAGCAAAGTTGGTGTCAAAAAACCTCAATTTCATGAAAAAAAGGAACCGTGTTGACGTCGCAAAAGAGATGATTTGCGAGGCCGAATCCGATCCCACATTCATCAAAACGATCATTACTGGAGACGAGACGTGAGTTTATGTGTACGACACGCAATCCAGACATCAGGCAAGTGAATGGCGTTCACCAAATGAGCCGAGACCAAAAAAAACACTTCATTTTCAGTCAAAAAAGAAGGCAATGCTCACGGTTTTCATGGATTACAACGGTGTAGTGCATCATGAATTTTTGCCAGAAGGCCAGACAGTAAACAAAGATTATTATTTGGGCATTATGAGAGGTTTTCATGAAGCAATCCGCCGAAAGAGACCAGAATTGTGGGCAGAAAACTCGTGGATTTTGCACCACGATAACGCACCGTCGCACACTGCCATCATTATTCGTAATTTGTTGACGAAAAATGCAACAAATACCATTCAACAGCCAGCGAATTCACCTGATTTGGCTCCCTGTGACTTCTTTCTGTTCAATCGAGTTAAAAAAAACCACTACGGGGAACGCGTTTCAGCAGCCGAGAGGAAGTAATGGAAAAATCGTAGAAAGCACTGATGGACGTACCATAAATGTGTTGCAGTCGATGGGGATTACTCTGAAGGGGACAATATATGTAGATTTCGATGAATAAACTTGTATTTCCAATTTTCTGAATACATTCCGGGAACTTTTTGATCAAGGTAGTATATTGAAATTCAGAGTCTCGTAATGGATTTCTCATACCAAGTGCTTTGACTAGTTGGGAGTAAACAGTTTTGATTTTTGATATATTCTTCAAAACGGCATAGTAACTATTCCATCTTGTTATGCCAGGTCATGTTAACGTATGTCCCAGAATAGTGTGTATCACCTCAGCTGATTTTGGGCGAGCAGCAGCACTCCACAAATCATTACATTTTCCCATTATTGCGGAATGCATTTCTCCAAGACATGTTAATTGGTTGGTGAACAAGTCTTGGATGTCCTTGCTAGTAATCAGATTTAAAATGTGCCCATTTCATCTGGAGTGAAATGGTAACGATCTGTTTTGTGAGTGGTTGTATATATATAAAATTTTCTTCTAACAGATCATCATGATCATGCTTCTTTCTTGTGCCGAACTCTCCTTCAAACTCTGCAAGTTCAATGCCACTCAACTCGTTCTCGCTGCCACTTGGGGTTGAAGATTCATTAACTTCATCATCTCCACTTAATGATATTGTATTTACTCGTACTCCGAATATCTTGAATGCTTTCACGAAATTGGATCCATTGTCAGTAACAGAGCATAATATTTTCGTGGGGTCAATGCCAAAATCTGAAAATATTTCTAGAAGCAAATCTTTTATGCGGTCAAAGGTGTGTCCCCCGATAAACCGACGGCAAGCTAAAGCTGCGGAACCTAAAAAACTTCTTGTTTTCCCCGACCAAATATTTCTCTGCAGCTATGTTAGATTTTCTTTTATCTCTCAAATCTGATCGAATGATTGTTTAGCTATTTTTTTTTTCTGAGAATCCGTCGCCCGGGTAACTTGATTCGACTATTTGTCACATTTAAATCCTCCATCATCTTAATGGAGTACGGGTCTTCCACGGCTCGAAAAGCAATCATTGAGTTAACAAAAAAATTAACTAAGTAGCGTTTAAAATTTCCTTGAGTTACAGGTTGCCATAAAGTTCGAACTGTATTATTTTTTTCTTCATTTGCTTTTTATCTTTTGTATGTTTTTTTACATTCATGTACTGTGTCAGTGCCATGTCTCCGTTTTAAATGTCCCAAAAAGTTGTTTTGCCATAGCCCTTAACTTCTTTACGTTGCTGGTCTGAACACTTCATACAAACTGCTGCTGTGTTCTTTTTTGTGCATTTGTCTAGCAAAAGCTTGTAATAAGTACACATCAAATAAAGGAGAAGATGAAAGATCCGATTCCGATGGCAATACCATTGTGCCGACGGCACATCTGCCAGACCACTATTATTAGCATCAATATATTCATCATCAGAATTTACTCGTATATTTACTTTTTAAATTAATTAATGAGTAAAACATTAACACAAAACTTTGCAAAATCCGAAAAATGTATAGCCAATGAGCGAATTATGTTTTTACACAAATGTTGCTTAATAACACAACAATGTACTCTTGTAAGCTGTCTCGAACTTGGAAGGTGTATCCTTTTATATTTGTTGTCTTTGGGCCAGGGTTTTCCCATATTGTCCATCTGGCTATTTACTGTTTATTTTTTTATTGCCGTCTGTCATTTTTTTAATGGTTTTCTTGGAAATAGTGTATTCCTCGTTATAATTAGGAATTTCTATTGTTTTATTCCAGTGTGCGGTATGTTTGATGTTAATTATCGTAACTAGCGCAAGGTAGATAGTTTTAAATCGTAACTGACTCCTGTGCATGAGCAACGCACCGCCAGCTTCTCTCTCTTTCTCATCCTCTCTAGTTTAGTGCTATAGTGACTAAGAAATCGGCGTTATGTGCGCGCGGGGGTAAACTTCATATTGATTAAGCACTGGGGCGGACTCAGAAATGAGTTTGAGGGGGGGAGGGGAGCGATCCACTCTCTTCACGTACTAAATACCAACATAATTAATCCATCTGCCCATCCTTTTTTTAATTCTCCATAGCTGAGGGGATACGATCGCGCCTGTCACCAGCCCCCCTTATCCGCCACTGATTACGTAACCGGCCGATAGTTTACTTTTAAAGCAATCATGTAGAAAATCAAACTTTATTACTTTCATACATGTTCCAACTGATAATAAGCTTAATTAGAAAGTAATTAATTTGGGCATAGGTAAAAGTTAATAAAATAATCAAATTAACGATTAATGATTAATGCTTATGAATATCAATCATGATCATTTTAAATTTGATTATGATTGATTGATCTTAATAATTTTTTTTGGATTAAATTTTTAATCATTAATTTTTAATCGTCAATCAGATTAACTTTGGGCCAATACTGCTATCAACTCTACTGATCCAAAACATTTCACAAGCACCTCATCAATCCTATTGGGGTCTTTTTCTCACAAGTAACGCTGACAACACCCTTCTTTATACTCGGTTGCTAGCGCCTGCGTTCTCAAAACACGATCTGATCTTTGCGACCTTTAAACATCCTCTGAAGCAAACACAACCCTCTGTGTACAAGTATAGGGGTTTCAGGACAATAAACGTACCTCACTTGAAAGAGGATGTTCTTCAGGTTAACTGGCAAGATGTTTACTTCATGACTTTTGCCGACAATCAAATGGGCTTCATACAGTATGCCATACGTCATCTAATTAGCTCACACGCTCCTCTAAAAACCAAAAATATGCAAGCAAACTCTAGCACATGGTTTACACCTGAAATACGAGAAGCTACATATAAAACTACGTAACCTAGCCTACAAACGGTGGAAGTGTTTTATACTCCCTGAGTTTCATGCAGTTTGAGAAACTGTGTTACTATCAAAATTAATCAAGCCAAGAAGCGGGTGTACTCAAAGCGTTTCAATAAAACTCTACCAGCGAGAACTTGGTGAGGGCCGACAAAATGTAATAATCCCTGAGAATATAAACCCTGATTCTTTAAATTCGAAATTCGCCAAAGTGCAAAGTACCTTGCCTGATGTTGGTAAACTCAGTACGGATGATCCTATTCCTAACCGAGAAAGAACTGATTTCTTCCAGTTCACTAGAGTAGTTCTACAGATAAAGTCCAAAGCCATGAGTTCTGATGAAATACTCGTACATCCACACTTTATCAAAATAATCTTGCCCCACATTCTTTCTACCCTTACACACATTTTTAAAACAATCATCATGACATCCTCTTTCCCTTCTGTATGGAAGGTTGCTAAGGTTATACCGGTAGAAAAAAAAGCCTGCTTCCGGTTCGCCACCATCGGAGTTAAGACCTATTTCTATTCTTCCGTTCCTATTCAAAGTCTTCGAAAAATTGCTTCACAAATAAATTAGTGCTTTTGTCAAATACAGTAACCTTTTAAATGACCAACAGTCAGGTTTCAGGAAAAATCATAGTTGTGTCCCTACCATTCTGAAAATTACAAACGATCTAAGAAATGCTATGGATCACGATCTGGTATCCTTTCTTGAGCTCCTATATTTCTCAAAGGCATTCGATACTGTCAATCATGGAAAACTTTTTTCAAAATTGAAACGGAATTTTCACTTCAGCAACTCTGCAGCTAGCCTGATCATATCTAAGTGGAAGAAGTCAAGCCGTATCTATTCTTGGGCCTTTACTATTTATAATGTTCATTAATGATCTCCCACAAGTAGTCCAACACTCATCCATACATTTATATGCTGACGATGTGCAGATTCAGTTGCGCTGTAAGCTAGCAATTTTAGAAGATGGAATCGATTGACTTAATAGCGATCTGAAGAAAATCTCGCGATGGTCCGCAAGAAATCATCTGCAACTAAACGAAATGAAGTTAAAGTACTTGATAGTCTCCAAAAATAAGCTTGACTGTAGCCATTTCCCAGCTTTATATTTAGGTAGCTCTGTTCTATTGTAGAATATGTTGAAAAAGCGAAAAACCTAGGTATTTGGTTAAATTCTACCCTCACATGGGACCAACACATTCAAATAGTTATCGGCAAAATATACGGGTGCCTACGTACCCCCTCATTAACTAAGCACTTTATTCCTCAGCACTTTATTCCTTAGCTTAGCGAAAAGCTTAATTTTGCCCATAGCTACCTATGGATGCCCAATCTTTTGCGGCCATAACTCAGAAACGCGAAGAAATCTTACAGTGGCCTTCAACAACATTACGTGATATGTTTATAATATCAAATGTTTTGATCATATTTCTGAATACATTAACAGGATCCTGGGTTGTAGCCAGGTTTTGTGCGCCGAAAACACTAAACCGCATTCTGATTTGCAAGGAACCTTATTATTATCTGTATGAAAAACTTCAGTTTCCAACTTTATCGCGTTCTTTTGTTTTTATTCAACCAAGGTTTACATGCAGAAACTCCGAGAACCAATATCTTGTTTATGTTGTCAAAGAATGGAACACTCTTCCCCTGTCATTTGATAAAGTCTTACGAGTTGCCTAAATGCGTTTTTTAACTATCGAATACTTGCACAGTTTACCCAATTCTTAATACATAATTAGTGAAGCCAATATTTGAATTGTTTAAACTTATATAAATTAGCTTTATAGACTTTAACTTAAGTCCAATGTAAAAGATTCTGTATACCAATAAATGAATTAAAAATCTGTTCAACAGTGGGTGCAGTGACGCCAAGGGTGAAACATAATCTATTTAAGTTTTGCTTTAGGTTCTCTTCCCGCATTACAGGGATGCCACACAACACAGCATCAACAACAATGTTGTTCTTCTCCATTGTGTCCAATCGTCACTAGTAGTCACATCAATGGACGAGGCTGTAGGTTTATGGCTTATCTCGATCATTTTTGTAATTTCAGTATCTACAGCGCTGAAACGGTCATACCACGAATGTAGTTGTTCTGCCTACGACAAATAGTCGTTGCGTAAAGTAACTAAATCTGCTGACATT
The DNA here is from genome assembly GCA_963966105.1 of Volucella zonaria. Lineage (NCBI taxonomy): Eukaryota > Metazoa > Arthropoda > Insecta > Diptera > Syrphidae > Volucella > Volucella zonaria. The sequence goes on from OZ014534.1 coordinate 13,200,483, forward strand.
TGGTTGATTGGTCGAGCAAATCGGCAGTAAAACCCGAACGGTTAATTACCGGAGTAGAGTTGTATGTTACTTGACTTTATGTAGGTGTTGAATTGTTATGCTCTTGCCCGTGCATCAATTCAGCAATTATTTGGAAATAGGAATTTCAAATAAAACGAATGTCGAGTCAAACAAAAGCGAGACAAATCCCAGTTGATTTAATTAAAATTCCGCTGGATATTAGTTGAAGTCCACTTTCAAGCATACGGGCTGATATTTTTCATTTATGACTACTTCACGCAGTGTATGGATTTATTTTTGCTTTCACAATATTTAAAAAACCACTTCTGAGATATGGGAGCACAACTGCTTCTTATGACGGCTTCATTTGAATGACCATGTTTAGTTAATAGAAGTTTGTTATCCAGGATAACACCAACAACCAACAATTCTTTGGAGAATTGGATGGTGATGCCTTTAAGGACTAGATGAGTCAGAACAGACAGCTTCTTCCTTCTCTTAAAGGCAACATCCTTAGGTTTGAGAAGATTGACTGAAAGCCCATTTTTAGTGAAATAAATCGTCGATCACGCTTAGGGCTGCCTGCGCTGTAGAGCAGACAGTCGCTAGACACGTTCCAACAGACAGTACAGTTACATAGTCCGCGTATGCTTGTGCATAGACATTAGAACTATTGAGCGCGTTGAGCAATGAGTCGACCAACATGTACCATAGCAGTGGTTTACGGGCACCCCCTGTTTACCGCCGCCATTAGCATGCATTCGCAAGGCAGTTTTGCGCAGATGGATCTCCAACATTTTCGCTATGCGCTTCAACATGAAGGAAGCCTTACTTATAGGTCTGAAGCTCGTAGCGAGTGTATGGCTCTCTTTTCTTGTTTTCGGTATAAAGGCTACTCTCACTGTACAACAGTTTTCGGTATGTACTCGTATGGCAGTGCCAGGTTAGCAGTGAAGATTCTCTTCAGAGTTACCAGCAGCTGATTTATACCTTTTTTAAATACAACATGAGTATATGCCATCGGTGCCAGGCGACTTGAAGCAATTAAAGGAAGCAACAGCGTGTTTAATGGCCTCGTCCGCCACCACAACCGGTGAGATATACGAGCTACAGCGTGTTGTGTTATTCACCTCGCTAGCAGTTTAATTAATAGGACCTGGTCGTTAGCTGGCTCTGATTAGGTTACCTGTGAAGTGAGTCTCTGCTTTCGGCTCAATATAGGTATCATCAGATTTTCTGAGTGGCTCCAGTCTGGTTGATTTTCCACTTTTGAGGACTTTCACCAGTCTACAACATATGTTATGTAGTTTCACCCACAGTTTCGATCTTCTCACAAAAGGCTTTATAAGCGCCCCTTCTCGAAACCCGAATAAGCTTCTTATATTTTTTTTGCTTCGATTTGTAAAGATTCTAGTCTTCATCAAAATTAGTCTTTAGTCTACGTTCCACCAGGGACATGCTGGACATGCCATTTCAAAAGACTTGGTGAGCATACTTCAGGTGACCGTGGCTCAAGTGCTATAACAGCCGCACCCGAAAGACATTCTTTTTTCCTTTTAGCTCTCGTTTTGTCCTGAGCTTAGAAGGAATAGTGTTGGTCTTATCGAGCTCCTCCTTAAATGGCGCCCAGTTGGTTTTCTACGGTTTCTCTTTTTCTAACAAGGTCGTGACTGAATTGCATGTAGCAATTTTCTGACATGGAGATCTCTGACAGTACTTACTTCTTGGAATAAGTGTTGAACAACGTTAAGTCGATTACTTGCTATCTTACTCTTGTAACAAAAGTTTGCTGATAGCCAGCATTATTGACGACCAGGTCAGACGATATTATAAAATCCAGGAGATTTGTTAACGCGCTAACAAGTATTCTGACCATTACCATATGACACGTTTCAATTTTCTTCTTATATTATTTGATTCAATGACATCTTCAGTATCAATGTACTATATTCTTATATAACAAAGGTAATATTTAACTATTTATCTTTCCGTGTGCAGATAATTTTAACGACTCGGAAGCTGTTATTCATCTTACACTTTCCAATGTTGACATCCATATGATATTTGTGGAGAAATTGTTATCAGACCATGATTGGATCCTCTGTAGTGTAGCTATGAAGAGACCATAAACCTTTCAAGGAACTCTAAGATAACCATCACAGCAAAGTTGTTAATTAGATTTAACAACTAATAAATAGTTTCAACTGCAGAGCTCGATATAAATATTACGGCTTTCGAAAACGCTTTGAAAAAGAGATGTAGTTTTGTGTAGCAGAGACATAACGAGGATTTTTCTAATCCTTGGAAGGTAGATTTGATACAAATTGTGCAGAAACGCACCTGGCTATGGAATTTTAATGGAAATTTTGTTGTCTCTCAAAGAATTGGAGGAGTAAATGCATTTAATGAAATGAAGAAAATCCAAATCCTGTCAAAAATAAAGTAGAGGGACTATTGGCTAAAAAGTATAAAAGATCTTCAGCTTGTAAGAGGATAAAAAATAATAAGGCTGCCAGCTTTAATGGACCATTATGCGAATTATTTCAAGCTGGAGGTTAAGATCATACACTAAATCATAAATCAATATCGGAGTATGAATGTATCCTCGGTAAGTATAATGATCTATTCACAAGAAAGGTGAATCTATTTCTCACAATAACTTTCATGGCATATCCCTGTTAATTGCAGTATAAATGCAGGTAAAATTCTACCCAAGGCATAGCGCGAATGTCTATCAAACAATTTTCTTGAACCCCATTTAGTCGAAAAAATTAGTGAGGCTAATGGACTTAAGACTAAATCCATATATTTTGACGAGTCTTGGAAGAGATCTAAGAATTTTTAGTTGATATATCATATGTTACATGTTGCTCACGTTATGTAAAGTGGTCATAATTTGGGGAACCCCTTCAGATAGGGGTTAGAATATACCCGAGGTAGGCACGCCTGTCGTAAGAGGTGACTAAAATCCACCGTCTGTATACCGAGCGCGTGGAGTATACAAAAAAATGCAATGGACTAAATAAAAGGTAATAATACCCCAGGTGGCAGATCAGTTTCGCTGGAAAATCCACCCTCTTCAGAGGTCGGCTCTATGGGTTCTGCGGCGAGACAATTATTGCATCTTATAAATCCGTTCGAAAAGAGTTCGCGTGTTTTGAGATCTTCTCCACTTAGATCTCATACAACGGAAATAAAAATAAGAAGTCCAACTACACCGAAAACGTCTGCACATCAGTGAAAGAAAATAGGCTGAAGGACGAAAATATTGAACTTCGATCTAGGTTAACCAAAATGGAAGCGATCTGCGAGGAGCTTAAAAAAAGGTTGGAAAAACGCAGACCTAAAGACAAGATCTATGACGTTGCCACTGTAAAGTCGGTTCATCTCCCAAAATGATCACTCAACGACAAGAGACGGAAGATAAGTCGGAAAAAAATGACAAAATAGAAACAGTTCCTGATATAAAACAGGGAAATAAATAATGACCACCTCCGCCAATTCACGTAACTGGGATTGCAGATTTCAAAAAACTGCAAAACATTATGAAGACGTTCTGACTATTTAGTAGCATCGCGCAACAACAACCTATGGAAAGTTAATGAAAAGTATGCTGACAACTATCGCCTACTGTCTACGGAAGAAATCCAATGGTGCACTTTCGGGAATAAATGCGTAAGGCCAATACGTGTTGTCGCCAGAGGACTACATCCGTCTTGCCCAAAAGAGGATACCGTTAGTGAACTGCGAGTCAAGGGATTCAAAATCGTTGACGCAGCAAACATTGAAAATCGTGGAAAAAAGAAATTGGAAGCGAAGGAAGTAATGGTAAACGTGGCCTTCCCCTTTTCATGCTAACATTTGAAAAAACAGAGAATATCCGAAAAATATACGACATAAAAGCAATCCTTAATATCGTCATTAAAATTGAGCCTTTGCGTAAAAACACAAAATTAATTCCACAGTGCAAACGTTACCAGGGATTTAAACACACGCTAGCGTATTGCCAAAGAGAACGGCGTTGAGTCAAATGCGCAGGAACTCATCTTTCAAAGGATTGTGTTGTAAGCAGATAAACCCCTGTGATCTGTGTTAACTGTAAAGGGATACATGTAGTTAATTTCCAAGGATGTGAAGTAGCCAGAGAGCTGCAAAACAGACGAGATAAGTTGCTCAAGGCGCAAAACGAACTCTCAAAAACTGTGCCCCGAAAAAAGCAAAGACTCGATAAAATAACAGAAACAAAAAAAAAACCAAATGTCTCTGTTATTAAAAACATTAAGGCGAAAATGTCTGAAGAAAGACCGCCAAGCGTTACACGTAAACTATCGGGCAATCTGACATATACCCAAGCCACAAAACTAAATTTTAAAACGGCCGGTGAATCAGGGCACTCTGCATCTCGAGTATTTTCCATTATACTCGCGAAACTTGACCAGCAAAACAAAGTAAATGAACTTATTTTCGAGCTTCAATAAACCCGAAAAAATAAGGAAAGGACAACTACACTCACTAACTTGGAACGCTAATGGCGTCTTAGACAAACTCAATGAATTAGAATTATTCCTTCGTATCAATGATATTGACGTTTGTCTAATTTTCGAAACCCACTTGAAAAATGGGTCGCGCGAGAAAATAAGGGGTTTTAAGGATTAAAGAGTCGATCGAGCATAACGAAGATATAAAAATAGAGCTCGAGCCTCTGCAACTAATTGCCGTATGCGTAAAAACCCAAAGCAATTGCTTTACCATTTCAGCCATTTACTTCCCTCCGCGGTCCAGAGTCACAAGAATATATTTATTTCTTTTGGATCTGCTTTTATTATTGGCGGTGACTTTAATGCTAAATACACTTTTTGGGGCTCAAGATGTGTTTCCCAAAAAGGTAAATTGGTCTATGAAGCTGGTATGGAACACAACTGTGACTTCCAATCGACGGGTAAGTCGACTTATTAGCCGACAGACACAATGAAAATATCCGATCTTGTCGACTTTTTTGTTTTTAAAGGAATTTCTAACAATTATATAAAAGTTGATAAAAGGTTCGATCTTTCCTCCGACCATTCTCGAGCTATACTGGCAATGAGTGACACGCTCATCAAAAAACAAGAACCGCTTCGACTAACTGGAAGAAATACCACTTGGGGAGGATTCAGGGAAGAAATCGAAGAAAACGTGGAACTAAACAACTCAATAAGATCACCGCTTGTACTAGAAATCGAAGTGGAAATCATTCAATGTGCTGCAAGGAACAACACACCTCTTCAACGACAAAAACGGTGAAAAATAGCACTAATTACCCGCCAGAGATAAAAGAAATGGTAAGAAAAAATAGGAAACCACCACGAGCTCCGCAGGATAAAAGACTTGACAGCAAGAAAAGAAACCATTTACTGGTTTTGGAAAGCATTTAAAGGCTTCAAAAGACCCAAAACCCCAGCGCCACCAATTAAAATCAATAACAACGAATGGGCGAAGGAGGATAATGAGAAAGCGGAGCTCTTTGCGGATTATCTAGAAGAAACTTTTAAGCCCTTTGATGGGAAAACACTAATACACTCTACCAATATAACAGTAATTGTGCTTGATAACTTTACAATACTCGTAGTAAACGCAGCTTTTGCTGAATTAAGGAATATTTTAATGAACTTAAAACCGAAAAAACTCCCGGGTACGACCTGGTAACCGGAAAAGTCTTTAAAATGATGCCCTTAAAAGTCAGTCAGTCTAAGTCAGTCTAAGCTTTAACATATTATTAACACGGCTTTCAGGCTAGAATATGTTCCGTGCCAATGGAAAGTTTCAGAAGTAATTATGGTACTAAAACCAGGTAAACCTGATAAAAAGTCGTATATACCGATTTCTCACTTTTCGATCCTGTCAAAAATTTTTGTGAGGATCCTCACACATTTAGTCCCTCTTATTGAAGACAAAAATCTTATCCCCACCATAGAATTACCGACATAATTGAAAAAGCCCTGGAAGAGAAAAAGATTTGCTCAAGCGTATTTCTTGACGTGTTTGACAAGGTTTGGCACGAAGGTTTAAAATTAAAATTACGGCAAATTTTTCCATCGAAATGACTAAGTATCTTGAAAATAGAATTTTTTATGTTAGATGCGGAAATGACGTATCGCAGTTTAAAGATATGTTATATTGGCCGGTGCACCGTAGGGAAGTGTACTAGGTCCACTCCTGTATCTCTTATATACAAGAGATATAACACAAGTCGAGGTGACTTGTGCCTTTGCCGACGACACTGCCATTTTAGCTGTCGAAAAAACAATAGAAGAATCAACGGCGAAACTGCAAAGCGCTCTAAATAAAGTATATGACTGGACAAAGATCTGGCGAATCGCTCTCAACGAGACAAAATCTTTGCAAGTAAACTTCACTTACAGAAAAATTAGTCACCTGCCCATCCACATAAACTCGATCTTTATTCCGTTTGCTAATGAGGCTAGATATTTGGGCATGACACCCGATGCAAAGCTCAAATAGAAGACGCAAGTGAAAAAGAAATGTAAAGAACTAAAAACTAAATACAGAGAAATGTACTGACTACTTGGTAAATATTCCAAGCTTAGCATAGAAAACCAGCTGCTTTTATATAAACAGGTGCTAAAACCGGTGTGGACTTATGGAATACAACTCTGGGGCTGTACCAAGAAAACAAATATTAGTATTTTACAAACTTTTGAAAATAAAGTTCTAAGAGAAATTGTACATGCACCGTGGTTTATAAGAAATAATGACCAGCATTGTGACCTTGGAGTTAATTCTGTCGAAGATGAAGCAAGAAACTTCGCAAGAAAATATCAGATCCGGTTATTCGGGCATATTAATAATACAGTCCTAGAAATTCTAGGCGAACAAAATTTATTGCGCCGTCTTCAAAGAACTAAACCTCTGGACCTGGCACGATAAATTGAAACCGCGCTGAAAAAGCGGAACTTGTAGGATCTTTCAATGGAAAGTCACCTACCAAACGAGCTTATATTTAAATGAAAAAGCTGCTTGATAAGTTTCACTTAGTTGCGGTATTAATCATGGTTATCGAAGGGAGGTGTTTTTAGTGAGTAAGAATCTCAGACTACTATGAGCATGTGCCTGCGATCCTCATTGTGTCTGATGGAAGATTTTCACCTGCCCTCGCCGGGAAAAACAAATAATAATAATAATAATTTCAGGAGAAATTTCACTGTCAACAGTTATATCTCCTTCGTATCATAGATAAGAAGTTTAAATAATGCGGATTAAATGTTAGCTCCGCAATTAATATCTTACTCATACTTGGGAATTGACGAAGATGGAAACTACACACATGCGAAACGATGGTCTGCAAAACCTAAATCCTGCCAGTTTTATTCTGCGGAATTGACTATTGGATGAGATAAACAGAAAGCTGGATTTAATATTAGGATCACTAGAACAATATTAGTCGTGGGCGAGGCAGTCAAAAGAACTAGAAGGCACAAACACGCACTCTAAGAGCTGTACCAAGATGGATGTTATATTTAAGCATAAGGACTACACCTATGCTACGGCTACTTTCAGCGAATGGATCACAGTACTTCAGCTTAGTCCCAGTCATCTGAGTTGAGTAAGTTCAAATCTTCTATTCAGAAATTCAGCGTTCGTGGATGCCAAAGCGGATATCAAGGATATAAAGCGAATAATTGTTCTGAAATCAGAAATCAGGTTACATCAAAGTTCGTTAAAATTTCAATTTCTGATTGGAACAAGTTTAAAAAAATTTGTTGCTTTTCTAGTATTAAATTGAAACCAGAAGTCAGAATGTTTTGTGTTTGTTTTAAAGGTAAAATAATTATTTATGTTTTTTGTGTTTTTTTTTTTCTATAAATATATCTTTATATATTTTCTTTAAGCAAATCATAAGGCTGGATTTAAAAATTTCAAGCCATTATTAGCAAGAACACCAGGAATTACTGCTTACTGTTAAATAGAAACCACTAGTTTTACAGGTATCTCATTTTAGTGTCTTATTCAGGTTAGTCGCAAACATGTTTCATGCCAATATATTTAAAATATTAATTTAGGAAACTAAGATATGCTAATGTATGTTGTACACAGATATGAATCAGGTTTACTATTAGAATTTGATAAAATAGTCGTTCTTGGGAGTGGCTTGGTTGCTTCGGCAGGCCTTGTCATTGGAAAAAATATTTGACTTCTTATACAATTTTTATAGCTTGAAATAGTTTAAATCTAGTCCCGAAATTTGAGTGTCTTATATAATGTTCATATGTTTAAGGCGATATTTAAAAGGAATTGGGACAAGCAAAAATTTATTAGAAAATGAATCTGAAGTCATTATTAAGATTATAAGATTATTTAAGATAGGTTAATATGCCAATGTATGCTATCAAGAAATACTAGTTAACATATCTTTTATCTGACTCATTCTTTGGATTATATTAAAGTTCTCTTGTCATCGAAATATTGTCAGGAAATTGTAATGGCAGATAAATTTCGCTAATAAAGTCAGAATATATAATATTTCATGTCTTTCCCACGGGTTTTTGGTTTGAAGTCTTGTTTAAAAATTTGCGATGCTAAGCATATATTATTACTGTTTTACCAATTCTGATTATAAATCGAGAAAATGCTTTCCTCATATATTGCAACATACACAGGTACAGATTTAGTATAATGTCTATGTAGTTTCTGGGCTCATGTGAATTAGTAGAAGCAACTATCCAAGCGTTTACGGAAATGCCTCATCTTATGTTCAACTCACATTTTTGCATTACTCATTTGAAATCGATCAGCTACATTCATAAAATCTTTTGTGGCTTAGAATAATTAAGAATAGACGGGAAGTATAATGCTGATGATTAAAATTCGACAACCGCTTGAGGATGCCGTTCTTATTTTCGCATAGAGGTAGAAAGGTTGAGAAGAATATCTGACAGTAAAGTTGAGCAAGGATTTTGAAAAGTTTGACACTCTGTTAAATCTTCGTAAGCAATGTAACGGATGATACATGACTTATTGGCGGAGTCACAGCTTGAAAAAATTTCACAAACATACTCGTAGATTAACGTAGGTATGGCAAAGATTCTCGTCAGCATCATATATATTCTGACGCGAGTGAAAGAATGAGTTGCCAATAAGGTCTTTACGGTACCATAAGGTTTTTCAATAACGCTTGAATATAACACCAAGGCTTTTGGCTGTTTCGACATACACTGTCGGGGGCATTTTTTAATACGATAAGGGAAAGTACGAAAGGTCGAATATATTTATCGAAACAACAAGTGATATAGATTTCTTTGAATTTAATAAGAGTCCAATTTGCCGAGCTCAATTCCAAACATTTTCAAGCTCCTCGTTAGTACTAGCTAACGCAATGTTCGATAAATCCAAGACGACAGCTCTTATGCATTTGTAAGTCATCTGCATATATGTAAAAGCAGTGAACAGTTTGTTGCATATAATGAGTATAGAAGGGGTCCCAGAATAAATCCTTGGAGAACTCCTTGTGAAATTGGAAGAAATTTGATAACTGCTTACCTCCGATCTATTAAGTGAAAATATATGAGCTGTTTCGTAAAGCTCATTATGATGAGAAATTATAAAATCGTTTGAGCTTGTCACAAAGTATGGTGTGACTTGTATCAAATGCCTTAGAGAAATCTTACAGAATAAGAAAATACACTTTAAGGCTGTCATGTATCCTCGCTAACACTTAACAGCTGTGTCTTTTGCGAAAACCAGACTGTTTCAATGTTATCAAAATAGGTAAAATCATTGCTGAAACAGTGGGGGTATCTGATCGAGACCAGTGGCATTTGACTTAACTAATAGTATGCGGCAACCATTTCTGTACTGTCTGTGTTATAAAGGAAAAAGGGGGACTATATGTAAGTGTACCAGACTCAAATGTATAGCATTCGAAATATCCAAGCATTAACATTTGCAACTAGAGGAATCGGTGAGGAAACAAATCTTTGATTGAGTGCGTCTCAGGAAACAGTATATATTATGATGTTCGTCTAGCCTAAATCGTTTCCATCGGTCTTAAGGTTGGTTGCGCTGTTGTATTAATGAGCGAATCTGAGGAGCTACTAGATGGATGAAAAGTAACCTCCTTGGAAATGAAAAAAAAATTTTTTTAAATGTTTTTTTATTTTATTCAATATAGTCCCCCTTTAGTTTGATACACTTATTTCAGCGATTTTCCAACTTCTTGATCCCGTCCGAAAAGTAATTTTCCGGAAGGTCTGCAAAATACTCCTCCGTGGAGTCGATGATTTCCTCGCCTGAGCTGAATTTTTTTATTGATGAGCCATCTTTTGAGAAACCTCAAATAAGAGATAATAGTCGGAGGGATCCAAATCCAGTTACCAATCGACGCCAAAAGTCCGCCCGATTTCGCATCAGCAAGTCCAAACATTCTTTCGAAGTGCTTTCGCGTTCATATTTTTGGTCATCCGCAGCACCCAGCGGCAGGATAACTTTTTCGTATGCGGAATATTGCCCAAAATATGGCGTGTGAGCTCAGTACAAGCCAAGACCATTTCATGTATTTTTTTGACATTGTCCTCTGTAACCGCATCGGAGGGCCGGCCGTATTCAATAATTTTGGAAGTAAAGATGACTTAAAAATCATAGGTCGGACACATTAGGTCATATTTATAGAAAGCGGCTGCTGTTAGCTGGTCATATGATGCTACTTTATCTACCATAACAAAATCAATGAAAAGATATTCAATTTCATTATCAGCAGGGTGATACTTGGTACCGACCCTAACATACATAGCAACACCACCACCAACTCATCGTTTTCTATCAGAACGAAAGATTTGGCATCCATCTAAACCGCACAATTTGTTTTGCAGATCGTATTGCAACCATGTTTCTATATTGACATTAGCCGTGGCTCAAGTGCTAGTGGACTGGCTTCCAAATCGGAAGGTTCGGTGTCCGAGTCCCGGCCTCGCCCGAAAGACATACCATCCATTTTTTCAGTTAACACAAATCAAGTAAGACGAGTAGTTGACTAGAAATCAACATCAAGCCAACTTCCACTAAGAATTTAGTCTCCGCATTAAATGTTGGATGCCACCCAAGGGGCGAAGTAACCACTGAACCCAAACTTCTTTCTTTCTCTCTCTATCCCATTTTCCAAAAAACATAACACATGCTGAGACATCATAAGTGTATTCATACCCACTTGAGTTTTAAGTTCTTTTTTTAAAAAAAAAAAAACTTCTCAAACCGATTGCGAAGTTTATTGATTTTTGATATAAGACTTTGTGCGTAAGACACTGATCATAGTACGCAATGCTCCACTTTCGTTCATTGTTTCTGCTTATCAGAGAGTATCCATTATAATGAGTAGGGACACTCTTAACACATACGAGTAGGGTAAACTGGGGCACATTTGACACCGGGGTACATTTGACTTTGCGATTTTCGGTATCAACGCAGCCTTTAAGAAGAAAAGTTGGGATGGCGAAAGAAGCCTCATTTAATATAAAGAAACGTTATGAACTTTGGCAGTTTTGCTTTAACTCTTCTTAAAGTAACACGTGTTTTTGTGATTTCTGGATTTTTGATGTAATTTTTGACCACCGGTATGTAAGAGATTTGTGAATAAAATAAAAGAGTTTTTTTTTATGGTGAAATAATATTATGATAGCACTGTTCTTAAAATGGTAATATTTTAAAGCCAGTTTTGTGAAAACTAAACATTAAATAAAAAATACATTAAACAATTTATAAAGAGCCTTTGGGGCACCTTTGGCTTTTGCAAAGGGGGCACATTTGACAATTGATCTGTTATGCAAATATTTGTGGTTTTAATTTTTTATTCATGTTGATTTTAAAGATATAGTTAGAAACTACAAGAGGAAGACAAATAGGAATGCAATCGACGAAGGAAAGGTGAAGAGGGCTATTTCAGACATACATAAAAAGCTTGAAATGCCAATATCAGCAGCTGAAAAATATGTGGTAAATAGAACCACATTGATAATGCGTATGAAAAAGCAGGACCCCATAAAAGATTGGTCAGATTCTGGTAATGGAAGTAGCTCTGACAGCATATGTGTTCCCTCTCATCCGTTTTAATGAACGATTTTCAAATGGTTGCTTTCCTGGATCGCTTATTTTAAATTCGAAATCTGGATGGATGATTTCTGAACTCTTCGTCGATCTCTTAACACATTCCAACACTTCACCAATTGTTCAAAGGAACGACCAATTTTGATTATCCTTGATAAACATGCATCACACTGCAGTCTTCCAAGCATTGACTGTTTCGGTGATAATGGAATTATTTTACTATCTCTTCAACAACACACATCACATCGACTTCAGCCATTGAACGTGTCAGTTTTCGGGCCATTTAAACGTTTCTGTAAGAAGGCATTTCGTGGTCTTCTAAGCACCAATCATGGAAAGCAAATAACAATTTATGACGTCGTAAAACTGACCAACCTTCCATTTCCAATGGCTTTCTCTTCAAGAAATATATTAAATGGCTTTCAAGCAACAGGAATAAATCCCTAAAACTCACAGATTTTCGGAGATGATGAATTTCTAGTGGACACTTTGGCAGCTGAAGAAAACTTAGTCACATCTGTTCTGGCCACTCAAAGCAACACTAATAGCCTTTAAACACACCTACAACTGCCAAATCTCCAATCCCATTTCTAACACCTGAGGCTGTAAGACAAATAACACGATTTAGCACACCTAACACACGTTATTATGCGGGGGAAATTTCAGAAGTACACAGCGATTCTACTTATACTGTTAGCTATCTACGAAAAGCAGGTAGGTTGGCTTTTTACTAAACCAGACGTTGAAAATATTTCTTTGACGTTAAGGAATGAAATCAAATTCAAACTGCCACAACCCACAAATCCAGCCTCAACTTCCCGCTGTCGTCAAAAATATTTATTTAACGTTGACTTCGGTAAACTCGATATTAAATAAGATTATGTATTATTAACACATGGGACACATGCCGTTTCGAAGAGAGGGCACCACTTGAATTAAATCCATACCATTTTCAGTTAGTACCAACCTTCAAAAGATACGTGTATAAATTTGACAGCTCTCGGGCGATTAGTTCTCGATATATATCGTTGCGAGTGAAGCAACTTTTGTTATTGTGAAAAAAATGGATTCAAAGCAATTTCGTGTGTTGATTTACCATTGCTTTTTGATGGAAAAAAATGCAGTCGATGCAAAGAAATGGCCTAATAAGTGTTACCCGGACTCTGCACCAGCCGAACGAACCATTCGCAAGTGGATTGAAAAATATAAAAGTGGTCATACAAGCACCGAAGATGATGCACGCAGTGGACGATTCAGATGAAAACATCAAAAAAGTCCACAAAATGATTACGAATGACCGTAAAGTGAAGTTGATCGAGATAGCTGAGGCTCTGAAGATATCAAAAGAGCGTGTTGGATATATCATACACGAATATTTGGACATGCGAAAGTTCTGTTCAAAGTGGGTGCCGCGTTTGCTCACAGTCGACCAAAACCAACAACGTGTTGATGATTCAGATGAGTGTTTAAAGCTGTTCAACTGCAATAAAGCCGAATTTTTGCGTCGGTATGTGACGTCCATTGTCAACTTGGCTCCATCACTTCACACCAGAGTCAAGTCAAGTCAGTCAGCTGAGTGGCGAGCAGGCGACGAACCTCGTCCAAAACGACCAAAAACTCAACAGTCGGCTGGCAAGGTTATGGCATCCGTATTTTGGGATGCACATGGAATAATTTTCATCGACTATCTCCAAAAGGGGCAGACTATCAACAGCGACTATTACATTGTGTTGTTGGAGCGTTTGAAGGACGAAATCGCAGAAAAACGGCCGAATTGGAAAAAAAAAAAGTGCTGCTTCATCAAGACAATGCACCGTGTCACAAATCGATGAAAACGATGGCAAAATTGAATGAATTCGGCTATGAATTGCTTCCCCATCCACCGTATTCTCCAGATTTGGCCCCCAGCGAAAAGAGATTTAAGACCGATGAAGAAGTAATCGCCGAAACAGAGGCCTATTTTGAGGCTAAACCGAAATCGTACTACAAAACTGGTATCGAAAGATTGAAAAATAATAAGATTATGTATTATTCTTAAAGACTTTATGGAATTTTTTAAATTAAGTAATATTTATGTTTTATTTTTTTTTTAAGAAAATGGATTTATTGATTTATGTTTCTTTATATTGTTAAAATAAATTGTTGAAAAAAAAAAAAGTTTGATGTTTGACATTTCTTTCTATTCAAACAACAGGCAGAATAGACCCGCTGATACTTCTTGTGCATACGATTATGAGTTAAATTTGCAATTGTCAAATCTTCCCCTTGTAAAGTCAAAGGTGCCCCGTGGCCGGGACACTTTTGACAAAATGACTTTTTTTAAAAATCAGATTTTAAAAAAACTATGAAGGTGTTATAAAAGTAAAATGTATCTGTGAGCCTTATCTAAAATAGTCAATACATCTTATAACACAAAAACATTGGAATTCATCTATAATTTTAGCAAATACAGACATTTAAACATTAAGTGTCAAATGTGCCCCAGTTTCCCCTACTCGTATGCATTTCCTACTATCGCAAAGCAAAATTACAATATAATGGATACGAGGTGTTTTCAGAAAATAACGGGAATCTTAGTTTTTTGAAAAAAATATTTATTTATTCGTCTACATTAATGTTTTCAAAATAGTCCCCATTAGATATTATGCACTTGTGCCAGCGCTTCTTTCAATCCTCGAAAAACTCCTCAGACTCGATAGACTTTAGCCTCGAAAAAATTTCATAGCATGAGGCAATCGATATGCCAACATCATCAGCAAATTCTTTGATTGTGATTCAGCGATCGTTCGTAACCATTTTTTCACTTTTTCCACGTTTTCACCGGTTGTTGATATGCTGGGGCGTCCGGGGCCTTAGTCATCTTCAACGTCGTCACAGCGATCTTGGACACGCTTATACCACTCGTAAACTCTTGTTTTACTCATAGCAGCCTCACCAGAGGCCTTTGTTAACATTTTACACACTTTGTTATCTTTCATTTCATTTTTTACGCAAAATTTGATACAAATGCTTTCATCCATTTCTTTTGACAAACGAAAGTCGCCGAGCTCATAAAAAACGTCTAAAGTTAGTGGCTGCAACAGATAAAGTAAACAATGAATACAGCTGAAAATTTTATCATACTTCAGGGGCATGTAAACCAACATAATAAAAAAAAAATTTGGTAATCGGACTCTCAAAGCCCGGGAAGTTGAAAAATTCCCATTATTTTCTGAACACACCTCGTATACTCTGCTACGTATCTTTAATTATTGTAGTTCCACATGAAATGTCCGAGTTCGCTCAGTTAGAAATAAGAAGTTCTCGAGTGAACAATTGTACCAGAACGTTAATTTTTTTTTTATAAAACGTGTGCCTAACGTGTAAGAATTTTAGGGTTCGTTACTAGTACTGTTATTTTTTTTCTAGGGATTATTTACCATGCTATAGGTAATTCAAATTCGAGTCCTCTTCCTTTACGAATTTAAAATGGGATACAATGCGTCATTGGCAATGAAAAAATATGAATGACGCATTTGAGTATGTAGCGATAAACGAACGACATTGGTTTGTGTTCAAACCTTAATCCTGCTGACGTATGGGTTTTGTTCGCACCTTCAATATCAAATACAGGATTAAGTCGCAATGCCCAGACGTAACAGAACACGCCTATAATATTACATTTTTGTTTGTTAAGTGTTGTTTAACTTTAGATCAAGAGAGATCAAACATTTTTGGTGACCCCGACGTGACTTCGCTGAAAAAAAAATAGAAGCCCTCATCAAGGAACAGGCAGTCGCAGCCGAGAAAATAACAAAGTTATTCTACAACTTTAAGAACGACGGACCAGGCAGGCGAACTAAACCATAGTTGGAGTCCCGGCTGGAGCACCTTGACTTCGAATGGAGTGAGTTCGAAAGCAGGGACATTAAGTTACAAGCATACCGGACAGAGCGGCCAGAGAGCAGCCACTTCGCAAGGAAGTACTACGCACAAGTTGAAGCTGTTTACACTGAGTACAATACTGCTATACTGCAAGCTCAAACCGAGCTTGAGAAGTCCACTTACTCCAGTACTAATATCGAAAGCGGGAACACCATTCAGAAGCTGATAAGGCAGAAAAAGGCCTCAGTCAACGCAATGGAGCATTTGCTTGCCTCCACCGATGACAACATAGAAGACCGATCAACTGCATACAACAATCAAAAACTAGCGAGCCTTGCGCAGTAATGGTCAATTATCTCTGGTCTATATTTTCAAATCGCGGCAGGAAAAGAGACCTTAGATTACTCGATTAGTAGCGTTCAGAAGCTAGAAGAACGCTGTCAATCACGACTTATCGAACTGCAGGAACACTTGGATCAACAGTTGGGTAAAACGTCACCAGCAGCGACTTCAGAGGCCAATCGGTTCAACAAGCTGAAACTACCGGAGAAACGCTGCTTGTATTTAGCGGGAACTATCTAAAATGGAAGGAGTTCCACGATCTCTATCTCCAGCTTATACCTCATCAACCGGTGAGTAAGGCAGAGAAAATGTTCTATCTCAAGGCTAATTTATCTTGAGAAGCGGCCAAGCTAATTCAACACCTTCAGATATCAGAAGACAACTACCATTCGGCCTGGTCAACCCTCGAACATCGCTACAATAATAAGCGATTACTACTTGCAGCATTACTAAATAAGCTATTAGGACAACCAGTCATTATAGGCCACGGCAATAAAACGACTACACGACACTTCAAAGGAGTGCCTCTTCGGAATCAGCAACTTGGGCATTCCTGTCCAGGATTGAGACCCATTACTAATTCATCTGATTCTTCCGATGATCGACAAGGAAACTCATAGACTTTAGGAGCAATCGCTGGACAATCCACGTGAGCTTCCAGACAGTAACAGAGTTACTTGCGTATCCAACATACCAGGAACAAAGAAAAGGATGAATCTAAACGATCAATCAGAGTCACTCTGACTACTACGCAAGAAAATTGAAAGTGTTTTCTCTGCGAACCATCCCATTTACAAATGTCCAACCTTTTTGCAGCTTTCAGTCACGGAGAAGCTTAGAAAGTTTAAAGCATTGAAAAGATGTTTAAACGGCTTACGATTTGGGCATACGGTTTCAAATTCTAAGGCAGGACATTGCATAAAATGCAGCAAATTTCATCATACTTTGCTTAACATAGCCGAGTTCAAACCGAAGCCCGACACTCAGACTCTACAGATCAATAACAAAACTAGTCTATCAGCAACCAACGGAGACAATGCTGGTGCTAATTATGTCCTTTTAGGAACAGCTACGGTCAACGTGCTCAATAAAATCAATAGCCCAATAACAAAACTAGTCTATCAGCAACCAACGGAGACAATGCTGGTGCTAATTATGTCCTTTTAGGAACAGCTACGGTCAACGTTCTTAATAAAATCAGTAGCCCAATTAAGGCGAGGGCACTGCTAGAATCAGGCTCTCTGGTGAGCTTCATAACCAGTAAATTAACCAACAAATTGAAGCTACGACCAAAGAAAGAACTACTGGAGTTTTTCGGTGTAGGAGGCAACCATCTTAAAATCGACAAGAAGTTGAATCCATGTCATCAATCCCGAATTACTGGGTTTAGCACTGATCTGGATACTACATATAACGTCACGTCAACCCAGTCAATTTATTAATACGAGCAAATGGAATTTACCAAAGAATATCCAGCTTGCAGACAACGCATTTAACCAACGAGATTAACATACTAATTGGAGCAGAGTTATTCTCCGAGATTACTTCGATTGGACAGATCAGAATTCAGCAGAACGTGCCAGCATTTCAAAACAGTTTCCTTGGATGAGTCGTAATGGGAAAGGCTACACTTCAAAAATCGACTTCAAAACTGTTTTGCGGTATTACGGTATCGATAGTAGAAAGATTCTGGGCAATAGACTAAGTACAATCTACAAAATCCTCTGAAGAAATACAAATGACTCCGCAAGAACGAAGATGTGAAGAGATCTTCATCAGCACAACAAACATGGCAGAAAATGGTCATTATATCGTAAAACTGCCTTTCGCCAACAATCCAGCTAGCTTGGGAGAATGAAAAGAAATCGCTACTAAACGATTTCATAGCTTGGAAAGGAAACTATACAGAAACCCAGAATTACAGCAGCAATATATTCAGTTCATGAAAGAATATATTCACCTCAACCATATGACAGAAATAAACAGCAGAGCAGAATCAATCAGCGGACCGCATTATTTTCTGCCACACCACTGCGTTTTGCGACCGGAGAGCAGTTCAGCCAAACTATGGGTAATTTTCGATGGATCTGCAAGAACATCTACGAATATATCGCTAAACGATGTACTACACGTTGGCCCGTCATTGCAAAACGATTTATTTTCAATTCTATTACGCTTCAGAATTCATGTTCCGTTCGGGAGATTTCAGCCTCGAAAATGAATGAAGCCGGAAACATGAGTTGACGACGATGTTTTAAGAGCAACGGTGGATGCCGCCCCATTTAAATCGGTGCGAGAGATTGCACACAACATGGGAATATACCCAATGATAGTAAGTCGACACCTTTCTCTCATAGAAAAGGTAAAAAAACTCGATAAGTGGGTACCCCATGAACTCAACGAATCCCAAAAACTACGGCGCCTGGAAATCTGCGCATCGCTTGCATTAAGAAATCTAACTGAACCGTTTTTGTCACGGATTGTCACCTGTGATGAAAAGTGGATACTGTATGATAATCGTAAAAGACCTGGGCAGTGGTTGGATGGAGATGAAAAACCAAAACACACCCCCAAGCCCGATCTTGCCCCAAAAAAGGTTATGGTGACAATTTGGTGGGCATCGAAAAGGCCAATTCACTTTTCATTTATTCAACCAGGAGAAACCATAAACGCTCTCAAATATTGTGAGGAAATCGACGTATTGCATGACAAATTAGTTGGTCAATAGGCACAGTAAGAATCTTTTGCCATTTAATGCTAAGCCCCAAACCTCACAAGTAGCGGGACAAAAACTGTTGCAGTTAGGATTTGAAATTCTTCCGCATCCACCGTACTCTCCTGAACAACAGATTAGCATCTTTTCCGTAATCTGGTTTCTTTTTGCCGGCAGAAGGTCTCCCGAAACCGAACAGAGGACTATTTGACCTTGTATCACGTTGGGAGAATGTCATAGATGCCGACGGATCCTATTTTGATTGAATAACAATTTACAAAAAATAATATTGGCTCTTAAATTTTTACTATAAAATCGAAATGTCCGAAATGTGGTACAACCCAATACTATGTAGCTAGTCTACAATACTTTTCCCTCTTTCTATTTCTTATTCTTTTCGTTTCTGTGTATATAGGTGTATTTATATTTACGCAAGTATGTACAGGGTGGTCCAAATACAGCTTTGTTTCTAAAAATAGAATAAGTTGAACAAAAGCCAATTATTTTCGGTATGTTGTGGCTTTAAATAGGAACAGCAAACATTCCTTGTTGACTGTTTCCGGCTCTATCTTACGAATGGGTCGGACGATATTCACTTGAAGGGCTCGAATCATTTCTGGGTTGTCCGCATAACGTCCATCGTTAAAGGCACCCTACAAAGAAAAGTTTAACTGGGTCTAATCGCAGCCTCGAGGCGGCCAATTGAGATCGCCAAGGCGGCCATCGTGCTGAAACCAAAGATTGTCCAAGTCCATGCCTTCAATTTCAGCTCACAAAAATTCGGTAATCGTGGCCTTGTAGCCCTTACTGTTGTCCAAAATGGCGTTTCTATAAGTATTTTCGAAATAAAATGCTCCAATTATGCAACCACTCCAAAATCCGTACAAAACTGTCACTTTTTGCGAATGAATTTACTTTTCGCAATAACGTGGGGTTTTCCGATCCCAAAATGCGGCAATTTTGTTTGTTAACGTAGCCGCCGAGATGAAAACGCGCTTCGTCAGAAAAAATAATTTTTTGGCCAAAAGCTGCTGTAAGGCCCAAACTGAAAAGCGATAACGAAGCGGATGGTCATTTGCCTTCATTTCCGGATTCAATTAGACTTGGTAAGGGAATAATTCGAGAACTTCGTGCAAAATTCTCATCAGGATGGTGCGTGAAATGTTGAGTTGTTGAGATCGATGGCGAGTTGATGTTCCCGGATTAAGTCCAAGACTCTCGGCCACAGCAGCCACATTCTCGTCGTTACGTAGCGTACCATGACGGAGACCGTGAGTATTGTTCACAAGCAAAAGAACTTTTTGCACGAAGGTGGGTGTTTCATTTCGGCCAAAATTTATTTTCAATAAACGCACTGTTTGGGCAACACAACACTTACTTTCGAAATAAGTTCGCAATATTTCTTAACGTTGCCACATAGGAGTATTTGCAGCAAAAACCTGGCCAAAATTTGATTTTCCAAAATGTAAAATCAAAAAGTAAAAGCTTGGTATAGCGGATCCTAAATATGCATTGGTCAATGTGTTGCAGTTTTTTCCTTTTTCTTACATCGTGTGTTGTGATAAAATGAGTTCAAAGTTAACAATTTGAATTTACTGCATTTTTCTTTGAACGCATGGGATTTCGTCAGTGTTCTTCAGTTAGTGATTTCAAGTAGATGTAATATAAATATAAATATTTTTTTAATGTAGAGTTACACCGCAGGTATGTATTGACATTTAAAATATATTTCTGGAAATGTTGTGCAGTTTGTTTTGTTTCGATTCGGGTTCAAAAGCTATATAGCAAAAAGTTATAGTATTTTTGAGTATTTTTTTAAGTTTTAATGATGTTAATATAATATTCCGTGTTATTCCGTAATGGTTTGAGCTTTTTAAGTTAATTCAATTGTTCACCAACCCAATGCAAAAAGGATTGGCTGCTACTACCTGCTACCCGAAATTTTATGAACGAATGAATTTTCCAATTTTATGTCAAAAAAAAATATTCATACGCCACAAAACGCTTTTAATGAATAGTTTTTGTAATGTTATTACACTTTTCTTCTTCATTTTAATTTTGAGGGGAAAAGGCACACGGAGATGTGTTTCTTTTGCAGCAAAAATGTAAACAGGTTAGGTATTTGGAGGCGGAAAGCAAGCCAACAAGTCGATTTACGCATTTTAATTGTGCTTATACCGTGAACGTCTATTTTATGTAAAAGTAAGCTTTTAATTCATATTTTGATACATAGCATTTTTTAGGATCATCTGGTTCGAGAGTTGTGACTAGAAAATATTTATTTGATATTATGGAACCAAAAATTAAATTACTTAAAACTATTTTTATTAGATTTTCCCTGGAAAAGCTCAGAAGTACAAAGAAGCATACTCTGACAGCTATAAAGATAACAAAGAAAAATTGTCCACACTAAAGGCTCTTTCCATGTTTGTTGAAGCTGGGCTATCGCGAAAGAAGTATGAGGTTGTAGCAGCAACGAGTAAGGTTTTTTTTTTCCTTATTACAGTATACTTCAGAAAGCTAAAAAAGATTGATATCAAATCGAAGTTAAATCTTCAGGATTTGTTGGATCACACTGTAACTCGACTACTTATGTATATGGAGGAAGTTACAAGCAGCCTAAATGGAAGTGATTGCAAGTCCCTAGAGCTCATTACAAAGTGGGGTTGTGACCGATCCCAGCAAACACAGTACAAACAAAGATTTGAAAACAGTCAGTTTTTCAGTTTTTATCCATTTTTATTTATGTACTTAATTTACTCTTACATGCTAGACAAAAAAATGCTTAAAAATTAGCTTAATTAACTTAAGATTATCTTATTCTAACTTCCTGACCTCATGCGGGCGCTCTAAGTTAAACCTAACACTTGAATTATGTCTTTCGACGTATCTTACTACTATATTATACTATTTCTATTCATTATAATTAAAACTAAGAAAACATTTTGTACAAAAAAAACTTAGTAACAGGGCTGTTCTTTTTATTTTATTATAAAACTTAAAACTAAAATCCTACAAACTACCTACAAATAAATTTTAATCTACTTAACCTACTTACATACATCTAATACATACATATATACATATATATATATACATAATATATATATACTTAATATATATACAGATGTACATACATATACACATACATATATGTTGTTGTTTTTTTTTTTGGATTTTTTATTTTTATTAATTTTTTTTATATATATTTTTTTTTCTTAAATCTAACTTACTCCTACTTAAAACTATGTAAGCCGGCCAACGCTAAAACAAAAATTAGGCGACCAACTTTGCTTCACATGAAGCTATCAAGTATTGGAGGAATTCGACGACGAAGCATCCTCTCCTTCAAAAAGCCACCAAAATTGTTGGTGCTGCTGAGCAACATCCCTCATGAACCGGAGACGCTCCGCACTGCCGTGTGCGACGTCTCTGTCGTAGTTGAGTCGCCTGTCCGCAGCTGTTCGAGCGACGTGGAAGATTAGCGGCACTGCCAAACTGTCCTGGATCAGACCTTTACTATCTAGGTAGAGGAACGCTTCTGGAGGAATAAAGCCGTCAAAGCGAACTCTCTCGTGATACATATAATTAGGGTAGTAAGCCCCGGAGATCAGGTTGTTCGATGAGGTCATTGCTCTTGCAATGTGCCTTCGAGTCAACTTAATAACAAAATTGTCCACTCTTATTAGGTTCGCCCTATTGTACAAGACCTCATTACGATAGAATCTTATGTACTCAGATTCTGGCGTTCTGTATAAGCGAAGACAAGTCCTAAGACAAGCCCTCTCAAACACCCGAATCTTTTCCAATAAACTTGCTCTCACGTTGAACCACACCGGACATCCAAATACAAGCATGGGCCTGATAAGGGCCATGTAGCAGATCACCTTCACCCTCGCATCGAGTTGGCTATTATAAAACAGTCTCCTTGTAAGGGCAAAAGCACCTCTGGCTCTGGCCAGAGCAACATCTATATGTTTGTTAAAATACAGATATTGATCTAGCCAGATCCCAAGGTATCTGACTACATTTTGACAAGCAAGTGGCTGTCCATGTTGTCCGACGATAGAGAACTTTCGCCAATTCTTTCTGGTATCCCTAGAGGCCCCAGACAAAGGCGTCCTAAACAGAATGGTTTCCGACTTCTGAAAGTTAATTTTCAACTTCCAGTCGTCACAATATCGCTTAATTTTGTCGAAGTCACTTTGCAAAAGTGTATTAATGACCTCAATCTTTGGACCTGATCTGTACGCGATTAAGTCGTCCGCGTACGCTATGGCATGGTGAAGTGAACCTATCAGATCACTTGTGTAAATGTTGAATAGGATCGGCGAATTTACCGCACCTTGTTGCAGACCGTTTTTAATGTTAAATGTTCCAGCAGAAGTCACATCGCCATTCTTCACGATGAACTGTCTACTGGAGAGCATATCAAAGAGAATATACAGCAGTGGTTTACTAATGCCCAACCTGTCCAGCTTGAAGAAGAGTCCCTCTAACCATACGGTATCGAAGGCCTTTTCCAAGTCAATTAGGCAGGCACCAGTGCACTGTTTTTTGCTTTTGTTCCATTGGATATCAGAAACCAGTTTAGACGCAGCATGAATGATATCATGCCCCGCCTTGAAACCGAATTGATTATCCGGAACGATATGTTTGTCCTCAACCCACTTAATCAGGACTCTATTGATCACCTTCTCGAAAACCTTACTGATGTTTGGAAGGAGACTGATCGAGCGGAGATTCGCCGGATTGGAAGTATCTTTATCCCTTTTGGGAATGGGATGTACCACCGCAGTTTTCCAATGCGCTGGATAATGTGCATTATTCATTGCATTATTAAACAGGGTGGTATAAATGTCCACCGCTTCTAGTGGGAGATGTCGAAACACAATGTTCGGTATTTCATCTGTTCCCACTGATTTCTTACTTCTAAGTGATTCGAAAATCGTTTGGAGCTCTTCCTTCGAAATGAACGGTGGTAATACCCTTTCGTTGGTGATGACATTATTTGCCACATTCTCGTCACTGAACTGGGTGAAACCTGAGCTCTCGAATCGCCAATTCGCAATTTCATTTCGAAGGCAAACATTGTGCTCAAGGACTCGACTCTCCAGGTCGTGGTTCGGGCCAATGATGTCATTCGCCTTGTACACTTCCTGGAAAGTCGCTCCTATAGCCTCTACCTTCTCCTGCGGATCCTCGACCACAAAGAAGTTATCATCATCAACTGCCTCATTTGGATCGATACCTGCTGCTACAAGTATTTGTTCGTTGTTCGTCGTTCTGGCGATTTTGAGACATGGAAGGTCGTTTTGATTATTTCTCCGAAATATTTTATTTATTTTCGGGAACATATTCGGGTTGCTGGTGTTTACAGCCCGAATTTTATTGTTCCAATACAAATTTACAGAATTTCTGTAATTTTCTTTTATTAATGTCTTTAGGTTTTTAATCGACGACTTCAATGTCACGATCTCCGGGTTATGTCTGTCAGTAAACTGTCTGTACAAGGTTTTTAATCTCGACAGCAGTCTACTTTTATGTCGGTGCAATGCGTCAATAGTTGCGTTGCGGAATAAGTCTTCGTTGTTAGTGTATTGATACCGAGGTATAGTTTTGTCCATTGTTCGTTTGATTGTCTCGTCCATTAGTCTTAGATATTTGTCAATTTCCTCGTTTGACAGATTTCTGTTGGGCGGTGGGTAGAGCGAATTCAAGGAGAGTGCTCTAGTCAGTATTCTGGTGAAGTGTGTCCAACGCACCCTACTATAATTGTAGGAATGCCTTTGGACAAACTCATCCAATTCCGCAATTTCGTTGGGAACAGTTATTTCGGTGCTGAGACCGCAATGGCCACTGTCATACACGAAAGTGCGTAGACAGTTTGTAGTTTGTTGGTTAGTGCACGTCAGTTGTATTCGTGAATCGAACAGCAGGAGATCCAGATAGGACCCGTGTCTAGGAAACGACTGACTATCCGTGGCTTTGAGGTCGAGTCGATACATCACACTGTGCTGACCCCACCAATTGAATAGTAGGTTCCCTCTAGTATTTGGTGTATTATTTCCCCAATCACTATGTTTGGCGTTGAAATCTCCGCCGATAATAAAGTAATTCTCCTCCAATTCCAGCCTCAGGAATCGAAACAGTGTCTCGAGCTCTGAGATGAATAAGGTGGATTGAGTAGCCTTAGATGCATAAACAGACACCATGTATAACCGCTTTCCACTACGGAGAGGGATGTACATGATGCATGCTTCCAGCACCTGAAACCTACGTACTACACGACTGTATACTCTTTTGAAACGCAGTCCCTTTCTTACAAAGATCGCAACACCACCTCCTTGAATAGAATTGGGTCGGTTTCTTCGTAATATTTCATATCTTCTGTGTCTCATCTTGTGCCTTTTGGTAAGCTTAGTTTCGCTAACCAAAAGCACATCAGGAGCTTGGTCTTTAAGCAACTTAAACAGTGCGGCTCTTCGTTCGAACCTAATCAGTGAATTAACATTCACTGCAAGGACCTTCAGGGTTTGCTCCGCCATGTACGTACCCATTACGACTGGAGGTGCGTTAGGCCCGGCAGCAGCGCGTATATTTGATCTACCCGCTTAGCCTGTTCCTGTATTTGACGCTGAAGCTGTGCCATCTGCCCCTGAATAGAGAGCAAGATAGCCAGCATGTCAGGTACAGGTTCAGGTGCTCTAGGCGCTGGGGCCTGAGAAGCAACCTTTGCTTGTTGTACCGTCGTTCCCCTACCTGCCGCCATTTGGGCGTAGGTAACTTGGGGAGTAACGGGTGGTGTTTGTGCCTGCACGAGTGGACGTTTAACTTCCACTTTCTGCTGCCGAGCCAGATTTACTCTTTTGATGTATTGGAATTTGGGACAACCCCGATAATTTGCGGTGTGTCCCGTGTTCCTACATAAAGCACAAGAGAGTTGGCTTTTTTCCGACGCTCCGTCCTTACCTAGAGCGCATTCCTCTGATTTGTGGTTCTTTCCACACTTCACGCATCGAGGCTGCATTTCGCAATTCGACGCGGCGTGCCCGAACCTTTGGCAGCGAACACATTGTAAAATGTTTTCGCTCCTCTTTAATTTTTCCCAGTGTACAACCTGGTAGTCTAGGATTTTGATACTCCTTAGACCATCCAGTTTGCTGTTGGGACTTAGCTGGACCAGGAAAAACGGCAATTTCCGATTCTCCCTTTTGGCTCTAGCCGTGACAAATGGCTTGACCCCCACGAATTTGAGCCCTTCGCACTCCTTCTCTTTCAGCAGTGCAAGGAGCTGCTCCGGATCAGTCGACGGTTCTAACCCCCTCAGCAGCATTGTTTGCAGCTTCTCCCCCTTCGGGGTGTAGGAGAAGAACTCCGTCGTCGAATCCTTCAGTAAATTTTTTATTTTATGATAGCGCTCCACTGTGTTACAGTGGATCGCATGCCTATCTAATGATAATCTTTTTATAAAAAAGTTGTTGCCTATGGCCGACTTACACAGTTCAATTGTCTCTTTGAGTTCCATTTTATATGTGTTTATAGGTGGAACCCTTATTGTAGATGTATTTTGTTGTTGTTCTTGTTGTTTGTGTAATATCCGCTGATTTGTTTTTTGAGCCTGTGTATGTTTAGGCTGCTGTTTTGGTTTTTGTTGTTGCTCTTGTGTCATTATTTCTTTTTCTGCTAGTTGTTGTGGATGTTGAGAATTGTGAAGTTCTCCTAGCTGTTCCTTCTCCCTCCTTGCTACTTGTTTAGCTTTAATAGCTAACACTCTTTGCTGGAGAAACTTTATGTTATTTTGTATTGCCTCTACCTCCTCCTCTTCGTCATTTGACTCAGAGGCCGCCATAGATGCAAACATATTATCATCTTCACATTGTCCTTCTCCATCATCGGACACATATGGGAAAAGACCTTTGAGTGTCTTTTGCCTCGTTTGCTGCTGTGCTGCTGCCCTTGTTACTATTGTTGGCGCTCCTTCCCTCACTCCACCAGGCAGCTTCTCTGTGGATGCTGACAGGGAAGGGCGCTTCATTAGGTCCGGAGTAGTCTTCAGCTTCCTCCTCCTTTTCATTTTTGGCTGTGGTTGGCTTGAAGCACTTGAAGCATCGCCTGATTTTTCAGCTGGTCCCGCTATAGGCCTAGCGGACCGCTCTCCGGAATGCATCGCGTGATGTTTTTTGCTCACTTTTTATTGTTTAAAATAAAAGAAACGAGGGAAAAGAAAAAAAAAAAAAAAGATTTGAAAACAGTTCTGAGTCAGATGTACTTATATTTCAAAGTTCACTTGTTCCATTGCCCTTAGTTTGTGGTTCAAAAATCATCTGACAAAACCCAACTCCACCTTCTCTTCGATTTTGCCGGCCTATAACAATAAACTTTATTAAAGAAAGCACAGATTCACTAAAAGCGAAATCAGCCATATTCAGGCAAAAATCAATTCACTCTGTAAGACTGTAATAAGTTCCAACCTAGAAGTGAAACATATGTATATTGCTTTTTACTATGGTTGATGGGAAATTATGTAACGCAGTTCCTGAAACTACATCAACATAGAAATTCTATGTTTGCGGATCCACTTCAAAAGACTTTAACAAAATAAATACAGCAAATAACCAAATTAATGAAATCTCCATTCAGATTGATTTGTCAATCCTGCATGCGCGGATCAGACTTTTTGAGAGTCTTCTGCATATTGCTTATAAGCTTCCAATAAAAAAATGGCAACTTAGATCGGAAGAAGACAAAGAAATGTGCAAAGTTAGAAAAATTCTAATTCAACGAGAATTTAGAAACAAGCTTGGCCTCATTCTGGATCTACCTCGAGCTGGTTTCGGGAATACAAATGACGGAAACACAAGTCGAAGATTCTTTAATAACACTGAAATTGCCACCGAAATTACAGGAATTGATTTCAATTTGGTTTTCCGATTTAAAATCGTTTTGGAGGCAATTTCTAGTAGTTACAAAATTGATTCTGGTAAATTTGGATCATACGCAATAGACACATCAAGACTATATGTAGAGTTACACCCATGGCATCTTATGACTCCAAGATTGCATAGGGTCTACAACCATAGAAAATGCTCTTCTTCCAATTGACCAGTTGTCGGAAGAAGCACCAGAAGTCAGGAACAAACACTTTAAATTAGTTTTCAATTGAAGAAAATGAAATTGGGTTAAACGAAAATAATGATAATTTAAACTATCGGATTATTCTCAAGAAGAGGTTGTAACCGAGATGTCCTCAATAGATTGCTAATGAGCTCTGATCCTCTCATCACTTCCCCTAGAAAGTCACAATCGAAAACAAGAATGCCATTTTCGAAAGAGACTTTAGAAATACTTCTTCCAGAGGATTCAAACAAATCAAATTAAAGTTTCATGGGAAGAATGTAGCGATTAATTTTAACACGATTAAAAAAAAAAACATTTCAAATAGCCAAAGCATCAATATCTACTGTGTCCGCCCAATTTTTCTTTTCAATAAAACATTCCTAAATATATAGAAAGTAATTTAATTGAATAAATATTAGTTTTAAACAAAAATAATGACAAAGATAACAACAAATAATTTTGGCCAGGTTTTTGATGCAAATACTCCAATGTGCGTTGTTCAAGCGTAAAGGAATTCTGCGGAGGTATGATACTGATGACACACATATGAAACATAACGTAAGAAACTTGTATTTGGACCATCCGTTATAAGAACTTATTTTTATTTTTTTTATTTTGTATTTTTAGTTTTATGTTAATTTAAAATAATCTGCATATAAAAAGTTAAATAATTCGATACAACTTTTACTTATTGATTATTAATTTTTTAAGAAAAACAAAAACTTTTAATGTTCTTCAGAGGAGAACCTCTGGCAACTTCTTTTAAAGCAGCAATGGAATCAATCAATCCGGCTGGTTCGATGTGATGACGTTTTACGTACAACTATCCACGTGCAGTATATGGATACTGACGTCAGTTGTTTAAATTTTTTTTAATTGCTGCGCATTATGCAGCAAGAGCTTGTTTTGATGTGACAAAGTTTCCTGTATGAATTGTATATAAATCAGTGCAACAGAAGTAAAACCAGCATCACGCAAACATATTCGTACATAATTGACGGTTGGTTTTTCTTCAGTAGGACGAGATTGATGTTAGAACAAAGTTTCTTCTGTAAGCTGAGCTGAACTTACGAGTAACCATGATATATATTTTGGTTTTGAATTTGTTTTTGGGAGAGCGCGAAAGATGTTCAGGAGTATTGGTGGTTTAATGTCAATTGCGTGACAAATTGGGTTGAAAATAGATTTAAGATTTTCTTCTGGTGAGTGAACGCAAACAACGTGTCGGTTTTCTTATGACTGCAGTGTGTGTCTAAATTGCTGAAGGTCGTTTGTGGCAATGTCGATTTGGTTTTTTAACGCTGTGAAAGTAGTCTGCTCTTGCTAGTCACGTCTGAGTTAATGTGTGTGACTTGTATTTTTATTTCAAAAGGTTCCAGTTGTCGAAAGTTCGGTATCAACAATTGTCTTTGACAGCGAGGTTTCAATTTTATGGACTTTATTGTCGAGTTCAGTTATGTTCTTTTTATTTCACTGACTATAGTTGAGCATCAATTTTTTGTTTTGTATTGGCTTCGCTCTCAGCCATTTTGAATGGAAGCAAAGATATGGTTAACTTTGTTTACTTAATTTTTCGTCCTCTTCCCAATTTTTGTTGTTGTCCTTAGTGTTTTTTGTTTCTATTTTACGGACTGGTGTTTTAGGAAGTATCCCTTTGGTTTGAACGAGTAATGGTGTGTTTGAGTGGGGGTGTTGTTTATTTCAGCATTTAAGAGTGAACACGATTTATTTTGTGAACTTTAGGGGCAGAAAAAGGGATCAAAAAATTGCCAGATGAAAGGAAACGTCTACTTCTTAGCTTCAATTACCGACATGCCGACATTACATATGAACAATTCAAGAAAAAAAAAATTCAAGTTTTGCACCTATCATATCCCCCAAAAAAAAATATTAACATATGCTTGATCTTGTGTGTAAAGACAGAATTTTAAAGATAGAATAGTTCAAACAGAACGTTCTGAAGACTTTGAAAATGAAGCAGAATACTACCCCAGCAAGCACGGTACGCCAAAAAAATAGAAAGCTATGTAGGGGATGAGCGCTTGAAAAAATATGTTATCACAAAAGCGTATGACACTTGAGTAAAACAAATTGCCTTTTTGGTGACGGTTTTAACGTGAAACAAACCTTCTGTTGTTGAAGGTAAATCTCACCAAAATGTGGAACGCTCTTCTACTGTAATGCTGGTCGTTTTGATGGTGCTTTGGAACTACATGCCCATATGTCGGTCGTGTGGTGAAACAAGCTTTCGCATAAATACCTCACCGTGTCTTTAACCAGACTAAAAGGACGGTCTGTCTCGGCACCACGGAGGCCTTCTAGCACAACGCAGTCTGCTCTTGTTGCGCTCATGAATTTCCCCTCTTCTCTTTCCTTTTTTTGAAAGAAGTGGTCTGCTTTCTGATGTAAAGGTAATGAGCTATATTGTCAAGAATCGGCAGACGGGGCGAAGTATCTGCGTCTGTAATAAAAGGCATGCTGCAGTTAAGGCTCCTGAGACTTAGTATTTTTCCAAAAATAATGGCTCAACGAAGTGCTGAGTTTTGGTTTCAACCCCAGGTCATAATAAATCCGATGATTTTGCTAAGCAAGACTCAAAGAAGGGTTGCCCAGAACCCATCTGATATAGGATTGTCTGGTTCCCCGATTAGGGTTTCCATTGGTAACTGAGACTCATCTTCATTACAAATCTGATTTGGTTTTTGTATGCCAAGCATGTTTTCCGAATTTGATATTTTAAAAGACGTATTAGAGTTACAACTCCGGTTTACAATAACTTTACATAAAAATATCAGTGCTTTAACTTGAACTCATCGGTTATTTTCTCAGCTTTTATATTCAATATAGAGTATTACGTAAACCACACTTCTGCATTTTAATTAATTTTGATATCACGATTATAAAGAAACGTGAAGACGAAAGAAGTAAGCCCCTTATAATGGTACCTCCCATAAAGTTGATCTTAAAATTGTTGTAAAATTAAGTACTTATTGTGAGCAATGTTGATGTATCGGATGTTGGAAATGACTAATATTTACATCACAGTGGTACGTCGTATTTATACACTCAGCTTCCACTGCATAGGTACAGCCTGGTGGTAACTGTTTGCCTACAATGTTGGGAAAAGGAATTAGAGAAACTAATTCAAAAAGCACCATTATTTTTTCCCTGGCCCTCTTGCATATTATCCCATTTGGAAAAATCCAGTATTTTTTTGCGTCAAAGTAGTCAATGGAATGAAATAAAACAATTTTGTTTTTAAAAGATCATTTTATTTGTTGAC
The DNA here is from genome assembly GCA_963966105.1 of Volucella zonaria. Taxonomy (NCBI): domain Eukaryota; kingdom Metazoa; phylum Arthropoda; class Insecta; order Diptera; family Syrphidae; genus Volucella; species Volucella zonaria. The sequence continues at coordinate 13,231,898 of OZ014534.1, forward strand.
TCTAGTAGTGAGTACTACCACGTTTGTTCATAATCACTTCAAATATTAGGTCCGGCATTGAATCGTAAAGTGCATTTAAGAAATTTAACGAAATTTCTCTCCATGCTAATTTAATAGTTGCAATGAGTAATCCTCTGTCTTCAAGTTGATGTACAGATTCGTACACTTTTCGGACTAACCCTCCCATACGTCTTTCATAAGACTTAGGTCTGGTTAGTACGGTGGTTAGTGAAGCAATCCCACATTTTGTTCCCTTATCCAATGCACGTTATCCTCTTGGAAAATCCAATTAATGAGTCCAAAAATATTACAATATCTCGAAAAATTTCTTTCCAATAATTCTTTATAAGCTGCTGCAGTTATTTTTATTGTTTGGAATGTCAACGATTCTATAATAGCTTACCGCTCCCCATACCATGACACCACCTTCTCGGCTATGATTCCGGGCTAAAAGGCGCTGGTCCGTTCTCATCTCGTGAAAGTTATAGTTAAACCCATCAGGTCCATCAAAATTGAACTTTTTTCATCTGAGAGATTAAGGGCGGCTTCTTTTGAAGTTTCTGACGTTTTACATAATTGGCACAATTAATTACTCTTCTAATTGTCGAAACATTAGCATTAACACCTGATCTTTGCTTTATTTTCGCAGCTGAGTCAGACGAATTATTGTAGAAGCACATTGCAAAATTGCTCTTCTATCGTCCGCTGTTATGGCCGTTTTTTTTAGCCCCTTTCATGTTTTTCCCGTACGCGTCTTTGCTTCTCAAGTAAGAATAGACCACATTAAAACTTCGATCAATTTCTTAGCACGTCCGGTTAGTTTTTGCTTCTGTAGTAAGTCAATCAGAGCCTGTTCAATATTGTTAAGGGATTTCGCTTTACCCATGTTTACCCAAATTTAAATTTACACTATTATTTTCACTTAGGCTACTTCAACAATTGCTTAAATGTGTCAATCTTCGGAGAATACACGTAAAGAATGAACATAGTGACCATGTACCTACTCAGTTGAAGCGGAGTGTATATGCACTCGTGAATATATGAAAACGCAATTTAAATTATTGAATTCGGTATTTTTTTGGTGTGCAGTTTGAATTAAAATATTTGTTTTTTTTTTGCTTGTAGCTAGGTGAAAATCGTTGAAAGACATCGCTTGCAAGCTTTGTGATGGTGTAGGACTTGAATCACCCACTAAAAACACCCAGGGAAGGCATGATGTTACCATCCTTCCAGCAATCGCACCTAGTCGTCAGACTAATCAGCAATTTTGTTCTAGTATGTACTCATGTACTTATGTACTGTTCTAAGGAACTAACTTTGGTTTGTTTTTTAATTCATTATCACTTTGTTAGTGTGATTATGTTGTCACATATATGTTATATTTCTTTTCTTTTTATCGAGTTAACTAGTTCAAAAGGTTGCCTTCGAGGACGATACACTGATTGAAACGATTTTTCAATCTTTCGATACCAGTTTTGTAGTACGATTTCGGTTTAGCCTCAAAATAGGCCTCTGTTGCGGCGATTACTTGTTCATCGGTCTTAAATCTCTTTCCGGCGAGCATTCTTTTGAGGTCTGTGAACAGGAAATAGTCGCTCTGGGCCAAATCTGGAGAATACGGTGGGTGGGGAAGCAATTCGTAGCAATTCAATTTTGCCATCGTTTTCATCGATTTGTGACACGGTGCATTGTCTTGATGAAGCAGCACTTCCTTTTTCGTCCTTCAAACGCTTCAAGAACGCAATGCAATAGTCGCTGTTGATAGTCTGCCCCTTTTGGAGATAGTCGATGAAAATTATTCCATGTGCATCCCAAAATACGGATGCCATAAGCTTGCCAGCCGACTGTTGAGTTTTTGGTCGTTTTGGACGAGGTTCGTCGCCTGCTCGCCACTCAGCTGACTGCCGACTTGACTCTGGTGTGAAGTGATGGAGCCAAGTTTCGTTCATTGTCACATACCGACGCAAAAATTCGGCTTTATTGCAGTTGAACAGCTTAAACACTCATCTGAATCATCAACACGCTGTTGATTTTGGTCGACTGTGAGCAAACGCGGCACCCACTTTGAACACAGCTTTCGCATGTTCAAATATTCGTGTATGATATATCCAACACGCTCTTTTCATATCTTCAGAGCCTCAACTATTTCGATCAACTTCACTTTACCGTCATTCGTAATCATTTTGTGGACTTTTTTGATGTTTTCATCTGAAACAGCCTCTTTTGGATGTCTACTGCGTGCATCGTCTTCGGTGCTTGTATGACCACTTTTAAATTTTTCAATCCACTTGCGAATGGTTCGCTCGGCTGGTACAGAGTCCGGGTAACACTTATTAGGCCATTTCTTTGCATCGACTGCATTTTTTTCCATCAAAAAGCAATGGTAAATCAACACACGAAATTGCTTTGAATCCATTTTTTTCACAATAACAAAAGTTGCTTCACTCACAACGGTATATCTCGGGAACTAATCGTCCGACAGCTGTCAATTTTATACACGTATCTTTTGAAGGTTGGTACTAATGGTATGGGTTTAATTCAAGTGGTGCCCTCTCTTAGAAACGGCACGGACTTTTCAGCCCATGTGTTACTCTACGTAATCTTCTAACTAAATTGTTATTATTAAGTCTAAATTAGCATAGTTGTGAAGCCTAACTTCATGTCTTCTTGAGATTTTCCGAACCTCGTCCTTTACCATTTCAGTTTTTAGATCCCTATGTAGATCAGCGTTACGTATGTACCATGGCGCATTAACAATATTGCGTAATACTTTATTTTGAAAGCATTGTATGCTTTGAAGATTTGTCTTACTTGTGCGCCCCCATAACTGGAGGCCATATGTCCAAATTGGTTTTAATATTTGCTTGTAGAGAAGCAGTTTATTATAAATTGAGAGGCATGAATACCACCCTATGAGCCAATACATTTTATTATATTGTATATTTAGTTCATCACGTTTGTTCTTGACATGAGTTTTCCAGCGCATCTTTGCGTCCAACGTCAAGCCTAAGTATTTAGCTGAGCTCGAATGCAGAACTACTTTATTATTTATGTACTCAGGTATGTGTTGTACGTTTTTATTTGTAAAGTTAACCTGAACCGATCTCAGTTCATTTAATTTTATTTGCCATTTTTTGGTCCAATTAGATATGGCATTTACTGTCCTTTGCAGTTTTTCTGTAACTTCCTGTACGGTTTTTCCTACTGCAAGTACAGCAGTATCGTCTGCAAAAGTGGCAACAGTAGTTTCGTCATTTTGTTGTAGGTCGTTCGTGTATAGGAGAAACAGTAGGGCTCCCAACACACTACATTGCGGTACTCCAGCTTTGATGTGTTTCAATCCGGAGTACTTATATTCTTGCTTAATTCTAAATAATCGTTTCATTATATACGACTCTAGTATTTCATAGTACTGTTTTGGAAGATGTTTTTGTATCAAAAGCCTGTGTTACTTCAAGGAAGATGGTAGAGCATATTTGTTTTTCTTCTAAAGCATTTTCTATTATATCAGTTATTCTGTGGATCTGATCTGTAGTTGAATATTTATTTCTGAATATAAACTGATGGTTCGGGATCAGTGTCTGTTCTTCTAGAATCGGATGGAGTCGTTTTAGAAGGATTTTTTCGAATAGCTTAGACAGGATTGGCAGCAATGTTATCGGCCGATATGACGCTACTTTTCCGGCTTAAGTACCATAATAACTTCCGCGACCCTCCACATACGTGGAACATACCTTAGTCTGAACGCTGCATTTGTTATTTGTGCTATTTTTTTCTCACCTTTCTAGGCAATTTTTTCAGAATTTCACCCGTTATTAGATCAAATCCCGGGGCTTTTTTTGGGTTGATCTTTTCTTTTGTTTCTTTGGCTATTTCAGTAGAGGTTACTGCTGGAATAGATCTCTCGTCTTCGCACATTTGTTCCGTTTGTTGCGAATTATCATTATCGTCGTATGGCTTAAAGACATTTTCAAGATGTTCCGCAAATAGATCCGCCTTTTGTTTGTTTCTTTTAGTCCAGTTACCACTGCTGTTTTGCACTGGCGGAATGTATGCCGTTGGTCTTTTCATTTTTTTTGTAGCCTTCCACAGTGGGTATTCTGTACTAGCCTCGTTTGTCAGATTTGTAAGGTATCTCTCCACCGATGCATTTTTAAATTCTGCTATCCTTTTTCTGAGCTTATTGTCTAAGCTATTAAGTCTACTTTTATCACTTGGAGCTCTTGACAGTTGCCATCGTTTACGAGCTCGTCTCTTTTCAGATATAATGTCGCAAACCTCTTTGGGATACACGTTTCTTTTTACTTTGCTATTTAATTCAGGTGTTGCAGCCCATGCCGACTTTTCTATGTGTAGCTAGGGTGAAGGACAATACTTCACTTTCTAATTGCTCTGTTGTATTAATTGTTGTGGATAGTTCGATGCGTTCATCTATTAAATATCTGAAATATATCCAGTCAGTTAGTTTGTTTACTAGACGTGGGTTGTGTTCCTTCATAATAATTTTATTACCAAGTGTAAGCACAGATGAGTGATTTGAGACAAGATCTGGGCCTTCCTTAACTTGGGTAGTATTTGAGGAGATATTCTTAGTTCAGAAGAAGTCGACAACATCCGGGATTTTGTTCTTATCCCTGTGGGCCAGTAAGTAGGATTTCTCGTTGAATGGTAGTTAACATTGGTTTTTTTAAAGGCTTCAAGAAGTTCTCTTCCTCTTGTATTTGTTAATCTTGATCCCCAAGATTTGTTCTTAGCATTTAAATCTCAGCCTGTAGCTAGGAGCACAATATGCCGATGCTACCGTTATCTGGCCGCTGCTTGTTTTTATGTTTACGGATTTGGCGATTCTCGAGGCCATTTGCATAAGATTTGTATGTTTATAGCCATTATGTTCTTTTAGGTAAAGTTCTTTTATTACTGTTTTGTTTTTCAAGGAAAGATATTCTTTCCAGAATTTTCTTATTATTCTTTTCCATATCTTCTATTCTGCTAAGAATTCTTTGCATGATATCCTCCATAACATTGCTGGGAGGATTGGGGTTTCCGACTGGTTTTACAACGTTTTTCGAAGCAACTTGTGCATATGTTTTCTTTGGACCAGTTAGGAGGCTTAAGTTTTCATTTTCGCTTAAGGGTAGATTACCTTTAGGTCTACCCTCTCAAGTCTTTTTTATTTCGATTTTCTTCGTTTTTGGTTGCGCCTTTTTGAACAGACTTTTACATTTTCTTTGGCTTGTTGTCTTTTACCTACTGTAGCTCTTTTGCTATTACACACCCTCTGTAGTTAGATGGGTGTCTTTCGTTACAATTGGCGCATTTAGGGACTGCATTTTTTTCCCTTGTGCAGTCTTTTGTATGGTAGTCTCCTGCACATTTAACGCATTTCGGGTTTGAGCTGCAGTATTTTTGAGTGTAACCATGCTATTGACAGTTCTTACATTGAGGAACTAGCTTTGATTTCCCCAAAGGATGAATTTGTACTTTTATTGCTAGGATATCTATTTATGAAATATTTTCTTGATGTCTTCATCTTGCTCAAAAGTAAGCATGAACATTGGGAGCGGTGCTTTACTCTTGTACTTAAGCATGTTAACAACTTCAAGTATTTTGAAGTTTTTCTTCTTTAGGTCATTCGCAATGCATACAGGTGTGCATAAGTAGTGTAATTTCTTTGCAGCAACCTTTATTGGTCTTGTATTGAATTCAATTCTTAAAACTCATGAGCATATCGCAAAAAGCCATTAGAACTTTTAGAAATGTTCGATATTACATCTAAAATATCATAAACTCCGGAATATAGTCAGCAAAAATTCACATTCAGTACTGATGAATTCATCGAACAGACAACGATTGGATTCCTTATCACAAACATCCTATACTATTCACTATAGCACTCTTCCAATCCGGAGAGTCTCCGGTCGATCAGTCTTCTTCCAAACATCACTTTCACTTGGAGATAAAATTAAGTGATATTGCGGAAACCATTCTGTTTAGGTCGTCTTTGTCTGGGACCTCTATGGACATTAGAAAGAATTGGCGAAAATTTTCTTCCATACACGGCAGCTACTTGCTTGTCGGAAGGCAGTCAGGGATCTGACTAGATAAATACATATCTGTGTTTTAGCAAACATGTAGACGTTGCTCTAATTTCGTCATTAAGTTGACTAGAAGGCACATTGCAAGGACAATGGCCTCATCGAATAAGTTGATCTCTGGCGCTTACTTCCCCAATTAAATAGAATATGTATGTATTACGACAGAGTGCACTTTATGGAGTACCGTGTCGACCACCGACGAGTGCACACGTCATTTCTCCTTTACTGCACACCAAAAAAAACAAACCGCAGCGCGCGTGTGCAAAAAAAACTAAAACATAGTGCAGTGCAATTAAAAAAAAAACTAAAATATCACACAGTGCGGGTATCCTACCTCTCCCGCTTCTGGTCCTAGTACTGTTGCTTGCACTCGGTCACTGCCGTTACTGTATTTATCATACGGTACGGGCAGTGACTGAGTGTATGTAACAACTGGTTGTGTGTGAAAATTTTGTTGGTGCACTGTTTCATATTGTTGTAAGTGCATCACACCTACAGCGATTTAATTCGGTAAACCATCGTCAGAATTTTCACTTCGCAGTCTTGCTTAGCATCGTCGGTGTTTGTGTTTACTGTGTTTGTTTGTAATTATGACTAGGGAATTCAGGGCGGACGTAGCCAATATACGCGGGCTAAAAAGTAATCACTTTTCTGCGTACGTCCACATCTTAAGTACCGACCAGCTGTTTTGGGACTTAGTGAAACACAGGTAGATCCCCGCCCACACCTCTCCGATCACTCTGATCTGAAGCTACCTGGCTACAAACTAGTGCCACTATTCTTTCCCTATCGCGGTCTCGCCATTCATGTGCGTATTGATGTAGCTTACCAAATTCCACCATAGCGTAGTCCCTGTTCCAATACGGAATTCAATTTCATGTGGTTAAAATTTCATCTCCGTAAGCAAATTATCCACTACTGCTTTATTTACAGAAGCCCCAAACTGGACAGCAATTCGACCTTTAACGAATTCGATGCGCTGTCTAACTCCATTCAAAGAATTGTATCCCTGTATTCTCGTACTGAAATTGTTATTACGGTGATTTCAATATACACTGGATGGCTTCGACATTCCGGACAGACAACACCCGAAGGACGGTGTGTTGAGATCTTCGCCGCAAAAAATAATTTAACCCAGCTTGTAAATGAGCCCATACGAATATCAGACGTTGATAGTCATACCGCCAACACCCTGGACTTGTTTTTAACTTCTCACCCTGACAAGTACTGCGTTGATGGGTTCTCCCCTCTAGGCTCATCGGACCATTGCGTCATATCAGCCAAATTCTCGTACACCCACCACACAGTGGTGCTTCTTTAGGAATTTTAACTGGTCGTTATGTTTCCTCGATAACAAAGTGGATGCCGCTGCTGACATGGTCACAGAAACTATTCTCTTTGGAACGAGATGCTTTATCCCTCATCGGATGAAGACTATCAAACCAAAAGAAGAGGCATGGTATAATTCGAGCTGTAAAGAGGCTGTCAGGGTTAGAGATATGTTTTTTCGGTCCTACAAGACCAACCCGACAGAGGAAAACCGAAAAAAGTTTTAACGAGCCAGAAATGACTGCAACGTCTTTCTCAAGCGTGTGAAATTCCAATACGACCACAAACTGAGGCGAAAAATACTGCAATATCGCAAAGGCAATACAAATTTTGGTCATTCGTCAAAAACATTAGAAATTCTGCTCCATCCTCCATCCCAACGCTCATTTACAATGACATTCCAGCTGTCAGCTCTTTAGAGAAGGCAAATCTGCTTTCTGCACACTTTGTGGCTAGCTCAACACTCCCAGATTGTGCTTTGTTCCCGCCTACACTTGAGTGCGTCGAATCTACAATGGGACGAATCCACTTTAGCACTCATGTAGTAGCAAGAGTACTTAAAGATCTCAACATGCATAAATCCGCTGGTCCAGATGGTATATCTACCCTTCTTCTGAAGAGGTGTTCTTCCACGCTGGCAAAACCACTGCGTAAGCTTTTTCATCAATCCTACTCTTCAGGACTCTTTCCGAGCAGATGGAAAACAGCATTTGTCCATCCCGTCCCTAAAAAAGGCGAATCTTCTTCTCTCTCCTCCTACACACCCATTGTACTTACGTCCATTCACTCCAAGGTCATGGAAACGCTGATAAACCGTCAGCTCATGAAATATCTTGAAACACGAAAACTTCTCAATGACCGACAATATGGTTTTCGTAGCAACAGGTCCACTGGTGATTTGGTGGCATGTCTCACCGAAAAGTGAAACCAAAGCGTACACCAATCTGGCGAAAGGAAGGTAGTTGCACTTGATATTCCTAAGGCTTTTGACAGAGTTTGGCATCAGGCTCTTTTGTCGAAAATGCGTGCTTTTGGGATGGACGACTCTCTTCTTCAATGGACTAGAAATTACCTTTCGGAACGTTAAATTCAAGTTGTCTTGGATGGTTTCAAGTCTGATATTCACATAATAAATGCTGGTGTGACCCAGGGATCCGTTCTGTCTCCGACACTATTTTTAATTTTCATTAATGATCTCATGTCTGCCACTTCTAATCCAATATATTCCTTTGCTGATGACAGTATTCTCTGCTTTTCATATTCGTTCCCGGACTCACGCCCCTGCTCTTCGGCTGTAGAACGGGAACGGCAGCGTATGTTAAGCTCATTAAATTCCGATATTAACAGCATAACCAATTGGGGAACTATCAACCGAGTGGAATTTAATGCTTCCAAAACTCAATGCTGTCTGCTGTCATTAAAGCGAAATTCAAATACCCAGCCATTATCCATGAATGGCACTTGCATCGTCGAAAGCGATAAACTTTCCATTCTCGGTATGTGTGTCAGTGACAACTTACGTTGGAATGACCACATATTTGATGTCGTCAAAAATGCTGCGAAATGTCTAGGTTTCCTCTAGCGATGTAAGAAATATTTTACCCCCTATGATCTGGCCTCAATCTATAAGGCATTCATCCACTCAAAATTGGAGTACAATGCCCACATCTGGTCAGGTGCTCCTAAAACATCTCTGCACCTGCTAGATAGGATTCAAAACCGTGTGATAAAACTCATAGCTGATACTAATATCAGTCAATCAATTCACACCCTCGAACATCGACGTAATGTCTCCTGTCTCACTGTGTTTTATCGCTATTTCCACCACCAGTGCTCCATTGAAATCGCCAATAGCATTCCGCCCATTCAAGCTTTCAACCTAACACCCGTCTTGCTATGAATGCTCATCAGTATGCCCTCAAATCCATTTTCGGACGTACTCTAATATATTAGGATTCTTTCCTAAGCCGTACAACTCGCTTGTGGAATGCCCTGCCGATCTCTGTATTTCCTGGTCGTTATAACTTACAAACATTGTTGAGCGTGCTGATTATAAAAAAAAAAAACGGCTTTATTCCACGTGACTGCGCACAGGTGACTCAACTAGGACAGAGACTTCGCACACGGCAGTTGCGGAGCACCTTCTATTCAGTAGGGTGGTAGGTACATAGTCGCGACATGAGGGATGTTGTTCGTCAGTAGCAACAATTTTGGTGGTTTGCTGAAGGGGAGGAAGCTTATGCGTCGAATTCTTCTAGTACAAGGTAGCTTCATTTGGAAACAAAGTCGGTCGTCAGACTAGTTTCTTAGCCGTGGTCGGCTTACATAACATTAGGTAGAAGTGGGCTAGATGTAGGAAGATAAATTATAAAAATGGGAGGAAAAAAATAAAAATGTGTATACAATAAGAAAGTTACTTAAACTTTTAGTTAAGTTTTGTAATAAAATAAAAAAAAACTCTATCCCATATGTTTTTGCTACTTAAAAATATTTTCTTAGTATAAATTGTAATAAGTATAGGAAAAAGAAAACGTCGAAGACATAGGTAGTTTAACCGTTATGTTTAACTTAGAGTGCCTCCATGGGTCCAGTAAGTGAGAATAAGATAAATTTAAGTTATTTAAGCTAATTTTTAAGCATTTTATTTTTGTATAGCTTGTGAGAGTCAATTCACGAATTAAATAGGAATTCATTTAAAAGAGTACAAAATACACAGAGACTTCTCGATGGACATCCCGAAACCGAGGCCCTGGCATGTGTTTGTTTGTTTATTTTGTTTATTTAGTATTTTTAACTATTAATTTTACAAAGTTTAATAATAATAATAACAATTTTTGATTTATGATTACGTATTAAAGGGAGCTACAAAAATTTATAAAAATATATAATATATAATATAGTATAATAAATAATTAATTTTTTCTTAATAATTTTTGATTTAAGAGTGTTATTAGAAGGAAAATTTATGTTTTCATTTCTCAAGGACTCTCAAGGTCGAATACTGATGGTGGTACTCAAAAGTACCGTTGGGCTGTCGGAACACATTTTTTTGAGAAAATACATTTATACTCTTTTGCTGACGAAGTTGTTATAAATTAAAAAAAAAAAAACAGTTTTATTTGTTAATTATATTTAATTTTTAGGTGTCTTATGAAAGATCCCTAATTGTAGATTTTCAAAGTACATCTTAGGACGAAAAGAAAAATTAAAAGTACCGTTTGTCCTAAGGAGAAAAAAAATTTCAAGTTAACAAATTCAAGTTATTTTTTTATTTGGAACTTTTAATATTGCAAATGTAAGGATCAAAATTCAAGATAAGGATCAAAATTGTTGTGTGTTCATGGGTGCATAAATATGTATTAAAAATGTATTCCATGATACAAGGAAAAACAGTTTTTTTTTTGTCATTGCAACAGAGGTATATATTGCAATGACTGTATTTTGAATAGGGCTTCGATTGGATTTTGTTGATGCTGCATAGTTCGCACCTCCCGCATGACTCAACTAATTTCGGCCATTGAACTTCCACGTTTCCCAGTCGAACATGCTTTGAAACGGACTCTATTTTTGCCCTTCTTTTTTTTAAGCGAAGGCTTAAAACAACATCACTCAGTGATGTCTGTCAACAGCCAAATCCTATTGTGATAAAAGTCCTAAAGTTACACGTCTTTTATACGCGAGAAGTGGTATCTCTTCATGCATTTGGGTGTAGACGGTGAACGAATTAACAAATAATATTTCTATCATTCCCCAGAAAAGGCGATGCCACCACTTCTTTGATCTACGACCCAGGCCATATACAGACCTTAGTTGATCCACATGATTTACTCCTCCAATAAATTCGTTATAGACTTTACAACTGTAGGACAATTAACATCGTGTTGCACTCCTGACTTGCCTCTTCTGGAAACAGTTGATGCCTCGTTGCCATGGTAGTTTGAAGCTAAAAGCACAGTTCTGGTATCTTTCCATTTAAAAAAACTGATCCCATCCTTCGAAGATCGATAGTCAAAATCGCCTCTATTCATTTTTTGATCATCTTTAAGTTCTTCTCAGTCATTGTCTTTTTCAGTCATTGATAAGACAATTCTTTCACCAAGACCATAATTTTCATATTTGGTTTCAAAGGATGAGTAGCCTTTCCCCGATAAATTGAAAATTTCTTGATATAACAATGTTGATCAGCTAAGTACCATAATTTATAGCCCCTTTTAATGGGCGTCATGGGGTTATACTGTTTCATTAAGTTTCTGCCTCTAAAAAGAATCATGGATACACTAACAGAAAGCTGTCTTGTCCCATGGTAGGAAGAGCTGAAATTCTCATTCCAACAGTTAATCATTGGACGAAACTTGAAGAGTCGAAATTGATTATCTCTTGGAATAAGGCTGTTGTCGTCTATATGAAGGTTGCTCAAAATAGCGTCAAATCTATACGGCTCGTGGTTTTGTCCACTAACGGAACTTCCAAATCCTCACTTTCACTCCAAAAGTGTCTCCAGCTGGGTAATTTATGGTATCCCATAAGAAAGTTGATTCCTATAAAAGCCAAGAATTCACCCTTCCTTAAATCCAGCACCTTACTTTTCTGAGTAGCGTAAAGATTATACAATGTTATCGCCCACACTTTCAAGAAAACTTAGCAAAAAATCTGTTGAACTGACACAGCTCTCAAACAAATCCTCAACAGGTCCCTCAGGTAACAAAAATTCAGGAATAACTGATTCATGATCCTTTGCTCTCCAGTGGCGATTTGTTTCTTCTTTGGGAATTTTTTTCTTCGACAAACTGCATTCTGGACGATCTTCCGAAATATTTCCATAATCGATTAACAACTCCCCAAGCTTCGCTTGAAGCAAAGCTTCATTCCTGATTCATTTGGGCGGCATCTCTTATTTTTGAACGTAATGTAAGCTAATCCAATTCATCTTGAGATTCAATATCGGTGTCGTCTTTATTGTCCAAAGGTAAACCCTCAAGCGTCGCCAAAATCTCATCATCAAAATTCGATGACCACAGAGCCCGGCGGTACTTACCAGTCCACTTTAGTTTTTTAACGCAAATATATGAAAAATTCTTATTACTTCAGGTAATTTCGTGTTTTTTCAATAGATAAATATTCCAATCAACTAAAAACCGAAAAAAGTTCAGGAAATTTACAACAGCTATTTATTACTACAAAAACCAAAATCAACTAAAATAGATTTCTTTAAAGTCTAACGTGCTGTCAAAAAATACCATTAAAACTGTTAAAAAGGCCAATCCTAGTAAACGTGCAACTGAAAACATGAAGATAATATGGTACTTAAAAGTACCATTTGTCGCAAGTAACAAAATATTTTCGTCTATAGGTTTTATTTGAACTTTAACATGGTGGTACTTTCAAGTACCGTCGGACGACAAAGGGTTAATTCTCACAATGAATTTTGAAGTTTAACAAAATTCACGATTTGACGTTTAAACCTGGTAAAGTTGTTTTCTGATTTTATTTCATTCGGCAAAGTGTTGAAAAGCCGAAGTCCTTTGGAGAATAAAGTGTTTTGAACAGTAAAACATTCATCAAAATTCATTGTTTAACACTAAGCCACATCAACACATTTAACAAGAAACAGATAGGTTTCATATACATATATTGCACTTTAAAATTGCTCGCATTGCCTTACTCTGAAGGAGTTCAAGCTTGTTAATCATGTCTTAATTGCACAAAAATATGTTTGAGAACGAGTATTCAAAATGTGGCTTAATTATTGAACTGAAAATGTTTATTTAACTTATTGTTGAAAAATTTTTACGGATTCTTCTAAGTAAACTCGTTTTTTTTAGATATTTTCTTCACAATATAATCTATATGTTTACCGAATTTTAATTTGATGTCTATCACTATTCCCATGTACTTAATTTCTGAAATGATTTCAATGCTTTCGTTATCTAGGATAGATGTTTATCGAACTATCACTTATTACATCGTTGTTAACTACCATCATTTTTGTTTTAGAAACATTCAACTTAAGCTGATTTATTTTGAGCCATACGTTAAGATTATCCAAATCTTGTTGCATTTTTAAAATACCTTCGTCTAAATTACTAAAACTTACATAAAATAGACCATCATCTGCAAACAAAGCGTATTCACTATTATTAACTACACTTCCGATGTGATTGATATAGATGTTACAGAGAATTGTCTCTAGAATGGAACCCTGTGTTACACCAATACTAATTAGATTTTCTTCAGATAATAGGTGTGTTCCTGTACTCAAAATAAACAGTACAAAACAGTACAAAACAACGAAAATCTACGAAAGTCTGTTACCGTATACCAAAAATATTGGTTCTATGTCAAACGAGCGCTCTCTCAAGAGAGTAAAAAATTTCCCCACCCTGTCCATTTTAGCACAAGAAATTTCTGTGGGTAGTTTGTTGGTCTTCTGTCAAATCAACTGATGTGTCAAAAAATTGAATTGAAACGCACAGCAACGTTTGGTTTCGTTGTCTGTAGTAAAAAAAACATGTTTAACAACGAAAAATTGGAAGTGGAATGTTCGCCAAAAACGTATCACCGTCTTCAACCAGGTAAGACGATTTGCTTTTTTACCACATACATAAATAACAACAATTTCTTTGTAGATAAGGAATACCGAGATTTAGTCACTCAAGAAGTGATGAAAACACAGGGCAACGACTTTATTCCAAATATGCTAATCAGATCCAGTGAAAGTGATCCGAATATTGAGGTTGAATCTAAAGTAGGAGTTGGTGAAACTTGTAAAGATGTTTGGTTGGGGGCACCAACAAAATTGCTAATTTCGTTGGTGGAAGATCTCCGTCCAAAAGTGGGGAAAACATTTTATTTAAAAAATAAAACCAAAATGTAGCAAAAGGTCAAAAAAAAAAACTGTTTGAAGAGGGTTACACTTTTACTGTAGCCCAAGTTCTGGGGAAATATCGGAGTTTGGAGCGGCGATATAAATCGACCAAAATCCACAACAGAAGAACAGAAGAACAGAAGAACAGAAGAACAGAAAGAAATAGGGAGAGTTGTCCTTACTAAAGGTATGTTTATTGGAAACATTTTATATTAATGTAATGATGTACTTGGTTACAATGAGTTAGATAAAGTCCTGTCAGAAAAACGAGGAATACATCCTGAGTATATCCCAGATAACAAAGCACAGGATGGTTTGACAAGAGAAGCCCTGCTAGCCAACGAAAGTTTCTCTGAACCAAACACATCTTAAATTTCAGGTTTCGCATAAAATGTTTCTTAATTTTCATGAAATTAATGCATATTCTTACAGAAAACTCGAGAGGATCAGCAATTAAACGAACGAGGAAATGCGAAACCGTTCAGGAGAGAATTTTGCGGAGGATCGATGAAATTGGGAAAGAATGTGTTGAATACCACTCTAAAGTGGTTCAATTTTTGGATCACAAAAGGAAATGCGATAATGAACACAACGAACTTTTGAAGGTGATTCTTCAAAAGTTTTGAATTAGTTTAATTTTTTTGTTTCTATGATTGTGCTTAAATGAATTTATATTCTATGTTTTGTTCCTTTTTTGAATAAGTAGTTCGCTAGAATAAAAAAGATATGAAGTTCCAAGAAAATTCTGTTTATTTAAATTTACAAGTTTTGCTGTAACTCTTGACATATGGCATCTCTCACAACATTTCCTCTAGCATATTCCACAAATTGTACGAAGTTCGGGCTGCTGTTTACAAAAGTTTCCTCTATAAAATCTAAATCATCTTCGTTTGCAATAATATGAAGAACGCAACAAGCTCTTATGAAATGGCGTATCTTCTTCACTCCTCTAAGCTTACAATAATACAATTATCGGAATCGTTGTTTGAGTATACCAAATGAATGCTCTATTGCAACAGGACAAGAACTTACTTTTAGATTGAAATTTTTCTGCTCATTAGTTAGATGTCCGTTATCTCGATAAGATGTAACTAGTTGACTAGTCACCTAAAAGATAGTAATCTTAAAATAATATAAAGGTCTTAATATATCAATAATTTTTGATGCAAAATTTAAGTACTTTACCTCCGCACGCTTCGCTTAATTTTCCATAAATTGGGGAATTTTGTAAAACCCAACTATCGTGACACGAACCAGGATATCCGACAAAAATACTTATAAATTTCTTTTTTTCGTTGCAGATTGCCTAAAGGCAAATGCTCATATTTCCCTTTCGATCAATATAATCATCTTTGCACTTCGCTGGGTCTATTTCAATATGGGTTCCATCGATACAACCTGATTTAAATAATAATAAATTACAAATAAGTGTGAAATTTATGTGCGTTTTACTTATTGCTTTGGAAAATCCTTCTTTATTTTGGAAATATGTACTTGTTTCCTGTTTTTGCTCATCATTGGGCCACGTTATAATGCTTGGGCTGAGACTGCTTAAAAACATTATATACCGGTCGATGATACTAGATGGAGTGAAAAGTGACCTCATTGACTGCCAGAATGTGCTGCTACTGCAAAAAAGGTTATGGTGCTTTGAAGTCCGTTTATATTTAAGCAGACATGCCAAATTTCAGTGCGATACTGTCTTTAGTTTTGTTTTGACAACTGATTGTTTTTGACGTGCTTGGCATCATGTTGAGTATGGACAAAAACGATTTTCGTTCTCTCATAAAACATTATTTTTTGAGAAGCAAAACGGCGAAGGAAACAAAAGATAAGTTGAATGAATATTATGGGGCTAATGCTCCGTCAGATTACACCGTCAAATATTGGTTTCGAGAGTTTCGTGGTGGCCGCAACTCCACTACCGATCAAGTCCGCAGCGGCAGGCCCTCCGATTCGGTTACAGAGGACAATGTCAAAAAAATACATGAAAAGGTGTTGGCTGACCGGAAAGTGAAGGTTCGCGAGCTAGCAGATACCACAAGGATTATCCTGCATATGAAAAAGTTATCCTGCCGCTGGGTGCCACGAATGCTCACTCGTGACCAAAAACTCGAACGCGAGAGCACTTCGAAAGAGTATTTGGACTTGCTGATGCGGAATCGGGCTGATTTTTGGCGTCGATTGGTAACTGGATTTGGATCCCTCGGACAATTATCTCTTCCCAAACCTCAAAAGATGGCTCATCAATAAAAAATTCAGCTCACGCGAGGAAATCATCCACGCCATGGAAGAGTATTTTGCAGACCTTCCGGAAAATTACTTTTCGGACGTGATCAAGAAGTTTGAAAATCGCTGGAATAAGTGTATCAAACTAAAAGAGGACTATATTGAACATTATAAAAAAAACATTTAAAAAAAAAAAATTTAATTCCCAAGGAGGTCACTTTTCACTCCATCTAGTACGTGAAACAGATGATAATGAGAGATCAAAACGCTCGGATAAATCTCTGAAGCTACATGCTTCATGCCCAGCGAACCACTGCATCTTTTATCGCGTCGTAGATCAGTAGTTCAAATAGAGAACTTTTAATACGGAAATGTGTTATGAATTCATTTTCAGAGTTGAGTGGAACAATCGTTTCTAAATAATCCCTCACGCACGTTCTTTTTGACTTAGATGAGGACCAACCGCCAACAATAATTTTTCTTCAATGTCCGGTTCATTAATAATTAGTTCCATCACGTCGTCTTCGTCAGATATCATGTCAAAAAATAATCTTTTAGCAGTATTTTTTAAATTTTACATTATTTTCACAACACTCCAGAACTCAAGTGTAATTAAATTCAAACAAATGTATCTGACATTTCAGATTTGACATTTCATATATAACATAATTTACACAATTACAGCTTTAATTGCGTTCCCGTACGTTGTTGAGATTTTGCCTCTCTCTGAGAGATTTTTACCTTCTGGAACATACCTAATAATTTATTCACTTTAGTTCCTTGCGTTCTGCGCGATAGGTACGAAACCATCCAGGATAATGATTTTTCGCGTACTCCATACTTTTCTGGTTTTTCAAATAAAAATTCCCTGTCCACCGTCTCAAATGCCCTTTTCAGATCAAGAAAAACACATATTATTTTGGCTTTCGCTTCGAGTTGTTGTTTCCAATTTGCTATGACCATGTTAAGTGTACCTTCACAAGAGTGCTGTTTTCTAAACTCCGACTGATTTTCAACTATCAGTTTGTGAAAGCCAAAAAATGATTCCAGTTGTAAGTGAACAACTTTTACGAGTAACTTCTCATAAAGAGGATGGGCATTAACTGGTCTGAAATCCTCACACTTAATTGATTTTTTAACTTTTGAAATCGGAGTGACACACTTTCCAAGTGTTGGGGAAAACACCTTCTCGAAACGTTTGGTTGATAATTTTACTCAATGGATATGCTATGATATCAGCCATATCATTTTAAAATGCCAATGTTAAGGTAGTGGGGATCTCGTTTATTTTTTATATTGGAAAACACTTTCTTTATATCAGAGATAGCTTTTTCACGAAATCTAAAAGAGGCAGGGTTTAGATTAGATTTTAGGTTAGATATAATTTATTTCTTATTAATATATATTGTTTAAATACATGTTCAAAATATCAAAAGGACGCTAAATAAATGGAATAAGAAGCATTAAATGACATTCAGTATTTTGTATACAAGACGTATGGAAAATAATTTTGAATACAAATCAAGAGGCTGTTAGAATTACAAAATAAAATAATATTTTGGGTGGGGTGACCCATTACATAAAAACAATTAACAAAGTTCAAAAATTAGATACAAAAAGAAACAAAAATGGACAAAAAGGAATAGAAGCCGAATATTGAACAAATACAAATTAAAACTTTAAGAAATAACATAAGAAAAAATAAATAAATTAAAAAAAGCAAGATTGAATAAATTATATAAAAAATTAAGATTCAAAAAGCAAATAATTTAGAAACAATTTCATTTATACCAGAATGTCAGAAATAATAGATTCCCAATAATAGTAGTTGCACTGAAAAAGCCAATTTTTTACAAGTTTTAGAAATATGCTAGATATTGACATAGCCCTAATGGGATGAGGAAGTTTGTTAAACAAGCGATACGACGAAACAGAATAAAAGTTACGAAGGGCAGTAGTGCGAAATATGGGTACTGATAGCATATTAGACGAGTTTCCACGTAAGTTCTAATTTGAGATTAAGCGAAAATTTCGAATTCCAGATTTCATGAAGAAGGTCTTCAAAACCTTAAAGCAATAAAGGTGACGAACCGTAAGAATTTGTAGATCACAGAACAGTGGAAAACTGGGATGTCTTCCGGGTTTACGGCAAATCTTTCTTATAATGTATTTCTGCAGAATTAACAGAGGGCTAATTTTGTTCTGATGCACACCACCCCAACAAGCCATTCCGTATTGAAGCTTAGATTGAACAATTCCATAATAATTAGTTTTTAAAAGCGTCGTAGAGCAGATATTGCGCAAATAGAAAAAATGCCTAAGAGTGAGACGCAAATAATTTCTTAATATTTCAGCGTGCACCGAAAAGCTCATTTTAGAGTCTATTGTGAGCCCCAGGTACTTAAAATTGTCTACTTTCTCAATTAAAAAACATATTTCACTACAGCTGAAACTACTACAAAAGGTGGGAAAGCCGGACGTACAGTTGCAAATAGAGAGTTTGTATCTATCACATTCAGGTACATGAAAGTACATATTAGCTTCAAGGTTAAAAAAACATAATTTTAGTTTTGGAGCTTATAACCAATTTATGTTTGGCAAACCAATGTCTTAATAGATCGAGATCCCAATTAATGTCGGAGACCAAGTCCAAAGAACTATTCAAGCTATACGCAAAACCTATATCATCAGCGAAAGCAGTAGGTCTACCTTTAAAATTAAGAGCAAATAGCGAATTAATATAAATTAAAAACAAAATACGACCCAGAACAGAGCCTTGTGGTACGCCCAAATTTACGAACGTAATATCGCTCCTAATCTCGTCAATCTTTACTCTCTGCGACCTATTTTCCAGATACGACCTAAACCAATTAAGCATAAAACCACGAAAACCTACTTCTTCCAGTTTCTTCAACAAAAAATTGTGGTTAACCATATCGAAGGCTTTCGTGATGTCAATAAATAAACCCGCTGTACATCTTTTCGCAACAAGGTCACCCACACATGGGTGGCAGTGGCTCAAGTTGTAGTGGACTGGCTTTCAAATCGGAAGGTTCGGTGTTCGAATCCCAGCCTCGCTCGAAAAACTTATTCATTTTTTCAGTTGGCGAAAATCAAGTAAGATGATTAGTTGACTAGAAACTAACATCAAGCTGGCCAACTTCCACTAAGAATTTAGTCTCCCCATTAAATGTTGGATGCCACCCATCCAAATAACCACTGAGCCCAAAATCTTTCTTTCTCTCTCTCTATCCCATTTTCCAAAAAACTTAACAAATGCTGAGGCATTATAAGTGTATTCATACCCACTTGAGTGGTTCTTTCAAAAAAAAAAAAAAAAAAAAAAAAAACTGTAACAGTGTATCTTCAGTCCATTTACCTTTTTCAAATCCAAATTGCAATGGGTTAAAGAACTCAGTTTTATTTAAAAACACTCACTACCCTATTTTTTATAAGTTTTTCAAAGATTTTACTGAAGACTGGAAGAAGTGAGATAGGCCTGTAGTTACATAACTCTGCAGCAGATCCTTTTTTAACATTGCACATTTCAAGGCTTCTGGAAATATCCCAGCAAAAAAACAACGATTAAAGACATCTGCTAATACGTTTACTAAGAAACATGCAATTTTTTTTAAGGATCAGGTTCGAAATGCCATCACCACCACATGAACTCGAATTTTTTAAAATTCCAATAACTTTTAACACCTTAAGAGGAGTTATGGCTTTATATAAAAAGCTGTTTCTTTGAAGTGGTTCAGCACTACTATTACAGGACGAACATAAAGAACAAATGGGTTTTACTGGTTTAGGTTGTAAGCTGAAGGCTATGTTAGTGAAATAGATGTTAAATGTATTAGCAATGACAAGTTTATCGAAAACCTCGCGGCCATTGACACGTATAACAGTAGGTTTTTTTGAAGACGAAGAATTATTTAGAATACTGTTCACTACTTCCTATTTATTTTTCAGATTTCCTTTAGCTGCATTCAAACGATTACGAAAATATGTATCTCGGCAATTAGAAATTGCCTTTTTTATTTCAGCGCACAATTTTTTATATTTACGTCTTAAGCTCATATTACTGGGGTGCCTGTGGCATTTGATCTTAAGCTTGTTTTTGTATTCCACTTTGTTTACTATGAAGCTTGAGATCCAAGGTTTAAGCTTTTTTGCTTCCTTTTTGGTGGGCAAGAAAGAGGAACAACTTAAAATTTACATATTTAGGATATTAATGAGGACAGTAAAAGAGGTGGAAACATCACTATATAAATAAACATCATCCCACGTCTCACACAACCGACTGGTTTTTAGGTTACAGAAGTTAATTTTCTTAACCTGGCCATGTGATGTCAAAAGAGCTAAATAACTCGAAACAGTTTCACAACTATTAAAGATGTCAATGTTAAAGTCCCCAATTATAATTAAATTTTAAGATTTTTCCTTTTCCATTAGTTCGGAGAACTCCTTTATGAACATAACAACATTAAACATATGTTGTCTGTATACACATACAAAAACAAACACTTCGTGGTTAATTTTAAGCGAAACTTTTAAGATATCTGCAGATAAAAAATCGATACGTTGAACACCGAGAATCACATATCACACATCTTTTACAAAGCACCCAACACCACCTGCTGCGTAACTTTCATTCGTATTAGGATGAAAGTGAATCCAGGAATAACATAATCTTTTGTTTCAAACTTGTATATCCAAATCTCAGAAACAACGACAATATTTGGAATGCAACTAAAAGAATCAAGATGAGTAACAAGTTCAGGGAAGTTTTCGTGTCTCGAGACACGTATTTCTGTTATATTGTCTACAAAATATTTGTTAAATTTGTTCACCAAAAGCATATTGTCACTGTAAGTTATGTTACCAAAAATTAGCCCTTGTCTAGGGCTAATGCTTACACCAGAACCATATAATAGCCTCATGTTGTAGAAACCGTGCTGTAACCGGATATTGATGACCAAATTCCAGGCTAGAGAAAAAAAAATCATCAACATACAGGATGAAATTAGTAAGTTTTTTGGACAACTTAGTGCCGTTCATAATTTAACGCTTACGGGTCTCATCGTCATTGTGATATTAGATTTCATTGCAACGGTAGGAACCAACCCAAACCAAATCAAGGCACAGCCTCAGAAAATGAAGGAGCCGAGGGTAATACAAAATACGCCTCATCTGGTGGGTAGCCACAGAGACCACATTAGGCGATTTGTCGGTAGTTTATAAACTGCTTATACCAGCACAATTATGCATTTGTACTGCACATGTTAGTAAATAGTAAACCACAACAGGATGGTTCTTATACCCAGGCACCGACAAAGTTTGAAATCTCGCACTGGTTCCGCAATTAAAGGATTATCCCAAAGAAGGTATTGAAGCAATCAGTAGATCGGAGCAGATTATTTTGAACCACTGCTAGAAACCTGTAAAAACTGTTTGTTTTCGCATGGCGGTCGGTAAGATAAAATAATAATACAATACGAGTAGCATTTTTTTCTTAAAATTCAAACTGTAGCATTTTCAGGAGTAAAGAGACTTGAAAATGGAACAGGTTTATGTTGTTAGAATCGGCCGAGACTTGGACCGGATAACTAGGAATATTATAAAGTAAAAGATGACATTTATACAAATACGATGAATAAAAGATGGACCCGTTAGAATTTCAAATGTCAATACAATTTACTAATGACAGTATAGTCTACACTACCCCTGCGAAAAAATTTGGAATAAATTCAAGAAACCCAAATTAATACTTAGTTCTTCATCGATTTTGTGGCATCATAATACTGTAGCTATGAGTATTTACAGAGGTAAGCTACGATCACTCGTATATATGCACAAATATACATTTTTAGTTTTGTTATCACTATCGGTTTTTGCAGAGAATGCTAGTTGCTTCATTACGGTCAGTTACGATAGAGCTGACGCTCTATTGATTTCTTGAACATAAATAAAAGGAGTTTGGTTTGCTGAATGGTTATATTTTTTATCTACTGCAATGTACTGCAATGCTTTATTGGAACGTAAGGCAAGGATAAGATATCAAATTCACAACATCGACTTCTTAAAATTACCAAGGCTACAACGTCAGTTTCACTATCATAATACGGGCTATTCCAAAATCAACCTCCGAAATGAAAAATATTTTTTAAAAAAATCAAAAACATTAATTCTTTTGCACAAAATGGTTTTATTAACATCTAGATTATTTTTCTACATAGTTTCCGTTTAAATCTATATATTTTTGGTAACGTGGGATGAGCTTTTGTATACCCTCCTTAAAAAATGGCATCGCCAGTGCGTTGAGACATAAGTTCATCATTACTTCAAAAATGTTGAGATGCAACGGATGATTTCAATTTTGGGAAAAGGTGATAATCACTTGGTGCCAAATCAGGACTGTAGGGAGGGTGATCAAAAATATCCCAATTGAACTCCTCCACTAAAATTTTTGTGCGTGCAGCAGTGTGTGGTCGTGCGTTGTCATGCAGAAGCACCACACCTTTGGTAAGCATTCCTCGTCTTTGGTTCTGGATTGCTCTTCTCAACTTACGTAGAGTTTCACAGTAAACCGCTGCATTTATTGTGTTTCCAGGTTCCATAAACTCAGTCAACAATATGCCTTTACTGTCCCAAAAAACTGTGGCCAACATTTTTCGATAGGAAAAAGTTTGTTTGAATTTTTTTTGATTGTTTGGAGAATGAGTGTGCATCCATTGCTTTGACTGTCCCTTGCTTTCTAAGTTTACATACTGGATCCAAGTCTCATCTCCAGTCACAATTTGCTGTAAAAATTCTTCACCTTCCATTTCTAAACGTTTGAGAAATGCTTTTCCTGAACGACCCAACGGGCACAGAACTTGTGGTAACCAAAGTTTTCAGACACGGTTCTGTATAGAGTAGTTCGAGGAATTTCGGAAAATCTTGTCGCAAGATCTGAAATCGTAAAACTCCTGTTTTTTCGAACAAATTGGTCAACTTGGTGAACTACGTCTTGATTCATGGTCAAATTGAGCACTTGGCCTCCTTCATTATGCACATCTGTGCGTCAGTTTTTAAATTCTCTACACCAATCACGTACCGAACCAAAACTCATCACTGTATTGCCGTAACCAGCACATAACCGACGATGAATTTGAGCTGCGCCATTTCCTTCGGCTTGCAAAAAACGAATTACACTTCGTACCTCACAGGCGGCGGGAGATAAAATTGTATTCTCCATGTTAAAACGGCAACTATTGGAATGAAATACTGAACGAAAACGGTCGAAATTTGGCATATTAATAAAGAATAATATACTGGTTGCGACATGCAAAAATATGTCACCGAAGTGCACGTATGTAATGAATTGTAACATATCGGAAGTTGATTTTGGAATAGCCCTCGTATAATGAGGATCAGCGATTCTAGGGACCTATATCCCATTTGGTCCCTACTAATCCCAGGAAAAGAACGCAAGGACTATTCGAAATACCAGAAGTTTTCAATGTCTACAGAAAAAGGGATTGTAATTCATTCCATAATGGACACTCTACCAGAAGAGATTTTGCCAACCTTAAAAAAAAAGCAAAGAAGGATGTTAAAGATGTGACGAAGAAGAAGGTGCCGTCGAGGACATAGCCACTGCCGTTTTGCCGCACTATGTGCATGGTAATATAGAAGTATTTAGGTGTGAAAAGGACATTATGTGATGATGAGGAAAGGCAAGGAGAAGTCATCGTCAACAGCCAGATCACCCAGTATGGCGTAAGTCTCCTCCAACATACTCTTCTATACCTGAAGAAAAAACTGATGTGCTACATAGACAAGAAGAGGTAAAAAACAGCTTGAGGATTTAACCCCAGTACAAATATTTGAGAAAATATTTGATGAAGAAGTGACAATTTTATATGCTAATCAAAACAACAGACACACATCTCAACTTTTGCAACAATGACACACAAGAGAGCTCTTATGAAGAAAATGCGGGAGAGAAGAAACAATGTTTCTTTATCTGGTTCACAACATGGCAGCATTGCTAGCAAAATCAGTGACAACAACATCAGCATCAGCAATAACAGCAGCAAGATCTACGTCAACGATTGTCTCACAAGTTATTCAAGATCATTATTAAATAAGACAAGAGAACTCAGAACTAAAAATGTTTGTAAATTTGTTTGGGTTAGAAATTCTTGTACATATATTTGTAAGGGTAAAAGAAGGAGATAGTGTTATAAAAATAAATTCATTCAAAGCCATTTATAAATTTGAAAATCATTCATCTTAAATTGAAATAATGCCCAATAATATGTTTAATTCAAATTCTCCTTCTTCTACTCCTCTTAATCTAAAATGTTTTTGTGTAAATCATCAAGCCAACAGCTTTTCTTCAGGTTTTTCTATTATCCACCAGAATGTACGTAGTATGAGAAGAAATTTCAATACTTTTTCTCTCACCTTACACCTATGGACCATTTACCAGATCTCATTTTTCTTTCGGAAATTTGGATTTTTGATGAGGAGTTGTCGGATTATGACGTAATTCCCAATTTTACTTTTGTTGCTGCCTGTAACAATTCATATGCTGCATAAGTTTTCTACTCACTTCTTTTTGGAAGAATTTACAGGATTTCTGGAACACATAAAACATAAAAATGTCGTATTACTTGGAGATCTTAACATTTATATACTCTCCGATTCTCAAGATGTCGATCGTTTTTTGTCTGTACTTGCATCGTTTGGCCTTATGTCTGTTGTTAATGAACCTACGCGTCTTAATGCATGTTTAGATCATATTTTTACAAGATTTCATAGAAACACTCAAGTGAGATATGAAGCGCTTGCTTATGATCTAAAGATTACTGATCACAATTTAACGTGTTTACAGCTAAATACCGAAGTCACTCGTATAAAAAAATTAGAAGTTAGGGAACTATCTGAACAATGAATTTTGGGATGAAGTTTATATGTCTTCTGATCCCTCTACAGCATTTGATTTGTTTTTAAAAAAAGCTTCAGTTTTATTTGACTTTATGTTCTCATAAGGAAAATAATATTAATAATAAGTCCAAATGCTTGAAACAGTGGATGTTTATAGCACTTTTAAAGAAAGTAGGGAGGAAGAAACATATCTGCTTAGTACTTAAAAAACACACTAATAATCATAGATTAGCTGTGAGCTTAAATCTGAAATACCTAGCTGCAGAAATAGTTACTACAGTAGAAAATTAGCTTGGAGTGTTGGTAACTCTAAGAAAGAATGGCAAGTGGTTAACGAAATTTTAAATAAGAAAAAATATGGTGCTGATATTGTACTGAAAATTAACAACTCTACAACTTCTGATCCTCTGGAGATTGTTAACCAGTTTAATGATTTTTTTGCAAACGTAGGAACTTCTCATAGTTTATCAAACTATTTCAACTCAACATCGTGCACTAATGATAGTTTAGTGGAAACGAGATTTCAACCTGAATGTTTCTTCTTCATTGAATTTTCTGCACTTGAAATATAAAAAAATCATAGCTTCTTTAAAATTGTCAAACTCAATATCACTAGATAACATCTCTAGCAGAATTTTTCAGATCTGTGATGTTCCCTGTTTTATTTTTAACTGTTGTGTATACAAAGGAAATTTCCCCACTTCCCTAAAGACAGCACTTGTTATACCACTTCATAAGAAAAGTGACACTATGTTATTAAACAATTATCGTCCAATTTCTTTGTTGTCAGTTTTCTCAAAAATTTTTGAAAGAGGAATAAAATCGAGAATGCTTTCTTTTTTGAATAGGACGCAGTTTTTTAGTGAATATCAGTTCGGTTTCAGGCCTCTTTATAGATATTACCAAAGCATATCAAAGGTAAACCATAACTTGCTTTTAACTAAACTTTTCAATGCAAGTTTTAGAGGCTTCAAACACGATTGGTTTACTTCTTATCTTAAGAATCGTCAGCAAATAGTAAAAGTGAAGAGTTTTCTTAGTTCTGTGAAACATTTACATATTGGTGTCCCCCAAGGTTCTGTGTTGGGTCCGATTTTGTTTCTTATTTATATTAGGTCGTTATTTGTGCAACCTTTTAAGGGCAAAATTACATCACTTGCTGAAGATACTGAACTCTCATACTCTAATTATAATTATTTTAATTTATACATATTTACATGGTAATTTCGATTTAGACATACTGCGCAGTTGGTTTAAACAACAGAATTTGGTTATAAGTACTAAGACAAAATTCATGGAATCTAATATTAAGGGTTTAGTATGTGAAGACTTTCCTTTTTATTACCACAGCCTAAAGTTGTCTACGATTTTGTTTCGCTGATCCTGGGGTTGAAACTTTTAATCTGCAGTAATTAGTGTTTTAGAATTGAAAGTGTCAGAAGTTTTCAATATTTAGGCATTATATTGAACAATAAGCTCAATTGGAATGATCACACTGTACACCTAAAACAGTATCTTAATTTCTTGAGCCTCTGTTGTAATAATCAGATTTTAAAAATGGTATACAATGGTTTATACCATTTGCAGTATGGTATCTCTTGCTGTGGTGGTGCATACTTTAACAAGATAGAGCCTGTGCTTACTAAACAAAAGCATGTAATAAGAATTATGGCAAAAGTTAATCGCAGAACATCTAGCTTTCCATTGTTTAAATCTTTAGAAATTCTTCCATTGAGACATTTGTATTGTTAGAAAGTATTGAAAATATTTTTTGAAAAATCGGGATTTCATGATGTCAGATACCATGAATGTTATAGTTAACTCGAGAAACTTTGCAAATACTCCTACACATTTTTCTCGATTTTATTATGTTACTGCTCCACGGTTATTTAATATGTTGGCACAATTCTGCAGGTGTGAGAGAAAGAAAGCTGTATTTTTAAATAATATAAAAAAATGGCTTTTCTCTTTTGATAATAATGCAATAGGTTCACTTTTCGCCTCATTGTTATAAATTTTATACTTTTCATTATATTCTTTTTGTCTATTAGATTCCCCATCAATAATAATAATAAGATTATATAGTTATTGATAGGTACTTTCGCCACTTGCCACTAACTAATTGTACTAACTATTTCTTTGGCAAATCATTCTGCTTTGGTGTTTTATTAATATGGTATCTTTGTATTTATATATGTTTTTCTTTTGTCAAGAAATAAAGTTAATGAAAAAAAGAAAAAAAACTAAGCCCCGTTGACTTTAAAACTGGGTAGCAGCAAGTTCCACGGGATACTGATATGCCTTTGATTTTTATTGTGGAAAAGCCCTTGAAGTTTCTACTGATCCCCTAGGATCAAGAGTTGTCAAAACATTACAACAGAAATTGAATACTAATCCAACTGTTAGGCAACCGATGAAAATTTAAAGGTCCAACGTTGAGACGATAAATAATAATTCGAGAGCTAAACGTTATAATATAATTTATTGAATGTTACCAAACTCGGTTCTGGTCCGATTGCAAGTGAACGAGAGCAAATATAAATTTCCATGAATAGCTTAAAGAATATAGCACAAAAGAAAATCAAAACATAGAATTTACAATAATTGAAATCATAGAAAACTTGTTTTGAGAGATGTACATAGAGCAAATAAGAGAATAACTAGATATTGCATTTTAGTGAATTAAATGATAATGAAGTAATTAACATACATATGCACAATTAAATTATTTCTAAACACCAACAATGCACCAAATATGTTTTGACTTTTTTACAAATTATAACCTCCTGGTGGATCTCAACAATTAAGGATATCGGCCAACTGGAATAATAAGAGAAAACAGAACAAAGAAATGTCCTCCAAAAAGTACTAACGAAATGAAGAAAGAAGATCGCAGCTCGTATGATTATAGATTTGATAAGCAAAATGAAATACTTCTAGTGAGATGGAAAGGCAAATTATGGCACTATTGAACCGTTGGGAGTTGTAAAACGATGGTCTCTTGTACAACGTGAAAAGACTGATGTCAACATACCAAAACTTTTCCAAACTTACAACAAAAATAGAGGCGGAGTGGATGAGTTTGATCAATCTATTTCACATTACAGAATTGCAGTTCATGGAAAAAAGTGGTGGTGGGTTTTGTTTACCTACATGATAGATATGGATATTGCAAATGCTTGGGGTTTGCATGTAATGAGCATGTTTCGGCCCGCTATTGCGGGGTACTACCTACGCCAGAAAACGCAAAATAAGGCTAGGCCTTCATCTTCCTTGGTTCTAGGTTTACCTCAATACGGTGTAGGACACTACCCTCAAAAGCTGGAAAAGCCTCTACGATGTGTAGAATGTCACGACAGAATTCGCTGGCAATGCAAGAAATGTCAAAAAATATTATGTGTGGAAAAACAATGCTTCGAAAATTTTCGCGTGTAATACGCCGCTGTACTCAATCAAGTATTCAAATCAATTCAATTCAATTTATTTACATATCTAATTCGGGATTGTACAAATAAGACTTACAAAATGTCTTTTATAGCACATATTTCAGGATTACATTATATAATGAGAAAAAAATAAACAAAATATTATACTGGAATAAGTAATGTATTAACAATAAGTATAGGTAGGGAAAGAAAGAGGATGAAAGGGGAAAGGAAGAAATAGAGTATGCTTAAGAGTGAGAGATGGAAGAAGTATAGTTGTTGTGATTACCTGAAATGTCTTAAGGCTGCATTTTTAAAAGATGAAGCTCTCATTATTTGTTTTGTTGTTGTAGGAAGGGAGTTCCAAAATCTGATGACGTGGATGAAAAATAGGCGCGAGGAATTTAAGTAATTAAAGGATGGAATAATTATATTTTGTATTCTGGTTGATTAGGCGAATTGGATCTTTTCCATTAAATAACCGGAAAATCTTGTTTGGATGATGTTGTGCATAAACACAACTACTTAGTCCAAGAAACTGTTTTAAGGAGCAACAAAGGACCGAACTATGATGATGGGATACATGATTGTATCGACGCAGCCCGTACACATATATTATCATATCGTTGAAGGCAACAAGCATCTTGTGTTGTGATAGAGAGTCAAGCTCGCAATAAACTACGACAGAGTAATCAATTATGGACATGAATAAAGTTTTAATAAGCCTGAGTTTAGTACCTAATGGGGTGAAGCTAGATGAAAGCCAAAGTTTGCGAAGTCCAACATAGATTCGCCTAACAACAAAGTTGATATGGTCTACGGCGGAGAGTGAGCGATTTAATTTGAACCCGAGATTAGTAACAACCTCCACAAAATTGAGTTGACTATCGTTCAGGAATATTGGCGGTATTTCATCTGAGTTAATTATGTTTTTAGCTATTAGAATGAGCTACGATTTGGTTGGATTTAGACTGAGTCCATTACATAATGACCAGTTATATATTTGAGACAAGTCTTCATTTATTCTGACGATCAGATCCTCAACGAGTCCTGAAGGTCTCGAAAGATATATCTAGGCATCATCAGCATAGAGACGAATTGCAACATTTGAGCATACTTTAGACAGGTCATTAATAAAAAGAAAAAACAAAATTGGGTCAAGTATTGAAACATGAGGTACGCCTGCAGTTAAGGCGCGGAAATCGAAAGAATCGTTATTATGAACAACTCTTTATTGGCGATTGTCCAAGTAATTAAAAACCATTCGAACAGATCTTTCACTGAACCCAAAATATAATTTAGGTTTCTGGCATAGTACCATGTGATCAACGCTGTCAAAAGCTTTGGAAAAGTCTAGCAAACACAGCACCGTCAAATAGTCCTTATCAAATCCTACACCCTCCTTTTTTCCTTGTTTATCATACTTTTATGTTTATTTGGTTTGTTAACAATATTAAGATAAACTATTCTCAAAAATACCAATGTGGGTTTTATTTTTGCGGGTTAATGCGTTAAAAAAGATCAACCAATCGTTTGTGTGCAACTCAAATTCCAAAACCAGATTCGTAATACTCGCATGTAAAGAAAATTTTATAATTTTTGGGTTAATGGTGGCAAAGATGAATTTAGCCAACACCATGGGGCAGTACGATATCTACAATGTAAATTAAAGCAAGTTATATATGATTCATCCACCAGATTTAAAAGAAAATCACTCTCTGACTACCAAAATACTCGTTGTTTGGTAGCTAATGTGTTGTATGTGTTCATCTCTGGGTGGATAGTTATCATAACTAGCTTTTACTGATCATCTCATACAGTATTTGCTTTGAATAGCTTCTACTTTTATTATCTACGTCTTTCACCCACGCATCTGTATTGATACCGCATCGCTCAATTTGCGGATCTTGGTACCATTCCACTATTCTATTTTATAATATCTCGTTATAAAATTGGATTTGCTGACATTTCTGCATTTCAGTGATCCAATGTGTTAAAGCGGGACGAACTACTGTCATATATAGCAAACTTTGAAGTCTACGTCGAAGTGTTCAGTCACGGAATGCTTTTACGCTATTGGATCCACCCACGCTAATTTCATGTACGACATTGTTATGGTCATTAATTATATTGAAATTTCTCGCAATATAGCACGATAATTCCTTATATAGTACTATGAATAGATATTGAGAGTTGGATTTGCAATATTTGGTCTTAAAATGGCTGATCCATAACCCGTCATCCAATTGTAAGGAGTTTCCTAAAATGCTGCAAATTCGTAGCTTAGCACAGAAAAGACACAGGAGAAGACAAGTCGTTTCGTATTAAAAGGGATTTAATCACCATTCTTGCTGTACATAAAATTCTGATAATATTGCAATAACAACTTGTCGACGACCTAAAAGACTGATTAATAAATACGAATTCCCACATCCCAGGTTGTCTGTACTATTGTATTTGAACTTTACATCATTGGACGATTATTTTCTTTAAGAATGTCCTCTTCTTGCCAATTCCCGGTCTCCAAGTGGTGTTAGATATTTCCACCAAACTTAAGTGTATGACACATAAAGATGATGAAGTTCTTGCATTTACCATTTAGTTAGGTGATCTCCACATCCCTCATAGGTCAAATATTTTATTTTCAGATATATCATGCTAAGCCAGTTTGTTCGATGCATCATTTGAGTGTTTTTATTTGTTAAAACTGGTTTCAAAAAAGATAAGGTTGTCAGTGGTATCAAATACATTTGTGTTACTTACTGTCAACTATTGAATAAATAAATAATTTATGAAATAAGATCACTTATAGTAAAGAGTGACGACAATGCTTTTCAATGAGTCAATTGCAAAAGACAACTAATTAGGTTGCCTTCTGTAACTTGAACCTTAAGTTGCGTCCAAATATTCATCGCCTATGTATCATTGATTACAACGAAAACCTTGTTTAACAATAAAAAATAATGTACGTTCATCAACAGTCATTCGTAATGACGTTAAATTGTTCGCAAACCTGAATAGGAAGTTTTCTCTGCACAATAGGTTACCTATAGCAAAGGTCAGAGTCTCAGTGAAGAACCCCCAAGAGCATTTTGCTGCAATATTTAATCGATATCTGCTCACGATGGAAGATTAATATTGTTTCGTGTGAAGTTTGATATAGCATTCAAGGCTTCTTCTTAAAATACATACTCGTAAGTCATATTAAGCTTTGTCATGTGTCGCACTGTTGCGTACACTGGTTAAAACTTTATCAATAGCATTTCGCTTGGACGAAAATAAAACAGGTGAACAGTTACTAAAACACTCAATCAGTGCGTAGCAACAATTAGCAGGAGCTAATCGTAATAAATCGGAATCAAGCCTACAAAGAACAAACACAGAGTCAGTAAATTACCAAACAAGATCCACTAACTGTGAGAAATAAAAAGAAGAAACCTGTTATAGTAATTAGGAATGACGTCAGCAGTACCATATGTATTTAAAACATTAGCTAAAAATTAAAATCGATTAGGTGGTTTCCGTTTATAATTAATTTTTATTTAAAATGTAGAACATGACGTTGGTCATGGATAGAAGATCCCGCTGATTGATTTATCTTTGATGGTCACATACCCGTATGCATTTATATAAGATCGATTTATTTAAAATTATAGTTCGCTGAACTTACTAGATTCTGGGTAAGGTCAGTCATAGTTCCACTTAAGCCATTCAGTATACATACCTACAAAACTTGTCTCATTCATTGTTGACTGTATTCGACTTTTGTGCTGCCGTTTCTCTGCGAAGCCGCGCATTGATATCATCTTTAGTAGAATTAAAAAAAAAACTCACCTAAAATTGTCTGTCTTTATGTGAATACCCTTTTTATTGTTGTATGTAAATGGTGATCTATTCACTATCTATGAGCATTACAATATTTGGGGGCATCCTTGAGCATTCTATGATAACTATGAATCATTCCATGAGACTCGGACTAATACGTTGCATTTGTAAATTCATGATGGTTAGTAATCGTTTCAATTGTTTGAAAAGGTCACTTCCAAGCTGTTTCCCTTGCTCTGTTGTTATTTGCAGAAGTACAATAAGCCTTGAAATGCTTTGGTTTTGACATTGTGAAACGATCTGTAGATTGGAACCTTGGTGAGGTGGAAAGTGACACCGGCCAGTAAGACAGTTAAGTAATGTAAGGTGCTACGATACGAAGTGATATGTCACTTTTAATAAAACAGTTGGTGACTGGTACTGTAACTGAACAACCAAAAGTCGGATAAAAAATTGTTTAGACTTCGATGATCTCTTTAGAAGAACCTCAAGGGAGCCTCGTCGGTAAGAGTTTGGACGGACACGTCGAGGTACCGAAATTTGAATATAAAAATTGGCACGGAGGCAGCGGTTTCAGAACAAGGCAATAGGCGGAAGTAGATCAGTGGAATTCGCTGTCAGGTATAATACGAACGATGAAAAAAAGAATTTTTTTTTTTAAAGAACTTAACAATCGAGTGGGTATGAATAAATTTATAATACCTCAGCATGTGTTAAGTTTTTTTTTTCTCTGGAAAGTGGGTAAAAAGAGAAAGAAAGATGTTTGGGCTTAGTGGTTATTTCGGTCCGTGGGTGACACCTAATATTTAATGTGGGACTAAATTGTTAGTGGAAGCTGACTTGTTACTTGATTTTATTGATTTTAGTTAACTGAATGTCTTTCGGGTGCAGTTCACTACCACTTGAGCCACGGCCACCTACTGGTGCGAGGTATATAGAAAACGAGCAGAAAGAGCGAAAGTAATAAAGGAAAAAACTTTAAATTCATAGTGATACGTAGCGAAGCAACATTCCTTCTGTTATCGTTTATAAGCACGTTAAATAAGGTAAGCTAATAAGACGAATGAAACGTTGGTTGTACTTCATACCTTCTGAAGTATGGTAGAGAAAACGGAAATTTAAAATTTAAGCAGCTCTCAACTTTGTTTAACAGTTAAGAAGTTATTCGAAGTAAAAAATAGAATATATCGAAGGGGTGTTTAGAGGTCTTTGCTTTTTATCCACGATAAGTGAGTACAAATAAATTGTTCAAAGATCGAATATCTGCGTTGAGGTTTTTCCAAGTCCGTAAATACTGGAATATCTGTTAAGAAAAAGTTATTACGACAAAATTTAATATCTGGGTCAGTTATAAAGGGGTAGGAAAATTACGATGACAATATCACAGAATATCGCGAGAGACTAAATTGACACAAAAGGTCCGCAGTCTTCCGAAACTTAAAAATTCCATTATTACTCAAATTTATCATCATCAGGCTTTAACATACTCATCGCAGTGTTGGGTGTGTGTGCCTCGATCGTATTAAGCAATTTTCAAAACATTCGGTCTGGAGCAGAAGAGCTAAAAGGAAAAATAATTTAAAAGAATAAAGTGTTAGAACATTGAATTTTAAATGAAATTTAAATAATTTATAAAATTCTGAAATGTACAAAACAGGAATATTATATTATGGATTCATGAATATGTTATATCTGCAGCACTGTTTTAATTATCAACTGTCATTATAAATGGATTAATAAAGTCAATACACCTAAAGTCAAATTCAGTCTCGGATTTCTCCAAATGTTGAGAAGGAACTACAGAACTGAAAGCAAGAGGGTATTTTAGAGAAAGTCGATCATTCCGAATGGTCAGCGCTCATTGTTCCGGTCGTCAAACTAAACGGTAACATTCGCATATGTGGGGATTTTAAATGTACCGTCAACCCTTGCTTGCACATCCACGAACATCCCCACACGATCGATGAATTTTTTTCTAAAATGAGTGTTGCAAAAAAAAATCATTTGAGTAAAGCATATGTGTATTTGCAGGTGAAACCCAAGCTTCGACATATTTCGACCTTAAATATGCGTAAGGGACTTTTTCAATGTAATGATCTTATATTTAGCTAGTCTTCCCGCGAATGGAGCAAATTTTACAGGGCATTCTTTGCGTTACAGCTTTCTTAGATGACATAAAAAATTACAGAGAGATCAGATACAGAACATAGAAAAAGTTTAGAGCAGGTATTGAAACGTTTGAAAGATAAAAATTTAAAAATTAATTTAAATAGAAGTTCTTTCAAGCAAGACAAAATATAATATGTATTGCGGCTATGTAATAGATAGAAAAGCGAAAAATAAAATAGAAGCTGTACAAGACGACCGAAGGCCGGCTGACAAAGCTCAAGTACAGGCATTTCTAGGTTTGGTAAACTATTACAGTCGTTTTCTGAATGACTAACTACTCAAGTACAACTTTACATCCAATCAATAAACTTTTGCATAAAGATTACGATTGTTCTTAGACAAAAGAATGTGAAGAAGCTTTCAAAAAAAAATAAATATGATATATGGGTACAGTTTTGGCACACTGCAACCCTGAGTTACCCTTCATTTTGCCAACCGATACTTCAGTTATTAATTTGCGTCCAAAACTTCAAGCGATACTCAAAAGAGGTACTCAGAAATAGATAAAGAAGCATTTTCTATCATATGGTATTCGGCTTGAAGAAATTCTATCGGTATCTCTATGCCAATAAATTTATACTATATACCGATTCTACTCCGTTGTTATAGATTTTTTTACCTACAAGCAAACTCTCTGCAGCACGTATATAAATGCACTGTTTTTACAAATCTTCACTTATGATATTGAATATGAGAGATCAGCTAAAAATGCTAATACAAACGCACTATCATGCTTGCCGCTTAGCAGCTGCGATAATTTTAGTCATCTAAACCAGATTTTTTTCGAAATTAAACAAATTATGCCAATTAGTCTCGATATATTTACATACTCGTAATATTGAAAGAAACAATACTAGATGATTCGCTGCAGAATCTAATCTACATATGCTTTACAAAGCGAAAAGCCGTTAATAAAAATCATCGTTTTAATATAGATTTAAACGAATTCACGTAACAAAGTGGTTGTATCCTTCGACGTAATAGGATGGCCATTCCAAAAGTTCTTCGCAAACGAGTACAGAAAGACTTGCATATAGTTCCTCTGGCCAGGAGCTACTTGTGCCGTTGATGGCCGAAAACTATGAAAAATTGGAATCCATGCAAAGTCATGATATGAATGTAATAAATACCATAATAATAATGAAAAGACCAATTCACTTATGGGAAGAAATTACGCAACCAATACAGAGGGTGCACACCGATTTTACGGGCCCCATCTACGGAGTTTACTGTTTCATTTTGATTGATGCATTCAGTCGATATCTGTTTTAAAAGATACAACAACTGAGTCTACCATTGCTATATTAAAAAAAAATATTTTGCTCATTTGGATATCCTCGCGTTTTAGTTTCGGACAATGGATACCAGTTGACGCTTTTCAGATTTAAAGATTTCGTTCCCCACCATGATGTTCAGCATAAGTTAACAGCACCTTACCATCCATCTACGACATCTACGAACGGGTTAGCGGACCACTGTGCCCAAACACTTAAAATATCTCTTAAAGCTGTGAGATGCACTCAGAGTGATAGAGAAAGTTAACTTTTAGAGTTCTTATTACAATCTAGAAAAACAGCTCACTCTATTACTGGAGTCAGTCCAGTGGTTGATCTTTTTGGCAGATGTCATACAATCTTTGGCAATTTTAGTCATGAAGTCGTTTATCACGTAACAACGCATTTTTTTTTATTCAATCTTATTACGATCTGTAAAAGTGACATTCCATAAAATTCGTGAATTTTTCTGTCAACGAAGCCGCAGTGGTCACATGAACGATGTTGTGTTCTATTCATAATTCCCATAGACCGAACCCTATTAATCAACGAAATTCTACACTGATTTCACGATAAATGTGTGTTTGAAAACTTCCACACTATCTATTGGATAACTCTCGCCCTCATACCGCTGGGACCTCCTGCAGATGGATACAGGAGTTTGGTTGGGAAAAAATAGTCCGCCTTATTCTCTGGATTTAGAATTTTCGGATTTTCACTTGTTCCGAAGTCTGACAAACTTCCGTGACGGAAAAAAATTTTAGATCCCGGTATGATGTCCTAGAGGCTCTTCTAGTATTTTTTTCGTCTAAGTGAAACATTTTTTTTAGTGACGGCATTAAGAACTTGCCGAGAGTTGGGTAGAAAGAATGAAGAATATTACATTGGTGGCTACATTTTTGCATTTGGTGCAAATTAATAGACATTAAACAAACATTCAAAAATCGCGCAATTCTTACGTTTAAACCGAATGGACCACACACACATTTCCGGCTCCAAACGATTCTTACAGTTCATCAAAACTAAAAGTAAATCAGATAACTATCCATCATCTCTGAATTTTCTTGATAAACCCTCGGGCGCTTCTCAAATTATTGCAAATCTCTTTGCAATTCTTTTTAGCCAAGCGTTCGCAATCTATATCCAAGAGTCAGACCACTTTTACTTTTGCTACTTAAATAGCTACCCACAAAAACCTTGGAATCAGTGTCTATAACTTTAGAGCAAGTTAAGATAAAATAATAAACCTCGAATATGATTATTCTGCTGGACCTGATGAACTTCCCCCTATGTTTTTAAAAAAAATGTGAAATGCACTTAGCCCAACATGTAACAGATCTCTTTCGGCTTTCTATCAGGGATTATTTCCCTCAACCTGGAGAAGGTCTTTAATCGTTAAGCTGTCCTGCATACCGAAGCTTTTTGACAGCATTATTCATGAGATATTGCTTCTCCATTGTAAATCTACTGTTTCCCAAAACCAGCACAGATTTCTCAAAGGTAGATCTAAAACCACCACCCTAACGGAATTCGTATCAAGCGCTTTATGCGCACTAGAATCTGGAAACGAAGTTGACGTGATTGCCACCGATTTCTGCAAAGCCATTGATAGAATTTCTCATGATATAATCCTTCTAAAATGAAAGGCTCTTGGTTTCCAAATAAGCTTTATAACATGGGTTCAATCTTATTTAAATGAACGATATTACTATGTTCTATTTAGGTCCATGGTTTCTGGCCCAAATAAAGCCTCCTTTGGTGTCCCTCAAGGTAGCCAACTTGGTCCCTTATTATTTATTCTGAAATATCTGTTTATGCAGATTTTTTTTATTTTTTATTTTTTAAAGAACTTAACACTCAAGTGGGTGTGAATACACTTATAATGCCTCAGCAGGTGTTAAGTTTTTTGGAAAATGGGATAGAGGAAGAGAAAAAAATATTTGGGCTCAGTGGTTATTTCCCTCCATGGTGGCGTTCAACATTAAATGTGGAGACTAAATTCTTAGTGGAAGTTTCCTTGTTGTTGATTTCTAGCCAACTACTCATCTTACTTGATTTTTGTTAATTAAAGAAATGAATATTTTACGGGGCGAGGTCGGGATTCGAACACTTAACCTTCCGATTTGGAAGCCAGTCCACTACCACTTGAATCACGTTAATAAGTATCAGGCTTATACCCGTAAGCGCCCTCCTACTTCACCTCGCTGGTATCTGGTATCTGCCTGTTCCCTTAGTGAATGAGTTGCGTGGTTTAGGTGTTATCTGTGATAAGGAACTCAATTTCCGTTCTCACATTGATAATATGATAAACAAAAGGCAAACTCTGCCTTTGGCTTCATAAAGTGCTGGTCTAAGGAGTTTTCCTACCTTTATGTTACCAAATCTCTTTACACAACTTTTGTTAGGCTTCTTCTTGAATATACAAGCCTAGTTTGGTCACCCCTCTACAGAACTCACATCCTCCGAATAGAAGCTGTTCGGTGCAGGCTTTTACGATTTGCTTTACGTGGTCTTACCTGTGATGATGGCCAAAACTGATCGGCTGAAACTTATAAATTTACAACCCATTTCTATACTCCGAAAAGTTGCCGACATTCTCTTTATTCATTGTCCTTCTTTAGTTTAACTTATTTATTTTCACACCAATCCACGCAATCTTAAAATAGGTCTGTCACACTTTTCTGTCTCAATCTTCACAGAATGAATTACGGACCCCTGGACCCAATATCTTGAATGCTTCGTGAGGCTAAGATTCTGCCTCTACTTGACTATCAGCTCAGGAAACTGCCCCTCAAGAACATTCTTATTTCCAACTATGCCTCACGTACTAACTTTCTTTAATTGCTCCCACCTTTTAGTTTTGAGGGAAATTCTTAGTTTAAAGAATATGCTTGCAATAAGCTTTAACAAATCTGTCCGGGGTTGACCCGGGCCTCAAATCAAATTAAATAAAAGTGGAAAGAAAGAAACTGAAATTTGTAGATGAATTGTATTAGTTTTTGGTTGATTTTTATAGATAATCCAATGTAACAAAAATTTTACATTAACATTGAGTTATTTGTAAAAAAAAAACAAATTGAAATGTAAATACAAAAGTTAGTGTTTATGTATAAATATATAAATTAATGAATTGAGTAAAATTGTATTTCTAAGGAAAGAGGAAATATTAGATGCATTGAATTTTAAATGAACTTTAAATAATTTATAAAATAATGAAATGTGCAAAACACGGACTCATGAATATGTTATATCTGGCAACACTGTTTGAATTGTCAACTGTCAATTGAAATGTATTAATAAAGTCAGTCTTCACTTCATCCAACCATTGGACTGAAAAGAACATTCTCCTTTAGCCTGTAGGGAGTTCTTTCTACACATAGACAACAATATGTAAAAATTTAGGGAATTCCCTTTCTGAATGGGACTGTGCTCCAAAAAAGTCTTCGCTATTTCAAGTTGTCAGCTAGATTTCGGGATAATTGAGAAGTCTTTCGATAAATTTACACCTACGCGGCTCTGACAAAAGTCAAACTTGTGCGTTTGACTGTGCCTGTACCATAAAACAACATTATTTCTGTGGTCATTCCATATACTCGTACTAGGGTTGCTTGGAATGTTTCCGACCTCAAACTGAAAATGTCTGCACTCGCCAACAAAAGTTGGGAAATATGTTTGTGTGCTTTAAAAAGTACTTATCAAAATTTCAGCCATTTTGGATGCGCAGTTGTTGTTTGACAATCATTTGAGTGAGTCCCATTGTGAAAATGGAAAGAATCGAGCATTGAGCTATCATTAAATATTTGTTTTTGAAAGCAAAAGGCCTTCGCAAATTAAAGACGAGTTGGAAGAGGACTCTGGACCACCATTTGCCATAGTGAAATTTTGGCCAGCTGTTTTTAAACGTGTCTGTGACGCAGAATGTTTGGGAAGGCCAAAAACTGCAACCACTGACAATAACATCGCTCAAGTTCACCAAATGGTTCTAGACAATCGTCGAAGGTTAAAGAGATAGCAGAGGCTATGAAAACGTCCAAAGAAAGTGTTTGTCACTTAATGAACCAAGATTTAGACATGAGAAAATTGACCGCGATTTGGGTGTCGCATTTGTTTACATCGGACCAAAAACGTTTTCGAATGAATATTCCCAACGCTCTTTTGGCGCAGTTTAGCAGCAATAAATCAACGTTTTGGCTCCGATTAAACAGTGTAGATGAATCTCAAACTACATCTTTATATTCAGTTAAAAAGGTGGGTTGCAAAGGAGGAATTGATTCCAAAAAAGGCAAAGGCTGTTGCCTCGGCTGGGAAACTGATGGCAACTGTTTTCTGGGACAGTCATGGAGTTGTCTTAATCGATTATCTTTAAAAAGGAAAAACCATTGCAGTAGCATATACGTACTATGCATCATTACTTGATAAGCTAAAACTAGAAATGCGGAGCTTCACGCCTTAGCGGTTGCCATGGCGAAAATATACGAATTATGGTTTTAGCGCCTAGACTACCCTCCTTCGTCCCAGACCTAGCCCAAAGAGACTTTTCTTTGTTCCCCAGGTTAAAAGTTGCTCTCGGAGGACAGAGAATTTTGTCGAATGAAGAGGCCATCTTCTTGGTAAACAGTTATTTTGAATAGAAAGAAACTAATTATTATTTAAGGAATTAAGGAGACAGGAGCATCGCTGGGGAAGTGCATAGACCTACAGTGATACTTTGTAGATATATAAAAATAAATATGAAGAAAAAATGTTTTATTTCTTTATTAGATAGGGAACTTTGCAGACCTTCTGGATTAATAGGTGACGCTCTGCAATAATTGACAGCAAGAAATTTAAGAAAATCGTGCATAAGTTATGTAGATAAAGGTAGACAGTGGCGTAAAGGTCCTGACTTATAAAATAAGCGTACATAACCATAAAACAAAGAAGAGGCTTGAAGAGACGTGAACTAGGATAGCTGAGGATTCAACAATCTAAACAAACAATCCAAAAAACAATCGTTTTTCAAGAAACTAACTAAAATAAAATTTAAACGTCCTCGAAATACAATATGAGCATCAATATCTCGGTGTTGCTGTTAAAGTACCCATATAAAGACAATGGCACATGTTATCTTCATTGCAATCAGTTCAGATATATCGGAACGAATAGTCTCAATATCAGAAGACTGCGATAAGAACCATCAATTCAGCAAGAATTCTTAAAGCGAAGGAAGGATATGCACATTAGGATGCTACTCGTAATATTTGACAACAAAATACCACCTTGATCAAAAAGTTTCCGGGGGACACCACCGTGTTGCGCTCCCATTATTCCGATTTGAGTTCTGTTTATTTTGTTCAGTTGGTAAATCTGTTGTTGATATTCCCTCTACATCTTAGCGTCATAGCTTGACATTCGAAAAAGTTACGTAGCCAACAGTACATCTATCTATATTTTACAATTTTAGAAATGGATTTAAATTTGCAACAATGAACTTGTACGTATTAAATTTTGCGTAAAAAACGGTTTTAATGATGCGCGAACGTTGGAAATGTTGGAAAAGTATTTCGGCAACGATTCTCTAAAGAAAAAGGTCGTTTACCAATGGCACAAGCGGTTCAAAAGTGGTCGTGAGTCAATCGAAGATGATGAACGCAGTGGAAGACCATCGACAACGAAAACCGACGAAAATATTGATGAAGTAAAAGAAATGTTGGTCAATAACCGCAAATTGACAATCAGAGAGATAGCGGAGGCCTTGAACATTGCCTAAAGATCCGTCCAAGACATTTTGGTTATTGATTTGGGTTTCCGTCGTGTAGCAGCAAAGTTGGTGCCAAAAGACCCCAATTTCATTCAAAAAAGAGACCGTGTTGACGTCGGAAAAGAGATAATTTGCGAGGCTTAATCCGATCCCACATTCATCAAAAGGATTATTACTGGAGACGAGACGTGGGTTTATGAGTACGACACGCAATTTAGACATCAGGCAAGTGAATGGCGTTCACCAAATGAGCCGAGACCAAAAAAACCACGTCGTTTTCAGTCAAAAAAGAAGGCAATGCTCACGGTTTTCGTGGATTACAATGGTGTAGTGCATCATGAATTTTTGCCAGAAGGCCAGACAGTAAACAAAGAGTACGAGTATTATTTGGGTGTTATGAGACGTTTTCGTGAAGCAATTCGCCGAAAGAGACCAGAATTGTGGGCAGAAAAATTTTGGATTTTACACTATGATAACGCACCGTCGCACAGTGCCATCATTATTCGTAATTTTTTGACGAAAAATGCAACAAATACCATCCAACAGCCAGCGAATTCACCTGATTTGGCTCCCTCTGACTTCTTTTTGTTCAATTGAGTTAAAAAACCACTACGGGGAACGCGTTTCAGCAGACGAGAGGAAGTAATGGAAAAATCGCAGGAAGCACTGATGGACATACCGAAAACCGAATATAAAAAATGTTTCGATCAATCAAGCGCTGGCATAAGTGTGTTGCAGTCGATGGGTATTTTCTGAATGGGAAAATATGGATTTAAATGAATAAACTTGTATTTTCAATTTTCTAAATGCATTCCGGGATAATTTTTTTTTAGTTTTCAGTTTAAACGCATTTTTATTTTCTTAATTAATTTACTCTTACATGCTAGACAAAAAATGCTTAAAAATTATCTTAAATAACTTACAAATAATCTTATACTAACTTAATGGCCTCATGCGGGCACTCTAAGTTAAACCTAACACTTAAACTAAGTCTTTCGACGTATATTACAGTTTATATTTAATTTTATGCTTACATGTTAAAAATAAAACTAAGAATATAGATTTTAAGCAAAAACTTAGTATATGGACATTTTAATAGTATTATAAAAACCTAAAACTAAAAACTTACAGACTACTTAAAAATATATCTTAATCTGCTGAACCTACTTACATCTAATACGTACACATATATATATATATTTACATATAATGCATATATACTTAATATATACACATATGCCCATATATATATATATATATACTTTTTTTTTTTTTTTTTTTTTGTTTTTATATATATTTTTTTTTTCTTAAAATCTAACTTATACCTACTCAAAACTACGTAAGCCGGCCATGCCAAAAACTAAATTAGGTTGGCCCACTTTGCTTCACATGAAGCTACCTATTACTTGAGGAATTCGACGACGAACCCTCCCTTCCTTCAACTAGCCACCAAAATTGTTGGTGCTGCCGAGCAACATCCCTCATGTCGCGACTCCCTACCGACCTACTAAACCGGAGACGCTCCGCACTGCTATGTGCGACGTCTCCGTCGTAGTTGAGTGGCCTGTCCGCAGCTGTTCGAGCGACGTGGGAGATTAGCGGCACCGCAAATCCGTCCTGGATCAGATCTTTCCTATCTAGATAGATGAACGCTTCTGGAGGAATAAAGCCGTCAAAGCGAACTCTCTCGTGATACATATAATTGGGGTAGTAAGCCCCGGTGATCAGGTTGTTCGATGAGGTCATTGCTCATGAAATGTGCCTTCGAGTCAACTTAATGACGAAATTGTCCACTCTTATTAGGTTCGCCACAGCAAGTGGCTGTCCACGTTGTCCGACGATAGAGAACTTTCGCCAATTCTTTCTGGTATCCCTAGAGGCCCCAGACAAAGGCGTCCTAAACAGAATGGTTTCCGACTTCTGAAAGTTGATTTTCAACTTCCAGTCCTCGCAATATCGCTTAATTTTGTCTAAGTCACGTTGCAAAAGTATATTAATGACCTCAATCTTCGGACCTGTTCTGTACACGATTAAGTCGCCTGCGTATGCTATGGCATGGTGAAGTGAACCTATCAGATTACTTGTGTAAATCTTGAATAGGATCGGCGAATTTACCGCACCTTGTTGCAGACCGTTTTTAATGTTAAATATTCCAGCAGAAGTCACATCGCCATTCTTCACCATGAACTGTCTACTGGAGAGCATATCAAAAAGAATATACAGCAGTGGTTTACTAATGCCCAACCTGTCCAGCTTGAAAAAGAGTCCCTCTAACCATACGGTATCGAAAGGTTTTTCCAAGTCAATCAGGCAGGCATCAGTGCACTGTTTCTTGCCTTTGTTCCATTGGATATCAGAAACCAGTTTAGACGCAGCATGAATGATGTCATGCCCCACCTTGAAACCGAATTGATTATCCGGAACTATATGTTTGTCCTCAACCCACTTAGTCAGGACTCTATTGATCACCTTCTCGAAAACCTTACTGATGTTTGGAAGAAGACTGATCGAGCGGAGATTCGCCGGATTGGAAGTATCTTTATTCCTTTTGGGAATGGCGTGTACCACCGCAGTTTTCCAATGCGCTGGATAATGTGCATTATTCATTGCATTATTAAACAGGGTGGTATAAATGTCCACCGCTTCTAGTGGGAGATGTCGAAGCACAATATTCGGTATTTCATCGGTTCCCACTGATTTCTACTTCTAAGTGATTCGAAGATCGTTGGGAGCTCTTCCTTCGAAATGAACGGTGGTAATACCTTTTCGTTGGTGATGACAATATTTGCCATATTCTCG
The DNA here is from genome assembly GCA_963966105.1 of Volucella zonaria. NCBI lineage: Eukaryota > Metazoa > Arthropoda > Insecta > Diptera > Syrphidae > Volucella > Volucella zonaria. The sequence continues at coordinate 13,276,582 of OZ014534.1, forward strand.
TCACTGAACTGGATGAAACCCGAGTTCTTGAACCGCCAATTCACAATTTCATTTCGAAGGCAGAAGTTGTGAACAAGGATTCGACTCTCCAGGTCGTGGTTCGGGACAATGATAACGTTCGCCTTGTACACTTCCTGGAAAGTCGCTCCTATAGCCTCCGGGATTATTTTGATCAAGGTAGTACGTACTTGCGCTGATGGATATGGTAAGCTTCGTCACCATTATGAAACGATTTTTACATATGGAAACGCGTGAATGTTTTACATAAACTTACTTATCCAGTAATAATTTGAACAGGTTTTGGCCGTTTTAAACTAGTTAAGTCATGCTAAAGTCTACACCATGTTGGGTTTGCACATTGACATCGGTAAATGAGGTGTTATAGTAATGTCTTTCGTAACTCATGACAGGCAATTTTAATTTCAAAAGGCCCTGTTCGGATTGTGTAACTCAACATCAGTTTTCCAATGGTTTGTGAAAATTATATTTTAACTACCTCTGCCAGCTAGTCTTAAAAACATTTAAGTTAACGATATAACAATGTAATAATCTGAAAATACCAGATTATTTTGTACCTCGTACAAAAGGGCGAACTAGTTAAATAGTTAAACTCTAAGGAAATTGCAATTAACATATACATAGAGTTAGCGTAGGATGTTTTAAATGGCGTGAAAACTTTGCAATATCTTGTGACAGAGAGACCATGAAATATTAAAGCAAGTTATACCATATCCGCCAATTATTAATCCATACGGCTGTTCTAAAGTCAATACTTGAGTCTTTAGTCAATTTCCTGCAAAATGCGGTTGTTCGCCTAGCGAGACTGGTGGTCTCTTAACTGGTGCTTAAAAGCATCCCCACTCGTTTCTCCAATGAAGCTAAGTATTTGGGTACAATGTTGGATAACAAATTTTTTTTGGAGCAAATATGTCATGTGCCAGGCGTTTTCGGCTTTCTGGCAGTGTAAAACTCTTTCGGCGAAAGAATTAGAACCTATCACAGAGGAGTGTCGTCTACACGGCTCTGGAAAGACCAATAATATCTTATGCATCGGTTGTCCGGTGGAACATGTTTTCATGAAGATACCAAATGTCAATGCTACTTTCACCAGACTCCAAATAACAGTCTTCTCGGGTCATATCATGGGCTGCATTCACAAAACCATCTTCCGTTTAAAAAGAAATGATTTTTGGTACAACACGCACTGGGGTTTTGGTGACCTTGCTTTTGACTCTGGCCGTCTACGAAAATATGAAATTGCCTTTCCCTGAACAGAGAAATGGTTTCGCTCAGAATCTGTGCCAGGAAATCAATGTAGTCGGGTGTATTAGTTGATCGCTCCTGAACTGAACCATGATGCGGGGCTGGAGTCTTGCAGGGGGACGACGATGTTAGACTTCACTAATCTTCAGAAAAATCTGCATTTTTCTTCTAAGCGGAGGTACTCGTATATGAAATCTAGAAGCAATAAATTATACATATGTAATGTGAAGGATTTGTGGAGATGCGATCCATTTGAATTTGTAGCGATAGCCAAGCTGCGCTTAAAGTCTTGCTGAACCTTTTCACGACTTCTAAGCTAGTTCGAGAATGTAAGGCTACCTAGAACGTAGCTGAGAGGTTGAATTCACTGAGTTTTGTTTGGGTCCCATCTCATAATAAGGGCACGAGAAATGACCCTGCCGACGAATTTGTAAGGCAAGGCTCAAAGAAGAGTGTCTCAGGACCTGAACCCGAGTTAGGACTGCCAGCATTCCACGTTAGAGCTTTCGTAGACAGGAAGGATTCATATGAGCATAACTGCAGATGGCATGAGTCTTCAGATCGCCGGCAGATCAAGCAAATGCTTCCTGACATCTCTAAGAGTTCATCGACTATTCTGCTCTTGTTTATGCGGAAAAACTGTAGCCTTCTTACTGCCGTCGTGACGGGAGTCCCAGCCCAATTACCAAGGCTTCGCACATCAACGTCTCATTAAAAGCGGAGGCTCGGCAAAGTACTGGTTTTATCGTAACGGTTTTCTGAATTTAACGCCTCTGAAGGTTACTATGATTTGGCCAGTTACAAGCTGCCTGTTGGTAGCTGAACCACCAGTAGTTCGCCCCGGGGCTTAAATCACGGTACCGTGGGAGTCAGGATCCTCTCGGACTTTGGTCCGAGCCTAACGTGTTGAGGTAGGCCTCCTAGTGGGATCTTCACGGTGGTTGTGGTTTAAACCTACAATCACAGCAAGGATTTTCCAGTTGGCTTCGACCCTATGTAGAGTTGCAAAAAGTATTGGGTGCTGTGACCCTAAGATTAGCAACACGGTTTAGATCGGTCTCGACTCATACCAAGAGTGGAAATTGTGGCTCCAATACAGTTCCAAATTGGTATCTCACTTTGATAGCAAGCGATGTTAAATGTATGGGCATCCCATGAAGTTAAGTGCTCAGAGACAGGAGTTTACGTTCTGCAGTAGTGACGATACACTACAATATTGCTAGGCACGTATATACGTGTTCAAGGCAAAAGTGACACATCTTGGGACACTTGCAGTGAGAGCGATGACGGCAGCACGGAGCACTATTTCTGTGAGTGTCCGTTGTTTTTCTTTTTTTTTTCAATAATTGGAGCGCGCTGGAAGGACTTAGTGTCCTTAGGCCAAGGAAAATAAGGGCTCAAAGAAAATAAGATTCCAATGCACAGTACGTTGGTTTTGAATGTTTTCAGGTTATAATGACTAGGTCATAAAGAGCTAGGCAGGGCATTCCATAACTGATTTGTATGGCCTAGGAAAGAATCACAATACTTCAGAGTACGTTGTAAAGTGGGGTTGAGGGTAAAGCATTCATTGCAAGTATTTTAAGGGTACTTAAATTATTTGAGCGCGCGCAAATTATAAAAAAAAAAATAGCGAGACGAAGATTATAGTGGAATATTTGAAGGGGCGTAATGCTACTGACAATTCCATTGGTGAGAATATGATAGTGATTGAAAAGCGTATACTCGCATCGCTGCTGGTACTATAGGCTCTTTATTACTAAGGCGTTTACTCGTCTTTCCACAAAAGATTCAAAAATCCAATATCCTCGTAACGAACATTCATAATGTATACTAGACTAGTTCTTTGATTGAATACTCCATTCTGTGAGAAGAAAAGAGAATAAGGGTGGATTTTTAGGACCTATTTCATCAAGAGTTATAGCCCTAGATTTTATTTGAAGAAGGGCGCTCTGAAGTTCGTTTCCGTCTACTCTTATATCAGGGTAGCCAATGCGTAGGATTCTTAAATATATCTTTTAATTTTTCTGTTATGTATTAAGTTGCGATTTTATTAACTTTAAATTACGATAAATTTGAGGGCTTGTATGTATACAATTGACTATTGTATGTTAAATAATACCATACTAGAATGACCATACTCAAATATGCATGAACATATTCGTAAGCACTCCATACCACACAGAGGTTTTTTTTTAAAAAAAGAAAAAAATATGAAACCACAACCCAAGATATTATTACCAACAACAACATACCTATACATAAATCGTCATCAAAATAATTTTCTTTTCATTTGTGATATTGTATTACCTACAATACTTTGTATATAACAGCTCGTTGATGTATGTAGGTCATAAACTCTCAAAACACGGCAAGTTAATTATTACCAACCGACATCCAGAAGGTTTGTAACTATTTTTTTTTTTAAATATACAAGTAGATGTCATTGTGCCTAATCTTGGTGGTTTGCTGATTTTCACTCTCCTTCAGATGTTTTCATTGTTGGAATGGAAACGTGCAGAAGTTGACCATGTTATTCGAAGCGTAAAAGTCAAGGAGCATTATTATATTTTTCACATGTCTATCAATATTTTGTCTGCAGCTTCATTTTCATCTGACAATTTATACAAATCCCATCACTCTATGTCTGTTAACAAAACCAAAAAAAAAAAAATGTAACGCTTGAAAAGACTGCTTTGAACTGAACTATTACGAAAAAACACCGAACCGTTAAATATACAAATTTGAATTAATGTAAATCTCTTGACGTTGGAGAAAATCCCACAGCCATATTAATACAATACAACTACTTGGAATTCAAGTGTAGCACCTTCTCACATCGATCACCATTTTATCAAGTGCCATGTGAACAGCTTTCGATGGCTTGACTTGCAGTGGCTTTAATTATCTTAATTCAATAGCCTCCATCTCCATTATATTTTGGATAGCTACTAGACAACACGTTTATACGTTTATATGTATCCAAACGTGTAATGTGATACAACAGAAAGCAAGACTAGGGTAATAAATTTTCCCATGTCCAATAATGGGCTCTTGGCTTCATTTAGATGTGTCAACTTTTTCCTAAAACGTATTAGCAATGACCTTGGAACAGATTACGTTTTCTGTTAAAAAATTCGAATTATCATCTTCCGGATTCGCAGGAATTTATCTCATCAGAATGCGGTTCAGAAAGTTTGAGATTTTTATGAGATATGCCATGTGTATGAGTGTATTTTATTTGACGAGCTTAAATTTTAGTATGATAATTTGAATATCTGTCTTAATTGCATCTATTCCAGTGCAACCTAAGGTTCATTGTCATTAGCTGATCCCTAGGTATATACGTATAGCGAAGTTCATTCATCAAGAGCTGATGTTTAATCTACGAATAGATATATTTCTTCCGTGCTACCATTACCTGTTCGTGATTTGAATAATAGCATTGAACTTGTTCATAAAACATATATTATACTATGTATATTCATATGTGTTTGTCTGTTTGGGTTTTTGTTTGTGAAATGGGGGCGAACTCTGCTTTTATGTGGAGGTGCATAAAAATGTGCAAAAATTTGCATTTATTCATGTCGCATCAGAATTTATTGTTTATAATATATGTACGTGTATATATGTATGACAAAGAACAATAACATAATCTTATCGTAGTCTTATTTCATTTGTTTTTTTTTGTTTTTTTATACATTATCGTATACATTGGCAGAGAGTTAAATTTCCGTTCACATAGGATAGGATAATCGTTAAAACCAATTCATCGCTTGGTTTTAGCATACTGTGATCCGAAAACCTTACGTGGCCAGATCCCTTTACAATACTTTCGTTTACCTCCTGGTTGAGTATGCCAGTCAATCGTGCGGACCAGCGAAATGATGTGCTCAGAATCCTCTACGAGGCCATCCATTTTATCTAACGACCATATCTAAGCCGGTTCAACCTTGTTAATGTAATTAATGATGATGCCCTCGTTTGTCCTATATGCCAACCTATCGCACCACTATTCCGTTTGCAACGGAACTGACCCACAAGGCAGTACCTTCTTCCTTAAACTAGATCTCTTGCACAATTTTCTGTTAAGTTTTAGTTAAGATTAAAATTAAGGAAACTCGATATATTGGCTCTATAGGATGCATTATTGTCAATTATAACTATTAGAGAAGACATCATTGAATTGAACCCGTTTGAATCAAGGTCGGCAAGACTCTATTTCTCCCTGGTAACTTGAATGGAAGAGCGGAAGGACTGCGTCTCGAGTAGGGCCTCGATGTTTTCTTGCAGTTGGTGGTGTAGCTAGCTTTTACTACTTGGCAAGCACTTTATGGAAACGGGCTACAATTCGCAGAGATTTAATATTCTCACTGGTTTATTCAATATAGTGTTTCGTTTGGCTTCCTTGGCTCAGGGTTGTATTTTATTAGTGCCGATTAATAATTGGACCAATTTTAAGAGTGTTATGTTTGTTTTTTTTTTATATTTTATTTTCATTCTAACTTAAAACTATTGTATAATTTCTTACAGAATATAGCGGAAAATAATAGTGATCACTCTGTAACTTAAAAGTTAGTATGGAGTGACATTGCGATTTAATTAACAAATAAATATAAGTTTGATGTGGGGGAGACATCGGTTTTACAAAATCAAGTCCCAATAAAGGAAAGAACCAAAAAAATTTCATATAAAAATTCATCTAAGAATTCAAAGAAAAAAAGGAAAGAGCAATTACTATTTAGAAATTATTTTAACAGTTGGAAGAAATTACAAAAATTTAATTAATAAACTGACATTGAGCTTAAACATTGACTTGTGCTGATGATTTGGAAAGCAGATCGCTTTTAAATAACGATTCCAGGACTTCATAATTCATAGTGAATAACCAGTCTTGAACCTTTTTTAAGAATGAATTAAAATGTAAAGCTGTTCGAACAGAACATGGTAACTTATTGAACATTAAAGGGGCAATAACGGAGTAGAAGTGAGAAAAATGGATTTTGTACGCGATTGGAACACTGACATGGTGTTTATACAAAGACTATAAAAAGTGTAGTTCTACTAGGAATATTACCGCTTTGCTTAAACAATTCTTTTAGAACTTTGAAAACGTAGAGGTGTCTCATTGCTAGAATATACAGGTCTTTAAATAAAGGCCAGCTCTGAGTAAGTCAATCTTTGTTACAGATAATCCTAACTTAATGTTTCTGAGCTATTAAAAATGGACTGAAGGAGTTATTACAAAAACTTCCCCAACTAGATATATAATACTCGTACTGCAACTTAGAGTGAGCCAAGCCGTAATAGATAGACGTTAATTCTTTTTTTGAACATATGCGATTTCAGATTATGAATATGATCTTTCCAATTCAAGTTATGGTCAATTAATACTCCAAGGTATTTATAGTGATGCACTAATTCAATGTTAAAACAATTACTAGAACTTCCACAACTATTAAAAGGTAAGCAGAATTTATTATAATCATAAGCATGAAAGCATAAATTAAAATCATTTAAAATGTTATTTGATATTTTGAAAGACATAAGTTTTGTGTTCTTTCTAATAATCAATTTATGTTCCGTAAGCCAAAGTCTCAATATTTCTAGATCTTCCGAGGTCTTTGCAATATTTTCGTATCTTGTATCAATTTGGTATGTAAAGGCTATGTCGTCTGCAAATGCAGTAGACACTCCATTTAAATTTAATGCGAAGAACGAGTATATCAAAAAGAGCACAGAACCAAGAACTGAACCCTGTGGTACACCATATTTTTTTTTTTATAATCAGCGCGCGCTCAAGGGGTTTTTGAACCCTTAACATTTTCGTACACAGCGCGGGCGAAGGAAATTTAGGGAGGAAGAACAGACAGGCACCGATGTACATTGTTTTTAAATGTTTACAAGTTATAATGACCAGGAAACACAGAGGTCGGCAGGGCATTCCATAAGCGAGTTGTACGGCTTAGGAAAGAATCACGATATTTTAGAGTACGTAAGAAAATGGGCTTGAGGGTATACTGATGAGCATTCATAGCGAGACGGGTATTGCGGTTGAAAGCTTGAATGGGCGGAATGTTACTGGCGATTTTAATGGAGCACTGGTGGTGGAAATAGCGATAAAACAAAGTGAGACAGGAGACATTACGTCGGTGTTCGAGGATGCCAATTGATTGACTAATATTAGTATAACCAATTAGTTTTATCGCACGGTTTTGAATCCTATCTAGCAGATGCAGGGATGTTTTAGGCGCACCTGATCAGATGTGGGCATTGTACTCCAATTTTGGGTGGATGAATGCCTTATATATTGAGGCCAGATTAGAGGGCGTAAAATATTTCTTACATCGCTTGAGGAAACCCAGACATTTCGCAGCATTTTTGGTGACACACACACCGAGAATGGAAAGTTTATCGGTTTCGACGATGCAAGTGCCATTCTTGGATAATGGCTGGGTATTTGAATTTCGCTTTAATGACAGCAGACAGCATTGTGTTTTGGAAGCATTAAATTCCACTCGGTTGATAGTTCCCCAATTGGTTACAGCATACGCTGTCGTTCCCGTTCTACAGCCGATGAGCAGGGACAAGAGTCCGGGAACGAATATGAAAAGCAGAGAGTTCTACCATAAGCAAAGGAATATACTGGATTAAAAATAGCCGACATGAGATCATTAATGAAAATTAAAAAGAGTGTCGGAGACAGAATGGAGCCCTGGGGCACACCAGCATTTATTTTGTGAATACCAGACTTGAGACCGTCCAAGACAATTTGAATTGAATGTTCCGAAAGAGAGTCATCGATCCCAAAAGCACGTATTTTCGACAAAAGAGCCTGATGCCAGACTGTGTCAAATGCCTTGGAAATATCAAATGCAACTATCTTGCTTTCATCAGATTGATGTACGCTTTGGTTCCACTTTTCGGTGAGACATGCCATCAGATCACCAGTGGACCTGTTGCTACGAAAACCATACTGGCGGTCATTAAGAAGTTTTTGTGTTTCGAGATGTTTCATTAGCTGACGGTTTATCAGCGTCTACATGACCTTGGAATGAAGCGACGTAAGTGCAATTGGTCTGTAGGAGGAGAGGAAAGAAGATTCGCCTTTTTTGAGGACGGGCTGGACAATTGCTGTTTTCCATCTGCTCGGAAAGAGTCCTGAAGAGTAGGATTGATGAAAAAGCTTACGCAGTGGTTTTGCCAGCGTGGAAGAACACCTCTTCAGAAGAAGGGGAGAAGATACAAGAGTGACTAAAGCTCCCATTTACTTTTTGATTCCTACTTTTTAGATAAGAAGTAAACCATTTGTGGATTATTCCTCTAAAACCAGTATTGTATTGGGTCTATAACTGCATCTTCAAACTTTTTTGGCTGCCCAGGACGTTCATCGTCTTCCAAGCCAAAATCACCACTTTTAAATCGTGCAAACCACTTTTGGCACGTTCGCTCAGCTAGCGCATGTTCACCATAAACTCCCACCAAAATACGATGACTTTCGGCAGCAGTTTTCTTCATATTAAAGTAATGAAGAGGAACTCCCCGCAAAAACACTTTTTCAGGCACAAAGTTCGACATATTTGAGTGAAAAAAAATTATTATTGTTTACGCTTCAAATGAATGACATATACTGAAATGACGTACAATGACAGTAGCTTTCCAACTTAGCAATTAAGTTATATACCCAATACTAAACAAATTGTTTCTGTCTAAAAAAAGACAATATGCGAGATTTCATAAGTTTTTCGAAAATCTTAGAACACGTTGGAAGTAGGGAAATAGGTCTGTAGTTCGACATATTACTTTTATTACCTTTTTTAAAAAGTGGTATAACGTCAGAGCCTTTTAGGTGCTGAGGGAAACAACTATTTTGAACCCTAAAATTAAACAAGTAACCACACAGTAGCATATTTTCTTCAACAATACACTTGATATACCATTACTAGTACAAGATTTTTTTGTTTTTAACGAAAACATTGCCTTACAGATTTCACTTGAAGAAAATGATTGGAAGACAAAACTGTTTGGCTGTTTTCTGTGCGTCTTATAGAACAATTGCAGTCTCTTGAAATCCCTACAGATGGTTTCAGTTTTTCTGAAATTTCGGTAAAGTACTCATTGAGCTTATTGGAAATGATGACTGAGCCCGGGAAACTCCAAGCTGTTAATGCCTATTTGTTGTGTACTTTTCCCCGAAATGCTATCAACTACCTTGCATTCATCTCTTACATTTCCCCTGGCACGTTCAAACGAATCTGAATAAAACTTGTTACGTGTTTCTTGAATATTTTTGTGAACGGATTTGCATAGAGAATCATAGTATTTTTTAAGTTTTATATTATGTGGATGACTTCTGCACTTTTTTGCAAGTTTGTTCTTTCGTTTTATCTGCCGCAAGAGATTGTGTGTCATCCACGGCTTTAAAAATTTATTTCTGCTCGAGATGAGAGGGGAATAAGTAGTACAATTTTTGATGTGATTTTTTAGAATTTCAATAAAGAGATCGAAAGCAATTTATGGGTTAGGTTCACCATCGACTGGTTCCCAAAATTCATATTGTAAACAGTTCTTTAAAAGAGCATAGTCTGTATAATACAATATTTCTTTTTTACAGATGAGGTAAAACAATTTAGTGCATTGGTACTGGAATCAACATAAAGTGTAATCATACAATGATCTGTTAATTTCAGGTCATACACAACACCATTAAACATATTCTTATTGTTTTTTTGAGTGCACATAAATATATGATCAATGCAAGATTTAGTCGAGTCGGTTACACGGGTAGGTTCATTTATAAAACTCTTTAGAACATTTGACGCCATAACAAACAGATAGTTCTCAGTATCCTTTTGTTGAATAAGCATCTTATCTTCTGGTAAGGAGTTCCAGTTACGTTCTGTCAAAGTGTTCCAGTTGCCTAGTAAGAACGAAGTTGATATTTTTGCTAGCTGCTTTCATCCAGAGCCATTGACTGCAGAAATTCACCCCACTACGACAAAGTGAGCAATCAAGAAGAACTTTAAGACCAGAATCCAAGCCGTAAGGCAATATGCAGGACTCTGTATTTGGAATACCCACTTCCATTGAAAATTTTGTTTTCTGCTTATCGAATTCAATAACTGTTCGTCACACTTTTCGTTTTAAAATGTGACTTTTGATCGAGAACTTGACTTCACAGTAAAGGATAAATTCTCGAAATATGAAATATTTTGTTCAGGTTAACAACAAATTAATATTGTTTAATTTTCGGTGGTAGTTCAGACAAATGTTTTTTAATGAAAAGGCACATTGCAAGTCCAGAACGTATTTTACTCCTTTCGCCGATAATAGTGCTATCATAAGCAACGATGTGACAAGCAACTCCTCATAATTTGTTAATGGCGCTAGAAGATAAGGGGCTATGAATCAGTTTTGCTTAGACCAAATATCTGCGTTGCCATTTTTCAGAACATATAAACCTCTACTTTCGAATTAATTTAAAAAGATCCATCGCGTCGAAGTGCGAACACGTAGGCTGTGTGGTTAACCACTAAGTAAGTTGCGGTGAAGATATCGCATATCAAGTTAACGTGGGATAGTTTAAATGGCGTGGAAACTTTCCAGTATTTTGAGACAGAGAAATGCTGAATAAACTTAAGTGTCGGAAGGTTCAAAGGCAGTAGTATGCCAGGAAATCTGTTCCAATGATTGGTTCACCGACGTCAACCACAACGAAAAATTAAGTAAAATCGCTACGTAGTCTGAAGTCGACTGGAACATTGAGACATCCATACGCTGACATGCAATAGGAGTTTCGTTGGCAACAAATAAAGTGTATTCTAAGGTATTACGCCGATGCAATGGCGTGAGCTAATTAAATTCAAATGTTCAGGTTTACTAAGTCGGACCCCGCAAGCGGAACTCAAGCTTATCTAAGCTGTAATATGTACATTTGTAGCTTAGATAATAATTGAAGACTGTAGAGAAACTTCATTTTTGCTGCATATCTCATCATGTGCGAAGTGTTATTAAAAGAAAAGACGAAAAAATAGATGCGTATTTATTAATTTTATCGGATCACCCAAAGATAAAACTTAATTCTATCTCATATGTTATAGAAGGCAGATATGACATTAATTTATTTTAAGATTATTATCGTATTTTCCAAATTTTAGTATCCCTATCTAGTTTGAAAAGCTTTTTTTCGCTTTTTCTCAGACATACTCGTACCATATGTACATACATCCACACATCTCCAACATTTTTCGTTCTTTGATGTTTAGGTACAATTTGCATATGTTTTTTGGCTATTAATGATTATTTCGAATTCATATGCAAACTACTGAAAATAAATAATAATTATAGTTTAGTAGCTCTTTAGCATATTGTATTAAACAAGAAATGAATGGATCTATGTATGCACTGCACACACATAGAGATTATGTTTCATTGATTAAGGAATTTGAAATTTTGACACAATTGTATTGCTTTTTTTCAAATCAACACAAGTTAAGTGAAAATTATCACAAATTCAAGTTAAAGTCTCAAATTTGTGCTGGTTTAAGCTGTAATACTTAGTTGATGTCTATTTTAGTACCGGTACTCGCATGTGCCGCCAACATATCATTCTAGTTTTCAGTCAAAACAGAATGGTATGAATCTAACTGTTATTCGTATTCGTATACTCGTAGATGTGTCAATACTCGTAATTTTGTCGTTCTTTACTGAAAAGTGTTCTATACTACTTGTTATAGAAGTTTAAGTCTTGCAAAAAATATATATATGTGTATATATGTATATCTCTTACGCAATAGACTTTAATTAATGCTTCCGAAAATTCTGGAAATAAATTTGATTCAAAAGTCTGGGAACCTTGCTCACGATGGTATTTATTGAATGATAATGGATTTGAGGTGATAGTATGAAGTTTACGAGCTTTCAGGTTTTTTCCAATTACTCTTACAAGGCTTGAGAAACAGTCCAATAATCCAGAGATAAGATGTGACTTACAAAAGGGCTTTTCGTTATACATAAGTAAGATTGAACATACTTAGATATATATGTACAATATATATTTTTTCCCTGCAACCCAAAAAACGATAGTTGCAGTGCTGGTAGAGGGACTAGACTATGACTCCTAGCCTCGTGGTACGCATTCAAAGTAAACAGTAAACCGGTGAGATTACTAGAGCTGTTATTAACATATCATATTTGTCATCGCCAATATTTTAGACTGTATCTGAAATAAGACCATGATAAGATCTACTAAACTGTTGTTTAAGATGTCTTTCCCCACTACAAAATTAGTAATATTATTCGTTTTGCTTTAATATTTAATTTATTTATTTTATTAATATATCCTTATACCTACATATGCACGAGTTACTATCGCAACACGCCAAGGTCAACTACCTTGACGGCCAATAACCCCCAAAATACGAGCAAGCTACACATTGAGACGGCATTCAACCGGATGTAATTGGAACCCGACGAAATTCTTCAATAAACCAAATCAAATCAAAAACTTAGTAAATGCCGAAGCAGTGAAGTAAAGGTTAATAAAGCATTGTGTATTGTTCAGACAAAGGAAAAGGTTGTTTTTTTATCCGCGGGTCCCCCAACAGAGGAAAAAGACAATGAAACCAAAGATAAACTCTATGAGCTCCTGGACAAGATTTACTAGTAGTGCCTCAGCAGTCAGTTTTTATGCATTTTTATTTATATTACTTAATTTACACTTAAATGCTATACAAAAAAACGCTTAAAAATTAGCTTAATTAACTTAAAATTATCTTATTCTAACTTACTGGCCCCACGCGGGCACTCTAAGTTAAACCTAGCACTTAAACTATGTCTTTCGACGTATCTTACAGTCTATATTTAATTTTATATTAACATTACAACTAAAACTAAGAAAATAAATTTTGAGCAAAAACTTAGTATATGGACAGTTTTTTTTTAATATTAATATAAAAACTTAAAACTAAAAACTTACAGATTACCTAAAAATAAATCTTAATCTACTTAACCTACTTACATCTAATACATTATATATACATACATGATATATATATATACCTAATATATAGATATATGTATATATATATATGTTTTTTTTTATAATTTTTTATTTTTATTAATTTTTTTTTTGTGTTTTTTTGTTTTTTTTTTGTGTTTATATATTTTTTTTTTCTTAAATCTAACTTAGTCATACTTAAAACTACGTAAGCCGGCCATGGCAAAAAAAAAATTAGTCGACCCACTTTGCTTCACATGAAGCTAACAAGTATTGGAGGAATTCGACGACGAAGCATCCTCTCCTTCATAAAGCCACCAAAATTGTTGGTGCTGCTGAGCAACATCCCTGATGTCGCGACTTCCTACCGCTCTACTGAATCGGAGACGCTCCGCACTGCCGTGTGCGACGTCTCTGTCGTAGTTGAGTCGCCTGTCCGCAGCTGTTCGAGCGACGTGGAAGATTAGCGGCACCGCCAAACTGTCCTGGATCAGACCTTTACTATCTAAGTAGAGGAACGCTTCTGGAGGAATAAAGCCGTCAAAGCGAACTCTCTCGTGATATATATAACTAGGGTAGTAAGCCCCGGAGATCAGGTTGTTCGATGAGGTCATTGCTCTTGCAATGTGCCTTCGAGTCAACTTAATGACGAAATTGTCCACTCTTATTAGGTTCGCCCTATTGTATAAAACCTCATTACGATAGAATTTTATGTACTCAGATTCTGGCGTTCTATATAAGCGAAGACAGGTCCTAAGGCAAGCCCTCTCAAACACCCGAATCTTTTCCAATAAACTTGCTCTTACGTTGAACCACACCGGACATCCAAATACAAGCATGGGCCTGATAAGGGCCATGTAGCAGATCACCTTCACCCTCGCATCGAGTTGCCTGTTATAAAACAGTCTCCTTGTAAGGGCAAAAGCACCTTTGGCTCTGGCCAGAGCAACATCTATATGTTTGTTAAAATACAGATATTGGTCTAGCCAGATCCCAAGGTATCAGACTACATTTCGACAAGCAAGTGGCTGTCCATGTTGTCCGACGATAGAGAACTTTCGCCAATTCTTTCTGGTATCCCTAGAGGCCCCAGACAAAGACGTCCTAAACAGAATGGTTTCCGACTTCTGAAAGTTAATTTTCAACTTCCAGTCATCGCAATATTGTCTAATTTTATCGAAGTCACGTTGCAAAAGTATGTTAATGACCTCAATCTTTGGACCTGATCTGTACGCGATTAAGTCGTCTGCGTACGCTATGGCATGGTGAAGTGAACCTATCGGATTACTTGTGTAAATGTTGAATAGGATCGGCGAATTTACCGCACCTTGTTGCAGACCGTTTTTAATGTTAAATGTTCCAGTAGAAGTCACATCGCCATTCTTCACGATGAACTGTCTACTGGAGAGCATATCAAAGAGAATATACAGCAGCGGTTTACTAATGCCCAACCTGTCCAGCTTGAAGAAGAGTCCCTCTAACCATACGGTGTCGAAGGCCTTTTCCAAGTCAATCAGGCAGGCACCAGTGCACTGTTTCTTGCCTTTGTTCCATTGGATATCAGAAACCAGTTTAGACGCAGCGTGAATGATATCATGCCCAGCCTTGAAACCGAATTGATTATCCGAAACTATATGTTTGTCGTCAACCCACTTAGTCAGGACTCTATTGATCACCTTCTCGAAAACCTTACTGATGTTTGGAAGAAGACTGATCAAGCGGAGATTCACCGGATTGGAAGTATCTTTATTCCTTTTGGGAATGGCGTGTACCACTGCAGTTTTCCAAAGCGCTGGATAATGTGCATTATTCATTGCATTATTAAACAGGGTGGTATAAATGTCCACTGCTTCTAGTGGGAGATGTCGAAGCACAATGTTCGGTATTTCATCGGTTCCCACTGATTTCTTATTTCTAAGTGATTCGAAGATCGTTTGGAGCTCTTCCTTCGAAATGAACGGTGGTAATACCCTTTCGTTGGTGATGATATTATTTGCCATGTTCTCGTCACTGAACTGGGTGAAACCCGAGTTCTCGAATCGCCAATTCACAATTTCATTTCGAAGGCAGAAATTGTGCACAAGGACTCGACTCTCCAGGTCATGGTTCGGGCCAATGATGTCATTCGCCTTGTACACTTCCTGGAAAGTCGCTCCTATAGCCTCTACCTTCTCCTGCGGATCCTCGATCACAAAGAAGTTGTCATCATCAACTGTCTCATTTGGATCGATACCTGCTGCTACAAGTATTTGTTCGTTGTTCGTCGTTCTGGCGATTTTGAGACATGGAAGGTCGTTTTGATTATTTCTCCGAAATATTTTATTTATTTGCGGGCACATATTCGGGTTGCTAATGTTTACAGCCCGAATTTTGTTGTTCCAATACAAACTTACAGAGTTTTTGTAATTTTGCTTTATATATGTTTGGAGGTTTTTAATCGACGACTTCAATGTCATGATCTCCGGGTTATGTCTGTCAGTAAACTGTCTGTATAAGGTTTTTAGTCTTGACAGCAGTCTACTTTTATGTCGGTGCAGTGCGTCAATAGTTGCGTTGCGGAATAAGTCTTCGTCGTCAGTGTGTTGATACCGAGGTATCGTTTTGTCCATTGCTCGTTTAATTGTCTCGTCCATTAGTCTAAGATACCTGTCAATCTCCTCGTTTGACAGATTTCTGTTGGACGGTGGGTAGAGCAAATTCGAGGAGTGTGCTCTAGTCAGTGCTCTGGTGAAGTGTGTCCAGCGCACCCTACTATAATTGTAGGAATGCCTTTGCACAAACTCATCCAATTCCGCAATTTCGTTGGGAACAGTTATTTCGGTGCTGAGACCGCAATGGTCACTGTCATACACGAAAGTGCGTAGACAGTTTGTAGTTTGTTGGTTAGTGCACATCAGTTGTATTCGTGAGCCGAACAGCAGGAGATCCAGATAGGACCCGTGTCTGGGAAACAACG
This sequence comes from Volucella zonaria, assembly GCA_963966105.1. Taxonomy (NCBI): domain Eukaryota; kingdom Metazoa; phylum Arthropoda; class Insecta; order Diptera; family Syrphidae; genus Volucella; species Volucella zonaria. The sequence continues at coordinate 13,292,799 of OZ014534.1, forward strand.
GACTATCCGTGGCTTTGAGGCCGAGTCGATACATCACACTGTGCTGACTCCACCAATTGAATAGTAGATTCCCTCTAGTATTTGGTGTATTATTTCCCCAATCACTATGTTTGGCGTTAAAATCTCCGCCGATAATAAAATAGTTGTCTTCCAATTCCAGCCTCAGGAATCCAAAAAGTGTCTCGAGCTCTGAGATGAATAAAGTGGATTGAGTAGCCTTAGATGCATAAACAGACACCATGTATAATCGCTTTCCACTACGGAGAGGGATGTACATGATGCATGCTTCCAGCACCTGAAACCTACGTACCACACGACTGTATACTCTTTTGAAACGCAGTCCCTTTCTTACAAAGATCGCAACACCACCTCCTTGAATAGAATTGGGTCGGTTTCTTCGTAATATTTCATATCTTCTGTGTCTCATTTTGTGCCTTTTGGTAAGCTTAGTTTCGCTAACCAAAATGATCTTTAAGCAACTTAAGCAGTGCGGCTCTTCGTTCGAACCTAATCAGTGAATTAACATTCACTGCAAGGACCTTCAGGGTTTGCTCCGCCATGTACGTACCCATTACGACTGGAGGTGCGTTAGGCCCGGCAGCAGCGCGTATATTTGATCTACCCGCGTAGTCTGTTCCTGTATTTGACGCTGAAGCTGAGCCATCTGCCCCTGAATAGAGAGCAAGATAGCCAGCATGTCAGGTACAGGTTCAGGTGCTCTAGGCGCTGGGGCCTGAGAAGCAACCTTTGCTTGTTGTACCGTCGTTCCCCTACCTGCCGCCATTTGGGCGTAGGTAACTTGGGGAGTAACGGCTGGTGTTTGTGCCTGCACGAGTGGACGTTTAACTTCCACTTTCTGCTGCCGAGCCAGATTTACTCTTTTGATGTATTGGAATTTGGGACAACCCCGATAATTTGCGGTGTGTCCCGTGTTCCTACATAAAGCACAAGAGAGTTGGCTTTTTTCAGACGCTCCGTCCTTACCTAGAGCGCATTCCTCTGACTTGTGGTCCCTTCCACACTTCACGCATCGAGGCTGCATTTCGCAGTTCGACGCGGCGTGCCCGAACCTTTGGCAGCGAACACATTGTAAAATGTTTTCGCTCCTCTTTAATTTTTCCCAGTGTACAACCTGGTAGTCTAGGACTTTGATGCTCCTTAGATTATCCAGTTTGCTGTTGGGACTTAGCTGAACCAGGAAGAACGGTAGTTTCCGCTTCTCCCTTTTAGCTCTAGCCGTGACAAACGGCTTAACCCCTACGAATTTGAGCCCTTCGCACTCCTTCTCTTTCAGCAGTGCAAGGAGCTCCTCCGGATCAGTCGACGGCTCTAATCCCCTCAGCAGCATTGTTTGCAGCTTTTCACCCTTAGGGGTGTAGGAGAAGAACTCCGTTGTCGAATCCTTCAATAAACTTTTGATTTTGTGGTAGCGCTCCACTGTGTTACAGTGGATCGCATGCCTATCTACACTTAGTCTTTTAATAAAAAAATCACAGCCTATGGCCGACTTACATAGTTCGATAGTGCCCTTTAACTCAATTTTAAAGGTGTTAATTGGTGGCACTTTTTGTTTGGTGGCTTTCTGCTATTGCTGTTGTTGTTGTCTCTGCTGCTGTTGCTTTTGCTTATGTTGTTGTTGATGCTGTTGTTGCTGCTGTTGTTGTTGCGGCTTATTCTTCTGTACATTTTGTTGTTTATGTTTTTGCTGTGTTTGTACTAGTACATCTGTTTTTGTTAATTCCTGTGCCGGTTTCTGTGTTTTTTGTTTTGCCAGAGGTTGTTTCTGTTGTTGTTGTTGTGGAAGCTCCACGTTTATGTCTGGTTGTCCCTGAGGTCTCTGGAGTAGTTGCTGCTTCTCCATCTCCCTCCTTTCCGCTTGCTTTGCTTTTATGGCTAGCACTTTTTGTTGTAGCTGCTTAATGCTACTGTGCAGAGCCTCGACCTCCTCCTCTTCGTCATCTGACTCCGATGCAGCGAGGGATGCAAAGCTGTTGTCTGCTGCGCTTGCTGCTATCCTCGCAGCCCACCCCGCACTCTTCCATGCAGCATTTCCAGCGAAGCTGAATGCGCGCGCGTAATGATATTCGGAGTCGGCTCCAACTTCCTCCTCCTCTTTGTGCCAGTGTCTGTTATTGTTGTTGTTGTTGTTGTCTTTAAGTGGACTGGCTTAACGGCTTGATCATCAGACGACATCATGCCATCTGCTGACCCCGCTACTGGGATAGCGGACCGCTTAGTTCCACTCATCGAACTTTGCTTTATCACTTTATTATTGACACTAATTGTCCTTTTTTTTTTTGTTATATTAAAAAAAAAAAATCGAAAAAAAAAAAAAAGAAAACTTTATCTGAGGTTGGGAAGCGAACCCACAACCCCGAGATTTGTTCACCGAGTCTCTACCACTTTGGCCACCGAACACTTCTAAGATTTATTACTTAAAAGTAAACTAATTCACTTTTAACACTTGTAAAGCCGCACACGAAATACTTCTCCTCTCTGCGGAGGTCAATGAACGACTGAGTAGTGCCTCAGCTATGACATTAAAATTGTTCTCGGCGATTTTAATGCAAAGCTCGGATGACAGGGCATCTTTGGTTATAGGTCGGAAGCTATAGCCTGCACGGTATCACTTTGGGGCGAGGTGAAACTTTGCCGTATCCAGCACGTGGTTCCCATATTTCGATGGGGACTTGGGGAACTCATGATCAATCAACCGTCAACCAAATTAACCACATTGTGATCGACATAAGGCACTGCTCCAGTATTATGGTTGTCCGAACGTTATGAAGGGCCAACATTGACTCGGACTTGTTGTAGTTAGGGTACGGTTGTGGATATCTTGAACATCGCAAAGGCAAAGTAGTACTATGAGGAAGTTCGATGTCAAACTGTTACAATCATAAAAGATCGCCAATTCCTTTTTCGATCGAGTCTCCCTTAATCTCTTAGGTGGCCATATGCCGTCAGTATCAATTATCGAAGGCAACATTACCAAAAAGCCATCAGAGATGCCGCCTCTGATGGGCTGGGTTTCACTCGGCCACCACAGTGAAGCTCCTCGTTTGACGATGTGTTTAGCGAGATGCATACAAAGCGCCGCTGCATAGAAGGAAGAAAGCTGCTCACGAGCTCTACGAGCAGAAGAGGAGAGATTAACACCGGCTTCTAAGGAGGAAAAAGAAAAAGTATGAGGAGCGCGTGGTCAATGAAATTGAGAACTGCTACTCCAGTAATAAGATTCTGAAATTTTACCAAGAGGTAAACAAAATATGCCACGGATACAAACTGTGAACCATGAACCTTTCAACCTGGACGATGTAGACAACAATTGCGTTCACCCGATGTGGATAAACTGAAGATACCCATAACTAAGTTTAAGTCAAAGTCAAAGATGCTGGAGCGGACGGCCTGACTGCCGAGCTCCTAAAAACGGCAGGCGATGACTTGGTTAGGAGCATATACCAGCCCATCTGTAAAATATGGTCAGATGAAAGTATGCCCGTTGTTTGGAATCTCAGCATTGTTTGTCTAATCCTCAAGGAAGGAGACCTACTGAACTGCGGCAACCACAGTGGCATCAGCCTTCATAATAACGCCTATAAGATCCTATCTGCTGTATTGTGTGAAAGCCTGAAGCCATTCTTTAACAACCTGATTGGTGCATATCAGCGTAGCTTCAGGCCAGGAAAGTCCACCATCGACAAAATATTTATACTACGGCAGATGTTGGAAAAACCCATGAGCTCCAAATCGATACACACCACCTTTGACAGCATCTACACAGACGAGCTATACAGAGCAACGTCTAGTTTTGGCATCCCTGTCGAGCTCGTCCGATGACATGGAGAATACATGGTGCTCCATCAAGGTTGATGAACAACACACTGAGACCTTTGATGTCAAAAAACTGTTTAGACAAGGTGATGCGCTGTCATGCAATTTCCTTAACATCATTCTTAACAAAAAATACACAATCTTTCAAAAGTCCGTCCAATTGCCTGCATACATCCATGATATTGACATAATTAGAAGAAAGCAGAGTGATGTCTGTGGCGCTTTCGTGTGAATTGAGACGGAAGGGCCGAAGATGGGTTTAACGGTCAACGACGTCAAAACCAAGTATATGCTGTCAAATAGAAAGGACATCCAACACCGACGTCTCAGACAGAACGTCACTCACGACATTTATAACTTTGAGGAAGTTAAGGACTAGGCTCCGCTATCAATTCAGACAACAACATCACAGCTGAAATCAAATGATGGATAATACTTTCCAATCGCTGCTTCTTTGGGCTAAGAAGGCAATTAACTAGCAAAGCCCTCTCACGAACAACAAAAATGGCCGTATAATCCCAGACCTGCTCTATGTTGCAGGGGCATGGACTTTATCAAAAATGGATGTCAGTACTCATGACTGCTTTGAGAGCTAAATTGTTCCGGTGATTTTCTGTCCCGTCTGCATAGACCGTAAGTGGAGGAGGAGATACAGCGACGAACTGTAAGGTCTATACAGCGACATAAACTTAGCCAGAAGAGTGAAGATCCAACGGCTGAGACAGCTGGGTCAAGTAGATCGGGTGAATATCAATGCTGCAGTCCGAAGAGTCTTCGAATCCTCCCCCGAGGGACAGCGCATTAAAGAAAGTTCGCGACTCAGGTGACGTACGCAAGTGGAAATGGACCTCGGCCAACTTAGAGTGTGAAACTGGGGTCAGCTGGCTGAAGATCGAGCTGCCTGGGGACGCATATTTGTTGAGGCCCATGTCTAACTCCGCCACCTTAAGTTAGTAATATAACCTTACATGCAAAACAAAATGCTTAGAGTAACGATTTCTTAATTTACCTAACTGACTCCCACCAAGTGCTTTAAACTTAACAACACTAAATACATTACCTTTCAGTTTTGAATCTATCTTACCGTTAAGCTTATATTTTTCTAAAAAAAAAAAAATTGTTTGGAAAAACTTTAAGATACTTATAATTTTTTTTAATTTATTTGAATCTTAACCCACCTACGCTACTTAAAGTACCTAACCCACTTAACTTAAATTAACTGTAAACTTGTTGCCTCTTGTTACTATGCAACACTCAGCAGTCGCTAACTTGGTGAACACACACAGCCGAAACTTAACCGAGGCCCTAACGTCTCTGTTACCTCTCGGGGAAATTCCCTTGCTAACCTTAATCTTGCTTATGACTGAGGGGGAATTTATTACTTACGTAATGTACCGACCTGGGAGGGCAAGTCGATTGACTTTCATTTCCCAAGTCACGAAAATTCGGTATATTGCATCTCAACATCAATTCGATCGCGGAACCACCCGTGGTAGATGAGCCACTTTTCATACGCACAGAGGTGGCGATGATATAATGCAACTACATATGTACAATATACCATTTCTACTCTGGACAGAATTAAGCCGTATTGAACTGCACACTCATGGTTCATAAAAGTGGGATAATAAGCCGTTGCTCAAGTGGTAGTGCATTGGCTTCCAAATCCGACGGTTCTTCGTTCAATCCCAACCGCGCCCAACACACATTCTTTTTTCGGCCAACTAAAATCACGTAAGATGGGTGATTTCATACGATACAACAACAAATCCAATTACATTTATAATTTACTCTATCCATTAAATGTTATATGCCACCAATGGGGCTAAATACACGTACACTGAGCCCAAATCTATTTCTTTCTATTTCTGACCCATTTTCCAAAAAAAACCTTGAAAAGTGCTCAGGCATTGTAAGAGTTAGGTTGCTTAAAAAAAAAGTTTGCTTGTATAGTATAGCCACCCTTACTTCCGACTGGTTGTCAATTTTGTGAGCTTTCAATGCGTAAAATATCGGAATTCTTTACTTGTCAGATTAGTCCAAGCGTTCTACCCCGAAAATAGTTCACTCTATTGTTTATTTTCATGATATGTATTGTTGTATTGTTGATGTCAGTCAATTATTTAGATCACATATTTACAAGGCTCCATAGAAGCAATTGCGTAGCCTACAAAACAATGACCTACGATTTAAAGACAACGGACCATGCTTTGACTAGCATCCAACTTGATCGTAAAATTGACAGAACCAATCAATCCATAACTACAATAGCAAATCTGTCAAAATTGATTTTGTTGGCTTAATATCGCATTTGAACTTTGAGTTTTGGTGCGAAGTATATGTATAGCGTTATTTGTCCACCTATTGCCTTTGTTTCTTAACAAATTGCAATTTTATACCACCTTGATCAAAAAGTTCCCGCACCACAACATCGTGTGGCGGTCCCATTGTTCCGATTTGAGTTCTGCTTTTTCTTTGTTCAGTTGGTAAATCTGTTGTTGACATTTTATCTAAATCTTAGCGTCATAGCTTGACATTTGCAAAAGTTACGTAGCCAACAGTACATCTATCTCTGCGTGTGTTGGCGATTTTTTACAATTTTGGAAATGGATTTAAATTTGCAACAACGAACTTGAATTAAATTTTGTGTAAAAAACGGATTTAATGGTACGCGAACATTAGAAATATTTGAAAAGTGTTTCGGCAACGATTCTCTAAAGAAAACGGACGTTTACCAGTGGCACGAGCGGTTCAAAAGTGATCGTGAGTCAATCGAAGATGATGAACGCAGTGGCAGACCATCGACATCGAAAACCGACGAAAACATTGATGAAGTAAAAGAAATGTTGGTCAATAGCCGCAAATTAACCATCAGAGAGATAGCGGAGGACTTGAACATTGCCTATGGATCCGTCCAAAACATTTTGGTTAATGATTTGGGTTTCCGTCGTGAAGCAGCAAAGTTGGTGCCAAAAGACCTCAACTTCATGCAAAAAAGAGACCGTGCTGACGTCGCAAAAGAGATGATTTTGCGAGGCTGAATCATCAAAAGGATCATTACTGGAGACGAGACGTGGGTTTATGAGTACGACACGCAATCCAGACATCAGGCAAGTGAGCCGAGACCAAAAAAACCACGTCGTTTTCAGTCAAAAAAGAAGGCAATGCTCACGGCTTTCATGGATTACAACGGTGTAGTGCATCATGAATTTTTGCCAGAAGGCCAGACAGTAAACAAGGAGTATTATTTGGGCGTTATGAGACGTTTGCGTGAAGCAATCCGCTGGAAGAGACCAGAATTCTGGGCAGAAAACTCGTGGATTTTGCACCATAACAACGCACCGTCGCACAGTACCACCATTATTCGTAATTTTTTGACGAAAAATGCAACAAATATCATCCAACATCCACCGAATTCACCTGATTTGGCTCCCTGTGACTTCTTTCTGTTCAATCGAGTTCAAAAACCACTACGGGGAACACGTTTCAGCAGCCGAGAGGAAGTAATGGAAAAATCGCAGGAAGCACTGATGGACATACCGAAAACCGAATATAAAAAATGTTTCGAGGATTTGATCAAGCGCTGGCATAAGTGTGTTGCAGTCGATGGGGATTGCTTTGAAGGGGACAATATAGATTTAGATGAATAAACTTGTATTTAAAATTTTCAGAAATTTTTTGATCAAGGTGGTATATCCATCTGTTTCAAGAAGCTAAATCGGAAAAATAGTGGTTCAAAATATTTGAAACAAAAGGATGTTAATCTCACTATAAAAAAAAAATTAAAAAGAAAAAAGCAGCTCTTTTTACTTGTCCTAACAAGATTAGGCTTAAGAAATATTATGATAGGATTAGTTAAAATTGAAATCGTATTTTGAAATAAATGCTTATCTTAGTAATAAACTACTTGGAGTATGGGGAACTCTAAAAAGGAATACATTTTGTAATAAACAATAGGAATTCTATAATTTCCAATGATGGATACTCTTCATCTCAGTGTGACACTGGCATAATACGAGTGCATTAAGATTTTCAATCTGAAAATTTTTTCTTTAAAGAGTTTATTGCGCTTGAAATTCATAAATGTATACATACTCGTAGTTTCCCTTAAAACATCTTATTCCCCTCTTTTGATAACATTTCAAGTATGCCATTAACAAAAAAATATCCTTTCAGGTTCCTGATGTTCTTTGATATATTTTTAATTGATGTGTACGGAAAGGTGTTTTTCCTAAAAAAAGCAGTTGTAATACCTCTGTAGAAAAAAGTCGATACAGTGACATTAAACAATTACCATCCCATTGCCCTTCTATCAGTTCTTTCAAAAAATTTTGAAAGAAGCGTGAAATCTAGAATGCTATATTTTTTTATACAGTTTTGAAAAGTATATGAATATAGGAGTTCCTCAAGGTTCTGTATTGGGCCCGACATTGCATAGGGTGTCCCCTAATTCGTTGACGATAATTTGGAAAATAATTCCTGATCATTTTCTAAAAAAAAAAAATCGTTCTAGAGCAAGGGTCTATCTCCAACGTTGACATCATTTATTGAGGATTTAAAAAAAGGTGTACTCTGACCTTTGTTAACGAAAATTGTTCTGTTAGTACTAATAGTAAAAACTTCGTGTAGAATTTTATTTTTAAAAAAATACCAGCCTTTATAACGGAGTTTAAATAAAGTTGATATCGTGTATGAGTCTTTCGATATTAAATTTCTAAGCGTGTTCCGTTCTCATTGCCCCTGCTAATTTATGACTTTGAGGTCACTTTTCTCCAGAAAATGCCTAATTAACATAACGTTTTACTAGTTTTTTCTTATGAAAGTAACAATAGGCGTATTTTATTCAAAAGTGCGTATCCACTTTTCCAAAAAACCCTCCAATTCACTTCTATACTCACTTTTATCTCGCGGCTATGTTGGCAGTGTTGGTTGCAAAGTTGCTTTTTCCTCAATATTTTCTCCGATAAACTGGACCTTTGGTGCCATTTTAACAGCAGTTTTGAAAGCAAATAAGCACCTTCGCACACACTAATTTTAAAAAAGGTCCAAGTTCCTTTTTGGGTAAAAGAAAAATAACCATTTTTTCCAAGTGTAAAGAGCGCAAATGAACGTTCACTATTGACTTGCTCTTTCAAAACATAAGCTGATCCACGAACACATCCCAGAATAGGGAGAAACGGCATGCTGCCAACCGTCAGGAAACGAATAAATGCCCTATAGTTGTATGTTGCGACATCTATAATTCAAATTTTTCATAAATCTATCCTCACTTCTGAAAGTGAACTAAATTATACCCACTTTTGATTTTGTTTTTGTTTCGTGTGGAAAAGTGGCTAACCACTTTCGAATAAAACACGACTAATAATAAAACAAAAAATCATCATCAAGTTTGCACAAAACCTCACAGATTTTATGATACTTGGAAAAACCTGCAACAGGTAAAAAAAGGAATTTATTATTTTTTACCAACGTTTCTAACAACAATTGACAATACATATTTCTAAAAGTGGTTTTCCACATGTTACTAATTTTCCAATATTTTTTTAAAATTGCATAGCTATTAAAGAGTTTTAAAGCGTGCTCTTTTATTTGAATACCTGTCAAAACACTCATTTCCTTACCCTGTTCCTTCAAAGTTCTCAGAAGAGTTAAGTTTAGGCCTATTTGGAAAATATGGTATACCTTACAGAAATTGTATAAAAGATTAGCAAAAAAAAATTAATTCATTAGTTCAATTTTTTACGCTAGGGTTGCAGCTGCTTAGAAAGGCTTTTTGAAATGTCTGCATTTACAAACCAAGAATACGCAGACATTATTTACGTTTATGGGCTGTGCAATAGAAGTTCAAATAGTGTGCGGCAAAGATACCATGAGCTTTATCCTAACCGACGACGACTTCCTAGTAAAAGAGTATTTGGAAATACGAAGTCTTCGAGAAACTGGATCAGTTTCAAATATGTACACGACCGAATGCGGGAGCTCCACAAGTAAGAAGGATTTCCACTGATGAAAGAATACTGGAAGCTGTTACAACTGATTCATCAATCAGCATCAGACGCTTAGCTTTGCAATTCAATGTTTCCAGACATAAAATTTCTAATGAACTGCATGGAGAAAATCTTTATCCATACCACTGTACACAATGTGCAAAAACTGCTGATGATGATTTGCAAAAGAGACTTCAGTTTTCTAACTGGTTGCTGGAGCGGAGGTTGGATGACAACCAGTTTATTAGCAGAGTTCTTTGGACAGACGAATCTCATTTTACAAGAGATGGGATCACCAATTTTGATAATCTTCATACATGGGCTACAGATAATCCACATGCAATGAGACATAAATCATTTCAATACAAATTCAGCGTCAGTATGTGGGCAGGTGTACTTGGAAATAAGTTAATCGACCCTTTCAAACTACCGCCTAGGCTGAATTCTACAAACTATCTGGAGTTTTTGCGAAATGATTTACCAGAACTATTGGAGGACATTCCACTGATTCAACCAACTTCATCGTATTTCCAACATGATGGTGCTCCAGCCCACTATGGTCGTGGGGTTAAGAATTGGCTAGATGACGAGTACGGTAACAGTTAGATAGGAAGAAATGGACCGGTTCACTGGCCCGCAAGATCTCCTGACCTTACAGTATTGGATTTTTTTGTATGGGGAAGAATGAAAGAACTTGTTTATTCATCCGAAATAGCAACTTTAATTGAATTGGAAGATCGTATTCTCGAAACGTCATCAAAAATGAGGCAGCAGTTAGCATCAATAAACATTCGCAGTACAATCCAAAAACGGGGTCTAGCATGCATACAAGGACACTTTGAGCACCTGTTATAACTGTTTTAGTATACACATAAAATAAAAACTATCTAAGACCACACAAAATCATTTTTTATTCATAGCCTTTGGAGCTTAAAGCAAAAAAAACTTTTTTTATTAATTTTAAGTGCTGTTGGTTTTTTCAAGTATCATAAAATCTGTGGGTTTTTGTGCTCATTGATGATTTTTTGTTTTATTATTGTTGTAAAACGTTATGTTAATTAGGCATTTTCAGGAGAAAAGTGACCTCAAAGTCCAAAATTAGCATGCACATTGAAAATAGAACAGGCCTTGAAATTGGATATCTAAAGACGCAAACAAGATATCAACTTTATTTAAACGCTGTTATAAAGGCTTGTATTGCTTCCAAAAATAAAGTCCTACGCATTTACCATTAGTACTAACAGAGCAATTTCCGTTAACATGGGTCAGGGTGCACCAAAATAAGCCTTTTCTTAAGTCCTCAATAAATGATGTCAACATTGGAGATAGATCCTTACTATAGAACGGTTTTTTCTTGGAATATGCGCAGGAATCATTTCCCAAATTATCGTCAACGAACTAGAGGACACCCTGTATATGTAAATTCATTATTTATTCAATTTTTGAGAGCGAAATTACAGCATTTGCTGATAATACTACTACTCTACTCCTTCGTATTCTAATAAGTGTTATCTAAATCTATTCTGGGATGTAAATAATGATTTGGATATATTGTATTACGACGATGGTTCAAACAGCATAAACTGATAATCAGTAATAAAACCAAGTTTATGCTACTTATAGTAATATGAAGGTATTACACCCTCCAATGATTTTCCACTTTATTACCATTCACCAAGTTGGTTACGATTCTATTAGTTGTTGCGAAGGTTGCTTTGAAATTGGATGTGTTGACAGTTTTAAATACTGAAGTATAATACTGGATCTTAAGATCACTTGGAACGATGACACTTTATACCTATAACAACATCATAATAGAAATGAAAGGCAGATGTAACACCTCGATCTCTACTGCAATCTACCAATTTTGAAGATGTTCTATGATGGTTTATTCAAATTCAAACTGCTATATGGTATTTCTTGCACGCAATTAGAATAATGGCTAAAGTTAATCGCAGAACCCCTAGTTTTGTGTTGTTCAAAAGCCTTGAAATTCTTCCCTTAAGGCACTTGTACTTTTACAAAATGTTAAGATTTTTTTAAAAATCCGGTTATTACCATGTCAGACTACATGAAAGTTATAATTTACGTGTCAACACCAGAAACTTTGTAGCTACTCCAACTATGTACATAACACACTTTCATGATTTTATTTTGTTACCGCTCCTCGGTTATTTAATTTATTTATTACAATACATGAAAACCTTAGGTGTGGGAGAAAGAAAACAGTATTTTTAATCAACGTCAAAAAATGGCTTTTCTCTTTTGATCATGCTGTAATTTAGCTGGGTGGGTACATTATTTTTAATTTTTAAGCTTTCTTCTGAAATTATCTGTTTACTGTATCTTGTTATTATTACTTATTTTTCCCCATCAACAGAATACTAAATGTTAAAGTTTTAACTAATGGTATTTTCGCCTCTTGCCATTTATTTTTCAATAGATTGTACTATGTATACTATTTGCTGCAAGAACATAAACTGAAGCTCTATAAATCATGTACAATTGTTTGAATTTTTTTGTATTGTACTCGTATCTTGTTTTTGTTAAGAAATAAAGAAACGGAAATAGAAATAGTTTTTTGTTATTTGGTGAGTCAATTCCACTTAAACGTAGATTACCTCTTAATTTTCTGGGGAAACGCGATCAGCGTGCTAGTAAACAGTGCCGCATATGTAGATCTACACCTGGATGATCCCGGAATTTATTCAGAAAATTGGAAATACAAGCTTATTCATCTAAGTCTATATTGTCCCCTTTAGAGTAATCTCCATCGACTGCAACACACTTACGCCATCGCTTGATCAAATCCTCGAAACATTTTTTATATTCGGCTTTCGGTATGTCCATCGGTGCTTCCTGCGATTTTTCCATAACTTCCTCTCGGCTGCTGAAACGTGTTCCCCGTGGTGGTTTTTTTAACTCGATTGAACAGAAAGAAGTCATAGGGAGCCAAATCAGGTGAATTCGGTGGCTGTTGGATGGTATTTGTTGCATTTTTCGTCAAAAAATTACGAATAATGATGGCAATGTGCGACGGTGCGTTATCATAGTGTAAAACCCAAAATTTTTCTGCCCACAATTCTGGTCTCTTTCGGCGAATTGCTTCACGCAAACGTCTCATAACGCCCAAATAATACTCTTTGTTTACTTACCGTCTGACCTTCTGGCAAAAATTCATGATGCATTACACCATTGTAATCCATGAAAACCGTGAGCATTGCTTTCTTTTTTGACTGAAAACGACGTGGTTTTTTTGTTCTCGGATCATTTGATGAACGCCATTCACTTGCCTGATGTCTGAATTGCGTGTCGTGCTCATAAACCCACGTCTCGTCTCCAGTAATGATCCTTTTGATGATTCAGCCTCGCAAATCATCTCTTTTGCGACGTCAGCACGGTTTCTTTTTTGCATGAAATTGGGGTATTTTTGCACCAACTTTTCTGCTAAAATGTCTTGGACGGATCCATAGGCAATGTTCAAGTCCTCCGCTATTTCTCTTTTCCAACATTTCCAATGCTCGCGCATCATTAAATCCGTTTTTTACACAAAATTTAATACAAGTTCGTTGCTGCAAATTTAAATCCATTTCCAAGATTGTAAAAAATCGCCAACGCACATAGAGATAGATGTACTCTTGGCTACGTAACTTTTGCAAATGTTAAGCTATGACGCTAAGATTTAAAAGGAATATCAGCAACAGATTTACCAACTTAACAAAAAAAAAACAACTCAAATCGGAGCAATAGGAGCGCCACACGGTTATTCCGGGAACTTTTTGTGATATGTTTGGTATGTTTGTTAGTTCTAGTCCACTTTCTCTCAGTGCTAAGTTTAGAAAGGAACCGTCTGATGGAAAATAGGGATATTTGTCGCGTATAACTCAAGTTTGTATTATATTGATTTCACGCATGTCTTGCGTTAAGATCTCCTGCCAAAAAAAATATTTTTTTCCGAATGAAATGGTAATTTCGTTATACTTGTTAAGATTGGTTTCACTTACCAAAAGTGGCCATTTCGTATTGAAATTCTTTTCATTTTCAAGAAATGTAATGTCATTACATTTTTTGTAATGGGCCTTCTCGTTAATAAAAAGACTTGTTAGCACTGCATCCTGTTTTGAGTTGAGTTTAAGTGTACATACAATACATTTAATTCGCTGAATTACAATTGAGATGCTGCATAGATATATTGGGTCGATACTTTCCTCAAAGCAAAACTCATAACATAATCCCCATCCCTTTCTTCTTCCATAGCTTCAAGAAACTTTTATATGTTGAAAGTTCATTTCTGAGCGGATATGCTTTGATTAACCACCTTTAGCCTGCAATGGTCTCTGCGGAAAATCATTCCATGCCATATGCATCGGACTTACCCGGAGATCCATTACCTACCTCAAGGAGTATTGCAGTCTCTTCAATTTTTACTGCGACGAGTGCAAAGAGATCACCTTGGCTCACGTTATGCTGGCAATTAAATGCAATAACGAGTCTATCAATGTGATGCTAACCGAGAACAATCATATTAGCAGAACTATTCTCGACAGAATAGAGAAGATTGAAGACTCAGTAAACTGCATTGACAATAATGTGGAAGCTTACAAGTCCACAGGAAGAATGATAGAAAAGCAACTGACAGCGATCCACAATCTGTCCAAAAATCAATCTCATCACGACAACGAGAGCGAAGTGATCAAATATTACTTGGATGGATTAAAAGCATTCCTCAAAACAAATTTTGCCAACCTCCTTAAATCCAACGTACTCACACACATAAACGACTCTATCAATCTTCTCCGTACTGATCTCGACTTGCTTTTTCAATCCTCCTCCAAAACAATACATCCCACCCAGCATCCATCAGACTCTATGCTCGATGACTTAACCCTAAAAATAATAGACGTCAGCGAGGAACTCATAGCAACTCGGTTGACCGTTGCCGAAATCGGTAAAGAAGTGAGATTGGCTTCCCACAAAATCGATGGAATCCCCGATCAAATTCAACTCCAAGCTAGTTCCCCGTACAATGTCTCAATTCATAATGAATTAGTAGACACGGAGTCATTTTCAAATACTCCTCCCGCCGCCCTAACAACGGAAACTGAAACCGCGCTGCCTATCCCGCCCGCCCCCGCCCCACGCAAACTGCTCAAACAATTCGGAACTTCATGGACCCCCTCCGAATGGAAAAGCCGACTCGAAAAGTTGAAAGAGGGAAACCATACAGCATTCTACGTTGAAGGGGCTCCTCAACACGCTGATGTTAGTTGGGTGCGGAATTTCTTTCACCGAAATTATGCCATCACCATTAGCGAGTGCGAGATGATTTCCCCTGCTGACTCCAATAGTTCCTGCAGCTTCAAAATCAGCATCCCAACCAAATATTCATGGTTATTCCCCACTTCCCCTGGTAAGGCCACTAAACCTGGGAAGATAAGTATCACCAAATGCTCTGAGGAACGAGAAAACCCACGTGGCGACGACAACCAAAATTTTAAAAATAAGCGTAACGATAAGCTTAAAAAAAGACCGCTCCCAAACCCCCTTCCAACTAAAAAGCACGCTAACAAAAAACGAAGCTCTAATCCCGATCTCAACTGGAGCTTCAAAACGAACTTGTTCCCCGATTTTAATCCCCCCTCCTCACTTATCCGACACAAAGCCCTTACACACCAATCCTCTAATCCGCTAATTTCCAATGTTCCACCCAAGCCCCCGCGCCAACGCGTCTCTTTCAACTTAACCCCAACCACCCATATTATCCCTTCTCAATCTTCTACGCCACCGATCCCAGCAAACAACTCATTTCCTAACTTCGACCTACAAACTGGAGCTAAGTACCCTAATTTTATTAACTCCCATACCCTAAACCCAACATCTCATCCGGCGCCCAACTCCATATCCAACCACGAATCTCCATCTCCCTCCTCCACTGCCCCTATTCTTGATCCTCTTTTTCCCCCCACAGTTAAACTAATCCAGCAAACCAATGGAACTACAGAAAGTCGCTATGCACTCTCTAGGCTTAGAGAGAGAAAGATATATGAAAACATTCGTCTCTTTCTCGCCTATCTACACGACAAATCGGACTCTCTGCTACGAAGGGAAGACCAAAACCAGCGTCATGGTATCCATCCAGCAGGAAGGCCTCCCTACCGACCCTATCAGTCTCAGGAACCTTTACGTCAGGTACCACGAGATTTTTAGCATGTCCCCTCAGAAAGTAGCAGACGACCTTGCTGCTTTCGGCCACTACGTTCACTCTAAACGAGTCTCACACCTACAGAGAAGCCGAGCTGACCACGATAAATTTTTTCGTCCATAACGTGCCTTCCTCGTCAGCACTTAAACCATCCCGCCATACATCTCCACTCCACAACATCCCTCTTACATTTTACTTCCAGAATGTAAGAGGTCTTCGCTCTAAAACCAATGCTGTCCTACGTCAATCGCATTCTCTTCCCTTTGATATTTACGCCTTGACTGAAACCAATTTGATTCCCGACATAAAGAACCAGGAATTGTTCAACCCTACTTTTAATGTTTTTCGCGACGACGATCCTACCCGCCCACATGATGATTCCCCCTGTCGAGGCGTCCTACTGGCGATCCACAACTGCCTTAACTCTTCTCCCATTACCATCTCTTCATCCTCTAAAATCGACTTTGTCGCTATAAAAATATCACTCCCCTTCAAGACCCTTTACGTTTTATGTTGCTACATCCTGCCAGCTTAACCTAGCGAATCTTACCAACTTGTTGTCGATGCGATCGACTATTTAATTGACCTGTCTGACTCTACTGACGATATCTTTGTTTTCGGCAACTTTAATCTTCCTCAGCTACAGTGGATTCCATCAGACGATCAATCGTTCTTCATCGCTTCAAATGCCATCTTCATTTCACCGAACTTTATGATTCTCTTTACCAGCGTTACCTTAATAATGCGCAAGTCTACCTTATAAATGACCCTAAGTCCTTTTACCAATTTGTTAACTACAAAAGAAAGTCCGATGGTTACCCTCCTTCCCTCTCTTTCAACAACAAGTCATCAACCGATCCACTCACCATTGCCAACCTATTTGCCAGCTTCTTTAAACAATCCTTTACCAACGACTCCTTTGTACCAGATCCATCATATTTTCGTTACCTACTGAACTTCTCCAACGGCCCACTTCTCTCTCACATCTTGGACCCCTCCTATATCGAATATAAATTACACCAACTCAATGACGAATTTACACCCGGTCCAGATAGCCTCCCTACCATATTTCTTAAAAAATGTTCTTCGTCTCTTTCCCTTGCCCTTTCTGATCTCTTTCGTCTATCCCTTTCACAAGGAGAATTTCCTCAGGTTTGGAAAACCTCCTTTATAACCCCAATCCACACAAAGGGATCAAAGAACGAAATAACAAACTATCGTCCAATCGCTAAACTCTCCCATATATCCAAACTCCTCGAAAGTATTTTGAATGAAGCTCTAAGTTTCCAATGCAAATCACTTATTTCCCCTAGACAACACGGCTTCCTAAAGGGTAGGTCAACCACCACAAATCTCGTTAAATTCGTATCCTTTGCCATCTCTGCCCTAGAGAACGGCAACGAAGTCGATGTAGTTGCAACCGATTTTAGCAAAGCCTTCGATAAAATCTCTCATCGATTAATACTCTTCAAATTGTCTGCCCTCGGCTTTGAACCCATACTGTTAAAATCCTCTTACCTCGAAAACCGTTTTTACAGTGTTCGTTTTAGGTCAGCCCACTCCGTTCCATTTTTGGCCACCTCTGGAGTTCCTCAAGGTAGCCATCTCGGTCCCCTTCTCTTTATATTAACCATAAATGATCTCGATAGGATCACCAAATACTCGTCCGTCTCCCTTTACGCCGACGATACCAAATTTTTCAAAACCATTTCCTCTCCATATGACTCCTTCCTTCTGCAACAAGACCTTGATAGTTTTTCGATCTGGTTCCTCAAAAATTGTTTGGAACTTAATATCACCAAATGCCAATCCATCACCTTTTCACATAAGCGGCTCAAATCTCCTCCCCGACTCTACCTTCTCCACAACCAACCTATCTCCTCCGTTGAATCGCTTCGCGACCTCGGCATTTTGTGTGATAGGGAGCTCAACTTCCGTTTGCATATGGATGGGATAATCCTTAAAGCCAACTCTGCACTAGGTTTTGTAAAACGATGGTCCAAAGAATTCACCAACCCATACGTGACCAGGTTCCTCTATATTACCTTTGTTCGTCCCCTCCTAGAGTACGCCAGTCAAGTATGGTCCCCATATCATCGCGTTCATATCTCGAGAATCGAAAGCATCCAGCGCCGTTTTCTTCGATTTGCTCTTCGAGGTTTGCCCTGGGATGATTCTTTTACTCTGCCCCCCTATCAAAACCGTCTCAACCTTATTAACCTAAACACCCTTGAGGAACGCAGAGATGCAGCCGACTTTCTCTTCATTCATCGACTTCTTTCAGGTCAGGTTGAATGCACGTCCCTTCACAATTCTATTTTCCTCAACACTAACCCTCATAATCTACGTACCCCTCGTCTCTTCTATCTCCCAACCCACCACACCACCTATGGCGCGAACGAACCAATCTCCCGCATGCTACGAAAAATTAATTCAAACCCTAGCGTCTTTGACTTCCACCGCACCACTTCCTACCTCAAATCGGTTCTCCTTCACCAGAATAACCAACCTTAGTTTTAAGTTTTAGTTTAAGTTTAATTTTAAGTTATAGCTTGTATTAAGCCGAATAAATGGGGGCTTTCGCCCCCACCAAAATTGAAATTGAAATTCTTTTCATCACGAATTTCGATTGCGAAGGAAAATCGTTGACTCATAGTGCCTGACTACATTTCGTACCGGTGGTTTGCTTAAATTGATAGGAAAGTCGTTTACCTCTTCGTTTACTAAATTGCTTTCGATTTTAATCAAATCTTACTAAATGTATCTAAAGCAACGGCTTATCCATCAGTATCGAATTAGACAATGTTCAACACCCTCTGTGGTTCTTAGAAACAATGATGGTTGTCCCAAATAGTTTTCTTACGACTTATTGCGGACAGTAATATTGTGCTGTTCGTAGGCAAGCCCTCATCCCATGTAAAACAGGCTGCAATTTGAGACCTAGTCTCTTGCATTATATGTTATCATCATTGTGTCTTCTGTGAACTTCTTTTAAACTCGTCAAGCGCACAGATAACTCTTTACCATACGAGCTACATGTTAGTAATCTTTGCTGCTTGTGCGCTGCAACAAATGGATTCCAACGATGAAAAAAAAGCAAAACAAGTAAGGTCAGTGCAATACATTCAGCGACCTTGACATAAGGGTTTTTCTAAAAAAATTATTAGCACGTGTTGCCAATATTGTTTTTTGGTAATTGATGTCAATTTCCAAGACAAGTATAATCACTATTCATCCATTTTCTTTCCAAATTTTCTTTGAATTTCTAATCCAATTAATAATCCTGAATAGACTGCGACAACTGGCTGAGACTGGGTGTAAATATATTCATACATAAGAATTTCAATTGCGACTTTTAATTGGGTATTTCATGTAGAGCATGCAGAGTAATATTTTTAAGAAAATCCATTCTTAAGCAACATACCCGCGACTACTAGTACCATTTGACATTTGCAAGTAATCCTTTAAGGCGGAAAAAATGCTAGAAAATACCTATATTAACCCAGTTCAACGTACCAACCCATACATGGGTTGTCAGAAACAAAAAATCTAGCTTTATTATTTCTTTTATTTAAAATGAGGTGCACATATGTTTGGAAACTTCAGCCTATAGCTGTTCATTGTTGTGACATGTAACATAGTAAAGTGATACCTTTCTAGTTGTTTTTTGGAATTGAAAAACATGCCCTCAAAAAGGTATGTTTATAGTGCATTATAAATATCATCCGAAAAATACATTAGTCATAACAAAAAGTAGAAAAAAATTATAGTGCAAGCACAATTTTGATAATTTTTTTTATTTTTCTTTGTCCTCACATCCCATGAACCCATGTTGTTTTTTTTAGCAAAACAGTTTGTTTTTTTTTATTTTAGATCAAAACCTTTATCATTGCATGAAATGTTGATCGAGTTGGAGAACAGTGGTGATCCAGTCCCAGGATGCATCACCTTCGAACCACCAGGCAAAGCGAATGCTGCGTTACTGATGAAGATTCTGGTGAAGTGTATAATATTGTCATACACAACTTACCGGATTCTATCTTACATGCACCTGCAGTTGCTGATTATGTCAATTGGACTAGTTCCGAATCGGAGAGTGAAGATGGCTAGTTTACAAAAGAAATCTCGCACTGATCAGCCAATTCAACACCCAAGGCCATCTAGAAGTACCGTACTGCAAGATACTCTGATTCGTCCAACATCTATATGCAATAAAACCTACCAACGGAAAAATCGACAAAAATCAAATGAGTTTCCCAGCTTCCAACATTTAGAAGGACCCAAAAACGAGTTACGTTCTCCAACAAAATATTTTGAGCAATTTTTCAACGACGCCAGTATAAACTTGCTAGTGGAATATACGAATCTATACGCTTCTCAGAAAAATAAACCAGGCAATATAAGTACGAGTAAAATGAAATGCTTCATTGGAATACTACTTTATAGTGGGTATGTATCCTTACCAAGAAAACTGGTCTGATTGTGAATTGTCTCTTGTGAGTCGATCATTATCTCGTGACAGATTTACATTTCATAACCAAAGTGATAAGTTCGCTAAAATGATGTTATTGTTCATTTTACTCAATGCTGTTTTTCAAGAAAATGCATCTATTGAAGAGATGCATAGTATCGATGAGGCTACGAGTCCTTATTACGGCGGTCACAACTATAAACAGTGTATCAGGGGTAAGCCGATTAGATTAGAGATACAATTATTGGGTTGCAGCTACACGGCTAGGATATGTAATTTGGTTCGACCCTTACCACGCTCAGTCCGCAAATATACCACATATTTATAAGATGTTTGGACTAGGTGGTATTACAATATGCTAATATTCTGCAGCCGGTTGACCCCAACAATGTTTTCCATATTTTCTTTGTTAATTATTTCACCTCTATTCCTCTTTTACACGAACTGAAAAACAGGAACCTGAAGACAACTGGCACAGTTCGTGAAAATCGTGTCTCAAGAAGACTGGCCGTGGTAGTTTTGCCTTCAAGTCAAGTTTGGAGGAACAGGTCTGCAAGTGGAATGACAGCAGTGTTGCTACTATTGCGTCTAATGCAGATTCCTTTGAGACATTATTAAAAACTAAGTGTTTCTCTCAGTATCTAAAAAATAAGGTCAATAAGTCCGTGACTCTTTGAATTTCTGACCTCTTTACTGAAACAGCAACACTGCTCCTGTCAACAGGCATCTCTCAGTTGACTCCTATCAAAATTTAAACTTGCTGCGTCAGTTAGTTTGTGTTTGACAGCTATTTTTATCAGACTACTCACTAATTTGAGGAGAAAATGGAAAAAAGTGAATTTCGTGTGCTTATTAAGCATTATTTCTTGCGAAAAAAAACCATTACCGAGACCAAGGCTAAGCTTGATAAATACTATGGGGACTCTGCACCATCGATTTCAATGGTAAAAAAGTGGTTTACTGAATTTCGTTGTGGCCGTACAAGCACTGAAGATGCCGAACGTCCTGGACGCCCAGTTGAGGTCTCTACACCCGAAACAATCGAAAAAATTCACGATATGGTGTTGGCCGACCGAAGATTGAAAGTGCGAGAGATTGTGGAAGCCGTAGGGATCTCGCATGGCTCAGTGGTTTCAATTTTGAATGATCACTTGGGCATGAGAAAGCTTTCCGCAAGATGGGTGCCGCGTTTGCTCACAGTCGACCACAAACGCAATCGTGTAACAACTTCACAGGAAAGTTTGGCGTTGTTTAATCGCAATATGGAGGAGTTTTTGCGCCGTTTTGTAACCGTGGACGAAACATGGATCCATCACAACACACCAGAGAACAAACAACAGTCAAAACAGTGGGTTTCTAAGGGTGAATCGGCGCCAAAGAAGGCCAAGGTGGGTTTGTCAGCCAATAAAGTTATGGCGACTGTTTTTTGGGATGCACGCGGGATAATCCACATTGACTACCTTTAAAAGGGAAGAACAATCAATGGGGAATATTATGCCAACTTATTGAACCGATTCAATGACGATTTGAAAAAAAAACGACCTCATTTGGCCAAGAAAAAAGTTCTTTTCCACCAAGACAATGCAAGGGTGCACACATGTGCAGTTGCCATGGCAAAAATACATGAATTGGGCTATGAATTGCTCCCTCATCCACCCTATTCTCCAGATTTGGCTCCGAGCGACTACTTCTTGTTCCCAAACCTGAAGAAATGGCTTGGTGGAAAAAGATTTGACTCCAATGATGAAGTCATCTCG
This sequence comes from Volucella zonaria, assembly GCA_963966105.1. NCBI lineage: Eukaryota > Metazoa > Arthropoda > Insecta > Diptera > Syrphidae > Volucella > Volucella zonaria. The sequence goes on from OZ014534.1 coordinate 13,315,050, forward strand.
CAAACAAAGGCCTATTTTGAGGACCTCGACAAATCATTTTTTTTGGAGAAGCGTTGGACAAAGTGTATAGAGCTCAAGGGAGACTACGTTGAAAAATAAAATTATTTTTTTTCCAAAAAATCTGTGTTTTAATCCAAAAGTCACGGACTTATTGACCCGCCCTCGTACATTGACCAATCGCACATAGTAAAGTTATACAACGAAAATAATGAAATGTACAGAACCTGCATCAGAGGAAAAAAGTGGTACTTTCCTTTATTCTGTCATTGTATTGTAACATATTGACATGGCATTGCAAAATTCATGGCAAATGTATTGTTTTGATCCTGGAGAACTTGATCATCTCGGTTTTCGGTTTTCTCAGAGCCTTACTAGAAACCTATGGAAGGTGTGAAAAGCGCGGGCTTTGTCCTGTATCAAAAAGCCACCTTGGAAATTCAAGATACAATGAACTGGGTCATCAAGCAAACTATATTAATAAAATTTTTAAATGCAAAATGTGCAAAAAAAATTGCGGCTATGTTTGCGTAAACTGTAATATACATTTACGAGTACATCCCAAAGAATGTTTTTCTAATTACCATACTGCATAAAATGTTCTCAACGACTGTCCTATTATCATATAGAGAAGTTAAATCTAAATATTTTTTCAATATTTTAACCAAAAAAAGTGTTTTATTGTTTTAATGATCTTTCCATATATTTTTCAAAGCATGTAAGTGATTAACAATGGTTATGCCGACCGACGCATATATGGGATGTCATTTTTCAACTTTTCTGGAAGTGATCAATTTTTTAAATTATTTTTCTTGAGATACTAGGGCTATAATAAATCATTTATCAAAAAATGTCAGCTTTCTAGGAAAAAAATAGTTTCAAGCTTATCTGGGTTAACCTATAATGCATTGCCTTGTTGAACCTGCCGGACTTTGGAAAACAGGAAAAACAGTTTTAAAGAAATAGCAAGAAAGTAAAGCCAGTATTTGAAGAGGAATATCATATTTAAATAAAACCAGCAGTAGTTCTCTATATCCTTTTGCAAGTTTCTTGATTTTCTAGGGCTATGAGTATAATTCTTTCTAATTATGATTTTTTTTTGTTATGAGCACATTGATTTTATACTCTAAGGCTGACTCGCCTTATCGAGAAGCCTTACTGGGCATCCACAACAGCCTGGGTTGTTCCTTCATTTCAATTTTCTGTTCCAAATTTAATTTTGTCTCAATAATAATAGATCCTGTGTGTTATGTGTTTTTATATTATTCTTCTTTCGAAACCCACATACTTTACATGTCGATGCAATTGATCTATGAATTGATTTGCTGATAGAGAGCCTTTAATATTTGCTTAACCCCGTGATTCTTTAATTTTTCCATAACTCTTCACTTAAGCCCACAGCTTCCATAGTTCTGTCGTCTTACATCTGCCATATAGCAAATTTTAGCAAAAGCGATACCTATCTCAGCTGGCGTGTCTTTAAATTTGCCAATCAATCCTTAACTTAAGACCTGTCTTTCTTCTATAAAGAATTTGTAATTCTATTTTTACGTTCCCTATCATACATCATTCATCATGGCGTAATCGAAGACTTTATTCGTTATAAAACTTTATTCGTTTCATCGCAACAATTCTTTTTCTGACTATTCAAACTATCTCGGTAGTTACCTTGACTTCACACATCTTTTTACCTCACTCTACCAGAGTGTGCAAACCAATTTTTCAAACGACTCTTTTTGTCAATTCATTAATTATTAAAGAAAATTCGACGGTTACCCTCCCTCCCTCTTTATCGCAAGCAAATTATCGGCCCAGCTGTATATCATCGTAAACTTATTTGCCGCGTTTTTAAAACAATCATATGCTCACAATTTCTTCGTCGTAAAGCCCTGATATTCCAATTTCCTGTGGGGGTAGTCTCATGTCCAAGGTTAAATTTTGAAGGATTTTAAGAACTTTTTTTTTGCGGAAAATGAAATACAATGTTCTTATGATAATTACATGTTATTATTTAGCTATTGAATAAAAAAATGTTTGTTAAATAAAAAAAAATATTTTAACGTCATTTTGGTGAGGTAAAGTAGGTCTCTTCAAAAAAAAGTAGTTGGCTGAACCCCCTGATTGCTCCCTTTGTAATCATCTGAAATCAAAATTCCAAGAAGATTATTATTCAGTATGCCCATACCGGGCATAGCCATTCATGTGTAGAATATTGAGTTAACATTTCAGTCAAGTCGGTCAAATAGTTTTTTTTTTAATCATCTGGGCCGACGGATAAAAAGTAGTTTCGAGAAAAACGCGTTTAACCCTCCGACGAGTGAATAGGTCCCTGGCGACCTTTTTGATTTTTGAAGAGATCTTACGACCATTTCCTGCAAAGCATGATACCTTCGACCCAACATGTATTCCAGAAGCATATTGTTTTCGGTGTTTTAAAATAAATATCAAAGTGATCGATGCATAATTTTATTCTTTTATTGGCATTTCCTTTTTTTATGTACTTTGTTGGGGTTAACCAATTTTTACATGATTGTTTTTTACTACTCGTAATTATGGGAAATTCCAGAATCTGTGTCAGCGGTTAATTTGTTAAGTATCTCCAGAATCTGTGTCTGCGATTTATTTATCAAGTATCTTTTAGAGAGTCCAGTTGTGTTTTGTGCAGGAAAATAAAATATAGTGAAAATATTACTTCGCTTTGGAAAAACTGAATTACTATACATAGCGTTTGAAGTAAGTTTGCTTTTTACTTGTTGTTAGAAATTACGTTAGATTTATTCATAAGATAATGGAGAGTGAAAATATTGAATTCGAAAGTTTAGCGTGTACATTTGACGAGACAGATGAGCAATTCATTTGCAAATGATGATGACGATGAAGAAGCAGATCCGACATACTTACCAACAAATTTCTATTGAAGACTCAGATTGCGAAAACGAGATAAGCGTAGATTATGAAGACGAAGAAGAAGACGATGAGTCGGAAAATGAGGCTGATGATGCTGTACTGGATAGTAATGACTCCTACACAGCAAAAGATGGCACCATTTGGAATGCAAACTCAGCCACCAAGCTCACGAATTCGTGCTCATAATGTAGTGAATTATAACCAAAGAACACCGGGCCCATTGATAATACCAAATGATCTGCTACAAATATTCAAGTCCATTATCACGGAGCCGATTGCATTACTTATTTTACGAGAAATAAACCGAAAAGGAGAACAAAGGACCAAGGAATAGAATGATGCTCACCCTCAGAAGCAAAAACAGTGGCAACCTTGCAATATCATCTCCATCATATCATCTCCATCATATTGCAAGGTTGCCACTGTTTTTGCATTTTTGGTAATAATTTTGGATGCTGGACTGTGCCAATCAAATAATGAGCCAGTCAAGGAGTTATGGGGTGCTTCCCATGCATCTATTCATAAAGCTGCTATGCCCTTGGACCGGTTTTTGTTTATGAAGAAATCTATCCGCTTCGACAACGTCAATACTCGCACAGAACGCCAAAAAAGCAGCAAGACAGCGGCAATTGATGATGGCTGGACAATGATGCAAGTGAACCTAGAAGCGGTTTATATACCACACGATTCTTTGACAGTCGATGAACAACTGTTTTCGTACAGAGGTCGTACGACGTTTACACAATACATACCTTCAAAACCGGCTAAATATCCCATAAAAGTATGGTGGTTGTGTGACTCCAAATCACACTTTGCATTGAAAGGAATGATTTACTCTGGTAAGCAGCAGGATCAGCAACGTGAGGTGAATCAAGGGCAGAAAGTTGTGCTGGAACTAACGAAGAAATATATGCATACGGGCCGCACAATTCATGCAGATAATTTTTCTATTACGATGGATTTGGCGAAGACACTTTTAACGCAGATGTAGGCACAGTACGTGCAAATAGAAGATTTATTCCAAAGGAATTTTGTAAAAATAGGACCATTCCGGTACTTAGCACGTTATTTGGATTCCACGAAGGTGATGTTGCACTCTGTTCATATGTGCCGAAGAAAAATAAGGCGGTCATTTTATTATCATTTTCTTGTCAAATATGCACTATACGTGTGCTATAGACAATAACAATGCAAAGCTGAAAACGTTGGCCATTTTGGATTACAAGGACAATAAGTCGGGTGTAGATACCATGGACCAGTTGCTGGGCACATGAACATACATACGTGTAAGAGGCCCACCAGGCGATGGCCAGTAGCTATGTTTTTCAACATGATAGACGTAGCTGCATTGGCTGCATTTATAATTTATGATGAGTTGGCTCCGACCAAACAAACTGACAAATGGCGTCCGTTCCGGCACGTACTAATTAAATAATTAGCCACACCCAACGTGAAAATTCGTGCTAATAACCATCACGTGTATAAATACCCTAAAATACGGAATGCGATGGAAGCTTTTGGTGTAATTATGACTCAAATACCAGTACACGGAGATGCACCTGCCTTCGCACCAAAATCAAATAGACCATCCTGCTACCTCTGCCGTAGGCTAAACAAACGCCAACAAAAAATTAGGGCTCTATGTATGCCTGGAATGTATGTAATGAATGTAGTGGTAATAATACTTAATACATGTAAATTTTAATATATTTTGAAAAATAAATAACAAAGATTAAAAGTTAATGGTGAAATTGATTTTTATTAATATATTATGGCCTAGCAATTTGCTTTTTGAAAGGTCGAAAAATTCCAATTTTTGCAGGTATTATAGTCGAACACGATTGTAGGTCCTCATCGGAGGGTTAAGGTTTGGAGAAGGAAATAAAATGCAGCGTACGCTCTTCCCTATTATGTGCTATAATTTAAAACTGACTTAGTAGTATCGGTCTAAAATTCTCACAGTATATTCTCAATTTATTAAGCTTTGAAAATATGCAAACAAAAAAAAAATCTACTTTTTGAAGATCGAACATGAGACTACCCCCTTAACTTCCCCTTGGCCCCTTTTTCTATGAAATATTTGATGTTACTTGTATCGAAGGAAAATTCTGATAAGTTCTTACTAAGCCAAGGTGGGCTCCTTAACGTTTTCCTTGAAAAGTGTTCCTTCGTCCTCTCATTATTACTATCATCATATTGCGATTGATTTTATTAAAGATTGATATTTCACCAATTCGTCCTCGGGCCTGAACCCATATTGTTAAAACGTATGCCTCTTCACCTAGAATTCCTTTATTATAGTGTTCCGCTTTTTTGGCCAACTCTGTTCGCCTACTTCTAGGTCCTATTCGTTTCATCCTAATCATAAACGAACTTGAGATGGCTTTTAAAATCACCACTTTTAAACCCCTTTATGCTGATGATATTAAACTTTTCAAAGCTAGTTCTCTACCTTAAGAAAACAAGATAACGTCGATAGGTGTTCTATTTGGTGCCTCAAAAATTGCTTAGAGATTATGGTCATAAAATATCAATATATAACCATACAATATATCATATTAAGTGCAACCAATTTCCTCCTCGATGTTGTCTTCTCCACGGTCAAGCTATGCCCCAGTTTAATCTCTTCGCGACAATGGCATTTTGTATAACAGGGAGGTAAATTTAGGTAGGCGTTTTGATGAGATAATACGAGTACTTAAGCTAATTCATCTATTTGGATGGCAACGGCAAATATTAGGCCACGTAGAAGTAGCATCTTCCGATAAACCTTGATTGGTCAAATAACGAGATAGAAGCCTCTAAAGTCGAACATCTTGTAGCTCTGTTAGCAAGTCTTACTCCACACCTGAGAATTTCTTCGGAAATCGCAAAGTTGAGTTAATATAGGTAAATGGCAAGCTTCCTGCGCCATAAAACAGGATTAGCGTCGGATGATCTCTAGTTCAGCGAGCGGCAACTTTAAAAAATGTATTGCTCCGAAACACTACAGCAAGCCTCGGATACGAACTGATATTTTATTGACGACATTTAGCTATCGACTACGGACAACGATACGATTCTGTAATGTTACAACCCTACTCGATTCACGCGACGAAGATCCTCGGAATGCCAGATTCCTGCAATTTGAGCGAGAGTTTTTACGATAAATATGGGGGGTTGGGGTTGAACGAGAAAAGATATTTGGATGCAGTGAAATACCAATCGTCCACAAATTGGTAAGAAAAATTACCAACATCCAGGGCTTTGCGAAAACGGAAACCGCGACTGAGGCGAAAAGTACAATTTTTATATTTAATTTGGCACCACTCCCAACTTAACGCCTAATGTGGACATGATAATGGGAAACGGTTTGTAGATTTCTGCAATACCAATCGGCTAGTCATTGCAGGCACTCTGTTTGAGTACAAGGCTTGATACAAGGTCAGATAGGTTTCATCTCACAGGCAGCGAATGTAAAACCCAAATCGACCAATTTGCGATGGTCGCACGACCATTGTCTTATATTAGCCACTATATGCCATCGTACTGCATCCGTCAACAGAGGCTGTTCAAACTTGCTTCCAGTTACCAGATGCAACACCAATTGACTTCGCTATCTCCAGTGTGCCAATAATTCAGGGAGCATCTTGCCATAGAAACAGAAACAATCAATATATCTAAGACTGTTGCCTACAGTGGCCCATTACCGTGTGAAGATGAAGAAAGTGCAGAGTAGTGTCAGTCGTGACATGTGTTCATACATCAAAGCACTGGCCTCGAAGACTGAAGAGGCAGCTAGTAGGTGTTACAGCAGGACCGTCTACAGCATCACAAAGGAACTTATTGGTGGTCGGAGTTTTAATCAATATCTAGTGAAAAGTTTAGATTGCAGTCTGCTGATTTCGGATGAGGATCAGCTCAACTGATGGCGGAAAGAATTCCAACGAGCGTGCCGCAGCCACAAATTCCCGAATTCGAACTGGATTTCCCAGTAACACAGAGATTGAAGCAGCTATAAGATCCCTCAAAAGAAGTAAGCCGGTAGGCATTGATAGTATCGCTGCCGAGTTTTGCAATCGGCAGAGTTAGTTCAATCAATTTTTCATTCCTCCAGAGGAGGAGGAGTGGAAAAGATTGATGATCAACAAGCTTCCAAAGAAAGGTAAAATGAGCGGTTACCGGAGGAATGGAAAACCGAAAGGGCAATTTGATGGAATGTGTGAACTGGAGTGTAATGTGCGTTCTCTCAATAGTAGTCAAAATAATAGCTAGATTACTTCTAGAGCTGAGAAGAGAGCATCTACTCGTAGATTCAACCCTCGATGCCGGACAGGCAGGATTTCGGGATGGATACTCTTTCGCAGATCAATCAACACTTTGCAAATCATCATTAAGCAATGCGTAGAGTTCAGGTCATCGCTATACCCACTGTTCATTGACTTTGAAAAGACTTTCGACAATATGAACTGAGATGCTATCTGGGTAGCCTTACTCAGGAGAGCTATCCCAGGAAAACTTATAGCTATTACTAAGGCTACTTAATAGAGGGTGGTAAGTATTACGTTCTGCACAATGGTAAAGTGTTAGATGACTTTGAAGGTCATAGTGAAGTACGCCGTTTTTGTTCCTGGTAGTCATCAGCAATGCACTTCTGGCAGCATTAACTGAAAGAAACCAAGGATTGAGGTCGACAATGATATTTTAACTCTAACACCTGGACTAGGCTGAGGATGTTTGCCTCCTTGCACATAAAATAATGGATCTCCACTAAATGTCACAAAATGTGCAAGTTCGGGCAAACAAAGTATGGCTTAATATAAACGCGGGAAAAACAAAAGCCCTGAGCATTTCAAACCGACGTGCAACTCAACATTGCCGGACAAAAGGTCGAGAAATTCGAAAAGTCTCAACATTTAGGAAGCATCGTCTCGGTCGACTGTGAAACGAACTCGATGTGGGCAGCAGATTTGGGAAAGCTAAAGCTGCGTTTGGAATCCTATCAAAAATCTGGAAATGCAATATTCTAAGCACGAAAACCAAGCTAAGACTGTTCAAATCCAATATAAAATCAGTACTACTATACGAGTGTAGTACTTGGAAGGTTACCAGCAGAGCTGAAGTAAGTTGAAACGCATAGCAGAAATCCGAACAAGGTAGCGCACTGGCGTTGACCACCCCTTGAGGGGTGACAGGATTTAAGTAAGTAAATAATTCATCTATTGGTTATACTCGTATCAAATTGTGGTCCAAAGAATTTTCCAACCGTCACGTGACGAGATCTCTTTTCATTAACATATTGTTTGAGTACATTGGTAAAGCGTGGTCCTCCCACTTTAGCGTTCATGTATCCATAGTAAAAGATATTCAACGTCGATTTCTTCTACAGCGGAACAACTGTTTTTTCTTATTACAACCGCCCCAACCTCTTTAATTTGATTACTCATGACGAAAGCCTGCAGCAGACAATCTATTTACTCATTCGCTTCTCTTAACTAAACCTCGTAATTTACGATGATGTTGTCTTGTCTACATTTATACTGACCCCCACCGTATACCGGCCTATAATTCCATTAAGGCAATCTCCCATGTGCTGCGAAAGTTTAACTGAAGCCTCTTCGTTTTCGATTTCAACAGCAGCAATTCTCGTCTTAATCTAGATCTTCTTCACCATTTTCATTAATCTTAAGTCTTAGTTTTTTAACCTGTTATCTGTCGTAGGCTTGTGTTAAGCCGAATATGTGGGAGCTGCCGCCCCCACTCAAATTATAATTATTATTCAGAAAAGAAGCCGGTTTTTCTTTGTTCAAGTAAGTGTCGCTCGCAAATTCTCATACGTAAGCAAAGGTCAAGCAAATATTAATAAGATAGAAAGTGTATTATCGGAATTTGGCCGGAATTGAGCATTAATGAAGGCAGAAAACTCACACGCACAATATCACCAATATTACCGTCCATGTCAATGAATAATGGCGGATATCGCGGAAATTAAATTTGCTGGAAACATTTTTTGTTGCACTAAGTTTTGAACTCTTTAAACTTTTTTGTTCATATGTTAATGAATTTAAGTACATTTTTGAAGACAGCTCATATTTTTTTTGTTAGAATTTTTTCACAGTTAAGTTGAGTTTTTATTATATGCAGAGATTTATATTTACTGCCAACTATATTTCGAATTATGTACTAGTAGAAGAGCTTGGTTCTTTAATTTATATTCACATAATTCTTAACCATAAACTTAAACCTACTTATATTTGTCGGATCTATTTACAGCAAAGTTGGGTAAATCAACTATCATTTTAGAGTTTTGAGAAGGCCGTACTTTAGTCCGGGTTTTGTCATTATCTATTAAAGGAGATTTAAAAATAAAAAAAAGTAAAACAAATAAAAAATTTATAGTTATGCTGAGGCCGGTTCTGCTGAAGTTTCAATCAGTAATCTGTCAGCACCTGCTGCCGGATAGTATTTCGACCTTTGCAAGGAACTCATTACATACAATATACAGCGAACGTTATACACGTACATTTTGTAGTCAACAATGCAAACACTAACTGCACATACATATGTATTATGCCGGTGCTGTTAGACAAAAGGAGATTTTAAATTCTTAAAAAGTAAAAGTAAGTGTTATTCCATTCCTTCTATCACTGTGTTATTCCAATAAGAATCTAATTGTTTAATAACGTATCTATATTATGCTGTATAAACTGTTTTTAGAAAAAAGTGATTATAGTTTAAACTGTATAAGATTCATTTACAGAACTTGTTTTGCTTGCACGTATGCACGAGTACTCGAATCTGTACACACATTTGTTACAACCATTGTTAAGCATATCGGCTTTAGGATTAAATCTGTGTTTTTCTTTGGCTGAAGTACAAGATGAACTCAAGGCGGATTGCAGCATAGAAACACATGAACTTACAAATTTGCGCGTACCTAGATACAATATACATATTGTGAATGTCGTGTAGAATCATATACATGTCCAATGAATAAATTATGATAAGATTCCGCCAGCGACATAAATTTATAAGGTCAAGCGTCGATGAAAATAAAGACATATTTATGCAAGCTATGGAGGTAAGTTCTAGAAGCTTTTAGGCCAACAAGAGTAATTAAAAAAAAACCGTTTAAGACTCATAGTATTTATACAAAAATAAATAAATGTAGAGATCTGCGAAATGATTATACTTGAATAATATGCCTCAGGTCTATGTAGGCTAAGTGGTACTTTTCTACCCTACAAAAAATGCATATTGGAAAAATACCAACTTATAGTAGACAAAGTATCGTATTTATTTTGAAGTACTTTATGAACTGCTTAATAACTAGAAACCATGCTGTCGTACACAATAATCAAAATATGCGTCATTCAGGGGAATACATCTACTACATAAAATGTTGTCTATACAGGGTGTCCCAGTTTAGGTTTTCGTCCTAATAGCTGAAGATTCCTGAAGTTATCTCAAAAATTTGCCTGAATAAAATAGTGGTTTGCAATAACTTCCGTTATTAGTAGGTGGAAAAGTCATACATAAGAATCGTAGATAATGAAGAGAAGACAAAAGTTTTGATAAAAAAAGTTAACATAAAAGTTGAAAATTTCGAGATAAACACATTTTTATGATGAAATTGGTTCTTTTTCAAAAATGTGTCAAAATGTGCACAGAAGTTTCATAAGCTGAATCCGTTAAAAAACTGCGGCCTTTTAAGGAGTTTTACCTCGAAATCAAAGGTTCCTCACTTTAACGGCCTATAACTTGGAGGGGGTGCAAATAGACCCCCCCCCCCCGCCCAAAAACCTAAACTGGGACACCCTGCATACTCATACATACGTTAGAACACGTCCTGGTAAATGGGTTCGGTTAGAAGTTTATGGACTTAAAACCAATAAACTACGAGTATTACAGCCATTGACAACTTATTTCAATTAACAGGTTCAGTATTTTTTCATTTTAATTTTTTTTCATACATACCCTTATTATGTGAATAAAGGAAAAAAAACACAATTAATAAAGTTTTCTTGGCGCGTTTATTTAATACTTTTGCGTCAAGGTTTCAAATTTACCTGGGACAACTAATTAGAAACAAACTCTGTAAAAGCAATAAGAAAATGTAAGACAATCTTCACAAATAATGTTGAAACTTGCCATAGGGTCTTACTATGACTAATACTTAGTTGGAAACCCCCTTTGCTTCAAAACAGCTTCGCAACGACTTTGCATATCCTGAATGAGGCCTCGGCATCTCTCCACTGGAATCGCATACCAAGCTTCATTTACCTTTTCAAACAAAACATCCTAGTTCGAAATATTTTGTGTACTGACGCATTTTTAACATCCGTCCAGAGATGTTCAATCGGATTCTAGTCCGGACTGGATGATGGCCAGTTGAGTACATGCATGGAGCTTCGTTCGAAAAATTGCTTGGTGAGCTTTGCGGTATGCTTAGGGTCATTGTCTTGTTGGAATGACCAAATAACCGGCATATTTTCCTCGGCGCACGGTAGCATTAAATTTTTCAGTATGCCAACGTATTGTTCCCTATTCATCCTTCCTTCAATACGGTGAATTGGGTCAACGCCGTTCCAAGAAAAACAGCCCCGGATGAAAATTAATCCAACGCCATGCTTTACCACTGGAGAAGTGTACCTGGGATCAAGTTCTTTGCCTTTTGGCCGTCTACTGTCCGGACCAATCCGATTGGTCTTCGTTAACTCACTCCAGAGCACAAATTTCCATTGGTTTGCCGTCCAACAAGCATGGGTCTTAGCAAACTCGATACAGCGTTTTCTTTGAGACAATTTGACCAACGGCTTCTTCGCGCAAGTCTCCTATGAAGTCCAGCTTCCGCCAAACGACGTGCAACAGTTCTCTTGGATATATTGATGTCGGCTTCATCCATAATTTCCCGTTGTTCCCCACATTTCCTCGGATCCGCTTTCGACAACCGAATAATTTTTTTGTCGATACGTTGTGTGATTTTGCGGGGTCTTTTTTGACGAAGAATATTTTCTGTGGTGCCATACATAAGAGAATGTGAAATTGCATCAAATATCATCTTTTTAGAACATTTTAGCTGTGTTGCAATTCCTTGGTTGGAGAGTCCCGCTTTGTTTAGCTCAGCAATAGCCCTACGCGTCTCCCTTGTTCAACTCTTGCATTTGCCCATTTCGAAAACAGCTTTCAACCACAATTTTCTTTGTTGAATTTACGTTTACAAATGTAAATTAATATTATACTTACCAAAATATTATGTAATACTTAGAATAACTACACAAGTCTGAATGAACTTTAGCTTAAACAAAATCGTTTCTAATTAGCTGTCACCCCACCGAGTTCAATTTTTCAAATAATGTATTACTGTTATACAAACCATATAATCTGGCAAGATGGGAACACATTTTCTAAGAAGGAGAACAAGAAAAATCAGACTATCGTTTCTAATTAGTTGTCAACGGCTGTATCTAACGGACAAAACTGCTCAAATGCACTATATCACATTAAAGATGTTCCCAAACAAAATTCTACGAATTTTGAATCTTTTTCTTGCTATCTGTTGAGTTATTTAGAACTACCTTCTCCGACACTAGAAACACCCTACCAAAGAAACTTTAGCGGACTAGTTAAGAAATAAAAACTCTACGTCAATCTGTCATCTATGTCTTCCAGTTTGCAGAATTCATAGCTGCGTGAAACAAGGTAATACATTGAATTTGTTGATCGAAGAAATACACACATTTGCACGAGATGTAACAAAAGTACCTTCATCACCATAATTTGGCATGGAATAGGACTGGAATAACATCCGGAATTTGAATAAGAAAGCTTAGAAACTAGCAGCTGTATACCTTCCTACGGGCTGCTAGCGTTTCTAGCATTTACTTATTAGACAACAAGCAAGTAATTACTGCCCCTACTCAGGAAGAAGTCGGGAAGTTGATGAGCATAATGCTATGACTGGGACCATGGCTCTTTTGCTCAATTTTCAAGTAAGGGGATCCTTTGTCTAGCGAGAATTACAAAGTTATTTCTCAGCAGTTGCTTTCACACTGGTCAGAAAAAAACAAATGTGTTTTAAGTTGATACACGCTATCTTTTCATCGCCTTCCGGGTCAAATAAAAAATCATTAATCATCTGGAGTTCTACAGGGATACCTGATGTCGGAATCCTGCAGACACCCATCTTGCTATACAGAATATTACTAAGTAACATTTGATGTTCCATAAGGTTTTGGAAACTCCTTCTCGGAAATACCCGCACTTCAGTTATGTAAGAAATAAAAGTGGTGTAGGTAAGATAACTTAACTGGCCGGATGCCTAATGCAATTGACATCATCGATCGAATCTTATCATAAGGGTTCAATGACACTGTTTGTAGAATATTGTAAAATCATACGATACAATATCTTTAATAGTATGTTATGTTAATTATCTCGTTTTTACCATATTATTGCAAGGCCAATATTAAGCAGAAAAACAGTCATCAAACAAATAAAATCATTGTTTTATTCACTAAACACTGTTGGCACTTAAAATTTTGAAGAAGTGGGTGTGACTTTACTTTAAATACTTAGGCATGTGCTAGGTTTTTCAGGAACTGAGATTGAGAGCGATAAAAAAATGTTAGGGTCATGTGTGGCACCCAGAATTTAACGGGGAGACTAAATTATCAGTATACTAGATGGAGTGAAAAGTGAACTCTTTGACCGCCAGAATGCGCTGCTACTGCAAAAAAGGTTATGGTGCCTGGAAGTCCGTGCATATTTAGGCAGACATGCCAAATTTCAGTGCGAACTGTCTTTAGTTTTGTTTGGACAGCTGATTTGATTGTTGTTGACGTGTTTCGCGAACGATTTTCGTTCTCTCATAAAACATTATTTTTTGAGAGGCAAAACGGCGAAGGAAACAAAAGAAAAGTTGGATAAATATTATGGGACTAATGCTCCGTTAGATTACACCGTCAAATATTGGTTTCGAGAGTTTCGTGGTGGCCGCAACTCCACTACCGATCAAGTCCGCAGCGGCAGGCCCTCCGATGCGGTTACAGGGGACAATGTCAAAAAAATACATGAAATGGTGTTGGCTGACCGGAAAGTGAAGGTGCGTGAGCTAGCAGATACCACAAAGATTAATACTGAGTGCACACGCCATATTTTGGGCAATATTCTGCATATGAAAAAGTTATCCTGCGAAAGCAATTCTACAGAGTGTTTGGACTTGCTGATGCGGAATCGGGCGGACTTTTGGCGTCGATTGGTAACTGGATTTGGATCCCTCGGACTATTATCTCTTCCTTGAGGTTTCTCAAAAGATGGCTCATCAATAAAAAATTCAGCTCACGCGAGGAAATCATCCACGCCACGGAGGAGTATTTTGCACACCTTCCAGAAAATTACTTTTCGGACGGGATCAAGAAGCTGGAAAATCGGGGGAATAAGTGTATCAGACTAAAAGGGGACTATATTAAATAAAGTAGAAAAACATTTAAAAAAAAATGTAAAAAAAAGGAGGTCACTTTTAACTCCATCTAGTATTTTGAGTTATTTTATTCCAGAAAATGTGATTTTATTTTATTGCAAAAAATTAATGTTTTTGGGGCTAATATACTTTCACTTGACCAAGGGCCACCCACCAAGTTAAACAAATGCTTTCTCTACAAATAACAATTAAGTGAACTAAGTTCAAGACTTTTTGTCAAAGGCTCATGGTGATGTCACAAAAAATTGCGCTGAGTACTGGACGAAAAGCAAAAAGGCAGTGCTGTGCCAAGATACGGTTGTAGTTCAAAAAGTCTAAATAAACCCCAAAGACAAACAAATAAATAATTCGACAACCATCCTAGCTAATTCAAATATATTACTAATTAAGGATGATACTAAATTACAAGCTAGAAGATATGTCGAATCCTACATACATGTTTCGAGGTATAAAAGAAGGCCAAAAAGGTTGGTGTGATAGACTGAAGGCTGCATATAAAGATTTGGGAAAACTGGAAAATACTTTGGTTTTGTTCCGAAGGAGAAACCAACAAAGCTTAAACTGCAATGTTAAGACAAAGGTGTGAGGTTGTACACTAAGAATTCAGGGAATTGTGCTAGTCTTTGAAAAAGTGTAACACAAACACTCTAAAATGACAACTAGGCTGATGTTTCAGAGAAAGTAAGGAATCATGTTGATTTTTGTTATGTACCTATTTCTCTAGGTGCATAACAAAAATCAACATGGTTTCGTCACCAGCGGAGGGTTAGAAATATTGGGAGCCTTCGCAAATAGTTCTGGTATTCTGAATATATATTCCGGCTTACAAGTAGACCAGAAAACTAAAAACTTTTTGGTAATCGTTTATGCATGTTTAAGTCCTTTAACATCGCGTTAAGGATGTCTTTGACCTTAAGTCCTAATTTGATTCTTCAAGTTGTCTTGGATGGTTTCAAATCTGATATTCACAAAATAAATGCTATTGTGCCCCAGGGCTCCGTTCTGTCTCCGACACTTTTTTAATTTTCATCTCTTGCTTGATATTTCTGATATAGTATATTCCTTTGCTGACGACAGTACTCTCTGCTTTTCATATTCGTTCCCGGACTCACATCCCTGCTCTTCGGCTGCGGAACGGGAACGGAAGCGTATGTTATGCTCATTAAATTCTGATATTAACAGCATAACTAATTGGGGAACCACTAATAGAGTAGAATTTAATGCTTCCAATGCTGTCTGCTGTCGTTAAAGTGAATTTAACTCAGCCGTTATTCACGAATGGCACGTGCATCGTCGAAACCGATAAACTTTCCATTCTCGGTATGTGTGTCAATGAAAACATTGGAATGACCACATATTCGGTATCGTCAAAAACGCTGCGAAATGTCTAAGTTTCCTCAAGAGATGTAAGAAATATTTTACGCAGTCTGATCTGGCTTCAATATATAAGGCATTCATCCTCCTAAAATTGGAGTACAATGCCCACCTCTGGTCAGGTGCTCCTAAAACATTTCTGCACCTGCTAGATAGGATCCAAAACCGTGTGATAAAACTAATAGGGGATACTAATATCACTCAAACAATGAACACCCTCGAACACCGACATAATGTCTCGTGTCTCACTCTGTTTTATCGCTATTTCCACCAACAGTGCCCCATAGAAATCGCCAGTAGCATTACGCAAATTCAAACTTTTAACCGTAACACACCTCTATGAATGCTCATCAGTACACCCTGAAGCCCACTTTCGTACTCTAAAATATCGTGATTCGTTCCTAAGCCGTACAACTCGCTTATGGAATGTCCTGCCTAGCTCTTTATTTCGTAGTCATGATAACCTTCAAATATTTAAAACCAACGTTTGGCGGTACCTCTCTTTCTATCCTAACTGATTTTCCTTCGCCCGCGCTGTATGCAAACATTTTAAGGGTAATTAAGTCCCTTAAGCGCGCGCAAATAATAATAAAAAAAAAATGCTATAGACGATTGAAGTATTGTGCACCAAGCAATTAGTATTAGTATTAAATTTAAGAATACCAATGATGAAGAATTGGTGTAAAGCGCAAGCAGCCTTTAAAGGGGGTCGACGATTGCTGCATTAGAAATAGAGTTCCAAACAATCTTTTCAGAACTGAGACTTTTCTCTTCACTCTTCACGCGGAGAAAAAAATCTGAAATAAAGACAAAGCTCTTTGTTTGGGGAACAAAGCTAAGAATTAATGTGTCATCCTGGACAAACTTCTAAATTAAACATGTCACGTTGAAAACCTCCAAAGCGCTGTCGGTTAGTGATTCAAACTTTCACGAAAATACATCACTGCTATTCTTACCAGACTCCAACGAACGATCTTTCCCTGCTGCATGGGGGCTTTCTCAAATACTAGAAATGCAGGAAAGGAGATCTAGCATAGCAATGTAATGCAATCTATTATAGTTTGAAGAATCGGGTGAGGAGTCAAACTATCTGCATCTGAAACCACAGCCACGCTCTCACCAGGATGAATGGCTTCTTTGAACCTAGTAGGAATGCTGATTTCACTGAGTTCCAGTTCACAGGAAGTGAGATCGCCGATGAATTTGCAAAACAAGGCCCAGGGAAAAGTTTCTCAGAACCCGGATCTGCAATAGGACTGCCTTTCTAAGCACTTCCTTTGATAGTTTGCTTTCACGTGAGAATAACAACAGGTGGTATTACTCTCCAGTATTCCGACAGACCAAATGAATGCTGCTCAACATCTCTATAAAGGTCAGTGGCTTTACTGATGTCCCTTATTCAAGAGTATTTTGACTGCTTACTGAATTGGCACTAGGTCTTTGCTAACCTCTCAATGTGCAAGACATAATTGGCGTAAATCTTTTCTTGCTGAGGCAAATCAACACCGAGGCGTTTACTCATCTTTCTATGAAAGACTACGAAATTCCATGAAGAGGAGTACAATGGACTTTTTCCTGGTCTGAGTGATCTGCTCCATCAAAAGAGCAGAAACAAAACCATTGTGAAGACTTCGTGCAAATTCAAAAGTGTTAGAAAATATATGCATTTGTACAGAGAGTATACAAGTAACGCACTAGGAGGTCGATATCAATTTAAGAGGTTGTTTTGTCGTAAAACCTCCTTAAAAATTGTACCCGATATATTGTGAGTAAACCTGTACCATTATAAATAAAACGCCTTATCGAAATGACAGTTTTGTATTCAAGATTTTACGCAAATTATTATTATTACCTTGAATTAATTTTTAAAAATATATTCATTTCTGAACTTGCAAGGTAAAAAACCGTTTCATGAACCCCTTAATGCTTAAAGCAGAGCACTTTAAACAAGTTCTCATCTCAACTCTTTTGTTTTTATCTCACGAAAACAAAATGAAACAAAATTAGATGTTGAGCTCATTTTGACATTTTCAGAGTTACTTGTCTTTGAAACAATTCTTTTTCGAATAACACAAGTATTCATGATATAAGCCGACACCACAAAATTTTGTTGTTCTTTTTTACTTTATCGACAAGTTTATTTATTACGTAATGAAACTTGCTAAAACAAGGACTTCTGCAATTAGCTGCTACAGATTAATTTATTTCATTTGATTCATATTAAAAGATATGTATGACGTGTATTTGTACAGGCATACCACGGCTGAGCGAAAGATATGAAGACACATTAAAATGTGTTAAGTAAAAGCAAGATCAACTTACACAACGACTTAGAATTGCCATACGTTCTTAATTAAACAAACTTTAACCGGATTTTCTATTTTATTACATAACAGTGATTAAGAGTTCAGTTTTGTTTGCATGTATTAATATACTTGTATGTGCGAATATGGTATGTTTGAATGTTGCTTCTATCGAAAGTGATGATCTTTAGCAAACACATAAATAACCACAAGACTGAGTCGTTTACCTTTTGATGTTCATAGATACACGCATGTTAGGTATTTGTATATTTACGAAACAAGATTTAGTGAAAACGTACACTTTTGTTTGTACGAATATACATAGTATATATGTAAGTATAAAGGAAAAGTACCTTCAAGTTACATACTAGCCGGATTAATTTGATTAGTTTGATTAATTTGATAAAGAATCAATTTTAATTTTGATGTGCTTCGAAGTTCACATTCTTTGATGAGGGTGAATAATGACATTATTGTTGGCTGTCAAAAATAAAAAAAAGTGAATAACTTTTCAAGGCAATATTTTTGGTACTAAACATTGGAAAAATATATTTGCTACTATATCTATTGAATTATTTTTAAATGTCGATGAGCCGACAAGTGAATATTTGCTCCCTACATTGTCATGGACATTTACTCACAATTAAATAGTCTTCTATCACTATTTAAAAACTTGTTTTCTTATAGCTGATATGAGATATACGAGTACATATGCATGCCAAACATTAGCCTCACGTACAATATTGACAATACAATATGTTTAACAATTTTACGCTAAGGATTCAAAAAACAACTGCTTTTGCCTTCTGAAATGTGGTAGAGTTTAGTTTGTATTGTTCGTGTTCGCTGTACATTGGGAATTTGACGTTGACAAATTAATCGAATATGTGATAAATAGACAGAATGTACATATAAATCGTAAAATTGTTAACTTTGTAAAGAGTTTTCAAAAATAATTTATTTCTTTATTCCAAAGAATATTTTAGATCAGATGTACATCCAATAGGGCTTTAAAACTTATATTTCAAAGAGATGGTTAATACTCTAGACTTGAGTATCGCAGAAGTGATAATAATCAGCGCATCAACCACGCCATTAGAAAACGTTAGGCTACCAGCTACACCCTTTACATAATGTACGGGAAGATGATTGCATTCCACGGCAAAAATGAACGCATCACTTGGCAGGTTCGATGATATCGAAAATCCAAGATACAAGGATTATATAAAAAAGTCAGGCAACCGGCTGTTAAACTGGGACGCACGCAAGAAAGATTGGTTATATCTTGTGGGAAATTATGGAACCACAGGGAAAATAGGAAGACGTCCACTTCCAACTACTCCAGAGCCCAGTCAACAAATGCTCGACGTAGCCTATGGTCGTTTACCTTCAGTTCCTGGGTCAATTGAATCTTGTACTAGTGCAGTCTTAAGTTTCAACGCAAACTTCGACAACTTGAGGTCAGCGGAAGGCCAAGCCCTTGGAAGCAACGGGGAGTTGACTGTGTCAGGTTATCCTGCACAGTTTCGATCACTGCAGCAATATTTTCTGCAGACCTCACGTTTCTACTCATGGCTATCATTTGATTGTTAATTGAACTAGTTGATTCAAATTTGTCCACCAAACGATGAAGTAGTCAAGTCAACAAAACGATTGTAAGTACCGTAAAAATCACGTAGCGAACGAAGCGTAGATCGACTCGAGCACTTATTTTGATAGATAAGTTTAATAATTTGCAGCGTACCGAAGTACTGTAATTTTATTAGCTTAATATTAATTACACTATAACCTTCAAATTTAATAGCTATAGCTTCTATAACATGCCAGTTATATACCGTCAAAATTCGAGCGCCCCTGTTGGAAAACCCCTTATTCATACGAGGGGCGTTCAATATATTCTCGGTATCGATATGAAGGAAAATGCGAATTCAATTTAAATTGTTTTTATTTTTCAATATGATCTCCCCTAACATCAATGCATTTGTTACATCTTGAGATAAGCTTTTTTAAACCCTCAAAATAATAAATTTCCTCTTTCTCTGCAAAATACCCATTTATTGCCGACTTGAGTTCTTCATCATCCGAAAATCTTTTTCCACGAAGACATTTTTTCAAATCCGGAAACAGGAAATAATCACTAGGGGCAAGGTCTGGACTATAAGGTGGGTGTTGGATTTCTTCGAAACCACAATCTCGCGCAGCAGCCTTGGAAGCTCGCGCCGTGTGAACAGGAGCGTTGTCATGAAGAAGCAACACACCCGCTGCGAGTTTACCCCGCCTTTTCTTTTTAATTTCCTCCCGCAAATTATGCAAAGTGGAAGCGTAGGATGTGGCGTTGATGGTTTCACCTTTTTTTTTGTACTCAATCAGCAAGATTCCCTTTGAGTCCCAAAAAACTGTGGCCATGAGCTTTCGGGCAGACGGAGTGACTTTGAACTTCTTCGGGGGGTCTGTTCCTTTTTTATGCCACTGCATGGACTCTTGTTTGCTTTCAGGGTCTCAGTGTCATAGTGGTGGACCCATGTTTCGTCCCCAGTAACAATTCGATCCATAACACCGTCCGCGTTCTCACTACACATCTCCAAAAGCTCTGTACAGCATGCGATTCTCACTTTTTTCTGAGGCGCTGTGAGCATTCGTGGCACCCACTTTGCACTGACCTTTGAAAGGTTAAGATGGTCATGAAGAATGGTGTGAATGGTACCAATTGAAAGCTTGGTGATCTCTGCCATCATTTTCACCTTTATTCGGGCATCCTCAAGAACAAGTTTTTCGACTTCTTTGATGCTTTCTCCCGTACAAGCAGTAGCCGGGGCGCCGGAGCGGGGGTCGTCCTCAATGCTCTCTCTGCCTCTCTTGAACTCACTTGACCACTTTTGCACAGTTGATAATGAAGGTGCGGAACCCTGGTAAACAGCCACCATCTCTTCATGAATAGTTTTTTGACTTTTTCCTTGCTTAGTGAGAAATTTAATTACAGCGCGATGCTCAATTTTCACCATCATCGCCTCAGTTGCCATTATGATTCTGTTTAACTAGAGATAAAACGCGAATTAATAATCACATTTATATGAAATTTTACACGAATGCACTAAAATAATAGTGTTATTTGATAAACAAATCAATTTATATATGCAACCACAGCTTCACCCCGATACCGAGAATATCTTGAACGCCCCTCGTATGTATATGGCGCTATGGTTTGACGGAAAACTAGAAAACAAATTAGAAAACAACATTCAAAAATTTGCGGTGGCAGAAGATATTAGTGGAGATCATTTCTGGATACATACTCTCTTCTAAGAAATATGTAAGAAAGCTCAGGCTGTCATAAAAGCGAACTTGGAGACGTTGAGGTGAACTACAAGTTGAAGAGATAGCGCTTATACTGTGAGAATATAATGGAGTACAGCGGAACTAAATAGGAAAATATTTCTTTGTACATTTGGGGGAAAGAAGCTGCATGGAAAAAGGAGGCTGCTGAAAACTTCCAGCAAATTCAGGTACTTTTCAAGAGAAAGTGTAAGGTTCTTCCTTTTGGAATTTTTGGTTAGTACCCTTTTAAACTAATGTAACCTAGGGGCGTATTCTTAGTAAATGTTGCTTATAAAATCCTGTCCAATTAAATGTGCTAAAATATAATTTATAAGTAGATACTATATAGATTATATAATATATAACTGTAATATATGTAGTTAAAAAAATGACAGTAAGCAGTTTACAGTTACCGATCTCTTCGATGTACCATATATTTATAGGGGCCTATATATGAGACCTATAATATGAATGTATATGTACATTTACCTGTTACTTCATTTAAAATGCGTTATACTACCGGAGGCTGTAATGTATGGTCATCCTCTTATTTTGCAAGTTAAAGTAATTTACAAAATCAACATAATGGTATTTACGAGTATATGACGAGGCTTTTTTCGTTATAAAATTATAGATATAGCTCTTGCTCACGGAGCCTTATAAAACGATTACTTTCAACACTTCCGTCTTTCCTTAAATAAACCAACTTAACTATACTTAAAAACTAATACCTATATTGCCTCTTAGTGAAAAGGCAAGATATAGCAGCGATAAGTTAATTTTACACGAATAGCCGCTTACTATGTATTAGCTACTGTCCTTCTCCTACAATTTTTCTGTAAGATATGGGCACAGTTTTGTGTTTTCCTTTTCTTTTTGTTTTCTTACTATGCGCAGTCGAGTATTTTTGATTGAATATGACTATTTCAGTCTTTTGTTTACTTATATATATTTATTATTATTATTTATTTTGCCCTTTATTAGCAATTCCTTTTTGTTTCTTGTATGTACATTTTGTTTATATTTACATATGCTTAAAAGTTAACGACACTTGTGTGAAACATTCATCTAAAACTTTCCCACGCACAAGCTTCTTCAATTTGCACACGTTTTCCGTTCTGCAAAATCAGCATCTGAGCAAACAAATAAAAGTGCAGTATTTCACCTGACATCCGTTACCTGAGAAGCATTAGGTGATGCAATAGCTTTGATCATAGGTTAGATGCTAAGTTTATGAATTGTAATAATTTAATCTTAATCTAGATAAAGTAAAATTGTTTTTTTGGTAAAAATAAATTAATAATATTTTAACTTATACTTTTAAACGTAAGTAAATACATAAACGTTTATTAATAATAGTCGTAAATATGGAATGAATAACGTGATAAAAATAACCAGTATTTAATAAAATATTAATTCTAAAATAAGTTTTGCCCATCTCTGTCTCCATATTATATTTACACAACCAAATTTTTCTGTTGTTTGTTTATTTATTTATTTTTTGTATTACTATTAGATTATGTACTATTATTATATCTACTTGTATATGCAGAGGTTAAAATACTCTCCTAACGTTATAAATTATTTATTAATGAAATAATTCCAATTGCATTGGTAATTTAACAGTTCAAGGTAGGCAGCATTAATCAAGAAATTTAAATAATGCGAATCGCGGTGAGCCGTATTCTCTAGGAGTCGTCTTTATTTGTTGAAATTTGGCGGTAAACGAGATAGAGCAATCTTCTACCAGATCTTAGATTAACTTTTCTTCTTTCTCTTTTTCGGTGCTGTTCTTCGTTTAATTCCTGGAATACCGTAAACATCCAAGGCTTACCTGGTATTGCCAGATACTTGATCCTACAACCCTTGGCCATCTTTTGGTTCAACGGCTCGGTAAATCCAACTCATCTTAAGTTTTCATATTCGTAGTTATTTCATATAGAAATGTCGTCAAGGGCATCTCCAGCTATCTCAATATAATTGTCACCTCAATATAGCTCATCTCAAGAATTTGGTATCATCTCAGATTAATCTCAAAATCGTCTTAGGTAGGTACAGATTTTGTAGGTATCTTAAGCTGTTTCGTCATAAGTCATATCAGGGAAAATTCGTTTCGGATTTTGTTTTTTTGGTCATCTAGGTACTCGTATCTTACTCGTAGTCATCTCTGGTAACATTTGGAGTCTAAATCTTCATTTTCGTTTTCTTCTTCATCTGAACTGTTATCATATGGGATCTAAGGCTTCATATTTTCAGCGCTACTGCTGGTCTTCTTGGCGCCAACTGCCTCTACACCATAGCGATCATTGAAGTCAGCATTCATTACTGTATAAGGACCAACGAATTTATTATGAATTTTTATAAGGTTACCAAACTGTGTCCAGCGTATAGCAACAAGATCGCTATTTCCAGAAATACCTCCACTACAACTCTAGCAACCTTAAGTCTTCCTTGTTGCGCATTTTTACGCCAAACCTTGCTTCAAAAGGACGTACTTCCGTACTTCTACGAATGCTAGAATTTAAGAACTGTTGGGATTTGTTTGTGCATTTGTACAAATTTTTAGGATTTTCCAAAGACAATTTAGTTAAAATTGGTATAATAGTTCTACTTATCCTTTCAACCTGTCCGTTGCACCTAGGAACTCCCGTTGTTATCTTCACATGTTTAATACCTTCTTCCTGACCATACTCCTCAAAGCTATTAGAAGTAAAAGCGGTTCCCTTATCCGTGATTAATTTTTGTGTGTTACCAAAAACAGAACTTTGTTGACGAAGCTTACTTAAAACCTCAGATGTACACAGTGTTTTTGTCGGGTATATACAAACAAATTTGCTAAAACCGTCTACAATGACAAAAATGTATGTTATATTGCTTCCCAGTAGCCGAAAGGGGTCCTAAGTGATCTAAGTGGTAGGTGTGTAAGGGACGATCCTCGTTCGGTATAAGATATAGAAAGCCTTCCTGTTTTCCTTGCTTTTTTTTCCTCCAGAATGCAGTCTATGTAGGTTTGTTGACATTTCTCGATTCCGAGAATTGAATATTCTCTCCTTAGTATCTCTTTGACCTTTTCACGGAAAAATGGCCTTGGTCGTGCGCCCTCTTTATAAACTCTTTTTCCATAATATACATATTTTGGAACACTTATCAATCGCTCTCCTTGGTCATTTACTTCATATAAACCTTTCCCTCTGTGACACAACATTTTTATAGGGCCCTTGTTCTAAAATTTTCAAAATTATAGTAATCCTCTCATTCTTCCTCTGACCTCCATCGCATCACTAGTGGATTACAATTAAGTGCATCTACATGCTTCATCTTACTTCCTGCTCGATGTTCTAACTTCTAGTTGTAATCCTGCAATAGCAAAGCCCAACCTACTATCTTAGGAGCCGAGTCTTTTTTTTTTCATCGTCATCTTGAATGCTGAACAGTCGGTTACTTTTTTGAAACACAATCCTAGCAGATATCCTTCCAGTTCATAATTGATAAGTCTTTCTTGTTGTGGATGGGTTTCGCGGCTAAAGTACGAGTAGTATACCGGATGGAACATTTTATCTTCACTATATCTTTGGAAAAAAATCGCTCCGAAACCTATTTTCGATGCATCAGTATTCAGTTCGGTTTCAGCTTCGGGATTGGACATAGATCATTAGTGTTGGTTGCTGTGACAAAATTTCTTCAATTTTTTCAAAAGCTGTCCTTTGCTCATCTTTCAACCTAAATTTGACATCTTTTCTTAACAGTTTTTCTAGGACTCCATAATTATGAATAAATTTTCGAAAATAACCGGACAGGAAGAAAGGGAGGAAAAATTTTATTGCTATTACTTTTAGCGATGATAGACTTTTATGCCCTTTGAGATTTCGTAGCCTATCTTTGTGCATGAGAAATTACATTTGGACCGTGCTGGCTCTCGATTAAATCTCTCGACACAGGTGCTCGTGACAAATCAAAAATAGGCAAATTGCAATTATTAATTAAAATGTTTTTTTAATAATTATTGATCGTTTTAATCCCGGTTGAACCCCCATGTAGAGGTTAAAACACATTCCCAAACGTTATAAATTATTTATTAATTAAATAATTCCAATTGCATTGGTAATTTAACACTTCAAGGTAAGTAGTATTAATCAAGAAATTTAAATAATGCGAATCGCGGTGAGCCGTATGTTCTATGAGTCGTCTTTATTTGTTGAAGGTTGGCGGTAAACGAGATTGAGCAATCTTCTACCAGATCTTAGATTAACTTTTCTTCTTCCTCCCTCTTCGGTGCTGTTCTTCGTTTAATTGCTGGAATATCGTAAACATCCAAGGCTTACGTGGTATTACCAGATACTTGATCCTACATATATATACATATTTTCGGTTCTATTTGCTCTTGGCTTGTTTAATTTGTAGGACTTTTCGCTTTAGCTGCGGCCTTGACCGGTTAAGGTGTGATTGAAAAAGGTGATTTCTACTTCCGGACTTAGTTTTGCAGGTTTTACGATATTATTCCAATCGGAGATGGATAGGGAGAACCAGACCAAGTGATATTTTATTAGGATTCGAACATTTCTTTGGTTATATTATTTGTTGAGTAGTTCTCGATATTGCTTCTCATAAAGCCTACAGTGTATTTCATAAGGCGATCTATATTGGCAGTATCGTAAGTGTACTTATTTGAATATCTTTCATTTGTCCCATCAATAACTCCGTGACTTTTGGATTAAAACACAGATTTTTTGATAAAAAAATAATTTTATTTTTCAACGTAGTCTCCCTTGAGCTCTATACACTTTGTCCAACGCTTCTCCAATTTTTTTATCCCTTCCAAAAAAATGATTTGTCGAGGTCCTCAAAATAGGCCTTTGTTTGCGAAATGACTTCATCATTGGAGTCAAATCTTTTTCCACCAAGCCATTTCTTCAGGTTTGGGAACAAGAAGTAGTCGCTCGGAGCCAAATCTGGAGAATAGGGTGGATGAGGGAGCAATTCATAGCACAATTCATGGATTTTTGCCATGGCAACTGCACATGTGTGCACCCTTGCATTGTCTTGGTGGAAAAGAACTTTTTTCTTGGCCAAATGAGGTCGTTTTTTTTTCAAATCGTCATTGAATCGGTCCAATAAGTTGGCATAATATTCCCCATTGATTGTTCTTCCCTTTTGAAGGTAGTCAATGTGGATTATCCCGCGTGCATCCCAAAAAAACAGTCGCCATAACTTTATTGGCTGACAAACCCACCTTGGCCTTCTTTGGCGCCGATTCACCCTTAGAAACCCACTGTTTTGACTGTTGTTTGTTCTCTGGTGTGTTGTGATGGATCCATGTTTCGTCCACGGTTACAAAACGGCGCAAAAACTCCTCCATATTGCGATTAAACAACGCCAAACCTTCCTGTGAAGTTGTTACACGATTGTGTTTGTGGTCGACTGTGAGCAAACGCGGCACCCATCTTGCGGAAAGCTTTCTCATGCCCAAGTGATCATTCAAAATTGAAACCACTGAGCCATGCGAGATCCCTACGGCTTCCACAATCTCTCGCACTTTCAATCTTCGATCGGAGAACACCATATCGTGAATTTTTTCGATTGTTTCGGGTGTAGAGACCTCAACTGGGCGTCCAGGACGTTCGGCATCTTCAGTGCTTGTACGGCCACAACGAAATTCAGTAAACCACTTTTTTACCATTGAAATCGATGGTGCAGAGTCCCCATAGTATTTATCAAGCTTAGCCTTGGTCTCGGTAATGGTTTTTTTTCGCAAGAAATAATGCTTAATAAGCACACGAAATTCACTTTTTTCCATTTCCTCCTCAAATTAGTGAGTAGTCTGATAAAAATAGCTGTCAAACACAAACTAACTGACGCAGCAAGTTTAAATTTTGACAGGAGTCAACTGACAGATGCCTGTTGACAGGAGCAGTGTTGCTGTTTCAGTAAAGAGGTCAGAAATTCAAAAAGTCACGGACTTATTGACCCGCTCTCATATTTTTATTGGTACACAATCTTAATATCTGTCTTTCAAATCAAACAGGGACTTGGCCTGATGAACCTTTTATAAAAGAGAAGCTTCTTTTTTTCCCCTAGCAAATTGTTTCTTAAAAATTGCATTAATATGAGGGACCCTTTCCTAGCTTTAGCTTTTACAAGCAGCTTATTGAGGTGAACTGCCAAATATTTTATATCTTTTTCGAATTCAATGTTAATTATCTAATGACAGAACAATGTATTTGCAATTCCTTTTCGAGTAGCGTTCTTGAAACACATGGCTTCTTATTTCTCTTTATTAACTTTTACACTCCATTTTTTATAAACATCATTTATTTTTTCCAAATGTGTCTTAAGATGTCCAAGTATTGTTAAGGGGTTAGGCCACTCTAAAGGTCGTAAAAATAGGTTTTTTTGTGCTTTTTTTTCTGGAAAAATATAAAATACATCGAGTTTACAAAGGTATTTATTGTACATATGATTGACTGTAAAACATAATTTCTATAGAATAGTTTATTTAAAAATGACGGCTGTATAGAGTTTCTCAGATGACCTCTCTTTTTCGGAAGGGTCTACGGCCATACAAACAGCTCCTGTAAATTTTGAATTATAATGAGTCAGTAAATTTTTTTTACTGTACATAATAAGAGCTAGAGAAGTACGTAGGATTTTTTTGATATATTGATTTTTGGCCAAATGGCCCACATTCAAATTCGCACAAAAATCACCAGAAAATTGTTAATAACAAATGAACTATGCCATATAAAAAAAAAACCCAAGTACTTATTTAAATATAATTTAAAGGGTGTCTTTTTTAGAGGTTCGATGGAAACTGGAAACACTGTTTCTACAGATCTTCAATTTGACGGTCGAAAGTTGATTTGTAGTTAGTACGTTTTGCCATTGTACGATGAATAGCTCAACGCCAGAACAATGCGTGCAAATTGTGCAAACTTATTTTGAAAACCATGGTTTGGTTCGCCAAACTTATGGTGAGCTACGTCCATTTTATGGTCGACATAGTCGTCCATCTGAGCAAGTTATTCGGAACATGATGAATCGTTTTCACACCACGTACACTGTAGTGAATAATACGCATCTCCAAAGACGACAAACATGCTAATAGAAGAAGTTATTGCCGTTGTGGAGCGCAATGTTGAGGAGAATCCGAATGAGTCGATTCGCCATCGTGCACAGCAATGGGAGCTATGCCCATCCACTTTGTGGAAGATTTTACGGAAATATCTTGGCTGAAAAGCTTATAAGATCCAGCTTGTGCAAGAGTTGACCGCGTGACCGGTTCGGTGAATCAGCTTGATGCCAATTTTCAACACAAAATTTTGTTCTCCTATCAGGCCCATTTTCGGTTAAATGGATATGTAAACAAGCAAAATCGCCGAATTTGGAGTAGAGAAAACCCACAAGCCTTTGTCGAAACGCCCTTACAACCATTAAAACTCCCTGTTTGGTGTCCTTTATGAGCTGGTGGAATTATCGGCCCATATTTTTTTAAGGACAATGACGACCACAATGGTACCGTCAATGGAGAGCGGTATAGAAACATGATTTCTGACTTCTTCGTTCCTCAGTTGACGTGACAGAGCTTTGGTTTTAACAAGATGGCGCAATATGTCACAAGGCGCGTGACACCATCAATTTATTGCGGGAAACAGTTGTTGAGCGCATAATTTTGCGTAATGGCCCTGTGAACTGGCCTCCACGATCTTGTGATCTCACACCTTTAGATTACTTTCTTGGAGAGTATGTGAAGTCACTAGTCTATGCCGATAAACCAGAGACGTTGGACGAATTGGAAGTCAACATTCGCCGTGTTATTGCTGATATACGGCCCCAGTTGCTCGATAAAATTGTCGAAAATTGGACTTCACTATTTCCCTTCATCCGAGCTAGCCGTGGCACGCATAAGCTCGATAAATACAGCTAATGTCATAGACATTAACTTTAGCTTCAAGTATTTTATTTCATATTGAATTTGTATATCTCTAAAAAAAAACACGCTTTATATCTAAAGATGTATTGCACTTAAAATTTGCAGTGAATTGGTTGAAAATTGTTCAAGTTATGCATGCGACCAACTTGAAAACTGCAGTTTTGATATAAACGCGTTTAAAATTTTAAGTTATAGAAAGTCACGACAGTCTCGAAACACATTTCGTTGCTGTTCGGTCTGATTTCTAAATCCATCGCTTTCATTATGTGCAATACTGAACCAAAGCCGTCATTGTGCACGCAAACTGCAATATCCATAACTATATCCAACACTATTTTACCACTAGAAATGGATTTTGGCCCCACACAGTCGAATTAAAACGTTCATTACAGTTTTGCGTATAACAGCCGATGCATCGTGTTAGAAGATCGTCGCGGGTCCATTCTTCGTAGATTGGTTTGATAGCTTCATACACTTCAATTGGAAGAGCTAGCTTATGTTTGTACTCAGCCAAACTATTTGTAGTTTTAGCCTTTTGCCATGACCACCACCAATCCTCTCCAATCGGACATTTATCGTGCCAGTGTAGTCCATAAAATGTTTCTCATGTTTTCAACTGAATCACAGTTTCTACGAATGGCTAATACATAATAAATAGAGAGTTCGTCTATTAGTTTTCCCGATAATTTTTCCCCTCCAAAGAGACTGTATTCCTTTTCAAATTATGTAGGCGGGTACTCATTCGTTTTTGAACGTGATCTATACACAGTTCCTTGAGTTCTGTGACATTCTCATAAGCTTAGCATCAGTAATGCCTTTCAAAGTCTTATAAATCACCGTCACCAATATAAAGGGTGTATCTTACCTGGTGTAAAGCTTCAGATCGCTGAAATATCTCAACAACTACATCTACCTCCATTTTTCCTGTTGATCCATCGTGATTCACATCGCACTTATCTTTAAAATTTTGTGCCCGTTCCGTATATTCTTCAGTATCTTTTTTATTCTTCCAGTATTTTGATTTCACTCCACAGTCTATAATTTGTTCACTGTAATTGTCAATAAGAGTCGCTAAGCCAAACAAAGATGTAAATCCACGTTTTCTCCACGAACCCCACACAGGCCGAGGTAATTCCATGAATGCACAAAACTTTTTTATTCCGTGAAAACCAATTCCAAGTAATCGCATGGATATTACAATTCTATGGTTTATTTCATAGCCTCTTTCAATAAATGAACTACTAGGTATCTGTGTCTGTACACATTTTTCACAGAACACTACTAAATTGAATCCCAAACCGCACTTACTATTTTCCGTAAATTTTACTTGCGATTTGCACACTTTACAAACGACAACGTTTGAAAAAGCTGAAAAAACTGCAATAAATTTTTTCATACGATAGCCAAAACCTGGACTCACTTCAATATCGTTTGTATTTTCCGATTGCTCCAATTTTTTCGCTGATGTACTAGCATTCATTTCAGGGGTCTTATTTTCGGTCTCTTACTGTATGTACGTGTGTTTTTTGCACCTTTTTGACCACAATAGTCGTACACTTTGTCACTCATTATACAAACGAGCCAATAAAACTCACAAAAAAAAAAAAAAGCCCGCACAAATACCGATAAAAAACAAACATACCTCAAATAGCATCCTGTACGAAACTGACTGAAACCGACGCTTCTAAAGACGAAACAAGCAATAGTCTGGCCACACGTGGCAAATAGCTTCGAAAATATCTGCCGTCTCCTGCAATAGACTCTAGTCCCCTAAAGTACGGTCCCTCGTTTCGGTCATAAGAGGCTCCCTGCCTATCTAGCGGTCTTGTACTATACTTCAAAAACACGTACTTCGAGATATGTCCCGGCCATAATTTTTTGGAATATCATTTTCGAGGCCATAAGGGACCATTGAAAGCAATAAAAAAAATCGATTTTTTGAAAATCCTAGAGTGGCCTAACCCCTTAAGGAAAAATCATCGTGACCATACGTCATTGTGTCATCTGCAAATAGTATGGCTTTAGAGACTACTACTCTATTAATGGTAACCGGAGTCTGAAAGGAGACGTTGTATAGTTTTAGACCTAAAATTGAGCCTTGAAGAAAACTTCTTTCTGGTATACATTTCTTTGATTTGCTTTATAGTATCTGTGTAAAAAAAGTTATATTTGAGAGAAACTGAGGATCAAATTGACGAGATGGGGTGGATAGTCAAGTTAGTCTAATTTATGAATTAATTCCTCACTCCATACTCTATAAAATGCCCTTTAGAATGGGTCTAAAATTATTAATGTCATAGTTATGTGGTTCTTTAATAATTGGGATAATTTTGGCTACCGTCTATTGATCAGGAAAGTATGCGTTATTAATGTAGTTGTTATATAGGATTGTCAAGTATTTAATTGCTTCTGCTGATATTTTTTTGAGAATGAGGTTAGAAATATTGTCTGGGCCAGTTGATTTTTTTGTCTTTCAACTTTTTATTTCAGCTATTGATGTGAAAAAGTAGTCCTCACTTGGGTTCAGAGCTGGGTTTTCATGATTCAAATTACACATTAGTGATGGTTTCGGGATCTGTATAGATTCTTGTATATCCTGAATGAGTAAGGGTTCAGTTGATGGAATATCCTCTCTGAAGGTTTCCGAAAAGAAAATCTGAATTCTTTCAGTTTCATTTGTAACGCAAACATTACGTATTATTTTTTTTTCGCTGAAGAATTTATTTTTTTCCCTAACAACTTACGTACTTGGCCCTGGTTTTTCCACTGGTTTTTCTACTGGTATTTCTGTCAAGGGTGTTATCAAACGAGGATACGTAGCTGTCGATTTCCGTATTTGTCAGCGTATTTATGGTTAAGGATTGACCTTGGGCTAGGGCTATGTCGAAGTCTAATTTGAAATTACTCCAATTCGTATTTCTAAAGGATACTGAGTGGTTTGGTTCTATTTTGCCAATTGTTACTTCTAACAATTGAGAGTTCAACTGAGAAATGATCTGAAAATGTTGCTATTTGTCAGATTAAGAATGTTGGGAGAAACTAAAAATTGGTCCAGGTAAGCTGAGCCCTCTGGAAAAGTCAGTGTTCGTGAAGTCAGATTCGTTAAGCGTGGTGAGTTCGCATTTAGCCAGTTGACTAAGGTTTCTCCATTTTGGTAATTCATGTTAAGGTCTCCAACTATAAATAATCGGTCAAAGGTCTTTGCAAATCTCTCAATTTTCCGTAGTTCCTCTAGGAATATTTGCGACTGAATGCCCGTAGGGAAATAAACATTCGTATATTGAGCCTAACAGAAGGAATTTTGTGTCTTGGTTAAGCGTTAGTTTAATTATGATAACTTTACGTGGAATTGTAGAATTGATATGAATTTTTTATGGAAATTGCTACCCTTGTTCAATACTGTTTGGTAGGAAGTTATAAGTGTCAATGTGAGCTTTGTGTTTCTTAGAGAGGTGGGTCTTTTGTATGAATGCAATTGAGCTATTGTTCATGAATAGAGTTTTAGTTAACTCAATTCTTCTGCTGCACTAATACACTAATGAATGAGTATTAAATGTTAATGGATTAAGTTTCGCTATTAGTTTGAAGTAAGTTGTTTAAGGAGAATCAAGTACCCTAATCTTTTCTGTTGCATGTTATTTGAAATATTGAAATTTCTAGCGAAGGTTTCTATTTTTTAGTAGGGCTCGTCCATCCCCTTCCCAAAAATGTCCTTTTCTAGGCCAAGGAACTGTCCAACGTAATTTTGGTTCTGCTCTGGAATAGAAGAATTTGAAATGAGCAAAATGGCAGCTTGGTTTCTGTTCGATGTCCTCAAGACTGTCTTAAACGAGCTCAGTTTATTGAAGAAATTCGAGAAAGATTTCGAGGTTTCTGTTATTGTTTATTTTTTTCTTAATTCTGTATATTTTTGAAAAGCTGTGTAGCCTCTTCAGCTTGCTACGTGTTGACCTTCGCAATTTGTGTAACTCGCTTTTGAGCTGTCATATTGCTTAATTTTATATTGCCCCGGGTGGATGATCTTCCACGCATTTGAAGCATCTATAGTTCTTGGCCCAATTTTCGGCTATGTTCCCGAAACGTTGGCATCTTTTGCATTGGTTTAAATCATCTCCTCCTCAGGGTTTCACCCACTTAACTCTGGTATCAAATATGTATATTGAGCTTACCATTTCATTCGCTACTCTATCTGGACCAGTGGTTCTTAACCTTTTAGTGATGAGGGACCATTTGACAAAATTTCTGTCTTGCTATGGACCACCAACTGTTTAGAGGCAAAATACAGTAAATGTAAATGAATAAAGGGTTGTTTTATCTATAAACAGAACACGTATACAATTGTTCAAAGCCAAGAGTATTTTAGTCCTTTTACGAGTATTTTACATTAAAGGGATAAGTATATATTGTGTATAAGAAAAACATGTACAATAGTATTATTCAAAGTATTCCCATCTTTCTGGCAATTTGTGGATCCCATCCCAAAAGAATTGCGCCGGCTTGGCAGCCAAGAATGATTCAATCCAATTTTTGATATTCTGCTCTGATGTGAACCGTATTTCAGTGAGGGCGTTCTGCATCGACCGGAACAAATGGTAATCACAAGGGGCAAGGTCTGAGCTATAAGGCGGGTGTGGTAAGACTTCCTATCCACTGTTTTCCAAATAGTTCTTAACCGGAATAGCAACGTGGGGCCGAGCGTTGTCATGATGGAAAATTATTGCCTCGTGTCTGGTCGAATATTCCGGGCGTTTTTCGGCCACTGCTCTCTTCAAACGAATTAATTGTGTTCGGTAGCGTTGTCCATTGATGGTTTCACCCGGTTTTAGCAGCTCATAATACAGCACACCTATCTGATCCCACCAAATACAGAGCATTACCTTCGCGCTATGGATATTCGGCTTTGCCGTTGATTTGGCTGGTTGGACGGATCAATTTTTCATCACCAGTAACAATCCGATGCAAAAATGACTTCTTTTTGTAGCGTTAGAGCAGCATTTCGAACATGCAAAAAAGCCTTTCGACGTCTCTCGGCTTGAGTTCATGTGGGACCCAAAGATTCTGCGAGCTCTTCTTGTATTTGGCAACAATCTTCATAGAGTAATGCTTCCAGTTCTTCATCTTCAAACTTTTTGGGCTGCGCAGGACGTTCATCGTCTTCCAAGCCGAAATTACCACTTTTAAATCGTGCAAACCACTTTTGGCACGTTCGCTCAGCTAGCGCTTGTTCACCATAAACTTCCACCAAAATACGATGATTTTCGGCAGCAGTTTTCTTTATATTAAAGTAATAAAGAAGAACTCCCCGCAAAAACACTTTTTCAGGCACAAAGTTCGACATATTTGAGCAAAAAAAAAATTATTGTTGCTTACACTTCAAATGAATAGCATATACTGAAATGACGTACAATGACAGTAGCTTTCCAACGCATGTTAAAATGGAATAATAACAATGTAATAATACAAGTTACGCCATCTCTTAGCAAACCGCACGAATTATAGACCCAATATTTTAATGAGATTTTTGTGACTGCATACTCTTTACTAACTTCTGAATCCTTGGTTCAGTGTTACTTAAAGTCAAGCGCATGTCGGCACTGGCATTCAACCGATTTCGGTGCTTGTTTTTAATTATCAGAAGCGCCGAGAATCTCTGCCCACATAGATATATCGATGAAAACAAAATTATGTGACGTACAGCATTTTCTCGAATCTTTGGAAAAGAAAATGGCTTTTGGCTCCAAAAATCTTCAAGACTAATTCCTGTCTCGAATGTATCTTTCAAGTTACTTTCGTGTTGCATTTCAATCACTTCTTCTTGAATTTCATCAGGCACCTCAGAAACGTTTACAATGAAAGGATTTCAGATCAGTTTCCGTATACCGCTGTCCTCGCAGTCAGGAAAATAGCGATTGAATTCCCTTTTTAAGTTTTTCAAATGAAGTGTAATATTATTTTGTATTTCTCCTTTTACCTCAGCACACTGTCTGTCAACAATTTGATTCAGGGTATCAAGCACAGAAAAGTTGTCTCTTTCGACTTTATTGATCCGCAGCTCAATTTTCGCGATAAATGCACTGCTTTTATTTTCATATGAAAATGTATTGCTGGTGCATTGCAACGTAAAATTTCCTGACCCTTGCAGTTGAAGACTGAATTTATTTAGTTGTGCGAAAAAATCTACCAAATAAGCAAAACGTATTTGAAATTTTGACTCACAGAACTGATCCAGCAACTCTTTGTTCTCGTCAGTTAAGAATGCTTGTACTTCCTCTCTCAGTTCGTACAACCTTGACAGCATGTTTCCTTTGGAAAGCCATCGCACTTCCGTGTGAAAAAGCTGAGTTTCGTGTTCAGAATTCATATCAGAGCACAATTGTTGGAAGAGATTAGTGTTCAGTGCAATGCTTCGCTATTGCGATGAATGCGCGACTTCATTGTGTCGTTTGAAAGTGGTATATCACGAATTTTCTTTTGAGCTTCCTGCCCTAATAGCTCTTCTGCTACTTTCAGCATACAAGGTTTTATTAGAGACTCATCGGTTGTGTGTGCCTTTAAGACAATCAAAATCAAATTTGATATTTCAAACGACGCAGATAATGTTTTTTCAGATGTTGCATAACTTGTTCCACTGGGTCAAAGTTTAAGTTTTTTAGATTTATTAGTTTGCATTCGAAGAATTCTCGCGGACGGTCACAATAGTTCGGATGTACGGTCTTTAAAAGACTTTCCAACTTGGCCTGCTTTAAAGCATCATTGGTAAGAACAGTTGTACATATTGCACATTGAGGTCTAGTCTCCCCATTTATTTCTATTGAAGTAAAGCCTAATTTAATATGTATAATCGTCGTCATACTTTCGTTTCGGTGGTATTTTTCTGGAAAAAAAAAATTATTTATTCCCACCTACTTAGTTATCTACAGTAATAATTGAAAATGGTGACAGAACAAATACATATGGATAAAACACATAATTTGAATAACAACCCTCTGGAAATGAGGTACAAAGTAAATCGTAATTAAAAATAACATTGTCAGGTACAACGTGATGTGATAAAGTAAAATGTTATGCGTTCTAATATACCTAAACGTGTGACATAAACAAAACAAACAAGGTGTAGAATACTTAAGTATTAAATTCTGGACTTTTTATAACCATAAAGACCTTCGTAGACCAACGATATTTGTCCTTTGCTGTCGAACTGTAAAATTGAAAAAATAAGCAAGCACTCGGAACAAAAACACGAACGTCGGTATTGGACTCTCACTCACAAAAAAAAAGCGAAACGGAACAAACCAAGTGGAACTTACCTAGTTTATATGACATTGACACAATGCGCATTGGTTCAATATGTTCGTATAAACACATATTCAAACCGCGTTGAAATACTCAATACACATTCGTTCATTCCTGTTTATAAGCTGCATTGAAAATTTCAAACCGAATTGAAATAACATATAAACACTTTCAAATCGCATCGAAACATTTTACTCTTTCGCGCTCTCATCATTCTCTCACCTCCGAATTAATTTACACGCAATTCGAATTTACCAAACTGTTTGTTAAACTCTCTCAATTTTCTGTTTTCTGTCACTCATTTTGGATTCGGTTTTGGATAATTTCATAGTGCATGGCCACACAAGCGTGGGATTGCAAGGTCCTCGGTCCACTGGTTAAGAACCACTGATCTGGACGTAAGGTTACTAGGAAAGGATTATAATAAATATTAGGGTCTTTACGTGAGTTAGGGGCTACCTTCTCAACTATTCCCGGGTTAATGTGTCCTAATTTTTCGGGTATCTATACTACGAGTACATGAAAACCTGAGGTTAATCTTCTAATAATAATATTTTAGGTTTTGCCGTCCCGTACGAAATTTAACAGTTCTTGATGCACTCAGGGTTGTCAATATAGATTTCCGATTTGTATGTAAAAGTTTTACTTTTTTTTTTAAATGTCCCTTAATATTAATAATTTTAAAATTAAAGTTAAGTAGTTTTTTTTTTAGATTGTTGATTAGTTCTCTTACATTTGTATCGGATTTTATTATACGTGGGCAAAACTTACCTGTCTTCTTCATTCTAGGCCTTTGTTGTTTATAAGTGTCTGCATCTTTGTGCAAGCTGGAAATGTTGTTGCTATTTGATGTGGTTTTTACTGGTTGTTGCTGAATTGAAACTACATATTTCAATTTTTGGCTCATGTTGCGTCAGACTCTTGGAGGGTCATAATATTTGAGATCTTCTTTTTGTCGTTGGATCTTATTAGGCTTATCTCAACCAGTATTGCAAATTTGTTAAGGTTGTTCTGTTTTTTTTTTTTAAGGTTGCTGTACATTACCTGAACGTGTACTGCGATGGTCGAATATTATTTGTGTCCATCCATTGGGGATTTCAATAGAACATTAGATTGTCTCGTTCGGTAATTGTTTTTTTGTTGCTGTCTTTACTTGTTGTTGTCTTTTTTCTGTAGGTTTTGATGTTGTTTCTTGCCATCTTTTTGGTGTCGACAAGGTTTCTTGGAGCATTTTTGATGTCGCGTAACTTGCTCTTGTGTATATCGATAAATTATTGTACTAGCTGATGCTCCTTTTTCTGTTCGGTTTTTATCCATTTGCAATGTAAAATTGTGAATGACAAGGCGAATCGTACTCAAATTGTTTTTGTTTTGTTTTTATAAATTTCACTTTTATGTATGTAGATAATAAAAGAAGCCTGTAGATTGTGGTTTCCTTTTATTTGTTTTTATATTTCTTCTTGAATTCATACAGATTGAGATTACACTTTACAATGTATAAATTTCTTATTTTGTTTCTCGTATTCCTCTCTATAATATG
This sequence comes from Volucella zonaria, assembly GCA_963966105.1. NCBI lineage: Eukaryota > Metazoa > Arthropoda > Insecta > Diptera > Syrphidae > Volucella > Volucella zonaria. The sequence goes on from OZ014534.1 coordinate 13,353,167, forward strand.
CATTTACGCACTTAATACAACTACAAGTTAACAAACAAAACCATCAAGATACAAATGCATATGGTAATGATAATGCCGTGCATTTCTTGAAAAATTATACACAAATGCCTCTAGGTCCCTAGGGACTTTGTTGTTTGTATAACGCTATCGGGACTGCCGCTGATCGGAGGGTTAAAAATTGTATTACTAATTTTTTCACTTTACTGTTATATTATTTTTTTTCTTTGGCTTAAAACACGTCCATTCACTTTCGGTGTCGGAAAAAAAACTGCCGATCTGTTCCAATCATGAATGTAAATATTTAAAGCAAATCTGAATTTGAGACGACGGTGACTTTACTATCGGCTCAACGGCAAAAACAGGCGATGCTTTACTTAGTTTTGCTTATTTTGGTAAGTTTTTTTTTTAGCTACTTTGGTTCCTTAACGCGTGAACAGTAAAGTTGATTCTCTACATAGAAACCCAAAAAGTTTAGATAATCTGCTGAGCGTCCATATGAAACACACATTTTAGCTCTAATTCTGATCGATGTTTGACCTGATACGAATTAGAGAATTATTCAATTATAATGTGGTTAAAGTATAAATAAAGATAACGAAATGTGCCATACATGAGTTTCAGGACTGGATTAGATCGGTAAATGTTTATGACCTCTAATGCCAGTCGCTTTGCACCTCAAACTGCAATTAAAATAAATGCTAACCGATGAACACCGATGCGCTCCGTGAAGGTGAATGCTGCTAGTGATCCCAACATCAGATATGAGTCTCTTTTTCACTGTATATATTAAACGAAAGCTTAATTATTATATATGCGTAGTATCTACATATGTGAAAAACATGTTCCAAAAATTTTTCAATGCCATTTGCAAAGAAAAATAAAGAAGTTACACGCAGCACCTGATGACAACAAATATTAGAGACAGCCGTTTCTTCTGGGTTAGTAGCGAGATCCCTCAGTTGCCTAACTTTCATAAGGGGCACACAAGTTGAAGCATCAAGGCTTGCCGAATATTTTGAACAGCTGCTTGATCCACTTTCGGCCATTAGTAGATTGCAGTGTACACTTCCATATCAGGAAGTCGATGTGTTGGATCGCAAAATCACCATCTAAAACGTTTATAGACTACTGCATCGATGTAACGTAAATAAAGATCCAGGGAAGGAGCGGATTGCATACGATTTTTTAAGTATTCATCCCACGAATTTATTCAAAAACAATCAGATTTTTGCAACTACACTTTTGATGTGGGGGAAGTACCTCCCAGCTATAGAAGATATATCATCTTTCCGAAATTGAAAAAAGGAGCCCACAACGACCCGAGCAACTACAGAGGCGTTTCCTTCCTGATTGTCATTCTGAAAATTTTCACGGGGATAACTCTAGAGCGAGCGACTGCTCAACCTGCTCAGTGAATTCCAAGCTGGGTTCAAAGGAATTTTTTCACAGGAGTAGATAACATCTTTACCTTGACCAGCATTGCCTGGCCTTATCTAGAAAACCTGCGGTTTTAGCAACCTGCGAGTATTAACGAGAGTCCTCAAGGTTATAGAGGGTCTCCTCTAATTCGTCAAGGTAATTTGGTAAATGATTTATCGAATATTTAAGAAAAGGCTTACTTCGGTGTACCCTGACCATGTTAACGGAAATTGCCTGTTAGCACTAATGGTAGAAACTTTGTTTGGGACTTTGTTTTTAAAAGAAATACTAACCTTTGTAACTCCGTTTAAATAAAGTTGATATCTTGTTTGTGTCTTCGGAAACCCAATTTCTAAGCCTGTTCCATTTTTCTTGCCATGCTAATTTTTGACTTTGAGGTCACTTTTCTCCAGAAAATGCATAATAAACGCAACGTTTTACTATTTTTTTTTTTCTCAAAAGCATAACAATAATGAAAAAAGTCTTCAAATTTGCAGAAAAACCCATAAATTTTATGATACTTGGGAAAACCTGCAGCAGTGACTTTCATGAAGACGCCCACCACTTCATCGCAGTCTGCCAAATATTAAAAGATACGAGTATCAAGAGAATGCAATGTGGAAACTACATTCTTTCGGCCAACCAAACTGCTTAATTCCTAATGGTCAAAATTGGAATATTCTATCAAGTTATCTAAAAACAGCGTTAACATACCGATTAATGAATAAATATTAAATGAAGCATTTTAACATGTATTATATAATAGGAAGCAAATTAAATACTCGTAAAAAAAAAAAATGCAAATTAACTTATAACTATGTAAAGCACTTTTTTCCACGCTGACCGCAAAAGCTATGACTATAGTCTTATAAAGTTGTTTTAAATATATGAATTATGTAAATAAATTCTAAATTGTAACTAGCAAAAAAAAGAATATATATGCGTGACGTGCATGCCTCATTCATAGACTTTATAGCCATTCATAATTGAGAATAAGCAGATACTTTAAAATGCTGAACTAACAATTAAAAGCAGAATGATTTGATGTCAGGTTTTATCTTTAATACCATTGAGATCTCAATAAGTGTAAGAATTCACATTCAAGACATTCAAATCAGGTATTAAAAAATGAGAACGTAGATTATGGCAATTTTATAAAAATGTAAAATATGTGGATCCTCGTTGTCTCAGACGATCAGTGCACTCTGTTAGGAGACTAATGATTAAATATTGATTTAGCAACTTTATATCAAGTGCAGATGGGTTATATCTTAGAGGGCAGTAGTAAGAACCTACTGGCCGAACCGGAATTTGCTTTGACCGCAAAAAGATTATAATGAGCCGTTAATGGTTTCCGTGCCTATAAATCTTTCTGCTCAACGGGATGAAGTCGGCAGTATTTCAGTTATGTACTGTACTTAGCTAATCGACTTATACAGAACTAATTTTCGCATATTTTATTCAACTCAAAGAGACTTAAAATCAATTAAGTAATCTTCTTTCTTTTTAAAAAAATATTGGGCAGAACATTCCGCTTGCCTATCGCAAAGGGTCATCGGTGGAAACAGCATTGCCCTCTATGCTTAATATGATATCGAGGAGTAATCTATGGCCAACAAAGAATACAGCAGGCTTCTTTTCTAGAAAAAAAGAAACTTTCAACTGAAAACAGGTTTTAACGTCAGCTTCGTAGATGGTCCTGAGATTATCAAATACTTTAGCTATTACCATATATCAAACAAATTTAAAAGTGCTGCGTTTGGATATATTTGGAGCTCAGGTCGGTAAGGATTTCCGAGACAAGCTCAGGGTTTTGGAAAACAGATGTTAGCAAATGAACCCCTAAACGACCAACGGCAGCGCTCACATCCCCGAACGGATTAATGGCTTCGGTCTTACCGACCACTCGTCCCAGGGGTATCTATAAAGGAACTGCTCCTTCATATTCGGGATTGTACCGACGGGGAACTGCCTTGCCATGGAAAAGAAAAGAAATCCAGTTACGAAGAAACAACAAACCTCCGAGATGGACGGATCTACTGTTGACAACCTCTGCACGTTGAATGCTAGCTCCCTTAATACGTCATGCGCAGCCGTACAACTAGCGGAAGCCCTGGACTGGTACAAAGCAGATGTAACCGCTATCCGAAAAATGTGATGGGATCAGCCGGACAAAAAGGGGACGAAAAACTGCAACATCTACTATGGCGATTTTTTTTTGTTTTAAATTTGCGCGCGAGTTATTTGGTATTGGTTGTAAAATCAATTATTAAATAAAACACAAACAGAACTTCGGTTCCACTCCAACTCTTATGAGCGCTGCTTTATTATTATTGAAAAAGTCCACCGATCATTTCTCCAGTCAGCAGTTCTTCTGAAATTGCATATTCAGCTTTAATACGAGTATGTAACGTCATACAATACTTCATATCATATTTTTGATCGCATTTATTTCATCTAATAATATCTGCTTGTCATTGTCAAGTTTTCTTGCAACTAAATTTACTTCTAACTCATTTACGGAATTAGGAATTTCTGACGGATTTATTACATGCAAAATTATATCGTACTTACTAACAATCTCCACTATGTCTACTTCTATTTCGGCATATCCCATGCTTGTTTCGATTTTCTCAATGACCATTGTCAGGTTTATTACCGGAATTAGAATCAGGATATTGGTCCACATAAGTAGCATCTGAAAATTGTAGTGATCTCTTAATATTGCTTTCGTGTAGCCCTTTTAATCCGTGTTTCCTAAATGTTGGTAGTTCCTTATGTCTTAAACTACCTAAGACACCAAAATGCTTCACGCATCATCCAAACCTTCGGATCCATTTTGGAGGTTGAGAGAAGTGCGGACATAAAGAGTAAGATTGCGTGGGCTAACAACATCCTAACAAACGGATTACCCACTGCTTCCACTGCTTCCACTGCTCCCAAAACACCTAAAGACTCCTACAAGCGCAAGAGATCGTTGGAGGATACCGTGCCAGTTTCCAAGAGGCCCAAAACTCACGGTAAAAAAACCCCTGAGCCATCGAACAGCACATCTCTTTAAGTCTTTCAGTGAAGTCCTAAATGACGCAATAATAATCGCGGTAATTGATAGGAACGATGCCGATGGTTCTATAACACCTGAACGGTGGCAGCTGGTCAAGCTGAAGTTTTCGATCAACTTCTTGGCCATCATGCGGGAAAACCTAGGAACACCTCCCATCGCAGCGAAGCTGGCTGGCACCAAGGCCACGTCAAGCTCATTGCATGTGCTAATCAGAGATCTCTCAATCTCTTCACTAAGGCCATAGGTGATTTAGGAGAGATTTGGCCAGGTGCAAAACTCGAGGTCCTTACACACGGCCTAGCAGACCTTGAACTCTCACCGGGATCCCAGCCGGTGGCAGTGGCTCAAGTGGTAGTGGACTGGCTTCCAAATCGGAAGGTTTGGTGTTCGAATCCCAGCCTAGCCCGAAAGACATATGTATTCATTTTTTCAGTTAACGAAAATCAAGTCAGATCAGTAGTTGACTCTAAATCAACATCAAGCCAACTTCCACTAAGAATTTAGTCTCCCCATTAAATGTTGGATGCCACCCATGGAGCGAAATAATCACTGAGCCCAAAATCTTTCTTTCTCTCTCTATCCCATTTTCCAAAAAACTTAACACATGCTGAGGCATTATAACTGTATTCATAGTCACTTGAGTGTTAAGTTCTTTAAACACAAAAAAAAAAAAAAAAAAAAGAACCCACTTCCCCAGAAAGCATTCTTGGAATCATCGGGCTCAGTAACCCGACCCTTCCAACTCATGACTGGAAAGTCGCGAAACTGGAGGAACTAAGGTGCTCTTATTGCGATGCGCTTTGATCGTGATCAATAAGGAGTCCCTTAGCCCTCCAGCGCAGGCAAAAGGCATGATTCGGTTCTGATTCGAGTCTATACATCGAAGGGTCTACAAAAAAGATGACATGGATGCTGAGAAGCAACCTCCTCCTCCTTTAACGGAGACACCACCAAACACAACCTCAGATCTTGGAGTGTCGATATCCTTTCCAGAAATGGATAGCGATGACTCCAATCTAACCGAGGTGACATTTAAGCCGTCGGTCTCCTCTTCTGACATCCTGTCGGAAATGGAAACCGATGATGAAGTAAAAAGAGCTCTTACGCACATTTTCAGTATCGGAGAACTTCAACAACATGGTGGTGGAGGCCACCCTGGTAAACTGTAGCAATGACATGGTTTCTCCAGATTAATCTCCATCACTTAAAAAAGGCTCTGGCCGCACTCATTCTGCGTCTCACCAAAAACTCAGAAGACATTAGACTAATCCAAGAACCATGGGTTGTAGAAGGTGTGGTTCGTGGACTTAGGATACCTGTATACGGTCCGCTCTATACAAGAGACAACGGTACGATTGAAACTTGTATATTAGTGAAACTTAGCCTTAATGCATTTTTATTTCCTAATCTCAGCGACCCCGCTGCAAGACTAGATTCTGCCAAAGGTCCTACTGTCTGGCATAGGCATACCTTGGCCACGATCATATAGACCTTCTCCCTGGTGATAAGCTAGAAAGGGTAGTACTGGAAGCTGGAAGACAAAAAACTGGCCTTATCATCGGATGCAACGTTAACGCTCATCACAGGGTATGGGGCTGTACCGACATCAACGAGGTGAGTCACTTTTTGACTATATTTTGAGTATTAACCTCTTTTATAACTAGAAACCGAAAGGAAGTGCTAGATATCACTCTTGTCTCCGACAGCATCACTCAAATGCTAACGAACTGGATGGTATCGTCTGAACACTCTTTTTCAGACCACAGATACTCCAATTCAGCCTGAGTGATGCTCCCAGAGCCAACCAGCATTCCGGAACTACCGAAAAACCGATGGCTCTTAGACAGCCTCATGTGACTAATCACTCAACCTGCTATTGGACACCCACTTTCCAGGTGGCTCCCAATTCGCGGCCAGTAGCAACCCAAACAGGCCGGCTACAACCGGGACCAAAATTCATGGTCTGATTACAAGAGACAAACTGCTCTGGGCGCAGCATAGCTTCAAACCATACAAGTCTACTGGTCCGGACGGTTTAATACCTGCCGACCTACCACCAGTGTCATTGAGAGAAGTCAATATAGTTTTCATTCCCAAAGCCGGAAAATATTCACATGTTGTCCCAAAGGACCTCAGACCTATAAGTCTATCATCTTTCCTTCTGAAAACTCTAGAACGACTGATTGATATCCATATATCCTATGCCTACTGTAAAGGAAAGTCGGTGGAAACGGCTCTGCATTCACTGACTAGCAACATAGAACGATCGCTACAAAATGGAGTGTACACAATGGTTGCTTTCCTGGATATAGAGGGTGCCTTTAACAACGTCAACACATCCGCAATCACGACTGCGCTGCCAACTCTGCAGGTAGACGACTCACTTTGGGAGTTGATCAGTCTTATGATAAACAGCAGGATAATCAACTCCAAACTGGGTGAGGCTTCCGCTAAAAGATGTGTTAGCAGAGGTACGCCGCAAGGCGGTGTCCTCTCTCCCCTTCTCTGGAACTTAGTGGTTAAAGAACTAGTGCTACGCCTGGAAGCGGGTGGTAACAGGGTGATTGCCTATGCGGATGACGTTGCTGTAGCCGTCTCAGGTAAACATCTTAATATCATTAAAGAACTGCTTCAATTAAATCTCAATAGATTAACCCGTTGGGCATATCGCTGTGGATTGAGAATAAACCCCCATAAAACTGATCTTGTCTTCTTTTCCAGGAAATGCAAAATTCCAGTTATAGACCCCCCCTTCAATAAACGGTACCAGTTTTGTATTTTCCATTACAGGAAAATATCTGGGTCTCATTTTTGACAGGAAATGATCGATCGATATTTGCAGCAGGCAAGTATCTACGACCGCAGCAATTCGCCTTAAAGCGGCTAAAAGTGGACAAATAATTTATTTGGCTATGCTAATATTCTTAATACATTAGGAATTCTCAAAGAGAACATCAATTACACCATACCTGAACTTTGGATTGATAAAAACTTCCATGTAAGCTTCCCCTCTAGATCCTTCTGCGAGGAAGATGCTTTCATGGAAGACAAGTCAATCTACAGATGGATGTAAAACCGATATCGGAGTTGGTGGCAGTGTTTTCTCAGGTAAGCTAAATCTAAGCCTCTCTCTCCGTCTTACAAATCACTGTAGCGTGTTCCAGGCAGAAATTTTAGCGATTAAAGAAGCCCTGTTCTGGCTCAAGAAAAACGTAATATCTGAAAAGGATATCCGCATCTTTTCGGATAGTCAGGCAGCTATCAAGTCCCTTAACTCAGTTCCATTAAATTTGAAAACCACCCTTCAATGCCGATCATCTCTTATGGAGATGGCAAAGCAGTTCAACCTTCATCTTTGCTGGATGACGGGCCACAGAGACATTCCAGTGAACTGTAGAGCTGATGAACTCGCCAAAATTGGAACTACTCTACCTATTCTACCGGAAAAGGATAGCATAGGTATACCAATCGCTACGTGGAAATCAATATTAAATAAAACAACAGGCCTTAAGTCTAGATCCGAATCGCTCTAAGAGTCTGACCCTTTTAAATAGGAAGCATTTCAGCGAAAACATAGTTGCCATCACTGGACACTGCTTCATAGGAAAGCACGTCTTGGCGCTTTCACAAACGATTTCTGTAGAAGCTGCATCTACGGGGAAGAAGAGGAGACAATCTTCCACCTACTCTGTACCTGTCCAGCTCTCTCCCAGAGAAGAAAACTTCACTTAGGAACTTTCTTTCACAATGACCTCAACGATCTAAAAAATATAGACGTAAACAGTCTCCTACGATTCTTCGTAAGTTCAAACTGATTCCATTAGTAAGAGGATCATAGATCCACGTGGCATCACAATGGGCCAATTGGCCTAAGTGGGTTGAGATAGAAATGTCGGTATTATTACTTATAATAAATCAAAACTTTGTCCCCCCGCCTTTATTTCTTAAGACTGCTTGACATCGTCTTGGCATCGAGTCAACCAAGCCGTCTCTTAGAGATTGTGGTTTTTTACGCCATTCTTCTTCAAACACATTAAAAAGTTCCCCTTTCAGCTATTTCTTACAATTTCTCGATGGTGTTAAGGTCGGAAGATTTCCTCGATATTTTGTGCTTAGAACCAATTTTTTACATTTGCTGCTGTTTTGGATTGGATTGGATTGGATCACAATCTTGCTGAAATTTCCAGCGAATGGTCACTGATCCTCAGCATACGGCATTATTGTGTCTTCCAGGATATTTTGGTATTGGAATCGATCCATTCGTCCCTCATTTCTTCTTAGAAATCCCATTCGTTGAGATAAAAAATATCGCCATACCATAATTGAACCAGCTCCATGTTTAAACATATGCTTACAATAGCGTAAATTGAGTCTTTTTCTAATCGATCTCCTAAAGTATATCTTTTCATCAGAATGAATCAAATTTATTTTTGATTCATCAGAGAAAAGTACAGTCTTCAATTTTTGTAAGGCCAAGCTTCCATAATTTTGAGCAAAAGTTATACGATCCCTCCGGTTCTTTTGGGGAATAGCAGTTTTCCTTGCAGGTTGTCTTGAAAATAACGCGGCATCAACAGCCCGCCTACGTGCCGCACAGAGGTTCCTGTCTATGGAGCAAGCAGAAAAAATTCTATAAAAACGAAACTTATGGACTGATTCTGTTGAAATGCCATACGTTTTTTTTTTTTCAAAAAGAATTTAACCCTCAAGAGGATAAAACTACTCTTAAAGTTCCTGAGCATGTGTTAAGTTTTTTGGAAAATGGGACAGAATGAAAACGAAAGATGTTTGGGCTCCATAGGTTGCATCCAATATTTAACGGGTAGACTAAATTACTAGTGTTCTTTTTGTATTCTAGGCAACAACTCATCTTACGTAATTTTAGTTGCCTGAAAAAAAGAATGTCTTTCGGGCGCGGATTGAATACTGATCCATCTCATACACTACCACTTGAGCCAAGTTCTCATCATAATGAAAAAAAATTATCTCTCTAGTCCTATAATTAATCGTACTTCCCATATAACTGATTTGAAAAAAATCTGATTTTAACACATTGTGCTTATCAATTTTCTTCCTGTTCTTACCTTTAGATACCATGCTAAGAATTTCGCCAAAAAGATGTGTTAGCAAAACAAATTAACATCACAAATATCGTAGTCTCGCGACTACTTCATACGATTTCATTTATTTGCTTAGCAAAAAAATAAATTCTGAGCTCCCTCACTAATTTGAATACAATTTTTTGTTTATGGTTCAGGCTTCAGATTTATGATTTTGAGATCAGATGATAGTACATACTCGTATAATCATAAGATGAATAATATTCTCATTAGTAGCCAAACGGTAACACTTCTTGGTGTTGTGTCTATAGTATCTGTAATCTTTATTTCTGCTTTCTTTTGCTTCTTCTGAAAGTGTTCCTAAAGTGAGTGCTGCCGATTGTTTCTGACTGTTGCTGACATCTAATACTAAGGATATAGTTTAGCTCCTTTAGCGGGATCAATGGGAAAATTACTGTAGATAGTTTCCAAAATTACAATGTAAAACTCGCATGTAACTAAAATGTAATATTCCATAAATCGAATTCGAACATGCAACGGAACTATTCCTGATTGAGGAACTTCTTCATTTGATGGCTCTGCACGAAGCGCCTTTCCATCTATCATATTGAAATATAATGCAACTCAAAATTTATAATAACAGTAGTTTCATTCAAATTTCTATTTTCATTCTCAACCGCATTTTTGTCTTCCCATATTATTAAATCTAAATTTTAGTGGCATACAATATCGTTTTGAGGAGTGGCGAGGATTTTCCCAAATTTTACTATTTGAATCAGTTATGCTTAGCAGTGGTAGAATCGATGTCATAAACATATTAAGTCCGATGAATCCGAATCACCATCTGAAAATTTTTGCATAAACTCACTCTGACCCGAGGATCCGACTCAACCCCATTTCGTTAGAAATGTAAGATTGAAGTTATTTTGTGCTATTACTTCATTACATAGTACCTTTTGTGTCTATAATTCTTTTAACTGTGTGGTCAAGTAAGTCTTGCAATGGAATTTGAGCATTTGTTTCTGCTATTTCAATTTTCTCATGATAAGACTGCATTTTAGATTATAAAATTTGTTTATATGTTGGAAATATATTATGACCAATATCATCAGTGAATTTTTAATAACTTTCTATTGATACTTTAACAGTTTTGTTAGAATCATCAGGGCTAAGGCTTTGTCCATACTAAAAGCTGAATAGCGAGTAGCGGCAGAGTTTAATAGATTTTGGGAAACATTTGCTTTTAATTCCTGCACTTTGTAGTTTTTTACCCGAGCATAGCAGCCTTCAAACACTTTATTCGGTCTTCCACTTGTGCCCGCATCTGACTCATTTAAGCGAGAATCAACATCATGTTGTTTAAAATGAACAAAAACTTTCCATTAAGCCATTCATTATATTTCGCTTTTATGTATCGAGTTGATTTATAACTTTGTTTGAAGTGCGGTAAGAATCCTTTCTTAACATCTAGAACAACTTGTATAATTTGATGTTGCTCCAAATATCGATGCATTTCTTGTAAGAAATCTACTAGTGAGTTAATACCCCTGCTGAAAAAATTAGTCTTTTTAACACTTCTTAACTTATATGTTACTCAACAAATACTCAAACGCAACTGCAGTGATGGCTTTGTTAATCTATAACAATGCAAACAACAAATTGTATCGAAATAGCTGTGGAATTTGAAACGATAATAGCAGCTGTTGATTTCAAGTGCTGTTTGTGCAACACGCACTGTTTGTTACACTTAAAAGCCTCTTGCAGGCAAGGTGATCAAAAGTGTCATTTAATTTTTATATGATAAGTAGTGTATTGCATGAGCCTTAAAAAAAGGTCAACGCCAGAGTGGAGCATTGTGGAGCTCTTTTTTTATGAGTCAAAAAAACAGTGAAAGACTCAGTTCGGAGGTTACTCCAGTTAAGAACCTATCTTCTTAGATTGATAGAAAAATTTGATAAACGGTGATTGTACTGTTTGCTAAAATCATCCAATTAATAAAATTAAGGTTTTCTTTTATAAACACAAGTGTTATAGGTGAAGAAAATAGGGATATCAATACTGCTAATAAAAACATTTAATTCGGAAATCTTGGAAGAAGTCAATTTGTGTTAACTATCCCCCGGACCCAAATGATTTAAAAAAAAAATATCAAATGTATTTCCTTTGCATATACCATATATGTAGAAAGGAAAAATCATATTACATAGTCGGGGCTTTTTCCACCTTTTTCCGGGAACCACTGTGCACCGTCCTTTCATGGATATTCAACTTAAATTCTTTTACAAGGGATCATGCGGAAATATCAATAGATGGTCCTGGTGTATTTTTTTTCGGTCTGACACCACAGTGGATAACTTTTACCATTCCATAGCCGTTATATTTTTTTTATTAACTTTGAAATAAAAGATTTATTTATTGAAAACTTGTTACTTATGTCTGTTTGAGAAACTCCGCTTCTATAATCCTCAATCATTTTTAATTTAAAGCTCTTGTATTGTTGTACTTACAATATTGCGCGCCATTGTATGCCCTCACTTAATAAAAGACGAGATCTATTGTATTTAAAATAGATAAATATCGAGTACAATCATGTGAAGATCTTAACTGTGACTTGCTCAATGCTGCCACCTCAGCTAAGTTAGTTGATAGTTTCAGGAGTCTTAACCTCAGTCAATTCTACGACAGCAACACACTTCACTAAGGAAACATCGACTCTTCTAGATGTTCTTTATGTAGGGAATATTGATAAAGCTGTATTTTACAGTCAGTTTTTTCAAAGCAAGACGTAATTATTTTTAGAGACTATCAAAACATCAAAAATGAAAGTTCACCTTATGACTTCTATTGAACAGCAAGTGACTTTCCTGCAGTATAACATAAAGACACTTTTTGACTAACACGTTCCGTTGATCAGAAAGATTGTAAAAAGCAATTCTCCACCTTGGTTTAGCAATCAAATTCTTGATTTAATTCAAAAACGCAATCGCGCATATATTCGATGGAAACGCTATAAGTTACAGCAGCTTTATGAAACGTATCGAACACTTCGAAACTTGTTTGTTTTACGCATATCAAGCGAGAAACAAGGTCACTACGAAACTTTTCTCTGCCCTAACAATCAATCAGGAAAGCATATTTGGAAAAAGCTACGTAAACTTGGGAACGGGAAACAAAAATTGGAAGAAGCTGCTCATGTAGACTGTGACTTGCTTAATACACAATTTGTGTCCGCTGCAGTATCTACGAATTCTTCCTACACTGAACACCAAATGCCTTGGCAGCAAATGGAAGAAGTAATTGACAGTGAGCAATACTTTCAATTTAATGCTTTAAACGATGAAGATGTAGTTGAAGCAGTTCTATCTGTAAAGTCAAATTCCACAGGATTGGGTTACATGAATCCAAAGGTTTTGAAACTCCTTGCCCAGATTTTCAATAGCATTCTTACCACTTGTGAATACCCTCTTTTATGGAAAAAATCTAAGATACTTCCGATTCCCAAAGCGAATCGGGTAAAAACTGAATACCGACCTATATCCATCTTACCATTCTTGTCGAAAGTGTTCGAAAAAGCCTTAGTCAAGCAACTGCAAACACATCTTTTCACATATAATCTTTTAATCTCCACCCAATCCGGTTTTCGTGCAAAAAGAAGTAGCAAATCTGCATTACTGCTTGTTGTTGATGATATCCGTAAAGGTGTACTTTCCTAACACAGGTTGATTTTTCAAAAGCATCTGACACCGTAAACCACCTTGTATTGTGTACTAAAATGTTGAATAACTTTAGACTCTCCCCATTTGCAGTAAAATTATTGTACTCCTATTTAACCGGCCGTCAGCAATGTGTGGCAGTGGGAAACCGATTATCTTCACTCCTTCAGATAACAGCTGGAGTTCCTCAAGGTTCTGTCCTTAGTCCACTGTTATTCCCAATGTATATTAACAAACTCCCTGAAATGGTCAAACATTGCCCAGTTCACATGTTTGCTGACGATGTTCAACTATACCTGAACTGTCCGTTAAATAACATCTCAAATGCAGTAGGGAAAATTAATTTGGATTTAGATATTATCCAGCAGTTGGCACTAAAGCACAATCCGTCCTTAAATCCAAAGAAGTCAAAAATTGTATGTATATACAAGCAGCGTCTAAATACATCCAGCTTTCCTCCGATAAGACTAGGTGCATCAGTTAAAGAATACGTCCATACTGCTAAAGACTTGGGTCTTGTTTTTAATGAAAGCCTTACCTGGAGTGATCATATTGCAACAAAGATTGGAAAAGTCTATAATGGACTTTGGTGTTCGCAAAGATCTATTCCAACTGCTACTAAAATGCTACTTGTAAAAGCTTGCCAATCCTAACATACTGTTGTGAAGTGTTTTGCACTGTCGATTACAACGTAAAACGTAAATTAAACATAACGTAGAACAACTTAGCTCGATATGTGTTTAATAAACGACGTTTCGATCATATATCTCCCCTTTCCAAGCAAATAACACGCTTGAGATTCGACGATCTAATTACATATAGATCACTTATTCTGCTCCATGGCATCATGTAATCTCAACAGCCTGACTACTTGTACAATAGACTTAATTTTCCCGATTCCGAAAGAACCATTGTCCTAATCCAACCTAGATTTAATTGTCTGCAGTCCGATCGTACATTTTTCATCCATGTCACCCGCCAGTGGAACTGATCTTTTTAAATTCTTGACCGGAAACATATAACATTGTTTAACTTAGCTGCTAAATGTAACTTTTACGAGTATGTAATTATTTACTCTTGATTGTATCTTACTTGTATTTTTAAGCCAATCACAAAATATAAGATTTCAGTAATATTTGTTTCTGATTCTGAATGCGTGCTTTTGGGATCGATGACTCTCTTCTTTAATGGATTAGAAATTACCTTTCGGGACGTTCAATTCAAGTTGTCTTGGACGGTTTCAAGTGTGATATTTACAAAATAAATGCTGGTGTGCCCCAGGGCTCCGTTCTGTCTCCGACACTCTTTTTAATTTTCATTAATGATCTCATGTCTGCTACTTCTAATCCAATATATTCGTTTCTGATGACAGTACTCTCTGCTTTTCATATTTGTTCCCGGACTCACGTCCCTGCTCTTCGGCTGTAGAACGAGGACAACAGCGTATGTTAAGCTCATTAAATTTCGATGTTGACAACATAACCAAGTGGGGAACTATCAACCGAGTGGAATTTAATGCTTCCAAATCTCAATGCAGTCTGCTGTCATTAAAGCGAAATTTAAATACCATTACACATGAATTGCACTTGCATCGTCGAAACCGAAAAGCTTTCCATTCTCGGTATGTGTGTCAGTGACAAATTACATATTGGATATCGCCAAAAATGTCGATCTGGGCTCAATATCCACTAAAACTGGTGTACAATGCCCACATCAGGTCAGGTGCTCCTAAAACATATCTGCACCTGCTAGATAGGATTCAAAACCTTGCGATAAAACACATAGGTGATACTAATATCAGTCATTCAAATTTATTACGATTTCCACCACCAGTCCTCTATTGAAATCGCCAGTAGCATTTCGCCCATTCAAACCTTCAACCGTAATACCCGTCTCGCTATGAATGCTCATCAGTATACCCACTTTCGGACGTACTCTGAAATATCGTGATTCGTTCGTAAGTCGAACAACTCGCTTGTGCAATGCCCTGCCGAGCTCTGTATTTCCTGGTAGTCATAACTTGGAAACATTTAAAAACAATGTACATCGGCACCTGCCCTTTCTTCCTCCCTAAATTTTCTGCACCCGCGCTGTGTACAAACATTTTAAATGTACACAAACCCCTTGAGCACGCGCTCATTATAAAAAAAATATACTCGTTTCCGTTTCCTTAGTTTTATACACTACTGTAATAACCTATCAACCGTTTATATACAGGATGTCCCCTAATTCGTTGACGATAATTTGGGAAATGATTCCTGAGCATATTCTAGAAAAAAAAATCGTTCTATTGTAATGGTCTATCTCCAATGTTGACATCATTTATCGAGGATTTAAGAAAAGGCTGACTTTGGTGTACCCCGACCCATGTTAAGGGAAATTGCTCTGTTATTATATATATACATTGGCAAAAACTTTGTGTAGAGCTTTGTTTTTAGAAGAAATACCAATGAAAATGGAACAGCCTTAGAAATTGGATATCTAAAGACTCAAACAAGATATAAACTTAATTTAAACGCCTTTATTAAACTGGTACTCGTAATTCTTCTAAAAATAAAGTCCTACACGAAGTTTTTACCATTAGTACTAACAGAGTACCCGTTAACATGGGTGAGGACGCGCCAAAGTAAGCTTTTTTCTTAAATCCTCGATAAATTATGTCAAACATTGGAGTTAGACCCTTACTGTAGAACAATTTTTTTTTCTAGAATATGCTCAGGAATCATTTCCCAAATTATCGTCAACCAATTAGGGGACACTCTGTATAATAAATATTGTATAACAAAGTGAATTTTAGCGAAGTTAGAAATTCAAAATTGTCAACCTCTCTTAATTTTAATCTTCAACTTTCTCCTTTTAAGAAAGGTTTTCATCTTTAGAACTTCTGTACAGCAAATATTGAAAAAATAGGTACGTATATACATAGGTTCGTTCAATTCGAGGTCCGGATTTGAAGTCACTGTTTCAATCACATTCGCAAAACCGGACTGTCATCTGAGATTGTATATGTTTATGTTGACAATGTTACAATATAGATCGTTTAACAATCGCTGAACCTGCTAAAATTGTGAAAACTTGCTACTAAAGTAGTAGGTGCTTTTCATACGAGCAGATTGTGGTCGACATAATCGTCCATCTGAGCGTACTGTTGACAAAACTGCAAAAAAAAAACGAAGAGATTGGCTCTGTTACAGATGTCTTAAGGCATATCCTTATAGCTGCCGATGCAAATCTATCGATTTCACGGCGAGCAGACCATTTGGGCTTATCTTACGGCATATTATGACGTATTTTGCATTTGGATTTGGATCTACACCCTTATAAAGTTCAACTCTCTGAAGAAGAAAAGCCAGCTGACTACGAAATGCGTTGAACTTACGCCGATTGGGTGCTTGAACTTCAGCGTTTCTTCTGTGATGAGGCTCTTTTTTCACTCGGTGGATACGTTAAGAAGCAAAATTATCGCATATGGCGAAGTGAAAATCTACATGTAAGTGTCGAAAGACCATTGCATTTGGTCTTGTGATGTCATAGCTCCTTACTTCTTTGAAAATGAGGAAAGTGTAATTGTCAATTCTCATCGCTATAGCCAAATGTTAACCCAACCTGATTGGGATTAAATCGACGACATGGATGTGGAAGATGTGGATGGTTTCCACAAAACGGTGCCACATCTCACACACCACTACCCGATTTGGGTTTATTGCAAGAAAAATTTCCTGAACGAGCTATTTCGCGTTTTGGTGATGTGAACTGACCACCAAGATCGCGTGACTTTTAGAATTTGGATTTATATTTGTGGGGGTTATGCAAAAGATCGTGGTTATGCACGCAGTCCACAAACTCTTGACGCTTTGGAAACGAATATTCAAGTATTGCCCGTGTCGAAAAGTCGTCGGAATCAAGTCCCGCAAGATCTGCCCTGGAGGGCATTTGAACGATGTTATATTCCAATTATAATGGCAAGATCCAAACAATATTTTGAAATAAATCGATCGAAATCTAAATCTTTTGGAACCACAAAGTGGATGACCCTGTAGATTATGTGTACATACCTGTACTTGTAAAGACATAGGTTCTACGGATCTTTGGCTTAATAATATTTTGTTTGATTTCAAATACGAATATAAAAATATTTTGTTATAATATCCATTATAATAGATGGTGAGCAGAAGATGAAGTAGAGTCAGACCAGAATTTTAACTGAGGTCGAATAATGTACATAACCTAATTATTGTAGATCACACGCTCGTCAACTTGAATACCTTTTTCTATTGTTGAGTAACCAAAACGACGTTTGCATTAAATAGACATTCCTATATTATTGCAACACATTGTTATGTTTATGCTCAGTGTAGCACATTGTTGCCATCTGGAAATGATTTAGCAAAATACGAGATACAAAAATATTCAAGCAAATGAAATGAAAACTTGAAAACTCATAAATAATTATCAATTTTAAATCTGATGCAGACGAAATCGTCTATAAGAAAAACAAACACCAACAAGTAAATACTGAAGATGACCCATCGATTTAAGATTTTTACAAAACAGAAAAAAAATAACATCTTTGGCCGCATGACAAGTTGGCATATTGAACATAAATGACTCTATAGTTTTCGTATGTATGCACTGTTAATGACTCTTATGCCGTTAACATTTTTCTCCTGGTTTTTAGTGTCAGTTTTTCCCTGAACTTTGACATAAAACGACTTATTGCTTTTATGTCCCATAGGTAAATTTTTGTATAGTCTTTTTGGCAGCGATATTTTTCTAAGATGAATTTATGATGTTTCGCACGTTTAAATATGTGTGATCACTTCACTGTGCTGAGCTATTATAATAAAGAATTTTGTGAATTCGTTCACGGTGATCGAAGCAGCCAAAAGTATTTAAATGAGAGAGATGTTTGACAAGATTGGCAGCAAGTTAAACTTTCTTCCAGGATCTTAATTTGTAAAGCTTTAAGCGGAAAGCCTTGATCTTATATGACTGGTTTACATGAGTATTCAGTTATGGATCAAATATAAATATGTAGGTACAAACGCCCACTACAAGTTTTTAAGTTTTTATCGTTTCTTTGTTTTGATACTTATACCAGGTAGACGTGTTAAAGCAAATTTATTTTATTATCAGATAACTGGAAGTAGCAGACAACAGTTATTTTAATCGCTTCGATCATTGATCAATTAGTTTTATATATCGTAGAACAATAAACTGGTTATACATATTTTTCTTTTGTCGCCAATGACGTCCTAGCTGATACACAAAACAGCAAAACAAAAATCTAAAATAGCTTTGGTTAATCAAAATTAATACATTTTTCTAAAGAAACTGTTGATTCCGAATTATAATAATTTTTAATTGCTTGATTTTTTTCTTTGTCAGTTGGTCGTCTTCGTTGAAAATTGCTTAAAAAAGAAAACTGAAGAACTTTTCTTAAAGACGATACATAAACTCACATAAGCAAAAAAAAATAATAATAAAAGCGGATCCAAGTTGAGAATATGCTATATACGGCTGCGAGCAAAAATATAACAGCGCACCAGAAACATGGCATTAGTCAAAGAAAGAAAACAATACAACCTGTTTTTTATCGGCTTATTTGATAAGAATATGTATAAAAGAAAATATTTTGAATTAAATTCAATCGGTATACTATGTATGCTACTGAGATATATTAATATTTTATAACATTGGCCTTGTGACGCACTCAGTTTCGCAACGCCATTTCATAGAGTCAACAAGACATTTGCATTACTGCCGATATTTTCTTATCGTTCCATATATTCTAAATGAGACTGAGATCGGGAAATTGCCAACTTTAAATCCTATTGGCACGAAATCTTTGCATAGCTGTTCTGCTGATAAGTTTACCGTATTCCTCCTGTAATTCTCGACACGTTTTTATAGAAACAGAATATTACTAAAAATTGATTTAACCTAATTTTATAATTCAAATTCAAAATTAAGATAAAATTATCTATTATCGGGACAGCTAATTAGCAATTCTATTATTTTGATCCCAACAAAAAGTACCGGATCAACATAGCAAAATGATTGTTTACCGTTATATATCACATCACATTGACGTCATTCAAAATTATTTAAAGCACCGGCGGTTGATTTATTAAAAAACTTACACCAAATAAGTTTGAAAAAAAGTATACCCGCTGAATAGAATCTCAACATCATTTTAAAAATTCAAATATTTTCCTTATCCTCTTGATCCTTGAAAAATCCAATAACTTCAAGCAAAGAATAGTGCTTGAATAGTTTATCGATTTTAAAGCTGAATGTAACAGCTTTTATAGAGGCAAGATATAAAGAAATATGTGAACTCGTCCTCTTGTAAAGGATTACAATGGAGAACGTCCGAAGCTCTATAAAGATCGTGATGAAACCAGTGCCATACTTAAGCAATTTGCATTACTGCAAATAGATCAACTCAAGCTATTTAAAGTCTGAACGAAAAAATACAGTGACATTTGCAACAGCACAATTATTGTCATATTGTGATAGTGTTGATCATAACTTAAACAAAAAGTTATAAAACCTGACATGCTGTCTATTTGATAAATATTGTATATTGGAAAAAAAAACTTCTCCAACATCTGACAATTATGATATATACAATAATTAATCTTTGAAATCAGTGTGAAAAGCATAAACCTATAACACAACTGGGATTGACAAATTGTTGAAATGCCAATAATAACACTATTTAATAAGCACCACAGGTCTGTGCTGTGGCAGCCATATACGAATATGTAGTCCAATGGCATGTATTACGACAACCAAAACATCATTCCACTCTGGGTACCATGTATTGTACCTTGTTTTGTTTTTTATAATATTTAAAAGCTCTGCCATGAATGAAATACACCTTCTAACCAAAAGTACAGGTGTAATATTCGACTGGGTCATTAAAGACTGTTGCAACGTGCAGTTTTCTCACATACACACCACTAACTGGCATAACGTAAGGCTGCTCCAGAGGTTGAACCAACGTATAGCCCCAGACAACCGACCGTCCAGTAAAATCCCATTTTGCCACCGAAACAAGTTCCAAATATTTGATGATCATTTATTAACATGAAAACTCGCAAAGAAGAAGACGAAAAAAAAGCTTTGATGCGCGCAGGCCTACCTTAACATTAAACTCTATAACCCGAAGCGCAACTAAACGACCAACACAATTTGCAACAACTACAAACAGCCCAAGACCATCATGTTAACTTGAAATACGTCAAAATATCAGTGGTCGCATCTCTAAAAGTACAAATATTTAAATCGCTAAATTTACCAGCACATATCGAGAGCTTTTTCCCATCAAATGATGGTGTTGGAGTATGGGGTATGGTGCGGGTATCGTTCCATATTGTATCGTATCGACCACTACAAGGTAGCCAGCTGATAATTGCCAGATAGATAGACCAGATCTTCATTGAAATCTGGTTCCCTACATTTCTGTGGAATTCAGCAGAAGGTACGATACGACCATTTGGCAAAAGCATACATCACGAATACAACTTCTTCATCTCGACTGTTGTCGTTGTCTCAAAACTTGAGCCGTATCCACCGGCGGTGAAGCATCTTCACCGAGTATATATAGAAAATCTATAAGATTTGTTATTTTAGTTGGTACTCCACACTCTGTCTAGCAGTTAACCAACACAGTTTATCCACCTGTGCCTTAATCTATTGTCTTAACTTGGTCTCGCCGTATATCGGTCAAATTCATCGAGTAATTGAATTGTGACACGATAAGGATATTTTTTCTTCGTTTATTTATTTCCTTTTTTTTGCTCCGAGAAAGATATCCTTGAATTATTTTTCTTACTGTGGACTATCAAAGATACAGGATAACTCTCTGTGGATTATTGAAATTTTAAAGTGCTCATTATGGTGAGTAGTTCAGCAAATATTCCATCACTATCTGGGACATTTACTCATTACACCACCCCTGGTGTGTCTTCGCCATGGTCATCATGTCAATTTGCTGTCATCGTTGTAACCTCCTCTTAAGGATAGTGCTTGTGCCAATATTGTGTGTGACTTATGGTGAATTTTTTATGTTGATTTTGTAGAAAAAAAACACATATAAAATAAAAATAAAACAAAAAACTCAAAATAGCAAATAACTTTTATTGAAATGTGTATGTGTGCAAGTATTATGCAGTAGCAATCCCTGTATAACTAAAAATATATTCGCATAGAAAAAAAAAAAAACAAACATTTCTTATGACTTATCTAACGATACCCCTTTAAATTGCATAACTAGAATATTATTACAGTGTACGCGGATGGTGTGGTCGATCGCGGTGACATTTAACTTTAAACATTTACCATGATTTATGGATGTAATTGTGTGAATTCAAACGACCCATAAAGCTGATTTCTACATCTTCAGCCACTCTTCAGCTCGTTCAATTATCACTTTGGAGAGTTTGTGTGTCTTCATCGAGTTGCTTAGCCGAACGAGTTAAGTTTATTTGATGATAGATGCCGGTAGAAACCTACTGGCCACTTCCAACAGAAGATACATATTAATTTATGCATTTACACTGTCAACTAAGTATCTGTGATATCACCCATATGCATACGAATATTGCCGATTCACTAAAACAATTCCTATCCGCTTGTTGCTGTTGTATTGGTTAAAATGTGGCTCTCACTAGGAGCGTCGTTAATTTTTTTTTTTTGAATAAATCAACTCAACCATTCTTGAGTACCATTAGGCAATCTGCATACAATCGGTTGTGACTCTTGACATGTGAACTTTAAGAAAATGTTTTTTTTGTGTAGTTTCCTCTTCAAAAAATCGAAAGAAAAAGAAAATAAATCGATTCGAATGGATTTGGATTTAGATACCTGCACGAGTACTTGTCAAACGTGCAAGCAAACAATTTTATTGTATTCGTATTTTCCTTTTTGCAATAAATTGATTGCACTTCGACATTTTTTTCTAAAACTAGTTTGCTTTAAACTCCTGTTCAAATATCAAATATTTTATACGATATTATTATCTGTTCAATATTGCGACCAACTGGATATTAAACATTTTAACGTTATTACTGTTTTGAAATTAGTTGCTTGATGGCTACAAAATTAAAAAAAAGTCTAACATGCGCTTAATAACCCGATTGATTTTTTAGACTTTAAAATTATTTAATCTGCAAATTCCATATCCATATAGATTTTTTTAAATATAAGTGACTAAGGTTAGTTTTTTAAAGGCCCCTCATATTTGTGGCTTTAGTTAGATAGGTTTGAATCCCAAATTAGCTTGCTTAAAGTTATTATTCCAGTATCTTTACATATCCTGCCATAGTTTAAGCAATTGATAAGCCCTATTTGCGCAAATACGAACTGCAAATTTATATTTTTAATTTAAAAATTTATATTTTTAATATGAAATTTATTTAGAAGTCCGGCTATTCTCTTTTACATTTTCAAGAGACGGCAACTGAAATATAAATTTTAATACTTCAGATATCACATGCTTATAATTCCATATCAAGATAGTGTAGTTCTTACGGTCTTTTTAACAAAACTATAATAGAACCATGCTTAAGACCGATCTCGTAGTGGACTTGGTGAAAAACTGATATACAGTGTTGACAGGAACCGGATAAGGTTACATCAAAAGCGATTTAATATTACAACCTAGGCTTAAAACTCTTTGAATCAGTTTATAGTTATATAGTACAAAGGCTAAGAACCATTAGGGTCAAAAATAAGAAGTCACTGTTATAAACTCTGGCAAAGCCCTCAAAAATCAAAATGAAAAGGACAAATAGAGCAACAAATCCTAAAGCTGTTATATGTTGACTAATAAATGTTTTAGGAAAATCAGCTAATTGTATTGAACTATAAGCTGATTTTTTGTAACGAATTATAATTATTAAATGTACAATTATTATAATATGCTTCCGTTATTATTATATGATATAAATGTCCTATACTATCCATTGATCGAAAGTAGGTATTCACTCTATATATTTACGCAAATTAGTCTTTTTTGGCCTACATACAGTACACCAAAAATATTATACCAATTGCATACTAGTTTCCAATTTTAACTCTTCTATATTTTTTCTAATTTTATTAGTTTCGCTCAAAACTTTTAACAAAAGGCAAAATTATGCAACCATCCAATCTCACTTTTACACAAAAAGCATAAAATTTATTGCCTGGAGAAATATACTCATATGTAGATATAGCACAAATAACCCTGCAGTCGCGCAGTCGGGTAAAAAGAAACTTGTTTTTGCAAAATAAAAAATACATTTTCTTCGAATGCATGCAAAATGCGGAAGCACCGACTTACCAATGGCTTATGCTTATTGAATTCAGTTGGGATAGATACTTTAAAAAAAAAAAATGCAAAAGGGCTAGTTAAGTACTAAAAATAAAGCTAATTTGTGTTTAAGAAACATTCATTTATATTTCTGGTAGGACTACACCAAACTTATGCTTAATTTGAAACATTGACGTCTTTGCTCATGACCAACTTAAGAGTTATTACTTGGAAGTTAATTAATTTTGTAAAATGAAGATAGTAACATAAAAAAGAATAAGGTTGTATAGAAATCCATTTTTTACTCACAACACTAACTACTTACTCTTATTTTTATCCTTTTCTAAATTAATGAAGAAAATTATTTCAAGGTCCAAGATTGCTTTTTCTAAATACTATAATATGACTTACTGATTATGAGTCTACGTACAAATGTATAAATACTTAGAAAATCGCTACTTTAACTAACTGGTATCAATTTTGGTTCCTAATACGCATAGGATAAAAAAACGGATACAATCAAAGATTTATACCTTTCCGAGATCAGATGAAAGTTTGCTATAATTCAGAGGATTGATAAATAATTTCTGGAAATTTGTTTGATTTGATCAAACCCATCACTTGTCCTTGACAGAAAATCACATAATTTTCATTCAAATTAACGAGAGTCTCTGTGTAAAGCACCGCGATCATCATCCTTGGCAAATTTCTTTCAGTTTTACAAATCATCAACAACTTTATCCTTGAAATGGAAATACAACCTTCCTTGTAGTTTCGAACTTTTTTGTTCAATGTAGCCGGACAATGAAACTCGCTTATAATATAATCTAAGACTCTATCCCCATTTTGATAGAGCAAACAGAGCTTGTGATTAGTCGTTATTTACCCTTTGTACTCGTATAAGGTACTATTGCACTACAAAAAAACACCTTTTTATCATTTTATTAAACATATAAAATTTATTACACTGAATTCGCGTTTTCTGCAGATATGTGCATAAGTATAAAATTTAAAAAATATTCTTTTTTTACGGAAATGGCGTTCATTTAAAAAAAAAGTTTAAAAGAAACCAAAATTGTTTGTCTAATATTTTTCCTCAGGTTAGAGTTATTCAGGAGTTAATAACTAATACAACAAAGCAAGGTTTATCAAAATTGTTTTTGAAACCGGATTGAGCAATTTTAAAAACTTAGTGGTTGTGAACCCTATAGATTTTAATAAATTTGTGTCATTTTGGGTGTGGTCCCTTGTAGAGAATTTTATGTTTGCTCTTAGGAAGTTATATTTCCGCAATACATCTCTATCAATGTAAGCCTAAATTGGCATTGTCAGCGCATTTGATCGATTATCAACACGAGATCAAAGCAAATACATGATAAGATACCAAGAAGAGTTGTTCCACCCAAATGACACATGGCAGAGGAATACTGCTGGAACATTGTTCCCAATAGCCTTGATCTGGTAACGATTTATAGAGTTAAAGACTGTAAAACGCATCCGCCTTCTCGGGAATCTAGATAAGTTTGAAAAATGTTAACAGATTTATGTTGTAAAATAACCTCAGAAAATATATTCCAATGTATAATAACTTTTTGTAATTTTGATAGAAAACAAGAGTGTTTAAAAATAGAAAAATTAAATGCAAATCTAAGAAAACAGAATTTTTACAGAAATGTTTACGGGTCAATAGATATGAGAACCAATGTCACTCTTTATAATTTACATTATTTATTTACACATGTTAGCAATAATGTATTGATTTCATCCATTATGGCAATACAATTTTGTTTATCTCTTAACGGTAGCTTGCGAAAAATAATGCGAAGAAATGGTGAGGTATTTACAAATTATGAAAAGCACACACCTTCGGCAGACGTAATATATTTATATTATTCCATCTGGTATATGAACCAATCAACCTTCATTACATATCGTCTCCATACTTAGTATCTTACTTCATTTTTTTCTGAAGACATGGACAAATGCTGGTCTTTGATTTTAAAACAATAAAGATTGGAAAAGGAAGATATTTAAATTATTTATACAAATATTATACAGAAGTTGACCTATAATTTTCTCAAGAACATCGATGTTAATACAAAAATATGTCAATGAAATTATACATCTGTATCTTCTCATATATCTTTTTATTTTATCGGAGCTTACAATTACCTTACGGATGACTGCATCTGATAGAATCCAATTATTCGAAGCGTGGGTTTGCTAAGTCTTCAATTTTTCTTTTTCCTTATATCTGACACATTAGTGACAACTCAAAAAAAAAAAGTGTTTATACCAAGTGTTAGTTTTCGTTGTGGTAATTGGAAGCACGATTCGAGTGGGAAGCACATTTGTCATCAAATAATAATGGGCCCTTGTCTTTTAAATGCTAGCAGATAAAGTTCATGCATTATTTATGGGATTGAAGTCATTTTTGTCCATCAAATAGTCTTTTAAACAGTAATCTTAAATTTTGGTTTTACCTACTCACATACGATTATTTGAATTACTTAGTTTGCTTTTCATTGCAACATGAGCTTAGGAGGGGCGTATTCCTGAATTGATATTTTGACCTCACATATTCAGTATGTAATTTAAATGTGAGTTTCTTTATTAATGTAGTGCTTTACATTAGTAATATTTTACATTATTAATACTAAGAAAAATGTATACAGTCAAGTATTGTAATTCATTTCATGCGAATGTCATGATTAATTATTAAAACTTATTAAACTAATGAGCATTTTGAACAAAAAGGAACTTTTATTCGTAAAACAAACTTCTTTAAATTAGATAAGCAAAAAGTATCTTATGAATGTTAGAAAACGCTTTTAAGCGAAGATAGAAGCTAACACAATAGGTAATCTTCGTTAAAATCACTTTCGCACATCAACATATATGTACTGGTGTCTCCTAAACTTAGACTTAGTTGGGGTTTATTTCAACTTTATCGGAAAGACAAGAAGACCATACCATACCATAGAGATATGTTCCCTTTAACTGACTTGATTTATTGTAATATCGCAATAAATTAATAAAGCAGCAGTTAATGACTTCATATTTCTGTTTTGTATTTTATTGAAACGAACAGAATGGAAGTAAAATCAAATCGATGGCCTCTATAATTATTTAGAATGTTTTTAGTAGAGCCCTAACATCCAACATGCCCTGAAATTTCAGACACGACGGGTTATTTTTGTTGCTATTTTATATTTATGTCAACCACACGCAATTATATACAAATGACCGCATATTTAAATCAAATTATTGTATATTATTTGCATTACATTACTGAATTTGAGACAGTATATGTTAAATCATATCTTTATCGTACATTATATCATGTTTCCAAATTAGAAAAATCAAAGGTTTTTTTTTTCGTAAACCAAATACTAGTTTATTATCAGATTGCCTTGAGAGCTGCTACAACATCTTCAAAATCAGCCCTACCCAAAGTTGGAGTTTTTTATGCGCTTACCATAAACTCCAGCATATTGAAAATAATCATAACATGGAGAGGCCGCTTTTTGAAATTTGGAACTTTTTTTTAGTTTCAATTTTAAATGGTCAAGGGTAAAATCTATAGAAGCGAAATATTTTCCAATTAACATATTTTAAAAATATGTCTAAAACAAAATAATTGCCTTATTTTTTGCTTCCATATGTAATTAGAGATTAATAGAAATTGGATATTGTAAATAAGATCTTTCAGCAAATTTGATGGAAAATGTTTGTTGACTTGAAAAGGAAGTTCACGCTATTTTTTTGCAGCCGAGATACAATATATATAAAGTATATATTGTGAGAACAATATTTAAAGGTTTAGATAGGTGTACGATTTTAAAATTACTTTGGTCTCATTTAATTCTAAAGAATGTGTAGTCAATCCTCGACTTTTTAGAGAGTAAATAAAATATCGGAATGCAGGTATGCAGGTAGGAATATGATTCTCGGTATTAAAATTCCAATATAAACGTACATATTGCCTATCAAAGGTACTTTTTTAAGTCATAAATACTGGTACACTTTTTTTCGTAGAAAAAATTCAAACGGCCAAATTGTCTTTGGTATATTGTAAAAATATGTCGAAAGTTCATTTAAAATTGGTTCCATTTCATCTACATAAGCCTTGTAACTCTTGATAACCTACTTTAGTACATCAATAATTCAGTGTCAAGTGGGGCAAGCCATACCCTCTTAAGATGAAGCAGCTTATAATTTAAAGTTACCTGTTTTTACTCCACTGGTAGAACCCCCAAACACAACAACTCTTATAATACCAATACTCTAGCAAAATCATAGTATCGGTCGCCTAGAATATTTTTAATAGCTCCTTTTGCCGACTGTTAGTCCAAGTTTTGTAAATAGAACCCAACAGTGGTAAAGAGTTCGCTTTCTTTACCTTGTCCCCAAATGTTTTCTCTGTCAAACCCAAGTATTGCCGGACTTCATGTTGACCCTCTGACTAATGGCGGGATTGCCATTTTACGAGTATGTATTTCAATCATTATTCATTTTACACTACCGGAATTATATGGGGTTTCTCAAAAACTCGCATCTGTTTACAGTTAGATTCTCTTTACGCCAATAAAAATCTTGGGAGTTCCTTTAAATCTTCTGCCACTTCTGACTTAAGAGATGGAAATGTATTTCATGGAAAAGCAGCCAATTTTTCCTCGATCACTGGCTCAATCCCCCTATTATACAGTCTATGCAAAAACTTTTGTAACGACTGTAGTCGAAAGAAAACATATATAGGTAGTGCAAAATACTGCTTATCTTATCATGTAACATAGTTGGTATTTCTGTTGCAAGGCCAACGAAAAAAAATCTAACCAAAACGATATACCCCAAGCTCGACCGAGCTCACTGGAGAGTAAATAGGTTAGTTTGTTTCAGTTCTTAGGGCTTACTTACAACTTTTACTAACGATTTGTCTAACATCTTTCATCTGATTAGCATTATGTACAGTAAGCGTGGTGCTCTTATTCCAAAACGGTGAAGGTGTTTATTTCGGTCTTCGGACGGCTGTCAGTAAAATCTTTGCACGTGATGAGACGATCACTTATGAGTTTAATTAATCTTTTATCCGCGCATCGTTTCACTGACACTCCTTTACAAGCTGGTGGTCCAGTCATCATAGCTGACAAAAACAGCTTAATAGTGCTCTTGAAGGATTTCCACCTATTTCTCATGGTCATCACCTAGCGTTCCATGCTTAATTACTGCACAAAGACCACTTGTTCTAACATTTCATTCTTTTCGGAATGTTTAAAACTCTGACTAGAGAAATCTAGATACTTTATATGCAGTATTCGTATGTTACTATGTATTTATATCATGTCAGCCACTTCCAAACACTACTGAGCAATTCTCTTAAACCTTACATTCTGTTCTTGATGGAATCTTTGACGATTATCTACTCTACAAGTGTTCTCAACTTTACCAGAAATATATAACGAAACAGACAATTAAAATGCAACGCATATGTACGAGTATAATCGATTGTGTTTTGATAATAATTTGAATAGGAGAATTTTCGTGAGCTTTGCCATTAAACAATTGCAAATTATATTATATCAAAATGTTGATATAATGAATTTTTTTTGCTGATTATTTCAAATTAAGAAACAATTTAATTTTCCCTATAGAATACTCGTATGTTAGTTACAGATTAGCTCGGTATTCACACTTTGAAAACCTACCCTGGTACTCGTAAATATTCGGACACGGACTCACCAATATTGCTCATAACTTGCACTTAATATATTTATATACTTTGCGAATAAAAATATTATCCAAACTTCACATTAATTAGTTAAATTTCAACGGTAAATTTCATCAAATTTATTTCTGCTTAATATCAGGTTTCAATAAAATTACTCGTATCTTAGTGAAGTTCAAGGTTCGAACAGCGCATTTACTTGCAAGTAGAAATACAATTTATAATCTTTGAGTTGGGTTTGGCATTTCATATATTATTTTAAATATTTGTAGTTAGTGATGAAAGAAGCATTGATGTTTTCTAATATTTTAACAGCTAATCCAAAAACGTGTTTATCCTATTAACGCCAAGTTGTTGATAGCGAAATCAAAACAAAAACTTACCAAATTCAGATTACTACCCGACGATCGCCGATTTAAAATGTATTTTATGCAAAAACAAAAACTAACCAAAGAAGAAGCTAAAAGCCAAATAGTGATCAAACATTTACATTAAAACCAAAACAAAAAGAAAGAAAACAGAATGAAATGAGGAAATGTTATGACACTCGTGTGGGTTGGTCCATTCAATTTACATTTATATGTAGTTAGTTGAAAGCAAAAGTTCTCGACCATTGATGCCTTAATTAATTTCTGTTACGTCAATGGGGCCTTGAAATTTATTAAATTTTATATTAAATCGTCTGAAATAGTTCAAGTTGGAGCTAAAGATCAATGCTCCAATAGTTCTCACAAATAAATGACCTTTTGGCCAATAAATTGATAATATGAACATTTTGAAAAAAGCCACGTCCAAAAATACTCGTAGTTGATTATGACAAGCGCAATTACTTACTACCTTAATGTACCTCGCTCACCATCACAAATAGCCGGACGAGCCGGACTAATCAAAGAAGTTTTACTTGAAAGCCATATTCTTTATAATTTGTTAGCAATAATAAATAACTTCGAGAACAACAACAACTGCAAAATAAAAAATAAAATTATCTTTCCGATACAATCTGAATCACCCACGATTTCAACATGCTGCACAGAAAAGCCCTGCACACAGTTTCAAGTAAATTCAAAAATAAAACTGCCATCAAGATGCATTGAATATACGAGTACCATAAAGTGCAAAAGTAATTCATTTGGTGTAATTTTTTTTCAATTCATTATTGTCGACACCAAGGCGCATCTGCTTTGTAAAAAGTCGCCTCTTCTTCTTCAGTAATCAGGTGTCGTTGTTGCATCGGTCAACTGCACCGAATTTAATTCAACAAAATTCATTTTGACCTCCTTTAAGAGTAAAATTATTCGCAAAGATTACAGCATCCAATGAAGGTATGAGCAGATATCGTCAGTCGCAGTGTGATGTCTCATGGGGGCTTTATGGATGCCTTGTCCTCCGTTAGCATCAATTTGAGTTAGCGAATGAAACTAAGAAAATTATTGGCGTCTTCTTTAAGGCTTCATTGAGGTAAACTCTGATCGTGACACATCTCTGGAAACTACAACTCGTTATCTTGCCGTACAAATGAGTGTGACCGTCAGATTATGTTTTTGTGAGTGCTTATATACGAGTATAGTATATATAATCAAATTGAACTTTTATGTAACGTAGGTGCAATCGTTTGTTGAATAATTTTTTTTTTCTCACTCTTGGCTAAGTTTGCTAAATCTGCACCGGCTGTAGCCACTGTCATTGGTGTAGATACCACCATAACAACCGATGATGAAAACTATGCGAACATTTTTTAATAGCTATGTAAATATGGACGTCGAATGTTTAAACGAGAGGGTTTGAATAAAAATGACAAACCCACTCATAACGACAATTTGTCAATAGTAATTAAAAATATGGTACATTCCAGAAAATCAACTATTAGCCGATGGACAAACTAGATATCGAAAATTCATGACAATAATTTGCTTTTTCAAAGTATATACAAAATCTATACATATGCATGTAGTTGGTGTTGTTTGTGGCTTATAATTATATGCAAAAATGTCAAGCCCAAAAATTTTCGGATTTTTGTTCGCTACCAAAGATAAAACGCTGGCAGAAAAAACACACCAATTAGTCGTTAATACCTTAATAGTTTATTCTCTCACTTCTCAGAGCAAAAATATGGCAATTTGACAATCATGGGAATCCTTTAGCCGTAACCCGGTTAATGTCAAAGCTGCGCGATTTTCAAATAAATTAAGAAACCTTGAAATGGTCAATAATTTTATACACGGATGTAAAACGAGTATTTCGCCCAAGTCAAAATATAAATTCTAAGTAAGAATAACTGTCTTCAATCGGCCATGTCTTGAAATTTCAAATTAAAACCTATGCCAGAAATATATTTATGTGAAATGTAATAGGCATCTTTCTATCAACTTATAGCAGGAAAATCTTTTTTTTAACTCCACTAGTTCCATCTATTATATACAATAGGTCGCCTGAAAATGATTAGCATGAGAAACTCCACAACTGGTTGGCATTTGGCTTATGAGATAAAATCTAATTTAATTCGTGCCAACCAACTAGTACAAATTACGATTATGATAATGTTTGCAGTTTTACGCAAAATATGTTTCATCTTTTGTGCTCCAAATGGCTACCTCGTTGGCGTCAACATGTAAATTCAATGCTATAAAGCAAACCACATTGCCTTACCAAATATTAATCCAAACAAGTTTCATGATAATTTCTTCATATTTAAAGGCCAAATTTAGCACTACGCACAAGGTAACTAAAAACCAAAAAAAAAATAAATTTTCAAAAAAATAGAAAAACTATATGATTATGTAACATCCGGGGGAGTAGAAACACTAGGTAGTGTCGACTTCTAAAATATGCAAATCTCTAACATCAAATATTCTGAAGTTGATCAGAACCAGACACATTTTTGACTAAATTAACACGGAACTACAACTCTTAAACAATGATTCAAGTTTATTTTAGTGGCTAATACACACATAATATATATTCATTAGTTTCAATTTGTCAAACATGTTCTGAGTTCTGGTAAAACCAAAGGCAAAGGTGCATGACAAGAAACAAACACGAAAACCAACTTGGAAACAAATTCTGTGAATCGGTTCACTTTTACTTTCAAAGATAAATTAGACAAACCAAAATTAATTCATCCCATTAAAGTCAACTTTCGATTTCTGATAAAGAAAACAAAAAAAAAAAAAAAAGAAAAGAAAAAAAAACAGCAAACAACATTTTTAAATGTCAAATGCCTACCAGGCACTGCGACATACCGACATACTGTAAATCTTATCCTGACGAGATGGAGACGAGTTCAACGTCTTCAAGGTTTTCAACTTATCACATAAAATCACAACCATCGACACAAATTAAGCAAACCAACATACAGTCCGCCTTTTTTTGGAATTAGGAAATCTTCATCTTGGAACCCAAGTTTGATTTCGTTATGCGGGCTTTTTATTAGCGATAGATACCAGTTTGGCAATACATATATTGGTATTTACTGAACCCGCTTTATGGACGCGGTTACTTATTTTTAAATTAAAGATCCAATATACATATGATGCAACTAGCTCTGTGTTCGAACTTGAACTTAGGAGACCTTCGAAATGAGATAATCGAAATCTGTTTATTTTAACACGGCAGTAGTTTGTTAGCACATAATATTCGTTTATACTCGTATCTCCGATTATCTGAGATTCGAGAAAGTGCTTCTCTAATGTAAGACGCACGTTGAATTATTCGAACAGTACTCACAATTTCGAATAACGATGACCGATATACGAGTAGTCTTTACTTTTAGCATCGGCTCGTCTGAGGTTTGAAATATTATTTGAAGATAAGGGAGGATTTGTTGGCTTATAATTACAACACAGCAGGCGTAATTTTGCAATGATGAACGTTAATTAATGGATGGACATGTTGGATATATTTGATTAATTAGTATCAATTACTATGTCCACGTGCCAACTTAGATAATTTATTCCAATAACTGCAGTCAGAAATTAATGGCCCCCACATACATATATAATGTGTAAACATGATGGAAAGAGAGTTCAAGAGTTCAATAACTGAATTAGTTTTTCAAAAGTTTTCGTATTTCCGATTTAGTCAAATGAAAAAGACTTTGTGATTTTTATTGTATAATTTACGACGCATAACCATACTTGTGCACTGCGACTCAGAAAGGTTTTTACAAAATGATACAAAATAGTAGCTATACGAAAAGTGGGACGATGGCAAACATTTCCGACAAAACGATGACCTTGGCATTTTACATTTTTAAATTCAAACTGACTATTGTTAACTTTTTGATTATTATTTTTTTTTTTTTACAGAGGAGCGCTATACTGATTTTGGCGCTATGCGCCGTCGGTTTCTGCGCGGAACTGAAGGTAACTATTTCGGTTTTTTTGCAAATAAATTTTAATTTAGCTCAATAAACATACATATTTAAAATTTTTCAATTTGGCACTAGATTCCGGGAGACCAAATAGGGCTAGTCAGAAAAGAGCGTGCTGCAGATGGATATGCGTATCCAACTCCAGAAATACCTTTTACTGAGCCAACACGGGGAACTATTCCACCTGCACCTGTAACAACTCCTTACAGACCATCAACGAATGGACCTGTAACAACCCCATACAGGCCAACAAGTGGACCTGTAACAACCCCATACAAACCAACAAATGGACCTGTTACAACTCCATATAGGCCAACGAGTGGGCCAGTAACAACTCCATACAGGCCAACGAGCGGACCTGTAACGACTCCATACAGGCCAACGAGTGGGCCAGTAACAACTCCCTATGTTCCAACATCTCAACGTGTGACAATACCTCCTGAAAAGGAAGTAACTGGATACGTATATCCTACACCAGATAAAGAATTTACCTTACCCACTACAAAAGTGCCAACAACAATTCAACCAATTCGTACAACGCCATATGAACCAACCACACAGAGGGAAATTATTTCTGTGCCAACAACAACAAATAGACCAACTTTACCACCGACTGTACGAACAACTCCTTCCGTTCCAGTAACAAACCCAAGGCCACAAACAACAACCCCTCTGCCTTCGACTGGTTATACATATCCAACACCTAAGGTCCCATTAACATATCCAACAACTTCAAGGCCAATTCCAACTACTAGGTTGCCACCTGCACCAATTACGACTCCCAGACCTCTACCCCCAGCTACAACACCAAGGTCGATCATAACCCAAAAGCCAACTACCAGACCTCCACCACCACCGTCACGACCTACAACTCCAATTCCAACTTATTTACCACCAACAACTAGCAGGCCAATTCCAACCACTAGGGTTCCACCTGCACCAATCACAACCCGCAGGCCACCACCACCGGTGACAACTCCACGATCCATCGTAACTCCAGAGCCTACCACCAGGCCACCACTACCACTAACAACACGCAGACCAATTCCAACAACTAGAATTCCACCTGCACCAATTACAACAAGGCGACCATTACCTCCAACCACACAAAGGGTCCCTCCAGCACCAATTACCACACCAAGGCCAATTCTCACTACAAGGCGTCCACTTCCCCCAACAACTCCAGTTCCAACTTATTTACCACCAACAACTAGCAGGCCAATTCCTACGACTAGGCTTCCACCAGCACCAATTACAACCCGCAGGCCACCACCACCGGTGACAACTCCAAGGCCCATTGTAACCCCAAAACCTACTACAAGGCCTCCACTACCGCCAACCACTCCAGTTCCGACTTATTTACCACCAACAACTGCCAGGCCAATTCCAACGACTAGAGTTCCACCAGTACCAATTACAACCCGCAGGCCACCACCACCGGTGACAACTCCAAGGCCCATTGTAACCCCAAAACCTACTACAAGGCCTCCACTACCGCCAACAACTCCAGTTCCCACTTATTTACCACCAACAACTGCCAGGCCAATTCCTACGACTAGAATTCCACCAGCACCAATTACAACCCGCAGGCCACCACCACCAGTGACAACTCCAAGACCCATTGTAACCCCAAAACCCACTACAAGGCGTCCCCTTCCCCCAACAACTCCAGTTCCAACTTATTTACCACCAACAACTAGCAGGCCAATTCCTACTACTAGGCTTCCACCAGCACCAATTACAACACGCAGGCCACCACCACCGGTGACAACTCCAAGGCCCATTGTAACCCCAAAACCTACTACAAGGCCTCCACTACCGCCAACAACTCCAGTTCCGACTTATTTACCACCAACAACTGCCAGGCCAATTCCTACGACTAGAGTTCCACCAGTACCAATTACAACCCGCAGGCCACCACCACCGGTGACAACTCCAAGGCCCATCGTAACCCCAAAACCTACTACAAGGCCTCCACTACCGGTAACAACTCGCAGGCCAATTCCTACGACTAGGGTTCCACCGGCACCAATTACAACCCGCAGGCCAACAACTCCAGTACCAACATACTTGCCACCAACAACACAGAGGCCACAACCCCCAGTAACAACTCCAAGGTCCATCATAACTCCAAAGCCGACTACCAGGCCTCCACCACCATCACCAACAACACGCAGGCCAATTCCAACAACTAGAATTCCACCAGCACCAGTTACAACCAGGCGACCATTGCCACCAACCACTCCGGCTCCAACTTATTTGCCGCCAACTACA
The DNA here is from genome assembly GCA_963966105.1 of Volucella zonaria. Classification (NCBI taxonomy): domain Eukaryota; kingdom Metazoa; phylum Arthropoda; class Insecta; order Diptera; family Syrphidae; genus Volucella; species Volucella zonaria. The sequence continues at coordinate 13,389,094 of OZ014534.1, forward strand.
CAAAGGGTCCCTCCAGCACCAATAACCACACCAAGGCCGATTCCTACTACAAGGCCTCCACTACCGGTAACAACTCGCAGGCCAATTCCTACGACTAGAATTCCACCAGCACCAATTACAACCCGCAGGCCACCACCACCGGTGACAACTCCAAGGCCCATTGTAACCCCAAAACCTACTACAAGGCCTCCACTACCTCCAACAACTCCAGTTCCGACTTATTTACCACCAACAACTGCCAGGCCAATTCCTACGACTAGGCTTCCACCAGCACCAATTACAACCCGCAGGCCACCACCACCGGTGACAACTCCAAGGCCCATTGTAACCCCAAAACCTACTACAAGGCCTCCACTACCGCCAACAACTCGCAGGCCAATTCCTACGACTAGAATTCCACCAGCACCAATTACAACCCGCAGGCCACCACCACCGGTGACAACTCCAAGGCCCATTGTAACCCCAAAACCTACTACAAGGCCTCCACTACCGCCAACAACTCCAGTTCCGACTTATTTACCACCAACAACTGCCAGGCCAATTCCTACGACTAGGCTTCCACCAGCACCAATTACAACCCGCAGGCCACCACCACCGGTGACAACTCCAAGGCCCATTGTAACCCCAAAACCTACTACAAGGCCTCCACTACCGCCAACAACTCCAGTTCCGACTTATTTACCACCAACAACTGTCAGGCCAATTCCTACGACTAGAGTTCCACCAGCACCAATTACAACCCGCAGGCCACCACCACCGGTGACAACTCCAAGGCCCATTGTAACCCCAAAACCAACTACAAGGCCTCCACTACCGCCAACAACTAGACAGCCGCCTGCACCAATAACAACAAGAAGGACAACGACACCCGGCCCAACTTATTTGCCGCCAACTACACAAAGGGTCCCTCCAGCACCGATAACCACACCAAGACCGATTCCTACTACAAGGCCTCCACTACCGGTAACAACTCGCAGGCCAATCCCTACGACTAGAATTCCACCAGCACCAATTACAACCCGCAGGCCACCACCACCGGTGACAACTCCAAGGCCCATTGTAACCCCAAAACCTACTACAAGGCCTCCACTACCCCCACCAACACGTAGGCCAATTCCTACGACCAGAGTTCCACCGGTACCAATTACAACCCGCAGGCCAACAACTCCAGTACCAACATATTTGCCACCAACAACACCTAGGCCACAACCCCCAGTAACAACTCCAAGGTCCATCATAACTCCAAAGCCGACTACCAGACCTCCACCACCACCACTAACAACACGCAGGCCAATTCCTACGACTAGAATTCCACCAGCACCAATTACAACCCGCAGGCCACCACCTCCGGTGACAACTCCAAGGCCCATTGTAACTCCAAAACCTACTACAAGGCCTCCACTACCCCCACCAACACGTAGGCCAATTCCTACGACCAGAGTTCCACCGGCACCAATTACAACCCGCAGGCCAACAACTCCCGTACCAACATACTTGCCACCAACAACACCTAGGCCACAACCCCCAGTAACAACTCCAAGGTCCATCATAACCCCAGAGCCAACTACTAGGCCAACAACACGCAGCCCAATACCAACAACTAGAATTCCACCTGCACCAATTACAACCCGCAGGCCACCACCACCGGTGACAACTCCAAGGCCCATTGTAACCCCAAAACCTACTACAAGGCCTCCACTACCGCCAACAACTCCAGTTCCGACTTATTTACCACCAACGACTGTCAGGCCAATTCCTACGACTAGAGTTCCACCAGCACCAATTACAACCCGCAGGCCACCACCACCGGTGACAACTCCAAGGCCCATTGTAACCCCAAAACCTACTACAAGGCCTCCACTACCGCCAACAACCCCAGTTCCGACTTATTTACCCCCAACAACTGCCAGGCCAATTCCTACGACTAGAGTTCCACCAGCACCAATTACAACCCGCAGGCCACCACCACCGGTGACAACTCCAAGGCCTATTGTAACCCCAAAACCTACTACAAGGCCTCCACTACCGCCAACAACTCCAGTTCCGACATATTTACCACCAACAACTGCCAGGCCAATTCCTACGACTAGAGTTCCACCAGCACCAATTACAACCCGCAGGCCACCACCACCAGTGACAACTCCAAGGTCCATTGTAACCCCAGAACCAACTACAAGGCCTCCACTACCGCCAACAACTCCAGTTCCGACTTATTTACCACCAACAACTGCCAGGCCAATTCCTACGACTAGGCTTCCACCAGCACCAATTACAACCCGCAGGCCACCACCACCGGTGACAACTCCAAGGCCCATTGTAACCCCAAAACCTACTACAAGGCCTCCACTACCGCCAACAACTCCAGTTCCGACTTATTTACCACCAACAACTGCCAGGCCAATTCCTACCACTAGAGTTCCACCAGCACCAATTACAACCCGCAGGCCACCACCACCAGTGACAACTCCAAGGTCCATTGTAACCCCAGAACCAACTACAAGGCCTCCACTACCGCCAACAACTCCAGTTCCGACTTATTTACCCCCAACAACTGCCAGGCCAATTCCTACGACTAGAGTTCCACCAGCACCAATTACAACCCGCAGGCCACCACCACCAGTGACAACTCCAAGGCCCATTGTAACCCCAAAACCTACTACAAGACCTCCACCTACGGTGCCACCAACAGCTCCACCAACAGCGCCACCAACAGCGCCACCAACAGCGCCACCAACAGCGCCACCAACAGCGCCACCAACAGCACCTCCAACAGCGCCACCAACAGCGCCACCAACAGCGCCACCAACAGCGCCACCAACAGCGCCACCAACAGCGCCACCAACAGCGCCACCAACAGCGCCACCAACAGCGCCACCGACAGCGCCACCAACAGCACCACCCACCTTGAGGACAACTCTTCCCCCGACGCAGCGAACATCAACTCCTGCCCCATCGTACTTGCCGCCTTTCGAGGGCTACAAGTACCCAGAGCCTGAGTTTGCCCTTGTTTATTAATTATTCTAAACGGACGCCCCTAAACGGATACGGATTGGATTTCGCCAAAACAAGCCTTCTAAACACTTAATGCCTTATCATCCCCGAAGTTCAAGATCTAGCATTGGTAAATGGATCAACTTGACTAGGGCTAGATTCTTCTAGTCATTGCAGCGTATAACTCTTATTCTCCCCTTTCCTGCAACGAATTGTCGACTGTGCCGCATTTGCACATGTCTGCTTTGTACTCGTAATTAATTAACTATTGAGATAGGTTTTTTGTTATTAATAAATTAAGAATTATTGTAAAAAAAAATTAATCCTCAATTGTGTATTCTCTTTGGTAGTAGATAACATACGAGTATGTACATGTACGAGTATTGTACGAGTATTATATCTTCTACAATGTACTCGCATTTGAATAGTATGGTAGGTTACTGCTAACGATAACTCGACAAGAAGTCGTTGTCGATGGATTGGATCACTTCGTTTATGTATGTATTTTCTTCTGATTCTGCTTTCCCTCCCCTTTCGCTTGGCATTGATGTTGCGTCATATTATATTTAAGTGTTATACATTTATATACTCTGTTAAAAGCCCAAAATAAACGAAATTTGTACAAATTGACTATAAAGTTTGATTATTACTCGGTGTAGGCTGAGAGGCCAAGTGCGGAACCGCGAGACACTTAATCTTGAACTTACCTGCGTTAGGGTCCCATTAAATGGAAAGCGCAGCGGGTCAAGCCAACGATAATGTCAATGTTTCTGGAAAACTTGACCCAAGCTGCCAGTATTCCATGTACACATCATAAATTGCAAACTACAATTTAATAAAAAAAGAAAAAAATAAAGTTGCAGACAATACGAGTATGTTATGTGAAGCTACGTCAATCCACAACAAATATTGCAGACAGAATCAAATACTTGTAAGTGATTGTATGACTTTACTCTTGAAGGTGATGTCATCTAAGCACTTTTGCTGCAGCTCAGCCATCTATGTTCAATATTCGAAGAAGAATTTGAAAGAACGCGGATTCAAATTACTCGTAAATACGAGTAGGAGTAGCTTGCTCAATACGAATGACGAAACTTGATTCAGGCTCAACAAAGTTACAAAGTTAAGTTGTGTTATCCTGAATGTGGCACTATCCTAATATCAAAACGTTTCAAGGGTCTTCACATTGGACTATACTCGTAGTACTTCACTAGCATCAAGTTGGGAAAACCAGTGTCGGTTCTCAAAAATTTGGTACTCTGAGCCATCACAAAGGTACTCGTATCCCTGGTTAGCTGAAGCACGAATATGTCTTGTGAGATGCTATTTTTCGAAAAGAATCAGTCGCAGATGACCCCTTAATGAGCAAACGGTATGGCTCACATCCTTGAAATAACTTCCACATCACGTAAAAAAGATCCAGCTATGTATGACAAGCCCCGAATAACAACGGCCATCCTCATTCAAATTAACAGCCCGGAACGAACGAGTACGCACATTTCTGGTGCTACTCCAAAATCGGTCCTAACGCGGTACAAGGCAGATATTACCGTGATACCGGAGACATAATAGAATGGATCAGATATGCAAGAACGAAAAAGTGCTACATTTCATCAACTAGGTGTGGGTGGATGAAAGCATGCCCGATGACAGTACTCTCAGTTCTCTATGCTGGATCAAGGCATATAAGATCCGATCCAATGTATCTTAACCTTTTCTCAGACACAATAATCGGCGTAATTTACAAACTAAGGTAAATCCTGGGAAAGATCACCGAATTTTAAGGCGACCATCAAGGCCATCTCTTCATCGACTCCAAACCCGCATAGGATAGCATTCATCGTCTTGAGCTGTATAAGGTACCGCGTGACGCCAATTTCAAACATGCGCCAGATTTCGGCATGAAGATGCACTGTTATGTGATTTATTCAATCTTGTTGTAAAACGGGTAATACAAAGTGCACGTGTTTACACAAAAAGTATTATCTTAAACAAATCTGTTCAGCTGCAGACAACATCGACATAATTCCGCGCTTTCGGCAAAAGGGAACGAGCGACAATGAACGGAATGGTAAGTTAACAGAGTGAGCGGAGAACAAGGCGTGTTCGTTATCGATTACTGTTTAATAGGAGGTGAATGGAACTCTTACGTAACAGATATGGAAGTGAAGCAAATGCTATTTTCCGAATATCTGCCATTTGTTGCCACTTTAGAGGGAAATGAGGATGCGAAACATATGAACATTTTTTCCAAGCTGACAAGGAATACTTCCAACGAGTCCTTGTATAAAAATTTATTGAATGACCAACTAGAAATGCAACCGGTTGGAATTCTCAGCAACATGGAAAAAAATTATAAAGGTCGTACATGAAGCAACTAGAATACTCACATTAAATAATTCTACAAAGAAGCATTTCAAAGTACCATTGTTTGACGAAGATTGCTTTAAGGCTAGACAAATACCATCCGGATGGCTCAGGCTATTTCGACAATAACATACAACGAGGATGACTTTGTATTTGGGAACAAACAAAGAGTACAAGGCTATACTGAGCGAAAAACAATCGCTTGCTCGAAGTTTGATACATTGCAAGAATTCTAGAAATCGGCTGAAAAAACTCAATGGTTGGAATTCTATAATCAACACCAAACTAAGTTCCAGTGTTCTTCTTGTCTCCTAGTGCATTCAACTACAACAACAAAATAATATCCTAAACAGAGATGTGTCTTATGAAGAATTTATCGGAGCATTAAATACTTTAAAAGTTGTTAAAGCCGCAAGATCTGACGGGATACCTTCCGAGTTTTATAAATACGGTAATGATGAATTACATAAGAAACTCGCGACCATGTTTAAAAAGTGCCTCTGTGGTTGACTAGCACCCATGATGCAGGAGTAAGCGGCAGTGGCACGCTCGCGGTTGCTCGGCTCTAGCTTACCACTACCCCGTACAACTCAACTTATCTGTTTGGTTCGTGCCAAAATAGCAAAACAAAGAAAAAAAAAAACAAAAACAATAGAAAACAAGGATAGGAGAAAGTTAAGTTACTATATGTAAGATAATGGAAAAAAGAAGAAATGAAAAAGGGAAATCACCCCAACACTGCTAGACCGGGATGAACTAAACCTAAGCCAACCTAATCCCTAAATACCGAAAACTTAAATGACGAATTAGAACTAAGCTAGCTTAACCCTGCATATCCAACACCGAATAAAATGTCCCAGAATCACACAGCTATGACGGCTTGCTATGACCTGAAATACACCGGATGTTGTTAGATGAGGATTTTGTTTTTTTTTTTTGGGGGGGGGGAGAAATGCCTTACGCACCAGAGGTCTGTTGGCGTTGACCATTCCCGTGTGTCCGGCTCTCTCCGCACGCTTTCGGATCATACGGATTAAAACTCCTCCCAACCCTGTGGCTTCTAACACAACCCCCTGAGACCGCTCTTCGCATTACTTCAAGGGGCTGTGATCCTACACACTTTTGCGTTTACGTGCTTTCCCCCCATTGTTCTTGTTCTCTTTTCTTTCTTCTGAGAATATCTTCCACAAACTGGTAAATTCTTCCCCAGTTCAGGTCACTCGTCAGCATTTTATCCACTATGTTTTCTGGGTTGAAGGCACCAATGCTGTTTTCCAGTGCTGTGCGTTGGGCTTCCCATCTTCTGTAGGCAAAAAATGTGTGATGTACGTCGTCTGCTGGGGAGTCGCCGTACTGCAAGCTGGGTTATCCGTTTTGCCGACCCTATGTGAAAAGGCTTTGAAATTTCCTTGTCCGGTGAGGAACTGGATAACGAAGTAGTTGACCTCCCAGTGTTTCCGGTCTTTCCACTCAGCCACATTTCTTATCAGCCTGGCTGTCCACCTTCCACTGCTTTCCGAGATCCAGCGCTCTTGCCACTTCCGTATCGTTTGCTGCTCTGCTTGGTCGATTGCCGCTTCCAATCCGATTTCCGCCTTTTTTTGGTGAACATACTTCCTTTGTGTCGCTAGGAAATCGATGGGAGTCACTCCTCCGACACCGTTCCGTAAGAGCTAGCCACGAGTAGAGATCCACATCTTTGCACTGCCGCCATCTGCTTCCGGTACTTTTCTTGTCGAAGCGCGTCGGCTCAGATATCACTTCCATATAGGAGAATGGCATGCGTTGTTGACATTAATAGCCTGCGCTTACTTGGCGTTGGACCACCTATATTCGCCATTAATCTACTGAGTGATGTTGTAACTCTAGAGGCTCTTTTCGCTGCGTACTTTATCTGTTGCCAGAAAGTTAGTTTTGTGTAAAGCCTCAATCCCAAATACCTCACCGCGTGCTTCCTCTTAATGACTTCAGAGCCAATTTGGAAGTCTATTTGTATCGGGAGGAAGGACTATTTCGGTTTTCTCTGTTGCCAAACTAAGACCGTGCTCATCCATCCAGAAGGTTGTTCGTCGCATGACTTGGTTCAACTTTCTTTGCGCGTGTGCCTCTTGCCGTTATCACTGCCGCGATGTCGTCTGCGTACCCCAACGAGATCCGGAGAGACCCGGTGTCTTCGGGCATCTCCATCCGCAGTATATCATCTTAGGAGATGTTCCAGAGGTCTGGTCCCAGGATTGATCACTGTGCTGCTCCAGATATTACTTCCTTCCTTCGTAGGCCTTCTGTGGTCTCGTAGATCAGATGAGGATGGCCAGCCCGTCCTTATCGCGTCTAAATGAGACCATTCTGTGAATGGTAGCCTCTAAACCGTCGCCACCTGTAAATAAAACGTCATTTCCCGTTATGCAATCATCGCTCCTACGTCACATCAGGTCACAATCTACCCCATCGAAGGACAGTCGGCCGTCCATCTACACACCACTAGCGCTGAAAATTTATGCTATCATCATAAAAAACACCGATCTCAACATTTCTAAATTCATGATTTTATTAAAAAAAAAAAAAATGCGCAATAAAAAAGAGGAGTTTTTTTGATTTTCATTTTTTTAAAACTAAAGTATGCCTATTCTAATTCTAACGGCAAGGGAACTTAATTATACCTAGGACTTATCGGTTTCACTAACGGATCCACTGGAAGAACCCATGAGAATTAAAATATCTTCTTTTTTTTCGCGTACAAAAACTGAAAATTCAAATATAGCTCACCTTAACAATTCAATACAAAAACAAATCTACCTACACGAGGGTTCTCTGAAAAGTTTCCGAACAATGATACAATGATACATTTTTTCTAAATTTTTTTTTATTTTTCTACATAGTCTCCTTGTAACTCTACACACTTCTCCCAGCGATTCTCTCATCTCTCTCACCCGTCCAAATAGTACTTGGCGTTTTTCTCGGCAAAATAATTGTTCACGAAGGTGATTGCCTCCTCATTTGACGAAATAATTGTTCACGAGCGCAGTTTTTAGATGAGGGAACAAAAAGAAGTCGCTTGGTGCTAGATCTGGTGAATAAGGCGGATGGTCAAGCAGTTCAAACCGTAATTCATGGATTTTCACCATGGCAACCGCTGAGGTGTGAGACGGCTCGTTGTCTTGGTGAAACTGGATTTTCTTTTTCTGCAAATGTGGCCGCTTTTCCGCAGTTTCTGCCTTCTGTTTGGCAAGTAATAATGCGTAGTATGCTCCTGTAATGGTTTTTCCTTTTTGAAGATAATCGATTAAGATAACTCCTTTACTATCCCAAAAAACAGTCGCCATCACTTTCCCAGCTGAAAAAACAGCTTTTGCTGTTTTTGGAGCCGGCTCGCCCTTTGCAGTCCACTGTTTTGACTGAATTTTTGTTTCGAGCGTATAATGGTGTATCCAAGATTCATCTACAGTAATTAACCGGTGCCAAAACTCGGATTTATTGCGCCTAAACTGCGCCAACAGAGCGTTGGAAATGTTTATTCGAACACGTTTTTGGTCTAACGTAAGCAAACGCGGCACCCAACGCGCGGACAGCTTTCTCATGCATAAATCTTCTTTTAATATGTAACAAACACGTTCTTTGGACATTTTCATAACCTCTACCATCTCTCTCACTTTAATTCGGCGGTCGTCTAACACCATTTAGTGAACTTTAACAGTGTTATCATCAGTGGTTGCAGTTTTTGGACGTTCCGAACGTTCATCATCTCCCAAGCTCTTACGGCCACGTTTAAATTCAGCTGCCCAAAATTTCACTCTGGTAAATGATGGTGCAGAGTTCCCACACACAGAGTCCAACTTATTTTTGATTTGCGTAGGTGTATTGCCTTTCAAAAACAAGAATTTAATAACAGCTCGATACTCAATTTTTTTCCATTTTCACAAAAAACGCTCACATCGGCTCACTCAAATGACTGTCAACTAAAAACTGCGTGTCCAAAATGACTGGAACTTCGGTAAGTAACTGTCAAAAGATGCACAACTAGCATTCACTAGCTTTTATTAACGAGTGCCGCTATCTTTACGTTGCGGTCGGAAACGACTAGTCTAAAATGCCACAGTAGTATGCCATTTTACCAAAGTAAAACAAAAGATGTATAACCACGTTACAAATTTTATTTGCAAAAACAAAAGAAAACATTCATAGATAACATTCCACGTATGTATAAAATAAAAATGTACATATGTATATATAAAATACATAAGCAAAAAAAAAGGAACTCCATCAAATATGTTTTTAAAGCTAAAATTAGTTACAAATATCGCAAATATATCGGTCAGTCTCTTTAGGAACATCTGCGCATTCTGCATGCGACCACAAAAGGCATTTTTATCCAAGATTTGCCAGGCTTCGATCGACTAAATATGTCGTTACAGTAAAGACAAGCTGTATCCTCATCGCTGGCTTGAAAATCTCGTTCGGAATCGCTTTCGCACAAACTTTTTATTTTCTTTTTTGCTTTTTTTGCTACTTTTTTAGCTTCGATTGATTTCTTTTCGGTAACTTTGGCCTTGACTTCATCTACGTATGGAGTGCTAATCAAAATTTGACTGCCATTAGCTTTCCGCTTTCGCTAACGTGCGCCAGAAAAATGTGGTACAGCTAAAATGTCAATTGGCTTAATTTGGAAGCTTGTGTTGGAGGAGCAATGCGTCGGTGTGGTTTCCGAATTCGTTGTATCTCTCAGAGGTGAGGTCAGAAAACTGTCAATATTTGTCGATGCGACTGGGGACTCAATAGGCGCTCTGTCCGTGTCATATACGATGGCCTTTTTGTTGCTTGTGCAACATATGGAGCATCGGTATGGTACGACAGGGTTATGACTCTGGATGGTCGTAAGCGCATCTTGTCTTGCCAAAGAGTCGCCTTACTTGGGTGTTTACCTGTGTGCCACACTGTCTCCACAGAGGCAATGCAGGTGTTGCTAGGAGTGCCACCTCTGGATCTGGAAGTGATACGTCGTGGTATTGCTTTCAAGATCAAAAAAGGTCTCCCTCTAAATGGGCGAGATTGGGTTTCCCCGGAAGAAGTGGATGGCATATCCCTGAAGCAGCGTAAAACCTTTCTACACGCATGTGTTCTATCTAGATGGCAATCTAGATGGGATGGTAGCGAAAATGGCAGGGCTAAGGGATGTGCTAACCATGAGAGTATTTCCTGGACGGAATTTTACCCTTAGCCTGGGCTTTCTACTGACCGGGCATGGCTCTCTTAATACATTCTTGCATAAGAGAGGGCTTAGCGGGGTTGCGAGCTGCTCATGTGGAGCCACCTCTGAGGACTGGCTTCATGTCCTATGTGAGTGTCCCAATTACGGGACTTGCAGGCTATGGGCATCATCTTTAATGGTGAGGCCTACGATGTCAGTGGAATTATCACTGATACCGTACGGTTCGAAAGAGCCCGTAGTTTTGCAAATGAGGCATTTTATAGGAGACGCAGTAGGCAGCTAGCGGGTAGATTATAAATTCATTGACAAATAGTTGAAAGGCCGCCAGTCCTGGGCAGTGAGGTGCCCAACTGGAAGTGACCACAAGGTTGCGAAGCTCGACCGGAAGCAATATTCTGGTACCACGGGAGGTCGGGAGCCCCCGGAACTATGGTTCCGGCCTGATCTAGGAGTTGGCCCCCTCTGTGGGAGTATCGTGGTGGCTGTAGGTTTGTACCCAAAATCGCGGGGAGAATAGAACTAATGGTGCTTGGACATCTCATGGCTTAGCATATGTGTAGTGTACTACGACCTGTGCTAAACCATGGGATTGATTTGGAACCAATTGGTCTGCTCGATGTGGAGTTGCATTGCAACCGGGTGCCATGACCCACAGAATGGCTGAGGTATTAGATAGGCTTCGACCCTTCACCAAAGGGAAGTTCGTGCCTTACACATGACTTCGAATCTGGTACTGGTGGTAGTACTTGTACTACCAGAAGGGCGTTTATTAACGCATTATTTTGATATCTTGTGCGAAGACTCACCGTAGGCTTAAGCCTTCACGGCAGGTACTCGTACCTACGTAAAACACAAAAGACATCTGTCAATATTTATCTGAGGAAGAATATCTAATGTTTCAATAGGTGGTGGTGTATTTTCATCAACAACCAAATTTGAACTGTCAGTAACTGGAATATTTGTTGTTTCAGCTGCTGCAAATAATTGATCAGGAAAAGCATCTTTATTTAGTGGCCATATGCCAACTTTTTCAAAACCACTGACAGCATTTAAAACAAATGCTGATTTAAGATGCAGCTATCTGATACTGTGTGACAACCCTACCCGGATGATTTCTTAACCACTTACTTATTTCCTGGTTGTAATAGTTCTTATGGGGTCCAAAAAATGAAACATCAAGAGGCTGCAAGGATAACATTATAACCCCATTTTCCTTGGCCAGGCGAATCACATCCAAACTCTTGTACCTTTTTCATTTACTGAGGCATGTGTGAACCTTATAAAGTGCTGAAGCCACTTTAAGAAAAGTTCGGAGTTCATCCAACCAGAATCACTCACAAGGCCTAAAGTGTCTGGAGGAACTAATGCCCCATTTGCACTCATACAACAAACTATCGTTACGTGTTGCCCTCTTTCCGCACTCGTTAAAGCGCCTACCTGCTTTTTTCTCCTGTTGGCAAACATTTTTGGTAGTTTTTGTACAGTCGACAAACCAGACTCATCCACATTCCAAATCTTGACACCAGTAATTTTTTCTTTATCTATTACATCTGATAAAGTCTGAAAAAACTTTTCCACTTGCGGCTTATTAAATGCTTGTGCTCGAGCTGCTGAGGTGAGCTCTGGTTGCTTTAGAGACAGATTCGAGTGTCTTGAACGAAAACCTCGTAACCAATACCGCCCAGCTTTTTTTTCTTCCATATTAAAGCGATGCTGAATATTATTTTTGACGGCTAGTTGAAAAGCAAAGCAGCGAATATCGTCATAATTAAGCCCAAAAATTGCCGATTCTAGAAGCACTATGTGTTCAACAAGCTCTTTCTTCATTGTTAAACCTTCCTAGACCCTTTTGTGTGCCTTTTATTGCTTTATTTATATTTCTTGTTCGCCTTCGTAAGGTACTTTTTGGAACCCCAAACGATCTGGAAGCTTTCAACCAGCCCATTTCACCATTTTCTACCGCCTGTATAGCTTGCGTCATGGATTCCTCTGTCCAGGACTGCCTGCTTGTTTTGCAAATGTGTCGGCCAACCATGATTGCCTAGAAATCAAAAGAAAACATGTGTGTATAAAATGGCATACTGTTCCATTTTAGGCGAGAGCTCAGTGTGCAATTTTACCCGTCCGAAGTTACTTCTTGCAACTTCCAGTATTAATAACAATTAAACAAATTTTGGACAACTGATATCTCTTAAATATAAATAACCATTCTATACTTATACTCACTTGCAATCAGCATCAAAAAATGGCGTATTTGTTGTACAAATTTTATCATAAACACCGAGCAAAAATTCACCACGGGCTAGCAAAATGACAGTTCTACGGAGAAAGTGATGTCATGAGTTATTCAACAGCTGGAGCTTGTCAATATTTCGTTTGTGTCGGTGGTGCCAGGTAAGCCAAAGAGTTGTGTTCAAAAACTAAAGAAATTCTATTCTATTCGGATTTTACTGCAAGTGTGCCATTTTAGGCCAGGTTCCCCTAACTTAGAAGATGATGAATAATCATTTCACTTACCCGCTGTTGCAATACAGGACAAAACTGGCAAACCTGACTGCTTAGCTGCTAAATTATTCAAAAATAATACTTCGTAAGAAATGAAATACGCGTAATTTCACGAGAAACTACAAAAACTGTTATCAACAATTTAGTTGATCTAAATCGGTGCGGTTTTAGCTGATCTAAAAAAAAAATTCTAGACTTTCAATTTCTTACGGCCTTCATTTAAGTCAAAGCGGCTTAAAACATCAACTATCAAAAATCAAAACATAAAGGTGTACGAGTATGTTCGATCCATGTCAGGTCAATGTGCCTGTGTAAAAACGACGTATTTCAATTTTGATGATTCAACTTTTAATGTTTTGTTGAAGTCAGTGTGTTAAATACATATTTCCGACAAAAGCAATGGTTGGAAAATATTTGGCAATTTTAGTGAAAATTGTGGTCTAATACCACAATACTACAATTATGATTATTAAAAAAAATTGGATTCACTCGAAAACACTGCCCTTTGCTTCCAAACGGTGTGGCCATTGGGCTATAATGGCACACTGCTCTAGTTGATGCTGTTTTAAGGCTTCCCAAATTTCTGTTGGTGATCTTGTAGTCCATGTTCCAGTAGATTCAAATCTGGACTCCCTGTAAGACAATCTTCTGCTGCTATAAAGCCAGAAATATTGACTGTGAGCCACTACTGCGTGATTTTGGCTCTGTGCGCTGAAGCAGAGTCCTGTTGGAAGATCCATCTGTATCCATTGAAATGAGTATTGGTCAAACCCTTCCCAACACCCTCTAGCACATCTTCTTGGTAAACCTTTGCACCAGGTTTTACGCCTTTTTTACAGAAATGCAGGGATATGACACCATGGTGAGAGACCGTCCACCAAACCATTACGGAGGCGGGATGAAGTCCACGTTGAACCCTTGGAACAACTTTTTTCGCTTCCTTAAATGAAGTGACATAAATTTTGTCATTTTGTTTGTTGAAAACTTCTTCCACGGTAAAAATTTTCTCATCCGTAAACAGAATGTTTTCATGGCCATTATCCGCGTGCCACCGCAAAAGTCGCTTGCATCTTTTCAGCCTAATTTTTTTTAGTTGAGGAGTTAGAAGATGACCCGTAGACCGACGATATGCAGATCCCGAATGAACCTAGACATGGATCTGGTTGATATATCCAATTCCTTGGACATGATCTTCTGCTTCCTAAGGCGATTTCTCCGAATTCGTTCACGCACTGCCTTTACTACCGCATTCGTACGGACGACGCGCGAGCGACCACTTCTTGGCCTATGCTCTACTTCAGGCAATTAGACGAAAGCGAGCAATAGCCCGATAAACAAATATTCTCGATATTCCGAGTGGTTTTTAGCAATTCGAACATTTGGCCAGCACTCTTTCCGCACTTATGCAACGCTATTACCGCGACCCGATTCTCTTTAACGCCCCATTCCATATTAATAGTTTGAAACCAAACTGACTGGCATTCTTCACTGATCAGTGCATTTGTTGTGAAAAAAAAGTTGACCGTTCTATTCCCGCAAGAATTTTTGAACGATAAGTGCTGAAAATTGTGTAACAGAACTTATGGCAGGACTAGGTATGTTATCAACATGGTGTATTTGTGAATTCAAAGACAGGATTAGCCAAATGCTAGACCCGATGCAAAGGGACAATACAAAGAACCTTCTGTTATAATATTGTACCATTGTTTTGGATAGATCGCCTTAATAGGCAAAGACAACTTTGAGATTTTTTACTAAGTATCCAATATTAACATAAGAATTGATACCAGCGCGGCGATCAAATCTCTCTCTCCTTTGACTAAATAAAGAGTTAGCGCGTAAGAAGATATGAGCAATTGTTAGGGAAGAGAAATTGCAGATAACTTCCAGACAGCAATGATAGTTTTTCCATTTGTTATGTTCCAGCAGCTGTCAAAGTTTCCAATAACATTCAGCTGTCAAAATATTTGATAAGGTTCGCCATTTGATCATGCATCGTTTTACGCATACCGAACCTGCGGAAGTTGTTAAAAAATGTTATCGAAAATCCGGATTAGTTGTAAATACGCAAAGTGAGTTTCTTTATGAGGTCGGTCATGATCAGGGCTTCAGTGTGAAGGCAATTCGTCGCACCGTGCAAAAGTTTGAACGTGAGCACACTCTTTTGGATCTTAAGCCACCAACCAGACAGAGATTGGTGTGAAATGAAGAAAACATAGCCGCCGTAGCGACCAGTATCGAAGAAGACCCAGCAATGTCGATTCGGCGCAGATCAGCCGAAGTGGGCATCGCAAGAGGGTCCATTTTTGGCTCAGCGGATATGTCAACAAGCAAAATTGCCATTACTGGAGCGAACGCGGCCAAGTATCAATGCATTCACAAAGATTGAATGTTTGGTGAGGTTTATGGCATGGCAGCATCAGCGGTCCTTATTTCTTTGAAAAGGTGGAAGGAGACATGGCCTCAAATATAGAGCGATATTAACCGACTTTCTGTGGTCAGAGATCGCCAACATCGATCTATCCGAGCTGTGATTGAAACAAGACGGCGCTACATGACTTACAAACGACGCAACGCTCGAATTTTAAATTTTAAATTTATTTGACTTAATTCAATCTTAAAAAACTAGGACTTAAAAACTAAAATACAAAATATTTAATTAGGGTTTTAAAGCTAGGGATGGTGAAGAAGATCGAATTTGAAGACAAGTATGCTACGATTAAAATCGAAAACGGGAAGGTTGGAGTTTACCTGACGCAGCATACGGGATATTGGTTCGTCAGCGCCATATGTGGTGCGGTGGGTTGGTAGATAAAAGAGGCGGGAGTAACGTAGATTTCGAGGGTTAGTGTTAAAGAAAATGGAGTTGTAAAGAGACATGCAATGGACGGAGCCTGAGAGGAGTCGGTGAATGAAAGAATGTTTGCTGCGCCTCTTCGTTCCTCAAGGGTATTCAGGTTAATTAGTTTGAGACGGTCTCGATTGGGAGGTAAGATTAGAGGATTGTTCCAAGGTAGACCCCGAAGAGCAAATCGAAGAAAACTACGCTGGATCCTCTCAATTCGGGTTACATAAACTCGTTGGCACGCTTGGCTAGCATATTCGAGAAGGATATATGTTATAGTGATCTGGTCACGTACGGGTTACAGAATTTCTTGGACCATCTTTTAATGAAGCCAAACGATGAGTTTGCTTTAGTAATTATCTCATCGATATGCGAGCGGAAATTAAGCTCCCTGTCGCATAATATACCAAGATTGCGGATAGCTTGAAGAAGGGATATAGGTTAGCCGTGGAGAACATAAGTTCGGGGAGTAGACTTGTTACACTTACGTGAAAAGGTAATCGGTTGATATTTGGTGACATTGAGTTCTAAGCAGTTCTTGATGCACCAGGTGGATCTATTTGAAGGAGGCTGGAGTCGTGTTGTGAGAAAATGGGTTTAAAAAATTTGGTATCGTCAGCATAGATAGAAAGTGCTGAGTGGTGAATGACCCTTTCAAGATCGTTAATGGTTAGGATGAAGAGATCTAGGTTACTACCTTGAGGAACACCTGAAGTGGCCAAGAAAGGGGCCGATAGGACAGACCTGAAACGAACACTATAAAAACGATTATCCAGGTAAGAAGATATCCATTTAGACAAAATGGATTCAAGATCCAAGACAGACTATTTGATCAGAATTAGCTTATGAGATATCATGTCAAAAGCTTTACTGAAATCAATTTTATTTTTCAATTTTTTCAATTTTGGTGGGGGCGAAAGCCAACATTTATTCGGCTTAATATAAGCTATAACTTAAAATTAAACTTAAACTAAAACTTAAAACTAAGGTTGGTTATTGTGGTGAAGGAGAACGGATTTGAGGTAGGAAGTGGTGCGGTGGAAGTCAAAGACGCTAGGGTTTGAATTAATTGTTCGTAGCATGCGGGAGATTGGTTCGTTCGCGCCATAGGTGGTGTGGTGGGTTGGGAGATAGAAGAGACGAGGGGTACGTAGATTACGAGGGTTAGTGTTGAGGAAAATAGAATTGTGAAGGGACGTGCATTCAACCTGACCTGAAAGAAGTCGATGAATGAAGAGAAAGTCGGCTGTATCTCTGCGTTCCTCAAGGGTGTTTAGGTTAATAAGGTTGAGACGGTTTTGATAGGGGGGCAGAGTAAAAAAATCATCCCAGGGCAAACCTCGAAGAGCGAATCGAAGAAAACGGCGCTGGATGCTTTCGATTCTCGAGATATGAACGCGATGATATGGGGACCATACTTGACTGGCGTACTCTAGGAGGGGACGAACAAAGGTAATATAGAGGAACCTGGTCACGTATGGGTTGGTGAATTCTTTGGACCATCGTTTTACAAAACCTAGTGCAGAGTTGGCTTTAAGGATTATACCATCCATATGCAAACGGAAGTTGAGCTCCCTATCACACAAAATGCCGAGGTCGCGAAGAGATTCAACGGAGGAGATAGGTTGGTTGTGGAGAAGGTAGAGTCGGGGAGGAGATTTGAGCCGCTTATGTGAAAAGGTGATGGATTGGCATTTGGTGATATTAAGTTCCAAACAATTTTTGAGGCACCAGATCGAAAAACTATCAAGGTCTTGTTGAAGAAGGAAGGAGTCATATGGAGAGGAAATGGTTTTGAAAAATTTGGTATCGTCGGCGTAAAGGGAGACGGACGAGTATTTGATGATCCTATCGAGATCATTTATGGTTAATATAAAGAGAAGGTCACCGAGATGGCTACCTTGAGGAACTCCAGAGGTGGCCAAAAATGGAACGGAGTGGGCTGACCTAAAACGAACACTGTAAAAACGGTTTTCGAGGTAAGAGGATATCCATTTTAACAGTATGGATTCAAAGCCGAGGGCAGACAATTTGAAGAGTATTAATCGATGAGAGATTTTATCGAAGGCTTTGCTAAAATCGGTTGCAACTACATCGACTTCGTTGCCGTTCTCTAGGGCAGAGATGGCAAAGGATACGAATTTAACGAGATTTGTGGTGGTTGACCTACCCTTTATTAAGCCGTGTTGTCTAGGGGAAATAAGTGATTTGCATTGGAAGCTTAGAGCTTCATACAAAATACTTTCGAGGAGTTTGGGTATATGGGAGAGTTTAGCGATTGGACGATAGTTTGTTATTTCGTTCTTTGATCCTTTTTTGTGGATTGGGGTTATAAAGGAGGTTTTCCAAACCTGAGGAAATTCTCCTTGTGAAAGGGATAGACGAAAGAGACCAGAAAGGGCAAGGGAAAGAGACGAAGAACATTTTTTAAGAAATATGGCAGGGAGGCCATCTGGACCGGGTGTAAATTCATCATTGAGTTGGTGTAATTTATATTCGATATAGGAGGGATCCAAGATGTGAGAGAGAAGTGGGCCGTTGGAGAAGTTCAGTAGGTAACGAAAATAGGATGGATCTGGTACAAAGGAGTCGTTGGTAAAGGATTGTTTAAAGAAGCTGGCAAATAGGTTGGCAATGGTGAGTGGATCGGTTGATGACTTGTTGTTGAAAGAGAGGGAAGGAGGGTAACCATCGGACTTTCTTTTGTAGTTAACAAATTGGTAAAAGGACTTAGGGTCATTTATAAGGTTGACTTGCGCATTGTTAAGGTAACGCTGGTAAAGGGAATCGTAAAGTTCGGTGAAATGAAGATAAGCACCAAGATAGTTGGAATAGTCGGACAAGGATCTGGTACGCAGGAAAACAGCCCATAACTTGTTTCTCTTGTTTCGTAAGGAACGAAGCTTGCGATTATACCAGGGAGGACTAGTAGATGATGTTTTAAGGCGGGAAAACGGAACGTAAAGGCTGAAAGAATTAAATATTTCTTTATAAAAAATGGATAAGGCATCATTTACGCTTAGGTTGTGAAAGTTAAAGGGGGATCTGCTAAGATAGTCACTGATTTTGTGAAAGTTTGCTTTGTGAAAGTCGTAGGATGAGAGAGTTGTGGGAGGAGTGGACTGGAAAGAAGAGTTATGAAAAAATGAAAGTAGAAGGGGGGGGTGGTAGTTGTCGATTGTAGAGAGAGATAGGGGACAAAGTGAGACTGAGGAGTTGATTGAATCTGTTGTGAAAATAAGGTCCAATTGCCTGCCCATATAGTTGGATACACCACTGACTTGGCATAGACTTGAGTCTCTTAAGCGATCTAAGAAGAGACATTCCTTAGCTGAGTTGGCATTTGAAGCGATGAAGAACGATTGATCGTCTGATGGAATCCACTGTAGCTGAGGAAGATTAAAGTCGCCGAAAACAAAGATATCGTCAGTAGAGTCAGACAGGTCAATTAAATAGTCGATCGCATCGACAACAAGTTGGTAAGATTCGGTAGGTTGAGCTGGCAGGATGTAGCAACATAAAACGTAAAGGGACTTGAAGGGGAGTGATATTTTTATAGCGACAAAGTCGACTTTAGAGGATGAAGAGATGGTAATGGGGGAAGAGTTAAGGCTGTTGTGGATCGCCAGTAGGACGCCTCGACAGGGGGAATCATCATGTGGGCGGGTAGGATCGTCGCCGCGAAAAACATTAAAAGTAGGGGGGAACAATTCCTGGTTCTTTATGTCGGGAATCAAATTGGTTTCGGTCAAGGCGTAAATATCAAAGGGAAGAGAATGCGATTGACGTAGGACAGCATTGGTTTTAGAGCGAAGACCTCTTACATTCTGGTAGTAAAATGTAAGAGGGATGTTGTGGGGTGGAGATGTATGGCGGGATGGTTTAAGTGCTGACAAGGAAGGCACGTTATGGACGAAAAAATTTATCGTGGTCAGCTCGGCTTCGCTGTAGGTGTGAGACTCGTTTAGAGTGAACGTAGTGGCCGAAAGCAGCAAGGTCGTCTGCTACTTTCTGAGGGGACATGCTAAAAATCTCGTGGTACCTGACATAAAGGTTCCTGAGACTGATAGGGTCAGTAGGGAGGCCTTCCTGCTGGATGGATACCATGACGCTGGTTTTGGTCTTCCCTTCGTAGCAGACCGAGTCCGATTTGTCGTGTAGATAGGCGAGAAAGAGACGAATGTTTTCATATATCTTTCTCTCTCTAAGCCTAGAGAGTGCATAGCGACTTTCTGTAGTTCCATTGGTTTGCTGGGTTAGTTTAACTGTGGGGGGAAAAAGAGGATCAAGAATAGGGGCAGTGGAGGAGGGAGATGGAGATTCGTGGTTGGATATGGAGTTGGGCGCCGGATGAGATGTTGGGTTTAGGGTATGGGAGTTAATAAAATTAGGGTACTTAGCTCCAGTTTGTAGGTCGAAGTTAGGAAATGAGTTGTTTGCTGGGATCCGTGGCGTAGAAGATTGAGAAGGGATAATATGGGTGGTTGGGGTTAAGTTGAAAGAGACGAGTTGGCGCGGGGGCTTGGGTGGAACATTGGAAATTAGCGGATTAGAGGATTGGTGTATAAGGGCTTTGTGTCGGATAAGTGAGGAGGGGGGACTAAAATCGGGGAACAAATTCGTTTTGAAGCTCCAGTTGGGATCGGGATTAGAGCTTCGTTTTTTATTAGCGTGCTTTTTAGTTGGAAGGGGGTTTGGGAGCGGTCTTTTTTTAAGCTTTTCGTTACGTTTATTTTTAAAATTTTGGTTGTCGTCGACACGTGGGTTTTCTCGTTCCTCAGAGCATTTGGTGATACTTATCTTCCCAGGTTTAGTGGCCTTACCAGGGGAAGTGGGGAATAACCATGAATATTTGGTTGGGATGCTGATTTTGAAGCTGCAGGAACTATTGGAGTCAGCAGGGGAAATCATCTCGCACTCGCTAATGGTGATGGCATAATTTCGGTGAAAGAAATTCCGCACCCAACTAACATCAGCGTGTTGAGGAGCCCCTTCAACGTAGAATGCTGTATGGTTTCCCTCTTTCAACTTTTCGAGTCGGCTTTTCCATTCGGAGGGGGTCCATGAAGTTCCGAATTGTTTGAGCAGTTTGCGTGGGGCGGGGGCGGGCGGGATAGGCAGCGCGGTTTCGGTTTCCGTTGTTAGGGCGGCGGGAGGAGCATTTGAAAATGACTCCGTGTCTACTAATTCATTATGAATTGAGACATTGTACGGGGAACTAGCTTGAAGTTGAATTTGATCGGGGATTCCATCGATTTTGTGGGAAGCCAATCTCACTTCTTTACCGATTTCGGCAACGGTCAAACGAGTTGCTATGAGTTCCTCGCTGACGTCTATTATTTTTAGGGTTAAGTCATCGAGCGTAGAGTCTGATGGATGCGGGGTGGGATGTATTGTTTTGGAGGATGATTGAAAAAGCAAGTCGAGATCAGTACGGAGAAGATTGATAGAGTCGTTTATGTGTGTGAGTACGTTGGATTTAAGGAGGTTGGCAAAATTTGTTTTGAGGAATGCTTTTAATCCATCCGAGTGATATTTGATCACTTCGCTCTCGTTGTCGTGATGAGATTGATTTTTGGACAGATTGTGGATCGCTGTCAGTTGCTTTTCTATCATTCTTCCTGTGGACTTGTAAGCTTCCACATTACTGTCAATGCAGTTTACCGAGTCTTCAATCTTCTCTATTCTGTCGAGAATAGTTCTGCTAATATGATTGTTCTCGGTTAGCATCGCATTGATAGACTCGTTATTGCATTTAATTGCCAGCATAACGTGAGCCAAAGTGATCTCTTTGCACTCGTCGCAGTAAAAATTGAAGAGACTGCAATACTCCTTGAGGTAGGTAATGGATCTCCGGGTAAGTCCGATGCATATGGCATGGAAAGATTTTCCGCAGAGACCATTGCAGGCTACCCATTCCGCGTTGGGGTCAACAATTGAGCACAAAACACTAGCACAGCACTTTTCCATTGTTTATTTTTATTTGGGCTACGAACACTTATTGACGCAATTAATTTTTGTTAGGGTTATTTATTTATTATTTTTTTTGTTTTGTTTTGTTTTGTTTTTTGTTTTTTTTTTTTGGGGGTACAAAACTGGCACAGGTGAAACTAGGTCGACGAACAGAGACGGGAAATATACTGAAATTTACTGATTCGGCAGTTTACGGGGCTTTGAAGGAAAGCGGAAAAGTAACAGAATTCGGTATTCAAGAGAAAACACGTCCGCACAGGTTGACAGTCAAACAAGCAGTTGTTATAACGTCAACTTCTTTACCACTTTCTAAGGCTGAGAGAACAGAGGACACGAATTCGACGAGGTTAGTGGTAGTTGATCTACCTTTCAGAAAGCCGTGTTGATTAGGGGATATAAGAGATTTGCGCTGGAAGCTTAAGGCTTCGTGCAAAATGCTTTCGAGGAGTTTGGGTATATGTGAGAGAGTTTAGCTATGGGGCGGTAATTAGTGACTTCGGTCTTTAATCCCTTTTTGTGTATCGGTGTTATGAAAGAAGACTTCCATATCTGAGTAAATTCTCCTTGAGAGAGCGATAATCGGAAGAGATTTGCAAGGGGACGGGAAAGTATTGAGGAACACTTTTTAAGAAACACTTTTAAGAAATATGGATGGAAGACCATCTATTAGTATGGTCAAAATTTTGAAAAATAGAGCGGCCAATGAGGAAGTTAAGTAGGTATTTGAAATAAGAGGGATCCGGTACGAAGGAATTATCGGCAAAAGATTGCTTAAAAAATGTAGCAAAAAAGTTGGCTATGGTATGCGGATCGGTTGATGATATGAGAGGGATAGAGGAAAACCGTCAGATTTTTTTTTGTAGTTAAGGAATTAGTAAAAGGACTAAGGATCGTTTATAAGCCTTGATTGCGCACTATCAAGGTATCGCTGGTGGAGAACCTTATAAAGCTGGGCGAATTGAAGGTATGACCCGAGATAGTTCGAATAGTCAGCAAAAGACTTGGATCGGAGGAAAACTGCCTACAATTTGTTTCTCTTGTTACGTAAAGAGCGAAGTTTACGATTGTACCACTGGGGGCTCGTAGAAAGGGTCTTATTTCGCGAAAAGGAAACATAGAGAGAAATAGAAAAGAAATAGAGTTAGGGTTTGCGATAAAAAAAGATTCATCATCTGATTGAGTCCAGTCCAATTGAGGTTGATTAAAATCGCCGAATACATCGAGAGGATCAGATGAGTTAATTGTTTCATCAATTGCATCGATAGCTCTGCTCCGTTGAAGGTGTGAGTGCACATAGTTACCGACAGCAGCAAGGTGGTCTGAGACTTTTTGGGGAGAAATATTGAAAATCTCGTGGAACTTGATATATAAGTTCCTCAGACTTGTAAGGTCAGTAGGGAGACCTCCCTGCTGTATGGAGAACATGACGCTTGTTTTAGTTTTTCCCTCGTAACAAACTGAGTCTGATTTGTCTTGCAGATGCGCTGGAAGCAGACGTATATTCTCGTATGTCTTTTTTTCTCTAAGCGTAGAAAATGCATAACGACATTCTGTTGTGTCAAAAGTTTGTTGGGTTATTTCAACTGTGGGAGGTAGAAGGGTGTTAAAAATGGGGCTGATCGGCGAAGATTTTGAGCGCGATGCAGCGGTAACAGATGAGGGATTTATAATATGGAACCTAATGAAATTGGGATGTTTAGCTTCGGTTTTGAGATCGAAGTCTGGAAAAGAAGTGCTAGTGGGGGCATGTGCAGAGGGGTTAGGTATTTTAGAGGAGTTAGTGTGAGCGGTTGAGGTTAATTTGAAAGAGACGCCTTGACGCGAGGGCTTGGGTGGAACGGAGGCAGCTGGTGCAATATAATTGGAGGACTGATGAAGTTGGTTCGGTGTGAGTTGGAGGAGCGAAATTGGGAAATATGTTAATTTTAAATCTCCAATTAGAATCAGATTTGGAACTGGATTTGGAAACGGGTTTCGGTATAGAGTCAGGTCTGGGACGGTTTGGGATGGTTTGGTACGGTTTGGGACAGGTTTTGGTATTTTATTAGAGTCCGGTTTGGGACGGGTGTTGGAAATGGGATTAGATAACTTACAATTAAGCTTTGTTTTACTCTGTTTCTTGGTAGTTTGTCAATCCATTTACAGATGCGCATCTTTCCAATGTTGAAATTAGCACTAACAGGGTTTTTAAATAACCACTCGTATCTAACAGGGAGGTCGAATTTAAAGTTTCGATTACCTTTGTGGTGAGATGGCAGGAACATTTTACATTTGCTGGTGGTGATGCCGTATTTGTTTGCGAAGAATTTCGTGATCCAAGAAATATCAGCATTTTGGGGGGATCCTATGATTAAAAATGTACTCATATCGGTTTCGATGTTATCCAGTCTGGAGGCGTAATTCGGAAGGTGTCCATGTTGCAGCAAAATGTTTGTGAGCTTGCGTGGAGGGGCGACGGGAGGAGTTGATAGTGAAACAGTTTCGGTCTCTTGGATTGAAGGGGATAATTTGTAGATTTACTTAACAGTGGTTGACAAGGAGGTGGTGGTGAAAGTGGGTCGACTTCGGTTTACAGTAATTCAGCCAAAATTGATGTATTGTAGTGGACATTCTGGCGGTGTTGCGTATGGGTTGGTAAGTTGTCAATTTTGCTGCTTACTGTTTCGATATGATTCTCGATATCGAAAATGGTTGATTGTGCGGCAGCTACATCGTCACCAACACCGTTGATTTTATCGAAGATTACTTCGAGCATAGGATCAGGCTGCATTAGAGGATTGAAAACGAGTCTCAAGATCTTCACGCAGGTTGTTTATCGGTTCACTCAATTTAAGGTTAGAGATGTTTTGGGCGGAACAAATTACTTTGAGATCATTGATCGCAGGATTCATCTCGACCAGACTTGCAGATTATTCATCGATGTTGGTGAGGTTGGACTTAATTATTTCGGTTGAGGACAGAACCGAGTTGCCTAATTCATCAACATAACTGACACTACTTTCTAAATTGGACTGATTTGTCGTGATTATTTTTGTGAGACTTTTTTGGAATGAGTCATTTGAGTCACTGTGGCACTTTATAGCAAGCAACACTTACGATAGCGAGATGATCTTGCACTCATCACAAAAGAATAGAAGGTTGTCAAAGAACTCTCTGATGGATACCGTATTCCTTTTATTTAATCCGACACAAATTGTATGGAATGATTTTCCACAGATGCCCTTACAAGTAACAAAGTCAGCATTGTCATCATAGATTAGGCAGTTCGTGATTCCGCAAGATATGGCAATTTTATTAATGGTAAATAATGAACTTTAGGCACTGTTATACACTGCCAGTAGAAAATCAGCAAAATCGAAAGATTGGTCAACACTTGAGGTAATGTACTAAATATATGCGGGGCCGATACCAGAAGTGGCACAGTGAAAAAAAAGCCAAAGAGACAGTGAGCACACTGATATCAGAACTAGAGATATGGAAGGGGAAGAAATAAATCATATTTGAAAGTTTAAAAGTTTAATGCGGAGCAAAAGGAAAACACGTCAAAACACGACGAACAGTAGAACAGTGTGGATGAGAAATTAAGCGATTTGGTCATTTCACGTCTAGGACACAAATCAAGTCCTTCGTTTACCGACCCCTTGAAGCACCGCCAGCGAACCCGAGGCAGTTATTTGAATGCAGTGCTACTCCACACATTTTACATCTCACATAATTGTTGTTTTATTTAAAAAAATTTCCTATCGTTCCTATTTGGTCACCGTATACATAAATTGTTTACTCAATTTAGCTCCTTTGAAGGCAACCAACATTCTACGGGAAATCAAATCAAAATAGTTTTGTTTTAATTTGTTGTATTCTTTGTAACTATTCGTATGAAATGGTGTATTTACTTGTCTGAAAAAGAAATGTTTTGCTGGACCCTGCGGGGCTTAAGTCCTAATTATGCAAATTTGAAAATTAAAATACTATAACTTGGGATCAGACCCTCATAAAATAATAACGTCCTTCTCATATAATCGAAATAGCACTCTTTAATATATTCATGTATAGTCCAGAGTTCCAAAATGACATGTGCATATGTATAAGTATGCCAGCCGCTTTATTTTAAATCTCATCAGCGGTGAGTACTGGCATTATGAGTTGAGGTCCGTGTTGTTTTTGAATTTGAATTATTAATTTGTTTTTCTTCGATCACGGATTTTACAACGACTTTCTATGAACGTAATAAAAGCAAGATAAGTGCTCAGAGGACGGGACTCTACTCTATTAGTTTTGCATCACCCAGTGACATCCGTAAAATTTTCATTTCCATCGCTGTCACTTTCCGTCGAATATTGCGAACGAAATGTGTGACAAAGTTGGATGAATGACTTTGGTGCAAATTAAACTTTTATGCTTAAGCAGCATTTTTCGATCACAAGAATGCCTCTTACAGCGAATTTATTGTAAAATAAAATAAATAGGAACCCATCCTTAATCTTTTTTCCAATATCGTTATTATGAAATAAGGCGTCCAATACGTACATTCGGTTTTTGGCTTTGGCAACATTCTACTTCGCGTCGGTTATACAGACTAAAAGCTGTTTTATCGACTGATCTTCTGGAATATTTGAAAACTCATATTTGCGGTGCATATAATGTTGGTGTGTTTTGTTTTGTGAGTCAACGATACATTAAAATCTGGTTTGCGAAATTTCGTTCTGAAGATTTCAATTTGAAAGATGTACCCCGAACTATTGTATAATACCCGTTGAGGTGGACAATAGTGAAATAAAGAATCAAATTGGCATTGACCCATGTTTGGCTGTGTGAGATATAGCAAAAAAAACTCAACACCTCAAAATAAAGCGTTGATAATTATTTTCGCAAGTTGGACAGATTTCTCGGTTCGAGGTTTGGGTACACCACAATTTGAGTGAAGCAAATTTGTCAACCTGCATTTCTATCTGTGATTTACACCTAAGAACATTGGAAAATGAACCCTTTCATGGAACGATTTATCACCGGGGACGAGCAATGGATTGTCTTCGACAACGATAGCCGAACTTGATCATGGATCAAAATATGGGAAAGCAACGAAAGCAGTCTCCAAGGGAGGTCTCTATCCAGAGTAGGCTATGCTTTCAATATTGTTGGATGACAAAGAAGTTGTTTACTAAGAGGTTCTTTCCACTGGCATAATCATTAACTCAGATGTCTACTGTCTGCAATTAGAGAAATCGAGAGATGCTATACCACAAAAACGTCCGGAATAGATTAGTCGTAAAGGTGTCATATTTCATCATACTAATGCCAGATGCTATAAATAAAGAAACGTGGTGCTGTAACTATGAAGTGGAAATGGCGGTAAAAGACAAAAGGCAAACCGTTGAATTGCCTTGATATAGTGCGTTTTGAGTTAGACAATGAACGTAGCAAAAAAGCACTAGAATAAGTGCAACGTCGAAGCACGGGTAAACGACTTAATATTACGGAATAATCAAAAAAAAAAACTCGCAAGAGATTCAATCGTCGAAATATACGAGTATGATGAGCAGGGAACCTACTAACGGGGGACAACGAGATTTGCAACAGATGGAAAGGCTACTTTAATGCCTAAGTAAATGAAGATTTTCCGCGCAGTACCATTCCCTAGGCTGTCGATTTTATGGAGGCCTAAATTAGCGAAGCTGTAGAAAGTACGTACCGGAGGTGTCCCCTCGCAGTGAATGACATAGCGTACAGGATAATCGGAAATGTTAGGTTTAAATAATTTTTTCAGTAAAATGATAAAGGGCTATCGTATACCTAACCAGTGGAGGTAAAGCTTTGCCGTTCCACTGTATAAGGACAAATTCGACACTACAGATTGCAACAACTAGCGATCGGCGAAACTAATGTCACATACTATGAAAATATACGACCGAGTTATAGGTAGTCCAGATAAGATAACGGGCTATGAATCAGTCGTACAAAGAGCGAGTAACTGCATTGCGGAAGCGGCAAACACATCTTCTGGCACGTACTCGTATGTAGAAGTAGTCATCATCTCAACGTGCCGAAAATTTAAATACGAAGGCTCTATCCTTAACCACAAAGAAACTTGGGGTAACGATCTTGCACATAGAGTGAGTGAGGGGTGGCTTAAACGGCGCGAAAAATTTGCTATATTTTGTGACAGAAAAATGGCGCTTAAACTTAGGTGTTTGTGGTTTTTTGTAGTTCGTCCAGCTTTAATATTCTTATGTGCATCGCAGTATTGGACGATGTACAAAATGTAAAGGAAGTATGACAGTTACGGGTGTAACAGAAGTGATACCATTAGAGGTGTGCGCATCCGCAGAAGTCTCCACATTAAGAATCCGACAGTAGAGAAACTTCAGGATGAGCAAGAAAAATAATTGGATCACTCAAATGCGAAAACATCAGCAAACTCTTGGCCTAACGAAATGATCCTCTAGAATGATTCTGATACGTGTGGGAAATACATATATGACATTATAGGAGTTATACATATATTTCAACGTCTATTAAAAAAAAAACAAAGAGAATGGCAGAACCCAGGAATTATTCCAGACCCGGAATGGATTCAAATTAATCGGACTTGGCTGAGAAGGTTCTCCTCATCCACCTTATTCATCTGACCTAGTTCCTTTCCAGTTTTTTCATTGCAAAACTAGTTGGATGGATTATCTTTTTCCAATAACAAGCTGTTAAAGAGCACTTGGATTTGTTATTTGGTAATAAAACTCAGGGCTAGCTTAAGTGTGGGATCACACAGTTACCCGAAAGATTGCAAAAGTTTGTCCATAACAATGGGCAATACACATAATTATAATAAATTAAATTGAAAAAAAAAACACCTTTTACAACCCAATATGTTATCAATGTTATAACCATTATTATGTATAATTCACCATGACATTCCTCAGTTTTTGTTCAACTTCAAGGACAGCAAATTGTCTGAACGCTAGTAAGAAAAGTATTTAACATATAGTATGTCGATCGCTCGCGTGTGTGCAGTTTGAACAATTATATTTTTTTTTTTCATACGCGAGTCCATTTAGGCAAACTGACCCATTTGTCGACTTTTATGAATGCACAAACGTCAGCAGATTATTTTATATAAATCTAATTTTTAATGCTTATCCATGCAGAAAGCTACCACATTACCTTCTAGAAGACCTAATTTCTTTAAGGGATGAAGCAATGTTTTTTTTAAATTGACTCGAGATATACCAGAACTCCTATCGGTAGACTAATTTGACATTTTTATTGATAACATAACATGACATAACATAACTCTTTTAGTTGCTACAGCTTGAACTATTTCTCGACTGAGTTTTTAACTTGTCCTCTTAGTTAAATAATAATTTGCAGTTTGCCCTCCATTTTTTAGGGATGTCCGTGTCTTCATTGCAACCGATGCTTGCACGTAATTTGCTAGTTAGCCAATCAATTTTCCCAATAAGTATTCTCAGAATTCACGCAAATATGTATACTATAACAACGTTTTAGTTACGAGTATGTTGATAATTGAGTGTTTAGTGAAAAAAACCAAATCGTCTTATTCATTCCACTCCATAATGTTGCATTAAGAATGACAGACGTGAAGGGAATATCGCCGCAGTATTCAAGGCGGTAAGTCAAAACAGCTGCGAATGCCAATCGATTCAGCGCCGTGCTCAAGATCCGGGCATCTCTCATATATCTGGCATATTTTGAGAAGAAAATTGGCGTGACGAGGCGTTAAACGGTTTTGTTAGTGAACAAAATTGGCGCATTTGTTTGGTGGGCCTTGGGCCTTGCTTTTTCCGAGATCATGCGAGTCGTTTACAGTCAATGGAGACCGCTATCGCTCCACGTTAACAATTTTTTTTTGTCTTAAATGGAAACATTTGCAGCACACAGCACGTGCTAAAATCGAATTACTGAAGACGGGGTTCGGTGATTGTCTTATCGCCAGATATGGCCCTGTCATTCCCGCAAGAAAGGAATATTATTTGGCAAGTTTTCTGATAGAGCTAACGTTAAATAATGTTAACGTAATAGAGTGGCAACAGGTTTATTAAACCATTTCGTCGCATGGTATTTTAACAGAACAAAGATAGATGCAACTGTTGACTCTTGTGGCAGAGTTAACGGATCTCAATAATATTTGGTAATTACATATCATTATTGATACATTCGAGGATACTGCTGAGGTGAAATCCCGGATGGAAGATGATTACTTTGAGCAATCAAATGTGGGTTTTGAAGACAAGTAGGAAATGTTAGATTTGAAATTATTTAAGTATTTTCCCAATAAATCATGTATATCTGTTCTTATACTTTGCCGTTTTAGATAACAAGCTCACACCCATGTCGTAAAAGAAGGTTACATCATAAAAATAAGGAGATTCGCAATTTTCAGTTCGATGCTTTACGGAAGAGCATGATTTGGACTTATTACCCAGTTACTTTACCATATACATTGCAAACATTTTCAAAATTTCATTACTTAAATATTCCTTGTTGTTTTCTTTTGCCGTTCAGCTCAAAATAATAATTCGATTCTTGTTATAGCGAAAAGTTTTGAAGAATTTTGCAGTATTTAATAATCTCGTGGCTGCACTCTCTAATCTATTAGGCAAGGGAATTTTTCTTTAAAAATTCCAGTTGGATTCCCTATTACTCTTCGAGTAGCTTTATGTGCTCTATTGCAGCGGTAAATTGAAGAACAAGCCGAAAACTAATAAAATTATGATAATAACGGACTCCTTCGCAAAATTCGTGCATCATGCACAGTTCAGGGCCAATTTGCATTGCCATTACAAAATGTTGAATCCGGACTACACACTTACATAAAATTTATTGAGTTGTTGCCGTGTCTATCCACATTCTTTCTTATTTAGATGACGCTACAGCCCGGGGTGGACCAGGTACTCAGCTAACATGCTTCTCCAGGTAGCATATGTATACTTGGTTTATCTTTCATTGGCCGCTAAACTCGTCTCCGCCAGTTCTGTTTCAATAGTCGTAAACGCTCAATTAACAGACTTTTACAATATGGTGCCTCTGACTTCCGATTTTCCCACATTTCTTTCAAGACCGACGTTGAAAAAATCATTTGATAATGCATCGCTTTGATTAAATTTAGAAGTCATGTGTACCGATTTGAAACTCTTGGGTTTTTCGGCATCTGGCCACTGTAGCCGTTTGATATTGAACTTCCTTATAATGATTTGCTGGCTTAGAGCTGTTACGGATATTCGCGTCCTTATCTTGATCCGAGTTGATGTTAGCTGCTATAAACGATCGGATATCCAATACCCTGGAGGATTGCCTTCCGTTGATCGTAATATGATCAACTCTGTTGACGGTTTATAGATCAGGCGGCAGCCAGATCAGTGCATGGATATCATGGTGTGGCTATAGTCACTCGTATATTGTGTCCCGCCGCAAAATCAATAAACCTGTGTTCGTTTCCGGAGGTGATGTCGGGGAGGCTATATTTTCTGACCGATATTAAAATATTAGTATTAACATCACAAAGGGCGATTTTCATGTCATATTTAGGACATTGATCCTAGGTTTTGTCGAGGAGTTGGAAGAAACAGTCTCTGGTAAGGTTATCCTTCTACTCTCTTGGGATGTGGGGGTTCATGACGCTTATTTTGGCGAATTTAGACTTGATGGGAGCGTCGTCAGACGTTTGCTTACATGTCTAAAGCTCAAGACTTGTTTCCGTAGTCTTCTTGTGGCGGCGAATTCAATTCCGAATAAACGACTGCGACCGTTCCCCCTGTCGCGCCGGTTGTCTGTAACATTCGCCATAGTAGATATAACAGTTTTTAATCCTCGTGTCTGTTTCATCCCATCGCACTTCTTGTAATGCGGTTATGTCTGCTAGTTGTTAAGTGTCCGAGCATGCCACGTGCAGATCTGGTGATCGTTGTCCTCACGTTGAGTGCCATCATACAATCCGAAAAATTGTCCCCACAGGCCACATAATTTTTTTTATACTGATACTTAGATTTTAGCTTTTACAATCGGAAAACGATTTTAGAAAAATTTATTTGCTTGTTTATACCAGAATTTTACCGTAATTATTTTGCGAATTCGAACGGGAGAAAAAGATTTCAGTAAGTGTTTTCAGTAAGTGATTCTAGTTTGTGTTTGAATAAAAATCCAGATAAAAGTGTAAAATGTAATAAAGTGGTAATAAAGTGTAAAGTGATACAAATACGTATTTTTTTTTTTCAGATAAGTTAGTTCACATCATATACACACATCAAATATGTTTTTTTTATTCTGGCAACATTCTGATTGTGCCCACGAATTGAGCTAATAAGTTACTCATTTTAAACACTGAAGGGTAGTTTTTCCGGTGGCAGAAATCAGCGAACTAACAACAGTTATGTTGTAGCAATCAAAGAGAATTTATAAATTTGGAAAAATGTCTTACGAAAAAAGAGAAAGGCGATTGAACGTGATGTTCCAAGAATTGATGTCGGATGAAGAAACTGGAGGAGCAGGTGCTTTTGAAGGAGATGGCATATCAGACGAATACCAACCGGATTCCCAAAGTTCCAATTCGGATTCCGAATCAGATTATGAACCTCCAGCGAGAATAGTCAGACAACAACTATCTAATTCAGTGGCGTCAACTTCTCAAGCAGCAGAGCAGCTTCAAGAACCAGTATCACCAGAGTCTACATACCCGATCCAACTTCTCAGTACTGTAGATGAAATAATAGACGAAGTAGTCAGAAACGTAGGCTACAGGGATATTGAAAACGATGACAATGCTGAAGAGACGCGCAACCCGACCGTGGACTTTGAATGGAAAACAGCAACCGGGGAGCATCTAAAGGACATACCATTTAGTGAACCAACGCATGGCTTCAATGTTCCACTTTATGAGCATCATAGCAAATCCCACTATGAATTTTACAAAATGTTTATATCCGATGTCATCATACAAATCATAGTAAGTATTTTTCGAAAAGTGTCTAACTGCATTTCTAAATAAACTAGCAATAACTATAATTTTTTTAAGGTGGATGAAACTAATCGGTATGCTAAACAATGTCTTCAACAAACCGCCCGTCCAAAAGCACAGATATTGAAGTGGACACCAACAAACTCCAAGTAAATTGAACAACTTCTGGGTATCGTAATATGGATGGGCTTATGCTCTCTACCAACCATTCACTCATACTGGCGAAAACACAAGTTTTACTCGACAGGAATTTCAAAAATAATGTCCCAAAATCGTTTTCAATTATTGTTAAAAACATAACAGTTGTTATCGAAGACAGGTTGTGAAAATTGACACCACTTTTAACAAAACTACCGGAGACGTTCCAGAGTGCAATAACACCAAGCGAGTACGTTTGCATAGACGAGACTCTTGTTCTCTTTCGGGGAGATTGAGCTTCCGATAGTATGTTATATTTCAAACAAGGGAAATTAGTTTGAAATCAAACTATTCAAAGTATGTCTGAAAGATGGCTATACGTTTGACCTTCAAGTGTATTGTGGCAAATCACAAGATGCCAATAAAATGGTACCATCAAAGGTTGTAATAGACATGATGGAGAATCTTTTGACAAAGGACGTACTCTGTGCATGGAGAACTACTACACATCTGTAAGCTTGACATGCTCCCTCCTGCAGCGCAAAACCCATCTTATTGGAACATTGAGATCGAACAGAAAATTCAACCCGAAACAAGTAATTGAAAAAAAATTAAAACTTGGAGAGTCTATTGCTGAGGAGTGTAAGCATGGCATTGTCGTCCAAAAATGGAAGGACAAGAGAGATGTACGAGTACTCATGCTCAGCACAAGATGCGGAGGTGAGATGATAAGTATGCTGAATAGGGGACAAGAAAAGCTAAAGCCCATAAAAGTACTTGAGTACAACAAATATAAAGCATCTATCGACTTGTCAGACCAACTGAAGTCATACAACACCGCCCTCCGACGCAGAGTAAAGTGGTATCGAAAATTAGCATTTGAGCTATTGACGGAGACTGCAGTCGTAAACGCTCTTATTGCATATAGAGAAATAACAAACAACAGAATGACCATAACCCAATTCAAGGAAGAGATTGTTGAGGGTTTGCTAAATACCGTACTGAACATGTACAAGAAGAGAACGAGCCAGAACATGGACGAGAAGATGTAACCTGTGCTAATAGACGTAGATGTGTCACCTGTTACTAGAAAAGTACATTAGAATCAGGGAGAATATTTGCATCAACAAGAACTCCACAATCACAGCCGAAAACCAAGGCAACTCTAACAGTCTCTTGGGTGTATAGTTTACGATGGTATAAGATTCAATACATATTGTGAGTCCAATGCAATGCTGCGTACACAAATGCGTGTGAATCTACTGTGAGACCACTCTCGAAGTACTTGTTTTTCAAAGTATAGTACAAGGGCGCCAAGTAGGCAGCGAACTTCTTATGAATTTTTAACGCGTTTATCTCAAAACCGCATTTTTCAAGTTAGCCGCACCTATAACTCGAAAAATTGTCAACCAATTCATTTTAAATTTTAACTAAATCTGTAGAAATATATTGTCTAAATAAGTGCATAAAATTGGTTTTTTTATACGGCGTAGTTCATTTGATATTAAGAATTTTTCTACAAATTTTGCAAGTTTGACTTTAGAAGTTATGTATAATACAATAAAAAAAATGTAGTGACTCCCCATAATTCAAAATTTACAGAAGCTGTTCGTATGGCTGTAGACCCTTCCAAAAAAGAGAGCTCGCCTGAGAAACGATACACAGCCGCCATTTTTAAACAAATTATTCTATAAAAATTATGTTTTACAGTCAATCATATGTGTAATAAGTTTCAACCTTTGTAAACTCGGTTTAATTTATATTTTTTTCTGAAAAAAAATCACAAAAAGCCTATTTTTACGGCCTCTAGAGTGGCCTAACCTCTTAAGCCTCCATTCGTAAGCATTTACTCTGCTGTTACCAGACATCACCACCGGGAGGTAAGGCACTGCGCTATGAACTCTATTGTTAGATAGCTGGCCCAATCCAGCTTATAGAACAGATAGCAGTTTCGCGGTCAATCGCAACCCAGATCCCCTATCGACATACGGTGTTTCAAACTCGTTAGACGAATCAATATGAATTGTAGTTCCGTCCATATGTTTAAAAAACATATACGCACTGATTCTTATACATATAATTAATATGTATGGTAAATAAATGATATTTATCGGCAATATTCTAGAACCGCTTACAAAAATTTTCCTGTTTCCCGGGGCAACAAAAACTATGTTCAAAATAATAGCACGCAGTAAATTTTGTCAGTGAAAGTAGCTTTGTTCAGTGAGGGAAACTAGAACAGAAAATCACAGATTCGTGAAAAATGTCAGATCAAAGTTAGAACAGAAAAGTACAGTCCATATGTTAGCTGTCAAAAATGTTGACATTCGGCATATGTCATTTCTTGTGAAATTGTTGAAAAGTTGAAAAGATTCTCAAAGTGAAACACAAGCTTGAATAAATAAAAATGACTTTAAATAAAATTCAACAAATCATATTAGAAGAATTGGTGGACAGTGATAGTGGCAGTGATATTAGTTTGTCGAGTGATGGAACAACAGATTCCAGAGATATGAAGACTTCAGTGAGCGTTATACCTTTTTCTGTCGGGAAATATTCAAGGAGCTGTATCGCACATTTCTTGAAAGAAATAGTTCCTTCCTACAATGAAAAGGAATTTGTGACACATTTCGGCATATCTCGCAGTCTCTATAAACGGTTGGTAGACACGTTTGCAACATCGAATATTTACGTCAAATTAGAGGCCCGCAAAACATATTCTGCTGTAATGCATATAGCGCTTTTCTTTGGTTTGCTGGGCATGAGGCTTGCTCCTACAGGGATATTGCCGATAGATTCAACCTCGCCTTGGAAACTGTATGCAGTCTTATCAATAGAGTGCTGTATTTCATCAGCAATCTTTGCGACTCGGTCATCCGATGGCCTACTGAAGATGAGAAAATGGAAACCAGGTCGTAGATGAGAAACAAAACTAGAATTGAAGGTGTTAAAGGTACTACATTAATTGACAAACGATGTAGTAACCTACCTCTTTTCTTACTTTTGCAGGGATCATAGATGGTACAAAAATCAAAATTGACCCCCCTAGGCATGGAAAAGACGACTACATTGATAGAAAGGGCATTACAAGTCTATCTCTTCAAGCAATATGCAACGAGAAAAGGAAGTTTACAGACAATTTCGTTGGATATCCGGGTTCTGTTCATGACAACAGAGTTTTTAGAATTCGGATATATATACGAGTAGGTAAGTAATATTCTAAATTACCTACTTTATGTGGGAGCGTGTTTCTATTGGAAGTTTCCGTTAATGCGTGCTCACAGTTTCTAATAAACCCATATCGCGAAAATGCCCACTTATCTTCAAGGCAGAAGTTTTTTAACCGGAAGTTAAGTTCTGGCAGGACCGTAATAGAGCACTCCTTTGGTGCTCCTAAACAGCGCTTTCGACAGCTTTATTATTGCAAGCTGAGAGGAGTAAAGAAACTCCGTCATTTTATTCGAGCTTGTGTTGTGCTGCATAATTTATGCAACGATGATGAGCTTCCATTTTAAATTGACGAAAACATTGAAGAAAATGACAATTTCAATACAGTTGCTGACCAGCAGAATGGCTTCAGCCTTCGAAATAGGCTTTGTGAAGAAGTGTTTTCGTATTTTAATTGAGGAGAAATCATAAAATTATTTTTGTACTTTTGTTTTTATGCATTTATTTTTTATTTAAAGAACCTAGGAGAGCCAAACGCAATTCGCGCTTCTCTTCTCTCTATTTGGCCAGCTCAGCAGTTCCCTCTCTATAGGCCTCAAGCTTGGCATATTTGTTTTCTTCCATTTTCTTGGTGGCTCTACGTTCTCTGAAAATGTTTCTTCTATGCTATCCAGCGGAGTATCATTTTCAATGGCTGGCATTCCTTATTAAAAAGAAATGAAAGGGATTTGAATGGTTTGCATTATTTAATGTTATACACTTACTTGCAATGGAAGAAATTCTAGCCTCAACCAATATTGACTCCTTTGCTTTTCCACTTCCAGTGGTACTGCCCAACCCATAGGCTGGAATAATTGCAGGTCATCTGAGAGCTCCCTATTGTATTTATGGAAATAGGTTTATATTTATAATATAAGAAATTTGAATGTAGGAATATAAATTACATACTTTTCATACGCACAAATGGCCCTGTTATTGCCTGTTGTGGCATTGTGCTTCCACTTCCCCTCAACCTGGATCACAGTGAAATCTGATCCGAACTCCTGCATGCGGCCATCAATCTGCTTCCAGATTTTTTTTTTTGTTTTGAGGGAAAATATTTTGCCGACCTTTGGCTCTAAATCTTTATAAAGACTTATGAGGAGCTGGCAGTTCTTCTCCAGCCAAATTGATTTTTGTCCTAACGGCTGATTAAATATTTCCTGGCGAAATTCTTCACCTTAAAAAAAAATAAGAAAAAATCTGTGTAAAATATGTTAAATCCGTTAAATTTATACTTACTATTTTGTAAATTCTGCCGTGTATTTGGAGAACATTCAACCAGCACAGATTGCCCATTTTTCCCCCTTATCTCTATTGTTGAACTTCCCATAACTTTTTTTTCATTCAAAATACACAAAACAATCGCAAGCAAATAAATTGCTAGAAACAAATCAAAATGACAGTCAAATTTGATTTTGACATCTGGACACCAGTCTGCTCTACCTCAAGAGTAGGTGCAAGTTTTTCTGTTCTTTTCTGCCCAGAACAGCCTCACTGAACAGAACTAGTACAACCAAAAAAGGGGCAGGTTCATATGAAGGTCCCTTAATTCTGATACCAAAAATGGCCATCTGGCAGTACGCAGGAGTAGCTTAAGAAAATAACGGTACTTCAAAAATGAATAATTATGCATAATAGGATAACCACTCGATTTGCAAGCCAGTGTCAGGCTGTAAAAAACTGCTGCCTCGCTGTCAATGAATTTTTTTTTGCAGATCTATTAGCTATCTGTTTCCCATAATATTTCTTTGCCTTGATACGGTTGCCGAATTTTAAATTTCATTGTTTATATGATCGTTAAATTTTTGTTCGTCCATTTATCACCAAATGTTCGCTAACATCACAATCGGTACTACTAGTATTTCGTATCCCACGCTGCAAGGACATAGTACTAGAAAGAGATTTGTATTGATCTGTCTTTTGTAAAAGAAATTTCAATAACTTAACAAATTTGTAGAGTATTTTATTTTGTGGAATAGAAATTAACAAAAAGATTTAATTTCCACACATTTGCAACTACAAAACTACAGCAAATAACTCTAGGTGAAACGAAAAGGAAAACACTCCCACAATTTCCCTTCGCAAGATACAACTAAAATTTTGATATATCGAAATTCTGTTCAACCGAATGAGTGGATTATTTCTCAAATTATGTAAATACCACTGGTAAATAACAATTAGAACATGGCCGCTGATCAGGTGTTCCTGAAACCCCCTTGCTTGGTGATTTAAAACCGTGCGATAAAATTAATAGACGATGCTACGTACTCGTATAATATTGCATAGGCAATTTATTCCCGATTATACCGTAATACTGCCCCTCTCACCTTAGTGGTCCATGAAAATCATCTGCAATATATCCCCATATCCCCATATCCCCAAGGATGCTTTCCAAATAGGTAGGTACGTAGGTAAGAATGGCTGTTGGAAACACCAACCCACTTAGGCCTATTGGCCTATTGTGATGCCACGTGGACCTATAATCCTCTTACTAATGGAATCAGTTTGAGCTTACGATAAAGCGTAGCAGACTGTTTACGTCTACATTTTTTAGATCGTTTTGTGGATTGTGGAAGAAAGATCCTAAGTAAAGTTTTCTTCTCTGGGAGAGAGCTGGACATGTACAGAGAAAGTGGAGGATTGTCTCCTCTTCCTCCCCGTCCATGTAGCTTCTACAGAAAACATTTGTAAAGGCGCCAAGCCATCTTGCGTGCTTGCTTATAAGGGAGTGTCCAGTGAAGATACCTATGATAGCGCTGAGATGATTCCTATTTAGAAGGATCAGACTCTTAAGGCGACTTGGATCTAGCTTTGGCCGGATCTGTTTAGTCGCTAGATATCTTGATCCAACAGTCCATCTACTATAGGTTTCCAGTTTAGTTTCCTGTTAAAAATCTACAGCCCTACGAGTTATTCTGTTGAGATTTAGTTGAAGGAGTTCTTCCGCATAGGCAATCACCCTGTACCACCGCATCCAGTTACTATATATCAGCAGTTCATTAACCACTAATTTCAAGAGAAGGGGAGAGAGGACACCGCCTTGCAGCGTACCTCTGCTACCACATCTTTTAGCTGAATCCTCACCCAGTTTGGAGTTGATTATCCTGCTGTTTACCATAAAACTGATCAACTCCCCAAGTGAGTCGTCTACCTGCAGAGTTGGCAGCGCAGTCGTGGTTGCGGATGTGTTGACGTTGTTAAAGGCACCCTCTATATTCAGGAAAGCAACCATTGTGTACTCTCCATATTGTAGGGATCGTTCTATGTGGATAGCCAGTGAATGCAGACTTATAGGTCTAAGGTCCTTTGGGACAAAATGGAACATTTTCCGGCTTTGAGAATGAAAACTACATTAACATTCCTCCATGACAGTGGAATTGTGCATCAGTTCTACACAGCTCCTCATAATATTTTCTAGCGAAGGCAGAATAATATCTGAAGACCTCTGTAGTTCGGCAGGTATTATCCGTCCCGGCCGGACCAGCAGACCAGCTTGTCTCTTGTAATCAGATCATGAAATTTGGCTCCTGTTGCAGTAGGCCTGTTTGGGTTGCTACTGGCCGCGAATTGAGAACTACCTAGAAAGTGGGTGTCCAGTAGCAGGTTGAGTGATTCATCACTTGAGGTTGTCCAAGAGCCATCCATAGGTTTTGTTGAGAGGATTTTTCTTAGCCGCGGTGGCTCAGAAGTTTAGGTGATTTTGTCACAGAATGACCTCAGAGGATATTGTTTCTGACAGTATTCCTCTGTATTTTGGCCAGTTTTCCGATAATTCCGGAATGCTGGTCGGCTGGAATTGGATGTTTCTGTGGTCTGAAAAAGAGTGTTCAGGCGCTACCATCCAGTTCGTTAGCATTTGAGTGATGCTGTCGGAGACAAGAGCGATATCTATTGTAGTGCTTCCTGTCGGTTTCTTGTTATAAAAGTGAGCTCATTGCCAATGTTGCAAACAATGAGGTTAGTACTTATCATATAATCAAAAAGTAACTCTCCTCTCTCGGTGATGTCGATACTGCCCCATACCGCGTGATGTGCGTTAGCGTCGAATCCGTTGATGGGGCCAGTTTTTTGCCTTCCGGCTTCCAGTGCCACCCTTTCTAGGTTATCACCAGGGAGAGGGCCCAAATGATCGTGGCCAAGGTATGTCGATGACAGCCAGTAGGAGCTTTGGCAGTCTCTAGTCTGCCAATGGTTAAGTCGGAGTTGCTGAGATTAGGAAGTAAAAATGCATTAAGGCTACGTTTCACTAATATTCAAGTTCTAATCTTACTCTTCTGTCTCTTATATAGAGCAGAGCATATACAGGTAACCCAAGTCCACGAACCACGGCTTCTATAACCCATGGTACCTGAATTAGGTTAATGTTTTCTGAGTTTTTGGAAAGACGCAGAATGAGAGCGGCCAAAGCCTTTTTTAAGTGATGGAGATTAATCTAGAGAAATCGTTTCATTGCTACAGTTTACCAGAATGGCCTCCACCACGGTGTTATTGAAGTTCTCCGATTCTGAAGATGTGCTCAAGAACTAATCTTCTTCCTCTGATCGTATAAAACCCCTTTTTGCTTCGTCATTGGTCTCCATTTCCGACAGGGTATCAGAAGAGTAGATCGATGGCTTAATTGCCACCTCAAATAGATTGGAGTCGTTGCTATCCATTTCTGGAGAGGATATCGACGTTCCAGGATCTAAGTTTGTATTTGATGGTGTCTCCGTTAGGTGTATTGACTGGAAGCCGAGCCGAATCATACCTTTTGTCTGCGGTAGAGGGTTAAGGGATTCCTTATTGATCACAATTAACGCGCATCTATGTTATAAGAGCTCCTTAGTTCCTCCAGGTTCGTGATTTCCAGTCATGAGTCGGAAGGGTCGGGTTACTGAGCCTGATGATTTTCAGAATTCTTTCTGGGGAGGAGGGTTCGGCTGGGATCCAGGTACGAGTTCGAGGTCTGCTAGGGATGTCCTCCTTATATACGACCTCGAGTTTTGCACCTGGCCAAATCCCTCCTAAACCACACATGGCTTTAGTGAAGATATCAAGAGATCTCTGGTTGGCACATGCAATAAGCTTGACCTGGCCTTGGTGCAAGCCAGCGTGCTTGTGATGGGGGGTGGTTCGTGGTTTTCCTGCATGATGGCCAATAAGTTTCTCGAAAGCTTTAGCTTGACCAACTGCCACCGTTCAGGGGTTATTGATCCGTCAATGTAGTTCCTGTCGATTACCGCGATCATTATTACGCCCTTCAGGATTTCGCTGAAAAAGCTCAGAGATGTGCTGTTGGTTAGCCCAGGAGTTTTGTTGTTGTAAGTTTGGGCCTCTTGGGAACCGGCACGGTTTCCTCCAACGATCTCTGAAGCTTGGAAGAGCCTTTTGCTGTTTTGGAAGCAGTCGAAGCAGTGGGTGATCCTTCTTTTAGGAAGATGTCAGCCCACTAAATCTTGCTCTTTATATCCGCACTTCTCTCGACTCTCAACCACCGGAATGGATCCGAGGGTTTTGATGATGCGTAAAGCATTTAGGCGTTTTAGGTAGAGCGCCTTAGATGGACCTTGCCGATGCGGCTGTCCGTGAAAGTCCGTGCCCTGCCACAAACTTGCTGCTGCTAGGGTTGGAGGAAGTGATATGACAATGGCTTGCCACAGTCTGAACACTCCTTGAAGATTTATTTTTAGGCTCGTTGCGCTTGCCATTAAAGGATGGTGCACTATGATCTGCCACAGTTTTACCTCTGCTCGACATCTTGCCGGTAGTCGGTGCAGTCACCGTTTTACCGCACGGAATTAAATAGTACCGGCATCGATGTTTTTTTTTTTTTGTTGAGGTATTATCCATAACATGGTCCCACGAGTAGCGGAGAAAGAATGGTCCATCTGTACAGAGATCCACTGTATACAGATAAGGATTGCTAATCCGGAGGTTGCCAGCTATCCAGACACTCCGTTCACGACTGAGCTATTGGAGATGCTGGGCCGCCAGCCAAGTTGATCTTCGGCACGGATCGTATGACACCTTGATCCAGCTCTGGAGAAGTTGGAGTGGTTGGAAAGGGGGTGGCGGAGCATCATTTAGTTTCAGCGATCGTCTGGGGAATATTTCGAGATTCATTGACCCTACTCAGCCTCTACAACTCGACAAGTTCGATGCTCACGGTAGTTATTATAACATCAACAAGAGTTTGAGTTTGTACTGAGATAAATACTTAAGAACCATTAAGACCCAAGACCCATTCTAGAATCTCAAATCCATCACAAAAAATCAGATTATTATTATATTGGGGTTTAACGAGTTATAACTTGAGTGTTTGGTCGCTTAGAGTATCCAGCATTCCATACACGGTTCTAAGACTACACAAAATTGTACGAAATTAAAACTAACCTTTATATCATATAGATTGTATATTAAATAAATTCCTCTATATCTCTCTGTATAATAAAATAATTAGTTCGTTCGTCTGAAATTTTCATTATATAGGCGGAGCCCTCTAGTAAATAAATAAAATATATTTGATGTTAATTATAAAAACTTCTTATAACAATTACATATATTTCTGATAAAATAAATTAATAAATATGCTGATTAATAACTAAATTATATTATATAACTGCATCGTTAGCCTGAAACTGCATTAAATTTTCAACCGGAAACCGGAAAGTCGATAACTTTTCGCCATTGTTCTCCGTCTTATTTTTGCTCGTACTCACAGCTTCCCTATTGATTGGGCTTGAATCAAATTCAGTAGTATCTGCTTTTTCAATGGTGAGCACATCTTTACTTATTAAATGATGTTGGTTGTCATAGCTGTCAAAAGAGTCATCAGTCTCACAATCCAAGTACGTCGATTTGGAAGTCTCATTTTTTGGTGTTGCAATTTCACTTAAGCTACGTTCGTGAACATCAGCATGAATGATATCGTACAAGTGGTTTTGCTGTACAGCATTTTCCTTTTTACTTGGAAATACATTTAAATGCACCATGAGCTGATTTGAATTAGCTTGAGGCTTCTTTCCGGCTGGCTTCTTAACGTCCTTTGAATGAGCAGGCACCTTCACTTCATCTGACTCTAAAGGCAACTTATCGCGCTGATAAGTACTTGAATGAGAACTATAAACTTGAGGATACCTGCTCTTCTTCTGTTGTTGTAAATTATTCGCATAGGTCAAGTAGCTAGCATCCATTGGCATTCCATAGGGAAAACCTATTTGTGGGTAAAACGGTTCGAAGTTTTGTGGATTTGGTCTTATAGTTGTCAAAAATTGAGTCTCTGGCAGTGGTAAGACGGGTACCTTCTTACCACTCCGAATTGGAAAAACTTCCAACTTTACACTGAACGGCTCATTTTTCATATTCTGCTGACCCGCCAGCCCATTAAGGGAGTTGTTAAGTTTAAGTGCATCCAAAAAGTAGTCGGTAGATACAGGTCTTTGGCCACTTTGCTGAAATATCATTCCCGGAATAATTTTATTTTTATTTTTCTTCTTAGAGCGGTTCAAGCCAAGTTGCTTCATTGCCAAAGAATTAATATCATTCAGCGATTTAGGTTTATACGGGAAAAAAGGGTCAAAAGCCAGGCGTTGATAATTGAATTGGCTTGGCGATATTTGTGGCTGCAATTGTACATACTTTCGAAAAACATTCGAAATGCCACTGTTCTGAAGATTTTTAAATGATCCGGATATATGAATGCCAATTGGCATACGATATTGATTGGTGTTAAGAACTTGCTCTTGCCTTAGAATGTCTTGAATATTATTAACTTTTTTCGAATTACCTTGCATCGGTAGGTTTTCTTTTTTTGATGCTTTTGCGTTTTTAAATTCAGATGGTTGTGGTCCTTCAAGTGGAAAATTGAATGGTCTTGGCTGCTCTGATGCCGTTTCAATGTAACGCCTACGATTCTCACTTAACGTGCGTGTCAACCGTGGAGGACGTGGTATTTGGCTGCTTAACAATGATCGGTCTGTTGGGAGTCTCTGAAAGTTATTATCTGGCATAAGAGCCAAACGCCACTGTGGTAGCAACAAATTACCCTTCATATAACGTGGATTGTAGTAATTAGGTTGTGCACCTAAACGCTCTAGTACACCAAATGTTTCGTGCGGCGAAGATGGTGTGTACACTGATGGCGTGCTCATTAATTTGTGGTTTGATGATTTTAGAGGTCTCGCGTCTGGGTGCGCGGCAAACATTGGGATGCTTTTAGAGAAAATGTTAAATGTGGAGTTTATTTTCTTTGGCTTTGGAAGCTCTGATGCAAATGATGATACGCTCAAGATCATCAGTAATACCTGAAAGAGAAAATTTTTATTAAAAAGAGAACGTTATTTGTTTTACCAAATGTCTTTTATAATTTTATTTCAAGTAGAAAATTAAAAACGAAATTCATTTTATATTGGGTTTAATTCTTCTTAAGATATCAGGTGGAAGTGTGTTGTGTTTTTAATTTGGACACTCTTTTGAATGATACGAGTAAGCCAACAAACTTGCTCCTTTCTCGAAAAATGAATGATGTATCATTCTGGTCTGAGGATATAATTATCTAACCCACTGTTGAAAAATGAATCAACTTTAGAAGATTCAGTAAACGACTGTTCACGTTGACCATATCCCATTTTGTGAAGCAATCCTAATTATTAATTACGACTATTTATCGATTCAAATTCTCTGTCCTTCTCTCGATACTGACAACAAATTGAAATGGTTTCAAAAGCAGTTATAAATTTATTTATTTATATATATATAGGTTTAAATATTTTTCCGTGAATATGATTCATTATTTTCTT
Source organism: Volucella zonaria (assembly GCA_963966105.1). Lineage (NCBI taxonomy): Eukaryota > Metazoa > Arthropoda > Insecta > Diptera > Syrphidae > Volucella > Volucella zonaria. Next base: position 13,434,072 of record OZ014534.1, read on the forward strand.
GAAGACAATAATAGTCAAGCGCACTAAATAATAAATGACAAAATGACAATGACACTGGTAATAAATGACAAACCTTTTGCGGAGTATAACTGAACAATTGCAACGTCTTATGATTGGAAAACCTTGAATTATTTTTTTTGGAGTTAAGAATGAATTGTAAAATCCATTCGTCCTTGCTGAATGCAATCGGAAGGTAACCTCCACATATGTATTTAAGTATATATTTTATAAAATTTTTCAAAAAGTAAGAAGAACGTTTCACGGCAACATGACCGAATGGAAATCTGTAGAGATGATCAAGGACACTAAGTCGCAGACGGAACTGCAACTGTCAAAGAGCGAAGGTGACTTAAATTCCACTGTCAGCATAATGAAACATTTAACCTGCGTGATGAAAGTGAAGACTTTGTTCATTCGACCAGAATGAAGAAAAAATCGCAATATTTAAACTTAAATAGAACTATTTAAGGAAAGGGTGTTTTTTTTAAGAGGTTCGGACTTTTGTTTAAATAAAATACAATCTAATTAACTTGCTGGCGATTTTCTAAATTGATATGACCGACTATTTCGTGCCATTTACAATAACACTTGAAAATACTTTCGGGCATATACATAGCTGCCGCCTCGTATAAAACGCAGCCTACGGCTCCAATTTTCGAGCAATTTATTCATATATCACGTATTACTCGAACAATGTCTAGTTTCAAAGCGTCAATCGTTGTTGGTTTATCGCCATAAATTAGTGACTTAATGTAGCCCCACAAAAAGAAATCCAATGACGTCAAATCGAACGATCGAGTGTTGGCCAATTGACGGGGTCCATTTCTTGAAATTACTCTATTGCCAAGTCATGTTTTCAATAAACCGATGTTTTCATTTGTAGTATGGGATACAATATCATCCTGTTGGAACCACAGTTTTTCCATATTGATATCATGCGAATTTGGAAAGAAATAGTAGTTAATCATCGCATTGTACCGGTGTCTATTGATACTAACTTGTACTCCAGCCTAATTTTTGAAGAAATAAGGACAGATGCTTTCACCGGCGTACAACCCGTACAACCCGGCACCATACGTTACATTTTTATAGATGAAATGGCATCCAATGAACCCTTGAGGATTATCCTCGCTTTAAATATGACAGTTCTGCCATTTGAACCAGAAATGAGACCCATCACTGAACAAAATTTTTTAATACAAACTGCTGGGCCAACTTCCAGTGGATTTAAAGCCCAATCACTGAACACCCGACGCTATAAATAGTTACATGGCATTAGCGCTTACACCAATTGGATCTTATAAGCCTTGAGACCAAGATCCTTATACAGAATTTTGCAGATAGTGAGTGGAAAAAGACCAAGTTGCTGCAAATGACGACGAATCGATAAATTAGAGTGCTCTTCAACACAAGCTTGCACAGTCGCGATATTTTCATCCGAACGCACTGTTCTTATTTTTGTCGATGAATATTTAATGGCATGAATTGGATAAAGAAATTTTCAATTATTTGGTAAATAGCACGTTCAAAGATGGCCGATTTCACGAAGTGCTCTATAAGTTCCGCGAACAGAGAGTGGAAATAAATCCCAACGATTTGTTTGGCACCTATCAATGCGCATTCGCTCTTGGTGGAGAAAAATATTTTACTAACGTATGTTTGCTAAATATTTATTTATACTTTAAGAATATACAAAACAATTTTACAAAACCAAAAAATTCAAAATTCAAAAAATTCAAATTTACAGAGTGGTAGAGTGGTGGGTTGAAAAAAACAAAAGGTGCTTCCTTGTTGACACGATTTCAACTTTTCTATTGAACGGAAACAAAAAAAATATATATACTATTAATTGTAAAGATATTGTAATATTCCCTACTTTAGAGAAATAAAAAAAAAATGTTCACAAAATGTCGACTGCTTAAAAAAAATTATTATTTTTTTTTCATATTTTTTTCAGTTTTTAAGTTTTTAAAAATAGTAAATAAAATTTGTTAATCAAAAGCTTGATGGTCTTAGAGCGTTATTTAAAGAAGGTGTGTACCAAATTTCAAGTAAATCGGTTCCTTAGAACTTGAGATATCATGGAAATAGTGTTGAAAAAAATAGTTTTGTGAAAAACATCTATTGTTCGATTCGCTCCGCTGCTTTGTTTACAGATATTGGAACAGAAGCGGTAAAAATGGGTTTGGTGAAACCAAGAATAATCACACGAAAGAACACTCAACACCGACGGATCGGACAAAACTTAACAATATGCAGCTATACCTGTACCTTTAAGGAAGTTGTCTGCCTCGACTTCGCTATTAACTTTGATAATGTCGACTCGTCAAAAATCAAAAGAAAAATTACACTTGCAAGCCCATGTATCTTTAGCCGAAGGAAGCAATTAAGTAATAAAACTTTATCAAGAAACACTAAGAGATCTCTATATAAGACTCTAAGTATCCCAGTCCTGCTCTCTGGCGTAGACGAATGGACATGGACATGGAAGACGGATGAAGATACTCTCGGTCATTTTAAACGCTGGAGTGTTCAAATAAGTATACAAGATCTTCTTGAGCATGCCTTTCCCTTTGAAACATAGTGCCCAGCTGACCATGGACAAGTGCACTGTGAAATTCGCTCCTCACGTGAAGAAAAAAAATTGTGCGCCAGTGCAAAAAAAAAAAAAACAACAACAACGCGCGAGTGCAGTGAAACCGAAATCCACATCCACAGTGCGGGCATCACAACCTTCCTGCCCCTGGTCATACTGTTGCACTCGGTCACTGCCTTTGCTGTATTACATTGTCAAACAGCGCGTGCAGTTACTGAGTGTATGTAGCAACTACTAACCGATGGATAGTGGGTTGTGGGTAAAAATTTTGTTGGTTTGCTGTTTGTATTGCTGTAAGGGCACAACACGTACAACAATTCGGTAAACCAACTCTGCATTTTTACTTCACATCTGCACTTAGACTCGGGAATGGATATTGCCATTATACGCGGGCTAAAAAGTAATCACTTTTCGGCGTACGTCCACGTCTGTAAATTCAGGCCAGCTGTTTTGGCGCTTAGTGAAACACAGGTAGATCCCCGCCCACACCTATTAGATCACTTTGATCTGAAGCTACCTGGCTACAAACTAGTGCCATTATTCTTCTCTCACCGCGGTCTCGCCATTTAAGTGCGTAGTGATGTAGCTTACCAAACTCCACCACAATGTAGTCCCTGTTCCAATCTGGAATTCAATTTCATGTGGCTAAAATTCCATCTCCATAAGCAAATTATCCACTACGGCTTTATTTACAGAAGCCCCAAACTGGACATCAATTCGACCTTTAACCAATTCGATGCGCTGTCTAACTCCATTCAAAGAATTGTATCCCTGTATCCTCATACTGAAATTGTTATTACGGTGATTTCAATATACACTGGATGGCTTCGACATTCCGGACAGACAACACCCGTAGGACGGTGTGTTGAGATCTTCGCCGCAGAAAATAATTTAACCCAGCTTGTAAATGAGCCCATACGAATATCAGACGTTGATAGTCATACCGCCAACACCTTGGACTTGTTTTTAACTTCTCATCCTGATAAGTACTCCGTTGATGTGCTCTCCCCTCTAGGCTCGTCGGACCATTGTGCCATATCAGCTAATTTCTCGTACACCGACCACACAGTTAGAGAAAAAATTCCTAAAAGAATCGTATGGCAATGCGAGAAAGCCAATTGGAGCGGACTTACCAATTAATTTAGGAATTTTAACTGGTCGTTATGTTTCCTCGATAACGACGTGGATGCCGCTGCTGACATGATCACAGAAACTATTCTCTTTGGAATGAGATGCTTTATCCCTCATCGGATGAAGACTATCAAACCAAAAGAAAAGGCATGGTATGATTCGAGCTGTAAAGAGGCTGTCAGGGTTAGAGATATGTTTTTTCGGTCTTACAAGACCAATACGACACAAAAACTGAGGCAAAAAATACTGCAATGTCCCAGAGGTAGTAAAAATTGTTGGTCGTTCGTCAAAAATATTAGAAATTCTGCCTCATCCTCCATCCCAACGCTCATTTACAATGACATTCCAGCTGTCAGCTCTTTGGACAAGTCCAATCTGCTTATTACACACTTTGCGGCCAGCTCAACACTCCCAGATTGTGCTTTGTCTGCGCCTACACTTGAGTGCGTCGAATCTTCAATGGGACAAGTCAATTTTCTACTACTCATGAAGTAGCAAGAGTTCTTAAAGATCTTAACATTCACAAATCCGCGGGTCCAGATGGTATATCTCCCCTCCTTCTGAAGAGGTGTTCTTCCTCGCTGGCAAAACCACTGCGTAAGCTTTTTCACCAATCCTACTCTTTAGGACTCTTTCTGAACAGATGGAAAACAGCATTTGCCCAGCCCAAACAATGAATTTTAGGATGATACACGTATCTAGCATGGTTTTGTTTATAGGGAGGTGGCTTGTCATTAAAAGTAATAAAGTTTTGTCATGTACAGCTTAGAAATACTAAATTTGCTTTTCCATTTGAGACCTTTCCAATTGTCGTATAGAATCTATGGAAGACACAATCATCAATAATTTTTCCTATCTTATTGAGCTATTCTGACGATGTCGCCATCAATGATTCTGCGCAGGTGCCCTTGCAGAGTATTTTCGAACTTTAAAAAAGAGCTGAATTCAGTTCTTGAAGTACTGATGCATATGTTATGTAAATTGAGACTAGGCGAAATGTTGCGCAAATCGAAAAGAATGTAAGGCTGCCGTGTCTTTATCGGGAACGTTTATTTAAGGAAAACGTGTACAATAGTATTATTCAAAGTAATGCCCATTTAAAGCTATGATTTTTTCCCATCTTTCTGGCAATTTGTGGATCCCATCCCAAAAGAACTGCGCCGGCTAGGCAGCCAAGAATGAACCAAGCTAATTTTTGATATTCTGCTCTGATGTGAACCGTATTTCAGTGAGGGCGTTCTGCATCGACCGGAACAAATGGTAGTCGGAAGGGGCAAGGTCTGGGCTATAAGGCGGGTGGGGTAAGACTTCCCATCCACTGTTTTCCAAATAGTTCTTAACCGGAATAGCAACGTGGGGCCGAGAGTTGTCATGATGGAAAATTATTGCCTCGTGTCTGGTCGAATATTCCGGGCGTTTTTCGGCCACTGCTCTCTTCAAACGGATTAATTATGTTCGGTAGCGTTATCCATTGATGGTTTCACCGGGTTTTAGTAGTTCATAATACAGCACACCCATCTGATCGCACTAAATACAGAGCATTACCTTTGCGCCATGGATATTCGGCTTTACCGTTGATTTGGCTGGTTGGCCGGGTTTCATATATGATTTTTTGCGCTTGGGGTTGTCGTAATGGATCCATTTTTCATCACCAGTAAAAATCCGATGCAAAAATGACTTCGTTTTGTGACATTCCAGCAGCATTTCGGAAATGCAAAACCGCCTTTCGACGTCTCTCGGGTTGAGCTCATGTGGAACCCAATTTTCTTGCTTTTAAATATATCCAGCTGCTTTTAAACGTTTTGAAATGGCTGCTTGAGTAACACCCAAAGATTCTGCGAGCTCTTCTTGTGTTTGGCAACAATCATCATAGAGTAATGCTTCCAGTTCTTCATCTTCAAACTTTTTTGGCTGTCCAGGACTTTCATCGTTTTCTAAGCCAAAATCACCACTTTTAAATCATGCAAACCACTTTTGGCACGTTCGCTCAGCTAGCGCATCTTCACCATAAACTTCCACCAAAATACGATGACTTTCGGCAGCAGTTTTCTTCATATTAAGTAATGAAGAAGAACTCCCCGCAAAAACACTTTTTCAGGCACAAAGTACGACATATTTGAGTGAAAAAAAATTATTGTTGTTTACGCTTCAAATGAATGACATATAATGAAATGGCGTACAATGACAGTAGCTTGCCAACACATGTTCCAATGGAATAATAACAATGGAAAAATACAATTACTATTACAAAGAGAAACTTAGTGCTGTAAGTGAATCTGAGATTAATTCCATTCGTGGATTTAACATACTTACCGCCTGTATCACAAAGGTAGCTAAGTTTGCGCACCCTATCTCAAGATTACAAAGAAAACAAATACAATACGACTGGGAATGTGAGTCAGCACGGAGAAAAACTTTCGTCTATTTATGTTTAATAAGAAAAATAGCCAACATTGTCGCAAAAGCAAGGAGAAACAAAAAGGTACACTCAGCAACTAACGACGGAGCTTGTAAGAGTCAAGGCAGCTGGAAATTACTTAGCAAGAACACTCAACAGACAAACATTCGCGAGAGGCATATAAATAGAAGCATCGTTTCTAGCTATAAGCCGCCTTGTATGAGAAAAAAAACTGCATTATACGCTGCCTTACCAGAAAGTGGAGATACTGGATCACAAATAAAGCCCCTGGAGAGGACGACATAACATGTGAATTTTTCGAGTAAACTTCAAACGAATTTATGGAAAAAGCTAGCAGTGATGCTAGTATTTACAGATCATCTTGGATCTTCTAACCGCCTGGGTACAGACAAATGAGCTGCTTATTGAGTTTCAAGCTGGGTTCAGAAAAAACTATTACACAGTGGAATCACATTGAGTCACATTGAAACGTATTACTAGCACTTCCTCGTATCTAAGGGGAAAAAAGCTATACACATTTTTTGTCGACTCAAGGCTTTTCATTCCAATAATAGAAGATCACTTTTTTATAAACTTAGTACAGTGGAAATCGCTTATAACGGCATCGGATACAACGTCTTATCGTTTATTACGTCGTATTTCACATACGAGTTGTGCCTCCTTTCTAAATACAATGTACAATGGATACAACAATATCGTTTACAACGAAATATCGCTTACAATGTTCGAATTTTCTAATCCCCTGACTAAATTAAAACGGATACAAAGGCGCCGAAAACGTGCCGTTTTTAGAATTATTTTCGAATTGTTGTCAAATGTACAGCTATTTCCAGACACTATGAACCGTTCTGCGGTTGTCAGTTTTTTGTATTTGCTTCAGCTAAACGAAACTGTTTTGGAAAAATTGATTAAGTGTTGTACGATTTTTATTGTTTAGTGTTTCATTGGAAATGGCTCGGAGGCAATTTTCAATTGAGGGGAAAGCCCACATTTTATGGCGTTTGCAGGACGGTTCATTGATTTCATGAGGGATGTTCAACAAATAAAAGGGTCAGGTCCAGCACAGATTCAGAAGTAGAAGACGTTTCTTAGAGTGGTTTAAGCAACAACGAGCAAATAATATCCCAATAAACGGGCCGATCCTACAGAACAAAGCGAACGCCTTTGCTAAAATGATGGATAAAGAAGTTGAGATCTCTAATGCATGGATACGTTTCCGAAAAAGACACAATATCTTTCGTAAAATTTGCGGCGAGTCCCAAGCAATTCCAAAGGTCGCAACTGACGAGTGGATAATAACAGTATTTCCGGAAATAATAAAAGGATACAAAGATGAATATATTTTTAACGCGGATGAAACAGGGCTGTTTTTTAAACTAACACCGGATCGAACAATGCAATTTAAAGGGGAGAGCTGCAGCGGCGGAAAACTATCAAAAGAAAGAATTACAGTAATGGTTGCTGCCAATATGAGTGGGACAGTAAAAAGGCGGCTTTTGGTGGTCGGTAAATATGCTAACCTAGATGCTTCAAAAACGTGAAATATTTGCCTGCAGTCTGCAAAAATAATAAAAATGCATGGATGACGAGAGAATTATAGCGTGGCTAACACAGAATGGGACAATGAATTAAGATCAGAAAATATGAAAATTCTCCTATTTGTTAACAATTGTACAGCCCATGATAACATCTCTTTAAAGGCCATAAAGTTAGTTTTTTTACCTCCCTGTACAGCAGCTATCCTGCAGCCGATGGACCAAGGCGTGATTAAACTACTCAAAACAAATTACAGAAAATAGATTGTTTTAAAATTAATTCACGATCATGAATATAAGGCTGCAGGGACGAAACTTAGCATGCTAGACGATGTTTTAATGCGGCCTGGCGAAGAGACGAATCACAATTAAACGACACTGTAAGCACCGAGTCCCTAGCTGAATGGGCTGCACAACTCGATTTAGAAATTCCGGACAATACATTGTCTGAATTTGAGACCGTTGACAGTGAAGTCTATACATCGACGACTGCAACCTATGAAGAAATTGTAGCTAACGTGATTGTAAGATCAGGTAAGACTGTCGAAATTTGTACGTATTATTTTTTCACTTAACATTTTTCTTCCCTCTAGTGAATCCGACCCCGAAGAGACTGACGAGAACTGGAAAGACGGAAATGTACCTACCTTGAGAGATGCTTGTGCTGCCTTAAAAGCGTTGACTACATTTATTTCTTTGACTGATATCACGGATGAGATAACAAAATCTAATATTTTCTATTGGAAAAAAATATTCAGCTATAACAGATTATTTCAACAAAATATAAAAATGCATATGTATCTTTATACATAAAAGCAATGATTTTTTTTAACGAGTTTTAAAAATATCGGTTGCAAAGTCTGTCGATTAGAAAGGCGAACAAGGTTCAGTCCCCTCGAGGACGTTATAAGCGATTTCCACTGTAATATGGTAGTGTCAAAGAAAGTACGAGGGCGGGTCAATAAGTCCGTGACTTTTGGATTAAAACAGATTTTTTGATAAAAAAATAATTTTATTTTTCAACGTAGTCTCAGTTGAGTTCTATACACTTTGTCCAACGCTTCTCCAATTTTTTTATCCCTTCCAAAAAAAATGATTTGTCGAGGTCCTCAAAATGACGAGATGACTTCATCATTGGAGTCAAATCTTTTTCCACCAAGCCATTTCTTCAGGTTTGGGAACAAGAAGTAGTCGCTCGGAGCCAAATCTGGAGAATAGGGTGGATGAGGGAGCAATTCATAGCCCAATTCATGGATTTTTGCCATGGCAACTGCACATGTGTGCACCCTTGCATTGTCTTGGTGGAAAAGAACTTTTTTCTTGGCCAAATGAGGTCGTTTTTTTTTCAAATCGTCATTGAATCGGTCCAATAAGTTGGCATAATATTCCCCATTGATTGTTCTTCCCTTTTGAAGGTAGTCAATGTGGATTATCCCGCGTGCATCCCAAAAAACAGTCGCCATAACTTTATTGGCTGACAAACCCACCTTGGCCTTAGAAACCCACTGTTTTGACTGTTGTTTGTTCTCTGGTGTGTTGTGATGGATCCATGTTTCGTCCACGGTTACAAAACGGCGCAAAAACTCCTCCATATTTCGATTAAACAACGCCAAACCTTCCTGTGAAGTTGTTACACGATTGCGTTTGTGGTCGACTGTGAGCAAACGCGGCACCCATCTTGCGGAAAGCTTTCTCATGCCCAAGTGATCATTCAAAATTGAAACCACTGAGCCATGCGAGATCCCTACGGCTTCCACAATCTCTCGCACTTTCAATCTTCGGTCGGCCAACACCATAGCGTGAATTTTTTCGATTGTTTCGGGTGTAGAGACCTCAACTGGGCGTCCAGGACGTTCGGCATCTTCAGTGCTTGTACGGCCACAACGAAATTCAGTAAACCACTTTTTTACCATTGAAATCGATGGTGCAGAGTCCCCATAGTATTTATCAAGCTTAGCCTTGGTCTCGGTAATGGTTTTTTTTCGCAAGAAATAATGCTTAATAAGCACACGAAATTCACTTTTTTCCATTTTCTCCTCAAATTAGTGAGTAGTCTGATAAAAATAGCTGTCAAACACAAACTAACTGACGCAGCAAGTTTAAATTTTGACAGGAGTCAACTGACAGATGGCTGTTGATAGGAGCACTGTTGCTGTTTCAGTAAAGAGGTCAGAAATTCAAAAAGTCACTGACTTATTGACCCGCCCTCGTACTTAGGGTTATACAGTCTTTATGACGAGTACTGAACTGCAGTATGGCATGGACAAAACATGTCAAATTTGATTGACACGCAAACAGGTATTAAACAAGGATCCTTCATGAGGTCTCTACTATTTTCATTGTTCTTGGATGACCTACCAGCTTTACTGCCAGGGTGAATTGACCGCGATGCACTAAAATTAAAACTACTTCTGTAGTGATTTTATCGGAAACGCCAACCATGAAATTAGAGAAAGTAAAGGAGTACAAATATCTCGTAGTCATTATAACACCATGACCGACTTTTAAAAACCACCTGCAACAAAAATTAAAAGAGGCAAAAAGAGCAATAAATTATAGTTGGCATACTTTGTGGAAAAAACATAGCTTTAAGCGCAAATTGTAACATTTATGAAGCGGATCGGTCATGTGTTATGCAGCTCAAGTACCAGTATGAAGCAGTTGAAAAATTGTTGAGATACTTCTTCAAAAAAATCTTCAGATTGCCGAAAATTACACAACACTATATTCTTCACTTGGAAAACATTATTTTAGGTGCGCAACTAAGTGTTGGTCGATTTTGACATATCCAAAACATCATGAACTAAGCTTAGACATATGGTAAACAAACCGTTTTTGACACATTTGTGATTTTGTTTCGGCGTCATATACTTTTGGTTGTGTGAAAATGTCTGATTTTGTGCCAAATAAGTGCGGGAAGTGATATTCTTCTTTTATTAGAAGAAAACGGCGGCTGAAGCGCAGCGAGAGCTCCAAAAAGTTTACGTAGATGCTGTGAAACAACGTGCCGTGACTGGTTCCGTCGCTTCAAAGACTGTGATTTCGATGTTAACGACCGTCCGCGTGAAGGAAGGCCAAAATCCTTCGAAGAGGAGCTTGCTTCAGCATTAGCAATGTATAAAGTGGCCGACGGCGGCGGCAGTCGTTAGAGTGTGATACAATTCAATTGAATTAAACACAATGTGATAGGGGAAGACTCAAAGGCTAAGGTTGTAGTTATGCTTTGAAAGTTTTTGCTGTTTAGTGTGCCGCCGCGCCGTCGGTCATTCATCAAAGAGTCAACTCGAGTGTCAGTTGCTTGAATGGGGGTCAGTTTTTGAGAAATGTGACATTTACAAAATATTTAAATTAATTTCAATTGTTGAGTTGAGCAGGGGTATGTTCAGTGTTTGTGCTTGAAAATGTAAACAGACTTAGATTTATGAGTTCTTTTTTTTCTGGAGATGGGGACCGTCAATAGTCAATAGTCCTGGGTTGTTAGTTAAATGAGTGACGTTTGATATGACATTTGATTGAGTAACTGGGGACAATTGCATAGTGAGATGTTTTTCGCAGGTGAAGGGGTTAGTGGAAGAAGTGAGGACAATTGGAAAGTAGATGGGGTAAGTTGACAGATTTGGGAAAAGTCGCGCAGAAGGGGATTTTAAAGGAAATTAAATTGTTCAAATTGGGTAAGAATGCCACGAGTGGAGTCGGTGAATGAAAAGAATGTCTGCTGCGTCCCTTCGTTTCTCAAGGGTATTCAGGTTAGTAGATTAGAGGATCGTTCCAAGGTAGAATCGAAGAAAACGACGTTGGATGCTCTCAATTCGTTGAAAGGGACACCACGCTTGGCTAGGAATAACAACAACCACAGCAGCAAAAGCATCACCAAAAATAGCAACAACAGCAACAGCAGCAGAAAACGACAAAAGAAAAGGTGCTTCCAATCAACACCTACAACATAGAGGTCCAGGACACCAAGGACTTGTGTAAGTCGGCCACAGGTAAGAACTTTAGCATTAAAAGATTAGATTTAGACAGGCACGTCTTCCACTGCAATTCAGTGGAGGGCTGCCAAAAAATACAAAACCTGTTGAAGGAAGCAACGACGGAGTACTTCACGTATGTACACACCGAAAGGTGATAAACTTAAAACAGTTCTATTGAAAGGACTGGAACCGTCCACTGATCCCTCAAAACTGCTTCAAGGGAAAGAGTGCGACGGTCTCAAATTTTTAGGAATTAAGCAAGAGCAAAAAGAGAGAAGCGGAAACTACCGGTCTGCCTAGTACTATACAGCTCACTCCACGCAGCAAATTGGATAGTCTAAAGAGTATCAAAGTCCTAGACTACCAATTAGCAAGCCAAGCCATTTCCAACCGATTGCATGAGTTAGGAATGATTCAAAAACAAGGAATTTGGGTTTTTCATGATTTGAAGCCAAGGGATGTTGAGCGTCGTATTCTCGCCTGTAAAGAACTGCTCCAGCAGTAAAAAAAGCAGTTCCACTCATGCGAAGACATCAAAAAATAGATTGATTCGTGTATAGCCTCAAAAGATGAACACATTAACCGTAACGGTATTCGAGCTCTACCAGAAAGGTGGGGAAAAGTTGTAGCTAGCGATGGGCAATACTTTGAATGATCTATCTTTAACCATTTTTTCACAAAAAAATTGCATTTTCATAAAAAAAAACAAAAAACAGCGATAACTTAGTTGCCCATCTAATATATTTACACACTAAGACCTGTGCATTTTAAAAATGATGTCACTTCCGAGCCAACGCCTTCACACGTCGTCGCAAAACATCATATAAACCATAAACTACAATTATTGAATGAATGGTCTAGAATCTAGATTGTGCAGCGAACTTATCATCTTGATCAAAAAGTTCCCGACCACACCACCGTGCGGCGCTCCCATTGCTCCGAGTTCTGTTTTTTTTTTTTAAGTTGGTAAATCTGTTGTTGACATTTCCTCTAAATCTAAGCTTGACAAGCATAGCCTGACATTTGCAAAAGTTACATCTATCTCTGTGGGTGTTGGCGATTTTTTACAATTTTAGAGATGGATTTAAATTTGCAGCAACGAACTTGTATTACATTTTGCGTAAAAAACGGATTTAATGGTGCGCGAACATTGGAAATGTTAGAAAAGTGTTTCGGCAACGATTCTCTAAAGAAAACGGTCGTTTACCAGTGGCACGAGCGAGAGCGGTTCAAAAGTTGTCGTGAGTCAATCGAAGATGATGAACGCAGTGACAGACAATCGACATCGAAAACCGACGAAAACATTGATGAAGTAAAATAAATGTAGGTTATAACCGCAAATTAACTATCAGAGAGACAGCGGAGGACTTGAACATTGCCTATGGATCCATCCAAGACATTTTGGTTATTGATTTGGGTTTCCGTCGTGTAGCAGGAAAGTTGGTGCCAAAGACCCCAATTTCATGCAAAAAAGAGACCGTGTTGACGTCGCAAAAGAGATGATTTGCGAGGCTTAATCCGATCCCACATTCATCAAAAGGATCATTACTGGAGACGAGACGTGGGCTTATGAGTACCACACGCAATCCAGACATCAGGTAAATGAATGGCGTTCACCAAATGAGCCGAGACCAAAAAAACCACGTCGTTTTCAGTCAAAAAAGAAGGCAATGCTCACGGTTTTCATGGATTACAACGGTGTAGTGTATCATGAATTTTTGCCAGAAGGCCAGACAGTAAGTAAACAAAGAGTGTTATTTGGACGTTATAAGATGTTTGCGTGAAGCAATTCGCCGAAAGAGACCAGAAAACTCATGGATTTTGCACCATGATAACGCACCGTCGCACAGTGCCATCATTATTCGTAATTTTTTGACGAAAAATGCAACAAATACCATCCAACAGCCACCGAATTCACCTGGTTTGGCTCCCTGTGACCTCTTTCTGTTCAATCGAGTTAAAAAACCACTACGGGTCACGCGTTTCAGCAGCCGAGAGAAAGTAATGGAAAAATCGCAGGAAGCACTGATGGACATACCGAAAACCGAATATAAAAAATGTTTCGAGGATTGGATCAAGCGCTGGCATAAGTGTGTTGCAGTTGATAAGGATTATTTTGAAGGGGACAATATATATTTAGATGAATAAACTTGTATTTTTAATTTTCTGAAGAAATTCCGATCAAGGTGGTATGTATATACCCTGAATAGATACTTTGAATGGGATGGTTTAGTATTTTAGATGGTTTAGTATTTAACCATTAACATTTAACGACATAGAGATATGCACATGCTACAATAACAAATAATCCTAGAATATTATAGGTAATTTCGGGACGCCGAACAAAGAAAATTTCTTTTACAACTCAACTGGTATATTGGCGTCGATTTTTATAGTTTAATCCGATTTTATTTCTTAATTGATTCGCATGCAAAGATACAGATTTTAACGAAACCAAGGCATAATACGATAACAAAATATTTGGACAAAAGTGAATAGAATAGACATAGTCGATTTCTGCTTTCTACAAGGCAATCAAACCAATCATATTTCTGGCAAAGAGGCAACGATTTAGAATCAAATGATGCAGAAGAACCAATTTAATTTTTCACTAATATTGTTTAAATAATGATACTGTTTCGTGTAAGCACAATTTTAACCAACTCAATTATTAAATTAGTAATGAAAAACATTAATAATGAACTACTTGTTTTAATCTTTAATTTTTGATTTGTTAAATTTGTGAATTGACCGCAATGCGGTGATAGCGATAAAGTTTGCTAAAATTTTCCAAAATCATTTTTGTTATTTTGTATTTGTTCACAAGTGTATGATAGAAAATTGATGATTTTAACAAATTTAAGCAACCCACTGTATTTTTCATGTTATTGACAATATACAATTTTTTAATATACTAGACTTACTGCCAAGGAGAAAATCAACAACATTCCGACTATCCACATAAAGAGTATTAGATAAAAGTTAGTGGATCTCACGAAACTGCACTTATAACGATCGAATCTTTTATAAGGCGCAAATTTCAAACAATTCATTGCTTTTTTGCAAAACTACATGCAACTTATTCTTGGTTTCGCCATTTGAATTAAAATATGACCACCTTCTTTCAACAAACAAACTCAACTGCTTTGTGCCATTTTTCCCTAGATATTTTAGTACAGAAGAGAAAGTTATTCTATTCAGAGCTGTATAAATGCACAAACTCTTAGGATCACAAAAGCGTGAACGAAAATATAATTACTCGTGCAGAGTAGGAATATGTGAAATATTTCTCAATGAGTACATACTCGTATCCAGCGGATAATCACTTAAGAAAATGAAAATAATAATTTTATAACCAAGCCTTGACGGAAACCGAATTAACGAAGAAATACTTGCTCATTTGGCCGGTAAAATCTGGGTGGATAATCCAAGTAAAGTTTTCATTTACTCAAAGAGGCTTACTGGAACATTAGCCAAAATTGAGATTGGATGCTGTGGAGTGGAAATCAGCCTTACTCTTACACAAAAATAAAGAAAACGTCGTCGAAACGACTCATTTAAGCGGGCCTTTAATTTTTACAAACTCCTAGCTGCAAAAATATGGAGTTGGAATCGATTAGATAAGAGTACATACTGGTTCTAGGTAATAAGAAACGACTTTGAGATATTCACATGCAGGGGATATGGAAGGCTCAGATGTACTCGTAAGATCGAATATAGTGACGAGGGTAGGTGTTAAAGCACCTCCAAGCAGACGTCTACAGGCTTGCAGAACAAGAAACTTTCGACGAAATGGCAAAGGATTCATTTATCAAGGTAACTAAAAGAATGTTTCTTAGTGAAGCATTTGGCTTCGCTTTAGTAAGGGAAGTACCAGATTACGAGCCACAAACATATCATGTCAAAAAAAATAACCATCGTTGACTGAGCACACAGAAACGAAATATTCCGTCAAGTCAAGACAAACACTTGTCAGCTTCTGCAATCTATTTCCCAGTGTCGATCTAAAAAGCGGCTGACTACCTGTTTTTAGTTAGATCCAGACAGAATGTTTGAATTCGGTTAATTCCGAATTATTTATGGAACTCACATTACAAGGGTCCAAGTGGAAAACCTGCCTGCTGTATCCGAATGACATTGTCGTCATAGGGAAAAGTTCCTCTCTACAAATTATATGATGCCTAGCTGTTTGAAAAAAGCCGATGGCTCTTGGACGACTTCAAGTGATGAATCACTCAACCTCCTACTGCGCACCCACTTTCCAGGTGGCTCCCAATTCGCGGCCAGTAGCAACCCCAACAGGCCGACTGCAACCGGGACCAAAATTCATAGTCTGATTACAAGAGACAAGCTGCTCTGGGCGCTGCATAGCTTCAAACCATACAAGTCTGCTAGTCTGGACGGTATAATACCTGCCGAGCTACAGAGGTCCTCTGTACCCTCCAGAGCTGGGGTACGGTACCAGTTTAGTCATTTCCAGTACAGCAAAATATTTGGGTCTCGTTTTTGACAGGAAGCTAAACATTCAAGAAAGAGTCAACAAAGCTACAGTAGTTTTATTCTCTTGCAAAAAAGCCATTGGGAATAAATGGGGCCTTCAACCCCGCATAACCCACATCTTGGTCACAAGACTGATGCCCACTTACGGGATTTTCGTCTGGTGGACGGCCTTAGACAATATAGTAAACTAAGCAGAGTCCAAAGAACAGCATGTCTATACCCAAGCGGAGCCTTACGATCTACCCCGTTGCGGCATTAGACATTCTGTTTAATTTGACACCCCTCGATATTTTCAGCAGGCAAGTCTGCGCCTGCAGCTATTCGCCTTAAAGCGACTACAAAGTGGACAAATAGTTCATTTTTCCATGCTAACATTCTTAATACTCGTACATTAGGAATCCCCACAGAGAACATCGATTACACCATACCTGAACTTTGGTTTGACAAAAACTTCCATGTAAGCTTCCCCTCTAGATCCTTCTGCGAGGAAGATGCTTTCATGGAGGACAAGTCAATCCATTTCTAAATAGATGAATCTAAAATCGATAGCAAGGTTGGTGGCGTTGTTTTCTGAGATAAGCTAAATCTAAGCCTCTTCTACCGTCTTCCAAATCATTGTATCGTGTTTCAGGCGGAAATCTTGGCGATTAAAGAAGCCCTGTCCTGGCTGAAGCAAAACGTAATATCTGCAAAGGATATCCGCATCTTTTCGGGCAGGAAGCTATCAAGTCCCTGGACTCAGTTCCATTAAATTTGAAAACCGCCCTTGAATGCCGATCATCTCTTATGGAGATGACAGAGCAGTTCAACCTTGATCTTTGCTGGGTGACGGGCCACAGAGACATTCCAGGGAACTGTAGGGCTGATGAACTCGCCAAAATTGGAACTACTCTGCCTATTCTACCGGAAAAGGATAGTATAGGTATACAAATCGCTACGCAGAAATCAATATTAAAGCTGGATGCCAATAAAACAACAGACCTTATAGTTGCCAATATAGTTGCCATCTTTGGACACTGCCTCATAGACGCTTTCACAAACGATTTCTGCAGAAGCTATATGGACGGTGTTAGGGAACGCCTAACTCGTAAATGAAACAATTTGGTTTTATTCAATTTATACGAAAAAAAAGGTATTTTTATTCTCACAAAGGTGGACTGTATTTACTTTAATGCACTCCGCACTAGTTGAAGGACGATAACTAAGTGAAGTAAAACGAAATTCTTCTTGTCGTAGTACCGGCTCCTATGTGTGCCATGCTCATCGACACGACATCTCGGTCGCAACCACCGCTATCCAGTGCACTATGGAATGGGGTGTGGTCTCCGGGTAGAGCACATACGATGTGTACTTACATGCATGTGATCATCTGTGATGATTTCTATTTTTCGGTCGCAGGTACCGCTAATCTTCTGATGATTGCTCTAAAGAAGGTTTTGTTGACAATCGTAGACGGCTCTCGTCTGGCTCCTTCTGTGTACGGTGTTGGGCACCGTTGGTTGGTGATATGATGTGTTGTTGCCGCCGGCATGGCGCCGTTGTAGATAATATAAATGCCTTTTGTTGTGAGGGTTCCGAACAGACGGAAAAGAAAAGGAGACAATCCTCCACCTACTCTGTACCTGTCCAGCTCTCTCCCAGAGAAAAAAACTTCACTTAGGAACTTTCTTCCACAATGACCTCAACGATCTAAAAAATATAGACGTAAACAGTCTCCTACGCTTCTTCGTAAGCTCAAACTGATTCCATCAGTAAGAGGATCATAGATCCACGTGGCATCACAATGGGCCAATAGGCCTAAGTGGGTTGGTGTTTTCAGCAGCCACTCTTACCTACCTTCCTACCTACCTACCTTGGTAAGAGAGGTTTCCGTGATTCCAATTCATTGGTAGCCTATCAACAACTTAATGAGCAAGTTTGAGGTTTCAATGGCGTCTCATATCTTTGGAATAAGGAAGACCACAACCGTGCCACGACAACCACATTTAGGTTAAAAATATTCCACGTGTTAAATGTTGATGGTCGTTAGTTTTAGTCAGTATCTGAACTTATATACTAAAGGACTTTACTAATTCAGTAATATTTTTTGAAGGTTTGGAGGTTTCGAAATTGCAATGCCTTACTTGACATATTTTTCATGCGTATTTTCAATTCATTGTTTTGAGTGTTGGTACGGTGGTTAAGCTTGATGCAAAAGCCTTGTGATTGCTACAACGCTGATAAAGACTTGCTTCTACACTGAGCGATTAGAGTTATAAAGCGGTTGAAGAAATTCGCAGTTATAAAATCAACCCCAACGAGTATACTCATATATATGTATATACTCAAGTTACACAAGTACAATAAACATTTCCTAGATTTTTGATCTTTTATATTCTTGCTGCAATATGCTATTCAAAATCGGGTTTTCTGAAATCTTTCAATTTATGTAGTAGACAATTCCATATTTTCAAGATACGAAAGTCAAAAAATCTAAATATGTGCAATAAATATTATTGTATTCCTGTAAAAGCACTTTTATTATATAGCAAAGACGCTTATCACATTTTCTCGATAGTTTTCCAGTAAAGTTTAGTTTTTCATAAAAGTTAAAAACATAGGACTGTATCCTTCTCGGATTCCTTTAAAATTTCAAAATATTAAAATTCTCTCCAAAGAACAGCAGACCTTTATAAACCTACTACATGGTCGTAAGTTTGTTCCTCCGATAAATCATTGTAAGTTAGAACTGCTGTGTTTAAATGAGACGTTGATAGTGTTTGATGACAATTAAACAGAAATTGATAATCAATTGTTAATTCGGTTATGAACAGAAACAGCCTGAACATGAATGTTGAATTAGAAAAAGAATATTAACGATAAACGAACATCGTTATCTTTTTTTCAAATTAGCAGTTTTTCTTTGAATTCCCTTCGTCTACTTCTAAAAATCATATTAAAACTAGTGATTTTAGGATGTTTTAATTCAAAAATGAAAGTATTTCGATGGCATGTAATTCGAGTACAACACTAATCGACAAATTGGTTTACTCAATACGACCATTTTTGCCAGATTCTCTAGCTGTCCACGACAAATTAAAACCACAAGATCAAAACTCATCGCAATTTTCTGTCCGATATTAAGATTTACACTAAATTTATAGTAAGTAAGTAGTAAGTAAAATATGTATAAAAAAAGTTGATGACATTCAATATTTATAAATAAATAAAAAATAGTGTTGAATGCCACTTCAATTGGCTAAATAAAAACAAAATAAAGATTAATGGATGGGGTGACCCTTTAAGAATTCAGAGTAAGAAGATAAGAAAAAAAAACAAAGAAAAATAAACTTTAAACATTACATTCTTGTAATCCAAAAATAAATTCAATGCAAACAAAAAAGAAGGAATTGTATTTGTAAAAAATGCAAAAAGAAAGAAAGAAAACAAAGATTAGGCCAAAACATCAGAAATACGAGATTCTAATGCAGCATAATTAAGGCTGAAGAGCCAATTTTTACGCGTTTTAGGAACATTCCAGGTATTGTTATTGTCCTGGGGTCGAATCGCGTCCTACGTGAACGAATCGGCAATCGTACGAACAGCAATTACGTGATTCTTCATACGAACGAACGTATTGAGATTGTGTCATACGAATGTTCACGGAACGTAGTTTTTAATTTGACGTGGTAGTTGTTCTAGAGTAAAATTAAAAAGGTAATAGTCTAAACTTCAGATAAATGTCATTAGAAAGTAAAATTCAGCAAAAATAAGTTTAAAGAAATAATTTTACAAGCTGTAATGGACCCGGTATTATTATTTTACCTAAGTACTTCAGACGATAGTAGTGACCCTGACAATAATGAAAAAATTGTTCGAAAACAGCTAAAGGATAGCAGGAATCCACTTTCTTTACATAGCAAAGCGTGAGTTCAATTGAAAACTATATCTTTGAAAATAATGTGAACAGTATTTATAGTAATGTAGATATTACTTATAGATTTATTAAACGGTATCGTCTAAATAAAAAGGCATTTCAATATGTATTTAAAAAAATAAACTTCTGTGCCCAATTAAACACCGCAGTACATCCTGTGTTGCAATTAGCAGCAACACTTTCTCTCTTAGGAAGTGGAGATTACCAACATACTGTCGGAAGTGATTATTTAATTGGGATGTGCCAAAGTAGAGTTTCGAAAATAACTCCAGCGTGCTCCACGAATTTGAGGAAAAATTGTGTCCTATTCATATGTATATTATTCCTACCGGCAGATTCGTCTAGATGTAAGGAACAGTTTTTCCAAAAGTTTGAGATACCAGGAGGTAATAATGTGTATTTTTTTTTGTAAAACATTTTATATCTTTATTAAGGGAAATTGTATTTTTTAGTCATTGGGTGCATCGACGGTACTCATATTGGGCTGCAGCTACCCATTCACAATGAACATATGTTTCTGAATCCATAGTTTAAATGCAATGATTGTAAGTGCGAATAAATTATAAAAATATTTTGTGTTCATATTAAGAACATTATTTGATATTAATTTGTAGATTTGCGATCACAAGTACGTCATAAATGCGGTGAATGCACAATATGGAGGGGCTGCGCATGATTCCTTTGTTTGGAAACATTCGGAACAGCGAAGGATGTTTGAGGATAAATTTGAGGATAATACAAAAAAAAATCATATTATCTATTATTTGTGCGATTTATTATCATCTGGGTGATTCGGGTTATCCACTTGAACCATGGTGTATGTTATAACGCCTTACTAAATAAACCTAAACTAAATAGAGGGAACAACAAACATCTCAAGGATACTACCTTTAATTCAAATCCCACTAAACCTAGAAAACAGCAGTCTAACCCTTTACCAAAGCCCAACTCTCACAAAAAAAATCCAAAGCCTAACAAACAAGCTCCTGATCCAAACTGGAGTTTTAAAGTTGGGACATTCCCTTTCTTCACTCCTTCTTCACTTCATACTGCTAATCGCGTATACACAAAACGTTCTTCCACACCGTCTAACCCAATTCCCAAACGTGTGTCTTTTAATCTTGATCCTCCTCTCAATCATTTAAAAAACCCAACAACTTCTCCTCATCCCACTCAAACTAAAAGGACATACCCTAACTTTATTCGCTCCCATATTTTAAATCCCTCCCCATCTTCTAAGCTAGAGTCCCACTCTAATACCACACCACCTTCTTTTTTAGACCCCATACTTCCTCCAAAGGCAAAGTTAACCAAGCACCTTATCGATTCAGGGGAAGATGGCCGGTATGTTCTCTCTCGACTACGAGACCGCAGACTATACGATAATGTTCGTTTATATCTCGCATATCTACGAGTACATGATAAGCCAGATTCTGTCTGTATAGACGGTATAACGAAAACCAATGCACTGGTTTCCATTCTGCAAGAAGGCCTCCCACTAATCACAATGATCTGCGGCATCATGAGCAAGTAGATATGACTCCTGATGATGTGGCGAATGATCTCTCTTCTTTTGCGTCTCATGTAAGTTCCAAACGCATACTACATCTCCAGCGAACACGATCTAGCTTCAAAAACTACCATCGCTCCTAACCCACCACTCAATTCTTTGCCGAAGCCTTCCAAATATCTGTCCCTATATTATCAAAATGTAAGAGGATTACGAACTAAGGTTTCTGCTATATATCTTAATTCGCAGATTCTGCCCTACGACATTTTTGCACTCACAGAAACCAATCTCACCCCTAATATTAAGAATAATGAATTATTTTCCCAAGACTTTGATTTACACCGTGACGACGGTCTAGATAAAGAGGAAAATTTATATGGCCGTGGGATACTTCTAGCTATACACTCTCGTCTTGAGTCTAAACCCTTTAAAAAATCGTCCACTGCATTCTTTGAATTTGTTTGCGCTAGAATTCCTATTTGCAAGCGCAACCTATATATTTGCTGCTGCTATATTCGCCCCTTTCAACCAATTCAAGGTTACCAGCTAGCTGTTGATGCAATCGACAGCATTTTTAATGCTGCTGATTCCAACGACGTAGTTATTTTTTTAGGTGATTTCAATCTACCTAAGCTTGTATGGGCTCAGACTGACCAGTCCTACTTTACTGCAACAAATCCCACCTCTGATAAAGAAAACCTTTTCATCGATTGCCTTACTGACTCTGGTCTGTATCAATTAAGTGGTGTCACCAATAACATTGGCAGACAACTCGACCTAGTCTTCGCCACTGACACAGATAACTGCATCATTTTAGAAAGCAGACATCTTCTTTCTAAGTTGGATAGTTACCACCCTCCCCTTTCTCTTACGTTAGCGTATGACAATGGTCTTAATCGCGTTTCTTATGAGTATTCTTACAGTTTTAATTTTCATAGGGCTAACTACGCCAAACTGAATAACCTCCTCAGTATGGCCGATTTTGAATTTCTTTACGATAATCCCAACCTCACGGTTAACGATGCTCTCGCATCCTTTTATACCGAAATTTTCAAATGTCTCTCCCAATCTGTACCTTTTTTACCCAAAAAGAATCCCTCATCATCACCACCCTGGTATAATAAAGAGCTGCGATCTCTTCGTAATAAGAGATATAAGCTCTGGCGTACTTACTTAATATCGCGTTCCGACATCGATTTCTTTTACTACCAGTCTGCTCTAATAAATTTCTCTGTACTTTGTCAAACTCTATATGACAACTATTTAAATGGACCGCACACTCATTTCCGACCCCAAGCGATTCTTTCAGTTCATTAAAACTAAAAGTAAATCGGATAACTATCTCTGAATTTTCTAGATAAGTCCTCGGAGGATTCCCAAATTATAGCAAATCTCTTCGCAACTTTTTTTAGCCAAGCGTTCGCCACCCATTCCCAAGAGCCAGACCACTCTTACTTTTCCTACTTAAATAGCTGCCCACAAACAACTTTAGAATATGTGTCTATAACTTTAGAGCAAGTCAAAGATAAAATAATAAACCTCAAAGATGATTATTCCGCCGGCCCTGATGATCTTCCCCCTATATTTTTAAAGAAATGTGAAATGCACCTAGCCCAACCTCTTACAACTCTCTTTCAGCTTTCTATCACCCAGGGATTATTTCCCTCGACCTGGAAAAGGTCATTTATTATTCCCCTACATAAAAAAGGCCAAAAAGATGATATTTCCAACTATCGACCAATTGCTAAGCTGTCCTGCATACCTAAGCTTTTCGAGAGCATTATTTATGATATAATGCTTTTCCATTGTAAACCTATTGTTTTCCAAAACCAGCACGGATTTCTCAAAGGTAGATCTACGACCACCAACTTAACGGAATTCGTATCAAGCACTTTATGTGCACTGGAATCTGGAAATGAAGTTGATGTGATTGCCACCGATTTCAGCAAAGCCTTTGATAGGATTTCACATGATATAATCCTTCTGAAATTAAAAGCTCTTGGTTTCCAAATAAACTTTATAACATGGGTTCAATCATATTTAAATGAAAGACAATACTATGTTTTATTTAGGTCCATGATTTCTCACCCAATTAAAGCCTCTTCTGGTGTCCCTCAAGGCAGCCACCTTGGCCCCTTACTATTTATTCTGGCCATTAATGATGCTGATTGCATCATTAAAAATTCATACATATCTATTTACGCAGACGATATGAAAATCTTTAGGTATATATCCTCTTCCTCAGACAGCTTACCACTGCAGGAAGATCTTGACAGATTTTGTACTTGGTGTCAGAAGAATTTTCTTGAGCTTAACGTCAATCCTACTTCACCTCGCTGCTATCTAATCTTTAATCTGCCTGTTCCCTTAGTGAATGAGTTGCGTGATTTAGGTGTTATCTGTGATAAGGAACTCAATTTCCGTTCTTACATTGATAATATAATAAAGAAAGCCAACTCTGCCCTTGGCTTCATCAAGCGCTGGTCTAAGGAGTTTTCCGATCCTTATGTTACCAAATCTCTTTACATAACCTTTATTAGGCCTCTTCTTGAATATGCAAGCCAAGTTTGGTCACCCTACTACAGAACACACATCCTCCGGATAGAAGCTGTTCAACGCAGGTTTTTACGATTCGCTTTACGTGGTCTTCCCTGGGATGATAGCCAAAACTTACCACCTTATACCGACCGGCTAAAACTTATAAATTTACAACCCCTTTCTATACGTCGAAAAGTTGCCGACATTCTCTTTATTCATCAAATTTTAGTTGGGAATATCGATTGTCCTTCTTTACTTCGACTTATTTCTTTTAATACCAACCCACGCAATCTTAGGTCTGTGCCACTTTTCCGGCTCAATCTTCACCGAACGACTTACGGACACTTGGAGCCAATGTCTAGAATGCTTCGTGAAGTTAACGATATTCTGCCTCTCTTCGACTACCATCTCACCAAACTCTCTCTTAAAAACACTCTTATTTCCACCTATGCCTCACATCCTAACTTTTTTTAACCGCTCCCACCCTTTAGTTTTTATCTTTAGTTTTAAGTGAAAATTGTTAGTTCTAAGAATAAGCTTGCAAATAAGCAATAATTAATCTGTCCGGGGTTGACCCGGGCCGCAAACTTACAGAACTCCTCAGAATGGCTCTTCCGAAGCTGGGTTCAAGGAGGTCCACTCGAAGGCACGCTGTATTGTGGAAAGAACCATTGGAATCCTTAAAGGACGTTGGAGAATCTTGGGATACAATACAATAAAAGAGGCAGATACCAACTGGAAAAAGTTGTTCAAATTATAAACGTTTGCGCTGCTTTGCATAATGTATGTATTAAATTTAAAGTTCCATTTAATATTAATCAAAGCGTGCAACCTGAACCAATGCACATTGATTTTGGAGAAGAAACACAGCATACTAGAATTGGACAAACAATACGAAATCAAATCAAACACTCTTTATCTAATCCGTAGAATTCATTTATTTAAACCTGCACCTTGTATTCGGTACAATTAACATAATATATACAATAAATAATAAAAAACTTAAAAAAAAACGTTCTTTCACAATTCATATTCACGACCTAATTCATATTTGTTTGTACATATATTTATCACATCATTTGTATCTTTTTCTTTTTCAGTTTTCTTCAATCTTCTTCAGACTTCTTTTTTAGCATTTCAAGTTGAAGAGTTTTGATCTGCAGCTCAATTACTTGCACCGTAATAAAACTTTTGTGCTGCTCTGCCTTAATTTTCAAGATTCTTTAATTCTTTCTTGGATATCAAGCAATCTGTCCATTTTTTTTCAATTTGTTTGTTGAAGTCATATTCAATCTTTACGACTCTTCAAGGGCCAATTTGCCATACGATTTTTGCACTATTTGTCCTTTTTTAGATTTTGTGACTGGCTTAGACGTACTTGCTTCGTACTCAGTTTTTTGTTCGCTGTTACTTCAAGTTGAATAGCCTTCCAACATCAAATGAAGGGAATCCTCTACTGAATTCCTGGCAGCAGTGCTTGTAGACGTTGTTGCAGAGTTATTTTCTGAGTTGAGTAATCAGGGATTTCCAAATGTCTTAGTATTTGCAAGACCCTCAACTGATGCCTCCAATCCAGTTGCTTCGGCAATTAAACTGTCCTCTTCAGTGAGATGATTTTCCTCATACGGTCCACCTCCTGTTCTGTTCTTAGAAGCTTTGTTGAAGGATAATTTCTTTTTAGTTTGAAATTTTTGGTCTGCGAAAACCTTAAAAAAAATTTAGTTAATAAACAGTAACTTTATAAACTACATGTGATTTCGAACCTTCTTCCACGCTTTCACTTCTTTAACCAGAGGTCCTACAATATTTAGCTTCGTGGTCTTTATTGATGTAGCTTTACCTTGAGAAGTGTTTGGAAGTATGTTTTTTCCCAAGTTTGGGTGATCCCTCATGTACTCCGCCAAGACGATCTTTTGAGTCGGGTCCTGAAAATGTTTTTTTTTGTATATATATTTATTAATTGACATCTAAATAGGTATTTAACATTTATAATTCATTTAAAATTGTTAAACTTGCATTTTTCTTCAATATTTTTGGCGCACCATAAATTACGAACATTGCAAACCAATCGAATAACATTAAGATGGAACATATACGTTCACTCATCCGCTCACGCATGTAGTGATACCAAATTACATTAACGGGTATACTTTCACGTATACGATAATGCCACATATACTCTATACGAAAACGAGTTACTCGTTCACGTAGGACGAGATTCGTCCCCTGATTGACTGAGGGAGTTCATTAAAAAAATTACGATATGCAGTGGTACGGAAGTTGGGTACAGAAAAAAACATAGAAAGGTTACCACGAAGATTATAAAAGGAAATTAAACGAAAGTTGAAATTACCCGGTTTCATAAAGCAGATTTTTAATAGCTTAAAACAATACAAATGACGAAAAGGAAGAATTTTCAGCGCACAGAACAAAGGAAAGCTAGAATGTCTACCCGATTTTCAACAAATTTTTCTTAGGACATATTTCTGCAGAATCAGTGGTTGTATTTTATTTCGATACACACCCCTCCAACAAGCAATTCCATATTGTAACTTGGAATGGGAAATACCATAATAAATTATCTTTAATAACTTGGTTGAGCATACGTTACGCAAATAATAAAAATGACGAAGGGTGCATCAGAAATACTTTTTCCAATTATCGGCGTGATTCGCAAAACTCATCCTTGAATCAAGGGTGAGCCCCAAATATTTAAATTTGTCTACTTTCTCTACTAGGAAACATTTATCACTACAGGTAAGATTACAACAAAAAGAGGGAGAGGAAACACCAGACGAACAATAGCAACTAGACAGTTTATATCTACGACATTCAGGTGCGTGAAAGTACACATTAGCATCCAAATCGTATGACGAAGACAAGCTGAAGAACACTGTTAAGGATGTTCTTGTCACGCAGCAATTGAGAACGCAAATTTAACTCGCTTGGTATGATGTGGGGTTTTATTTCTGGGAAAGGTTACAATCTGATAATTTAATTATTACATTAGCTATACTAAAATACATACCGCAGTTTGTGTCTCTTTCCGCGTGTACTACGTGACAAAACTTATTCCCAAATGATTCCAAAGTAAGATGTCACTTTCAGTTTAAGAACAAAGGAATTTTGGCGGCAAAAAAATCGCGCGAAAGAGACACGAACTGCGGTTTGACAAGGACTGCAATAGTTTCTTTAGATTTGTTCGTTTTGACATTTTTACGATATTTGTTGGCGACATCCCCGCCCCTGTGAATTGATCCGATTCACCTCTACAACGTCCAGAACAGCCAACTTTGAGGCAGGACGACGAATCACCCCTGTCGCGGTCCGTACATCTGCACGCCTGACTTCTCCATCGATCCCGGCGTAGACACGCAATACTCGTCCCCGGCACCACTGCTTTCTTGGAACACTAGAGTCGCAAACGAAGACCAAGTCCCCTCCTTGAGTGGCGTTGTTCTCTTACACCATTTGGCGTGGCGCGTCAGAGTCGGCGGGCGATCCTCCACTGCTTACGTAAACCGCATAACTTGTTCAAAGGCTCTCCGGAGACAGGTGTCTGGGCGGTGTTGGCGCTACCCAGCAAGAAATGGTTCGGCGTAAGTGGCTCCTCCTGGCCGGTGGTAACTGGCAGATGTGTCAGTGGGCGCGAATTTACGATGTTCTCGGCTTCAATCAGTAGACACTGGAGCGTATGTTCTCGGGGAGAGACCTCTTTTAACGTGTGGCGCAACACTCTCTTCACGCACCGCACCATTCGTTCCCACACGCCCCCTTCGGATGGATTGTTAGGGCAAGTGAACACCCATTCGACCCCTCTTGATGACATTTCGTTCTGGATACGTTCGCAATCAAAGACCTCTGAGAAGCGTTTCGACTCTCGGCTGGCACCAACGAAGTTCTTCCCATTTTCGCTGCGTATTCGCACCGGTACCCCTCGACGGTTGATTAAGTTCCGTAGCACCACGATGCAGGCATCAGTCGACAGGTCGCTAGCGATTTCTAAATGTATCGCTCGCACGGCAAGCCATGTGAAGAGTGCAACCCAGCGCTTTTCTGTGCGACGTCCATTGGTAATGGTGAGCGGGCCGAAATAGTCCAGGCCGGTATAAGAGAAAGGCCTCACAAACGGGGTGACACGGTCCTCCGGCAGTTGTCCCATAATTGGCGCGACTGGTTTGACATGTTCCATCCGGCAGACGTAGCAGCTTGCGATTACTTGGCATAGGAGTCGTCTCAAACGTGGGACCCAAAATTTGCGGCGTATTTCACAGACTGTAGCCTCCTGGTTTTGATGCTTCATTCGGCAGTGGTGGTGCATGACAACCAGTCAGGCAGCGGCTCGTCCCATCCTATGTCAAGCCTCCACACTTCACGCATAATCAGTTTTGCGCCAACCAAGAAGTGATATAGGAATCTCAAGGGGGTCAAACACCGACATCACGACACTAAGGAGCTGTCTCTTACTGAGGCGTTTGGTTCCGGCGACAATCTATGGATCCAGTCGATTGAACTTGAGTATGTATTTAAAGTTGTCACTAGATGGTTCCCAATACATACCGAGTATCTTTTCAGTAGACAGGGTTTTCTCGGTTCCTTCGGTTACTGCCTCAGAACATGTGGGCTTACCTGCCAACGCGCTGGTAACTCTTGGCGAGTTGGATGTGAAGCCTCGCATTTCGAATCCGGCTCCTTGGTGAATCTCACGTACTCGTTCAGCAACAGCAATCGCCTGCTCTTCGGACTCAAAACTGTCTACGAGATCGTCGACATAGTGATGTTACGTGATGCACTCGACAGCTCGGGGATCCTGCTCCAGATATTCTAAGGCGTTCACCGTTTTCACGTACTCAGCAGCGCAGGGTGAGCAAGTAGCTCCAAACGTCATCACCAGCATTTCGTATACATCTGGTGGTCGGCTGCTATCGCCGGAGCGCCATAGAAATCGTTGTGCTGATCTATCCACTGGCCGGACCAAAACTTGGTGGAACATTACGCGGATGTCCCCGCAGAGGGCTATCCGACCCACTCGGAAGTTGAACAGTACCGACGGCATGGATTGGTACTGCTGTGGTCCTTTAAGTAGATACGAGTTCAACGAAATACCCTTGAACTTGGCGGCCGCATCAAAAACTAGCCGCATCTTTCCCGGCTTGTTGGGATTCACAGAGGCGAAGTGTGGGAGATACCAGGTTCTAGGACTGACCGCTCTAGCTTCTTCTGGCTGCAGCTTACGAGCGTAACCCTTGGCGACGTAACCTTTTATTATTTCCTCATAGGCGACGGCGAATGTGCTGTCGCGTCTCATCTTCCTTTCCAATCCCAATAGTCTCTTCTCGGCTAAGGCATAATTATCTGGCAGCTCTATGGTATCACTTTTCCAGAGAAGGCCGGTCTGGAATCTACCGCCAACTTTGATGGTCGATGACTGCAGTATGGCGCGGACTCGAATATCCTCATCAGAATCGGGCATTGGCGATGGACGAACACCAAAACTCTCTATGTCGAAGTAGTCCGCAATCAGCTTATGTGTGTCGTCCTCGATCAAGAGGCACGCATCGTTGGGGTCAACCGTTGACTTGGTTTCTTTGGTCGGACCAAACACGACCCATCCCAGTTTAGTCTTAGCGGCATACGGGCCGTTTTCCTTAAGCTGCACCGTCTCACTCGGCAGACCCAGATGACAGTGGTCTAATCCGATCAGGACCTTCGGCTTCACACCAGAATAGGTTTTGATTGGCAAATACTTTAGATCGTTCCTGCTCCCAGCCAACTCACTCTCATTTAGAGTTTGTACCGGAAGCTTCAGGTTGGCAACAGCATGAACATTATTAAGCACATACCTCTTCTTTTCCGCTATGCAGCATATTTCCAACCTTACCATTGTCGTGTCTTCTTGAGCTCTCCTTCCTCCAAACCACTGAATATTTAGCTCACTTAGATGACCATTCAGTCCAAGCTCATCCGTCAAATCGCGATCCATCATGGTTACTGACGAGCCCTCATCGAAAAGAGCGTACACTGCTCGTTTTCTTGGCCCAAACACTCTGACCGGCAGGATTCGGAACAGCAACTTTGAATTCCAGTTTGGCCTCGCTAGACAGCTCAAAACTGAGCCTTCGACGTCCCGTGGCGACATTAGTGGGCGATCGGTGGTGTCTTTGCCGAACCGTTTGCAATCCACAATTTTATGCCTGGCGCGACATAATGGGCATCCTGATATGTTGTCCTCGGTTGCATGCAGTACCACCCGTCGTTGTTTCGGCTCTACCGTCGTATTCTTTAACGTGCAGATTATTCTGGCCAGCTTATTCAACCAGTGACTAAAATCCATGATGGTAGGATACGACTGTATCGGCGCTGCGAACGTGGCCCAGTCAATTCGTTTGCTCATGGGAAGTTTGTCTATGAGCTCGTCTAGCAGCGTAGGATTGGCGAGATGGTGTTGGCCGTTTACCGACTGTAGAAATATTGACAGGTTATTTACCTCGGTGGAGAAGGGAATCAATTTCTCCATGGACGTTTCAATGATCGGTGGGATTTCCTTCACGACTCGCAGTTGGCTTCGAATTAGCTGCTCTGGTCGACCAAATCGGGAACGTAACTACTCTATGACAGCATTCACATTGTTGGGATGTTTGAGCAACGACTGGACTGTGTCCCGGGCTTCACTTTTCAGGCACTTCTGGAGACGTTGGCTATTTTCCAGATTGGTGTAGCCATACGCTGCTGTTGATTCGGCGTATGCTGTGGCGAACATGGGCCAATCCTCCGCACGACCACTGAACTCCGGCAGGTCCTGTATCTTACGTGGAGCGGCTTGTGACAATAAGCTGTTGGCGGATGGAAACTGCATCGTTGGCTGGGCGTGGCTGTAGACGACGTTCACGTTTGCGGCAGAGCGTTGGTCGACGAACGGCATTTAAATACCATGGCATGGATGCTGACGGCATTGACGGTGCTAACGGCATTGATGTTAGCGGCACAGATGCCAACGGCGATGGTGAAACTTGCGATGATAGTGGCGGTGTGCACTCGTATCTTTCTGTTGGCGGCAATGCAACTGTCACGGACGATATTGGTGATAGTGGCGTTGGTATTATCTTCGCTTGTGTGGCCTTTAATTGTTCCTCTAGAGCGATGATCCGTTTACGCATTTCTCGAAGCAGATTTTCTTGTGGTGCTGTGGCGGCGATACTGGCGTGACCTGGAATTGTAGGCGCAGTTTCAGTGACATTAGCAATGGAGTCTTTGGGAGCGGTTGAAAGACATTCGGTTGTAGTGGTAAAACAGCTCACAGTTGGGACTTCTAGTGGAGAAGCGGCAGGGTTCTCCATAAGTTCTACGACGGTGGCAACAGCAGAACTTTCCGCATCTCCAATGGCACTTGGCTCTGGGAAGCGCGGGCTTTTCCTTGTTGGCGTACGTTTCATCGCAGCTTCACAAAATGGCGGCTATTCGCAGTGCATATACCTATATGCGAAACTGCGAAATAAAAGATGTTAAGGATGTTCTTGTCACGCAGCGATTGAGAACGCAAATTTAACTCGCTTAGTATGATGTGGGGTTTTATTTCTGGGAAAGGTTACAATCTGATAATTTAATTTTTACATTAGCTATACTAAAAGACATACCGCAGTTTGTGTCTCTTTCCGCGTGTACTACGTGACAAAACTTATTCCCAAATGATTCCAAAGTAAGATGTCACTTTCAGTTTAAGAACAAATGAATTTTTGGCGGCAAAGAAATCGCGCGAAAAAGACACGAACTGCGGTTTGACAAGGTCTGCAATAGTTTCTTTAGATTTGTTCGTTTTGACATTTTTACGATATTTGTTGGCGACAAACATTATCTTGGTTTTAGAGCTTATTACCAAATTATGTTCAGAAAACCAGTGTCTCAATAAACTTAGATCCCAATTCACATTAGAAACTAGGTCCAAAGGACTGGGTATCCATTGTACATTCACATAAGAGGCCGAAATCCATTGTTCCACTTTTTTTTTTGAAAAAAATAGAGCGCGCTCAAGGGCTTATGGTTTTAAATGCCTGAATGTTACAATGACTGGGAAATAGAGAGCTCGGCAGGGCATTCCACAAGCGAGTTGTTCGGCTGGCTTAGAAACGAATTACGATATTTCAGAGTACATCCGAAAGTGGGCTTAAGTGTATACTGATGAGCATTCATAGCGAGGTGAATGATACGGTTAAAGGTTTGAAAGGGTGGAATGCTATTGGCGATTGCTGTGGAACACTAGTGGTGGAAATAGCGATAGAAAAAAGTGAGATAGGAGACACATCATCGGTGTTCAAGGGTGTCCATTGACTGAGTGATCTTAGTATCGCCTATGAGTTTTATTGCACGGTTTTGAATCATATCTAGCGGGTGTAGAGATGTTTTAACCGCACCTGACTAGATATGGGCATTGTACTCCAATTTTGGCCGGATAAATGCCTTATACCTACATATATATTGAGGACAGATCATCGTTTGAGGAAACTTAAACATTTCGTAGTATTTTTGGCGACATCGAATATGTAATCATTCCAGTGTAAGTTGTCATTGACACACATACGAAGAATAGAAAGTTTTTCGGTTTCGACGATGCAAGTGCCAGTCATGGATAATGGCTGGGTGTTCAAATATCGACAGCAGACAACATTTTGTTTTGGAAGCATTAAATTCCACTCTGTTTATAGTTCCCCAATTGGATATTACGGATACGGATACGGATATCGGAACTTAATGAGCTCACAATATGCTGCCGTTCCCGTTCTACAGCCGAAGAGCAGGGACGTGAATCCGGGAACGAATATGAAAAGCAGACTGTACTGTCATCAGCAAAGAATTTGGATTAGAAGTTGCAGACAAGGGATCATTGATAAAAAATAAAAGAACATTTATTTTGTGAATATATCACACAAGAAACCATCCATGACAACTTGAATTGAACGTTCAGAAAGGTAATTTTTAATCCATTAAAATAGAGAGTCGTTGATCCCAAAGGCACACATTTTCGACAAAAGAGCCTGATGCCAAACTCTGTCAAATGAATTAGAAATATTAAGTGCGACTATCTTGCTTTCGCCAGATTGGTGTAAGCTTTCGTTCCACTTATCGGCGAGACATGCCATCAAATCACCAGTAGTCCTATTGCTACGAAAACCGTACTGCCGATCATTGAAAAGTTTTCGTGCTTCGAGATATTTCATGAGCTGAAGTCTTATCAGAGTTTCCATGACCTTGGAAAGAAGGGACGTAAATGCAATGGGTCCGTAGGAAGAGAGAGAAGAAGATTCACCTTTTTAGGGGCGGGCTGGACAAATGCGGTTTTCTATCTGCTCTGAAAGAGTCCTAAAGTGTAGGATTGATGAAAAAGCTTACGTAGTGGTTTTGCCAGCATAGAAGAACGCATCTTCAACAGAAGGGCAGATATTCCTTCTGAACCAGCGGATTTATGTATGTTGAGATCTTTAAGTACTCTTGCTACTACACGAGTGCGAAAGTGGATTCGTCCCATTGAAAATTCGACGCACTCAGGTGTAGGCGGAGACAAAGCACAATCTGAAAGTGTTGAGCTGGCCGGAAAGTATGCAGCAAGCAGGTTGGCCTTGTCTAAAGAGCTGACAGCTGAAATGTCATTGTAAATGCGCGTTGGGATGGAAGATGAGGCAGAATTACTGATGTTTTTGACAAATGGCCAAAAGCTTTTACTTTTACCTTGTAGTATTTTTTGCCTCAATTTTTGGTCGTATTGAAATTTCACACGATTAAGTAAGACGTTGCATTCCTGGTTCGTTTGAATTTTTTCCGGTTTTCCCCTGTAGGTTCAAAAAAACATTTCTCTAACCCTGATAGCCTCTTTGCAGCTCGAACCGTAGCACGCCTTCTCTTTTGGTTTGAAACTCTACGTCCGATGAGGGATAAAGCATCCCATTATGTGATCATATCAGCAGCGGCTACAAGCAGTAAACTCACTATATTTAATATTAAATTATTCTTATCGGCAAATGTAGGAAGCATTGAATATAAATTCCACTTGACTAAGAGGAAGGAAGGACTAAGGCCATATAATAGATGAACCAAAAATATAAATATTATTTATTAATCGTTATAAAATATCATATGGTATATTATCACAAATCGTACCAAAAAATAACACTCCTTTTGAAGCACAACTCACATACACATTGCACTAGTATAGTACATACACCGTTGTGATTAAGTGGCGCACTAGCAAATTACGGTGCCTTACCGAATCATGTTAAATTCAAACAAATTATAATTAAATTAAATATATCTACATCTGTCTGAATTTTGCATTTGTAAATGTTTTAAATACTTTCTAACTTAAATTTTTATAGCAACAATAGTTCCTAGTGCATCATGACTCATTTATTGATATGTTTGAATTGAATTTTGCTTAGCTTGCCATTATATATACAGGGCGTCGCAGTTTAGCAGTATAATCCTTTAAGGGCATATCCCCAAAGTTCCGCCGAACAAGAAATTGTATGTCAGGGGGAAGGGGGGACTATTCTCACTCCATTTCAAGTTACAGCCCATCAAAGTGAGTGACCTCTAATTTGGAGGTGTAACCACTTTGAATGCTATAATTTCTAAACTGGTACAGGTAAAAAAATAGTTGTAGATATTTTGGAAAGACAATTTAGTAGTACATACAAGTCTTAAATGATTTATGTGGGTGCATCTGTGCAGCGACAAAAAAGTTATGGCTCGTTAAACTCAAAATTATTAAAATTTGCTGTCCCATTTTTTACTTAAAATGCATTTTTTTTTTAAATTCTTACTTAATAAATTTTCTGAAATTTTATGAAATTTTTACCCCAAAAATTGTGTTTCGAAACTTTTTTACGTACGACCAACAGATTTTGTAGTAAAAGCCATTTTTCGTCAAACAAAAATGGCAAAAAAGAAGTGTACCTATTGAATTACTCATAAAATCTCTTAGATATTTTTGTGGTCCTGAGAACCTGAGGACCTTTTTGGAACAGTTTATAGAATATTTATAGCAATTTCACTCGCTCTTCAAGAACAACGAACCTTATACATTACCGCTGCAATTTTCTTAGCTCTTCGCGCTTATTTTTCATTCACACAATAAGACTATGGAACTCCTTGCCCTCACATCTAAGATCAATATCAAATCCCTGCAATTTTAAAAGTGCAATACTCCTATATTTCTCCACACAATAAAACTAAACCTATCCCATTCTTCCTATTCATCCATAATGTTTATATATATTAGTTTAAAATTTGTAATAAAATCATACATCTGAAATTAAAATACTATGTACTAAAAAAGATAATATCTTAATGTATAAACCATTTGAATGAAATAAATAAATGAAATGAAATGAAAAAACGAAATGAAATTGTTCAAAATGCCTTCCTTCCATTTGAATACAGTTTCGGGAGCGTTTAATCATTTCGGATGGCAGATTAACGGTCATCAAAACTCTTTTCATCTCTTCTGAAGCGGCACTAATATTTTCTTGGAGCTCTACCAGACTCGACATTCTCTAAAATAAACCTTTTCTTTCATAGCACCCCAGCAGAAAAAAATCCATGGGTGTTAGGTCAGGAAGGGTTGGAGCGGAATCGACCAATCCATCGTTTGTTAAAAGTATGGTTGAGGAACGAAGTTTCCCCGCTACAACAGTGACAAGGTACTGTATATAATTGAAAGAACATCGTCCTTCTCTAAACAAGAGGAACATCGTCAAAGATCCCCGGCAATCCTTCTCTAAGAAATTCCAGGTAATAATGGAAATTAACTGATTGTGGAAGAACGTGCTGGGCTACTAAAGTGTTTCCTATTAATTCAGCTCAAACATTTTCCTTTAAAATAAACAACACAATAAACAACACATTTTGAAGAAGTTGTTTACAATTTTAAATTCTTACCTCTGAAAGGATGTTGTGCGTATTAAATGGGGATTGGAGTCTGACCAATGGTGCAAATTATGGTGGTTTGTAACCCCATCTCTTGTGAACTGCACTTTGTCAATCCACAGAATGTTCTTGAGGAATTGCCCGACTTCTGCATGCTTGCGCAGTAGTCATTGGCGAAATTCCACTCTTCTTTGCGCATCACCTGGCAGTAAATCCTGTACCGGTGTCAAATGGATAGGGTGTAATCTATTTCTCTGTAGAGTCCTGTGAACTCTGGTTCTAGGAAGTTCCAACTGCACAGCTAGTCTCCGGACGCTGACCGAAGGCTGAACTTCCACAGCACGCAAAATTCCCTCTTCAACTTCTGCCACCGCTGAGTTTGAACGTCATTCTCTTTTTTTTGGTGCAGTTGACTCGGTATCAACGAGGCGCTGATACGTATCAGCGAACAGCCGGATGCACGGTATTCTACCATTTGGATATAGTCATTGGTACTCCAATCTTGCCAACGAAGCGTTTTCATTGCAGAACCCGTATACAAACACTATTTCCGCAAATTCTCGTTTTGAATACATTTTGTGGAGATCAATTTATCAATCGTCTGTTCACTTACAGAGCAAAATGTTGATTGTATGTAGATCAGTTGAAACAATGTCAAATTGAATAAAAAAATTAACAAAGAATTGTTCTTTGTTACGATTTTTTTTCCCATTCGACAATTAAATGTTAACTGCATTGCTTCTAGGTACGTTAGTTTATTATTCTCACTTCATTTTGTTTGACCATTTTTCTTTGACGAAAAATGGCTTTTACTACAAAATCTGTTGATCGTACGTAAAAAAGTTTCTAAGCATAATTTTTAGGAAATTTTGCAAGGATAAAAATTTCATAAAATTTCAAATCTGTTAAATAATAATTTTAAGAAAAATGCATTTTAAGTAAAAAAACATAGATCAGCAAATTTCATAATTTTGAGTTCAACGAGCCATAACTTTTTGTCGCTGCTCAGATGTACCAAGGTATTTAAGACTTGTATGCACTACCAAATTATCTTTTCAAAATGTCCAAAACTATTTTTGCACCTCTACTAGTTTAGAAATTATAGCGCTTAAAGTGGTTACACCTCCAAATTAGAGGTCACCCACTTTGATGAAATGGAGTGAGAATAGATCCCCTCCCCCCCCCCCTGCCATACAATTTTTTGTTCGGCGGAGCTTCGGGAATATGCCCTTAAAAGATTATACTGCTAAACTGAAACACCCTGTATTATAGATGGTTACATATGAAATTGCTGGTTTCACAAAGTACATCCCAGAAAACAGCAAATTTGCCTCCTCTAATGAAGTTTGTATCCTTCTGGGTCCAAAAATTCTTCTAAGCCCTGCGTTGGTGCAACTAGAGTTAAAAAACTGCCTATTTTGATGGTGGCTGTCCAAATTTCAGAAAAGAAGGAAGTCGATAGGGGTCAAGTCTGGTGAGTAGATTGGATGAAGTAAAACTTCATTATATTGTAGCAGGATGGAACCATGCCGATTTACTACAGGAGGGGGTTTTTTAAAACAATTTGCTATGAATTGTGTCGATTTTTCTATAATATGACTCCACTATAATTGTTTCTCTCACAATAGTCCGCTATATTATCACCATTACCTTTCTACTCACTCACTCAATCATTCCTTGACATCTTCCTACTATCGTACAACATCCACTTTTCGTCACAGAAGACAACTCGATGCAAAAAAGAATTCACACGGTTTATGTCGGCCAAAGATATTGCAACTTCCGACCGTTGTGTTGCACTGTGCTGGCAAACAACTTTTTTTCATTCTAAAATCATAACTTTTGAAATAATAAAAATATCGTCTGAGTCTGAATTTCTTCATAAAAAGGAGTGAATAGAATGTTTTAATTTAAAAATAATCACAACTATTGTAACTTCATGTTGACGTTTCCATGAAACTTGGTACATATTTTGGTATCGGTATAGCTTGTAGTTACTATTCATTAATATATTAATATATGTTTGCAATATCCTACCCTTGACAATAAAATAGTGAAATATGTACTCGGTAAGCAATAAACGAATTAATCTTAGTTTCCGAAAAAAAAACAACAAACTATTGTATTTTAAGAATAAATGATTAAAACATTTTGTGTTGGGTGGAATACGTTAAGAGTGACGATTTATAGTCACAGTTGAGACTTTAATCTTCGCTGCCAGACAAACAACAGTCGTAGCAGGACTTTTTCCAACAGTTGCTGCCAGTGTTTCATTATCAATACCTCATCTGGTCATACTCGTATATAATGACCTAATAGTTAAATTAAATATAAATCTCTTTGTTTATATCATTTCAAACTGTGTTTAATAATTTTCTATTTAATAACAACAGACATTAACTAACATAATTTATGTCAATAAAAATATATTTAGAATATTTTTTAATACGCCAGGAAATGCTCGTAAATATCAAAGGCATTGACAATGATAACGTCAGGTTTTTTTTAACATCAGGTTTCTGAATTAAACATGCTAATGTGTCAAAAGATATTTGCTCATCGCAACATAAAATGGAATAAAAATCTAGAATCTCTGAAGAAACACTAAACCGTTTTATTGTAGAATATTGTAAAAGTGTTTAAGAACAAAAGCAAAAATTCCGTTTGAAAAACTAGGCAAATACTTCTTTTACTTGCACTTGTAAATTACTTTAGTACAAATTATTATTTGTCTTCTAACTCAGGAGATAGGGATAATACTCGTACTTAATATATTAGTTGACAACAAGTTAAAAAAAAAAACATCATTCAAGGCCAATTTTCAGTTAACTTCTAAGTTGCTGTGTGAGATATTGAATATATAATTAAAGACCTAAGATTACGTAAAACAGGTGAGCTTGACCTCATACGAAATCAATATTTAAAAGATATGCCTAAGATTGATATTAAGTTTGTAACCTACATTATTAATGGATGCATAAAACTGGAATATTTTTCTGATGCATGGAAAATTGCGAAAATTTCGATTACATTAGCTGTCAAGCCTCCAAAGAATGATAACAGCTGCAGGCCCATAAAACGTTCTATTGGTAAGCCTTCCGGAACGATTTCACTTGACATAGAGAAGGGCTTTGATACAGTTTGGCATGACAAAGTTGTTCATAAATTTATGCAGTTAAATTATCTAGCCTATATCTGTAAGAACATTCGCAGTTTTTTGACTGGTCGCTGTTGTAAGGTACATTTCAATAGTTTTGCCTCCAGTGTAGTATATTTCCAGACAGGTGTTACATTGATAACATTATAAAAAAGGAGCCATTGCAATCAAAATGTTGTACCCGTTTATAAGAAGAATGAAAATAGAGTGATCATTCACAAGTTGAAAAGTTCTCGACCTTTGTTGGTGCACTGTTTTCTACTGTTGTAAAGCCATAACAGCTACAACAATTGGACTCGGTAAACCAACGTCGCAGCCTTGCTTAGCATTGTAGGTGTTTGTGTTTTTTGTGTTTGTTTTTATTTTCCTATAATAACTCGGGAATTTAGGGCGCA
The DNA here is from genome assembly GCA_963966105.1 of Volucella zonaria. NCBI lineage: Eukaryota > Metazoa > Arthropoda > Insecta > Diptera > Syrphidae > Volucella > Volucella zonaria. The sequence continues at coordinate 13,473,656 of OZ014534.1, forward strand.
CATTGCGAACATACGCACTTTGGCACTTTGTGAAACATAGGTAGATCCCCGCCCACACCTCTCCAATCACATTGAACTGAAGCTAAGTGGCTACGAACTAGTGCCACAATTCTTTCCTCATCGCGGTTTCGCCATTTATGTGCGTAGTGATGTAGCTTGCCAAATTCCACCACAATGTAGTCCCTGTTCCAATCCGGAATTCCATTTCATGTGGTTAAAATTCCATATCCGTAAGTGAATTATCCACTACGGCTTTATTTACAGAAGCCCCAAACTAGACAGCAATTCGACTTTTAACGAGTTTGATGCGCTTTCTGACTCCATTCAAAGAATTGTATCGCTGTGTCCTCATACTGAAATTGTTATTACGGGCGATTTCAATATACATAATTCTGGGGGGCTTCGACATTCTGGACATACTACACCCGAAGGACGGTGTGTTGCGATCTTCGCTGCGGAAAACAACTTAACGCAGCTTGTACATGAACCCACGCGAATACCGACATTGATAGTCATACCGCTAACACCCTGGACTTGTTTTTAACTTCTCACCCTGATAAGTACACCGTTGATGTGCTCTCCCCTCTAGGCTCGTCGGATCATTGTGCCATATCAGCTAATTTCTCGTACACCGACCACACAGTTAGAGAAAAGATTCCTAAAAGAACCGTATGGCAATACGAGGTTGTTATGTTTCCTCAATAACGACTTGGATGCCGCTGCTGATGTCGTCACTGACACTATTCTTTTCGGAATGAGATCCTTTATCCCTCACAGGATGAAGAGTATCAGACCAAAAGAAAAGGCATGGTACGACTCGAGCTGTAAAGAGGCTGTCAGGGTTAGAGAAGTGTTCGACCGGTCCTTCAAGACCAATCCGACAAAAGAAAACTGGACAAAGTTTAAACGAGCCAGAAATGACTGCAACGTCTTTCTCAAGAGTGTGAAATTTCAATACGACCAAAAGTTGAGGCAAAAAATACTACAATGTTCCAAAGGTAGTAAAAGCTTTCGGTCGTTTGTCAAAAACATTAGAAATTCTGCCTCAGCCTCCATCCCAACGCTCATTTACAATGACATTCCAGCTGTCAACTCTTTGGACAAGGCCAATATGCTTGCTGAACACTTTGCGGCCAGCTGAACACGTCTCAGATTGTGTTCTGTCTCCGCCTACACTTGAGTGCGCCGAATCTTCAATGGCACGAATCCACTTTCGAACTCGTGTAGTTGCAAGAGTACTTAAAGATCTCAACATACATAAATCCGATGGCCCAGATGGTATATCTCCCCTTCTTCTGAAGAGGTGTTCTTCCACGCTGGCAAAACCACTGCGTAAGCCTTTTCTTCAATCCTACCCTTTAGGACTCTTTCCGAGTAGATGGAAAACAGCATTTGTCCAGCCCGTCCCTCAAAAAGGTGAATCTTCTTCTCCCTCCTCCTACAGACCCATTGCCCTTACGTCACTTCTTTCCAATTTCATGGAAACGCTCATAAACCGTCAGCTCATGAAATATCTCGAAACACGAAAACTTCTCAATGACCGGCAATACGGTTTTCGTAGCAACTGGTCCACTGGTGATTTGATGGCATGTCCCACCGAAAAGTGGAACCAGAACGTACATCAATTTGGCGAAAGCAAGATAGTTGCACTTGATATTTCTAAGGCATTTGACAGAGTTTGACATCTGGCTCTTTTGTCGAAAATGCGTGCTTTTAGGATCGATGACTCTCTTCTTCAATGAATTAGAAATTACCTTTCGGAACGTTCAATTCAAGCTGTCTTGGATTCAATTCACTCGGTTTCAAGTCTGATATTCACAAAATAAATACTGGAGTACCCCAGGGCTCCGTTCTGTCTCCGACACTCTTTTTAATTTTTATCCATGATCTCTTGTCTGCCACTTCTAATCCAATATATTCTTTTGCTGATGACAGTATTCTCTGCTTTTCATATTCGTTTCCGGACTAACGTCCCCTGCTCTTTGGCTGGAGAACGGGAACGGCAGCGTATGTTAAGCTCATCAAATTCCGATATTAACAGCATAACCAATTGGGGAACTATCAACCGAGTGGAATTTAATACTTCCAAAACACAATGCTGTCTGCTGTCATTAAAGCGAAATTCAAATACCCAGCCATTATCCATGAATGGCACTTGCATCGTCGAAACCGAAAAACTTTCCATTCTCGGTATGTGTGTCAGTGACAACTTACCTTGGAATGACCACATATTCAATGTCGCCAACAATGCTGCGAAATGTCTAGCTTTCCTCAAGCGATGTAAGAAATGTTTTACCCCCTCGGATCTGGTCACAATATATAAGGCATTCAACCGCCCAAAATTGGAGTACAATGCCCACATCTGGTCAGGTGCTACTAAAACATCTCTGCACCTGCTAGATAGGATTCAAAACCATGCAATAAAACTCATAGGTGATACTAATATCAGTCAATCAATCGACACCCTCGAACACCGACGTAATGTCTCCTGTCTCACTGTGTTTTATCGCTATTTCCACCACCAGTGCTCCATTGAAATCGCCAATAGCATTCCGCCCATTCAAGCTTTCAACCGTAACACACGTCTCGCTATGAATGCTCATCGGTATACCCTCGAGCCCACTTTCGGACGTACTCTGAAATATCGTGATTCGTTCCTAAGTCGAACAACTCGCTATTTCCTAGTCATTATAACATTCAGACATATAAGACCAACGTGCAACGGTGACTATCCTTCCTTCCTAAATTTCCATCGCCCGCGTTGTGTGCAAACATTTTAAGGGTACCTTAACCCCTTAAGCGCACGCTAGTTTATAAAAGAAAACAAAAAAAAATGATGACACTTGAGTAGAATTGGAATTACTGTTTTATTATGTTGACACACTTTTAAAATAATACATACGAGTATACAAATACCAAATGTGAATTTGATCAGACAATTAATTTATTTTATACAGGGGTTTAAAGTAAGCGTTTTGCTTGTTTCTGATAAAATGAATAAATTTGAATAGCGTTCCATCATAAAATTGTTCGTTGTGGTAGGTTTATCGCCAACAGAAACAATCGAAAATTGCTGAAAATATATAACGTATCTGCACCTTTGTTATCAATAATTTAAACATAGACAGCTGAGTTTAAACGCGGTTGTACATCGACTGAAGGTGATCCACGTGAAGGACGTCCAAAACTGCAACTACCGAAGAAAATATCGAGAAGATACAGAATATGGTTTTAGATGATCGATGAGTAAATTTACGAGTATATGAGACAGCTAAGACTATCCGCATATCTGAAGGAAGGGTCCTGTACATTTTACTCAAAGAAGACAGTACATTGAACTAAAGGGAGACAACATTGAGAAATAAATGCATTTTCCAAATAAAAAACTATTTTTTTTTTCACTTTAGGTCGAGAACTTTTAACCTTGCCCTCCTAGTATTTCAGGCAATACTGCTTTATGAATGTGCAATATAGAGTAACTGTGCAATGTACCACGCAAAAAAATTACAGGTTTCGCTAAATAAAATATTAAAAGCTATGCATGATCTACACTGGCATCACTCAACTTTCAATGTTCACAAAAAATCAAACGCTGGATTAATCCTCGCCAGAATTAGGAAACTAAATCAATACTTTCTTGAATGCTATGGTCTTGCAGCTAACCTTTTAATTAATGAATTAAATGTGAAGCATTGACACTTAATACAATATAGGGTCTGTTCCCTTACCTGAAAATTCGTACGAATTCTTTTTTGCATGTACTAGATGGAGTGAAAAGTGACTTCCTTGGTAATTAAAAAAATTTTTTTTTAAATGTTTTTTTTATATTATTCAATATAGTCCCCTTTTAATTTGATACACTTATTCCAGCGATGTTCCAACTTCTCGATCCCGTCCGAAAAGTAATTTTCCGGAAGGTCTGAATGAGCCATCTTTTGAGGTTTGGGAAGAGATAATTGTCCGAGGGATCCAAATCCAGTTACCAATCGACGCCAAAAGTCCGCCCGATTCCGCATCAGCAAGTCCAAACACTCTTCCGAAGTGCTCTCGCCTTCGTGTTTTTGGTCATTCGCGGTACCCAGCGGCAGGATAATTTTTTCATATGCAGAATATTGACCAAAATATGGCGTGTGCGCTCAGTACTAATCTTTGTGTTATCTGCTAGCTCGCGCACCTTCACTTTCCGGTCAGCCAACACCATTTCATGTATTTTTTTGACATTGTCCTCTGTAACCGCATCGGAGGGCCTGCCGCTGCGGACTTGATCGGTAGTGGAGTTGCGGCCACCACGAAACTCTCGAAACCAATATTTGACGGTGTAATCTGACGGAGCATTAGCCCCATAATATTTATCCAACTTTTCTTTTGTTTCCTTCGCCGTTTTGCCTCTCTTTATGAGAGAACGAAAATCGTTTTTGTGCATACTCAACATGATGCCAAACACGTCAACAACAATCAGCTGTCAAAACAAAACTAAAGACAGTATCGCACTGAAATTTGACATGTCTGCCTAAATATGAACGGACTTCAAGGCACAATAAACTTTTGTGCAGTAGCAGCGTATTCTGGTGGTCAAAGATGTCACTTTTCAATCCATCTGGTACACAAAAAATTCGTAAAAGAGGGAGGACACGAGAGAGTAAAACATTTCCCCTCCGTGTCAAAAGTTACGAATTTTTACCCAACAAATTTCTGTGGGTAAGAATTGTTTTATCTGTCAAATTCGAAAATTTGTTTTTTTTCTGATTGAAGTTTGTGTTAGATGGAATGAAAATGGAAAAAGCAAAAACTCAAATGCAAACATTAAAACAGGTAAGTTGTTATTTAAAACCACTAATAGGAACTTTAAACTTCAGTAAAATATTTTAAAGACGAGGAGTATAGAAATGAAGTGACTCAACAAGTTATCCGAAGCCAAGGCGAAGACTTCACGCCCATAGAGGAAATTGTGGTAGCAGAAGTTACCGGTGATACGCAGAACTTGGAGGATAGCGTAGAGCATGACACTCCCAAACAAATGTGGTTGGAGGCGCCAACCAAATTATTGCTGTCCCTCTTTGAGGAACTGACGCCTCAAATAGGGAAAACAGCAAGATTAAAGAACAAAAAAAACATCTGGAAGGTCAGAACGGAAAAACTATTGGAAGAAGGATACGAATTTACAGAACTACAAAAAATATCGCTCCATGGAGAGGCAGTACAAAAAAACAAAGCTGCACAATTCTAGAACTGGACGAAATCATCTAATCTGTCCTTATGAAAGGTAATATTTTCCAAAAAGAAACGTATTTGCATTCAACAAACTTATTGAACATGTCTAATGAATTATGTGATGTTGGCAAGACCGGCACTTGCGAACATCAATGCTGCTGACTTGCAATTGCAGCCATCAACTTCCGGTATTATTAAAAGATTTGCAAAATGTAAATGGTATTGCATCTTAACTCACGTATTTTATGAAGGTACATTTCATGCGACCGAGGAAGAGTCTTCAAGCTCAGCTACTACACCCATAGTAAAAAGACCGAAGACAACAACCTTTCAAGAGAAAATTCTACAAAGAGTTGATGCGCTACGGGATGAACGAGCTGAATATCACTCTAAAATTCTCAAGTTTCTGGATAATAAAGAAGAAAGAGAAAAAATGCATGATAAGGGGCTCAACGCAAGTTGGCGCTGCTTGAGACAATAGCAGCAAATCTTGGGAAGACAGATAACTGATCCTTTAACTGCAAATGTGTTTAATTGAATTTTTGTTTTTATATTTATTAAGTTTTATTTCAAAAAAATGTTGTTTCTGTTTACTAAGTTTTGTTAAAAAAAAAAATGAATTTTAAAGTTTTATTCAACTTTTTGTTCTGTTTATGTTAGACATTTCCAATTTGGGTTTCTTCACATATTCCGTCTCTTACTGTATTTCCTGTATTTCCTCCATACTGCAAAGCTTCCGGGTCAAATTTATACACGTATCTTTTGAAGGTTGGTACTAACTGAAAATGGATTTAATTCAAGTGGTGCCCTCTCTTAGAAACGGCACCGACTTTTCAGCCCATGTTGTTCTATGTAATTTGAATATGAACGAATTAAAGACATCTTAAACAAATTCTTGTCCTTTGGATGAATAACCCTTCATGTTTTTATCTACTTACTTAAATGGCTCCTTAATCCGCCAGCAGTAGAGAACTTGTCCCCTAACCAATCAGCCTTTCCAATTAACTCTAAATTATTTATTTCAAGTAAGTTGTGATCCTTTTTACTTGTGTGCGCTACCTAAGAAGAAGTACTTCCTCTCTTATGCGTCGTCTCTATGGGACAGCTGATGGTGACTAGGGAAAGATATTGATACACTTTTACACTTTAAGAATCTCATGTTGCGTCCAAAGTTGGTGTTAAGGAACGATTGAAGACTTAAAGATATAGAAAGCGACTGACGGACTTTTCAGCCCATGTGTTATATACGAAGGTTGTCTGAAAAGTTTCCGATCGCAACGTAAAGATAGCGGCACTCGTCAATAAAAGCTAGTGAATGCTAGTTGTGCATCTTTTGACAGTTACTTACCAAAGTTTCAGTCATTTTGGACGTGCAGCTTTTGGTTGACAGTCATTTGAGTGAGTCGATGTGAGTGTTTTTTACGAAAATGGAAAAAATTGAGTGTCGAGCTGTTATTAAATTCTTGTTTTTGAAAGGTAATACGCCTACGCAAATCAAAAATGATTTGGACTCTGAGTATGGGGACTCTGCACCATCATTTACCAGAGTGAAATTTTGGGCAGCTGAATTTAAACGTGGCCGTAAGAGCTTGGGAGATGATGAACGTTCGGAACGTCCAAAAACTGCAACCACTGACGATAACATTGCCAAAGTTCACCAAATGGTGTTAGACGACCGCCGAATTAAAGTGAGAGAGGTATGAAAATGTCCAAAGAACGTGTTTGTTACATATTAAATCAAGATTTAGGCACGTGTTCGAATGAACATTTCCAACACTCTGTTGGCGCAGTTTAGGCACAATAAATCGGAGTTTTGGCGCCGATTAATTACTGTAGATGGAACTTGGATACACGATTATACGCCCGAAAAAAAAATTCAATCAAAACAGTGGACTGCAAAGGACGAGCCGGCTCCAAAAAAAGCAAAAACTGTTTTTTCGGCAGGGGAAGTAAGGGTGACTCTTTTTTGGGATGGTAAGGAGTTATCTTAATCGATTATCTTCAAAAAGGAAAAACCATTACAGGAGCATACTACGCTTCATTACTTGCCAAGCTGAAAGCAGAAACTGCGGAAAAACGGCCACATTTGCAGAAAAAGAAAATTCTATTTCACTAAGACAACGCACCGTCTCACACCTCAGCGGTTGCCATGGCGAAAATCCACGAATTACGGTTTGAACTACTTAACCATCTACCTTATTCACCAGAGCTAGCCCCAAGCGACTTCTTTTTGTTCCCTCAACTAAAAACTGCGCTCGGAGGAAAAAGATTTTCGTCAAATAAGGAGGCAATCACCTTCGTGAACAATTATTTTGCAGAGAAAAACGCCAAGTACTATTTGGACGGCTTAGAGAGATGGGAGCAACGCTGGGAGAAGTGTGTAGAGTTACAAGAAGACTATGTACAAAAATAAAATAAAAAATTGAAGAAAAAATGTCTTGTATAATTGTTCGGTCGGAAATTTTTCAGCCAACCCTCGTATATATTAATCTATTACCACTGTTTTCACATATTTTAACTTCACATATATTATTATTGTATTTTGTATTCAAATATTACTGTTCCTATATTTACAATTTTATTACATTAAGTTATTTATAGCCAAAATACGGTTTCACTTTGGCGACAACAACGAGCGAAAAGGGGCGCTTGGAGTCAATAAAACCTCCAACGTTCTTGGGAAGATTAAAACCTTTCTATGCACAAAATGAAACCGTTGACAGTTAAAGAATAAGTATAGTATGAACTTTATTTAAAAAAATGTTATCACTTTAAAATACTAATCCAATGTTATCAACCACTTGCAGATAAGCATTTCGCTTTGAGGGTGAAGATAAAAACTGTATATACTCGTAGATATAAATAGATGAAATAAATAAATAAAAAAATAATAAATATGTATTTTATGATGTTTAGCTTTTTGAACTACTTTTTCACTTCTTTTTTTATTATACATATGTATATAACTAATTTATTTTTTTTCTTCTTTCTTTGCTTTCTAGCTTTGCATACCAGCACAATATTATAATATACACACATATTATCATTTTACTTCTGTTCAAAAAAAACTATAAATATAGGTTACCAAGCATTGTAATTCTTAGGATGATCATTTCAGAAAAATTACAATATGTAAAACTAATTTAAGATATTTTAAGATATTTGGCTTTATACACATTTCATATTCATTATACCATCCAAGAGAGAGAGTTACTATTTCCAGACTAGCCTGCCTATACTGCATAACATTCGCTCAAGGACTGCAAATATAATATTTGAGTATACGACACCGCTTATTTCTAACAAAGAAAAAAAGGCCTGAGTCATAAACGGCAAATTTAATCTTATCCACGTAATCAACTTGTTCCGATTCGACCGTCAATTAAAAGAGATCGCTAACTCCGTTGAGAAGCACATCAGTAACCAGGATAGGAAGCAGCTGATCAAATATCATCTGGCTCAGATAAACGACCGTACCAGTCTGCTAAGAAGAGGATCTCAAAGAAAAGAAGGGTCTATTAACTGCATTAGTTCTGCGTGGAAATGGGTGGTAAGAAACCCAGACGCAGCAGACTTAGGCAAAATACTACAAAGCCATCAGGAATTAGTAAGGGATAACGATCACCAGTATAAAATCAACGAGAAACTCTTCGGGGCAGTCGAAGACATGACAAGAAAAACTAACTTGATCATCGACATATCCAACAACGAGATAAGAATGACGGACGTCCGAAGCCTTGAACAGGACATTCATAACCAAGATTTAACGATAAAGGAAGATGTCAACGAAATAGTACGGGCCTGCCAAATGGCGAAAAATGCTACTTGTAAGATCATCGGTTACAAACGCAAAACAAATCCTCGTCGATTTTAACAGGCTTATTAATCAACCTGAAAGAAACTTTGGCTTAATGCAGAATTTAGATAAGTAATTCCACGATTTGCAGATATTTCCAGAGGATTACTGTAATGCTAAGTTATTGAAGGAAGATCACGCGGAGTGCTGTTATCGCACAAACGTCAAAGAGGTTAACGAATTTCTCAAACCAAACCAGCGCAACTCGAAACTAAGAAAACCAAACCTTTCGAGCGCTGACGTCACTGATCTACGCGGCATAGATTTTCCAAGGGGGAGGATAAAGAATAAATTCATATTGACCATTTTGTAATTATAAGCTAATGTGTACGCGCCTTATGCTTAGTTAAAGTTTCCACTACGCGATGGCGCTCGTATAGCTTTATTGTTAGATGTCATTTTTGAAATTACGTTTTTTTTACTTATTTTTCTTGTCTTTGCTTTACTTCGAATGTGTTTTACTTAAGTTCCATTGATTCAATAAAATACCAAGCATTATTTATGAAATCTGGTTTACATTTTTTAATAATTTCAAAGTAATAAAAAAAGAATCGAGATATGGAAGGAGAACGAATTAACATTGATCCACTGGAGGGAGGCTATAATTGGCTTACATGGAAATTCTTAATGAAACAATATTTGGAAGCAGGTGAATTGTGGGACGTTGTGGATGGGTCTGTAGATGCTGCGATGGTTGGTGCTACAAACTAAGTAGCAGAACTTATTGCTTACAAGAAAGCCGATGCAAAGGCTAGACGTGCTATCTGTGGTGCATGTCACAAGCAGCCGCTGTTGCAGATAATGAACTGCAATACAGCGCGTAAAATGTGGACAACTCTCAAGAGCACGTATGAGCAAGCTTCAAAGTCAAATATTTTGTTTCTGCAATAGAAGTATTACAGCTATTCAAAGGATCCGTGTGACGGCATTGCCACTTTCTTGTCGAAGCTCATAGAAATCATCCACCAGATGCACGATCGAAAAGAATTCATCTCCGACTCAATGGTAATGACAAAAAAACTTATGTTACTTTCGGCTGAATCAACCAGTTCGGCTGAGTAGACTATGCCCAATTTGCGCGCAAGAACTGTGATTAAAAGCGCAAAGTGATGTGAAGAGTGTGGAAGTGTTGGTCATTAAGCGACATATTTCGAAGAAAGGCAATTCGTCGAATCGAATCAAGGATAGTAGCTACAAGAAACATGGGAAACCCAAAGGAGCATGTTTTCTTGTGGTGAAAAGGAACACTGGAAAGGTGACGGTCCACGTAAGCACAACGAAACCGCAACAAAATCGACTGGTGCTTTTATTAGTAGCATCTCTTTTAATCTTGCTGATGAGGATATGTGGGTTTTAGATTCAGGGTCAAGTGACGACGTGAGTGGTTCCAAAATTTCAAGAAGGCATCGATGAACGTTGCTGTTTCAAACGGTATGAAGATTGTAGCTCAAGGTAGAGGGGACATTCAAATTCTTGCGTACAGCGGCAGTAAATGGATTCGGAAGCATATTACAGATGTGTAATATGTCCTAGAAATTTATTTGAATTTATTTTCATCAGGAAAGGCTATGGATCGTGGGTATTCATTCCGGTCGGATAGCAAATGCTATGAGCTGTTGAATGGGGACGAAATTGTTGCAGTGGGAGCACGACATGAGAGGTTATTCAGGATGTTTTTCAAAGTCGTTGAGACATCACAAGACGGCGAAGTTTGTGAAAATGTGGCTACAAAAAAGGATTCACTACGCGTTTGGCATGAACGTCTAGGACATCAACATGTGTCATATGTGAGAGGTTTTCTGCAACGGAAGGGAATCGAATTGGTCAATGTGGATTTTACATTCGAAGCATGCATGGGAAACATCATCGTGGAAGTTTTAAAAGTCGTGAAGAGGTATCTAAAATATGTGGAAAAATTATTCACGCAGATGTATGTGGACCAATGGAAGAAGACTCACTTGGTGGATCGCGATATTTTTTGCTGTTGAAAGATGACTTTTCTCATTTTCGTCGTGTATATTTTTTGAAGCACAAATCAGAAGTAGCAAATTATTGTATTGTATATCAAGAAATTTGTTAAAATAGCACAAAAGAAGCAAGCCCACAACATTTGTGTTTTGAGATCCGATAATGGAACTGAGTTTGTCAACGATGAGTTGAAGTTGTTCTTCAATAACATGGGTATTCACTATCAACGTACAGTGCCATATACGCCTCAACAGAATTGCTGTGTTGAAAGAGAAATGGGAACGATCGCTGAATCAGCAAGAACCATGCTTCATACAAAGAAAATGGAAAAGAAATTCTGGGCTGAAGCTGTGAATACGGCAGTTCCTACTTTAAACCGTTCTGGAACCAGTACAGTTGCAGATAAATCACCGTACGAGCTGTGGTTCAACAAGCAATCGAAAGTTGAACATCTTCGAATTTTCGGATTTATAGTCTTCATACATATTGTAAAGATAAAGCGGTATAAATTAGATCGAAAAGCAGTCAAGTGTGTGTTTGTTGATTATATTAACAACTCGAAGGCGTACAGAGTCTAGAATCCTGAAACGAATAATATAGAAGTGGTATGTGATGTAGTTTTTCTTATGGAAGAAGCGTTGGCTGATATTGATACTGTTAACGGTGCGCAAGATACTATTAAGGTAGACGCTGAGGATTTTTTGGAGTCAGATGGTGCTGAGGCAGATGAACCTGAATTTGATGTGTGAGGTACTCCGGTGGATCAAATATATGATGGTGCTGTTTGTAGTCTACACAAAAAAAAACATCATGAAAAATCGTCTACGAGATTGAGTTGTATCACCTCCACGTCGACGTTTACTTCTCGATGAGTCAGCTAATCACGCAGCAGCTTTAATGTATGCTGTTAAAGCAGTTTGATGTGAAGACCGCATTCCTGAATGAAGATTTAACTGACTATGTGTTCATGAGACAGCCGATAGGGTTCGATGATAATAGTGGAAAGGTATGCAAATTAAATAAAATTCTTTACGGTTTGAAGCAGGCTTCACGTTGCTGGAACAAGAGGTTTACCGTTTTTATATGCAAATTTGATTTCACAACAATTGCATCAGATCCTTGCGTTTTTGTTCATCAGCAGCTATTCTTCGTGTGATTGAGCAATTGCAGAAGGAGTTCGAGATTAAAGTTTTTGCGGCCAAATATTTTCTGGAACTTGAAATTGATCGGCAGCTGGACGGTTCAATTCATATCAACCAGCGAGCCTACGCAGAGAAGACACTTCACCGTTTTAGAATGAAAAATTGCAATCCAGTCGCAACTCCATCGGACAATCCACAGAATTTAAGTGATTTTGATGCTAGCAAGAAAGCAGTTTTTCCATACCGTGAAGCGGTTTTCAGTCTTATGTATCTGGCTATAGGGACAAGTCCAGATACAAGTTTTGCAGTGGGAAATGTCAGCAGATATAAGGAGAATCCTGCTGAAGCACATGTTAATGCATTAAAACGGATTCTGAGGTATGTTAGAGGAACTTCTTACCTAGGATTGTTTTTTAAAGGTGACGACAACTTGCTGCTGAAAGAGTACAGCGATGCAGACTACGTAGGTTGCAGAATCGACTTCTGGATATGTATTCTTATTTGGTGGCTGTGTTATAAGTTGGAGATCAGAGCGTAAGCGAACAGTCGCACTGTCTACAACTACACTGTTTCGAATGCAATTAAGGAGCTGGTGTGGCTGAAAAGCCTCCTGACGGAGTTGTTGCAAAAGAAAAATGCAGTTCCAACATTCTACATGGATTCTCAAAGTGCAATTCGTCTTGTGAAAAATCCCGAATTTCACAATGCGCACGAAATACTCGTACATAAATGTACGTTACCATTTCATACGGGAACAATTCGAAGATGGAGTCTTTGATCTGGAGTACGTGCCAACGAATGAACAACTGGCGGATGTCTTCACGAAGCCTTTACCGAAGGTAAAACATCAATTCTTTTGTTTACGAATGAACATAGTTCCAAGAGGAGTTGATTCGAATATAATTAATTGATTTAAATTTTGAATTAAACGATGTTCAATTTTGATCTAATTTTGTTTTTTTAAAAGATATTTTAGATTGCTAAGATTATAAGATTCAAATGTTGTACCCTGAGACTTGTTACTAAAAGTGTGAGTATTATAATTATAAGCTAATGTGTACGCGTCTTATGTTTAGTTAAAGTTTCCACTACGCTATGGCGTATTGTTAGATGTCATTTTTGAAATAACGTTTTTTTTACTTATTTTTCTTGTCTTTGCTTTACTTCGAATGTGTTTTACTTCCATTCCATTTCATTGATTCAATAAAATAACACGCATTATTTATAAAATCGGGTTTACATTTTTTTAATAATAACAACAGACCATAAACTATGCTGACGAGGCACACGCTCCGAATGCAACATAGGAGATAAAGCTGTGTCAGCAGTTTGTTTGGGCATATGCGAGCCAACTACCGTGAGACTGGTGGATTGTAGTGGCAATTTTTCACGGTAGCTTAACCAATATCTTGTTAAATGTACTATTATCGGGAATAAGCTAAAGCTTAAATACGTGTTCAATTTACGAACAAGTCGGTCGTCTAATTTATTTATTGAATCCTCGCAGAGGAATTCGTTAACTTTTATTCATTTGTTTATTTGTTTATTTATTTATTTATTTTTATCTAGTCATTTACATTACTTTGGTTAATATTGTTTTGTTTGTTTATCTATTTATTTATCAATTACATTCATTGGTTTATTTTTATTTTTCATTGGAATTGAAGGTTTTTCTCATATTTTTCTTCTTAAGATCGATAATATTATAAAATGTTTGTGTGGGTACAAATGATAGAACTTATTCCTTTTCAATTTAATCTCTTTATTTAAAACAGTTACAATACACAATCCAGTCGGTTATCTCAACCACTTTTACTTTGCTTTATATTTTAATACTTAAACCACTCCCTTAATTCACACTTCAAATTCAACTGATGAACTGACTTACATGCCTTGGGAATGCTGATATTTATACTCCAATGACATATTTCGAGAACAATCTATGCCATCCAGCATTCCATACAAATTTCCATTTTGCTAGAAAATTCGATTCCATTCTTCATTCACCAATGGTTGAATTTTTTTACTATTGAAATTAGGGATGTAACGATTCCGATTATTTAACAGCCGTTCCTAAACAAAAATTCTATCCTATGTTAAACAGTTCGAAAAAGACGCGAAACTACGTGGCAACACGGCAGTGTTTGCTGATCGGTTTTGTCAGTCTAAGTAGGAAACCGTTGCTAGATTGACCACATAAATTCGCGCGTGCTTTATCGTGATTCTCTTTATTTATACAGTAATTTATACTTTAAATAAAATGGCGACGCCTTTAAAACTTACAAGTTCCATCTGGAATAATTTTCAAATAAAACACAAAGGCGACTTGTTTGCACTGCATTGCCAACGTTTCTCGTGGTAATAAGGCGGTTTCATCCAAAGGCTACACGACAACAAATATGTGGACACACGTAAAGCGCTATCATGAAAAAGAGTTGGAAAACTACGCCCCATCTACCTCAAAAACCCGCAGTGGTCTGCCACTTAAAAAACAAGCAACTTTACAACACATTTCGGAAGAAAGTGTTATGTACTACACTGAAGACCCTAGAGCAAAAACGGTCACGCAAGCAATAGCTGAACAAATATGTATAGACATGGAGCCGTTTGATTTAGTTAATAAACAGGGGTTTCAAGGCACTGTTGTATCCAAAATACAAAATGGTTTCCCGTCCCCATAATTCGGAAAATGTGATACCAGACATGTACTGCCTGGTAAAAAACAAAATAAAAGATCTATTGCAAGAACTTCCCCACATAATTTTCAGGACTGATTTATGGACGAGCGACGCTACTTCCTCCGTTAATGATTTTATAAGGCTGACAGCTTACGGACTAGATAAGAATTACGAACTGAAGACCTACTGCCTAGAGGTATTCCCTTTTGAGGGCGAAAAGCATAACGGGGAAAACATAGCTCAAAACTTACGTCAATTGTTTCAAGATTGAAACATCAGCGAACAGGTACGAGATGTAGTGACAGATAATGCACCTAACATGGGCCTTGCTGTAACACTAGTGGGTATAGAACGTATCAGATATACGTATGGCGCACTCTATACAATTAGTGCTGAAGAATGCAATAATTGGGGAAGAGAAAATAGATGACATGATTAAAAAGGCGGGATCTATAATTGGCCACTTCAGTCACTCAACATCAGGTAGCAAAATCTTCACAGAAATCGTTCCTTGACACGTGCTTATCCAGGATGTCAGTACTCGCTGGAGTTCTACACTTTAGGCGCTTAGAAGACTTAAAGAACTGCGCGTTGCAGTTCAAGCTTCTTTACCTCATGTGAAATGTAGAATAGAATTGACTACAAAAGAGTGGGTATTGCTGGAACAAGTTGTGTCGACCTTGACATATTTTAAAGAAGCTACGAAATCTATAAGTGAAGAGTCTGCTTGCTTGTCTGACGCTATACCTCTAATTAACTGTTTGCTAAAAGCTTTAGAACAGATCAAGGATCAACAGATTGCGGATGACAGTGACAATTATAGCCCAGAATATTCTACTTTTGTGGGAAATTTGATAGCCAGAATCAATGAAAGCTTTCGTTATTTGGAGAGTGAGGAGTCATTTATTTTAGCAAAAACATTAAATCCACGCTACAATCTACATGCATTCTGGTGAAAACAAAACTTATCTCGTTAATTACAAATCCAAACAGTGATAATGTGGTTAATGTACCTGTAGAGTCACAAAGAGGTCAAGATCAAGATAAGATTTTTACAGATATCTGGAGTGCTTATGACAATTTGATTAAAGATGCAGAAGAAGGGAAACCTTTATCAAACATGTCTACTCATCCTGAGCAAGAAGAGGTGGAATCTTATTTAAAATGTCCAAATATTCCAAGAAAATCAGATCCAATCAACTATGAAGAGAAATTCCCAAATTTAAAAAAGCTTGCGCAAAAGTACCTATCTTACTAACTGAGCTCAGTTGCGTCAGAACGACTTTTTCCAACCGCAGGCCCCATACAAAATGGTTTGCGTAGCGGACTGTCTGCAAATAATTTCATTCAATTCAATTTCAACTTTGCTTTCTGAAAAAAAAATCTGCCAAAAGTGGACTTTAATTATTAACTTTCTCTACCGGTTTATTACTTTGTGTATGTGATGACAATTACTTGCTTAATAACTTAGCCTCCTTGGCAATAATTCTTATTTTAATATTGTAAATAATATTTTTGAATTTTTTAATTTTTATTTATTTATTTTTACACTGAAGGTTGACTTTCTGTTAAGTATAGGTAAGTTACATGCAAAATAAATATATACAAACGCCGGAGATACATTCTTTATTATATATTTGATTAATTCTCTATCGGTATCGGTATTGCTGAGTTTTTACTACAGTAATCGGTATCGGTATCGTATCGGCCAAACTATGTATCGTTACATCTATAATTGAAATGTAGATGGCGATGTTCACATTAAATGGATATCACAATATCATATCTTGTCTAGTCCATTAATTTACTCTTTATTTAAAAATATAATGTTTCAGAAGAAAAGAAATTTATTAAATCTCTATTGTAATTCTAGTTTTCGTTAATTAATTTATTTAAACGACGCAAAAAATGTGATTAGACGTGTTTTTAGTCTTCTCTTCTTCCTTGTAGTTAGAGAGAAAATAATTGCTCACCGACAGACGCCGTTTTGTAGTTTTATAGAATATATTTATGTTTAGCAATTCAAGAAGAGAGGGCGCCTAGAACATAATAAGTGAACTATTATAGGTTAGTATAGAACTACTATTTGCCGATTTAATTTCTCTTGATGTTTATTACAACAGCCTTAACATTTTATTTACTACACTAAATTGTTAAAGATTTCTTAGTAAACTTTAAAGCGTTTTTTTTAGTCGAATGCTTTGCCTACAACTAGGCAATCAGTTTGATTTCTTTTCCCCTAAACTAAATTTCCAAGCATGGATATGCAAAGTTATTTTTAATAACGAGAAAAATTAAAGCATACATATTGGTAAAGCACACAAAACAACTCATTCGGGGCCATTAAAGTATCATCCTTAACAATTAAAATGTGCAGATGGCAATAAAATTCTTATGTGAATCGGTTATATAATTTATGAAAGATCTCAATAAAGTATTTTTTCTGTTAGGGAAGTTCTTGTGTTCACATCGAAAATGGAAAATGAAAATTTTGTGGCAGGAGTACCTTTATGTTTTAAGGTGTCTATGGTGTTTTTAGGCGCTATAGGTATGTGGAATTACCACACATTAGATTTAAGCCAAATATTTCTGTCATCAGCTAATAAACATAATGTAATTAAAATACTTTTTAAATCGTCGTCCGCCAACTGTATGATACCGAGTTCTCCATTTCCAGTTCATTGTTCTGCGTCAGCCACTTATCGTCATGAGTAATGAGTAATAGCCACGAAACGATCCATCTGTTTATTTGCGGATCGTGTTACCGCTGAGTGTCGGGGTCTCCCTGGGTGGCGATATGGTGTGCGATCGGTTTGCATACGATCGATTGTAGGATGACTGACCCCGCATAGTTTGTCGTCGGGGCAATGTTTACACTGACCTGCGTTAAGAAGAAGATAATAGTAAAGAACGAGGAACAAATGACGGGAATGTCGCAATGTCGTTAACAAGAGCATTATTGATTGTGGTTGCTGTATGTGGAGGCACATTTTTGCTGACGGTGGCCGCCAAATTATGGGCTTGGTACATAGTACTAAGCTCCGTAGGAGTATGGAACTGGATAGGGTGACCATGGAGAGGCAGTCTTCTTTAAACTTTTGAGTGCGAACGGTTGGCTGGCGGCGATCACAAAGAATGCAAATATTTTAAGAACTATATACCACTTAGATTCATTCGTATTATTGTACACTACTATACAAGAATTAATAAACATTATTCCTACATATATGTGTTTGTGTACGTCCGTATGTGCAAATCGTCAGATGATGCAAAATCGAGTCCATTAGATATCCGCCGATGTCTTTTTCAGTTTTTAAAAAAAAAACATACCATATACAAAACACAATAAGTTTTTTTCTTAAAAATAAAGGACTCTTTGAAAATTTTGCAATACTACTCGAAATATGTTAACATAGCACATATTTAAGAAAACTTGAAAACAAAATTGGACAAGAATCGTCTGATTTCTTCAAGAAATAGCAACAATTTTAAAGCTGTCACTGACATACTAGCTAATACTTCCTAAATACAGTCGTAGCTAGTAGATCTGATCCGTCAAACTTTTATGGGTGATTAGTTTTGATGAGACAAACATAAGAAATTGCATGACAGGAGAACCACTCCGCTCTGAGAAAAAGGAGCTTGAAAACGTGTCCATGACTTTTTAAGTTATGAAAAAAGATATATTCAGTTTAGATCTTTAGTTGAAGCTTTTGGCTGAAGTCCTGTAACTTTTTCTAATTCGCTTCAAGTATATGTACGAGGGGCGATCAATATATTCTCGGTATCGATATGAAGGAAAATGCGAATTCAATTTAAATTGTTTTTATTTTTCAATATAATCTCCCCTAACATCAATGCAATTGTTACATCTTGAGATAAGCTTTTTTAAACCCTCAAAATAATAAATTTCCTCTTTCTCTGCACAATACCGACTTGAGTTCTTCATCATCCGAAAATCTTTTTCCACGAAGACATTTTTCCAAATCCGGAAACAGGAAATAATCACTAGGGGCAAGGTCTGGACTATAGGGTGGGTGTTGGATTTCTTCGAAACCACAATCTCGCGCAGCAGCTTTGGAAACTCGCGCCGTGTGAACAGGAGCGTTGTCATGAAGAAGCAACACACCCGCTGCGAGTTTACCCCGTCTTTTCTTTTTAATTTCCTCCCGCAAGTTATACAGAGTGGAAGCGTAGGATGTATCGTTGATGGTTTCACCTTTTTTTTTGTACTCAATGAGCAAGATTCCCTTTGAGTCCCAAAAAACTGTGGCCATGAGCTTCCCGGCAGACGAAGTGACTTTGAACTTCTTCGGGGGGTCTGTTTCTTTTTTATGCCACTGCATGGACTCTTGTTTGCTTTTAGGGTCATAGTGGTGGACCCATGTTTCGTCCCCAGTAACAATTCGATCCATAACACCGTCCGCGTTCTCACTACACATCTCCAAAAGCTCTCTACAGCATGCGATACTCACTTTTTTCTGAGGCGCTATGAGCATTCGTGGCACCCACCTTGCACTGACCTTTGAAAGGTTAAGATGGTCATGAAGAATGGTGTGAATGGTACCAATTGAAAGCTTGGTGATCTCTGCCATCATTTTCACCTTTATTCGGGCATCCTCAAGAATAAGTTTTTCGACTTCTTTGATGCTTTCTCCCGTACAAGCAGTAGCCGGGGCGCCGGAGCGGGGGTCGTCTTCAATGCTCTCTCTGCCTCTCTTGAACTCACTTGACCACTTTTGCACAGTTGATAATGAAGGTGCGGAACCCTGGTAAACAGCCACCATCTCTTCATGAATAGTTTTTTGACTTTTTCCTTGCTTAGTGAGAAATTTAATTACAGAGCGATGCTCAATTTTCACCATCATCGTCTCAGTTGCCATTATGATTCTGTTTAACTAGAGATAAAACGCGAATTGATAATCACATTTATATGAAATTTTACATGAATGCACTAAAATAATAGTATTACTTGATAAATAAGTCAATTTATATATACAACTACAGCTTCACCCCGATACCAGGAATATGTTGAACGCCCCTCGTATATTGAAGTCTTTCTTGATCGGTGGAAAGAGAAGGTAAACCCAATTGACACATTTTGTAGCTTTACCAAAACCTCTCATGCTTAACATGTTTTTTGACCTTTTTCGGATAGACTTGTACTAAATTCTAATAGGATATGAAATATCAAAAACAATTGGGGGAATAGTACAAGTTCTCTTAATCAGGAAGTTCTTTTCGTGACACATCGGTCGCACCCCTATCGACTAGTTACTTTATCACAAAAATCGATAGTCCATATGTTTGCTCATCATCATGTGTGTTTCTGTCTTAAAGAATTTCACCACTTGACTTCTCTGGTTACTTATGAAAGTCCACATATCATTAACAAGAGACTTTTCATAAATAAAGCAACGTTGGCAACGATTCTGGGCCAGCTGATTGTTAACAGATCTTTACTGTTCAATGGTTGATCTAATCTAATTTCTGTTTTGGTTTGTTGTGGCGAGAGATACCCAAATGCTCAGCGTCATTCGGACCATCGAGTGTTTGTAAATGTGCGCCGGTCATTCTTAGAGGGTCGACTTCCAAATCTAATGGTTAGTGAAGGAAGACCCGTCATGCCCTACGAGGACGAAGTCTTACAAGCAATCGCACAAGGCCCTAGTACCTCAGTACGTGCAATTGAAGAAAGCATAGGAGTGCCCAAAAGTACAGCACACCGAATTCTAAGGAAAAACCAGCTCATCCGTACCATGTACAACAAGTCCAAAGTCTGCTACCCCGAGATTATCCAGACAGAGTGCAATTTTGTCAAACGATGTTGCAGAGGTTCAGAGAGGATCCGAGATTCTTCGAAAAAATTCTATAGTCGAACGAATAAACTTTTTGTAAGATACAAGATCGGTAAATGGCGTTTAGTCGCGTAACAAACAACATTTGTGTAGAGGGATCCTGAGAGTATATACCAAGAGAACGTTTTGTGTGCTCTGTGATAGGAAAAAAATGAAATGGTGCGTTTATCCGTCTCAACCACGGTGTCACTGTCTGTCTCGCTCACACAGAATTAACTATGAATCGGGTTTCTTTAACAAAATATTTTTTTTTTTTTTTTTTTATTATTATTTGGTACAAATTCTTATAAATATAATTCACAATGAAGATACTTGTATTAAATACAATAGAATAAAATAATTTTACTAAAATTTTTTAAGATACAGAATAGTGACCATTCTGTAGCACATAAGTGACTAGGGTCGAATGATTCTTCAATTCAATATAATTTTTTAGATTTCATGTGGGGTAAATTCAAGAATAAGATAAATGAAACAAGAATAATAACGAAAAACAGGTAATATTACTTTATAAACATTTTAGATATACTACATAGTTAACAAATTAAACGGCTGTATTTATAAATCTGTCGACTGTAGAACTATCCATACTAAAAAGAAATTGTTTTACTTCGCTAAAAAATAAAGTGGGTTCTACTATAAATCTAACTTCGATTGGTAATTTATTAAAAAGCCTTGGTGCTGTCGCAGTGTAAAATTTCAAGCAATGAGTTTTATTGGAAATTGGAATGTTAACGATTGCCATATGATTTACTCTAAGTCTGTATATATTCGAGCTTCTTAGTGTAGCACTGTAGCCGCTTCGCATGAAAAAAAACTTTAAGAACCTTAAAGATGTATAGATGCTTTATTGGAAGTATGCATAGGCTAGAAAACAATGGCCAAGTATGGGCTAGACGATTTTTATTGCAAATGATTCTAATTATGTGTTTTTGGGCAATATTTAGAATTTCGATGGTGCTGTTGTAAGTTCCACCCCAACTTGCAATACCGTATTGAAGCTTAGAGTGTACAAGTCCATAATAAAACATTAGTAGAATTTTTCTTGAACAATGTTCTCTTAAGAGATATATTTTACGAGTGACAGATAGCATGTAATTTTTTAGTTCTTCGACATGTGTCTTCCAAGACAGGTTGTTGTCTATTAGGACACTAAGATACTTATAACTCTTAACGCTTTCTATATGAAAACAATTTGAACAGCACACTAAATCGTTGTGGAAGTTGGTATTGCCACACGTATGAACAGATAAGGACATTTTTTTACAAGAGCTGGAGTGGAAGGATCTCTTAAGGTGCATATCATAAGTTTTGTTTTATTGCTTATAAGTAGTTTATGTTTCGCGAACCATTGTCGCAGGATACTTAAATCCCTATGTAGTTTAACAACTGAATCAAAAACACTTTTATAATCATATGTCAACGCCATATCATCAGCAAATGCAGTAATACGACTACTGAAGTTTTGGTAAAACATTGAATTGACATATATTAAAAATAAGATTGGTCCCAAAACTGAACCTTGCGGTACACCAATTGTGGTTTTCAACTGACTGCTAAATATTCCTTCTATTTTTACTCGTTGAGTTCTCTCTGATAGGTACGTTGAGAACCACTTATGAATCGCACCTCTTAGTCCAGCCCTATACAATTTATCCAAAATTATATCATGATTGACCATATCAAATGCTTTTGTCAAATCGATGAAGAGTACTAGAGTAGTGTTATTATAATTAAAGCTTTCATAAATTTCACTACACAACTTTAGAATAGCATCTTCAGTAGATCTCCCTTCTCGAAAACTAAATTGTTCGTTTCTAAAAAAACTTGCTTTTATTTAAAAATGATACTATGCGTATTTTTATCAGTTTTTCAAAAAGTTTACAAAATGTTGGGAGTATAGAGATGGGCCTATATTGAGTTATTGAACTTCGATTTCCTTTTTTGAATAGAGGAATGACTTCAGCACATTTTAAAGACGCAGGGAAAGTACCACAATTAACACTTAAGTTGAACAAGTGACTTAAGACATCAACAATAAATAAAGAAATACGTTTTAGAAGACAGTTAGTTATGCCATCAGATGTGCAAGAATTTTTGTTATCAAGAGACATTATACATGTGGATTTCTATCGGTGTGAAAGGTTGAAAAACAAAACTGTTATTTTGAGAAGTATCTTCGACTATATCTGAATACATATTACAATTACAAGTGTATTGTGGCGGATAAGGGTTCGATTCTATTGCGATAGTAGCAAAAAATTTATTGAATTGATTAGCAATATCTACTGGGTCTGATAATTCTATACCATCCACATGGATTTTAAGAATTTTTTCTTTTTCCTTTCTATTGTTAAGGATGTTATTGACCACTCTCCATTCATATTTCACATTACCCTTACAGTTTTGTAGTTTATTTGCGTAATATTTATCCCGACTTAATTCCACTTGCTTCTTAACCTCTTCACTTAGTTTAAGATAGTATTTTTTCAAATTTTGGTTACAAGGATGGCGTTTGCATTTTTTCCTTAACGTGTTTTTTTTATTTATTTTTTTAAGCAAACCTATGTCAATCCACGGCCTAATGCGTTTTAAAGGTGAATTTTCTAGTTTTTTAATATTGGTGCAACTGACAATATGAGCCTTAAGAGTGTTCAAAAATAGATCATAAGCTACGGAGGGATTACTTTCCTTATAAACAGACTCCCAGAATTCAAACATTAAGCACTCAACTAGTTTATTATAATCAATTCTGTGGTGTTCCTTGAAAGGAACATACGAGGGCGGGTCAATAAGTCCGTGACTTTTGGATTAAAACACAGATTTTTTGATAAAAAAATAATTTTATTTTTCAACGTAGTCTCCCTTGGGCTCTATACACTTTGTCCAACGCTTCTCCAATTTTTTTATCCCTTCCAAAAAAAATGATTTGTCGAGGTCCTCAAAATGACGAGATGACTTCATCATTGGAGTCAAATCTTTTTCCACCAAGCCATTTCTTCAGGTTTTGGAACAAGAAATAGTCGCTCGGAGCCAAATCTGGAGAATAGGGTGGATGAGAGAGCAATTCATAGCCCAATTCATGGATTTTTGCCATGGCAACTGCACATGTGTGCACCCTTGCATTGTCTTGGTGGAAAAGAACTTTTTTCTTGGCCAAATGAGGTCGTTTTTTTTTCAAATCGTCATTGAATCGGTCCAATAAGTTGGCATAATATTCCCCATTGATTGTTCTTCCCTTTTGAAGGTAGTCAATGTGGATTATCCCGCGTGCATCCCAAAAAACAGTCGCCATAACTTTATTGGCTGACAAACCCACCTTGGCCTTCTTTGGCGCCGATTCACCCTTAGAAACCCACTGTTTTGACTGTTGTTTGTTCTCTGGTGTGTTGTGATGGATCCATGTTTCGTCCACGGTTACAAAACGGCGCAAAAACTCCTCCATATTGCGATTAAACAACGCCAAACCTTCCTGTGAAGTTGTTACACGATTGCGTTTGTGGTCGACTGTGAGCAAACCCTCACTATTTGATTGAACGGTTTCTATGTTTACATTAGTCATGCAATGATCAGTAATTTTGTAGTCAAGCACTTCACTCGTTAATTTATGTGTAAATTGCGAATTTAATCTTACGAAAATATGATCAATGCATGTTTGTGTTTTTCCCGTGATTCGCGTAGGTTCCGTAATAGGACATTTCAAGCCAAATGATGACATTAAAGCCAGATAATTATCCGAGTCATTACTAATTTTTAATATATCAATATTTATATCTCCTACAACCAATAAGTTTCGTGTCTTTACATCTTTAAGTAGGTTACTTAGTTGTTCTATGAAAACGTTTTTATTTAAGTTATTTTCATGCAGACGGTATATACTTAAAATAGTAAAATTTTCGTTAAAAATACGACAACTAATTTTTAAAATATCAGCGCTCATCACACTTATTTTTTCCACTTTACAATCGCTTTCGTATTCTATTTTAATATATACTATGACACCACCTGCGCTATATGAGTTATTGCAATTGGGATAGGGTTCATAACCGGGAATACTGTAATTGGATATTTCATAGTCGTACAACCAGATTTCAGTAAGTATAATAAAAACTGCATTAAAATTATAAGCGTTTAAATGAGCTAAAAATAAATTGAAGTTTTTTCTTATACTACGAATATTTTGATGGATGATTAGTTTATTCATAGGAAGAGCAGCATACTTTCTTGCAGTTATTATAATTGATTGAGGTCCTCGAAGCACCTTACTTTAAAAACAATATCTCCCTCATCCTTGCGCAAGAATATTATGCTGTTCCTCATCCATATATATTTAAACTTTTTCTCTATTTTAATTTGCTTTGTTGCATTAAATAATGCTCTCATGTGGGAAGTTAAGCTTTCGTTGATGTAGATCCGTGAACCATTATGATTTTCACCTAGCAGCTTCGTTGTTAGTTTTTGTTTCTTTTTTCCCTTAAGTTTCATGATATTCTCCTTCGTTACGTGGCGAGTTAGTTTAAGAGACAGAACATTAGTGGGAGTAGCATAATTTTTCTTTGTTTTTATCTTTTTTACATAGAGAGAGTCAATATCTCGCTCATCAAGGTCGTAGCCGACATCATCACGAACAATGTTTAACGCTGCTTGCAATGCAGTTGAATTGTCGACATTTGGCACGTTAAAAATCTCAATCGAATTATTGAGTTTTGATTGTTCCAAAACATTAATTTGATTTTGTAATATACTCACTGTTGTTTTAAGTTCTGTATTTTCATTTTGTAGCACGGAGATTTTTTTTTGTCCTTAATTAAGCGTTAGTCTAGCAAGTGTCATACCATTTTGGAATCCAGACCAAATACGCCATCTTTTAAAGTTACTTGCCAAAATGGCATAGTACATGTTTTTGTCAGTACAGTCAGTTCAAGTTGGGTGGGTTAAAACCGATATACTCGTAATTATGTTTCAATTTTGGACCGTAATTTACAGAAGAGTTACTCAGGATTACATGACCAAAAAAAATTGAAGAAAAGTAAAGATTTGTGGTCACAATACTTGAAAGATCGTCACAGGGTGTCAGATTTCTCGATTTTTTCTGAGCGCCAATAATTTTAAAAGTACATGACTTAGATTTTTTTTTTATAATTTTGTGATAACCGACACCACTTCACCTATCACCCGTTTCCGGCTTGACTTTGATTTTTGGACACCCTGTAAACGTCTCACTTTTACATTGGATACATTCTTTTTCAAAATATAAGCTTCAATTTGTGTAGAAATGTGGTACAGAAAACATACCATTGCACATTAAAGTATAGAAAAATGTTTAGATATGTGGTACGTTTTTCATACCACCGGCCCTGAAAGAGTTAAAGTTTTTAATCGTCTCAACATTTACTTAATCGTTTGTGTAAAAAAAGATATGAATCTATAATCAACAAGTCCATGTTAATTTATCCAACTATAACGATTTTTTCAAGCTAAAAACGCTTTGGTTTATGAAAGGTCTTTTGTCAGTCGCTTTGAAATTTTTTTAATATACAAAATAGTAATTTAAGAATATAACAATAATTAATTACTTCCAGAGTCCTAAACCTCCGCAAAAAAGCTGAAGCAAAAAAAATTTAATGGAGGAAAACTGAAAGTTTCTTTTGATTCAAGAGGCCTTTCATAATGATGTACGCGTATATAAAGTTAATCCATCTACTTTGAGAGGCAGATGTGTAAGTTCAAAATTTTAATAAACTATTTTCCAAAGCACATAGTGTGAAAGCATATTTGCTTTTAAATTTTTTAAAGTTCTTTGCTTTTACAACTACACGATTTTTTTTGTAGCGTATATGCCATTGCTGCCAGGCGACTTGAAGCCAGCTAAGGAAGTAACAGCGTGTTTGATGACCTTATCCGTCACCACAAGCTATGACAGATATCAGCTACCGATTATTCTGCCTCAGCTCACTTGCAGCTTTATTAATAAGAGCTGGTTCTAATTACATAGATTGCCAAGGAAGTGGGTCCCAAGCATGAGACAGATCGTCTCCCCATGCACCTCAATGTAGATGACAGCAGGTTTTCTAATCCTTTTTAGGACTGCTGGTTTCACCGAATATTTCGATCTTCTCACAAAAGTTTTTATTAGAGGGACTCTCTAAAGTCAGAATTAGAATAGCTACTTTTATTCTTTTTGCTTCGATCTATAAAGATTCCAATCTTCCTTTAAATTGATTTCCTTACCTAGTCGCGACGAATCTACTTTTCACCATTAATGTAATCTGGTTAATTGCGATCAAAAATGTTAAAGTAAAATTTAATACAAAATTTCACGGTTTATTTAACAAGGCAGTCGCTTTCAACTGGAAGTTAATTTGGGACTTCAGTCCATAATATGAAAGACGGTGGAAGATAGATTCTTCGCTATGTATAGCAGAACTAGTTAGTGTTTCAGCGAAAAGAGCCCGTTGTTAGAATATAACTTTGCATAGGGCTCTAGATCCGGAGTACAATCCTACATAAACTAGCCCCTTGTTTGGCAGAAAACCAAAAGTGGTTTGCCATTTATAATATAAAGTGGAGATTAAACCAACGCGCATCATAGCAATATGGGCAGAAGGTCCACCTTGTTCATTCCCACCATTGCATATTGACCGCAGTTCTTAACCAAAGCTCTGTCCACTATCTATGCTTTTAACAATAAAACTTGTGTTTATTTTACGGCTTCCTTTTGAAAATCTCCACAGTATTTGCAATCAGCGCCGTTGAAAAGACAAAAAGCAAATAGATACTCCTTTTTAGACTAACTGATTTTCTCACACTTCATATGATCCAAGGTTTAGATATGCGAATATTGCCTTATATGGCTTCATTTCTTAGGATGCTTTTCACGTCACAGTTTCTGAAGGCGTACCTTACCAGAAATTCGAAATTCATCTCCCAACGTCCTGGCCTTTTTCCAATTTTGTCCGCAATTTTTTTTTTCAAACAACCGTTGAAACGTCTCGAAAAATAACGAAATGTTACCCAGCACATTAGCCTACCTGAATATCAGTTAAGTCTGCCATTTACAATAACCATTTGAAAAGATAGTCAAAATAGTAGTGGAAAAATACAAGAAAACTCAAGTTTGGTCACACACATTTTTATTGACCAAATGTCTAATGGCAGCAATCAAAGTGAATTTGCCATTACCCGAAACCGACAAAAAAATTTCCAAAAGGTATAAAAAATAACGCCCATTTGAAATCACAAGCGGTGGGAAAAGATATGACGGGCTTAGTAAGAATTCGACACTGGTAATAGTTGGACGGCCTGTTTATTGTACAGAACTCAGATTTTCTAATATTGTAGAAATCTGGCGAGAACCTTAACTACTAACTCAAGAGTACGAGTTATGTAGAGACTTAAGGGATACAAAACAACGTCCGATGAGTCAACGCAAGGAACAAATAAATTGCCAAAGAATTGGACGCATGCACTTAATGGACTAAATGTTATATAAGCCGAATTAGACCTCCTAGATACTTGCAGATCAATGTTTTTTTAAGAAGATAGTGTCCATGCCTTACAGCGAAAAATGTAAATATCAATCTATTCTTACTATCACATTATTCAATATATTATTATATTTGAATAAGTAAACATATTTATGAAAATAAGAATATTTTAATTATCTTTCTCCAAGAGAAACAAATATTGTTAGCCTCCTAACAGGCCAGATTTAAAGCGGCAGCGCTGTATATATTTTGCTTCAGATTTGGCAAGTGTTTTATTGAGAAAATAATGAAACAAGTTGGGAACCTAATTAGAAATGGTGAAAAAAATTTTATAATTTTAGCTTATTTACCATCAGTATTTGATATAACTCATTATATTTATAAATCGACATCTTTCGACTAAAATGGCCTTCCAGGATGCCTTTACTTTTGCAAAAAGCTAGTCAAAATTACAAATATTTTGGGCGCCAACGAGATTTTTTAACATCACCTCACAAATGCAAGATTAAATTAAAATCTGCACTAGAAAATTCCCAATCCAGAACTGTTATAAAGTTGTCTTTGAAAATCTTTTGTGACCTTTGAGGTACAGATGTTTAGGGCCATCGTCACGATGAAACCTCCACGCAACCGAATATTTTCTTCCCGTTGTGACATCATATTTTGTAGAATTTCGACATACGTATTTTAGTTACACTTTTCAGTATAGTGTTTATGCGGGGCCCGAATCCA
This sequence comes from Volucella zonaria, assembly GCA_963966105.1. Classification (NCBI taxonomy): domain Eukaryota; kingdom Metazoa; phylum Arthropoda; class Insecta; order Diptera; family Syrphidae; genus Volucella; species Volucella zonaria. The sequence goes on from OZ014534.1 coordinate 13,502,588, forward strand.
TCACAGGAAAAGCATCCCCGTACAATTATTGACCCGTGCTTTATAACTGACGAAACGTGTGTTGGATTAATGGCAGCATTTTTTTGGCATCGTACATACATATATGCTTTCTGCCATCCGGATCTATTCGATTCATTATTGTACTTCTACAGGGTCTTAAAAAGGGACTTTCGAACTTTGACAGTTGATAGCGGACATACTATTGAAGCTACATCTGTCAAATTGGGTGTCATTTATTCAGTCTGTTTTGCCAAATCACCATGGATGGGCATAGTGTTCAACAACTCGTGCAAATGATAAAATTGTTTTATCAAAATGGGTGTTCTGCTCGGGCAACGTTCCGCGCCCTTCGCCCATTTTACGGTAGCCATAATCGTCCTACAGAGAGGACTATTCGCAGTGTGGTGGATAAATTTTAGTCTACTGGTTCAGTAAACGATAAGCCAACACCCGTACGTCGACGAATCGCAAGATCTGCCGAAAACATCGCCGCTGTCCGTTAGAGTGTGCAGGAGAATCCGAAGCAGTCGATTTTGCGTCGCTCACAAGAACTCGGCCTTTCGCAGACCACAACTTGGCGAATTTTGCGTCGTAACTTGGGTATGCACCCGTACAAAACTCAACTGATCCAGGAGCTGAAGGTAAACGACCATAGACAACGACGTGAGTTCGCTGAATATGCTCTGGAGCAGTTGGAAACTGACACTAATTTTCATCGAAAAATCATCTTCAGCGATGAGGCCCATTTCTGGATGAATGGGTACGTCAAGAAACAAAATTGCCGAAGTAGGGACGATGCCAACGATGACGTTGGCGAGGCCATCACCGTCAACGGCCAGCGCCGTTGATCACCAACTTCTTTTGGCCTGAATTGGATGATATGGACACCAACGACATGTGGTTTCAACAGGACGGCGCTACGTGCAACACAACTCACGCCACATTGGGAATTCTGCACGAGCGATTCGAGGGCATGGTCATCTCACGTGGAGGTGATGTGAACTGGCCACTGAAATCGTACGATTTGACCCCGTTAGACTTTTTCTTATGAGGTTTCCTGAAGTCGCAGGTCTATATGAATAAGCCACAAGCCAACATAACCCATGCCATCGTTTAAATTCAGCATGATTTATGCGTTAGAGTCATGGAAAATTGGACATTTCGGATGCGCGCCATCCAGAGAGCCGCGGCGGACATGTGAACGATGTTATATTCCATACATAATGGCATCGATAGGCCTTTTAAACGAATAAAAATTTCGATGATATCTCACACACACTTTGTTTTATTTAAAATTAAAGATAGGAAGCGTTTAGTGAAAGACCGTTTAGTTCAATCCAAAAGACGTGCAACAGTTCTTTTAGACATCGCCTCAATTTATCCAATATTTCGTCATACTATAATATCCGCAGCACTTTTCCTAGCATCAGCTTTTGTCAGCCTGTTGTCTGACAGTTGCCTGTGAAGTTTTCGATAATCTGTTGCCTTCGAAAATGACCTAGCGCAGTAAAGACCATCTTTTTGAAGCACTCCAATTTTTTTTTTTTTTTTCAAGAACTTAACACTAAAGTGGGTATGAATACACTTATAATGCCTCAGCATGTGTTAAGTTTTTTGGAAAATGGGATAGAGAGAGAAAGAAAGATGTTTGGACTCAGTGGTTTATATTGCTCCATGGGTGGCATCCAACATTTAATGGGGAGACTAAATTCTTAGTGAAAGTTGGCTTGATGTTGATTTCTAGTCAACTACTCGTCTTATTTGATTTTCGTTAACTGAAAAAATGGATGATATGTCTTTCGGGCGAGGCTGGGATTCGAACAGCGAACCTTCCGATTTGGAAGCCAGTCTACTACCACTTGAGCAACGGCCACCCACGAATAGGTACTCTGATAAAAAAGGCCTATCGAATGCAATTTTACAATCGCCTTTTGTATGACCGCAATACACCTTTTTGCTTTTAACATACATAACATACATCCCATCAAATTGAAAAAAAAATTATAAAATCTTTTAAAATGCAAACTTACCAACAACAAACAAAACAAAAAACCACAGAAAATATAATAAAATAAATTGTCAGAAAAATTGTTGGCATTCTTAATCAGCTGTTCATTGTAGTATAGATAGCCACTAAAAGTAACAGTGTACAAGTTCCAGTCGAAAAATTTGAGCTATTTTACTGTTTTTTTATTATACCAGGTAAAACAATGACAAAAGGAGAACAGAACGAGGAAGAAAAATTTACGGTTTAGTAGAAGAAGTTGTTAAACAAAAAGCGCATTCGTTGCTAAGAAGTTTCCACCGAATACCATCTTTGAAACGACGTCTTACAAAACTTCAGATTGATTCATCGGTTAGTTTTGATTTGACAGCCACTTATGATACATTAAAAGTGGTGTTATTTGATATACTCGTATGTAATAGAAAAAGAGCAATATCGATCCCTAATTTGGTTTTTGTATTTAAATATAGGGTCCGCCAAAAATGTTTTTTTTTTGAAAATGCTATAAAAAAAACTACTGAATATTTTCTCAAATTTCTTTTTTTATTTGAAAGTACATTCATTCAAATGGCTGCCTCGGCTGGCCATGCAGTAGCCTACACGATCGGTCCAATTTTTAAGCACATTATCGATTGTGTGCAGCTGTATTTCACCAATGGCTTCACGAATATTGTCCTTTAAAGCGTCAATTGTCTCTGGCTTGTCGGCGTAACACTTATCTTTTACGGCACTCCACAAATAATAGTCCAACGGTGTCAAATCGCAGCTCCGGGGTGGCCAAACGACATCAGCTCTGCGGCTGATAATGCGATTTTCAAAAACAGGGCGCAAAACATCGAGTGTAGCTTCGGCTGTATGGCACGTAGCGCCGTCCTGTTGAAACCAAATGTTGCCAATATCCTCCTCTTCAATTTTTGTGAACAAAAATTCGTTCATCATGGCCCGATAACGATCGCCATTGACTGTAACGGCCATTCCTTGCTCATTTTCGAAGAAAAATGGCCCAATTATGCCTCTGGACCAAAATCCGCACCAAACAGTGACTCGTTTTGGGTGTATCGGCTTTTTAATGTATGCGTGCGGGTTTTCTGTGCCCCAAATGCGACAATTTTGCTTGTTTACATACCCGCCAAGATCAAAATGAGCTTCATCTGAAAAGATAATTTTTTTGGCAAAATCGGCATCTTCTCTAAGTCGATCGCAGGCCCACTTAACGAAGCGTATACACAACCATATTCGTTCAGCGGAAGGATGAAACTAATTATCTGTCAAATCAGACATGAGCTAAGTGTTACCATTCACGAAATAAGCACTAGTTGAAAACAAAAACGTTAGATGGCGGACCCTATAGAAAAACGTGAAAAATTAACGCATAATTACATGCTGTCTATGGAGACCCTCATTATCTATGACGACCGTGAGATACCTATTGGTTCAACGCATTTAACCAATCTCAACGTACATCTGTTTTTGACATGGAGAGCCCAGACGTGGTTAATGAGAAAATCGTTGAAAAATTCCGTGACATGTTTCTTACTGATCACCGAACGTAAGTACGCAAAGTAGCAGAGCCCGTAGGCGTATTGTACAATCAACATTAAGTATGAGAAAGCGACCGATAGGTGCCGCGATTGTTCACATTGGACACCCGCTGGACACGGCTGTCGAATTCGAGGTAGTTTGGAGGTCTTTAAGCGAATTTCGCAGAAGTTTTTGCGCCGAGTCATCACCGTTGATGATACCTGGATCCATTACTAGCATTACAAGAAGAGAATCATGATCGCATGGCAGTACTACAGAGAGTTATGGGACCGATTTCTTAAGAAATTAACAGAGACACAGTCGCATTTGCCAAAGTAAAAGGATTTGTTTCACTACTACACTCATACACTCATTCACTGTCGCCAAATTGCATGAATGACGATAAGAACTGCTGTCGCATCCACCGTACTCGCCTGAGCTGGCTCTCCGCGACTTTTTTTTTGTTCTCTAACATAAAAACACGGCTTGCTGGAAAGAATATTAGCTCGATCGAAGAAGTCAAGGACGAAAGTTTGACAAATTATAGTTCTTAGATGGTTTAAACAAACTGGCAGGAAAGGTTGAAAAAGGGTATCGTACTAAAAGATTACGTTGAAAAATAAAAAAAATAAGAACATTCTGTGAAAAAATCTGCGTTTTCATTCCTAACACAAGGATGTACTTATACAGTTGTGGCGAACTAATTAAGAACGATATACTGGAATCATGTTTTTCGAACATTTTTATTTAAATTTTTATTCATCTTGGGTTGTTAAATTTTTTAAGCAGACAATAGCAAAAAGAGTAGCAAAAAGATAACTGAAACATAAAATTTAATTCAAAATGTTTTGGTAACAAGAAATTAGCTGGCGATCTAATTAAGAACGATGAGAGAATATGTAAACTTTTCATTGTATTTTGCGGTTTTTCCTCAATATTTTGCCGGGAATCCTTTGTTTGCAATTAAGCATTGACAAAATTAGGTCCTGACATGTTTTCGGTGTTATTGCATTCTTGGAATAATGCCCTTGTAATTTCATAGAATTCATTTTTATTGCTAATTTTATGCTTTTTAACTTTTTTTTTGAACCGTACCAGGGGTTTTCGATGGGATTTAAGCCCAGACTGCATGACGACCAATCGATGACATCCACACAATTATTCTGAGACCATGCTTTTGTTGACCTCGCAGTGTGTTTCTGGTCGTTGTCCTGCATAAGTTACTGTGTAGGGCAGCATTACATTTTGAAGTAATCCTATGTAGCTTTGAGGGTTTATTATACCTTCCACTCGGTGTAACGGTACGCTACCTTTAAAAGGCATGCAACCCCATAGCATAATACTCCCTCCTCCATGTTGTGGTGCGCTGTACTTAGGATTGAATGCTAGATTTTTTGGTCGTCTAACATATTGTTTACCATTGAAACTCATTCTATTGATTTTAGTCTCATCACTCGAGTATTTTTTTCCATTGCGAGATGGTCCGATCTTTGTGTTCCTTTGCAAAAGCTAACTTAGCCCTTCGGTTTTTTTTTTTGCAAAAGCATTTTTTTTTTTTGGCTGATCTCCTAAAAAGCTGACTTTCATTCAATCGCTCTCTAATTGCGTGTGCAAAAAGTGCATTTCGGGACCTTGCCGAAAACTACTTTCCGAATACCGTTCGAGCTCAAAAAAAGATTTTTTTTGCTATGCGAACTATCAACCTATCTTGAGCTTCATTCGTTTTGGGAGTTCTTTTACTCTTTCTACGCTTTCGGTGGTTCGATGTTTCTCGACATATGTTACGGCGTTAAAAATCATTATTTTCGAGTAATCAAGTTTTTTTTGCGATATCATTATAGGACAATCTTTCAATATTGCGAAATTTTAGTATGGCTTCCCTCAGCTTTAGTATGGCTTCCTGCAGCTCTCTTTTTCACCATATCACGATCAAAATATCTCCTAAACCCAACAAAAACTAATAATATCCCTTTAATTTCAAATGAATTAGTATGTTTACTAAAAACTTTTTCCGTGGGCAGCACCTGTTTTAGTGATACGTTCTTAATTATATCGCCAAGCGAATACCGGACCAATATGGTTAAAAACCGATTTAAGCTGTTAAATAATGTGCAATAACTACAGTTTATGATAAAAAGAGACCTGACTGAATAGATAGCGGTACTTTTAATTTTGGTTGCCATCTGTCTTATTATTGTAGCGATGGTGTTGCCAGTACTTACGATCGTTCTTAATTAGTTCGCCACAACTGTAGGTCTACCAATGTACTCGTATATTGATCCATCTTCGTACAGTAGTATTTCTAATTATTTCACAACAGTTGTATATATGTACAGTAGGAGAGGGTATAAATAAAACGAACTAGTTTCTCATCTCGTAACGACGTAACCGTTCTTTTCTTCATAAACAAACAGTTTATATAGTAACTACATTTATCTATTTGCGCGGAACGGAAAACGAGCCCAGCAGACAAAAAAAAAATAACAAAACAAAGAATAGGTAAACAAAATCAAACGCAGGCATGCGAACAGATCATTCTGTTCCGCAAAAATGAAAAACGCATGAAGGATAAAAACGAATAATATGATTTCACCCCTGATACATACACTAACTACGAGGGTTGTCTGAAAAGCTTCCGACCGAACGATACAAGACATTTTTTCTCAAATTTTTTTTTTATTTTTCTACACACTTCTCCCAGCGATGCTCCCATCTCTCTAACCCGTCCAAATAGTACTTGGCGTTTTTCACTGCAAAATAATTGTTCACGAAGGTGATTGCCTCCTCATTTGACGAAAATCTCTGTCCTCCGAGCCCAGTTTTTAGATGAGGGAACAAAAAGAAGTCGCTTGGAGCTAAATCTGGTGAATAAGGCGGATGGTCAAGCAGTTCAAACCGTAATTCATGGCTTTTCGCCATGGCAACCGCTGAGGTGTGAGACGGCGCGTTGTCTTGGTGAAACAGGATTTTCTTTTTCTACCTTCAGCTTGGCAAGTAATCGAAGATAATCGATTAAGATAACTCCTTTACTATCACAAAAAAGAGTCGCCATCACTTTCCCAGCCGAAAAAACAGTGTTTGCTTTTTTTGGAACCGGCTCGCCCTTTGCAGTCCACTGACTGAATTTTCATCTACAGTAATTAATCGGCGCCAAAACTCGGATTTATTGCGCCTAAACTGCGCCAACAGAGCGTTGGAAATGTTCATTCGAACACATTTTTGGTCTAACGTAAGCAAACGCGGCACCCAACGCGCGGACAGCTTTCTTGCCTAAATCTTGATTTAATATGTAACAAACACGTTCTTTGGACATTTTCATAAACTCTACTATCTCTCTCACTTTAGATAGACGGCGGTCGTCTAACACCACTTGGTGAACTTTGGCAATGTTATCGCCAGTGGTTGCAGTTTTTGGACGTCCCGAACGTGCATCATCTCCCAAGCTTTTACGGCCACGTTTAAATTCAGCTGTCCAAAATTTCACTGTGGTAGATGATGGTGCAGAGTCCCCATACACAGAGTCCTGCACATTTTTGATTTGCGTAGGCGTATTGCCTTTCAAAAATAAGAATTTAATAACAGCTCGATACTCTATTTTTCCCATTTTCACAAAAAAACACTCACATCAACTCACTCAAACGAGTGGCAACTAAAAACTGCGCGTCCAAAATGACTGAAACTTCGGTAAGTAACTGTCAAAAGATGCACAACTAGCATTCACTAGCTTTTATTGACGAGTGCCGCTATCTTTACGTTGCGGAAACTTTGCAGACAACCCTCGTACAACTTTATCGTACCATCGTACCATCAAAAGTAGCGGTAAAATAACTGCCCAGACAAAAGGAAAACTCAAAACACAAACATTGCCAAGTACCAGAGTAAATAACGATATACTATAAAAACAAAAGTTACAGTTATCGAGCCAAAATTATATGAAAAGTTGCTATTGCTGCGTCAACAATGATGTAATGTTGCGTTAATTGAGAACGTACTGTATTCTAAATACGAATTAACAGAAGTAAATTTCAAATTCCATTGGAATCGAGAATTACTTATTTTTAAAGCTATAAAAAATACTCATCATCCGTATTACAGTGAAAATGCGAAGCATATTATGTATCTGTTGATATCTTGCGTCCGATTTGGTGAATCGTCATTAACGTTTTTAAAATAACCTACTTTTTCCCAAAATCGATGTCAATCATCAAAATAACTGTTATTTGCTGGCTGATTGGTTTTTGATGTAGATTTTTGCCATTCGCCTAACGGTATACAAAGCACTTTCATTAAGATTACTTAAATTGCATTTTCCGATCACAGTAAAATCGTTCTGTATCTTTTTTTCTGCTTTCGTATTTGCCGGGTAACGTGGTTTGGATTTCCTTTTGCAGTCTGTTTCTAAACAAACCAAGTTCATTTACCGATAGAGGTGAAACCTGCTTTTTCCTTGTATCTTTCTCTTTCAATTTACCACTAATTCAGCTGCTGCTTCGTATCTCAGCCAAACAAATATGCATGTATGCATGCGTCTGTTTTACCAGTCCCTACTTAGACCTAACCTAACATTACCGGTGGCATACACATTGCCATTTGCACCTTTCAAACTGTTTTCTTTTATCTGTTCTAAAGAAATTAATGTATCTTTAGCAAAACAATACATGTATATACGAGTATGTATCTTAAACAAATAGGACCAGCATTCTAAATTTTCAACTCAATTTTCAATAAAATGAGACAGCGTATTATCTGTTCTTTCTTGCAGATCTAAGAAGATGCATATAGTCTACCTTTTCTTTGCAGAAAAACCAGTATAATCAACTGGTTTTCAGGTAGATTTGAGCTCAGCTAGTGTTGAGTCAACTGTTTTCAGTTTAAGTTGAGATTGATCTTCAACGGGAGAGGTCTTTCTCGCCGGATATCTTTCGTAGTAATAGTTGTAGATTTGTGTATTCTTGTAATTTCTTTTTTTTTTCGTTGTATGTTTTTAAATTGTACGACTTATACCTACCTACATGTTGAGTTGATGCCAAAAATGAAATTCAGAAAAGAAATATCCGTAATCTTTTAAGTGTTTATTTTTTTTTTTAATTTTTACTAAACGACCCCAAATTCAAAATCGTCGATATGATCAACAAAATATTCAAGAATTATAATTTTCTCTAGTTTAAAAAAAAAGGAAAAAAAAATTTATTGAATGTAGGTAATGGAATAGAAGCTAAAAAAAAATCTATTGTGAGTGATCGTGATTCGTGTATTTAAGACCCAAGTAAATATATTTCAGCATCAGCACTCATTCCATTCAAGGTTGATGATCATTCGGTCTATGGTTCGATCTAAAGTGGTATCAAGTATACACATAAACCGATCATCAGTTTAGTAATTCGATTGGCAACACCGGTGTGCCAATTTTTTTGAATTTGGAGAGGAAAACCCGAACCACTATGCGATCATCTTATGATTGTCACCATCAATGGCGGTTTTGCCACTTTTTTTGGATAATTACATTTCTTCAGATAGCTCTTCTTTTTGGAATCACAAAATGTCAACTGGAAAACAAACCACCATATTTTGTACCTGGATCCGGGGATATGGCACGGTTTAGCCTGTCGGAGAACACACCCGTTGGCAGTCCGGTTTATCAACTTAAAGGTATGTACTCTTACCTGCCAGTGCAATACAATCTAAAAGAAATTGTTTACTTTTCTTCTGTTGCTGTCATCGATTTCTAAATGAGCTATTTTACTTTGTATTCTGATTCAATGTTTATCTTCTTGTAGCACATTACAGTTTAGATTTAAAAAAAAACCTTGGGCGAATGCACGTTATTTGCTGTTGAAGACCTAAGAACGTGCAAATGAGATGAATTCCATCGATAAACCTTTTTGTTCTTATGCCATGAAATATTTTAATGTCAAAGTCACGAACTTGCAAACATTGAAAATTAAATACGGTAAAGAGTGAATATGTGCGAACTGCAGTAATATCTTCGTCACCGTATAGGTATATAAAATATATGTAGATAGTTAAGTAGAGTAAAGATAGATACCTGTGCACAGCGATCAACCTGAATATTTGCATGGGTGTCAAGAAATAAGAGTATCTAAAGTATATGTACAGTTGTATGTACATATTATATACATATGTAGGTAACTACATACATATTTGATCATACAATGCTCTTTTTCTGTTAAAGGAAATTTTTGACGGAACTCGTTTTATACACCTCTTTTGTTTTGCTGTTGGTTTTTTTTGAAAGTTTTTTTTGCAGATGGTTCGGAGTGACAGTCAATAAAAGTTTAATCGACTTAAGTTACCTAACATATATACAACATATATACATACATATACATATGTATATATGTACTTTCAATGTACAAACATTTTAATGCAATCAAATTTCATTGATCTAGCAATTAGCGGAGCTGTTGACAAATAAAATTAATAAGCAAAAACTCACTCTTATGGAAACATATGTACAAATATGTTCCCGCCAATATTTATTTATTTGTCTGCCGTTGCACAAATTTTAAATGAAATTCAGTTTTGTAATTTATATTTTATTGATTGAGAATATGGTCTACCACATACGAAGCCAAATATGGCTCTGCATTTTATGATGCATATTTTTCCAAGAAAACCTTTTCCAAATGACCTGAAGTTATTTTTTTTTTCATTAGTTTGTCAATCCCTTTACAAAACTAACGGTACTTTTCTTTCTGTTTGATAATTATAGTTAATTATACGTGTGATACCGACACGAGCGCGCATTAAAAACGGAAGTAACAAATAAGTTGCGATTTTAAGTGCTAATTACTACAAGTATTCGGCACGTATAGTTAACAAAAAAATTATTTTGAGAAAAAATACATTGTTTAAAATATTATGAATCAATTTTGATTGCAAAAGTGGTATTAGTTTACCCTTACGAGTGATTTTCTTCGCGGTCCCATATATGGCTTCGTATGCAGAGTTGCGTTTTCGAAAAAAAAAAGTTCTCATATTTTTGCTTACTTCATTTCAATTTTCTTCAGAGATGGATAATTTATACTTTTATCTAAATTTAAACTTTGATCCAAAAGTGATGATGAAGAAGTAGCAGACTCTGATGTGGAATTTGAGACCGCACTAAGAAACAGCGACTGCCTTATAGTGCCCGAAACTAACACCGAATCTGAGACTGTAATCGAACTATTGTACATTGCATCGGCTTCAAAACAAAAAAAGACAAGCCTGAAAATATTTTGTATTGGAGAAGAGAACATTTGGATCCGCACGATGAAAAGAATTTTCAATTAACGGGCGCTATTAAATAGCCAGGATCGGTGATTAGGCTGAAAACACAGGGGATAATTTTTCGTCCTTTTTACGGAGGAATTACTTCAATTTGTCTTCGATCAGTCAAACTTAAAAGCTCTTCAAAACAACATAACTAAGCCAGAAAACGAGTAAAAACAACTGAAATGGAACAGTTCGTTGACATGGTGATTTAAATGTTTTGTGTTCAACTGCCACTTATTGGAGTAAATCTGTTGGCCAGTCGGAAATAAGAAAAAGGTACCCTTAAGTGGTAACACCGATTTAAGCCATTTGGAACAGATGGATGCGACAAACTTTTTAAAATAAGACCATTTTTGGGAAAAATAAGTCGACGGATTCTACAATACTTATTGCAAAAGTAGAGCTTCCTGCGGTGGGTGAGCAAATAATACCCATTAACTGCCGTCACAAACTGAATCAATATAACATAGCCAAGTCTCACAAGTGGGGTTACGAGAACAAAGTTCTAAGTGGAGTTTCAGGATTCAGTTTCGACTACAAAACTTTTGCTGGAGAGCAGGGTAACATCTTCTCTGAAAAGTCCTCTCATTTAGGAGGTACTGCAAACTTAGTGACGAGGCTTACATCTACAGTGGTTAAACATGTCAACCATCAATTTTTATCCGATATAATTGATATCACAGTCCCAAATTGCAAGTTCACCTGTACGAAAATGGATTACCATCTTTGGGCACAGTCAAACTAAACGGAGTCCCCAACTCTAAAATGTCAATAGAGAAAGAACTGAAAAAACAAGATGGTGGTGGAGTTAAATTGGGACTGCTATCCTAGTTTGATAACAAGGCTGCAAACATGCTGTCACAGTGTGTTGGAAGCAAGCCAACAAGGAAAGGAAAACAGTACAGAGATATTCCTGCTCCTCAAGCTGTCGAGGTTTATAACAAATATATGGGTTGCGTTAGTTTGCTCGATTCCACGCTTGGTTTATACAGAGAATAAAGTGCTAAAGGAAAATGTATTTTCGCTTGACGATTTATGCTCAGTAAACGTATGGCTCAGTCAGAATGACTTCCGCCTGCCATTATATGATTTCAAAACTAGCCGCTTTTGAGATATACGCAAAACAAACAAATCACTTTTGAAAAGGTGGTTGGCGTTGCAACAAGCCAATTGCAATCAGATCTAATAAATGTATTGTATGTATAACATAAACATTGCACTGTTCACGTAACCCTTAATGCATACGAAGCCATTTATGGCTTGATTTTTTATTTTTTAAACTAAATAACAATTTTTAATTCATTTTAATAAAAGTTGGTTAAAAACTCTTAAACAAAACCATGTTAAGAGTCTTTAATTTTTTTCCTGCTCAGGATTTAATTCATGCAGTAGAGGGTTAAATATAAAGTATCGTATTCGATCTGCGCAGCAATTCATCCGCTGGCTGTCCTATAACTTGAATTAGGCCAGTAACACAACAATCAAGTTTGTGGGTAGTGCGTGCCTTACCTCCCAGTGGTGGTCCCTGGTAACATCATAATAATTCTTTACTCATGCAAGCTAAAATGGCAAGTGCGTGCTCGACTAGTAGCATATTACTGATCTACGCCGTGCAGTCACAGGGCTCACAACCTGTATGTACAAGAAACAGATCCACTCTTGACGACCGTTGCAAATATTCAAGGATTTGACACGCAATTATCACTAGATACGACGTGAAAATTGTCCTTAGCGATTTTAATGCCAAGCTAGGCAAGGAGGATATCTTTGGAATAGGTTCAAGGTTTCCACACATTGAAATCCATAAAGGTACCTGACTAACTCCTGATCAAAAAACCGTCAACCAAATTGATCGTATTGCGATCGACCGAAGGCACTAGTATTTTGGATGTCCGAACGTTCCGAGCAACTAATATCCACTCGAACTTGTAGCCAAGATACGAGTAGAAATGCAGATATCCTTAACATCCCAAAGTCACCGAAATTTATTAGGAAGTGCAGCGTCTAAGGGTTACGTACAATCGCAAGGGACCGCCAGAGCCTTTTTCGATCGAGTTTCTTTTAACTTCTCGAGAAGTACGATTCCGCCAGCATGGAACGTAGAATAACGGTGGAATCACTGCCAAGCAGCAATCAGAGAGGCCGTGTCAGATGTGGCCGTGGCTCAAGTGGTAGTGGACTGGCTTCCAAATCGGAAGGTTCTCTGTTCGAATCCCAGCCTCACCCGAAAGACATATCATCCATTTTTTCAGTTAACGAAAATCAAGTAAGACGAGTAGTTGACTAAAAATCAGCATCAAGCCAACTTCCACTAAGAATTTAGTCTCCTCATTAAATGTTGGATGCCACCCATGGAGCAAAATAACCACTGAGCCCAAACATCTTTCTTTCTCTCTCTATCCCATTTTCGAAAAAACGTAACACATGGTGAGGCATTATAAGTGTATTCATATCCACTTGAGTGTTAAGTTCTTTAAAAAAAAAAAAAAAAACTGGGTTTTAACCCACTCCAACAAAGAAACTCGTAGTTTGATGACGAATGCAGACAGGCAAAAAATAACAGATGTACGGGTCGGCCCTGCAGAGAAGACCGAGAGTTGCTCGCGAGATCTACGAGCAATTAAGAAGAAAAGAAACGAGGAAGAAGATAGGCTTCTCAGAAGTAAAAGGAAAGAGTACGGGAAGTACTTGATAAAAGCCTTAGAAAGGCGTTATCAGAAGAATAAAATTCGGAAGTTTTGCTCGATCTGCAAAAACGGTGAAGGAAACCACATAGTGTCATAGAACAACAGTCGGTGCTGAGAATTTGGGAAGATTATTACAGCAGACTGCTGAACGGTGTTGAACAATATATCACCGAGAGGCAAAATGAACTAATCAACACGGACGAAGGCAGGCAACATTTCAGTCCACTCGACCGAGATGAAGTCAGGATAGCTATTTCCAAGCTTACGACCGACAAGGCTGCTGGAACCGATCGCTTAACTGGCGAGTTGTAGACAGAGTCCAGATCCAAATGAACAAATTAATCGCTTTCAGTTATGTGTTGCCCAACTCTATGAAGATTTCGTGCCTGTTAAGACTGTTTTTGTTCGCAATAAGACCTTCCCTTGGTTTGCTGCGGAAGTTTTAATTCGCTAAAAATCAGGAATAAGCTTTACAACAAATGGAAGCGAAATCGTTCTTCTTTTAATTAGGTCGCTTATAAAGACGCTCGTAATACAGCCACGAGCATTGTGCGTGATTCGAAGCGAAATTACTATTCCTCTAAACTTAGTATGTCTTTGCCCCCAAAGGAACTGTGGGGGAACCTTCGGCAAATTAGTGTTAGCAAAGGAGGGAATGATAACTGTTCGTTAAATCCAAATGAGCTAAATGCACATTTTGTTGACAATGCAATGGCTGGTGTTATGTTTGATTTTCATCCGAACACCTTTACATCAGTCCAAAAGCAAACCGATTTTGAGGTAACAACCGAGACTAATAATCGGTGAAGATGGTATACCAGTCAAATTTCTAAAATAATTTTACCCAGTATTGTAAAGCATATAACCCACATACTTAATTCGTGTATTATGACATCTACCTTTCCCCATGCACGGGTTATTTCGATTGCCAAAAAATCGAACGCAAGTTCTGTTAACGATTTTAGGTCAATAAGCATTCTCCCTTACCTATCAAAAGTATTTGAGAGAGTCTTATCCCGCCAGATCAAATGCCACTTATCCTTCAATTCTCTATTGACTTCTTCTCAGTCAGGCTTTCGAGAAGGGCACAGTTGTCAGTCGGCAATGGTGAAGATTTTGGATGATGTAAGGCAAGACTATGACAAAGGGCTCGTGACATTACTTTGCTTTCTCGATTTTTCGAATGCTTTTGACAAAGTGAATCACAAAATTTTTTTTTTAGTGAAGCTTAAACACTTTTTCGGGTTTGGCGAAAGAGCTGTTAAACTTTTGCAAAGCTACTTGTCGAACCGATTTCAATGTTGGTGGAAGGATTTCCTCTGTTTTGCCCTTATTACAAGGTGTTCCTCAAGGTTTCATCCTTGGACCGATTTTGTTTTCCATGTTTGTCAACCATTTGCCATTAGTATGTGTGCATACTCGTATGCATATGTACGCAGATGACGTTCAATTGTACAGGCAGACAAACACGGGCTCCTGCTAAATCCTTCTAAGTGTCAGGTTCTACCCATATCAAAAAGCAATTTTGAACTCAGTCTTGTGCCGAATATAAGCATATCGGAATCGAAATAGGCGATAGTGGAGTCGGCTACTAGCCTTGGGTAAACTACGTCATTGGTTGCATTTATGGTTGTTTGCGTAGACTGTGGTTGGCTGCAAACTTCACACCCTTTGAAACTCGAGGGAAGCTCGTCCAAGCCCTTATACTTCCCATAATAACATATGCCGATGTTGTTTTTAGTAGCATTTTTTTTTTTTTTGTGTAATTTACGCTCGCCTAAGGGGTTATGAATATGATATCCTTTTACTGTTGCCAGGGCGCGGGCGGAAAGATGGATTCGTTGTCACGTAATAAGTTACAGGTAGCCTTCAATGATGCAGTTAGATACATTCATTGACTACGCAGATACGATCGGATATCGGTCTATGTGCAAGGTTTATTGGGTTACACTTAAGTACAGTACATGTATGCAAGAAATTTTATGTATATGGTATTCTTACACAAACTTATAATGACAAAAACGCCAAATTATCTGTTTTGCAAGCTTGAGTTTTCTTCTTCTCGCAGAACACTTAATATAAACTTACCGAAATTTAAATATCTCAACTCATCAAGGTTCTTTTTCGTTCACGCTGTGAGGTTATGGAACTCTCTGCCCTTGAATATCAGGGTTATTAATAATGCCGCAAGCACTAAAAATTCTATATTTAGGCATTTTGCTATTCGGCAACAATAAAGGTTAATGTATATTTAACTCCTCTTTCTCTTACTTCGTTGACTTTCCTTTCTTTTCTATTCTTTTTTCTTCTTTTTTTTTGTCTAATCGTTTATATAAATTATATTTTTAAAAAAATGTTAACCTTGTTTATTTCAGTCATCTTATGAATTGTTTTTACATTTGAAATATTACATATCTTGTTAATTTAAACATCTATTGTAATGAAATTACTTTCTTATTTTAACTATCAATCCTAAGTACTATAAGAGACCTATGTCTTAATGTACTCGTACATACCATGTTATCTAATAATAATAATAGTAATAATAAAAAATTATAACAATAATGAAATAATGAAATAATAATACAAAAAATTAAAAAAAAATAAAAAAAACAAGTTGTTTGAAGTAGCAGGTGATGATTGGATACGGAGAAAACATCAACTGACCGCCAAAATCTGGGTCGATGAGTGGAACCTCAGCATTATTTATTCGATCCCCTAAACTGCTCCAACTACAGAGGTACAACGTCCTGATTAACTAAAAAGAGGGATCGCTGTTGGAAACTATGTGTTTCCATATTCCCGGACTTCAAAAGGGCTTTCGAGACCATTGACAGGGATATTCTCATGTCCAAGTTTCTGGAATTAGAGGCCATGTACTGAACTGGCTCCGGCGTTGTCTTACTGCCCAATCGCAGAAAGCAAGCGATAACGGAGTAATATCTAGTAGTGTTAAAACAGCGATTGGAGTTCCATGGTATACTATATATCTTAATTTCTCCCAGATGATAAAGCACTTACCTACAGATCAGGAAAAGACCCCATGAAATGTAAACTATTGATTCAGGAGGACTTATCAAAAGTGAATTTATGCCTGAGATCGAATAAACTGAAGCTCAATGTAAACAAATCAAAATGTATGTCACTTAAGCATCACATATCATTAAATTTAGAAATAGAAAGCAAATTTTTAGAACAAGTCTATAAAATTAAGTACGAGTAGATAAATTAAAGGTTAACAATATCTAAAAATTACAGAAACTATAATTGAAAATAAACAATTACACAAGGTAAGTGAGCAAAACTTCAATCTCATTATGATCGAAACCAAGAAGCCATACTTCGATTTTATTTGAAAATGTACGAGAAGTCGATATCGGCTTGAAGACAGTTAAAAAGTTTATAAAATACAACTGGGTAGGAGTTTCTATAGTGCATTGTGCGGTAACCTGAGACTTGAACAATATCACGCTTAGTTCGACGTAAGTTGCGAGTATTAGATATAGGACTCTATAAATAGCCACCTCTCATAAAAAAGATCTTAGAGACTCTAAAATAAAACAAGTGCCTTGATGGCAGTATTTTCAAGGACCTAAACAATACCATAGAATTAGCTAGGCGGTGAGCATTACAAATCCTACGTAAAGCGCATTTCTGCAAAACGAAAAGTACCTCCCCAACAACTAATTCCATATTGCAGTTTTGAGTGGAAAATTCCATGCTAAACAGTTATTAGAAACCTAATTGAACGAAACTTTCGAAGACGATAAAAACACCGAATAGAAGAACGCAAGTATCGTTTCAAGTCTGCTCAGCCGAACTCATGTTTTGGTCGATTGTTGTACCAAGGTACTTGAAGTTCCTAACAACTTCAACCTGAAAACACTTCGAGCTGCATAAGAAATTTTCATGGAAAGTTGGTTCGGACGGCTCAGTGATATAAGCACAAGTAACAAGGGTAAAGCGCGGGCAATGGAATTTAATATCAATTTCTGCTCGCACAACCTAAGCTGAAAAACCTTAGTTTGGTTTTGCTACTTGCCACTAGCCTGTGAGCAGCAAACCATACCCTTAGCAAATGAATATCATTATTTATATCTGCTATTAAATTAAGAGGGCTCGTTGAACCATAAGCGGTGCCAAGGTCATCAGCAAAAGCTGAAACTTTGTCTGCCAAAGGTAGATAAAAGAGGGAATTAATAAACATAAGAAACAAAATAGGGTCCAATACATACCCTTGTGGTACACCTACGTTAATTACTTCATAATCATTAAGGAAGTGTCCTATTCTTACCCTTTGTTTTCGGTCCTTCAAATATGTCGCTAACCAATTATGGACAAATCCACGAAATTATGCTCCATACAACTTGTCCAAAAGAATGTCATTGCAAACCATGACAAAGAGGCTGGCGCAAAACTTTTTACCATCCAAGGCTTTTTTATAAAATTGCAGGAAAATTGTAAGGCATCTTCAGTGGAACGTCCTTCCCTAAACCCAAACTGCACCGGATTGAAAAATTGAGTTCTTTGTAAATGCGCACACATTTGCCTTTTGGCAGCTTTTTCAAAAAATTTAAAATAGCAAGGAATCCGGCCTGTAATTGTTTTTATCTTTTCGACTACCATTTTTAAAGAGTGGTAATATGCATACATATGTCCACAAGTATTCTTGAATACGACATTGCAAATGCCATCGTTTTCACATGACCTGGAGTTTTTGAGTGAGTAAATAACTAGCAAAATTTCTAACCCAGTAATTTCTTTAAAAACGAAACTATTCATGTCAGGCGTTTTTTCCACTTCTTTCCACTGAGACCAAACACAGGGGCTGCAAATTGTGTTAAAGTTAAATTGAGAGGACATAGACCCAACTGAAGCAAAGTATTAATTCAACTCATTGGCTACTGCTACGGGCTCCACTATTTCAGCACCTTCACTACACAGCACAATATTTTTGGAATTGCATGAATTATTGGTGTTGATTATACTATTAACAACTCTCCATTCCTTCTTAGGGTTATTTTGTGTATCGAGAAAATTTGGAGCAGTAGTAGTTGCCGCGACAGTTCAATATTTTCTTGTTTATGGTTTTGCTCATTTTCTTAACCCGTTTTCTCAGATTAGAATTAAGTGGACGTATAATGCATAGTTTACGCAATTTGTTTTTTAATTTAGTTCTTTTCAGGCTTTAACCTAGTTTGAGCTCTATGTTTGACAAAAGTTTGTGTAGAAGAACTGATATAGTTTTGAAGAATGTTCCAAAATAATTCATAAACTTTAGAAGCGTTGTCTTTGGCATAGACTTAAAATGGAGATTCAAGACTCTCGAGATAGTTACTATATTACTGATTGTATTTTGATGCTTCTAAGGGAAACTTAAGAAAAAAATGACAAATTGTAAATAACATCCTCAAAAATCAGCTGCTTCTAAAAAACCTACGGCAATTATTATTAATGGCACCGTAGTCTCTGACAAACTCCTTATTGCAGATGCTTTTAACTGCTATTATACTGTTATTATAAGCAGCTTTGAGCCATCTCCTGTTTAAACGGTTTGTAATAATCGTCACTTGCCCTTCAGCACCTTTTAACTCAGTGAGTGTTTAAGATAGACCTCCCTTCCCATACGATTTTTTTCATTACATGAACCAATGAATCAGATCCCAAAATATCTGTATCCCAAACTGAACCATCCTGTATATTTGCGTATGATTCCTCATATCCGAAACTTAATTGCATGTTTACAGATATTCGTCGAGAATTGACAAAATTTCTTCAGAATTCTACATCAAAGAGGGTAAGTGGTATATTGATTTATTTATATTTGAAATATAATACATTAAGAAACCAACAATTATGAAAATAAGTTAAATCGATTTAACCCTATTTTTTTTAATCCATTTAAGGTGATAATCGAATTTATTATTTCCCTTTATATGATCGCTTGATATGTGTCAATAATTAATTTGTTAACGTCATGCAGACGATGTCAGATAAAATATGATATGCAAAGTAATCTCATTTATTAATCTTTAGTCCAATGGATGTTCATCGACTCGAATTAATTGTAATGTTTATTCATAGATACGGAATTGAATTTCAAACGAGACCATAATAGGCTACAATCACAGCCCAGATTGAATTCGAAGTAGGTCTATAAAAGAACCGATTTTCGATAAAATTTTGACGAGTTTTCGTGGAACTGCAAGGGTCTGAACAATTAATGCTCATCTTCTAATTTGTATTTTATCAACGTGAATAAAAAGTCTCATCTTTACTTACCTCTAAAGAACGAAGTTCCTCTTCAACTGCTCTATGACACGTGAATATTGTACATATTTATTGCGACTTTCTTCTGCGTTTTCCAGTAAATTTATTCATTAGAAACGTAAATCAGCCAACGGACGAACATCTGTTAATATAACAGTTCGGCTTTGGAGTGGCACTTTTTAAGTACTATATCCATAGATAGACATTGAAGCAATGTTTAAGTGAAAGGGTCTCACTTATTTGTTTTTGGCTTGTAATGATTTCTAAATGAGCAAATTTGCCACATTTATTGATGATACCAATTCAGGGAAGAACCTACAGACTCTATGACATCATTATAAATAGATTGTTAACGCTGCTTTCACGTTATTTTTATCGCATGATTTTATTTATCCAAAAATAAAGCCGGTTCTTTGAATATTTAATCTTAAAAATCAAGCACAATACATTTGCAAGAATATTCGTTTGGTTCTATTCTGTAAATGCTATAATTTAAGTAAAAAAGTATAACTGCATGGATATAATATAGACGAGCAATATTCAAAATGTTGTTTAATCATCGTTATAAATACTCGTATTTATTGCATGAATTAGGAATATTTTTTTTCTTATTCTACTGAAGAGACCTACTTTTTTAGGTACTTTCTTAAAGATATATTCTAAGTGAAGAGAGTTTTTCATCAATATTTATTCCTAGATACTCGTACAACTAAAATATTGTCACCCCACAATAATTAAAGTTATTAAAGTATTTCTTCTTGAAGTGGCATTTAAACCTATTTATTCCTATAATTAGCAAAATACAAATGTCACTAGCTATTTTCTTAAAAATCGTTATTTTCTTTACGTTCTGTAACTAAACTTAAGGAAAACTTTATAATTGTTAAGAAAATAATGAATTAATAAAAAAAAAAGTTCAGCACACAATATTTTATTTTTTTTTCGTTAGCTCTGATTATTTGGAAATCTACGGCATTTAATTCTTAGTTTGTTTTTTACTATTGACTTTGCTTAGAGATCCACCGTTTAAATGTCTTTACTATTTTTTTCGAAGACAACGAAAAGGTGCAACTAGAAATCTGGTTCTTTAGGAAACCCAGGAATACTCGTATCGTTAGGAAGTCACAGCATCTCTACAAGAATAAACTTTTTCCCAGCACTCATACAGCAGGTTGTTTTTCAGCATGTTGAAATTTAAATTTTTTCCTTCTTTCGAGGATTTGCAAGTATTTTATGCTTTAGCTTTTTAGAGTGTGAATTAGGAACTCTGTCATGGAGTGATAGGTAATTATTAGATCGAGAGCAAACTTTTCGCAGTTAATGAACAAGGTATTGCTTTAACGTTCGTATATAAGATCTAGACATCTACCTGATACAGTCCTGGTGGACACACTGATAATAATGCTTGCTAGACCCTGTTGGTACTACAATTTAAATCCACATTGGCAACACGTGTTTATGTATATATGTATGTATCTATCTTTGCATCTTTTACTTTGTATCCTTTTTTCATACATTATATCTGTCTCTTTCTTTTATCTTTTCCGTATATTGGATTAATTGTTCACTTCAAATAAAACATCGAAGATAACCGACGCGTTTTACTTGTCCGAAGTTTTCAGTTAATAAAAGTACAACAGGTTATGGGTCCAGATCCTAACTGTAAGTATAATAGTCGAAATTATCTTTTTCAAAAATAAAAACAGTTTGTTTCGTAAAGAAATTCAGATAAACAATTGTCTCGTAGATTTCTCTAGAAGTGCGCTATGTCTGGAAACGTAGTATTAATTGAAAAACTGGGGAAGGATAATTTCGATACATGGAAACTCGAAATATGTGTTGTGTTAATCAAGAACGATCATTGCGACTACGTCAACGGGTCAAACCAGAAACCAGACCAGTGATTGCTCAGGACGGCAGTGTAAGTAACACTATTCAAATAAATTCTTGGGAAAAATCCGATCAAAAGGCCAGAGCGGATATTACACTTTCCATGTCACCATCGGAACTTTGCCACATAAAGTATTGCAGTACAGCAAATGATGTTTGGACCAAGCTAGATGAAGTGTATGTTACCATTCAAAAGTACCCGCTCGTAAAACTAGTCTGCTAAAACAGTTATTCTTCACAAAGATGAGAAAAAGTGAGAGTATGATGGAACACCTCAACAATTTTTTCGGCACAATCGATAAGTTAGCGGAGATGGACATTGGCATTGCTGTAGACTTGCTTGCCAACCTTCTATGTATTATATAGCATTCCAGAGAGCTTTGAAAATGTTCGATGTGCCATAGAAGCCCGAGATGACTTACCAACACCAGAAACTTTCAAAATTAAACTTCTGGAAGAGTTTAACGCACGTAAAGGAAAATCGGTTCAGACCAAACAACTTCAGCAGGATGCAGAAGCATTTTATATAAGATACGGTAAACAACAACGACACCTCCATCGAAAAAACGAGCCACAAACATTTACAAACCAGCCAGCTGGAAGTGCAAGTAACAGAAAAACATACAAATGCAATTTCTGTAAAAAGATTGGGCACAAGGCAGCTGATTGTTGGAGTAAGGGCAAATTGAACAAACAGAGTACGTCCAATGCTAAAGAAGATGCTTTTCTAGCAGTCGAAAATAAAAACCAGTCTAATAAAGGATCTCTAGGAATCGCTCTTCAAGCGTGTTCAGTTTCGATGGAGCGTGATTGGTGCATAGACAGTGGTGCAACATCCCACATGTATAACAACAGAGAACAATTTGTAGAGTTCAGTGAAATACAAAATCAAACCGTTTGACTTGCCGCAGACAAAACTACCGAGATTCTAGGAAAGGGGACAGTGCGTTTACATTCAACTGTTCAAACGACACAAAAACTATTAAGTTGAATAATGTACTATACGAGTATGTTCCTGAATTAAAAACGAATCTCTTGTCTATTGCCAAAACTGTTTCACAGGGTTACAGGATTCATTTTGATGAAAAGAATGCGATCTTTAAGAACGGTGAAAATAAAACTATTTTAACTGGACCAAGAAGAGGAGATCTGTACTTGATCGAATTAAGACCAGAGTCATCATTAGCTGGAAATGACAAACCTCATAAGCTAGACGAATGGTATCAAAGGTTTAGTCATCTAAACGAAAAAGATTTGAAGATGATTATCGCCAAAGATATGGTAAAAGGTATTCCTAATTTAGCTGCTGGTCAGAAGTATTTTTGCGAAGATTGCATTCGAGGAAAGCAAAGTGCAGAACTCTTTCAAAAAAAATCACAGACAAGAACTAAACAATTATTAGAGTTGATTCATTCGGACGTCTGCGGTCCCATGCGAACAAAATCAATCGGCGGTGCTTCATACTTCGCAAAATTTGTGGACGACTATTCCAGAATTGTCGATGTTCGCTTTCTGAAGGCAAAAAGTGATGTCAGAGAAGCATTTATAACGTTCAAGAATTTAGTCGAAAATCAGACGGAACGTAATATTAAATCATTACGAACATACAATGGGTTAGAGTATTGCGGTCATGATTTTACTCACATAATATCGAAAGCTGGAATCAGAAGAGAACACACCGTAGCGTACACTCCGCAGCAGAACGGGACAGCAGAACGAATGAATAGGACCCAGGTCGAGATGGTTTGATTTGATTTTTGATTTGCGGCCCGTGTCAACCCCGGACAGATTTATTATTGCTTATTGCAAGCTTATTCTTAGAACTAACAATTTTCACTTAAAACTAAAGATAAAAACTAAAGGGTGGGAGTGGTTAAAAAAAGTTAGGATGTGAGGCATAGGTGGAAATAAGAGTGTTTTTAAGAGAGAGTTTGGTGAGATGGTAGTCGAAGAGAGGCAGAATATCGTTAACTTCACGAAGCATTCTAGACATTGGCTCCAAGTGTCCGTAATTCGTTCGGTGAAGATTGAGCCGGAAAAGTGGCACAGACCTAAGATTGCGTGGGTTGGTATTAAAAGAAATAAGTCGAAGTAAAGAAGGACAATCGATATTCCCAACTAAAATTTGATGAATAAAGAGAATGTCGGCAACTTTTCGACGTATAGAAAGGGGTTGTAAATTTATAAGTTTCAGCCGGTCGGTATAAGGTGGTAAGTTTTGGCTATCATCCCAGGGAAGACCACGTAAAGCGAATCGTAAAAACCTGCGTTGAACAGCTTCTATCCGGAGGATGTGTGTTCTGTAGTAGGGAGACCAAACTTGGCTTGCATATTCAAGAAGAGGCCTAACAAAGGTTATGTAAAGAAATTTGGTAACATAAGGATTGGAAAACTCCTTAGACCAGCGCTTGATGAAGCCAAGGGCAGAGTTGGCTTTCTTTATTATATTATCAATGTGAGAACGGAAATTGAGTTCCTTATCACAAATAACACCTAAATCACGCAACTCATTCACTAAGGGAACAGGCAGATTAAAGATTAGATAACAGCGAGGTGAAGTAGGGGGCCGCTTACGGGAATACGTTATAGCCTGACACTTTTTGACGTTAAGCTCAAGAAAATTCTTCTGACACCAAGTACAAAATCTGTCAAGATCTTCCTGCAGTGGTAGGCTGTCTGAGGAAGAGGATATATATCTAAAGATTTTCATATCGTCTGCGTAAATACTCGTAGATATGTATGAATTTTTAATGATGCAATCAACATCATTAATGGCCAGAATAAATAGTAAGGGGCCAAGGTGGCTGCCTTGAGGGACACCAGCGGAGGCTTTAATTGGGTCAGAAATCATGGACCTAAATAAAACATAGTATTGTCTTTCATTTAAATATGATTGAACCCATGTTATAAAGTTTATTTGGAAACCAAGAGCTTTTAATTTCAGAAGGATTATATCATGTGAAATCCTATCAAAGGCTTTGCTGAAATCGGTGGCAATCACATCAACTTCATTTCCTGATTCCAGTGCACATAAAGTGCTTGATACGAATTCCGTTAAGTTGGTGGTCGTAGATCTACCTTTGAGAAATCCGTGCTGGTTTTGGGAAACAATAGGTTTACAATGGAAAAGCATTATATCATAAATAATGCTCTCGAAAAGCTTAGGTATGCAGGACAGCTTAGCAATTGGTCGATAGTTGGAAATATAATCTTTTCGGCCTTTTTTATGTAGAGGAATAATAAATGACGTTTTCCAGGTCGAGGGAAATAATCCCTGGGTGATAGAAAGCTGAAAGAGAGTTGTAAGAGGTTGGGCTAGGTGCATTTCACATTTCTTTAAAAATATAGGGGGAAGATCATCACGGCCGGTGGAATAATCATCTTTGAGGTTTATTATTTTATCTTTGACTTGCTCTAAAGTTATAGACACATATTCTAAAGTTGTTTGTGGGCAGCTATTTAAGTAGGAAAAGTAAGAGTGGTCTGGCTCTTGGGAATGGATGGCGAACGCTTGGCTAAAAAAAGTTGCGAAGAGATTTGTTATAATTTGGGGATCCTCCGAGGACTTATCTAGAAAATTCAGAGATGATGGATAGTTATCCGTATGTATTATGCTGCAATCAAATCTTCCACCAAGTTTCTGGGGTGAAGACATTGCTACAGCCACCTATATTCGAAATAGATGTCCGACGAAAAAGTTGAACAACATGACACCTTTCGAAGTAAGATATGGGCACAAGCCGGATGTGTCGCATTTCAAAATTTTCGGTTGTAAGGCGTTTGCTCTTGATAAAAAGCCAGGTAAAGGCAAATTCGAATCTAGATCAATCGAATGCGTATTTGTTGAATATTCAACCACATCAAAAGTTTATCGCCTATGGGATCCGGAAGCGAAAAAGATAATTTTAAGCAGAGATGTCAAATTTATTGAAAATTCAACATGTAATGCCTTTAAAGATGAAGATGATTTCATAAAATTTGAAACAAGTTTTGATTTAAAGAAACCGGAAGAAAGTAAAACAAACATTTGTGAGAACGAAGATAAAACTAAAAATATCGTTCAAACGATAACTAACGATGAAACTATTACAAGTAATGAAATCATTGAAGCATCGAACCAACCAAAATTTGCGATAAATGAAACGCCATTTAAGAGAGGGCCTGGAAGACCAAAATTTGAGAAATCTGGAAAAAGGGGCAGGCCACGGAAACTATTCAACATGCCTGAGGCGAAACTGGAACCAAAAGCCGGAAAAGCAGAAGAACCAGTGAATATTTCCATAAGTCCTACACTGAAAGAACTTGGATTCATAAGAGAGACGCCGAACCTACCGTTATTTATTGTGGCAACCAAGGAGCACTAAAAATTGATGAAAAACCCAACACTTCATGCAAGAAGTAAGCACGTGGATATTCGCCATTACAAAATCAGAGAAGTTTTCCAGAAGGGTGAAATAGAAGTTAAGTACTTGCCGACAACTGAGATGATTGCTGACGTCCTCACTAAAAGCTTATATGGACCATCACATCAAAAGTGCATCAAAGGACTTCGCGTAGAAGAGCAACACGCGCTGAGAGAGGGTGTTGGTACTACAATTTAAACCCACATTGGCAACACGTATTTATGTATATATGTATCTATCTTTGTATCCTTTTTTCATACATTATATCTGTCTCTTTTTTTTATCTTTATTTGTTACCTTATCCCGTATATTGAATTAACTTTTCACTTCGAATAAAACATTCAAAGATAACCGACGCGTTTTACTTGTCCGGAGTTTTCACTAATAAAAGTACAACAGAGCCTGTGTTGCTAATAATGTTAAGTAGCTGGAAATTGTCTCACTACGTTCTAATACATCCACATTAAAGTCTCCAACGTTAATTAAATATTTAGATTTCTCATGTTCCAAGAGACTAGGAAATTCTCTTACAAATGCCACAACACACTCGTATGTAGACATGCTTAATTCCAACAGAAAATTTCAAAATGTTTGCGCTCAAGAAATCGACACACACAACATCGTGAATTTTGATATCCTCTTTTACAAAATATCTAACACCACCTGCAGCGTAATTTTCATTGAGATTAGCATAAAAATTAAACACGAGAATAATTTAATCGCTTTTCTCAAAACCGTAGATCCAAATTTCAGACACAAATACCATTTCCGGAATGCACATAAAAGAATCTAAGTGAGTAACAAAAATAGCAAAGCTTTCTCTTAAGCTTCTGATATTTTAGTGAACAGTAAAAAGTTTGTTTAAGCAATAGGAACTATCTCTAAAAACATTTTCACAGCTAGTATCAATAAGGCGGAAGAGTCTTCATTTAAATTGAATTCACCATTTATTTCAATAGCTTATAAATAAGTGCGAGATAGTAACAGTTTTGATTAAAACTACGTTTCCCCCCTCTACCTTTGTAACAAGAATTTGATTGTCTTTGAACCTTAAGTACTTAACACCACTTCGCTTTTTTGTCTCTTTTACCTTCATGAGAAGAGCTTGCGTGTACCTTGTAAGCGAATCGTTAATATGCCATATACACCAGTTTCCTTTCTACTGCTGTTGCCGTTGTTGCTGTTGCTGCTGCTGTTGCTGTTGTTGATCTTGTTGCTGCTACAATCGGTAACGACATCAGTACCGGTCGTGTATGCGTTGAGATTTTTTTATTTCTCGTCTTTGCGTTCATTACTAGGTGCTTAGTTGGTAAATCGGAGAACCTAAGACATATTATCGATTTACATATATTTGCTTTGGTTTGCATTTTTTTGACAAATTTTATTGTCGGGAATATCAACAGACAAATCTTTAGAGAAGATTTATTTTGCCCTGAATGTTACGTTTTTATCGTTAACATTAGGAACTCCCAGAATGTCCATGCAATTGCTAAGGAGTTGTTGTTGATGCCAGTTAAGATTACTCTCCAAATTTTCGACTTTTAATTTAATCTCTGAATGTTCTCTGTACGAAGAACATTCAATTGTTGCAAGAACGATTATTTGTCTTCTCCAGATTAGATAGCTTTAACAGGTTCACTGTCCACGTACCATACACTAGTCGGCGTAAGTATTTTGACGAAATAAAAATAGTGCATTTTTAAGTTTAACTTTTAAACTTATAAAGAATTTTTGTTTATTTTTTCCTTTTTACATATACTCGTAACTAATAGAAATTTAAAAATAAGCAAAGAAATATTTTTTCATAGAAACTTAAAAAGACTTAAATTAATTAGTAATTTCACTTCTTGGCATAAGTATTTTGACAAGTATGTAATACTTAGAAAACAAAGTTTAAACTTAACAAAAGTAAAGGAATGAAGAAGAGTTTAGTAAAATGTATAGCCTCTTTTTATTTCAATAACTTTTTGAAGGCGTCTCGGTGTTGAATCCACTAAATTTTGAAGAATCTCTGGAGATATCTCTTTCCAAAGGAAAGTGACCTCAGAAATTGTCTCCTCTCTGGTTTTATTTAACGAAACTGTTCTTTTGCATTTCAAAAGAGACCAGACGTTTTCTATAATATTTAAATCTGGACTTTGAGGTAGCCAATCAAAAGTGGTAACAGCAAGATCCTTCAAAAAGTTAGTTACCATCCGGGCTTTTGGGCATGGGGCATTATCCTGTTGCAGGATAAATGATTCCCCAATAAGCCTAACTCCGAAAGGAAAGGCATTATCATTTAGGGTACTAACATATTGACACTGGTTCATCGAGCCGGTGATAGGAATCAAATCACCCAGCCCATTATACGCAACACATCCCCAAAACATAACAGAGCCTCCACCATGGTTCACTTTTTGAAAAAACGGGCTTTTTTTTTCCTTACTACCTTTGGCAATCTTACAAAAAATTTGTTTTTTGATGAGTTATACCCATAGGAGCTTTCATCTGTCCATAGACCGGTTTTCCAGAACTCCTTTGGCGTGTGCAGATGTTTTTTTGCGAAGGCCAGTCTTTTAAGTTTGTTTCCCTTTGATATGTATGGCACGTCCTTTTATTTTATTGTCTTAAAATCTCCTTCCTTTAAACGTCGTCGGGCAGTGCGTTCAATGATTGGATTCTTGGCAGTCAAATTCCATTCATCTGCAGCAAATTGAGGCTTTACAAAAAAATTGTTTTTAAATTCCCGTAGAAGGACTTGGTCTTCAGTGGGCGTTGTTTTGCACTTAGCACCTGACCTCGTTAAGTTTCTTATGTCATTATGCTTTTTAAACTTATTAATTTGATAGTGCACAGTTTGACGCGACACATCAGACTCATTTGCAATGTCTTTTACTGCCGTTCCAGGGTTAAACTTTGCTACCGTAGAAGATCTAATAACCAAACGCAACTCAGCCGTTTTATCCATGATTTTTAATAACTTTTAATAAATTTTTATTTTTTTATCCACGTTCAATATCCATTAAAATTAAATACAAAAGTTGCTTCTTTTTCATGTGTTCAAACGTGTAAAAACATTTACACAAAGATTGTCAAAATACTTATGCCACGCAAAAATTCTTTGTCTACATGCTTTCTTATCAGCTAGAAGAGAATGCAAACGGTAAACAATATAAAATTTGGCATCCATAGAGCAAAAAATCGATCCTTTGTTTTGCGTATCATATTCGCGACATTATTTAAGGATACTAAGCAAAGCTAGGTCTAATAGTCACAAAAAGTTTTCGTCAAAATACTGATGTCGACTAGTGTATATGGTCTGTAGACTTAAAGCACTACCAGTTCACAGACCATGGTCTGTTCCGTCCATATAATTTTAAGGTTGTTTATAACAGTGTACGTAGGGAGAATCACATTTATTTGAGGTGGACTTCACAGGACATATCATATACGTAGATTATAAATAGTGTTGGGACATAGAAAACAGATGTGGCATTTTATCGTAATCGCGATTTGAAAAAAAAGCGTAATTTCAAAACTAAAGGCCGACATTTTCATACTTTTTCACTTACTTTTAGCCATCTAAACAATAGATAAGTAAAATAAAACATAAAATACCATATATTAAAAAAGAAAATATTTATTGGAAAGAAAAAAAAAGTTACATGCTCATGTGATCTTTTTGGAAACATTTTAGGCAGTACTGTTTGGTACAAATGTTGCATATTTGTGAAACTCTTTTGGTTTTATTAGTGGCAGTTGCTGATGTTTGACCCTTTTGACGAAGCTCATCATAGCATCCGACACACCTACGTCTACTTATTTTTCCATCTTTTCTATCCAGCGATTTGAGGAAATGCTGTGCTCGTGACGTGGACGGCGTAGATATGGCCGGTGTCTGGACAATGTTTATACCCAAACAATTTTTCACAATACTCATTTGAGCCTTTAATAATGTACATTTATTCTGTTGGTTCAATTTATTGAACAAATAAACTGTATTTATAACACCCACTCCAAGCAAAACATCGACAGCAACTTTTTTGTTCAATGTTAAGGTCTTGCGAATTGGCGAATTGGCGAATTGGCGAATTGGCGAATAGTAGCTAGCTAACTCCTCAGAAAGATCGAAATCTTTCTTTCGATCATTGTATTCCAATACCATATTAGATTTTGGACCCGAGTTTCGGCCTGTACTTATCGTTTGTACATCAGCGTGACAAGTAGATATCATAAGCACATCCCTCTTGTCCTTCCATTTTAGGATCGTCACATTATTTTTTTGGGCAGCAATTTGCTCTCCTCTCTTCAGTTTCTTTTTTTTTCACCAATAAAGGTAAGTTTTTACGATTTTTTCGCAATGTTCCACAAAGATCAGTTTTACGTTGAAGCAAGTATTCAGCTAATGGTACACATGTATACCAATTGTCTGCAATAATCATTCTCCCCTGGCCTAAAAGGTCTCCACAAAGCTCGATGACGTCGCTTCCACGTTTATCGAGGTTGGAGATTTGAGGATCCTGGCCAGAATATAGTAAACTTTATATTTCCAAACATATCCATCATCAGTTGTGACCTTGTAGATTTTTAATCCGTACTTGTGAGTTTTGTTTGGATTATACTAAGAAATGAGCAATCGCCCTTGAAATGGAACCATGGATTCATCCACAACAACGCAGTCTTTTGCCGTTAGAAGTTTTCTACAGTTTCTCATCACCGTGTCTATAACTGGCTGAACTTTATACAAACGATCATTGACATCTTTTTTAGCTGTGTTGTCATGTGTTGTATGTTTAAAGTATTCTACGCTACTAAAAATTTGACGATCTAACCGCTGAATGTCGTAATTCAATCCTTCTTCCTTCTTCCTTTCATTCGACGCTCTGTGGTCGGTGTTATGCCAGTTCTTATACCTGCATTTCTTTCAATGTTTCTGTCGTCGTCAGAATCGGAATCAGGTGGTGCGGTTATTTGGAGTATAGTGTCATTAGAGTTGTCGGGAGATGTATACATAAGAGACATGGACGGATGAAATGTCGCCTTCGTTGTTTTTAAAATATCGCCATCCATATGTTGCTCAATCAAGTGCTGGACGTTTATATTTTCATTTATCATGTAGACTTGAACGGTCAGGTGACAAATCATTAGGGAAAAAATCTGAATCTGCTACAGTATCATCATCGTCAAAACCAGGTACATCAGTATGCCCTTCGGTTTTATTTTCTCCTTCATCCGATGAATTTGACTGATCATTTTGTTCATATGTAGTCACTCTCCTCTAATATCTTTTGTAACTCTTCGTCCGTATTTCGAAATTCAAAAGAATAAAACACAAAATTACAAGCACGTGAGTTTTGTTTTGATTTTCTACAACGTCATCTGTCAATCAGTCATTTCTTATTTATTTACAAAGAATTAACGAAATGAATATATGTATATATGCACAGGCCACATATGTTCTGTGGACTCTTGAGACAATTTTTGGTCGTTTTTGTTCTACAGAGTCCACAGACAATATGTGGTATGCTTTAAAAAAAACTATTTTCAGTTATGTATTGTATGTGTATGTATATGTGCGAGTATATATTTTAGAACATTATTTATTTACTTACACCCGTAAGATACCCATTTTCACAAAAACAACAGGATGTATGAGCAATATCCGCTCTAAAACTGCGAACCTGTTAAGTATGCATTGTATTGTATATCATCTGAAGGGTGTATTCGTCCTCGCTGTTGGAAGATTCGGTCGCTGTTGGGTGGGTGTCGCCGCTTCCTGCTTGATGTGTATTTCTGTTACTCGAAGTCGCTGCATTTTTGCTGTCTTGCATGGGTATAGGCGGATATGGGGCATCCAATGTACGGCGTCTTAGCACTGCACACTTATCACAGCAAAATGGATTACCAATGTATTTAATTTAATCTCCATCTTAATCAGTGATATTTACAAAGGAATAGTCGAAATAATGCAAATCACTGCAATTAATTTTTGTCAAACAGTTGCGATCGATTTTTAGTAGTGGCCGTGAGTCAAGTGGTAGTGTGTTGGCTTCCGAATCGGACGGTTCGGGGTTCAATACCAGCCGCGACCGAAAGACTTTTTCAGGCAACTAAAATCTTGTGAGATGAATGGTTGCCTAAATATAACATCAAGTCCAATTTACACTAGTAATTTAGTCTCCCCATTAAATGTTGGATGCCACCCATGGAGCGAAATAACCACTGAGCCCTAAAATCTTTTTCTCTCTCTCTATCCAATTTTCCGAAAAATTTAACACGTGCTCCGGCTTTCGGGTTGCCGGTTGCTCCGTGAAATAGTTCTTTTTCGGAGAAAAGTATGATTCCGATGCGCTCTTTTTAAATAATTCTGATTTTGTTTTCCTCATTACGCTAATCTTCAGCTAGCCTCTGTGTTATTCTGATCATGAATTTAGAAAAAAAATTCTTTAAATATTGGGTCTACAAGTAAGTTTCCAGCGTTGGATCCCGGGCAGAAATGTCAGACCCCATGTGTTTTATTTGTAGGTTTTGTATCTGTCAACAACTTTGCAGCGTTATATTTGAGCAGTTCTATCGGTGTCGTACATTTTATCGAGCAAAATCATGGCAAGTTTCCAGCCAAATAAACGTCATTTGCGGGAAGCGCTGCTTTTATTCTTTAATATGAAGAAAAGTGCGGCTGAGGCCTATCGTTTGCTTTCGGAAACTTATGGGGCGCAATGTATTGGTGAACTGACGTGCCGCAAGTGGTTCAAACGGTTCAAAAGTGGAGATTTTGGAGTTGAAGACAAAGATCGCCCCGGAAAGCCGAAAAGTTTTGAAGACGAGGAATTGGACGCTTTACTGGATGAGAATCCGTGTCAAATTCAAGAAGAACTTGCTACATCATTGGGCGTCACGCAACAAGCCGTTGCCCTGCGCCTAAAAGCACTGGGATTCATTCAAAAGGTTGGAAACTAGGTGCCGTACGAATTGAAGCCAAGAGATGTCGAACGGCGATTTTGCATGTCCGAAATGTTACTGCAGCGGTATAAAAATAAATCATTTTTGCATCGTATTGTCACTGGTGATGAGAAATGGATTTATTATGATAATCCTAAACGCAGAAAATCGTATACAAAGCCCGGCGAGGACGCCCAATCGACGCCGAAACGAAATATTCACGTGAATAAGGTCATGCTCTGCATATGGTGGGATCAAAAGGGTGTCGTATACTACGAACTGCTTCCGAGTGGTGAAACCATCAAAGGGCCATTATATCGAACCCAACTAATTCGTTTGAAGTGGGCATTAAAAGAAAAACGGCCAGAATATGAGACCAGGCATGAGTCCGTCATTTTTCATCACGACAACGCTCGGCCACATGTTGCGGTTTCGGTGAAAAACTATTGGGAATATAGTGGATGGGAAATTCTGCCTCACCCGCCTTACAGTCCAGACTTGGCACCATCTGACTACCACTTGTTTCGTTCGATGCAGAACGCTCTTACGGGAATGCGCTTCAGCTCAGTAGAGGAAATCAAAAATTGGCTCGATACGTTCTTGGGCTCGAAAGACGAGAAATTTTTTTGGTCCGGAATTCATAAATTGTCAGAAAGATGGGGGAAAGTTGTAGCTTCCGATGGACGATACTTTGAATAAAGCATTGTAACTATGTTTTCATAATAAAACTTCAAATTTTGGAAAAAAACGCTGGAAACTTACTTGTAGACCCAATATGTCCTGAAAGAGTGGAATGAATGCCTCAGGAATATTTAACCTATTTACCACACTTGTATTTAGTTTCTTCTTTAGGGCCTGAGTCAAGGCTTCCTTAGTTATTTCCCGGAAGCGGAGGCAATGTCTCCCTCAGTTTGGAAGGGGTTCTTCCCGTCCTTCTAAGACAACCAGCTGATTCCTAAAGGAGCTTCACAGTGTAATATGAATTCTGTGAATCGTTCCTTCTTTTCCAGTCTATTCCAGTAATCCTGGAAATGATCCAGATGAAATTCGAGCGCAACCATACTTTGATGTTGATTCCACTGAGTCCATAGATCATAGATAAACTAACCTAGATGTTAAATTCTACTAATACTTTTGCAAACCCTTAACTTTCGCATAGACACGCTGTAAGTGAATTCCAACACTTTTACATTCTCTATAACTTTCTCAAAATTTAATAGAATGAGAGCAATTTGCAAGTAAAATTGCTAGAATTACGAGCGATTTGCACAAGTGTGTGTAATGTAGATGAAGTTTTTTTTAATTAAAATTGCCGTGGTTTGTATAAAATATGAGGGAAATTGCCATTGATGACAATTCACAGGGTCACACTGGTAGGGTTTTGATTTTCCAATATTTGGAAAGTTTGCCATATCTAACATAGGTTAAGCGTCCTGTAAATGCTAAAACATGGTACTAGTAAACATTTAAAACAAAAAATTGGTAAGCGTACCAATTTTTTGGTCTCACCAACATCAAAATTTTTAAGGGTGTACAAAAAGGATGAGTTGGATGCTGATAAGCAACCTCCTCCTCCTTTAACACCTGACATCACAACCGTGGATCTTGGAGCATCGATATCCTTTCCAGAATTGGATAGCGATGACTCCAATCTGTCCGAGGTGACTACAAAGCCGTCGGTCTCCGATTCTGACACATTGTCGGAAATGGAAACCGATGGCGAAGCAAATAGAGGTTCTACACGATCAGAGATTGAAGATGAGCTCTTGGGCACATCTTCAGAATCGGAGGACCTCAACAACACCGTGGTGGAGGCGACTCTGGAAGACTGTAGCAATGATACGGTTTCTCCAGATTAATCTCCACCACTCAAAAAAGGCTTCGGCCACACTCATTCTGCGTCTTTCCAAAAGCGCAGAAGACATTATTCTAATCCAGGAACCATGGATTGCAGAAGGCGTGGTTCGTGGACTTAGGACACCCTCATACGTTCCGCTCTATACAAGAGACAAAGGTAAGATTAGAACTTGTATATTAGTGAAACGTAGCCTTAATGTATTTCTACTTCCCAACCTCAGTGACCCCGACCTAACCGTTGCCAGATTAGAAACTGCCAAAGGCTCATACTGGCTGGCATCGGCTTACCTTGGCCACGACCAAGTGGGCCCTCTCCCTGGTGATAACCTAGAAAGGGTGGTACTGGAAGCGGGAAGGCAAAAAACTGGCCTCATAATCGGATGCGACGCCAACGCACATCATACGGTATGGGGCAGTACCGACATCAATGATAGAGGTGAGTCACTTTTAGACTATATTTTAAGTACTAACCTCTTAATTTGCAATATTGGCAATGAGCCCACTTTCATAACAAAAAACCGACAAGAAGTTTTAGATATTACTCTTGTCTCCGACAGCATCACCCAAAGGCTAACAAACTGGATGGTATCGTCTGAACACTCCTTTTCGGACCATAGGTACATCCAATTCAGTCTGAGTGATGCTCCCCCTCGCCAACCAACTTTCCGGAACTACCGGAAAACTGATTGGACAAAATATAGAGGAATCCTATCGGAAACGATATCCTCCAAACTATCAAGTCCCCCGCGTGACACCAATGAGCTCGACATGAAAGTCAGGGAATTTACTCTGACTCTCAATAAGGCTATGGCCGCTTCCTGCCCTCTTATTCAACCAAGAGGCAAGAAAAAGCCACACTGGTGGACATCGGCACTAGGACTGCTCAGAAACACATGCAGAAAACTTTTCAACGCAGCAAAAAGCACAAGAAAAGTGACCGACTGGGACTCATATAAAGAATCCCTCAAATTATACAAAAAAGAACTGAGGAAGGCAAAGCGACAATCCTGGAGGTCATTCTGTGACAAAATTACAGAAACCTCTGAGGCTTCGCGGCTAAGAAAAATCCTCTCCACAAATCCTATGATGCCCAGCTGTTTGGAAAAAACCGATGGCTCTTGGACAACCTCAAGTGATGAATCACTCAACCTGCTTCTGGACACCCACTTTCCAGGTAGCTCCCAACTCGCGGCCAGTAGCAGCCCAAACAAGCCTACTGCAACCGTGACCAAAATTCATAGTCTGATTACGAGAGACAAACTGCTCTGGGCGCTACATAGCTTCAAACCATACAAGTCTGCTGGTCCGGACGGTATTATACCTGCCGAGCTACAGAGATCCTCAGATATTATTCTACCAGTGTTGGAAAATATTATGAGGAGCTGTGTAGAACTTATCCACATTCCACTGTTATGGAGAGAAGTCAATGTAGTATTCATTCCCAAAGCTGGAAAATGTTCTCATGTGGTCCCAAAGGACCTCAGACCCATAAGTCTATCGTCATTCCTTCTGAAAACTTTAGAACGACTGATTGATATCCATATTCGAGCTAAAGTTGATCCAAGACTTCTGTCTACGGCTCAACATGCCTACTGTAAAGGAAAGTCGGTGGAAACGGCTTTGCACTCTCTGACTAGCCACATCGAACGATCCCTACAATATAAGGAGTACACAATGGTTGCTTTCCTGGACATAGAGGGCGCCTTTAACAACGTCAACACATCCGCAATCACGACTGCGTTGTCAACTCTGCAGGTAGACGACTCACTTGGGGAGCTGATTAATCTAATGCTAACAAGCAGGATAATCAACTCCAAACTGGGTGAGACTTCTGCTAAAAGATATGTCAGTAGGGGTACGCCGCAAGGCGGTGTCCTCTCCCCCCTTCTTTGGAACTTAGTGGTTAACGAACTACTGATATACCTGGAAGAGGGTGGTAGCAGAGTGATTGCCTATGCGGATGACGTTGCCATAGCCGTCTCAGGAAAACATTTAAATACCATTAAAGAACTCCTCCAAGTAAATCTTAACAGATTAACCTGCTGGGCAGATCGCTGTGGATTGGGAATAAACCCCCATAAAACTGATCTTGTCCTCTTTTCTAGGAAATATAAAATTCCAATCATAGACCCTCCTTCAATAAACGGTACCAGTTTAGCTTTCTCCGATACAGCAAAATATCTGGGTCTCATTTTTGACAGGAAACTAAACTGGAAACCTAACATTCAAGAAAGAGTCAATAAAGCTACAATAGCTTTATTCTCCTGCAAGAAAGCCATTGGGAACAAATGGGGCCTTCAACCTCGCATAACCCACTGGCTATACATCTCGGTCATAAGACCGATAC
Source organism: Volucella zonaria (assembly GCA_963966105.1). NCBI lineage: Eukaryota > Metazoa > Arthropoda > Insecta > Diptera > Syrphidae > Volucella > Volucella zonaria. Next base: position 13,539,770 of record OZ014534.1, read on the forward strand.
TCACTTACGGGGTGGTTGTCTGGTGGACGGCCTTGGAAAATGCAGTCAACTGCATTAAATTAAGCAGAGTCCAAAGAACAGCATGTCTATGCACAAGCGGAGCATTGCGGTCTACCCCCTCTGCGGCATTAGATATTCTGCTTCACTTGACACCCCTCGACATTTTTAGCAAGCAAGTAGCTGCGACTGCAGCTATTCGCCTTAAAGCGACTAAACAGTGGACAAATAATTCATTTGGCCACGCCAACATTCTTAATACATTAGGAATCCTCACAGAGAACACCGATTACACCATACCTGAACTTTGGTTTGACAAAAACTTCCATGTAAGCTTCCCCTCTAGATCATTCTGGGAGGAGGATGCTTTCATGGAGGACAAGTCAATCCATCTCTACACAGATGGATCTAAAACCGACAGCGGAGTTGGCGGCGGTGTTTTCTCAGATAAGCTTAACCTAAGCCTCTCTTTCCGCCTTCCAAATCACTGTAGCGTGTTCCAGGCGGAAATTTTGGCGATTAAAGAAGCTCTGTCCTGGCTGAAGAAAAACGTGATATCTGCAAAGGATATCCGCATATTTTCGGATAGTCAGGCCGCCATCAAGTCCCTGGACTCGGTCTCATTGTGTTCTAAAACTGCCCTTGAATGCCGATCATCTCTCATGGAGATGGCAGAGCAGTTCAACATTCACCTCTGTTGGGTGCCGGGCCACAGAGACATTCCAGGGAACTGCAGAGCCGATGAACTCGCCAAAATTGGAACCACTCTACCTGTCCTACCAGACAAAGGTAGTATAGGTATACCAATCGCTACGTGCAAACTAACACTAAAGCTAGATGCCAATAAAAGAACGGACCTTAGGTGGACTGCTGGACAAACATGTCTAGCGACAAAACAGATCTGGCCAAAGCTGGATCTGAGTCGATCTAAGTGTCTGATCCTCTTAGAAAGGAAACATCTCAGCGCCATAATAGGTGTCATTACCGGACACTGCCTCATAGGCAAGCACGCAAGAAGGCTTGGCGCTTTTACTAACGATTTTTGTAGAAGCTGCATGGACGAGGAAGAGGAGGAGACAATCCCCCACCTACTCTGCACATGCCCAGCTCTCTCTCAGAGAAGGAAGCTTCACCTAGGAGCTTTCTTCTACAACGACCTAAACGATCTAGAAAAAATAGACGTTAACAGTCTCCTACGCTTTATTAAAAGCTCAAACTGGTTCCAGTAGTAAGAAGATCATAGATCCACGTGGCATCACAATGGGCCAATAGGCCTAAGTGGGTTGGTATTTCCAACAGCCACTCTTACCTAACCTAACCTAACCTAACATCAAAATTTGGCCTCACTAGAATCAAAACTTGTTTGATTTTTGTCGATGTTTGTGGGCGGAGTTTTGTGTTGTTGATACTATGTTTGGGTGGCTGTGCTCTCATCTGAACACACAAAATAATCGGGAAAAAATGGCGAACATTCCAAATACTGGTGTTTGGAAAGAATTTTTCGAGTGTTTTCACAGTCTACCATCTACAGTATCCGCCAAAACAAAAGAAACTGAAACGAATTTCTATTTCTGACGACTGTAAAAAAAAAAGTTAAACGCAAACTTTTTAAAATTGGTAATATTTAATATATTAGATTTATTGATCATGTTTAAAATCAAAAACAAATAATACTAAAATTAATTTAATATACTGTAATAAAAAAAATAAAATAAAAATATTCCTAATTTTTAACGTACAAAACTAAAGAAACTCTAACAACTGTCTGGCATGAAAAACAAAAGTTCAAATAATTTGGTGAATTTTTGCATTGTTTGCTGTTTTTACTTTTAACAGTTTATTGAGAATGATTTTTTGTCAATGATTGTACTTGCTGTTTGTATATTTAAAGTAGAACACGTGTTTTATTAAGTGAGTGCAGACAATGTCGTGTACTAAGTATAACGAAAGCTTTAAATTAAAGGCTATTGAGAAATATGGAAGCTGGGTTTTTCCAAATTAATATAAAAGTACAACGAAACTGGAATGGTGAAAGCTATTCACAGTGGTGGCAGACCCAGAAAAAGTACACAAAGACAGGACCACCTGTTGATCCGGAAACTAAAAGAGCAACCTGACATTTCCGCAAGATTCCTTGTGAAAGAATTAAAGTTAAATTTTCCTAAAAAGACGGTGCGTAGGCGAACTGTCCATGTCGGATTAAGTTCACGACGACCTGCAAAGAAACCAGCTATTTCTATTGTAAAAAGAACCGGAAGGAATTGGGAACTTTTGCCCAAAATTATGGAAGCTGTCCCCTACAAAAATGGAAGACTGTACTTTTCTCTGATGAATCAAAAATAAATTCTGATGCGTTGGAACAAGAGTCCATTCATGCTATTGTAACAGTACTATTAAACATGGAGGTGGTTCAGTTATGGTATGGGGAGGTTTTTCGTCTTAAGGAATGGGACCTCTGAGAAGAATAGAAGGGCGAATGGATCGGTTTCGATACCAGGAAGACACAATGTTGCCATATGCCGAGGATCATATGACTCTCCGTTGGAGATTTCAGCAAGATAATGATCCAAAGCATACGGCAAGAAATGTAAACAATCGTTTCCAAGGGCAAAATGTCGATTGTATTAAGTGGCCGTTCCAATCTCCCGACCTAAACCAAATTGAATATCTGTGGGAAATAGCTAAAAGAAAGCTGAAAGCGCAGCATTTTCGTTATCACGGAGACTTTTTTAATGTGTTTTAAGAGGAATGACGTAGAACACCAAAATCACTAATAGGCAATTTGTTGGAATTCATGCCAAGACGTTGTCTTAAGAAATAAAGGCGGTGCCACAAAATATTAATTTAGTATAACCAATAATATATAAATTTTTTTTCTTCGCTATTTTCTAGAGTTTCTTTAGTTTGGTCCGTTAAAAATTAAGAATATTTTTATTTAATTTTTTTTTTATTACAGTATATTAAATTAATTTTAGTATTATTTGTTTTTGGTTTTGAATATGATCAATAAATGTTATATATTAAATATAACCAATTTTAAAAGTTTGTGTTTAACTTTTTTTTACAGTCGTCAGAACTTTAGATTCATTTCAGTTTCCTTAGTTTTGTCCGATGTTGTATGTTGGAGTGGATTGGTCCCCATCTGCGGGTTTTAGTGGTACCATGTTTACTAGTACCATGTTTTAGGGTTTACAGGCCGCTTTAGTTCATCTATGACTGAGTCTCAGCGCGTACTGATTATCTGCTTGAATGACATTGGATAATGTACTGTAGAAAAAATAAGAAGCCGGTATTAACAGATGCGAAACCAGAGTATAGAGAGAATGCATGGACGTGGAAGTCGTGCCCATTGTATATTTTTTTAATGGAGTTGGCAATGACGATTTTATGGAAAACACTCTCTTCGTAATTATTGTGTTGAAATGAATTTGATTTAAAATATGAAAATTAAAATTGAATAAATTGAAGTTAAGTGTTTATTTTTTTATGCTGTGTTGTGTGATCCAACACTTATTTTTTAAAGATCAATACACTTAATGGTTATCAGTGGTATCATCATCCTCGCCGTCGCTTTCAATTTCAGTTGATGAATCTTCGCCGGGTCTAATAACAATTCTCCCGGTGAAGGTATCCCAACTCAGTTCATAGCTCAAATAACTTTCTTCTGTCCTTATGGCCTTATCGTTTCTCGACAGTAATTTTTGCAAACTCTTCTTCTGCTGTTTTCTTGATATCATCCAGCTTAAATGCGGTGTTTCTACCCGACACTCTTGATTTTACAATACCCCATATATTCTCAATTGGGTTCAAGTCCGGATGGTATGATGGTAGCCTGAGTACCTCATGGCCTGCTGATCTAATCAAGTCGTCTATTTGATGCTGCGGAGATGTTTTGTTTTGTCGAACTAAATCATACAGTTCAATCTTCAGCATTGAAGGGCTATACGCAACATTATTTTCTACTATCCAATTAATTAACTCCAATTTCGTTGCTGATGAAGTTGGAGCTCGTTTTTTTAATTTATTGTGATAGGGGGCGTTATCCATCACAATAACCGACGGTTCTTCTGACTGGTCCAGTACCTGATCTCTTAACCATTTTGAGAAATTGTCAAAGGTCATCTCATCATGATAGTCACCCGACTCCGATCCAAATTTAAAGATCAGAAGACCGTTTTTGACAAATCCATTGTGGGTGGCCGTGGCCGTGGCTCAAGTGGTAGTGTATTGGCTTCCCAATCGGACGGATCGGGGTTTAATACCAGCCGTGAGCGACAGACTTTTTTTCAGGCAACTAAAATCTCGTGAGATGAATGGTTGCCTAAATACAACATCAAGTCAATTCACACTAATAATTTAGTTCCTCCATTAAATGTTGGATGCCAGCCATGGAGCGAAATAACCACTGAGCCTAAACATCTTTCTATCTCTCTCTCTTTATCCAATTTTCCGAAAAACTTAACACGTGCTCCGGCATCTTAAGAGTAGTCATACCCTCTTGAGTGTTAAGGTCTAAAAAAAAAAATAAAAAATTTAATCACCAGCGAGTACAATTTTAAGTCGAGATCCTTTTCCAATAGGGTTTTTTAGTCCTTGCGTACTTCCGTCAGTCCAGGACATTCCTCTTGGGTCGAAGCTATGTATATATGATTCATCTACGTAGATCATCTGATATCCACTTTCACCAAAGTGGATATCAGATCCTTTGGATTTTCACATCCTTTCACAAAGGATTTTCCTATTGTCTTCCGTCTTACGAAAAATGAATCCTTTGGCTTTCAGATACCTCCAAAGAGATGTCTTCTTATCCGAATCTCCAGTTCTTGACGGATTTGTTCCCTAAGGGCGCTCAATGTTGCGACTTTCTTGTCAAATTGGTGGAAGGAGTAGATCATCCTTTTGATGGATTCAAAGTCGAAGTCATCTAATCCAGTGATCCAGTGCCGATGAGGAATTTGCTTGTTGGGTGATTGTACTGTTCCACTTTGTTCTTGTTCTTTTAAAATTTTGTATATGGCCCTATACAAAACTCCAACAAATTCAGGTGTTTTCCTTAAAGCTGTTCTCGTAGGAACTTCATTTGCATGGTTGTTGTCATAATCCAAGTTTTTGTGGTAAATTTTCAGCGTAAGCACTTTTGCTTGGCGTGCTAAAGGCTTTCCTGGTTTAAAGCAGTCCATTGTATATAAATTCACTTTTTTCTTACTTCTACTCATTGCAAAGGTTTTTTAAAACTAAAAAATTCCATTTTTGCGCATTTATATTCGCAAAAAAATAGTAATATATTTTTTATCTAACCCTGTTCGAGTTGAATCCTTTTTTATTACATACTCGTATGTATACTCGTACATTGATTGCAGGAAGTATTGAATTTTGTCACAAAAAGTAGTGGCCAGGTAAAATACACACATATACCTGTGCGCTTATGAAGCAAATGGGTTAAATATGAAAAGAAGTGGAGAAAGTTAAGTCGTTTCGTAAATATCATTTTCCAGTGAGCAGATGAATAGCATTCGCTTTCAGGCTCTCTTTGCCTAGCTTCCAATTTCTTCTTCCATCTCTTGATTGTATTACGGTTGCTCAAAACAAAAATCAGTGTCTGATGGTCCGTCAAAACTTGTATTTTCTTCTGTCCATATAAATAGTTCCACAGGTTGTCAGGAGCCCAAACAATTACCAGAATCTTCTTCTCGTTAGGGGCATAGTTTTTTTCAGTCCTACTAAGCGATTTGGAGATGTAAATTATTGACCTGTCCCTACCGAGTTCACCCTGTGAAAGTACCACACCTAACGCAGTGTTTGAAGCGTCTGTTGTCAATATAAAAGGCTTCTCGAAGTCAGGAAATATCAGAATTGCGGAAGATGTTAAGAGTATTCAATTGGATTTTAAATTTTTTGACACAATGGCCTTTACCTGGGCCCTCTCTCCTCTTGTAAGATTCGTCAAGGCTTTGAAATCCTGGCAAAGTCCTTAATGAATTGTCTGTAATAGGAGGTGATCCAAGAGATCCTTTTAGTTCTTCCGCTTTCTTCCTATAGGGTTTTATACCTTTGTTAATTATAACGTACCATGAAAATTTGGTTTCGCGCTTAAGGAATTGTGTTTTCTCCAAGGTTGCTTCCAAAGCGGATTTTTTTAATTTTTTTTTTTATTTATTTTTTTTTTTTTTTTTAAGAACTTAACACTCAAGAGTTTATGACTACACTTATGATGCCAAAGAATGTTTGAAGTTTTTCGGAAAATGGGATACAGAGAGAAAGAAAGTTTGGGCTCACTGGTTATTTCGCTCCATTGGTGGCATCCAACATTTAATAGGGAGGCTAAATTATTAGTGTAAATAGGCTTGATGTTGTATTTAGGCAACTAACCGTTCATCTCATGAGATTTTAGTTGCCTGAGAAAAGTCTTTCGGTCACGGCTGGTGTATTGAACCCCGAACTGCCCGATTGGGAAGCCAACACACTACCACACTACCACACTACCATAACTGATGAAATAATTTATATAGGGTATGCTGGAGAGGCAGCTATCAGAAAATTTAGTTCAGTGGCATGTTCCTCCAATTGTTCTGCCGTGTCTTCAGGTACAGGATCTTCTTCCTCGATTTTTTGTTCATATTAATCGAAGTACTCTCCTATTTTCTGTGTTTCCGTGTTAAACCCAATCGGTTCCATATACCTTCCGAAAATACTGCATGTCAGCTCCCCCCTGGTACAACAAGGAGTTGCGCTCTCTCCGTAATTACAGAAACAAGTTGTGGCATAAATTCTTAAGGACTCGATCTGATTCCGACTACAGTAATTATCGATTGGTATATAATCGTTTTTCTGAACTTTGTGAGTCTCTTTACCTTGAGTACCTCTACCGCATGCAATTTAACTTAGTCTCAGATCCTAAACGCTTCTACCAGTTTGTTAATACCAAAAGAAAGTCAGACGGCTACCCATTTACTCTCAAATTTCTCAGTGAATCTTCTGCCGACCCGAAAACCATTGCAAATTTCTTTGCCTGTCATTTTAATAAATCCTTTTCTAAGAAAACAGCTGAACCCGATCCTAGTTACTTTAGCTATATGAGAAACTATCCTGAGACATCATCTGTTTCGCTAAATATAACAACATCTTTGGTGTCTGATAACATTACCAAACTTAAAGATGATTTTTCGTCCGGCCCTGATGGCCTTCCGGCTGTTGTAATAAAAGAGTGTATTAACCATCTCGGTCCTCCCCTTGCTGCCCTATTTAACTTGTCTGTCTCAACAGGTACTTTCCCTTTCTTATGGAAGGAATCTTACATCATCCCTATTCATAAAAAAGGAAGTAAGGCCGAAGTCGATAATTATAGGCCCATAGCAAAACTCTCTTGCATACCCAAACTTTTTGAAAGCATAGTCTATCAACAACTGCTTCCGTACTGTAGGCCAACTATCTGTACAAATCAGCACGGTTTCATGAAAGGTAAATCAACGACCACTAACCTAACAGAGTTCGTCTCTAGGACGCTTCATGCTTTAGAAGACGGTGATGAAGTCGATTCAATTTCCACTGATTTCAGCAAGGCATTCGATAAAATTTCTCAAAACTTGGCTTTTTCCCTCATTTTGTGGCATGGACCAAATCCTATTTAGAAGACCGAGAATACAGGGTCATCTTCAGATCTTCAATATCCGACCCAATTAAAGCAACATCTGGTGTCCCTCAGGGTAGTCACCTTGGGCCAATCATCTTTATCCTGACGGTTAACGACATAAATCTCATTTTAAAGAATTGTAATCTTTCTATTTTCGCTGATGACATGAGAATTTCCAAAGTCATTTCATTGCCTTCTGACTCCCATTGCCTGCAAGATGACTTAAATAAGTTTTCGGTATGGTGCAAGCAAAACTTTTTGGAGCTTAATGTCAGCAAATGCCAAGCGATAACCTATTCCCGCAAACGTTTACCTCCCCCTCCAAGAAACTACTTCATCTGCGATGAGCCTATTCCTTCCACTACCCAAGTACGGGATCTAGGAATAATTTGTGACAGAGAATTGTATTTCGACTCACATATTGACAGCATTATAAATAAAGCTAACTCTGCACTTGGTTTTATCAAACGCTGGTCGAAAGAATTTTCCAACCCTTACGTTACAAAGTCCCTGAACATTACTTTTGTAAGGCCTCTTCTCGAATATTGCAGCCAAGTTTGGTCACCCTATAAACTAACCCACATTCAAAGAATAGAAGCAGTCCAACGCAGGTTTATCCGTTTCGCACTTCTTGGTCTACCCTGGGCCGACCCATATGGATTACCCCCTATGAAGATAGGCTGGAACTAATTAGCATGCATACCCTAAAAAAACGTCGTGAAGTCGCTGATGTACTTTTTATCCACCAGTTACTGACTGGAAACATCGAATGCTCGAGAATAACGCAAAATATTGCATTCACTCCCAATCCCAGTAATCTAAGATCTGTCCCACTCTTCCTGATCCGAACTCACCGTACCAACTACGGTCACTTTGAACCAATATCTAGAAAGTTGCGTATAACGAACAACTATGCCGAAGTCTTTGACCTAAATAGCAGCAAACACGAAATGAAAAAAGCACTGCTCAATATGCCACTCCCTTAACATCTACCTAGTCCACCATTTCTCCTCGCCCCATATTAGGTTAAGAATATCTTTGTTAGTTTTAAGTCTAGGTTTAAGTTTTTGCTTGTTAATAAGCTAAATAAAGTTGTTCGGGGTAGACCCGGGCTAATAACAATAATAATAATAATAATAATAATAAACAGTCTTTGCCGCTTGGGTGGATAGTTGTCCGAGCGGTTCCTGGTCTGATTATGTGCCTGGTAATTGCCATCTGTGTTCGAATTTGTCCGGTTCATATAATTGACCTGTTTCGTTTGCATAGAAAGGTTAACGGTTGAAGGCGGTGGTGGAAGATAATTCTCTAGTGGTCCTGTCAATCTTAACTTCGATGATGTTGATTTTTCCGAGATTGGTTTTGACGATGTATGTTGTAAGAAATGAGGACAGCGTCAGTTCCACCTCGTATCCTCTGTCTTATACTTGGGAAAATAGCTCGATAAATTGGTTTGTCTCTGACTACCTTGCAGTCTTTCAGAGTAGATTCAACGTTATGACTACAAGACACGTATTGGACCGAATTTCCGTCAAATGTTTGCAAGTTATTCACGCTATCAGGTAATCTGCTGATTTCCTTCAGTTCCTGTAGTGAAGTACTCTTTGAATCAATGGTAGTGAACGTTACGACCATCATTCTAGTTCTTTGATATGTTCGATCTAGGAATTGACAGCTCCCGTAAGCTGTGTGGTAGCGGTTTGAATCGGTTTCATATTTGCTTCCAAAATAAGTATTTACTTATATTGGATTATCGTGTGAAATTATGGTACCTTCTTTTGTTTTTTTTTTTGACTACTATTGGCATGTGGGTGTGTAAAAATATTCTGTGTACCTAGTTGTTCACAATACAAGTTATTGCAAAATAGTCACTATGCTTATATTGGCTTTCTCATAAATTTTTTTCATTACAATTATTCTCTTACAGCTATTGGCTTTTCTGTCTTCTTTATCTACAAATATTGGTTATTGGTATATTTTCTGAGAATATGTTAGCTTTTTTTTCACAATTTTTTTTTTTAATTTTTAGTTTCGTTAAAATAATGAGAAAAAAGTTGAACTTAAAATATTAAGATGATTCTCAGCATCGTCTTGTGGTTCCGGATTCTGGAATTCTTCGTTGCTGAGTACGGTTGCAAGATTTTCGTTGCTGCTTCAATTAAGTTGCGTCGTGGCTTAGTTCTTGCTGAAATGTCCGTATTTCTCTTTTTGGATGTTTTGTACAATCTTCTTTTGTAGCGGCTTACTGCGGTACGATTTTCCTTCACTAATACGTACTTCAACTAATCACTATTACATTGCAGTCCCACGTTGGGCACCAGTAAACGACTTTTTATATAGATTTACCAAAAAAAAAATGTTCCGGACACGAATGTCACTTTATGGCGTCAACTTAATTCTAGTTACAATTTTAACTTATGGTTCTATTTATTACCTAGAATGAGATGTTCAACAAAAGTGTAGAAACATGAGATATTAAACTTTACACTGCAGAAGGCTGACCATGGGGAAGCCCAAAGATGAAACTTTAAGCAATCGTCCGGTGTGTTTACCCAAATGCTAGCGCATATTATGCAACCTAGCACATTCGGTGGATGTGGGAATTCACGCGTGTGCTCAGCTCGCACGATACGGTTACGTCCTCTCATGTAAAACAGTTTTGCATCGACTGAATTGCCATCAGTTGATAAAGAATTTATCGAGCCCTTTTGCGGAACGTAAGGTGGTAAAGGCATGTCCTTTCTGTGGTTGCATTGAATAGCCCTTATTCCATTTCCAGCAGTTGCAACTCTTGTACCAAAGATGGAATCAATTCTCATTGATCTCTCGCACAACACCTCGAACACCTAAAGGTGTTAAAAAATTTTTCTTAATCGCGTCTCTCAACTCCTGAGGCAACCACAATTTTCGACATTTTACAGCATTTCTCTGTGCTTTAGTTACGAGTCGAGGAGGCTTTTAACTTTCTAAGATCCTAGAAAAATTGTTAATCGAAACTCAAAGATCGTCAACAGGATATCAGTGAGTATTTGCTGGTGTCTTTCACTATTCTGAGCGATTATACTTTTAACGGTTCCGGCATGCTGACTTAAAAACAATCCTTCTCCGGGTTCGCAACAGAGCCGAAACAATTTTATCTGCTACCACATTCTATCTAGCTTTCAAGTGAGATGCTGGTTTCATCTGAAGATGCAGCTTCTAATAGGGGTGATACTACTTATTAACATCCAAGTGAGAATTTTTGAGGGTTTACTTAAGGTTTATGCATAAAAGGAATAGTAATTACAATCGATTTTTTTCTAGTTTCTGTTCATACCCTCCATTGTCCTTACTTGATTATGAAATCTGTAATTTTACGATCTCGCGATAGTAACAGCCGCATCTCGAATTAACTCGACGACAGATTTGTTGATTCTTTAAATTTATAATATACAAACATTATAAAAGGTGAACCAACAATTATATTGATTAATAAAATTCGGTCTATGGGGATTATGAATTGGACGCAATATCGTTCATGTGACCACTACGGCTTCGGTTCCAAGTGACCATCCAAAGGTTAAAATTATCAACGACTTTTTGAAGAATAAGTGGGTGAATGGCCGCAATTTCAGTTTGGATGTTATGCTTGAGGTCCTGGATTGTCGCTGGGTTATTGGTATAGACTTAATCTTCAAGTAAACCCACAGGACCAAGTCTAAAGGTGTCAAATCTCATGACCTTGGAGGCCAATCAACTTCTCTAACCGAAATTATGCGATCTTCAAATTACGTACGCAATAAATTGTGTGATTGTGTGGGCGGTAACACCATCATGTTGAAACCGGAGACCGTCCAGAACCAATTCATTCCATTTTGGAAAAAAATTACAGGTTAACATGTTGCAGTAACGTTCTCCATTCACTGTAACTGTCTCTCCAGTGGTGAAGTTTTGGCGTGTACGTGCTGACCGAGCATGCTGATATGCGAAGTAAACTCCTTAGACTCCCCCATAACCCTACAAGAAGTTGAAAAAGTTATAGATAGGTGCCGCCTGAATAAGGCTCCAGGGGAAGATCGTATTGCTTATGAGTTCTTCAAAAATACAACCGACCACTTCCTGCAGAAGCTCACGGAAACATATAATTATATATTTACAACCGGCGAAGTTCCAGAAGCTTTCAAAAAAAGTATAATTTTTCCGATTCTCAAGAAAGCAGATCCAAATGATCCATCCACCTATAGAGGAATTTCAGTTCTAAATGCTGTTACCAAAATTTTTACAAGAGTCACCTTGGAGCGCTTAACTACCTGGATATGGGAAAACGATCTGTTAAGCGAGTTTCAAGCCGGGTTCCGTAAGGCGTACTCCACGATTGACAACATATTTACTCTCGCAAACATCGCTCGGATTTACTTGGAGCGAGGAAAAAAACTATACGCTTCCTTCGTAGACTTTAAGACGGCTTTTGACTCCATCGATGGAGGATCACTATTTCTTAAACTCAGCAACATAAGAGTCTCAACAAAAGTTCTAAAAGTTCTGCAACAATTTTACGAAGGCAATACAGCGGCGGTGTGGGACGAGAATATCTTGTCTAATCGGTTCCAAACAAACTCTGGAGTCCTCTTCAGTTTTCAATATTATTGGATGATCTAGTTGAATTTCTTCCGGGCGGGTTGCCTCTTGAGGGATTTCCTATAAAACTCTTACTCTACGCCGACGGCATCGTAATTTTCGCAGAAACCCCAAGCATGCACCAAATTATGATTAACAAGCTGCAGCAGTATTGTCGTATGTGGAACCTGCAAGTTAATACCAGCAAATCCAAAGTCTTGATTTTCCGAAATGGTTGGGGGCGTCACGCAAGGAATGAAAAATGGACCTGGCAGAACGTGGAACTGGATATAGACAAGGAATACAAATACCTCGGAGTTCTGGCCACCTCATAAAAAACACCTGCTAGAGAAACTGAAAGAATCTAAACGTGCGATTAATTGCAACTGGAAAGGAATTCTGGGGAAAAGCAATGTGAAGTACAAGATTTTCGAGGCGGTAATGAGTTCAATAATGTGCTATGGAGCCCAAGTGTGAGGGGCTTGGCATTTTGAAGAGGTAGAAAAACTCTAAAGATACTTCCTTAAGAAACTATTTAGGCTGCCTGAAAATAGACCAACTTACATGTTACATCTGGAAACTGGACTACCAACGCTACATATCTTCACGCTTAGACTGCACTTCCTCTATATCAGAAAAGCTTTTGCTCAACCTAGTCATCGTCTTCCCCACAAACTTGCTATGTATCTTAAAAACCGAAACCTTAATTGCTTTGCGGAATGGTCAAGACTCAGCCCAGAACACAATGTGCACTTGCACGAACTAATTGGAAATGAAAAAAACTGGGAGAGCACACTGAACGGCAGCTTTTTGAGACGCAAAGTCAACAAAGCGAACCAAGATCCACGTACAGAATACTACAGCATGAACTTGGGGAAAACAGATACTTCAATGATCGGAACAGCGTAGAGTCCATCTCAACAATATTCAAAGCCAGAGGCGAACTTTTGCACCTGAACTATATGCCATACAGAAACAACGGAGGAGACGAATGTACGGAGGATGTCCGGCATTTTATTGGAACGTGTTCCATATTAAACTCAATCAGGAGATCCTTTTTGGGAAAAAATGCCCTATCACTAAATGAGATCACAAACATCCTAAACGGCGCAAACCGGAACACTTTACACAACTTTCTAAAATGTGCATTGAATTATAGGCTTTTTAGTAATTACAAATTTATTAATTTCTTTCTCTCGGCTGAAGGCAAAAGCCAACGCTTATTTTTGTTATTTTTGTTAAACTTGTAAATATTCTAACAGAATAAACAAATATTACTACTATTACATGCTGATATGGAGTTTGACCCGATACCGAACCAGTTTCTTCAAAACGCTTCACCATTGCACGAATTCCCGACTCACTAGGATGATTATGTTGGCCGAAAGATTCATGAATTTTACGAAATGATACTTTTACATATTGCCCATTTTCGTAATAAAATTGAATAACAAAAATGCGTCCATGGCTAAAATTGCCAAAGACTGTATGACATCTGTCAAAAAGATCAACCACATTGAATTCAGTAAATGACATTAATTGGCAGCCAACATCAACACCGTCTCTTGGCCCACCCTTTAAAATATTCTCCAATATATGTTATCTTAATAAATAGGATAGCTTTTTTTCTGAACTCACTGACTTTTTATTAGTTTGTCCTCAACTGCTCTATGTACTAATCCGCTTTATAATCGTATGTATGTAGATATGTGTGAATCACTTTCGAGGTTTCTTGCTTATTTATTCCTATAAAAAGTAAAAGATACATTTAGTCACCAATTCGAGTGTAAATAAACTCTGCAACCTAAACCGGTGACAAAAATAAAATGCAAACTAGTTTTTCTCTTTCAACATGAAACTCAAGGTGAAGCTTCATTTGTAAATAATACATAGCCAAAGCAAGTTTATTGACAGCAAGGTTATCCGATACTACATATATACAAAATTGTACTTTAAACGACGAAAAAAAAATAGAAAGAATGGTTTTTGACTGCTTAGTGCACGAATTCGAAGCTGTAGAAATCAGAAGTACGAGTAAATCAAACTCGAAACTTTGTTCTTTTTTAATCCAGTATATTTGCGTGAAATAATTTATTTAAATCTACGATAATTTATGCTCAATGTCACGTTATACTGCCAACAAATAGGCGTCATCAGTATTTAGAAAATATGCCATAAACATACCATATGCTGCGAGTATATTGTGTCTATGAGTGTTATCACCCTGGCCTCTGAATAAAATGATTTCATTTATCATCGGATGCTGTAGTGGTTCACCTTGATACGTGGATCAGGTTAGCATTAGAATTTGAACTGCAATAAGTTAATGAATCGTCATCTATCCGGAGATGACGAATTATTTTTGTTTTCTTCTAGTCGAAATGTTACATCTAGAAAGTGTACACACAATTCCGACTATACGTATCTTCGTCCCTCAACCTGTAAGTGCATAAAATCTCGTTAAAAGACAATTTCATGCTTTTCAATAAACTGTTTTTTTACAATTTCTGGGTTCAGGTTGTACTTAATAGTCCTTGCAGCTTCTTCAGATATGTTGTTGCACATCTAGGCGTTCAGCATGATAATCAATCTATTTTTTCTCGTGCATAGTAATACCAAAATCGTGTAGTTGATCACAGCGACTAAGTGTAACTAGAGAGTAAGATCTGTTTTTTTTTTTTTTTCCAAACTAGCGCGCGCTCAAGGGGTTAAGGTACCCTTAAAATGTTTGCACACAGCGCTGGCAAAGGAAATTTAGGGAGGAAAGGAGGATAGGTTTTATATGTCTGAATGTTATAATGACTAGGAAATAGAGAGCTCGGCAGTGCATTCCACAAGCGAGTTGTTCAGCTTAGGAACGAATCCCGATATTTCAGAGTACGTCCAAATGTGGGCTTGAGCGTATACTGATGAGCATTCATAGCGAGACGTGTGTTGCGGTTAAAGGTTTGAAGGGGCGGAATACTACCGGCGATTCCT
This sequence comes from Volucella zonaria, assembly GCA_963966105.1. Classification (NCBI taxonomy): domain Eukaryota; kingdom Metazoa; phylum Arthropoda; class Insecta; order Diptera; family Syrphidae; genus Volucella; species Volucella zonaria. The sequence continues at coordinate 13,554,972 of OZ014534.1, forward strand.
ATGGAGCACTGGGGGTGGAAATAGCGATAAAACAAAGTGAGACACGAGACATTTTGTCGACGTTCGAGGGTGTCCATTGCCTGAGTGATATTGGTATCACCTATGAGTTTTATCGAACGGTTTTGAATCTGGTCTAGCAGATGCAGAGATGTTTTAGGCACACCTGACCAGATGTGAGCATTGTACCCCAATTTTTGGCGGATGAATGCCTTATAGCCCAAATCAGAGGGGGAAAAGTATTTCTTACATCGTTTGCGAAAGTTAGACATTTCGCAGCATTTTTGGCGACATCGAATATGTGATCATTCCAACGTAAGTTGTCATTGACATACATACCGAGAATGGAAAGTTTTTCGGTTTCGACGATGTAAGTGCCATTCATGGATAATGGCTGGGTGTTTAAATTTCGCTTTAACGACAGCAGACAGCATTGTGTTTTGGAAGCATTAAATTCCACTCTATTGATAGTTCCCCAATTGGTTACGCTGTTGATATCGGAATTTAATGAGCTTAACATACGCTGCCGTTCCCGTTCTACAGCCGAAGAGCAGGGACGTGAGCCCGGAAACGAGCAGAGAGTACTGTCGTCAGCAAAAGAATATATTGGATTAGAAGTGGCAGACATGAGATCATTGATAAAAATTAAAACGAGTGTCGGAAACAGAATGGAGCCCTAGGGCACACCAGCATTTATTTTGTGAATATCAGACTTGAAACCATCCAACACAACTTGAATTGAACGTTCCGAAAGGTAATTTCTAATCCATTGGAGAAGAGAGTCATCGATCCCAAAAGCACACATTTTCGACAAAAGAGCCTGATTCCAAACTCTGTCAAATGCCTTAGAAATATCCAGTGTAACTATCTTGCTATCGCCAGATTGATGTACGCTTTGGTTCCACTTTTCGGTGAGACATGCCATCAAATCACCAGTGGACCTGTTGCTACGAAAACCATGAAAATTATACTGCCAGTCATTCAGAAGTTTTCGTGTTTCGAGATATTTCATGAGCTGACGGCTTATCCATGACCTTGGAGAGAAGGGTCGTAAGTGCAATGGGTCTGTAGGAGGAGAAGGAAGAAGATTCACCTTTTTTAGGGACGGGCTGGACAAATGCTGTTTTCCATCTGCTCGAAAAATGTCTTAAGGTGTAGGATTGATGAAAAAGCTTACGCAGTGGTTTTGCCAGCGAGGAAGATCACCTCTTCAGAAGGAGGGAAGATATACCATCTGGACCAGCGGATTTGTGAATGTTAAGATCTTTAAGAACTCTTGCTACTACACGAATGCGAAAGTGGATTCGTCCCATTGAAGATTCGACGCACTCAAGTGTAGGCGGAGACAAAGCACAATCCGGGAGTGTTGAGCTGGCCGCAAAGTGTGCAGCAAGCAGATTGGCCTTGTTCAAAGAGCTGACAGCTGGAATGTCATTATAAATGAGCGTTGGGATGGAGGATGAGGCAGAATTTCTAATATTTTGACGAACGACCAAAAATGTTTACTACCTTTGTGACATTGTACTATTTCCTGCCTCAGTTTTTGCTCGTATTGGAATTTTACACGGTTAAGAAAGACGTTGCAGTCATTCCTGGCTCGTTTAAACTTTTTCCGCTTTTCCTCTGTCGGATTGGTCTTGAAGGACCGAAAAAATACTTCTCTAACCCTGACAGCCTCTTTACAGCTCGAGTCGTACCATGTCTTTTCTTTTGGTCTGATACTCTTCATCCGATGAGGGATAAAGTTTCTCGTTCCAAAGAGAATGGTGTCAGTGATCATACCAGCAGCGACATCCACGTCGTTATCGAGGAAACATAACGACCAGTTAAATTTCCTAAAGAAGTTGTTAAGTCCGCTCCAATTGGCTTTCTCGTATTGCCTTACGGTTCTTTTAGGAATCTTTTCTCTAACTGTGCGGTCGCTGTACGATAAATTAGCTGATATGACACAATGGTCCAACGAGCTTAGAGGGGAGAGCACATCAACGGTGTACTTATCAGGGTGAGAAATTAAAAACAAGTCCAGGGTGTTGGCGGTATAACTATTCGTGTGGGCTCATTTACAAGCTGCGTTAAGTTGTTTTCCGCAGCGAAGATCTCAACACACCGTCATTCAGGTGTTGTCTGTCCAGAATGTCGAAGCCACCCAGAATTGTGTATATTAAAATCGCCCGTAATAACAATTTCAGTATGAGGATACAGGAATACAATTCTTTAAATAGAGTCAGACAGCGCATCAAACTCGTTAAAGGTTGAGTTGCTGTCCAGTTTGGGGCTTCTATAAATAAAGCAGTAGTGGATAATTTTCTTACGGAGATGGAATTTTAATTTGGAACAGGGACTACATTGCGGTGGAGTTTGGAAAACTACATCCCTACGCACGTAAGTGGCGAGACCGCAGTGAGAGAAGAATGATGGCACTAGGTCGTAGCCAGGTAGCTTCAAATCAGATTGATCTGAGAGGTGTGGGCGGGGATCTACCTGTGTTTCAATAAGTGCCAAAACAGCTGGCCTGAATTTACAGACGTGGACGCCGAAAAGCGATTACTTTTTAGCCCGCGCTTGTACGCAATGTCCACCCTAAATTCCCGAGTCATTATAAGAAAATAAAAACAAACACAAACAGCACACACCGATGATGCTAAGCAAGGCTGCGAAGTGAAAATTCTGACGTTGGCTTACCGAATCCAATTGTTGTAGGTGTTATGCCCTTACAACAATAGAAAACAGTGCAGCAACAAAATCCTCGCTCACACAACCCCCTATCCTTCAGTTATTGTCTACACTCAGCCACGACCAGGAGCGGGAGTTGTGGGATACTCGCACTGTTGTATGTCAGCCAGAGCATACAAGCATACATCTACTTTACCGATGGCCTCCTTCTCGATGTCACCTTGCTTAATGGAACATTCACAGTGAGAAGGGTCTGTGAATTAAGCAGCGCCGGCCGACCCCTACCTTGCAATGCAACACAGCCTTAAGTCACCATATTGGCATCCGATATCTTATTCAGGAAATATGGTATCTGCAAATTTCAACAGTCACTAATCTGGTCATCATGAAGTGTAGATCCCAAACAGGTTCTTAGCTTTCAAGAAGACATCAATTGACCCCACGCTGATATCATCCTTAATAATAGTTGTTGCATTCTTAATAATGGACATTGCCTCGGCTCAAAAAACTGTGTACCTATCCTTTATCCTGAGGAAGCGGTTAACTTCGTACTAGATCGCTGTCTCAGTGTCGTAGAAGTGAATTCCTTTATTCTGGGAATTTTTATATTTCTCCAATCATTCCTGGTAAAAAGGAACCATGGAATAGTGAAACCAGTTTCCGACAAGTTTGCTACAGTCTTCCAGCGAGAAAGCAGGCAAGAAGATATGACCGTCGGTTGCAATGCAGATTTTTTGGAACTTCCTTAAAGGCTGTCCACCAGAAAAGCTCACTTCAGTTCGATTTAGAATCGAAACTCACAGCTAGAAGACGTGTTGACCTAAATCTTCTTTTATTAACCATTGAAATATGAAGTAGGTATATTCACATCTAACGCTATAAATTCCTCCTATGTATCTGCATTGCTAATGCGCCGCTTTTGGGGCGATTTCTGCAAATTTGCAGATCTTAGAGCTTCTTCTACTGGCCGCTCTGTTTTGATTCAACTCGCCGCCAAAAGTTTCTGATGGTTTTGCATGCAAGTGGTCCAATTTGTATTTTCTTTTCAGCCTATTCTTCGAACCTGAACTGCAACTTAAGCATATATAACTTTCTAGACCAGATCTTCCTTTTACATTTCATTCATCGTCGAACATCGTCCTTCGATGCAATGATTCCGTCCTTATAGATATCAGTACTTAGGCTTGCGAGTTCGGAAAAACGACTAATTCATAACCCGTTACTTTCTCCCGTTTTTACCCAATTATTGAGGGTGGTCTGAGTGGTATGCTGTTTTGAGTTAATAAAAATGAAAAAATGCATTTCATCTCGAAATATCTCTTTTTCTGATTACTCACTGTCTACACTTCAAGTAGCGGGTCCTATTTCCGACATTTCGCAATTTGCTTTCGTGAACGCTTATTATATCGATTTTACGAGTACTTTGTCGCGACATGTTCTCTGGTTCAAAATGTTTTATTGCTTTAAAGTGGCATATTGATCGCGCGGGAAATCGTCGAATTCTGACACGATTATTTCTATTAGCCTCAAGATCACTCATTCCGTGTGAAGAAAAAGTGAGCGGCGGGGTTGTGTATTTATATGCGATCACTACCGGAAAACTGTACTTTCGCACTTTTCTCCTTTTATCCGTGTGGCGCTGGTATTCGTTAATGTATAAATATAAACTACTCGACACAAAATAGGGTCCACCAAAGATTTATTTTGATTTTTGTCTAAAAATTGCTCTATTGGTAAACATTATCGAAGCGAAGTATTTAACTGTCTATGAGTATTTATCAATACTTTGAACAAAAATTTTGCCGTTGCTTCCAACTACAATAAATAGGCAGAGAAAGCGCATTTATCTAAAAAAAAGAACTAATGCAAAATTTCCTGTACTTGTTTTCTCAGTCTAATTCTAAGCGTTGTCGCTAAGTGTTACTTTCTGTAATTGTTTTTTTTTTGATAACGTTATTAATTGTGATTACCATGCCCGGCTCTCGGCATCATATGGATATCGAAAACGCAGTAAGAGCGCTAAATTTGCTTCAGGAGAGAGAGTCTCAAAGGTCTGTCGCAATTCGTATCGGTGTATCGCGGCGTGCTATCCGAAACTTCTGGGAATGCTTCCAAGAAACCGGAGTGTAGCAATGAGACCTGGATCAGAAAGAATCAGAGTCACAACTGCGCAAAAATACCGGGACGTAAGAACAGTTGCACGTAGGGAGCGTACCGTAATCGCCCGGGCGTTACAAAATCAACAACAGCAATCTACTGGCACTCAAGTTAGTGATCAAACCGTACGTAGTCGACTCCACGAAGATGGTCAACGGCCCAGAGTGCGCGCCATTCGACCGTAATTGACAAGGGAACATCGAGAAGCGCGCTTATTATGTTTATCTTTATGAGAAAGTCCTATTTTAGCAGAAGATTCTAAAACACCCTCTAAAGTATTTCTCTCAAAATTCACTAATTTCAAGGCCAGGGAATTTCCTTTAAGCAGAAAACAAAACTGCCATGATATTATTCATTTAAGAGTTATAATTTTTACAAGTAAAAAAGTCCAAATGTTCTACTGTGCGGTGTAGCACGTTGTGAAGTTAACCCTTTCGCTTAAAACCAAGGGGAACTTGCCCAATACCAGGATGGCAACTCTATAAGATATCTAGATTGTTGATGCTGGTCCATGGAATGCCATATTTGCCGATCTGACACTCATGTTATGATTTACATTGTACTAATAGTTCTAGATTTTTTAGCAAAAAACATATACTGTTTTCCGTAACAAAAAGGGGTCAACAATCAAGAATTGGATTAGAGGCAAATTTGTAACCGTTAAGAGATTATTTTTTTTTATTTATTAAAAGACATGATTGCAACTGGAAATATGCCAAATAGTCATATCTGCCAAATTTACCAAGTTTACTTAATAAAGTCATATTCGCCGCTTACATACATATAAAGCAAAAAGGTCACTTGTAAATTTTAACTTATAAAATTTTATATTTTGTGATCATTGCTTATGTCAATAATATTTTGAAAATATATTTGGAATTTCCAGTAAGAAGTAAAACACTTCAAAACTATTAAAATTAAGACACCTTACTTTGGTTAAGTATAAGTCTGTTGTTTTTTTAAAGTCATGTAGAGGGTCATCCAACAAGAGATACCATTTCAAATGTCAGACCATTGTTGAAATACTAACATTCAACTATCACTGCGATGATTTTTAATAAGTATAAACTAGGAGGTTATTAACCTTCATCTCATCCTCAAAAAAAATTACGTTCTCTACCCTCGTGTGTAGATTTCTACACATATGGGATTTTAATGTGTTTTCTAAATTCTTTTTTAAACTAAACCGAAAAATTGCTTTTATAATTTATTTCTAAAATAACAAGAGAAGGTAGGTAGGTACTCGTAGGTTCAAATTAATTTTTCTTGAATGCATTTTACACATACATTTCGATTATGTTGATTTTTACATGCAGCTTTTATGCAAAAACAACAAATCGTCTCATAGACATTATTTTTTTTGGCGGATTTTTCTTCATAGCAAACGTGACATCTTGCTCTGCCTTTAATTTGTGGTGGAACGCTTCTTGACCGTTTTGGTAGATTTGTTGAAGTTGATGCAGAAACATCCGACGATGGTGAACTTTCTTCCAAAACAGTTGCAGACGATGCTGATCTTGGCTTCGCACTTCTAGCTTCCATAAGTGGTTTTGCAAGGGATATTCCAAGTTCACGTAGAAAATTCCTTCTTTTTTGTGTTGCTTGCCAATTTGGATTCACTTCTTTGAAAATTTATTAATGCATTCAAAGCAGAAATGTCAATCATGTTTGCCAATACAGCCATTGGCCATCTGTTAGATTTTCTTTTACAGCTGTAACAAGTGAGCATTTTGTCAACCGTATCCACACCGCCTATATTGAATGAAAAGAAAAAACATTAGAGGGTCTTGAAATTTCATGAACAAACCTTTTGTTTTATTGTAATAGGCTATAATCGCTGGTGACTTTTTTTCAATCGATTTAATTTCAGTTGAGTTATGCAAAGTACTTTGCAACACGGTACACTTATTTTTCCGTCCAATGTACGAAACTAGTGCTGTGTTTTCGGTAAATGCAAAAGTAGATTCATGAGATCTATTTTTGCATTCAAGAAGCTTTGGTGGGATGCTTCTTTTATTTTTTCTCATCGTGCCAACCAGTATAATGCCCTTTGACAACAATTTTTGCCCAAGCTCATATGAGGAAAAGAAGTTATCCATTGTTATGTTGTGACCTTTCAAGCCATCAACGAGATCCAAAACTACTCGTTCGCCTTGTCTTTTTTCACTCGAACTGGCTCCAATCGCCTTTCCCAAATATGGCTGGATTTTCCAAACATAGCAGGTATAAGAACAAACCAGCAACCAGAATTTTAGTCCGTATTTTACTGGTTTTGATGGCATATATTGACGAAATTTATATCTTCCACGAAAACCAAGTAATTGCTCGTCAACTGTCACACATTCATGTGGATTGTAGTAGTCACTCAATAAATTGCACCATTTATCAAATATATCCTGAATCGGTGCAAATTTATCTGTAGATCGTTGCTATCTTCTGCTAATGACATCATCAAAACGAATAACTCGATTCAAATACTCAAATGTTTTGTTCGACATAATTGCCCTAAACACTGGACGACCGTTAATATCATCAAACAATTCAATTGTAGTTTCATTTTTCGATCTAAAAGTAAAAAAGTCAAGAATCAGTTGAAATAAGAAAGAAAGCAACTACGACTTACCTATAAACACCAGCTAAAATCAAAACACCAATATATGCTTGCAACATATTCGAATCGATTTGTTTGAAATCCTTACTATAGGAAAAACAAAAAAGCATCTTTGATGCCATCAACACGAGCTTTGGCATATCTTGTTGTTCCAGGATGAAGAGAAATTATATTTTCATTCCGCAATCTACCACTTTGATGCTGAAATGGCTGTAGTTGCCAAACAATACCATCTTTCGAAACAAGCAGTGGATCCACATTTTCAACTTCAGCAATTGATTCGTTCGCTTCATTTGAGCCACTCGCTTGCTCTTCGTCAGAATCGCTATCGTCTGAATATAAGTTATCGTCATCATCAATATTTTCTTCTGGCACAAATTCGTCACCACTGTCTCCAGAAACATCACTGATATCGCCATCGCCTTCATTCAAAAATGCTTCCGTTTCTTCCTCTGTCAGATATCTTGCTTTTGACATTGTTATCTTTTATTATTTTTATAAATTTCACTAAATATACCAACGATATTCCCTTGCTAAAACACTTAACGTAAAAGACTTTTTATATGACATGCACTTACTCGTACTGTCCATATGTGTAGAAATCTACACATGAGGGTAGACAACGTAATTAGTGCATTATTAACCGCCATAAACATTTTTATTATGGGGAGGTACGTTTTATTTTCGGTAATCAAGGATATAAACAAAGTCTGAAAATTCCGGAAGTTTGCAATTAGTGGTTTTTGAGAAATTAAGAAAACAAAAATTTTTTGTGTAGTTTTCTACACAAGGATGAGATGAAGGTTAAATATGGATCGATATACGCTCGCACAAGTTGAAAAAGTGAAAATTCATTGCAAAAACGGTGAAAGTATCGCGGAAACTTTTCGTAGAGTTCGTACTGCTTCTGGTAATCATCAAGCGCCTTCTTGCACAGCTACGAGTATAGTGAATTTAATCGATAAATTTGAACGTCTCAGATAGGTTAGTGATATAAAGACCCCACTCGTGTTCGTCCGACAAGGTTAGCTGAAAATATCGCCGACTTAACTGAGAGTGTGATTGAAAACCCAGATGTGTCAATTTCGAGACGATCACAGGAATTGGCCTATCCGCAACCACCTTGCACCGCATTCTGCATAAAGACCATGACCCACATGGCTACAGTTGACAGAAGAGTTGAAGACAGTAGACCACGTACAACGTAGTACATTCGCTGATTGGGTGCTGGAAATTAATGAATGATGAGACTCATTTCCATCTGTCTGGGTACGTAAACAAACAAAACAGTCGCATCTGAGGCTCCGAAAACCCAAGAGAAATAGTGGAACAACATCTCCATCCACAACGGCTGGCGGAGTATTGCGCCATATTTTTTTCGAAAATTATGCTGCTAAGACCGCTTCAGTGAATGGATTGCGTTACCAACGATGTTACGAGTAACTGACAGTATTTTTGCCTAGAATTGATGATATGGACGTGGATAACGTTTCAGCAGGACGGCGCCATATGCCACACTCCTGGACATGTGATTTCTCGAAATGGAGAAAGAAAATATCAGAGCTGTTATTTGCGAAATACAGCAGCAATTATGCAAAAACATGATGAAAAATTTCATCAAAAGAATGACTATTTGTAGGTAGAGCCGAGGCGGATATTTTGAAGATATTGTATTCCATTACTAACGTCAGAGTTCATAATTTAGATTAAATTAAATATATGGCATTTTTCTATTGATTTGAAATAACATCTCCTGTTGGATTATCCTATAACTAGTCTTCTCCACTTTATGGATGCACATGAGATGCACTTTCCGTCGAGATTTGGGATCATAACCCATCACCAGTCTAGATTTGCTTGACCCTTGGACTAATGTTTCGAGCGTATTCGTTCCACATGACTGGTCAAATGTTATCCATGCAGACGGTCTTGCAGCCAGGAAAATCAATATTCATAATAAACTTAATGTGCATCAGCCCAGGCACTATTGTTTTGATGACGAATTGTTTTTTAAACGAAACGTATCGATGGTTGATTCGAAATTTCCTCCAGCAGTTCTTTTTGGCGAATATTTTCTCTTATCATGTTGCTAGGCACCCTCTTTGTAAATGATGTTCTTTTTTGCGATGTTCTGCCCTTGAAAGTAGGGTGGACATTTCCTGTCATTTGTACTGCTAAATAATAAACGCTTTAGTAGGCACCCGTAAAAGCATAGATTACATTGTCGGCCAGTGAAGTAGACGCCTATAGGACACTGGTCCGTTGATTTATAAAATGTCGTGTTCAAGATATCCCAGTTCAACCTGCTGTGTTGCTAAAAACCTGTTCGTTTTAAGTTGCAGCTTGAAGAGTATTTCTCGGAGAGATTCTCAAGTGTCTTCTACTCTTGCTTGCCATAATGACGATATGGAGTTTGGCTCGATATCTCCCACATATTATCGTATTTTGTAAGATAAAACCCGATATTTACACTGTCTGTCCACAAAGTACGAATATATCAGCGATTTCATTTTCTTTACTTTACGAGTGGAGAGACTGCTACTGAAAAAAAAATATTTTGTATTATGATAACCATGCAAACGTTACAGAATGATGGTTGATTTTGAATCAGAAAATAAGGTTTCTTGAGCCCTTTATAAGCGTTTATTTCGAAATTACGTCGGAATATTTTCTAATTTGGATAATTAGGTCACATTGTCCATAATTAGTTTTAAGTTTCATCTGCTGGAAATTACAATGTTTGTTGAAACCACATCAAGCCAGCTTTGGCATATTTGATCCATTTTTGGATTTAAAACCTTTGGCAACCATGCAGTCAATTCATAATCTAAGCAAACAAATTTGTTCTGCATGCAAATGGATTTTCATACTCCTTCGTGATACCATTTTCTACGGCTTCCTGGCAAAAGACCAAAAGGCACTGCGAGCTCTGGGATCTTCTGAACCGGAAGTCGATTTGACTAGGAGATTTCGGTCATATTCTCCGGAGAGACAGTACCCTTGAGGAATATACACCGCCTTAAATAAGCCGCCCAGTATCTGTTCTGTAAATTATTCAATTAATATATCCTCTAAGCGTTGTTGGCACTCAATCAATGGATTAGAAATTACCTTTCGGAACGTTCAATTCAAGTCGTCTTGGACGGTTTCAAGTCTGATATTCACAAAATAAATGCTGGTGTGCCCCAGGGCTCCGTTCTGTCTCCGACACTCTTTTTAATCTTCATTAACGATCTCTTGTCTGCTACTTCTAATCCAATTTATTCCTTTGCTGATGACAGCACTCTCTGCTTCTCATATTCGTTCCCGGACTCACGCCCCTGCTCTTCGGCTGTAGAACGGGAACGGCAGCGTATGTTAAGCTCATTAAATTCCGATATTAACAGCATAACCAACTGGGGAACTATCAACCGAGTAGAATTTAATGCTTCCAAAACTCAATGCTGTCTGCTGTCATTAAAGCGAAATTCAAATACCCAGCCATTATCCATGAATGGCACTTGCATCGTCGAAACCGATAAACTTTCCATTCTCGGTATGTGTATCAGTAACAACTTACGTTGGAATGACCACATATTCGATGTCGCCAAAAATGCTGCGAAATGTCTAGGTTTTCTCAAGCGATGTAAGAAATATTTTACCCCCTCTGATCTGGCCACAATATATAAGGCATTTATCCGCCCAAAATTGGAGTACAATGCCCACATCTGGTCAGGTGCTCCTAAAACATCTCTGCACCTGCTAGATAGGATTCAAAACCGTGCGATAAAACTAATTGGTGATACTAATATCAGTCAATCAATTGACACCCTCGAACACCGACGTAAAGTCTCCTGTCTCACTTTGTTTTATCGCTATTTCCACCACCAGTGCTCCATTGAAATTGCCAGTAGCATTCCGCCCATTCAAACTTTCAACCGTAACACCCGTCTCGCTAGGAATGCTCATCAGTATACCCTCAAGCCCATTTTCGGACGTACTCTTAAATATCGTGATTCTTTCCTAAGCCGTACAACTCGCTTATGGAATGCCCTGCCGACCTCTGTGTTTCCTGGTCGTTATAACTTGCAAACATTTAAAAACAATGTACATCGGTACCTGTCTTTTCTTCCTCCCTAAATTTCCTTCGCCCGCGCTGTGTACGAACATTTTAAGGGTACAAAACCCCTTGAGCGCGCGCCGATTATAAAAAAAAAAAAAAAAAAAAAAAAAGGGCACGTTCATTTTGTGTCATTCATATCTCAGACTCCTGAGATTCCTATTAAACAGGACATTGTTGGTCCTGTTTGCGCTAACGGAGTTTTAATGCCGAACTATACGACATCAGACATGGTCAGAATAATGCCCATTTGTCGCCTAAGATAGCTATAACATCTAGAGCGAATGATCACAAACACTGCAGTCCGAAGAGTTTTTGAATCCAAACCGGAAGGACAAGGCTTGGAGACCTCGCACAAGAAGAGGACCTCAACAAATTGAAGAGAGTTAGCCTCGCCCTAACTGGTTGGGACCCTGGTTCCCCCGGACAGTAGCGCCATCTAAGTAAGTAAGTGCTTATGTACCTCTTGTTACATTCAATGCCTCTGTGATCTGATATCCACCTGAGTCTGACGTTTTTGCGCTTTTGAGTTCATTCAATGAGAATCTAGTTCATGAAGCGATAGCTGTGTGAGTGTATATGGTGAATAACTCAGTCTGAAAAATACTTAGGCGTATCATTAGTACATCCGAAAATTAAATTTTTTACCTCGTCTACACATAGTCGAGTACCGTGTTTATCATTTCCAGCTTAGGAAGCTTTGAGAGGATTACCGGTGACTTCTGTGTCTAGCTCATAGCTGCTGCTAGGTAATTGAATTTAAGCGCATCGCGTAATTTTATTAATAAGTATGTGTAGCGGGATGGGCTCGATTAAAACCCTTTTATGTCTGCTGCGAGGCAAGTTCGAGATGACGAGACATGTTAATCTTTCAAGATGTTACTATTGATTTTCCTTATGTTTCTTTATACATCATACTTTAGACCTGATAATAGCCTTATTGTTATACGTTAACGAGAATATGTGTGCATCATTGATATGCTGCTTCGTCAATGTCACTATACCCTGTTCAACAAAAACTGCAGTACAGGAAAGATTCGAATATTTACCTCTCACTCTGGTTACAATGGAATACATAAGCACCTCACTCTTCAAAGTTTTTATAGTGAATTTCTGAAGATAATAATCCACCTGTTTTGATGATATTATGTTTGTGAGAAAAAATAAAAAATAAATCGTATAAGTTACATTTTTATTTACTTTTATTTATTGTACCAAACAGTGTTAAATGTTACATAATAATATAATAAAGGCAAATTAATCCGCAGAAAATTCACAGCTGCTGCCGTTCTCGTCACTTAAAATTATAACAATCTCCTTTGTTGCTGTTTCAGCGAAAACATCTACAATATATCTTAGGCTCAACTTTTAGTTCAACATGTTTTATGCAATTAAGCTACTTTTCACTGTCCACTTTCTCAAGTGGATTAAGTTAAGTTCACAGTGGTAAGGCGGCAACCATCGTTATTTGTGTCCTGCCATTTGGGCGAATTCATCTACCACCTGTAACGCAAGTTTGTCTTCGTGGCATTATCCAACATCCAAAAACTCAGCTGTCAACAGCTTTGCCATTTTCTCTAAGCCACTTTTTGAATTCTTCTTTTCTGGTTGAAGATGAAGGCGCTTGGTTTTTTTTCCTGAATGATATGTAGCGTTATCCATCATTATGACGGATTTGGGTTCAAGACATTCCAAAACATATCATACACTGAGGAAATCATATCGTCATGATGAGGCATCGAATTCCTCGTGTAGCTTAGGTGTGTCTTAAGCCAATAGTATTTACCCGTTCTAAAAATATTACATTACACACCTCTACATAAAAAGGGTTTTCCAACGTTATATGAGTATACCTTATGAAGAATGGTTGTATAATTAATCATAAGATTCGCGTTTGCTTATTAATACGGTATAAAATGATTTCTACCTATACCATGTATTTTAACAGCCAAATAAAAAACGTTAACCAAATAAACGTATGGTACATTCACATTTGGCAGCACCTACCGCTCTTTTCAATTAGTTAACAGCTCGTAACAGCTTTTAAAAGCAACAAAAACCAAAAGAGCTTGTGAATATACAAGCGAAAAAATAATATCTCTTTGTTAATATTAACACTGGTAACTCTGGTCCTGTTAGAAATCCGGAGGGTATTAATGGTGGATATAAATACAATTGCCGCCTTCGGGGCAGACTGGTTGCATTGTGGTTGTACCTGGTTGTACCTGGTTGTTAGAGGAGTTACAACAACAATTTCGATATAAACCAGTGGCAATTTGTAGTATTTTGAACCGAAAAGTGAGCGATGGGTACCCGTGTTCGATAAAAAGGCCAACACTGTAGATTTTTGTATAACTGAGAATCTAGTTTTCTCATGCTAAAAGATTACTTCGAAAGAGCGTCCAGTTTGTTTGAGAGAGTATCTAAGATTTCTCTGTGCCAGAGAATTTGTTGGCGTTACTGGAGCTCATATTCAATGACCAGATCTCATTTGTAGTCGTAGCGCAGTTCGTGTGCACCCGTATATTGTCTTGATGGAAGAGCACTTTTTCTTGGCCAAAACGTTGGCATAATATTTGCAGTAAATTGTTTTCTCTTTTGTGGATGCTGGTGCGTGCACTCCAAAAAAACCGTCACCATGACTTTGTTGGTTGACAGCTCCACCTTGGCTTTCTTAGATACGTCCGGAGAAACCGACTATTTCTTTTGCTGCTTTGATGCTTTGCTGCTTGTATATTGTGGTCGATCTCTGTTTAGTCCGCGGTTATAAAATGGCACAAAAACTCGTCTGGATTGCGGTTGAACAATGCCAAACACACCTTCAATGAATCTTTAAGATCAGTTCTCACTTCTTTATGATCCTGGGTCAAAATCAATTAAATGGCGCAAAAGGGTTTTTCGAATGCTTCTTATTATGGTTTGCCTTTCAAATTCTTTTTAGGCGACACCCAAACACCAATAATTTGTTTTCTTTTGATATTTTTTTTTATAATTAACACACGTTCAATGCATTTGAATACCCTTAAAATGTTTGTTCACAGCGCGGGCGAAGGAAACATAGGGAGGAAGAAAAGAGAGGTACCGATGTACAATGGTCTTAAATGTATGCAACTTATAACGACTAGGAAATAGAGAGCTCGGCAGGGCATTCTATAAGCGATTCTGCGGCTGTATAAATTATACGACACATATGTATACGATATACTCGTACCTTAAAATTTATTATAAATGTTCAATAAATAAATTAGTTAAATTTTCCTACACTTTTATGATTTGATTATACAGTCAAAATCGGTTATCACATCGGTTATAACGAAATATCGGTTATAACGAAATATCCCGGCCGAGGTTCATGCAAATTGTACTAACAGAATATCGCTTTTAACGACATCACCTATAACGAATTATAGCTTATAACGAACAGTTTTAAATGGAAATTTGTTTTTTTTTTCGCATTTCATATTCTGTTTTTGAGAGGAACTGGAATAGTAATTTTTTATATCAAGAAAGGTTAAAAGTGTTAGTTTTTTTTTTTTGAAAACGAGTTCAAAACGTAGAGGCTTTGCAATCGAAGAAAAATCTACAATAATTTTAAGGCTCGAGGCTCGAAGAATCCAACAGTCTGCATCCCGACATAAATGCAGCTTTGCTCAGTTGGTTCAAAGCCCAAAGAAGAAAAAATGACTTCATCTGCTCAACAGCTTGGATTCCACGATTTCGGCAAAGACATAACATCGTTAGTGCAATGGTAAGCGGTGAATGCGGTAGTGTTTTTAAAGAAATCGTGGATGATTGGTTGCGCCGTGTTTGGCCAAAGCTGCGATAGGGCTATTCAGATAATCAAATCTTCAAGATCGACGAAACAGGTTTGTTTTACAAAATGACACCTAAATAAAACTTTGAAATTCAAAGGTGAAAAATGCGTTGGAAGTAAAATGTCAAAGGAACGAATTACGGTTTTAGTAGGAGCTAATATAATCGGAACTGCTAGACAAAGTTGTTGGTTATTGGAAAATCAAAAAACCCAAGGTGCTTTAAAAATGTCAAGAAACTTCCATCATTGATATTCGAAAAATGTTTAAGATAGTTGACAAAACGAAAGGAAACAATTCTGTTGTTAGCGGACAATTGTCCTGCGCGTCCAAAGATCGATGGTCTTACTTCTATGAAGCTTGTGTTTTTGCCACCTAATACAACTTCTGTGTTACAACCAATGGATCAGGGTATAATCAGATCACTAAAAGAGCATTACAGAAAGATTCAAGTACTAAACATAATTCGTAACATCGAGAAACAAGATGGACCACATGTAATGAGTTTGTTGGATGCCATTCTACTGATTTCCAGAGCTTAGGAGAGGGTGTCTATGGTAACTACAATATAAAAAATTGTTTTAAACATGGTGGATTTATCCCACAAGAACCTGATAATTCAGTCGAAGCTGAGTTCGAAGAAGACAATTGGCCTTTGAAGCACTGGATTAAACATATTCAGTCATATGATAACGTATTTGATTCATACACTTTTGAAGACTTGGTGAATGTGGACAACAACATTGTGACTGAAGAGTTATTAACCGGTGAACAAATAATTGATTGGCAATGATGAAGGTAACAACAGTTTTTAGTCTTGTTTCTCTGACAGTATGAAAACATTTTGCGACGTTTTTACTTACAGAAACTTGAAATCGTTTGTTTTGTTGACTGATCAATTTGACCAAGGTTGTAAAGAATTTTTGACCAAAATGGAAATGGAAATAGAAAATTACAAATTACTTTGTACCCCAATCATAAATAAATGAGAGTACTTCAATAAAAAAAAATGTGTCCACTTGTAAAATGGAAAATCGATTATAACGAAACACCGTATATAACGAACAAGTTCACCAGTCCCATCAAGTTCGTTATAACCGATTTTGACTGTATATGAGTATTAGAAGGCACTACAACTGGGCCACATCTATCCCCCCAGCAATTACTGATATGACAATCCTGTCGTAGAACATTTTGCCTATCCTTTGGTATCCTTTCTTAAAACGCAAAATTAGACATGTTATTTGAACCAAAAACAAACCTTAAGTATCATAAAATGTTTTGTATCTTTAAAAAAATAGCATAAAACTCATCAATCAAACGACTTTCATACGACAGAAGTCAACAAACCTAACTGAAATACTCCCATCACGTTTTTCGTTTGTGTAACTATTTCTTAAGTTTATCTAAAGGTAAAAAAAATGTATATTATGGTTCAAAGATGTCTCAATGTAAACAAGTAGAGCTTATTTAAACAAGTATGACACCATCTATCTCTACGATGTATTTAAGTAAAGGCCATCTCATGAAACTGCTTTTATTACACTTAAAGGTAAAACGCAAACTTCAAACTACTATAATTTCACACGTCTGCTACTTACCGATAATCGTCGACGAAGTACTCGTAATACAGTGAAGTGAAAGTCATTGAACCCTGAAATAACGCACAAGCATGATACTCGTACCTTTTGTTGTGTTACCATTTACCAACATTACCATAAGACCAGAGTGGTAATACAGCATTGTTTGGCGCTATGAACACAACGACCCGCGAACCAACTCCAAATGAAAGGCACCCAGCAACACGTAACCACTTACCTTGAATTCCTTCAGCAATAATATTCCCAAGTGGCTGCGGAAGCAAGTCCATAGTACTCATTCGTAAAAGGTGTTTTGCGTTTCTGTTATTTCAATTAGACACCATACGAGTACAATGAGCGATAATTTGCCGCGTCCAGTCCCAGTGGCAACCAAGCGGAAGACTTCAAACCAGTCATTGTTATTCTATTAAATCTACATACACGAGTACGTACATATGTACATGTATATTTTGCTAATCTTAATTTTCTCTGAACCATCGTTCCTTCTCAATGCTCTCAGGGTGTCTATGTGGCGAGAATGATTCAAATTGAATCACCTGAATTTATTTTTAAGTCTTGCCTAAATAGCGGTTTGTCTGGCATGCTGCCCTCCAAAATGTGGCAAAAATGTGGAATCAAGTCCATCGAATACGGCATAAATAATTTATTATGAAACCACTACCAAACATACCACATGCTATTCGAAACGGAGTGTGACCGTAATTCATCTTTCGTGCAGCGAGTAACTTAGAGACCGAAAGTACTGGTAAAGTATTGTAACTCCTCAGACGAAATCCTATACAGTTAGAGATCTATGGTTGTAAATCAGTTAATTTTCTTATATTACCCAACCGCTTGCTTGGGTGCTTGTATTTTTTTCTTCTGTTAATAAATTTGCATTGTAATTAAGACAAGCGATCATAGCGTTCATATAACGCATGACGGTGCTGTTATTGGAGCAGAATTTAATTGGTTAGTGTGGCAATTTATTGCCATGTTGGGAAAACGGGACGATGCGGTTAGCGTTGTTTCAAAAGAGTTAGTATTTTTAATTTGACTGTCTATGGTAATTCACATAGAATTATGCACCAATATCTATAGTAAGTTCTACGTGATCTATTAAAATGGGTGCAGCCCAGAAATCTACGTACGTGTCAAAGGGGTAGACACATATGTAGATCGATTAGCCGTGCTTGATAGAACTACGAGTACAATTAAAGTTATACGAATAATTTTACATTATCGGACTGTTGCCACTGTATTTCATGAGCAACGGATTCCATATTGTCTTTGGTCTTACAATACTAAGCTACTAAGATATAAAGTAAGTCAGACAGTGTTAGATTGATGGTATTTATGTATACAGCCGTGTTGTTAAGATCTGCAACTGCTTTTCAGCGATATCTAGCTATTTGAATGTATAAATATTCTTGACGTATAATACATTCAATGCAGAAAATTAACACATATTGTACTTAAGAAACAAAGGCATTTAGAACATTTGGAAATAGAAAGGCGCGTTCGGATAATGCTATGAGTGTCCGCAAAAAGAAAACGACTGTTTTTTTTTCCAATATGAAATGTTGTATTTTATTAAATAATTCAAATCTTAATTTCAGATTAATGTACTATGTAGTATGTATGGTAGGTCTCACAAATTATGTAAAACAACAAATTTCCTTGAGCAAGTTTGCTCTCGATCTCGTTTAAAGTTAACAACAGGAACTAACTCGTATCAAACTGTACGTGAATACGTTTGGTGATGATGGCAAAGAACAAAAAATGGTTTGAGTAACGTGGCGTGTCATATGCTGATTTCTTTTACAGTTCGATTACCGCTCAATTATATGTATGATCTCCGATTAAATGCGGAATGTAATATACGTAAGTTACGGAATTGATATTGTCACCACCCTTGAACAGTCCTTTAACAATGGAAAAATCTTGGATATCGGTCGCTTGAAGATTCCGAATTGGGTTTTGATAGTTGCAACTAGAACCAGGCCATCCAAACCAGGATTCGTATCTATTGCGCGGCCTAGCTTCCAACTGGTAGGAAGTAAATTCTCTTCGCGCAGGAAGATGACATCCCCTATGCTAAGATTGGATTGCTGCTTTAGCCACTTGGATTTTTTTTTTTTTCTGACAACCATCTTGATAAAAACGATTGAATATGTTGTTGAAATATTCTCCGCCTTCAAGTGCGTAACATCATTCTCAGGCAAAACATTTAATGGCCTCCCAATTAAAAAATTACCTGGGTTGATGTATGGAAGGTTATCTGACGAGAGTTTAAACGGCTTCGATTCGTGCTAATAGTGTTGAAATTTCCTCTAAATTCAATTTACATAGCTTAACCGATGGTTTTACGTAAGTGAAACTTAATGCTTTTTGCTCCGGACTCCCATACTCCTCCAAAATGGAGGGCTCCGAATGGAATAAAATACCACTGCACGCCTTTGGAAAACAAGAAATTGAATATATTATTGTTTAATTCGATAGATTTTATTTAATTTATAAAGTTTGCCAATTTTTTTTGGTGCGCCAACAAAGCTTGTCCCATTGTCGGAGCGGATATGGGTGCAAAGACCGCGTCTGGATCCAGAGCTACTAAAAGGGCTTCGATACTTAGGGTTTTCACCATATTGATGATGGCGGTTTTCGTCTGCTACGAATGTTGTTTATACTTAATGGGATCAGCACAGTCACATCTACAATTAATGATGAATTACGGATTTCACAAGTTGTCTGGCTTCAAAGAACCAATGGTTCTCGGGGGTAATTAGTACTCTTAAAAGGTGTGACCACAGCGCGGATGAAAAAACTTAGAGAGGAAGAAAAGAGAAGTGCCGATGTACGTTGGTTTTAAATGCTTGGAGGTTATAATGTCTAGAAAATAAAAAACTCAATAAGGAGCGGCTTAGAAAAGAATCGCGATATTTTAGTACGTATAAAAGTGTGCTTGAGGGTATACTGATGAGCATTTATAATGAGACGGGTGTTACCGCTAAAACTTTCGGTGGAGCATCGCTGGTGAAAATAGCGATAGAACAAGGTGAGGCAAGAGACGTTACGTCGTTGTGCAAGCATGTCAATGTACTATGCAATATTAGCGTCGTGGATGAAAATTAAAAAGATTGACGAAGGGAGAACAGAGCCCTGGAGTACACCAGCATTTATTTTGTGAATATCAGACTTGAAACCATCCAAGACAAATTGAACTGAATGTTCCGAAATGTAATTTCTAATCCATTGAAGAAGGAATACATCGATCCCTAACGCACGCATTTTTGACAAAAGAGCCTGATACCAAGCTCTGTCAAATGCCTTAGAAATATCAAGTGCAACTATCTTGCTTTCCCCAGATTGATGTGTGCTTTGATTGGACTTTTTGGTTAGACATGCCATCAAATCACCAGAGGACCTGTTGCTACGAAACCGTACCGCCGGTCATTTAGTAGTTTCCGCGTTTCGAGATGTTTCACGAGCTGACGGCTTACCAATGTTTCCAATACCTTGGAAAGAAGGGACATAAGTGTAATGGGCCTGTAGGAGGAGAGAGAAGAAGATTCGCCTTTTTAGGGACGGGCTGTACAAATACAGTTTTCCATCTGTTTGAAAAGAGTCCTAAAGAGTAGAATTGATGAAAAAGTTTGCGCAGTGGTTCTGCAAGCGTGGGAGAACACATCTTCAGAAGAAGGATAGTTGTACCGTCTGGACCATCGGATTTGTGAATGCCAAGATCTTTAAGCACTCTTGCTACTATACGAGTATGAAAGCGGATTCGACGCATTCAAGTGTAGGCGGGGATAAAGCACAATTTGGAGGTGTTGAGCTGGTCGCAAAGTGTACGGCAAGCAGATTGGATAATGGAGGATCAGCAAAATTTCTAATCTTTTTGACGAACGGTTAAAAATTGTAACTATCTTTGGGACATTGTAGTATCGTTTGCCTCATTTTTTGGTCGTTTTGAAATTTTATACGCTTAAAAAAGATGTTTTCAGTTATTACTGGCTCGTTTGAACTTTGTTCCTTGTTCCTCTTGTAGGACCGAAAAAACTTTCTCTAACCCTGACAACCGCTTTACGGCTCGAGTTCTACAGTTCTGCCGGAACGTATCAAGTAATAGCTTTACCCCAGAACGAAGATTTTTTACATGAAAACTTCTAATAATCTTCCAGACAATTGGACTGCCTTTATGTAGAACTACCACGAATAACGTCAGCAAAATGAACTTTTTGATAATACTGGTAGATTCGATTTTTCAATTTAGGAGCTTCTAATGATAAAGTATTAACAGACTAAGTCTTAAAAATACTATAGATCCTTATGCAAAAGGCGAGGATCCTGATCAATCTAATCCGTTAAGGTGAAAATATCAGGATCAGAAGCGGTCACAAGTCACAAAGGACTTGTTTAATAGAACGTAATCATTTTTGAGTGGTTATCTCTAAGGAATCTCATAGAATAATCAATAAAATTGAATACAACAATCCTCAGTTTGCACAATTAGCAGGATTTTCACTCGTCGGACATACTTCCACTCAGAGTTTCGAAAAGATTCTAATATTTACGAAGTTCGTTCTGTCTTCCATTTACGAGGACGTGATTGCAACCATGGCTTACTGTCTTACTGTCTTACTGTCGTAGTGGTAGTTATTTTGTCATTGGATGATTTTTTGCGACAGTAAATAACCGCTCCATACACTGCGTTCTAGACATAGAAAACTATTGGAATTACAACTTTATTCAAATAAGAAAAATTGCTAAACAAGATTTTGGATTCATCTACTATATCACTGGGCAAGCGATTATCCCAGTCTAAATTCAACAATCATCGCGAGGCGATTGAACCAAAAGGATCAAATATTTTCTCGAAATTTCTAAAAGTTGATTACGTTTTGTGTTCACATTAGGTATATTCTTGTTTATTAATCTTATAGGAGACGCAGTCAGTTTTCGGGTTTCAAATAATACCAAGCAACCATACATTCATATCCGAAAGAATTTTCACCGTTGGTTCGACCTTCTGACAATCTGGTATATCATGTAGAATTCTCTTATTATTCGTTGTCTATTTTCGTAGTTGGAACCCGCCAACCAGAGGCAAATTGTTTAGCTGCAATACCAGCTCTATCTTCTACTGTGTAGGAGCCCGCCATGCAATCACTTACATAAAAGTTTCCCTTGTCTGCAACAGAGGCCAAAGGATATCGTTTTTGTTCATCATCGCTGAGCTGCAAATGTGATAGGTAATGGGCCGGTGTTTTGCCATATGTGACCGTGAAAATCCGATAATATTTAACTTCTTCGTCCTTATTGTCCCGCCATAGAATAGATTTCGATCACACGATTGTATTTCAATCATTCCAAACATTTGTTTAATGTCGGCTGAGAAACAATACTTGATACGTACACCCGTATCTAGTAATAGCAATTAATAAATTTTGATGTAAAGTTGGACCTTTTAGGTTAATAGGTTATCATTAGATGATTTTGTAACTTGATCCATCAAAAACTACTTGTAATTTAGTAGTCAAGTTGGTACCTTTGGGCACAGAATGGTGAGTTAAATAAGCAGGCTCATTTACTTCATTTAACGGCACAGGTTCAATATGTCCTAATTTGAATTATTGCTGCATGAAATTCCTGTATTTTTCTCCTATTTCTGGCTTAGCCTCAAGTTTATCTTCCAACGAATACAATCTTGGAGCTTATTAAATGAAAGTCTGGCACTGTATTAACCATTTTTAGTAAAATGCTCTTCAGCACTTTGGCCTTCCCCAGTCAGAATTGGTTTTATATCCGGTATCCTCTCCGTCTCACAGAAACTGAGGAGGGTTTAGTTTAAATTTTCGACCGGTATTGACTGTGGTACGAATTGGCAAACGCTATCCTTTAATGTCCCGCTGGCGCAAATCAGCTAATTAAATGCAGTGTTTTGAGTAATAACCTGTCCTTACCCTTTGACTTGTCCATCTTTTTAAGAAATAATCGATGCTTATAATTATATCGATGTGGTTAGGAGTATTGAACTGTGAATCAGAAAATGGTAAATGCTATAATCATTCCAAAGATCTGTGGAGATAGTTAAAATAGGCAACGATTATGTTAGTGACCTGAATACTACGAGTACCTTGATCAAAAAGTATCCCGGAATATATTCAGAAAATTGGAAATACAAGTTTATTCATCTAATTCTATATTGTCCCCTTTAGAGTAATCCCCATCGACTGAAACACACCTATGCCCAGCGCTTGATCCAATCCTCGAAACATTTTTTATACGAGTATTCGGTTTTCGGTATGCCCATCAGTGCTTCCTGCGATTTTTCCATTACTTTTTCTCGGCTGCTGAAACGCGTTCCCCGTAGTGGTTTTTTAACTCGATTGAACAGAAAGAAGTCACAGGGAACCAAATCAGGTGAATTCGGTGGCTGTTGGAAGGTATTTGTTGCATTTTTCGTCAAAAAATTACGAATAATGATGGCACTGTGCGACGGTGTGTTATCATGGTGCAAAATCCACGAGCCCACAATTCTGATCTCTTTCGGCGGATTGCTTCACGCAAACATCTTATAACGCCCAAATAATACTCCTTGTTTACTGTTTGGCCTTCTGGCAAAAATTCATTATGCACTACACCGTTGTAATCCATGAAAACCATGAGCATTGCCTTCTTTTTTCACTGAAAATGACGTGTTTTTTTTTTGGTTTCGGCTCATTTGGTGATCGCCATTCACTTGCCTGATGAATGTGGGATCGGATTCAGCCTCGCTAATCATCCCTTTTGCGACGTCAACACGGTCTCTTTTTTGCATGAAATTGAGGTCTTTTGGCACCATCTTTGCTGCTACACGACGGAAACCCAAATCATTAACCAAAATGTCTTGGACGGATCCATAGGCAATGTTCAAGTCCTCCGCTATCTCTCTGATGGTTAATTTGCGGTTTTGACCAACATTTATTTTACTTCATCAATGTTTTCGTCGGTTTTCGATGTCGGTGGTCTGCCACTGAGTTCATCATCTTCGATTGACTCACGACCACTTTTGAACCGCTCGCGCTCGTGCCACTGGTAAACGACCGTTTTCTTTAGAGAATCGTTTCCGAAACACTTTTCCAACATTTCCAATGCTCGCGCACCATTAAATCCGTTTTCTACGCAAAATTTAATACAAGTTCGTTGTTGCAAATTTAAATCCATGTCAATAACAGATTTACCAACTTAACAAAAAAAACAGAACTCAAATCGGAACAATGGGAGCGCCGGTGTCCCCCGGGAACTTTTTGATCTCGGTGGTATGTATGCAGTTATAGCGATTGCTTCTTACATATCAGCCGAAGTCAAACGCAATTAAACTATTCCTCTCGAAGCACAAGCTTTATAACTCTCAATGCCGCTTATAAACATTTTACCATGCCTTCTAGGTAAGCCAAGCGGCTGAATGCAGTTATCGGATATTAAGGAACTCCGACAACCAGAATCTAATAGAACTTGCGATCGGAAGCATACTGAACTTTTCACAACCATTTGACATGGAAGCTGTTAAATTTGTACAAGTATGAGCTGCAGATAGATTAACTGTTATTTCCTCGCCTTGCTTTGCCAATTTTGTATAGTTCTGAATAGAGAAAGAAGCATTTGATCCAGTTGGAGGATCTTGATTAATATGAAGACTCGTATCTTGCTTCCTTTGGCACTGTTAACAGAGATATCAAGACTAACAGGTTTTCAATATATGATCAGCCTTCAAGCGATTGAAGCACAGTCTCTTTTGCTCTATAAAATGTATACGATTGTGAATACTCTTTGAAAGAAAGCTGGGACAGTAAAACAAATTTTGTACCTTTTCGCAAACAAAACAGGAAACCGTATAAGATCGAACAAGTTTATTATTTGTAGTTGACCGACGCCATGCGTCGGAACACTTTCAAGTGCATCATAGCGCTCGTTTACAAATTTCGGGAAATTTTCATTGGTAGAATAAGTTGACTTACCGCAATGCACAGCTCACGCTTGAGCTATTTCCTCATAAATCACTCTCTGAAAAAGCTGAATTAGCTATGGGTCTCTCTTTTCTTTGTGCTCGAAGACCTGTCAAAACCTCGTCGTCTACATTTGTAAATTCCGTTGTGTTTTATTTGACTTTCTATCACTTTTGCAAGAAATTTGTAATACGTGATTCCGCGACGCGTGATGTTTTGTCGTATCTGCCTTTGAGTTTAGCACGTACTTCTTTTTAATTTTCATCAGTCACGGCAAGAGACGAGTCAACCCTGCTGGATCATCCTTTCAGAACATCTGGGCAGCACTTAGTGGTGCACTATTGTTATACACAGAGCTGTTAAATGAATCAGAAAACGAATTAAGTTCGGAATATGTACCTGCGGTATCTGAAGTTTTGGCAGTCGAACATCAACATTATGAACTTTGTTCGACAAGTTCGCAGTTTGTGGTGTGGGCCCCATGCCTTCTAGCAACGCAACTTGGCGTTCAACATTAGGATTAAAGTAGGTTGATGTTCAAGTAATTTTTGCACATCGTCCTTTTGAACTTAAGGGTTCCCCAACTTTGGGTGATGATTGCAGCCTTTCATTTAAAATATCAGACTATTTCTCTCTCAATCTCAAATATCTAACCTCAATCTCTTCCATCTCCGTTTCACAATCATCTCATCGTCGATATCCAAAAGTTGTTTATACATTTTGTAAACTTCAAACAATTTCGTTATTAAATTTGGGCAAAAGATTCTCCAATCAAGTAGCAGTACCCTTAAACTATTCTCCTTGAGTGCGCACGGCTTCCATTTAATAGTTAATCGATAGCCCTTTGATTCGATTAAACTAATTTCTGATTATGTCTCACGAATTAAAGCAATAAATATGGGCGCGGTACAGTCACTAAAACCGAGAAATTACGTAATTTTCTGCAGCGCGACACTGTATAAATCGACACACATACGAGTCCACGGATCACGTCGGTGTCACCAAAGACTGACAGGTTTCTTGCAATATAAAATGTGGTATTTTATTAAATAACTGATATCTTAATTTCAGATTGATGTAGTATTTGGTACAAGGGGGGGCAAAAGTAATGTCATAATGTGAATTTGCCATAATTTTTGCAAATGGCGTCTAGTGTTAATGTGCTTTGTTGTAAACAGATAAAGAATTAGTTGACAATAAGCAATGGAGCGATACATACCTGAAGAACGCGGAATTATTGTTACTGCTTATTTGACCAAAGTCGGGTCTGTTATTTTAATGCAGGTTCTACGGTTTTCTCGTCGTTCTGCATTATGTGCGCGAACAATTAAGCGTCTCGTGATGGGGTCGAGGACGTCCAAGAGAGTTCACAAAACATCGACCTCCTTTGCAGCTAATTTGGTGAAAGACCTGAAGATGTTCCCTTATAAAGTGCAAACCGTACACCAATTGCTACCTGCCGACCGTCAAGTGAGGGTAGCATACTCCGCTACTTTGATTGAACCTGGTGCAAGAAGAAGATGATTTCGGTTCCAAAATCATAATGAGCGACGGAACCCATTTCCGTTTAATGACTGTTTGGTGCGGCATTTGCAGTGAAAAAGTGATTGGCCTTTATTTTTTTTTGGAGGACAGCACCACTCTAACCGTAACTGGTGAGCGCTGCAAACATATATTAAACGATTTTTTTTTTTGGCGCAATTTACTGAATTAGATCTCAAGCATTTTTTTTTCAGTAGGACCGAGCAACCGCTCACATAGCTCGGGCAAGAACGGAAATTTTGAATCAATTATTTCCAGGGCTTTTGATCTCCCATTTTGACGATTTGAACTGACCGGTCAGGCTGTGACAGTTCCGTCTTCTTTTTGGAGAAACGACATATCTGGCAGCTTTTCCAGGTTCTTGCAATTTTCTCGTGGACTTTCTCAATTCATTATTGAAATTGGTTAAAGCGGCTCCAATTACACACCAGTTTTGGATTTGTTAAAAATAATTCTCACCATTTTAGGCCTTTTTTCAAGTTGAGGGGTCCACCATGGTACACACGTTTTGACCATGTTGCGTTTCAACTTGCACCTTCATTTAAATGATGATATAGTGGGTTAATTCAGTTGATCCAGTTGATCCTGCCCTACATATATTGCATCCATTGAACCATATTTGGATATGCATCCGATAAGGACGCATCATCTGCCACATGCCAATTCTTTATAAAAGTATGAAGAAATGGAAAGTGGATAACAAAATAGATAGATAATCATCAAAAGCATTCCGAATACACATTTTTCTACCTGGAAGATACTAGAGGACATTTTTTATATTTATGATAAAAGGTTTCCATAACTGAAGAAAGGATTGATGCTCTCATTAACCATATAAGGACTGAAACGAATAAAATCTGTAAATTTTAATACGGGATATAATTCCAATGCGTAAAAATTGCAAATTACCCAAATTAGACTGTATATTCTCTAGTTTCAGTTTGTTATTGATTTTAGTTCGGTGCGGTTTAAAATATTTATAAAATATGAGTCAAGAGGAACGCCGTAAAAAGATCATCGACAAATGGCTCGAAAATACTTCGCGTTCCAACCATTTCATCGCAAAAAATTTAAACATAGCACGCAGTACAGTGCATTCTGTTATTAAACGATATCTGGAGACGTTGACAGTTAAGCGAAAACAGAAAAGTGGAGTTAAAAGTGGAGCACATGATACAAATTTGGACAGGAAAATAGTGGGTACCATCGTAAAAAACCGGACTATGTCATCCAGAGATATTGCTCGGAAATGTAATACCAACCAAACAATCGTAGAAAGATCTGAAAAACGTAACGGTCTAGAAACACGAAAAAAAAAAATACCAAAAGTTACTAAAAAGCAAAAAAAAGTCATAAAAACACGAGCCCGAAAGCTATACGAGTTGATCGGTAACAAGAAAGCGTGCTTGGTTTTGGATGACGAAACTTATGTCAACGCCCAGGTGCGCAGTTTTACAACTCGTTTGAAGCTGAGATTCTTCCGCAATCAACAACATCGATTGGGATGGAAAAATTCGGTTCAAAATATCTCGTTTGGCAGGCCATTTGCCAATGTGGACACAGAAGCTCATCGTTTATTACAACGGGAACAATTAACGGAGAAGTGTACATTAACAAGTGCCTAAAAAAACGGTTGATTCCTTTCTTAAACAAACACGAGGGTTCAACATTATTTTGGCCAGATTTAGCTTCAGCTCTCTATGCTTATGCAACGTTGAGCTTTCTTGTTGCTAAAAATGTCGACTTTGTCCCAAAAGACATGAATCCACCCAATGTTCCACAGTGTCGTCCCATTGAAAGGTATTGAGTTTTGGTCAAAGCTAAATTGAGGAAAAGTGAGCAGTGTGTAAAGGACGTAAAAGATTTTAGTGCTAAATGGAAAAGAGCGTCCAAAAAGATCACGGATGTACAATAACTGTCACCAACCTTATGAAGGACATTCGAAAGAAGTTGAGAAAAGATGGGAACCCAAGTATTTTTTTTTATTTTTTGTAATTATGAATGAATTTAATAAAAACAGAGTTTTAAAGCAAATAAAAAAATGTACATGAATTATGAAAAATTTTTTTTTTTTACTTTGAAGTTTCCAAATTTTATTCGTTTCAGTCTTTAGTAGATAATACGGTCATTCGCAACTTATAAATAAATAAATTGTCAATTATACTACAAAAATTAAGAAAGACACTAAGTAATATTTTTATTCACTGTTTTAAAAACTATGACATCCTTTCCATTGACGTGGAGAAAAGCTAAACTGATCTTTGTGTAAGCACTGAAGTAGGACATACCACTGCAAAGTGACTTCAGACCAGTAAAATTTTGTGATTTTCTAGTACGGGCTGGTTTCAAACGTTTGCGTATTAGAACCTAGAGCATTTTATATACCGGAGTAAAACATGGTCTAGTAAAGAATTAATACAGCAGTAAATGAGAAATCGCTTGGTAAGCAGAAGCAAACTCTAAGGTAAGGTGAAAAGACAATCAAGAGGATGATATATGTACATACGTGGGTTGTATGAAAAGTTTCCGACCGCAACGTAAAGATAGCGGCACTCGTCAATAAAAGCTAGTGAATGTTGTGCATCTTTTGACAGTTACTTGTACGAAGTTTCAGTCATTTTGGACGCACAGTTTTTAGTTGACAGTCGTTTGAGTGAGTCGATGTGAGTGTTTTTTTGTGAAAATGGGAAAAATAGAGTATCGAACTGTTATTGAATTCTTGTTTTTGAAAGGCAATACGCCTACGCAAATCAAAAATGAGTTGGACTCTGTATATGGGGACTCTGTGTATGGGGACTCTGCACCACCATTCACCACTGTGAAATTTTGGGCAGCTGAATTTAAACGTGGCCGTAAGAGCTTGGGAGATGATGAACGTTCGGGACGTCCAAAAATTGCAACCGCTGACGATAACATTGCTAAAGTTCACCGTGTTAGACGACCGCCGAATTAAAGTGAGAGAGATAGAAGAAGTTATGAAAATATCCAAAGAACGTGTTTGTTACATATTAAATTAAGATTTAGGGATGAGAAAGCTGTCCGCGCGTTGGGTGCCGTGTTTGCTTACGTTAGACCAAAAACATGTTCGAATGAACATTTCCAACGCTCTGTAGGCGCAGTTTAGGCGCAATAAATCCGAGTTTTGGTGCCGATTAATTACTGTAGATGAAACATGGATACACCATTATACGCCCGAAACAAAAATTCAGTCAAAACAGTGCACTGCAAAGGGCGAGCCGGTTGCAAAAAAAGCAAAAACTGTTTTTTTCGGCTGGGAAAGTGATAACGACTGTTTTTTGGGATAGTAAAGAGTTATCTTAATCGATTATCTTCAAAAAGGAAAAACCATTACAGGAGCATACTACGCATCATTACTTGCCCAGCTGAAGGCAGACATTGCGGAAAAACGGCCACATTTGCAGAAAAAGAAAATCCTGTTTCAACAAGACAACGCGCCGTCTCACACCTCAGCGGTTGCCCTGGCGAAAATCCATGAATTACAGTTTGAACTGCTTGACCATCCGCCTTATTCACCTGATCTAGCCCCAATCGACTTCTTTTTGTTCCCTCACCTAAAAACTGCGCTCGAAGGACAGAGATTTTCGTCAAATGAGGAGGCAATCACCATCGTGAACAATTATTTTGCAGAGAAAAACGCCAAGTAATATTTGGACAGGTTAGAGAGATGGGAGCATCGCTAGGAGAAGTGTGTAGACTTACAAGGAGACTATGTAAAAAAATTAAAAAAACATTTTGAGAAAAAATATCCTGTATCATTGTTCGGAAACTTTTCAGATCACCCTCGTATATTATTGTGAAACTACTTTCATTAGAAACAGTCGTCAGTACCCTGTAGATAACATGGTGTTAGTTGTTTAATAGTTGTCAACGAACGGATGTGTGATTAAAGTCAACCCAACAAAATTATATCTTATACAGGTTGCTAAAGCACAGAAAATGCTGTTCCTTAAAATTTTCAAAATAGGACTTACAAACTTGAACACAAGCAAAAAAGATAACCACATCTCTGATAGAAATGCAATGATATAGCCCAAAGAAGCACTTAAGGAATTACTTCTAAATTCTAAAACCGATTTCGATCATCTTTTAGGGATTCTACATATATTCGTATACTTGCACATAATATATACTGTAACATACAATATAATAATAAAAAAGTATCCATAATAAGTTATAGCATATGAATAGGTAAGAAAAAGCTATTTGAAATGCACTGAAAACTACGAGGGCGGGTCCGTGACTTTTTGCATTTCTGACCTCTTTACTGAAACAGCAACACTGCTCCTGTCAACAGGCATCTGTCAGTTGACTCCTGTCAAAATTTAAACTTGCTGCGTCAGTTAGTTTGTGTTTGACAGCTATTTTTATCAGACTACTCACTAATTTGAGGAGAAAATGGAAAAAAGTGAATTTCGTGTGCTTATTAAGCATTATTTCTTGCGAAAAAAAACCATTACCGAGACCAAGGCTAAGCTTGATAAATATTATGGGGACTCTGCACCATCGATTTCAATGGTAAAAAAGTGGTTTACTGAATTTCGTTGTGGCCGTACAAGCACTGAAGATGCCGAACCTCCTGGACGCCCAGTTGAGGTCTCTACACCCGAAACAATCGAAAAAATTCACGATATGGTGTTGGCCGACCGAAGATTGAAAGTGCGAGAGATTGTGGAAGCCGTAGGGATCTCGCATGGCTCAGTGGTTTCAATTTTGAATGATCACTTGGGCATGAGAAAGCTTTCCGCAAGATGGGTGCCGCGTTTGCTCACAGTCGACCACAAACGCAATCGTGTAACAACACGGTTTTGTAACCGTGGACGAAACATGGATCCATCACAACACACCAGAGAACAAACAACAGTCAAAACAGTGGGTTTCTAAGGGTGAATCGGCGCCAAAGAAGGCCAAGGTGGGTTTGTCAGCCAATAAAGTTATGGCGACTGTTTTTTGGGATGCACGCGGGATAATCCACATTGACTACCTTCAAAAGGGAAGAACAATCAATGGGGAATATTATGCCAACTTATTGGACCGATTCAATGACGATTTGAAAAAAAAACGACCTCATTTGGCCAAGAAAAAAGTTCTTTTCCACCAAGACAATGCAAGGGTGCACACATGTGCAGTTGCCATGGCAAAAATCCATGAATTGGGCTATGAATTGCTCCCTCATCCACCCTATTCTCCAGATTTGGCTCCGAGCGACTACTTCTTGTTCCCAAACCTGAAAAAATGGCTTGGTGGAAAAAGATTTGACTCCAATGATGAAGTCATCTCGCAAACAAAGGCCTATTTTGAGGACCTCGACAAATCATTTTTTTTGGAAGGGATAAAAAAATTGGAGAAGCGTTGGACAAAGTGTATAGAGCTCAAGGGAGACTACGTTGAAAAATATAATTATTTTTTTATCAAAAAATCTGTGTTTTAATCCAAAAGTCACGGACGTATTGACCCGCCCTCGTGTCTTGAAATCTTGAGGAGTTTGACACATCATTATGTTTCCTCGGTAATGACGCAAGAACTATTTCATTCGGCGCCATTTAGCCTTAAGACCTGGGCTTGCACAAGCCTTGCAGACGTAAACCGATGACAGCCAATGAAGGTGTTACATTTTCGAAGCCTATATCTGATCCACGGTCGCATTCCTCTTCTTCGAATTGTAATGGATATATCATCCTGACTCGAGGAGCCCTGAGTTGGAACTCAAGCTAAAATATCCGCAATTTACTTCATAGGGCATAGAAATGTTTGCAGCGTAGTTCTCAGTCTGAAAAAAAACATTAATAATAAAAGGATATACCTACAAGTTCATTTTTATTTGTCACTTTGAATTTCGAAATTCCTTGACAGATTCATAGAAGATAACATTTCAATCTATCGTTAATCTATAAAGCTATAATTTTTATGGGGTACTCCGCCTGTGCAAGATCTTTTCAAAGTCAATGAATAGCAGATGTAGTAAGCTTTCTCCGATTGTTGTCTAAAACTGTTCTTTAGCGATTCTGTAGACGGTTATGATTTTGCACCCATTTGCGGCTTGTTCTGTTGGTGCGTTTTAAATCCTGATTCAAGGTAAGTAATTATTCTAGCTTTTTAGTTAGTTCTTATGGGGAATTAGCAGAGAGCCTTCTAAAGATTCCATCGAATTTTGACTAAGTGAGGAATCTTTTATCGCACTGCTTTTCTTTACGCACATTACAAAAAAAATATAATATTGTAAAGAAGCGCAGGTGTAACGCAAGCCCTCCGATTGAATTCAATATTTGCCCCTATTTTCAAGCATGATCTCAGTGTACAATGACAGATCTATTTTGCGAAATCACCTTTTCACCGAATCAATGTCGTTCATATTGTGAGCAATATCTGGTAACAAGCTTCACAAAAGGTAGTGAGATCTCCAACTTAATTTTTTGAAATAAATGATGCCGCGCTCATGTAAACTGGCTTTATTTTCTTCGGTGAGCAACGTACGAGGTAGTCCTAAACCGATGTTTTCCAGTATCGGATCAATGATTAAGCCATCTTAAAAACGGACGAATAAGTTATAAGTTTGCTTAAAAGAACGTGAAATATGGAGATAAATTTCTGCGACAAATAAGAATTAAAAGGAAAACATTTTTTGCATGTGTATTACTCGAAGAAAGGCTTCGAAAGCCAGATTCATTCAGAAAAACTTATCTTCCGAACAAATACTGATCAGTAGTGAATATACGTTAAACAGTGAAAGTGGATAAAGTGCGAAAATGTTAAGTTATTTCATTTTTTTATTAACTTTTAAGTATGGTACTGGGACAAATTATTGTAGCAAAAATCACAAGTATTGTTCCAAGTGAAATGCAAGAAGCAGAATTAAATCGACTTCCACTTTGTAAAGGGCGTTTTTTTTTAGAGGTATACGAATTCAATATGAAATAAAACAGTTGAAGCTATTGTTAACGTCTATGATATTAGATTTGATTAATTGATAATTTTGGGGTGGCCGTGGTGTAGTGGTACTAGCAATCGCTTCTCACTCGGAGGGTCAAGGTTCGAATCCTAGCCACAGCAAGTTTTCATTTGTATAATTGGAACTCAGTCAGAAAAATCTGCGTGTGAAGACATAACACTGACATGTAGATTTGGCTGTTGTAGAGTTTTCAAGCACAAAACAACTGTTAAAATTCACAACCTGAATCTTCCCGAGTGAAGAAAAATCTCTCCGTCCTATTCTCGGACTCCCACCCCTGGAGAGTCAATATCGAAACCAAACACACCTGAGTTTCAAATCACTACATCACAACAATGCTTTCCTTTCTCCTCCTTCTATGTTTCCGCCCGCGCCATGGCAACAGTAAAAGGGTATCATAACCCCTTAGGCGCGCGTAAATTATAAAAGGAGAAAAAAAAATGCCATTAGTGCTTAAATATGATATCGGGCATATGCGACCACGGCTATTTCGAATGAAGCGCAACCGTGAAGTCCAATTTTCGACAACTTTATCGACGGCCCCAGTTGGGCCGTATATCATATCAGACAGACTAGTGAAGAAATAATCTAAAGGTGTGAGATCACAGGATCGTGGAGGCCAGTTCACAGGTATATTACGCGAAATTATGCGCTCATCGGAGAACAAAATTTTGCGTTGAAAATGAAGATCAAGCTGAATCATGTCTTCGGCCCATTCACCGGCCCATTCTTGCACAAGCTGGATCTTATATGCTTTTAAGCCAAGATCTTTCCCTAAAATCTTCCACAAAGTGGATGGGCATAGCTCGAATTGGTGTGCACGATGGCGAATCGACTCATTCAGATTCTCCTCAACACTGCGTCCCACAACGGCAATAACTTATTTTGTTCGCACTGTTTGTCGTCTTTGGAGATGCGTATTATCCACTAGAGTGTACGTGGTGCAAAAACCATTCAACGTGTTCAGAATAACTTGCTCAGATGGACGATTATGTCGACCGTAAAATGGACGTAGCGCACGATAAGTTTAGCGAACCGAACCATGGTTTCCAAAAGAAGTTTGCACACTATGCACGCGTTGTTCTGGCGTTGGTCTATTCATCATAAAATGGCAAAATGGACTAACCACAAAACAACTTTCAACTGTCAAACTAACAATCTATAGAAACAGTGTTGCCAGCTTAAAAACCAAACCTCTTAAAAAAAACACCCTTTATATCGACTACCCGATTCTTAATAACACTTGGGCAGTTAAACAGTCACTGTACCTACTCTCAAACTCAATAGAATGAATTTATTGTGCTTTAAAAACTTTTGATTTTACAATTGGATGATAAAATTCTACCTTCAAAGTTATTCATAAATTTGCTTTTCTAGTAAACTAAAGAAAATGTGCTACTTTACACGTGACTCATTGCCATGTCCAGCATATCTCATCTACTAAGAGATGACTTGCTTTGTCATTTTATCATCACAGTCATTCACATGGGGTTCACCTCATTTTTATTATGGAAATCAGTGAATGAGCAGAAATGTGAGTCAAGTTCATTGGACGCTTTTCCACCGGGGCGCCGCACCACGCTCCACAATATATTATTACGGTTTAAATGCATATGCATATAAAATTTTTTTTTACGATCAAGAAATCGTTTGTAAACCGGTAGTAGCAATCGTTTTCCTCAATCGTTAGGAATTATCAATGGAATCGTTGTGCCATCGCGTCGGTACGAAACACTGAGTTTGTAAAATATGTCATGAGATTCGTTTTTATAGTCATTCGACCACATTTCCAGCGTGAAAATGGGTCAAGTGAAACTCATAATTGTTATTAATGACGATCTTGTTCGAAAACCGGATGTCTTCGGATGAATTCCTTGGTGGGCATGAGAGCAATCATTTGCAAATTAGAAACCAGTTGTAGTTTGGTTTCCTTTTGATTTTTGAAAAGTGCAAAATCTAATCGCAGTTACGAGTACAACCATCACTTACTATCTACGAGTATCTACATATTTATATGTATAGCTATCGATATTTGCACTTTCTAAAATGGTTCTACACGGTTAAGAACCGAATAACACTGACAGAGTTGAGAAGCAAATGTGATCGTTCACCTATTTCTTCTTGGCTGCGCATACATAAGTAAAAACATATATATTCATGCAGAGCTTGGTAGTATTAAATTGTTGGTCTAATGAATGTGAAACGAGTTGCTGATAGATACAAATAGGTTCCGAAGTTAACAATATCTAGTGAAGAAAAGCAATTACTGCATTTGATGTATACCTTTTAACGTAATTGTTATAATAGATACCTGTTCAGCATTTCAGAAGTACAAACAGAATAATTTGAGTAATGTTATGCTCAACGGAGCATCGTAAGACCCTACTACTCGTATCATGGAATTGTGGTTTTATTAGATTTGTCGATTAGTATCACAGTCACGCATGGTTGTTTCTACAATAGGAGTTTGATTACTCAATTAGAATTAAAAGAATCTGCCACAATTTAAAGACAATTTTAACAAATTTACACCAACACATCTGTGTTAAGTCGTAACACTCAGTCAAGAATTTGCACATACATATACAACATATTGCTTAATTCAAAGCAAATTGCATGAATATACATATACATACAATCATCTTATTTGGTATGGTCATACTT
The DNA here is from genome assembly GCA_963966105.1 of Volucella zonaria. Lineage (NCBI taxonomy): Eukaryota > Metazoa > Arthropoda > Insecta > Diptera > Syrphidae > Volucella > Volucella zonaria. The sequence continues at coordinate 13,591,062 of OZ014534.1, forward strand.
GTATTCATATAGAATCTTATTTTAAAATAACAACCTTTGATCTCTTGCTACTTAGGTGACTCGAAGGTTATCCAGGCCAGAGTGCTAGGACCCATTCCTTCTATTGTACATGCCCTTAATCCTTTCTGATCAAATCAGACCGACCAAGGATGTCGTTGTTTAATTCTAATTCGAATTTAATCCGAGTGGGGAGACAGGCCTTCACTAGTGTCCAGGCTTCTGCACCATAGTGTAAAATTGAGATGATGAAAGTCTCATTGACGAATAGGGTTTCCTTAGAGTTTCTTGATAGAGCGTATTTCTCACTTTCCTTCTAAGGACAAACAAACAGCGATTGACAAATCTAGCCTTCGTTAGATTTTTGAAGATGTGTCATTCTTAGAATTAATAACGAATCCGAGGAAGACAATATCAGCAAATACTTCAAAGTTACTGGTCTCAATGGTGTGTTGCTAAACCACCCTCCTTGCTGACTCGAATTTGCATTTATTCAAAACCAAGATTTGCTTCAGCGCCATAAAGAACGACTGATAATGGATATAGAGTGATTCTTCGCATGATATCTGCGCTTTTGTAATTATCGAAGTTAACAGCGGAGTCGAAATAGATGGAGGCCCTTACTACGAGTACCTCAAAGTTATAGCTATCTATTGTAACGTTTTGTTCTGGAGGACAATATTGTCTCCCCCTCTTTGTTGACAACATACAGAGTGTTGTGGATAATCTGTCGAAGACTTTGAAGGAAAATTCCTTAACGTATTTTATGAAAAAAATCGTATTTCCGACTAAATGCATCCCCTCCGTGATGCAGAGCCTTAAGCAAAGCCTTCCGTTGCCCTTTTTTTGACTCCTATTGAAAATAACATCTTTCAAATTTATTCGTGTATGGTAGCAAATTTTTTTTAAAGTGAACGCTGCTCTAAAATTAATGTGTTAAAAGTTATTAAAGATCAAGATTACTGTTTTTTGAATTTTACTAATTGCAACTTTTTTGTATTTCAAAACAATAAAAAGTCAGGTCATTTCATCTCAAGTTAGTAGTTTTCAAGACACGACCCAACTCGGCATAAAAAAATACTGATTGCACATTTTTATTTTTATTTTTTTCATCAAACCTTGTATCATATCATATCATATCAATTGTACATAGTGCAATTGTACATAGTGCAAACCATGCACCTTTGAAACGTTCTAACAATGTCCTTTCTTTCCAATTCTTCTCGGACTTTTGCAGCTGCTTCTTCGATCCTATGATTCAAGTCATCCAATGTTATTATTTCTGATGATCAAACAATGTCCTTCATCCGTCCCCATAAATAAAAGTTCATTGGGGTAAAGTCCGGAGCCCTTGGAGGATACAATTTTCATACAAGCGATATAATCACTCTCTAACTGTATTGCCTTCATGTGCAGGGGCGACATCCTACTGGTACATATAATAGTTATGGTAATTCGTTTCGCAAAAATTCTAGGTAGAGATTCGAATTAAGCTTTGAAGGAAGTTGATAGGGTCCGATCAGCTTGTTACTCAAATGCCTGTCCACACCTTGACGTTGAACTTACTCGTATGCTGTAAAGCCCTGTGTTTCATTGAGTGGGGGTTGCTTTCTGCCCAGGTACGTAAATTGTGGAAATTAGTGATTCCATCCCTGGTGAATTGGGACTCATCCGTACTTCCAGTATATGATTGCAGTACTCCAAACACTTCTCCGAGTTCCCGGGTTATAGCACCTGAATCTGATGTAATATAAAATGTACACACGGTGTGTTGAGATCTGCGCTGCGGAAAACAACTTAACGCAGCTTGTAAATGAGCCCATACGAATATCAGACGTTGATAGTCATACCGCCAACACCCTGGACTTGTTTTTAACTTCTCACCCTGTTAAGTACTCCGTCGATGTGGTCTCCCCTCTAAGCTAGACGCACCGTTGTGGCATATCAGCTAATTTCTCGTACACCGACCACACAGTTAGGGAAAAGATTCCTAAAAGATCCGTATGGCAATACGAGAAAGCCAATTGGAACAGACTAAACAACTTCTTTAGGAATTTTAACTGGTCGTTATGTTTCCTCGATAACGACGTGGATGCCGCTGCTGACATGATCACAGAAACAGAAAGAAAAGGCATGGTATGACTCGAGCTGTAAAGAGGCTGTCAGGGTTAGAGAACTGTTTTTTCGGTCCTACAAGACCAATCCGACAGAGGAAAACCGGAAAAAGTTTAAACGAGCCAGAAATGACTGCAACGCCTTTCTTAAGCGTGTGAAATTCCAATATGACCAAAACCTGAGGCAAAAAATACTGCAATGTCCCAAAGGCAGTAAAAATTGTTGGTCATTCGTCAAAAACATTAGAAATTCTGCCTCATCCTCCATCCCAACGCTCATTTACAATGACATTCCAGCTGTCAGCTCTTTGGACAAGGCCAATCTGCTTGCTGCACACTTTGCGGCTAGCTCAACACTTCCAGATTGTGCTCTTTCACCGCCTACACTTGAGTGTGTCGAATCTACAATGGGACGAATCCACTTTCGCACTCGTGTAGTAGCAAGAGTACTCAAAGATCTCAACATGCATAAATCCGCTGGTCCAGATGGTATATCTCCCCTTCTTCTGAAGAGGTGTTCTTCCACGCTGGCAAAACCTCTGCGTAAGCTTTTTTATCAGTCCTACTCTTTAGGACTCTTTCCGAGCAGATGGAAAACAGCATTTGTCCAGCCCGTCCCTAAAAAAGGCGAATCTTCTTCTCTATCCTCCTACAGACCCATTGCACTTACGTCCCTTCTTTCCAAGGTCATGGAAACGCTTATAAATCGTCAGCTCATGAAATATCTCGAAAAACGAAAACTTCTCAATGACCGGCAGTATGGTTTTCGTAGCAACAGGTCCACTGGTGATTTGATGGCATGTCTCACCAAAAAGTGGAACCAAAGCGTACATCAATGTGGCGAAAGCATGATAGTTGCACTTGATATTTCTAAGGCATTTTACAGAGTTGATGACTCTCTTCTTTAATGGATTAGAAATTACCTTTCAGAACGTTGAATTCAAGTTGTCTTGGACGGTTTCAAGTCTGATATTCACAAAATAAATGCTGGTGTGCCACAGGGCTTCGTTCTGTCTCCGACACTCTTTTTAATTTTCATCAACGATCTCTTGTCTGCTACCTGTAATCCAATATACACCTTTGCTGACGACAGTACTCTCTGCTTTTCATATTTATTCCCGGACTCACGTCCCTGCTCTTCGGCTGTAGAACGGGAACGGCAGCGTATGTTAAGCTCATTAAATTCCGATATTAACAGCCATAACCAATTGGGGCATTATCAACCGGGTGGAATTTAATGCTTCCAAAACTCAATGCTGTCTGCTGTCATTAAAGCGGAATTCAATTACCCAGCCATTATCCATGAATGGCACTTGCATCGTCGAAACCGAAAAACTTTCCATTCTCGCTATGGTATCAGCGACAACTTACGTTGGAATGACCACATATTCGATGTAGCTAAAAATGCTGCGAAATGTCTAGGTTTTTCCTTCGCACACAGCGCGCTAACATTTTAAGGGTACACAAACCCCTTGAGCGCGCGCTCATTATAAAAAAAAAAAGTATCATCGAGGATATTATGAAATAAACCAATGTCTGTCTCTGTTAAAAACTACACACTGGTTATGCAAATAATTTTTTCAGAAAAAAGTGGTCCCTCTTTCCCCCTCTAGGGGTCATAAACTGAAACTTTTTAAAAAATATTTTATTGGATTCACATTGCGCAATAATGAACTTATTTTACGGGAAAGAGATTCCAAAGCGCTGTTGTAAGAGAATACCTCATTTTCGAGTTTTATGGTTTAAACACTTTCGGTCCCATCTTGAAAACTACTGACTTGAGATGAAATGACCTAATTTTTTCCTGTTTGTAAATACTAGTACAAGGCACACGTTTCAACGTTGGAAAAAGCGGGGGTTTGATCAGATATTTTTCCAAAAAAAATGATGGCAGAATCAACATTTTAAGTTTTTAAAAGAAAAAAGAAACGCTTTTGATCTCAGTAACTTTTGACAAATTAATTTTAGGGCATAAATTACTTTGAAAAAATTAAAGTACTCATAATTACGAGTTCACCATTCCCACCTAACACGCATAAATTTAAAAGATGTCATTTCCTATAGGAGTCCAAACCGAGCAGACTTTGCTAAATATCTCTGTATCCCATGCCTTTTTTTTCTCAAAATATGTTGAGGATTCTCCCTTTAAAGTCTCCGGAACACCCTGTATAAGTACTATGGTTTTCCTTCACCGAACTCGTGTTAGTTACAAGCGCTCGATTGTAAACTCGCTGTGCCCTTCCCATTCTGTCGCCTGCATATGCGAGTAACTAAACAGACTTTTGAATGATGGTTCTTTTGACGGAGCAGCGTTCATTTTCCACCGTCACTCTGCAAGCTCTGTATAGTTCGTCTCTAAAGATGCTGGCATATGCGGCATTGAAAACAATGAAGAGGTGATGTGTGTCGATTTGAAACTCCTGGGTTTTTTCCAAAATCTGCTGTAATGCAAGCATTTTCTAAATAACAGCGGATTTAAATAACGCTGAATACTAAGCATTTGAAAACAAAATATATAATATTTGATGTTAATATTTTCGTATTTCATATTTTAAGACTTCAGTGTTTACCAAATCTTTAAACCACAATCTCTAAATTAATAAAAGCCAACACATGAGAAAAAATCAATACGTGCCTGTTTTTAGGATCAAAGTACAGTATGTGATTAAGTGAGGTATTTGCTTTAAAAATTTTATGCAACACACGAATAAAATTGAAAACTTTTGCAAACAATTCTCACGTACAATTAGTATCAGTAAGTATGCCACCTTGAAACAATATTAACTTAAATTTCACTATTTTATACAGGCTAAGCGGAACAGGTTTTTTGTTTCGGCAAATAAATTATTTTCAATCATGTGAACGACAAACAAAACTTTATTATATCATCCTACAGCAACTGATATCTCTTTCTGTGACGAAAAGCACTAAACAAGTTATATCACTTTGAATCCAAATGCAAATTACAGTGCATCTATGATGATATCATCTGTTTTTGCCTTCATTTGTCTTTCTATAATTTTTGAAATTAACCAACTTCGATGATTTCGCCAAAATGGACACAGTGAAGTATCGCGCTGTAATAGTGTGTTCACAAATTTAGCAAAGTTTTTTTTTTCAAAAAACTCTACGACATCATCATCTTCTTTTAATTAATCGAATAAATACATTCAATGCTACAATACATATTTCATACGCGTATCTACATTCTTTCTATGCCGCAGACTTTAAAACCATTTTATAGCCGCTCTATTTTAGAATACCTCATGAGTGAGGCCGATGATGCCTTGCTTCTGGGTGATCCAATTGATTTTCTTTCATCCTATTCTCCGTACTTGGGCTAGAACTTGAGCTTCTAGCTCTTTTTGGACCGGATTTTGATGCGCTCACCCTGCAGTTTTTTAACCATCCATAATTAAAGCGAATATGCGTACTTCCGGTTTGGTATCACCGCTGACATCCATAATAATTACATCTCCGTTCCTGTCATTCAACCTTTATACTTTTCGAACATCGTCCAACTTTGAAAAGCTACACCATACTCGTACTGATGTAAAGCTAATCTTTGAAGTTAAGCACCAACTTTCAGTCGCACAAAATTGCTGAGCTGCACGCCATTATAGGTACACCATGCTGATTTTACGTGCGATTTTGCTTTCGACTTAAACCCAAGCATGCTGAAAATCGAGCACTTCGGGAAAATCACTCCTTATGTATAGATGGCGGGAGTTGTTCCCGCGGATTGAGCAAAATAGCAATGCAGATATTCGATCCTTATACGACCGTTTCGTTAATCATTTTCTCTTACGCCCTGATCCATTTACTGAACGACTGCCAGGTCTTAGTTATAATTGCGCTATCGGCGGCAAATAAAGACGTTGTTCCAGATTCATCAATGTGCGCCTCCAGTACAAAGCCTTGCACGATATTTTAAGGACACGGACTTTAAGCAGCACTTTGAAAATGTTCGGTTGTTCCTGCTATTCATTTTACTTCTAACAGGTTTTCGAATAGGGGCGCTCTAGCTTTGACAGTGTATAGCGGCATTGTTAGAAAAGCTATCAAATTTGGAGATTATAGTAATTAATGGTGGGCAAATCATCATGGAAGATTACAGTGCTGAGCTACGCGTGCAAATTATAAAGCGTTACCTTTAAAATGAGTGCTCAGTTCGAGCTACGAGTACGGTCGGTGCCCTACTTCTTTTTTACAGTGCACACAACCGTACCGCTGAGTCGACGTTGGTGGTGGTCGTTTGGTGGACAAATTTGGATTAACTGGTTCTGTAAACAATCAAACAACATCCGTACGTCGTCGAAACGTTAGGTCAGCAGAAAACATTGCTGCAACGAACGAGAGTGTGCGGGACATAGAACTTCTCATGATTTTTAACGTAAACAACCTGTCATGTAGACCTTATGTTTACGGGATGCCCATACATCTACGGGAGCAAGGATACGCCTTGCCATCGCTCTCCGTTCCACCCTTGGTATGAGCCGAGGCCGACCTAAAACCTCTTACTGTTCTTAGGGTCACAGCACCCAGTACTTATTTGCTACTCTAAAATGGGTTAAACCAAAGGAAAACCCTTCCTGCGATTTGGGTTTAAACCACAGCCACCATGACGCTCCCACAAGGGGGCCTACCTCAACAAGTCAGGCCCGGACCGAAATCCGGGGGGCTCCTGACTCCCATGGTACCGTGATTTAAGTCCTGGTATGGACTACCGGTGGTCCAGCAACTTGTTACTGGTCAAATCGTAGCAACCATTCAGAGGCGTTATCTGAAGATGTTTACGATAAGACCAGTAATATGCTCTGCCCCCGCTTTTTATTAGACAACGTCATTAATGGGCGAAGCCTTGATAATTGGGCGGGGGCCCAGTGTGCGGGACAACCCGACAACTTGGCGAATTTTGCGTCGGAACTTCGGCCTACACCAGTACAAAACTCAATTGACCATGGAAGCAAATAGCCAAGTTGGCCCTTTCTATGAGCAGTAGTGCATTTCCTGAGTCATGGAAGGAATCAGTTATTACCCCTGTTGAAAAAGTAAGTGGAACCGATAAATGTGAGGCAGTGAGTTAGCCAGTATACGAGAAAGTTTTTGAAAAAATAGTCAAAACTGAACGCGAAAAATATTTTTAGAATAATAAGCTATTCCGAAAGAGACACTCGTGTGAGTCCGTTCTAAACAGCGTACTCATCAGTGGGATGGCCGCCGCTTTTCTGGATTTCAAGAGGGCCTTCGAGACCATAGACAGAAATATTATTCTTGTTAAACTGCAATATTATGGTGTTAGAGGCAAGGAGCTTCAAAGTTTACTTCATTTTTAAACAGGATCAATATCTAGTAGAATATCGACAACTCTGGGTGTGCCCCAAGGTTCAATTCTTGGAACTCTGCTCTTACACATATATGTATATAAATGGTATAAATTCCCAACGCAGATTCGCACAGACAAATAACGTGCTGATCAAATCACACTTCCAATACTGCTCTTCAATTCTGTGTAGCGACTATATGATTACGAAACTGCAATGTATGAGGGAACAGGGCAATGAGACTAGTTTTAAAATGTACTCAATACACATCAATCAGATTAATGTTAAATGCTCTAAGATGGTTATATGTAAAACAAAGAACACGTTTTAATGTTCCTAAGTTAATTCTTATAATAACATGATTTAATGCCAAATAATTTAAAGAAATACCTACGATATATAAGAAATTCACAACCGTATAATTTAAGAAGCGGAGAAGATTATAGATTGCCTGCATATTTGGAAAATATTGCTCAAAATAATATCGTATATAAAGGTTGCCAATTGTATAATTCTCTTCCACCTAGTATAAAAAATGAATACAACTTCAAAAGGTTCAAAAAAGTAACTATCGAATATATTAAACTGAATTTTCCACATTTTAGTTGAGTTGTAGAGATATGTATGTAAAAGTGTTGTATATTACGTTAGGTTAAGTTTAAACTGTATATAGTATATTTTATATTTTTGAAATTTAATAGAATGATTTGCTAAATAAATAAATAATTACAAAAAACTGAAGGTCAACGACAATAGGCAGCGTCGAGCATTCCCTGGGCTCTGGAACAGGTGCAAGTGGAATCCGATTTCGGAAGGAAAATCATCTTCTGCCACAAGGCTTATTTTTGGATGAATGGCTATGTCAATAAGCAAAATTGTCACATTAGAGGGGATAACAATCCATCCAAATGCAATGGACCGCAGTGATATGTAGTTCCAACAAGATCACGCAACAATAAATCTTCTGCACGACAAATTCGATGGTATCGTTATCTCGCTTCTCGGTGACCACGATGGTGTGAATTAAAACCACGACACCAATTCTTCTGGGGCAACGTCAAATCATGACTCCTTGCGAATAAGCCGCAGACGATTGATGCCTTAAAAGACAACATCCATCCAACTCAATAAAAATATCCACTTCTAGAAGTCAGCTATAGTTTCGCTGGTTCAGTTCAACCTCATCCTTATTTTCAAATAAATATTTATGATCTGATGATTACTCTTTTTCCTGCACCTAACGCAAGCTCTAGCTTTCTTCGTTTTTAATAAATAGGGTTTGATCAGCACATGGACTATATTTAGTAGAATTTCTCCTGGAATTATATTACACTCTTCTTCCGACTATTTAAATTATCTAGGTACATATCTTCATTTCATTGAACTCTATAACTCTCTCTATCAGCGCTACCTGAATAGTGCGCAAACCAATCTCATAAATAACCCTAAATCCTTTTTTAAATTTGTCAATTGCAAAAGTAAGACTGATGGTTATCCCTCCTCCCTCGCTTTCGAAACCAAATCTTCACGTGATCCTACTACAATCGCCAACTTTTTGCTGCATTTTTCAAACAATCATTTGCCAACAACTCCTTCGTACCAGATCCCTCTTACTTCAATTGTCTACCAAATTTCCCCATTGGTCCCTTTCTCACTCAAAATTTCGATCCTGGAGTTATTGAAGAAAATTTACTAAATCTTAAAGATGAATTTGTACCTGGCCCAGACGGACTCCCCCGTATTTCTTAAAAAATGCTCTTCCAACCTGTCTCTACCCCTTTCCTACCTTTCTCTTACACGGAGAATTTCCCCAGATTTGGAAGACCTCTTTTATAATCCCGATACACAAAAAAGGACCTAAGCATGTGCTACAAATTATCATCCCATTGCTAAACTCTCTCATATAACAATTAAGCTTCAAATGCAAGCCTTTTATTTCACCCCGACAACATGGTTTTCTAAAAGCTAGATCAACTACCACAAACCTAGTTGAATTCGTGTCTTTAGCTCTCTCAGCCTTAGAAAATGGCAAAGAAATCGATGTTATCGCAACTGATTTTACTAAAGCGTTTGATAAGATATCTCATCAATTGATCCTCTTCAAATTGTCTGCTCTCGGCTTTGAGCATCTCTTATTAAAATGGATTTCTTCTTACCTTATAAGCCGTTATCATAGTGTTCGGTTTAGATCAGCCCTTTCTGTTCCATTCTTGGCCTCATCCGGAGTTCCACAAGGCAGTCATCTTGGCCCTTTTCTCTTCATTCTTACTATCAACGATGTTGAGACGGTCATTAAACACTCCTCCCTCTCCCTTTTACGCTGACGACACAAATTTTTTTAAAACTATTTTCTCTCCCCATGACTCTGCCCTTCTTCAAGAAGACCTTGATCGGTTTTCAATCTGGTGCCTCAAAAACTGCCTATAACTTCGTATTACCAAATGTCAATCTATAACCTTCTCACGTAAATGCAACCCGTCTCCAGCCCGACTTTATTTTCTCCATGGTCAACCAATTCCCCTGGTTCAGTCTTTTCAAAACCTTGTCAAATTATTCGACTGTGAACTTAATTTCCGTTCGTATATCGATAAGATGATCCTCAAAGCCAACTCATCACTTGGCTTTATTAAACGATGATCGATTCCTCCGACTTGCCCTCCGTGGTCTGCCGTGGAACGACCCTTTAATCTTACCTCCCTATCAGGACCGCCTCAAACTTCTAAATATGAATTCGTTAGAAGAACGTAGGAATACTGCTGACATTCTTTTCATTCATCGACTTCTCTCAGATTCCATCGATTGAACTCCATTTCCTTCAATACCAACCCCCGCAATCTACGTTGTCCTTGTCTCTTCTATCTACTGGTCCACCGCACCTCTTATGGCTCCAAAGAACCAATCTCCCGAATGCTCCGAAAGTTCAACTCAAACCTCTCCCTTTTTTGATTTCCACCTGAGCACTCCTCCTCCATCACTTCCTCGGTCCCTAGCTCATAAGTCTTTCTATTAGTTTTTAAGTTAGATTAAGCTTGTATTAAGCCAATAAATGGGGGCCTCAGCCCCCACCAAAATTGAATTAAATTACGAGTACTATATTGTGCTTACTAGGTAGCAAATAAGAGCCCTAACAATGAAACGATGACCTAAACAGAAGAGTTGTTCTAGATTTTACCTTTATTGCCAACAATAATTCTGCCGTGGTAATTATTTCGAGGGCATCTGACAAAACGTCTAATAGGCCGGCAATCGGAAATCCACAAAAACAAAAAATTGATAAAAATTTGCAAGCTGGTGATTATCGAAATGACAAGTTCACCCCGGCTCTCACGAGATGCTTTTTCGCAGTTCATATTTGACTTGAAAACTCTCTAGAACAGGGGCCATGGGCAACCCATGAGAGGAGTGCAAAGCTCATCATAAAACAGATCCGATTTGCAAAGAAAAAGTCATGGAGATACTTTTGTGAATCTATCGAATCAATCACGATGAGTCTAAGAAAGGCTCTGATTAAAGCGACAATTTTCTTTGTTAAGAGACACTGGGTATATTAATAAATGCGCACTTCACTCGCTGTACGGACGTAGTAAGCCTTCAACTACGTAGATTGTCATACCATAACAAACATAATAGTTTGCATAGAAATCAAGGTAGCGGCCTGTGCGATTGGATCGTATCTGTCTTCACTATTCGATCATTAATTTGGACAAGGAAATAATGATTAGAATTCCAGGAACAACTGATAAGAAGAATAAGATGATAACCAATGAGAAGGAACAAGCTTTCTACCATACGAGTACACCGACAGATTCTGAAATAGATGTCTGGACGGAAGCCAGAGTTCACTTCGAAACACTATAGGTGCATTCATGCATATGAATCGATTATTCAGAATTTGTAACGACTGTAGTGATTACTAAACTGAAAACCCTGTAGATTGTGGGGTACAATTTAAAATGAACAACGCACCGCTAGAAAGAAAAAAAAGCAGCAATTGTCTTCATAAGATTTGTCACATGTTAACATAAAAATGTCATCGCAGATTTTGAATATCCGCTCTATCAAACCAAAAAATGGAAATTTAGAGCTACACCCACATTGATTGGTTGGTCCACTGTCTTTTCCGTTTTTTCACAATTTTTGTTTTTCTGTCATATCAGAACTTTTTATTATACCTTGCGCGACATAGGTCAAACAAAAACAAAGATCGTTATAGTTATACATATTACGCTTATATCAAAGTTTTTCGTAATAAGAGGAAGGTTATATTATCAGTGTGACCTTCACCCTGAAAATTGTAACTGACCAACTTAAAAGAACATAACGAATGGCAAATTGAAATTTGTTATTAAGAAGATAATGAAGATGCCACTGAACGAAGGAAAATTATATTTAACCCTGTAAGTGTTATGAAAAAAAAAATTGTTATGACATTAGCCTCTACTGATGCACAAAGAGTCCAATATTATGAAACTCTAAATTTGTTGTCTTATTCGCAATCATCAGAAGAAAAACTGAACAGCTTACCACCATCTAAAAGGATATTGAAGTGGCCGGGCTTCAAGGCCTGCATCGATAATTTGTGTAAGATTGTGAGGGGCACAACGGCGTTGAAGTGTATGTTCTAATAAAGGACCATAAGGTGTTCATCTTTTTACTGTATTGTGGTGCTGTGAAATAACGCCGAGCACAATAACACCGAATTCCAAAATTTGGCTTTATTTCGCTTTGTAAAAGGCTGTACATTTTTTTTATGAATGAACAACTTTGGTTATGCTTTTGAACTACGCTTATTTGATCTTTTTCCATTAAGTCGACAAAATGATATCTGCTAAGTGACCGCCACCAGAATTGATGACCATTCGGGCTGAATTTGTGGCATTTTCCATCACTTCCGGCGATAGGTCCTTGCATTCTTGACGGATATTCTCTTTGAGGGCTTCAACAGTCTGGGGCTTGTTGACATAGACTCGTGAGTTCAAAAAAACCCACAAAAAGAAGTCTAGAACGGTTAAATCAGGCGATCTTGCCGGCCAGTACAAATCGCCAAAACGAGAGATTAGGCGATCCGGAAATGCAGCCCTCCGAATTTTGGTTGTGGCTCGTGCAGTATGCGCCATTGCTCAATCCTTTGGAACCACATATTCTCCAGTCCCAATTCATCCAATTGAGGAAGGATAAAGTCTTTGAGCATGACTCTGTAGTGCTGCGAAGTGGTCGTTTGGCCCGCGCGTTTTTATCTTCAACAGCTGCCGTATTCTCAGCAGAATGGCCGCGCCGGGGTCGTACTTCCTTTGTTATTAATAGCCTTTCTAAAGTGTCAACGTACAATAAATGAAGAAAGTTGTTCTAATGCATCTTTAACGTGGATAGATTTCTTCCGTTTATCAGATACAGATTAGTCGTTGAATTTTTTCGTAACAGATGATCTTATTTCCTATATGTAATTTCAGCTACCCTTTCAAGGCTAGATCCGCTATGCAGATATGGATGTCAAACAATGCCTCTCTTGCCCTTCTGAATATTGTACTTCTAATTTGGTTTCCTATCTAAGTTAAAACTAAGTACTTGAAGGCTTCTTTGAGTCGATACCATGTGGAACCCATATTCTGGCTAATGGCCGAATTGGGATTCCATCTCAGGACGCAACTTCTTACAAATTCCTTGACATCTGCCATAGGCCCAAAATGAGCCAAGTGCAAATCACTACAAGCAATAAGCTTAGCTCCCGACTGATGACGTCTGCCATCTGCAGAAAGATCTTGCAGTGGGTTACATGGAGTATATTACACAAACATATGGTATGCTCGCGGTGTTAACTACCTGGGCGCCTAAAAACTCTAATACATACTTCGAAGCCTTCGGATGCGAATAACTTTAACGGTGACCGCTGTGCAAAATGGAAAACTGATAACAACATATGAATTTATCATGCCGCGAGCAATCTATAAAGCAGCTATCCAGGAAGTGCGGTGGGATGGGCCGGACAAATGTAGGATGAACAACTATAATATATACTAAGATGATTGCTACAGACAACAAAAGTAGTCTATGTGAATGTGAATATCTTGTGAGTAAACGTATTGCATCAATCCGCACCAAGGCTAAATTCGGCAACATTTGCCTGATCTACGCTCATGCCCCCACAGAAGAAATAAACGATGTTTCCACGAACAAAACTTACGAGCATTGACCTTAAAATCATTCTATCACAGATGATTCGAACACCATTATATCAAAAACTCTCCAGTACCTTGATCAATCATGTATCTTTTAACTCACTTACAACCTGCATTAAGAGCTACAGATCAGTTGCATCAATGCCAAGAAAACGTCGGAAATGCCACAATTGATCTGTTGTGTTTTTCTGCTGCGAAACCCCTTGTTTGATAAAAAAAAAACTCCCACTAGTCGAAATGGCGTCTTTATCCGTCTCAATCACAGCGTCACTGTCTGTCTCGCTCACACTTGGTACTCATTTTAACTTATTAAAAAGAATTAACTATGAATCGGGTTTCTTTAACAAAATATTTTTTTTGTCCTTAAATAAGCGTTAGTCTAGTAAAGTTACTTGCCAAAATGGCATAGTACATTTTTTTGTCAGTACAGTCAGTTCAAGTTGAGTGATTAATGATTCTCAGATACATGGATGGACAAAAAAGCAATATTTTAGTTAAAACCGATATAGTTATGTTTCAATTTTGGTCCGTAATTTACAGAAGAGTTACTCGGGGTTACGTGGAAAAAAAAATCGAAAAAAAGCAAAGATTTGCGGTCACAGTACTAGAAAGATCGTCACAGGGTGTCAGATTTCTCGATTTTTTTTTTTTGAGTGCCATCTTGACGTTGATTTTTGGGACACCCTGTAGAGCGGACGAATATTAACGTTCCGTCCCAGAGATTCTTCGATTCCTACTTGGAAGGATGAAAGAGTTGAGGAGGACCTCTTTTTAAGTGACTTCGACGGACGAAGACTTCAACAATCTTGGAATGCGTAACAGTGCGTAACCGGAGGCAATTGAGCAAAAATCTTTAGCTTTTCTGCAGCGCAATTAGCTTCAGTGAGACGCTTTATTTCATCAGCTGGCGTGCTATTCCGCTTAATGGATTTCTTTCACTAGTTGCATTATTTTTGCTGCCGACAGAGCATCTGGATGACATAAATTGGATACTCGTGTATCCAATTGTCCTTATAAAGAATCTCGTTCATCTGAAGTGTTTTTCGGTTCAGAAGTGGACTCATAATAAAGCTACATATCTGTACAAATACAATCCTGGCGGACACTTTTTTTAAAGGGGTAAATTCCGTGACAATGGTACCGTTCTTACATTTTAGAGCAAAGTATTGTACGAGGGGCGTTCAAGATATTCTGGGTATCGGGGTGAAGCTGTGGTTGCATATATAAATTGACTTATTTATCAAGTAACACTATTATTTTAGTGCATTCATTTCATATAAATGTGATTATTAATTCGCGTTTTATCTCTAGTTAAACAGAATCATAATGGCAACTGAGGCGATGATGGTGAAAATTGAGCATCGCGCTGTAATTAAATTTCTCACTAAGCAAGGAAAAAGTCAAAAAACTATTCATGAAGAGATGGTGGCTGTTTACCAGGGTTCCGCACCTTCATTATCAACTGTGCAAAAGTGGTCAAGTGAGTTCAAGAGAGGCAGAGAGCGCATTGAGGACGACCCCCGCTCCGGCGCCCCGGCTACTGCTTGTACGGGAGAAAGCATCAAAGAAGTCGAAAAACTTGTTCTTGAGGATGCCCGAATAAAGGTGAAAATGATGGCAGAGATCACCAAGCTTTCAATTGGTACCATTCACACCATTCTTCATGACCATCTTAACCTTTCAAAAGTCAGTGCAAGGTGGGTGCCACGAATGCTCACAGCGCCTCAGATAAAAAGTGAGAATCGCATGCTGTAGAGAGCTTTTGGAGATGTGTAGTGAGAACGCGGACGGTGTTATGGATCGAATTGTTACTGGGGACGAAACATGGGTCCACCACTATGACCCTGAAAGCAAACAAGAGTCCATGCAGTGGCATAAAAAAGGAACAGACCCCCCGAAGAAGTTCAAAGTCACTCCGTCTGCCCGAAAGCTCATGGCCACAGTTTTTTGGGACTCAAAGGGAATCTTGCTCATTGAGTACAAAAAAAAAGGTGAAACCATCAACGCCACATCCTACGCTTCCACTTTGCATAATTTGCGGGAGGAAATTAAAAAGAAAAGACGGGGTAAACTCGCAGCGGGTGTGTTGCTTCTTCATGACAACGCTCCTGTTCACACGGCGCGAGTTTCCAAGGCTGCTGCGCGAGATTGTGGTTTCGAAGAAATCCAACACCCACCCTATAGTCCAGACCTTGCCCCTAGTGATTATTTCCTGTTTCCGGATTTGAAAAAATGTCTTCGTGGAAAAAGATTTTCGGATGATGAAGAACTCAAGTCGGTATTTTGCAGAGAAAGAGGAAATTTATTATTTTGAGGGTTTAAAAAAGCTTATCTCAAGATGTAACAAATGCATTGATGTTAGGGGAGATCATATTGAAAAATAAAAACAATTTAAATTGAATTCGCATTTTCCTTCATATCGATACCGAGAATATATTGAACGCCCCTCGTACTTGCTCACACCACCACCGAAATCTATTGGCTGCTCTTTGCTCCATCCGTTCTGTCAGATATCTGACTAGTGAGTACAATATGTTATAACTTAGAAATCGTTCCTTCAATCGCTCTCTGAAATCTAAATGATTTAAGAACAAGTGAAAATTATAAGAAAAGAGTTATTTATCCGGAAAAAGTGATCACATATGTATTTAAATCTCGGATGCCATAAAATCTATGAACTCGCCTTTGTAATTTTCATATACGTATAATACTCATATATGTATACTATATGTATGAAAAAAAGTACTTACAGTGACCTACAAAAGTCTACATACTACCCGCCATTCTTGCAACCTATCGAGTTCAAAAGCATTATGAAAAAATCGAATTCTTCACTTTTGTTTCAAATCCCTTTTTATTAATAATACACTATAAAATAAATGAATTTAACGAAAACTTAACAAGTGATTCACAAAAAGTGAAAAATAAATAATGACAAAAGTCTACATACGGCATATTAACTAACATAAACATCTTCAATCCATTTGGTAAAACTATTGTAAATGATAAATTTAATATTTTGTAGGTCCACCAGGTGCATCTAGAACTGCTTGGAAGCGTCTAAATTATTTAACTCATTAGCTGTTATGGCTTGCCACTCTTCTTGGAGCTTCTGTTTTAGCATTGGGGCACAACTTATGGCATATCTTCTTATCTTACGTTCCAGAATCTCCCATACATGTTCTATGACGTTCAAGTAGGGGCGTTGGGGTGGTGTGTGTAGTTGTCTTGGGGCGTAGTAAATTAGCCAATCTTTGACAATTTGAGCGGTGTGCTTGGAGTCATTGCCCTGTTGGAAGATCCAACTCGTGCCAGGATTTAAGCGGTCAACAGATGCTTTCAGCTTTAGTTCTAAAATAGACTTGTATTGATAGCGACCCATATAAAGACTAGATTTCCTAACGCCAGAAGCAGCTACAGCACCCCAAACCATCACGCTGCCACCATCATGCTTTATCGTAGAAGCCAAATTTTCTCCCGTTTCCAGAATTCCATTCCCTTTTCAATGTGTTTTTGGGCAAATTCTAAGCGCAGTTTTCGGTTTTTTTCGCTTATTAGGGGTTTCCTGCGAGAAGTTCTGCTGTGGAAACCGTTATTATTGAGAGCCCTTTGAACTGTGCGTGGATGCACAATTGTATTTGATCTTTCTGCCAACTCTTTAGACAGCATTGTGGCATGCATTCTTGGATTATTGCCTACTTCTCTTATGATAAAGCTGACATTTCGGCGATTCAGCTTCTTTGAGCGGCCACAACGTGGCTTATTTTCGACGGTACCGGTGTTTTCGAAGTTATTGTATATTATTTGGACTGTTGACTTGCTTAAATCCAGTAAATTTGCAATTTCACCGAACGATTTCTTTTCTTTTTTATATTGTATTACTAAATTTCGCACTTCAACCGCAATTTCTCTTCGAGGGGCCATTGTCACAGGTAAAACTTATTGAAGCTGACGAAATTTCAACTGAGAGGCACAAATCTGATTGTCACAAATGGAAAAATTCAAATACGATACTTTTCCGTTATCTTCCATCAGCGTATAACAAAAAAAAACAAAAATATGGAATGCCGGGCGTATGTAGACTTTTGTCATTATTTATTTTTCGTTTTTTGTGAATCACTTGTTAAGTTTATGTTAAATTCATTTATTTTATAGTGTACATATTATTAATAAAACGAGATTTGAAACAAAACTGCATCATTAGATTTTTTCATAATGCTTTTGAACTCGTTAGGTTGCAAGAATGGTGCGTCGTCGTAGACTTTTGTCGCTCACTGTACTTCGAGTTGTCTGTCGTTTCGAATTTCATCTACAGTATACCTACAAAATTGTATATTCAAGTGTAGGTACAGCGTCCACAAAAAAACAAACTTCCATTTCATATACAAAAACACCTTGAGAACGAATTATACCATTTTCACACGATTAATCTCATTGTATTCTAGTCTCCCACTTTCTTTTTATTCTCTTTTTAGCTCTTCTGCAGCGTTGTATGTAATAAAAAAAGCAACATTTAGAATTTAAGCGAAAAAAAACTATTATGATTGATGATTCTGAAATCCGAATGTATAGGTACATGTGTACATAAGTCTTGTACCTATGCAACCAACTTTGTATACTTGTATGAAAATGGATTTTTTGTTGTTTTCTTTGTAGGAATGGATCCAGAAGGAAGTAAACTCAAGTACAGTATATCGGGACCGGTATTTTCTGTAGACCGAGATACTGGAGTGGTGCGGCTACGTCAAGAACTGGATCGAGAATCACAGAATCTAATTGAAGTGATTATAAGTATCACGGATGAAGGTATCTATGGGACTGAACCGAACACAATTTCACTACGACGAGAGATCCCCGTCCGCGATTACAACGACAACCATCCAAGTTTTGTCGGTCGACCGTACAGTGTGGCTGTAAGTGAATCTACCCAAGTGGGATCTGTATTGGAAGTGAAACCTAAGATAATAGTTACTGATCGAGATGAAGGTGCTAATGCGGAAATCGAGTTGAAATGTTTCCAGGATACCAAAAGTGAAAATGACATCTGTGAAACATTTGGCGTGGAAGCAGAAAAGATTTCCGAAGGTAATTACACAGCTCGCCTTAGTCTTCTTAAGGAATTGGACTTTGAGAGCAGACCGTCATATATAATGACTATCATGGCACGTGACAATGCCATTGGCAACCAATTAAGTTCATTTGCTACAGTATCAATCAATGTAATCGATGTACAAGACCAACCACCAGTTTTCACCAATGCACCGTACTCTGCAACTGTACCGGAAAATACTCCGCCGGATCAATCTATTTTAACAATCACTGCAATTGACGGAGATATTGGTATTCCACGACCGATTAGATTAACTCTTGAAGATGAGCATTTCGGACATTTTCAGCTCAAACCTATTGGTTTGCCAGAAGAAGGCAACGCAATTCTATTAACAACGGATATCCCATTGGACAGAGAAAATCCTGAAATTCTTCAAAATGGCGGTGTTTATGTGTTTGCTGTAAAGGCCACGGAACTGATAAATGGGGAAATATCACCTGACTTCACGAAAACACATGTGACAATCGTAGTTACCGATGAAGATGACCATGACCCAGAATTTAACGGCGAGGTATTTAACATATCCATTCCGGAAAATCTTCGCAATGGCATGCCTCTCCCTGGGCTGTCGGTCTTTGTTAACGACAGAGATATGGGCGACAACAGTCAATACCAATTATCACTGCGAGCAATCAAGAATGCCGACAATATCTTCAGCGTGAGTCCTACTGAGAGCCAAGGTCGAACACCAGTTGTTGTTAAAATTCTAGACTCTAGTAAACTTGACTACGATGTTTCCGATCCAACGTTACGAATTTTTGAGTTTGAGTTGGTTGCATCGGTTAATGGAATAGAAAAATCCAGCGCCAGGGTCATCGTTAATTTGATTGACGCTAATGATAACTCACCAATATTTAATCAAAGCACATATCGTTTTAAAACCGACGAAAATTTGCCACCTCGGACAAAAATTGGAGACATCTCAGCGTTTGACAAGGACTCTAATGCTTTCGGGACTATCATGTATTTGCTGAAAGGATTTGGTTCAGATAATTTTTACACAGATCCAGTGACTGGTGGACTATATATTCAAAAGAGCTTGGATTACGAAAAACAAAGTAGTTACAGTCTAACAATAGTAGCAGTGGATGGTGGAGGTCGTGAATCAAATGCTAATGTTTTTGTTGACGTAACCGACCTGAATGATAATAATCCTGTATTTGAGAATGCAGAATACACCCGGACTGTGCGCGAGGGAGCAACGGAATTCGAGCCACAATTTTTCGTACGCGCTCTTGATGCAGATGGTCCTGCTCAAGGCGGTGGCAAAATAAAATACGCAATAGTTTCGGAAAATAGTATTTCAGGAAACGTTTTTCAAATCAATGAGGAAACTGGGGAAATAACTCTACAAAAATTCGCGAAGTCAATGGACACTGAACGGGGGGAATATGAACTGATTGTTTCTGCAACAGACTTTGGTAAGTTGATTTGAAATAAAAATAACAAAAATAATAATAATATCACTATCATTGCCAGGTATACCACCGCTACAAAACACTACGCGCGTATTAATCCGAGTTGGCATATCTGGAAACCAGAGACCTATATTTAAGGGTCACTTCCAAAATATGGAGAATATTCCAGTCTTGGGACCACCAAGTTACCGAGTGTCCATTCCGGAAAATGCGCTCCCAGGTTATAATATTACAACTGTGTCTGCTCATGATCCAGATGGCTTAGATTCCTTACTTCACTACAGAATCGTTGGTGCCAATGACAATTTCATAATTGACGAGAAGTAAGCTTAAACCAAAAGTTGATGCAAACACAATTGTTTCAATAACTTATTTATTTCCATGCAGAACCGGACTCATTCAGGTTTCCCCTCAGGCCAGACTAGATCGAGACTCTAATATGGATAGTTTCGAAATTGTGGTCAACGCAGTTGACGCAGGTGTACCAATCCCAGAGACTGCCACAACAACTGTGTACGTTAACATAAAAGATATAAACGATGAGCCTCCAAAGTTTGAGCATGCAAGCTACGTAGGATATGTATCAGAGAGAACGGATATTGGAGAAAGGGTACTCAAAGTAACTGCTTCTGATAAAGATTTAAACTCTAAGCTACAATATCAAATTAAGGGTCTTGTAAAAGCTACAACCAGAGCTGGTGTTGCTATAACAAACTCAAGAAATAGCTACAACGCTGATAGTGCATTTCGAATAAACTCCGACACAGGAGAAATACTCGTAAATGGGGTATTAAGGCATGACGTTGCCGCTGTAATAATTTTTACTATTGAAGTACGAGATCTTAATGCAGAAGTTAATCCTGACGAGCAAGTCGATACAACAGAAGTAACAATATATGTTCAGTCCTTCAAAGATACAAATCCTATTTTCAAGAATAAGGGCTGGACTAGTTCCAAACCAGTAGTAGCAGCCAATATCCAAGAGGAAATGCCAATTGGCAGTACTCTGTTCACTCTTGTTGCTGAAGATCCAGTAACTCATCTTCCAATAAATAGTTTTCAATTAGTTGATACCGATGATCTTAAATATTTTAGTCTTCATGAACGCAGTGGAGAAATAATTTTAAAGAACCGATTGGACTACGAGGCGTTGGAGGATAATGTGTTTGAATTTCAAGTTAAAGCAAACTCTGAGGATAACAATCGTAGTACTATTACAAAAGTAAATATCACTGTCGAGAACGTTAATGATAATGCTCCAATATTTGATCAAACTTCATATCATGCAACATTGATAGAAAATAAAAAGTATCCTGAGAAAGTCATTACAGTTCATGCCACAGATGATGATGCTGCTCTCACTATACGTGACAACCAACTTGGATATCACAAAATAGTTTACTCTCTTCAGGGAGAAAATGCCGGATTTTTTGAAATAAATAACATAACCGGCGAAATTGTAATAGCTCCCAACCAGACTATTGACAGAGAACGAAACTCGCACATTCGCCTTACAGTTAAAGCTGAGGATTCCCCTGGAATGCCGTCCGACTCTAAGCAAAGCCTTGCAGAGCTTAACATCGACATCCTGGATGTAAATGACAATGCTCCAGAATTTACACAAAAAAACTACACGGCAGTCATACAAGAAAATGTACCCGAAGATTCATTTGTTGTAAAAGTATTTGCCAATGATCCAGATGAAGGTCCTGGTGGCGAGATTCGCTATGACTTCATAGACGAGGGTGAGGTAAAAGGTCTGTTTCGAATAAATATACTTAATGGAGAGATTAAAACTAAACGAGAGCTAACTGGGAAGGGAAGATCAGAGCCATATCAACTGACTGTACGAGCACAAGATAATGGGGGACAAGTTCAAAAACAGAAGTCTTTATGGTCAGATGTAAATGTCGTTCTCTACATTGGAGACGTAAGCGCAAACGATGGAATTCCTTACTTTGTTTCACCCAAAATTGGAGAATCTGCTAACGTGTTGGAAGTAAGTTTTATATGCATAAAATTGATTCAAATTAAAAAAATATTATTTTCGAATAGAATGTCACTGTAAAGACTCCGGTATTTGAAGTAAAAGCAAGCGATCCAGATAGTCCCAATACGCCCTCTGGGACTTTATTTTATAAGATACAAAATGGCACAGCTGATGCGGCGGCATTTGAAATTGATGAGAACACAGGTTTAATCAGCACAGCTATACCTTTAGATCGCGAAAAAAAAGACGAATACAACGTTATACTAGAAGTTTTTGATAATGGACAACCGCGGCAATCAGCCACACGAATTTTAAAAATAAACGTTCTCGATGTTGACGATCATGAACCCAGATTCGACAGAGAATTCGTAAGTGTACTTCAAATTCATTATTTTTACGATATGAAGTTTTTATTAAAATTGCTCGGTGTTTTAAAACTTCAGGTGTTCTATAGCCTTTGCAGAGGAGAGAAATGCTTCTCTTCTTCTCTTCTCTCCTCTGCGGATCTATATGCACTATAGATACTACAGCCATAAACATTTCAGAAAATTTCTTAAAAGAAGGTAAAGAGTGATATTTTCGTAACTCCATCAATCTGGGAGTCATTTGTCAATTTCGCCACAGGACACAAATTCTTGCCATAGATTCTCGCGAAATAAACCACTTCTCTAGGCAGCAAAAACATTGAAGTCATATCCGCAGTCATTTCGAAGTTTTATTTTTAATCAAAAGATAGCATCTTGAGTAGTGACAGGGTTGGTGCGGAAGGTTTTCGAACAATGAAACGAATAGTCTGTGTAGCATCTAACCAAACAATCGATGCATGTACTAAAAATATCTTATTCTGCTGAATAGATTCATAGGATTCTTTTCGGTAAATAACTTGTCGAAAGGTGTCATGTATCATTAGAAATTCATAAGTTCTGGGCCAGTCTACGATTCAATTTATTCGACCAAATAAATTTATCGCCCAAAACGATTCCAAACTTGGTTTATTTACAAAGCGGATAACATACTGGTATATCATACTGTTAGTATTGACTGAGTCACGCCTTCGTTAAATGTGGCAGTGACAGAAAAGCAGTGAAGATCATGTACAAAGTTAAGAACATCTGATTTATAGTCGTATCTTATTGATGCAGCTGGTAGCTAACATTGGCAAAGTGTAATCTTCTATGAATTCATTTATTGCCTTCGGCAGAATGCTGACAATAAAGATAGGGGAGAACTAAGCTGGCGCTGGAGCTGACATTTACTGGTTGCAGCAACCAGATCCCGCTCACAAATGTGAAGTAACTAGACAAGCATAGTGTTTTGTTACTTTATGTCTTAGAACATCCGACTGGGATTAAAACTCGTTTCGTAGATAAGTTATCGCAGTATTTAACTTGAGTCACCTTTTACTGTACACACAGCTAGCTTTGTGAATATTAAAACCACACCCAGCAGAAGAATGTACCGCAGAGCTCTGTAACGCGTTGTAGTTTTCTTCAACCCATAATCACACTTATGGAATAGTCTAGTTTCCTTTTGTTAGGGGAAAAAAATAAGCAAAAAAAACCGGCTGTTACTTCTGTGCGCTTTATTTCAACGATATTTGGAGGTCTACTTCCGTAGACGATTGGAACTAAAAAACGATCCTACAGTCTACAGTGCAGGCTTTTATACGCTTTCGTTTATAGCGTTACACTTTTTAACTTCTCTATGCAACAAGAGCGGATACTACTGCATAGTGCTCGTACATCTTTCAATGAAATGGTTATCTTCGCATGTTATATCTGATCCATTGTACAATAGAGTTGTTCGAGAGAGCATTTTGATACTTAATTGCCTTCGTAACCCAAGAACTTACAATTGGTAGGAGCTATCGTTTGTTTGACATTAGTCGGAATTAATTCCAGAGTCAAGGTAGAAAATGTCCTAAACTATCTCAGTGTTAAAATTGTCTGAAGTAGCGCTTTGGCTAAATGTTATTTTTATTATTTCCGTCGACATATGCAAGTTATTGAACAAATTTGTGAAAGATATCATCTCTCAGGTTGTCGTGTGAATTTTGTATTGTTTTTTTTTTTCAAAATCAATGTTCAAGATATTGTATGAAATTGCCAGTTGACAATCCTTTAGTATTGAAACGTTGATGGATGAGCATACCTTCTCGTCATCCTGCACAATCGGATAGGTTTCACACTGATATGGAAATAATACATTGCTTTGTATAGCTCGCCTCTATAAATACCCAGCGGTAAAATCGGCAAAAACGATTTGTTAATCTGAAATCCTGGCTTTTCCGGCATTCTTTTTCGAACCAGAGTATTCGTTGTGGTGGCTGAGGGAAACCCAGCGCATCTCAGCTTTAAGATTTTACAGCATAGGACCTCTTGAAAGATTAATGCATAAAACACATTGGTGTTCAGGCTTCGGTTTTGGTGACGTTACATTTTATTCGCTTTGTCTTCGCTTTGAAGTGACATTCCTGAAATTAAAGAGAAAACTTTTTTTTTGCGGGTTGTGTTTAAGTTTTTTCAATTGAAAGCATATCTTCATTCAAAATTAATCAGTTCAAATTTTCAAAACTGCTCCGCCAACTATTGCACAAAACGTTTTTGTTTGTTTACATTTTTTTCTTTTGTTTCCACAGCTTTTGATTGTCAAATGCCAACAAAAGTTCAGCCTGCCCCAACTTTTGTTTGGCTTTAAAGGCACGTTACGTAGCATCACGTTCTTCATTATAAATATAAAACGTAAGTCCGAAGCTCAAAGCAGCATTGTGATAGTACCTGTTCAAATTGTCGTAGACAGAAAGATTGTCCAAAAGAGAGGGAAAGCTTTTTATTTAAGTGGTAAAAAGATGTCATCTGTGGAACAATCTTCCTGCCCACGCCAATTGGAACGTCAAAGCGAAGCCGAAACAAAAGCGCTATTGTATTTTAGCATTGTAGATGAAACTTTCCTCAAGTGGTAGTACTACTAGTTGCATATACAATGGTTTTAGGCATAAAACACACTGGATGGCCATCGACAGTGCTTTTTTTTCTTGACATGTCCAGGTTTAACTCACATATACCCTGGCTCCAACAATATTAACAATGTTTTTTGCACGTCCGTTATCCGCTTAAAAAAGAATTTACGTGTAAATTACAACAATAACATAGCGATGTACGCTAGGTCAATTTACACAGACTATCCCCTTAGCGCATATAAAACAGTGCTTCTTTACTTTATTCGTTTGAGGTGAACCTTTGCAATGAATTTTCAAAAATGTCTAACATTTGACATATCCGAACAACAACTGACACGTTCCAACAACAGACACATTCCGCCAACAACATTTGTTCAAAATAAATTAAATCTATTCACCAAGCGACTGAGGGACTGCAATTAAACGTTATAGATATGTTGCATATGTATATCTGTGCTACCAAGTTTTTATGATAAATTCTTAAGCGGAGATGGTAGTAATATAATATAGCAAGGCTGTCCAGACTGGAGTCCTATGCCGGCCAAAATGAAATTCAACAAGAACTGGCGGGCCATCGAAAAAAAAAACTATTATTAGCTCTTAATAAAAAGAAATTATTCATATTATTTTGTATTTTGTTTATTTCTTTCTTTCTTTAACAATGTTATCAATGTCAACATCAATATTCGTCGTTGCCAAACGCATTGTGTTAATAAGTGACTTATCCGACAATGAAGACCTGTATTTTGATTTAATAAAATTCGTGGCTGAATAAGCACTTTCACAAATATATGTACTCCCCATCATCGAACCCATTTTCAAACCAAAATTCGCTAATTTCGGAAAGCGATCATCGAGGAGCTTAAAAAATCTATTCCAATTTCCACTCTGCTTTTGTATAAGGGGTCGGATTGTAGATCGCATAACTCCAATTGGTAGTCAGTCTTTACACTTTCAGTGGCCAGTGTTAACGGATAAGTGAAAAGTGACAAACCGCTCTCTAATCCTTAAAATCTATAAATTGATTTTCAAACTCCAATATTACCTCGTCAATGTATGTGCTCAGAGAAGTGGCATCTTTCGAAATTTTCCATCTCCATGTCAAGTTCTTTGTAACTCGGGAAAAAAGAAAGATCTTTTTTTTTTAAAGACATTTTCAACAATTTAAGTTTACTTTAAATCCATTTTCGTGTCCGTACATGTTCGCGATATTATTGTGTTTGCCTTGTAACTTCCAATTTACTCCGTTCATGGGTTGGGTCATATCCGTTAAAAATGCAAGATCAGCGAGGAATTTTTTTTTTATAGTCAGCGCGCGCTTAAGGGGTTCGTACGCGCGCTTAATGTTCGTACACAGCGCGGGCGAAGGAAATTTAAGGATTAAGAAAAGACAAGTACCGGTGTACATTGTTTTTAAATGTTTGTAAATTATAACGACCAGGAAAGACAGAGATCGGCAGGGTATTCCATAAGCGAGTTGTACGGCTTAGGAACGAATCACGATATTTTAGAGTACGTCCGAAAGTGGTGAGCATGAGCATTCATAGTGAGACCGATGTTACGGTTGAAAGTTTGAAGGAGCGGAATGTTACTGGCGATTTCAATGGAGCACTGGTGGTGGAAATAGCGATAAAACAGAGTGTGACACGAGACATTACGTCGGTGTTCGAGGGTGTCCATTGTTTGAGTGATATTAGTACCACCTATGAGTTTTATCGCACGGTTTTGAATCCTATCTAGCAGGTGCAGCACCTGACCAGATTTGACATTGTACTCCAATTTTGGGCGGATGAATGCCTTATATATTGCGACCAGATCAGAAGGGGTAAAATATTTCTTACATCGCTTGAGGAAACCTAGACATTTCGCAGTATTTATGACGACATCGAATATGTGGTCATTCCAACGTAAGTTGTCACTGACACATATACCGAGGATGGAAAGTTTATCGGTTTCGACGATGCAAGTGCCATTCATGGAAAATGGCTGGGTATTTGAATTTCGATTTAATGGCAGCAGACAGCATTGAGTTTTGGAAGCATTAAATTCCACTCGGTTGATAGTTCCCCAATTGGTTATACTGTTAATATCGGAATTTTATGAGCTTAAAATACGCTGCCGTTCCCGTTCTACAGCCGAAGAGCAGGGGCGTGAGTCCGGGAACGAATATGAAAAGCAGAGAGTACTGTCATCAGCAAAGGAATATATTGGATTAGAAGTGGCAGACAAGAGATCATTAATGAAAATTGAAAAGAGTGTCGGAGACAGAACGGAGCCCTGGGGCACACCAGCATTTATTTTGTGAATATCAGACTTGAATATATTGGATTAGAAGTGGCAGACAAGAGATCATTAATGAAAATTGAAAAGAGTGTCGGAGACAGAACGGAGCCCTGGGGCACACCAGCATTTATTTTGTGAATATCAGACTTGAAACCGTCCAAGACAACTTGAATTGAACGTTCCGAAAGGTAATTTCTAATCCATTTAAAAGCACGCATTTTCGACAAAAAAGCTATCTTGCTTTCGCCAGATTGATGTACGCTTTGGTTCCATTTTTCGGTGAGACATGCCATCAGATCACCAGTGGACTTACTACGAAAACCATATTGCCGGTCATTGAGAAGTTTTCGTGTTTCGAGATATTTCGTGAGCTGACGGTTTATCAGCGTTTCCATGACCTTGGAGTGAAGGGATGTAAGTGCGATGGGTCTGTAGGAGTAGAGAGAGGAAGATTCGCCGTTTTTAGGGACAGGCTGGACAAATGCTGTTTTCCATCTGTTCGGAAAGAGTGCTTGAGAGTAGGATTGATGAAAAAGCCTACACAGTGGTTTTGCCAGCGTGGAAGAACACCTCTTCAGCGAGATATACCATCTGGATCAGAGGATTTATGTACGTTGAGATCTTTAAGTACTCTTGCTACTATACGAGTGCGAAAGTGGATTCGTCCCATTGAATATTCGACGCACTCAAATGTAGGCGGAGACAACGCATAATCTGGAAATGTTGAGCTGGCCGCAAACTATGCAGCAAGCAGATTGACCTTGTCCACAGAGCTGACAGCTGGAATGTCATTGTAAATGAGCGTTGGGATGGAGGATGAGGCAGAATTTCTAATGTTTTTGACGAATGACCAAAAATTGTTACTGGCTTTGGGACATGGCAGATTTTTTTACCTCAGTTTTTGGTCGTATTGGAGTTTCACACGCTTGAGAAATACGTTGCAGTCATTTCTGGCTCGTTTATACTTTTTTCGGTTCTCCTCTGTCGGGCTGGTCTTGTAGGACCGAAAAAACAATTCTCTAACCCTGACAGCCTCTTTACAGCTCGAGTCGTACCATGCCTTTTCTTTTTGTTTTATACTCTTCATCCGATGAGGGATAAAGCATCTCATTGCGAAGAGAATAGTTTCTGTAATCATGGGGATCTTGCAGTTTGTTTTCTATTTCTGTTGTATAAGATTTTATTTCGTCTTTCAGAAATACTGCGATCTCCTTTCGCAGGGGAAAAAAAACCCTGTAAGCACTTACTTGCACTTAACCATCTGATGTCCGAGTGTAAAAGTAAATCTCCGTACGCTGCATCGATTTCGGTTTACGATGAGTCACAGCTTTGTTTCCGCCCCTAATCAGACTTTTTGTTTTAACAGCCACCTTCATTGCGTCCATCTGGCGCAAAGATTTTCCACATAAAGCTTCTTGGTGTATGATGCAGTAGATTAAAGCTTTAGCTCCATCAGTCACAATACAGGAACATTTTTGAAACCCTCCGTAATCTATAACAATTGTACTAACAGCTTCAAAGATATCATTTCCTTTAGTTGCTCCATGTAACGGCACCAAATTCAACATTTCTTCCGTAATAGTATAATCTTTGGAAATGCAGCGAATAAAAATTAATAACTGACTGACGTCTATCTGGTTCGTACTTTCACCCAAACATATTGAAAAATATTCACATTCCGCAACAGAGTCACACAATTTTCGTCGCGCTACTGTTTAATGTGATAGTGCTACAGATTCAAATTTTTGTGCAAGCTTAGGCTGCATAAATCGTTTAGCCATTTTGATTGCACATTTTTTTTTATTAAAACTCCATCACTGAATGGTTTTTTAGCTTTGGCTAATTATAAAAAAAAAACTACCTAGGAGGCAGCTAAACTCAGTTAATTATCTGTGTTTATTTTTGAAAAAGTGCTTGTTTGCTGCACCAGTTTTTTGTAATATTCGGTTAGAATAGTTTTTCTAGCTTCACCTTTATGTTCCTTATATTTTTCTTCATGCAAAGCTGTGTAATGCTGCTTAGCATTGTATTTCAGGACTTTCATATAAATTATAAAATTAATTTGTTGCAAATAAAATAGTCCAGTTCCCATTTCTCATTAAAAGCACGATTTTCATCGCTTACTTTTCGGTTCTTTGTGGACATAGTATAAGTTTTTATTCGGCACTAACGAATTGTATTATGAAACACAAACGAAAGATTTTCGTCAAACATTTGTAAACAAAATACAGTTTATTAACTCGCGGATCTTTTCGCCGATAGAAGTGCAAAGCGGACAAAGTGAGTTTTTTCCACTACTGCAACACACTTCAAAATTGAAGCTCAAAATAACTCCGCTATTTCGCGTTACCGCTCTTACCATACCGAGAAGAAAGAATGTGTATATGTATTGTATATACGAGTAAGCTTGAATGCTTACATTTGGTGTTTTTTTTCATACTATATAACTTAATTCGTGCGGTTTTTTTTCCAAATTTGAACGTTTATTTAAGAAAAACATGTACAATAGTATTATTCAAAGTATTGCCCATCTGAAGCTATAACTAAGGATTAATTGTGTTCGGTAGCGTTGTCCAGTCCATTGATGGTTTCACCCGGTTTAATTCAGCACACCCTTCTGATCCCACCAAATACAGAGCATTACCTTCGCGCCATGGATATTCGGCTTTGCCGTTGATTTGGCTGGTTGGCCGGGTTTCACATATGAGTTTTTGCGCTTGGGGTTGTCGTAATGGATCCATTTTTCATCACCAGTAACAATCCGATGCAAAAATGACTTCCTTTTGTGGCGTTCCAGCAGCATTTCGGACATGCAAAACCGCCTTTCGATGTCTCTCGGCTTGAGTTCATGTGGAACCTAATTTCCTTGCTTTTGAATATATCCAGCTGCTTTTAAACGTTTTGAAATGGCTGCTTGAGTGACACCCAAAGATTCTGCGAGCTCTTCTTGTGTTTGGCAAGAATCTTCATAGAGTAATGCTTCCATCTTCAAACTTTGTTGGCTGCCCAGGACGTTCATCGTCTTCTAAGCCAAAATCACCACTTTTAAATCGTGCAAACCACTTTTGGTACGTTCGCTCAGCTAACGCATGTCCACCATAAACTTCCACCAAAATACGATGACTTTCGGCAGCAGTTTTCTTCATATTAAAGTAATGAAGAAGAACTCCCCGCAAAAACACTTTTTCAGGCACAAAGTTCGACATTTTTGAAAAAAAATTATTGTTGTTTACGCTTCAAATGAATCACATATACTTAAATGAATGACATATACAATGACAGTAGCTTTCCAACGCATGTTCCAATGGAATAATAACAATGGAATAATACAAGTTACGCCATCTCTTAGCAAACCGTACGAGCAAGTTATAGACCCAATATTTGGCTCATTTTTAGGGATTAAAAAACAATACTTTATTGGTGCAGTGTTTTTGTTTTTTTGTTTCTCAGAAACATTCTCTATCTACTTAGTACTTTGTTGGACCTCCTCTTGATTTTATTACAGCTGCACATCGGCGAGACATTGACTCAGATAGGTTTTTCCATGTGGAAGCAGGTATGGTGTTCCAAGTCCGGATAAGTAAATTTTTTAGGTTTTCAACTGACTCTGGACGCTTCTTCCCAACCTTAAATTTCATTGTTGACCAGATATTCTCAATTGAATTGAGATCTGGACTGTAGGGAGGTCAACTTAATACATCGACATTATTTTCTTCGAAGTCCTTTTTAACCTAAGAAATAAAAAAAAATGCAAATATTATTTTTAGTCATAAAAGTTGTGGCTTATTTAAAAGCTTGATATTAGTCTTTCATATTAAAAAAAGAATACAAGTTCATACTTACAATTTTGGCTGTATGACAAGAAGCATTGTCCTGTTGAAAAATTAATCTGCAAGTGTCTCCAAAAAGCTCCAGCGCAGAGTGCTCTAATACGTTTTCCAGAACCCGTAAGTAAACTTCTGCAGTGACTTTCGATTCTAGGAAGACCATTCTACCTTTTTTCATTTCCAGAGAATCATCCCCAGACCATCACACCTTCAGTTTTGTTGGGCATTCGTTAGATGCATTCAGAGCTCAGTCTTTCGCGAAGAGAACCGCAAGAATCCTCCCATCTCCAACATGCAGCTTAAACTTTGAGTCTTGAGTCCAATTAAGATGCTCTTGAGCTCAGAGCAATCGTTTTTCTCTGACTCTTTTTGGAAAATCCGACTTCTGTACTGGCTTGAGTGCTCCAAGCCCAGCTTTTACGAGCCTTTTTCTCACTGATCTTAACGAAATTATTTTTCCTGTAGCTCGACACAGATCGTTTTTAAGATCCATAGAAGTCTTGAACCGATGCCGACGGCTGTACAGCACCAAAAAACGATCTTCCACTGGGGCGGTCTTTTTTGAAATCCCTGAGCATTTCTTTCTGCTGGTAGTTCCGGTCTCACGATATTTTTTTAAATTCCATGCCACAGCTTATTGAGCCACATTTAATCTTCTAGAAATTTCAAATTGAGACGTGACAGACATAGAATATTAGCATTGCACTCCGAACTGATTTTTCCCATTTTTTTCACTAAATTACTTCGGTTCGTTTCGGACTGCTATCACGAGCTAAATGCACCCCTTATTCATAATAATATCGACTTTTATGCACTATTTGAACGACATTTTGCTACCTAGTGCAAAAAAAAACCCGTAGCTCTCATAAATTCCAAGAACTGCGCCCGAAAAGGGTAAGAAAATGTTTGGCCAAAATTTTTCGTACGGTACTGCATACCACGGTGAACCTCTGGCGAAATTTACATTTCTTTCATCTTTTTAAGAAATAAAAATAAATTTCACGTGATACATTTTTGTTTTTATTACTTTTTTAACAGAAGCTGTTTATTTTCGCGCATGTTAGCGATTGTCACAAAAAAGCTGCCAGCTCCGCTTAAAAGTTCATCGTTTAAATTTGGTTAGCACAGATAGTATATCTAATATATGACGTTTAATGGAGTTCAGATGTTGATGAACAGATTTAATTTATTTTGGGATAATGTTGTTGGCGGGATATGTCAAATATCACCAAGATTCATCGCAAGTGTAGAAAATATGATTTGGAAGCACTGTTTTCTATCCGCTAAGTAAATATCAGAGTATGTCCGGCCTGTACAATACTATACGGAAAAGATTGAAGATTGAAGATCCTGGAAAAAGCTCAGGAAGTCCAAATCGATAGCCACCATCTTTTCATCGATTTTAAGGCCGCATATGACAGCATTTATAGAAACGAACTATATTGAGCCATGTCTAGTATTGCCATCCTTCCAAACTCGTCCATCTGCGCAGAATGGCGATTGAGACGCTCGCTGCTCTGTCATGGTCGGTATTAACTTATTGAGACCTTTGATGTCAAAAAAGGTTTTAAACAAGGTGACGCGCTATAACGTGACGTCTTTAACATCATACTTAGAGGAATTGCGCGGAACTCACAAGTGCAACTACTAGCGTACGCCATTGACATCGACCTAATTGGGAGAACTTAGCGAACTCGTTCGCTGCTTTTAGCGGAAATTGAGGGCAAAATCAAGCATGTATTGGACAAGAAGGGGCACAGAATATCGACGAATTGGACAGAGAGTCATAATCGACAGCTGTAATTTTGATGTAGTAAAGGGCTTTCTCTACCGCTCTACCATGAATTCTGCCAACAACACCGCAGCAGAAGTAAAACACTCGTGTCAATCGCTGTTTCTTTGATCTTAGAAGGCAATTGAGTAGCAAGTTATTATCCCGAAAAACTAAGTAGACCTTATTTGAGGCCTTGATCATCCCAGTTTTACTTTATGGCGCAAAAACAATTGACCCTATCGAAAGCTTATGAAGATATTCTTAGTCTTTTCTGGAGAAAAATATTCGGTCCCATTTGCGTTGACGGGTTTTAGAGAAGAAGATTCAACGACGAACTATACGTGGGTTGTCGTGCTCAAGTGATAGTATGATGGCTTCCAAATTGGACAGTTCGACACTCGAAGGACATTCTTTTTTTCAAGAAACTACAAGTCCAATTACACCAAAAATGTAGTCTCCCCATTAAAATTAAAACTTAACACATGCTTTGGTATTATGAATATAAATAGATATACTCACTTGAATGTTAACAGGTAGAAGGGGACCTCAACAGACTTGGAGTGCGCAACTGGAGGCAGTTAGTTAAAGGCCGGAACTAACTGTTAGTTGAGGTCCAGGTTCGCTCCGAACTATAGCGCCGCCTAATGACTAAATAAAGCAGGTAGCGTGTATAAATTGAGCCATTTTTTCCCATCATTAACAGTAGCTTAGAATTTTTCATTTTGAAAGTCCTGTTTTGTCGTGCGAAGGATCTTTTTTTTAACAGTCTTCGTTTAGTCACGTTTCACGTTGAAAGTGAAATACGCTCCATTTAAGCCACCCCACCGGAAATTCAACGACAGGCACGAGGGTTGAAAGAAAAATGCAGGTCTCCCATAAAGCTTGTACTGCAGATTTTTATTGGAAAAGTGTAGTTGAACTTATTTGTCCAGTTACATTATTCTTGTTACATGGAAACAACGGTTGAATTTATAAATCAAAACAGATTTTGGACCAAATGCTATGACGAAGTATCATCGAGGAACGATATAGAAATTCTAAATTCCAAACAATTTAATTCAAATGCAAACGCTAAGTAGCGTTATTCATGTATCGAACAGAAATTTGGATTGAAACATGAGATTTTAGTTCTCAGAAATGATATTTATTGATCACAACTATTAGGTCATACCACATGAAATGTCCGATTTATAGTAAAAACTTAAAAGCCAATAGGAACCGTTGGGATCTATGACATTCTTCCAATGTGATACAAGGTCAAATATTCCTTTTTCATAGAAGGGCTGATCCAATGAAATCTTCAAAGGCTTTTATGACCTCTGCTCGGTTCCGGAAGATCTTGTGCCGGCAAAATTAATCCAGATTGCGGAAAAGATGGTAATCCGTTGGGTAACTAGCAGGAGAATACTGTGGATGGGTAAGAATTTCAAATCCCTACTGCAACAGTTTTTGCACCGTTACTTCTGAGGTATGGGGTCTAGCATTGTCATGCAAAAGTATCGGACCGTGCCTATTGACCAACACAGGTTGCTTTTCAACCAATTTGGCATGCAATATGTCGATTTCCGCACAATATTTGATAGCATTTATCATTTCTCCTGGTTGAAGAAATGAAAAGTGGATTGGTCCTTTCGTTGTCCACCAAATTGTCACCATAACCTTTTTTGGATGAAGATCGGGCTTGGGTGTTTGTTTTGGCACTGCCCAGATCTTTTACGATTATCATACAGTATCCACTTTTCATCACAGGTGACTATCCGGTGCAAAAACGGTTCAGTTTGGTTTCTTAATGTAAGCGATGCGCAGATTTCCTGGCGCCGTAGTTTTTGGAATTCGTCCAGTTCATGGGATACCCACTTCTCGGGTTTCTTTAACTTTCCTATGAGAGAAAGATGTCAACCTCTTCTCATTGGGGATACTCCCAGCGTTGTGGAATCTCCCACACCAATTCGTTGGGTCCCCATCCACCAATGCTCTTAAAACATCGTCGTCAACTAACGTTTCCGGCCTCCCACGTAGTTCATTTTCGAGGCTGAAATGTTCCGAACGGAACTTTCCAAACCAAAGTCGTATAGTGCTTTCGCTTACCGCTACATCCTCGAATGCATCATTAATGTTTTTCATTGCCAATGACGCATTATGTCCCATTTTAAATTCGTAAAGGAAGGCGGTTCGAATTTGAACTGCCGACAGCATTGTAAATAATTCCTAGAAAAAAAATAACGTCAAGCACACGTACCACTTTATTTTACAAAAAAAGAACATCTGGCACAAATGTTACCGGAGAACTTCTTATTTGCGACTGAGCGAAAATCGGACATTACATGTGGTGCAACCCAATAGAAGCGCATGAGGAGAAAATAATCGTATTCATACTCAAAACGAAAGTACGAGTATACGTCACTGTCTGCTCCAGCGTAAAGTGTTAGCAACTTTTTTTTTAAAAAAAAATTTTCCATAAAAGGACTAGATACATTGTATCATTTTCATTAATCTTACGATGATGGTCTCGCAATAGAACAGTAGGCAGTATATGTTGACTTGTATACCTGAAGAATTTTGCAACTAAGTTCTAGCCGGATTTCATTCACATTTTTGTGTTAAATTTAATTTAAATTAATTTATTTATCAATTTTACCACTGTACATTAGAAAATAAAATTATATTTGGTGTACAGGTTGCAGAGTAAAAGAACAAAATACATGAACTTGGGAATGAAAAAAAAAAAACAAAGGAATAAAAGTACATTATTTAAAAATATGAAATTAGTAAAAAAACAACAGTTCGGTCAGTTATAAGGATAAGCCAAAGTCTCGTTACTGATAGTAACAATGTTGAACATATATTTTTGAACTTGATGTTCCAGTCTACTCGTGGTTTCTTTAGCGAAACACGATACGGGCATATTTCTGTATTTTTAACTATTGAAATTATTCGAATGCAAACACCTAATATTTATAATTCAAAACGGACATATGTATGTCCATATGTATAAGTAGGTATAAGAGAAATATTTCATTTTATTTTGTTTCTATTGTATAGAACGAACGACCACTGGAAATGCTAGCGCTTGAAGAAGAACCGGCAGGAACGATTATAGGTAATTTCACAGCTCTGGATGAAGATATTGGAGAAAATGGAGAAATAGACTACATAATCACTGAGGGTAACAGCGACAATATTTTCCTTATTGAAAGAACCAATGATAGTATGGCTCTTATACGAACAACTGCCCCAATTGATCGCGAGACAGTGGAATCTTACACTTTAACTGTTAAATGCTTCAAACGAAATCATAAACCTCCGTACGTATTATTGGACGAACCTTATGACCCGTATGATCTCTCTCAAATAAGAATCCACATAAAAATCCTCGATGTAGACGACAACATGCCCCAGTTTGAGAGAAAGGATCCTTCTGTAGGTATTCGAATAAATGTTCCAATTGACACGGTTATAGCTACAATTCATGCCAATGATAATGATGCCGAGGCGCCTCCAATTTTACTTACCATCGAAAATGTTACATTTGTACCACAATTTTATAAGCGAACGAAAAATATGTCTCTAGGTGTGGTTGGTAGCTTATTTTCTCTCAACAATAAAACCGGAGAACTTAGGACTGGCGGCTCATTCACCAATTTTGTAGATGGATATTTCCAATTGCGGATTCGTGCCAACAATTCCGTCAAGCTTAAGCGTCATGCTTTTAACAACGTCAAGGTATTTGTTATACGCGACAAATCTCTACTCAAATTCGTTTTTGCTCGTCCTCCGAGTGAGATACAAGGTATTATTCAACCATTCCAAGAACAACTTCAAAGAAAACTAAAACCAATGGACTTGGAGGTACACATACTCGACACGCAGGTTCTCACGAGATCTGACCTAAGTCTAGATTTTACTTCAACGAGTTCCTGTTTTCAAATGTTTAGAAATGGTGCAGCTATACCGTTGGTAGAAATGCAAAAACTGATGAACTCCGATAAAATGAAGCACGAGCTTTTCGATATATACGTCGAATTTGGGGTAAGCCAAATGGAATCATGTTCTATTCGGAAGACAGTAGCAGCTGCCAGCCTAATATCATCGCCTGGGACATGGCTTGTTATAATAGCTGCATTGATTGGAATTGCCGCAGTTGTAGCTACCTGTACAGCCTGTTGTTTAGCAAAAAAGTGAGTACCTTATCATATTTTGGTCATGCTCAGAAATATAAATTTCTTTTTACTTTTTCAGATACAAAAAACATTCGAAAAGGATCCCAACACCAAGACCACCACCGGAACCCTTTGGAGTAGGAGTACCTGCGGTATTTTATTCCGAACCTATGTACGGGCCATTGTAATGAATTTTTAGGAAAATTCAAACCCTTTCTCACCTAGATAAAACATTTTTGTATATAATCCTTGAGTAGTCACGTAAGAGTAGCGTTTGAATTAAATAATTTGTGATAAAAATACTCAATCGCCTGTTGTAAGTTATTTTTAAATAAGGTTAGTTTCAAAAAAATGTACGCTACGCTTTCATAAATAAATTGTATGATTAAGTGGTAAAACTACGCTTTTCTACGCCACATTACTAGGCGCTTGATCACTAAACTGTAAGATATTTGACTCGAACCTAATAAAATATTTATTTTAGTATGAGGTCTTTCTATTTAATTTTTTGAAAACACCTATTTAATTAATTTCGATAAACAGTCCAATATTTGTAACTTTGGAAAATAAAGAATGTATGTATGGTACATTCGAGTATGCATAAATATTTGAAATACTTGAGGTTTTATCTTCGCTTCCGTCCTCTAATAGATCTTGAGCAAATTGTTGTCAAGTCGGCATCGACTCCGCATTATCGGTTCTCAGGAACTAATGGAAAAATGAGTCGCTTGTCGCGAAGAATCCGAAGGAGCGGATAAAGATAAATGCAAGCATTTTAAGCGCCAATTAAATATAGTACAATAGATAAAACGAAATAAATAAAGCGAATTTGAAAACGAATTAGCATTCATTAAGTGGTGTGCCACTGAGCGGGGTGATAAATGGAGTGAATTATGGTGGTGCCTCCGAAATGGTTGTCACATCTATAAATGCGTGATTGCAAATTGTATAAAATAGATAGATTTATTTCTGCATTTTTATCTGTAAAATAATTAGGTACAATTTACATATACATATATACATTTATACTGAGCAAGCATGTGGGTACAGAGGGAAATATTTCTGCTGTATCCGCCAGTGTTAATGAAGACCGTGATTTGCCCATTCGTCGCTATTTGCAGCAATTGAGATTGTGTTACTCGGCTACGCGGAAAATTTTACGCAAGGATCTTGGGCTAAAACCATACAAAATACAGCTCGTGCAAGAACTGAAGCCGACCGACCTGCCACAGTGTTGAATTTTCGTTGAGCGAGCTTTAGAAAAGCTGGGGGAAGATCCGCTTATTTATCGAAAAATTGTCCACAGCGACGAGGCTCATCTCTGGTTGAATGGGTATATTAATAAACAAAACTGTCATATTTGATCCGATGAGCAAAGTTAGGCAATACAACAGCTGCCAATCCACCCACTGCCAAACACCGCAGTGTTTGGTGCGGTTTACGGTCAGACGAATCATTGGCCCGTATTTTTTCAAAGATGACCGTGAGACCATCGTCACCGTTAATGGCGCCCGATATCGTTCAATGATTCTGAACTTTTTTTTGCCCAAAATTGCACGAGGTGAACCTGGTTGACATGCTTTTTCCAGCAAGATGGCGTTACATGCTACACAGAACGCGAATCGATGTATCAGAGAAATGAGTT
This sequence comes from Volucella zonaria, assembly GCA_963966105.1. Taxonomy (NCBI): domain Eukaryota; kingdom Metazoa; phylum Arthropoda; class Insecta; order Diptera; family Syrphidae; genus Volucella; species Volucella zonaria. Next base: position 13,629,839 of record OZ014534.1, read on the forward strand.
CGGTAAGCTATTTATCTCTCGTTTTAAACAAATGAATTGTCTGGCTAGATCGTGCGATCGTTCTTTAGAAATTGTATTTTAGCGATACGATAAACCAGCATCAATTACAGCCTTGAAAGACAACATTATACGTGTTATTAGCCAGAAACCAGCCAATATGTTTAAAATAGTGATTCGAAATTCTCCGTATGAACCACTTACAATGTGGTCGTGGTCAATATTTACATGAAATAATCTTTAAAAACTAAATGCCAAGTATTGATTCACCAACTCAAATAAAAATTTTATACACTTTTGTCATTTCCATTTGTTTTTTTTTTTCTTTTTGTCAATAAAAAACCAAGCGCTTAAAAAATCACCCATTGTAATATAACATAAGATCATAGTTATATAAGATTAATCATTTTAAAAATCTTCTCTTGTAATTTTTTTTTCTTTAGTTTGGTGCAATGCTCAAACTTATATGTTAGAATAAAAACTCCGAGCACATCCGGTTCAAAGGGGTTTTATTGACGTACATATAGGTCGATAATTTCCAAGAAATAAAGCAAAGCATATAGAGCTTCTGCATAATCATATTTAAAGGAACTGTGTTGCCAATGTTGTAATACAGATACCATGTAATTAAAATTCTAATATCACCTCTCAAAACAATGCCTTTCAATGTGTCTAATTTAAATTTTAAAACTTATTTTTACAATCCAGCGTATGATCTACGATCGTTAACACAATTGACCAATTCAGCATATACGAACCTTTTAATTACTTGTATTACTTGCATTCTTCAGCTTAACGTTAAACTAAGATGAATGTCAAGCCTTATTGAAATCTCAAGGGAAATCTAAGACCCAATAAGTGATTGATATTGTTTTGCATTCACCTTCCGGCTGGAGAATCACTAAGACCATCCCTTGGACCCATGGAGTACTTTATTTTCTTGTAGGCATCATATTATGTAGCGTTAAAAGACTCTAGATATATTGTTCCTGAGAAAGACTTATAGATCCCATTTTTGATACCTTTCAATGTTTATAAGAAAAAATAAATTGTACCTTTGTCAACGAATAAAAAGTCAAACTAATTTTATGCTGCTCTAAGTTGATTAAATCGTTTTCCTTTAAACACGCAATCATAAGATCATACAGCTGTAATATTTTTGTAGTCATTTGGGTTGTTCATATGCACACACGAATTAGTAGAACAACGTTTAAATCCGGGAGCCTTTAGTATTTCGTCCAATTTGCAATTCCACTCCCGGCCGGCTTGCTTCAGTCCGTAAACAGCTTTCGTCAACTGGGAAACCTTTCAAAATTCTTGGGCTGCTCCATACACTATATACACTGGCGATCACTTTTTATACGCTTTTCAAGTAGTTCATTGTTTGATCGTGAGAAATTCCAACGACCGTTTTTTATTTACCCTTTAATTGTATGACATCCTGTTGAGAAAATATGTACCTCTTCCCAGTTAGTACAAGTTTAGGGGTTCAAAATTTCAAACAGGTATAAAAAGTGAAAATCGATTGCAAAATGTATTTTCTCATTATAGTGATCGCCAGTGTATATCATGCTTTACTTCACTATTCAAGAGCGCGGATGAAACGTCAACTTCCAGGTCATATTGAACGGCTAATGCTGAAATAAGACGAATGCTGGAATATCTTACCACTGGCGAAAAAGTTTCCGTATAATCAAGACCAAAGCTGCAACCCTTTGCAACAAGTCTTGCCTTATGGCAAATCGGATTTCCATTTTTATCATGTTTTATTTTAAACACCCATTTGGATTTGATGGCATGACGATTTGTTGGCAACTCGACTAACACCCAAGTTTTATCCGATTTACGAGAACTATGCTCACAACTCAACTTACAATAGCCATTCATGTGCATTAGGTCTGCTTAGTGCTTCTTTTACTGATGTAGGACTTTCGCACAACTTCAAATCGTTTATTAGGTAGTTGTATTTGACTTTCTTTAATCGTGGCCTATGACTTCTTGCCTCAGTTATCTCATTTTCACCATATCATTTCATCTTGATCTGCATCGCTTATATCATTGTCACCATATCCACAGTCCGTGATAAAATGACAAAAGATTCCTCACTTTATTTGAAGAATAGCTAATATGCTTCTCAGGATTTTCGAAACATTCTCACCCCTTAGACTTAAAAAAAAAAATAAAATAAAAAAAAACGAAGAACTCAACTCTCAAGTGGGCATAAAAATGGGATAGGCAGAGAAAGCAAGATGTTTGGGCTCAGTGGTTATTTCGCTCCATGGGTGGTATCCAACATTTCATGGGGAGACTAAATGCTTAGTGGAAATTGGCTCGTTGTCGATTTCTAGTCAACTTCTAAACACCCAGCCATTGTCCATGAATGCCACTTATATCGTCCAAACAGAAAATCTTTGAATTCTCGGTATGTGTGTCAATGACAACTTACGTTGGAATGACCTCATATTAGGTGTCGTCAAAAGTGCTGTGAAATGTGTAGGTTTCCCCGATGTAAGAAATATTTCACCCCCACTGATCGGGCCTCAATATATAAGGCTAAATGCCTGAAATTGGAGTACAATGCCCACATCTGATCGGGTGCGCCCATAACATCTCTGCACCTGCTAGATAGGATTCAAAACCGTGCGATGAAATCATAGGTGATACTTAGATCACTCAGACAATAGACACTCTGGAACACCAACGGTGTCTCACTATGTTTAATCGCTATTTACACCATCAGTGTTCCATAGAAATCGCCAGAGTCATTCCGCCCCTTCAAATTTTTAACCGTAACACCCGTCTCACTATGCATGCTCATCAGTATAACCTCAAGCCCACTCTAAAATATCGTGATTCGTTCCTAAGCCGTGCAACTCGCTAATAGAATGGCCTGACTAGCTTTTTCCTTCCTAGTCATTGTAACCTTCAAACATTTAAAACCAACGTTCATCGGTACCTCTCTTACTTTACTCCTCGATTTTCCTTCGCCCGCGCTGTGTGCAAGAATTATAAGGGACTTAAATCCCTTCAGCGCGACCAAATTAAAAAAATGAACTGAAAAAATGAACGTCTTTCGGGCACGGTTAGGATTCGTATACTTAACCTTCCGATTCGGAAGACAGTCCACTACTATTTGTGCCACGGCCACTGTCTTTTCTGAAAATTTGACATCAATACTTTTGCAAATATTTCTCGTTTTGGGACCATAGAGCGTATTAGCTTTGGACTTACTAGAGTATTAACCATGACACATTCTACTCCTCTGGCTTGAACTTTTATTTTTCCTGTCTTTTTGTAGAATTTAAATACCTTTCACCAAAAAACGCGAAAATTTCCAACATATGGATTCCACCCGTTTCATACTAGGTCTTGGAACCGAGCAATTTGGGTCAGGATACACGAAAGTGAGCCTTTTCTTAAAATCTCGCTAAATGATGTCAACATTTTTTTTTTTCTCCGTGGGTAGGTGAGGAATCTACATAGACCTATAAGCTGCGGTGCTTATAGTAGTGTGAGATTCTAACTAAAAAATACCTCCCTTATATAGACTATGACTGAGTACATACTCAATAAGCAGTTCTTCTTTCGCGTTTTATTTTGCTTTAATAAAATATTTTGCAGACGAATTTCCATTGAAAATTCCTACGTACTTTAAAAACTAAGCGCTTCTGATCACCGCACTAGGTCGAAAGGCTTAGTGCTTTTCAGACGGCGCAATAAATTTGTTTCGTCAAGGATCTGTTGGTCTGTTGAACAGATCCTTGTAGTCGATTTTTGTGTTTTCGCGCAAACATTTTAATTTCGTTCTGAACGTTTTCGACTCCTAGTTTCTGTGGATATCATCTGTGGATTTCTAATGTGCATTAACAAACCCTCGAAGAACTTTGTTTTGAAATGTCTGTAAGAGGTTAACGTTACTAATTTTGATACAACCCCGAAGCTGTATACCATATATCCAGACTGGTTTTAGCACTTGCTTGTATAGCAGCAATTTGTTTTCTAAACTGAGCTTGGAATACTTTCCAAGAAGCCATTACATGTCTCTATACTTAATCTCAAGCTCTTCACGTTTTTTCTTAACGTGTGCTCTCCATTTAAGTTTAGTCTCGGTGTCATACCGAGATATTTGACCTCGTTCGCGAAAGGAATTTGTACTGCGTTGATAAACACAGGTAGATTGTCAGTTTTCTTGAGAGTGAAGTTCACATGGACAGACTTGTTTTCATTAAGCGCGATTCGCCAAGTCTTTGCCCAATTGTTAATCCTTGTAAGGGCACCTTGCAACTTAGCAGTTGCTTCAAATGTCATCAGCAAATGTGCCTAGCACATTATCGTCTCTTTGCGGTGTGCCGCGGGTAAAAAGCAAATATAGCAGAGGGTCAAGAACACTTAATTGAGGCATCCCCGCCTTTATTGTCGTAAAATTGGAATATTCATTTCCGTGTCTGACACGGAAGAGTGGGTCATCTAGGTATGAACTTAAAATATGAAACAATTGCTCGGGTAGAGCTTGTCGAAGTTTATATTTCAGGCCCTCGCGACATACCTTATCAAAAGCATGCGAAACGTTAAGGAATGCACTTGAACAGACTAACTTACTCTCGATTGCTCGTTCAATTGCATCGGTGATTTGATGGACTTGGTCAACCGTAGAGTGTTGACTTCGAAAGCCAAATTGGTGGTCGGACAAGAGGCGATTTGTGTCAATAATCGGTTTAAGACGATTAAGTAAGATTCGCTCGTAGACCTTCGATATATTCGGGAGGAGCGATATTGGTCTGTATGACTTGACTGGGCCCCCGGCCAATTAACAAGGCTTCGTCCGTGCATGACGTTGTCTATTAAAAGCGGAGGCAGAGCATATTACCGGTCTTATCGTAAACATCTTCAGATGACGCCACCGGTAGACCCTACCAGGACTTAAATCACGGTACCATGGGAGTCAGGAGCCCCCCGGATTTCGGTCCGGGCCTGACTGGTTGAGGTGGGCCCCCTTGTGGGAGCGTCATTGTGGCTGTGGTTTAAACCCTAATCGCGGGAAGGATCTTCCTGTCGGTTTGACACATTGTAGAGTTGCAAATAAGTACTGGGTGCTGTGACCCTAAGAGAAGTGAGAGGTTTTAGATCGGCCTCGACCCATAGCAAGGGTGGAACTTGTGCCTCCAACACAGTTCCGAATTTGGTATCAAAGGATTGACAGAGAGCGATGGGAAAGCGTATCCTTGCTCCCATGGATGTACGGGCATCCCGTAAACATAAGTCTACATGACAGGTGGTTTACGTTAAAATATGACTTGACTTCAGTCAGGGGTTTACCGGGTTTGGTGGCATTTATAAGATAAAGCAGCTTTATCAAACCTTTTTTCAACAGCGCTTTAAGTATATCTCCCGTAATTTAGTCATATCCGGAGTTTTATTGGGCTTAAGCGTGTCTATAACTTGTCTAAGATACCTAAGTGTAGCCTTTTCTATTGGTTCGTCGTCAAGTCTACCGTATTGACATCCTCTGGAAGCACTTCCCCGTCGAATAGTTTGAAGGTTTCTGCAAGATGATCGGCGAAAACGTTAGCTTTCTCTTTATCTTCATTCGCTCAGTCATCCTGGTTTCCTCTTATTGGCACCACGTGTATTTGGGGCTCTCCATATGGAGTAATTGGTATCTTTTGTTGCTGTGAGGCTTTCTAGGTAGTTATTAATACCTTGGTTATTGAAGTCCTTGATCGATATTTTCAACAAGTTGCAGAGCCTATTAAAGGACGTTTTATCTTGTTGAGTCCGAGTTTCATGCCACTTCTTTCGCGCTCTTCGTTTCTTCCTTATCATTTCCCTGATTTCCGGCGGGTATCTTATACCGATACTGGCAACTGTGTTCGATTCACGTGGAGTGTTATTCCAGGTCGCTTGCTGTATGACTTCAGCAAACCGTTCAAATTCTTTTTCAAGTTGATACGGCGTTCTGAGCGGTACTTTTAACTCAGTACTTTCGACAACCTTTATTCGGAAATCAGGTGATTCACAGTTGGTCGTATTTTATCGCGTCGCTATTTTCGCATAAGTTTTTCCACTTTTCACTTGCACATTGTTATTTTTGACGTTGTTGTTATTTGTGATTTTAGCGGTCATCACGGCGTTTGCTATCTTTGTTTTCTTTAAAGGCTTTGGGGTTGGACCGCTGTTATGATTTCTCGTACTCGCTGGCCCTGTATTTTTAGAAGGCATCGTTTTGGATTGATCCCGTCGTTTTTGCAACTCCTTCGCGACTTAGGAGCCTCGATAGTTAGCTGGATATTTTCCCCTGCAGTTGATGCATATCGCTGGGAGCTCTTTCGCGGCACTGCACTCTCGCGTCAGATGTTTTCCGGCGCATTTCACACAGCGAGGCTTCCTTTGGCAGTAGGCCTGAGTATGGCTGAATCCCTGACAACTTGTAGACTGGGGAACCAGCCTAGAGTTTTTTCGCGGAGGTTCAATTTTGACAACAAGTCCCAAAATTGAATTTACAGAATAAATTCTTTCTAAGCTTTCGGTTTTGTCGAAAGTTAGCCTAAAAAGGGGGAGACCGCGTCTTAAGGTCAAATAAAATGTTTTCATTAGGGAAGGAGGCATGCAAGCCTCTAGCTACCACGCGTATAGGTCTTTCCGCTTTATTTTATTGAATCTTCTCTGCATTTAATTTTTGCGAAAGCGAACGGTATTTGTCTGGACTAAAGACATTGACAGTCCATGTATCGTTATTGCGGGATCTCACTCTGTAAGCGGTTGAACACAATGATTTCAAGATTGTGTTCAATTTTTTATAGTCCGAGATTCCAAAGGCGTTTATTGGCGGCGGCGGTACTTGCTTGGGTTCCTTTTTTTTATTCACCTCAACAGGTACAATTTCAGGCGAGGAATCAGCTTTGCGTTCCCTACCTGGTCTTTCTTAAGTATCCAGTCTGTTTCTCGGACTAGCTCTTCTTCGTCCGTGTGAAAACTCGAGTTTTCCAGGCGGTCAAGTCGTGAATCAGACTCGGTTTTAGATGACGTCTTAGTGGCATCTAATTCCTTTTTAAGTTCGGCGCAGAGCAATTCCATATTTTGGAGTCTGGCGCGGAGATTAGAATTTTCGCGTTCGAGGTTTTGTAACTTATTCGGTGTAATACTACCGTCCAAAGCTACCGACAGTGCTTGGTCTTTGCTTCCGTGTGATTTTTCCTGGTTTGCATTTGTATTGTATTTGTAGAACTCATTTTAGTTCCCACGAGTAGCGTGGAAAGGGTAGTCCGTCTGTCCAGAGATACGCATTAGACAGATAAGGCAGGCTAATCTGGAGGTCGCCAAGTATCCGGATGCTCCGTTAGAGATTGGGCTATTTTTTATACTGGGCCCCCAACCTGGCCGATTCTGGCACGGGTTGCTGAACACATTAACCCGCCCCAGCGGATTTTAGTCGCCTCTTACGACAGGCATGCCTACTTCGGCTATATTCTAGCCCCTACCCGAACATGTATAAAACATGCAAACTTTTACAATTTAAACGGCCAAAACTTGCAAGCCACATCAAATAATTTTCTGATTTATTCATGCTAAAAATTTTCGATTTATGTTTAATATATAACAGAATTATAACGAACAAAATGGTTATTCCCAGTAACTTTGCATAAAACAATAATAATAAAAACATAAAATTGGTTTTTATCTTGGCACACTTCTACGAGTAAGTTCAGTTGTTCGATCACCTGTGGTAATTAAAACGGATCTAACGCCTTTCGATTCAATTGCATAATCTGCCACTAGTTGAACTTTGGAAAAACTTTCGTTGCAGCATCCATGACAAGTTAAAACACTGTCTAAAACTCAATTGTTCATATCCAGAATAGAGGAATTATGCACGTTCCGCATGCCAAATAATGACGTCACACTTTTATGAGAAGAGCCTTTCGGTGTTGTACAAGATGACGCAAAATGTCCGCTTTTATTGCAATTGCAGAAATAACCTACCGTGATTCCTTTTTTTCGGCTTATGTGCTTTCGGCGCTGTTTCCGCATGAGAAATGCAGACCCACTTATGCCTTGAGGGTTATCCTCTCGCCGCTTTCCTTCTTCCATTATCACTGTCTTCTGTATACTAATAGAAAGCAAAGCAACTCTGGACTCGATCGTAACTACAAAATTTTTGAAGCCTTTTTGAAGGCTATAGATAGCAAAACGATTGCGATCAACTTTTCTTGAAGCTTTATATCAATATCAATCAATTTATCGGCCTTTACAAAACATTTGATTAAACGATTGGAAACTGAACCACTTAGATCTAGTTGTTTAAAAAATATTAACTTCTCAGCGCGATCGCTAGGTTGATGAACGTCTGATAGTGTTATCCATCTTCCCTCGCTGATTTGCATTTCTTGATGTGGTTCAACTGCGTTGACTGTACATATGGCAGAATAGGGGTTGCATGAGCCTTCACGTCCTCCTTTGTCCAATCGGAGATGTCCGCAGCATCCTGGTTGTCAGCTGCTAGCTACAGTATAAGTCCTTCTTCGGAAACATGTGGCCAAAATCCAGAATATATGAAGACCGATCTCATCTGAATCATCCAGCAATGGAAATTATGGCTTTAAAAAAGTATTCTTCAAGTAAAGTAGCTTTTTTTTATTAATTTTCACTTGATGAATACGAAAATAATAGCTGTAAGTATTCGAAAATTAGTTTCGGTTTCTTGGAAACACACGTTTTTTTGAAAAATTAACAAAACTCATACTGTTTATTATTAATTAGTAGAATTGCGACGTCGATTTTTCGCTACCCTCTTGTATTTTGCTTCTTTAACTTCTCGACATAGAGTCCAGCAATAATCCGCCAACATTGAAACTTGACCTGATATCGTTTTTCCATGTTTGCGATGTCCTGATGAAAGCGCTCATCACGTTCATTACTAAACGTCCCGCAATTTTCCGGAAAAAATCTAAGTGAGAATGTAAAAAAGGAATTTTCAAGAGCATGTTATAACCAAGTTTTTTGTATGGTGATAACATATTTGCAATGAGTTTAGCATAGTTGTCACTACTCTTATATCCCAAGAAATTTGTTGCCACAAGGCGGAAATCGTCCCAGGCTTTTTTTTCTTGATCTTCTAAAACAGCGTCGAAATCATCATCTTTAAATAAATTATTATTATTCACTGACCTTAGTTTCACGTGATCTGGGAAATTTTTGGTGAAGGTATTGAAAGGCAGCTCTATTTCTGTTTATTGCCTAACAAAATTGTTCATCAGTCCTAATCTTATGTGGAGTGGCGCAAGTATTACTTTTCGTGGTTAATTTTGAAGTGAATGGTTAAAGCCCAGGTTGAAGTGACTGGCGCTAGGGCCATACCTTTTTTTTATAGCGCTCTTTTCTATCACGATTGTCTCATTCGCAAATAAAGCAACAAAATTTTGTGTAGCCTAATCTAGTCCAAGCAGCAGAACTACGACTTTCAAGTCTCCGCAAATGTTCCAGTAGTGTTCATCATAATAGATGGCGTGAAAAGTGACCTCCGTGGGAATTAAAAAAATTTTTTTTTAAATGTTTTTTTTATATTATTCAATATAGTCCTCTTTTAGTTTGGTACACTTATTCCAGCGATTTTCCAACTTCTTGATCCCTTCCGAAAAATTAGTCTTCCGTGGCATCGATTAATTCCTCGCGTGAGCTAAATTTTTAATTGATGAACCATCTTTTGAGGTTTGGTAAGAGATAATAGTCCGAGGGATCCAAATCCAGTTACCAATCGACGCCAAAAATCCACCCGATTCCGCATCCAAACACTCTTTCGAAGTGCTCTCGCGTTCGTGTTTTTGATCAGGAGCAGCACCCAGCGGCAGGATAACTTTTTCATATGCAGAATATTGCCCAAAATATGGCGTGTGCACTCAGTACTAATCTTTGTGGCATCTGCTAGCTGGAGCACCTTCACTTTCCGGTCAGCCAAAACCATTTCATGAATTTTTTTGACATTGTCCTCTGTAACCGCATCGGAAGGCCTGCCGCTGCGGACTTGATCGAAACCAATATTTGATGGTGTAATCTGACGGAGCATTAGCCCCATAATATTTATCCAACTTTTCTTTTGTTTCCTTCGCCGTTTTGCCTCTCAAAAAATAATGTTTTATGAGAGAACGAAAATCGTTTTTGTCCATATTCAACATGATACCAAATACTCAACAACAATCAGCTGTCAAAACAAAACTAAAGACAGTATCGCACTGAAATTTGGCATGTCTGCCTAAATATGAACGGACTTCAAGGCACCATAACCTTTTTTGCAGTAGCAGCGCATTCTGGCGGTCAAGGAGGTCACTTTTCACTTTATCTAGTACTTAATCCGAAGTACTATAAAAGGATTTTCATAAGACTCTTTCATATGGACCGCGTGACCAATAGGAATCGAACGTAAAATAATTCGGTTATATAACAAGACAGCTTTTAAACTTAGTTTAGAGTTATCAATAAAAAGTCTCCATTTGTTTTGTACATATATATAATGCTACGGCCTCTCATCAAACCATTCACATCTTTGCAACAACTAAAACATTTCAAAATATTGCGTGAACACTTGTTCCATAGTACGGAAAGATGTTATAGTCACACCATTTCATTTCATTCATTTTAAATGCATTTTTATTTCAATTAATTCATTAATTCTTACATGCTAGACAAAAAAATACGGGCACTCTAAGTTAAACATAATACTTCATCTATTTCTTACAGTCTATTTTTATTTTTGTTTTTACATATATTAACATTAAAACTAAGAAAATGAATTTTAATTAAAAAAACTTAGTGTCTGGACTTTTTTGTTATAATATAAAACTTAAAACTAAACCTAATAAGCTACCTAAAAATAAATCTTACTAAAAATAAATCGACTATAACGTTAAGTCCTTAACCTACTTAATCTTACGTTATAGGACTTACGTAAGGACTTAATCTTACGATATAGTCACACCAGTTTGTAAAATGTTCCATTGTTGGAGCCTCGAGCCTGGAAGTTCTGCCTTGTTCTTTGGTAGTTCTAAGTCCCTTACAAGAGCATTTAATTCAGCTCGCGTTATTCTATGTGGCTGTGATGATGTACTCGGTACTTCGTATTCTGACATTGAGGAAATTTATGATTGAGAAAGTGTGATTTCATGTTGGTCATCACAAATTTTCAAACGCTTCGGGATTGGGTGAAGATTGCTGTGCAGCAGAGGACCAGTAACCGATGGTAAAATATATTTGGATACGCTATGATATTTTTCTTTTTTTTTTTTGAAACACCCTTGCTTTTCCAAATATGCGAGTTGTCAGGCAGAAATACAATAACAATCCGTTACGTGATTTGTTGATTCTCGCCACTGCATTAGCACTGCGAAACGGAATAATGTTTTTTTGCAACTCAGCCAATATCTCAAACCTGTAACTCACGAATTGCAGCAGAAATATGGAACCCAGTAGTAAAAATATGCTCTTTTTATTGTTGACGTTCCGTGGCGTTCCATCTTTATTTCCCACATATATAAGAAAATTGGCAAGATTATTCACACATTTTCGTGACATTTTCCTTTAAAATATAAGTGCTTTTTACTTTAACACTTTTATCACTTAGTATTACAAAGAAGAGCATCAAAACACAATATTTTTAATACTATTATCAAGATTGAGGTGAGAATCGTTAAATTCGGAAAAATTCAACTCGCATTCAGTATGTATAGACAAGCAGAAACTAGTTAAAATTATTTTGGATGCTTTTCCACTGTGGACTAGTTATAAATTATTACCAGCGAATTTTATTTAAATTTTCGCTTCTAGGACATTGAAATTAATTTATCTAATAAAAACACGAAACTGCCTAAATAAAAACGTGGGTTTTGAGCCCATTCCATACCATTTATTAGAAAAACAATAAAAACTCGGAACACATTCAGTTCAAAGCGGTTTTATTGAGCGACTGATAAACGTACATTTAGTTCGATAATATCCAAGAAATACGTAATCGGAAAATTCTCTCCATTCAAAATCGCAATGACTGCCGCTTTGTCAACATAAGTAGTCCTGCCCCCAAATTTGTCTTCTTATTTCCACTAAAATTGGGTATTCAGCGATGAAATGTAGTATATGTATTTGCATCTGTGTGGCACATAGTTCAAAGGTAGTATTTCACAACCTGCTCGGAATATCATTGATATTTCTTTTTTTTAGCTTGTCTTGATTAAGGTTGTACTGACGAATTGGGTATATTTCTCTTTACTGTATGTTAAGTTCCTTGCCTTTTCGATATTTTCTTCCATGAATTCCAAATGCAGCTTTGCTAGCAGGCTGTACTCTATAAGATTTTCCAGCATGTGCTTTGTGTATTTATTGCTGCTGTTGCAATCTTTTTAGCAATCTTCTCGTTGTGGTATGCTATGCAGTATCTTTATTGTGTAGTCACAGTGTATTTTTATTGTAGCGGAGGCAATCCCATTTCCATTTGTTACATGTAGTTCACTGTGGTATTTGCGAGTCTAAATTGCTTTTTTATGAAGAGCCGTAGCAGTTTCCCCATAGTCAGCTGGCAACCCTAGAACTGCGACACTAACAATATTATTACCTCTGTTGTCGCTTGGAATACCTTATACAATTTCGAGGCAACCTTAAGTCCTTACGCCAAACCGTTCTGCTAACATTTTTCGACGCGGCTAATTTCCTCGAGAGGAGATTTTCCATGCAAATACTGCTCGTTGTGTAGTAGTTACTCTGAGGTATTGATCGTCCTCAATCCTGTGGTGACAAGCAGTCTCACAGGCCGAGCGGCGTCAGTAAAACATTATTGCACCCCCCTTCCCCGCCCTTCCTTGGTTTGAGCGCCTGAGTAGCTTCGAGTTTAGTTGTGTCCACGCCGTTGCATAGGATAGTTGCGTCGGACAAGCTAAAATCGGTAAGTAATATCGATGTAAAGTTCGGCAGCGGCCGCTCAGACCTTATGTCACCACTTACGCAACTTTTTTCTGTATTGTTTTTTTAGATATAATTTGCAATGGATAATTCCAGACCTCCAAAAAAGAAGCGTAGAGAGTCGGGAGGTAGAAATGTAGTACCAAGCACTAGTAAACAGTTTCCATTGACCGCAAACACCAAATTCGAGAGTCAAATTGAATAATGGCTGTTATATGAGAACGAATGTGGCTCGCAAGCCGAAGATGTTCCTGAAAATTTCGTCCCAGAGGAAAGTAATCATAACTCAGAAACTGGAGAAAACCCCTCTGAAGGTGAAGAACCGGAAATACACCAAGCCATGAGCCGATGAACCTTTATCAAGACTAGGTAGTTATTTCTATGGCAAAAACCGGTACAAGTGGGCAAAAGATCCGCCAAACAGAGTTGTGCGAGCAGGCCAACATAACATTATAGCTCGTATGCCCGAGTTAAGGTTGAATGAAAGCGAGGAAAAAAATTATGACCCCTAATATCTTAGAAGAAATTTTGAAGTTGACAAATGTGAAAATTCCCGAACTCAGATTGAAGTACAGAAGAGAAAATCGTTCGGAACTGCAAGATATAGACATGATCGAATTACATGCGTTTCTTGGTCTTCTGATATATACATCTGTGTTCAAGTCCAACCATGAGAGTTGTGAGTACCTATTTGCAACCGACGGGACGGGTCGAGACATTTTTAGATGTGTTATGTCAAAGAAAATGTTTCTGAATCTATTGCTGTGCTTACGGTTTGATAACGGGACAGACCGAGCAGAAAGAAGTTAGAATGATAAACTAGCTGCAATTTCTAACATATTCGGAATATTTGTGAATAACTGTCAAGTGTGCAACGATATTGGTGGCTTTTAGACGTCGCACTAACTTTGTTATGTACATGCCAAACAAACCGTCCAAATACGGTTTCAGAATGATGTGTATGTGCGATGCTAAAACCAATTATTTCTATAACAGCTATATTTACTGCGGAAAAGGATCTGACGGTGAAACTTTGACGAATGAAGAAAAGAAGTTGTTGGTTCCATCACAAGCAGTGATTCGTTTGGCGAAACCCGTATACGGCAGTAATCGTAATGTAACCTTTTGCAATTGGTTTACGTCGATTGAAGTGGTAGACGCACTGAAAAAACGAGGCCTGACGTGTGTGGGTACTATAAAAAAAAACCAAAGGAAAAATTCCCAAAGAGTTCTTGCCATCTAAGTCAAGAGTTGTGGGATCAACGTACTACGGATTTACCAATCAAATAACTTTGATATCTCTCGTGGCAAAGAAAGGTAAAGCTGCGACTTTAGTTTCCTCGATGCATCATTGCGAGTCTATTGATGAAAGCACAGGCAAACTTGAATAGCCTATTATAATTCGACAAAAGGAGGAGTTAACGAGTTTGATAAAAAATGTGCTATCTACACCTGCAGTCGGCGAACGCGAAGATGGCCTTTAGTGATATTTTATCGGATGTTGAACATAAGTACAGTGAATGCACACGTTTTATATCAAGCTAATGGTGCCAATACTATTGATCGAGGGAAGTTCATCAAAATATTGGCTAGAAACGCGGATTTAGACCACATGCAGCGTAGAGTTTATAATTCTCATATTCCACGCTATATACGAATCAACTTGGCACGTATTTTAGGTTCTGATATGCCACCTGAACCACAGTATCCCGAGAACAGATTAAAAACTCTTTAAACCTGTGCCAGTTTTCCTTCTAAGTTGAATCGCAAATCGAATTGCCAATGTACGAGTAATTTATGTGTGTATTTAATGTAATTGCAGTGTGTTAAACAGTCATGTCTTGTCTGTCAATAAAAACACCAAAGTTTGACCATTACCAGTTTTGTGAAAAGACACTTATGAAGAGAGTATTATTTTTTTTATTTGATTAATATGTTAACTTTGTGGAAAAAAATTTATTTTTGCTATAAAATGTTGATTAAAAAATGTTCGACATTCATTGTTAATCTCATATCTAGTTTCCTAATTGTAGACACTACATACACTGAGGAGCAAAACTGTAACATCATGTTATAATTCCTATTTCAACTCCTCATATATTTTTTTAATTTTTATCAAAACTGTGAAATGGCTATGCCTTATTCTTTGTACATTAATATTCTCTTCCTATAACTGTCTTGAAGGGGATATAACAACAACAATAAAATTGGTAAGTCAAAATATAAACAAAGTCAAATGTTACAGTTTTGCACTCACTCTCAAAATTAGTGTTTGTATGAATGGATTAGTTTACGTTCTCCAATATTAGTTATCTTTCGTTTCTTTTTTTGTTTATTTGTGATATTTTATTGTGATGAGTTTGTTAAGTGATTAAAGGTTCATTTGTGATAATGAAAGTGGAAAAGAAAAATCAAATTTTAAAATTACTTCTGCAGGGTGAATCTTTAAGAAATGTGATTAAGAAATATAATATAAGCAACATAACAGTTCAGAGGATTCGTAAAAGCATAACCGAAAAAATTCCAGAAAATAAGGGAGGCCGGCCGCGTAAATTAAATGATCGTGACGCTCGTCATATAGCTAACTTGGTGATGAGTAGTACTGCTGTCACTCCGGCAGCAGCACTTAAAATATTGAATATTAACTCTAGCCCGTGAACAGCGCGTCGAGCGATAATCAGATTAGGTGTGAAGGCAGCAGAAATGAAGAAAAAGCCAATGCTGACCAAAAGACATGTGCGGTTGAGGCAGGATCTCGTTGCAACGTATAAGTACTGGACAATTGCGGATTGAGATTCGGTGAGTATATTTTACACATATGTAACATACGAATAGATATTTTATGATAGTTAATATGATAATTTTTAGGTTATTTGGTCTGACGAGACCAAAATTAACAGATTTCAGTCCGATGGCCGTGCTTGGTATTAGTCAAGGGACCCCAACACCATAGAACCACATCAAGTGCAGCAAACTGTTAAACATGGTGGTGGTTCAATAATGGTTTGGGGCTGCATTTCGAAAAATGGTGTGGGTCTCTTGGTACGAATTGACGGTATAATGCGCAAAGAACAATATCTGTCAATTTTGCAACAAAATCTGCCAGGTGTTGTAAATAAAATCTGTATTGCTCCTGAGAAAGTTTTTTTCCAGGCAGATAATGACCCCAACCACACCGCAAATTCAACACTTTAACGTGGCCCCCACAATCTCCAGACATGAATCGTATTGAGAATTTGTGGAACTACGTGTGGGAGCGCACTAAACATGTATGGGAGGCAGAGTTTGTTCAAAACTATACTAGAAGTTTACCAAACAGAATCGAAATTAAAAAAATCCAAAGGCTATTGGACATCACACCAAAAATTATTATTAAACTTTATAAAATGAAAAAAATATATGCAGTGCAAAACTGTAATATTTGACTTTGTTTGCAAGTTCCTAATTATAAATTACATTTAGTGTATACTAATTTGTTTAATGTTATCATGTAATATGTTATTAAACTGTTTTAAACACTTCGGTATGCTACCATACTTGATATCTATTCTATAGACTAGATACGGTAGCGGTCTCTCAAGCCGTTAGGCCACTCGTCACCAGTTATGTTACTTCTATTTGTGTGGTGATTCATAGAACCACTTTTTATTTGTAGCTAACTGACCTGTTCCTTTAAGAAATTCATTGTTTTAGATTTTACTAAGTTTTTATTATTATTCATTTTATTATTAATGATTGCTTTATTATCAAAATGTATCAATGATTACAAAATTGTACAATATTTTTGTTGACATACAATCTTTTTAAAGTATGGGGGTTGCCGTCACCTCAGATGACAAGTTGATATTTCGGAATTACATACTGCATATATTCGTCGCAGAAATAATTGAATTCTCTCAAATCGTAGTTAAGAACGCAAGAATACCGTATTTAAAGAGATTACTGAGCTTGTTCTTTAAACTCCTATCTCCTTTTGTTATCCACTGTCCTTTAGAAAGTGTAAAAATTACAATATGGTTTTCGTAGCAACAGGTCCACTGGTGATTTGATGGCATGTCTCACCGAAAAGTGGAACCAAAGCGTACATCAATCTGACGAAAGCAAGATAGTTGCACTTGATATTTCTAAGGCATTTGACAGAGTTTGGCACCAGGCTCTTTTGTCGAAAATGTCTGCTTTTGGGATCGATGACTCTCTTCTTCAATGGATTAGAAATTACCTTTCAGAACGTTGAATTCAAGTTGTCTTGGACGGTTTCAAGTCTGATATTCACAAAATAAATGTTGGTGTGCACCAGGACTCCGTTCTGTCTCCGACACTCTTTTTAATTTTCATTAATGATTTCTTGTCTGCTACTTCTAATCCAATATATTCCTTTGCTTATGACAGTACTCTCTGCTTTTCATATTCGTTCCCGGACTCGCGCCCCTTCTCTTTGGCTGTAGAACGGAAACGACAGCGTATGTTAAGCTCATTAAATTCCGATATTAACAGTATAACCAATTGGGGAACTATCAACCGAGTGGAATTTAATGCTTGCGAAACTCAATGCTGTCTGCTGTCATTAAAGCGAAATTCAAATACCCAGCCATTTTCCATGAATGGCGCTTGCATCGTCGAAACCGAAAAACTTTCCATTCTCGGTATGTGTGTAACTTATGTTTGAATGACCACATATTCGATGTCGCCAAAATGCTGCGATATGTCTAGGTTTCCTCAAGCGATTTAAGAAATATTTTACCCCCTCTGATCTGGCCACAATATATAAGGCATTCATCCGCCCAAAATTGGAGTACAATGCCCATATCTGGTCAGGTGCTCCTAAAACATCTCTGCACCTGCTAGATAGGATTCAAAACCGTGCTACAAAACTCATTGGTGATACTTATATCATTCAATCAATTGACACCCTCGAGCACCGACGAAATGTCTCCTGTCTCACTTTGTTTTATCGCTATTTCCACCACCAGTGTTCCATTGAAATCGCCAGCAGCATTCCGCCCATTCAAACTTTCAACCGTAACACCCGTCTCTCTATGAATGCTCATCAGTATACCCTCAAGTCCATTTTCGGACGTACTCTAAAATATCGCGATTCTTTCCTAAGCCGTACCGCTCGCTTATGGAATGCCCTGCCGATCTCTGTGTTTCCTGGTCGTTATAATTTACAAACATTTAAAAATAATGTACATCGGTACCTGTCTTTTTTTCCTCCATAAATTTCCTTCGCCCGCGCTGTTATAAACATTTTAAGGGTACAAAACCCCTCTAGCGCGCGGCGATTATAAAAAAAAAAAAAAATTCCATACAGTTGATTTAGTGTCCTCGTGTAGAAGTGTAAGAAGATTCAGCATCTTTGTTGACATTCCAATCACCGATAGTTTGTCAAAAAGTGTCCTTCTACCGATTGAATTGACAGCTGCTTTTATGTTGATCTTGAAACGATTGCGCAATATTCAGTAGAGTGAAAATCTGTTTAATTGGTGAGTGCTTTTGTCTAAATCCTGCTTGAAAATCATTAAGTAGGTTTGCATTGTTGACCCACGATGAGAGTATTGCATAGAGAACAGATGAGAGAATCTTCGAAGAGCAATTCAAGAACGAAATACCTCTGTAATTCTCGGCTAAATTTATAGCACCTTTTTTGTGGAGTGGAAATATGATCGTCTTTCGGCAGCTTTGAGGTAAAATATTGCAATTGAATATTTAGTTGAATGAAGAAGTCAGCTTGACTAAAACCTCTTCCGTCAAACTCTTGTAGAACTCAAAAAGTTTTTATTTTTCCTCCTCTTTTCAAAGGCACAGAATATCGATATCAGCCGCATATGATCGGAATATAGCAAATTTGGCGATCTAGTTCGAAACGACTTATGTTCGATACTATTTCAGTTGACATCATTAAATAGTTTACAATATAGTACATATAACGGATTGGTCAGGTTTTTTTTATAAAGGATATCTTTCCTTTCCTTTCTCCATTATTATAGCACTCCCTTCGATGCTCTTTCTCTGCACCACCATTGTTGTTCTCGGCTGTTATCCAAAATAGTTCACAGTCGCAGGAAATGGTATAATTTGATTGTAAATGGCATATGATTTTATTCAGAATTATGCTGAGAGCAAATCGATATCTAACTGGTGGAGAGAAGGCATTTTTAAGCAAAGGCGACGGGAAACATTGAGATAAAAAGCGACACTAACGTTAAATAAGTTTGAGTCGTTGCTGTCACATTACACCCTCTTCCCGATTGCACATACCAGAATATGTCGCAAACCCCCAATTTTCACTGTCCACTGAAATGAACTCGCTTTCCAATTGGAAACGCGATGGCTACATCGTTTTTGAAAAGTTATTCATGAAACGTGTACACATGTAAATGACCCTTAACTTTGTTTTTTTTACAAACATAAGGTCTGTGTATTATTCCAATTTGACAGTTAATTTATAAACATGGCACACATCACGTTAGTTGATTGTTTGATTATCATAAAACCTTTTATAAAAATAACGAGTCACAAGTGCCAACATTCCGTGCTTTGCTTAAAATTTGGCATTGATAGGAGACCAAATAATCGAACAATTACATGAATTGTACAGGGATTTGAGAAGAATTCTCTTGGATACCCAGAAGCATCCGCATCAACGTAAATTGCATACTTTTGAAAAAATTGTAGCCACAAATCGCCATGTTCACCAAAATCCAAATGTGTTTAATCGTCAAAAGTTAAAGCAGTTAGAATTGTCTTACGCAAGTTTGCAAAGCATTTTAACGATTGATTTGATTTGAAACTTCACTCGTATAAAATAGAATTAGGTGAGGTTAGGTTAAACGGGGGTATGATGGATATGCCATCACACAGACAACACCCAACTTTTTTGCAAAAAACCAAGAAAGATTTAAAATTTCATGCCGTCTATTTCTTTCGAAAAAGTATTTCCCTAAAAATTCACACAGTATGTGTGTTATGTCCTCAATAGCTTGCAGAATCTGCAAATATCTGTATCTGACAAATTGAGTCTCTTTGCGTATTTCCGCAGGAGATAGTGTCCTGTGAGGACTCCTATTACTGTTCTAAGCTTATCGGTGTTTAATTTTATTAACTTCTTAGATCTTTTGCCGTCAAAAAGCGGCCAGAGTGCCTTGGATACCCTATGTCCTTCAAGACTTGACCACATTAGGTTGGCAGTCTTTTAGGTTTTTTTCTCGATAGTTCCCCTCACTATGCAAAGGGGTGGTTTGGTGTTGGCAACCTCTCTATTGTCGAGTAGCTTGCCTTTTCTTGCAAGCTCATCCGATTGTTCAATTTCTTTAATACCGCAATGTTTTGCATAGTGCCTTGATCACTGTGCGATAGCTCCTGACTATATCAGAGTTGATGTTGGTTCATTCCATTGCCTTGGCTATCGATGTAGATAGCAATATCTCTCTCGGATACAGATTTCATCTGTATTAGCTCAGCCGACCTGAGGACAGCCAGAATCTCTGATTGGAAGACACTGCTTGCGTCTGGTAGTTTCTTAATTCTGGGTCTTCTGAGAAGATATCAGAACCTGTTCCTTCCTCTGTTGTCGAGCCATCTGTGACCTGGTTATTGCATTTTTTTCCCAGTCCTCCCTTCCCGGATATATTATATCATATGGGATATATGTGGAATTTTGTCCGAAAGGGACAATTCCTCTCGGTTGAGTTTTGTGAGTTTGAATTGCGGTATCTTGAACTTTCTGGTAAGAAGAATCAGTTCCGTTTTGGAAGGGTTGGTATTGAGACCACAGCTTTTTACCCAAGTTGTTTAAAATATTTAAGTATTTTCCCTGCACTATTATGACCACGTCATCTGCTTATGCCGTGACACTTATACCCATTGTACTCCGCTTTTTGAAGATATCTTTGATAACCAGGATCCACAGAAGTGGCGATATGACTCCCCCCTGAGGGATTCCCCTGTTTATGAGCATTCTTACCGAGCTTTGCCCAACGGAACAGTTTATTTTCCTACTTGCAAGCGTATTGCAAACCCAGTTTGTGATGCCTGTTCATTGTTAGCGTCTACTAGCGTTGCACTCTACGTTATTGAAGGCTCCTTCAATATCGAGGAAGGTCGCCATCGCAAACTCACCGAAATGTAGACTCTTCTCTATTTTTCCCACCACCTCGTGCAGGGCGGTTTCTACAGATTTTCTTCAAAAGCTATTACTGTATCTATTCCTAATGTGGAACTCCAATAATCGCTCTAAGTTTTTAAGCATAAATGATGCCAGACTTATTGGTCTGGCTTTAGGTATAAAAACCACCTTAACTTCCCTCCAAGCTATTACGATGTACCATATATTTAGACTATGTCTAAGAATTTCCATAATATTTTGGATTGCTATCTCAGGTGCTTTCTGTAGCATAATCGATAGAATATCATCCGGACGGCTTGTATTTGTACGGCTTAAAGGACTGCATTGCCGACCGTAATTTTTTCCTATGAATAGAAGGACCTATTCCCTCTTCGGAGGGAGATAGATCAATGTTCTCAACCTGCTGTGGCATGCCAGATACTGTGGACCCCAGAAAATGGGTTTCCACCAGCGTTGCCAGAATCCCTTGGCTGCTTTCAGCCCAGGTTTCGTAATTTTTCCTGAGTTAGCTAGGAATGCGCGCTTCCTTTGAAAGCATTTTGCGTAACCTAGAAGCCTCGTCTGTTATCGCGATAGATTCGCAGCGATTCTGCTATGAAGCTTTATTTGACTTTCTAACTAGGTACTTGAATTATTTGTTACATTCGTAGTACTCATTCCATGTGCTGTCGCTTCTGAAAAGCTTCGCCCTATTATAGAATTTCCTAACCTCTTTCCTTTTTAAACCTATTTCCCTATTCCACCATTTTTGTTGACCCCTTTTAGGTGTTCTGTTAGCCCCACAAGCTTTCTCGAATGCAATTTTTAGTGCCTTATTAATATTTTCTACCACCCTATGTAAACTAATAATATTATCGCAGGTGATTGATTGTGTATCCAGATGTATGTATAATCAGTCTTCCAAGGATTTCTTTGAAAACTATGTACGCTGTTCTGAAAGTTCACCTTGAAGCGTATCCATCGGTGATCCGACATTGACGCTCCGTCGACTACTCTCCATTCCCTTATTTCGAACACTTCTATATTTGTAGCAAGAATGATATCTAGCACCTCCTGCTTATTTTTCACCACAAAAGTGGGTGACTTCCCACACCATTGTGTATGATGGGCGTTTGCATCGCAGCCCAGTACCAGAATCCAATTTTTCTGCCTTGCCAAGTCTTTTAGCTTCTCCGAGATCACTACCTCGGAGTGATTAACTCATATCTAAAGTCAGCCGACCGTGAACAACGTCAGCTTTTGGTTGCTTAGGCCCTTCTTCAATTGCGTTTTTGATATTTAACGACGATACTAGAATGACAGAAATCCTATGGATATGCAACAAGCAACCCAATATGCTGGAGCAGGTTTTGATGGGCTGGGGAAATTGGGCCTTATTTTTTCGGAGATGATGTAGAAAGAGGCGTAGCCATCAATTCTACCGTAGTATGTTCGACAATTATTTATGGACTGAATTGGTAGCAATGGATTTGACAAACATTTGGTTCCAACAAGACGGCACATACATCGGAACAAACAATCAGTTTTTCAAACAGAACATTCTGAAATCTCATAATCCGGTAAGTTTTCCCGCAAGATCGTGTAATCGAACGCATTGTGACAAAATGTAATTAAAAATTTCAATCATCATTTGATTATCCGTAAACCAAGTGGGTTTTGTCTCACGTATAATACAATTGAATCAATCAATACAAAATTTGTGTTATTTTTTCATTTAAAACACATTTCATGAAATGATGGTCAGCACAGAGTTACTGCGCATCTCTCTCGTTAAGATAACCAAAATCAATCCCATCCTTGGCGTTTTCAGAACTTTATTAGGCACTGAACTTTCAATATTCCCGAAGTTCCACCGAACTAGAAATTGTATGGCAGGGGGAGGGGGGAGGTCTATTTCCATTTCAAGTTACAGCCCATCAAAGTGTGTGATCTCTAATTTGAAGGTAAATTAATTAATTAATTAAATTATTAATTGCATTTTTTAATTAATTAATTAAATTAATTTAAATTAATTTCTAAACTGTTACAGGTACAAAAATAGTTTTACATATTTTGGGAAGACAATTTAGTAGTACATACAAGTCTTAAATGATTTAGGTACATCTGTGCAGCGACAAAAAAGTTATGGCTCGTTAAACTCAAAATTATTAAAATTTTGCTGTCCCACTTTTTTACTTAAAATGCATTTTTTTTTAAATTCTTACTTAATAAATTTTCTGAAATTTTTATCCTAAAAATTATGTTTCGAAACTTTTTTACGTACGACCAACAGATTTTGTAGTTAAAGCCATTTTTCGTCAAACAAAAATGGCCAAAAAGAAGTGTACCTATTGAATTACTCATAAAATCTCTTGGATATTTTTGTGGTCCTGAGTAGGACCTTTTTGGTACAGTTTATGGAATGTTTATAGCAACTGTTCGAAATGCCTTCCTTCCATTTGAATACCCTTTCGGGCGCGTTTAACCATTTCGGATGGCAGATTAACGGTCATCAAAATTCTTTTCATCTCTTCTGAAGCGGCACTAATATTTTCTTGGAGCTCTACCAGACTCAACATTTCTCTAAAATAAACTTTTTCTTTCATAGCACCCCAGAAGAAAAAAATCCATGGGTGTTAGGTCAGGAGATCTGGGTGACCAAGGGTTGGGGCGGAATCGATCAATCCATCGTTCGTTAAAAGTAAAGTTGACGCACGAAGTTACCCCGCTGCTACTGTGACATCGCCCTTCTCTGAACAAGAGGAACATCTGCAAGGAGCTCCGGCAATAGTTCTCTAAAAAATTCCAGGTAGTAATGGGAATTAACGGTTTGTGCGGGAAAGTGCGGGTCTACTAAAGTGTTTCCTATTAATCCACCACAAACATTTACGCTAAACCTCCTTTAAAATAAACAACACATTTTGAAGAAGCTGTTTACAATAATTAAATTCTTACCTTTGAAAGGATGTTATGCGTATTAAATGGGGATTGGAGTTTGACCAATGGTGCAAATTATGGTGATTTGTAACCCCATCTCTTATGAACTGCGCTTCGTCAGTCCACAGAATATTTTTGAGGAATTGCCTGTCTTCTGCATGTTTGCGCGGTAGGCATTGGCAAAATTCCACTTTTCTTTGCGCATCACCTGGCAGTAAATCCTGTACCGGTGTCAGAACGTACCTGGATTTTTAACGTAAACCACCTGTCATAAGACCTTATGTTTACGAGATGCCCATACACCCATTGGGAGCAAGGATACGCTTTGCCATGGCTAATAATACTCGCTTTATATATACTTATACCCGCTTATATAGGGTCCGCCATCTAACGTTTTTTTTTTTCAACTAGTGCTTATTTCGTAAATGGTAACACTTAGCTCATGTCTGATTTGACAGATAATTAGTTTTATCCTTCCGCTGAACGAATATGGTTGTGTATACTTGAACAACGCTTCGCTAAGTGGGCCTGCGATCGACTTAGAGAAGATGCCGATTTTACCAAAAAAATCATCTTTTCAGATGAAGCTCATTTTGATCTTGGCGGGTATGTAAACAAGCAAAATTGTCGCATTTGGGGCACAGAAAACCCGCACGCATACATTGAAAAGCCGATACACCCAAAACGAGTCACTGTTTGGTGCAGATTTTGGTCCAGAGGCATAATTGGGCCATTTTTCTTCGAAAATGAGCAAGGAATGGCCGTTACAGTCAATGGCGATCGTTATCGGGCCATGTTGAACGAATTTTTGTTCACAAAAATTGAAGAGGAGGATATTGGCAACATTTGGTTTCAACAGGACGGCGCTACGTGCCACACAGCCGAAGCTACACTCGATGTTTTGCGCCCTGTTTTTGAAGACCGCATTATCAGCCGCAGAGCTGATATCGTTTGGCCACCCCGGAGCTGCGATTTGACACCGTTGGACTATTATTTGTGGGGTGCCGTAAAAGATTAGTGTTACGCCGACAAGCCAGAGACAATTGACGCTTTAAAGGACAATATTCGTGAAGCCATTGGTGAAATACAGCTGCACACAATCGATAATGTGCTTAAAAATTGGACCGATCGTGTAGGCTACTGCATGGCCAGCCGAGGCAGCCATTTGAATGAAATTATTTTCCATTATTAACCGGAAGGATTGTACTTTCAAATAAAAAAAGAAATTTGAGAAAATATTCAGTAGTTTTTTTTTATAGCATTTTCAAAAAAAAAACATTTTTGGCGGACCCTATATATTATACCACAAAGCAGAACTTGTGTTGGAGGCACAAGTTCCATCCTTGGTATGAGTCGAGGCCAACCTAAAACCTCTTGCTGTTCTTAGGGTCACAGCACCCAGTACTTTATTTGCAACTCTACAATGGGCTAAACCAAAAAGGAAACCCGTACCCGCGATTTGGGTTTAAACCACAGCCGTCATGGTGGCTCCCACAAGGGGGCCTACCTCTAACAAGTCAGGCCCGGACCGAAATCCGGGGGGCTCCTGACTCTCATGGTACCGTGATTTAAGTCCTGGTATGGACTACCGGTGGTCAAGCCTACCAACAAGACCTATGACCGGCAACTTGTAACTGGTCAAATCGTAGCAACCATTCAGAGGCTGTAATCTGAAGATGTTTACGATAAGACCAGTAAGAATAATCTGCCCCGCTTTTTATTAGACAACGTCTTTGATGGGTGAAGCCTTGATATTGGGCGGGGGCCCTGTACCGGTGTCAAATTGAAATGGTGTAATCTATTTCTCTGTAGAGTCCTGTGAATTCTGGTTCTGGGAGTTCCAACTGCACAGCTAGCCTCCGGACGTTGACTGAAGGCTGAACTTCCACAGCACGCAAAATTCCATCCCCAACTTCTGCCACCGCTGCGTCTGAACATCTTTCTCTTTTTTTGGTACAATTGACCCGGTATCAACGAGGCGCTGATACGTATCAGCGAACAGCCGGATGCACGATGTTCTACGATTTGGGTATAGTCGTTGGTACTCCAATCTTGCCAACGAAACGTTTTCATTGCAGAGCCCGTATACAAACACTATTTCCGCGAATTCACGTTTTGAATACAACTTATCAATCGGCTGTTCACTTACAGAGCAAAATGTTGATTGTATTGGGTATATAACTTAATTCGTGCGGTTTTTTTTCAAAATTTGAACGTTTATTTAAGAAAAACATGTACAATAGTATTATTCAAATTATTGCCCATCTGAAGCTATGACTTTTTCCCATCTTTCTGGCAATTTGTGGATCCCATCCCAAAAGAACTGCGCCGGCTTGGCTGCCAAGAATGAATCAAGCCAATTTTTGATATTCTGCTCTGATGTGAATCGTATTTCAGTGAGAGCGTTCTGCATCGACCGTAACAAATGGTAGTCAGAAGAGGCAAGGTCTGGGCTATAAGGCGGGTGGGGTAAGACTTCCCATCCACTGTTTTCCAAATAGTTCTTAACCGGAATAGCAACGTGGGGCCAAGCGTTGTCATGATGGAAAATTATTGCCTCGTGTCTGGTCGCATATTCTGGGCGTTTTTCGGCCACTGCTCTCTTCAAACGGATTAATTGTGTTCGGTAGCGTTGTCCATTGATGGTTTCACCCGGTTTTAGCAGCTCATAATACAGCACACCCATCTGATCCCACCAAATACAGAGCATTACCTTCGCGCCATGGATATCCGGCTTTGCGGTTGATTTGGCTGTTTGGCCGGGTTTCACATATGATTTTTTGCGCTTGGGGTTGTCGTAATGGATCCATTTTTCATCACAAGTAACAATCCGATGCAAAAATGACTTTCTTTTGTGGCGTTCCAGCAGCATTTCGGACATGCAAAACCGCTTTTCGACGTCTCTCGGCTTGAGTTCATGTGGAACCCAATTTCCTTGCTTTTGAATATATGCAGCTGCTTTTAAACGTTTTGAAATGGCTGCTTGAGTGACACCCAAAGATTCTGCGAGCTCTTCTTGTGTTTGGCAACAATCTTCATAGAGTAATGCTTCCAGTTCTTCATCTTCAAACTTTTTTGGCTGCCCAGGAAGTTCAGCGTCTTCCAAGCCAAAATCATCACCTTTAAATCGTGCAAACCACTTTTGGCACGTTCGCTCAGCTAGCGCATGTTCACCATAACCTTCCACCAAAATACGATGACTTTCGGCAGCAGTTTTCTTCATGAAGAAGAACTCCCCGCAAAAACACTTTTTCAGGCACAAAATTCGACATATTTGAGTGAAAAAAAATTATTGTTGTTTACGCTTCAAATGAATGACATATACTAAAATGACAAATGACGTACAAAGACAGTAGCTTTCCAACGCTACAAGTTATGCCATCTCTTAGCAAACCGCATTAAGTTATAGACCCAATAGATCAGTTGAAACAATGTCAAATTGAAAAAAAAGATTAACAAAGAATTATTCTTTGTTATGATTTTTTTTTCGTCTTCGACAATTAACTGTTAACTGCATTGCTCATAGGTACGTTAGTTTATTATTCTCACTTAACTTTGTTTGACCATTTTTCTTTGACGAAAAATGGCTTTTACTACAAAATCTGTTGATCGTACGTAAAAAAGTTTCTAAACATAATTTTTAGGATAAAAATTTAATAAAATTCCAGAAAATTCCAGAAAATTTTAGGAAGTAAAAATTAAAAAAAAAATGCATTTTAAGTAAAAAAATGGGACAGCAAATTTTAATAATTTTGAGTTTAACGAGCCATAACTTTTTTGTCGCTGCACAGATGTACCTAAATCATTTAAGACTTGTATGTACTACTAAATTGTCTTTCCAAAATATCTAGAACTATTTTTTTTACCTGTAACAGTTTAGAAATTATAGCATTTAAAATGGTTACACCTCCAAATTAGAGGTCACCCACTTTGATGGGCTGTAACTTGAAATGGAGTGAGAATATACACCCCTCCCCCCTGTCATACAATTTCTTGTTCGGCGGAACTTCGGGAATATGCCCTTAAAGGATTATACTGGTAAACTGGGACACCCTGTATAACAGCGATGGTGGATCTTCGTGAGACCATGTATGACCATCTCCTCAGTGAAAACACGCAGAGACATCTTTATTGGGTTTACTAGAGATCTTCCTTCCGACACAATCTTGAAATTTTATCAAGTTCAAATAGACTCTATACGGTTTTGTTGAACAAATTTCTTAAGACCGTTACGGCTATGTCAATCCCAATCTATTATTATTACTAGGCATACTTCTACCAGGATGCCTTAGTATACAGATTTGTTCGGGAAGATTTCGAATTAGATACACTGAGGAGCAAAACTGTAACATCATGTTACAATTCCTATTTCAACTCCTCATATATTTTTTAAATTTTATCAAAACTGTGAAATGGCTATGTCATATTCACTTTCTACAACGGTTTTGAAGGGGATATAACAACAACAACAAAATTGGTAAGTCAAAATATAAACAAAGTCAAATGTTACAGTTTTGCACTTCATATATTTTTTTCATTTTATAAATTTAAATAATAATTTTTAGTATGATGTCCAATAGCCTTTGGATTTTTTTAATTTCGATTCTGTTTGCTAAACTTCTAGTATAGTTGTGAACAAACTCTGCTGGAATTGCCTCCCATATAAGTTTAGTGCGCTCCCACAGCTCATTAACGCCTTTTGGTGGATATGGGTATTTTGCTAGTTGCACTTTAACGTAGCTCCACAAATTCTCAATAGGATTCAAGTCTGGAGATTGTGGGGGCAACGTTAAAGTATTGAATTTTTGCTTCTGGATCCTCGTTTGTACGATATGTGCGGTGTGTTTGGGGTCATTATCTGCCTGAAAAACAATTTGGAGGAGTTGAAGTAGGAATTGTAACATGATGTTACAGTTTTGCTCCTCAGTGTATATCCTTCTGCTTCCAATAATTTTGCATGGTATGTAAAGGCATTAGTAAAGTTATAGCTTCAGTCTCCACACTATTAAAAGCATCTCCCATATCCAAAATATCATGCTAAATTCCTTGTTGTATATTCATTTTTCTTTCTTTTTCAGCAAACATTTTGAGAATCAATACTAAATAATATGTACGAGTACATTCATAACATCTTGTCTAATTTTCTAAAAATACGCGTATTTAGTATCTTCAGAAGAAAGAGGTCTATCACTCTTTTTTTTCTGGCTGAAACCTTCAAGTGCTACATGTAAAAAAACACTGTTCTCTAGAAACTCCAAAATGATAGACGACACATACAACGCCGTTTTAAAAAGTAAACTGTACAGCGGAAAGAAGCAAGGAATTCAAAGTCAAAGCTGGTGTATCAGAACAGTGTTTAAAGCCCTTTTTAATGGCTTTCAGGAATTGATATTAATCACACATATGAGTGAATCTAAATTTTTCTTGTAAAAAAAAAGTTGTGTATGTATGATATTTAACTTACTCTTAGCTCTATGATTTTTTAGAGAATATTACTGCAACCATAATAACTTTAGATTTGTACATCTGGATCAGCATACATAGTCACTACTCTAAGTCCAATTAAAAGCAAAACTGTAATATTAAATTATTTAAGAAACTTTATTTGGAAAACTGAAATATAAGCTAAGGGGCATAATGTATGCCACAGTATCATAGTTACGTGGTTATGGCACGCTTTACTACAGAACAGCCAAATGGCATATGCGTGCGTCAAAGGAATTCCAGTTAGGCAAATATTTGCTGTGTTGAAAGGTATTGAAAGGCCAAGTATGACATATGTTACAAAAATTGTTCACCATTTGATTTCACCTCGAAATGAACAAGTGGTTCTATAGAATATTGTTTTAATGTCTCGTCGTAATGGTATTGTGTTTGTGAAATTCTTTAGAATTATTTGCTTTCTAATTGTAACTGTGTTTATAATGCACTTGTGTTGCATATTTTCTGCCTCTAGATAAGATTATCAACATTTATTTTTATACTATTTTCAAAAAAAAAATAAATCGGTTACACCTGATACCACTTGTGTTTATACCTGTTCCGTACAACTTATTTCTCTCCTGCGAAATCAAGTGGATTTGTTTGAAATAGAGTATTAAGTTTGTCTGCAACTCTACTGATTATTGAACGTTTTCATTTTTAATAATACTTTTCTGATTTTACCTATAATTACTATAATACTACACAAATTAATCAATAACAACAAATGCATAATGATATAATAACCCCTGGCACATAATCCAGATAGACTCATTATTATGGAAACTGAAATGGAAAAAAAGTAATCCGATTCATTGTTTTTGTCGTTTCTCATCAATAGACACAAAGATTCTACATATGTACATACTCGTACAGCCTTTCCATCTGTGAATTTAACCGTAAGTACTAAAGCCAACCTAAAACAAACAATAATATGTACATGTATTTAGTTAGTAGTACGTAGTAAACTAGTAGGCTAGCCATTTATTTAGCAAAGGATATAATTCCATTCCATTTCAACTTACCTTCGGCATAGTTTCTCCGGCAGTACCTGCTGCACCAGCGGGATTAAAACTGATCTAACTCCTAATGAGGAAGTTGCCCGAGCAAAGGCGAAATAGAAAAATATGATTTCCACAAATACAAGTATAGGAACGCTATTCAGATTTGTATTTGTCGATAGGGGCAGACTAAGCCAAAAAGGACTTCGGTTTCCGATACGAGCACTTCACATTAATGTTAAATTGCCAAGCCAATGATATATAATAGATTCATGCTCTTTAGAAGTAGAAAAAGCATGAGACTATAGATCGTTTACACGAACTCCTGGACAAAACGTATAGCAATACCCCAAACATGGCATTTAAATCATCAATTATTACAAAGCAGGCTCCCGAAGGCATCGAAAAGTTTGGTCATGGAGAACAGAGTTTCTCACGTTAATACAGCTATTGTAAATAACAATAGCATTAGGATATCTCCATATAAAATGGTTTACGAAATTGGTGTTAAAACAAAACAATTGGATTTCCTCGTTACAAACAAGGTTATAATGGGGTTACTCCAAGCAACAAAACAATAAGATAAAAATCAACATTAAACTGCTGTGCTGGATTTAACATGACTACGGCAATACTCGATTTCGATGGCCAGGGAAATTTGATAGTAGAATCATATTAGCTGCTCATCGATTTGGAAAAAGCGTTCGATAGACTTCCAGAGATGGATGGTGCTAGTCTCACAAAAATTCCCGAGATGTTTTTTTTTTAGTAGATTTAAGTACCCTTAAAATGTTTGCACACAGTACGGGCGAAGGAAAATCAGGGAGGATGGAAAGAGTTTTGAAGGTTATAGTGACTAGGAAATAAAGAGCTAGGCAGGGCATTCCATAAGCGAGTTGTACGGCTTAGGAACGAATCACGATATTTTAGAATACGTCCGAAAGTGGGCTTGAGGGTATACTGATGAGCATTCATAGCGAGACGGGTGTTACGGTTGAAAATTTGAAGGAGCGGAATGCTACTGGCGATTTCTGTGGAGCACTGGTGGTGGAAATAGCGATAAAACAGAGTGAGACACGAGACATTACGTCGGTGTTCGAGGATGTCCATTGTTTGAGTGATATTAGTATCACCTTTGAGTTTTATCGCACGGTTTTGAATCTTATCTAGCAGGTGCAGAGATTTTTTAGGAGCACCTGACCAGATGTGGGCATTGTACTCCAATTTTGGGCGGATGAATGCCTGATATATTGTGGCCAGATCAGAGGCGGTAAAATATTTCTTACATCGCTTGAGGAAACCTAGACATTTAGCAGCATTGTTGGCGACATCGAATATGTGGTCATTCCAACGTAAGTTGTTACTGACACACATACCGAGAATGGAAATTTTATCGGTTTCGACGATGCAAGTGCCATTCATGGATAACGGCTGGGTGTTTACCCTATTGCGGTAAGCGAATCAAACGTTCGACTCAAGCCGAACTGCCAGGCGAATTACTTCTGTTGTGGCATTGCTATTAGCGAACATTTTCATTCGGGTAAACAATCAGCGCTGTTAGAGGGAAAAAATATTATTTGACATCTGTGAAGTGTCAAAAGTGATTTTTTTTTAATAAATTGTGTGAGTTATTTAAAATTGTTTTAAAAAAAAAAACATGATTAGTTCCACGGAACTCTTCTTCATAGACGACTCCGAAAAATAGAGAATTGTGAAAATGATCAGACTGCGCAGAGGAATTCGCGACGGCTCAAATACCTTAGAACTACCGGATAATGTGTACATAAGTCCAGAGTTATGACAGAAGATTTACTATACTTTTCTTTCACGTACGCTGTTCTACGTCAATCGCATTCTCTTTCCTTTGACTGAAACAAATTTGATTCCCGACATAAAGAACCAGGAATTGTTCCCCCCTACTTTTAAAGTTTTTCGCGACGATGATCCTACCCGCCCACAAGATGATTCCCCCTGTCGAGGCGTCCTACTGGCGATCCACAACAGCCTTAACTCTTCTCCCATTACCACCTCTTCATCCT
The DNA here is from genome assembly GCA_963966105.1 of Volucella zonaria. NCBI lineage: Eukaryota > Metazoa > Arthropoda > Insecta > Diptera > Syrphidae > Volucella > Volucella zonaria. The sequence goes on from OZ014534.1 coordinate 13,662,337, forward strand.
CTAAAGTCGACTTTGTCGCTATAAAAATATCACACCCCTTCAAGTCCCTTTACGTTTTATGTTGCTACATCCTTCTATCGAATCTTACCAACTTGTTGTCGATGCGATCGACCATTTAATTGACCTGTCTGACTCTACTGACGATATCTTTATTTTCGGCGATTTTAATCTTCCTCAGCTACAGTGGACTCCATCAGACGATCAATCGTTCTTCATCGCTTCAAATGCGAACTCAGCTAAAGAATGTCTCTTCTTAGATTGTTTAACAGACTCAAGTCTATGCCAAGTCAGTGGTGTATCCAACTCTATGGGCAGACAATTGGACCTTATTTTCACAACAGATTCAATTAATTCCTCAGTCTCATTTTGTCCCCTATCTCTCTTTACAATCGACAACAACCACTCCTCCCCTCTTCTACTTTCATTTTTTCATAACTCTTCTTTCCAGTCCACTCCTCCCACAACTTTCTCATCCTACGACTTTCATAAAGCAAACTTTCACAAAATCAGTGACTATCTTAGCAGGTCCCCCTTTAACTTTCACAACCTAAGTGTAAATGATGCCTTATCCATTTTTTATAAAGAAGGATTTAATTCTTTTAGCCTTTAAATTCCGTTTTCCCGCCTAAAAACATCATCTCTGGTACAATAGCAAGCTTCGTTCCTTATGAAATAAGAGAAACAAGTTATGGGCTGTTTTTCTGCGTACCAGATACTTTTCTGACTATTCCAACTATCTTGGTGCTTATCTTCATTTCACCGAACTTTATGATTCCCTTTACCAGCGTTACCTTAATAATGCGCAAGTCAACCTTATAAATGACCCTAAATCCTTTTACCAATTTGTTAACTACAAAAGAAAGCCCGACGGTTACCCTCCTTCCCTCTCTTTCAACAACAAGTCATCAATCCATCCACTCACCATTGCCAACCTATTTGCCAGCTTTTTTAAACAATCCTTCACCAACGACTCCTTTGTACCAGACCAGATCCATCCTATTTTCGTTACCTACTGAACTTCTCCAATGGCCCACTTCTCTCTCACATCTTGTACCCCTCTTATATCGAATATAAATTACACCAACTCAATGACGAATTTACACCCGGTCCAGATGGCCTCCCTGCCATATTTCTTAAAAAATGTTCTTCGTCTCTTTCCCTTGCCCTTTCTGATCTCTTTTGTCTATCCCTTTCACAAGGAGAATTTCCCCAGGTTTGGAAAACCTCCTTCATAACTCCGATCCACAAAAACGGATCAAAGAACGAAATAACAAACTATCGTCCAATTGCTAAACTCTCCCATATAACAAAACTCCTCGAAAGTATTTTGTATGAAGCTCTAAGCTTCCAATGCCAATCACTTATTTCCCCTAGACAACATGGCTTCCTAAATGGTAGGTCAGCCACCACAAATCTTGTTGAATTCGTATCTTTTGCCATCTCTGCCCTAGAGAACGGCAACGAAGTCGATGTAGTTGCAACCGATTTTAGCAAAGCCTTCGATAAAATCTCTCATCGATTGATACTCTTCAAATTTTCTGCCCTCGGCTTTGAACCCATACTGTTAAAATGGACATTCTCTTACCTCGAAAACCGATTTTACAGTGTTCGTTTTAGGTCAGCCCACTCCGCTCCATTTTTGGCCACCTCTGGAGTTCCTCAAGGTAGCCATCTCGGTCCCCTTCTCTTTATATTAACCATAAATGATCTCGATAGGATCATCAAATACTCGTCCGTCTCCCTTTACGCCGACGATACCAAATTTTTCAAAACCATTTCCTCTCCCCATAATTCCTTCCTTCTTCAACAAGACCTTGATAGTTTTTCGATCTGGTGCCTCAAAATTGTTTGGAACTTAATATCGCCAAATGACAATCCATCACCTTTTCACATAAGCGGCTCAAATCTCCTCCCCGACTCTACCTTCTCCACAACCAACCTATCTCCTCCGTTGAATCTCTTCGCGACCTCGGCATTTTGTGTGATAGGGAGCTCAACTTCCGTTTACATATGGATGGGATAATCCTTAAAGCCAACTCTGCACTAGGTTTTGTAAAACGATGGTCCAAAGAATTCACCAACCCATACGTGACCAGGTCCCTCTATATTACCTTTGTTCGCCCCCTCCTAGAGTACGCCAGTCAAGTATGGTCCCCATATCATCGCGTTCATTTGCTCTTCGAGGTTTGCCCCGGGATGATCCTTTTGCTCTGCCCCCCTATCAAAACCGTCTCAACCTTATTAACCTAAACACCCTTGAGGAATGCAGAGATGCAGCCGACTTTCTCCGCCGAATAATTGGGGGCTTTCGCCCCCACCAAAATTACTTTCGATTAAATAAAGCAGCGTTTGTCTTTCTTTTAAATGAAATAAAAGACACTCTTCGTTTCAAACGTTGTTCGGGCATTTCGCCTTTGATTAAGGACTGAAACGAATAAAATCTGTAAATTTTAATACGGGCTATACTTCCAATGCGTAAAAATTTCAATCCCATTTTGTACCCAAATTAGCCTGTATATTCTCTAGTTTCAGTTTGTTATTGATTTTAGTTCGGTGCGGTTTAAGATATTTATAAAATATGAGTCAAGAGAAACGCCGTAAAAAATCATCGACAAATGGCTCGAAAATACTTCGCGATCGCAAACAATTTAAACATAGCACGCAGTACAGTGGATTCTGTTATTAAACGATATTTTCAGACGTTGACAGTTAAGCGAAAACAGAAAAGTGGAGCTAAAAGTGGAGCACATGATACAAATTTGGACAAGAAAATAGTGGATGCCATCGTAAAAAACAGGGCAATGTCATCCAGAGTTGTTGCTCGGAAATGTAATACCAACCAAACAATGGTACAAAGATCGTACCATCGAACCAGATCGAACGTAACGGTCTAAAAACACGAACAAAACAAAAAATACCAAAAGTTACTGAAAAGCAAAAAAAAGTCATAAAAACACGAGCCTAAAAGCTATACGAGTTGATCGGCAACAAGGAAGCCTGCTTGGTTTTTGATGACGAAACTTATGTCAAAGTCGACTTTACTACTCTTCCAGGTGCGCAGTTTTACAACTCGTTTGAAGCTGAGATTCTTCCGCAATCAACAACATCGATTGGGATGGAAAAATTCGGGTCAAAATATCTCGTTTGGCAGGCCATTTGCCAATGTGGACACAGAAGCTCATCGTTTATTACAACGGGAACAATTAACGAAGAAGTGTACATTAACGAGCGCCTTGATTCCTTTCTTAAACAAACACGAGGGTTTAACATTATTTTGGCCAGATTTAGCTTCAGCTCACTATGCTCATGCGACATTGAGCTTTCTTGTTGCTTTTGTCCCAAAAGACATGAATCCACCCAATGTCCCACAGTGCCGCCCCATTGAAAGGTATTGGAGTTTGGTCAAAGCTAAATTGAGGAAAAGTGAGCAGTGTGCAAAGGACGTAAAAGATTTTAGTCCTAAATGGAAAAGAGCGTCCAAAAAGATGACGGATGTACAATAACCGTCACCAACCTTATGAAGGACATTCGAAAGAAGTTGAGGAAAGATGGGAACCCAAGTATTTTTTTTTATTTTTTGTAATTGTGAATGAATTTAATAAAAACAGAGTTTTAAAGCAAATAAAAAAAATTTACATGAATTATGAAAATGTTTTTTTTTTACTTTGAAGTTTCCAAATTTTATTCGTTTCAGTCCTAAAATTAGCGCGTGCGCTACGATTCTCCGCTAGTGGTAGCTATCAGACTAGCGTTGGTAATGACTTCGATCTAGGAGTATCGCAGCCCACGGTTTCTGTTATTATATCGGAGGTACTTGATGTATTGGAAACAAGAATTTGTCCGGCTTGGATAAATACGAGTATTAACATGTCAGAGAGGGAAAAATAAAATGCCCGACAACATTTTTATAGGAAAACGAGCATAATTTTACAGTTTAAATGCTTAAATGATTGTGAGTTTTTTTAGAGCACTTAATTAAAATTTGTATGAAATCTCAATATTATAGACTTATGACCACAACAAGAAAATCGTTTACGGTGATGCAAGGTATCCGGGTTCAACCCATGATTCTTTTGTCTGGAACTACAGTCAACTAAAAGTAGTTCTGGGAAGATGGTATCAAAACGGCGAACGTTCATTATATCTTGGTACGTAAACATTTGTCTATTAACTTTTCTAATCTTTGCATTCTAGGTGATTCCAGTTACACTCTTTCGCCGTATTTACTTACGCCTTTTAGAAATGCGGACTCGGAATCCAGAGAAGCGGTCTTCAACAAACTTCATGCAAAAGGCAGAAATATTGTACAGAAGACAATTGGTGTATTGGAGAGTAGATTCAGATGCCTTCTGAACGAACGGAAGTTACATTACTCCCAAGAAAAAGCTACAAAACCAGTAAATGTATGTTGTGCGTTACATAACATCTGTCGTAGCTAGAACATTTTTTATTCCGAAGAAATTTATGAAGAAGGTGTCTTGCCAACTGAACCGCTACAGTCTGATCCACCGATTATCTACTTGGAAGGCGAGCGTAGACGAAATAAAATCCTAGCTTCTCTATAGGGTAACTTAAAATTTAGAAATAATTTTTTTTTTTTTTTTTTTTTCCGGCGAGGGCAGGTGAAAATCTTCCATCAGACACTATGAGGATCAGAAGCGCGTGCTCATAGTAGTGTGAGATTCTTACTCACTAAAAACACCTCCCTTCATTGTTGATTTTAATACCGCAACTAAGTAGAACTTATCAAGCAGTTTTTATTTCATAAGTTAGTCACGATTGGTAGGACACTTTCCAATGGAAGACCCTACATATTCCGCTTTCTTAATGCGGTTTCAATTTATCGCGCAAGGTCCAACGGTTTAGTTCGTTGAAGACGGCGTAGTATGTTTCGTTCGTCCAAGACTTCTAGGACTGTATTGTTGATATGGCCGCTTAACCGGACTTTATGTTTTCGTGCGCAGTTCCTGACTTCATCTTCCACGAAAGGAACTCCGAGGTCTCGATGCAGGTCATTATTTCTTATAAAACATGGGGCACGCACAAATTGTCGTAGCACTTTATTTTCAAAAGTTTGTATTATATTTGCATTTGATTTCTTAGTACAACCCCAGAGTTGTATACCATAGGTCCACACCGGCTTTAGCACTTGCTTATAAAGAAGCAGCTTGTTTTCTAAGCTTAGCTTGGAATATTTACCAAGTAGCCAGTACATTTCTCTGTATTTGGCCTCTAGTTCTTTTCGTTTCTTTCTAACATGCGTTTTCCATTTAAGCTTCGCGTCAAGTGTCATTCCCAAGTACTTAGCCTCGTTTGCAAAGGGGATACACACCGAGTTTATAGAAATGGGCAAGTGATTTATCTTTCTGTAGGTGAAGTCAACATGTACAGATTTTGTCTCATTAAGGGTAATTCGCCAGATCTTTGTCCACTCGTAGACTTTATTTAAAGCAGTCTGAAGTTTCGCCGTTGAGTCTTCTATTGATTCTCCAACCGCTAAGATAGCGGTGTCGTCAGCAAAAGTAGCGAGAACAGTATCCTCGACGTGTGGTATATCTCTTGTATATAAAAGGTACAAAAGTGGGCCCAGTACGCTTCCCTGCGGTACTCCGGCTAGGATATCTTTAAATTTCGAAACATCATTTCCGTATCGAACGCGAAAAATTCTATTTTCAAAATAGCTTGTCAATATATTATAAAGCTTTAATGGCAAAATTCGTCGCAGTTTGAACTTCAAACCTTCATGCCATACTTTGTCAAAAGCTTGTGAGACGTCAAGAAATACGCTCGAACAAATCTTTTTTTCTTCCAGGGATCTTTCAATTACATCAGTAATTCTATGCACCTGATCAATTGTTGAATGCTTAGTCCGAAATCCAAATTGATGGCTGGGAATAAGATTTTGGTTTTCGATAATTGGGAGAAGACGTTTTAGCAAAATCCTCTCAAAGATTTTCGACAGGATCGGTAGAAGAGAAATGGGTCTGTATGATTTTTTATCGTTTGGAGGTTTTCCTGGTTTTAGTACCATAATGACTTCTGCAACTTTCCACTGGCTTGGCACGTATTCAAGCCTCAGAGCCGCGTTAATAATGTGTAAGAGCTTTATAAGTGCTTTTTGAGGTAGCATTTTCAGAACTTCTCCGGTAATAAGGTCATACCCCGGAGCCTTCTTTGGTTTTAATTTCCTTATTACAGTTTTGATTTCAGCAAGAGTTGCATTTGTCATTACAAAATTACTATATGCTATTTCTAAAGAACTGGTGCCGGGTGCCAGTGTCGGGCCGTCGGAGGGCTTGAAAATTTCTTCAAGATAGTCGGCAAAAGTAGTTTGCCGACTAGAAATAATTTAAAAACAAATAAACAAATGTATGTTTGTAATATATTTAATTTCAGCCTAGTATGTAAAATTAAACGAACAACAGAAATCACAATTCATTATTTGTTTAACTAATTAAAAATAGGACAATAATTAAAAAAAAACTTGAAAACTTTAATTGCTTAACTTCAGTCGTAACTTTTGTACTTTAGGGATTTTGCCTCCAGTTTACGCAGTTGTATCTGTATGTTTTCTTTGTGTCGGCGGTTCGTATCTACGTTTTCTTTGCCCTTCCTCTCCTCTTTGGCTTTCAAAAGCAAACCTTTTTAATTTTCCACTTCACAGGAACTTTCTTGTGTACCTTGCTATGTCAAACAAAGCCGTTTCGATCGACTTGGCAGTAGTGAGGAGATCCGTTTGTGTTAAAGTTTGATTTTCGAGGATTTTTAGTTTTGGGTCCTCCCTGTCTTCATTACCTTTCCTTGCTCGACTAGTACCAGGCAAAGGATTCACATAAACAGGCGTATTCTGTTGCTCTTCATCAACTTCAATATGCTCTGTTATTAGCGGCATCGATAAGTCTTTGATTACTCCGAAAGATCTGCCAGGTGGATCGATGGCGTGTCGAAGACTGAGTAGCCCGTCTACAACTTTTTCCAAAGAGGACAAAGCGATAATTGAAGAAGGCCCACCTCCGGTAGCAGTACTCTTTTTGGCATTTTTTAGATGAGGCAAATTGTCCCATGTCTGCGTTCCCTTCCATCAACTCGACCAGCTTTTCAAATTGGCGAGGATTGGTTTTCTTAAAGCTTTTTTATTCCACTCATGTCTATGGTCACCGTAGTCACACAGAAATTTCATTCGAGTGGATTTGACAGAAAAAATAAAGTTCGTAATAGAGTGAAGTCATAATTCGTTCATTTTGACGTTTGAGGCGAATGAAATTTTTGGGATTCGTTAACCGTAGTACGAAAAAATCTCATTCGCCTCCTTTTTCGTTCGATTCGCTAACCATAATAGAGGTATAAATTTCGCTTTAACGACATCAGATAGCATTGTGTTTTGGAAGGATTAAATGCTACCCTGTTAGTGGTTGCCCAGTTAGTTATGCTGTTAATTTCAGAATTTAATGAGCTTAACATACGCTGCCGTTCCCGTTCTAGAGCCGAAAAGCAGGGACGTGAGTCCGGGAACGAATAAGAAAAGCAGAGAGTACTGTCGTCAGCAAAGGAATATATTTGATTAGAAGTAGCAGACAAGAGACGTTGATGAAAATTAAAAAGAGTGTCGGAGACAGAACGGAGCCCTGGGGCACACCAGCATTTATTTTGTGAATATCAGACTTGAAACCATCCAATACAACTTGAATTGAACGTTCCGAAAGGCAATTTCTAATCCATTGAAGAAGAGAGTCGTCGATGCCAAAAGCACGCATTACCGACAAAAGATCCTGATGTAAAACTCTGTCAAATGCCTTAGAAATATCAAGTGAAACTGTCTTGCTTTCGCCAGATAGACGTCCGCTTTGGTTCCACTTTTCGGTGAGACATGCCATCAAATCACCAGTGGAGCTGTTGCTACGAAAACCGTACGGCCGGTCATTAAGAAGTTTTCGGGTTTCGAGATATTTCATTAGCTGACGGTTTATCAGCGTTTCCATGACCTTGGAAAGAAGGGACGTAAGTGCAATGGGTCTGTAGGAGGAGAGAGAAGAAGATTCGCCTTTTCTAGGGACCGGATGGTCAAATGCTGTTTTCCATCTGTTCGGAAAGAGTTCTAAAGAATAGAATTGATGAAAAATCATACGCAGTGATTTTTCCAGCGAGGAAGAACGCCTCTTCAGAAGAAGAGGAGGTATACCATCTGGACCAGCGAATTTGTCCCATTGAAGATTCGACGCACTCAAGTGTAGGTAGAGACAAAGAACAACCTGGGAGTGTTGAGCTGGAATATCATTGTAAATGAGCGTTGGAATGAAGGATGAGGCAGAATCTCTAATATTTTTGACGAACGACCAAAAATGTTTACTACCTTTGGGACATTGTATTATTTTTGGCCTCAGTTTTTGGTCGTATTGGAATTTTACGCGCTTCAGAAAGACGTTGCAGTCATTCCCGGCTCGTTTAAACTTTTTTTCGGTTCTTCTCTGTCGTTGTTGGTCTTGAAGGACCGAAAACACATTTCTCTTTACAGCCTTTTCTTTTGGTTTGATACTTTTCATCCGATGAGAGATAAAGTTTCTCATTCCAAAGAGAATGGTGTCTGTAATCATATAAGCAGTGGTATCCACGTCGTTATCGAGGAAACGACCAGTCAAAATTCCTAAGGAAGCTGTTAACGCCGCTCCAGTTTGCTTTCTCGTATTGCCATACGGTTCTTTTAGGAATCTTTTCTTTAACTGTGTGTCGGTGTACGAGAAATTAGCTGATATGGCACAATGGTCCGACGAGCGTAGAGAGGAGAGCACATCAACGGTGTACTCGTACTTATCACGGTGAGAAGTTGAAAACAAGTCCTTGGTATTGACGGTATGACTATCAACGTCTGGTGTTCGTGTAGGCTCATTTACAAGCTGGGTTAAGTTATTTTCTGCAGCGAAGACCTCAACACACCGTCCTTCAGGTGTTGTCCGTCCAGTATTATTTGTGGAAGGAAATGATTTCGGGCCTAACTGTATTCCTCTAGTTGCAGTAGCGGCAATGACCAAAACTAAGGTCTATTGTTTTTTTCTTTCTGCGAAGTCCGGTAAAGACAGCAGTCGTTTTCCATAAAAAAAATTAATCATTAAATTAAATCAATAAAACTAACTAAAAATACTTTTAAAATAAAACTACAATACTACAAAATCTGGTGTGGGGTCACACACATTAACGAAATCAAACATTGTGCGGATGACCCATTTCCTTGGACATAATTTAAGATGGGAAAACCATCTCTGCAACTATTGAACAAATTCGATTACTGCACGATAAAATTTTCAGTAACACTTCCGCGGAGACTAATACTTCAGTCTAGACCAACCACGACTCTACTTCTGTCCCTACTGTAGAGGAAACTTTTGCTTATACCTCTGTTTCTGCTGCCGTGGTAATGTCTATTGCTTTGTCTTCTGTTCGGGAAACGACTGCTTTTGGTGGGGCCATAAACCAACTTCTTGACGAAAAAAGAACTAGCCAGTCTCGAAAGATGTATGAAAATTTCGGAACTGAAAAGTTCATTAGCGGAGATGGAGACCACAACGTCAGACGGAAGAAAGGTTGACTTTTTGGATATCGAAAACGCAGCCCCATTTTTTCGGGTGATGACCCTTACAGTGTCCAAAAATGGATATTAAACCTCGAAGATATGGTTCATTCTCTTGGTTGTAACGGGGGTTGCATATATCTTTCTGTGCGGCGGCTTCTGCAGGGAATTCGACCATAAAGTGAGCAAACATGAAATATATCGTTAGCTGGGCCGAAAAAGTCATCATCGAGATGAATTACTTTGATCTCCATGAAGGAATTGGCAGCTCACGCTATGATTGATGAAGTGGACCTAGTTGAACTAATCATCGATGGACTGGCAAACGTTTTAATCCTGTACTCAGCTAAAACCATCAGTGAACTGGAAAGCTTCTTACTACGATATGGAAAATGGAGAATTGTGAAACCCCAATTTGCAAAAACCGTCCCAGCGAAGACGCCAAATTCAGTGTCAGTGGGCGGCTAAAGTACGAGGTGTTTCAATTGTTGTGCATTTGGGCACACTGCTGTGAATTGTGGAAAGGAAAGGCATCAGCCCGGGTCCTGCTTTAGATGTGCAAATCCCGGACAATCAAAAACTGTCCGAGTGCCACAAACACGAAACATAAAATTGGAGCTGTAGAGGAAGACATGCTTAGTGTTTTTGGTGTCCATCTTCAAATGAATTTACAAAAACAAAGAACCTTTTATTCCTTGTGAACAAAGAAAATAAATTGCTGAATTAATTGTATTTTTGCACTTATTCTAACCCTTACTCTGACGACGACGATAAAAAAAATTTAATTTCCTCAAAGCGATATACCGGCTGCTGGGTTGCAGAATGATGAATTGAGAAGCAAAGTGATAATGGATTATTGTGTTCTTTAGAGTAAATTATGTAATTTTGTAGCTCAAAGCAATTTAAACGATGGTAACGTAGGAGCTTGTTATAAAAATAATGTTGCTGGGGAGGATAACGCATGCGATTGTGAATTTAGACAAAGTATATTTCAAGCTGAACCGCAATTGGATAATAATATAAATATTTGGCAAAAGCTTAATTTAGTTACAAAAGCTAAGACCAGTGATACTATCAGCGAGAACTATCTAAATTTTGACAGAATGAAGACACAACATTTACATTTTGAGATTCGTATTCAAGTTACTTCAGATACTCCTTTTTTCTTTCCTTGTCATAAATGAAATTTTCAATGATCTTTTTTAAAAAATGAATCATTCAGCCCAGCAGTTCTTCACACGCTTCGCCTGTTGCTTTGATGAGGAAGAAATGAGGCGAAATACGTACGAGTGTTTGTATGTGTGGATTATCGTGCTTCAAATAAGCACACCGTAAGAGATCCTCATGCCTTTCCTATAATACATAGAAGACTGCACGAAATATTATTGTAGAATGGAAAAATGTCATGACTCTGCTAGATCTTAAAAATGGTTTCTATCAAGTCAAAGTTTCGAAAGATTCAACTCACCTTCCGCTTTTTTTACCCCAGAGAATCAATATGAATTTCTTATGATGCCTTTTGGCTTACTAAATGCGCCTTGGGTATTTCAAAGGTTTATTGTCCGAATTTTTAAAGGGTTCATTCATAAGGGAGAAATAGTGGTTTACCTAGATGATATTTTGACAGCTAGTAAAAGTATTCCTGATCATCTCAAATTGCTTGCTCGAATTCTGCGGCATCTAGCAGAAAATTGCCTGGAATTAAATACATCATTATGCAATTTTGCGTACTCAACTATTGAATATTACGGGCTATAACGCACTATCCCATACATAAGGACAATAGAAAGTTGAAGTCATTCTTTAGGCTTTGCTCTTATTTCCGCAGATTTGTGCAGTGATTATCACAAATCGTTAGACCACTATATGAATTGATAAGGAAAAAGGCAACATTCAACTTTTCGCCAGAGTGTGAGATTGCGTTTCATAATTTAAAGGAACTCCTAACTTCTCGACCTGTACTAGCTATTTATAGCCACATGAAAGAAACTGAGTTACATTGCGATACGAGTTCTATAGATTATATGTAGTGCAGTTCTTCTGCAGTGACACAATGATTCAAAGTTCCACCCAGTGGCGTATTTTTTGAAGAGTGCAACCGCCCAATGATCTACTCGAAACTGAAACTTTAGACATAATTTCAGCTCACCACCGCTTTCATGTTTATTTGCAAGGTATTCCTTTTACTATTGTAACTGATTGTAGTTCTCTCACAATGACAATGTGATCTAGAGGAGGAGGACTACAATTACATATAACGTTTAACATCGAAGCGGAGTAACAACGGATCATGTTGACGCTTTGAGCAGGTCTAATATCATCGCTGTCATTAATGCTGAGGTCATTGACATTCAGGTTACGGCAGCTCAAAATCGAGATGCAATAATTTTAAAACTTAAAGGTAAACTATGTTTCGAAAATGGTAAGTCATTTGTGGCCCAGGGTGATATAGTGTTTAAGAAAATCCGACCTGGTGATCTCCGATGCTACGTTCATTCGCCAATGGAAGGCAATCTTATTAGAGACATTCACGAAAAAATGGGGAATATAGATTTCACGAAGTGTTTCGACCAAATTAAGTAGCATTATTGGTCCCCAGATTGAAAGAAATACTCGTCTCCTGTCCGTTCAAATAAACGAACTTTGTTTAATATTCCAAAGGAACCTCTTCTATTTCATACAATTCATTTAGGCCATTTTGGTCCTCTTCCATCGATCCGGTCCGAAAGGAGGCATATCTTTTTAGTTGTAGATGGCATATTGTATCCAGTAATATCGACGAGTTCAAAAAAAGTTTGCGCGTCACTTGGCAAATATTTCGAATATTACAGTAGACCGTCCAGAGTGATTACTGATAGAGGTAGTTACTTTATATCATTCGAGTTAGGGTCTTTTCTCATAGAACGGAACATAAATCATACAATGATGGCAGTTCATTCCCCACAGGCTAACGGTCAGGTTGAGTGGGTGAACCGCGTCCTCACAGGAATGCTTACTAAGATTTCCGAGCCACTCAAGTATTCTGATTGGATAAAGTCATTAGCACAGGTTGAATACGCATTAAATAATACCTTAAATATGTCAATTCGTATCAACGCAAACTAGCTTCTATTCGGAGTGAAGCAGAGGGGAATAATTATCGACAAACTTATAGAACTCTTGATAAGAAGGAACTGGATCAGCCTGAAATAGACCTATCTAAATTAAGAGATGATGCTTCTGAAGCGATTGTTAGGGCTCAGCGTTACAACGCTCGCTACTTTGAAGGATGTAACAATCCAGGGCAATCCTACAAAAAGTTGTTGCATTATAATAAAAAATGGGGATACGAGGATTGATGTAAATTAAAAACTTATTCCTAAACCCAGGGTCTCACGATATGTCTGTAATGCCTGACATCGAAAACAGCCGTATAATCCAACTTCCATATAATGGTGTTGTCGAGGCGTGGTACAGAGGATTCAGTTCTCTGAAAGCAACATTTAGCATTTAATATAAATATAATTATGACAGTTTATAAAAGAAAAAAAACCTTAAACCAACAATTTATATGGTATGTTGATAGTGGTCGACCTGGTCAGATTGACCGAGATGTATTAATGTACAATATTATTTCTGAAAGGAAATGATTTCGTGACTGAATGTATTCCCCTAGTTACAGCAGCGACAACGGGCTAAACTAAGATCTATTTTTTTTTTGTTACGAAATCCGACAAGGACAGAAGTCATGTTCCTTAAAAAAATAAATCAATAAAAGTAATAAAATAAAGCTATCCCTTTAAAATAAAAATACTACAGAGTAAACAGATAATATATGGCCGAAATATTTTTTGTTAAACACGTATCGGGCCAAATTGTATTTAATTTTATTTTTGTGTTGTAAGCAATGCCTTCACCAGTATCATTTTAGTGGTAATAAGAATAAGTCTTTGGGTAGACCAGAGCAATCGGATACTATTATTAACCTTTCGAACTATGGTTACTAAATGGTTGATCCAAGTGAGGTTTTGGTTAAAGATAGGACCCAAATTTTTAGCGGTTACCACACAGATAATGGCTGATTGTCTTAGTTTAACAATTGGGAAGCTGGAGGTGTCCGATTTGTGTTCGTAGATGCATAATGTCTTAGACATCTGTAGATTTAAAGACAGGTTGTGCTTAAGTGCCCATTTTTGGATGATTTTTAAATCCTCATTAGTTTCGTTTATTGTATTTTCAATATAGGATAGATGGCAACTCCGGTATGCCATATATCAAATCATGCTTTGAAAAGTCTGAAGCCAATAGTTACTTAAAGAATACGGCATTTTTTATATCTCCTACGAAGAAGACGCCTAGAAATGTCGCAGCTTCTTTGGAAAAATAGAAACACAAAAAAAGATTAATGGGTTCAAGACTAAGACTTTTTTTTAAAATTAGCGACTAGATTAGATAAAAAGCAGTATTAAGCAAATCACAATTAAGGTCTCCACAAACGGCTACATAACACGATGCTTCAGATATTTTTTATTGGCGTTAAAGCTATATTTTTATTTAGCCTGTAAATTGCTCCAAGGAGTAATCGTCCTACACCAAAAATAATTTTAAGAAACAAGTACTCAGATGTGCTATATATGTATGTTTGATTTATGTACAACTCTACAATAAATACTCTTGCAAAGATAGACAGCCACATCTCCTCTTTCACGGTAAATTCTATCGCCACGAAAGAGTTTATATCCATCAACTTTATGAGCGCTGTTCAAAATGTTAGGACGGACACATGTTTCGGGGACACAAATAGCATTAATCTTGGAATTTATAAAAACTAGACGAAATTCGTCCAATTTACGTGCAAGGCTTTGGGCATTAATATGGCAAACGTGTAAGCCTTTTTTTCTATGAAGGTGATATCGTCATCATTTGTTACAAATTCCTACCCATTAAATCGCAGTTTAGTGTGGTTTTTCACGCCGGAGGTGTACGGGCCGCACTTCTTTCGAAATGACTCTGGGAAGTCGGTTACAGCCAATGGAGACCATATTAATCAATTTTTTGGAGATAAAATGGAACTGGAAAACTTTGGGGATATGTGATTTCAACAGTATGGTGCTAATTGCCACACAACGCATTCTACAATCGATTTAATGAAGATAAAGTTCGATAATCATCTATTGTAAAAAATGGCTCTGTTAATTTAACAATGCAGCACTCTTATCTTAAGTCGTTAGTCTACGCCAATAAACAAGAAATTTTGGACGACTGGAAGTTGAACAAACGTGAAGTTCCTGTAATAACATTCAAATTGTGCCAAAAAGCCATAGAAAACTCGGTCCACCCGACTTTCACCCATGCAAACGGTTTAGTAGAGGAAATTTGATGATGTCGTTTTACCTTAAAAACACTTATTTTATAGTAAAATAAGACGCATCGAATAAAAACTATGTACATACAATATTTGGGCTTAGTGCCAAAGTGCGAAGCTTCTGTCATTAACTAAAATGGAAATTGCGATGACGATGTAGCACATACTGGTTAAATTAGAGCAGCATGGTACAGTATTTTGCCTCAACCTGACAGGCATTCGTCGAGGTTTAACATGAACAATTTTATTATTATTATAATTTTTATTTTTTTATTGTGCCAAAGGAAGTTCACCTTCTATAGTCACTATGAGATTCGCAAACGCTCTTACTCACTACCACACCTCTCTTCCAAATCAATGTGTCTGTTACTGCAACTATCAACAAGCAATTTTTCTGTCACGAAATAAACGTGTTTGAATGACGTCCATCCAATGAAAGTTCCTGCATGCTCAGCTATTTAGATGCAGTTAGGTGGTATCGCTCTAGATTGGAAAGTTTTGGCCGGCATTACAACTTTTTTTCGTCCCAAATGTGTAGGACTGTATTGTTGATGTGTGCCTTTGGTCAAATGGTTTGCTATCTCCAAACATTTTTTGTTTCGTTCTCAACTGCACGAATTTTGAAGTCTCTATGCCAAGTTTAATCTTTTTTAACCACGGTGCACGGCAATTTCTCTTTCCACTTTACATATATCCATGCTTTGATAAAGCAGTATAAGAAGGTACATGTTAAGCTATCCTCATCTTTCCTTCCCCTATTAGTGTGCCGGACCTATGCATACAAGTACAAATTTTACACAAACTCCTAAAAGGTTTCTATTAAATACAAAATCCCGAAAAGATATTTCCACAACATCGATTTGTAACCTTATCAAAAAATCGATGATATCGCACATAGGTGGCATCTATTTAACCTTTCCTTTCCTATCCCGCCAAGTATCCCAGCTTCAAAACCTCCCCCACAGTCTTAATCCGAAATTGCATAGAAAGCGCATGGAAATGAATTGCTTGTCATACGAGGGTAGTCTCAGAAGTACCTGATCTAACAAAGAAAACACAAAAAAAATGTTGAAAAATATGTTTAGTTCTCTGCGTAGTCTCCTTTTAGTTCAATACACTTTTCGTAGCGATGTTCAATAGCTTCGATACCAACAACCGCAGACTCCACCTCTTTAATGTTGGACAATCTCTTACCATGGAGCCTTTTTTCAAATTCGGGAATAGAAAATAATCCGAGGGGACTAAATCTGGAGAATAGGGTGCATGAGGAAGCAATTCGAACTTTAAATTATTGATTTTGACCATTGCGATGACGAATGAGTGAACTGGTGCATTGTCTTGATGAAACAAAACTTTTTTTCTTCTTTGGAGCCGATTCTCCCCTTTGAGTCCGTCTCGGGTGTGAATTGATGAACCCATGTTTCATCCACGGTTATGAATCGATGCAAAAACTCGGCTTTATTGCTGTGAAAGTTCGCAAATACTCGATTGAAATATTCTCACGCACGCAGTTCACGCACTTTCAATCGACGGTCATCCAATACCATTTTGTGGATTTTTTTTCACGTTTATGGTAAACTCACCTCATTTGGTCGACCAATGCGATGTTCGTCTTGGCCACTAGTATGGGCTCGCTTAAGCTCTGCCAACCAATATTTTATTATTGTAAACGAAGGAGCAGACTCCTTCAGAGTAGAATCCAGTTCCGTTTTGATGTTGGTTGGATTGAGGCCTCTCAAATGGAAGTATTGTATCGCATAACGATGACCAATTTTTTTCATATTTAAATATTCATCGAGAGTGTTCACTGTTGATGGCTGGCGAGCAAATACTAAACAACATAGCGTCTTCAAACTTCAAATTTAAGCTTTACGAGTATAAGGTTGGTACTTTCTACAATTGTCATTGTTTTTAAACAACAACGGTCATCTATACGTCAGGTCGGGTACTTCAGAGTCTACCCTCGTATTCCTGATCATGACAAATTTATACAAAGAAACAAATAACTTTGTTTTGTAAGACATCGATTAAAAGTGTTAATAAAATAAATAATAACATATAACATATTAAAACAATTGAAAAAAGGAAATACAGTCAGAGATAATTTAGCGTTAAGTACACCGCCAAGCTTCGAAAAGGTCTCCATATAGTCCTTATAGATTTGAGGAAAGCGTTGCTAAAATAATAATTGATAAATATTTAATACGCCACAAATTGGGTAAAAAAACATTAATAACAAATTTTTATATATTATCTGTGATTAAAATGAGTAGTGTAAATGATATATTAAGTAAGGAAAATATTCAAAATAGCAGTCTTTGCATCGGAATGCAAACACAATTATTCATATCATAGCGTTCTTAATACCAGTAAGGAGGAATTTATGATATTGAACAAGAAATTGTTAATTATTACATTACAGTTTTTTCATGTTAACTACTCACCGAACTCGGTGAAGAGTAGCCCAAAAAATAACGCCAAAGGATATACTTGTACATACAGTAACGAAATTTCAACATACCACCTTGATCAAAAATTCCCGGAATAATCACCGTGTAGCGCTCCCATTATTCCGATTTGAGTTCTGTTTTTTTTATTAAGTTGGTAAATCTATTGTTGATATTCTCTCCAAATCTTAGCGTCATAGCTTGACACTTCCAAAAGTTACGTAGCCAAGAGTACATCTATCTCAGTGTGTGTTGGCGATTTTTTACAATTTTAGAAATGGATTTAAATTTGCAACAACGAACTTGTACTAAATTTTGCGTAAAAAACGGATTTAATGGTGCGCGAACGTTGGAAATGTTGGAAAAGTGTTTCGGAAACGATTCTCTAAAGAAAACGGTTGTTTACCGGTGGCACGAGCGGTTCAAAAGATGATGAACGCAGTGGAAGACCATCGACATCGAAAACCGATGAAAACATTGATGAAGTAAAAGAAATGTCGGTCAATAACCGCAAATTAACAATCAGAGAGATAGCGGAAGACTTGAACATTGCCTATGGATCCGTCCAAGACATTTTGGTTAATGACTTGGGTTTCCGTCGTGTAGCAGCAAAGATGGTGCCAAATGACCTCAATTTCATGCAAAAACGAGACCGTGTTGACGTCGCAAAAGAGATGATTTGCGAAGCTGAATCCGATCCCACATTCATCAAAAGGATCATTACTGGAGACGAGACGTGGGTTTGTGAGTACGACACGCAATCCTGACATCAGGCAAGTGAATGGCGTTCACCAAATAAGCCGAGACCAAAAAAACCACGTCGTTTTCAGTCAAAAAAGAAGGCAATGCTCACGGTTTTCATGGATTACAATGGTGTAGCGCATCATGAATTTTTGCAAGAAGGCCAGACTGTAAACAAAGAGTATTATGTGGGCGTTATGAGACGTTTGCTTGAAGCAATTCGCCGAAAGAGACCAGAATTATAGGCAGAAAACTCGTCAATTTTACACCGTGATAACGCACCGTCTCACAGTGTCATCATTATTAGTAATTTTTTGACGAAAAATGCAACAAATACCATCCAACAGCCACCGAATTCACCTGATGGCTCCCTGTGACTTCTTTCTGTTCAATCGAGTTAAAAAACCACTACGGGGAACGCGTTTCAGCAGCCGAGAGGAAGTAATGGAAAAATCGCAGGGAGCACTGAAAACCGAATACAAAAAATGTTTCGAGGATTGGATCAAGCGCTGACATAAGTGTGTTGCAGTCGATGGGGATTACTTTGAAGTGGAAAATATAGATTTAGATGAATAAGCTTGTATTTTTAATTTTCTGAATAAATTCCGGAAGACGTTT
Source organism: Volucella zonaria (assembly GCA_963966105.1). Taxonomy (NCBI): domain Eukaryota; kingdom Metazoa; phylum Arthropoda; class Insecta; order Diptera; family Syrphidae; genus Volucella; species Volucella zonaria. The sequence goes on from OZ014534.1 coordinate 13,681,049, forward strand.
ATCTGTACCAATATAGAGCAGTAGGATAGTCAGCCAACAATCAGACTATGTATCCGACGCAAAATTCAGATATAAGACATGCCAGCGGTAGCAGCAAAAAAAAAATAAAAGAAACTTAACTTCAACAACACTGAGAGTTATTGAATCATAGGAACCAACTCTATATAACAAATTATCTGGGACTATCGGCAGTAGTGACAATATCCTATAATATCCTAAAATACATAAAACGTTGGTAATTTAAATTTTTTATTAACATTATTAATTTTTACGTGAAAGTGTAATTTGTCAAAAAAATTTTGGTTTATAGTATGTGTAGAATATAGAAAGTAGCTAAAAATTAATTATATCTGCACAACTGTTATATTATGCTTAAGCGGCTTTATTGTTTTAGGTTTGTTCATATAAACCCATTTCTTTAAGTACTTACTTACTTATTTAGGATGACGCTACAGTTCAAGGTGAAACTGGGCCCCAACTAATAAGCCTCTCCAGTTAGTCCGGTCTTTAGCTAACTGTTGAATATTCTCCACCAAAGCCCGTCAACACAAACAGGACCGAATATTTTTCGATGGATTTTTCTCTCGAAATGACTGAGGATGTCTTCATTCGATTTCGATAGAGTTCATGCTTCTGCGCCATAAAGTAGGACTGGGATGTTCAAGATCTTAGATAGAGTCTCCTTAGTTTTTTGGCATAGAGTCTTACTACTACAATTGCCTTTTAAATCCAAAGAAACAGCAATTGGCAAGAGTGATTTTTCGTTTTGTTTCTGCTGAGGTTTTGTTGGTAGAATTGCAAAGTCCCTTATTACCTCGAAATTATGTTCTGTCCAATTCGTCGTTTTGTATGTCCCCTCTTGTTAACAGCGTGTACTTAGTTTTGTCATCATTTACCTCTAAACCCATTGTGGCAGCTTCCGCTTCGTTACTTGCGGGACAGCCCGCTGAGTTCTCTCAATTACCACGATATCATAGGCATAAAGACTGAAACGAATAAAATCTGTAAATTTTGATACGGGCTATACTTCCAGTGCGTAAAAATTGCAATCCCATTTTGTACCCAAATTAGCCTGACAGTTAAGCGAAATCAGAAAAGTGGAGCTAAAAGTGGAGCACATGATACAAATTTGAACAGGAAAATAGTGGGTACCATCGTAAAAAACCGGACTATATCATCCAGCGATGTTGCTCGGAAATGTAATACCAACCAAACAATGGTAGAAAGATCTGAAAAACGTAACGGTCTAGAAACACGAAAAAAAAAAACAAAAAATACCAAAAGTTACTAAAAAGCAAAAAAAAGTCATAAAAACACGAGCCCGAAAGCTATACGAGTTGATCGGCAACAAGAAAGCGTGCTTGGTTTTGGATAACGAAACTTATGTCAAACTCTTCCAGGTGCGCAGTTTTACAACTCGTTTGAAGCTGAGATGCTTCCGCAATCAACAACATCGATTGGGATGGAAAAATTCGGGTCAAAATATATCGTTTGGCAGGCCATTTGCCAATGTCGACACAGAAGCTCATCGTTTATTACAACAGGAACAATTAACGAAGAAGTGTACATTAACGAGCGCCTAAAAAAACGGTTGATTCCTTTCTTAAACAAATACGAGGGTTTAGCATTATTTTGGCCACATTTATCTTCAGCTCACTATGCTCATGCGACGTTGAGCTTTCTTGTTGCTAAAAATGTCGACTTTGTCCCAAAAGACATGAATCCACTCAATGTTCCACAGTGCCGTTCCATTGAAAGGTATTGAGCTTTGTTCAAAGCTAAATTGAGGAAAAGTGAGCAGTGTGCAAAGGACGTAAAAGATTTTAGTGCTAAATGGAAAAGAGCGTCCAAAAAGATCACGGATGTAACTGTCACCAACCTTATGAAGAACATTCGAAAGAAGTTGAGGGTGAATGGGAACCCAAATAATTTTTTTTAATTTTTTGTAATTATGAATGAATTTAATAAAAACAGAGTTTTAAAGCAAATAAAAAAAAATTACATGAATTATGAAAATAATTTTTTTTTACTTTGAAGTTTCCAAATTTTATTCGTTTCAGTCCTTACGCTAGTAGTTACACAGACTTCTGGAAGATTGTGTCTCCAGTGTTCACTTGTGAGTTCCGCACAATTCTTTCAAGTATGATGTTAAATCTAAAACCTTTCTTAACATCAAAGGTCTCGGTTTAGTCATAACCGACCTTGACGGGGTAGCGAGCGTTCTCAATCGCCACAGATGAACGAATTTAGCAGGGACATGGCTCTATACAGCTCATCTTTATAAATGATGTCATATGCGGGTTTAAAATCGATGTAAAGATGGTGGGTATCAATTGGAATTTCTTCAGTTTTTTCCACGATATGCCGAAATGTGAAGATTTGGTCGATTGTGGACTTTCCTGGTTTGAAACCGCACTGATCAATCGGGTTGTTGGCGGAGGGTTTCAGACATCCACTCAGTATGGCAGATAAGATGTTGTATTCGATGTTGAGGAGACTTACTCGTATACCTCTATAGTTGGCGCAGTTGAGGGAGTCTCCTTTTTTGTGGATCAGGCACACGGTGCTGAGATTCCATTCAGCAGACAGATCTGAAAAATGAGTTGGTGCATGCTCTGCACGAAGTCATTTCCAGCAGTTCTGAATACCTTGGCGGGTAAGACATCGCGTCCAGCTGATTTGTTGGATATTAGCTTCGATATTACTATCCTTACTTCGTGTTGGTCAGGAGGAGGGAAGTTTTGGCTATCACCATCTAAGTTGAATTGTCTTTTCTGCCTAACGGTGACATGTCGAGATTCTTCTCCGTTATACTCGTACAGCCTGCAAAAAAGTATTTCCATACTATATTCTCAGCACTGACTGTGACTCCAGACCAAAGTTTTGATCTTCATCTACACGCTTCTGTATGGGTCTTCTTGCCTTGACACGCTCTTTTTACCTGTTCGTAAAACTTCCATATGTTATTCCTGGAGTACAACCTCTCAACATTTTCGATCGCGCGCTTCTCATGTTCTTTTTTTCTTCTTCTGGAGAAGCCGATGTTCTTTCCGTCGATTCTGCTCGTAGAGGTAACGAGCAGCTTTCGTTCTTCGTTGCAGCGCCGGTTTGTAGGTTTCTTGTTTATCTCCATGAGCCTGTCAGCATTCTTCATCAAACCAGGGATTTCTTGATGGTGGTCGGGTGAAACCCAGCATATCATCCGCGACGTCTCTGATGGAACGTTGGCAGTGTTGCCATTGGTCTTCGGTTCTTGATGCTGGTGGCATAGAAGTTGTTAAGAGATTTCGGGATACGCGTTCAAGGAGATTCTATATATTCTCACAGTAGTTCTTCTTTCTTGTGGCGCTTGGGAAATCCGCAAAATGATCAATTGGATTTAACTTTTGATGATACGGAGACCGTCATGTCCCCCTGTGTATTGTATATTGAGATGAGGAAACCATGTGCTTGATATAGTAATATTTCGTCAATAAACCTAAGCCCATTGTCACACGTAGTATCTTGTAGCCTATGCTTAGCAACTGTCCCACCAAAGATATCCTCCTTTCTTAGCATGATTTTAACGGACACTGCTCATATGTCTTATCGAGAAGCTCGTAGAAACATTATTTGGTGGCGTCGGATTATCATAAGACGCTCAAGACCGCTTGCCTAAGTCTGCCGCATATAACAAATCCACAACATCTGCGCTGTTTCTTTTCCCTATAACAATTACACAAGTACCAATATATCACAGTTTTTCTTCCTCCTTATGTCCGGCCCATTGCATCGCACTTCCTGGATGGCGGTGATATCTGCGTGATAGCAGTCAAGCGTTTCTGCTAATTGTTCGGTTGCACGTGGCCTTTTAACGGTCCGAACATTCTAAGTGCAAATCCGAAGGTCGTTATCCTTTAAAATTTCCTAGAGTCATATGAGTGAGTTCATTCTTATCCGAGGCCAATAGTTGATTCGTCACATATTTTAATCTCTTCCGTATAGGGTTATGAGCCCTATGACGTCGTAGGCCAGTAGCATTAGAGTAGTAGTAGAGTAGTAGCATGTCCTTACCATTTTAACCAGCATGAGTAAGTGTTCACTTATGAGTAAGAGTATACTCATGCAGTTACCGGAGACCACCATAAGAGAAATCAGGTGTCGTCCCGTCTTGAGAATATTTCTGAATTAGCCGGTCAACAACGAGTTCTCGAAGGATCTCCATTCTCGCCGTGTGTGCTGTGGCTCCATCCTGTTTGAACATAAAGCGACGTTCAAAATTCTGTATTGCGATCCGGAACACTGTCATATGTAGTTTGTGGATGTTCATCGTTATCTGCCAAAAAAATATCTACCGATAATAATAATAATCTTTTTGAGAGCACAGCAGAGTCTATTGTAAGATTTAATCCTCCGATTACTCGTCCATAGTCCTAAGTCTATTTAATGATAAAAGTTAAAGTGGATTTTGTTAACGGCGCGCAAAATACTTGGCGCTAGTTTAAATATCTTGCTTTTTAGAGAGTCAATAGTCATTGGCAGATGGCGCATCTACTACGTACATCTTTGTTAAGTAACAACTATTTCGCTTATCGGATATTCTTATTTTTCTACTCATACATCTAAGCACCAGACTTCAGGAGAGGATTTTATGGAATCGCTTGATTTTAACTCAGACATATGAGTACAACGTTTATTTCTGTGCTGTGCCAGCGCCGTATACTTTCCATATGAATGAGAATATTTTAGTCTGTTACCAGCTTGTATGGTTCAACAGTATACGAATTGTGTCCTATTTAAATTACAAGGCGCATAATTTCTTAGTTTTATATATGCAGACTTTCGATGTAATTTTCATATGTTACACATATTCCCCACATACTCTTACTATTCTAAGTTTATTAATTTATGCCGATACACACTCAAGTATCTCGTTGGTAAAAAAATATAATTTCGTTCCATTGTTGTGACATAATATACTTCTGGTGTTGCATGAAAACCGTTGCTTATTAAGAAACAAAATCTTAACTTGACATTAATCCGATAAATATTGGCTAAAGCGATTTTGCCGGATTAAAATTTAATTTACAAATTTTTTTAAAGATTCCTACTATGCAAGTGCGAAATAACTTTCCACATCATGTTTGCTTAGCCTGCCTTATTTATCCCAATAGAGTGCACACAAAACAAAACACCAAACAAAATTGCTACAAAATCCTTTGATATTTGTACGAGTATATCCGTATGTAGCTATAAACATAGATTTAAAGGGATAGAATTGTGCTATTCGACAGGGTTAAAAATTATGCGCTCATCAAAGCAATTCAAAAATGTTACAACCAAAGTAAATTCAAAAGTTGAAGCGATTTGAAAAAAAGGGGTGAACGGATGATGTCACATCAATCAGAAGACAAGGGTTGCTTGTTACATTTGTTGGTTTAAAAAAATGTTAAGGATTAAAAGTGTGTATGATCTCATGAATTGTTAACATATAACTTTAGGAAGGAATTACATAGATTACGTAAATATCAGTCGACCCAGATTTCCATGGTACGCAGATATCGAGGGCAATCTAAGAAGAAAGTTTATACTAAACGCAAGGAGTTGAAAATCGAAGAATACCCGTAGATATAAATTAAATCGGGTAAGTAAATTAAACGTAGTTAGTTATTGAACATTTCATTCTAGAAAGAAAAATAAGAGTTTTTCCTTATTTACCATCTTCGGCGTTTGTGTTTTTCGTGTTTGTTTATTGTTAAGACTAGGGAATTCAGAGTAAATTATACGCGGGCTAAGAAGTAGCCGGTTTTCTGCAAACGTCCACGTCATTGAATACGGGCCAGCTGTTGTGGCAATTAGTGAAACAGGGCTTTAGGAACATTAACTGGTCGTTATGTTTTCTTTATAACAACGTAGATGCCTCTGCTAATATGATCGCAAGCACTATTTACTTTAGAATGAGATTCTTTATACTTTATCGGATGAAGAGTATCAAACCAATAAAAAAAAGCGTTGTTACGGCTCGAGCTGTAAAAAGTTGATCACGGTTAGAGAACTGTTTCTTCGGTCTTACAAGACAAACCCGACAGAGGAAACCGAAAAAAGTTGAAAGCCAAGAAAGACTGAAAAAAATACAGAATACTACAATGTCCCAAGAGTGGCAAAAACTTTATTATTGGATAAAAACATGAGAAACTCCGGCTCATCCTCCATCCCAACGCCTATTCATAATGGCATTCCTGATTTCAGCACTTTTCACTTCAGCACTTAAATCTGCTTGCAGCATACTTTGCAGATTACTTAACACTTCCAGATTGTGTCCTATCTCTGCCTGCACTTAAGCTCTTCGGATCTTAAATAGGGTAAATCCACTTTCGCACTTGTCTAGAAGCAAGAGTACTTAAATATCTTAACATACACAAAATCGCTGGTGTTCATAGTTTATCTCCCATTCCTGCGTGAGCATTTTCATCAATCCTACTCTATAGGTCTCTTTCCAAATAGATAAAAAACAGCATTTATCCAGCCGGTACTTGGAAGATGAATCCTCTTTTCTTTCCTCTGACATTGCACTAACGTCCCTTCTTTCCAAGATCATAGAAACCCTCATAAGGCGTCAGCTCATAAAAAATTTCGAAACACGAAAACTTCTTTATAACCGGCAGTTGAAACAAGTTCACTGGTACTTTGATGATATGTCTCACCGAAAAGTATTGTTCAAGTTTTGGAGGCTGCACGACGGAACATCGCTGACTCGGATTCTAAAACGTAATCTGAACTTGTTTCCATAGAAGGTTCAATTGGCTCGAGAATTATTACCACCGAATAGTTCAAACTTTTTAAACAACTTTATCATGGGCTATGAATCATATTTCCATTTAAATGGACATGTTAATAAATAGAACTGTCCAAATTAAGGTGCAGAGAATTGCATGTCTAGTGTTGAATTATGGGCCATAGAGTTATCGGTGTCCATATTTAAGAGAATTTAAATATATTATCCAACACAAATCCGCCAGTTCAAAATGTATATTTCCATTTCTTCTGAAAAAGTGACTTTTTAACTTTCGAATGTCTCTATTGCTTTTAATTATTCAAAGCAAGCTCTTTGGGATCTGCAACAGGTTCGACTTCAAAATCGTAATTCGGTATTCCTTATCGTTCTTAACCTAGAAGGTGGGATTCGAAAATTAGTTTGATGTAGTCGATCCAAAGTTGTACGTCCACATCCTGATATAGGTTGTTAAGGTCACGATCGTATCTGGTTCTATGTTTGAAAGCCAATATTTTCGCACCATACACTTGGCGCTGTATAATGGAACTACCTAGGCTATTTTATATAGTAAGCGCAGTTTGTTTTGCGATTGAAAAATGTTGTCGATTTTAATGGACCGTAAATTATCCAAGAGTGCGATCTTGAACTTACATACAAATGTTTACTCTAGAGTACTACTTCGAGCTGTAGTCCACAGTGATTGTTAGAACAAGGCGACCGTTTCTTTTTCGTCCTATTGACTGTGACGATTTGTTCAAAACAATGCCTTTTTTCTGGATGTACACCGGTGGTATCAGTCTCAGCATACTTAATACTGAAGAAGTTATATAACAACGCATCTTCTGGCAAATACTTAAATAAGTTTTAAAAAGTTCTTCTCAAATTATACATTGCACAATATATTTTCTAGCCATATAGCTAATTCAGCTTTTCAGGTATTTCAAATCCAGCCATAGACATGCTGAAGTCACAACGAGCAACGTTTTCATCAATGTGCCCGTATTAATAAAATTATGAAATTGACATCACTCAAATATCTGCCACGGAACCGGATTTTTCATTAAATTCGGCCTATATTCCAGGAATTTCACGTCGAATGTTTACCTCCAAGTCGTCTAAGGTTAGACTTTTTGACCTAGACAAGAGAGTAAATGTTTCTCAAAATGAAATGGTCTAAAGGCGTTAAATCGCACCAGCGGCTCGGTCCAATTAAAATGGCCAATTCCGATGATAAGACGATCAGCGAACTTTGTCTTCAATAAGGTGAATGTAACAAGCGATACCGTCTTGTTGAAACCATATACAGCTACACAGCCCTCCACTTCCAATTTATTCTCAGAAAGTTGGTTAGCAGCGATAGTGGTCTCCATTGCCTGTTACAGACTTGCCGGCATCATATCGGATAATATACAGCCCAATAACACCCCCGATATGAAAATAGTACCAAACATTATATATTTTTATATATTTACAATCACAGCTGCTCGAAAAAACCTTTTCTGCAGACTGTATAACGGCGAAGAAACCCAACATTCCGCCGGCAGAATGGACCATTCAGTTTAAACGATGATAGCCAAAACTTCCATCTACCTCACCAAAATGAAGTAAGGATAGTGATATCAAAGCTGGAATAAAAACAAAACATCTGGGCCTGGCGGCTTGACGACTTATCGGCCGAGGTGGGTGGCAATGGCTCAAGTTGTAGTGGACTGGCTTCCAAATCGGAAGGTTCAGTGTTTGAATCTCAGCCTCGCCCCGAAAGACATACTCATTTTTTCAGATAACGAAAATCAAGTAAGAGAAGTAATTTATTAGAAATCAACAACAAGCCAACTTCCAATATGAATTTAGTCTCCTCATTAAATGTTGGTTGCCACCCATGGAGCCCAAACATCTTTCTTTCTCTTTCTGTCCCATTTTCCAAAAAACTTAACACATTATAGGCATTGGAATCTCAGCACCGCATGCCCGACCCACGGAAAAGGAGACCCCTCAATTGCGCCAACAATAGAGGCATAGGTCTCCTTAACATCGCATACAAGATCTTATCTGCCATATTGTGTGAATGTCTACAACCCTTCGTCATCAACCTGACTGGCCCCTGTCAATGCGGGTTCAAACCACAATCGACCAAATTTTCAAACTCTGACAGATCCTGAAAAAACTGTAGAAGTTCAAATCGGTACCCACCATCTTTTCATATGACAGCATTTATAGAGACGAGCTATATACATAGAGACACATCTACGTCTGGTATCCCTTCTAAGCTCGTCCGTCTGTGCAAAATGACTATTGAGAACGCTCGCTGATTAGTCAAAGTCGGTAATGACATAACCCAGAATTTTGAAGTCAGAAAAGGTTTTAGACATGGTGACGCACTGTTATATGACTTCTTTAACGTATTTAAAAGAATTGTGCGGAACACACAAGCGAACAACGGAGGCAGAATTTTTTAAAAGTCTGTGCCTATGATATCGTGGTAATTGAAAGAATTCAGCGGGCTGTCCCCGATGCGTTCGCCAGTAATGAAACGGAAGCTGCCAAAATGGGTGCAGCGGAAAATGAGGACAAAACCAAGTATTAGGCTCGAATGAAGAGCCGCACTATTTAAATTGCTTAAAGACCAAGCCCCTGATGTGCTTTTGGTTAGCGAAACTAAGCTTACCAAAAGACATAAAATGAGGCACAGAAGATATAAAATAGTACGGAGAAACCGACCCAACTCCATTAGGGGAGGAGGCGTTGCGATCTTTGTAACAAAAGGAATACGTTTTAAAAGAGTATACAGTCGTGTAGTACGCAGGTTCCAGGTACTGGAAGCATGCATCGTGTATATCCCTCTCCGTAGTGGAAAGCGGCTGTACGTGGTGTCTATCTATGCACCTGAGGCTACTCAATCTACCTTATTCATCTCGGAGCTCGAGACACTTTTTCGATTCCTAAGACTGGAATTGGAGGAGAATTACTTTATTATCGGCGGAGATTTCAACGCCAAACATAGTGATTGGGGAAATAATACACCAAATACTAGAGGGAACCTACTATTCAATTGGTGGGGTCAGCACAGTGTGATGTATCGACTCGGCCTCAAAGCGACAGATAGTCCGTCGTTTCCCAGACACGGGTCCTATTTGGATCTCCTGCTGCTCGACTCACGAATACAACTGACGTGCACTAACCAACAAACTACAAACTGTCTACGCACTTTCGTGTATGACAGTGACCATTGCGGTCTCAGCACCGAAATAACTGTTCCCAACGAAATTGCGGAATTGGATGAGTTTGTTCAAAGGCATACCTACAATTATAGTAGGGTGCGTTGGACACACTTCTCAAGAATACTGACGAGAGCACTCTCCTCGAATTCGCTCTACCCACCGTCCAATAGAAATCTGTCAAACGAGGAGATTGACAGGTATCTTAGACTAATGGACGAGACAATTAAACGAAAAATGGACAAAACGATACCTCGGTATCAACACACTGACGACGAAGACTTATTCCGCAACGCAACTATTGACGCACTGCATCGACAAAAAAGTAGGCTGCTGTCAAGACTAAAAACCTTGTACAGACAGTTTACTGACAGACATAACCCGGAGATCATGACATTGAAGTCGTCGATTAAAAACCTCCAAACATTAATAAAGGAAAATTACAGAAACTCTGTAAGTTTGTATTGGAACAACAAAATTCGGGCTGTAAACACCAGCAACCCGAATATGTTCCCGCAAATAAATAAAATATTTCGGAGAAATAATCAGAACGACCTTCCATGTCTTAGAATCGCCCGAACGACGAACAACGAACAAATACTTGTAGCAGCAGGCATTGATCCAAGTGAGGCCGTTGATGATGACAACTTCTTTGTGGTCGAGGATCCGGAGGAGAAGGTAGAGGCTATAGGAGCGACTTTCCAGGAAGTGTACAAGGCGAATGGCAGCATTGGCCCGAACCACGACCTGGAGAATCGAGTCCTTGTGCACAATTTCTACCTTCGAAATGAAATTGTAAATTGGCGATTCGAGAGCTCGGGTTTCACCCAGTTCAGTGACGAGAATATGGCAAATAATGTCATCACCAACGAAAGGGTATTACCACCGTTCATTTCGAAGGAAGAGCTCCAAACGATCTTCGAATCACTCAGAAGTAAAAAGTCAGTGGGAACCGATGAAATACCGAACATTGTGCTTCGACATCTCCCACTAGAAGCGGTGGACATTTATACCACCCTGTTTAATAATGCAATGAATAATGCACATTATCCAGCGCATTGGAAAACTGCGGTGGTACATCCCATTCCCAAAAGGGATAAAGATACTTCCAATCCGGCGAATCTCCGCTCGATCAGTCTTCTTCCAAACATCAGTAAGGTTTTCGAGAAGGTAATAAATAGAGCCATGACTAAGTGGGTTGAGGAAAAAAGTATAGTTCCGGATAATCAATTCGGTTTCAAGGCGGGGCATGATATCATTCATGCTGCGTCTAAACTGGTTTCTGATATCCAATGGAACAAAAGCAAGAAACAGTGCACTGGTGCCTGCCTGATTGACTTGGAAAAGGCCTTCGACACCGTATGGTCAGAGGGACTCTTCTTCAAGCTGGATAGGTTGGGCATTAGTAAACCACTGCTGTATATTCTTTTTGATATGCTCTCCAGTAGACAGTTCATCGTGAAGAATGGCGATGTGACTTCTGCTGGAACATTTAACATTAAAAACGGTCTGCAACAAGGTGCGGTAAATTCGCCGATCCTATTCAACATTTACACAAGTGATCTGATAGGTTCACTTCACCATGCCATAGCGTACGCAGACGACTTAATCGCGTACAGATCAGGTCCAAAGATTGAGGTCATTAACATACTTTTGCAACGTGACTTCGATAAAATTAGACAATATTGCGATGACTGGAAGTTGAAAATCAACTTTCAGAAATCGGAAACCATTCTGTTTAGGACGCCTTTGTCTGGGGCCTCTAGGGATACCAGAAAGAATTGGCGAAAGTTCTCGATCGTCGGACAACATGGACAGCCACTTGCTTGTCGAAATGTAGTCAGATACCTTGGGATCTGGCTAGATCAATATCTGTATTTTAACAAACATATAGATGTTGCTCTGGCCAGAGCCAGAGGTGCTTTTGCCCTTACAAGGAGACTGTTTTACAACAGCCAACTCGATGCGAGGGTGAAGGTGATCTGCTACATGGCCCTTATCCGGCCTATAATTGTGTTTGGATGTCCCGTGTGGTTCAACGTGAGAGCAAGTTTATTGGAAAAGATTCGGGTGTTTGAGAGGGCTTGCCTTAGGGCTTGTCTTCGGTTATACAGAACACCAGAGTATGAGTACATAAAATTCTATCGCAATGAGGTCTTGTACAATAGGGCGAACCTAATAAGAGTGGATAATTTTGTTATTAAGTTGACTCGAAGGCACATTGCAAGAGCAATGACATCGTCGAACAACCTGATCTCTGGGGCTTACTACCCTAATTATATGTATCATGAGAGAGTTCGCTTTGACGGCTGTGTTCCTCCAGAAGCGTTTCTTTACCTTGATAGCAAAGGTCTGATCCAGGACAGATTGGCTGTGCCGCTAATCTTCCACGTTGCTCGAACAGCTGCGGACAGGCGACTCAACTACGACAGAGACGTCGCACACGGCAGTGCGGAGCGTCTCCGGTTCAGTAGGGCGGTAGGGAGTCGCGATAGGAGGGATGTTGTTCAGCAGCACCAACAACTTTGGTGGCTTTTTGAGGGAGAGGATACTTCGTCGTCGAATTCCTCTAGCAATAGGTAGCTTCTTGTGAAGCAAAGTCGGTCAGCCTAATTTGTTTTTTTTTTTTTTTAGCCATGGCCGGCTTACATAGTCTTAGGTAGAATTAGGTTAGATTTAAGTAAAAAAGAAAAAATATAAAAAAAAAAAAATAAATAAATAAACTAAAAAATTAAAAAAAAAAAAAAAGTATATATATGTGCATATATTTATATATTACGTATATATATATATTATGTATATATATATATTTGTATGTGTATGTTATGTATTAGATGTAAGTAGGTTAAGTAGATTAAGATTTATTCTTAGGTAGTTTGTAGGATTTTAGTTTTAAGTTTTATAATATAGTAAAAAAAAAAGTCAGGTTACTAAGTTTTTGTTAAAAAATGTTTTCTTAGTTTTAATAATGAATAGAGATAGTGTAAACGTGTAACGTAAGATTCGTCGAAAGACATAGTTTAAGTGTTAGGTTTAACTTAGAGTGCCCGCATGGGGCCAGTAAGCTAGAATAAGATAATTTTAAGTTAATTAAGCTAATTTTTAAGCGTTTTTTTGTCTAGCATATAAGAATTAATTAATGAATGAAAATAAAAATGCATACAAACTGAAAACAAAACCAAGTATTGCATATGCTGTCAACAAGAAAGGACACACAAGATCAACGAATTGGACAGAACACCACAGTCGACAGCTATAATTTCGAGGTAATAAGAGACTTTACAATTCTTCCAACAAAACCTCAGCAGAAATAAAACGAAGAAATCGTTGTTTCTTTGGACTAAGAAGGCAATTGAGTAGTAAGGGCCTGTCCCGAAATACTACGAAGACACTATATAAGACCTTCATCATCCCGCTCCTACTTTATGGCGCTGAAGCATGGACTCTATCGAAAGTGGACAAAGATATCCTCAGTCATTTCGAGAGAAAAATCCTTCGAAAAATATTTGGTGCTGTTTGTGTTGACGAGCTTAGGAGGAGAAAATGCAACGACGAACTACGAGTATATGAGCTATACAGCGACATCGACCTATTCAGAAAACTGCTAATCAATCGCCTGTGATGGTTGGGAAATGTAGAGCTAATGGACACCAATGCACCGGGCCGCATAGTCTTCGAATCTTACCTTGAGCGACAACACGGTAGAGGAAGACCTCACCTTAGGTGGCGCGCGCAAGTAGAAGGGGACCTCAATCGACTGTAGCACTCTCTAAGTAAGTAATATTTGTTTTACCAAATGCGGCAATTTTGCTTATTAACTAAGCCATTTCATCAAAAATGTGTCTCGTCATTTTCGGTAGAAATCCGGATCATCTGCCATCTTCGATAGAGCCGTATCAACGAAATTTCGACATGCACGATGATCATTTGGCTTTAGCGTTTGGGTCAATATGGTCTTATATGGACGCAAAACCAAATTTCTTCGCGAAATATTCCACAGGAAGTCTTATGTCCAGCCGCAATATTCTCTTCACTTCTGCCATTTCGCTGTCACACTAGCACGGCAGCATTATAATATGGAGTCAATAAGTCGATTCAAATTTTTTCACTTAGCGATCGTTCGCTTGTTCGCTTATTGGGACGATTATTTCGAGTATTTGGAAAACAAATATTGGGTGATTTGAAAACGTGGTGTATACGTTTGCATGATTAAATAGAAGCAATTTGGAAAACAAATATGTTATCTTGGATGGAATGCGTGATTTCAAATAATTCATATCGTAAAAATTAGGCGCATCTAATGAGAAGCCTTTATATTTTCTACAATACAGGGTGTCCCAATTTAGGTTTTCGTCCTGATAGCTGAAGATTTCTGAAGTTATGGCAAACAAAAAATTGTATTGCAGGGGAGGTCTATTTTCACCCCCCTCTAAGTTATAGGCCGTTAAATTGAGGAACCTCTGATTTCGAGGTAAAACTTCTTAAAAGCCCATAGCTTGCTAACACATTCAGCTTAAGAAATCGTTGTGCAAATCTTTAAAAAATAATTTTAGTGTACATAAAATACTAAAATTTCGTCGAGTTCGATGAACGCTAGCCAAAATTATGGCATTTTAAAGCTAACATTTTGAAAAATCGTTGGACCAATTTCATCAGAAAAATGCGTTTATCTCGAAATTTTCAACTTTTAGGTTAACGTTTTTTGTCAAAAATTTTGTCTTTTCTTCATTATCTACGATTTTTATGTATGAATTTTCCACCTACAATTAACGGAAGTTATTGCAAACCACTATTTTATTCAGGCAAATGGGTCACAAAATAAATAGTGTGTTCAAGTAAAAAAAAAATTACTAAAAGCTGTCAGTTAACAAGTAAAACAAATTTGGAGAATTAAGTCAACGGTAAATTCTCCGCTATTTTGTGGAATGTTTTTTTTAATTCGGTGACAGCTTTTGAAATGTGTTGATGTTACTTTATTTACTGATTAAGAGTGAACGAGTAAAGTGATTAGCAAATGTTTAACAAAAAATATTTTCGATTCGCGAATATGCCGATATAATTTTCGTTTCCGATTTCTGTAATGGAGATGCAGGGTTAGCTAGATTAGAGTACCAACGGCGATATCCTAGACGGATGATCCCTTCTTGGCCAACTGTTATCAATGCTTTTCCCCGCCTTTCAACCGTCGGCTCAGCATATGAGCTAAGAAGGGAAAGATTATCTAACATAACAGCAGCAGAAGAAGAGGAAAGAATTTTAAATGCTGTAAGAATGCAGCCATCTATTAGCACCAGAAAGCTTGCAGCACAGTTGCAAACTCCAAGAACTACAATCCATAGAGTTCTTCAAGCCAACCGCGTTTACTCCTTTCACTATGCGCCCGTTTAGGAACTTTTGCTGGGGGACTTCCAAAAAAGGATTGAATTTTGCCAATGGCTGCTGCATCAACAAAATGAGAATAAGCAGTTTATTCAAAAAAATTTGCGGACTGGCGAAGACCAGTTTACGAGAATGGGCATTACCAGCCAACGTAATTGGGCAATGCCTAATCCTCACTTAACACGAACAACATCTTCTCAAAGGAAAAGATTAGTTGAAATGCAGATGTTTTTCTTATCTGTATACCATTTTACAGAAGGTTTAGCGTGAAAGTCTGGGCCGGCATATTGGGTAGTACTTTAATCGGGCCACTCATACATCCACATATCCTAAATTCAACATTCTATTTAGAATTTTTGAGAGACCAGTTGCCGGAACTGCTGCAAAATATTCCTCTTAATCAGAGTCAAAAAATGGTTTTCCAACACGATGGAGCTCCTTGCCATTGCATCAATAAAATAAATTCGTTTTTAAATCAAAAATTTAATGGACGGTGAATTGGCCGATTTGGTCCTTTTCCTTGGCCACCTAGATCTCCTGACCTAACGCCAATGGATTTTTTTTTCTGGGGAGCCATAAAATAAAGGGTTTATTTGACTGAGATTTCAAGTCGGGAAGAGCTCCAAGAGAGAATAAATACAATGGCAGAGGAGCTAAGAGGCATTTTACCAAACTTTAATTTGCAGTCTGAAATCATCAAACGCGCTAGAACGTGCATCCAAAGGCAACATTTCGAAAATCGGTTTGAAATCTTAAAGCGTAACGGTGCTTTTTAGGACCACAAAAACTATTTAAAGGAATATCAAATTTATTTTGTGACCCGTTTACCTGAAGAAAATAGTGGTTTGCAATAACTTCCATTGTTCGTAGGTGGAAAAGGCATACATAAAAATCGTAGATAATGAAGAGAGACACAAGTTTTTATAAAAAAAATTAACCTAAAAGTTGAAAATTTCGAGATAAACGCATTTTTCTGATGAAATTGGTCCATCGATTTTGCAAAATGTTGGTTTTAAATTACCATAATTTTAGCTGGCCTTCATCGAACCGACGAAATTTTAGTATTTCATGTACACTGAAATTCTCTGTGTGTGCACACCTGTTTCTTAAGCTGAATGCGTAAGAAAGCTATGGGCTTTTAAGAAGTTTTACCTCGAAATTAGAGGTTCCTCATTTTAACGGCCTAGAACTTGAAGGGGAGTGAAAATAGATCCACCCTGCATAATTTTTTATTTGCCATAACTTCAGGAATCTTCAGCTATCAGGACGAAAACCTAAATTGGGACACCCTGTATATACTTTTTTTCCTTCGCTTCTGCTTCTGGTTAATAATAACCTTTGACTTATGTAACACGTATAATCCGATCTAATGCTGCACATTTTTCCCACGTATCAGCATCGGTACAGTGGCAAAGAGTTTGCCGATGTCTTCGTATTTGAATGATCCGCCTATTTTTATTTCTGAAGTTTGGTCGCTGTCTTTTTTTAATCTAGAGACCATTGCAATACACGTACTTTTTATTAAATCCGGTTTTTTTCTCCTTTATGTTTTCGTGCATCGTACATCGGATATTACAAACTTGCAAGCTTAAGCGGCATTGTCCTGCTGCTTCAGTAGAAAATCTTGAACGACATTTGTGCACTGCCTTGGTGTCCTCCAACTTTAGTTTCAAATTCTCCGGTTGCTACCGCTGTATATTTAACTTTTGTGTATCATTCTTGTATACATCCATATGTACGTCTCAGGTACATTTAGAGTCGGTCCATGTAAAATCGCTAGGAACTTATTCGAATGCTACTTCTAATTCAATTATATACAGGTGTTGATAGTCTACACCATTATCCGTACGTACACTTTGAATTGGCCTGTCTCCCACAAAGCCGCACTGACCGCTATGAAATTAAAAATTCTCTTGTATATTTTATATTTTCGCGGCTTGCGACATTATTTTTACCGATCGATAAAACTTCTTCGTTAAGCCACGCGTTAAATAACTCTTTCCTTCTATTATAAATTTCATTGTCTCCAGTGGCAGGTCTTCAATATATCTCGGCATCTCCAATATATTTCGGCGATTTCATCGTTTCTGAATTTTTCTTTTTTTTGTGCCGCAATCTTAAAAATTGTAGGTCGTTTACCCGTATTTCAAAGTTGCGCTTCTTCTATTGCGTGTGGTCTACTTCTATACTATATATAAAAGTATATTCTAAGTCCCGATACTATCCTACTACTGCGTATTTGGTATAGTAAAACCGTGTGATATCTATGTATGACTCTAGCTTATCTTCTACCACTGAGTTTCTCGCTCCGAAACCATTTCTCCATGGTCGTCTGCATACTCCTAGTTTACTTTCCAGAATTTCTAAAGTCAGTAAAATTCTGTATTAGTAACTGAAATTAACACGAACAACAGAATTTTACAAATAAACAGCGAAAAAAGAAATGGTTGCATAATCAATTAAACGAGTGGCTTTTTGCAACACTGTTTTCTTAATTCATCCCGTCGTTCCTTGAAAAATCGAGAGTAAATCAATTGACATCGAATTCCCTTGGGACCAATTGCCTAATAAATTCCACTGAGTTGGTAAAATAAAAGAAAATATTGAAAAATATTCCAAATCACCCAACAATAGGGCGCCACTCCACAATGATTTATTACTTACGAAAAGCCATCAATCAAACTTTTATTATCTATCCGATGTCAAAGTAAACACCAATCAGTCCTTTCAAGCAGGCAAATTAAAAAGCTATCCTCGGCACACTTTTATCACTCTACAAAGCGGCTACGCTCTGGTTTTATAGACCCATCCGTCAAAGGTGTAAATCCTTAGAATGCCACTACAATTAACGTTTATCTTCTGATACATAGTGGAGCTTACTTCATCAAAGCAAACAGAAAACGTTTTTTTTTTTTTTTTTTTTTTCAAATTTTATATGCATGTGCATAGTTCAACTAAAGGAAAAATCGTTAATGCGATATAGCATAGCTAGCCGTTATAGACCAGGGGTTTTTCAAAATTGAAATAAACGGAACGTCCCTCAAAAGAGCCCGGTATGCTTCATTGCGCTGAAACACTAGATTTGCACATGAGTAAAGGGTTTTTATTTTGACGACTGAAAACAATTGAAACTACAATCCTTCAGCGATCACCTTACCATTTGTATACTCATGAATGTTAGAGTTCCAGGGCTCGTTAAAAGCAAGCCAGTCACAGTGGTTACTATTATCCTTGTTTCTGAAAACAGAAAGAATTCTATTCGTATCCCGTAATGAGCAAACCGGGGGTAAAACCGGCGCTTGCAATCAATTCTTAGCGCAACATCGAATGAAGGGTGCAACCCGTAAGAGGGTTACTATACTACAATATAAATTTATGTACGTACAGACGAGTACATATACATATGTATGTATGAAATGCAGTGGAAGCAACGATCCGAAGTATATTATTCTAACTTTTGCCAAAGGTATAATAACAGCGGGCAAGCGAAAATAATAAATCAAACTGAAACTAGGTGCTGGTTGAGGAAGTGGAAATTTCGAACACCGGCTGGATCTTTATCACAAATATGAGGGGTGGATAATCTGCGAATTCAACCCGCACATCGTTGAACTAGTGAATTCGGTTCGTTTTGGGGTGAGTTTCAAAGGACCAGGAGAAATCACTTTACTTCTATTCCATTCGCCATCAACTAAATCTTTTTTTTTTTTCGTTTTTGATGATGTGCATATATATGTTATGTGTGTATTATACCTTTAGGTCAATTCTGTGAGCTTGTTGAGCGTACCGTGGATGGATTTTTACATACATACATACACACTGAATCACATTCAATAGGATCCAAGCACGACGATTAATACTTTCGAAACAGCATCTACATATAAAAACTGTAATAAGAAAAGGAGTGTATTAGAGTTACGAGTAGATAAACTACAATAAGAGCTGTACATTATAGATATGATTTCAACAAAAATATATTGATAGTACATACGTTATATATGTATGTAGCTCCCTATTTCGTAAGATAAGTAAAATCGCACCATCACCTTCAGCGGTGCTCCGTCCACAGGATTTAAGGCGCGTTTCACCGCAGCGTTGTAATCTATTAAAATCACAGAAGCTGCCACACAGAATGCGTTTTCAACGTCGCAGTGAATTGACGGTGATGTGTTAAAATGCAAGTCCTGCATTTCAACGCGGCGTTGATATTGGTCCTTTATCACGACCAGAGTGATAAAAACTACAAAAACTGTTTTAAACGCCGACATATGGGAAACCATTGGGGAAGATTTGAATCAAGTAACATTTTGAAAGGTAATGCAAAACTACTGAAACAAAATGTTGTACGGCAACGTAAAATAATTTCATCGAAGCATTAAAAACGGGTTCTGTTTGACTAAGATTTTACCCAATATAGTGAATAGCTGCGTATCTATGATAAGTAAAGCGATCATTTATTACTTTATCTAAGTGGAAAAACGGTAACGACTTCGACGCGTCTTACATGTCAAAAGATGAAGCATGCAGAGCAAACCAAAGATCTTATTGTGAGCCGTCACGATCCACAAATTGCGGCATCCACAGGCCTCACGATAAAATTTCCAAGACGAAATTTGGAAAATCTTTTTTCTAATAAGGACGCTTTAATACGACTAATGCCAGAGGATCCGCATAAAATTCAAATAAAGAAAATATTGTACTCACTCTCAAGTAAAGGATAATATTCGTAATGTAAACAGCGATTGCTTCTACAAGTATCTTTGACTCAACGGCGGAAAAGTGGAGTATAAAACTGATTAACTTAGCGACGTGACCAAATATTATCACTGCCACCACCACTGATACCGGCTCTTCGAAATTCACCAAGGAACCATTAAGCATTGATCGATGAAAAACAATAAAATCGACTTTAGACAAATAAGAAATATGGTATACGTTCCGGGCGACCAACATAATACTTCCGTTATGCCAAGCTAGGGATGCGGATATCACGAGTCGAAGCAATCAATCCGAATTGATACAATGAAAGAGATTGACATAGAAACGTTACAACCGAAAGAAACTTCCAGGAATAATATTGATAGCGTATGCTTCAAAATCTCGTCAGTCTCAATAATTCCAATTCATTCGCTGAAGAACAACGGCAACACTGTCGTCTGGCCAATTAAAGTGGCCTCTAATGGGTTTCACTTGCCAACAACGAAGAGAACGCGTGATTGAAAATAAACAAGACGCTACTGAAGAAGATGAGTGATGTTCGTAAACAATAAGAGCTCTCAATGTCTTTAGAATTAAAGTTTTAATTACGAGGGTAGTCCCAGAAGTATCCGACCTGACGTATAGATGGCAGTTCTTTTTTTAAAAATAATGATAATTGCAGGAAGTACCAAACTTATAAAGCTTAAATTTCAAGTTTGACGGGTCTAGGTTGTTTAGTATTTGTTCGGCAGCCATCGTTATGTGATACAATACTTTCATTTGAAAGGCCTGAATCCAACCAACATCAAAACGGAGCTCGGTTTTACTCTACGGGAGTCTGCTCCTTCGTTTACAACAATAAAATATTGGGTGGCAGAGTTGCCAGAACGAACATCGGAGTGGTCGACCAAATAAGTTAACCAGAAATGTTGAAAAAAATTCACCAAATGGTATTGGATGACCGTCGATTGAAAGTAAGTGAACTAGCAGATAGGTAGGCATCAAAAATCGCTGTACATTGCATGTTGACTAAAAAATTGGACATGAGAAAGCTGTGCGCAAGATGGGTGCCGCGAATACTCACAGCGTCGTAAGGATGTTTCAATCGAGAGTTTGGCGAAGTTTCACAGCAATAAAGCCGCATTTTGCGTCTCTTCATAACCATGGAAAAAATATGGGTCCATTACTTCTCATCCAAGACGAGGGAACAATTAAAACAATGGATTCAAAGGGGAGAATCGGTTCCGAAGAAGAAAAAAGGCGAACACAGTTCCATCTGCAGGCAAAGTCATAGCGTCAAGTTTTTTGGGATGCGCGTGGGATAATTTTCATTGATTATCTTCAGAAAGGAAAATCAACAGCGTATATTATGCGGACTTACTGCAGCTTTTGAGAGATGAAATCAGGAAAAAACGGCCGCATTTGGCGAAGAAAAATGCTTTGTTTTATCAAGACAATTAACCAGTAATAAACACATCCGTTATTGGCCAAAATCATTGGCCAAAATCAATGAGTTAAAGTTCGAATTGTTTCCTCATGCACCCTATTCGCCAGATTTAGCCCCCTCGGATTATTTTCTATTTCCGAATTTGAAAAAATGGCTCGGTGGTAAAAGATTTGCCAACAGTAAAGAGGTGGAGTCTGCCGTTGATGACCATTTTAAGGAGCTCGACGATTCTCACTATAAACAGTGCAGTCAAGCTACTGAACACCGCCGGGAAAAATGTATTCAACTGAAAGGAAACTATGTAGAGAAATAAAGATATTTTTTCCCAAATTTTTTGTGTTTTCTTTGATAGGTCGGATACATTTGGGACTACCCTCGTAAGGGTAACAAGTGCTCACTAAAACTGTTACCGACTTTAGAAGTCTATGGGCCAGAAAATATTCTAATAATATCACAAACGATGCAAATAATGCGAAAGAAGATTTCAGGCTGTAGCATATGATGGAAAAAACTAAACCAAAATTTAGCATGACTACAAAAGTCGTAAGCTCTCCTTCTAAAAATGAAAATAATCACCCTTCATATGACTAGAATCAGGACTGTATGGTGCTAGTTTATTAATCTCTTCTGGAGGAAAATTTTACAAAGAAGTGTGCGTTGTTGTTTTATTCTACTGGGACCATATTCTTCAATTATAATTAACAAAATATCGTAGTTGTAGTACTAAGAAACTATTTAACATCTACACTGGCGATCATTAGGATAAGGCCATACATTTTGCAATCGATTTTCACTCTTTATAATACGCATCTTTTTATATGCTTTTCAAGTAGTTCATTGCTCGATCTAGGGAAATTTCAACGGTCGTTTCTTATTCACCCCTTAATTTTTTGATTTCCTGTTGAGAAAATATGTACCTGTTCTCAGGTAGTAAAACTTTGCGGGTACAAAGTTTCAAACAGGTATAAAGAGAGAAAATTGATTGCAAAATATATGGCCTCATCCTAGTGATCGCCAGTGTACTACGGAAGATCAAGGATCTGACAGATTCCTTTTAACTTATGCATCCATTTTCTGATGACCGAAGGAATAACTAGCGGATGTTTTATAATATGTTACACTGTATCGTTATTTTTGCAACACTCTTGCACTGAGGAACTAAATCTCTGAAAACGGAATTTCGAATTGACATGTGTCTGGTTATTCATGTGGTTCGTTTAGCAGAATAACGGAAAAATGCCTAACGTCGATCGAGATGTGATAACTAGCAGAGATATTGAAGTGTCTTCCTGCGCTGATATACTCGTACTTATGTGCTGACAATGCTACTATTTCTACTTCCTGTTAAATCGATTGGTCTGAATCCATTCGATTATGTACCCGCTTTACAGTCACTTTGACTAGGACCGTTCAATATATCACAAATAAATGTCTGTGCTATTTATTTAACAGACTCCCGGCCAGATCGTGTAGTCTCTCCTTGAAATACGGCAAAATTCCATCCTGTTCGTTCTGGCCACACTGTTCCACGGTCTTCCTTGTCGTCTTATATCTAAGGGCTGGGAATCAAGCTACCACATTGTTGTCCAACCGCTTTTGCATTTTGGCTTTTTGAACTATATTCACTACAGCATATAAAGCTCCCGGTTATATCTTCTCTTGCGTTCACCCTTTTCCTCTACGAAATATTCCACATGAGATCTGTTTTTCTGCTTATCTTTCAGCACTTTCCTATCGTATAGGAGGACTGGCAAGGCTAGTCAATTGTAGATATCACATGTTAGAGCATCTCCTAACCGAAATTCGGTGCACGATCAAAATATTATGCAGGAGTGTTGCATCCAGTATCCATAGTTCGATTAATTTTAGCCCTGCAAACTTCAAGATGATACTATCATATGCGGCATGAAATTCGTTGATATTTTCTGGAGTGAACTCTTGGTTTAAACGAAATCTACCGGAAGTTTACACTGGTACCTCACGTTTAGTACGTTTAGTGTGTTTCACAAATTCTTGAGGCGTCCACATTTTGCGTTAGTTAGTTAGTTCTTATAAGTGATATTTAGCACAGATATTACTTTGTAGTTCTAACAAGATAAGGAATCACTTTTTCCGCAGATTGGGCATATGCAGCTGATTATTATATTAACAATTTGGTATGCATTAGGTACACCAAAACATCACCCAAGTACAAGGTGGCGCAAAATTAATCACCCTATCGGAAGATGGTATAATTTTTGCAAATAGTGTCGTACGTCAATCATATTTGACATTTGTGAACTAGACAGCTGCAGTTTACAAACAGATAAGCAATGGAGCGCTATTCTCCTCAAGAGCGTGGAATAATTGTGTCGATGTTTTTAACCACTAATTGGTCGGTGGTGTTAGCGCAGCGTGAACTCAACGTCGATTTCCTAATCGTGTCGTGCCAACTGGGCAAACATTCCGGCGCTTAGCTACTCGACTCGAACAGAGTGGAACCGCAGGAGACCATGCAGGTCGTGTCCGCCACCGGACTGGTCGTTCGGCCGAGAATGTCGCAACTGTGGCTGCCGATGTCGCTGAGAATGAAGAAACATCAACCAGACGACGGGCCTACAGCGAATTTTAGTAAAAGACTTACACATGTTCCCGTACAAAGTGCAAACAGTGCATCAGTTAATGCCTGCTGACCATCAGTCGCGTGTGAATTACTGTAGAGCCATCCGCAATCTCAACAACGAAGAGGAGTCAATAAATAAAATCTTCGTTTCTGGGGCACTGAAAATCCGCGTGTGATGCACAACGAGCCATTACATCCACTCAAAGCCACTGTGTGCTGCGGTGTTCACGCAGGAGGAGTGATTGGGCCGTATTTTTTTGAGGATGCCATAGGCAATACGGTCACTGTTACTGGCGAATGCTACAGGGCCATGATAAACGACTTCTTAGTATCGGAATTGGATGAGCGGGGCTTGGTGAACAAGACGGTGCAACCGCAGACATAGCACGAGCCACAATGAATATTGTGAAGGAAGCGTTTCTTGGTCGCGTAATCTCCCGTTTTGGCGGTTTGGGATGGCCAGCAAGATCGCCTGATTTAACCATCCCAGACTTCTTTCTTTTGGGGCTACTTTAAGTCGCGAGTTTACGCCAATAAGCCTCAGACATTCGCAGCCCTTAAGGAGAATATTCGACAGGAATGCGAACAGTTATCACCGGAAATTTTGCAGATAGTTATGGAAAATGCGATAAAACGGGCACAAATGTTAACCAACACCGGCGGCAGCCACTTGGCGGATATCATCTTTTCCACTTAACAGAAACAATTGTAAAAGTAGTAAAAAAGTAATTCAAATATAAAATTGGATGATTAATTTTGCGCCACCTTGTATTTTTTAAATACTCCTAATCCTGCGGCCTTATTGTTTTTCAACTTTTTTATAACTCCACCAATCTCTTTTATGATACCTATACCGTGCGGAGGGGAACTATTTCTTTATTTTTGACTAAAAATTAGTGCTTTGATTTTCAGAACATTATGATTACTCAGCAATTGCTAGAAATACTGTTTAATTATGAATAATACATTAATAATTAGGCTTACTGAAGTGTTCCGCAGGGCATTCGTTTAGGCCTGTAAACCAACTGTAAACCAAGCTTATGGCTTTTCTTCTTACGATTTCCGTACCCTCTTTCTGGTATTTGAAATCACAATAATACGCGAATCTTTCCGTGACAAGTTTGTAACCAAAGGTAGATTCGGCTACTTAATGTATCGAAGCTGGATCCATCGAAGCGAAGCGAAGGGTCTCTCATTTAGGTGATCTCTGTCTCTGCCTATTTTAGGTGTGCTAATGTATCTAGAGTTAAGTCTATTTGTTTTCAGTCAGATGTTCAGACAATCGGAATCTGTATTTGTCAGAAACCATATGGAGATATGCTAGTTGTTTTGTGGATTCTCCATTCCGAAAAACCTTGCCCTAATACCAGCTGTTACAAGTCAACTAGTCGGCAGCCAGTATCTCTTGTCGTTTCTTGTGTAGACAGGACAGTTGGTATGAGAATATTTACATTTTGAATTGAACGCTCCTGTATATATGGATATAAAATCTGAAAATTATGATACATTTGGAGGCAACCGGAATTTGAAAAATCTTGACAAATTGCCTTTCAGAATTCAAATTTAAAACTGACAAGTAAAGTTCCAATGTAAATACATACAATACATTTTAGTAGGTTTCTAAAGAGCTGCCTCATTCGCTTGCTTGTTCTGGAGGACTAATATCATTCATGTTCGCCTCATTGTTATTTAAATTTTTCTTAACTTCATTTCATCTCGTCGTCGATTCTTTTCTCCGTAGGCATTTATTTTGTTTTCATACATACCCTTTTAAGGCATGTGCATACACATACATATGTATATGGTATACGAGTACGTAAAGGCCTCACTTCATCAAGGACGGTTTGATTTTTTTTATAATTTTGCATAAAATAATCATTTTCACTCGCCCCCTTTATGTTCTTGTTGAGTTAGGCAATTACAAATGGAATTCAACACATTTACTCGTAGGGGTTGAAACTACAACTGATGAAGCAGGAAAAGTCAACATGAAAATAGTTGCCATTGTGAAGATGGCTAATTAATGCAGAGACAGTTAGAAGAGGACGTAAATAATTAATGTGACATACTCTTGTATATTGAAATCGTGTTTGATTCCAGTGGTTTCATGGCTGCTTAGGGCTATGTAAACATGGTTACATATAAAAGGTTTTTATTTAGACTAAACGTCTTTTCAAGAAAAAACTAGTTAATATAATTAATGTATTACAATATGTACATATTGATAATCAGTAGATTTTTAAATCATTTATGAGGTAGCTCTAAGGTCGTAAACGCTATTTCGACAGGAATAACTGTAGCTTTTTAGGGTTATCGCCCCCTAAGAACATGCAAAATACTGTATTGCAGAGCTTCGAATCTGGCAAATATGACCATTGAATGTCAACATTTTTTTTTTCCGTGGGTAGGTGACAAATTTTCATAGACACAATAAGCTTCGGTGCTTATAGTAGTGTGAGATTCTTACTCACTAAAAAACACCTCCCTTATACAGACTACGACTGAGTTCACACTCAACAACCAGTTCTTCTTTCGTGTTTTGTTTTGCTTTAATACGATATTTTGCAGGCGATTTTCCATTGAAAATTCCTGCGTACTTTAAAAATTAAGCGCTGCTCATCACCGCGCTAACATGGGCTGAAAAGTCCGTGCCGTTTCTAAGAGAGGTCACCACTTGAATTAAACCCATTTTCAGTTAGTACCAACCTTCAAAAGATACGTGTATAAATTTGACAGCTGTCGGACGATTAGTTCTCGAGATATACCGTTGTGAGTGAAGCAACTTTTGTTATTGTGAAAAAAATGGATTCAAAGCAATTTCGTGCAAGGAAATGGCTTGATAAGTGTTACCAGGACTCTGCACCTTGCGAACGAACCGATGCATAGAAATGGCTTGATAAGTGTTACCCGGACTCTGTACCAGCCGAACGAACCATTCGGAAGTGGATTGAAAAATTTAAAAGTGGTCAAGCATCGAAGATGGTGCACGCAGTGGACGTCCAAAAGAAGCTGTCTCAGATGAAAACATCAAAAAAGTCCACAAAATGATTACGAATGACCGTAAAGTGAAGTTGATCGAGATAGCTGAGGCTCTGAAGATTCTTAAAAGAGCGTGTTGGATATATCATACACGAATATTTGGACATGCGAAAGCTCTGTTCAAAGTGGGTGCCGCGTTTGCTCACAGTCGACCAAAAACAACAACGTGTTGATGATTCAGAGGAGTGTTTAAAGCTGTTCAACCGCAATAAAGCCTAATTTTTGCATCGGTATGTGACAATGGATGAAACTTGGCTCCATCACTTCACACCAGAGTCAAGTCGGCAGTCAGCTGAGTGGCGAGCTGGCGACGAACCTCGTCCAAAACGACCAAAAACTCAAAAGTCGGCTGGCAAGGTTATGGTATCCGTATTTTGGGATGCACATTTAATAATTTTCATCGACTATCTCCAAAAGGGGCAGACTATCAACAGCGACTATTACATTGCGTTGTTGGAGCGTTTGAAGGACGAAATCGCAGAAAAACGGGCGGATTTGAAGAAAAAGAAAGTGCTGTTTCATCAAGACAATGCATCGTGTCACAAGTCGATGAAAACGATGGCAAAATTGAATAAATTCGGCTACGAATTGCTTCCCCACCCACCGTATTCTCCAGATTTGGCCCCCAGCGACTATTTCCTGTTCGCAGACCTCAAAAGAATGCTCGCCGGAAAGAGATTTAAGACCGATGAGGAAGTAATCGCCGAAACAGAGGCCTATTTTGAGGCTAAACCGAAATCGTACTACAAAACTGGTATCGAAAGATTGAAAAATCGTTTCAATCAGTGTACCGCCTCGAAATAAAGTTGAATTTTGCAAAAATTTTGTGTTTTACTATAAAACGGCACGGCACTTTTCAGCCCATGTGTTAGATCGAGAGGCTTAGTCCTTTTCAGACGGCGTAATAAATTTGTCTCGTCCAGGATATGTTGAACAGAAATATTCGTATCTCCTTGTAGTCGATTTTTGTGTTTTCGTGCAAACATTTTAATTTCGTTCTGAACGTTTTCGACTCCTAGGTCTCTGTAGATATCTTCGTTTCTAAACCCTCGAAGAACTTTGTTTTGAAATGTCTGTAAGACGTTAACGTTACTAATTTTTGTACACTTTTGTACAAAGCTCTATACCATATGTCCAGACCGGTTTTAGCACTTGCTTGTATAGCAGATCAGTTACGAATGAGCTTGGAATACTTTCCAAGAAGCCAGTACATGTTTCTGTACTTAATCTCAAGCTCTTCTAGGTTTTTCTTAACGTGTGCTCTCCATTTAAGTTTAGCGTCGAAGGTCATACCAAGATATTTGGCCTCGTTCGCGAAAGGAATTTGTACTGCGTTGATAAACACAGGTAGATTTGTAAGGGGTCTGTCGTAAGACTGCCATCGCCAACTATGTATCCCAGATACTTTATTTCGCGATAGCAAAATTTACTTTTTTCGACGTTGATCGTCAATCCTGCTTCCCTCAAACACCTGGCCACCTCGGATAGTAATTTGGCATGAGATTCGAAATCTGGAGAACAAACCAAAAGATCATCAAGGTAGACAAATACATTCTCCTTTAACCAATGGGGAATAACTTTGTCCATTAGCTGACACATTCTCTGGGCTGCATCACACAGCCCAAACAGTATGACCGTGAATTGGTACAGTGGCCGCCCAGGGACTGTGAAAGCTGTCTTCTCCCTTGATTTGGCCTCCAGAGGAATCTGCCAAAACGCACCTTTTAAATCGATACTAGAGATGTACCTGGTATCTTGGTGGCGGCTGAGTAAACCGTACATGTGGGGAAGAGGGTAGGCATATTTTTTTGTCACGGCGTTGACCTTTCGTGAATCTAGGCATAGACGGTTTTCTCACCAAGACTACCGGCGAACTACAAGCACCACTGCTTTCTTCGATTACTCCTAATTCGACCATTCGATCCAGCTCGTCATATAAGAGTTTTTGTATCGCTGGCGAAATGGGGTAGTGTCGCTGTTTGATAGGAGCCTGGTTGTCGTCTACTACTATCACGTGCTCTAGAAGCTTAGTCTTGCCTAACCCCAGGATTGCGAAAGACGGAGAAAGTTGTTTCACCCTCTCCAACTGCTCGGTTTGTGGTTGGGTGAGCGCTTGGATTGATGAGTCGTTTTCGGTCTGCGATGGCAAGTCTAGTCCCGATATAATGTTAGGAACCGCGGAGCTCTTCCAAAAGTCTATCCCGAAATATAATTTCTGTTGTAAATTCGGGACCACGAATATTTCTAGGTCCCTGATTTTGCCGTGCTATGAGACAGGAGAAGTAAACCGTCCAAGTATTTGCTGATGGTTGCCATCAGCGGTCCATATATCGGTCGTCATTTTCGTCAGTTTAATGTTATGTCTCTCTAAAAAGTCTAGCGCCCATTTTCCCAAATAGGTCATGGATGCGCCACTGTCTAGCAGACCGGAGACATCCTCACCTGTGATATTTACTTGGGCGAACGATCTGTTGTCGTGTCGTGTTGTTATCAAAGTTTCGAGTATTCTCTTCAGTCGTCGTCTTTTTATTGCACATTTTTCCCTCAGCCTTTGTATTTTTTTATATTTTCTATTATTCTTCACAGGCACTGCCACTTCTTCTCCGAAAATACGCTTCCTCGCTTCGTTGTACTCCACTATTCGTTGGTGGAGGGTCTTCTGTTGAGGAACTTCCTTGTGTGTCCGCGCTGTAAGTGTCGTCGGGTCACGCTGCAAGGTACTTACTGGCTGGATTTGTCGGCGTTCGCCAGGGTTGTGGTCGGTTTCAGCGGATGACCTCCGGCATTCCCCCCGATCTGCAGGTTTCCCTGACACTTAGTGCAGTGGAAATTGATGTTACCTTACCCACAACTGAAGCAAGTAAGCGTATGAAATCCGGAAGGACACGTATGTGGATTCGTCAAATTTATCGTCGGCTCAGTTTTATAGACGTTCGTTCTTTCTGTTCTTGGTCGGTCAGGTTTAGTGTAGTTGTTCTACTTGGCCGTAGATTTTGTACAGCCGCTACCTCGAAGTCACTATTGCGAGCGTGCCACTGCCATCTACTCCTGCATCATGGATGTATCCGTGGGCAACTGACACTCCTTACAGATTGTCAGTTTTCTTGAGAGTGAAGTTCACATGGACAGACTTGTTTTCATTAAGCGCGATTTGCCAAGTCTTTGTCCAATTGTTAATCCGTGTAAGGGCACGTTGCAACTTAGCAGTCTACTTCGACGGTTTTAGCTGTTGCCAAAATGGAAGTGTCATCAGCAAATGTGGCTAGCACAGTATCGTCTGTTAGCGGTGTGTCGCGGGTAAAAAGCAAATATTGCAGAGGGTCAAGTACACAATAACGGCACTCCCGCCGTTATTGTCTTAAAATTGGAATATTCATTTCCGTGTCTGACGCGGAAGAGTCAGTCATCTAGGTATGAACTTAAAATATGAAACAATTGCTCGGGTAGGACCTGTCGAAGTTTATATTTCAGGCCCTCGTGACATACCTTATCAAAAACTTGCGAAACGTAAAGGAATGCGCTTGAACAGACTAACTTACGCTCGATTGCTCGTTCAATTACATCGGTTATTCGATGGACTTGGTCAACGGTAGAGTGTTGTCTTCTAAAGCCAAATTGATGATCGGGCAAGAGGCGATTTGTGTCAATAATCGGTTTAAGACGATTAAGTAAGATTCGCTCGAAGACCTTCGATATAATCGAGAGGAGCGATATTGTATGACTGTATGACTTAACTTTAGTCAGTGGTTTACAGGGTTTCGGAACCATAATAACAGCGGCAACTTTCCACTGATGCGGTACATACCCTATTCTTATGGCGGCATTTATAAGATAGAACAGCTTTAGCAAACCTTTTTTCGGTAGTGCTTTAAGTATCTCTCCCGTAATTAAGTCATATCCGAGGGTTTTATAGGGCTTAAGCGTGTCTATAACTTGTCTAAGTTCCCTAAGTGTAGCCTTTTCTATCGGAAGGTTCGTCGTCACGTCTAGCGTATTGACATTCTCTGGAAGCACTTCCCCGTCGAATGGTTTGAACGTTTCTGCAAGATGGTCGGCGAAAAGGTTCGCTTTTTCTTTATCTTCTTTCGCCCAGTCATCCCGGTTTCTTCTTTTTGGCGCCACCTGTATTTCGAAGACTTTTAACGGCTCTCCATATGGAGTAATTGGTATCTTTTGTTGCTGTGAGGCTTTCTAGGTAGTTATTAATACCTTGGTTATTGAAGTCCTTAATCGATTTTTTCACCAAGTTGCAGAGCCTATTAAAGGACGTTTTATCTTGTTGAGCCCGAGTTTCATGCCACTTTTTCCGCGCTCTTCGTTTCTTCCTTAGCATTTCCCAGATTTCCGACGGGTATCTTATGCCGATACTGGCAACTTTGTTCGACTCGCGTGGAGTGTTATTCCAGGCCGCTTGCTATATGACTGCAACTAACGGCTCAATTACTTTTTCAAATGTCAACATGCAAACATTTTATTAGTCCGGAAAGCATTCTTCTCAGAATTCTGGTTGATCTTGTTGAAACTACACATATTTGTGTATACGTTTATTAAAAGCTTCACCCAACTTACAACTGCTGCGTATACAAGAACATATGCTGACATGTCATAATCGTAGTCGTAACCATGTGTTAATTATTTTTAACTGCCTGATGTACAGGATGCCTTTTATTTTTAATGATGATGCAATATTTGTTTGGTTGTTGTTTTGGTTTCCTTCAATTCAATTTATTGGTTTAAATTTATTTATATTGATTTGGCAATATAAAATGATATTTTATGCTAATGAGCAACGGTATTTGGGAATTAAGTATTTAACCAATTTACATAATTTAAAAAAATAAAATTCAAGCAGATTGCTTAATGTTTGTTGATTCTCACTTTTGTTAATGTCATGATTTGTTTTCTTTTCACATATGATATCTGTCACTTTAAGCTTACTGTAAAAGCTAATGGAATCTAATGGTCGTTCATACCTATTAGTGTCAATTTCAACATGGAGTGCAAATCCGAACATTTTCGACATATGGTATTTCACTTTTTTATTTGCTTGAACGCAAGAAAGTAGTTGCGGCTCACGGCTCACAGCTCAGTGATATGTCAACGTTTTGGTGTTGACTGCTTAACAGAACGCACGTGTCAGAATTGAATTAAGAAATTCCGGTCTAAAGATTTCTCACCCAAAGGTGACCAACGTTCCGGTAGACAAACTGAAATTAATTACCGAAGTGTGACAATTCAATTGAAACAGATTGTGTGACTATGCGAGAAATTCTAGAGATGTCAAATGTATTATACACAACAATTGAAAGTCACTTAAAACGTCTTGGATTTGTAAGAAGATCGATGTGTAGGTTCCATATGAATTAGAAGAGATTCACTTACACAAAAATAAATATTTGCGATATGCATCTCATTATTATTATTATTATTTTATTATTATTTATTATAGCAAAAATATACAGGTTTGAATACTATTTATAGCATGGTACATAGATTTAATAATCGAAGGAAAATGCTACTTTAAGACCTTCATTCATGTAAATATATCACAGTATTGTACAGTATTTTATAATAAGTTATTATTATAGTGCAACTCAATAGCTAAAACATATAATACAATAACCGACCGTAATTTGACAGTAAAAGTAATTAAATAAATAAATAAATAATTATCGAAAAATGATTTAACAAGCAATTCGTAACAAGGAAATAAATAATAGATTAACAGAAAAAAGAAAGTAATACTACAAAAGTAAAAATGAGAAAATAATAGTATGTATAAAATATTTTTTTTTTTTATTAAAATATTCAACTATTCTAGCTACTCACTAAACTACAATAGAAATAAGAGGGTTGTCTGAAGAATAACATGCAGTGATAAAACGATTGTTGAGCTTAACGGTTCGATTAGATACTGTCTCGATATCATGACGACCAGTAGCAGACAAATGGAATGGTAGTTTCAAGATCATTTTTAAAACCTTGTTCTGATTTATTTGTAGCTTCCTTATATGACAGTTCGAACAACTTCCCAATATACTCGTAGGTGCTGCATAGAATATTATGGCCGGAAAAATAGCCTTAAGTATAATAACCTCATTTTTGGTGCTTAGTTGTATTTTCGACAAATAAATGGATATAAGGTAGGTAGGTAGGTAAGTGTGGCTGTTGGAAATACCGACCCACTTAGGCCTATTGGCCCATTGTGATGCCACATGAATCTATGATCCTCTGATGGAACCAATTTGAACTTATTATGAAGCGTAGGAGATTGTTTACGTCTATATTTTTTAGATCGTTTAGGTCTTTGTACAAGAGAGCTCCTAAGTGAAGTTTTCTCTCTGGGATTGTCTCCTCCTCCTCCTCGTCCATGCAGCTTCTGCAGAAATCGTTTGTAAAGGCTCCAAGCCCTCTTGCGTGTTTGCCAATGAGGCAATGTCCAGTGATGACACCTATTTTATTAGAAGGATCAAAAACTTAGAGCAATTCAGATCCAGTTTTAACCAGATCGGTTTGGTCGCTAGACATGTTGGTCAAACAGGCCACCTAAGGTCTGTTCTTTTATTTGCATGTAGCTACCCTTTTCCGGTAGAATATGTAGAGTGGTTCCAATTTTGGAGATGTCTCTTTGGCCCTGCACCCAACAAAGGTGAAGGTTGAACTGCTCTGCCATCTCCATAAGAGATGATCGGCATTCAAGGGCGGTTTTGGAATTTAGTGAGACCGAGTCCAGGGACTTGATAGCGGCCTGACTATCCGAAAAGATGCGGATATCCTTTGCAGATATCACGGTTTTCTTCAGCCAGGGCAGAGCTTCTTTAATCGCCAAAATTTCTGCCTGGAACACGCTACAGTGATTTAGAAGACGGAAAGAGAGGTTTAGATTTACGAGTAGCGTATCTGAGAAAACACCGCCACTAACTCCGCTATCGGTTTTGGATCCATCTGTGTAGAGATGGATTGACTTGTCCTCCATAAAAGCATCTTCCTCCCAGAAGGATCTAGAGGTTCCCCTTACATGGAAGTTTTTGTCAAACCAAAGTTCAGGTGTGGTGTAATCGATGTTCTCTGTGAGGATTCCTAATTTAATAGGAGACTGCAGCTGTTCGCCTGCTGAAAATATCAAGGAGTGTCAAATGAAACAGAAAGTCTAGTGCCGCAGAGGGTGTAGACCGCAATGCTCCGTTTATGCATAGACATTCTGTTCTTTGGACTCTGGTTAGCTTAATGCAGTTAACCGCATTTTCTAAGGCTGTCCACCAGACGACTACCCCGTAAGTGAGTATCGATCTTATGACCGATATGTATAGCCAGTGGATTATCCGAGGTTGAAAGCCCCATTTACTCCCAATGGCTTTTTTGCAAGAGAATAAAGCTATTATAACTTTATTGACTCTTTCTTCAATGTTAGGTTTCCAGTTTAGTTTCCTGTCAAAAATGAGTCGCAGATATTTTTCTGTATCGGAAAATACAAAACTGGTACCGTTTATTGAAGAGGGGGTCTATAACTGGAATTTTGTATTTCCTGGAAAACAGGACACGATGAGTTTTATGGGGGCTTACTCCCAATCCACAGCGATCTGCCCAAAGGGTTAATCTATTAAGATTTACTTCAAGGAGTTCTTTAATGTTATAAAGATGCTTACCTGAGACGGCTATAGCAACGTCATCCGCATAGGCAATCACCCTGCTACCACCCGCTTCCAGGTATATCAGCAGTTCATTTACTACTAAGTTCCAGAAAAGGGGAGAGAAGAACCGCCTTGCGGCGCACCTCTGCTGACACATCCTTTAGCAGAAGCCCCACTCAGTTTGGAGTTGATTATCCTTCTGTTTAAAATAAGACTGATCAGCTCCCCAAGGCAGAATAATATCTGAGGACCTCTGTAGCTCGGCAGGTATTATACCGTCCGGACCAGCAGACTTGTGTGGTTTGAAGCTATGCAGCGCCCAGAGCAATTTGTCTCTTTTAATCAGATCATGAAATTTGGCCCCGGTTGCAGTATGCCGGTTTGGATTGGTACTAGCCGCGAATTTTGAGCAACCTAGAAAGTGGGTGTCCAGTAGCAGGTTGAGTGATTCATTACTTGAGGTTGTCCAAGAGCCATCGGTTTTTTTTAAACAACTAGGCATCATAGGATTTGTAGAGAGAATTTTTCTTAGCCGTAATGACTCAGAGGTGATTTTGGACCTCCAGGATTGTCGCTTTGCCTTCCTCAGTTCTTTTTTTGTATAATTTGAGGGATTGTTTGTATGAGTCCCAGTCAGTCACTTTTCCTGTGCTTCTTGCTAAGTTGAAAAGTTTTCTGCAAATGTTTCTGAGCAGCCCCAGTGCTAATGTCCACCAATGTGGCTTTTTCGTGCCTCTAGCTTGAATAAGAGAGCAGAACGCGGCCATAGCCTGATTGAGAGCCAGATTATATTCCCTGATTTTCATGTTAATCTCATTGGTGTCACGCGGGGTACTTGATAGTTCAGAGGATAGCGTTTCTGACAATATTCCTCTGTATTTTGGCCAATCAGTTTTCCGGTAGTTTCGGAATGATGGTTGACTGGAAGGAGCATCATTCAGGCTGAATTGGATGTGTCTGTGGTCTGAGAAAGAGTTTTCAGACGTTCCAGTTCGTTAGCATTTGAGTGATGCTGTCAGAGACAAGAGTTATATCTAGCACTTCCTTTCGGTTTCTAGTTATAAAAGTGGGCTCACTACCAGTGTTGCAAATATAGTCACCTCTATCGTTGATGTCCGTACTTCCCCATACCGTGTGATGAGCGTTAACGTTGCATCCGATGATGAGGCCAGTTTTTTGTCTTCCAGCTTCCAGTACCACTCTTTCTAGCTTATCACCAGGGAGAGGATCCACATGATAGTGGCCAAGGTATGCCGATGCTAGCCAGTAGGAGCCTTTGGCAATCGGTAGTTTGGCAACGGCTAAGTCGAGGTCGCTGAGATTAGGAAGCAAGTGCAACGTTTCACTAATATACAAGTTCTGATCTTACCTTTGTCTCTTGTATAGAGCGGGGCGTATACGGGTGCCCTAAGTCCACGAACCATGCCTTCTACAATCCATGGTTCCTGGATTAGGATAATGTTTTCTGAGTTTTTTGAAAGACGCAGAATGAGTGCGGCCGAAGCCTTTTGCGAGTGATGGAAATTAATCTGGAGAAACCGTATCATTGCTACAGTTTCCCAGAGTAGCCTCCACCACGGTGCTGTTGAGATCCTCCGATTCTGAAGATATTCCCACCTTCTTCTTCCTCTGATCGTATAGGACCTCGTTTTGCTTCGTCATGGGTTTCCATTTCCGACGGGGTGTCAGAAGAGAAGACCGACAGCTTGATTGTCACCACTTATTGATTTGAGTCGTCGCTATCCATTTCTGGAAAGGATATCGACGCTCCAGGATCTGAGGTTGTGGTTGGTGCTGTCTCCGTTAAAGGAGGAGGAGGTTGCTTATCAGCATCCAGCTCGTCCTTTTTGTAAAGATAAGGCAACAAAAGCAGCTACAAAAAAGAGGCCAAACCTATTTATGATGACGATGCAAAAGTGCCTCGAAGAAGAAACGTTTCCCGAAAAGTGAAAAATGCAACATTTGGTCTTACTACCAAAAGGTACCATGGACATGCCTTTCATGGCAAAGATCCTCGAGAAGATAATCTACATTAGAGAGTAGTTTACCATATATAGCAAAATACGCCATAGCGGGGGAAAGATGGCTCTATGGCACAAAAGAGCACTGTGCAGTTGTAACGCTGAAAATGCTTTTAACTCTACGAACTGGTCGTTCATTAGAAGGTCGTTCGCCAAGGTAATGATATATATATATATATTTAGTATTTGCAGAAGTCACAGTATGTGAGCTGCCGAGCTTTCTATTTCCTGGTCGTTATAACTTACAAACATTTAAGAACAATGTATTGTACATCGGTACCTTTCTTTTCTTCCTCCCTAAGTTTCCTTCGCCCGCGCTGGGTAAGGGTACACAAATCCCTTGAGCGCTCGCTAATTATAAAAAAAAAAAAATGTCAGGTTAAAACTATATTTAATTTTTTTCAATTAGCACTACGGATTTGACTTTCAAGTATGCGTGTTGATATTTGCTTACAAAAATGTTTTAGATTTCTGTCTCATACACTTATCAAGTAGCTTCTAAAGTGCATGTTTTTGACATTAACATTCATCTTCATTCGATCAAACAATAGTTCTTTTCCTTAACTGGGGCTTTCTGAAACTTAATTGACGGGAATAGCCATATTGTCCACTACATTATTTTCCAGTCAGATATTTTTAACTATATTCTTCATTTGGTGTTTTAATTTTTCACCAGTATTTCCAACACCTTTTAGAGATTAACGCTTTTCTCACATAACAAAAAAATAAAAGCAGTTCTGCTAATTGTAAAACCACTTTTCGTCTACGTAGTTGTATGCTTCTGAAAAAATTTCGCAAAGGAGTCAAATATTAGCGGAGTTGAAATTACTAATCATCTCCATTATATGAAGCATTTCATGGGTCTACTTCCTTGTCTAATGTTCTTCTATAGGCCCTATCCGAATGAGGTGTAAAAAGTGTAACTTTGTTGAATTAATTTGATTTATTACTGCAGGTTCAGTGATAAAACTAATGCGCTAATAGTAAACGTTTGTTTGCCATGAAACAGCAATACTCGTACATGCGTACATTACCACAATGCCATTTGCAACCGTGAAAAGTGTGCTAATCTCTTGTATTTTTTATGTATACTTTCCCTAAACCCTTTTAACAAAATCACTAAGTACATAAAGAAAGAGTTGCCCTGGATTTTACCCATTTTCTACGCAACATTAATAAAATCAAATAAAAATTTGTTCCAATAAAAAAACCTTCTTATTCAAAATGATTGTGCCAATATGTGCTCAAAGGGGTTTCTAGCGTGCAAAATTGTGAATTTTCACGCAAATTAATATTCGCAATATTCGATAGCTGCACATAGTTTTTATTTTACTTTTATTGAAATATAAAATTGGCATTTTTAATTTCAGAAATAAAAATTTACATAGCGGATTTCAGAATAGCTGCTGATTTTTTTCGATCGGGCCTTTTTGTATGACGTTGACTTTTAAATAGTCACAACACATGTCAAAGAATTTCTTTCGATGTATTTCATCTGACCACAATTCGCATACACTTTGATCAAAGCTTTAACCCTCTAATGCATAAAGATGCCTCAGGTCATTCATTTTTAAAGTCAGTTATTTTAATTCAAATTACCGTTTTCGCACCGCCTGCTATTGCCAGTCATCAAGTACATTTCTACTAACAAAAGGAATTTGAATTAACTCGATTTGAAAAATTGCAACGTTATTATTAGTTGAGTGTCAGAAGTCATCGAAAAAACAAGAAAAATTGTAGAGTGATTTATTTTTTTTCGGCAGTCAAAAAAAGTTATTTTTTAGCCGTACTGAGTCCATAATTTTTTGATACGTTCACGTAAGTATAAATTTTGATATTTTCATGTCCGTTAGCTAAATAAAAAAGAAATTGTGTGGTTTGGCTATCGTTTTCTGATCGTGCCTGTGGGCAGCCTTGTGCAACAAAGGATAAAAAAATTTCCCTTCTTTTGCAGTGCCCGTGCATTGTTTTTTTCCTAGGTTTTCTTTTGTTTGCGTTTAATTTTTACCTGTGCTGTAGAATCATGTCAGATCATTCTAAAGCTATATCTGAACGAAGTAAACGACTCGTACAAGAGAAAAAAAGGAGGAAAATTGAAGATTGGTCGCCAGCAGAAAGACAGAAAAAATATGATTTGAGCTCAATAAGTGACGAGCAAATAATTGATGTTATGGAATCGGTGATTGGACCGGATGATAGCGATTTTGATGACGATGATGTTGATAATGATCCGGATTAAAAGCCAGACGAGATAACTCCAGAATATAATGAAATGATAGATGAATATTTGAACATCATGAACTCAGCAGATTCATCTGATGCATTTGTCCAAACAGTTCACATTTCGTAACAACATCAGACACTGCACCAGTAACAACATCAACATCAGCAACTATTCAAAGAAAAAGACCACGTTCACCACTACCTGAACACGAAGAAGACGGTCCATCAGTGCATTTAGGTTCAGGTGGTTTTATAGCCATGAAATAGTCATTCCTTCCAAGAGTGGAATGAATAACGTTATGATCTTTTTCAGATTTGTTAGATATTGAAAAGCAGTCCCATGAATTCAAAAATATATTATGACGAAAAAAAAGTTTGCAGCATCATGTAAATGAAATGGCATTCAGGGGGAGTGATAAGCTGCCGGACAAAGTAGTTGGGTTTGAATCACCCTATCAGTTCTTCACAGAAGAAGTAATTGATTTGATTGTGGAGCAGATAAATTTGAAAGCTGTTGCAGATGATGTTAGCACACAATTTCGCGTGGACTCGGAAACCATTCATCACTTTCTTGGTTAGCTGGTGTACATGACAATTGTTACTATTCCTAACACACGCTGGTACTGGGGAAAATTTCCAGGGAATAAAATAAAAAACGTCATGCCTCTCAGAAAGTTTGAGCAGATTAAAAAGTACATATGCTTCTCAAATGAAGGAGATAGAATAAAAAGAGGTGAAGAAGGCTATGATCCTCTGTTTCGTATCAGAAAGCTATTAGACATATTGAACGAACGTCTCGACTCCAAAAACAGCTCGGTTGTGTGTCGATGAGCAAATGTGCAGCACCAAAATAAAACATCACCTGAGACAATATATGCCAAATAAACCTCATAGATGGGGCGTTAAATTGTTCGCACTTTGTCATTCACATGGCTATTCATATAGGCTCGAAATTTTCAATGGTACAGGTGATAATATTATTGTACCTGGTGCTCCAGATCTCGGCGCTACAGCTAATGTAGTTGTGCGCTTGTCTCAGACAATACCTGACTATGTCCATCATGTTATATATTTTGACAACTTCTACACCACATTGCCTCTGCTAGTATATCTTCATGCACGTGGAATTTATGCATTAAGTACCATTCGTGCAAATAGAGTGCCTAATTGCAAACTGCCTTCAGATAAAGTTCGAGAAGTTACAAAAGTGCCTAGAGGTTATTCCACTTGCCAACATATTCGGCACAGCTTATGGCATCGATTTATCGACTATGCTGTGGAAAGATACAAGATGTGTTCGTTTAGCATCTACTTACGTAGGAATAGCTCCATTTGCACGAAGTTCTGGAAACGCAGAACTAGCAAAAATTGCAAGGTATCATAGACAGGAAAAGAAATACATCGAAATAGATTGCCCACAGATTATCAGAGAATATAACGCACACATGGGTGGTGTTGATCTCATAGACGGTTTGATGGGAAGGTACAAAATTTCAGTGAAAACTCGTGATGTTGTTGCACGTATTTTCTATCACCTGGTTGACATGACCATTACAAATGCCTATATATTGTACAAAAGAGCACGATTCGAGAAAAACAGGGATCCAACACGACCACCAATAAAAGAAGAAGACTTGTTATCATTGCCTGAATTTCGTATGTATTTAGCTGCTGCACTTTGTGCATATACCAAAAAACGACCTGTTGGAAGAACATCAACTGCATCAGAAGAACCACCGCAGCCAAGTGCATCTGGTCAACGAGCTCAACATCCAGTGGAAGAAGTACGTTATGACCAATCCGGCCATATGCCAATATGGCTACCAAAGAAAGATGGCAAAAGGAAATGTAAACATTGCAAGATTTCACAAACTCAATGTGTTTGTAGTAAATGTGACCTTCACTTGTGTTGCAGTGCAGCTAAAAATTGTTTTCTAGCATACCATACTAAGCCATAGTTATTATTAACCCATATCTATCTGTATTTATCTTTTAGTCTATGGTTATTTTCAATATAAAACCGGTGTGTACTGAATTCATATTCAACTTGCCTGTTTCATTTTTATATACCCATTTGCACAAGAGTACCCACAGGCCTCCTTCATATTATCTCGCTTTACAGATTAACTATAACAGATTTCGCAAATCTGACTTCATATTCGTGTTTCTCGTGCCAAAATTATCCAGAAATATAATTATGGACTCTCAATTTGCAGCGGTTCAGATTTGTGCATTAGAGGGTTAAAGAGAAAGTATTCACAATAACCCGATATACAGGATGTCCCCTAATTCGTCAACGATAATTTGGGAAATGATTTCTGGATACATTCTATGAAAAAAATCGTTCTACAGTAAGTGTCTATCTCCCATGTTGACAGCATTTATCGAGGATAAGAAAAGGCTTACTTTGGTGCACCCTGACCCATGTTAACGGAAATTGCTCTATTAGTACTAATCGCAGAACCTTCGCGTAGGACTTTATTTTTAGAAGAAGTACTAGCGTTTGTAACGGCGTTTAAATAAAATTGATACCTTTTTTGAGTCTTTAGATATTCAATTTCTAAGCCTCTTCCATTTTCATTGCCAATGCAAATTTTTGACTTTGAGGTCACCTTTCTCCAGAAAATGCCTAATTAACAAAAAGTTTTATTTTTTCTTTCTTATGAATGTAACAATAAAAACAAAATCGTCATCAAGTTTGCACAAAAACCCATAGATTTTATGATACTTGGGAAAACATGCAGGAAGTAAAAAAAGGAATTTATGATTTTTTACCAACGTTTCTAACAACAGTTGACAATACAAACTCGTAAGAGTGGTTTTCCACGAATTACTAATTGCCCGATATTTTTTTTAAAATTGCGTAGCTGCTAAAGAGTTTTAAAGCGTGCTCGTTTATTTGACTACCTGCCAAAACACTGATTTCCTTAAAAGTCCTCAGAAAGAGTTATGTTTGGGGTATGAAGGCCTGTTTCGGAAATTTACCAAATCACAATGGTATAAAATATTAGAAAAAAAAAAATAATCCATCAGTTTAATTTTTTACGCTAAGGCTACAGTTGCTTAGAAACGCTGTTTGAAATATCTGCATTTACAAACCAAGAATACGTAGATATTATTTATGTTTATGGGCTGTGCAGTGGAAGTTCAGCTAGTGCGCGACAAAGATACCATGAACTTTATCCTAACCGACGACTTGCTGCATGTTTCCCCAAGTATCATAGAATCTATGGATTTCTGTGCAAACTTGATGATGATTTTTTGTTTATTATTGTTACTTTCATAAGAAAAAAATAGTAAAACATTATGTTAATTAAGCATTTTCTGGAGAAAAGTGAACTCAAATTAGCATGGACAATGAAAATGGAACAGGTTTAGAAATTGGTTATCTAAAGACTCAAGGAAGGTATCAGCTTTATTTAAACGCCGTTACAAACGCTAATATTTCTTCTGAAAATAAAGTCATAAACGAAGTTTCTACTATTAGTCTTAACAGAGCAATTTCCGTTAACATGGGTCAGGGTACACCAAAGTAAGCCTTTTCTTAAATCCTCGATAAATGCTGTCAACATGGAAGACTTACTGTAGAATGATTTTTTTTTCATAGAATATACCCAGGAATTATTTCCCAAATTATCGTTAACGAATTGGGGGACACCCTGTCTATTTATTTCTCACAAAAACGCTAAATTCCTAAATATCTTATGCAAACCAATAGCGAATTTTCGTGAAGAAAAAAAAATAAAGAGCCCAGTTCAATATATTGTGGTAAATTGCCAAGGAAAGAAAAGTGAAAAAAATGGGTCACGAAAAGTCAACCGCATAAAAATAATCACAGAGTAAATGTAGCAGATATAGCTAAGTAGGCACAACGCTTCTCGAGTTGAAAAATGGCCGTGTATATCGTTTCATATCGGAAGGATCGGCGCTTGATTCCCGCCGGATCCGAATTACACGATTTTTTTCCGCCAACTGAAAACCGAATGAGTAGTTGCCTAGAATACAGCAACAAGTCCAATGACTCCAATAATTTATTCTCCCGATTAAATGGTGGATTCTGGTATAGTCGAATGGCATACCAGCAGCTGTACGAGTTTCGTGGAAAATTAGCGGCCTCCAATTTGAACTACACAGGACATCCTAGGACAAGCATAGGCGTAATAAAGGTCATTCATCAGACTACTTTCACCCCCGCATAGAGTTGTCCATAATAAAACAGCCTCTTTGTAAGGGCAAAAGCACCTTTGCAGTATCCGATGCAACCTATTGTATATATATAGATATAAATCTAGCCAAATCGTAAGGTATCTGTATCTACGCTTCCACAAGCATGTGATTCCAAGATTGAAAACCTTCGCAAATTCTTTCTGTTGTCCTTAGATGCTTCCAAAAGTTAGTCTTCGTTAGTTAGTCACCATTTAATATCGTTTAATATTATCAAAGTCACATTGCAAAATAAGTTTATAACCTCGATCTCTGAACCTGATCTGTACCTGTTGTTGTAGTCCGCGTACGCTTTGGCGTGTTAAAGTGATCCCATAAGATCGCTTGTTTAAATGATTTTAATTTCATTTATTCTAGCAGAAGTTACATCGACATTCTTCATTACGAACTGTGTACTGATGAGCATAGCAGTTGCTTACTTATTCCCATCCTGATCCGCTTTAAAAAGAGTCCCTCTAGCAATATGGCATTAAAAGCATTCTCCAAGTCAGTCAGACAGGCCCGTCAGATATTAGAAACCAATATAGGCACGGCATGTGAGATATCATGCTCTGAATTGAAATCGGATTGTTTAACTGAACCTATATTCTTGTCCTCAGTCTATTTATTCAGGACTCTAATGATCATTTGACTTATCGATGGAAGCTTTGCAAGATTTTGCTTTTTGGAAATAGAAAGCACCACCACCACCATAATAGAAACCGATAATGGGCATTATTCATATCATTATTAAACAGGGTGCTGTAAATAATCTCCGATTCTAATGGGGTATACCGGTATTTCACCGATTCACACTGATTTCTACTTCACAATGATTCGAAGATCATTTGGATTTCTTCCTTTGAAGTGAAAGGGGTAATTCCTGATATTATTTGCCATTATTTCTTCACTGAACTCAGTGAAACTTGAGTTCTTGAATCTCCACTTCTTCATTTCCTTTCGATTGCGGGAATTATCCAAAAGGATTCGCAGTCGTGATTCAACCCAATCATATCGTTTGCCTTGTGCAGTTTTTGTAGAATCGATGATATGGCTTCTACCGTTTCCTGCGGATCTTCTATCAGAAAGAAGTAGTCATCATCAACCGCTTCGTTGTTGATCAACAACCTTGTAGCTGACGAAGCATTTACGTTAAATTTGAATTGGATGAAACTGTGTTCTTAGAAAATGGTTACAGGTCG
The DNA here is from genome assembly GCA_963966105.1 of Volucella zonaria. NCBI lineage: Eukaryota > Metazoa > Arthropoda > Insecta > Diptera > Syrphidae > Volucella > Volucella zonaria. The sequence goes on from OZ014534.1 coordinate 13,725,463, forward strand.
AGTTGTGTAATAGAAATAACACTTCAAGTAATCACTACAAAAATACAGGAAAGATACTACAATATAAATAAAACCAACGCAAAAAAATGTCTGTTACGGAAACGCATTTCCTGACCAGTAGAAAGGTGAGATTACGCCAATGTTAACGCATGATATGTGTCAGCACATAATTGATAATTGTGCAAGAACATGATCGCACCCATTTGGCATTTTCTTCATACGACGGAGTTTTAACACAATCAAATAATGCTTATGTAGCGATTACCCTTGTACGCGTATATTCGCGAAGTATGCGATAAGTTAGAAATAAGTATAATATCTAAATTCTTAGTCTTAATTGATCGATTGAGGAATAAGGATTGTCTAATATAACATAACATAAGCATTGTTAAGAGAATATCCTTCGTTTTGATTTAACGTAAGTCGAACCGTCAGGGTGGAGGCCAAGTCCTCACTGCTCGCGCTTTTTTGTAGTTATCCTTACAGAATACTGGAGCGACTATAATTTGCTCGCAGTAATGTTTCTGACGAACGACGAAAAGTTGTTACTATTGTATCTTTGGAAAATTGTAGTGTCTATTGAGTCAGTTTATGGTCGTATTCAAACTTCACACGCTTAAGAAGGCGTTTCAGCCATTTCTGGTTTGTTTGAATTTGGCTTGTAGGACCGAAAAAAACTGTTCCTAACCTGACAGCTTCTTTTTAGCTCGAGTCGTATCATGCCCTTTCTTTTGGCTTGATACACTTCATTCGGTGAGGAATAAAGGATCTCATTCCAAAAAGAATAGTGTTTGTGATCATATCAGCATATCATATTACTGTAAATTGTTTATTGTTGTATTTTAGGCAACAATTCATCTCATGACATTTTAATTGCCTGAAAAAAGAAATGTCTTTCGGACACGGCTGGTATTGACCCCCAAACCGTCCGATTGGGAAGCCAACTCAATACCACTTGAACCACGGCCACCCACGTGGCCATCCTAACTGTTCAATATCTTCACAAACATCGGGAATTGCGTAACGTGCAGCTGTGGTAACCGAATTTAATTTTCGATAATCTATTACCACCGTCAATTGCTTGGCACCAGATGGGTCTGGCTTCTTAGATATAACCCACATCGGTGAACTGTCGGAGAACGTGATGGTCTGATTATGCCATCTTCAAGTAGTTTCTGTACTTGTTTCTCAACTTCTGATTTTAAGGACACTGGCAAAACGTAATAACGCCCCTGAGGGGCGTTCAATATATTCTCGGTATCGGGGTGAAGCTGTGGTTGTATATATAAATTGACTTATTTTTAGTGCATTCATGTAAAATTTCATATAAATGTGATTATTAATTCGCGTTTTATCTCTAGTTAAACAGAATCATAATGGCAACTGAGACGATGATGGTGAAAATTGAGCATCGCGCTGTAATTAAATTTCTCACTAAGCAAGGAAAAAGTCAAAAAACTATTCATGAAGAGATGGTGGCTGTTTACCAGGGCTCCGCACCTTCATTATCAACTGTGCAAAAGTGGTCAAGTGAGTTCAAGAGAGGCAGAGAGAGCATTGAAGACGACCCCCGCTCCGGCGCCCCGGCTACTGCTTGTACGGGAGAAAGCATCAAAGAAGTCGAAAAACTTGTTCTTGAGGATGCCCGAATAAAGGTGAAAATGATGGCAGAGATCACCAAGCTTTCAATTGGTACCATTCACACCATTCTTCATGACCATCTTAACCTTTCAAAGGTCAGTGCAAGGTGGGTGCCACGAATGCTCACAGCGCCTCAGAAAAAAGTGAGAATCGCATGCTGTAGAGAGCTTTTGGAGATGTGTAGTGAGAACGCGGACGGTGTTATGGATCGAATTGTTACTGGGGACGAAACATGGGTCCACCACTATGACCCTGAAAGCAAACAAGAGTCCATGCAGTGGCATAAAAAAGGAACAGACCCCCCGAAGAAGTTCAAAGTCAGTCCGTCTGCCGGGAAGCTCATGGCCACAGTTTTTTGGGACTCAAAGGGAATCTTGCTCATTGAGTACAAAAAAAAAGGTGAAACCATCAACGCCACATCCTATGCTTCCACTTTGCATAATTTGCGGGAGGAAATTAAAAAGAAAAGGCGGGGTAAACTCGCAGCGGGTGTGTTGCTTCTTCATGACAACGCTCCTGTTCACACGGCGCGAGTTTCCAAGGCTGCTGCGCGAGATTGTAGTTTCGAAGAAATCCAACACCCACCCTATAGTCCAGACCTTGCCCCTAGTGATTATTTTCTGTTTCCGGATTTGAAAAAATGTCCTCGTGGAAAAAGATTTTCGGATGATGAAGAACTCAAGTCGGTATTTTGCAGAGAAAGAGGAAATTTATTTTTTTGAGGGTTTAAAAAAGCTTATCTCAAGATGTAACAAATGCATTGAAGTTAGGGGAGATTATATTGAAAAATAAAAGCAATTTAAATTGAATTCGCATTTTCCTTCATATCGATACCGAGAATATATTGAACGTCCCTCGTACATAGACAAGGTCATTAGAAGAGGCTCTGGTTTCTGCAACTATATTACTTTTGTAGTGCAAGTTGGCTTTTCTTCTGGTTTGAAGAACAACTTTTGGCAGTAATTCGTTATTGAATTTAACATGAATAACAGTAGATAACTGTTTTAAACTGTCTTTGCCAAAAATTCCGTGGAAAGATTTTACAGTGGGTAGGATAAAATATTTTAAATTTATATTTTTTAAAACCAAAAAGATTAATCATTGTATGGTGGCCGATTTTAAGGTCACCGGCTATTGATTTACCATAGAAAGTTTGTCCGTTAGAGACATATGTTTCCTTATTTTCGAAATAAGGCAGCTAAGAATCGGCTAACCTGAAAAATGAATATCGCAATGCTCTACTAACTATTCGGAAGGGTGGTGATATGTTGAATCATTGTTGATGTTCACTTGAATATTGGTAAATAAATTCTGCAAAATTATTACATGCGTTCCCTGCATAGCCCTGCTCATATAATTGTTCGTTTGTTTGTTCATTTGAAGTGTATTGACCAGAGACTCTTCGGTGTTCCGACTGGTAGGGACCCATATTGCATTGGTCTCCACCAATTGCAATATTTTTTGTTTAAACGGCGGCTGGGGACCCTTATGCTTATTGTGGGCGTTGAGGATGTTGCGTATGCTGTCGGCGGCCTTCCAGCAGTCCCTCATCTGGAAATACTGCAGGCTGCTTGCTGACGTCGGGACGGGGCGATGATTACTGTGAAAGTGATGACGACACCGGGGAGCACTATCCCTGTGAATATCCGGCTTACGCTCGCATCAGGTTGCAGGTACTGGCCGTTGATATGGTGGGTGCTGGTACTGTAGGCACTTTATCGCTGAAGCGCTTACTCATCATTCTTCGAAAAACTGAAAGATTTCATTAAAATGAACTTGTAAGGAGTACAATGGACTAATTCTTTGTCTGAGTGCTCTGTTCCGACAGAAAAAACAAGAAAAAATAATTAGATTAATTTGCAAATTTCAAGTTTAAGTATAGATACACAAATACGTATCCTTTCTTCTATCTGCAGAGTCCTTTTCATTCTTCATCTGCGTTAAGACAAAATAATACGTTGCACATGTACATTTGATAACGGCTACATATATGGAATATCTTCAGAAATCATATATTTGAAGTACGAAAGAATGTGACGATTTAACGATTTAAAGATTTACTTAAAATTAAGAGTACAGTAGCACTGCATTTACATAGAGAAAAAAGTTAGACAACTAGACAAAAGGAAAAAGTTGCAAATCTATTCACGGGAACAAATATGACACGTAGTATTAATACAAGGTGGCTTAAACGGCATGAAAACTCTTTCGTTTTTTATGATAAAGAAATGTCAACTTGATTTAAAAGTTTACATCTTGTTTTACATCACAAATTTTTGAATTATAATACTACAAAATATACTTTTTATCTAACTAAAAGAGTTACATCCATCAATTTGCCATCTTAGAGGAAGTATAATTGGAAGAACAATAGGGCGATATTCTTTCTCTGACTCTCTGCGAGGAAACGCATATTACAAGCACCTCACATTACCTAGATTTTTTTTTTAGCAACCTTTCCCCTCCATATTTTACCTGCGGTATCAAACGAATACTTCTGAAACAAACAAAAAATATAGAAATATCCTTCCGTTAAATCAAACCCCTTTGATATGTTTTTCCTGCCATCAATCAGTTTTTTTCTTTTCTGTCTACATTTGTTGCACTACGTGTTCTGCACCGCTAACTTTGTCGCTAAACTATCACTCGATATTCAGATGCAGTGTAAACACTTGCACAAGTCAATTGGGGGAAACCTGTCATTATGTTAACAAAAACGTTAATTGCTTTGGCTGGTGTTACATAAAGGCGCCATTAAGTTCATAAGTCCACTTGTTAATGGAAAATTCTCCAAGATTGAAATCTAAAAAAACACCTGCCGCTGTTGCTTTGAAAATCTAATATTAAAACTGCCAAAACAAGTGGACATACGAGTACACTACCCTACCCAGAGTAAAATTCATAAAAAATATATAATAGCCTACTTGCAACTACTTAAAATGTATTCACGTCAGTATGTTTCAAGTCATAAACAATCAATGTGGATTTCCAAATTTTTAGCAAGACAATTAAAACGATGTAGAAAAACCATTTCGACAGATGTTCAGCAAGGCAATCAGATACATGTACTCGTACGTATTCCTGTGTATGTACATATATATTCACATAAAAGTTAACTGAAGCAAATAAAAAATTAGGACAACTAGAGTGTACAAAGGTATTTAGATTAGTTTTGTAAGGATACTTACACCCTTAGTAACATTTTTTTACCACAAAAAATATGATTTTTTCCGAAAATCCATTCTGAGGGTAAATACACCAATGACACTTTTGTGCGCGAGTGTAATAATCCTCTAAAACAGCAGGACAAAAAAAGTGAGGCTTAATACTATGCGTGTGTATACACTGGTTTTTGGTCAATAAATATTCTGTATATATATGTGCATACTCGAATATGTCATAAGGGATAATAGTCTTACTATATTTTATGTCGCAACAGAGCACTCAGCCAAAGAACTAGTCCATTACACTTCTTTTATATTCCTAAGTACATATATGTATGTCTAGCACATTTTCGAGTACGTACTTAAGAAAATCGTAGTTTTCCGTTAAGACACCAGTAGGAACTACCTGGAGAGCAAAAGCGTAACAATGATCTCTAAATTAAACAAAACTTAAAAAAAATTTACTGAATTTATTTTAATTCGCGCATATAAACTTATTCTAAACTTTTTACATTTACTGATAAACAAAATAATTTAACAAATTGAAAATTTCAATGAAAAACAAAGTAGTCAAAAAAAAAAAAAAAAAAAAGTCCATTGTTACAGTTTTGCACCTCATAGAAAAAAAAATAAAAAAATTGTTTTTTAATAATCTGTCCATAGTCCTTTTGCCTTGTTTAAAGCATCAAGCTGTCGCGGCATGGTTTCGTAGAGTTTATGTACGGTTTCCGGCGAAATTGCGTACCATTCTTCCTGCACCCGGTCTCATAAATCCGTCATTCCTTTGGGTACGTCTTGGTAACTTGCCAGCTGCCTTTTTAAATAAGCCCATAAGTTTTCGATGGGATTCATATCCCGACTCTGGGCAGGCCATTCCATCGTGTGAAATTTTTGATAATTTAGCCAATTTTTCACGAGTTTTGAGGAATGTTTTGGATCATTGTCCGGTTGGAAAATGATCCGATCTTCCTCCATTCGCTTCATATCCACAGCAACTTGCAAATTTTCCTCCAAAATACTGAGATACTGCTCTTTTCTCATTACGCCATCAATTCTGACCACGGGGCCGATACCGGGACCGGGACACGGGACCGTTTGTTTGACTTGTTGTGGTTTTAGAGGACCTGAGGAGCTTACCCAGAACCAAGAACGGCCATCTGACTGAAATCGGTTAATTTTGGTCTCATCAGACCAAATTACCTAAAAAACAAAATTTGGATTGCAAAAAAAACGACGAAGTAATCAGAAATTGAGTATTACCCGTCTCCAATCATCAAAAGTCCAGTTTTCATGTCTTTGCAAAAAGGCTTTCAGTAACAGAACATTTTTGGCTGACAACGATGATTTCTTCTTATTTTCTTTAGTTTTGTAGTCGACTCCATTTAACACTCGACGAAGAGTCCAAATATTTGCCTTTTTCTCCAGTAACAGGAGGCTGTTGCTTGGCACAGCCATTTTACTCTCCATTAAAAGCCTCGAAATGTGTTTCGCTTCTCTATCTTAAATTTTTTTTGGTTCGCTTCACCTCCTTCAAAATTGCTGCATCTTCTTATCCTCGAGATGGACATGTGGCTTCTTTTTAATAATTTTGCGATCACTCCACTTGATTTCCCTTCTTTCAACAAATCTAAAGTCTGTTTTTTTTATTTCTTTGCTTAAACTTCCCATTTTATAAAATCTTTTTATCGACACTACCAATCACTTCTAAATGATTCCATCAAATAGTCAATACACGATAAGCAAACACGAAAATAAAAACTAATTTTTATACTAGCTGTAAAGGTTCAAAACTGTAAAAAAGTAGATGTACTTTTATTTGTGTCATTTTTGAACCGTTTGTTTGCCAATATACAAAAACAGTCGGAATATGTAGAGAATTCCTCAAACTTTGTTCTTAGAAAGAAAAAAAGATTTTCTCGAAGGTTTATGCGTGCTATGTGTTCTTTATTTTAATGCTGTAACATTGTTTTGCTCTTCAGTGTTGAGTCTTTCCTGCTAACGAATAGAAGAAGAATCGCGACGCTTTGGGGGCATCTGGAAGCATTCATCATGTCATCTACGTTTATGATCATAAAAGATACAGCAAAACTAACAGCGGACGCAGGAAGTTCAGGTGCTGAGAAGTTTTCATTCTAGCCTTATCTAGCTAGTTCATTAACGATCTTATTTTTCCCGATCCCGGTATGACTTGGGATTTGAGCGTCCAAAGAAGTCTGGCATACTCGAACTAAGTAGTTTGGATGTGGTCAAGACTTCAGTAAGGCGGTGCTTAGCTGTAGTTACATATATTATTCCGTTTGGAAGCCAGACATAAGTTTACACAACGAGTGATGAAGCCTAAGATTTTCATCTTCCTCAAGGATGTCTGCACCACATCCTAGATAGTTTATAAAGTCGTCAGTGAAAATTGAACTAATTTTCTTTTCTGCCCCAGATGGCTGAACAACAGCCCTGAGTTCAGGAAAACCGATGCTGTGAAATAACGCCGAGCGCAATAATGCCGAATTCCAAAATTTGGCTTTATTTCGCTTCGCACCAGGAAAACGAATTTCATATTCTGATGCCGTTGCATCAGACGGCATGTCCATAAGATCGGAGTGAAATGACAGTCGACGCGAAAGGTTAACGAAATATCAGTGCGAGTTATACTTGTACATATGGTTATTCTCTTGAGAATGTAGCTCTCAGAGTTTAAAAGCTGCTTTACAGCGGTAACGAATTTACGTGAGAGCTGCTAAACCCTGGAAGTTTTCGAGGCGACATGTTTAATCCAAAGAAGTTTGCTATCCAGAATAACACTCAAATTCTTATTACTAGATGAGTCAGTTTTGACAGGGTTTACTGAAAACCCACTTCAAGCCCATTTCTGCTCACTAAATTCACTAGATACCCCGTCGGATCACGTTCGTATGCATGTTGCATCTTGAAGATAGGATGCATTCGCAAATCGGCTTAGTGCGCATGCAATTCAACAGTTCTCTTTACGTATATGCTCTTAAGAATTTAAAAATTCGGGCCGATATGTCTTGAGCTCTTAACCAGTGAGTAGTCATCTTTGCCGATTTAATGTAAAGGAAAACGTCTCTTCAGAGTTTACACCATTTAATCATTGATACGAAAACCTTCGATAGTATTTTCTACCTGGTACCTTTCGGATAAAATTAAGTCGATTAATTGATGTATTCCTTTCTTTACAAATTTTGGCTAGGAGCAAATTTTTCCATTTTTTTTTTGACAAGCCCAGGGTTCTGGGGCTTACCAGGACATCCTCCGTTTTCTTGAGCTATCCTGGGATCGATGTCCTGGAAACTTCTTAAGTCATTGTTTCCAGGGGGTGGAGTTAGACGCACCAGGTTAGTCATTCAAGAGTTTGTTGTGCTAAGCACTTCACCCTCAGAGCTCAGTTTTGTATATCACAGACCTCCGCTTAAATGTAAACATTTCCTACTTTAACTAGCTACGAAACTCGATCTTTGCTATGTTTGCTCTCTGCATTGTTCAGAATGCTCTAATTGCTTTCCTAAATCGAAGCGTCAGAGAAGAGATGGCTGCACCCTTTTAGGTAACCTAGTTTCCTCCTCTTTAGCATTTTATGATTCTCAATGAAGTAGATATCCCCGCGACATCATCCATTTTCCTGTCAAACTGAGCGCTTTTTAACTTTCAAATGCTCGTAGACTCACGAAAAATGTTCAAATTGTTAAATTTGTCGATACATATTTTATTAGTCAAAAAAAAATACATATTTCGCGCCATATAAATCCATCGTCAGTCACAGAAATTAAGGGTTTGTCCATTAACTAATCTAGAGAGAGCCTTTAAACTCAATTACACACATACTAAAATTCACTTCTTTCTTATCGTGCTGGCCGCATCGTTAAACTAAGTTGCAATATGAGTCAAGTTGCTGTTTTGCGTAATCTTGGTTGCTATTTTCGAAGCTTGATGTACGAGGGTTGTCTGAAAAGTTTCCGACCGCAACGTAAAGATAGTGGCACTCGTCAATAAAAGCTAGTGAACGCTAGTTGTGCATCTTTTGGCAGTTACTTACCGAAGTTTCAGTCATTTTAGATGCGCAGTTCTTAGTTGACAGTCGTTTGAGTGAGTCGATGTGAGTGTTTTTTGTGAAAATGGAAAAAATTGAGAATCGAGCTGTTATTAAATTCTTGTTTTTGAAAGGCAACACGCCTACGCTAATCAAAAATGAGTTGGACTCTGTGTATGGGGACTCTGCACCATCATTTACCACAGTGAAATTTTGGGCAGCTGAATTTAAACGCGGCCGTAAGAGCTTGGGAGATGATGAAAGTTCGGGACGTCCAAAAACTGCAACCACTAACGATAACATTGCTAAAGTTCACCAAATGGTGTTAGACGACCGCCGAATTAAAGTGAGAGGCATAGTAGAGGTTATGAAAATGTCCAAAAACGTGTTTGTTACATATTAAATCAAGATTTAGGCATGAGAAAGCTGTCCATGCGTTGGGTGCCGCGTTTGCTTACATTAGACAAAAACGTGTTCGAATGAGCATTTCCAACGCTCTGTTGGCGCAGTTTAGGAGCAATAAATCCGAGTTTTGGGGCCGATTAATTACTGTAGATGAAAATTCAGTCAGTGGACTGCAAAGGGCGAGCCGGTTCCAAAAAAAGCAAACGCTGTTTTTTCGGCTGGGAAAGTGATGGCGACTGTTTTTGGGATAGTAAAGGAGATATCTTAATCGAATATCTTCAAAAAGGAAAAATCATTACAGGAGCATACTACGCATCATTACTTGCCAAGCTGAAAGCGGAAATTGCAGAAAAACGGCCACATTTGCAGACAAAGAAAATCCTGTTTCACCAAGACAACGCGCCGTCTCACACCTCAGCGGTTGCCATGGCGAAAATCCATGAATTACGGTTTGAACTGCTTGACCATCCATCTTATTCACCAGATCTAGCCCCAAGCGACTTCTTTTTGTCCCCTCATCTAAAAACTGTGCTCGGAGGACAGAGATTTTCGTCAAATGAGGAGGCAATCAGCTTCGTGAACAATTATTTTGCAGAGAAAAACGCCAAGTACCATTTGGACGGGTTAGACAGATGGGAGCATCGCTGGGAGAAGTGTGTAGAGTTACAAGGAGACTATGTAGAAAAATAAAATTAGGAAAAAATGTCATATATCATTGTTCGGAAAGTTTTCAGACAACCCTCGTACCTGGCATTAGTTGTAAAGATGTTTAAAAAAACGGGTTGATTACAGCCAAACCTTTCCAATTACTATCACTGCACTGTCTGAGCCTTATTATAGGAGTACTATCATAAGATAAGAAGGACATACACATACGAGTACATATGTCTTTTTGGCAACTCCGGACTGTTAGAAATGGATAGACTTTATCATGTGATGCAACAGCAGGTAGCTTTAATATCTGTCGAACAAACAAATTGCAATCCAATCAATTTAAATATCCAGTACATCAAAAGTTGTTAGTAATGCTGTGCTGCCAGTATCATGTGCCGAATTCGAGCATTGCTAGTAAGCCCTTGGGAGTTCCCGCATCTGATGTCCTGTATTTGCTAGGAAACATGATGAAAACAGAAGGCACATACATAAAATGTATGTGTAAGCCACTTTGCTGAACATATACAGTATCATCTATTTTGTGGTTCCGAAAGTAAATTTAAATGAAACACATTTATGATTCAGATTTCGAAAAAAATTTTATTTCAATATATTGCTTGGATATTGCCATTAGGAATGGAATACAACATCATTCAAATGTCCTCCACGGGAGTTCTTGCAGGACTTGATTCTGACAAGGTAATTTTCGATGACTTTTCGATAAATAACGGTCAATAACTCGGCCATAACTTGACGAATATTCTTTTTTAAATCGTCAAGAGTTTGCAGATTGTGTGCATAAACACTATCTTTTGCATAGCCCCACAAAAAGAAATCCAACGTGGCCAATTCACATCACCACAACGCGAAATAACTCGTTCAGAAAATTTTGCTTGCAATAAAACCAAAATGCGTCGTGTTGTGTGAGATGTGGTAACGTCTAGTTGAAAACACATGCCTTTCACATCCATATCTTTGATTTGAGGTCAAAAAATTCGGTTAACATTTGGCTATAGCGATGAGAATTGACGGTGACGGTTACACCTTCCTCATTTTCGAATAAGTATGGACCAGTGGACTAGTGACACCATCAGACCAAATTGCACACCATACAGTGACTTTCTGTCGATGTAATCGTTTTTCGACCGTTACATGTGGATTTTCACTTGCCCATATGCCACAATTTTGTTTGTTGACGTATCCACCAAGTGAGATATTAAACCCATCGCTGAAGAAAATATTATGTGAAAATTGGTCATCCAAACAGTAATGTTCAGGCACCCAATCGGTGTATGTTCTACACATTCCGTGGTCAGCTGGCTTCAATTGAGTGAGTTGAAAATTTATAAGGGTGTACGAGTAGATGTAAATCCAAATGGAAAATACGCCATAATGTGCCGTAAGACAAACCCAAATGCTGTGCTCGGCGTGAAATCGATAGATTTGGATCTTCTTCAACACGTTCACTAACTGCAGCCATATTTTCTTCAGAGCGTGAATTTTGATGATGGATAGGCCTTAAGATATATGTAACAGAGCCAGCCTCTTTTTTTACAGTTTTGCCTATAGTGCGCTCAGATAGGCGATATGTTGACCATAATCTGCTCGTAATGCGCAAAACGTACCTACTACAGAATCACTATCCTTGTAGTAAGCTTTCACAATTTGAACATGTTCAGCTATTGTTAAACGATCCATATTGTAAAATGGCAAATCATATATAACTTAATTCGTGCGGTTTTTTGTGGATCCCATCCCAACAGAACTGCGTCGGCTTGGCAGCCTAGAATGAGTCAAGCCAATTTTTGATATTCTGCTCTGATGTGAACCGTATTTCAGTGATCGCGTTCTGCATCGACCGGAACAAATGGTAGCCAGAAGGGACAAGGTCTGGGCTATAAAGCGGGTGAGGTAAGACTTTCCATCCACTGTTTTCCAAATAGTTCTTATCCTGAATAGCAACGTGGGGCCGAGTGTTGTCATGATGGAAAATTATTGCCTCGTGTCTGGTCGCATATTCTGGGCGTTTTTCGGCCACTGCTCTCTTCAAACGGATTAATTGTGTTCGGTAGCGTTGTCCATTGATGGTTTCACCCGGTTTTAGCAGCTCATAATACAGCACACCCATCTGATCCCACCAAATACAGAGCATTACCTTCGCGCCATTGATATTCGGCTTTGCCGTTGATTTGGCTGGTTGGTCGGGTTTCACATATGATTTTTTGCGCTTGGGGTTATCGTAATGGATATGTATTTCATCACCAGTAACAATTCGATGCAAAAATGACTTCTTTTTGTGGCGTTCCATCAGCATTTCGGACATGCAAAATCGCCTTTCGACGTCTCTCGGCTTGAGTTCATGTGGAACCCAATTTCCTTGCTTTGGAATATATCCAGCTGCTTTTAAACGTTTTGAAATGGCTGCTTGAGTGACACCCAAAGATTCTCCGAGCTCTTCTTGTGTTTGGCAACAATCTTCATAGAGTAATGCTTTCAGTTCTTCATCTTCAAACTTTTTTGGCTGCCCAGGACGTTCATCGTCTTCCAAGCCAAAATCACCACTTTTAAATCGTGCAAACCACTTTTGGCACGTTCGCCCAGCTAGCGCATGTTCACCATAAACTTCCACCAAAACGCGATGACTTTCGGCAGCAGTTTTCTTCATATTAAAGTAATGAAGAAGAACTCCCCGCAAAAACACTTTTTCAGGCACAAAGTTCGACATATTTGAGTGAAAAAAAATTATTGTTGTTTACGCTTCAAATGAATGACATATACTGAAATGACGTACAATGACAGTAGTTTTCCAACGCATGTCCTAATGGAATAATAACAATGGAATAATACAAATTACTCCATCTCTTACCAAACCGCACGAATTAAGACCCAATAAGTCTCGGGTGACAGTTTCGTATGTAATTGAAAGCGGATGATTGAAACACAGAACACTGCTTGTGAAATAAAGCCGAATTTAGAGAGAAGGCAAAAGAATTTGCAAAGCCAAATGTACTTATTAGAAAAACAAGTAAACTTTACCGTTTGTGGTTTGCAACTCGATGTTTTTGGTGGGGGGGGGGTCATGATGCCCCCCTGCAACCCCCCTGCTTAGGGTCACTGTAGGATTTGGAGTGGATGCGAGTTTTGTGTATATACTCCCCAAGGATGGATTGACCTGTCGCGAAATAGTAGAAATAATTTTAGGCAGTGACCGTGAAGTGGTGGAGAAAGAAAATTAAAAATCTAAAATAAAACATTTCTGGACAACTAATAAAATCAGCTGCCAAGTCAAATCAATTCCTCGAGGACAGGCCTTCAGGATTCAGCACTGAAAAATCTTTGGCACTAATGGTGGATGCCTCTCTCTCAAAATACCAGTATGAAATTTTGAGGAAGTCGGCAAAAGAAGAAGGGTTTTTCCTTCGTACCAAAGAGTACTGGAAGCTAAAGTACTGTGTTATCCTAAAAATTTAGTATTCTCTGAAAGTTTGGTCAAAATGCCCCTACAAGCATTGCATGACCATAACACGAAGATAATTTTGAGTACTAAAACTGAAACGCAATTAGTTTCTATCAGCCACGAGCTTACCTTAGTTTCTATGTGGGGCTGCGATGGCTCTTCAAGACTGTGCAAGCAAACATTTACAGATCAAGATATAACAGACGCAAATACCATATGTTTCTCATATGCGTAGTACCTTAGGCTGTTACTAACAGAAACAACTCTAATCTAACTTGCTGGAAAAATCCAAGGTCAAGGTCACAAAGCTTATGCAAACCTTTGAAATTCGAATTAATTAAGGAAACGCCTGTTAGCATCCTGTAAGAAGTTGAACGAGTGCACCAAGAGATTTCACATCTATTGTTGTCCTTCATGATGTAACTTTCAGAGATCATTCGTGAATTGATTCTATCAATGCTCAGGCAGTAACTGAGAGATGGCAGTTTGCCCCATATGCAAGACGAAACCTTCACAAATAAACGATTTTGGAGTTTTACGAAACCTCCCCGGAACTGACCAAGCACTTCAACTTGGTTTGTCCCCTCTTCATGCGCGTATCAACTTTATGGAGTTTGTCTTGAAAATTGCGTATAGGATAGTAACAAACCGGTTATGGAGGACAAAAAAGGAAAATCAGAATAAATTTAGATCAATAAATGGTATGAAAATTAATGTGGTGAAATAACACCACAAACGGTGGCAACACACGGCGTCGATTTTTTTAGAATCCACAAGCTACCGCAGAATTAAAATACTTAAAGATGTTCCTACTATACCTGCTCAAGTACCAAATAAGAAATATAATGTTCCAATATCTTTATGATTTGTTGAAAATAATCATTGTTGCGATTAAATGGCTGAAGTTTAGGCAATAGACTGTAAAGTATAATGCTCTACGGAGCTCAAGTTTGGGGATACCGTCCTTTCGGCGAAGTTTAGAAATTTCTTCGATATTTTTTCAAACCTGCACCCCGAACTACATTCTCTACTTAGAAACGGGTGTCCCTCCACTTTTCCTGAACACTCTTAAGTTGCATTTTGACTTCGTCATGAAAGTTATGGAAATGGAATAGACAAGGCTGCCGAAACTAGTTCTCATGCATTTACTTTCGATAAGGGGGATTTTGGTTCAAAGGTGGGAGTCTCTAGCGGCAGACTACGGCATTAACATACGTATTGTCTTGTTTAACTCCTTATTGGTGGAAGCTTGTCAAAACATGTATGAAGGGTGTGTAACCCAAGCTCAATCATCGCAACACAGAATGTTCTTTAGTAAACTTAATCACAACCTCCAAAGAAATTCTAACTTTGTAAATAATTATTCATTGGATATGATTAAGACTTTTTTCAAGCTAAGAGGATTAATCAACCCGCACGATCCTCCAATCTTGTGTGACCTGTGCAACCTTATATACATATACCATTTTATTGGAAGATGCCCCATCTTAATAGATTTCCGCGTAACATACTTTGGTGCAATTTCGCTGGATTTAGAGGACTTTCTCAATATTTTGAATGGCAATCAAGGCTGGGAAGTTCTATACAACTATTCAGCTAACACACTTCGATATAGAAAACGAGTCGTTGAAGGAGCTTTTTGATGAAAAATATATTTTATTTCATATTCATAAACAACATTGTGCAACTACTTTCAAGTAAATTCTATCCCTCCCTAGTAGTTGTTTCTTCTTTCGCTTGCCACCTTCTTCCCTTTTAAAAGCTAAATTTATTGCACATTAACACCAATCTTGCCGGAAGCAGAGCTGGTGAAACATCTAAAGAACAGTACCATGCATTACATCAGGATATGATCTAATAACATATAATGCTGATCAGATCATACCACATATACAGATGGATCTTTTAAAGAAAATAATTGTACTCGTACTGAACTTAAATCAACAAACTGTGACAATTCACCAGGGACTACTGCCAGAATTAACAGGCAACTTTAACTGCTATTCAAATGGCAATTTCATATACTGAAACTTGAAGCGGGCAAACTTTAATGCTCACAGATAACTTGAATGCTCTGCCTGGGCTTAAAAATACATAGAAATAAGAAATGTTAAATCTTACAACAAATTAGAAATCTGTTGTTGAGAACATGTAGTAACATATCATTAGCATGGACATCTAGTCACCTATTTAGGTATCAAGGAAAATGAAGGAACTGATGCTGCAGCAAAAGCGGATATCCTTTAACAACTGAAGTTCCATCCTAATTTCAACTTATACGGAAAATATTCGCTGAAATACAAAAGCCTGATATAATGGAGCGATTGTCAAACCTTTCTTCGTATCCATAACCCACAATATTTTATTTTTATATAATTGGCGCGCGCATCAAAGAAGATGTTTGCACATAGCGCTGGTGAGGGGAAGTTACCGATGCGCGTTGGTTTTAAATGTTTGCAAGTTATAGTGACTAGGAAATAAAGAACTCGGCAGGGCATTCCATAAGCGAGTTGTACGGCTTAGGAACGAATCACGATATTTCAGAGTACGCCCGAAAGTGGGCTTGCGGGCATACTGATGAGCATTCATAGCAAGACGGGTGTTACGGTTAAAAGTTAGAAGGGGTGGAATGCTACTGCCAATTTCGGTGGATCACTGTTGGTGAAAATAGCGATACAACAAGATGAGACAGGCGGCATTACGTCTGTGTTCGAGGGTATTGAATGACTGTGTGATATTGTCATCAGCAATGAGTTTTACCGCACGGTTTTGGATCCTATCTAGCAAGTGCAAAGAGGTTTTAGGAGCACCTTACCAGATGCGAGCATTGTACTCCAATTTCGGGCAGATAAACTCCTTATACCACCTTGATCAAAAAGTTGAATTTATTCATAACATTGAAAATACTAGTTTATTCATCTAAATCTATATTGTCCCCTTCAAAGTAATCCCCATCGACCGCAACACACTTATGCCAGCGCTTGATCCAATCCTCGAAACATTTTTTATATTCGGTTTTCGGTATGTCCATCAGTGCTTCCTGCGATTTTTCCATTACTTCTTCTCGGCTGCTGAAACGCGTTCCCCGTAGTGGTTTTTTAACTCGATTGAACAGAAAGAAGTCACAGGGAGCCAAATCAGGTGAATTCGATGGCTGTTGGATGGTTTTTGTTGCATTTTTCGCCAAAAAATTACGAATAATGATGGCACTGTGCGACGGTGCATTATCATGGTGCAAAATCCACGAGTTTTCTGCCCACAATTCTGGTCTCTTTCGGCGAATTGCTTCATGCAAACGTTTCATAGCGCCCAAATAGTACCCTTTGTTTACTGTCTGGCCTTCTGGCAAAAATTCATGATGCACTACACCATTGTAGTCCATGAAAACCGTGAGCATTGCCTTCTTTTTTGACTGAAAATGACGTTGTTTTTTTGGTCTCGGCTCATTTGGTGAACGCCATTCACTTGCCTGATGTCTGGATTGCGTGCCGTACTCATAAACCCACGCCTCGTCTCCAGTAATGATCCTTTTGATGAATGTGAGATCGGATTCAGCCTCGCAAATCATCTCTTTTGCGACGTCAACACGGTCTCTTTTTTGCATGAAATTGAGGTCTTTTGGCACCATCTTTGCTGCTACACGACGGAAACCCAAATCATTAACCAAAATGTCTTGGACGGATCCATAGGCAATGTCCAAGTCCTCCGCTATATCTCTGATGGTTTATTTGCGATTATTGACCGACATTTCTTTTACTTCATCAATGTTTTCGTTGGTTTTCGATGTCGAAGGTCTGCCACTGCGTTCATCATCTTCGATTGACTCACGACCACTTTTGAACCGCTCGTGCCACTGGTAAACGACCGTTTTCCTTAGAAAATCGTTGCCAAAACACTTTTCCAACATTTCCAACGTTCGCGCACCATTAAATCCATTTTTGCCAACGGCCTCGCTACACTGAAAGCATCGGTTCCCACTAGTAGGTTAAGTAGATTAAGATTTATTTTTTAGGTAGTCTGTAAGTTTAATTAAAAAAAATGTCCATATACTAAGTTTTTGATTAAAATTAATTTTTCTTAGTTTTAGTTGTAATGTTAAATATAAAATTAAATATAGACTGTAAGATCCGTCGAAAGACTTAGTTTAAGTGTTAGGTTTAACTTAGAGTGCCCGCATGGGGCCAGTATGTTAGAATAAGACTATTTGTGAGTTATTTAAGCTAATTTTTTAAGCATTTTTTTGACTAGAATGTAAGAGTAAATTAAGAGATCAAATAAAAATGCATTTAAACTGAAAAAAACTGAAACCGCATCGGTTCCCACTAGATCACCGAAATTAAGCAGTGTTGGGCGGGGTGAGTACGTAGGTGGATGACCATATGGGAACTCGGTACTCCCCGTGCTGTTGATAAAAACGCGCCACATGGGCATAGTACCCCGGCGTTAAATCCCGGACCCTACAAATTAATTTGTATCGTTCACTTGATAATAATAATAGTAATAAATCAGTTTTTTTACGCAAAATTCAATACTCGTACAAGTTCGTTGTTGCAAATTGAAATCCATTTCTAAAATTGTAAAAAACCGCCAACCCACTGAGAGATAGATGTACTTTTGGCTACATAACTTTTGCAAATGTCAAGCTATGACGCTAAGATTTAGAGTGAATGTCAACAACAAGTTGGTATAACAAAAAAAACAGAACTCAAATCGGAACAATGGGAGCGCCACACGGTGATATGGTGCGGGAACTTTTTGATCAAGGTGGATTGAGGCCAGAAAAGAGGGTGTGAAATATTTCTAACATTGCTGGAGGAAACCTAGATATTTCGCAGCATTTTTGACGACATTGAATATGTTGTCATTCCAACGTAAGTTGTCATTGACACACATACCGATAATGGAAAGTTTTTCGGTTTCAACGATGCAAGTACCATTCATGATAATGGCTTAGTATTTAAATTTCGCTTTAACGACAGCAGACAGCATTGTGTTTTGGAAGGATTAAATTCGACTCTGTTGATAGTTCCCCAATTGGCTATGCTGCTAATATCGGAATTTAATGAGCTTAACATACGCTGCCTTTCCCGTTCTACAGCCGAAGGGCAGGGACGTGAGTTCGGATACGAATATGAAGGGCAGAGAGTACTGTCGTCGGCAAAGAAATATATTGGATTAGAAGAAGCAGACAAGAGATCATTGATGAAAATTAAAAAGAGCGTCGGAGGCAGAACGGAGCCCTGGGGCACTCCAGCATTTATTTTGTGAATATCAGACTTGAAACCGTCCAAGACAACTTGAATTGAACGCTCCGAAAGGTAATTTCTAATCCATTGAAGAAGAGAGTCGTAGAACCCAAAAGCACGCATTTTCGACAAAAGAGCCTGATGCCAAACTCTGTCAAATGCCTAAGTGCAACTATCTTGCTTTCGCCAGATTGGTGTAGACTTTGGTTCCATTTTTCTGTGAAACATGCCATCAAATCACCAGTGGACCTTTTGCTATGAAAACCGTACTGACGGTCATTGGGAAGTTTTTGCGTTTCGAGATATTTTCAGAGTTGACGGTTTATCAGATTTCCATGGTCTTGGAAAGAAGGGACGTAAGTGCAATGGTTCTCTAGGAGGAGAGAAAAAAAGATTCGCCTTTTTTAGGGACGGGCTGAAAAAATGCTGTTTTCCATCTGCTCGGAAAGAGTCCTAAAGAGTAGGATTGATGAAAAACCTTGCGCAATGGTTTTGCCAGCGGGGAAGAACACCTCTTCAGAAGAAAGGGAGATATACCATCTGGACCAGCGGATTTATGTACGTTGAGATCTTTAAGTACTCTTGCTACTACACGAGTGCGACAGTGGATTCGTCCCATTGAAGATTTGGCACACTCAAGTATATGCGGGGACAAAGCACAAGTGTTGGGCTGGCCGCAAATTGTGTAACAAGCAGATTGGCTTTCCCCAAAGAGCTGACAGCTGGGATGGGGGATGAGGCAGAATTTCTAATATTTTTGACGAACGACCAAAAATGTTTACTACCTTTGCGACATTGTAGTATTTTTTGCGTCAATTTTTGGTCGAAATTTCACGCACTTGAAAAAGACGTTGCAGCCATTCCTAGCTCGTTTGATCTTTTTCGGTTTTCCTCTGTCGGGTTGGTGTTATAGGACCGAAAAAACATTTCTCTAACCCTGACAGCCTCTTTACAGCTCGAGTCGTACCATGCCTTTTCTTTTGGTCTGATACTCTTAATCCGATAAGGGATAAAGGATCTCATTCCAAGGAGAATAGTGTCAGTGATCATATCAGCAACGGCATCTACGTCGTTATCGAGAAAACATAGCGACCAGTTAAAATTCATAAGGAAGATGTTAGCACCGCACCAGTTGGCTTTTCGTATTGCCATAAGGTTCTTTTAGGAATCTTTTCTCTAACTGTGTGGTCAGTATACGAGAAATTAGCTGATATAACACAGTGATCCTACGAGCCTAGAGGGGAGAGCATATCTACGGTGTACTTATCAGGGTGTGAAGTTAAAAACAAGTCCAGGGTGTTGACGGTATGACTATCAACATCTGGTATTCGCGTGGACTCATTTACAAGCTGCGTTAAGTTTTTTTCGGCAGCGATGATCTCAGCACACCGTCCTTCAGGTGTTGTCTGTCCAGAATTGTGTATATTGAAATTGTCCGTAATAACTATTTCAGTATGAGGATACAGGGAAATAATTCTTTGGGGTGGCCGTGGTGTAGTGGTACTAGCTATCGCTTCTCAGTCGGAAGGTCAAGGTTCGAATCCTAGCCACAGCAAGTTTTCATTTGTGTAATTGGAACTCAATCAGAAAAATCTGCGTGTGAAGGCATAACACTGACATGTAGATTTGGCTGTTGTAGGGTTTTCAAACACAAAACAACCGTTAAAATTCACAACCTCACATTCCGAGAGAAGAAAAATCTCTCCGTCCTATTCGGACTCCCACCCCTGGAGAGTCAATATCGAAACCAAACACACCTGAGTTTCAAACCACTACATCACAAACTTTCCTTTCTCCTCCTTCTATCTTTCCGCCCGCGCCCGGGCAACAGTATAAGGGTATTCATAACCCCTTAAACGCGAGTAAATTATAAAAAAAAAAAAAAATGGAATCAGACAGCGCATCAAACTCGTTAAAAGTCGATTAGCTGTCTAGTTTGGGGCGGTAGTGGATAATTTGCTTACGGAGATGGAATTTTAATCACATGAAATTGAATTTCGGATTGGAACACGGACTAGATTGCGGTGGAATTTGGTAAGCACGTAAGCAGCGAGACCGCGATGGAAAAAAATAGTGACACTAGTTCGTAGCCAGGTTGCTTCGGATCAAAATGAGCTGAGCGGGGATCTACCTGTGTTTCACTAAGTGCCAAAACAGCTGGTCTAATTTTGTAGACGCGGACGTACGCAGAAAAGTGATTACTTTTTAGTCCGCGTCATTACTCTAAATCCCCGAGTCATTACAAATTAACAAACATAAAAGACACAAACACCGATAATGCTAAGCAAAGCTGCAGCGTGAAAATTCCGACGTTGGTTTACCGGATCAGAATTCACACACGCAACCCGCTGTTCATCAGTTGTTACATGCACTCAGACACTGACTCTGCTGCGTAACAGAGTTATACAATAATGGCAGTGGCCGAGTGGAAATAACAGCATTCTGACCGGGGGCAGGAGATGTGGGAATGCCCGCACTATGATTTTGTCTATTTTTTTTTTCCTCCCGATTCACCGGACGGGAACAATTACAGCAGCTCATTTACCGGAGATTAATGGATAAAACTTTTACGATTCAGACTAGGAAAGACGCATTTTCTAAGTCGACACTAGTACACCAAGCAATCTCCCGAAACATGTCGAAGCTGTGATGTACGAGTACCTCTCTCTATCTGGCACATTATGGTTTTATGCCCTTTATCGGTTGAGTCCATTTAACATACCATGTCAAACTTGGGGCTGCTGCCCACAATAAACTCAAGTTTAAACTTAAACTAATGGGTGATTCTTTAAGCGTTTGGTTTTCTAATTGTCAAAAAAAAACACAGGAATACTGCAAAAGTGTATAAAAGTATTATTTGAGTTGATAAATCAATGCTTGCCATTTACTTTTTAAAGATTATTTCATGTAAATGTTGACCGCGACTATGTTTCAAGTGATCCACACGGAGAGTCCAATTTTGAATCACTTTTTCAAGCATATTGGCTGGTATCTTGCTAATAACAGGTGTAATGTTGTCTTCCAAGGCTGCAATTGACGCAATTGCAACTTTTGTAATTTTCCTGTATTTTTTTGATAATTAAAAACCAAACGCTTAAAATTCATCCATTATAAGCAAAGTGGAAATAAATCTTTGGAATATTTTTAAAGCAATATTCGCCTGTTTACATACGAGTATAGCTCGATTATTATTATACATATATAATATTTTTATAACACAACGGAATAAAATGGCCTTGCTGCCCACACGCCTTCGTTTTTGTAATTTACCTAATCAATTTATAAATTACTAGTTTAATAAAAAAGTAAATAATCAATTCGGTTGATGATTTTGGGATTCGGGAAGGGATGTGTGTTAGTTATGCCGCCATTTATTATTAATTTTAATATAATTATATCATATTTTGATAAATAAATTAAAAGCATTACGAGGCACATAATCGGAGTAATATTGTATTGGGTCTACAAGTAAGTTTCCAGCGTTTGTCAGGTTTTGTATCTATCAACAACTTTGCAGCGTTATATTTGAGCAGTTCTATCGGTGTCGTACATTTTATCGAGCAAAATCATGGCAAGTTTCCAGCCAAATAAACGTCATTTGCGGGAAGCGCTGCTTTTATTCTTTAATATGAAGAAAAGTGCGGCTGAGGCCTATCGTTTGCTTTCGGAAACTTATGGGGCGGAATGTATTGGTGAATCGACGTGCCGCGAGTGGTTCAAACGGTTCAAAAGTGGTGATTTTGGAGTTGAAGGCAAAGATCGCCCCGGAAAGCCGAAAAGTTTTGAAGACGAGGAATTGGACGCTTTACTGGATGAGGATCCGTGTCAGATTCAAGAAGAACTTGCTGCATCATTTTCCCTGCTCCTAAAAGCACTGGGATTCATTCAAAAGGTTAGAAACTGGGTGCCGTACGAATTGAAGCCAAGAGACGTCGAACGGCGATTTTGCATGTCCGAAATGTTACTGCAGCGGTATAAAAATAAATCATTTTTGCATCGTATTGTCACTGGTGATGAGAAATGGATTTATTATGATAATCCTAAACGCAGAAAATCGTATACAAAGCCCGGCGAGCCCGCCCAATCGACGCCGAAACGAAATATTCACGTGAATAAGGTCATGCTCTGCATATGGTGGGATCAAAAGGGTGTCGTATACTACGAACTGCTTCCGAGTGGTGAAACTATCAAAGGACCATTATATCGAACCCAACTAATTCGTTTGAAGCGGGCATTAAAAGAAAAACGGCCAGAATATGAGACCAGGCATGAGTCCGTCATTTTTCATTACGACAACGCTCGGCCACATGTTGCGGTTTTGGTGAAAAACTATTTGGTAAATAGTGGATGGGAAATTCTGCCTCACCCGCCTTACAGTCCAGACTTGGCACCATCTGACTACCACTTGTTTCGTTCGATGCAGAACGCTCTTACGGAAATACGCTTCAGCTCACTAGAGGAAATCAAAAATTGGCTCGATACGTTCTTGGGCTCGAAAGACGAGAAATTTTTTTGGTCCGGAATTCATAAATTGCCAGAAAGATGGGTGAAAGTTGTAGCTTCCGATGGACGATACTTTGAATAAAGCATTGTAACTATGTTTTCATAATAAAACTTCAAATTTGGGAAAAAAAACGCTGGAAACTTACTTGTAGACCCAATACATATTTACAATTTTCGACGGAGAAATTCTTTCAAATGAACTTGAGAGTCCGGATTGCTCTAGTATACTTTTAATTTAACTCTCACAAGAAAAACTTATATGTAGTTGTCAATTCAGGACTACGTGGAGACCAGTTTATTCTGAAAATTAATTTTTGCTCGGCAGAGACATTTAACATCACTTAAATAGCAAAATTTTGTAGCTCTGGTAGCAAGAAATCATTGCCAAAACCTTCTTTTGAGAAACCCTGTCCAAACTATACTATGTATACTATCACAACCTGGTCAAAAATTAGAAGTATCATCATTCGTTCCTGTATCCCCTTGTGGGTCCTAGGGCCTCTACTATGCCTACGCGCCATCGAGTGCGGTTTCGGGAGATGTGCCTCAGCTCTCCCCAACTTTTACCCAGTTGCTGTGCTTCCTTCTCAACTGTTCTGCGCCACGTACTAATAGGACCGCCGCGCATCCTGCCATCCTGAGTAAGCGAGTTCCATTGCATCACTTGGTTAGCTATGGACCTGTCACCCTTTCGGAGAGTGTGCCCAATCCACTGCCACTTTCGTCGTCGTATGGTTGTGCTTATAGGTTCATGGTCCGTTCTCTGCTAAAGAATATCCTTCAGATGTAGCTTAGGCACCTATTGACAAACGTTTGCAGCTTCCTCGTGATATTGGTGGTCACCCTCCAGGTACCACATCCATATAGTAGCACGGATTCAACGTTGGAACGGAACAGTCGTAGCTTGGTGTTTAAGCTAATTGCATTACTCCACCAAACTGGGGATAGCATCCCAAACGCAGATTTTGCTTTGCCTATGCAATTGGCTATATCCAGTTCAGTTCCGCCATCTGTTGAGACAATACTCCCAAGGTATTGGAAACTCTCTACTCTCTCAACCATCTGTCCAGCAATACATATATGAGTTGATGAGTTTGGTCTTAGACTGATCATTTTTGTATTTGCCGAGTTAATTTTCAGCCCAACGACGTCTGCTTCCCTCTCCACATTTGTTGTCATTTGGTGAAGGTCCATTATTCTGTGAGACAGAAGGCATATATCGTCAGCGTAGTTAAGGTGTTTGAGTTCAGATGTAAGCGTCCATCGAATTCCTCCATTTCCTGTTAACAAGGCCGCATTCAGCAGATCGCTAATCACCAATCGAAACAGTATTGGTGAAAGTATGCAGCCCGCTTTGGACTTCGAATTGATCAGACAGTCTTCCTCTGTGTAAGACGTGACATGTGGCCTATGAATGCCTCTCCTGTGCAAGACACGCCAGATAAATTCCCGATTGACATTATCAAACGCCTTTTCAAAATTGATGAACAGCAGGTGAAGTGGTGATCAGTACTCAACGCACTGCTCGATGATTATCCGCAAGGTCTTGTTGTGGTCGACACAGGAGGATCCAGAGCGAAAACCTGCTTGTTCGGCGACGAGTGTGTCTTCGAGGTGATATTTGATTAACTCCAGGATGATTTTAGCTATTATCTTGGCCACAGCAGGCACCACGCAGATACCTTTCCAGTTTTCGCACTGCATTAGATTGCCTTTTTTAGGGAGCTTGACGATCATTCCCTTCTTCCACTCGTCCGGAAAACTCTCGGCTTCCCATGTTCTCCGACAAATGGGAACAGTAGCTCAGCTGATGCCATTGGCGCAGCTAGAAACAGCTTCGTAGGTATGCCGTCCAGTCCTACCGCCTTATTGATTTTCCGTGCTTTGATCGCGGAATTAATCTCTTCCTTACTGGGGGTTGTGGTGCGAATTCGGGAATTTCTTTCTACGGATACTTCAGTCTGACTTGGGTGCACATTGCTGGCGAATACCCGGTTTAGCACCGAAGCAAAATGGTCTTTCCATCTCTTCAGTTGATCCTCATCCGATATTAGTAACGAATCGTCTAAGCCTTTCACTGGGTGTTGAGCAGAGCTTCGGCCACCTATAAGATCTTTGGTGATTCTTTAAACGGTTCTGTTGTCACACTTTGCTGCTGCTTCTTCTGCTTCCGTGGCCAGAGCATTGATGTAATTGCGCTTGTCACTTCTCACGCTACGCTGCACTTCTCTCATCTTCATGCGATATAGGGACTCTAGCTCGATCCTCCTTGCTGCTGGAGCTGCTGCAATTCGAGCTCTTAGTTGTTTTCGTTTGTTCATTCTTCTCCAGGTATCCTCGGAAAGACACGCCTTATGGCTTCCCTGTGATCGACCCACAATCCTTTCAGCACCTGATGTGAAAACAGTTTTCAGAGCACACCAATGGTCTTGGATGGTGGCGGGCAGTGACCCGCTGATTATTTCCACACCTCGTGAGAGGTGGTCCCTTAGTTCTTGGCGCACTGTGTGAACTCTCAGTCGGTCTACGTTGAACCTAGGTATTCTTGTGTCGTTAGATCTTCGAACGGCAGCAGTGCGTAATTGGACAGTAGCTATCATAAGATGGTGATCTCGTACCAACCCCAAGTCCGCTCCTCGTGTGTTTTGGACCTCTAGAAGACTACTTCTAATACGGCGACTGATGACGAAATGGTCGATTTGGTTGGAGGATGCTTGCCTGTCAGTTGACACCCAACTGATTTTATGCTAGGCCTTGTGCTCAAACATGGTGCCACCTATGACAAGACGATTTGCGTTACAAGAGTCAACAAATCAGTCGCCGTTGTCATTGCGGTTGAGTAATCCGTGCCTTCCCATAACATGTTTGAGCCCTTCGTTGTCGCTGCCTACCTTGGCATTAAGGTCCCCCATCACAATGACAATGTCGCCGTTGGGTGTTGCATCATAAACAACTCCCAACTGGTTGTAGAAGGTCTCCTTTTCTTCCTCAGACGAACCATCCGTGGGGGCGTAACACTGTATAATGGTGACACGACGTACTCTCGTCCGGAATCTGGCCGTGAAAATCCTATCACCGTGCAGCTGCCAGGAGATTAGGCCTCTGCGTGCTGTAGGTATTAACAACAGTCCAACTCCATATCCACGAGGGCTTCCGGTTGGTCTTCCGGAGTAGAGTAATACAGTGTTACGCGTTGGGGATTGGTACTCACCCGCATCTAACCATCTTGTCTCGCTTACTCCCAATATATCCAGCTTATATCGCATAAACTCATGCTCTAATTGAAGGAGTCTGGCGTTCTGAGGTCCTTCACTCTGAGAGTCAAGGAGCGTCTTCATATTCCAGAAACCAATCTTAGTCCGGGTACGATAGCCAAAGGTCGTCAACGTGCTATCAGTCCTTATCCGAGGCATTAAGTCGGTTTCCGTAGCGGGCTGGTTTCGGTAACGCGGATTGCTGGCCCAGGTTACCTAGTCTTGGCATATGGCCCTAGACAATCTCGCACTTGCAATTTTGGCCTATCTGTATAAGGATTTATACACGAGTTGCCCGGGGACCACCTCGAGGAAGTTTCCCGATCAATCGCCATGCAGGCCTCCAGGCCCAAAATTAGATGTATGCGTATAGGACATTTTGGAAAATTAGAAACATTGCTCCAGACCATAGAGAAATGGAACCATTTCATAAATACATTGCTACTTACAGGATTGTGTACTACTCATACATGCGAATTTCTTCCTATAGACAGTTATAAAGCCATCAATCATCATGTTTACTCGTATTTTTCTAGATGCTTCTCCCAAACGACTTAAAGTAGTGCTCACATGAAGTATTAACAATAAAAGTAAAAGCGCTGATTCATAAATCAAAATATAAGGCTACCTTGATGGTTAACCATAACGATTTTTGTTTATGTTAATAACGAGGTCAATATACAGTTTATGCAAATGAAATACACAATATGTTTAGTGTATGTATCACATACGAAAATTAGCCATTCATTCACATCAAAAGCAATCCTCCAACATTTATTTGCACTCATGCAATTTTTCATCCTAAAAATTCTCCAGATTTAATATGCCCCTCTCCTTGGTTGCAACAACAATTTTAAGCTTAACAACGACATTGAAGCTAGTTGATTTATTTAAAAAAAAAAATACTTACCATTCATAAATAAATACATAATACGAAATAATTCACTGTAACTGGTCTATTGCATTCTCAAATTATTTGGAAGATTATTCCAGTGATTTGATTTGATCCAAATTAAAGAATTTGACAGTAAAAATGGACTGCATAGAAATTGAAAAAGATTTTTGTAATAAGGTGTTGGGTCTTACTACGAATCGTTTGTATTTCCAAAAGACTACCACAGCATGATAAAATTATACAAGGACAAATGTGTCCCAATCCTAATCTGCACACCCTGCACACAAAATGGGGTTGTAAATATACAAATGACAATGCATGGCCCTTTGGAAAACTGAGCATCATAGGCTATGTATGAATTTCTGTATGTATATTAGGACGAGGGTTCGAAATCTATAGGAATAATCTATGCAGTACCCACCAACAATCCATTAGAAATAAGTATATGAACTGATACATGTAAAGATTGGCAATAAAAAACTATTTTCCTCCATAACAGTGTCGATAGGAAACCGAATGTGCTTAAATTACTTGTATTACCCCGAAGGGAGAATGCTCTTAATAATGTGATGATAAAATCTTTCGATTAGTAGTACAAGAAAATCCAGGACAAAGATACTCGAATTCGTTTGATCTTGATAACGTCTAGGAAACTGTTATGTAAACAGTTATTAATCGCTCTTCACTTAACAGAAAGTATTTTTTTTTTTTTAGAGTTTCATAGATTTCTAGATAAATATCATTTGTGGATGCATAACTTTGAAAAACTTTGATACTTTGATACTCAATGCGGTTTGTTGCTCCAAAACGTAAAATACTATTTTAGTGAATGACTATAGCTTAAATCAAACTGATGAGTTTGAAAACATTTATTTTGACGTAGGATTTGAACAACTGTAGGAATAGAATCTGGATACTGTTTTTCAAGTTCTCTTTTTAATTTAGTTAAGTTTCTTTTATTTGATACTTTTGTACTTTCACACATTGAAGACTTTTTTTGTAAGTTTGTTAAAACTCCCTTTGCTTTCATTAATTATAAAGTATTGTACTTGCTGGGAGTAAACAATTGTAACAGGTACAACCTATCCAAAAACAAAATAATGAGTGTCTTTTATTTTAGATGTTTTAATTGGCAACACTTTTTCCAGCGATAACCAATTTGGCAGTTTAATTTAGTTTGTCAGGAATAGACTTACATAAGAATAACGCTTGTGTAAGAAATCTAAATTGTAAAAACAAATCACACTGACAGTTATTTTTAGTTTTCACTTAACCCTATTTAATTTACTGTCTTTATTTTCACACTACAAAAACTCAGACACAACTTGCCTCTACAAGATCTCAATTACAACTCAACTCCTCATATGCAAATTTGAATGTTCACTACCCGGCAGTTCCTTTTTCTCTTAAATTCTCGTTTCGCCTGAAATTACATTTGAAATGACCATAAGATTGACTAGTGATAAGCCTTTCCATTGTACCCCACGAAGGTTGTCATATAAGGAGAAAGAAAGGGTCCAGATTATCTTAGATGACTTAGTTAAATCAGGTGTTATTAGGCCTAGCAAGTCAGAGTATGCATCGCCTATAGTTTTAGTCAGGAAAAAGACTGGTGATATGGTTATACGTGGATTACAGAAGTCTTAACAAATTAACATTAAAAGATAATTAGCCGATACCACTAATAGATGACTTACTGGATAGGCTAATGAACAAAAAGTTATTCTCATTATTAGATTTGAAAAGTGCATTTTATCACTTGAAAATGAGCGAAGATTCTATAAAATAACATATACATCGTTTGTAACCCCGTTAGGCCAATACGAGTCTGTCAGGATGCCTTTTGGATTGAGAAAGGCGCCTTCTACATTCCAAAGGTTTATTACGGAAATTTTTTATGACTTGATAAGGATAGAAAAAATAGCTATATACTTAGATGATATAATGGTAGCTCCGGAAAATGTTGATGAACACCTGAGCATAATGAAGGAAATTTTTGATAGACTAGTTAGAAACAATTTAGAACTTCGGTTAGACAAGTGTCAGTTTTTAGTGTCCGAAATTCGATACTTAGAGTATACTATGTATTTCAAAAGATGGTGTCAAACCGGACGAGAAAGGTCTTGAATCAGTAAGCAATTTTCCAGTGCCGTAAAATATCAAGAGCGTT
Source organism: Volucella zonaria (assembly GCA_963966105.1). Taxonomy (NCBI): domain Eukaryota; kingdom Metazoa; phylum Arthropoda; class Insecta; order Diptera; family Syrphidae; genus Volucella; species Volucella zonaria. Next base: position 13,754,897 of record OZ014534.1, read on the forward strand.
CATAGTTTTTTGGGACTTTGTTCTTATTTTAGGAGATTTATAAAAGATTTTTCACTTTTAGCTGAACCATTATATAAGTTAATACGAAAGGATGTCAAATTCAAGCTTGGCGAATTAGAGTTACACTGTTTCGAAGATTGAAAAAGAAATTGATGGAAGCACCTATACTTGCAATCTTTGATCCACGGGATGAGGTAGAGCTCCATTGTGATGCTAGCTCTCTTGGTTTTGTAGCGATCCTGATACAGAAAAAGTCAGACGGGAAATTCCACCCCGTGTTTTATTTCTGTAGGCGAACAACGGAACAAGAGTCCAAATATCACACTTTTTGAACTGGAAACATTTGCAATAGTGTATGCTTTAAAAAGGTTCAGAATTTATTTGCAGGGAATACGGTTTAAGATAGTCACAGATTGCAATTCATTGACCTTAACTCTAGGATAGCTAGATGGGCTCTTGAACTCCAAAATTATGATTATGCATTAGAACTTAGAAAAGGATCAATGATGCAACATGTAGACGCGCTGAGTAGAATGACAAATATTTTAGTATTGGAGGAAAACACGTTTGAGCAAAACCTATCAATTTGTCAAAAAAAGATGAAGATATTTGCAAAATTAGAAACCAGTTAGAAAAAGAAGAGAGTAGTGCTTATGAAATGCGCAATGGTCTAGTGTATAGGAAAGTAGGGCAAAATATTCTTTTCTATGTATGTATACTATTGTACCTTGATCACAATCACCACCATGTGACGCTCCCATTGTTCCGATTTGAGATCTGTTTTTTTTTGTTAAGTTGTTAAATCTTAGCGTCATGGTCTGACATTTGCAAAAGTTACGTAGCCAAGAGTACATCTATCTCTGTGTGTGTTGGCGATTTTTCACAATTTTAGAAATGGATTTAAATTTGCAACAACGAACTTGTATTAAATTTTCGTAAAAAACGGATTGCACGAACGTTGGAAATGTTGGAAAAGTGTTTACCAGTGGCACGAGCGGTTCAAAAGTGGTCGTGAGTCAATCGAAGATGATGAACGCAGTGGCAGACCATCGACATCGAAAACCGACGAAAACATTGATGAAGTAAAAGAAATGTTGGTCAATAACCGCAAATTAACAATTAGAGAGATAGCGGAGGACTTGAACATTGCCTATGGATCCGTCCAAGACATTTTGGTTAATGATTTGGGTTTCCGTCGTGTAGCAGCAAAGTTGGTGCCAAAAGACCTCAATTTCATGCAAAAAGGAGACCGTGTTGACGTCGTGGTCGCAAAAGAGATAATTTGCGAGGCTGAATCCGATCCCACATTCATCAAAAGGATCATTACTGGAGACGAGGCGTGGGTTTATGAGTACGGCACGCAATCCAGACATCAGGCAAGTGAATGGCGTTCACCAAATGAGCCGAGACCAAAAAAACTACGTCATTTTCAGTCAAAAAAGTAAACAATGCTCCCGGTTTTCATGGATTACAACGGTGTAGTGCATCATGAATTTTTGCAAGAAGGTCAGATAGTAAACAAAGAGTATTCGTATTATTTGGGCGTTATGAGACGTTTGCGTGAAGCAATTCGCCGAAAGAGACCAGAATTGTGGGCAGAAAACTCGTGGATTTTGCACCATGATAACGCACCGTCGCACAGTGCCATCATTATTCGTAATTTTTTGACGAAAAATGCAACAAATACCATCCAACAGCCACCGAATTCACCTGATTTGGCTCCCTGTGACTTCTTTCTGTTCAATCGAGTTAAAAAACCACTACGGGGAACGCGTTTCAGCAGCCGAGAAGAAGTAATGGAAAAATCGCAGGAAGCACTGATGGACATACCGAAAACCGAATATAAAAAATGTTTCGAGGATTGGATCCAGCGCTGGCATAAGTGTGTTGCAGTCGATAGGGATTACTTTAAAGGGGACAACATAGATTTAGATGAATAAACTAGTATTTTTAATTTTCTGAATACATTCCGGGAACTTTTTGATCAATGTAGTATTCCGAGGAATATGGAAAGGAATGTAATTCAAAAGTGTCATGATGAAATGGGACATTTTGGAAGCGAAAAAGTGATTAATGCTGTGGTAAAAGCTTATTGGTTTCCTCAAATGAAGGCAAAAATCAAAAATCATATAGCTAACTGTTTAAAATGTATCGTTCTTTCATCAAAGTCAAGACAGCATGAGGGATTTTTGCATGGCATTCCCAAAGGAAACGAACCATTCGATACTGTACACATTGATCATTTTGGTCCAGTGTTGTTAAAGAAGGCGAAAAAGAAATATGTTTTTTCTAGTGGTAGACGCTTTCACGAAATTTACCAAATTGTTCGCAGTACGATCGACAGGTTCCACCGAGGCATTAAAGTATTTAAAAGATTATTTCAATGTATTCAGCAGTCCAAAGGCACTGGTATCTGATCGAGGTAGCGGTTTCACTTCTAAAGACTTTGAAAGGTTTCTTGAAGAACGAAATGTACGTCATATCAAAATAGCCATAGGTTCTCCGCAAGCAAATGGGCAGGTGGAGAGAATCAATAGGTGCATATCACCCGTGATAGCTAAATTAACTAGCGCAGGCACAATGTTTAGTATACTTAGATAAAGTTTTGCCTGAGATTGAGTTCTCTCTGGATAATACAACTCATCGTAACATCGGATTATGTGCGAGCCAGTTGCTTTTCGGAGTTCATCAAAGAGGAGAAATAGTTGATTATCTTAAGGAAACGTTAAGGAAATAAATAAGCAGAAAGAAGAAAGGGATTTAATTGAAATGAGAAAACGAGCGGCGAATAAAATGATAGAATGCCAGGAGTGTAATAAGTTATCCAAGAACAGGAATAGGGTTCATAAAGAGTACAAAGAAGGGGATTATGTTATGGTGAGAAACTTCTTAAGTACGCCTGGAGCATGTAAGAAGATCGCACCTAGGTTTAAGGGACCTTATGTTGTAGCCAAAGCACTACCAAATGACAGGTATTTACTAAAAGACGTAGAAGGGTTGCAGTTAAGCCAAATCCCTTATACTGGGGTGGCTAACCTCAAGCCTTGACTAAATTAATTCGAAAATATTTTGGTCAATCGGGACGATTGCTAATCAGGATGGCCGAACTGTGGTGAGAATTTAAGAGAAAAAGGAACTGCCGGGTAGTGAACATTCAAATTTGCATATGAGGAGTTGAGTTGTAATTGAGATCTTGTAGAGGCAAGTTGTGTCTGAGTTTTTGTAGTAATAAAGACAGTAAAATAAATACAGTTAAGTGAAAATTAAAAATGCCAGTGTGTTTTTTTTTAATTAGATTTCTTACATAACTATTATTATAGACTGTTTTTGCATCACGTCGCACAATGGGGCAGAAGACCCATTTAGCTGACAGAAATTCAAATTTTAAAGTTGATCTTTTTCTTGACGTTGCGTTTAATATCTCTTCAAAATATAATAGAGAATAAGAAATAAGAAAGAGAAAATTAATTAAGATCACGTGATCGCCAGTAAATCGTCACAAGTGAAGCAGTTGTTTATTTTTTGATTCGATTGCAGATGTGTTTTTCGTGTCTTGACTAGCGTTACTAAATTGTCTGTTAATTGTCATCGGTTTTCTTCAATCTCAATAATTTTTTTTTGTCATGAAATCAGGAAGCTCAGGTTGGTTGTTTAATGTTTAATTATATTGTATACAAAAAAAAATTTTTATTATCTTGCTAGTAAGTTGAATATAAAAAAAAGTGTAAAAAAATTGGGTTATTTTTACATACAACTAAATTCCGTAAACTATTTGTTTGGTTTAGCCGTGAGATGTAAATGTCGTTTACTTATGTGTTTTGTCTATTCTCAGAACGTATACAAATTTCTTGCTCCAATCTGCTCCCCTCCGTGTAGTTTAATTTTTTGTTGGTGACGTCACTCATGAAAAAAATAATTTTTTTTTTTAATTTACATTATGATAACTTCTTCGGCCGAACAGCTTCCAAAACCTTGACTATTACAAGACAAGAACTCTTTAATATGATGAAGAATTCGGATTGCGTAGGACTGGATAGCCAAATCGAGTTTTAAGGCAAGCAATTAAAAACCGGGCTATTTGCAGGGCGCCTTTTGAACACGATTTCAATAAAAAAAAATTCAGATTTTAAAGCGAAATTCAAATTGCTTTGGGAGAGAGCATGTCGCATTGAAGCACGATTCTTAAAAAACAATTGCGCTTGGCTAAAAACACCTGTTTTGTTCATCTATAAATACTCTATAAATTCAAAACGAAGTCGCCCAAACATGTCTTTTGAAGAAGGATCAGAAAGAACGAAACGACAAAGAACGGAACAGTTGAGGAGATCGACATCTGTTTCTGAGTTGGTATATGCTTCTGAAATGAGTGTGAGAGCATCTGGACAATCGGATACTGCAAAATTAATTCGGAAAATTACCAACGTTCCAAGTCATGCTGAAAAGTGTATGAAGGCCTTAAATGAGTCTACTTAACCAATATCAATGACTGGCGAAGAAGCATTGGCATTGATTATTGAGTCAAATCTCTCTCGATACTAGTATGAAATAATAAGATCAAAAGCTCCAAAAATATTTCCGTCGCACAAAGTTGTTCAAGAGTGTAAAAAAAATGTTACCCTGAACCTGAAAAAATGTGCATTTCAGAGACTTCTGTTAACACTGATCTGCAAAGCTTACTCAACTTAAAAGTTGAACGTTTGATTACTGTTCAAAAAGAGGTTATTGCTTTGCTAAAGCCCGAAGAGTTACAAAGTACGAGTATATACTGATACTCTAAATGGGACTTTGATGGTAGCTCTGGTAACAGTTCATATAAGCAAACTTTTCATGGCTCGGATGCAGATGACTCAGCTGTTTTTATTACATATCTTGTTCCCCTTCGTTTAGTTTCTGGCGTGAAAATAATCTGGTAGAATCCTCGTCCAAGTTCAACCCGATATTGTAGACCACTTAAAATTGAATTTATTAGACAATGCTCTGCAGTATCTGTTGCTGAAAAGCAAAGAGTTGATGACCAAATTAAGTACCTCCAGCCTATCATTGTTTACCATGGTTGATGGAAAGGTGTGTAATGCTATTACCGAAAACTCTTATACCCAAAAATGCTATATTTACGATGCCAAGTTAAAAGAATTTAATTCGGTTGAATAAATGACAAAAAGGCCAGTTAAAATTGAAAATCTGCAATTTGGATTATCTGTGTTACACGGATGGATCCTTTTTTTTGAATGCCTTCTTCACCTTTCATATAAATTAAAAATAAAACAATGGCAAGCTAGAGAAGAAAGTAAAAAAATTATTCCTAAAACAAAAGCCGAAATTCAACGGCAATTTCAAAACCGTTTGGGCTTGATTGTTGACAAACCCAAGCCGGGCTTTGGAAATTCCAATGACGGAAACACGAGAAGGAGGTTCTTTGAAAACGCAAAAATTCCAGCAGAAATAACCAAACTTGATTTGGGTTTGATTAAAAAAATGCGCACGATGATGATTGTTATTTCATGCGGTCATTAAATTGATCTCCCGAAATTTAAAGCATTTTCCAATGGAACGGCTAAATATTTCGTAGAGAAGTATCCGTGGTACTATATGCCACCTACCGTCCACAAATATTTGATCCATGGGAATGAGATAATTTCATCGGCTTTACTACCCATTGGTCAGTTAAATGAAGTAGCGCAAGAGGCCCCCAACAAGAACTTTAAAAAATATAGGGAGTATCACTCCCTTAAAAATAGCCGCGAAAACATGAATGCGGACATATTTCAACTTTTGTTGTTGTCATCAGTTCCGGTTTTAACAGGTATGCAAAGGATTCCAAAAAAGAAAATTCAACAATTGCCGAAAGAAGCCGTAGATTTGCTCAGATCCCCATCTGGCCTTTCCCCAAATGAAAGTGGTTATAACATCATTGAAAGTGATAATTATATGTACATATATGCGTACCATTTGCGATTAAAATTGTGCTTAAGTATAACAAAAAATAACAATACTACCTTATTTGTTCTTTATTTAGCAAAATGTATTTCACTTAATTAAGTTTATTCACATGTTACATGCGATAAAAAACCTTATTTTCAAAAAAGAAGGCGTTTAAGTAGGCATGGCCAAAAATATTTTTGACAATAAATTAGTAATAATGTGAAATTTCAAGTTCCTAACTTTGCTGGTTGATTTAGTGCCAACTTTTAAGGCATTCTGCCCCACTGTGCGTCGTCCAGTGCGCACTAAAGAATCTGTTACTGCTGTGGAGGATGGTATTGAGGAGGACCCAAATGTGTAGATTGGCCATCGTGCATAGCAATTGGATCTGTGTCCATTCTTAATCGAAGATTTTGCGGAAAGATGTTGGTTTACGAGCTTACAAGATAAAGCTCGTACAAAAATTTAACCCACTTGGCCATCGTGTACGTTCGGTGAATAGTCTTAATAGTCTCTTTTAGAATGTTGAATGTCAAGGACTACGATAACAAAGAGAATTGCCGCATTTGGTGTGAGAAAATTATATACAATACACAAAAAGTAACTTTTGGTGTGCTTCAGGCTGATGGAATCATTGGTTCTTATTGATTCAAAACTTATGCCAGTCAAAATGTTACAGTACATGGAAAGCGCTATCTATGATCACTGACTTTTTAATTCGCATTTTGAATAGTATACATAAGTTGTGGTTTCAAGAAAACGACTTAGCATGCCGCACAGCGTGCGCTACAATCGACTTATTGAAGAAAACACTCAATGGGGCATAATTTCGAGTGATATACCTATGAACTAGTCTCCAAGATCGTGTGATTTAAAACCTTTACATGTACATATACGATATATATGTGAAAAGCCTACGCCAATAAATCATTAACAATCTACGGCCTGAAAGCAAACATTCACCGCGGTAATGCCGATACACGTCCCAAGTTTCTCGAAAGAGTAGTCGACTGAACTTCCAGATTGCGGTTTATTCTAGCCAGCCCATCTGCCCGGAATTATATTTAAGCACAGATGTCATCAAATTATCTTTCCAGTGAAGCAAATGCTATGGCCACTACCATGATTTTTATACACACTCTTATAAGCGTGAGACGTGACCGTAATCTTATAGTGCAGAAGCTTAGAGTCTGACCTAGGCGCACTAAAATGCCCTTGAGTGCGTAAAATGCAAAGTTCAAGAGATATCAAAAAATGATGTCTACAAAGGTCCACCAAAGGCCGCGTGTGATATTTGAAGAGGACTTCAACCGTGCCCTCCTAATCTAAGCACGCGAAACTAGAGACAGATGACTTAGGATAAAGTAAGCAGGAGAGACTGATCGGTTAAGATTCTGATCCACCTTACCTTTCAGCAACAGCAAAAGTAAATAAGTACGAATTCTAGGAAGTGCAAGAATTTTTGTATTTTTCAATATTGTTGGTATTTTGCAACTGAATTCAATGCATTTTTCTTAACTGTGTTTTATTATTTTTATACCACCACTTTAACTTTCTCTGGAATGAAGCCAATTAGCCTTTACTTCGTTGTTAAAAGTGATTTGTACAAATCTTAATTGGTCAACAATTTCATAAAAAGCATCATTTTTGCGATTTCTTGTTATTCGAAATCCTCGTTCTCTTTCCTAACTCTGGGATTGGTTTTCTTATTTATTCCAAACTACTACAAAGGTTTAAATGATCTTCTGACAAAAGTACCTTTGAGCAGCGAGCAGTTTTCTTTCCAGGGAAGCACAGTGTATACACATCTCCAAATTCATCTAATTGGTGTCCATGAGACAAGGCGAATAAATTATCAGTGGATAGTAAGTACGTCATCATTTATTCGTACATATACTAAATTAAATCAACTAAAAGGTGAACAATTTTACTTGTAGCTAAACAAATATAATACTCTTATACCGCACTTTAAATAAATGTTGTTATATAGTTATTCTTGTGTAATAACTCACTGTAACCTTTCTTTCATTTGAAAGAATATTTTCGTGAAGCAGGAACCATGCTGTACCCTAGGTACAAAAAACCCAACCCTCCTCGACAATGTTTTCAACATACGATTCGACATGGGGTGAGTGCAAACAATAGACGATTTCACGTCACCTGCCGCACACAAAGCAAATCAAATACTATAAACAGTTGAATGAATCGGAAGTCGGGATTTCCGAAAATAAGATATAAGATGAAGAATGCAAACTGCCGCCGATATCCTTAGATCACGTGTAAATGGAACAACCGACAGAGTGCGTCTCTGTTTTTGTTTCAAAAACAGCACACAAAATACTGAGCTAAACCAGACAGATGTGTTTTAAAATATTCTTTCAACATCGAGTTTCATGCTAAAAAAACAGCTTTGATGCTGAGAGTATAAGAACAATTATTAATACGTGTAAGTATTGCATATGTACATTTCGTACAAAAATGACAAGCTAAGTATTTTCATTAAAAACTTACTTTAATGCTCCCAATTTCATCACCTCTAAGCTACGCTTTGTAGTATTTATGTACAATATGTATTTCATAAATTACGTTTCCGACGTACTGCAGGGCATGTCAGAGAAATTTAACATGAATATTTGTATGAATACACAATAGTTAAATCAAAAAGGTGTAAGATACATTCAGGACCGGAAAGTCTGCGTTCAATGCACAGTTATTTTTTACTTATCCACTGTAAGATCCATAGCTGAATCTTTTCCTAGACAACGCGTAAATAAACATGATACTAAATGTCTTCCGAAGAAGCTTTCTCTCGGTGCGAACGAAGATACATTTAACATTCTTTTGGAAAAGTCCATCCTACAGCGTCATAACACTGACATGATAAAGTTCTGAAACAATCTAATCCTTTGTTGTTCAGACTAGGTCTATATTACATAGTTTTCATATTACTCAGTATATTTTGGATGATCTTTTCAGTAGTTTTGTATATTCATTTGTCAACACTGGGTGTTAAGAATTCGAACTTAACTGCAATCGCAATAGATCTGCTACAAATTTCAAAAAAATATTAAAATCTGTTCACTGCCCTTGATTTGATATGCGTTTCGTTTTACATCTTGAACTGAATACATTTTAAAATATTGTTCCGAGTGTATTTCAATATAACGGGAGAGAATTATTTTATGCACAATGTAAAACAAATTTATAATCTAATTTTAGTTGAAATCGTAAGAGAACATTTTATACAAAAGCATCAAACCTGGCAGAGTTAGAAAAGGGCTAATCAGCATACCATTCGGAATGGATGGAGTGCAATACTCCTTGATGAAAAAGTTCACGAAATGTATTCAGAAAATTGGAAATACAAGTTTATTCATCTAAGTCTATTTATATTGTCTCCTTCAAAGTAATCCCCATCAACTGCAATACACTTATGCCAGCGCTTGATCCAATCCTCGAAACATTTTTTATATTCGGTTTTCGGTATGTCCATCAGTGCTTCCTGCGATTTTTCCATTGCTTCCTCTCGGCTGCTGAAACGTGTTCCCCGTAGTGGTTTTTTAACTCGATTGAACAGAAAGAAGTCACAGGGAGACAAATCAGGTAAATTCGGTGGTTGTTGCATGGTATTTGTTGCATTTTTCGTCAAAAAATTACAAATAATGAAATTTAGGTCTTTTGGTACCAACTTTGCTGCTACACGACGGAAACCCAAATCATTAACCAAAATGTCTTGGACGGATCCATAGGCAATGTTCAAGTCCTCCACTATCTCTCTGATGGTTAATTTTCGGTTATTGACCAACATTTCTTTTACTTCATCAATGTTTTCGTCGGTTTTCGATGTCGATGGTCTGCCACCTTCATCATCTTCGATTAACTCACAACCACTTTTGAACCGCTCGTGCCACTGGTAAGCGACCGTTTTCTTTAGAGAATCGTTGCCGAAACACTTTTCCAACATTTCCAACGTTCGCGCACCATAAACGGATTCAATTTACGCAAAATTGAATACGAATACAAGTTCGTTGTTGCAAATTTAAATCCATTTTTATAATTGTAAAAAATCGCCAACACACACAGAGATAAATGTACTCTTGACTACGTAACTTTTGCAAATAGCAAGCTATGACGCTAAGATTTAGAGAAAATGTCAACAACAGATAACAAAAACAAACAGAACTCAAATTGGAACAACGGGAGCGCCACACGGTGGGCGTGGCCGGCAACTTTTTGATCAAGGCGGTATACCTCCAATTTTGAGCACCACTTTTTAAGTGTTATCACAGCTGGAAGAGGGTATTGTTTTCACAACAGCAATCGGTAGGCTCGGAGGCCAGCCGCATGTATTGCGATCGCATTAGCAATATCGTCTGATTGCGCGTTTTTGAGGACATTCTTATTTTCTTAGTTGACCCTTGGCAAAAATATGACCAACGGAGTCAATAGTTTGTTGCTGCTTCCAGTTTTCTGTACAGAGACAGATGTACTCTTGGCTACATAACTTTTGCAAATGTCAAGCTATGACGCTAAGATTTAGAGGGAATGTCAACAACAGATTTACAAACTTAATAAAAAATCAGAACTCAAATCGGAACAATGGGAGCGCCACGGTGGTGTCCTCCGGGAACTTTTTGATCAAGGTGGTATACCAGTTTCCGAGTGCTCCTGTCTCAAAAAAAGACAAATATGCGTTAATTGCGCAAAGCTTAATGTTGATAATAATATTGAAGCCTGCTCGCCAGAGAAATATCCAAATATTGTAAATTACAATCACGTTCACATATTAAGAAAAAACATTTCAAACACTTGCCGCCGCCCTAATCGCTTCATTATACCTTATTTCTAGAAGATATCATAGCTAGAAAGAAATAAAATATGAAATGTACACAATAGCTAATAAATAGAACTCGTAGTGAGACTGATAAACTTGCAGAAATAAACAGCACTCATACTGCCAAATTGGCCATTGTATCTCTCGTTCATTCCACAGCTGCTGCATGGACGAAAACGCAAGTAAAATCGTGTGCCGCTCCATTGGTCTGCGAATGGCTGACTTTAGCTGCAACCAGACATAAGATTCTGGGTATGCCACTATATAATGACCTCGTAGCCCATATGAAAAATACATTAGATTTGTGTTCGATTTAAATTTGTATTCGGTTCGGTTCCACAGTCGCTACTTTGACATCGTTGGAGGTTTCATGGGATATTGAACCTGTAGGATACCCACCTCTATTCTAAATTTTCTTTGGCCATCTTGGAGACTACTTATAAAGTAGTAAATGACGGCTTCATCATTAATTTGGTAAGAGATTGCTTGCCTATTACATTACTGAATAGGATCCGATGAAAACGTAGGCATATTTCCAAGGCGCCAATTAAGATACTAAGAAGGAGACGTTTAAAAACTGGGATAAAGATAAATAAAAAACCTATATATTATAGATACAAGGAGTTGCTCCCTTTATAAATTCATTTAACTCAAAAGAACTTTTTATGTATAAACGATGCAGGTTTAATTGATTTAAATGACGTTTTGATGTTCGTTTACAAAATAACATACGAGTACCTTTGCAGCTGCAAATAGGTGCACCGACCAATTTTTGTTATAAGACAAAGTATAGTAAAAAACAATTGCTGTTGCTGTTGTAAGGGTCTAAAATTTTATTATTCATTTAAATTGTACACATGTACGATATAGTTAGTTTCATTTTACTCTCTCAAAAGACTCAATCTGGAAGTGGAACTATATTTTCTTATAAATTGGGCAATGAAAGCTATTGAAGGATAAAATATTCCCTGATTACTGGAACATTGAATTCGTAATATTTACTAGATAACCTCCCAAATCCATGCAGCAACAACAGAATACTTTCAGGAATGCAATGCACGAACCTGCTATTGCTATAATTCCTGGAGGAAAACCTACAAAATACCCCCATAGTCAGTCGATCCGAAAGGTGAATACAGTACAGAGTACGTAGCAATAGTGGAAGCGATAAGGAAAAAATAACAGATATGCTACCACTCCTTCTCATCATATATGATGATAGAAAAATGTGAAGAATATAAACTACTCAATACAAAATAGAGCCCACTAAGTTTTTGGGCTCTCCTTTGAAAAAATGAATGATTATAAACGGTCAGCTCCGTGAATGCATGGGTCGGTAAGACATTCACCTTGTCTTCTCCACGCGCGTACTCGTTTATCGTCACTAAAAAACTTGATCTTACATTCGTCTGTAAAGGGTACAGGCCTCCAGTTGTCCATAGTCCAATCCGAATGCTCACAGACGTAACTTAAGCGTGCTGCCTGATGTGTCCTTGTCAGTTTCCATCGAATGGCGCGCACTCTGGACCGTTGACCATCTTCGTGGAGTCGATTACGTATGGTTTGATCACTTACTTGAGTGCCAGTAGACTGCCGCAGTTAATTCTGTAACGCCCGGGCGGTTACGGTACGCTCCTGACGTGCAATTATTCTTAGGTACCGGTCCTCTTGCGCAGTTTGACTCTGATTCTCCCTGATCCAGGTCTCCTTGCTACACTCCTGGTTTCTTGAAAGCGTTTCCAGATGTTTCGAATAGCACTTAGCGACAACGCTAAGAATTAGACTGAGGAAACTAGTACAGGAAAATTTTGAATTAGTTGTTTTTTAGAGCAATGCGCTTTCTCTGTCTACTTATTGTAGTTGGAGGCAACGGTAAAATTGTTGCTTAAAGTATTCATAAATACTCATAGATAAGTACGCTATACAGTTAAATTCTTCGCTTCGATAACGCTTACCAATAGAGTAATTTTTAGACAAAAATCAAAATAAATCTTTGGTGGGCCCTATTTTGTTTTGAGTAGTATATTAATTCCCATCTTAAAAATATATTACTAAGTACACACACTTGGAATACATATATATGTAGGTACTACTAAGGCTGCCTTCTACCCACCTACACTATAGTAAAAAGCTTTTGCCTTATCTTACTTATCCTATCCTCATTTGTTCTAGAAATATTTAAAATTCTATTTCATATCAACGCTCGAGGTAAATTCTACCTAGTACTGGCAAATGTTTTGATACACGGATTTTGGCCAATGAAATGAAAATGAATGTAGATTTATCAAAACTTGTTTTTTCTATGTATTGGGCCACTCAATGTCTACAAAATGTAGAACAACTTATTCGAAATGGCCCCCATTTGCCTTCCAGCAATGGCGAAGTTGGTCTGCACACTCATCGATTGCAGTACGCCCCTTATGCGTTGAAAAAATATCCCCTGCTCGAACAAGGACCCTCTTCACAGGCTCAATACTGGAATGCCGAGTAGAGCAAGCCATAGTCTCTTGAACGGACTATAGTCTTGTAGTCTAATGAATTGAGACCGGGACTACCAGATGGCCAACCATCCGTAGAAATGAAGTTCGGAACTTAGTTTTTGAGTCATGTTTGAATCGTTTTTGCCTTGTCAGCTGCAGTGTAATGGTCGTATAGTGTTGAACGGTCCGCGGTTTATTTGCGAATAGTGTTTTATTGAGGCGCTCCATAAAGTCTCCATACATCCGTTTGATACTCTTTCGCCAACGTTTTGACACCTATCGCGCAAAAATGGAGATCGGTGACCCCATCGTAGGCCATTCCCCACCAAACTAGCATAGAAGCTGGTTGGTGGCCACATTGAACTCTTCGAATGAGTTCAGATGCATGTCATGATTACAGAGCATACACTCTATCTTTCTGTTTGTTCAACGACTCTTCAGCGGTGAACATTTTCTCGTCAGTAAAAAAAATTCGTCTGTGACCGTTCTTCGCGTACTGGCGAAGCAAGGCTTTCGATTTTGACTTACGTTTCTGTTTCAATGCTACTGTGAGTAAGTGGGCGGTCTGCCTCTTGTATGCGCTGTCCTTGCTGATATCTATTTCCCGAGATAAGCATTTCTGCTTGCGCAGCGGATTTCGAGCAATTCAATTCTCCACGGATTTGATGAATTGTGGCGTTCGCACAGTGCGCGGACGGCCGGATTTTTCACGGTCGACTATTTCACCAGAATCCTCAAATAACTTCACGATACGATACACAAAGTTTTGTGTGATTTTCTGTGGCCCCAACATACGAAAGATTTCGTCTTTTTCGTAGCCGAATTTTTGCAGACCTATTACGACAACACGATTTTCGAGCTAGCCACATTTCATTATTGCAAAGAACTGACGTCAAAAAGTTTTTACGCAGGAATTTCGCATAAATGTCACTTGTCAAATAGTCATCAAGTTGGAGTGGATGCGTTAATTGGTTCGTGAAAATGAATGTGTTCCTTTCGTGTACCAAAACATTTGCTAGCAAGGACTGAAACGAATAAAATCTGTAAACTTTAATACGGGCTATACTTTCAATGCATAAAAATTGCAATCTCATTTTGTATCCAAATTAGCCTGTATATTCTCTAGTTTCAGTTTGTTATTGATTTTAGTTCGGTGTGGTTTAAAATATTTATAAAATATGAGTCAAGAGGAACGCCGTAAAAAGATCATCGACAAATGGCTCGAAAATACTTCGCGTCCAAACCATTTCATCGCAAACAATTTAAACATAGCACGCAGTACAGTGGATTCTGTTATTAAACGATATTTGGAGACATTGACAGTTAAGCGAAAACAGAAAAGTGGAGCTAAAAGTGGAGCACATGATACAAATTTGGACAGGAAAATAGTGGGTACCATCGTAAAAAACCGGATTATGTCATCCAGAGATGTTGCTCGGAAATGTGATACAAACCAAACAATGGTACAAAGATCTAAAAAACGTAAAAAAACGGTCTAAAACCACGAAAAAATCAAAAAATACCAAAAGCTACTGAAAAGCAAAAAAAAAGTCATAAAAACACGAGCCCGAAAGCTATAGAAGTTGATCGGCAACAAGAAAGCGTGCTTGGTTTTGGATGACGAAACTTATGTCAAAGCCGACTTTACTACTCTTCCAGGTGCGCAGTTTTACAACTCGCTTGAAGCTGAGATTCTTCCGCAATCAACAACATCGCTTGGGATGGAAAAATTCGGGTCAAAATATCTCGTTTGGTAGGCCATTTGCCAATGTGGACACAGAAGCTCATCGTTTATTACAACGGGAACAATTAACGGAGTAGTGTACATTAACGAGTGCCTAAAAAAACGGTTGACTTCTTTCTTAAACAAACACGAGGGTTCAACATTATTTTGGCCAGATTTAGCTTCAGCTCACTATACTCATGCGACGTTGAGCTTTCTTGTTGCTAAAAATGTCGACTTTGTCCCAAAAGACATGAATCCAGCCAATGTTCCACAGTGCAGTCCCATTGAAAGGTTTTGGGCTTTGGTTAAAGCTAAATTGAGGAAAAGTGAGCAGTGTGCAAAGGACGTAAAAGATTTTAGTGCTAAATGGAAAAGAGCGTCCAAAAAGATCACGGATGTAACTGTCACCAACCTTATGAAGGACATTCGAAAGAAGTTGAGGGTGAATGGGAACCCAAATAATTTTTTTTAATTTTTTGTAATTGTCAATGAATTTAATAAAAACGAAGTCTTAAAGCAAATAAAAACAATTTACAAGAATTATGAAATTTTTTTTTTTTTTTACTTTAAATTTTCCAAATTTTATTCGTTACAGTCCTTACGGTACCTCCGGCCTAGCATGCATAAACTAAAGCCGAAGTCGAACAAATAACAAAGTTAGATGGTGTACAGGTTAAAGTGTCAGTATTAGAAAGAAGGCCATACAGGTTACTTGGCAAACCCGAAAATATTGCACTACACGGCGGTAGCACAACCTGTTCTAACATATTGTAATTTGGTATGGTTGTGTACGTTGTACAAAACTACTAAACGCAAGATTGGAACTGAAATTAAAAGAATGACTGGGAGAGGCAACGCTACAAATCTGGGGGAACCTTAGCCTTAACTAACAATCCTCTCCAATCTCCCGATCTTTAGCAAACTGCCTCCAATTGCGCACTGCAAGTCGGTTGAGGTCCCCTTATAGTTCTGCGTGACACCTAATTTGCGGTCCTTCTCTACTGCGTTGACCCTCTGGGTTAGATTCGGAGCATTGGTGTCTAGTTGCTCTACATGTCCTTGTCCTAGTCATCTCAGGCAACTGATGAGCAGTTTTCTGACTAGGTCAATGTAGGTAGGTACATATTTGTACAGCTCGTATAGTACCTCGTTGAACTTTCTCCTCCAAAGGATTTTTCTCTCGAAACGACTGAGAATATCTTCATCCGATTTCGTTAAGATCCATGCTTCAGCGCAATAAAGTAGGACTGGGAAGATCAAGGTCTTAATAGAATCTCCTTAATTTTTCGGGATAGGGCCCTGCTACTCAATTGGCTTCTTAGCCCAAAGAAACAGCGATTGGCATGAGTGAATTAATTTCTACAGAAATTGGCATTGGCCATTGTAGAAAAAGACATCGAAATTATAGCTGTCGGCTGTAACGTTCTGTCCAATTTGCCGATGTTTCTTCTTGACAACATGTACTTGGTCTTGCCCTAATTTACCACTGAACCAATTTTGGCAGCTTCCTTTTCAATACTAGCGAACGCGCCGATGAAAGCCCGCGTGTACTCCCCCAATTATGTCGATATCATCGGGGTACGCTAGTAGTTGCACAGACTCTTAAAACATTGCGCCTCCAGTATTCGCTAGTGAGTTCCGAACAGTTCTTCAAATATGATGTTAAAGAAGTCACATGACAGCACATCACCTTTTCTAAGACCTTTTTTGATATCAAAGGTCTGGATTAAGTCGTTACTGACCTTGACGGAGCAACGAGTGCTCTCAATCATCATTCTGCAGAGATAAACGAGTTTGGCAGAGATGCCAAAACTAGACATGGCTCTATACCTATATAGTTCGTCTCTATAAATCGGGTATCGATTTGGACTTCTTGAGTTTTGTCCATGCTCTGCCTGAGTGAAAAAGATTGCTCGATTGCGGACTTTTCTAATCTGACACCTCACTGATAGAGACAACGTTTTTGACGAAGGGTTTCAGATGTTCACACAAAATCTTGTATGCGATATTGAGGAGACTTTATTCCATACTCGTATAGTTGGCAGAGTTGAAGCGGTCTCCTTTTTTATGGATTTGGCAAACGATACTGAGATTTCATTCATCAGTCATACACTCTTCTGACTAGATCAGAGAAATGTGTTGACGTATACTCTCCACAAAGTCATTTCCAGCAGGTTTGAATACCTCGGCCCGTAAGCTGTCAAGTCCAACTTTGTTGGATTTCAATTTAGCTACTGCTATACATACATCATTTTGGTCAGATGGGCGAAAGTTCATCGCCTAAGTTGAATGATTTATTCTGCCTGGCGGCGGAATGTAGGGCTTTTTCCCAGTTATACAGTCTGGAGAAAAAAGTTTCCATGTTCTCAGCACCGACTGTGACTCTACAGTGGGAAGATAGAGTCAATGAAAATCCCTTTTACAGCAGAGTTAGATTTTATAGTTCATCTACGATTATTAGAACTTTTAGTGCAATAATTTTATCCTTATTCGTGTATTTATCTACGACTAGCCCAAAAAGGGAACCGACAAAATAGTCTGACGGAGCGCCGACTAAAATATATTCACAGACTACACAACTCTTTGCCTAGATTTAGTTATACCATTCCTATTGCAAAATAGAATGATGGTGGGTAAATCAACTACCACTTAGTGAATTATGTAAACGGATGGAAGTTGACATTGGCGCTGGATTCTATCATGATTTATTGGACTATCCAATTCTATCAGCCTTAAAAAGCAGCTTTTTCCAAGCATAGGTCTCCAAAGTAACCACAGCTTCATAACTACGAATAACGACATGGTTAATGTATAAATAATTTTTATTAACAACTCTAGATGGCTTACAAATCTATAGTTTCTCATGGGTTCAATAGAAAGGGAATAAAATCCCTCGAGCATCACAATAGATGCATAAATCAGCGCAATGTTTCCTTGTTCCGTCAGCTCTCTAGCCCAACCTTATCCAGGCTAAAGAAGTTAGTTTAGCTTTCATAATTTTTGTTGTATTATAGTAGTGTATAATATATGAACTTATATGAATATGAACTTAAATCCCCAAATACTTGTCTGAAATTCAATGAAACAAGAAATACGAAACTACGACCGATATTACGAGTAATAAACAAAAAATTATAATTATTAGAAATTGCTTCGAAAAAGCTTTCTTAAGAAATTTGAAGTACGAAAACAGTTGATCGAATGGTCCAGTTCACTTCAAACTCCTTTTTCTTATTTTTTAATAGGTAATTGATTTTTGAATGATATATTACGAGTAGATATTAATGAGATTTCTTATTATATTTCTAATCAGTGAATACGCTTTCTAAGCGTTACTTTCAGATGATACTTATCATAGCTTTAAAACGTCGAGTCATCCGTTTTACTACTATTACTGCGTACTGAATTGCGATGTGCACTTCGTAAAATGCAAACGACTAGATTTCTTCGCGATCAGTTTAATACCTCACTCGTATGTTGCACAGTCAATCTTTCACCACCGCCGTTAATGGAAGAACCTTAATTAATCCGAGAGTTATTGCCCAATAAGGAGAAAAAATTGTTAGACTACACGTACGGCTAGACCGGCCTGGAAACCGGAAGAGTTTTATGAGAACTTGGCTATTATGAGTAAAGCCGACTCATTTTGTAAGCTCCAAATACAAAATGAATACTGAAAGAGGACAAGGGGAGCGTATTTCACTTATAACAGCTCGTCAAATGGTCAGGAAGAAATATTTTCATAAGCAGGTACATATTGGGTACATCAATCACGAAGAGGTTACAATACATCTGAATCTGTTGCATAGAAGACACCCTTAAGAAGCATGTTAGATTCTTTGTAGGCTTTATAGATGAGAAGAAGTTATAATCAAGATATAAGATACACACCGGAAAAGTTTGCCATTTGGCATATTTGTAAAAAAAAACATGTTTTAAAATCTCAACTGTGGAAAAAATTACTGTACGCTCATAACTTCATGAGGATAATACAATTTACAACGAAACAAAAAACCATGGAAATTAAGTCGATATATCTAAAGTTAAAAGCTCAAATAACAGAGTAAACATTAGACCCAAGTCTATACAAAAATTAGTATGGAAATGATTGGTCCAACATAGGAGTAAGAGAGAAGATATGAAGAATCTAATTATTTAAAAAAAGGTTTAAAAGGAACACAAAATTGTCAATATTTTTATAATGTTGATTTATTTATTAAAAATACATACTTCATCGTGTCAAAAAATAAATTCAATCTTTTTATATGCATAAGGAAAATGACTAGTTTATCTAACATAATGTTGATTTTTTCATAAAAATATGTTTACAAATTATTTTGAAGTAAACTCATTTTAACATTTTTTTAAGGTACATGTTCGTTTTTATTTTTCTTTCTAAGGCGTAGATATTTATTTATTTATACAACCTATAATAAAAAGGACTTATCAAAAATACGTTAATGCACATTAAGACTAGATTCATTAAGTAAATTATATTCTAAATATTAGATTAAAATCGTACTTATTAAATAGTTTTCCAAAAGTTAAAAAATAAATGATTCTTATTTTATTTAGTTGGGATTAAATGCTACCCGTATTTTAATTTTTTTTTTTTTGAATTCAACAAAAGACTATGATAGCATACCATGAAATATGCACATTTTTGGAATAAAACTTGAAAATTAAGTGGTGCATTACTAGCTTATCTTCTTCAACTCCTTTTTTTTTTTGTTGAAATATTAATAAACTGAGTTGTTTATATTAATTCTATGATGACAAAGAAAAATCGGTTAAGAATATCCAAAATTTGTCTTTGACATATTTTGCTATTCCTTACACGATCTAAGGCGTTTACATTTTAGCGATTTTTTTTCTTGTTAAAATAGAATTACTTCTGGCAAAACATTAAATTTCCTCTTAAAAATCGATAACAAGACTCATGTATGCAAAAGAAATGCAGAGGCCATGTCCGAATATCAATAACATTACAATAATAGTTAATTATAATCGGGCATATGTAAGACTGAACTGAATATGAATTTTAATATACCTTCTAAGGTGGCAAATACGTCAAACTTCTATTATAATTCTAAGTAAGCAAGTAAGTAAGTCTGATTTTTCAGATTTAGATGATATCAGCTTACTACTGCCCCGGCACTTGAATCGCATCTTGACGAATTAGACTAAATTTTATTACAATAAATTATTAATGTTTCAAAGGTGCATATTTTGAGAAATATAAATAACCTAACATCATATAACTGAGCTACAATTTTATCATCCGTTGTCCGATTAACACCACCGTTTTGATATCAGCTGTTCATCTCGTACCCATTTTTAATAAAAGGCTCTTAAAACAATTAGACTTGGAGAAACTTTTTCTATAATTCAATTTTATAAGACAACTCATGTTTAGAATTTCTTAATGTTACATCAATAATTTTTCACAAAACCAATCAATTACATTTTATATAGTCATACACTTTATATTTGCAAATCGTATAAAGTATACAAGTATTTACAAATTTGTTACACGTGAGTACACCGCCAATTGTATAGTGTACTCACGTGTAACAAATAATTTATATTATTTTCTTTAAAATAGAAATCATAGATTTATATGGCTATCACAATCTTTGCTGTCGTGAAATAAGTATTTTAACTATTGTAATAAATACGAAACCCATTTTCTTAGATAAAAACAAAATTGTTTTGAAAACCATACATTTTTTTTGTAATAAAAAGAATAATCTTTATTAAAAAAAAAAAGTATACTGTTTTTAAAGAAATTATTTGTCACGTCCTAGGTATATCCTTTCTCAGTTCCGTTCAAATGCGCTTCAAAATTTGGATAATACGAGTACATTAAAAAAGTATTCAAATTGTCTGTATTGTATTGTATTATCATATAAATAAATAAAAGCAGTCATTATTTACCTTTTTAAAATAGCAAATTATTCTATATTTTTGAGGTTTTATTTTTTTTATTTGAATGTACTATAAAGATCGTAAACTGAGTTCCTTAATTGTAATTCTGTGATCTTCGAATAGATTTCTTGAATTTTTTATAGTGCCATTCATGGCAAAATCCATTAAGGTACCGTATTTAGCACTGTAAAACAAAGTTGAAGTTCACAAACTGAACCGATCCGAGATAAAGGATATACATACACTACACACATACATAAGTAGAAACGAACTGGGTTTTTTTCCAATTTTTTAACTTTTGGAAAACAAATTGATCATCTCACTCGTATTTAGGGAACTTAATAACTTATTTATGTACCAACTATTCTATGCTAAACAACAGTAAAGTGACCGTATCCACTATTGTTCACAGTATGTTCATTAAAATCTTTCCATGGCGGTGTTTGTGAATAAAAACTGCTGCTGTGATGCAATAAGGACGAAGTCTGATGTTCCTGTTCTATTAAAATGTTATTACTTGTGTATTGATCAGGCAGGTCGTGGTCTTTATATACTTCATTTGGTATATGAGTTTGACCATTGGGTGCATATCCAATTGATGTTTGACTCGTATATGTCTCCGGCTGGTGTAATTGATGGTAGGCTGACCTTGCTGAAGGTAATCCTGCAACTGCGGCATCAAATGTAGTTTTGAACAAATCGAATTTTTCCTGACAAAAATTTGGATCAGCGTTAGATCGTTGTTGCAAGTTGCAAACGCCATATTGCCGCATGCTGTTGTAAAGATCAAAACTTCCGAAACCCGGCGCATTCACCATATTGTATGGTCTAGGATTGACAAAAATCGCGTCAAATAACTCCTTTGTTATTCTTTCACCGCTCAGTGTTAGATTTTGTAATTTCTCCAGATCAAGATGAATTGTTCCGCCACTTTCTAGAACCTGCTCCAGAGCAAAAATATAATTGTGAGCAAATCGTAAAATTTCGATTTTTGTGAGCTTAGTTTCTTCCGGCAGTGATGGAAGAGTGCTTCGCAGTCGCTCCAAAGCATCGTTTAAGGTGTGCATTCGATTTCGTTCGCGGTCGTTTGCCTTCATTCGACGGAACTTTTTTATTCGAATAACTTGAGATGGACTTCTAGAACGCGTCACTCGATTTTTCCCAACCGCATACTTTCGTTTTGGTTTTCCTTCTTTAGTTGGTGTTGAGGTATGAACTCCCAACTTTGGGGCGAAATCAGGAATTAAACTTGAGGTTGTTGGTAAATTAACATTTTGTGTGATAGGGTTGGGTATAGGATCCGTTGTATAGTATTCCACAGAATTGTCAAAAGCTAATTTTCGCGGAGCGAAACTACAATCAGCTGTTTCGAAACTTTTTTCATATCCACTATCAAAAGACGAGTCGTCGAATTCAAAAGAGCGATCATCAAAACCACTATAACACGACGACATTTCGTTAAATTGGTTTCGATGTTAATACAAACGGAAATGCATGATTGAAGGACGAAAAGAACTATGGTTGTTAACGTTCCGCGTTTCGTATTCCAACTAACCATCAAAAAGAAATTTTCATTAATTTTTATGCAATGTATGTACTCGTACGTTTCGGGGTTGCCGCTACTGTTCCCCTTTCTTATCAGGAATCAACCCTTGTTCATTGTGACACCAATCTGTCGAGGGGGTTGGTCTCTTAGTGCATAGCCAATAGAATACATGGACAGACTCACGATCAAAAGGATTTATTGTGGTGCATTGGTGTTTTTTTTTTTTTTTTAGCGCGGCTATTACTTTTTTTTATTTATTTCAACATTAAATCGCCCAGGGGCTTATCAGAAAATGCTTTAGGGATGGTTTTGTGTGGCGATTCACTACCTTCTTCATACGTTAAACACCCCACAATTCATTTCACTTTTCCTTTCATTTTCATTTTGTATCTTGTATGGCACATAAACACATACAATTGTACGAAAATGTACAGTATATACATATATAAGACATATACTCGTATTATGTAGGTACATAGTACTCGTAGATAAAATAAATAGGGTTAATTTTGTATCTTTACATGTTCGTAAAACGTAAAGGGCAACTTGACATTGCTCAAACTCGTACGACCTGTTGTCCATAAATGTTAAGTTCTTTTGCCTG
Source organism: Volucella zonaria (assembly GCA_963966105.1). Classification (NCBI taxonomy): domain Eukaryota; kingdom Metazoa; phylum Arthropoda; class Insecta; order Diptera; family Syrphidae; genus Volucella; species Volucella zonaria. The sequence continues at coordinate 13,777,937 of OZ014534.1, forward strand.
GAATTTATTTTTTTACATAAATGGTGTAAATTTCTCCAGTAAAGCTATTAACACAATTCAAAAACCGTTATGTATTCCGGCGTAATCCTATCAATTTTATCATTTAATAACCGATTTATTAACGCGTTTAGATATCAAGATAAACCACAACACGTGGCCGACCAACGTTTGCTATCAACACACATATCCGGCAACAAATCACTGGTGTTGATAAATTAAAGACCATAAGAGTTACTCAAAAATTACCAACCACGTGTTTACACTTATGAAATCACACTACCCATTCTACAAGCAATTACAGGGATATTAGAAGTCACGTGCAGTGTAGAAGGTGTGATGCAGAAAAAAGGATAAATTCGTATGCGTTCGAATTTGATAATTTAATTGTTTACTTTTGCATAACACGTGCCGATGTATTTTCAGTGGACTTAATATATTTAAATTATAAAAAGACCGGTAGTGTACATTTCATAGAATTTATAACAAACAGATGAAAAAGGTTCTAAACAAAAAACTATATGAACTAAGGCTTAAATATCCGTAAATATCCTTCCCGTAACTATATGTATACACTCACAAATGTGAACATAAACACATATGTACATATGGACTAATTGGCGTAAAGATTCCGCTTATAATAAACAAAAATACAATTTGCGAGTTCGGTGAACCAATTTCTATCAAACCGTATCCATCACCTAACTGTCTGTTTCAGTACGGAGTCAGTGCGGCTTACTTGAGCTTCGACAATTCTAAAGTAGCTCATATTATGTTTCTACCATTTTGATGGTAAAATTACACAATTATGTAATTTGTTTTTTTTTCTTTATAACTAGCGCACGTTCAAGGGGTTATAACACCCGTAAAATTTTTGGACGCAGCGCGGGCGAAGGAAATTTAGGGAGGAATAAAAGAGAGGTACCAATGTACATTGGTCTTAAATGCTTGTAAGTTATAACGACTAGGAAATAGAGAGCTCGGCATAGCATTCTATAAGCAAGTTGTACGACTTAGGAACGAGTCACGATATTTCATGCTAATAGCATTCTTTTAAATACTGCATAGTTAAATTCATCAATATACTTCCTACTTTTGAGTTGCTTCCGCTAAAGTCTGAGACACATATGAGCATTGAGCAGAGCATTAGATTTGTTTTACTAGCAAGAGAGGCAATTCTTTTATTTATTCAGGTAAGATTGGTCCGAAATATCCAGCATGCACTGCGTATAGGTGATTATTCAATTTTACCCAATTAAGAATAGAAATAAATGGATTTCGCATATTCATTTAAAGAATAAAATGAAATGTTGCTGGTACCTTTTTAATTCATCGAAAGATGAACAAAAAAATATTTTGGCACGATTTCGATTAATTTTAAAAGAAAATTATTAATTTTCATTGATAGAGGTCTTAGATAAGATTAGATTATTTATTTCATTTCATAACAGTTTTACAATATATACGAGGGGCGTTCAACATATTCTCGATATCGGGGTGAAGCTGTGGTTGTATATATAAATTGACTTATTTATCAAGTAATACTATTATTTTAGTAAAATTTCATATAAATGTGATTATTAATTCGCGTTTTATCTCTATTTAAACAGAATCATAATGGCAACTGAGACGATGATGGTGAAAATTGAGCATCGCGCTGTAATTAAATTTCTCACTAAGCAAGGAAAAAGTCAAAAAACTATTCATGGAGATGGTGGCTGTTTACCAGGGTTCCGCACCTTCATTATCAACTGTGCAAAAGTGGTCAAGTGAGTTCAAGAGAGGCAGAGAGAGCAATGAAGACGACCCCCGCTCCGGCGCCCCGGCTACTGCTTGTACGGGAGAAAGCATCAAAGAAATCGAAAAACTTGTTCTTGAGGATGCCCGAATAAAGGTGAAAATGATGGCAGAGATCACTAAGCTTTCAATTGGTACCAATCACACCATTTTTCATGACCATCTTAACCTTTGAAAGGTCAGTGCAAGGTGGGTGCCACGAATGCTCACAGCGCCTCAGAAAAAAGTGAGAATCGCATGCTGTAGAGAGCTTTTGGAGATGTGTAGTGAGAACGCGGACGGTGTTATGGATCGAATTGTTACTGGGGACGAAACATGGGTCCACCACTATGACCCTGAAGCAAACAAGAGTCCATGCAGTGGCATAAAAAAGGAACAGACCCCCCGAAGAAGTTCAAAGTCACTCCGTCTGCCGGGAAGCTCATGGCCACAGTTTTTTGGGACTCAAAGGGAATCTTGCTCATTGAGTACAAAAAAAAGGTGAAACCATCAACGCCACATCCTACGCTTCCACTTTTGCATAATTTGCGGGAGGAAATTAAAAAGAAAAGACGGGGTAAACTCGCAGCGGGTGTGTTGCTTCTTCATGACAACGCTCCTGTTCACACGGCGCGAGTTTCCAAGGCTGTTGCGCGAGATTGTGGTTTCGAAGAAATCCAACACCCACCCTATAGTCCAGACCTTGCCCCTAGTGAATATTTCCTGTTTCCGGATTTGAAAAAATGTCTTCGTGGAAAAAGATTTTCGGATGATGAAGAACTCAAGTCGGCAATAAATGGAGGAGGAGGAAATTTATTTTTTTGAGGGTTTAAAAAAGCTTATCTCAAGATGTAACAAATGCATTGATGTTAAGGGAGATCATATTGAAAAATAAAAACAATTTAAATTGAAATCGCATTTTCCTTCATATCGATACCGAGAATATATTGAACGCCCCTCGTAGATACAGCAATTCTTCATAACAAAAGTTGATTCGCGCTATTCTAGAATAACAGATTCTAATTTGTAATGATTCATCAACGGAAAGGACAAAATTGTAAATTTTGTTAATAAACCATGAATTATTACTTTAAATGATTAATAAGTGGTAAGAATACCAGTTTTAAGTGCATTATTCATTAAAAGTTATTATATCGTCATTGAGAGCCGCAATGGGAAGGGTATATCGGTGAAAGTAAAGTGTAAAATGGTCTTGGCACTTTTGCAGTCATTCTTTCGTGAAGACACAATGGAAAAAATTTGAAAGTTATAAAAAATAAACTAAGAAATGCCACATAAATAAGTAAATAGGCCCTCGACGGACGATAAGTTTCCAATAATTCAAGCTTCAAATGAAGTGAAAAAAGTGAATGATCTTAGAGCCCCAGAGTAAATCTGAAACAAATGTTTCATGTATCATGTATTGCTTCAGCGAATCATGACTCACCGCTTTCTTCCGTTTAGATAAAAGTGATTTTGCAGAAAGTGCACGTAATTAAAAATTCCCGACTAATTCGCTACACAGAGTTGTAGGATTCACTGTGTTGTTACTTGTACCTTTCGAGAAGTCAGGAATTGTGAAAAATGTTGGGGTAATTTTTATCTCATTTCTCTGGAAGGAGATAATATGCAGTGACATGTCTCTATCTTGGTTGCACATAAAATTCAAATTACGAGGGGCGTTCAATATATTCTCGGTATCGATATGAAGGAAAATGCGAATTCAATTTAAATTGTTTTTATTTTTCAATATGATCTCCCCTAACATCAATGCATTTGTTACGTCTTGAGATAAGCTTTTTTAAACCCTCAAAAAAATAAATTTCCTCCTCCTCCATTTATTGCCGACTTAAGTTCTTCATCATCCGAAAATCTTTTTCCACGAAGACATTTTTTCAAATCCGGAAACAGGAAATAATCACTAGGGGCAAGGTCTGGACTATAGGGTGGGTGTTGGATTTCTTCGAAACCACAATCTCGCGCAGCAGCCTTGGAAACTCGCGCCGTGTGAACAGGAGCGTTGTCATGAAGAAGCAACACACCCGCTGCGAGTTTACCCCGTCTTTTCTTTTTAATTTCCTCCCGCAAATTATGCAAAGTGGAAGCGTAGGATGTGGCGTTGATGGTTTCACCTTTTTTTTTGTACTCAATGAGCAAGATTCCCTTTGAGTCCCAAAAAACTGTGGCCATGAGCTTTCGGGCAGACGGAGTGACTTTGAACTTCTTCGGGGGGTCTGTTCCTTTTTTATGCCACTGCATGGACTCTTGTTTGCTTTCAGGATCATAGTGGTGGACCCATGTTTCGTCCCCAGTAACAATTCGATCCATAACACCGTCCGCGTTCTCACTACACATCTCCAAAAGCTCTCTACAGCATGCGATTCTCACTTTTTATCTGAGGCGCTGTGAGCATTCGTGGCACCCACCTTGCACTGACCTTTGAAAGGTTAAGATGGTCATGAAAAATAGTGTGAATGGTACCAATTGAAAGCTTGGTGATCTCTGCCATCATTTTCACCTTTATTCGGGCATCCTCAAGAACAAGTTTTTCAACTTCTTTGATGCTTTCTCCCGTACAAGCAGTAGCCGGGGCGCCGGAGCGGGGGTCGTCCTCAATGCTCTCTCTGCCTCTCTTGAACTCACTTGACAACTTTTGCACAGTTGATAATGAAGGTGCGGAACCCTGGTAAACAGCCACCATCTCTTCATGAATAGTTTTTTGACTTTTTCCTTGCTTAGTGAGAAATTTAATTACAGCGCGATGCTCAATTTTCACCATCATCGCCTCAGTTGCCATTATGATTCTGTTTAACTAGAGATAAAACGCGAATTAATAATCACATTTATATGAAATTTTACATGAATGCACTAAAATAATAGCATTACTTGATAAATAATTTCAATTTTTATATGCAACCACAGCTTCACCCCGATACCGAGAATATCTTGAACGCCCCTCGTAGGTTTGGACCTTCTTGAAGAGCAGGAATCCTCAACCAACTGAACACACTTTAAGGAAAAGATCACCAAGTCTGTTATTGCTCCCCCTAAACACAGAACAAAACAAAAGCTAGAGACCTAGAGGAAGCTGTTCAGAGCCTGAACGGTGTCCTTATCGAGTGTTTTGAACTGACATGTGCAACTAGAAAATAGTCCTGCAGCGACTCAGAAAACTTTTAAACAAGTCTCTTAAGACTAATTTGGAGGAAGACTGGAGTCTTTACAGATCGAAGCAAAACGAATATAAGAAGCTAATCCCAATTTCTTATAATGACTTTTGCAAAAAGATCGAAACTGAAGGTAAAATCAGTAGACTAGTACTTCGAAATGGGACAATTTGATGACAAGTACACTGAGTAGAAACCAGAGATTCTCGGTCTCATGCTTGAGATAATCCAGATATCACAATCAGCTTCTTTTAACAAAGTGCCGGCTATCTTTTGAATCTGATCTTATGGCCATGCCAACTTTCCATGTGCCTAGGAATGGTTTCTGTCGGAATCTGTGCCAGGAAAAGAATGTAGTCAGGACTTTACAGATGGCTCCAAAACCGATCTAATATGCCCCGCTGGTGTCAGTTTCAGGAGGACAACAATGTTAAGCGCCCTGTAAACGCTAATTTATTTAAAACAAACCAAGATTTAGGTGATGTCGATCTTCTGCGGGCTGGTATGCGTACCAATTTTTTGGTCTCACCAACATCAGAATTGGTCTCACTAAAATCAAGCCTGATTTGATTTTTGTCGATGTTTGTGGGCGGAGTTTTGCTTTGCTGATACTATGTTTGAGTGTCTGCGTTCTCATCTGTCAACATTTACTTGAGCAAGCCATCTTATCAGTGAATTTCGTCGTGTGAGCACACAAAATAATACTGATGTTTAGAAAGGATTTTTCGAGTGTTTTCACAGTCTACCATCTATGTTGGAGTGAATTGGTCTCAGCGTGTGCGGGTTTTAGTGGTACTATGTTTACTAGTACAACCCGCTTTAGATTTCACTCCCGGCAAGGAAATCTTGTATCTGTCTTCCAAGAGGAAATATACGTAATCCTGATGGCAACCAACTATATTTCGAAGAAACGATGGAGGGGGCGGAGTATTAACCAAGGCCTAGAGGAGAGTTTTTCAGTTGACGATTTCCCTGTTGCCTCTCAGAAGTAAAGGCCGCAGGATGCTTAATGGAGGGGTGTGCTAGGCATAACTGGCAAAACATAACTGGCGACGCTTGCTGTGAAAGTGGTGACGACACTGCAAATAAATGTCCGGCCTGATAATGCAGGTGGGTGTTGGTACAATTTTTCTTTGAAGCGTATACTCATCTTTTTTCGAAATACCGAGAAATTGCAGTGAAAGGAACATACGAGAAGCAGAATGGATTAGTTCTTTGTCTTAGTGCTCTGTTCCGGCAGAATAAAAAAAATCTTAATTTTGAAGAAGCTATGTTCGTAGTTCCGAAAATAATCATCGATCTGCACATAATCTTCACCAATTTAAACTTCGACGTGACCCCAAAAGATCTTGCATATCTACTACAGTCGAACCTGGTTAAGTGGAATCTCTTGGACCATTTATTTTAGTCCACTTATAGAGGTATACCAGATACCCAGTTTCCTGGTTACATCGGTCGGAACACGCAGATTAAAAAATGGCAACTGAACGTTAGAATAAGAGTTTTATTTGAATAATTATATGAACATATGTATGCGAATGTAGAAAAAAAAATGCTTTGGGTAGCAGAAAAATAAATCATAATTGGTACAATATTATAAATTCACTTAAAAAAAAAAAACGTTAATTCACTTTAAGTAGATATGTATGTATACATAGTTTGTAGACAGTGTGTAAACGGTAACTGCAATAAAAAGAAAACATTTAAATGAAATTGTTTATGTAACTCAAATTCTTCGCAATAAAGACAAGAAATAGGAAAATTACGTACCTACCTACATACATATTCATTTAAAAAAATTGTTAATTGTACTCTGCTTTTGAGCGTTTATTTTCAAAATATTCTTTTCAAGTTCATAGATTTTATCGAACACATTTTGATCAGAAACAGCGTATAATTCGAAAAATCAGTGTAATGTATCTAAAGCAGTTTTAGTTTCACGTTTTGTTACAAACACCTGTGCCTGTTGTTCAGCACACATTTCATAATTCTCATCCTCTTCATCCTCATTTTTTGTGAAAGAAGAGGGCCCACAAGTTTCAACAATGTCATCTTCCGTTTGCTCACCAGAAATGAAAGCATCATCATCCACAGTGACGTAGTCGTCAAAACTGGGTAAATCTTGTTTATCATTGGAAATAAGTTTATTCCATTCCTCAGCCGTAACTTCTGGTTGCATATATTCTTCCACCTCCTGTTCTTGAGTCTCTTCGGATATTCCTTTTCTAAACCCAACTTTTTTAAAGCAATTCTTTATTGTGGTGTCGCTACCGGAATACCAAGCTTTCCTTGCAAATCTCATAGCCTGGATTAAGTTGATTTCTGGTCTTTCGTTCTGCCCCATGGAGCTTAGAATGTGAAGTACGAATTCTTTCCTATAATAGGTTTTAAAATTGTGTATAATACCTTGGACCAAAGGCTGTAGTTTACTCGTGGTGTTAGCAGGAAAAAAACAAACCTTAATAAATTGCAGTTCTGGCAGACCTCTAAAACATCTTGGTCGATTGCATCGCCCAATAAAAAGAATAGAAAGCTTCTCAGTGCCGGACATATTGGCACACAAATGTATTGTAACACGTTCCTTGCTTAATTTTCCTCCATGACACGGGTTGCTTTTAAACATAAAAGTTTTATCCGTCTCATCTGCGTTAAAAATGTTTTCAGCGGCTTAAGCGTTTAAAACAGATGAACGACTTTCAATTCAAGTGCTACATGGATTTAGATCTACAGCATTACTTTTTAAAACTAAACCATTTCTTTTTTTAAAACCTTCTAACCAATCGTTACATGCCGGAAATTGACTGATGTTTAACCTAGTCGCAAAATATTGAGCTTTTTCTTTGATTAATGGCCCGCCTATTGGTATGTTTTTATCGAAGTACTGCTTAATCCATGACACAACCCATGCTTCAAGTTCAGGATGTTCCGGAGCTCGATTTCTTTTCAATTTATCAGATCTTCAACACATCCAGTCTCAATTTTCTCCCTGTCTTTCAAAAATTTGAAAAAAGTTGATTTAAGCACGTTAAACTCCTTACAAATTTGTTCCCTAGATTTTTCATTACCAAACTTATTTAATAACTTTAATTTAACACTTATTGATAAACAGTTCAACTTGCGCTTCGATATTTTGAACAATGCACAAGTGAACACAATAACAAAGGAATTGAACTGAGCAATAAGATATACGCATATTCTGAGAGACATGAAGTTAAGACAGAAGTCGAAAGAAAGATTAGGTAATATAAAAATTTTTGAAGAAAAAATGCACCCTGAATGACTCGAACTGCAACCAACTTCAGACTGCTATAATTTAGAAACCGTTCATGACAGTGAGCTCAAATTTTGACACATGACAGATAATTTTATTATTTACAAGCCTTTTAAACGATTTGTGTCTCAGTTGTATTGAAAAATTTTTATCCGCGATGGAATTCAAACGTGATAGTGTGATTGCTTTATATTTGGCCACAAGTAGCTATCGTTAGAGCCCACCAGCACCTCAACGTGAATAAATCATTTGTGTCTCGAACCATAGCTCGTTACCGTGATACTGGCAGCGTTGCAAAACGCCATGGAGGTGGTCATAAAAAACAGCAAGATCGGCAGAAATGGTTCGGAAAGTGAAGGCTCGAATTGAGCGAAATCCACGTCGAAGTGCAAGATAAATGGTTCGTGAGCTCAACATATCGTTGAAACGGATGCAACACATAGTGAAAAATGAGCTTGGGCTCAAACCATTGAAGTTCCAAAAAGCACACGATCGTACACCGCAACAGAAAAAAATTAGAGTCGAAAAAGCGAAGGAGTTGGTTTTTTCCAATGAGTCACCATTTGTTATCGAGTGATATGTCAACAAACAAAATAAACGAGTTTACTTGCCAGAGAGGTCCTTCGAAAATTTTCACCTTCGGACGGCCACCAGAAAGCAGGCAGCACCGATGGTGATGGTTTGGGCCGCCATAACCGCCGATGGTCGCTCTCCGCTCGTATTTTTTGACCGTGGCATCAAAATTAATGCGATCGTATAGCGTGAAACTGACTTGGAGGCAGTATTGAGGCCTTGGGCAAACGATCATTTCGGTCGAAGACCGTGGACATTTCAACAAGACTCGGCACCATCTCACAAAGCGCGCGTCAACCAAGATCGGTTAAAAAACAATGTTCCACACTCCATTTCTTCGACACAATGGATTGCAAATTCTCCGGACGCAAATCCGTTGGATTTCTCTGTCTGGGGTATTTTGAAGGCGAAGGGTGGCACTAAAAAATACCAAAGATTGGACCACCTCAAACAAGCACTTCGCGGGAATGGGCCAAAATACCTCAGAGCCACTTGGGTGCAACGTGCGATGCTATCTTCGGCCGTTTCAAGGCCATTACTCGCGCCAAAGGTGGACATATTGAAAACTACTGATAACATACAATTTGAAAATTGATGTATTTTCCGACATTTTTTGCTTTAGCACAATAAAATTTATCAAAAAATAAAAAAAATTATAACATTTTGAAAAGTTGGAGTTCGAGTCATTCACCCTGTATTAAATTTTTCCACCAGTCTCACTTCCAGAGTTTCTACTACTCATCATCCCACTTATAGAGGCCCGTTTTTGTAAATATGGTATGAGTTCAGCTAACAGAGGTCAGATATTTTCTCTTTTTTTTTTAGTAAAACTGATAGTGCAACACAATTTGTCCCACTAAAAGAGGTATTCAGGTATTCACTTATCCAGGTTCCTCTTATCCAGGTTCGACTGTACATGGGCAGAAAAATCCGTGTCGTTGATTTAAATCCATATCATTTTCAGTTAGTACCAACCTTCAAAAGATACGTGTATAAATTTGACAGCTGTGGGACGATTAGTTCTCGAGATATAGCGTTGTGAGTGAAGCAACTTTTGTTATTGTGAAAAAAAATGGATTCAAAGCAATTTTGTGTGTTGATTTACAATATCATTGCTTTTTGATAGGAAAAAATGCAGCCGATGCAAAGAAATGGCTTGATAAGTGTTACCCGGACTCTGTACCAGCCGAACGAACCATTCGCAAGTGGATTGAAAAATTTAAAAGTGGTCATACAAGCACCGAAGATGATGCACGCAGTGGACGTCCAAAAGAGGCTGTTTCAGATGAAATCATCAAAAAAGTCCACAAAATGATTACGAATGACCGTAAAGTGAAGTTGATCGAGATAGCTGAGCCTCTGAAGATATCAAAAGAGCATGTTGGATATATCATACACGAATATTTAGACATGCGAAAGCTCTGTTCAAAGTGGGTGCCGCGTTTGCTCAAAGTCGACCAAAAACAACAACGTGTTGATGATTCAGAGGAGTGTTTAAAGCTGTTCAACCGCAATAAAGCCGAATTTTTGCGTCGGTATGTGACAATGAATGAAACTTGGCTCCATCACTTCACACCAGAGTCAAGTCGGCAGTCAGCTGAGTGGCGAGCAGGCGACGAACCTCGTCCAAAACGACCAAAAACTCAAAAGTCGGCTGGCAAGGTTATGGTATCCGTATTTTGGGATGCACATTTAATAATTTTCATCGACTATCTCCAAAAGGGGCAGACTATCAACAGCGACTATTACATTGCGTTGTTGGAGCGTTTGAAGGACGAAATCGCAGAAAAACGGGCGCATTTGAAGAAAAAGAAAGTGCTGCTTCATCAAGACAATGCACAGTGTCACAAGTCGATGAAAACGACGGCAAAATTGAAAGAATTCGGCCACGAATTGTTTCCCTATCCACCGTATTCTCCAGATTTGGCCCCCAGCGACTATTTCCTGTTCGCAGACCTCAAAAGAATGCTCGCCGGAAAGAGATTTAAGACCGATGAAGAAGAAATCGTACTACAAAACTGGTATCGAAAGATTGAAAAATCGTTGCAATCAGTATATCGCCCTCGAAGGCAACTAAATTGATAAATAAAGTTGAATTTTGCAAAAATTTTGTGTTATATTGAAAAGTGCCAGCAGAGCAATTATGGTATCTTGCTTTTCAAAATTATGGAAGACTCTCTCAAAAATTATTACAAAATAGTTCGATATTGGCACAATGTGTCAGATACTGTCTCACATAGGTACGACACTTAAGATATGTCTGGGTATCCTTTGTCTCAAATTGAAATGGTTTTGTTGTAGATGGATCGTAAGGACTGAAGTCCAGGCATTGGGCATAGTTACATCCACCGATTCTCGGTTAGTATTTTGAAGCATGAACCATGTAGATTCCTAACTCTTTCGTTTTTATTTTTAATTTTTAGATGACTAAGCCGACTTTAACTAAACCGAGTGTTCTAGTTAAGCCCGGCTTTATTGTGTTATTTATTTAATAACGAACTAAAAAAAATGTTTAGAATTGCAACAATTTTCTAAAAGCGGACGAGCTCTCACCATTTTTTAGACAGTTTTTGGCATAGTATTTTAAGACGGAGTACAAAAGCCAATTTAATACAAATGAATACGTGGTAAAAGTACCCGTCGTCAAAAACTCAAGAATTATAAATGATAGGACAAACTGACCTGGGGTACCACATCTTGTTGCACATGGCACAAAAATATCAAACCAAGATCAAATGGAAAAGGCGTCATTTCTTCTCTAATATACTATATTTAACTAAAACAAAGTATTAATATTTCAGTTAATATTTGCTTTCTGACTTAACTTAACTAGGTTCATCGCGCAAAATAAAAAAGGTACTAATTCGAAGATAATTCCATTCAAACTACATACATAGTATACGAGTACTCCTCATTTTCGTGTCGAAAAATGTTATTTTAACAATCAACTTATGTACCATGGCCAAGCGATTGTCACAGCTTCCGTTTATCGCAGATCCTTATTCAGTGAATAGTTAATAAACCATACAAAATCGGCAAACGAAAACTCAATCACATTAAAATTCATTTGATTCTCTCCCTAGTATCCATCCAGTTTGTATCTCATATAATCTTTGTTTACTTTTTCACCGTAAATATACAAGCACATTTAACTTGTTCCATTTTCTTTTTGAAGGGTGTCCTATATCAAAATGTCAACCGAAATGCAACCTTAAAACATTTTCGCATTCAAACGTCAAAAGCGTATAATCCTCGAATTTCGAAAGTAAATATTTTTCCATTGTAAAGGACAACCGAAATTAGGACCTCAAGTCATTGTCGCCTTCGTTGTGTTTACCAATGGTTCCACATTTTCTGGTAAACTACAGCATAAAAAGAAAAATCGGACCTACCCTGATACATGATTGATGCATTTTAATGTCAAAAACGGCAATTTTCTCGGAGAATCCGGGCAATACCACTACATAATTTATATTTGTTCTTATGTTATGTACACACATATGTATGTACTGGTACATTTGGATGAATGGATGAATGGATGTATGAACAAGCATAAATTCGAAATAATCCATCCACCCGTTTATTGTTGCTTCTCTCTTAGCTGTCCAAAGGCAAAGAATAGAAAAGTCTTTTCAAGGCTCTACCGTCCAGGTGCAGGCATGAAAATAGGGTGTAGTTTGTTCACGTACTCACTTCAATTAAAATTCATACGATTACATATTCCGAAGGATATCGGATTTCAGAATATGTTTGCTAATGCCATCGGGCAGGAATTTCAAATCATCCGTCTAGCGAGGCGTTGGCTGGTCGAAAAATACTCGTGGCCCACGTTTAAATGCATGTCTGAGGGTTTTTTCTTCGTCATACTGTTAATTTTTTTTCTGGGATCGTTGAAATGCAATTAGCCGGAGGAAATAGATTTTCCGCATTGATTTTCTGACGATAGGCAGTTGAAGCGAATGTATTTTATTTTCAAAACCCTGCAGGTATTTACAATGTTGGTGGTTTTTCCTTTTTTCCATATTCTTAACGAATTTGGTATGATGGGGAAAAATGTTATTACGAGTAAGTCTGAGTGGTTCTTTGTTTTTCATATCACTTATACGCCGCACTTGTTCCGCGCTAAGCGTGTGGTGTACTTTATTAGAGTGTAGTGTTAGAATTTTCAATAAGTATCAAATGTCAAATCAGCTGTCAAGCTTTATTTATTTTCACTTAATCATGGGAGGATTGGCGTTGAAATTTATTTCCAAGTTCTTGGCTCCGTTCGCAAAACTTATAGAGCATTTCGTGAAATTTACGGTGGGCATCATTCGCACCCATATCACGTTATTGGACACTCACACACCAATAATATCGATAAAAGTGATTTTCGAAGAAAATATCGCATGTAGATTGTACGCCGGTGGCATTATCGGTCCTTATTTCTTATAAAATGGGGCCGAAGCACAAGTTACTACTGTCAATAGACACCGGTGATCAAAGATTATTTGGTCCCAAATTTGCATGACATCAATGTGGGAGAACTTTCCAACAGCATGGTGCTCGATCCCATATTACCAACGAAAACATCGCTTTATAGAAAACACGATTTGCCAATAGATTCATTTCAATTATTATTTTCTGTGGGGCTAGTTTATGCCGATAAACCAACAACGATTGACGCTTTGAAATTATTCGAGTATACGCCCCCAATTGCTCGAAAAAGTGGTCGAAAATTGGACCTCTAGAATGTACGAGCTTTGCACGATACAACCGTGGTGAACATGAAATAATCTTTCGAATGATTTTAGTAAATCGTCATCAAGTTAATTTCTTTCTGTTTTATTTAAAGAAAAAAGTCTGAACCTCTTAAAATGTAAAGGGTCCGCCAAAAATGTTTTTTTTTTTTTTTTTTTTGAAAATGCTATAAAAAAAAACTACAGAATATTTTCTCAAATTTCTTTTTTTATTTGAAAGTACAATCCTTCCGGTTAATAATGGAAAATAATTTCATTCAAATGGCTGCCTCGGCTGGCCATGCAGTAGCCTACACGATCGATCCAATTTTTAAGCACATTATCGATTGTGTGCAGCTGTATTTCACCAATGGCTTCACGAATATTGTCCTTTAAAGCGTCAATTGTCTCTGGCTTGTCGGCGTAATACTTACCTTTTACGGCACTCCACAAATAATAGTCCAACGGTGTCAAATCGCAGCTCCGGGGTGGCCAAGCGACATCAGCTCTGCGGCTGATAATGCGATCTTCAAAAACAGGGCGCAAAACATCGAGTGTAGCTTCGGCTGTATGGCACGTAGCGCCGTCCTGTTGAAACCAAATGTTGCCAATATCCTGCTCTTCAATTTTTGTGAACAAAAATTCGTTCAACATGGCCCGATAACGATCGCCATTGACTGTAACGGCCATTCCTTGCTCATTTTCGAAGAAAAATGGCCCAATTATGCCTCTGGACCAAAATCCGCACCAAACAGTGACTCGTTTTGGGTGTATCGGCTTTTCAATGTATGCGTGCGGGTTTTCTGTGCCCCAAATGCGACAATTTTGCTTGTTTACATACCCGCCAAGATCAAAATGAGCTTCATCTGAAAAGATGATTTTTTTTTGGCAAAATCGGCATCTTCTGCAAAATTCGTCTCAATGATGTCTCCGAAATGTTCAATTGTTGTGAACGACGGTGAATTGATGTTGATGGCGCTTCACGCACACTTTCTGCCACAGCAGCAAAATTCTCGGGTGTACGCACTGTTTTTGGCTTTGCACGCTTTGGTTTATCGATGAGGATGCCAGTTTCTTTCACTTTTTTCACAAGATAACGAACATACGGAGCTGACGGTGCTTCTCTTCTTCCAAAATTCGTACGCAATTTTCGCACACATTCTGCAACATTACCATGATTTTCAAAGTAATGTCGCAATATTTCCCAGCGTTGTTCAAGCGTATACACAACCATATTCGTTCAGCGGAAGGATAAAACTAATTATCTGTCAAATCAGACATGAGCTAAGTGTTACCATTCACGAAATAAGTACTAGTTGAAAAAAAAAAACGTTAGATGGCGGACCCTTTATTTATGATATTTAGTTACTTCTTTACTTACTTCACTAAGGTGGCGCTAAAAACCGATTTGGACCTAAGCCTCAAATTATCTCCATTTAAAGCGGTCTTGCGGTATTCGCTTACAAGTGCGACCATAAGTTGGCTGAGGTTCTTTTCACTTGAACTGGTCACATAAGATGACATCTTTCTTTACAACGTAGTAACTTCCCTACAGATTAGAAGATATTCCCTGTCAGGGTGGTGTTGTTCAATTCAACATGCTACAACCACCGACGCCAATGAATATGTTAGAATTTAATTCGAGGTCGCTATAACATATAGTGTATCCAGTTTGCCGTTATAACTTTCCCTGCAAATTCCGTTTCTGCAGGCGAAATCGGAAATTACTTAATGAACTTCTCTGTCGAAGCGACCAAGGTCAATTTCTTACGCTAACTGTATTTGTGCCATACAGTAAAACTGGGGTAAGGGTTTCTTCTTTTGTTGTGAAAGGGACTTATTTCTTAGTTACTTCCTTAGTCCACAGAAATGGTTATTACAGAGAGTGATTTTTTGCTTGATCCCAAGTAGACAAAATCTCTTGCTCCTTAAAACGATAATTTCCTTTTGTGGCGTGCTATGCAACCGTTCTTGCCGACAGCATATTCTTTGTTTTACCCACAAGTTTTTCCGCTGAACCCATCGTTTCCACTTCTGCTTCAATAACCGCAAACTATCCAGTAATCCATAAAAGATAGATATTATGTAACATAAATTATTAACATAAATAAAAATGCATTTAAAATGAAATCAAATGGTATACGCGATGTTAAGCAGACTGATTTCGGTTTAGTTACCATGTTTTTAAGGTCCATTTTATGCTGGATTGTGCAGACTTTACTCTGAGAGTCTCTTGCGATTATATCCATTCGACGTCAAATTTCATTACTTTTCAGTACTTTTTCGACGTTCTGGCGTTCGAGATAGTTGCATTCTCTCCCTGGCTCCAACAGATAGTTGGCTGAGTGGTTGTTGGCTCCTCAGACCTTTCGAAAAACAAGAATATTAGAGCAATGTCATGCGTCGGTCACAATGTGATCAATCTGATTAATGTTTTTTTTTTTCACCTCTATTTGTGAATATTGGGGTATACGAAACATGTGCTAGCTATGAATGCATTTCACCCCGCCACGAAATCGATTAACCTAAAGGCTTCGCCAAACAGAAGGCGATCCAGCGGCGCGGGCAGATCGCGCTGTTGCTCGCCGCGATATGTGATGTCAAACATAAAGCGGGCAGCTTTCAGCGATCCATTTATTAAAGTGATTTTCTCCAGAACACATCGGAACCAGTTGCATAATTTGTATTGCTGTGTTGTGCCCACGATGAGCTAGCTGATGTGGAATCATTGTTGGAGATGGTTATGGTGGTGTTGCATTATCTATTACAGAAAGTTCAGCCATCCCAAATAACTGAGCTAAATCCATTTTCAAAAGTGATTGAGTTCGAGGTGGAAAAGTTTTGAAAGTGTTGGCATAACTTAAAAATAGGTGGTCTATATGGTCAAGTTTTTTCTCTTCCTGGACTATTTGCTTGAAGGTAGTTCAAGACCACAGCTACGTCTTCCTTCACTGTCCTTTTTTTAGCTTTTTTGTTTAAGGTGGTCGCATTTCTAAATTTGAAGTGCCCACCTCACCATTCCATCCGTCAGGATATGTTTCGGCAGTCTCTTTAACATTTGACGTTGTTTGCCAAAGTGAAAGTGTATCGCGAAGAAACTCCAAGTGACTGGCCCATAGCCAATTTTTATATTTCTTTGCCGAACCAGTTTCTCCTTTGAGCATCTTGAGATGTCTGTTGTAACAATCTCTTAAATTCTTCCATTTTCCTTTTACAGTATCATCTGTTAAACAGAACAAATGTTTGTTTTTCTTTTTTACTTCAAAGTACCATTATCATAATTAATAATTGTTGTATTTTTTCCAGATATTTGGCCACTGGTGATTCATCACAAACCATTGCTTTTTTCTTCCGAGTAGGACGATCAACTGTTTCCAGGATAGTGCAAGACTTTTGTGAGGCACTGTGGAATGTTTTACAACCACTGTGTCTATCCTAACCAATAGAACAAATTTGGAAAAACATTGAAGTAAGGTTCAGGTAAATATGGAACTTTCCCCTAACTACATTGGAAGCATCGACGGAAAACATGTGAGAATTAAATGTCCCAGAAACAGTAACTCAAGTTATTTCTGTTACAAAAACTTTTTTTGAATCGTACCACTTGCAATAGTAGATCATGAATATAAATTTGGGGTTGTTGATGTTGGGAGTTATGGCAGACATAGTGACAGCAGTATTTTTCAAAATTCCACCATTTCCCTAAAACAGCTGACTAGGTAGAAGCATCAAAAAAAATTCTGTTGCGGAAAATGCTTTCGAAATTTTAGCTCAAATATTTTAAAGACCTATAGAATTGGAAGTTAATATAGCCGAAATTATTGTCAAAGCTGCATGTTGTTTGCACAATTTTCTTCACAGCACCTCATCAAGCGACTTGACTACTGAACTACTCGAAGGAGAGTTTGAAAATAATCCAGCCGGTGCATTCTCAAACGCACAACCACTGAAGGAGAGGTCAAGTGGTTCCGCATATTATGTACGAGATCACTTTATGAATTACTTCGTTAATATGCTTAAGTGCTTAAGTTAATATAATTAAGTACTAATTTTTATAAAAATAATAAATACATACTAATAATATACTCGTATTAATACGTGAAAATTAATAAATTAATTGATAAATACTTGTTTAGTTCAGAATGGTACCTATTTCATTTAAATTTTTTTGAAATATCTTTGTAATTGGGATGTTGTGTATCATAAAGAAACTCATTTTGGCGCACCAAATCTGTTGATTTCTCCATCTCATCCGTCATTATTTCTGCTTGCACGCCGCGATCTTTGTTAAAATTGTTTGAACAAAATGATTTAATCTTCGCAATACAGTGATCGCGCTGATCAGAATAACTGGATCGCATCGCTGGATCGCGTTCTGTTTGGCGAAGCCTTAAGTTCATTTATAGAGATATATTTTCCACTTGTGTCACCAAAGATGCTGCCCTTTCCTAACTTGGACATCGCTCATACTTAAGCCTCGTCAAGGAGCACGTATAAGATAATAAGCTAATAAATATGTATATTGCGCATGTATCAAAAAAAGTAAATACCGAAAAATCCAAGATGGCTGCCGAGAGTTATCAATTTTTGTTTACAAATAACTTATTGATTACTGTTTTTCATATGTTCACTATTTGTGTATTATTCCTTTTTTTAATTTATATATTTTTATTTATTTTGTAAATGAGTCCTTATGGTGTGAACACTTATTGTATTCCTCGCGTTATGCATAACATTTTCAGCAAATTTGCAAATGGGCTAAAAATATGTAACTTTAATACGCAAAAATATACCCGCACACCGAGTTACGCGATTGTTTCTGAATGTTCTATGGTTGATCTAGATATTGTCAATGTTTCCAGAGCTACTCATTTTCGTCCCCATTGCAAAGAAAGTCTTCTTGATATAGTGTTAACGTCAAACTTCGTGCTATTCACAGAATACAAACAAGTAAGTTTTCCAGATATTCCATCATACCATGACCTAATCTTTGTTAACTTAGATATACAGATTAATGTAGTGCCATGTCCCGTGCAATTTACCTTCGTGACGAGCTCGATTTGACTCGTGATGTTCTTAATTGTCCTTGGCATCTTTGTTGGGAAACTTGTTCAGTCGATGATAAAGTAAATACTTTTCAATCACTTATCCAGTCACTTTTCGAGAAACATTGTTACATGCAAATCACGCCCCAAAAATCCTCCATTCTCTTTGGTCCTGTTGTTGTCTGTTTCACCCCTCTACCCTCCTGCCTTTTCTCGTTTCGTCCCCGTTCTTTTCTTCCCGTCATGCTCTGGATGCCACGGTACAGGTGGGATTTACTGGATTCTTTGGATCCAGTTCCCTCCCTCAGCCTACCGCCCCAGAGATGACATATAGGTGCCCCGGATAGAGCCAGGCGGACGGCCTGGAAACTCTAGCGGACGGACGGTCTGCCCCCTTGATGTCCGAAGAGGTCGACACCCCAGCAATGGTCGAGAGCCCACCCTAAATTCTATATTGTTTTCTTCCAGCTACATAAATTGTAAAACCCCCTAAAACCTCTAAATTCAAAAAAACAATTCTGAAAGAAAACTCACGATTCTCCACGATCCACCTCACTCACTCTTGTTTGCAAGGAGACTTACGGCCCTCTTAATATTATTCTTGGGAAAGGTTTCCTCCCTACTTGGCGGTCACTATTTGAGCTCCCCTTAATTGTCCCCCAAAAGTGTTCCGGGTCCGAGGGTGTAATATGGACCCAAGCAGTCACTCGACAAATAAAACGAACAGGACGAACACGACAAAACATCGACTGCTGTGATTCCACAGGGAGACTGTCAGAGCTCTGGACGGGAGTCCCTTTGCTCTTGCAGCTGAATTAGTGGAACAACATATGAATGTGTGTGTGAGAGGCAACTAGCCGAAATGCGTGGTTAGGATAATTAATATCTAGCCGTCATAGCGGACAGTGCCACCATTATTTTTGAAAAGCCGGAAAAAAAAACGAACGAAAAAAAAAGGAACAGAATTCAAATAAAATGTTATCTCCGTTTCAATCAGGCTTTAGAGAAAATCACAGTTGTACCACGGCTGTAATAAAAATTCTAGATGATTTAAGAAGAGCGTATGATAAGAATAACGTATCCATTCTGTGTTTATTGGATTTTTCTAAAGCCCTTGACTGTGTAAACCATCAACGCTTGATTGAGAAGCTGAGAAGTCAATTCAGTTTTGGTAATAACGCTGCATCTCTTATATCTAATATGGCAGATTTCAACAAGTGCATACTAGCTAGGGAAGCGGTGCATTCAGGTGTCCCACAAGGATCTATTTTAGGACCACTCTTGTTCTCATTGTTTATAAACGACATGCCTAAGGTCTGTCTTAACGATATGCTCAGGTATATCTGTATAGACCGATTGGCTTAATCGATGATTGTATAGCTAGACTTAATGAGGACTTGGAACGAATTTATAACTGGTCTGTTCTCAATAAACTATCCTTAAACCCTGCTAAATCTAAAGCAATTGTTATCTGTAATGACAGGATTCATTCCAGTTGCTTGCCACAAATACATTTAATGGGACAATTGATTCCATATGAAAATGAGGTGAAGAACTTAGGAATATATATCAACTGCAAAGTTTCCTGTTAAAACCATATCAATTATGTTATCAAAATAATATATGGTGGTCTACGCCATATCTTTCTATCTCATCCGCCTTTGTCCTGACCTTAACAAAGCTCAAACTCGTAAGAACCCTCTTTATGCCCATTATACACTCTGAATGACTCGAACTGCAACCAACTTCAGACTGCTATAATTCAGAAACCGTTCATGACAGTGAGCTCAAATTTTGACACATGACAGATAATTTTATTATTTACAAGCCCTTTAAACGATTTGCGTCTCAGTTGTGTTGAAAAATTTTTATCCGCGGTGGAATTCAAAGTGATAGTGTGATTGCTTTATATTCCAAAAGTTCCAAAAAGCACACGATCTTACACCGCAACAGAAAAAAGCTAGAGTCGAAATAACAAAGGAGTTGCTACGCTTGCACGAAAGTGGTGAGTTGTCCAATTTGTTTTTTTCCGATGAGTCGAAATTTGTTATCGAGCGATATTTCAACAAACAAAATGACCGAGACAGCCATCAGAAAGCAGGCAGCACCGATGGTGATGGTTTGGGCCGCCATAACCGCCGATAGTCGCTCTCCGCTCCTATTTTTGGACCATGGTGTCAAAATTAATGCGATCGTATAGCGTGAAACTATCTTAGAGGCAGTATTGAAGCCTTGGGCAAACAATCATTTCGTTCGGAGACCCTGGATATTTCAACAAGACTCGGCACCGTCTCACAAAGCGCGCGTCAACCAAGATTGGTTCAAAAACAATGTTCCACACTTCATTTCTTCGACACAATGTATTGCAAATTCTCCGGATGCAAATCCGTTGGATTTCTCTGTCTGGGGTATTTTGAAGGCGAAGGTTGGCACTAAAAAGTACCAAAGTTTGGACCACCTTAAACAAGCACTTCGCCAGGAATGGGCCAAAATACCGCAGAGCCACTTGCGTGCAGCGTACGATGCTTTCTTCGGCCGTCTGAAGGCCATTATTCGCGCCAAAGGTGGACATATTGAAAACTACTGATACAATTTGAAAATTGATGTATTTTCCAACATTTTTTGCCTTGGCACAATAAAATTTATCAAAAAATAAAAAAAAATATAGCATTTTACAAAGTTGGATTTCGAGTCATTCACCCTGTAAACTACAGCTCAGTAGTTTATAGTAATATTGATGCAATGTCCCTTAGGAAACTAGAATTAGCATTTAATTCGGCGATTCGCTACATACGAGGGGCGTTCATATTCGCGGTATCGGGGTGAAGCTGTGGTTGTATGTATAAATTGACTTATTTATCAAGTAATACTATTACTTTAGTGCATTCATGTAAAATTTCATGTAAATGTGATTATTAATTCGCGTTTTATCTCTAGTTAAACAGAATCATAATGGCAACTGAGACGATGATGGTGAAAATTGAGCATCGCGCTGTAATTAAATTTCTCACTAAGCAAGGAAAAAGTCAAAAAACTATTCATGAAGAGATGGTGGCTGTTTACTAGGGTTCCGCACCTTCATTATCAACTGTGCAAAAGTGGTCAAGTGAGTTCAAGAGAGGCAGAGAGAGCATTGAAGGCGACCCCCGCTCCGGCGCCCCGGCTACTGCTTGTACGGGAGAAAGCATCAAAGAAGTCGAAAAACTTGTTCTTGAGGATGCCCGAATAAAGGTGAAAATGATGGCAGAGATCACCAAGCTTTCAATTGGTACTATTCACACCATTCTTCATGACCATCTTAACCTTTCAAAGGTCAGCGCAAGGTGGGTGCCACGAATGCTCACAGCGCCTCAGAAAAAAGTGAGAATCGCATGCTGTAGAGAGCTTTTGGAGATGTGTAGTGAGAACGCGGACGGTGTTGTGGATCGAATTGTTACTGGGGACGAAACATGGGTCCACCACTATGACCCTGAAAGCAAACAAGAGTCCATGCAGTGGCATAAAAAAGGAACAGACCCCCCGAAGAAGTTCAAAGACACTCCGTCTGCCGGGAAGGTCATGGCCACAGTTTTTTGGGACTCAAAGGGAATCTTGCTCATTGAGTACAAAAAAAAGGTGAAACCATCAACGCCACATCCTACGCTTCCACTTTGCATAATTTGCGGGAGGAAATTAAAAAGAAAAGACGGGGTAAACTCGCAGCGGGTGTGTTGCTTCTTCATGACAACGCTCCTGTTCACACGGCGTGAGTTTCCAAGGCTGCTGCGCGAGATTGTGGTTTCGAGGAAATCCAACACCCACCCTATAGTCCAGACCTTGCCCCTAGTGATTATTTCCTGTTTCCGGATTTGAAAAAATGTCTTCGTGGAAAAAGATTTTCGGATGATGAAGAACTCAAGTCGGTATTTTGCAGAGAAAGAGGAAATTTATTTTTTTGAGGGTTTAAAAAAGCTTATCTCAAGATGTAACAAATGCATTGATGTTAGGGGAGATTATATTGAAAAATAAAAATAATTTAAATTGACTTCGCATTTTCCTTCATATCGATCCCGAGAATATATTGAACGCCCCTCGTATATGGTCTCCGTAAATATGACCACATTTCGAAATTTTCCCTTAAGCTCACCGGATGTACCCTTAGACAACAGATAAATAAACTAAACTGCATATTTCTGTATAAATTGCTCAAAACAACCGACATATCTCTTCAAGAAACTAAGTTTGGCTCATTCAAATCGTACCCAAAATATCAATGTTCCTTATTTTAACTTTTTAAATAGTCAACGTTTATTTTTTGTTCATGCTATAAGACTTTGGAATTCCATACCAATACACATACGTCAATCTAGTTCGCTTTATATTTTTAGAAACTTGCTTGTTTCTTTTGTAAAGAATAATCGTAACAACACATTTTTGATTAATAGTAATTTTTGCTGACTCATATTAACTTGGGTCTACAACTTAATTGCGGTGCGGTTTGCTAAGAGATGGCGTAACTTGTATTATTCCATTGTTATTATTCCATTGGAACATGCGTTGGAAAGCTACTGTCATTGTACGTCATTTCAGTATATGTCATTCATTTGAAGCGTAAACAACAATAATTTTTTTTCACTCAAATATGTCGAACTTTGTGCCTGAAAAAGTGTTTTTGCGGGGAGTTCTTCTTCATTACTTTAATATGAAGAAAACTGCTGCCGAAAGTCATCGTATTTTGGTGGAAGTTTATGGTGAACATGCGCTAGCTGAGCGAACGTGCCAAAAGTGGTTTGCACAAGTTAAAAGTGGTGATTTTGGCTTAGAAGACGATGAACGTCCTGGTCAGCCAAAAAAGTTTGAAGATGAAGAACTGGAAGCATTACTCTATGAAGATTGTTGCCAAACACAAGAAGAGCTCGCAGAATCTTTGGGTGTCACTCAAGCAGCCATTTCAAAACGTTTAAAAGCAGCTGGATATATTCAAAAGCAAGGAAATTGGGTTCCACATGAACTCAAGCCGAGAGACGTCGAAAGGCGGTTTTGCATGTCCGAAATGCTGCTGGAACGCCACAAAAGGAAAGGAAAGTCATTTTTGCATCGGATTGTTACTGGTGATGAAAAATGGATCTATTACGACAACCCCAAGCACAAAAAATCATATGTGAAACCCGGCCAACCAGCCAAATCAATGGCAAAGCTGAATATCCATGCTCTGTATTTGGTGGGATCAGATGGGTGTGCTGTATTATGAGCTGCTAAAACAGTGGCCGAAAAACGCCCAGAATATGCGACCAGACACGAGGCAATAATTTTCCATCATGACAACGCTCGGCCCCACGTTGCTATTCCGATTAAGAACTATTTGGAAAACAGTGGATGGGAAGTCTTACCCCACCCGCTTTACAGCCCAGACCTTGCCCCTTCTGACTACCATTTGTTCCGGTCGATGCGTATTGAACGTATTGTATTTAAAAAAAATATAGTTACTTAAAGAATAAAACATACCATTCATAGATAAACTTCCTTCATTTCGTCCAAGTATGTATGAACGAAGTCGATACATGAATTCCAAACGGTTTGAATGATCTTATAGGCCACCTTTGGATCGAATCATTCCCAAAAAATTCTCTAAAACTACTTGATTCAGTCTGTATGTCTGTAAATACTGTATTCAGTCTTTAAGTCGTTGTACAGAAGTTTAAGAGAATTATTCTCATGATAATGCCCAAAAGTATTAGAAGATTGTAAAAACTAAAATTCGTTTAATTCAACATTACCTTTCTGGAAGGGCATCATTGTTCGTTTTCCTTTAACCCTCATATTAAGCATTACGGAAGTCATCTCATCGACAATTCCAATTCTAAAAGTCCAACGCCTTGAACCCGTTCCCAACTATCCTGGTAAGGAACTCTTACGTTGAGACAGTCGAACCAATCATTCACCTGAAATTGTAAAGATGTAGATGACACATGATTTTTAAGGAAATTTGGATTATTACCTATTTAAAAAATACAGAACACTTAAGCCAGCCTTCCGAACTTACATAGTTCCCCTAAACTACCAGTCCGCACAATAGCTTGAGAGACCGTGTGTGAGAATAATTTTGTTGCAAGTTTCACCTTTTGACGTTCTGCACCTTTAACATATAAATTGGTTAGTGATATTTTGTATGCAATACTCAAATCAGACTTATCATTAGTTTTCGAAAAAGCTCTTCTATGATTCCTTTAGAAATGAGTTGCCCGTCCAAAATAAAACCACCATTATCAATGCAGTTGTTCCGGATGAATTTTATGAGATGAAGCACATCAGCGAACACATACACATTCCTTGATTCATCGGTTGGGTGTTGAAAAAACGATTTTGTTTCAAATTCACGCAGTAAACCTTGATTTGTTTTTGTGCTCCCGAGATCACAGACGATTGCACACACTTTAAAACCACATTCACTTAATTGGTGAATAAAACTAAACAGTATTTGTTGGGTCATCCATTCGTCAAAATCGTAGAAAATTGGTTGTTTCCAATTGCCAATCAATCCCCTCATCATCACCACTTGGACGTATTTCACAGCTTCCAGAGTTTCATCCTTCCGTTTGTCGTTGACAATTTTCTCTTTGACTTTCATTTCGTCAAATGAAAGTACACAAATTTTGTCGACTTCTTCCATATCGATGTTTTTCATAATATTCAACACAAATTGGATTATTCCCGGATACCACCTTGATCCCGGAATGTATTCAGAAAATTAAAGATACAAGTTTATTCATCTAAATCGACATACATACATATATTGTCCCCTTCAAAGTAATCCCCATCGAGTGCAATACACTTATGCCAGCGCTTGATCCAATCCTCGAAACAGTTTTTATATTCGGTTTTCGGTATGTCCATCAGTGCTTCCTGCGATTTTTCCATTACTTCCTCTCGGCTGCTGAAACGCGTCCCCCGTAGTGACTTTTTAACTCGATTAACAGAAAGAAGTCACAGGGAGACAAATCAGGTGAATTCGGTGGCTGTTGGATGGTATTTGTAGCATTTTTCGTCAAAAAATTACGAATAATGATGGCACTGTGCGACGGTGCGTTATCATGGTGCAAAATCCGCGAGTTTTCTACCCACAATTCTGGTCTCTTTCGGCGAATTGCTTCACGCAAACGTCTCATAACACCCACATAATACTCTTTGTTTACTGTCTGGCCTTCTTGCAAAAATTCATGATGCATTACACCATTGTAGTCCATGAAAACCGTGAGCATTACCTTCTCTTTTGACTGAAAACGACGTGGTTTTTTTGATCTCGGCTTATTTGGTGAACACCATTCACTTGCCTGATGTCTGAATTGCGTGTCGTACTCATAAACCCACGTCTCGTCTCCAGTCTCAATGATCCTTTTGATGAATGTGGGATCGGATTCAGCCTCGCAAATCATCTCTTTTGTGGCGTCAACACAGTCTCTTTTTTGCATGAAATTGAGGTCTTTTGGCACCACCTTTGCTGCTACACGACGGAAACCCAAATCATTAACCAAAATGTTCAAGTCCTCCGCTATCTCTCTGATTGTTAATTTGCGGTTATTGACCAACATTTCTTTTACTTCATCAATGTTTTCGTCGGTTTTCGATGCCGATGGTCTGCCACCTTCATCATCTTCGATTAACTCACGACCACTTTTGAACCGCTCGTGCCACTGGTAAGCGACCGTTTTCTTTAGAGAATCGCATGTATTGCGATCGCATTAGCAATATCATCTGATTGCGCGTTTTTGAGGACATTCTAATTTTCTTAATTGACTCTTGGCAAAAATATGACCAACGGAGTCTATAGTTTGTTGCTGCTTCCAGTTTTCAATTATTTTATTCGCTCAGATTTCCATTATGCGCACTAAGCAATGTTTATTTTTTTTTATTTAATATGGATTATTCTAAGATGTTCTGTAAAAGAATTTTGGTGAGGAAACTTTTTTTTCTATTCTTTTTTTATTTTTAAAGTTTTTAATTTTCACTAGAAAAGTCCATAAATTTCTAAGTACTCACTGTACTGTACTGTACACTGCACGAATAGACACTTGTGCTAAGTGATTTCTGTTGTTGAAGAGGGGGATGGATGGGGTGGTGGGTGCAGTGAGTGTTGAAAAATATTATGAGTATTGCCATATGTCCCAAAGTTAAAATAATTTAAAGTTCATTTTGTCTTTTTTGATATTTTCTTTTTTTTTAATTGGCTGAAAATACCCCCGAGTAAATATAATTAAACTTTAGCTCCAGGCGCCTGCCTGACAGTTGTTGACATATCCCTAGCGGAGCGAAAGTCGTGTAAGCGGCTAAACCCTGCGGAAAAAAAGGTTATAATCCCTTTAGCGAGCGAAGCGAGCCACCCATCCCATACTTTAAGTACACCAGACTTTCTTACAAGCGCATACACACCCAAAGAATCGAATCTCAGTGGCGTGTCTTTAAGAGACAATTTTATTGTATAATGACAACTATTCTAATAATTTCGCTGATCGGATAGTTGAATACCAGTGAAGGAGAGAAATTGCGAAAAAAAAGTTAGATCCCTTTAAAGAGTTACTTCAAGCAGTGGTGCATGTTTATGGAGATTACAGAAACAGGCTTAAAACCCGGGTTTATGAATCACATAAACATAGGTGGATTAATAAAAAAAACATTAAAATACAGAATGGTTTCCGATTTCTGAAGGTTGATTTTCAACTTCCAGTCATCGCAATATTGTTTAATTTTATCGAAGTCACGTTGCAAAAGTACTCGTATATTAATGACCTCAATCTTTGGACCTGATCTGTACGCGATTAAGTCGTCTGCGTACGCTATGGCATGGTGAAGTGAACCTATCAGATCACTTGTGTAAATGTTGAATAGGATCGGCGAATTTACCGCACTTTGTTGCAGACCGTTTTTAATATTAAATGTTCCAGCAGAGGTCACATCGCCATTCTTCACGATGAACTGTCTACTGGAGAGCATATCAAAAAGAATATACAGCAGTGGTTTACTAATGCCCAACCTGTCCAGCTTGAAAAAGAGTCCTTCTAACCATACGGTATCGAAGGCCTTCTCCAAGTCAATCAGGCAGGCACCAGTGCACTGGTTCTTGCCTTTGTTCCATTGGATATCAGAAACCAGTTTCGACACAGCATGAATGATGTCATGCCCCGCCTTGAAACCGAATTGATTATCCGGAACTATATGTTTGTCCTCAACCCACTTGGTCAGGACTCTATTGATCACCTTTTCGAAAACCTTGCTGATGTTTGGAAGTAGACTGATCGAGCGGAGATTCGTCGGATTGGAAGTATCTTTATCCCTTTTAGGGATGGGATGTACCACCGCCGTTTTCCAATGCGCTGGATAATGTGCATTATTCATTGCATTATTAAACAGGGTGGTATAAATGTTCACCGCTTCTAGAGGGAGATGTCGAAGCACGATGTTCGGTATTTCATCGGTTCCCACTGATTTCTTACTTCTAAGCGATTCGAAGATCGTTTGGAGCTCCTCCTTCGAAATGAAAGAGGGTAGTACCCTATCGTTGGCAATGACGTTATTTGACATATTCTCGTCACTACACTGGGTGAAGCCCGAGCTCTCGAATCGCCAATTCTCTATTTCATTTCGAAGGTAGAAATTGTGCACAAGGACTCGATTCTACAGGTCGTGGTTCGGGCCAATGATAACATTCGCCTTGTACACTTCCTGGAAAGTCGCTCTTATGGCCTCTAACTGCTCCTGCGGATCCTCGATCACAAAGAAGTTGTCATCATCAACGGCCTCACTTGGATCGATACCTGCTGCTACAAGTATTTGTTCGTTGTTCGTCATTCGGGCGATTTTGAGACATGGAAGGTCGTTTTGATCTTTCCTCCGGGAACATATTCGTGTTGCTGATGTTTACAGCCCGAATTTTATTGTTCCAATACAAACTTACAGAGTTTCTGTAATTTTCCTTTATTAATGTTTGGAGGTTTTTAATCGACGACTTCAGTGTCTCTCCGTAAACTGTCTGTACAAGGTTTTTAGTCTTGACAGCAGCCTACTTTTTTGTCGGTGTAGTGCGTCAATAGTTGCGTTGCGGAATAAGTCTTCGTCGTCAGTGTGTTGATACCGAGGTATCGTTTTGTCCATTGTTCGTTTGATTGTCTCATCCATTAGTCTTAGATATCTGTCAATCTCCTCGTTTGATAGATATTTGTTGGACGGTGGGTAGAGCGAATTCGAGGAGAGTGCTCTAGTCAGTGTTCTGGTGAAGTGTGTCCAGCGCACTCTACTATAATTGTAGGAATGCCTTTGCACAAACTCATCCAGTTCCGCAATTTCGTTGGGAACAGTTATTTCGGTGCTGAGACCGCAATGGTCACTGTCATACACGAAAGTGCGTAGACAGTTTGTAGTTTGTTGGTTAGTGCATGTCAGTTGTATTCGTGAGTCGAACAGCAGAAGATCCAAATAGGACCCGTGTCTGGGAAACAACGGACTATCCGTCGCCTTAAGCTCGAGTCGATATATTATGCTGTGTTAACCAATTGAATAGTAGGTTTCCTCTAGTATTTGGTGTATTATTTCCCCAATCACTATGTTTGGCGTTAAAATCTCCGCCGATAATAAAAAAGTTATCTTCCAATTCCAGCCTCAGGAATCGAAAAAGTGTCTCGAGCACTGAGATGAATAAGGTGGATTGAGTAGCCTTAGGTGCATAGGCAGACACCATGTACAGCCGCTTTCCATTACGGAGGGGAATATACACGATGCATGCTTCGAGCACTTGGAACCTACGTACTACACGACTGTATACTCTTTTAAAACGTATACCTTTTCTTACGAAAATCGCAACGCCACCTCCCTGAATGGAGTTGGGTCAGTTTCTCCGTACTATTTTGTATCTTCTGTGCCTCATTTTATGTCTTTTGGTAAGCTTAGTTTCGCTAACCAAAAGCACATCAGGGGATTGGTCTTCAAGCAACTTAAATAGTGCGGCTCGTCGTTCGAACCTAATCAGTGAATTCACATTCACTGCAAGGACCTTCAGGGTCTGCTTCGCCACGTACGTACCCATTACGACAAAAGGTGCGTTAGGCCAAGCAGCAGCGCGTAAACTTGATCACCCGCGCGGTCTGTTCAGTTAAATGACGTTGTAGCTGAGCCATCTGTCCCAGGATAGAGAGCTAGCATGTTAGGTACTGGTTCCGGTGCTCTAGGCGCTGCGGCCTGAGAAGCAACCTTCGCTTGCTGTAACGTATTTCCCCTACCTGCCGCCATTTGGGCGTAGGTAACATGGTGAGTAACGGCTGGAGTTTGTAAATGCACGGGTGGACGTTTAACTTCCACTTTCTGCTGCCGGGCCAAGCGGGAAGCGATGCTTTCAGTGTGGCGAGACCAAAATAATTGCGCCATGTATATGGTATTACCTTATTATAATTTATCTTGCGTAGAAGTAGCCATTGGCAAAATCACTTAGAGGCTCGCTCAGATGCCTGAAGTTCGTTTGATAGAAAGAAATGTAAAGATGTAAAAATCAAATAAACAACAAATTGAAAATAAACTTAAGCCGCAGTGCGCATGATTAAACCCAAACTACGCTAACACTATGTGCGATATCATAATCAAATTTTCATTGATGGCTTACGACTGAACCCAAAAATTTAGCATTTGTCCAATTTAGCAAGATATTCTTCTCTTATTCCCCTTGTATTGTACATTTACTTTCGTTTTAACATCGTTGTACAAATACAGCGCACCATCGTTATATGTGTACGCACGATCTCTGTCTGACGCTCTCTCCAAATCAAAGATGGCATTTCACAGCTTTTCGATGTGTTCCCATCGTAATCCGTACATTTTGAAGCGTTTTGGGAATCAACCTCCATTGATAAAATAAGATCGCGCTGTCAACTATCAGAGCTTACTCCTATATTTTCATTTTAAGCGATGTCACTTTCATTAATCGGTAATGGCATATTTAAGACATTGAGCTCTGATCTGACCTCGTTTTGATAGTTTATATTCCCGATTCGTGTGGTGTTTTTCTGTTCCCTTCACGAACAATTATGTTACCAAAAATCGGTGCTCGCTTTGGTTGTCTTGTATTGCACTTTTGGAAGGGTCTTGATGAACAAGTTATTTAACAAGGTTAAGCCGTGATTTGAGCTAAGTATGTCGTATCACGTTCATTCCGAAACCTGTCCTTATATGATACTCTTCGTATTCATAGTTGTGAGAAAGCATTTTCTCTCTTGATGTTATTGTATATTCAATACATCATTGACATTGTGCCAAATTAGACGCCAACAAGTTTTATCATTACCATATTTAAAACGCGTAATCTGAATTCTGAACAGATTTTTATTTAGATATTTGCGTGTTTAAAATTTGTTTAATTCTCTGCTCCTTGAACTGGTTCTTTTGCCTCTGGCATCTGCTATACAGGGTGTCCCAGTTAAGGTTTTCATCCTGATAGCTGAAGATTCCTGAAGAAAGGGGGGGGGGGTATTTCCACCCCTCTTCAAGTTATAGGCCGTTGAAGTGAGAAACCCCTGATCTCGAGATAAAACTTCTTAAAAGGCCGTATTTTTTTAACGGATTCAGCTTAGGAAACCGTTGTGCACATTTTTAAAAGATAATTTCAGTGTGCATAAAATACTACAATTTCGTCGAGTTCGATGAACGCCAGCCAAAATTATGACATTTTAAAGCTAACATTTTGAAAAATCTTTGGACCAATTTCATCAGAAAAATGCGTTTATCTCGAAATTTTCAACTTTTAGGTTAACTTTTTTATCAAAACTTTTGTTTTCTCTTCATTATCTACGATTTTTATATATGACTTTTCCACTTATGAACAACGGAAGTTATAGCAAACCACTATTTTATTCAGGCAAATGGGTCACAAAATAAATAGTGTGTTCATTGTCCAAATAAAAAAAAATCGACTAAAAGCTGTCAGTTAACAAGTAAAACAAAGTTGAAGAATTAATCCAACGGTAAATTTTCCGCTTTTTTGTGGAATGTTTTTGTTTAATTCGGTGACAACTTTTGAAATGTGCTGATTATTTACTGATTAAGAGTGGGGATGCAGGGTACTAACGTACCAACGCCGATATCTTAGGCGGAGGATCCCTTTTAGGCCAACTTTTATCAATGCTTTTCACCGCCTTTCAACCGTCGGCTCAGCATGTGGGTTAAGAAGAGAAAGATTGTCTAACAAAACAGCAGCAGAAGAGGAAGAAAGAATTCTAAATGCTGTAAGAATGCAGCCACCTATTAGCACCAGAAGACTTGCAGCACAGTTGCAAACTCCAAGAACTAAAATTCATAGAGTTCCTTACAGGAACTTTTGCCAGGGGACATCCAAACAAGGATAGAATTTTGCCAATGGCTGCTGCAGTTTATTCAAAAAAATTTATGGACTGACGAAGCCCAGTTTACGAGAATGGGCATTACCAACCAACGAAATTCCCACTATTGGCAGTGTCTAATCCTCATTTAACATGAAAAACTTCTTCTCAAAGGTAAAGATTCATTTGAAATGCAGATGTTTTTTTTAACTGTATACCATTTTATAGAAAGTTTAGCGTGCTTTAATCGGGCCATTCATACTTCCACATGTCCTAAATTCAACATTCTATTTAGAATTTTTGAGAGACCAGTTGCCGGAACTCCTGGAAAATGTTCCTCTTTCTTAGAGGCAAAGAATGGTTTTCCAACACGATGGAGCTCCTAAAGTAACTTCGTTTTTAAATCAAAAATTTAATGGACGATGGGTTAGCCGATTTGGTCGTTTTTCTTGCCCACCTAGATCTCCTGATCTAACGCCTATGGATTTTTTTTTCTGGGGACAGATAAAAGAAAGGGTTTTTTTGACTGAGATTTCAAGTCGGGAAGAGCTCCAAGAGATAATAAATACAGTGGTAGAGGAGCTAAGAGGCGTTTTACCAAACTTTAATTTGCAATCTGACGTCATCAAATGCGCTAGAACGTGCATCCAAAGGCACAGGCAACATTTCGAAAATTTACTATAAAAGCGTTTTGAAATCTTAAAGCGTAACGGTCCTTTTTAGGACTACAAAAACTATTTAAAGGTCCAACGATTTTTCAAAATGTTAGCTTTAAAATGCAATAATTTTGGCTGGCGTTCATCGAACTCGAAGAAATTTTATTATTTAATGTACACTGAAATTCTCTTTCAAAAATATGCACAACGGTTTCCTAAGCTGAATCCGTTAGAAAGCTACGGCCTTTTAAGAAGTTTTACCTCGAGATCAGAGGTTCCTCACTTTAACGGCCAATAACTTGAAGGGCGGTAAAAATAGACCCCCCCCCCCCCCTGCAATACAATTTTTTGTTTGCCATAACTTCAGGAATCTTCAGCTATCAGGACGAAAACCTAAACTGGGACACCCTGTATATAAAAAACTGCAATGCGGTGGTGCGGCATATGCACAAGCGACCAATCACAGCAAGGCTTTAGTTTTTTTTCTTTGTTTTATCTCACTCTGGCATTGTGGAGCGGCGTAATTGTTCGGCGATGACGGCGCCGGTGGTATTTTGGTCTTACTTAGTGGATGCATTCAGAACGTGTACATTTTTCGGCTACGACACTTGCAATATTATCAATGTTTACCCCAATATTCAAGATTGCAATAGGAATGTGAAAGTATAATATTTCTGACCCCCGGAAACTCTGACACTTCTAAGACACCCTGAATCAGAGCTGCCCAAGATGTAAAGCGTATTCCGGATGAAATGTCAAAAACTTTTAAGTTGTGAAGATTGACGAAATCGTAAATGCCTACCCCCGACGTAACTCGTAATTAAACAAAACCTTGCTTACGTTGCCTTGGTTCGCCATCTATCGAACATGGTATCCCATAAATGTATCCTTGTTTGGTAATACGAGTAAATAGAGTATCGCTGAACAACTTAGTACGAGTATCATAAGTATGTGTACTTTAAATGGAGAAAACGTTTGAACTATCCTCATTTTATCAACAATTATTCCAGTTCAAGTAAAATAAATGTTTTTGGAAAACTTAAAATTGTAATTTTGTTTTTGCTTTTTTTTCGAAAAGACGTGTATTTACCTCCTTCTTGATGTAACAAAAAAATTATGTAATTGGGTAATTTTTAAGATATGACTCGATACGTCAAAATAGCCAAACAATTCTTTGTGGATTATTGGAATTTTAAGAAAAACAAATACAAATTTTACCTGAACATTTATTTAGGCAGTTAAATATAAAATAGCTAAAGATCATCGAAGGCTTGCAATTAAATCATTGGAATTTATCTACGAATATTAGTAGGCATTCAGTAGGAAAGACAAAACATTAAATCTAGTCTCTAACTTTAGGTCTTTAAACTGCAAATATTGCTGTATCCTTTTCTTATGCTGATACGAATATTAATTTTGTTTTGTTAAACTTTCAAAAAATATTGTATTATTTCTAATATTTTTCATAGTACTATAGTAGATACTCGTTCGTCATATACTCGTCGAAACTCCCCAATACCCCGGTTTACACCTCCAAACAAATTATAAAACTGTTGCTCTGTCTTGAATAAAATTCTCAATGCCCTGCTCCAAGATTGATTCCAAAAAGCTCACTTTAAGAAATAAAAATAATATTGTGAAATACATTCCTTAATTCAGAAAAAGCATGAACGTGTAATGGTAGTGTGTAAGAATAATGGTAATGTCCTAACCAAATATGATATTATGAAGAATTGTAAGTATGACATATTTTTACAATAACTTGACGTGAATGACGCGTGTCACCAATTATGGCAGTCTACTCTAACATACCTTCTTCTAAAAAACTAACAGATTTTTGAGAGGGTTCTTAAAATATTATGCTTTTAACCGCTATGCCACCATTTGAAATTTGTAGTGTTTTGAGTGAGAAAACGTGACCTGCACGTGTCAACTTCAGATAAGTATCTAGGAGTAAGCGACCTACAATTTAAGTTTAACATAATAGGAATATGGATATAAAATAAATAAATAATAGTAATGAATTGACAAAAAATTTTTATCGCTTGCCCGAAATTTGTGATTAACTTATAGCGGTAATAATTTTTTTTTGTAAGAACGTTAAAAGAATTTTTTGGCGAAGGTTAAACTGCTCAATCGCTTATTAATTGAAATGATCAAATGTTTGTTCAGAAATGAAATAATGCATTCAGAACTTGCGAACATTTTGCTAAAGTTTTGTTTATCACGTATTTTTGGAGATCATTTAAGTTTAATTTTGGTGGGGGCTGAGGCCCCCATTTATTGACTTAATACAAGCTTAATCTAACTTAAGAACTAACAGAAAGACTTAAGAGCTAGGGACTAAGGAAGTGATGGAGGAGATCTTATTTGAGACGAGGAGTTCTTGGGTGGAAATCAAAAAGGGAGAGGTTTGAGTTGACCTTTCGGAGCATTCGGGAGATTGGTTCGTTGGAGTCATAAGATAGAAGAGACGAGGACAACGTAGATTGCGGGGGTTGGTATTGAAGGAAATAGAGTTCAAAATGGATGCACAGTCGATGGAACCTGAGAGAAGTCCAGAAGTTTGAAGCGGTCCTGATAGGAAGGTAAGATTAAAGGCTCGTTCCACGGCAGACCATGGAGAGCAAATCGGAGGAATCGACGTTGAATACCCTCGAATGGGGGACCAAGCTTGACTGGCATACTCAAGCAGGGGGCGAACAAAGGTAATATATGTAGAGAGATCTGGTTACATACGGGTTGGAAAATTCCTTGGGCCACCGTTTAATAAAGCCAAGTGATGAGTTGTCTTTGAGGATCATCTTATCGATATGCGAAAGGAAATTAAGCTCACAGTCGAATAATATGCCAAAACCTTGAAAAGACTGAACGAGGAGAATTGGTTGACCATAGAGAAAATAAAGTCGGGGAGGAGACGGGTTGCATTTACGTGAGATGGTTATAGATTGACATTTGGCTATATTATTGTAAGTTCTAGGCCGTTTTTGTGGCACCAGATTAAAAACCGATCAAGGTCCTCTTGAAGAAGGGCAGAGTCATGGGGAGAGGAAATATTGTAGTTTGAAAAAATTTTGTCTCGTCAGCGTAAAGAGAGAGGGAGGAGTGTTTAATGACCCTCTCAACATCGTTAATAGTAAGAATGAAGAGAAGAGGACCAAGATGACTGACTTGTGGAACTCCAGATGAGGCCAGGATTGGAACAGAAAGGGCGGATCTAAACCGAACACTATAATATCGGTTTACCAGGTAAGAAGAAATCCATTTTAATAAGAGAGGCTCAAAGCCGAAAACAGACAATTTGAAGAGGATCAATTGATGAGATACTCGTATCTTATCAAACGCTTTAGTGAAATCAGTTGCCATAACATCGATTCGACACGAATTCAACTAGATTTGTGGTAGTTTTTAGAAAACCATGTTGTCGGCGTGAAATAAAAGGCTTGCATTTGAAGCTTAAGGCTTCGTATAAAATTCTTTCAAAGAGTTTGGGTATATAAGAGAGTTTAGCAATAGGACGATAATTGGTAACTTAATGCTTAGATCCCTTTTTGTGTATCGGGATTATAAAAGAGGTCTTCCAAATCTTTGGAAATTCTTCTTGTGTAAGGGATAGACGAAAAAGGTAGGAAGGGGGTAAGAAACACGGCGGAGAGTCCATCTGGGCCAGGTACAAATTCATCTTTAAGATTTAGTAACTTCAATAACTCCAGGATCGAAATTTTGAGTGAGAAAGGGACCAATGAAGAAATTTGGAAGATCATTTAAGTAAGAGGGATCTGGTACGAAGGAGTTGTTCGCAAATGATTATTTGAAAAATGTAGCAAAAAAGTTGGCGATGGTAGTAGGATCACGTGAAGATTTGGTTTCAAAAGCGAGGGAGGAAGGATAACCATCAGTCTTACTTTTGCAATTGGCAAATTGAAAAAAGGTCATTTATGAGATTGGTGTGCGCACTATTCAGGTGGCGTTGATAGAGAGAGTCAAAGGGTTCAATGAAATGAATATAACATATATACCTAAACAATTTGAATAGTCGGACGAAGAATGGGTGCGAAGGAATACCGCCCATAACTTATTTCTTTTGTTTCGTAGAGAGCGAAGTCTACGATTATACCAAGGAGGGGATGTAGAGGAAGTTTTATGGCGGGAATAAGACACATAAAGGGAGATGGATTTGAATATTTCTCTGTAAAAAATGGAAAGGTATTGATTTTACGGAAATTAGCTTTGTGAAAATTGTAAGAAAATAGAACTGCGGGGCGAAGCGACTCAAGGGGAGAGTTGTGGAAAAATGAGAGAAGAAGTGGAGGATAAAAGTTATCAATAGTTGAAAGAGATAGGGGACAACACGATATTGAGGAATTGATGGGATCAGTTGTGAAGATAAGGTCTAATTGCCTTTCGAAATAGTTGGAAACGCCACTGACTTGGCATAGACTAGAGTCTGTTAACCGATCTAAGAAGAGGCATTCCTTAGTAGAAATGGGATTTGAAGCGATGAAAAAAGATAGGTCTTCAGATGGAGTCCACTTCAGCTGAGGCAGATTAAAATCGCCGAAGATAATGATATCATCAAGCGAGTCTGATAAGTCGACCAAATTGTTAATTGCTGCAATAGCAAGTTGGTAGGATTCAATAGGTTGCTCCGGAAGAATGTAACAACACACAACATACAAGCATCTACGAGTAAGTATTATTTTAACTGACACAAAGTCGAGCTTAGGAGAAGATGAAGTTGCAACGAGAAAAAGTGCCTTTTTGTGAACCAGGGTTATGAAAGAGGTGTTCCAAATTTGGGGAAATTCCCCTTGTGTGGGGGGCAGATGAAATAGGGAGGAAAGTGGGTGCGAAAGATTTGAGGCACACCAAATTGAGAAATATTGCTGGGAGCCCGTCTGGCTCGGGTAAGACTTCATCATTGAGATTTTATAACTTTTCTTCGATAATAGTGGTATCAAAAGATTAAGAAAGAGAAGGGCCAATGAAGAAATTGGGAAGGTACTTGAAATATATGGGATCGGGTACGAATAAGTTGTCAGCAAATGGTTGTTTGAAAAAGTTTGCAAAATAGTTGGCAATAGTATCTGGGTAGGTCGATGATATATTATCGAACGAGAGAGAGAGGGGATAATCGTCTGATTTGCTTTTAGTTTAGTTTAGTTTAGTTTAGTTAGTAATGTCTTAAGATCGTTCATAAGCTTGGTCTGCGCTGTGTAGAGAGAGCTATCAGGCAGTTATAGAGCTGGGTGAATTGGAGGTAAGTTCCAAGATAGTTAGTGTAGTCATAATAAGAATTGGGGAAGTAGATGATGTTCTATGCCGAGAAAAGGGAACGTAAAGAGAAATGGAACTAAATATTTCACTGTAAAAATGGAGACAACATCAGATAAGGATAAGCTTGCAAAATCAAAAGAAGATTTGCTAAGATAGATATTGATTTTGCAAAAATTATCTTTATGGAAGTTGTAAGAAGAGATAGTAGGGGAAGAAGTGGGCTGGGGTGGAGAGTTACGGAAAAATGGGAGAAGAAGAGGAGGGTGAAAGTTGTCGACAGTTGATAAGGTAAAGGGACAAAACGTTAATATGGAGTTAATGGGAGTTAGTGAAAATAAGGCCTAGTTGCCTACCGATGGAGTTAGGGACGCCACTACTTGGCCTAGGCTTGAGTCACTTATGCAATCAATGAATAAACATTCCTTGGATGAACTAGCGTTTGACGCGGTAAAAAATAAGTGATCATCCCATGGAATCCACTTCAGTAGGGACAGATTAAAGTCACCAAAGATAAGGATATCGTCGATAGAATCACTTAGGTTAATTAGTTTGTCAATTGCTTTAATAGCAAGGTTGTAAGATTCGATAGATTGAGCTGGGAGAATGTAGCAACACATAACGTACAGGGACCTATTGGGCAATGTTCTTTTAATTGAAACAAAGTTAAGTTTAACAGAAGAAGAGATAGCTATTAGAGAGGCGTTGAGGTTATTGTAAATAGCAAGTACTACTACTCTGCATGGAGAATCAACTTTGAGGAGGGTAGGATCATTAACCATAGGGATAGAGTGATCGTCATCTCGAAAAACATTATAAGAAGATGGAAATAGCTCCTGGCTCTCTATGTCGGGGATCAGATTGGTTTCTGTAAGAGCATAGACGTCCAATGAGAGGCCATGAGATTTAGACAAAACAGCACGAGTTTTAGAGCGCAAGCCTCTTACGTTTTGATACTAAAATATAAGGCAAGTTAGGAACGAACAAATTTATCATGGTCAGCTCGGCTACGCTGAAGGTGAGAAACTCTTTTAGAGTGTACATAGCTGCGGAAAGCAGTTAGGTCATCCGCAACCTTTTGCGGAGGTGTGTTGAAGATTTCGTGGTAGGCTTAAGAGCGCGTACCTACATTCCGTGGTGTCTATATTCTTTTGGCTCAATTTAACGTCAGGTGTCGAAATCGGATCAAGAACAGGGGCAGGGGCCCGAGAAACCGAGGGTTAAAGCGAGGTAGAAGCTGTATTTAAGATATGCGAGCTGATAAAGTTTGGGTATTTGGCTCCTGTTGTAAGATCAAAATTTTGAAAGCAGATATTAGTATTCGTGGGAAGGGGTATGTTCGGTTGAGCAGCGATAATACCAGGGGCCGGGGTTAAATTAAAAGAAACGCGTTGGGGCTTGGATAGAAGAGAGGAAGTTGATGCTTTTGTGAGGAGGCGCGAAGGGGGTTGCTTAGGGATATAGACGGGAGGGGAAAAAATGGGAAATATTTTGGTTTTAAGGCTCCAGTTGGGGTCAGGTTTAGGATATGGATGGGGAATGGATCTGGGCGATTTATAATTAACTTTAGATAAGACGTTGCTTGGTTTTGTTGCAGTGTTTTTATTGGTTGGTTGATCCGTCCATTTGGACACTCGCAGCTTTCCAAGGTTGAGGTTTGTTTTGGATGGGTTAACAAATAGCCATTCATATCTAGCCGGTAAGTTGATCTTGAAATTCCGTTTCTTTTTGTGGTGAGATGTTGGGAATATTGTGCATTGGCTGATGGTGATGCCATACCTCTTTTTAGAAAATTCAGGGATCTGCGTAATTGGGGGCACCTTTGACAAGTGAACATCTGATTCATTGTGGCATCTGAGCATGGACTCGTAATGCTTTGAGAGTTTATGGTTGTTTGTTGCAGGTTCGATATGGAGATTGGATTGGAGATGAATATCTATGCCTTCCCGGAGAGAGTTGACGGAATTATATGTTTTCTTGTTGGAATCCATCATTGCGGAACCGACTCATATAAATTCACTTAATACTGTATTAAGGTGGTGCTTGGATGTTTCTTTTTTTCTGGAGCTTTGACCAAAGTCTTCCGCACATCTTACACTTTGTTCAAAGATTAAGAGTTTTTTGTTATCAGCCTGACGAGTGCGTTATGATTGGATTCATTGGAGTCACTGATGCACTTGATTGCAAGGAGCACATGTTTTAGAGAGATACTGATACACTCATCACAGAAGAACAGCAGATTTTCCGAGAACTCTTTAACGAAGACCGTGTTTCTTTTATCTAGGCCGACATAAATAGCATGGAATATTTCGCCGCATATCCCCTTACAGGCAACAAAGACATGACGAAGACCCAGAAAATAAAAGGCAAATTACGGTGAAAATAAATAAAAAATGCATTAAGCGCACCGTCGTGAAATGAACAGACTAGTAAGTCAACAATAAAAAAGGCGCGTCAGCGATAAAATTTTTTGGGTGAGAAGGTAGGAAATTCAATATTATGGAGTAAAGTAAGAGGGCGACTGCACACAGTGGCGGTTTGAACTGATTACCATTTATAATCATTTATGCGTCATGAGCGAGTGGAGATATCTTTAACGTTGCACATACGCAATAGCAAGAGCACTTTGTAAGAAAAGATCACGCATTCAAGTACAGCTCAGTCGTAGGGATCGTAGTTGTCTTTTTTTTCCTTTTTTTTTTCTTTTTTTTTAGAAAAGAATTTAACTGTCAAGTGGGTATGAACACACTTATAAGGCCTCAGCATGCGTTAAGTTTTTTGAAAAATGGGATACAGAGAGAAAGAGAGATTTTTGAGACCAGTGGTTATTTCGCTTCTTGGGTGGTACAACATTTAATGGTGAAACTAAATTGTTAGTGGAAGTTGGCTTGTTGTTGATTTCTACTCAACTATTCATCTTATTTTATTAACTGAAAAAATGAATGTCTTTCGGGCGTGGTTGGGGTTCCAACACTGAGCCTTCCGATTTGAAAGCCAGTCCACTACCACTTGAGCCACGGTCACTCTTTATGATATCATTACGAATACAAGGCCCTGCGCATCGACGTTCGTGTTGAGTGCTTTGGTGTGCACCACATCAACATCAGGAGAAACTGCAAGGGCAAGTGTGGTCGTCTCATATCCGTGAGGAGAATGAGAACTCTGGGAAGTTACATCTTTACAGAACTGGACGACCAATGCATTATTGGGATAAAGACGGGGATTCATACCATTATCTGGACGATCCCTCTTTATAGATTTCCAGGAGAAATTCTACCGCCAAACTATAATACCTACCTAACTTAATCAACCAATTTTATATTGCAATGCAAATAATGGTACTGAACTGGTATCGGGAGTTGGATTCGCAAAAGCAAAAGTTTTAGAAATACTTATTAGTTAGTTATATTATATATGCTAGATTCCCAGCTCTAAGATTTGTTTTTTTTTTTTTTGATGTCGTGAAACAATTGCTTTGCAACATACACAAATGCCATCTAATTTAATAAAAAAGAATATTTTTCAATTACATGTTGTGGAACCTTTTTTATCATTGACTACGTAGTATTATTTCCAAACCCAAACTACAAGTCGTTCTAGGTACAATAATTTAGAAATGTTCCTTGAATTTTGGATCAATCCATCCATCACTTCAACCAGAATCAACTTTTATTGTGGCACAATGGAATCTACGAGTACTTAAAAATCTAAGTTAGCAGGCGAATATATATTTTTACGAAACCTAGCAGATCGACTTGCTGTTAGGTGCCGAGTGTTTCTTCGATTTGCTTACAGTAGGTCAGATCAAACCAGGCCAAATATAAAACACCGTCGAAAACGCAGATGCAACAATGCTTCTAATGTTTAAACGAGGATTCACTGGATCACTACGTGGAAAAGTTTTGGGAGTTAAAGGAACTTCATAACCGCAAACCAAAGTGGGCAGCAGATCAGAGTGAATGCGAAGCACATTTCAAAGAAAATCTCGAAAGTTTAGTTGATAGTCGACTAATAGTACAACTACCATTCAAATGGAATCCAAGCTGTGTAGGATCTCATATAATATAGCTTTTCTCCGTTTTTAGCATTTGAGCGTAGGTTGTCAAAAAATCAGTTTTTGAAGCAACAGTAT
Organism: Volucella zonaria; assembly: GCA_963966105.1. NCBI lineage: Eukaryota > Metazoa > Arthropoda > Insecta > Diptera > Syrphidae > Volucella > Volucella zonaria. The sequence continues at coordinate 13,819,877 of OZ014534.1, forward strand.
GCAGCACTCCTTGTTGGTCGGCCCAACAATCCAGCCTGGTTTTCTCAATATCCTTCTTCGCCTTCTCCTACATAGGTTTGTGTTGATAGCCTACATAGTTAAAATCTATCGACAAGTTTTAGTATATCTTCCTCATCGAAAGTTCCAGTACATTCTATGGAGGACAGATGACTCAGCCCCAATACAAAGATACGAACTCAACACAGTCACATATCATTGCCATTAAGTTCCTGCGCTCTGGAGGAAGATTTTTATGTCGACGATTTCATTACAGGAGACGACAAGATTGAGACATTAGTTCGAAAACTTGAAGAAGTCACATCCATTTTAAATTCAGCTAGATTAGAGTTGTCTAGATGAAATAGCAATCTCCCAAACATCGACAAGGCTTTATAGAACACACTTTGGGGATATCGTGGAACTCGGTTTGCGATCAGTTTATCTTTTCGTATGAGCCGAATAAAACACACTCTAAGAATACAAAACGATTCATTCTTTCACTTTCGCCCTGGCTCTTCGATCCATTAGGCCTATTTAGTCCAATCATTATTAAAGCAAAGATAATCGATTATGGATGGACAAAATTGACTGGGATGCATCTCTGCCACAAAGCATCGAAACCGAATGGGAGCAGTTTACACCCTGTGCTGAATCTATCGATTCTCAGATTTGCCTTAATTACAAGGAGGCACAATTATCAAATCCATGGGTTCGCTGATGCACCTATGCACGCATGTTGTTGTTGCATATATCTCAGAGCAGTTTATAGTGCAGGGTCTATTCAAGCAAGGCTTTTGGTATCAAAGTCTCAAGTGTCACCTATAAATAGAGCTCTGTACAGCGCACCTTTTATCAAAATTGTCGGAAAAAATTGAATGTATTTTTAAAGGTGGACAGTTAGAGGTTTACTTTTGGACGGATGTTCCAATTGTTCTTTATTGGATTTCTATTCACTCCTCAAAATTGACAACATTTTTTGGAAACTGACTTGATGAAATCCAAGCAAAAACACAGGAGAATCCGGCTGACATCGTATCAAGAGCATGCAACATTCAGGAGTTGGAAGGCTTGATCTGGTTCAATGGCGCACGAGTGAGGAGTGAGGGAAGTTGGCCCTCAAGGATAGGTATCCCGCTTTCTTCAGAGGAAACCTCATTAGAGAAATCAGAACGCAATTTTGTATGCGGAATAGTCGAGTGTTGTAGTTCATATTTTAAAATCGTTCGAATATTAGCCTTTGTAATAAGATTTTGTCATCGGTTGAGGAAGCAGACATCTAAAATGGATCCATTTTTAACTGTTGCGGAGATAGACAATGGTATATTGCAAATCAGTTAAATTCAAACTCGTTTACTGAAGAAATTGATGCAATCAGCAGCAATCGTTTTATTAAAGAACCTATTAAGTGGTTAAATCCCTTTTTCTTGCAGCAGACAAAAGGTCCAGTTTTACTGAAAGTTGGAGGACGGCTAAAACATGCGGAGATCCCTGACATCTACACTTATGCTTATAATTACCATGCTGGCCCAAAGGCTTTAGTGGTTCTGCTGGGACAACGGGTTTGGATAATCAATGCACGAGAAGTCAAACAACATACGGTAAGGCAGTGTATTGTTGCTGGCATAAATTCCATTACCCCCCCCCCCTCCATCCAGGGCACCTTATTTCGGGGCAATTTAAGAGGCGGCCGTCAAGGTCGCCAAGGGTCATATGCGCCGAAATTTAGGCGGGGCAAGGCTGACGTTCGAGGAGCTTTGTACGGCACTTGTCGAGATTGAAGCCGTGATGAACTCTGGACCTATCACCCCGATCTCATCCGAGAATAACGACTTGGAAGATCTTACGCCCGCACATCCATCGGTAGGGTCGTCTCTGAAAACCACCATAGAACCAGCCGTTCAAGTTCCGGAAATAAGCTATTGTACATCGACTGATGGCGCAAAATCATTCCGCAGGTGGTCTGTGAAGTCTCACCCCAAAGATGGGTAATGGGTAGGATAGCAGCAGTCGCGATAAGCTATGATGGTAAAGCCAGAGTCGCAGATGTGAAAACAGACAAAGCAGCTATCAGACGTCACATTCGAAGACTTGTAGCCCTACCGTTTTAGACTCTTACAGCAAGTACTTTCAAAGGCGACGGAATGTTGGGTCACAATAATATTGCATCAGCATACATTGAACGACAATATATTGTTATAACCTATTTAATATGCGATATCAAAAAAATAATCGAATAATATGCTATTTAGATACATTTTGTAATTTTTATAATACTTTCCACAAAGTAGGTACAACAGATTTGACTTTGGTGCCAGTTGCAGTGCAGCCACCACATTTTTATTGTTACTTGAATTATAATGTGTTACTTGACTTGGATATGACCGTTATAATGTAATTGTTTAACAACTACCAAGGAAGATAGTTTTTTTTTCGCTCCGCTCGCTAGTTTGCAAAGTGCGAAATCTCTTTTTTGTCGAACTTGGTACATCGATTCAACACAACGAAGTTCCAACTACTTTTTCCTACAGGTAGGAATCCCGAATTGATGTTAAGAAAACGTTCTAAACGTGCAATAATTTCAATATAATTTTTGAAACACATTATTAGTCACATGTCATTCTCATGATTTCTCGCAACAATCGATTTTTTTTTCACAACCCGACTAACGATTATTTGCTTTCAAAATTTTCAATCTCCAATTCAACCAAAAAATAATCGGTTAATATACGCATAAAATACTTTCCATAGACTGTAACTGTGTGATTTTCATCGTTTTCAAAAATGTAAGGCCCTTTGGCACCGTCTGATGCTGTCATACACACCAAACCTTCAGCTTTTGTGAACATTCCCGTCTCCATGTGACATATACGATAATTCTGCATATATATGTAATACTCAGAGAAGTGGAGATGTGCCTCATTGCCGAAGATTTGCTTTGAGAAATTGGAATCAACCACCGCTGCCCCAGACCCAATGTCGATTCTACGCTATCCATGGGAAAGTCCAGATGCGAAATTCGTCATAAACTGCTCTATGAAATACTTATTTCTGCAAACGGTGTGAAAGCAACAATTTTGGCTCTTGGGCCACACCTTTAATATCGACGGCGACATATAGTCTCTTCGAACAGTTATTAAAGTTATGTACGAGCTATTTTCTGCGATCCTTGGTTATTAGGGGTTCATTCCTAGAATTCTCATTTTCATGCTCCTAGTTAATTTCTGGAACTTATCGAATGTTATACGGCATTAGCGGTGTTTTGATATTTGAAATCTCTCAATTAAAAGAAAACGCTTTTATGTACAATAAAAGAAAATATTAGGAAAAAGCCAAAAAAAAAAAATACCATAAAAGCCTTCAACCCTGCTTTTAATTAAAACTCTGTAGTTTTATGATTTTTGTTTTAACTTTTTATTTATATTAGTGATATTATATTTGTAGATATATAATAAAAATTAAATAAAATCACATTTTGTGCTATCATATTAATCATCAGTAAAATAGAAAGGCTTACTTGAAATAATACCATATGCAATATTATGTTTAATTGTAAAACTTATACCACTTACATAAATATATATATATTGTAATATTAGAAAATATAATAAATAATAAATATTGTAAACATCTGTTAAAAAAAAAAAAACGCAAATTACAAAATTGCAATACAAAATAGAATTGGTATATCATAAAATTCGTACATACTTTCAACAAAGCATCTAAAAAGTCAACTTTTAACACTGCCTTCAAATATTGAAGGTTATGTATATCGATTTGAACAAACTTTTCTACGATCTATATGTCTAATTTAAGTTGTATATTGGGTTATTGGTAGCATCGAATAATTGACTTCCAGTAGATTCGACCATTGACCGTAATGCTAAGCTGCGTTGTTTAGAAACGGCTCTGCGTAATGTCACCTCAAACACATTTGATTCATCAATGTTATCCATTGCCAGATGTCGTTCTTTTGTTATATCAGTTTGATTACAGCTGAGCTGTATATCAGTCCGTCCAGCGGTGGCTTCTGACGGAAAACATTGAAGTAATTCCTCAAATGAGAATTCTTCCACCAGATTATTAAGTATACCTAAAACAGTTTTTTTTTTTTGATTTTAAAAGATGTGTGGATAGGTTTTCGTATACGAATACGTACTAGTAATATGAGTCTTCCAATTTGGTAATACATTCTCTTTGCTGACAATTTTCTTTAAAAGTATTTCCCATTGTTTAGGTGCGAATCCGTGTGACTAAAATCAAACACAAAAAAATTAGTAAAAAAGATATACAATAGATTAAAAAAAAAAAACAACCTTTCCATAACGCCATAGCGTGTCAGGTGAGAAATGGATCAAGTAGTTTATGGAGAGGGCCTTTGGTAAAATAATAATTAGGAAACTATCAATACCAATCAAATTAGGAGTTTTTTGAACGAACGCCACAAATTCTTCTATAATTTCAGCATCCACTTTCGCCGAAGCCAGTAGAGACTACAAAGTTTACAAAAATTAATGTGTGTTTAATGGCAATTTTATGTATTCGTATATTACCTGAATTTTCAGAGTAAGCACCAAAGCTTCATTGCCCCATCCAAGGAAATGTATATCTTGTTCGCCTTCCTCAGGTTGACTAAAACACTCTTTACTAAATGGTTCCAAGTGATTCAGATATGAGGGACGATCATTGAGACATGCAATTGGTCGTAGAAATGGATTATCCGAATTATTTTGGAATGTTTTGTAATCGGGAACGAAAGGAATAAATTTTCCAATATCACCGTTACAGCGTCTATCTTCATTGTGCGTAGATTGTTGGCAATGTAATTGCTTTAGAGAATCAATGTGCCTTCCGATAAATTTAAGGCATTCGCTACGAATGCTTAAGGTCTCCTCCGAATGTTGGAATGTCTTGACCATGGGTTCAGTCTCACAATTCTCAGTAATAGCTTTTAACTGACCCAGATAAATGCGAAACAATATCTTTAAACCCTTTAAATTAGCGTCAGATGTATTAACATCTACCAGACTTCCGTTGGCCGAGTCTGAGCCATTTGCATCTGCTTCTTCTTCTTCGTTACGCAACGATAATCGTCGAAATCTTGCTTGTGGTTCCCATACGCCATTAGTAGAATTACGACGTTCTTCAAAAATAATGTGGCTTCCTTCGGAATTCATTGAATCCTCATACAAAGATACAGCTTGGGAGGATAATTCTTCAGAAATTTTAGATTTCGTATGATTAGTGTTTGGGCTCACGTCATATATGTCGTAAAAGTATACTTGCAAAATGTTAACAAACACTTTTTGCGATGTCTGATATCCTCCTAAACCAATGTGTGTCGCAATAAAATTAAGAAAGAGAGTTAATAAAGTTTCCAATGAAATACTATGTTCAATGCACAATGCATGTATGAATGCATCACTAATGGCTTCGACAAGTTCCGTCTGATCCAAAAACATTAAAATATTTTCAGTAAAATCGGAGAACGATGAACGAGCACTATTTTCACGACTAAAATGATCATCGTAAAGGACATTTTTGTGATTAATGAGAGCGACTGCTAATGATTTTCGATTTGACTGCTCGATTACTCGTCTAGCAAGCTCAAAATTCGAGGAACGACATGCACACACGGCCAATAGAAGGGCCTCCTCGGAAGACCTTTTTAACAAACATTTCAAAAATAATTTATTGTAACAATTTCACAATTTTTACTTACAGTTTTGTTTTTCCATTGAGATATGCTAACAAATCCAGACTGATGATATCACTTACAACGGGTGAGCCTAACATTACAGAAGGAATATCGTTTTGTGAGTGCTTAATAAACATATTAAGAAACTCAAGTGCGAGGTAGGTGTGCTTATTTCCTTCAGTAAAAAATGGTTTCAAATTTTGGTATAAGAAAGATGCCTTATTGCGGTCAACTCCCAAGCTTAAAAGAAATACTTTTACTGTATAAATAAGACCCACAAAAACTTGATCGTCCGGAAGCACTGTTGGTTGTGCAGTATATTCTTCAATAAAATTGAAGTATATATCAGCCAATTGTATGTTGCACATTTTATAGAAACCCGTTGCTTGTACGTATACTTCTTTCTTGCATGACCTTAAAAAATATTATTTATATCAATAAAATTAAAAGGCTGAACTTATTTGTTTATGAATAAATGTATGTTTGTAAAATATTTATTTTTATAACTAGAAACTAAGCGAACAAAAGCGATTTAAAATGGAGATAGAATGTGTGCGATTTCGTAAATACCCGGTGATGCGTTCAAATCAAAAATGAGTTTTGTGAACTTAACTAAAACTGCAAGTTACAAATTGGTGTTGCTGTCGGAAAACATACCGCACCACCTCTGGTAACATATTCATACTCTTCATATTAGACTTTCGCCGAGGCGAAACCTTAAGGGGGATATTACCCACTAACCGCATCTCAATATTCAGAGGCATGGAAATCTACCGATTAACCAACCGTCAACCAAATTGATTACATAGTGATCGATGGAAGGCATAGTTCAAAAAGATTTTGAGAAACGCGCAGTCCAATAAAAAGAGCGATGCCGGAATGAGGTTCAAAAATATCACCAAAGGGTAAAACATATCAAGGTTACAAGGACTGAACCTAACCTTCAAAGGTGAACAAGCTATAATAGGATCGAACGGATGAACGAGTATAATACCAGTGTAATGTAACCGTAGAAGCACGAAAATAATTGTCCTCATCGTAATGAATTGCCCCAGCAGTTACTAGCATGCATCACGTAACAGAGGTTTACCTGTGTCATTACTTTGTTTGTTATTGTCTACATTTGCAGTTCTTTTTATGCTAAGTAATTAGTAAATTTAAATTAGCGTATTAGCGAATAGAACTATGTAAGTATGTGCCATTATTTGTCAGCAAATTTGCGATTTTTGAAAATAAAGATCAATCTTAGCCTAACAAGACTTTAATTTTTTTTTAGAGTGCTGCGCTTCATACAGCAAATTTAGGGAACCCTTCTTGGAAAAATACTACACTAGAATCGCATTCGGAGCCGAGCATAAGGTCGAACCATTTCTGTAGACTGTATAAAGACGACGACCAGGGACCAAAGTATCTCCCTCAAAGAGGCCTTTTAAATTGCGATGCCGTTGTAGAATAAAAAACTTATTTTTGATATCTTAATTGGGTCAAATCAATGTGGTTTAAGACCAAGAAAATTTTTCTACAATAAAATTTTACACTAAACTACATCTTGGAGAAAACCAGTGAAAAACTGAGGAAATAGATGTATTTCATGATCTTTATATTTTGATAATAAATAATATCATCACTACTTTCATCAGCCTAACTTTGGCTACTCTTTGGAGTGTTTCTGCTTGTATTAAAACTTGCTGCTTCATTATAAATCTTTCCAAGATACCTACGAGGGCGGGTCAATAATTCCGTGCATTTTTGAATTTCTGACCTCTTTACTGAAACAGCAACACTGCTCCTGTCAACAGGAATGTGTCAGTTGACTCCTGTCAAAATTTAAACTTGCTGCGTCAGTTAGTTTGTGTTTGACAGCTATTTTTATCAGACTACTCACTAATTTGAGGAGAAAATGGAAAAAAGTGAATTTCGTTTCCTTATTAAGCATTATTTCTTGCGAAAAAAAAACCATTACCGAGACCAAGGCTAAGCTTGATAAATACTATGGGGACTCTGCACCATCGATTTCAATGGTAAAAAAGTGGTTTACTGAATTTCGTTGTGGCCGTACAAGCACTGAAGATGCCGAACGTCCTGGACGCCCAGTTGAGGTCTCTACACCCGAAACAATCGAAAAAATTCACGATATGGTGTTGGCCGACCGAAGATTGAAAGTGCGAGAGATTGTGGAAGCCGTAGGGATCTCGCATGGCTCAGTGGTTTCAATTTTGAATGATCACTTAGGCATGAGAAAGCTTTCCGCAAGATGGGTGCCGCGTTTGCTCACAGTCGACCACAAACGCAATCGTGTAACAACTTCACAGGAAGGTTTGGCGTTGTTTAATCGCAATATGGAGGAGTTTTTGCGCCGTTTTGTAACCGTGGACGAAACATGGATCCATCACAACACACCAGAGAACAAACAACAGTCAAAACAGTGGGTTTCTAAGGGTGAATCGGCGCCAAAGAAGGCCAAGGTGGGTTTGTCAGCCAATAAAGTTATGGCGACTGTTTTTTGGGATGCACGCGGGATAATCCACATTGACTACCTTCAAAAGGGAAGAACAATCAATGGGGAATATTATGCCAACTTATTGGACCGATTCAATGACGATTTGAAAAAAAACGACCTCATTTGGCCAAGAAAAAAGTTCTTTTCCACCAAGACAATGCAAGGGTGCACACATGTGCAGTTGCCATGGCAAAAATCCATGAATTGGGCTATGAATTGCTCCCTCATCCACCCTATTCTCCAGATTTGGCTCCGAGCGACTACTTCTTGTTCCCAAACCTGAAGAAATGGCTTGGAGGAAGAAGATTTGACTCCAATGATGAAGTCATCTCGTCATTTTGAGGACCTCGACAAATCATTTTTTTTGGAAGGGATAAAAAAATTGGAGAAGCGTTGGACAAAGTGTATAGAGCTCAAAGGAGACTACGTTGAAAAATAAAATTATTTTTTTATCAAAAAATCTGTTTTAATCCAAAAGTCACGGACTTATTGACAAGCCCTCGTATTTTGGCAGTGTATGCTGAATACAAATGCCGAAACTACTGAAGCGCTTAGAAGATTTTTTTTTTGTATAATTTGCGCGCACTCAAGAAATTCAATACCCTTAAAATGTTTGCCCAAAGCGCGGGCGAAAGAAAATCAGGGAGGATGGAAAGAGAGGTACCGGTGAACTTTGGTTTTAAATGTTTGAAGGTTATAATGACTAGGAAATAAAGAGCTAGGCAGGGCATTCATAAGTCAAGTCCGAAAGTGGGCTTGAGGGTATATTGATGAGCATTCATAGCGAGGCGGGTGTTACGGTTAAAAGTTTGAAGGGCCGGAACGCTACTGGCGATTTCTATGGAGTACTGGTGGTGGAAATAGCGATAAAACAGAGTGAGACACGAGACATTACGTCGGTATTCGAAGGAGTCCATTGTTTGAGTGATATTAGTATCACCTATGAGTTTTATCGCACGATTTGAATTCTATCTAGCAGGTGTAGAGATGTTTTGGGCGCACCCTACCAGATGTGGGCATTATACTCCAATTTCCGGGGGATAAATGCCTTATATTGTATATTGAGGCCAGATGAGGGTGTAAAATATTTCTTACATCGCTTGAGGAAACCTAGACATTTCGCAGCATTTTTGACGACACCTAATATGCGGTCATTCCAATGTAAGTTGTCATTGACACACATACTGAGAATGGAAAGTTTATCGGTTTCGACGATGCAAGTGCCATCCATGAATACTGGCTGGATGTTTAACTTTCGCTTTAACGACAGCAGACAGTATTGTTTTGGAAGCATTAAATTCTACTCTGTTAGTGGTTCCCCAATTAGTTATGCTGTTAATATCAGAATTTAATGATGAGCTTAACATACGCTGCCGTTCCCGTTCTACAGCCGAAGAGCAGGGACGTGAGTCCGGCGGGAACGAATATGAAAAGCAGAAAGTACTGTCGTCAGCAAAGGAATATATTGGATTAAAGGTAGCAGACAAGAGATCGTTGATGAAATTTAAAAAGTGTTGGACACAGAACGGAGTCTTGGGGCACACCAGCATTTATTTTGTGAATATCAGACTTGAAGCCATCCAAGACAACTTGAATTGAACGTTCCGAAAGGTAATTTCTAATTCATTGAAGAAGAGAGTCGTCGATCCCAAAAGCACGCATTTTCGACAAAACTGATGCAAGTGTTATGTCACAATTTTGAAAAATTTGATTTCTGTAAGAGACCAAGAGATATGTGAAAACCTAAAATATAATTATCCTTAACAACTGTTAAAATTATTAATTTTACGTTCATAGTTCCTTGTGTTCCTGGTTGGACAAGGACACCATCGACTAGATCAAACATAGGATAAGTCTTGCCAATCGTACTTTCTTTGGCTAAGGAAGCAATTAAGTCGCAAAGCCACTCCTCGAACAACTATAAGACTATATAAGATTATTATCACGTCATTCCTGCTTTAAAGCGCAGTAGCATGGACTTTGTCAAAAAAGCCTGATGTCGGCCTTGAGAAAAAAAAATGTTCCGGTGACTTTCGGTTTTATAAGCATAAACAGTAAATGGGTGAGAAGTATAATGACGAACTGCACGATCTTTATTACGACATTGACATAGCCAGAATACTACGGCTATGATAGTTGAGAAATGGTGGCGGATGATTCTTCGAATCCGCTCACTATGAACGGAGTACTGTAAAAAGACATAGACTCAGAAACTTCAACCATCTCGGTTTCTGTAACTGGAGGCAACTATGCAGCGATCGCTTGTTGATTAAAAGTCCATCGGAACAAGGGAATGAAAGGCAAAAACACTTATTTTAATCGAAAGTAATAAATGGAAAGATTCACGATTGTATGATACTTAACGTTTACCAAACGAGAGCTGAAAAAGGAAACTAATTTATATTTAAGCGACAAAATATAAATTTATCTAAGCATTTTTAAATGCCTTTCTGCTTCATTGTTGCACTCGTAAATAAAATATAGGCTTCAAATTTAAAAAACACTTTAACTATGTTAGTTGAATTAATGACTTAATATTTTATATAAATTTCCACCCATGAAACAAATAAGGGTTGATATGGTTTTTAAAATTAGAATTTTAAAATTCCTTTCAGAAGCAAAGCAATGCATTTAAAATTGTATATGACTCAGCAATAGTTATAATGGAAGGAAAATATTTGTTTTGTTTGAAAGGCGGTGGCGTGGGGCAGTTAGTTAGTTCCCTGACTATTTCGAAGGAGGTCTGGACAGTTCAAAACCAAAAAGTTAAAAATCTCGGTTTTGTTGGAATCAGGAAAAAGGCTTACGCCTTTGAAAAACATGACACAGCAAACAACACAGTGAATGCATGAGAGAGACTAGACCTTAATCCAACCGGATTCTCATGAAAACAATTACTTGTTTATTTTAATGTATGGAAAGTACGACATTTAAAACTGTAAATACCTAAAAGAAAATGTAACAAATGAGAAAATCAAATCTATTCGGAGATAGACTCGATCAAAAAACAGTTTGGGCAGTTGCAAATTTTCTAACTCAATATCGAGTTTTATTTGGTCAATCTATTATTTCAAATTCTAAAATTAAAGCTTTGTGAGTTTAATTCAAACTTAAAAGCCAAATATAAATTCATACCTTATGGAGAAATCCGCTAGGTTTCTACAGTTTTTTGCAAATTTTTCTTGCAAAAGCCGACGTTCATCGTGAGAGAAGTTAAATTGTAAGCTGTTGCTTTGCCGCAGCATTACATGCGCTTCCTCCATCAATTCATAAAATGTATGTGGGCTGCTTGTTCTAAACCCACTTGCAATATTTTCCAAGTCATCAACAATCACTCCTACTTTAGGAACAGCCAATTTATACAATGTCCATTCGTTTACGTTTGTTCGCCCTGCGAGTCCATTCACAGCTCTTGTAACACCTCGAGAATTGCGTTTTTTGGTTTTGCTTCCAAATTCTTCTGTATCGCCAAATAAACTATTGCTTATTAATACTAGACTGTCTCGTGTCACACACACAAATTGAACATTGATGAAGGAACAAAGACCAATTACTGATATCGAAGCTTTGATATCGGGACTTGACTCTTCAGGGAACATACTACTTACGGTTGGATACTCAAATCGGTTTGCAAACAATTTATGTCCCACGCGCGAAGTATGAGTTTCTACCGATTCTGTGGTGATCGCATGAATGACAAAATCATTAATATGAACTTTTATAACAGGTGCTGTAAAGGAATATGTTGCGATGGGTTTCTCATTTTCGTTGTACCATTTTCCTGCAAACAAAAATAACTGGCATAAGGATAACACAAAAGCATCTTATACGTATCAAATACTTATACATATTAAATCGATACTTACCCTGGGCACAAAACTGATAAAGGTAGCCATCAACACTAGTCGTTATCAGCAGAGAATACCCCACACAGTATTGATACATATTTGATTTTAATGAACGAATGTTGGAAGGGTGAATTTCTTTGATCATAGCATGGCCTAAATGTTCGTTGTTTCCATTCTCAGGGATTCGTCGATATATTGGTTTCAAATCCATACACTTAAGAATATCCATAATTCGATTGCTTGGTTCCGTCGATTTCATGCACAATTGTAAAAGTTTCTTTATATCATACTGCACGGTGAAGTCATCTTTGTTGTTTGTTGAGATTTGCTGAGAATAAAACAAAAATAAAATACTCATACACTCATTAATTGTCCAATTATCTAATCTGATAGAGAAGAGAAGGGAGAATTTCTTCAAAGCTGAATTCTTGGCAGCATTTTACTGTTTATCTGTTTAAGCTCATGTAAATATTCATCTTGCGCATTTTCGCCAGATATGAATGAAAGATATGAAATCATCAGAAATCATATCTGCATAACAAAAAGTTGGGCATCAAGAGAACAAACTTTATTTCCTTACCATATAAAAAGCCGCTGTATTAACGTTCACCACGAATAAAACATATCGAATCACAACATTCAGTTGTGATTTTTTATTAACCCCATACTATTCTATTCATTTTGGTAACCTTTCATTTATAATAAGCGCGCACTCTAGGGCGTAAGAAGGAAAATTAGGGGGAAAAGATAAAAGGTACCGATACATTTTGGTTTTGAATGTTTGTAGGTTGACTACGAGGTAATTTACGAATTCGTCCAGTATTTCAGAGTATGTTAATAACCCCTGTTACAATCCGAGGTCGACCTGTGCTTCAGTCAAATAGATATAGCTATCTTGATGTAATTTTTATCTGGTGGGAGGAAATCTTGGCTCTCATCGCCCAAGTTGAATGGTGTGTTCCACCAGACAGCGGAAGTTGTGTCGTTCTCATCATTAAACAGTCTGCAGAAATAGTTTTTCTATATCCTCAGTAACTACTGTGACTCCACTAGCTTCTATTCGGGTCCCGTTGGCTTGTCACGTTTTTTGTGCTCTCTAGTAAAACTTCCGATCATTGATCTTGGAGTGCTACTCTCGATTTCCTTGATTGCTCACTTCTTATGCACTTTCTCTTCCCCTCTAGGGAACACCAAGTTTTCCATACCTTTGCTCGTAGAATTGTTGTCAGTTGTTTTGCTACACGCCTTGCTCGTGGTTCGGTGATACCCAGCATATCAATTGCGGCACTCCTGACGGCTGCTTGGCATGGATACCTCTGGTCTTCAGTACTTAATGCAGGTTGTAAGGGAGTAAACGAGAGGTTAAGGGATATGCGATGGGCTAAGTTTCTAGCGGTTTGTTGTGATTGCGGCCTTTCAACGATAAATATCCCCACAGTATTTCTCTGTTGTTATGGTGTCTGCTGGTAGATGTTGGCTGCAAATACTCGTAGGTAATCGTCCTTATGGATGAGTGCTGCGTTGTTCGCAACATAATCAATTTGGTTGACTGTTTTATAAACTGTGATCACCATGTTCCTTTGTGAATAATGAGGTGTGCTAGCTGTAGTTATATTCCGTCCCGCAGCAAAGTTGACTTTCACTTCACCTAAAACGATTTTAACATCATATTTAGGGCATTGCTCGTAGGTTTTTTCGAGGAGCCCGTAGAAACGCTCTTTGGTCGCATCGTCTATTTCCTCCGTGGCGGCGTGAACCCATCATATCAGGCTGATGTTGCCGAAATTGTTATTGATGCGAATTGTTATAATAGGTTCGCTCACCAGGCAGTGCGATGAGATTTTCCGGACAAAAATAGGATGATAAACTGTGGCATGTACTACATAAACAAAATCAAAGGTTAATCATTTCTTCGAAGTAGTTTTTATGTGGTCAGTCAGCCTCATTGATAACCCCCAACCTCGAAGTCCTGAATAATTCTTATCCACCTCAGCGTTGAGTAGTTGACGTCGAAGGAGTCTGCTATGCTGACTCTTGACATAAACGCGAAGAAAGAGAAAATGGCGAAGTATATGATTCGCTTTAAAGACGGAAGACACCATGTTTAGGGAACATTAAATTCTACTCTTTTTAAGGTTGCTTTCTGTTAATACCAACATATATTCCAAAAGTAGGGTTAATGAAAGAATTTACCCAGTGATTTTGCCAAATGCGTCTAAAGGACTTACTGCTAGAATGTCACTTTAAATGAGCATTGAGACAGACTGTTTTATCACTGCATTGGGACTAGCCACGTTTGAGATACTTGTTTTCGAAGATTTATGGGATAATATGAGCCAGTAGATTTACTAACTGGTGTTAAAAACTTCCAACCCAAAGTATAAGCTTAGCAGTTACTATAGAACAAAGCTTTCCAATAAGATTTTGACTGATAAAATTTTGATAATAAAATAACCAGTGAATTTTAATTCAAACCAACAGACATCATCCAGCTCCAACCCTTCGTTTAAGGACGAAATTAATTTTCTTTTTATGATTTAAAAAATGTAAAAAAAAATGTAAAAAGCATCGAAAAACGGAAAAGTTATAACTTACAGCCTTGGCCAAATATATTAGTCACCCTTTTCTTTTTGTCTTTGCTGCCAAATCACTTCTCGGAAGTAATTAGTTTGAATTTTATGGTTTACGGCGTCATTATATGAGGTTGTAAACGACTTTTATTTTTTAAGAAAGGTCACCAATGCACTTTTATAATGCAATAGCGGGTTTAGGCACTTTTTTCGATGGAGGATCAGTGTGCGATCATTGCTCGAAATCGACAGACGCGTGACCAAGTTGCTTTCTACTGCTCATAATAGTGGAATTTGTTAATTTTTCTTTTAAAATGCCAAAAACAAGTGAACTTAGTCTGCATAAACGTATTAAAATACAGCTCTTATTTGAGGAAGGCAAAAAACAGACTGAAATTGCAAAAGAAGTGGATTGTTCACGTTGTGCCATGCAAAATGCAATTAAACGGTACAGCGAGACTGGTTCGCACCAAAATCGCGAAAAATCCGGGAGGAAAAAAATTACCACGCCTCGGGAGGACCGATTTCTTATACAATCTTCGCTCAAAAATCGCAAGAAAACGTCAACTTAGCTTGCTACTGAGTGGTCGAAAGATCGAAAAAAAAATTTCTTCAAGAAATGTTAGAAGAAGACTTAGGGAAGTTGGACTTAAAGGATGCAAAGCAAGGAACAAGCCGTGGCTTTCAGAAAAAAACCAAAAGGCACGCTTAGAATGGGCGAAAAAACATATGCGTTTCACTGATGAAGATTGGTCCAATATACTGCGGTCAAATGAATCTAACTTCGAGGCACGTTTTATTTATAAATCACTTTTAAATTGAACACCAACAATTTGAAATAATTTTGATGTTCTCTAGATGAATTTATCATTTCTAACCTTTTGGTTGGAGAAGAGTACAGCCCAGAATGCGTGGTACCTACTATTAAGCACGGTGGAGGCAGTATAATGATCTGGGGATGCATGGCTACCAGCGGTGTGGGTGAAACGCATGTGTTTGATGGTCGGATGGACTCTCGCAAGTTCATAAATGTGTTGGAAAATGTACTTCAACTTTCTTTTTCCAACATTTTCGGAGACACCAACATGCAAAATGTCAAATTTCAACAAAACAATGCATCCTGCCACAAATCAGCCTTAACTATAAGGTGGCTTGAGGAGATTAGTACAGACCTACTTGAGTGGCCTGCGCAATCCCCGGATCTAGACCCTATAGAACATCTATGGGTTATTCTGAAGCGTAGGATTCAGGAACACTCAATTTCATCAAAAGAAACACTCAAGAATGTGTTAAAGCAAGAGTGGAGTGAAATTTCTTCTGAAGAGTGTCGCAAGCTAGTAAGCACTATGCCCAAAAGGGCGGCTGCAGTCATACAGGCCAAAGGCAGCCCAACAAAATATTAATAATCTCCAATTAAACTATTTATTTATCATATCTCTTACCTTTCATTTCATTAAGCTTTTTGTTTTTTGAAGATATAACGAATTTTAAAGGGTGCCTAATACAATTGGCCAAGGCTGTATAATCGTTGAGTGGATAGAGTGGCACATAGAGCGACCAATTCAAATATTGATCACGTGTTTCGGCTTTTTGGGCTGGCTAATAAATTTAAGCATAGTGGCTTTTGACATTTACTTGCCTTCAAAACCAGTAGAAGTGAAAAGGTAAAAATGAATTGAAATTCTGGTATCTGGTATATAGCCAGTAAATGACTTTATATTTTGACTCTAGTACTGAAAACAATAATTTGAGCCAAACCAATCGGATTTATCGGCTTTTTTTATTGTATGGAAAAATGGCCAATTCGTAATGGTTCTTTTATAAAAACATATGCGCAAAAATTATTAAAACCTAATTTAGCTTTCGAGGAGATTGATTATTTGCCTTTACTCTGGCCGCCGTAACGTATTGTTATGGACTGGGCATAAAAAAGGAACAGACCCCCCGAAGAAGTTCAAAGTCACTCCGTCTGCCGGGAAGCTCATGGCCACAGTTTTTTGGGACTCAAAGGGAATCTTGCTCATTGAGTACAAAAAAAAGGTGAAACCATCAACGCCACATCCTACGCTTCCACTTTAATTTGCGGGAGGAAATGAAAAAGAAAAGACGGGGTAAACTCGCAGCGGGTGTGTTGCTTCTTCATGACAACGCTCCTGTTCACACGGCGCGAGTTTCCAAGGCTGCTGCGCGAGATTGTGGTTTCGAAGAAATCCAACACCCATCCTTAGTCCAGACCTTGCCCCTAGTGATTATTTCCTGTTTCCGGATTTGAAAAAAATGTCTTCGTGGAAAAAGATTTTCGGATGATGAAGAACTCAAGTCGGCAATAAATGGGTATTTTGCAGAGAAAGAGGAAATTTATTTTTTTGAGGGTTTAAAAAAGCTTATCTCAAGATGTAACAAATGCATTGATGTTAGGGGAGATTATATTGAAAAATAAAAACAATTTAAATTGAATTCGCATTTTCCTTCATATCGATACCGAGAATATATGGAATACCGAATCAAATTGCTGTAGATGTTATGCCCTTACAACAATATGAAACACCAACATTGAATGAACGTTGCGCTGAAAACTGTAGTACGTAAAAAGAATTTCCACTGGTTCAAGTCTGTGGATAATAATGCCATTTAGATTCGAAAAAAAAACAGCACTCTAAATGGAAGAAATTACTACTCTGAATTGGGAAATCAATCTTTTATTATCCGCAGAGCCAAAGAAGGATATCTTCACGCTAAACTGAGTATGAATCAACTTTCTACAAATCTTTGAACTAATCTCTGCTGTTAAATCGGAAATGTTACAAGAGTTTTCAAAGTCAATATACTGAACGATTTTAATAATGATTTTCTTTCTAGATCGCCGACTAAATTGGAATTTAATGTTATCTCGTAGATAGCAGTTATAAATGCTATTTTTTTTACCCAAATCAGATGATGTATGTACGGAATAACGATTCGGTTTTTAAAAATGAGTTCCTCAACTTTCGAGTTGTTTTACACATGCAATAAAATTTTGCATTATATCCTCAAATTTTGCTAATATAGGTGTTGGGTCAAATCATACCCTGCTTAGAAACGTTTGCAGGAAACTTATCAACCAAGCAAAAAGCACAAGAAAGCTGACAAGCTAGGACTTATATTCCTTATATCCCTCAAAATATATTAAAAAAAGAACTGAGGAAGGCAAAGTGACAGTTCTGGCGGTCATTCCATGGCAAAATAACAGAAACCTCTGAGGCGTCGCGGCTAAGAAAAATCCTGTCTACATATCCTACGATGCCTAGCTGTTTGAAAACAACCGATGGGCTTTGGATGACTTCAAGTGATGAATTACTCAACCTGCTACTAGACACCCAGGTAGCTTAATATTAACGGCAACTAATAACCTTGGTAGGTCTACTGCTAGCGCGACAAAAATTCACGGTCTGATTACAAGAGACAAGCTGCTCTGGGTGGTGCATAGCTTCAAACAATACAAGTCTTCTGCCGAGCTACAAAGCTACTCAGATACCATCTTATCAACGCTAATGAATATCACGAGGAGCTGCGTAGGAATGGTCCATATTCCCTTGTCATGGAAAGAAGTTAATGTAGTTTTCATTCCCAAAGCCGAAAAATGTTCTCATGTTGTCCTAAAGGACATCAGACCTTTAAGTCTATCATATTTCATCTAAAAATTCTAGAACGACTGATTGATATCCACATACGATCCAGAATTGATCCACGACTTTTGTCTACGGCACATTGGACAAGCCCTACATTATGGAGAGTACGTAATGCTTGCGTTCATGGGCATAGAAGACGCCTTTGACGACGTCAACACATCCGCAATCACAACTGTGCTGTCAACTCTGAAGGTAGGTGACTCACTTGGGGAGTTTATGAGTCTTATACTAAATAGCAGGATTATGCACTCCAAACTGGGTAGTGCTTCTGCGAAAAGATGATTCAATGAACTGATATACCTTTTTTTTTTTTAAAAAAAAAAGAACTTAACACTCAAGAGGGTATTACTACTCTTAAAATGCCGGAGCACGTGTTAAGTTTTTCGGAAAATTGGATAGAGAGAGAGAGAAAGATTTTTGGGCTTAGTGGTTATTTCGCTCCATGGGTGGCATCCAAAATTTAATGGGGAGACTAAATTATTAGTGTAAATTGGACTTGATGTTGTATTTAGGCAACCATTCATCTCACAAGATTTTAGTTGCCTGAAAAAAAGTCTTTCGGTCACGGCTGGTATTGAACCCCGAACCGTCCGATTGGGAAGCCAACACACTACCACTTCAGCCACGGCCACCCACTGGAAACGAATGGCAGCAGGGTGGTTGACTATGCGGATGACGTTGCATCTCAATACCATTAAAGAACTCTTACAGCAAAATCTTAACAGATTAACCCGTTGCGCGGATCGCTCTAAATTGGGAGTAAACGGCCATAAAACTTGTCCTGTCCTCTTTTCCAGGCAATATAAAATTGCAATCATAGACCCTCCCTCAATCAATGGTACCAGCTTAATACCTCCCTATGTAGCGAAATATCTGAGTCTTTTTTTTGACAGGAAACTAAGCTGGAAACCTAATATTTAAGAAAGAGTAAAGAAAGCTACAGTTGTTTTATTTTCTTGAAAAAAAGCCATTGAGGGCTTCAACCTTGCTATGGCCAGTGGCTATACGTCTCGGTTATAAGACTAATACTCACTTTCGTGGTGGTCGTCTGGTGGACAGCCTAAGACTAAGCAAAGTGCAAAACACCACATGTATGTGCATAAACGGAGCATTACGCACTACTTCCTCCGCGACACTGGATGTTCTCTTTCACCTGCCACCCCTCGATATTTTCAGCAGGCAAATAAACTATTTGGCCATGCCAATATTCTTAATACGTTAGCAATACTTCCAGAGAACATCGACCAACATTGGTCTGATAAAGATTTTCATGTAAGCGTCCCTTCTATATTTTTCTGGGAGGAATATACTTTCCAGACCGATGGGCTTGGTTGAAGACCTAGTTTGTTGGCTCATTTTCCCACGGTTCGGACTCCGCAAATGAGAAAGGGAGTACCTCGGAGTGTTACGCTTTTAACTCTATAAAATTTAAAAGTGACTCTACTGAATGTATAGGTGAAAAATCTGCAATGTCTTTACAAAGTCAGCAGCATTCCTGCTTCCCTGAACAGAAAAAACTACAGACTGTGACTTCAACCCCTGAAAGAATAAAGAATTATGTAAGAATAACAACCACATTGCCTAGCAATTCAATTATTAGTATATGGCTTAACCTCGCTTCAGGCCGTAGGTAGCAGGCGCTGATATTGTACAAGCTTTGTTACTTAGAATCAGAAAGAAAATGCTGACATGATATAAAATGATGAAATTAAACTATATTAAACCGTGTGGATAAGAAAAACCTATAGATCAAAATATGTTCTCAGATTACTAAAAAGTGTATGTTGGGAAAGGTAGTCAGAGTTACAGTCATGCAAATATATATTAAAAGAAACACTTATACTTACAGTGACATTCATTGCTTTTGCTTCATTGACCAATTTAATTTTTATATCACTCGCTCGGGTTGGTACTATATTAATGTCACGAGCATTTGATTCGTCTTGCTCCCATTGCGACTTCAATTCCATTTCAAATTCCCTTCCGCAGGCTGAGTTAACAATGCGTGCCACATTAAAATCCACTGGAGTACCATTGAAGCCAATACGTGAACATGTCTCCAATGAATCAGTCTCAAAGCTATTATTGCTTGATTGACCACCACTCATTTTACTCATGTGGCTTTCATTCGAATTACTGTCAACATCTTCGTCTGCATCCATAGCCACAATGTCGACAATTTTAAAAGCCACCACAAACATCTTATTCAAGCATGCAATGACATTTTCGCACAGTAGAATCTTTAGCGGCACAAAATTTAAGCTCACAAAAAACTTGAAAGGCAGAAAATCAACATAAGTAAACCGATGCGTCTCATGGGTACAAGTAATATATTCATAAAGAAACAATTTGTCCTTGCTGGAGACGATAATATTTCCCGAAGACTGACAGCACTCAATCATTTCTGGTGGATTTCTTAAAGGCAACTCGATTACATCTAAACTGTCTACAAGTGGAAGCTTCGGAGTTGTCATCGATGCAATCCTTATTGTTATTGGGTGGTCTATAAGTTTTACCTCAGGAAATTTCCAAAAATTTGGATAAACACGGACAAACATTTTGTCACCCTCTCCATAGAGTGGACAATTGATGTTGTCCTTCTCCAAGGTAAGAATGTATTTTCCTAAAAATTAAAACACTAGTTAAATCTTAAGAGAAAGAAAAAATGATTCCCAAATATTTACCAGCTTCATTATAAATTAGATCTATCACCTCGCCCACAGTCGGCAAAGAGTATTTGGTAGGCGAAGACTCTCTGCTTAAATTGCCCTCCAAGGCCGAAAAGGCATTCTTATCGCTGATGTCGTAAATCTCTACAAAGTGGCCTGCACTGCTGACTGCTATTCTGTCGGCTCCAATTAGAGTTACAGACAGAATTTCACCAATAACCGAATACGTACTTTGCTTTGGGAAATTATATGCTTGCACAACTTTAACCATTTTTCTTCAGTATCTGGGAGCGCAATACAATTCAAACGGATATATACGCCTTTATTTGCTCTAGTTTTCGCGTAGAATTATGTCAGCGTACAACTAATTAATTTGAGTGTGATCCATCTGCTTTGAATATGATTAACCCCTTGTGCGTAAAGCGGACGCACCCAGATTTTCGTCACACGCAGCTCGAATGTTTGATATTAATGATGAAGTCATCCGTTCAAGTTAATGTTTATGGCCAAGTCCTCTTCTAAACAAATAATAGATATGCCTGCCTTTTATGGGAAATAAGTTAAGATTCCGAAAAGTGGGTTGAACATCTTGACCTAATCTTCAACAAATCGATGTTGAAATTAGAAACTTTAAATTTTAAAAACAGCTTTCATCCCAGTAAGGGAAACGCTTATAAGGTTGACGATTTTTAGGAATTTTCTCTTTCCAATAAGATACTCAAAAAAAATTTATTGTTATAAAAGAAATTTTGTTTATTATGGGTGCGTACCTTTTTGCACCACTAGATTGAAATGACAAATTAGATGCCATCGGGTTCTGTCACTCAAACAAAATAATGCTGCGTTCGTAAGATCTACTTTGAAAAAGTCTTTATAATAGTACTAGATTTGGAATAGAACACTTCATAACAAATTAAAAACAAAATCTTATTTTCTTAGTAAAACCACTAGAAAGTACTGGCGTACCTAAACGCGACAATTGGTATCCCAGAAGGCACTTCAGTAATGGGATCTTGAGGTTATAACTCACCTCATCAGCTCCAAATATGACAGTTGACAGTGTTATAGCAGAAAATATATTCTATTGTGCTTGTTTAGGTACTTCGAAATAATAAAATAATGCGTCTGCGATTGCAATCAGATCACTTCGGAGTGAGAAGAAAGCTAGAGATTGTACTCGTATGATATGTAGTTACATTCGTCATAAATGGGATATACTTGATAAGATTTGGGTTGGTATATGTGAAAATAAAATGTATGGTAAATAATTCTAGGAAACAGACAAATACGCTCAGCGAAATTTAATAAAAGGCAGATGCACTTTTGTCCAAAAAATGTGTTCCTAGTGTAAACGACCATTTATGTCCAATTTTTTCTTTTGTTTTTGCTTTGTGTCCTTTCTTAAATGTATGTTTTGAAAGTACCATTACTCCCGCTCAGAGAATTTCAACATCTGTTGTTTTGTCACTAATGATCGTTCGAAATTCACTTAAAAGCAATCGTGTTTATGCTAAAAAGCTGTGAGTTGGAAACGAAATCAGGGTTTTTTTTTGGTGATTACAATCGAAAATATTTTTTCTACATTTAGAACTTTTGGATTTCAATGATTGTTGGCCGCAAGTCAGAGTGGGTAAAAGAAAAACGCTGGCAGATGAGGAAATCGCCAAAATCCATGCGTAAAGATGCCGGTATGTTCAATCGCCAAATTTCCATTAAATTAAATCGATCAGCTTCCGCAATCGATAATGTTATTAAATTAGGAAGTAATTACAACGCGAACCGGAGAGATAAAAACAATCAAAAAATTTCGCAAAGGTAGAAATCGGCCACTAACCGAACGGGGTTGTAAAAAAATGCTACTGCTTCTAAAATAATTTCAGATTTAAAGTTGCCGATATCTAAACGGCGTGTACAACAAACTTTAGCTGGCAGTAATCGACTGATTTGGAAAAAAATAAAATCAAAACCAGCTCTTACAGAAGCACATAAAGTTGCCCGATTACAATTTGCCAAAGAACACATGATATGGCCTAAACAGTGGAAAAGCGTGATCTTTTCGGACGAAAAAAAGTTCAACCGTAATGGGCCAGAAGGTTTTAATTATTATTGGAATGATATAAAAAGTCCTGAGAGCTTCTCCACTAAGCGAAACTTTGAAGGTAGATCTTTGATGGTCTGTGCTGTTTTAGCTATCATTGCAGGACTCCAATATGCAAAATTTCTGGCCGAATGAAATCAGAAAATTATATTACTCTGTTGGAAGATGTTTTGTAAATAAAGTTTTCCAGCAAGATAATGCTCCCAGTCGTGAGTGGTTTTCAGACAAAGAAATTCAACTTTTAGAGTGGCCAGCACATTCACCGGACTTAAACCCGATCGCAAACATGTGGGAAAATCTAGCTTCGGTGGAGGATTTACGCAAGGGCGTTCCAACGGAATGGGCTCTAATTCCAGCTCAGGAGTTCAAAAACATGGTTAATTTGATTCCAAGTCGGATTTTCGAACTTATAACCAAGTCTGGCGGTTGGACAATTTCGCAGTATAATAGTATAGTATAGTTTTTTTTGTTTAACTAAGTAAAGATATGTTTATTTGTTTTAGTCAAGTTTTTTCTTTGCTTAAATAAATCATTTTTTTGTATTCAATAAGTTTTTAAATATTATTATACTTAAATCAACTTCGTTTTTATTATTTCAAAGGAAAATAAGTTGCCTTTATATGAATTTCGCTGAGTGTATGTACATCGTCTTCACTAACAATATTTAATATTTTTTTGCAATTTAAACACTTAACGACTAAGCTCATGCAGCAGAGAGATTTCATATCATGGACTGTGCAAATTCTCTTGGTAGAATCAATAGTAGTGTCAAAGGCTGCTCATTCAGGAGTAGCCTGAAAATTACTACATTTCTTAAAGGACTAGGTTAATTTGTTCGAAAACACTCGCTAGGCATACCGGTTAATAGGCCACTCAGCCTAAAAAAAAACCTTCTGAGATTTGTTTTTCAAGTTTCCAGCTTTAAGAAAGACAGTGCATGGTATAGATACTTATTATTATTATTGAGTGCCACTCATAACGACAACAAATAACGGATAAGCAGCATAACCCGACTGCAGTTTCTCCGTGCTGTCTAATGCTTATGCGCAGGTGTTAATTTGGTTGGCACATAGGGAACGAAAGTGGAAACCTGTGTGCTTAGCTTCAAGAGCATTATCTACGTGTTTATTCACTCGAATTATAATCCTAGAGCCTAGAAGTCTTCTTTTCTTAGGAGCCTAACGAAGGTCACTATAGAAATATCATATTTGCTGTGGACTGAGATACGAGTGTTGGCAATTGGTTCTTCGGGCAACTAATATAACCAATAGCAGGCACACAGTAGAAAAACAAAGCGAAATATTTATGCAATCTCATTAATTAATTATGACTAACTGTCTATTCTTTAGTGATTCTGTAGAAGTAGGTATCTTTTGTCTCATCTATTTGAGCTCGTTCTGCTCTATCAAAGCTTTGATTTTCGATTTTCTTCTCTGCTCTTAAGTTTACTGATTACTGCGAGAAATGTGCTTTAATTGGTATTTAAATAAATTGGTTTTTAGTCAGTCGCTGTTATGTTTATGTATCCTAATCGCACTTTAAGGTGATTATTGCGCGTCTGGTTTCGACGTGTTTCATGTGTTTCGTTCCCATTGCCAATCTTTGTTTTCAAACACAGTGCGCCCAATGACAACACGATCACTATTTCAAAAATCGAAAAATCGTTCATCAGTCTCATTTCATTTGTAAAGCAGGCCAAATACCTGCTTTTTGTTGAATTATACCAAAAACTACCCTGTTCAATTTCAGACGTGTCTTTAAAAAAATAAAATAATAAATTAATATAAACGTTGTTTTTATCCAATAGTTTTATTGTCAATCTTTTACTGAGAATTTAAATCTCTCATGATGATGGCGGTATCTTCGTACATTTTGTTGCTCAGTTTATAAAATTGTCCTCTTGGCCTTCAGCCAACATTCGTTAAGGCAAAGAATTTTACTATTGTATATCTCGATATAATAAATAACAACCATACAACTTTTAAATACAGAAAAAGGCAGTGGCCCTACCTTCCCTGGAGTTCCAAGCCAATCTGTCCTCATTCATTCTCAAAATATCAAGTTGAAACCGAATAAACTCACAATCTAGTTGATGTTATTTGCAGTTGTTATCTGTATTCGTTGCAAGTAGGCGCATTCTCTGTGTAGAGAATTTCCAAGTATGAATCCGGAAACAAATCCTTGTGCCTTATATCGGTTTTCTTAACAAATAGTTTACGCAGAATGAGGGACCGCTAGATCGTTCGCATTTGCAATTGATTTACCTCAGAGACGAAGTAAATAAAATACTTCATCACTTCCCGATAGCATGCAATGGAAGTTCTAAGACTAGTAATGTTATTAACGCAAAATACATTTGTTTTCCAGTCTCTTCAAAACCATAACATATATATATAATATACAGGGGATATTCCTTGACATATTTTAAGAAAATCATCATACGTATGGTAGGGGTCGGAAATATGGTACATTCCCTCCGAGATACAGAGATTTTAAGCAAAGCCTTATGCTGCGCTCTTTTGACTCCTGTTGAAAATAACATCTTTCAAATATGTGTGTGTATGGTGACAAATAGTCGAAGAGAAAACGTGATATATTCATGAAAATAAAATTTATTCTTTAAAAAAAAGGTTATTGACAAACGTTTTTTTCGCCATCCTAACAACTCAGAAGTGGGATTCTTCCAAACTTCTCTGTTCATTTACTTGAATTCGTGGTATAAACGCTCGTGGAAATTAATTCGTTTTGTGGTGAAATTAAGACAAGGGAATTGAAGATGGCCGCGCTTAAAATCGACGCTTTGAATACCCAACAGCTCAAACTCGCTTTGCAGCAGAGAGGTTTAGATGTAAAAGACACAAAAGCAGAGCTATTGGGAAGACTACGAGACGCTTTGGAAGAAAACGAGGACGAAATAGAAATCCCGGATTCCGAAGAATCTCCCGACAATCAACAACAGACGCTATGCAACGTGATTTCCCAAATCAATCTACTATAAAATACTGTCGCTGATCTATCCGAGATCCTCAAACAGGTACAGCAAAACCATCGCACTACAACAACCACACAAGCGGGGAGTCAAAATCCTTTACATTTTACGCATGCTAACGCAAATGCTCTACCCAATGCCAATATAAATACCGGTTCCCTAGGCAATGAAGTCCCGCAATTGAACGGAAGCTCATTCAACCAAAATCAACCTTCAGTATCACAGACATACGACACCTCCGAGAACTACCGTTGCTAATCAACGCCGCAGTCAATATCATCGTGTTCGTAGTACGAGAACCCAATGTTCCGGCTCAACATGAACACGCCCTCCATAAAGGATATTGCTATGACAATGCCGTGAATCCTCAATAAGCGTGGAACAATTTGTTATTCGCATCAATAGTCTCATCAACGCATACAGATGGAACAAGGATGCTCTTATGATGGTAGTTTATTCTAAATTAAGAGGTTCTGCGAAATTTTGGGTAGATGCATCTGCGTCTGTTATAAATAAATGGCAAGAATCTTCAGAAAATTTAATTAATAACTTTGGAGTTGGAGAAAACGAAGCCGATATTCATACTAAAGTAACTGCATGCATACGTAATAACAATGAACGAATTTTAGACTATTTCTATAGAGTTTGTGCATTAGGTCAACGGTATCGACTGAATGAACCTCCGGTTGTTAAATACATCCGTCATGGACTTAAACATCGCGACTTGCAAAATGCACTCGCATGCTACAAATTCGACACAACAAAAGATCTACGACTCGCCATCGAAAGATATCTGGACAACCGCCAACCCGTTCAAAAATTTGTCCAAACCACCGATTCCAGGAACAAGATTATTAAAAACGACCGTCCGCAATTACAACCTGCCGTAATCTCAAAACCGACGTCATCGCTAACTCAACGTGCCGTGGAACGTAAAACTGCTATTTGTTATAATTGCTACGAACCGGGTCATATATCCGTCAATTACCCAAAGCCACAACGACGAGATCGATGCCAATATTGTAGAAAGACCAACCACCCATCGGAAAGATTTTTTTTATAATTTACGCGCGCCTAAGGGGTTATGAATACCCTTATACTGTTGCCTGGGCGCGGGCGGAAAGTTTGTGATGTAGTGGTTTGAAACTCAGGTGTGTTTGGTTTCGATATTGACTCTCCAGGGGTGGGAGTCCGAATAGGACGGAGAGATTTTTCTTCTCTCGGAATGTGAGGTTGTGAATTTTAACGGTTGTTTTGTGCTTGAAAAACCCTACAACAGCCAAATCTACATGTCAGTGTTATGCCTTCACACGCAGATTTTTCTGACTGATTCGAAGCTTGACCTTCCGAGTGAGAAGCGATGGCTAGTACCACTACACCACGGCCACCCCTGTGGCCTGAAAAGCCACCCAACAGTACGGTTATGCAAATTTCAAGCGAGAAAAAGTCAGAACGATCCAGCACGAACTTATCGAAACCAGTCGTCAAGACAATTCGAATTCAGAATAAGACATTGAATGTCTACATTGATCCAGGCAGTACCCGATCGAGAATCAGTAGCTGCCGATGTTGCTGTAGTTTGAAGATGCCAAGGACATACGTTGACAGGATTTGCTGGAGGACAATTTATATGTAACCGTGTGATAGACGCCCTTATGGTAATCGACGAAGACCAAATTTATTCTAAGCTGTTTGTGATTCCCGACGCCAGGCTACAACATGATGTGCTTTTAGGTTCAGACGTGCTATGCCGAGACAACCAACTTCTAGTCTACGAAAACGGTAGCTGTCACGTAGAATCCCAGAAGTTCATCGAAATAAAAGTCGATCCCAACCTAGGGGCAGCCGACCATGAATTATTGAAGCAACTTCTACACCGTTACCCAGATTGTTTTGCAGAGCAACTGCACGAATTTGGAAAATCGAACTTAACAAAAATGAAAATAAACGTCACGACTAATAAACTGATTACGAAGAAACCATAGAGAATTCTCTTTCCGAAACTCCAAACCGTAGACGACATCATTAAAGAGCTACTCGAACTAAACATTATATGTCCATCAAAGTCGTCGTATTCCTCGCCGATCGTCCTTGTCAAGAAGCAAAACGGAGAAGATATGTGTGTCGACTTCCATGAATTGAACGCCATTACCGAGAAAATCCCTTGGGTAATAACAACAGTCGAAGATATATCGTATATGCAATGCTTCCGGACAAAAAGTATTTTTCGACCCTCGACCTTATGTCCGGGTTTTACCAAATTGAAATCGAGGAATCGTCGAAGCAGTATACCGGTTTCGTTACACATCAAGGTCACTATGAGTTTAACCGAATGCCCTTCGGCCTGCGTAACACACCGCAAGTATTTCAAAGCATGATGACGGATTTGATAAAATCAATGAATGGCAGAGCTATTTTCTATGTCGACGAAATTATTTTGGCTAGTGCAACTAGGTTTACGAGCATTGGAAGACTTCCTTGTTCTGGTTCGTCAAGCGGGGCTCACTGTTCGGCTTTCAAAATATGTATTTCTTGCAAGAGGAGTTAATTTTCTTTGTCATCGAATAGATGAAAGCGGATTACGGCCAGGTATTGAGAAAACGATTGCTATACGAGACTATCCTACACTGAGCACCGTCACCGAAGTCAGAAGCTTTCTCGGTCTTAGTGGATTCTTCCGGAAATTCGTTCCGAATTACCCAAATATAACACGACTGTTAAATCGACTTACTGAAACGAAGCCACCACCCTTGAAGTTCACCTGGAGTTGCGATTGTGAAGACGCCTTTAATCGTTTGAAAATCGTTTTATGTGAAGAACCATTTTTTAGCTACCTACAATCCAATGAAGCAACACCAAGTTCACACAGAAGTTAGCAGTGTTGGACTAGCCGTAATGTTACTTCAGCAGGAAAATGAGGGACGTTACCGAGCTGTCTCGTATTTCAGCCGGAAAGCAAATACCACAGTTACGAGCTGGAGGTACTTGCTGACGTCGAAGCTCTCGAACGTTACCGGAGGTTTTTGTTAGGAAAACACTTTACGGTAGTGACGGATTGCGAAGCCATTAAAACAACGAAACTAAGCAAACCACTACCACCTCGAATCGCTCGATGGTTTCTAAGGCTCCTGGAATTTGATTTCGATACATCTCATCGTTCTGGGGATCGTATGTGCCATGTCGATGCCACGAGTCGCGCACCTGTCAACGAACCAAATGTAGTCGAAGACATTACCGATAAGATAATGAAGGTCATGATTTCAAACGATGATTGGTTATACTGTATGCAACTTCAAGATCCTAATCTAGCAAACATTCTCGGAATTTTGAAGGGTCTGCTGCTGTCTGAACAAGAAAAACCATTTAAAGCTGAATACATTCTCAAGAACCAGCGGCTTTATCGTAAACACCATGATGGATTATTATTAGTGGTCCCATCCGGCGTTCGATTGCGAGTAGTAAAGCTTTGTCACGATGACTCAGGACATCCCGGATTGGATAAAACAATTCAACGCATTCGTAACAACTTTTGGTTCCCCCGTATGAGAAGATTCGTCAAGTCTTATTTGAACCCATGTGTCGAATGCTGTTATAATCGTAAACCATCAGGACAACCCGAAGGCGAATTATATGGACTCGATATACCATCTGTTCCATTCCAAGTCCTTCATATGGATCATCTAGGCCCATTTCCAAAAAGTCGTCAGGGGAACTACCACGTTTTTGTCATCGTCAACTTGCTAACAATGTATGTCATCGTTGCCGCATTAAGAACCACGAAATCGAAACTCGTTATGGAAGTCTTGAATAATATGTCCACATATTTTGGTTTGTCGCAAGTTATTATCACCGATAGAGGTACCGCCTTTACCTCGGCAGTATTCGAAGACTATACCAACCTGAACCAGATCAAGAATATAAAAGTTGCAGTTCAAAGTCCCCGTTATAATGGTCAATCCAAACGAATTAACCAATCAATTTTGTCAATGCTCCGCACATCGACAGAGGATCCTGGAAGCTGGGACAGTCAACTACGCAACCTGCAGTGGAACCTAAACACACAAGTTAATTCAACGGCAAAATTCGGTCCTGTCCAGCTTATATTCGACTTTCCTTTAAGAGATATACTCGCAAATGCAATGTTCTTGCAGTACAGAACGACAAACTCAAACCGTGGTGTGCGCTTGTACCGGAAGTGGACGAGCCCTAGGAGGAGAGCCCGAGCGAAGGTGAAGAGGAAATCGAGACGATTTCCCGTCAGGATTAGCCGAGCTGTCACAGACCCATGAACGTACTCTGTAACACCGCTGAACGTGTTCACTATCACACACCCGTGAACGTACCAGTAACTCGCTGAACGTAAACACTAGCTGCCACACTGACTGCGGCAGTTACGAAATCGAAGAGAAAACGTGATTTTGAACAACCGGGCTTCTCTCGGATTTGCTTATTAAAATTGATGTATGTATAATGTATATTCATGAAAATAAAAATTATTCTTTTAAAACAAATGTATTGACAAACGTTTTTTTCGCTATCCTAACAAATACAAATTATGTACATAGTGCTTATGTTGTATTATTCTTTAGTATTAAATCTCATACCGTTGACAAACTAAAATTGTAATGAAGTGGGAACACTGCTATAATTTTCTGATTCTTATATTTACTTTTCACTATATTCGTGATAAGAAAAACAAATACCAAATTCATTTTATACTTATTTCTTAATTGACTATTCTTTGAAGCAAGCAACAACAATTTATGTAAATTGGTAATCTGAAAAAATGATAACTTCTGTAAGTAAAAACAGGGATTTGTGAATGCGATATAATCAGCGAGCTGTTATCAATCAGTTGAAATTAAGAATTTCAGTGAACAAGTAGTTATATCAGTTTCCAAATTCTTACGAATATGTCAACAAGTTCTAGTAAGCGTGTTTTGTCCATTCAAAGCCATGTCGTTCACGGATATGTTGGGAATAAAAGTGCAACCTTTCCCCTGCAGGTATCTTTGGATAAACTTTTCATAAATCACAAGTATACACAGATAATTCTCTCAAGGTTTTAGGATTCGAGGTTGATGCAATTAACTCTGTACAATTGTCTAATCATACCGGATACAAAACTATAAAGGGTCAAGTTCTAACGGAGAAAGAACTGAGTAAGTACATACTGTAAGCAGTACTTCACTCTACAAAAGTCTTTAATTCGTATTTCTATTTGTTTCCCTAGGTGATCTTTTCGAAGGGCTCGAAGAAAATAATCTTTTGCAATATTACTCACATTTGCTCACTGGTTATATTGGTAATGTTTCATTCTTAAAACAAATTGTCTGTCTCGTCAAGAAATTAAGAGAGATAAATCCCAATTTGATATATGGTAAGTATGCCCATAAAAAGCAACGAATACTCTGATAAAGTTTTGTTTAAATACTCGTAGACATAGCACATGTACATATCATATGTACATACATATGTAATTATATTTTGAACTACATTCTTAACAAATCAAAAAAAAAAATCATTTAAATTTAGATAATCTATATTTTAAATACAGATTTGGAGGTAAGCATGCAAACTAAAATGCTCGTCGTGCGATTTTGTACGATATATTAGAGAATATTTGTGGCTACTATTGGCTGAAACCTTTTTTAAACAAAATCGCAGAGAGATAATAATATAATATGTAAATACAAATGCACTACTCACGCACTAGCTTCGCAGATAAATCTCTTCTAGTATCTGCCTACATACTTACTTAATTAGGTGAGGCAACAGTTTAGGGTGCTGAACCTCAACTAACAAGCCGCTCCAGTTAGTCCCGTCTTTAGCTAACTGCATCCAGTTGCGCACTCCAAGTCGGTTGAAGTTGCTTTCTAGTTGTGCGCGCCACCTAAGGTGAGGTCTCGCCCTACTGCGTTGTCCCTCTAGCTTAGATTCGAAGATTCTGCTTGCCGGAACATTGGTGTCCATTCGCTCTACATGTCCTAGCCATATCACGCGACTGATGTGTAGTTTTCTGACTAGGTCCATGTCGCTGTACGGCTCGTATAGTTCGTCGTTGAATCTATTTTTCTCTCGAAACGACTGAGGATATCCTCATCCGCTTATGATAGGGTTCATGCTTCTACGCCACGAAATAGGACTGGGATCATCAAGGTATTATATAGTCTCCACAGTTTTTCGGAATAGCGGCCAATTGCCGTCTTAGACCAAAGCGATAGGCAAGAATGATTCTTCGTTTAATTTCTACTGAGGTGTTGTTGGGAGAATTCATAGAAGAGCCAAGGTAGACAAAACCCTTTACTACCTCGAAATTATAACTGCCGATTGTGACGTTCTGTCCAATTTGTCGATGTTGTATGTCCCTACTTGTTGACAGTATATATGATACTTGGTTTTGCCCTCATTTAACGCTAAACTCATTCTTTCAAATATGATATTAAAGAAATCACAAACTGCCCATCACCTTTTCTAAAATCTTTTTTGATATCAAAGGAATTGGTTAAGTCGTTACTGACCTTGGCGGAGCAGCGAGAGTTCTCAATCGTCATTCTGCACAGACAGACGTGTTTGGCAGGGATACCAAAACTAGACATGGCTCTGTATAGCACGTCTCTATAAATGCTGTCATATGCGGTCTTAAAATCCACGAAAAAATGGTGGGTATCGATTTGAATTTCTTGAGTTTTTTCCAGGATCTGCCAGAGTATGAAGGTTTGGTCGATTGTGGACTTTCCTGGTCTGAAACCGCACCAATCAGGTTGTTGGCGAAGGGTTTTAGACGTTCAAACAATATGGCAAATAAGATCTTGTATCCAATATTGAGGAGGCTTATATCCTATAATTGGCGAAGTTGAGGGGTCTCCCTTTTTGTGGATCGGGTATATGGTGCTGAGATTCTATTCATCAGGCATAGACTCTTCTGACCAGATCTGAGAAATGAGTTGGTGCATCCTTTCCACAAAGTCATTTCCAGCAGCTTTGAATACCTCGGCCGGTAAGCCATCAGTTCCAGCTGATTTGTTGGATTTTAGCTTAGATATTGCTATCCTTACTTCGTTCTGGTGAGGGTGACGGCGATATGTTGGACTGCTGGAAGTTGCTTGATGTTCTCAGCTCTTTTTTTCTTCTTCTGGGGAAGCCGATGTTCTTCCTGTCTCTTCTGCTCATAGAGTTTAAGAGCAGCTCTCGTCCTTCGTTTCAGCCCCTCTTTGTAGGCTTCTTGTTTAGCTCCATGTGCTTGCTGGTATTCTTCATGAAACCAGGGATTTCTTGATGGTGGTTGGGTGAAACCCAGCACATCAGTTGTAGCGTCTCTGGTGACACGTTGGCAGCATTATCACTGGTCTGCGGTACTTGATGCTGGCGGCATAGGCGTTGTTGAGAGATTTCGGGACACGGTTCGGCGAAGATTCTGGCGGTCTCTTGCTATTGTAGCTTTTCTACGTTATATTTTCTCACAATAGTTCTCTTTGTTGTGGCACTTGGGAATTCCGCATTTGCATTTTGACTGCAACGAGGTGGTAATCCGAGTCAATATTGGCTGCCCGGAAGGTTCGGACATCCAGAATATTGGAGGCATGCCTTACGTCTACCGCAAAATGATCTGTTGAAAGCGGAGGTTGTCTAAAACAAAAACTTGTTTATTTCGGTAGCCTGACATTGACCGTAATGTTTAATGCCACCCATGGAGCGAAATGTGTCCAAACACCTTTCTTTCTCTCTTTATCCCATTTTCCAAAAACCTTAACACATGTTGAGGCATTATAAGTGTATTTATACCCACTTGAGTGTTAAGTTCCTTAAAAAAAAAAAAAATGTACAAATGGGTCTCATCCGAAATCACAATTTTTTTTACAAAAACCAATGTCAGAATGCATGTTTTCCAAGACTGAATTCGAGAATGTACGGCGCTTCAGTTCTTGTGTTAGTTGGACCTTACACGCATGGAGAACCAAGTCTTTCGTCAAAATTCGGTGCAGTGTGGCTGTGGAGAGGTCAAGCTCCTGAGAACGGTGACTACTGGAGGTGGGGTCGTTCTCGACATTTTCCTTTACTGTGACGATTGTTTTTCATTGAACGCCCGGGACGAACATGTTTCGGTGTCTTTACATCTTGTACTGAATTGACACGAATCTTTCGCATCGTTGTCGCGTAGATTGTAGATTACATCCGTCCATCATCTGTAAAATAAAAGACCTTTCACATCCTACACCTCTTGTTGAAACAGCTTTTATATGTAAGTTTACTTTTGGTAGTCATACACTAGTTTCGTAGATAAGTCTCTGCCTACCAGTCGGCTGCAATTACGTCTGCAGTAAAAACTGTATAAGTGCTTAAACAAAACAAAATATCATAGCCAGGTCATCGCATAGTATGAACTGTTATAGATGATAATATCCATATATATGTAAGTAGAAATTCGCTAGTTCTGTAGTTAAGTCCCTGGTTCGTGCCTTGCGGTCCACTAGAATTGTGCATGTAGTAAGAACTGCATAATTTATAGAATTTAAATAGTATACAATTTTTATACCTAAATTTTAACCTTTTTTAATGTTAAGATTATACATTATTGAATTTTCACAGTTTGTGATCCAGTTATGGGAGATAATGGCCAAATGTACGTCCCAAAAGAATTGCTGCCGATTTACAGAGAAGAAATTGTTCCACTTGCCGACATTATAACACCAAATCAATACGAAGTTGAACTTCTTACTGAAAGGAAAATAACATCTGAAGCAGAAGCTTGGGATGCAATGGAATGGTTTCATAACAAGAATATCAACACTGTTGTTCTCTCAAGCACAGACTTGGGACCACCAGGTGAACTTTTAGCTTTCCTAAGCAAAAAGAATGGGCCGCGGTATATGATAAACATTCCTTTGCAAGGGAATTGCATATGTTTTACTGGAACGGGTGATCTCTTTGCTTCGCTCTTTTTAGCCCATAGCTATAAAAACGACAATTTAAATATTGCTTTAGAGAATACAATAGCAAGTCTTCAAGCTGTTATCAAGCGCACAATTGAAGCCATGCCAAAAGAAGTACAATCTGGTGAACGAAAAGCTACCGCACACGAAAAAGAACTAAAATTGATCCAGAGTAAAGCAGACATTGAATGTCCCAAAGTGATTTTGAAGGTTAAAAAGGTTTAATTGCGTTAGTGCGCATTTATTGAGCTACTTGTATATTTGTTATTTATTTGTTTAACCAATGACAATAAAAGAAAGTTGAATTTGTTTGCGATGTATGTATTGTAGGCCCACTTATATATTTTTGAATATTTTGTTATGTTATGTTATAATATATGTATATGCAAAGAATATGAACTGAAGTAATTGTTTACTCTTTAATATTGCTATTTTCAACCCTTGCTGATTTTGACCGAAAAATATTATACAGCGGTTGAAGAGTATTGTGAGGAAAATATTAAGAAATAATGTGATCAATTAAATGAACTACGTTAGGCACCGCAGTGTGTAAATAATAGCTAACTTAGGATGAACTTGAAGTAATTTTACATACACGTACTTTGTACATAAGTAACACACTTGGTGGCTAGCATGATCTTAGACCTTTCTCATTTGCATAATAAACCATATCTTCCGTAATTATAAGTAAGGCCTATTTGCTTTATGTTATGGAAGTTAATATGCAAAACATAAAGAAAAGTATTAACAGAAACTAATTAAAAAAGAAAACGTATATATTGAATAACAACTTTTTTTTTGTAAAATTTTATCACAAGAGGTTAGCTTTTAGCGCTCAGTGTGTTATATGCTTGTTGGCGGTTGTTTACCCTAGCATTAAATAGTTGCTAGAACAAAAGTGCAAGATATGATAAATTATATCATTAACTAGAAAAAAAGGAAGTTGGAGAAGAACATGTAAATGAACTTCATTCTCACAATGATATTCCAATTAAAATAAGAAGACATTTACGGAGTGAATCCTTAATTTTTCGAGATGTAGCGGCTTAAAGCAAAGCCTTGTGTTGCCTTCTTTTTTCTCTTTTAAACATGGTATCATTGGAAACTATGCTAGATGGGTATGTCTCTCTCAATTACGAGTACTTAAAATTTCTAAAACTAACTAGCTAGCGTCAAAAGTAAATTATTTTTTTATTGCACTATGCAATAAAAAAAAAACCTTTTTGGAGAGTTCATACAGAGGCCGATACAGGTAAGCGATCCCAGTTATTGCAGCCTCAGATAGTCCTACAGATACATTTTTTAAGTTACCTAAAAAAAGTGTAAAATGACTACAAGATTTGCAAAATTAATTTTGCTTTTTTATTTAAATATTAATTTAATCTTCTGCGGCTCTTTAACTTACGATTTTGCAACGGTAAACAAGCGAGATTGGGATATCAGAGAAGATGCCGTAATAGATCTGCACCAACAGCGGATATTTTCCGTCATCAACGAAAGACTCACAGTTTGGAAGCAGTTCAATGCTACGACGAAGTTTTGAATTTCGTCAGAGATCATCCAAGTACCAGGCTCAGGCAAGCTAGCAGGCATTTCAATCGAAGCAAGACTTACATATATCCGCAGATATATACAGAAGGCATGGATCTATTTAATGACTTACCAGTACAGGAGCTACAATCCGGGGGTTCAGAGAAGCGTTTGTGAACGAAAACTTTAATGGTCGGTTACAATAGACAGATGAGTTCCAAATCAACAGGGATGGAAGTATAAATTTTCCAAAAATGTATTCAGAAAATTGGAAATACAAGTTTATTCATCTAAATCTACATACATACATATATTGTCAACTTTAAAGTAATCCCCATCGACTGCAACGCACTTATGCCAGCGCTTGATCCAATCCTCGAAACATTCTTTATATTCGGTTTTCGGTATTGTCATCAGTGCTTCCTGCGATTTTTTCATTACTTCCTCTCGGCTGCTGAAACGCGTTCCCGTAGTGGTTTTTCAACTCGATTGCACAGAAAGAGGTCACAGGGAGCCAAATCAGGTGAATTCGGTGGCTGTTGGATGGTGTTTGTTGCATTTTTCGTCAAAAAATTACGAATAATGATGGCACTGTGCAACGGTGCGTTATCATGATGCAAAATCCACGAGTTTTCTGCCCACAATTCTGGTCTCTTTCGGCGAATTGCTTCACGCAAACGTCTCATAATGCCCAAATAATACTATTTGTTTATTGTCTGGCCTTCGGGCAAAACTCATGATGCACTACACCGTTGTAATCCATGTAAACCGTGAGCATTGCCTTCTTTTTTGACTGAAAGCGACGTGGTTTTTTTGATCTCGGCTCATTTGGTGAACGCCATTCACTTGCCTGATGTCTGGATTGCGTGTCGTACTCATAAACCCACGTCTCGTCTCCAGTAATGATCCTTTTGATGAATGTGGGATCGGATTCAGCCTCGCAAATCATCTCTTTTACGACGTCAACACGGTTTCTTTTTTGCATGGAATTGAGGTCTTTTGGCACCAACTTTGCTGCTACACGACGGAAACCCAAATCATTAACCGAAATGTCTTGGACGGATCCATAGACAATGTTCAAGTTCTCCACTATCTCTCTGATGGTTAATTTGCGGTTATTGACCAACATTTCTTTTACTTCATCAATGTTTTCGTCGGTTTTCGATGCTGATGGTCTGCCACTGCGTTCATCATCTTCGATTGAGTCACCACCACTTTTGAACCGCTCGTGCCACTGGTAAACGACCGTTTTCTTTAGAGAATCGTAGCCGAAACACTTTTCCAATATTTCCAACGTTCGCGCACCATCCGTTTTTTACGCAAAATTTAATACGAGTACAAGTTCGTTGTTGCAAATTTAAATCCATTTCTAAAATTGTAAAAAATCGCCAACACACACAGAGGTGGATGTACTCTTGGCTACGTAACTTTTGTAAATGTCAAGCTATGACGCTAAGTTTTAAAGGGAATGTCAACAACAGATTTACCAACTTAACAAAAAAACAGAACTCAAATCGGAGCAATGGGAGCGCCACACGGTGGTGTCCACCGGGAACTTTTTGATCAGGTACATTGTGGTACATTGTAATTAAAAGAGCCATTGTGTATCAGCAGAATGGCGTGCCCGCTCACACAATAGCGATGTAGTTAACGATGATTATATCATGGTTATAAAAATTCGTGGATAGGGATAGATGAACCCATTTTGTGCCCTCGAAGATCTCAGGACTTGACCCCACATTTATTCAGATGGATGAAGACCATTGCTTACAAGTCAGAAATAACGAAATTCGGAGATATTTAATGTTTTACCTTAGATCAGCAAAGTAATCCGATCCTTTAATGAATTTCACTCGTTCGTTATGATAGTGGCCGCAATAATACACAAAATTCAATATTCGTACTTTGTGATTGTTAAGAAAAATATAAAAACTTTTGGATAAATAAGAAACTAATAAATAATGCCATCGAAATGATGTTGTGTGCTCACAGATAGGTCTATCGCCCTCAAACGGACAGCAAGTGTTTTTGTTTTTTTAAATGGTCATTTAGTTTTTGTTTTGGAAAATTGAAGAAATGGACACAGGTTTCATTTCGTAATCAATGGTGCTATATAAAAACCGACGTGGTTCAGTTTTTGTTCTCATCGCAGAAAACTGGAGATACAATGTGTTAAAAACTTACTCAGTTACCACTTGTCGTACTGCGGATCTTCTTTCAGCGATAACCTCTTAAATTTCAGCAGATTATTTGAATGACAGCCTAAACCTCTCAATTCGTAACATTCACAAATAAATCTGCTCTTTGACTTTCAACTTTATCATGCCAAAAATCAGCCATACGCAGAGAAGGAAAGTGATCGTTTGGGAATAATGTTGCTTTATGTACATATGTACGTATATGCATATTAGAGGTCTGCAGACGAGTCTTGAAACGAGTTCGATAGGGCTGATTACTATTAACCAAAGGTGGGTCAAATCCAATTAAATAACGTTTTTCTGAAATTAACATTCTGGCTGAAGAAAAGATGCGTTCAGAAGCAGCACAACTTGCTGGCATTGCTAATATTTTGCAAGTAACTCTAAACAAAAGGGACAATTCAACTTGGTGCAAGTGCCACCACTGCAAAACATCAAAATCTTCATGATAAATTTATTTTATTTGCCTTTTTTGCACTGTAAGATGATTGCACCTACATGTCCAAAACTAGAAACCAACTAGACTTTGTAATCGTTTTATTCAGTGCACTCAGTGTACTGTGTATATTTTCCATTAAATATTGCACCCGATTCGCTCATATCAAGCTAGTTTAAATACCGAAGCGTGGGAGAGAATGAAAACGGCGCACTCATTTTGCTATCAGGTTGCCGAGTATTATATAGAAACTGCCTCTTATGGTGTGGGTGCTTTAATTCACTACACACTTAGTTGAATAATGACGGTGAGTAGAGTACACTGAAGTACTGCACTAGTTTGGTGAGAGCAAATGAATGTATTCATGCAGACCTTTATTGCATGTTTCCTCTTTTTGCTTATGTTAGGTTAGAGTGTGCCCCAATTCATCAAGGATAATTTGAGAAAGGATTCTTGGGTATATTCTAAGAAAAAAATCGTTCTATAGTACAATATGGGTCTTAAATCTTAAGTCCTCGATAAATGGTGTCAACATTGGAGATAGATCCTTGAATCATTTTCAAAATTATCCTTGACGAAATAGGGGCCACCCTGTATAAGTTCAATTTAGACTGGAATTATACAATAATTCTCCTAATTGACGTACACTTTTAGTAATATTTATTCATTTGTTTCTTTCTGATTTTTATGTGCAAGTAATATTATTGTTTTTTTTTTATAAATACATATGTTATAATACAAAAGCAGAGCAATATATTTTTGAACGAAAGCGTTTCATTGGCTTTCATTAACGAGTTATAGGCGGAGTGTTAGACTAATTTTCTTTTAAATAAAACTTATAATAAACAATTAAAACAATAAAAACGTGTTATCTCGAAGTCAAGTGATTATTTTTTAATCCTTAGTGAAGCTGTTCGATTTATTCTCACAATAGCTGGTTCTATTGAATTGTTAGTAGCTGCTTTAGTTTTCTGTCGCTTAAGAAAGTTAGCTGTGGATGCTAGTGCTGCATAGTAAAGAAAAATAAATAAATTAATGTGAAATAAATTTCTCAATTATTAGTGATTGCAAGTAACCTCGCGCTGTGATGTTTGTGGATCTAGGACTTTTTCGTATTCGATTCGGGCTATATTTCTTATTTTCCTTCTGAATTCCAGCCGTAACAGTCTTCAAAACGCCTTCTCGTGTGATGTTCGACTTAAGCAATACTGAAATTGTGTACACAATGTGAATACAGGATTTACTTTAAAATATTTTTAAGAAATAAATATAAGTTTACCGTTTTTAATTTGAACCCGATTAGTTGCACTAGTATTGTGTTCTGACAAAATGCTTGAAATGAAGTCAGCCTTTTTCTTAGCTTCATTATGCGACACTTCAAAGGTTGAATTAGTATCCTCATATTCATCAGCTGCACTGGATAAACCCTGCGTTTCATTGTGATTTCCTTCATTTGGCCGCTTGAAATAATTTCTTTTATCATCGATCTCTCCAATACCCAAGTCGGAGGTATCATCAAAAAGTTTTTTATTTCGTTTATTCAAAGGAATCGTTTCGTCGTCATCACTTGAATGCATTCGTTTGCCATTTAACTGCAGCTCAATGCCTTTGCTTACGCTGCTTGTTGATACTATTTCATCGAATGTTAA
The DNA here is from genome assembly GCA_963966105.1 of Volucella zonaria. Classification (NCBI taxonomy): domain Eukaryota; kingdom Metazoa; phylum Arthropoda; class Insecta; order Diptera; family Syrphidae; genus Volucella; species Volucella zonaria. Next base: position 13,860,660 of record OZ014534.1, read on the forward strand.
TTCTAATTCATCACTACTTTCTTTGTTTTCGTCATCTTTAAACTTAATACCACCTTGTCCATTCATCAGACGACTAAGTTTTTCAAGTTTCGATTTCAGTTCAGTATCGATTCCATTATCATAATTGAGAAAAAGAAAATTTCTCTGAGTTATTTCGCAAGCTAGCATAAACATTCTTCTTAGATTTTCAGAATCCATGTGATAGAAGGTGTTGATTTTCGCAATATGGTTGGTCTTGATGTTTTGTTTAGAGTTTTGAATCTCCAACTCCTTACTGCGAATATATATTTGAAGAATGTTATAGGCTTTTGCTTCTTTAATTTCCTTTTGAAGCTTTGATAAATCCTTTAATGCTTCTTGCAGTTTTAAGCGCCAGCGAGTTAAATCTTCTTTCTGCTTAAAAATTTGTTTACCAAATCGAGCGATTGAGGCTTCAAAACGGTTGAGATCCTATAATTTTTTAAAATTTATAAATATATGTTTTACTATTTAAGAGCATATTTAAAAGAAGCAGTCAGAAAATAAAGGTAAAACACTTTTCTGGCGCCCTTAAAATATTATTTTCTCGGACTCTCAACTTCGAAGCTTTATATTTGTGATAAATGCTAAATTGAGATCTTAATGTTCTAGCAACACTGAACATGAACATGTTCTTTTTACCTTAAGATACAATTCACGAAAGAACTTCCTGCAATTTTATCTCGCAATTTCTCCGATCGTAAATTTCATGCGCTCTTTCTTCTTTATTTATCGAAGGCTTGCTGGTAATATTGCGACTGGTTTTCTGTCCTTCATGTAAGCAAGGTTGAATTGCTTCATAACTTGAGCGACACATGATAGCTTAAGGCTTTGGTAGTTTCTTACGATAAGTCTTCCCACGTAAAACTTTCCTACAGTACTTTAGAACTGGTTGCGAATTTCGTAGCATGTTCAAGCTAATGGTCGCCGATCATCATCGGCAAACCTTTCTATAGGGTTTGCTGGATAATGTGTCGAAAACTTTAAGTGGAGATTCCTTGACATACTATATTTGAAGAAAAAAGTCGTATGAGTGGGGGGAGGTCGCAAATGCATGCCATAGAACTTCACATTTAAAAACGTAGTTTTCTATATTTACGAGGGCGGGTCAATAATTCCGTGCATTTTTGAATTTCTGACCTCTTTACTGAAACAGCAACACTGCTCCTGTCAACAGGCATTTGTCAGTTGACTCCTGTCAAAATTTAAACTTGCTGCGTCAGTTAGTTTGTGTTTGACAGCTATTTTTATCACACTACTCACTAATTTGAGGAGAAAATGGAAAAAAGTGAATTTCGTGTGCTTATTAAGCATTATTTCTTGCGAAAAAAAACCATTACCGAGACCAAGGCTAAGCTTGATAAATACTATGGGGACTCTGCACCATCGATTTCAATGGTAAAAAAGTGGTTTACTGAATTTCGTTGTGGCCGTACAAGCACTGAAGATGCCGAACGTCCTGGACGCCCAGTTGAGGTCTCTACACCCGAAACAATCGAAAAAATTCACGATATGGTGTTGGCCGACCGAAGATTGAAAGTGCGAGAGATTGTGGAAGCCGTAGGGATCTCGCATGGCTCAGTGGTTTCAATTTTGAATGATCACTTGGGCATGAGAAAGCTTTCCGCAAGATGGGTGCCGCGTTTGCTCACAGTCGACCACAAACGCAATCGTGTAACAACTTCACAGGAAGGTTTGGCGTTGTTTAATCGCAATATGGAGGAGTTTTTGCGCCGTTTTGTAACCGTGGACGAAACATGGATCCATCACAACACACCAGAGAACAAACAACAGTCAAAACAGTATGTTTCTAAGGGTGAATCGGCGCCAAAGAAGGCCAAGGTGGGTTTGTCAGCCAATAAAGTTATGGCGACTGTTTTTTGGGATGCACGCGGGATAATCCACATTGACTACCTTCAAAAGGGAAGAACAATCAATGGGGAATATTATGCCAACTTATTGGACCGATTCAATGACGATTTGAAAAAAAAACGACCTCATTTGGCCAAGAAAAAAGTTCTTTTCCACCAAGACAATGCAAGGGTGCACACATGTGCAGTTGCCATGGCAAAAATCCATGAATTGGGCTATGAATTGCTCCCTCATCCACCCTATTCTCCAGATTTGGCTCCGAGCGACTACTTCTTGTTCCCAAACCTGAAGAAATGGCTTGGTGGAAAAAGATTTGACTCCAATGATGAAGTCAACTCGTCATTTTGAGGACCTCGACAAATCATTTTTTTTGGAAGGGATAAAAAAATTGGAGAAGCGTTGGACAAAGTGTATAGAGCTCAACTGAGACTACGTTGAAAAATAAAATTATTTTCTTATCAAAAAATCTGTTTTAATCCATAAGTCACGTACTTATTGACCCGCCCTCGTACAAAACTAATAAAAAAATCTTTTTTTTTTGGTTCCTTAAAAGCAAAAATCAAACTCCTTTGAAATTCACTACTATTTCTATAGGTTTTAGAAATATATTAAGTGTCAGCACTCGTTGGAAAAAAAGCAAGCGCAGTAAACCAGTGACAGTGACAGTGACAGCCCGCCGAACATATGTTTCTGCAGTTGCTGAAGTAAAATCCCAAACTCAAAATAAATTTATGTGTATAGTTCGAACTAAAAAAACCAAAAATGTTTGCGAGGAATTTATTCATTCTGCGTGGAATAGCATTACGAGAAATAATATCGTCCTCCAGCCACATAAGGCCATCGGCAATAAACGGAAGTACAAAAATCTCCAGTTCTACAGGCAATTGTAATTTAATCTTCGCTGGCCAACAAAAACGCTGTTATGCAAAAGGTAAAGACAAGAAAAAGGAGAAGGGTAAAAAGCAATCTAAAGTCGAAATAAATGAGAATCTATTAAGAGAAACAATAAATCTCGATAACCTTAATGCACAGATGAGCCGTGCCGTCGAACAAATGAAGGATGATTTCGTAAAGCAACTTTCACTGCGCTCTACAACTGGCTCCATCGACACACTCAAAATTTCTGTTGATGGAAAAGAACACGAACTCCAAGAACTAGCCCAAATCTCTAGGAAAAATCCAAAGACAATTGTTGTAAATATGATAGCATTTCCACAAACTATACCCGATGTCCTAAAGGCCATTGAAAAGAGCGGTATGAACCTTAATCCACAGCAAGATGGAACGACTCTTTTTATACCTATCCCTAAGATAACCAAAGAACACAGGGAAAATCTTTCGAAGAATGCAAAATCACTATTTATTAAATATCGCGATGCCATCAGAGATGTTCAAACCACCACTATCAGAAAATCAAAGAAGCAGACAGATATATCCAAAGATGATATGTTTGCAATACAAACCCAAGTGACAGCAATCGCTGATAAGTTTATAGCTGAAGCAGATAAGATTCTAGTGGCCAAACAAACCGAACTTTTAGGATCGAAGGACTAGCAAATATTGTAAATAATAATTGTGTTCTTAATGAGTGAATAAATTTCTACAAAAAATTATGTTTCACTTACATCTTGCAGAGTCACCTTATCAAGTGTAAGGATCTTTTTACATTCTTCAGCTTTCTCCTTTAAACGGCTACGAAATTTAAGAATCTTTTCTTTGCTCTGCAACCCATAGTAGTATTCCTGAGCTTTTATTACAGCAGAGTATACAGCGTCAATTTTACGAAACCAACATTGTAGTTCACTGTCATCGTAAGCCTTTGAAGTTGTCGGTTTTGTCCCAGTCAAAATCTTACTTTCTTGGCTCTTGTTAACCGCCTTAAGTCGTTCTATTTCATCTGTTAACTCATTAACCTTCTTGATGTAAAATTCTTTCGGCATATTTGATCTCATAATATTCTGTCGTAAAGTTGTTCGAATCTTCTTAGCTCTGCTTGCATACTGAAAATACATCGAATGGTTGTGTGTTAGATTGTGAAAAAAAAACAAAGTTGTAGGTTTACAACACCATTACTTGTATACAATATATAGTTAAAATCAAATACCCGTTTCAAATCAATGTACCAACTCACTTTCAATGTATTATATGTATCTTCATATGTAAGCGAACTCTGTGAAACGTTGGCTACCATTAGTGTTTGACAATTACCACCCAAAGAATCCTTTAAAATACGAGTAAGATTTGAATCACGATAGGGAATATGTTTCATGCCATCTGCCAGCTTATTTATGCAATTTCCCAGCGCGAGCAGCGATTTATTAATACTGGCTCCTTCCTTGAAACGTACACCAATGCCTCGTGTACTCGCTGCCCTCTCGCTGCCAGCTAAATCAATCATTGACAATTTGACTGTACGCTTTTGCCCAGTCTTTTTTTCTGTCATTCGAATGTGAACTTGAAAAATCGCATGACTTCTACTACTTTCAGCATTTGCATCTGTTGGATGTTGTGTTCTATTGTTGTTGCCCTGTGCGAGTAAATCAAGTAATTGTTCCGGGCTAAAGATTGGCTTCAATATCAGTCCACTAACTACTACCCCATTCGAATCCTCGCGTAATTTTAAAGGACCACTTTTTGTGAGTAAATTCATGACTTGTTCATTGTACACTTCTAAATAGCTAACACCAATATCAAATTTGCGCCTATCGCTTAACTCGTCGATTTTTGTAAACAGATTTTGCATTGTTAGGTATGTGATGCCCCGGCAATCTTCGCTGCCCAACATTGTAAAAGTTTTCCCAGCTCCGGTTGCTCCATATACAAATACTGAGCAATTGTACCTGCAAATGTATAAAATTACAGTTAATTACTTCTAAAATGAATGTGTTCAAACTTTTTTTAAAAAAAATATGAATGATTTAATAGCACCGCTTTAAGCTTTTATTGTAAAAAGAGTGATTATTTTTTTTTACACAGAATAAATTTAATAGCACCGCTTTAAGCTTTTATTGTAAAAAGAGTGATTATTTTTTTTTACACAGAATAAATTTTGACCTGTTGTGCCTTCTGAATTGGAGGATACGATAAGATGTCGAATTTTATCGTGCGTGTAGAGTTAAGAGCTGGAAGGAACCCATTTAAATAACAAAATGATCAAGCTAAGTCCTTTTAGCTATAGATATTTGCTCAAGATGGGGTTTTCAATAAAACTGTTTCTTCATTACATTTTGAGGAAAGATAACGAGGATGTACATTATATTCTCAATGCTTTTTTATTTGATAAAACATTTACCACTCTTAAGACCGTAGTTTAAGTGGTGTAAATATTATTAAACTCACATAACATTCTAAACATTAGAGAATTCGTTGCGTAAGGACTGAGTTAGAAAAGCGAAACAAACCTACATTGCATGACTTCTTGTTAACAGGGATAAACTAGAGTAAATCGGGGCTATCAATGTTATAGCGCTATTCGAAACAGTTGGCCAGTGAGCTCTTAAATTTGCTCTCACAAACATTTAAATTTAAAAAAAAGAGAACTTCACAACAACAAATATACGACTTCTCGTGTTGAATACAAAATCTCACATAATATCCATATAGGAATTACGGATGTGGAATAAACGTGGCTGTGGTTTTGGATGTTTAAGGGGTTTCACACCAGTATATGACGAGCGATCAGAAAGACAGAACCTGGTTTTATGCGCCGAATTCACTCTCACCTTCCAAACATCAATTTCGCCACCAAGATTTAGTACTGAGAATTGCACAAATTAGTCATTGCGTCTGCTTATTTTCCCTGAGATTCGTTATTCCTACCACCACCGAATTACCATTACCATCGAAGCTCTGACTTATCATATGTTGGGATTCTAATGAGAAGAATACTGCAACGTGAGAGGCGATCATCTCCTGGATGTCATACTATCGGTTGACCTGGTTGTCAACAATATTGGCTCTCAGCCATCCAACGACCTGACCGATGGATGGTGCCCAGAAATGGGCTTTCAATCAATGCTCTCAAAACGGAGGTTGTTCTCTTTACAAGAAGGAGACTGGTCTGACTCATCTAACGCTTAAAGGCATCACCATATAATTCTCCAAAGAATGTAAGTATTTGGGTGCCGTCCTGGATAATAAACTTCTCTGGGCAAAATATGTTACACCGAAAGCCTCTACGACACTGTCGGCCTCCTGAAAGTGTAAAAGAGCGTCGGCAAAACATGAAGCTTGTCGTCGAAAAGGGTATTTGAATCTACACCTCTATGATAAGGCCAATTATATTCCATGCGTCGGTTATCTGGCGGAAAAAGCTCTTGTTCGCGCTGAAATACCTCCAGTCTTAGGAGGTGGGTTCCAAACACGATGACTACTTGGAGTCTGGAAAGATTGCAGGGTGGCTTAGGTAGAATCTCTAAGCCAGTACAACTTTACTCAGATTCTTCGCAGTCGATAATCGTGGAACTTGGCCCAACTCTGGATTCCTTGAGCGTTGGTGATCTAGGAACGTCGTCTAGATCACTGATGACTTCCTCCAAATAGTCCGGAGTTCCGGGAGATAACTAGGTAACTCTTCTAGTTATTAAAGTTCCGACGAATGGATGGTGAGACTAGGAAAATCATCTAGTTCACGATGTTAAATGAAAACACTTACTTCGGTGTTCAAAACTTAACTGACTTTATTCAAAAATCTGTGGTTCTTTTATACAAATTTTTATCCCTACTCAATTTACAAATACATGGAAATGCGAAATATATACATGCTAATGAGTCAAAAAGGAATACAATGTATTTACAGTGATTGTTCTTATCACTATTCGAGAAACAAACAAAAACATCCCAACGTGGTGATTCAAAAAAGGTAAACATGGTTATCTCCTTATAATGTTTAATCTCTTAAGGAGACCATAAAATGTGAGTTTTCATTGTTTACCCAGACTAGATATGCTGTCAGTCAGCATATCTAACGAGGATAACCGGATGTTTTGATTACAATGCTTTATCAGGCCTCTACCGACAGGGGAACATGTTTTGCGATATGTTTGGCCTGAACAGCTCTCACGAAAATATGTTATTGGTGCTTTTACCAGACTTCAAAGAACGGGGGCTTTCCCCAACACGCCTGACTCCAAACGCATTGATGAATCTCCCTCCCCTTGATTTTCATCGTGGGCTGCACTCTGCAGTCATCTTCCGTTTAAAAAGCACTGGAGATTTGAGGACCTTGCGCGCCGACTGTTTTATGACTCTGGTCTTATAGACATGCCGTCTGATGCAATGACACCAGAACTCCTGCTGCGGAAAAAACACAAAATCGAATTTCCCTGTGCCGGGAAAAGAATGTAGTTGGTCCTTACGGATGACTCCAAAACCGATCTAGGGTGAGGTCTTGGTATCTTTCTGGAGGACGACAACGTCAGATTTCACTCCTCGTTAGGAAAACTTGCGGCTGTTTTCCAAGCGGAGATAGATACACTCAATCCTGAAGGCAACGAACTATATTGTGAAGAATCAGTGCAAGGGGCGAAGCATTTGCATCTGTAAGGACAGCCAAGCTGTGCTTAGAGCCTTGCTGTACCGTCTTACGACTTCCAAGTTCGAGAATGCAAGACTTCACTGAACGTAGTCGGAAGGCTAGATTCACTGACACTTGTCTGCGTCCCAGGTCACGGGATCACGGGAAATAAAATCTTCAATTAACTTGCTAGGCAAGGCTCAGAGGAGTGATTTGCAGGATCCGGAACTTCGTTAGTTCTGCCTGCGTCCTCGGTTAGGGCTTCCATTGATAATTGGGTTTCATATGAGCACAACTGCAGATGGCATAACTCCCCAATTTGCCGGTAGACCAAACGAATGCTTCCGGAGGTTTTTGTTGTTTGTTTATTTAGTATTTTTAACTATTAATTTTACAAAGTTTAATAATAATAATAACAATTTTTGATTTATGATTACGTATTAAAGGGAGCCACAACAATTTATAGAAATGTATAAAATATAATATAGTATAGTAAATAATTAAGTTAAACAAAAAATGATATAAATAACATAAATGATTTAGTAACATGAATTTAATTCTCATAATAAATTTTGAAGTTTAACAAAATTCACGATTTGACGTTTAAACCTGTTGAAATTGTTTTCTGATTTTATTTCATTCGGCAAAGTCTTGAAAAGTCGGAGTCCTTTGTAGAATAAAGTGTTTTGAGCTGTATTTGTTCTTGCAAACGGAAGGCAGAAGTCTTGATTATTTCTCAACGTAAATGGTTGAACATTTCCTACATAGTTTACTAACCGTGACAGGTGTTAGGTTATTTTTTATTTTAAAGACGAACAGTAAAACATTCATCAAAATTGTTTGTTTAACACTAAGCCACATCAACACATTTAACATGGAACAGATAGGTGTATAAATATTGCACATTAAAATTGTTCGCATTGCCTGAAGGAGTTGAAGCTTGTTAATCATGTCTTGATTGCACAAAAATAGGATTGAGGAGCAGTATTCGAAACGTGATTTTATTATTGAATTGAAAATGTTTATTGCACTTATTGTTGAAGTATTTTTACGGATTCTTCCAAATAAATTTGTTTTTGTAGTATTTTCTTCACAATATAATCTTTTGTTTACCGAATTTTAATTTGTTGTCTATCACTATTTTCAGGTACTTAATTTCCGAAACAATTTCAAGGCTTTCGCTATCTATCCTAATGTTTATCGAACTATCATTTATTGCCTCGTTGCTAACTACCATCATTTTTGTTTTAGAAACATTCAACTTAAACTTATTTGCTTAAGATTATCCAAATCCTGTTGCATTTTTAAAATACCTTCGTCTAAATTATCACAACTGACATAAAATAGACCATCATCTGCAGACAAAGCGTATTCACTATTATTAACTACACTTCCGATATCATTAATATAGACGTTAAAGAAAAATGTCCCTAGAATCAAACCCTGTGGTACGCCAATACTAATTAGAATTTCTTCAGATAATAATTTATTCACTTTAGTTCCTTGCGTTCTACCTGATAGGTACGAAACCATCCAGGTTAATGATTTTCCGCGTACTCCATACTTTTCTAGTTTTTCAAATAAAAATTCAAATCCACCATGTTAAGTGCATCTTCACAAGAATGCTGTTTGCTAAACCCCGACTGACTATCAGTTTGTGAAAGCCAAAAAATGATTGCAGTTGTAAGTGAACAAATTTTTCGAGTACCTTCTCATAAAGAGGAAGGGCATTAACATGGTCTGAAATCCTCACATTTAATTGATTTTTTTAACTTTTGGAATGGGAGTGATTTGAAACACTTTCCAAGAATTGGGGAAAACATCTTCTCGAAACGATTGCTTGATATCATATACTCAACAGATGTGCTATGATATCAGCCATATCTTTAAAAACTTCTTTATATCAGAGATACCTACTTCACGAAATCTAAAAGAGGCAGGGTTTATTTCGATCCTATTAATAAAAGAGATATATGGGATCGAGGCACTTATTTCTACAAAATATTTGTTAAATTTGTTCGCCAAAAGCATATTATCACTGTAAGTAAAATTACTTTACTTTTCTCTGACTGTTTTTGCTTTAATACAATTTGTTTTATCGTTCTCCACATTGATTTCTGGTCGACTGATTTACTATTTTATGTTTGATAAAATCACTTTTAATCTTATTAATTTCTCTTTTAAACTTGTTTCTTAATATTTGTAGTTATTCCAGTCATTTGCACAATTGGAAAACCTAGCCCGGTTGTATGCACTAATTTTTGGATCTTTTAATACCCTGAGATGGTGGTTAAACCATTCATGCTCATCTTCGCGCACTGATTTTGTTTTTAGGAAGCAATTCACTGTTTCTTTTAAAATATTTTTAAATATCGAAGCCATTTAGTTTGTACCACTTAAATAACATATACTATATTATATATATTAGTCTTAATCAAGTAATTATTAAAGTCACTTCTTTGGTATTTTAAAAATTAGATTGTTTTTCTTTCCATTTCTTTTTTTATACTCACATTAATCTCTGCTAAAATAGATTCATGATCAGAGATTTTTAAACTTGTTACTGGTTTAGCTGTTATTCGGTTCGAGTTCGTTATTGCAAGATCTATTAATGTTTTCGAATTTTGGGTTATTCTAGTGGGTTTAGCAATAATCCGTTTAAAGCCATAATTAATCACAGTTCTTTGAATATTCCTTCTATATAATTTGTTTGCATCCAGTCAATATTAAAATCCCCAATCACAAGGACTTCCTGTGAAAACTCGGTCAATTCATCCATCCACTCATAAAACACTTTTTTTGAATATTTTGTTGACTTGTAGACAGTTACTATAATTAAAGTGTACGAGTAAGTATCACAAAAAACTTTGAGTGCAAGCAAGGTCTCTAAGAGGTCAGCGGCCTTTCTGCTGTCCCACAGTGGGAAAGTCAGCAGGCTGCTTATTAGCATCGTGACGGCGCACTATACATTACTTAAATGTCTGGATATAAAGCAACATCCTGCGACGCTTGCTGTGAAAGAAAAGTGATGACGACACCGCGGAGCACTACCTCTGTGAATGTCCGGATTACGCTCGCATCAGGCTGCAGGTACTAGGCGTTCGCATGGTGGGTGCTGGTACTGTAGGCACTTTATCACTAATGCGTTTACTCGTCTCTTGAAGACTGGGAAATTTCATTAAAAAGAAATTAATAGGACTACAATGGACTTTATGCTCAGAGAATCCCCCAGAATGCGAATCAGAGAAACCCGATTATACAGCTTCTGCCCAAAAATTTTCAGTGGAGTAATAAAGTGACCGAATATATCTGACGTGTTAAAGAAAAATGTGAATAAAGGGATTAAGTGACAAGGCTAAGAGAATTCTTTAAACCAATTGGCTTTCTTTACGATGTTATCAATACAGGAAACAATTTCGAGTGCTTTATCGCAGATAACACCTAGAACACACAATTCAGTTATTTAAGGTTGATTGAAGGTTCAAAAATTAAGATGAAATTGGAACATGCTTATGATTGCACATTATTTTACGAGGACATTTTTTTGGCACCAAGTTCAAAATTGGTATAAGTCAAGGAAAATCGCTCAGAGGAGAACAACGTACGAGTATATCTATAGATTTTCATGTCGTCTGTGTAAAGATATGGTATAACCAATATTATTATTTTATTCTAGCAGTTGAAATAATAAGGTACCAAGATGGCTGCCTTGAAGTACTCCAGAAGAGATTTTACCGGCATCAGAAACTGTGGACCTACAGTACGAAACTCGACTGGGAGTTAAGAGGCTAAAGTTTAAGAACAAATCTTAAACTGGAAACGAGCTCTGAGAGATTGAATACATTCTTTGAAAGCACATTAGGCCCAGCAGAGTAATCGGCACTGACATATCCTAATTCCCCTTTTTAAACCGTTTTATTTAGCCTGCCCTCTTTGTTTGTTTGCTTGGGTCAAATTTAGTAGTTGAAATTTAACCCCCTTCCTGTTGACAGATTGATCTGAAATTTGGTGAACACCTTTAGTTCTGATGACAATACAATTTAATATAATCAGTATCATTGTAAATCCAAGATGGCCGCCTCTACAAAATGGCGGATTACATATTTTCTCACACCCCCTCAATATGGTTATTAAATGAAATAACTTGACTGGTAGAATACTGTACACTGACAAATTTATAATCAAAGACGGCTGCCTCTAAAAAATTGAGGATTAATTATTTTCTCAAAAATCTTCAATATGGGTATAAAATGAAAGGGCTTTACAAGTAGAACGCAGTGCATGGCGGATCATAGAGTTGAGATAGCCTATAGGTACATTAAAATTGAAATCTAGGCATCTAATCGAAACACCGTTATAATGTCCATTACTGGACATAATTGAAAATAAAGATAACAATGATGTAGATAATGTACTAAAAACTAAAAAATAATTCAGTAGGTCTTAGGTACCAGTCATCACACCACCCCCTCATCAAACTCGGGCATTAATCCGACAAAAAAATAAGCTGAAGGAATTATTTGAATAAAACAGTTTTTTTTTAGATCACTTGCCAAATTTTCTGTTTATATTCAAGATGTGTTTAAATCCCGTACTGGGTTCAGAGGATTGGAAGAACTGACTGAGTTCATTGTGGATCAAGACATGGAGGAAGCAGGTGCCATTATTATGCCCCCAGAACCAGATCAATTAACAGGTGATGATATTGACGAGGATAACCTGTTCAACAGTAAACTACCGCAGAATATTCCAGATACAATTGAATTATTTAAAAAGAGTGGTGATAGGTCCAGGGAACCTGCGAATTTAAGTACAACTGATGCACCGACAAAAAAAAAAGTCAAAAAAAGCCTCTGAAAGCATTCCTGTTTGGGAAAAAATACCTCTTAAGTACAGCTAAGATGTGGTGGAAAGGGAACTGAAATACTAACCGAGAGGCTTATTATGGAAATTGGTGGCTTAAATCCAATTCAAATATGTATTTGAGAAGTTTTTTGATGATTGCACCATCATATCACACAATAAACTAATTTGCATGCATTGCAAAAAAAAAAATTACCATACTTTCCAAACGAATTCAAACGAAGTTGCGAATTTTTATATATTATATATTATATTTTTGAGTGGGTATCATAAACTCCCACGAGAGAGGTTGTACTGTTCAAATGACGATGAGTTAGGATAAATGCACCTCTTATTCATAATAACATAGATTGTTATGCACTGTTTGAACGACATTTTACTACCCAGTGCTAAAAAACCCCGTAGCTTTCATAAATTCCAAAAACTGCGCCCGAAAAGGGTAATAAAATGTTTGACCAAAATTTTTCGAACGGCACTGTACAGTGGGCGAAATTAGTTTATACGCACCCAACACTGCATCAAATAGTTACAGAATTGATGTCATTTAAGGGTTTTAAAAAAAAATCTGTATTTGCACGATCGTTAGTTTTTAAGCGGTAGTGTAGATTTAAGGACCAGTTTTGATAACGGCATCCTTTTGTGATAAAAATATGACAACGAAAATATTGGCAGCTCTTTAAAGAACGAAATTCATTTATACGCATTTAGTATTTCGGTGAAATCGATTGACTCCTGCGGAAAAATTTAAGTGAAAGTTAAAAAAGGTTAAAGATCACATTTTTTTAAATAAAAAAAATAATACCTGAGAACTGATTTTCAGAAAAATAAATACTTAAATCCATAATGGGGAAAGGAAAATATTTAAAAGCGGAAGAAAAGATTAAGATAACGGTCTTAAAAGAGCGCGGCATTCCCAATAGAGCAATTGCACGTGAAAGCAATCGTTCTGAAGGCCTCATCAGAAATATCCTTAAGAAAGACGATTCGTATGGAAAGAATGGTGGTCGAAAAGGCTGGTGTAAAATAACTCGAAGAGAACGGAACCGAATTGTCATCGAAGCTACCAAAAACCAGGTGACTGCTGGCCAAATTGTTGCTCATCTCGATTTGCCAATAACAAAGCATGGAGTTCAACAAATTTTATCTAGTACTCCGAACGTGGTTTACAAAAAACAGCTTAAAAAGCCACTTCTGAAAATCCATCATAAAACAGCTCGATTAGCATTTGCCAGAGAGCATATGGCTTGGGACAAAAAATGGAGTACAGTTATATTCTCTGACGAAAAGAAGTTTAACCTTGATGGGCCAGATGGTTTCAGTTGTTACTGGCATGACTTACGTCACAACAATCCACCAAGAATGAGCAGGAACTACCATGGGGGCAGTGTAATGATTTAGGAAGCTTTTTCTTCCTTCGAAAAAGCGCAATTGTGTTTTGTTCCAACTAAAATGAACTCGGAAACATATTGCGACATGTTGGACACAGCGCTCATTCCGTTTTTAGAAGACAATTTTGATGACCATGCCTTTATTTTTCAACAGGACAACGCAGCTGTTCACGCTTCCAAATACTCCCAAGAATGGATGAAACAGCGAAACATCCCAGTTATGCGTTGGCCGGCATGCAGAAAATCTATGGAGTATAATGGAACAAGAAGTTTATAAAAACGGTCATCAGTTTGTAAACATTCGGGCTCTTAATGAAGAAATTAAGCGCACATGGGACCTTATAAGTTTTAACACCACCTACAAACTTATAAGTTCAGATATTTGCCGTTACCCAACAAAATGGAGGACACACAAGATACTGAAAAATTTTTTTTGAATTATAATGTGTTTTATTTATATTTTTTACTACTTTCTTAAAATGCGTATAAATGAATTTCGTAGTGAAAAAAATGATTTTGTTTAAATAAATAGTGTTTAATAGATTTTATTGACTATGATGGTTTTTTTTATTTAAAACACAGAATTAGTATATGCACTTTTCTAAAAACAAAAAGTGTTCCCAAAACAATTTTATGTAAAAAAATTAAAAAAAAAAGGTGCGTATAAATAAATTTCGCTTACTGTATGTATGCTGAGGAGCCACTTGAAAAAGTATTTTCATTTAGTATACAATTCAACTGTACAGATAAGATGTTCAAAATGCGTTGTTTCGTGAACGTTTTGAATGAGAAATTTGGTCAGTTTCACTTTTAGTGAACAGCTCTCTAGATATGAATCGATGGTGCAGTATTATGGCAGACATCCTTCAAAGCAATTTATACGAGGAAAGCCATTGCGGTTTGGTTTTAAAAATTGGTTATTAGCTAGCTGTTCCAGATAAGGTTTTAAATTCGACATATGTATACAGCGGGGACATCAGTAAATTCAGAGGAACCAAAAAACCACTCTTTACAAGCTGATATTGAAAGCCCAATTGATCACATAATATTTTTTGATAACATCTTTCGTTAGCTATGAATTGTTTGCTGTGCTAAAAGAAAAGGAATTTCAAGTCGCAGGATCTTATGGCTTCTAAGGAAATGGACAATCGACTAGAATATGATTATTCCTTTGAAAAAAAAAAACAAAGAAATGATCTTCGTAAAATGGAAGGACACCAGTGTTGTAACAATGGCGACAAACTATTCTACAATAGAGTTCTTAGGACCATCTTTTAGGTCAATCAACAAAAGAAACAAATTTATATTCTATAGCGAATATAACGCTGGTATGGAAGGTGTGGATCGTCACGAACAATCTTTAAATTTATATAGAATTTCAATTCGTGGTAAAAAGTATTGGTGGACACTATTCACAAACATGCTAGACATGCCAATGACAAATTCCTAAATATTAACTATGCTTTCAAATGAGTTAAAAACGGACCAACTATCATTCACACGTCATATGACAAGATATTACCTATGATTCAATTGTTCCACTCGCCAAAGAAAATCTGGGACGATTCCAAAATGTCTGGCGTATGATAATATCGGTAATTTTCCACAAAACATAAAAAAACCGTTTTTTGAGTGTTATTTGTTCATCCCAAAATCTGCAAATGCAAGTTGCTTTGAAAACTTTCATGGAAAATAAAATTTGTTGTATATGTTTACAACACATATGCCAAGTGTACGCATTTAGGTACATCTCTCTAAAAACATAATTCAAGCAAACATTTTAAAGATGTTCGCTATGTTTCATTTATTTATTCTAAATCAACCTGAAAATACAAAAACAATAGTTCGTAGCCGTTTAGTTTTGGAGGTTGTAATTTATCGTAGAAAAATCTAAAATCAGTATTATGTCCTTTGTTCGCTCTAGGAAAAAAAATTAAAACTGTAGAATTACTCACAGGAAAATTTTGTAAGAGTTTTTGAGTTTCGCAAGCCGCCCTCGTTCTTTTATGCAACGCTGCTATTTAGGTTTCGTGGGTGTGGTCAAGTGAAACCCAACACAAACTTTGCGATAATACTAACATATTCTTGTCATCAATACCACTGATCCTCAGGTGATACATGATTTGTAAAAAGGTGAGGAGAGGCGAGATGGGTGCAACGTTTGTCGGTTCGTTACGATACGATTGCAGCCGTTCAAATTTAAATCTCCTCACAATATCCGATGACGTACCTTGCAAACAGATTGTAGTCAAAGTCCCTACTGGCCACTCGAAATATTCTGTCATCTGTAATACTGGAAGAGTGAATATTGAAGTGAGAAAACCTTTCGCACTGCAGCGGTATTCCGTCCGACGTGGTGCCGTTTGGGCTATGCTTTCCGACTGTATTACCTAAGATCTCCTTATCTGTTATTTTGGACTCTCCTATTGCAATGCTTATTACGAATTGTAGTCACTCGCGTGCAAAAAGCTGAAGAACTTTTTACGGTTACAACAAATCTGCACCCAAATAAACAGTGTAGCAATCACCATTGCGGTAGTTTTTTACCCTCCTTTTGATCGGTCCATCACATTACGTTTATAACATTCCATGTACAGAAGCGAACGTCCTTGCCGTTTTTTTAATTTTGCAGTAGGCCGATTCGAGAATAGAAAACTTAATGCCGTTAAAACACCGACTAGTCCTGAAAACTCCTTACTGACCTCAGCAAATACGCTATACGCTGGATTCTGACAGAATGATTACCGATTAAAAGTTTGGCCACTTACGTCCAGTTCGCTGTGGCTATCACGAGTAAAATAAGCACATCAAGTGTGGTCACAATTATAGCATTAGGAATCACTACGTTGACGTCACTTTGTGCCCATCCTTGTGGTACAACCCGCAACTTCCCACAAGTTAAAATCAGGAAACAGACCATCAAATCAGTATTAAAATTAAAATAGACTATTTTACTATACACACATATGTATATATATTTTGGGTTAGTTGACAAACAAAGTTTGGTAGGAAAGAACAAAGGTAAAGGCTACGCTTTAAAACATTAACAACTCAGATGATACCAAGTAAAGAGTTAATACCTAGGTATTACTATACGTCGAAGGAAGTAAAAGTTTCACACCTTAAACCGTAAGGATAACTTCATTGCCAAATATGCCATGCAATGAAATCACCTTACATAGTTAGACAGAAGAGAACCTGGGGGTGCTTATCATCCGGGTGGTAAAAGCTACACTTTCCAAATCCGCGATAATAATAGATGGTCATCTAATTAGAAGAATTCCCAGAAAACCGAACCAGAAGAGGGGTTTTTGGCTACAGGAAGAATTACAGGGAATAAAACTAATTTTATAACTACTTGGTCTTAATGGCTATAATCCGAGATATTCCTGAACGGTTAATAAGAAAACTAAATACAATAAAAGGAGGCTGCATATATAAATGACTAGTCTAGCAAAAGTGTGCTTGGGGCCTAGCATTTACATATATTTCTTTTTATATTCGTTTGAGAAAAAAAAAAATAAACGTTAAATTTCTACGTAGGTATGTCCGAAAAGATTGCCTCACTATCATTTGAAGGAAACCAAGAAACATAGTAGTTAAACATCTAAACATCAATAATTGCTATTTGTGATGGATAAATCCTAAACACGTCCTCAACGTAATATAATGGAATACCTTATATAGTTCTCTGATCATACCCATATTAATTCGCATGATTTGGTAGAAATATGTATTTATTTACCCATTCATTACAGAATCAACCAATGGCATTGTGCATTCTTCGAATACGTCGTTGTTTGTCGACTCAGTATCAAAAACTCTATCGAACTCCATACTCAATTTTTTATTAACTCGTTTAGTTATATCACGATAGTTTTGCTTCATTCCTTGGAAAAAAAATTCATCATCTTCTTCGTCCGGATCAAATAATAAAGTTGTTTTGTCCAAAACTTTTATAATTGACCTTTGATTTTGTTCCAGTTCTCGACGATTATATGGTCGTACTCGAACTGCTACTTTAATGTTTTTCTGTTCACTATTTGCCATTTTTAATATTTTTTTATTTTATAAAGCGTAAATAATAAAGGTTTTTTTTAAATATAAATATAAGTTCTATGAGATGTCTAATCAAAAACACAACGCCCGAAAATTCCGTTTGTATTTTTAAATTTGGATTTGACAGTTGATGGGGTTGGCACAACTGTCTTCAATGAGTGAATTCAATCGAGGAAAATAAGTATTAAAACTTAATGATATCATTATTTCATTCACCAAATTAATGCAATGCCTATGCATATTTTAAATTCAAGTATTCTTCCATGATTTTTAACAATAGTTTTTTTTTATTTGAGGGATACCTAACAACAAACAAACGTTTTTAGAATTTTTGTATCTCTTTGGCCTGTTTGCGGGCATAAATTCCGGAATGGTTAAATAAATTTTGATGAAATTACACTAAGATTGGTAATATTATATTATATATGTAATACATTAATTCTTTATCGTAGCCCTAGTTTCGTACAAAGTTTCGGACAAAAAGATATGTGAATATTCCCTTGACAACTGATATGGAAGTTCTGAAAACATGAAAGAAAGTATGGAAAGCTGGGTCAACGGCCCCGGAACCATCAATCAAGTCTTGCTAGCAAAACTATGCAATGAAATTCTCCTGGTAGAGGTAGACAGTGGTTAAGAAATATGAATGGCAACAATAGACATCGGTGCCACGGCCTTAAGCATCAGGAAAGATTTTGAGTATAAATCCTGGTTGCATAACACCAGTAGTTACAGCGTTCGCACAACTATCTGACCTTCTTTCACCTTTTTCTGGAAGCCCACATATGTGACGAGTGCATCATTGGTACAGATTTCATGAAAGAACATGGACTAGTAGTCGACTTTGGGGCACAAACGCTGACATAGGGAAATATGCCAGCACCAAAGGTATATGGAAACATCAACACTTTCGTCTTAAAAGTTGTCACGTTTGGGCACATGTGAAAGGTTTTTCTGGTAGCCACCGATTCTATCTAATGGAGCCAGAAAATAAGAGAGATTCCATTGTGGGAAGGACTTATTATAACAAAAGAACAAGATCGTTCCTGTAAGGATTCTAAATCCAAAGACATTCAGTGTGAAGGTGAAGAGATAGTGGAAAAATGTGTACATTGTGTACAAAATGTGTACGGTCGCAACAGTCCAGAGTATGAAAATCAAGAACAAAATCCTCATTCTCTGTAATCTGTATCAAGAGTAGCCTTTCCCGACAGAAAAACTAATCAGTGAGTACGCTTATGCTACTCATCCGCAATATATGGATATACGCAACTCGTTCAACGCTACATTGACACCGGAGTTGCCTGACCAATCTGTCAACCTGCAAGGCTTCTTTCATTGGGAAAGCAAACAGAAGTTGCCGAAATGGTGTCGAAGATGAAAGTTGTGGGGCTGATTGAAGAATCGCGTTGGCATCCCTAGTGGTGAGAAAAAAAAATTGTATTGGATTTACATTACGTACTAATAAACTTATTTTACGGGAAAAGAATTCTAAAAGAGCTGTTAACTAATTAATTTAATGGGGCTATTGTAAAAGAATGTCCTATTTTTCAATTTTGTAGTTTGAACCAGTTGGGACGTATCTTGAAAATTATAAACTTTTTTTTATTTGCAGATACACGTTTCAAAGTTACAAAAAGTGGAGTTAATTACATGTTTTTCCGAAAAGGATTATGGAAAAGTCAAAATTTTTAGTTTTTAAATAAAATAAATTACTTTTGATCTTCAATAACATTTGCCATGTTAATTTTAGGCCAATATTTACTTACTTTGAAACAATTAAAGTACTCATAATTATGAGTTCAACGACATCCACTTTGTTAATAGATTTGAAAGATGTTGTTTCCAATAAGGGTCAAAACAGGAAAGCCTATAGCTTTGCTTAAAACCTCTGTATCTCATAGGGTTTTCATTTCCGACCTCCACCAGCACCCATACGATGTTTTTCTGTTAAAGTGTTCTACACATTATCCGGAACACCCTGTATATGAATAACTAAGGGCTAAGAGCAGTTTCTGGTTCAACTCTGTTTTATACGTTGGTGAATATTTTTTCTTTATTTGGTAATTTTTTGTCACAACAGCATAAAAGTGCGTAGCAAAAAAAGAAATATGGAGTTGTATCTATGGTAGGTACACGCATCAACTGCTTAGAATTCAGTTTATTGATTTCAAGTGTGATGAAAAAGACCTCAAACCTTGTTTGAGCTCCTTGAGGAATGAGTAATGTTCACCCTTTCAGATAATCAACTCAATCAGAAGTTATTTGAAGAAATTTTTTCTCTATTCTCTTATCGAAGGACTTTGATCAGTAAGATAGAATACTAGTTGATGTGAAAATGACTTTGTTAGTTTTCTTTGGAATGGCAAAACCTTTGCAAATTTCATTATCTGATCAAACTTAGATGGTGTTATGCACCAGCTGTGTTTCTATATAGGTGAGATCAGAAACAACTCGTGGTAAATAATAAAACTTGTTGGAATGTTATTCTCATCTTGTGAATTAACTTTAATAGATGTTACACACTCGCTAATTATGCCTCAGGTTGCTACTGCGAAATGGTTCAGTATCAAATCAAGGTTTTTAGGCCAATTATAACTAAAATTACAAGTAGTAAAGATAAGAAGGCTTATAACCGCTTTGGTTAGCACATATTACAACTATAGCTTTGTTCAAATTAATTCAACTATTTTAAATTTTCCTTTCCGATCAGCGTATAAACTAAATGTTATACATACCTATAATAACAAATTGTTTATATAACACTGAACACACTCATTGAAACTACTCAAATCCGTCAAGCTTGAACATACAAACTATCTTGCAGATTTTGCAGAAATTCGACGCCATCTTTATTTTACAAAATTTTGACAAGGAAAGTTTGATTGCGTCCTTCTTATAAGGCAAAAAGGTTGATTTCTTAAAGTTTTTAATTTTGTATCAGCATTATATATTCGACATTGTGCATTAAAATTGAAAAAAAAAAAAAAAAACAACAAAAAACAAATCAAATAAAACAATTTTTTTTTAATATTTAAACCAAAAATACATAGTGATCGCGTAAGGGAGAAATGAGCGGAAAAGTGTTATTTGCCTGTTCCAAATGCTTCTCAAGGCATCCATTCGAGGAATTATCTGCTGGGCAGCAACTTTGCAAGGTAGCAACGATATTTATGAATAAAATTAATTCGTGTACATAAATATTTTCGCAAATTCAAACTATTAAAAAGATGGCGCGATTTTCTTTTCCTTTGTGCAGACGTGGTATGCCTTTAATTGAAAAAGAGTGCAAATCGAAATGAATCATTTGTTTATCAAGCGCTGAGTGTTGCAAACAAAGTAGTAAAGTAAATAATTGTTTGCGATGAATTAAGTTGGGTTTGGTGCAACCTTTAACGGCAGAGTACGGAAAATCCGAATGTTGGGTGGTTTTCAGCAACTCAATAATGACGCACTTAGGAAAAGAGAAACGATTGTTTGAATTTATCGGCTTTTCTAGCACAGTAGTTGCTCTAAATAATTTTGAAATACACACCAAAGGCGGGAGAAGAAAATGCTCGCCCAAGAATATATTTATGCAAATTATTGTGCCATGAGCTTTGTCCGTCATGGGTCTTGATTTCTATCAATGCTTGTAGTTTATATCCATGTACAAATATTTTACAAAGTTAGCAACAAGTAAGTAAAATTGTACGGAAATTGTAAATTTCATTGCTGTAACTTTGAAGTATGCTTCATTCGACCACCGGAGTCGCTAGCCTCAAAGGCCAACTTATTTTATATATTTTTCATCTCAAGAGGTCTGCGCTCGGTCGCAGTCCCAGCTGTAGTCCCTTTAGTATTTAAAACAGGTCTCTTTTAAGAGGAATTCCATCACACTAAGCATTGGCTAATAATGTCAACTACATACTTCGTATCTGTATTGTTTTTTCAATGCAATGGTCACTGAAACTATCATCAATATTGAATGCTTGTAAATCTTCCTCTTTCAGAATTGTCGCGGCTCCTACTCAGCAGTTGTCAAGTGTACTTATTGCCGAACAGATCACCAGCAAGCAAAGTAAGTAACAAAGAATTTTTAAATAATTACAAACCCTAACGATATTTAATTTTAGCAAGTCTAATGTGTGCAAAAAATGCGAACAAAATGTCAAGCAATTCGGCAAACCCAATGCCTGCGAATGCTGCAACATGGTTGCTGCCTTCGGGACCTCCAAGTGCCAAAGGTTTGTATTAAATCTAGATTTCTTATATCATGTTCTTTATTGCAAAACAAAAAACAAAACAACAAAAGAAAAAAGAGTTTATTCCTTTTCCGAAGTTTATGGCCCCTTGAAATTGTTTAAACGTGCAAAGTAATACCAACCTCAACTTGTGTAGAACTTAAAAGTAAAACAAAAAACAATGCATACAATATATGTAGCTTATCGTTTCCTTAAAGAACGACAAGAGGGAACGAATTTCTTTAGGGTCATAAACTTATTTATTTTTATTAATTTGAGATGAAATCTATATTTTGTTGGAAGAATCCTTTTTTCTTTTTCATTTTGCAAATGGATCATTTTTGAGTCTGTAGATAATATAAAACACGTTAGTCTTGGCAAAGCTTATGAACGCAAACATTTTCTCTTTACCTTTCTCTCCGATTATTAGGTGCTCAAGCTACGAAGCTAAATATGGTCAACCAGTTACCTGCGATGAATGTAAACAGCGATCGGCTTTCGATAAGCATGACGAGAATAAAAAGGTGTGTGTGCCTGTATCTTAGAAGGCCGATATTCAAGCCACACCTAAAATATAAAATAAAACAAAATTCGTCCTAAGATTAAGTTACAAACTTTGAATAGAAGTTTAATTTGTAAATTCGGATAGAAAAGTTGTAATTGTTGATATTGAAATGATAACGCGCGGCTTAAACGTAGACATAAATCATAACTGTGTGTGTATGTTTGCGTTCATAAGCACAAGCAAAAATGATATCTGTAATAAGTTATTTATTAAGTGCTTTTGTCAAATTGTTTCCTTTCTTATTTTTAGGTAAATGGCAAACTTTTGTGTTGGTTATGTACCTGTGCATACAAACGTGCTTTAGTAAAAGCTCATCAAGAAGGACGTATAGCAAAAAAACGTCCTCATGAGAAAAGTCACAAAGATAACTCGAAGAAATCGCAACAATCTCGTTCGGAATTGTCGAAAAATTCATCAGGTTTAGACATGCCCGATAAGTTGTCTCGACAAAATGCCTCATCTGGTGGAGGAAGCGGCGGAGGTGGCGGGAGAGATGTAGGATCTATCGTTCCAACAATCGCTCCAGCTGTTGTAACAATCGATCCAAACAGTTCGGATCATGTGGTTGCTATGACCGAATTAAAAGAACGCATCGCCAGTCTTGAAAGAAAACTGGTAATGAAAGACAAGGATTTATTGGAGAAAGACAAGCAGGTAAATTACTTGCAATATTTATTTTATATAAATATTGAAATGACTTAGCCATGGCTTAGGATGGCCGTTTCTTAAAAAGTTTTCAGAAATTGTTTTAAATATAATATACATGGGAATGTTTTATGTGTGATTTTTCCTATGAATGAACTCGGATGTCATTAGATTATGGATTGTGTAGACTTGTATTGTTTCTTTCAACTGCGAATGCTATTTCAAAATTTCGGATAACCAAACCAACATGGTGGTTCCTTGATATTACTCATTCACATACTCGCATCTTTAATTGCCTTGCTTCCTTCAACCAATTTCCTTATCGCTCCAAAAAAGTTTCAGCAATCATATTAAAAGTCTGAGACTTACATATTTTAAATCTATTAACTATCTCCGTTACAGCGACTTTTATGTTAAATTTACATTTAACGAATATTTTTATAGTTTACAGTTCGGAATCATGTCTAGTTCAAAACGGTTCTAATCTATTAATACTAAAAAGAAGACCGATGGCTATCCATTTTAAGAGCCTTACAATATAAGAATTCAACTTAAAACAATCGAAAACCTATTTGCTGACTACTTTAGCCAGACATTCCTGTATTTTGTATTGTTGAGTTGAACATAGTATCAAAGAATACATAATTACCAAGAAGTATTATCTGCCTCAAAAATGAAAACGATTTCAAAAAGATCTTTTCCAAATAATAAAAAAATAAACGAAACAAAAAATATTTGAAAGCATTGAGAGAAAAGCTCTTTCTCGCACAATGTTGATTCTCGACGCAGTGCACATATTCCATGACAATATCCAATTTACATTCTCACTTATTTTTTGATGATCGCATAATTCTACTTCGTTTGCTTTATAAGCACACATAAAATGTTCCATTCTTGTGCATTGAATTTTAAGTGCGCAAATTTTTTTTTTCTTTTTTATGGGATTGCTTCATGAAAACAGGTAACGAAGTGGAAAATAAAAGAACAAAAACATTTCCTGAGCAAATGATGTTTCCTTTTATTTTAATAAATACGATGGTTTGTCTGTTTTTTTTTCTAAAATCAGAACCATTTTTTAGCAGGGACATAACTATTTACATTGTTCAAACAATATCTAAGTTATTTCTATGCAAACTTCACTTTGGTCAAATTTTTTTTTTGCCAACAAATTCCTCATAAAGCCTAGGTTGAGTTAAGAAAAGAAAAAATTGTATAGAAGGGGTCTATCTCCCCCCGTTTAGGCGGGAGGGGCAATTTAGTAGAAAAATGACTTAAAATGGGAAAAAATATATATACAAGATTAACTAGGGCACATAGAATAACGTGCTATACCATTTTTTAAAGCTAACATTTCATTCTTCAATCTTATTTTAATTTTAAGTTTTTAGAATGAACGGTTTTTTAAAAATCAAATTTCAAGTCAAAATTTTGAAAGAATATAAATTTTTTTTTTCATAAAATTAAATTTTTACTAACTAGTTAACTAAAATCTTAGTTTTTCTCTTGCTTTTCGATTTTATTTCATCCATTTTCCAGAAACATTTTTTTCTTAAGAGAACTAAAACCAAAAATTCAACTAATTTCATTTTGTGGTCCAAGCATGAGTCTTTCGAAAACATTCATTTGTTGCCGTTTTGCAACAATCTTTTCTCTGATATGTTTTATGTCAGGACTACTTGAAGATATGGAATTGAAAATCAAAATATGTTTCTTATTTAAAAAAATTGATCAGATTTGCGTAAGGTTGCCTCATTGAATACCTCATTGATACAAAATCAATTTTCATTTCAATATCTTCATTTTCAAAATGATCGCCAACGAAGAAGTCGAGAATATAAAAATCAGGCAATTTCTTGTCATATTACTGATCATTTTGTGCCGCAATTCATGAGCGCATTTATTTTTTTGTATGGCAGATCTATAAAAATTGTCTGAATTTATAGAACCGCTATTCATGCAGTTAAAAACTTGATCAATTTTACTAAGAAAAGATTTTGTAGAAACTGCAATTTCCTTTGAACAAAAACCACAAGTCTCTATAATTGTGCCAATCGCTGCACTTACAGTTCTACTAAAAATTTGAGTTGCATACTTGACTCGCATTTTATCGAAATCAGTAGGAAATATGTGTTGACTTGTTAGTTTCGGGCACATTCTTGTTTTGCCATTTTGTTCCAGCTGCCAAAGCTCTTTGACAACTTCGAACTAACCAAGATATCAGGAGTATTAAGATCCGACTTCAACAGACAGTTTCGCAACGATTTTATGTGGAAAGTCATATAAACAGACGATTTTAATGCTATTAATGAACATATAGGGTTTCGCATGCGAAACTCCTAACAGGCTATAAGCTTTTTTATTAGAACATCCTTGGTCACATACAATTGCCCTTACTGTAATTTCTAATTCGGAAAGAATTTGTATATTTTTTAATAAAATTATTTTCAAATCAGGTGAAGACCTGATAAGCCATTTTCGGTTACAAAGTAATTAAAAATAAGCTTCCAATAAGAAAATAAATACCTGACCATAAAACACAAACCTGCTTACCAATGTTCGAATTTCGCCTAAAGCCTAAATCTTCAAACCCATCTATTAAATCTAATTTTGAGTTGTACCTAAGTTCTCTTTTTATTGCGATTTCATCAAAGAGTAGCACAACATTGCCTTTGTCCCTCCCATCCATTAATTTAATGTTTAATTTTAATTCCTCAATAGCATTATTGATAAACCCAGGTTGAAGGAATGTTATGGGGGCCCATCGATGTAAAGCTGAAACATGGGGTATGTTAAGATTCAATTTATCTCGTAAAAATGTATAGGTGGATTGCGAAACATAGAAAATATTTTGTGCAAGTCACTTAACTTCATCGCTATATTCTTTGGGCCGCTTACTTATGAGCAACTTGCAAAATATTTTGGACTCTTCGTTTATATTTAAAGAGCTTATATAAATTTTAATGGTACTTAATTTAGTAACATGTTTAATCGTTCTTTTTTCGTACGATTTCATATTTTTTAAAGCATGTTGAAGTTTTTTTTTTTAAATTCTTATTTTGCTTTTCTAAAGCAATATTTTTTTTCTGTACATGGCAGTAGCTTTAATTAATTTTTCACATTTTGAACAAACAATAGATAAATTGCTGCACGAAGAATTCCTTCTCTGAGGTAATTCTTCTAAACAAAAAAAATTCTCAGGATCATCATTATCGACATGAACGTGTAAATTCAACGATGGAACAGCCCCTTCTTTTAATTTCTTATTTCCAATATCTTGAGGAAAAAAGTGAAGATTACAAATAAATAATTTTTTCCTGGAATTATTTACATTAATATCACATTTTTCTCTCCAAATTTGTCCCATAGGCGTATCCAGAAGTGGAAATTGGAACATCTTCGCTTCTGGTTTTAACCTTTTCGAGACATTGCAGTTAGAAATACAACATTTTATTCCGGATCTTAAATTATTTTTCGAATTCATATCAAA
Organism: Volucella zonaria; assembly: GCA_963966105.1. NCBI lineage: Eukaryota > Metazoa > Arthropoda > Insecta > Diptera > Syrphidae > Volucella > Volucella zonaria. The sequence goes on from OZ014534.1 coordinate 13,887,295, forward strand.
CTATGAATCTTACAAAAAACGCAAGCAACGCTAAACACCTTGAAAATAACTCCAACACTCACTTGTATCTACGGGTGCATCAACGAAGCGAATGAGACATAAAGTATGTGTGTGCCTGCAAGAATAAATAAAATCTCTCTCGCTCTGAGAGCGGGTCGTGATATTAGAACCCGCCTTACAAAAATTGTAAGATGCGTCTTCTTTGTAATTATATATTCTTTGATAATATGTATTCAGATAGGCATACTCTCAGTAGTAACGTAAATAATTATCTTAATTATAACTAGACTCCTTGAACAAGTGGATTGACGCCTATTTTCTTGCTTGTTATGATTATTTATTTATTTTTGTAGTAACAATGATAATGAACAAATCAGGTCTAAAAATATAGCCTGGCAAAATAAAGATCTCTTAATCGTTCTCGTTTGTCGGAGGGTGACCTTAGGTATGAAAACGCAATGCCGATACCCGGAAAAAAAATTACGTTTTCTTGAACTATAGACCAATCGAAACTCTTCTATTTTCATCAAAGATATTCAAGAAAACTGACTTTGTACAAATACAAGCCTACATACCTACATACATATGTATATGGCAATTATCTACTTATTACCAGCTTGCCATGCTAATCGAACTGAGGAAAATGGGTTAACCCAAGCCCATTGTGTCAATAAAGTATTTCAGTTCGTTTGGAATTCACTGCTTACTGTTATTAGGAGGCAAAGTACATGCCGTGTAATATTAGAAAAAGAAGCACCGGTATTTTTTTCTAATAAGCTAAGCGGTTCTGACTTCTGATTAGAAAAATAAGAATATCGGTACGAAAAAAAAAAAAAAAAAACGAAAAAACCGAGAGTGCCAATACAACAGTTTTATGTCGTCGTTTGCTTTCCGGAGTGCAAAAGCAACGCTTCTCTCGGCCAATCACCTAGTGTGATTCGTAGTAACAGTAAGTTAAGTAACAAAAATAAAACAAAAAAGAAATTGCAAAGCAGGAGGAAGATTTTTATTTGATTGGTAATTATTACTACTTTATTGGTGTGTTTAATGAGTTTTAACAATTCACTTCAATCTGAAGTTCTTTTTTCTCCTCTTTATCCATGCCCAAATCTTCTTTTGAATTTATTTCCATAAAATTGTAACACAAATTTAAACTTTTACAAGTTTGACAGTTCTTTTAAAATTTAATTGATTTGAGGTTTTGTTTTACAATTTCTCCCCAAAGGAAAACCTCGTGTTGAAAATTTCAACAATTGGCTGGGTGGGGAAATTAATTACCATCTCGAAAGCGTTCTCTTTTACAATATATTTCTCGCGGGAACAGGTTTTTGTACAAATTTGGTGGAAAAAATTTCCTTGAATGTACCAAAATGAGACTTGCAATACGACATGACAAGCTTTATATATATATAAAAATATACATTTAACAATAAAAGGCTTTTCAAACGGTACACCATTTATTTAAAAACTATAACCTCTCCTCGTTTCAATATAGTTATTAATATCCATTACTAAAATGTATATAATAGTAAATAAATAAGTAACGGAATAAATGGAACTTAATTTCCGATTACAAAGTACCTCTCATGAGAAGTACAGTTTGCGGACATGATGGAAGGATGCTTACAAGCAGGCAGAGTGATCACAGCGACTATATTCTATGTACTCAAAAACTCAAAGTATCAATGATCTGCATAAGCTATTTTTAATTCGAATTCTGACTTGTAGCAGCCGAAGTAGCAAAGTTCATGGCTTCTTCTTTTATAAAGCATTACAATGAGTGATGTGGGCATATACGTCTTATGTTACTTACTTCTGTAATAATTTGCATTGCCACTGCATCGATTGTGAGCTTGGCTAGGTTTTATTACCCCAATTGCATTACACAGGCTCACGCCAGATAAATTTTCCCACTATCTTCTTTGCAATTTGCAGTATCGCCTGATCTGAGACTAGGAATTTTTCCACTATCGGTTTCGCCACATTGAGTCACATCATGATATCCCCGCTGAAAATGTCTGGAGATACATATAAAATGTTTACTTCAAACGGTATGTTTCTGTTGTGAAATGTTCCTTCAGTAAAAAGTCTTACACGGCATTTTTTTTTTAAATATACTCGTATTACCCTTGAATCTGAATACACTTTCTAGATCGATTAATTAGTGTTTTTGAAGCCATCGAAAAAGTATTCACAATTTCGGCAATGCTTTGCGACACCTATCTTGCGCATACATCAGTCTGCGGTAAGTTTCTTCACTATTCATTCGTTGGTTACGCCTAACAATATGTTTTACTCGTATTTACTCCTCGTAAATCCACCTCCGGGTTTGACTACAAGCTTACCGAAAGGTAAAAGCAACATGTCGCGGACACAAACTCCAATCCGAAGTCTATAGAAACGGGCAAGGGAACATTGTAGTAGAGTTGCAGTCGATGCTGAGGATCTGGAAAAAGCATTTCTGTAGACTGTATATCGGCGATGACGAATCAAATACCGCAGAATGAACCTTCCACCCTGGACAATATAGACCAGCAATTCCGTCCACTGACCCGGATGGAGTAGGGATAACCAGCCATATCTAAACTTAAGCTCAACAAAGCTGCTGTAGCGGACGACCTCATCTCTAAAACATGGTCGGACGAAAGTAAGCCCGATGAATGGAACCTTAGCATTGTTTATCGCATCCTCAAGAAAGGAGAGCCTCTGAACTGCGCCAACTACAGTCTACAGTCTTCTTAATATCGCCCACAAAATCCTATCTGCCGTATTGTGTGAACGCCTGAAGCTGTTCGTTAACAACTTGATTGGTCCATATCAGTGTGGCCTAAGGCCAGAAATGTTCGCCAATGATCAAATATTCACGCTGCTGCAAGTCTTGGAAAGAAACCATGAGCTCCAAATCGATATCGATTTCAAGGCCGCGTATGGCAACATCTATAGAGATGAGCTATACAGGGCAATGTCTAGTTTTGTCATCCCTGCCTGTCTGTTTGTGCAGAATGACGATGGAGAACCTTTGATGTTAAAAAAGGATTTAGACAAGACGATGCCCTGTTTCTTTAACATCATTCTTGAAAGAATAGTTCAAAACTCACGCGCTAACACAAGAGGCACAATCTTTCAAAAGCCCGTCTAATTACTCCCATACATTGGCATATAGTGACATAATCGGAAGAAAGCGGCGTGATGTCAGTGGCGCTTTCATGAGTATTGAGACGGAAGCAAGGGGAAGACCAATATGCTGTCAACAAGAAAGGATACCAAACATCGATGTCTCTTACAGGACGTCACTCTCGACAGAATAACTTTGAGGTAGTTAAGGACTTTGTCTACCTAGTCTCCGCTATCAATTCAGATAACGAAACCAGTCTTGAAGAACGAAGAATAACCCTTGCCAATCGTTGCTTCTTTGGGCTAAGAAGGCAATTGACTACTAAAGCCCTCTCGAACGAAAAACCTGACCCTATATAAGAGCTTAACAATCCTAGTCGTGCTCTATGTCGTAGAGGCATGGACTTATCAAAAATGGATGAGGGTAATTTGAGCGGAAAATTCTTCTCGGTGGCTGGGCCTGAGGCCCAGGTCCACCCCGGATTGTTGCGCCACCTTAAGTAAGTAAGTAAGTAAGTAAATTCACCTTAATCTTTATTTGTGTTAAACATTTTAAAAATTTCCAACAACTGCATTTCAAATCACTACAGATTGGATTTCAGTCTATCACTTATAGACCTGGATAACGAATTCTTTAACAGTTTTCATAAATGGACGGAATAGTGGAAAAACATTTTTTTTTTTTGGGAAATTTGTCGAAGCGACGCTTGGACATTAATAAAAATGTATGTATCTATGTCTCAAAACTCTTTCAAGCGGTTTCCTAGAATGATTAAGATGATGTTAACATCTTTTTCGACCATATACGTTAACTTTCAAGTTTTTTTTAAGGCGATGACGAAGATTTGTCGTGTTACATTATCGACTACCTGAAAGTTGGTCGTAAATGTTCATTCTTTGCGATATAAACCTCACCTATCGGTATCTATTGCAGGTTTTCGTGTGCCAAGTGGGTTTAAACAGTGAAAAAATAATGTTGCCCTTTCAGTGATAAGAATGGCTTATCGTCTCTTTTTTTTTTAAACAAAATTGCAAGTGTAGAAAGGTTTGCCTTTTTCTAAATGCTCAAAAACTCCAGTCAAAAATTATTGCACATCAGCAATGGTATTTTGTGCGTACAGTTCGGAAGGGAATAAAGTTCAAGTTTCCGCAGAAAATCAAAGAACAAACCGAAGAATAATAATTCCTTCACTAAAACCGCAACACATCATCAAATAGAGCGTGTGGTTCAATGGCATTAAGGCTCGTAAATTAAGGTAGCTTGTTTGTAACTTAATGTATTGCGCAAATGTGTACGACGGTAGTCCCAGAAGTACCCGACCTGACGTGTAGATGGCGGTTATTGTTTAAGAAGAATGACAATTGTAGAAAGCCCCAACCTTATAAAGCTTAAATTTGAAATTTGACGACGCTATGTTGTTTGTTTAGTATTTCGGCAGCCATCAATAGTGAACACTTTTTAAATATGGAAAAAATTGGTCATCGTTATGTGATACAATACTTTCATTTGAAAGGTCTCAATCGAACCAACATCAAAACGGAACTGGATTTTACTCTAGAGGAGTCTGCTCCTTCGTTTATAACAATTAAATATTAGGTGGCAGAGTTTAAGCGAGGCCGTACGAGTTACCCAGATGTACGTCGCAGTCGACCAAATGAGGTGAGTTCACCACAAATGTTGAAAAAAAATCCACAAAATGGTATTGGATGACCGTCGATTGAATAGCAGATATGGTAGACCTTTGAAAAAGCGTTGTACATCACATGTTAGCTGAAAAATTGGGCATGAGAAAGCTGTGCGCAAGATGGATGCAAAAACATCGTCGTGAGAATATTTCAATTGAGTGTTTGGCGAAGTTTCACAGCAATAAAGCCGAGTTTTTGCATCGATTCATAACCATGGATGAGACATGGGTCCATCACTTCACATCCGAGACGAAGGAACAGTCAAAACCATGGACTCACAGGGGAGAATCGGCTCCAAAGAAGGTGAAGACAGGTCCATCTTCAGGCAAGGTCAGGGCGTCAGTTTTTTAGAATGGGCGTGGGAAAATTTTCATTGATCAGAAAGGCAAACAATCAAAGGCGTGTATTATGCGAACTTATTGCAGCGTTTGAAAGATGAAATCAAGAAAAAGCGGCTGCATTTGGCGATGAAAAAAGTTTTGTTGCATCAAGGCAATGCACCAGTTCATCGTCATCGCGATGGCCGAAATCAATGAGTTAAAGTTCGAATTGCTTCCTTATGCACTCTATTCGCCAAATTTAGCCCCCTCGGATTATTTTCTATTTCCGAATTTGAAAAAAATGCCTCGCTGGTAAAAGACGTTGGTTCTGCAGTTGATGGCTATTTTAAGGAGTTAAACGATTCTCACTATAAACGGTGTCGAAATTATTGAACATCGCTGCGAAAAGTGTATTAAATCTATGTACAAAAATGAGCATATTTTTGTGTTTTCTTTGTTAGGTCGGGTACTTCTGGGGTTACCCTCACATCATACGATAAAAAAAAGAATACAACTTTACTCCTCATTTCTGAAAACACTTGTTTCATCAATTCGATTGGTGTGAAACCCTGAGCTTTAGCTGAAGGCTCTGGTACCTAGTGTTGATAAAATATAATTATTGTGTAATTTGAATTTAACTATACAAGTATGCTTTTCTGATTTTTTAAATACTCTATTTACATATCTTCTGTGACGCTACCTACAAATCTTAATAATTGTTCTATTATTTTTTTTTTCCAGTTAACCGAGCTAAAAGGTATAAATTTTGAGAAGGAGAATGAAATGCGCAATAAGCTGAAGGAAAACGATAGAATACACGACATGAAGGTCGATCAACTTAACCAGAGAATAGCAAATTTACTCAAAGAAGTTGCCACTTTGAAGAGAGTCAGCAAGAAAAATGGAACAGCCGGAGGTATCAAAGACAAAGATAAGGATACGTCTTCAACCAAAGACAGCGGTGGCTCTGGAACAGATAGCCCGTCAACGAATTAGTTAAATTGAAATTTCGTTCCAACATCTAATATTGAAGTTGATCCATTGTTGAAGCTTCAGTGAATATTTAAATTCGTTAAACATTTATTTTTATTTTCCAAGCAACATTCAGTTGTAGTTGTTTCATATCTGTGCTGGAAATTGATTTTTAAACATTTTCTAATTTTATTTTCATCAATTTAAAATGTTAAAAACAACAAACAAACAAAAAAATCAATTCATTTCAAGGAATGATTATTTAAGAGTTATTGCGAATAAAACATTCGCAAGTTATCTACTGTAGCGTAATTGTAATTTTTTAATTATTCTTATTTACTTACCACTGTAAATAAATTTTATTTGACGGAAAGCAATGTTTTATAAATTATTAATTAATCAATTGGTTTATTCTAAAAATACTACAAGTAGACTAAATTCAAATTTGAGGTGAGTTAAATGTTTCAGTGTGGCTTAGGCTTGTGTCCATCAACATAGAAATTTCTTGTTGCCTTTGGTAACTGCACTTCTATGCCGTCTAAATTTTTTGTTAGGATAATTTGGCAGCCTAGGCGAGAGTTTTGCTTTAGGAAAGGAGCCATATCTAATAGATCATCCTCTTTTTCTTCAGCTTCTGGGAGTCTATCCAAATAATCATCGTGAACATAGACATGACAAGTGGTACAGGCTAACGATGCCTCACAAGCACCTAAAAGTGAAATCATATTTATACTAAGAGGAAAAAACAAAAAACAAAGAAGTCTAATGTACCTTCCATTTCTATGTTGTATCGGTGAGCTAAATAGAGAATGTTATCACCGATTTTTCCTTTGACCGGCGTTCGTTTGCCATCCTTATCAATATAAGTTATGTTTACTCTGCCAACAATTGGAATCGGTATTTAAATGTGATTTCATAATATTTAATGTTTAAATTTTCTTACATTTCATCATCTGATTTCGGATCCTGCCATTCGTAACCACCATGACGCAAAGCTATATAAAGATTTGCGGTTATTTCATAGGTTTCCAAGTGATTAAATCGAGTTGTTTGGGGCAAAGACTATGTACATACCATTTGTTGTATGGAGCCAGCTACAGGGCTTGATTTGCTTTACTCGAGGCACTTTTTGAGACAATATTTTTGTTGAAAAACGGGCATGGCGCAGGAGTAAACAAAGCATTTTTGATAACGAGAGCCGCTAATGGAAATAATCATACACCGCCAGACGAGTGTCAATTTTACAATCAGCTGTTTTTCGGGGTGTGTTAACTTATTGTATGCAAGCAAGTGAATGTGTAAAATAAATATTGTGTCACTTTCCTATCCATACTGACATAAAAAATATTTTCATTGTACCCCGTCTCCATGAGCAACTTTTCGTACCATGTTATCTGTCACTTTCCACAGAAAGACAGAAAAATAATATTCAATAAATTTTAGGATGAGTATTTCATAGTTTTCTATTTCATTCATTGAAATGTCGCAGAGCAGAGCTCAGGACCATACACTTTGACGGGAAGCTACCGAAATGCGCTACGAAATAGTGCAAACCAAATTCAATTTTAAACTTTGAAGTGCGCAACGATGTGAAGTTGGGGACGGTAGAGAAGAAAAAAGAATTTTGAATGATATTTCTTGAAGGATCTGTTCTCATTCTTTGGGTCAGAAAAGCATACATTTTAATAAATTGTTATTCTAAGCGACTTTACTATATACACAGAGGAATATATATTTTTTATTAAATTCATACATAAGCGCTTTAAGTAAAATTTTTTGTTATGTATGATTCCTTTTGCAAGAGGAGTGCACTTTCAGGTACTGTGACATCGCGCATCGTTTTTGAACGTTGTACATATATCTATCTACCGATGTACTCGTATATACATAAAACTGGAACTGTGTAAATCTGAACGTATAACGTTTTAATGATGGGGAATTTCTGTTTGAAATTTTAAAGATATATGAAATTAAATTGAAGGGAATAATAGATGTAATAAATATCTAAAAAAAAATTAAAAAATCGAAATAGATTTTTCAAAAAAAAAAAAAGAAAAATTAGAACAACCCCTTAAGATTTTTACTCAGAGCTTTATTTCAGTATGCAATGCGTAGACAATGCGTTGCGTTTATTTTGCGCAACGCAAGCGCATTAATTTATTAAATCGATGCCAAAAAAAAGAAAGAAAAAAAAAACAAAACATAAGTTTTGAGTTAAACACTTGTTTCATCCATACGCCACTCAGCCATGGCGGCAAAAATTCAAATGTCAAACCAAAAGTGACAGCTCTTAGTAATATTCATAGAATGCTATGAGCTGAGCAATATATGGTATGTAATGCAATTTCTCATAGAATATATAGCATCCTATGAAAATTGCTCACGGAAGCAGGGTGTAAGTATCGAATGTTTAATCGGACTTAGTCGTTATTTTTCCTGTTTTGTATAAATATGAATGTGCGTATTTGTGGCATTGTAACTTTAAATCAAGTGTTGTTGTATTAGAGTTCTCTTCGCGTAGTTTTGCAAACATCATAACTGACTACGAGGAATTACTCCTCCTAAGGTTTATACATACATTGTTAATTATTTATTCATTAATATGCTTCTGAACTCAATATAATAGTGTAGTTAACTGCTCCAGACACATGTTCTTTCAAGCATTTAAAATGACCCACAGATGCAAAGTTTTATTAATTTTGTTGGTTTGGAAGAAGTAGGGCAAGGGCATAAATGCACACTTCTTGCAACGGATTCGTTCCTTTCAACTGAATTTGACATCAAAAAATTGCCTTGCGTTGTAAGATTCTTGAAAGCATACATAGATTACTATCTCGTTCTCTGATTATGAAATAGCTACTGTCCTTCTACAAAATTCAGTCTTCATGTTTTAGCAACATTTTCAAGTTCAAATTTGTGTTTTTTTTTAAGTTCTCTAACTCGATGACAAATTATGTTCTTAAAGTGTAGTATGCAGCTGAAGCAAAACGAAATTTTTCCGTGGTCTCCCAAACAACAGTGATATGTTTACGAAATGAGAGCGAAAAATCATTTAAGGGAGAGTTCGATCAGCAGCTAAAAACCCAAGTGACAAAGTGACAGGAGTCAATCTTGTAAAATGTATTGCATCCATTTCAATTTACAAAAAATTTCTGTTTCTGTGTTGAACAAAAAAAAAGCGAAATGTCAAAATTATTTGTGGGGACTATACTGCATAGTACTACAGTACCAATATCCACTTAAGTATCCCTTCGTTACGCAACAGCGTACTGCGAAATGGAAAGTACAACGAACTTTTTCTTTTACCATTTCGTCGTGTCATTTCTGCATGAGATTTTTTGTTTCGTATCAACAAGAATTTTCCAATGACAGAGTAAAATTCATAGTTTCATTTTGAGCTATTCACAGCATAATCAATTGAAGCTCATACTTTTTAAGTCCTCTGCTAATGGGATGGCATTACCTACTACATATACATGGAATTGATTGTGTACCTTTTTGTATATGCATGTACCACATATTGTGCACAAGGATAAATGGACTTGCTTTTAGAGTATTTAAAGATAAATGCTTTTACATAATGAGATCCGTCCCTTATTTTCTAACTACCTTGCCAACACATTCGATTCCACACTAGTACTTTTTGATGTCATATTTATGCCAAAGCGGTTTAACAGTTCGGCACGATTTTTTTTTAGGAAAATTGTGATGGTTTCAGTTGCATAAAAGGAAAATAATTGATTTTGTTAAGATTATGTCGTCTTTAACTCGCTTAATTGAACACAATCTTCGTTGTAACAATATAAAGCACCCAATTCATCAAATACGATACCTGTCGTCGCAGCAAACAGAAAATGCATCTCTGGATAACGAAGAAGGTTAAAAATGTTTTTTAGTTCGCCTCTTTCTTTACACAATTTCCTTTTCAGAATTCCGTGTTTTAAACCTTCGTGCCCTAAAAAATGTACAGACCCGAAGAAAACCAATGAAGAAGGATCCTGTTCCACCGCCTCGAACAAATAAGATGGCAACAGATCAGGATTGGACGGCAGTGTGGCCGGGTCCGAGATCATTCCATCCTGCAACGGTGCCACTACCAATTCGACAAGGTTTCACCGAAAAAGGTGCTCCAGCTCCCTCAAAGTTTGGAAATGCAGAATTGATGAAAATACCCAATTTTCTTCACCTCACACCTCGTGCGATAAAACAGCAGTGCGAAGCGATAAAAAAGTTTTGTTCACCTTGGCCCAAAGGTTTAGAAACTGAAGAAAAATGTAGAAAACATTTTCCGATAGAATCGATTACCACTGATTATGTGCATGGCTTGCCCACAATTCGAAACATTGAAGCCCGTCGAGTAACTATAAATTTGAAGTTGTCTGCGTTAAAATTTGATCAACATGCAAAAGATAAATTTTTGCGATTGATTGGAGACCGATATGATCCAGAAACCGACCTCATTACGATTGTCGCAGATCGTTGCCCCATTAAGAAACAGAACTATGATTATGCGCTTTATTTGCTAACAGCATGCTATCATGAATCGTTTGTTACTGAACCATGGGAAGCAACGAAATCTGAGGCAGACATGGAGTACTATTATTTTAATAGAAATAAATCAAAAGTTTCTGCTGAAGCGATTCTCAATTGGGGTAAATCTGGAGATACGAAAGCAGCCCCAAGTGAAGGATTCGCAAAGAGTGTAGAGAATTTAATAAACGAAGGCGAGAATGAGTATAATGTGCAAAAATATAAAGACGAGGTAAAAATAATGTTGGGCCTCGTTAAGAGCTAAGTTTTTTTTTTGTGTGACTCCGTTTTCAATAAAATCATAAAATTTAGAGAACTAAAGTCGTATCTTATAATTTAAGGAACCAAACTCCTTTTCTAATTTGTGGATTTCAATTCTTGTCGGAATAGGTGGGGTTTGAACATACATACTTACATGGACTACCTTGACTGACAAATTTGTTTGTCTATTTAGTGCGGGGGTAAGAAAAAAACTATAGACTAGCAATATTAAATATACAGTTTTTAATTTTTGTGACATCTCGAGCGGTGTAGCAACTTTGCTTTGTCCGACGTTCGAACTAAGGTAATGTATATTAGATTCAGCATTCAAACGCAACTATTGCCAACTGCACCAGACACACGTCTTTGTTTAGGAGCTTTAGGTATGAAGAGCTCAGAAGATTCCTATTTAACATATCATAACACCTGCGATTCGTGTGGAATCGGGCATCCAGATGCTTGTAATAATGTTGATTACAGCGTGAAAAGGTTTCCTATCGATAATTATGTTCCTGAGTACTCAGTGTGCCCTAGAGATCTTGAAAAGATTGACTTTGAACCTAATCTATCTAATTAATGATTTAAACTTGAACAAATTCGACTAATACTGCTTTAGAAGTTGTTAAATATGCAAAGGCTCCTTTGATTTCACCAATTTTTCTGAATTTTCCTCCATTCAAGAGGAAGTTCCAATATGAAGAACAAAATGTAGAAGGGCTTATTAATAATTTTAATGAAATTGATACAATATAACAAATTTTTATTTTCTAAATATTACCGGTAAATTTTTAATCTTGTTTGTTGCACGTATGTATAAAGGCACATGTTGCATACTTCACCGCGTTGGTCGGGGCAAATGTTTCTTTGGCAAGTAGCGCATGCTGTTTTTAACTTTTTATCTCGTGTTCTAGGACATAAGAAGCGTCTTCCTTGCTTTGGAATCGTTTTTTACCACTTTACCACTCAAATGAATGATGATTTGGCTTTGCCAAAGACAAACTTAAATAATGCAAGTGAATACAGGATAATTGAATTGATGCCGGCCTCATCAAGAATATCATAAAAATATCTCAGAGGCCACACCTGAGATTTCCATGCGACCAAGTAATTATGAGCCAGCTGATCAAATGTGTCAACTTTTCCTTTTTCGTCGTTATAAAATTTTGTGATCACAGATTTTTTTGTCTCTGAATCAACCTCCTTATTTTTATGAAGGGAAGACACCAGCAGCACTCCTTTTCCTTTCGTTGATGTGAAGGAAACCAACGTTGAGAAGAGAGTACTTCCTCTGTAAAAAGAATGGTGGCACTTCAACTTTGTTTTTCCGCAATGTTCCGAATATAGTTAGATTATGCTGTGATAGCATTGTTTCGATCAATTGACTTGATGTGAACCAGTTGTCCATGGTTCAATTTCTTCCCGTAACATGAATGTTTTCACCTATTATCCGAACTAACTGTAGCGGAATGCGGTCATTTGATGTTCTTATTTAATTTCCAACGCCAAGAATCCCAAACACCATATAATATGAGTATGTGCGAGAATCACACAACGATATACTTTGTATGCCGTACTTACTTGGCTTCGATGAAGTATGAATTTTTAATGGACAATTACCTCTGAATCCCAAACACTTCTCATCATACAGTACTCGTGAGGGGTATAATATTTTGGATAGTTTGAAATAAATTGTTCCCAAAGGAACCTGACAGAAGCCTGTTTATCTGAGCGATCAGTGTCATCGAATCGGATACAATTCCCTCGAATCCCTCGAACGACGCGAGATTGCAGCCGATGCGATTATATTTGGGGTCCCACAAATGCCAAACGAAAACTTAAAGACAACTTTTCACCACCTTTGTCACAATATCGACTGTATGCCTTTGAAAAGCATTTTTCGTGCTCAACAAAAACAACGAAGACATCCCAATGCAACGAGATTTGACCCTCCCATCATAGTTAAATTCAACTCACCGCGCGAAAGAAATACCGTCTTGCAAGCAGTTTCTCTCTTTTGCAAAAATCACTGACAGCTTTGTCTCCAAGATGTGAACATCAAATCTGAAAACAACAACAACATTTACATGTTCGGGAGTCTCACAAGGAAAAACCGTTCGCTGTATCAGCAAGCGGTGGTCTCAAGCGCAGTAAGCAGCTGTTTAATGTGTACACACATTTTGGCTCCGTTTTGTAGATGCAGAATCGATGCTGGTGGACAGTGAAAGAGTGCCAGACGAAGAACAAGACGAAATGATAGTGCACACTGCTGTTTATTTATCAACAAGTATTTTTGTTTTTGTTGAATCTTTTTTTCTAGCGCCATTTTGGTAGTATGTTTATTGTTTTTATTTTTGTTCTATTTATTTTTTTCTTATTTTAGTTATAATTTTTGCTTGAGATTTTTCCCTTCTACCTTTCTATACTATTATTGTTTCTCAAAAGGAAAAATAATAATCATAATAATTTGTTGAATGCTTGGGTCGGTTCTCGTTTTGCCTTATTATTTAAAAATGAGTTTGAATAATATCGGAGTGGGTTCCAATTATAGTGGCAGCAATGGTACAATGCGGCCTATGGTAAGGGTTCTATGTAATCGCATGTACGGTTTTAAAGTTTGTTATTTAAATGCACAAAGCTTAAACCCAAAACTTGTTGGTTCAAAGGTGGATGCAATTTGCGTTTCAGAAACTTGGTTTGATGTTAACGTGAAAAATGATGTATACGCTGTGAAGGGTTACAGGTTTTTTGGGGCTGATAGAGGTGATCGTGTTGGTGGTGGCATAGCAATTTATGTTAGAAAGGGTTTGTTCGGTAAACGTAAATGTCACTCGTCAAAAGAGTCTCCTACTAATTATTTGTTTGTTCAAATTATACGTGGTAATAGGAATATTTGTTTAGGTGTTGTATACAGTTCAAATTCAAACATCGACCTGTCTCCCATTTTTGAAGTTATGGATGATGTGTCAACCTACTTAATTTAATCGTTTGTGGTGAGTTTAATAGCAATTTGTTGCGTGAGGACATCCTAACAGAAAATATGGAATCGTTCGGTCTTCAACCAGTCAATAACCAAGTGCCTACCCAATTCACTAATTCTGCCAGTACATTAATAAACGTTATTTTTGTCAATAATACTGTTTTATGACCAAATTTCCGCACCTGCTTGCTCGAAGCATGACTTATTGTTTTCCAATTATAATTTCGATGTAGGAAACTACTTAAGTACATCAAGTTACACGTACAGGGACTTCAAAAACATTGACAGGGCTTCTCTAGAATAGCACATTAGCAGCATTCAATGGAACCTAGTCTTTAGTATGCTCTCACCGGATGACCAAATTGATTTCATAAATCAAGATATAAATCTTCTCTTTGATACACATGTTCATGTCAAAACATGTATTGTTAAAGACAATGTCAAAATTTGGTTTTCAAATGAGATTCGTGAACTTATGGTGCAACGTGATTTGTCTTATCGCCAGAGGAAACGTCTTAGAATAACAGAATTTCATCGAGTGTATAAAAGCTGGCGTAATAGCGTCGTTCGAGAGATAAGAACTTCCAAAATGCAATTTTTTCTGAGCGTTTCAACTCTGCTACAGGTGGTCGAAAAACTTGGAACTTAGTTCATGAGCTTGGAATCGGAAAAACAAGTTAAGTTGTTCTAGCGATGTCGATCGCAATGAGCTAAATAGAAAGTTTTTATCTGCGCATTCAAGTGCTAATACCAATGTTAATTCCTCGTTCATCGAATCTGCCCTCTCTACGACATCTTCTTTTGGGTTCGAAAGGGTGAGAGATGCAGATGTTGTTGAAAGTTTTCTGTTAGTGAAATCGAATGCTATGGGTGTTGATGGTATTCATCCACTTTTTGTAAAAGCTATTCTGCCAAAAATACTTCCGTATACATATAACACACGTTATAAACACCGTTTCGATGATTGGAATTTTTCCGCTACAGTGAACATTAGCAAAGGTCATTCCAATCCCCAAAGATTCGTTAAGCGATGGGTTTAGACCAATATCAATTCTGCCTTTTCTCTCAAAGATATGCGAACGCATCTTGCATAAACAGCTTGATAATTTCCTTACGCGAAATAATCTGTTAGCTTCAATTCAATCGGGCTTTCGTGCTAAACACTGCTGCACAACTGCCTTGCTTTAGGTAATTGAAGATATAAGAGGTGGACTTGATATTGATCATGTCCCGTTCTTAGTTTTGCTAGATTTTTCTAAGACATTTGATATGGTAGATCACTCTGTTCTTCTCAAAAAGCTTAGATATTTCTCCATTTCTACTCCAGCGGTTAAACTCCTATCATCATATCTGAGTGAAAGAAAGCAGGCTGTTTATATACATAGTGCACTGTCAGACTTTCTTCCTGAAACTAAAGGCGTTCCCCGAAGATAAATTTTTGGCCCTCTCTTGTTTTCACTCTATATCAATGATATTGTGTCTTGTGTGCTGAAATTATCCAAGCACATTTATGCTGATGATACTCAGATATATCGAAGCTATCCATTAGCTCTTATTGAGTATTGTGTTGCCATCTTACATGAAGACCTTAAACGGAAGCAGACCTAACGCCCAAAGGGGTGAGTTATTATAGAGCAGGAGAATCAAAGCAGTTCCGACGTGTTGTTTCAGGCGACCGAAAAAAGGTTGCAAGGTTAAAGCTGTCAGTCGAGGCGAGACCTCGTAATGTGAAACGGATAAATCTTCGCTGTGTAGATTCTGGGCGCAACATATGGGTGGTGTAAAAGGGTTAGCATACTTGACTCGCATATTCGCGAAGAGACTGAACAAAGGTTAAATAATGGATTTAGCAACATACTCGTATGGAAAATTCCTTACACAAGTGCTTGACGAAACCGAAAGCAGATGATGTTAACTATGTGGGCGCAGAAGTTCAGTTCGTCGTCACAGAGGACACATAAATCGCACATTTCTGTTACTATGGAAGCAAATTAATTACGAATAGAGTAGATCCAGCCGAGGAAATTTTTCTGTCAGCAAGTGGAAAACTTGTTTAAGTCTTCTTGCAGTGAATGTTTTTCACGAAATGAACGAAATTATTTGGGTATACGCGAATTGACAACGATATCAAGTATCAGATAAAATAACAGGACCGAGATGGTTACCTTGGGGCACCCTGGAAGGGGCTTTTTTTTTTTTTTAAAGAATTTAACACTCAAGTGGGTATGACTAGTTATACTTATGATACCAAAGCATGTGTTAAGTTTTTCGGGAAATGGGGCAAAAAGAGAAAGAAAGATGTTTGGGCTCAGTGGTTATTTCGCTCCATGGGTGGCATCCAACATTTAATGGGGAGACGACATTTTTAGTGTAAATTGACTTGATGTGGTATTTAGGCAACTATTCATCTCACGAGCTTTTAGTTGTCTGAAAAAGTTTGTGGGTTTAGATACTGTGGACCTGAAGAAGACACTGTAGTGTTGTTAATTTTTCCATATAATGAAATTCGATTGAAAGTCAAGAGCCTTTAGTTTGAGAAGAAGGTCATTAAGAGAAATTTTATAGAAAGATTTGCTGAAATCGGTAGTGCTACATTTTGGAGCGTACAGAGTACGTACTTGATATGAATTCTGTTGAGTTTGTGTTTGTTGATCTACCCTTTAAGAATCCGTGTTGGTTTTTCGAAAGGATAGACTTGCAATAGAAAAACATTGAGGCATATAAAGTTTTAGAAAAGAAAAGATTCTCTAAGTTTAACCTTGGGGTGAACATTTATAGCTTTCGTAACTATATGTACAAGTCATAAGAATAATGACCTCCATTTGAAAAACAGATATACTACGGCATAAAGTCATTTTAAGCTGGAGACCGAACTCGAAGGTGTTAGCCGTTTTTCTGCCTATGGTAAGCATTCACCTTGGTATAGAAGACTGGTACGAAGACTGTCCATATACAATCTGGATACCGGATACCTTGCCCAATCGAATGTTTATATTATTACTCGTCGTTTGGCAAAAAGATTAAAGCACTAAACGTATCACTTTGTGGCTTGATTAATTGCCTCAATCGTCGCATTATCAAGTACAGTGTAGACATTGATCTGCACAGCTCGTCAATATACAATACATATATGCTTAAAATTGATGGAACAATGGTGAAATGATGAAAATTTCGACTGGCAATCGTATTAATAATGATTAAGGAACCTATCTATTACTTAATATACTTGTAGGTACATAGATTTTAAATTTCTGCAGTCGGTCCATTTCCTTATAAGTCATTCCAATCCCTTTCGTAACTGAATCCCGTAAATAAGATAAATGTTCTTTGGGAAACTGATTTAGTTGGGCGGAAGTCTTAGCTATCTGCTTTTGAATTAAATGGTTTATTTCGGCTGATATCATTAAGTTGGCCATAATCGTCATTGCAATGTTTTAATGTGTTCTTAATACCCACTATGACGATAATTCTATAATGTTTAATTAAGAGCACCTTTGTGAATCCTCTCGATGTGGTCAGTGTCTAAAACTCAGCAAATCCGCTGTAACTTTTCTAATTTTGATCCTCGGCTCTTGGAATGGTTTTATAAAAATAATTTATTAAACGATTTTAAAATATGTTTATTCATTACACATAATTCTCTTGACAGGCACATAATTATAAGCGAAGAACCATCGTTTATGGTAAAAAAAAGAGATATTGCTCAGCTGAGTAATGTTGACACTATGTTTAGAAGAATATATATTCTCTGATCCCTGTGTGATCAAATTTTATATCGAGACTACATCTAATATAAGCACCCTTAATCATAAAAGAATCCCAGAAACACTAACTGGCGTAATTCCAAAGTATAGTATAATGAAAAATCTAGAAAACAATTGAACCTACACGCACTAGAAAATATGGAAACCGAAAACGACGTCGTAGCGGAAACATATGTCTCTTGTTGATTGTTAGATCTAAGTAGATTTGTTGGCAAACCAGAGAAAAAAAGGCGAGATAACTCTTTAATCAAAAGCTGCAATCTTGACTCTAACGGGGACAAATGATAAATACTCGTACAAAGCCAGGCGCTAGAAATACACGAATGTAGTCTGTCGCGCTAAAAGGCTATCGCGAACAAATTTCTACTTCAATGAAGACATAACGTTAAGTATAGTCAGCTGGTATGTAACAGTATCAACATCGGCCGCATCCGCGTCAAGTAACTATAGCATAATGCAAGACATTCTTAGAGCAAATGAACCGCACCGTCAACATCATTCTCAGAGCAAACTTCGGAATATGTGGTGTCTCTTATGCCTACCACAATTATGTGCTTAATAAAAATGTAGCGCAACTGCTAGTAAGCAGTCTATACTCTTTCCAATCGAGAGATAGCAGGAATACCGCTTAATCTTTTGAGACATCGGAAACCATTCGTCCGATTAAGCATTGGGGTATCACGCGACCTTCGGTTGTGCTCATATGAAGCTCAATTGCCAAGCTTTCATCTAGGTCGCAGACACCCTTAGTGTAGATTCAAGTCCAGAGAGGTCCTTCTCTGAACGATCATAATTCAGTATTCTGACTGCATTGGGGAGCCTTGCATTCTCGAACTTACTTGGAACTAGCAAGATTTAGACTTCGTCCGTAATTTACAATATCGTTTATAGTGATCAGGATTTCATATGCACATGCATACATACATACATACGAGTACATATGTCTCTTTTTGAAATGAAATTCGCATGTTTACCTGATATAAAAGGTCATCTACGAAGACGCCAGCGCCACGTCCTAGATTGGTCTTAGGGCCTTCCGATTCTGGCCGAAGTAAGTCCTGAATACAATTATAGTCGACCTTCGAGGGAATGACCGTAAGACGGGAGTCAAAAACACTTATCGTCGTTGAGACTTGAACCAATAAATACAACTTTACGAAAGATGGCTTTGAGAGTGCAGGCTATGATATACATTTTAAGGGAAGAGAAATTCATTAGTGCATCTAAAGCTGACCCAAGCTTGCCATGAAAACAGACCGTTCTTTAAAGTTTCGTGAAATCATATTTAGTCATGCCCTTACCAGATGACCCTGCTCCATGTCATGTCAAGCCCCATGTCTTTAGGAAAACTTCCTCACACTGGTAGAAAGCCAACAGAACCCTGAAGGTTTTTGACGCAACATCTTCAGTATGAAGAAAATAAGTAAAAAGAAACTTTTAAGTTAAACGGCTTTACTGAAAATAAAGATAATAATGATGTAGATAATGCACTAAAAACTAAAAAATAACTCAGTAGGTCCTAGGTACCAGTTATCACACCACTCCTTTCATCAAACTAGGGCATTAATCAGACAAAAAAGTAAAATCGTGCGGCCCAGTAAATTTTACGACTTCTGGTATAAAACCTGGATCCAGATTATTCCAGAAAGCTTTTGGTGGTGGTATTGATTTATTACTGGTGACATGTGTTTGACAGCCTGAACATAAAAGTAACGTTGTTTTCGAAGACAACTCTAAAGGTAGATATCTTAATGCAACAGTGTTGTAGCGTACAGTATGAACTTGATTTGGATAGCAACGTTTGGTACAAATTTCACAAAGATGTATGCACAATGTGTTAATAGCATTTTCGAACGCTTGCAGATGATTTTCAGCTCTGTGTTGCTGGGTACGCGCACGTTGCTATATTAACCTCGCCTTATGTTGCTCAGGTGTTTCTGAGAGTTAACAACTCCTTTGTCTCTCACGTTGTCTTATTAACTTGGTTTCATGTTGCTCAGGTGTTCCTGACGCCACCAGCTCCCTTTGTCTATCACGTTACCCTATTAAGCTGGCCTCATGTTGCTAACCGTTCTCTTTTTTGTTTTCTGTAGTCGACTATGGGTCTCACTTTCACTCTCTTTTGCACGTTTTGCTCTATACTTTTTTTTTCGCCTTTTCAAGCCTTCTGATTCGGTGTGTTGCAGTTTCTGTTTTATTATTATTTGTTTCCATGTTGTTCCCACGAGTAATGGACATTATAACGGTGTCCTAGATGCCTAGATTTCAATTTTAATATAAGTATAGACTGTCTCAACTCTATGATCCGCCATGCACTGTGTTCTACTTGTAAAGCCCTTTTATTAGATACCCATATTGAGGGGGTTGCGAGAAAATATGTAATCCGCCATTTTGTAGAGGCGGCCATCTTGGATTTACAATGATACTGATTATATTAAATTGTATTGTGATCAGAACACACCTTTAGTGTACCAAATTTCAGATCAATCTGTCAACAGGAAGGGGGTCGAATTTCAACTACTAAATTTGACCCAACAAACAAACAAACAGGGCAAGCTAAATAAAACCGTTTAACAAGTTAGCTAACTGAGTTTTCATTGGAGAAAGGCATAGTGACCCATTTTAGCACTATGTTAAATAAGTCGGACCAGTTAGCTCCTCATTGTTATGGAGAGGTCAACCTCAGTTTTGAAGGGATTGATTGAATATTGTAACACAAAAGTCATGCCATGTCATTGCGATGGTACATCGCAAATTTATTTTACAAAAAATCACTACTTTCTGCATTAACCAATAATGATTGTACAAATCTTGTTGGATGGAATTATTGAATGTTCCCATTATTGTGCACTTTTGTAAACTTCATCCATAATACCTGACCTTAACTATTAATTTGTCTACAGAGCTTAAGTTTAGACATCTACCTTGCTGTTTACCCTGATAGGACTTCTAAAACGCTTCTAAGAGGAATTGGGAACTGTTACATGCTTAGCTAGTAGCTACATGGCATTCCGTATTCTGAAATGTTAAAAGATCTTAGAAAGAAAAGAAGTGCGAGTATAATATACTTTAATGATGTCCTTAATATGTATGTTATTGTCCTCTCGATTGTTTCAAAAATATCGATTGTCCATTCATTAAGAGATTGTGCCTCTGTTTATTGTTTGAAAATAATTTATGTACATTCTGCACTCCTACTAATGTTACACATTGTACGAGTAAATCAACTTATACGGATTACAAAACAAAGGGTTAGACCCAGAGCCGTGGTGCAAATCAGGATGTAAAACAAATTAAATATAGAAGTGGCTCTAGTGGATTACCATACGACCGAAATTGAATTGCAATAATTAAGTTATTTTATAATAATAGCGTCTTAATTTTATCGAATACTCATTAACATGCATCTCTTGTACCGGAACCAGCAACAACGAGCACGAGTATGTCGACGATTATTTGAAAAGGGGAATACATCATGGTTGCTCACTTTCCGCCCTTGTCAGTACGAGTGTGTAGTGTGGTAATTTGTACGAGTACCTTGATTCAGCAGCAAAGTCAATCCTTGATCTGTTGAGAATGGGGATTCATGTCTCCGCCGAAATTCCTATCTGACTAATGAAAAATTCTTCGATGCTGTAAATCATGATTACACTTAATTTAGCTGTCATTATATTTTTCGGGGGTTTGTTAAAGCTCATTCCAGGACTAAACATATAATTCAGAGGGTAAAACTGTTATCATACGCTGAATGGGATCCGTCTTACACTTGTGTCAATTAAATACGAACGACGGGTGTTTGAAGATGACTTTGTTATTGAATAGATAGTTGAATGGGAAAATAACGATATAATTCAGTAAATATTTCAGACCATTTTTGTTGGTAAATAAATTTAAATATGTTTAAGATAAGATAAGGATATGAATAACAATAGAACCGCCTTTACGCCGGTTTGTGAAAACAGAAAGGAATACATATAAAACAACGGACGTATTTCAGTTAGAAAGTTTGAACATGCAAACGGACTGCACCAACTGCAGAGACATTACATTGCTTGTCCAGGGTCACAAACGGAGAAGAGCCGTTTTTGTGTTTCGGAAGGAATCCTATACCACCTTGATCAAAAAATTTATTCAGAAAATTAAAAATACAAGTTTATTCATCTAAATTTATATTGTCCCCTTCAAAGTAATCCCCATCGACTGCAACACACTTATGCCAGCGCTTGATCCAATCCTCGAAACATTTTTTATATTCGGTTTTCGGTATGTGCAAAAGTGCTTCCTGCGATTTTTCCATTACTTCTTCTCGGCTGCTGAAACGCGTTCCCCGTACTGGCTTTTTAACTCGATTGAACAGAAAGAAGTCACAGGGAGCCAAATCAGGTGAATTCGGTGGCTGTTGGATGGTGTTTGTTGCATTTTTCGTCAAAAAATTACGAATAATGATGGCACTGTGCGACGGTGCGTTATCATGATGCAAAATCCACGAGTTTTCTGCCCACAATTCTGGTCTCTTTCGGCGAATTGCTTCACGCAAACGTCTCATAATGCCCAAATAATACTATTTGTTTACTGTCTGGCCTTCTGGCGAAAACTCATGATGCACTACACCGTTGTAATCCATGTAAACCGTGAGCATTGCCTCTCTTTTACAACGTCAACACGGTTTCTTTTTTGCATGAAATTGAGGTCTTTTGGCACCAACTTTGCTGCTACACGACGGAAACCCAAATCATTAACCCAAATGTCTTGGACGGATCCATAGGCAATGTTCAAGTCCTCCGCTATCTCTCTAATGGTTAATTTGCGGTTATTGACCAACATTTCTTTTTCTTCATCAATGTTTTCGTCGGTTTTCGATGTCGATGGTCTGCCACTGCGTTCATCATCTTCGATTGACTCACCACCACTTTTAAACCGCTCGTGCCACTGGTAAACGACCGTTTTCTTTAGAGAATCGTAGCCGAAACACTTTTCCAACAATTCCAACGTTCGCGCACCATCCGTTTTTTACGCAAAATTTAATACGAGTACAAGTTCGTTGTTGCAAATTTAAATCCATTTCTAAAATTGTAAAAAATCGCCAATACACACAGAGATAGATGTACTCTTGGCTACGTAACTTTTGCAAATGTTAAGCTATGACGCTAAGATTTAGAGAGAATGTCAACAACAGATTTACCAACTTAACAAAAACAGAACAGAACTCAAATCGGAACAATGAGAGCGCCACACGGTGGTTATTCCGGGAACTTTATGGTGGTATGTATTGTTGTGGGAATAGATTTTTTATTACTTACGTCGAATCCTGGATTCTGTGTACAGGGACAGGTCAGCACATTTACTATTTCTTATAAAGAGATTCAAAAAGAAAAGAAAAATTACTACCCTCCTGAAATTAAAATAAAAGAAACTTGTGCTGAGGTTTCGATGCAAAATCTACTCGATCACACTAGCGAAAAAAATACTGATCAATCAAACAGAAGACGAATTAAAGTTAGTATCGAAATGGGGTTTCGATGGCAGTTCGGGTCATAGCCTATATCATCAAAAATATTTAGAAAGCCATGAGAGCGACTTTTTGAATGCATTTTGCATGTTGTATATAAGCTTCCAGCCAGGAGTGGAGAACAAGCCAAACAACAAAAGTTGCCGTAAATGAAAATAATGAAAAGCGAATTCAAACAGAATTTAAAGAAAAACTTGGCTTAATTGTTGACCATCCTAAGCCGGGATACGGAAATACAAACACAGGTAATGTTGCGAGGAGATTTTCTGAAAAAAGTAATTTATCCGCCACCATCACTGGAATTGATGATCTTTAAATTCAAATATTTCATATAATTTTGCAATGCCTTTCAAGTGGTTTCAAGCTCACCGACGAAAAACTCAAGAGCTATTGTGACGATACCGCCCGATATTTCATTACACTGTATCCCTGGTACAATATGAGTACAACAGTGCACAAAATATTAATTCATGGTCATTTAATTGCTTCTACTTCCCTCTTACCGATTGGTCAGTTACTAGATAGAGTGAAAAGTGACCTCCTTGACCGCCAGAATGCGCTGCTACTTCAAAAAAGGTTATGGTGTCTTGAAGTCCGTTCATATTTAGGCAGACATGCCAAATTTCAGTGCGATTTTTAGTTTTGTTTTGATAGCTGATTGTTGTTGACGTGTTTGGCATCATGTTGAGTATGGACAAAAACGATTTTCGTTCTCTCATAAAACATTATTTTTTGAAAGGCAAAACGGCGAAGGAAACAAAAGAAAAGTTGGATAAATATTATGGGGCTAATGCTCCGTCAGATTACACAGTCAAATATTGGTTTCGAGAGTTTCGTGGTGGCCGCAACTCCACTACCGATCAAGTCCGCAGCGGCAGGCCCTCCGATGCGGTTACAGAGGACAATGTCAAAAAATACATGAAATGGTGTTGGCTGACCGGAAAGTGAAGGTGCACGAGCTAGCACATACCACAAAGATTAGTACTGAGCGCACACGCCATATTTTGGGCAATATTTTGCATATGAAAAAGTTATCCTGCCGCTGGGTGCCGCGCATGCTCACTCCTGACCAAAAGCACGAACGCGAGAGCACTTCGAAAGAGTGTTTGGACTTGCTGATGCGGAATCGGGCGGACTTTTGGCGTCGATTGGTAACTGGATTTGGATCCCTCGGACTATTATCTCTTCCCAAACCTTAAAAGATGGGTTATCAATAAAAAATTCAATTCATGTGAGAAAATCATCGACGCCACGGAGGAGTATTTTGCAGACCTTCCGGAAAATTACTTTTCGGACGGGATCAAGAAGTTGGAAAATCGCTGGAATAAGTGTATCAAACTAAAAGAGGACTGTATTGAACAATATAAAAAAACATTTAAAAAAAAATTGTTTTAATTCTCAAGGAGGTCACTTTTCACTACATCTAGTAAGAAGCTTTAGAATCACGAAACCAAGATTTTAAAATTTTCAGAGAGCAATTCAGCAAAAAAAATCAAGAATAGACAATTTAACAGAAATTTTTAATACTCGTAGAATGATGATTTCATCAGATTCTCTGTTATCAAGTCTCAGAAGTCAAAAAGATTTTCATTTAGATGCTAGTAATATGTTTGATGTGGAGAATATGTCTTTTGAAAATGATTGAACAAATTTTTATTAAATATTAAATGTATTATTAAATGTAAATTATGAGATTCATTACAAAACATTGTTAATATAAATTTTTGGTTCAAAAATTAAAAATTGTACTAATAATTTTCATATTTATTTAATTCTTTGTATATCTAATATTAACAGCACATTTATCGTTGGAAAAACTACATTATCCTTGATAATAAACACAGAAAAAAAACGAACATTGTTTTCGGTGCAAACACGTAAGTTTATCTTTAAACAACCCTCCAAATTTGTCTTTTCTTAATAGAAATTAAATTTCAACTCATACTCCTGCTGACTGCAGGAAAGACTGCAGGTTATTTACTGACGTCGTGACGGAGCGCTAAACTTTTGCTAAGCACTTAATTGTGCTGGGCATAAGTGATACAACATCCTGCGACGCTAAAGTGATGGCGACATCGCGGCGCACTACTTCTATGAACGTCCGGCTTACGCTCGCATCAGGTAGCAGATAGTCGACGATGACGTGGTGGGTGGTGGTACTGTAGACACTTTATCACTGAAGCACTTACCCATCTTTCTTCGAAAGATTGAAAGATTTCATTAAAAGGAACTTACAAAGAGTACAATGCACAATGCACTGTCTTTGTCTGAGTGCCACATAGCATAGGGTTAAAAAATTAATAGATGTCATATATGTATGTGTTGCAGATTATCTACCAACTAATCATGGAAAGGCATTCGTTTCAACAAAGTTCACAAATTATTCAATTTTTATCCTAATTCGCCGTTGGTAACGACTACGTTACATGTGTTAACCCCAATTTTCGACCGTTATCATCGTCCCGATAAACGAACAATCGATGGTGAAAAATTTTAAATAGACTTATTCCCTCCATAATGTTGCCGTTCCAGTGGCACAGCGAAACGCCAGAAGCGAAGAGAATATTGTGGCTGGATAGGAGTCGCTAAACTTGCGAGGCCGCAATCAAGCAATCAAGCATCCTTCAAACGTTCCTGCCGCTTATTTTGCGAAAAGACTTAGTTATACGTCCGTATAAGATTGATTGAGCTCTATTGAATGTGGGATAAAATCCGAATTTTCGGCAAAAAATCGTCATCCAGGTTAATGGCTTGGGATTAATAGCAAAATCATCAAATTTGGTCAAGCGAACAGCCAGCGGTGTTGCCACAGCTGGCATCTCATATAAAACAAATTAATTGTTTGAATTCTCATGCCACAGCTGTTATTGCGCCATACGTCTAATGAGATTTGCCGGCGAATCGCTTATATTTAATAGAGACTGTTTTCGCTCAGGAAGACCTAGATGATATGTGGTTTCAACTGGATGGCGCCACATGCAGCACATTGAGTGACACAATCGACTGATTGAAGATGAAGTTCGGTGATTGTCTTATTGCTAGATATAGCCCTGTCACCCGGTCCCGCTCGTGCGATTTAATACTTTTAACATCGGTGGCTTCCCGGTGGATGGCTGCTGTTCGGTTACTATACAGGGAGCAGCTGTTTGTGTTTGCTTCTACCGTTTTACCAAATTTTGTAAAACCCTCCATACATATTGATGTACTAGTACTTAAACTACGGATGGTTCTATTTTTTACATAGCAGCCCATCGTTTAGCTGCAACTGGTCTCTGCATTACCTAGCTATCACTGTTGGTCTCCGTATTGTTTGTAGTCTGTGTCGTTCAGGCTGTTGTTACTTCCAATTCGGACCGTCACGAGATATAAATCCTTCCTTTTTTGTGTTCCGCGGTTTTTTTTTTGAAGTGGATCTTGTTATTACATTTAATGTAAGCCCGCTTATACGGCAGCTATTTTTGTTAAACAGTCAATTTTTATTAAATCCACCCGATTTAATTGCTTAAACCTGCTTCAATCCGCCAAAGCTAAGAACTTTGCTGATTTTAGCACCGGTTCCGTCTTGGCATCCCGGCAAATGCAAAAATGTGACCAGAGATTGTGGACGGGTTTAACCGCTTTAATTATTTCCAAACGCAAGCATTATAAAATTCTCCCGTTTTCATCCGGATGTCGTGCGCTGAAAGAAAAAGCATTAGAACCATCGGCAGAAATCGTATTGCTCTTATCCGTATTCTAAGCAGTAGATATAGGCAATCAGTGATTTAAGCAATCAAGCAATCTTCAATTTACAACAGTAGCCCATCGGAGTAAGCCCCTTCTGACACCAGTTGAACCTATTGATTTATCGAATCAAATCATCAGAAGTATGATAGCTTTTTGGCTAACAATCTGCCTATATTAAAGTCTTAGGAGTAATCAGAATCTAACAGATGCAACTGATTGTATAATTTTTTTTCAAACAGCGATTATAGTTTTTCTTCCATTGATACGAGGGCGGGTCAATAAGTCCATGACTTTTGGATTAAAACACAGATTTTTTGATAAAAAAATAATTTTATTTTTCAACGTAGTCTCCCTTGAGCTCTATACACTTTGTCCAACGCTTCTCCAATTTTTTTATCCCTTCCAAAAAAAATGATTTGTCGAGGTCCTCAAAATAGGCCTTTGTTTGCGAGATGACTTCATCATTGGAGTCAAATCTTTTTCCACCAAGCCATTTCTTCAGGTTTGGGAACAAGAAGTAGTCGCTCGGAGCCAAATCTGGAGAATAGGGTGGATGAGGGAGCAATTCATAGCCCAATTCATGGATTTTTGCCATGGCAACTGCACATGTGTGCACCCTTGCATTGTCTTGGTGGAAAAGAACTTTTTTCTTGGCCAAATGAGGTCGTTTTTTTTTCAAATCGTCATTGAATCGGTCCAATAAGTTGGCATAATATTCCCCATTGATTGTTCTTCCCTTTTGAAGGTAGTCAATGTGGATTATCCCGCGTGCATCCCAAAAAACAGTCGCCATAACTTTATTGGCTGACAAACCCACCTTGGCCTTCTTTGGCGCCGATTCACCCTTAGAAACCCACTGTTTTGACTGTTGTTTGTTCTCTGGTGTGTTGTGATGGATCCATGTTTCGTCCACGGTTACAAAACGGCGCAAAAACTCCTCCATATTGCGATTAAACAACGCCAAACCTTCCTGTGAAGTTGTTACACGATTGCGTTTGTGGTCGACTGTGAGCAAACGCGGCACCCATCTTGCGGAAAGCTTTCTCATGCCCAAGTGATCATTCAAAATTGAAACCACTGAGCCATGCGAGATCCCTACGGCTTCCACAATCTCTCGCACTTTCAATCTTCGGTCGGCCAACACCATATCGTGAATTTTTTCGATTGTTTCGGGTGTAGAGACCTCAACTGGGCGTCCAGGACGTTCGGCATCTTCAGTGCTTGTACGGCCACAACGAAATTCAGTAAACCACTTTTTTACCATTGAAATCGATGGTGCAGAGTCCCCATAGTATTTATCAAGCTTAGCCTTGGTCTCGGTAATGGTTTTTTTTCGCAAGAAATAATGCTTAATAAGCACACGAAATTCACTTTTTTCCATTTTCTCCTCAAATTAGTGAGTAGTCTGATAAAAATAGCTGTCAAACACAAACTAACTGACGCAGCAAGTTTAAATTTTGACAGGAGTCAACTGACAGATGCCTGTTGACAGGAGCAGTGTTGCTGTTTCACGGACTTATTGACCCGCCCTCGTACGATCGTTTTGTTGCAAAATAAATATTTTCATTAAGCTTGACTGAAGCAAAATTCGTGATATGAGGAACAATATGATCTAAGTTCTCGACAGAAACGACAATCAAGAACAAATTTGATTATAAATTTACACTCCGATTAAAAGAGTCTTCGACTGTAATTCATAGAGTTGAGACAAAAGAGGAGAAATTGGCGAAGATAGCGTATATAAATGCAAAAACCAAACGAAAAGTAGATCATTTTTCTGACGTCAGCACTTTTTCTTTCTTTTTCAGTCTTTCACTTTCGGAGACAAAAAATCGTAGGTCCCCTCTCACTGCGCATAAAATAACAATATTCGTACAAACAACACAGTGAGTTACAAAAGCTAACCTTTGGTCGATCACGGAATCTTGCGCCAAAAACTTATTTAATAATCTACGTTATAAATTATCTAAATATGTTACATGTACGTTATATGTAAGAGTAACAACCGAAATAGGTTAAAAGATATCGGGATCTAAAAGCAATTTCTGAAAGAAAAATTTCTGTCTTTAAATGTATAATTGACTCAACCCAACATCTATTCGACCAGTCACTGAAACGAATTCCGATATATTTCAGGAATTTTTTACAGTCTCATGGAAAAACATATAAGCTAGCCAGGATGTCCGGCATCCCTTCATTACTATGCATTGAACCGAAATCACATGGAAAATTCGCTTAACATTTCTTTTCAGATACCGTTCTCCTTTCAGACACCAACAGCAAAGGAGCAAAAGACTGGGAATAAAAAAAAAGGATAATAATCAAGGAGTATATCATTTGCACGATTCAATGCATTTTACTCCTTGAGTAATGTTTAGTTGTTGTCCTGCGGAAGGGTGACACATGACTGAATGATCAAAATGATAGACTGTTACTTTGCTGCGCTACACATGTATCTAAAGGTTTTGAATTTGGAATTCAGATTGCTACTTTGAATTGGCTACCAATCCAAACTGGCATGAGTGTGATTTTCCATGAGAAAGGATAATTTATTGTGAGGACGAAACTCGTATGTATTTTACTCCTGCAGTGTTATGCAAAAACGTAAATTATTCAAATTTTTCAAAGTCAAATGGTATTAGAGTTTTATCAGAAAAAAAATCGATTTTTTTTACAAAAAAAGAAAAGGGAATTGATTTAGCATTCGTTTCTGAAATTGACATATTGTAAAATACTATAGTGTGACAAACGAATAGTTACGTGTATGAAAAGGGATATCCTATTATTTTAGTGTTGTGCACTGGATCTGGGAATAATCAGTATAAAGTGAGATGTAAGATCCGAAGGCTTTTGTACGAATTCGCTGATCCCACAAACTACCGAAGGAAATTTTCTTTTTTGTATATACATATGTGCAACTTCCGGTAGCACTTTTGTCTGTTAACATTTCTCATCAGAATAAAATAGCCTATATTCGATAGAAATATTGTAACAGGCTTGTCCGTTTGAGGTGCAAATGATAGACATACCGGTTTTCCATTTTATCGAGTGAAAACCAACTAAATGATAGAAAATGTATTACTTACCAGATATCAAAAGATTTATCAATCAGCCTTTGCCAAAATTATCTGGCAAACTCAACTTTTGCATAAATACATGTTGGAGAGGTTGTTTTGTTAGCGACGTATGTACAATCCGTGAATACGGAGCTCTTAAATCTAGTATAGAGTTTACAGTCTTAAAATTCTAGGCGTAAATTCAGGTTCTAACAGCTCCATATAAATAGCCTTATAATCCTAGTTGCAGATTTGCAGCCCTTAACTTTTAGCCCTATATCACATTCTGAAAAATTCTAGCTCCTTATATCTTACGAGTAGTTCACAGATCTCATACTA
Organism: Volucella zonaria; assembly: GCA_963966105.1. Taxonomy (NCBI): domain Eukaryota; kingdom Metazoa; phylum Arthropoda; class Insecta; order Diptera; family Syrphidae; genus Volucella; species Volucella zonaria. Next base: position 13,917,549 of record OZ014534.1, read on the forward strand.
CTCGTATGTACACTTGGATAAAAAAACTCAGCTGGAAACTGAAAATCGTAGAGTGCGCAAAGAAAGAGAGTCGTGTGTAGGACAAAAGTAAGCGCAAGAAACTCTGTCCTTTAACCACACCCACTGTCGGACCATTATCCATGGGCGGCATCATAGTCTGGTAAGCTCCACCAAAGGTAGAGTCCAAGTGTACAGTTCAAGGATGGAAATAAAGGTCAGATAATATGAATTTTAAGCGCTATGTAAATGTTAAGTGTTTTTAACGGAGAATGAATAATTAGATAGAATATATATTTGTAAAACTTTGTAAAGGTAAAAAAATCTTTAGAGACAGTATAAAGCAATTATGGAGTCTTCTTTCCATATAATTCTTAACAACAAAGATTGTATTTCGTTATTGTATGAGTCACCCCAACAAGTCGAGCGATATTGTAATTTTATTTGGACCATACTATTAAATAAATTGTTTCTTAAGTTTCCTTTTCCATTATAGTTTCAACTGGTACAGTGTTTTGGTTGTTTTTGCGCAGATAGTTTTCTTAGGGTAGTGGTATGAGAGCTTCAGTTTAACCTACTGTCGATTTCAATTTCCAGATACTTAAAAGCCTGTCAATAACAAGACAATTTTTTAGGTACTCGTTAGCGTTGTTAGCGTTACCTGAAATTTGAGGAAGAGATTCACAGCAAATGTCAAGACTTAGTAAAATGCTGTTGCAGTACGAACTATGACACGTAAGCACTGGAAGATGTAAATTAATGTAGGCGTATTAAATAGCATGATTTTAGTTTTGTCGCTGATAGCTAACTTATGCAAACGAAACCAATGTCTCAATATTTTTAAGTCTTGTTTGATACGAGTATAAGCTGTCAAATCTACAGTTCATCCTGACAATCATTTCGTTCAGACGTGCTTAAATTTCGTTCCGCCAACTTATTTCCCGTATATTTCCATTTCATTTGTCCCACCTAATTTGAAATAACCCTCACAAGCTATTTCTCGGTCGTCGCCCTGTGTTTTGTTTAGCTGACTCGATTTGTTTATCCTCTTTAAATCGATTAAAGCGCATAATAATCTTAGAGTGAAAATACCAACTAACCCATTTCTCATTCAACGCCTTTTGTGTTTTTTTTTATTCAACACATTAAATTTTCAACTGACTGACCTACGCTAATTAATTCATCATCATCATGTTAGAATTACATATGTGGAAGTGTGAATTGCTCCAAATGCTGTTATGGTGATCTGCAGTGATCTATGTTGCAAGTTGTTCCATGCTCTTTGTAGTGGCTTGAGTAAGATATCCATCGTATACCTAAGTGATTTTAGAAACAATTTTTTGTTTTATTGTGATGAGTGTAAGAACATTATTCCGTCCCACATTTCACTTGCAATTAAGTGTCTCAGTGATTCGGTTATTAACCTTGCGTCAGAAAATAACCTTGAAAATAATTCAAAGTCAATTTTCTAAATACGATGATATTTTAAAATCTGTTGAAGATTTATTAATTTCGCTCGAGCAATCTCCGATCTATTGTACAATAAGAGTCAATTTAGAAACATATCTACGCAGTTAGGTTAAAATATTGATTTATGAAAACCAAACGATACACATGACATTAGTGAAGAATCAAAAAATTTTCTATCTAAAAATGTTAAATGCATAATAAAATATTACATCCGCACAATAACTGACTCTTTAAGCTGTCTAGGGTCTTCCCCGATTTTCATCTTCAAGGTTCATCCAAATAATGATCAGTTGTTTATAGATACTATGTGCAAAATGAGTGATTTAAGCAACGAGATTACCGAATCACGCGCTCTGTTAAACGAAATAACGGATAACTTACAGTAAAATCGACCGGTACAATTCCAGCCCCTATCGTGTACATTGTACAACAACTACATTTTTACTGAGATGCGTGAATCTGCAGTTATCGAACCGCCAATAACTCTTAGGTCATCTTCTCCTGACCTAAGGAGACTAACTCCTGAACCCACAATCTCACGATTCGGAATCTTATGGACCCTCTCGGAGTGGAACAAAACAATAAAAAAGTTAAACCATTTCAAGAAAGCTAAATCAGTTACCATTTTAATAAGAGGTACACATCTTGATCGCACTATGCTAACAAATTTTTTTAAACCAAAATTCAAAATTTCAACGCCTTCAAGGTAAGCATCCCGTCAAAATATGAATCATCATCATCATTCTGGGTGAAATAACAGTGAAAAAATTAAAACCGAGTACTGGAATCAACAAATATCGCAAGGATATACTACTTTTAAGTCCAATATAAAAAAAAACCACCTAACCAAGAAAACAAAATCATGTTAATATTAATTCTAAGCACTTTACCGATTCCTAACTCAAATTCTACGCCTAACTCTTACAATAAAAACCCAATCCCTAATAAACAAGCTCCTGATCCAAACTGGAGTTTTAAAGTTGCGACATTTCCTTTCTTCACTCCTTCGTCACTTAATTCTGTCAGTCGCTTATACACAAAACAATCTTCCACCCCGTCCAACCCAGTTTCCAAACGTGTATCTTTTAATCTTGATCCTCCTTCCGGACCTTTAAAAAACCTAATAACATCTCCTTATTCCACACAAACAAAAACGGCTTATCCTCTCCATCTTCTATGCCAGACTCTCAACCTAATACCACACCACCTTCTTTTTTAGACCCGATACTCGCTTATCTACGAGTACATGATAAACCGGGCTCTGTCTGTATCCACGGTATAACGAAAACCAATGCAATGGATTCCATTCTATAGGAAAGTCTCCCCACTAATCATGCTCATGATCTCCTGCAACTTTTTATACGTTTTCATGAGCAAATAGATATGATTAGATAAATTCCAAACGCATGCTACCTTCAGAGAACACAGTCTAGTTTTACCATCTAGTTACCATCGCTCCTAACCGGTCAATTCATTGCCGAAGCCTCCCATATCTCTGTCTCTTTATTATCAAAACAGAAGAGAAAATCTCATTCCTAACATTAAGAATATTTTGCCAAGGTTTCGATTTACACCGTGACGATGGTCTAGATAATGAGGAGAATTTATATGGCCGTGATATACTTCTAGCTATACACTCTCGTCTCGAGTCTAAATCCTTTAAAAAATCGTTCACTACATTCTTTGAATTCCTTTGCGCTAGAATTCCTATTTGCAAGCGCAACCTTTATATTGGGTCTACAAGTAAGTTTCCAGCGTTTTTTTTTCCAAAATTTGAAGTTTTATTATGAAAACATAGTTACAATGCTTTATTCAAAGTATCGTCCATCGGAAGCTACAACTTTCCCCCATCTTTCTGGGAATTTATGAATTCCGGACCAAAAAAATTTCTCGTCTTTCGAGCCCAAGAACGTATCGAGCCAATTTTTTGATTTCCTCTACTGAGCGGAAGCGTATTCCCGTAAGAGCGTTCTGCATCGAACGAAACAAGTGGTAGTCAGATGGTGCCAAGTCTGGACTGTAAGGCGGGTGAAGCAGAATTTCCCATCCACTATTTTGCAAATAGTTTTTCACCGAAACCGCAACATGTGGCCGAGCGTTGTCGTGATGAAAAATGACGGACTCATGCCTGGTCTCATATTCTGGCCGTTTTTCTTTTAATGCCCGCTTCAAACAAATTAGTTGGGTTCGATATAATGGTCCTTTGATGGTTTCACCACTCGGAAGCAGTTCGTAGTATACGACACCCTTTTGATCCCACCATATGCAGAGCATGACCTTATTCACGTGAATATTTCGTTTCGGCGTCGATTGGGCGGGCTCGCCGGGCTTTGTATACGATTTTCTGCGTTTAGGATTATCATAATAATCCATTTCTCATCACCAGTGAGCATACGATGCAAAAATGATTTATTTTTATACCGCTGCAGTAACATTTCGGACATGCAAAATCGCCGTTCGACGTCTCTTGGCTTCAATTCGTACGGCACCCAGTTTCCAACCTTTTGAATGAATCCCAGTGCTTTTAGGCGCAGGGAAACTGCTTGTTGCGTGACGCCCAATGATGCAGCAAGTTCTTCTTGAATCTGACACGGATCCTCATCCAGTAAAGCGTCCAATTCCTCGTCTTCAAAACTTTTCGGCTTTCCGGGGCGATCTTTGTCTTCAACTCCAAAATCACCACTTTCGAACCGTTTGAACCACTCGCGGCACGTCGATTCACCAATACATTCCGCCCCATAAGTTTCCGAAAGCAAACGATAGGCCTTAGCCGCACTTTTCTTCATATTAAAGAATAAAAGCAGCGCTTCTCGCAAATGACGTTTATTTGGCTGGAAACTTGCCATGATTTTGCTCGATAAAATGTACGACACCGATAGAACTGCTCAAATATAACGCTGCAAAGTTGTTGACAGATACAAAACCTACAAATAAAACACATTTCTGCCCGGGATCCATTGGTGGCGCCACCTCCGACAAACGCTGGAAACTTACTTGTAGACCCAATATCTGCTGCTGCTATATTCGCCCCTGTCAACCAACTCTGCTGATCCCAATAACGTTGTTATTTTTTTAGGCGAATTTAATCTACCTAAGCTTCTATGGGCTCTGACTGACCAGTTACTGCAACAAATTTCACCTCTGATAAAGAAAATCTTTCATCGACTGCCTTACTGACTCTGGTCTGTATCAATTAAGTGGTGTCACCAATAACATTGGCAGACAACCCGACCTAGTCTTCGCCACTGATACAGATAACAGCGTCGTTTTCGAAAGTAGACATCTGCTCTCTAAGAATTACCACCCTCCCCTTTCTCATACGTTGTCGTATGACAATTGTCTTAACCCTTTACTGCATAGCATATCATATATGAAATCATTTTTTCAATTCATGCTTACACTCGTTTTTTACGCTAGATTTCCTATCAGTGATTGCTTTCGCTTGCCCACTGAAGTTAACTCAGGCGCTAGTTCCAATGTCGTAATCCGTTTGATTCGAAAAGTTTCCCAAGACATGTATTTCAAAATACAATACATTTCGATAATTATTACACTTCAATACTACGAATTTCTCAGCTTTATAGAAAAGGTATGTAGCAAGTATCTAACGTAAGCGCTTTTTTTACATTATGTACTTTTATTTTTATGTTGAAGGCATTCTAAGTCTGGGAACCGTCCGAAGAAATCGTTTACCAAACTGTAAGCTTCCGAACGACAAATACTGGAAAAGTAAAGATCGAGGTGCTTCTTATGAAGTAGTAGGCAGCATTGATGGCATGGATCTGGCTGTAGTTGCTTGGAAGGACACAAAAGTAGTTACAATCACTTCCAATTTCATTGGAGAGAAGCCAATTTCTAAATCTAAGTGGCATGAAAAAAACCAAGGAATCAAATAAGTGGATTGTCCAGCTATTATCAAGGACTACAACAAATTTATGGGAGGTGTGGACTTGGCAGATTCCTTGCTTGGAAGATATAAAATTAAAATCAGGTCTAATTTTGGTGGGGGCGAAAGCCCCCATTTATTCGGCTTAATACAAGCTATAACTTAAAATTAAACTTAAACTAAAACCTAAAACTAAGGTTGGTTAGAGTGGTGAAGGAGAACGGATTTGAGGTAGGAAGTGGTGCGGTGGAAGTCAAATACGCTAAGGTTTGAATTAATTTTTCGTAGCATACGGGAGATTGGTTCGTTCGCGCCATAGGAGGTGTGGTGGGTTGGGAGATAGAAGAGACGAGGGGAACGTAGATTATGAGGGTTAGTGTTGAGGAAAATAGAGTTGTGAAGGAGGAGTCGATGAATGAAGAGAAGGTCGACTGCATCTCTGCGTTCCTCAAGGGTGTTTAGGTTAATAAGGTTGAGACGGTTTTGATAGGGGGCAGAGTAAAAGGATCATCCCAGGGCAAAGCTTGGAGAGCAAATCGAATAAAACGGCGCTGGATGCTTTCGATTCTCGAGATATAAACGCGATGATATGGGGACCATACCTGACTGGCATACTCTAGGAGGGGACGAACAAAGGTAATATAGAGGGACCTGGTCAACCATAGGTTGGTGAATTCTTTGGACCATCGTTTTTCAAAACCTAGTGCAGAGCTGGCTTTAATTATTATCCCATCCATATGTAAACGGAAGTTGAGCCCCCTATCACACAAAATGCCGAGGTCGCGAAGAGATTCAACGGAGGAGATAGGTTGGTTGTGGAGAAGGTATTGTCGGGGAGGAGATTTGTGCCGCTTATGTGAAAAGGTGATTTGGTGATATTAAGTTCCAAACAATTTTTGAGGCACCAGATCGAAAAACTATCAAGGTATTGTTGAAGGAGGAAGGAGTCATGGGGAGAGGAAATGGTTTTGAAAAATTTGGTATCGTCGGCGTAAAGGGAGACGGACGAGTGTTTGATGATCCTATCGAGATCATTTATGGTTAATATAAAGAGAAAGGGACCGAGATGGCTGCCTTGAGGAACTCCAGAGGTGGCCAAAAATGGAGCGGAGTGGGCTGACCTAAAGCGAGGTAAGAGGATATCCATTTTAACAGGATGAGTTCAAAGCCGAGGGCAGACAATTTGAAGAGTATTAATCGGTGAGAGATTTTATCGAAGGCTTTGCTAAAATCGGTTGCAACTATATCGACTTCGTTGCCGTTCTCTAGGGCAGAGATGGCAAAGGATACGAATTCAACGAGATTTGTGGTGGTTGACCTACCCTTTAGTAAGCCATGTTATCTAGGGGAAATAAGTGATTTGCATTGGAAACTTAGAGCTTCATACAAAATACTTTCGAGGAGTTTGGGTATATGGGAGAGTTTAGCGATTGGACGATAGTTTGTTATTTCGTTCTTTGATCCCTTTTTGTGGATCGGGGTTATAAAGAAGGTTTTCCAAACCTGAGGAAATTCTCCTTGTGAAAAGGATAGACGAAAGAGATCAGAAAGGGCAAGGGAAAGAGATGAAGAACATTTTTTAAGAAATATGGCAGGGAAGCCATCTGGACCGGGTGTAAATTCGTCATTGAGTTGGTGTAATTTATATTCGATATAAGAGGGATCCAAGATGTGAGAGAGAAGTGGGCCATTGGCGAAGTTCAGTAGGTAACGAAAATAGGATGGATCTGGTACAAAGGAGTCGTTGGTGAAGGATTGTTTAAAAAAGCTGGCAAATAGGTTGGCAATGGTGAGTGGATGGATTGATGACTTGTTGTTGAAAGAGAGGGAAGGAGGGTAAACATCGGGCTTTCTTTTGTAGTTAACAAATTGGTAAAAGGATTTAGGGTCATTTATAAGGTTGACTTGCGCATTGTTAAAGTAACGCTGGTAAAGGGAATCATAAAGTTCGGTGAAATGAAGATAAGCACCAAGATATTTGGAATAGTCGGAAAAGTATCTGGTACGCAGGAAAACAGCCCATAACTTGTTTCTCTTATTTCGTAAGGAACGAAGGTTGCGATTATACCAGGGAGGACTAGTAGATGATGTTTTTAGGCGGGAAAACGGAATGTAAAGGTTAAAAGAATTAAATATTTCTTTATAAAAAATGGATAAGGCATCATTTACATTTAGGTTGTGAAAGTTAAAGGGGGATCTGCTAAGATAGTCACTGATTTTGTGAAAGTTTGCTTTATGAAAGTCGTAGGATGAGAGAGTTGTGGGAGGAGTGGATTGGAAAGAAGAGTTATGAAAAAATGAAAGTAGAAGGGGGGGGGGGGTGGTAGTTGTCGATTGTAGAGAGAGATAGGGGGCAAAGTGAGACTGAGGAGTTAATTGAATCTGTTGTGGAAATAAGGTCCAATTGCCTGTCCATATAGTTGGATACTTGGCATAGACTTGAGTCTGTTAAGCGATCTAGGAAGAGACATTTCTTAGCTGAGTTGGCATTTGAAGCTATGCAGAACGATTGATCGTCTGATGGAGTCCACTGTAGCTGAAGAAGATTAAAGTCGCCGAAAATGAAGATATCGTCAGTAGAGTCAGAAATGGTACCACCGAATATTTTGCCATTTACTGGATGTAACTGTTTGCAACGCGTGGTTTTTGTACAGGTAACATAAGTTTAGGTTTAGTCTAATATTCATATTAAAGATATAATTAAAAACTAGGCGTGTCGAAACACAAAAAAAAAAAAAACAAAAGAAAAAAACATGTCAAGATTTCGGTGTAGAAAACCCTTTGTCGTTTGGGTGGTGAAGTGTCAAAGCGTGGCCATCGACCGAATTGGGTAGGCAAATTGAGGAAAAACGAAGAAAAGCAACTTCAGCACCTGTTCCGTCAAAGAAGTAAGACTAGATGGTTTTTACCATTTGCCTCTTTGGATGCCTCAACGTTTAACGTGCAAGCTGCCTGGTTGTGGAAAAATTAACATTTGCAAAATGTTCAAAATGTAAAACTGCGCTTTGCTAAAGACAGAAATTGTTTCCAAGACTTCCACACCAAAAGGATTTTCTCCGCTGGAATATCTAAAATATTTATTTATGTACAAACATTTTATTTTCATGTAATAACATAATTTTGAATTTTTGAAAAAAAAAAAAATCATGCAGTAAAGTGTTAATACCGTTTCCTATGTGTATTCTTACAGTTTTAATTTTTATAGAGCAAACTACGCCAAACTGAACAAGTTTCTCAGTATGGCCAATTTTAATTTGCTCTCACATACTTTTGCACTGAGATTTTAAAATGTCTCTCCCAATCTGTACCTTTTTTACCCAAAAACAATCCCTCATCTTCACCACCCTGGTATAATAAAGGGCTTCGTTCTCTGTGTCACAAGAAAATTAAGCTCTGGTAAAATCCGAATGGACCACACACTTATTTGCGAACCCAAACGATTCTTTCAGTTCACCAAAACTAAAAGTAAATCGGATAATTATCCATCATCTCGGAATTTTCTTGAAAAATCTTCGGTCGGTCCCCAAATTATTGCAAATCTCTTCGCAATTTTTTTTAGTCAAGCATTCGCCATCCATATCCAAGAGCCAGACCACTGTTACTTTTCATACTTAAATACGAGTACCTGCCCACAAACAACGTTGGAATCTGTGTCTATAACTTTAGAGCAAGTTAAAGAAAAAATCATAAACCCCAAAGATGATTATTCTCCTGGACCTGATGATCTTTCCCTATATTTTTAAAGAAATGTGAAATGCACTTAGCCCAATCTCTTACAGCTCTCTTTCAGCTTTCTATGACCCAGGGATTATTTTCCTCAGCCTGGAAAAGGTCTTTTGTAGGTCGCAAAGGCGATATTTCCCACTATCGACCTAAGCTTTGTGAGAGCATTATTTATGAGATAATGCTTTTCCATTGTAAATCTATTGTTTCGCGAAACCAGCACAGATTTCTCAAAGGTAGATCTATATCCACCAATCTAACGGAATTCGTATCGAGCACAAGAATCTGGAAATGAAGTCACGTGATTGCCACCGATTTCATCAAAGCCTTTGATATAATCCTTCTAATTTAATTTATTACGTAAGATAGAATTCTCAAAAATATCAAAAGCTTTATTTATATCTTGCAATTGATGCTCTCATATATCTAGCTGCAGAAATCATGGAGTGCAGTTAACCTACTAGCTCTGAACCTATACTGAACCGATTTTTCGAAATCTATAGAAAATATTGGAAGAATAGAAATAAGCCCATAAATATATCGTATACATAACATAGTATTTTATTCTTATTTTCTTTGAAGATAGACATGACTTCAGCAATTTTTAGCATACTGGGAAATTTACAACAGTATCTATACCCTCTTCAACAAAAATCAGCAATACAGGTAAAATAGGAACATCTATCTCTGGTTACAATGAATTGCATAAGCACTTGGGTCATGATGGTTGCACCTCTGGAGGAGCATTTCGAAGATGTGTGCCCTTCCCTTAGGTAAGCTTAACCATTGCGAATCTTTGTGATTCGTGTGACGGAGTCATTTGCAAAAATCTATTGCAAGCGAAAGATTTATGCAGTTCTTTACAACATTTACACTGAAATGGAGTTGTATTTGAGGTTGTGTTGAGTGATCTCTCGCTTACTTGCGTCATCGACAGCCTTAGTCTTCCCGGCTAACGCTTCAAGCGACTGGAATCGCTTTTCTAAATATCCAAAAAATCTTTTAGCGTTTGCAGGGCTCTTGGATGCTTTAACGATTGTTTGCAGAGTGTGTGTGTTTCTTCATAAGTGTGTGCAAGATTATTGGGTCCCAAGTACTAGTGTCGACTTCTAAGCCGCCCAATGCTAAAAAGCATTCCTGAGTAGTGTCATGTACTGCACATATTGCAGAGGCACCTTTAATTGTTACCGTAGGTTGCAACATCAATTTGTTTAGTACAGCAGTAACTAACAGATGTTTATTTTCAAATCTGTCATTTATGATATTCCATGCTGCCTCGTAATTCGCTTCTGTTGGTATTATATGCCGTATTAGTTTTTCAGCATCGCTAATCAAACTTGTCTTCAGAAAAAACACCTTTTCGCAATTTGCACTGGCTTGCTGCTGTACTAGTCCGACAAAAAGATCATGAAACTGGCGCCATTTCATGTTCGAACTTTGGTAAGACAATCTTTGGTAATTTTAGATCGCTTAATGAATTTGTTGAATTCCTCTGACCTGATGATTGCTGTAGCATTCGACTAGACAACTCATACAGCTGAATAAGTTTCAGCTGAGTCTGATCTTCTAAATCGAAAAGCTCCTGGGCCTTGTATCCAATGAGAGCGGGGTCTACAGATTGCTCATAAATGTCAGTATGCACCTGCAATATTTCATCCCAATAACGCACTGTTTTTACCGTGATCTTGTAAAATTCTATTGATCTATTAGCTGTGTTATCTGATATTCCAAGAAAAGTTCTTTGTAACAATTCTATTGCTGCTTCTTGCCTTCTTATCAGGCCTGATACATTGTTGTTGCCATGGAGTGATTGACGAGCAAATGTAAGTGGTTTGCTAGTTTTACGCTGCCGCCTAGCATTTGTGTCACTTCTAGTCTCATCTGTATCATGTGTGTGCCGATTAGAGTGTGCGCCTTCTTCCGGATTGGCCTTTCCTTCAGTAGTGGGCGGAGGGATAAATGTGATTTCTGGTGCTTGGGAAGTGCACCTTCTGCCTCAAAACTGAAGTTTCTGTGCTACTGGGCAATCCATTTCTTTTTATTTGTATCTGTCGAAGGTGAAGTTCTGTCCGAGACGTAGGTGTTTGGTTTCTTTAATTGTTCACAGCATATATTTGGTCTTGTAAACTAATCAATGCTCTATATAGTTCGTCACTATAGATGCTATCATAAGCGGCCTTAAAACAATAAACAGGTGGTGTGTATCGATTTGTAGGTCATGGATCTTTTCCAAGATCTGCCGTAGTGTGAATATTTGGTCGTCGGAGGTCTTTCTTGGCCTACAGCCACACTGACATGGACCAACCAGGTTGTTGACGAACGGCTTCAGGCGTTCACACCATACGCAGACAGGATCTTGCAGGCGATATTAAGAAGACTGATGCCTCTGTAGTTGGCGCAGTTCAGAGGGTCTCCGTTTTTGAGGATCGGGCAAACAGTGATGAGGTTCCATTCATCGGTCATACTTTCGTCCGACCATATTGTTGATCTACATCGTCCAGGTTGAAAAGTTAATTCTGTCTGATAGCGGTTCGTCATCGCCGTTATACAATCTACAGAAATGCTTTTTCGAAATCCCCAAAATAAATTGCCAAACCAGGGGTTTCATTTTGGTAGCCGAGTGAAACCCAGCACATCAGAGGCAGCATCCCCCCCGATCGTTTTATGGCAATGTTGCCACTGGTCCTTAATACTTGATACTGGCGAAATAGAACTTCTTAAGAGATAAAGGTAATGGTCCGAGTCGATGTTGGCCTGGAGGGGTGCTTTGCGTCGATCACAATGCTGTCAATTTGGTTGACGGTTGATTGATCAGGAGATCTCCAAGTCCCCTTATGAATATTAAGATGCGGAAACCTCGTACTAGCTACGACAATGTTTTGCTCCACCACAAAGTCGATTAGGCTGAACCGGTTATCGGAGGTGGCGTCGGGCAGTTTGTCTTACTCTACATAAGTAATATGGAAAAGGTAATCAAGCACAGCAAATTGGTGCTTTTCGCCGATGATGCGCTACTATGAATTTCCGGAGAAAACACCCAAACAAATGTGGACAAAATAAACGAAGATCTTAGTGCAATAAATAATGGCTTATTATGAATAAATTAATACTTAACAAGCACTAAAAGTATATAATATGACCGTCGAACACCATTTTTAATGCTATGCCAGCCTTATATACATATTTATGTAATCTTACACAGAAAACCAGACCATGCAAATTGCAACCTAAACCAATGCGAGCTCTATTAAAATATGACCGATACACCTCAATTGCAAACATATTAAATAGACTAAATTGGCTAAGTATTAACCTGCAACTTTTTATGATGACAATGATTTATGCACATAAAATCAAATATGGAATGTGCCCACATTCTACAATATATACAAACCGAACCAGTGTCCCTGAGCGGACATAGGAACCTGCGAACGAGAACATCACAAGCACCGTCTAGCCTAATATCTGTGGGCCTTCAATCGTTCAATAGCCTACCTTCATTCATCAGAAACTTATCTACTTTAGCAAATTTTTAAGATAGTCGTTTTTCGATATTGCTAATTCTATTAATACTAATTGTAAGAAAATGATACGAGGGTTGTCTGAAAAGTTTCCGACCGAGCAATGATACAAGACATTTTTTCTCAAATTTTTTTCTTATTTTTCTACATAGTCTCCTTGTAACTCTACACACTTCTCCCAGCGATGCTCCCATCTCTCTAACCCGTCCAAATAGTACTTGGCGTTCCTCATTTGACGAAAATCTCTGTCCTCCGAGCGCAGTTTTAAGATGAGGGAACAAAAAGAAGTCGCTTGGGGCTAGATCTAGTGAATAAGCCGGATGGTCAAGCAGTTCAAACCTTAATTCATGGATTTTCACCATGGCAACCGCTGAGGTGTGAGACGGCGCGTTGTCTTGGTGAAACAGGATTTTCTTTTTCTGCAAATGTGGCCGTTTTTCCGCAATTTCTGCCTTCAGCTTGCCAAGTAATGATGCGTAGTATGCTCCTGTAATGGTTTTTCCTTTTTGAAGATAATCGATTAAGATAACTCCTTTACTATCCCAAAAAACAGTCGCCATCACTTTCCCAGCCGAAAAAACAGTTTTTGCTGGAGCCTGGCGCCAAAACTCGAATTTATTGCGGCTAAACTGCGCCAACAGAGCGTTGGAAATGTTCATTCGAACACGTTTTTGGTCTAACGTAAGCAAACGCGGCACCCAACGCACGGATAGCTTTCTCATGTCTAAATCTTGATTTAATATGTTATGTGACAAATACGTTCTTTAGACATTTTCACAACCTCTACTATCTCTCTCACTTTAATTCAGCGGTCGTCTAACACCATTTGGTGAACTTTAGCAATGTTATCGTCAATGGTTGCAGTTTTTGGACGTCCCGAATGTTAATCATATCCCAAGCTCTTACGGCCACGTTTAAATTCAGCTGCCCAAAATTTCACTGTGGTAAATGATGGTGCAGAGCCCCCATACACAGAGTCCAACTCATTTTTGATTTGCGTAGATGTATTGCCTTTCAAAAACAAGAATTTAATAACAGCTCGATACTCAATTTTTTCCATTTTAACAAAAAACACTCACAACGACTCACTCAAGCGACTGTCAACTAAAAACTGCGAGTCCAAAATGACTGAAACTTCGGTAAGTAACTGCCAAAAGATGCAGAACTAGCATTCACTAGCCTTCATTGACGAGTGCCGCTATCTTACGTTGCGGAAACTTTTCAGACAACCATCGTATGTAAAAACGTTTAGAAATGGCAGTAGAGTCAAATGTCTATCTACCATAACCTATCCAACCAAGATAAGAGAACTACATAGATACACGTACTTGTATGTATATAAATATGTAGATGAATATACGCCAGGAGAATAGGCGTCCTTTAAAAATATCCTACAAAAGGAGCCACAAAAAAAACGAGGAAGAAATACATAGTTTCTAATGTTTTGTATTAAACATATAATCGTTCAGGAGCAGCAACATTACGGTAGGACGGAGGGAACTCAACTGAATCCAAGCGGGTATTGGTTTTCGCGTTACATGATTGACTAACACGAAAATAGAAATTCTGTTCTTAATTTATTGGCTTCGGTAAAGAAACATTTTGTAGGTTATTTTCTTTGATATTACTTATGTTAGGTAAAGATCCGAATGCAAAGTGAATAACTGACAGGCAGTTTCTGCTAGTATGCGATCGCAAGGACTAAAGAATTTTCTTACTAAGTTAGCCATTTTAGCCCGGCGTATACTTGGGCCTATCCAGTTAGCATGATCTTGTGGCAACTGCCTCAAATGGTGTAAGTGCCATTTAAAGGGAGGTCATTCTCTACCGTGTTGCCTTTCCGACCGAAGCGTTGGTGTCCACTCGCTTCACATATCTCAGCTAACGCATGCGCATGGATCGATATCGCTGTATAGCTAATAAAGATCGCTGTTGAATTTAGTCCTGCGCCACAACTGGGATGACAAGTGCCTTCTATAGAGTCTGCCCTGTATTTCCTGATATTCCTTGATAAGGCTTTATTACTAATTGGCCTTCTAGTGCAAAAGAAATAGTTTGTTTGATTTCTGAAGAAATATGATTATCATAGTTAATAGCAGAGGTGAATTTCTGTCTATTACTATTTTAATATTCTGTCTGAAATCAATTCAATTTCAATTTATATGCATTTTTATTTTATATCTTAATTTACTCTTACATGCTAAACAAAAAACGCTTAAAAATTAGCTTAAATAACTTACAAGTAATCTTATAGTAACTTAATGGCCCCATGCGGGCACTCTAAGTTAAACCTAACACTTAAACTAAGTCTTTCGACGTACATTAAATTCTATATTTAATTTTATATTTATATTACAACTTAAACTAAGAAAATAGATTGTAAGAAAAACTTAGTATATGGACATATTAATTAATTATAAAAACCTAAAACTAAAAACTTACAGACTACTTAAAAATAAATCTTAACTTACTTACATCTAATACGTACACACACACACATATATATATATATATATATATGTTATGTATATATATATATATATATATATATATATATATATATATATATATATATATATATATACATAATAGGTATATACTTAATATATACATATATGTACATTTATATATATATATAATTTTTTTTTTTTTGTCATTTTTTATTTTTATTTTTTATTTTTATTTTTTTTTCTTTTTATATATATTTTTTTTTAAAATCTGACTTAAACCTATTTAAAACTATGTAAGCCGGCCATGGCTAAAAACAAAATTAGGCTGGCCCACTTTGCTTCACATGAAGCTACCTATTACTTGAGGAATTCGACGACGAACTCTCCCTACCTTCAACTAGCCACCAAAATTGTTGGTGCTGCCGAGCAACATCCATCATGTCGCGACTCCCTACCGCCCTACTGAACCGGAGACGCTCCGCACTGCCGTGTGCGACGTCTCTGTCGTAGTTGAGTCGCCTGTCCGCAGCTGTTCGAGCAACGTGGAAGATTAGCGGCACAGCCAATCTGTCCTGGATCAGACCTTTGCTATCAAGGTAGAGGAACGCTTCTGGAGGAACATAGCCGTCAAAGCGAACTTTCTCATGATACATATAATTAGGGTAGTAAGCCCCAGAGATCAGGTTGTTCGACGATGTCATTGCTCTTGCAATGTGCCTTCGAGTCAACTTAATAACAAAATTGTCCACTCTTATTAGGTTCGCCCTATTGTACAAGATCTCATTGCGATAGAATTTTATGTACTCAGACTCTGGTGTTCTGTATAACCGAAGACAAGCCCTAAGGCAAGCCCTCTCAAACACCCGAATCTTTTCCAACAAACTTGCTCTCACGTTGAACCACACAGGACATCCAAATACAAGCATAGGCCTGATAAGGGCCATGTAGCAGATCACCTTCACCCCCGCATCGAGTTGGCTGTTATAAAACAGTCTCTTTGTAAGGGCAAAAGCACCTCTGGCTCTGGCCAGAGCAACATCTATATGTTTGTTAAAATACAGATATTGGTCTAGCCAGATCCCAAGGTATCTGACTACATTTCGACAAGCAAGTGGCTGTCCATGTTGTCCGACGATAGAGAACTTTCGCCAATTCTTTCTGGTATCCCTAGAGGCCCCAGACAACGGCGTCCTAAACAGAATGGTTTCCGATTTCTGAAAGTTGATTTTCAATTTCCAGTCATCGCAATATTGTTTAATTTTGTCGAAGTCACGTTGCAAAAGTGTATTAATGACCTCAATCTTTTGACCTGATCTGAACGCGATTAAGTCGTCTGCGTACGCTATGGCATGGTGAAGTGAACCTATCAGATCACTTGTGTAAATGTTGAACAGGATCGGCGAATTTACCGCACCTTGTTGCAGACCGTTTTTAATGTTAAATGTTCCAGCAGAAGTCACATCGCCATTCTTCACGATGAACTGTCTACTGGAGAGCATATCAAAAAGAATATACAGAAGTGGTTTACTAATGCCCAACCTGTCCAGCTTGAAAAAGAGTCCCTCTAACCATACGGTATCGAAGGCTTTTTCCAAGTCAATCAGGCAGGCACCAGTGCACTGTTTCTTGCTTTTGTTCCATTGGATATCAGAAACCAGTTTAGACGCAGCATGAATGATATCATGCCCCGCCTTGAAACCGAATTGATTATCTGGAACGATATGTTTGTCCTCAACCCACTTAGTCAGGACTCTATTGATCACCTTCTCAAAAACCTTACTGATGTTTGGAAGAAGACTGATCGAGCGGAGATTCGCCGGATTGGATGTGTCTTTATCCCTTTTGGGGATGGGATGTACCACCGCAGTTTTCCAATGCGCTGGATAATGGGCATTATTCATTGCATTATTAAACAGGGTGGTATAAATGTCCACCGCTTCTAGTGGGAGATGTCGAAGCACAATGTTCGGTATTTCATCGGTTCCCACTGATTTCTTACTTCTAAGTGATTCGAAGATCGTTTGGAGATCTTCCTTCGAAATGAACGGTGGTAATACCCTTTCGTTGGTGATGACATTATTTGCCATATTCTCGTCACTGAACTGGGTGAAACCCGAGCTCTCGAACCGCCAATTCGCAATTTCATTTCGAAGGCAGGAATTGTGCACAGGTCGTGGTTCGGGCCAATGATGTCATTCGCCATGTACACTTCCTGGAACGTCGCTCCTATAGCCTCTACCTTCTCCTGCGGATCCTCGATCACAAAGAAGTTGTCATCATCAACTGCCTCATTTGGATCAATGCCTGCTGCTACAAGTATTTGTTCGTTGTTCGTCGTTCGGGCGATTCTAAGACATGGAAGGTCGTTCTGATTATTTCTCCGAAATATTTTATTTATTTGCGGGAACATATTCGGGTTGCTGGTGTTTACAGCCCGAATTTTGTTGTTCCAATACAAACTTACAGAATTTCTGTAATTATCTTTTATTAATATCTGCAGGTTTTTAATCGACGACTTCAATGTCATGATCTCCGGGTTATGTCTGTCAGTGAACTGTCTGTACAAGGTTCTTAGTCTTGACAGCAGTCTACTTTTGTGTCGGTGCAGTGCGTCAATAGTTGCGTTGCGGAATGAGTCTTCGTTGTCAGTATGTTGATACCGAGGTATCGTTTTGTCCATTGTTCGTTTAATTGTCTCGTCCATTAGTTTTAGATACCTGTCAATCTCCTCGTTTGACAGATTTCTATTGGACGGTGGGTAGAGCGAATTTGAGGAGAGTGCTCTCGTCAGTATTCTTGAGACGTGTGTCCAACGCACTCTACTATAATTGTAGGAATACCTTTGAACAAACTCTTCCAATTCCGCAGTTTCGTTGGGAACAGTTATTTCGGTGCTGAGACCGCAATGGTCACTGTCATACACGAAAGTGCGTAGACAGTTTGTAGTTTGTTGGTTAGTGCACGTCAGTTGTATTCGTGAGTCGAACAGCAGGAGATCCAAATAGGACCCGTGTCTGGGAAACGACGGACTATCCGTCGCTTTGAGGCCGAGTCGATACATCACACTGTGCTGACCCCACCAATTGAATAGTAGGTTGCCTCTAGTATTTGGTATATTATTTCCCCAATCACTGTGTTTGGCGTTGAAATCTCCGCCGATAATAAAATAGTTGTCTTCCAATTCCAGCCTCAGAAATCGAAAAAGTGTCTCGAGCTCTGAGATGAATAAGGTGGATTGAGTAGCCTTAGGTGCATAGACAGACACCATGTACAACCGCTTTCCACTACGGAGAGGGATGTACATGACGCATGCTTCCAGCATCCGAAATCGACGTATTACACGACTGTATATTCTTTTGAAACGCAGTCCCTTTCTTACAAAGATTGCAACACCTCCTCCTTGAATGGAGTTTGGTCGGTTTCTTCGTAATATTTCATATCTTCTGTGCCTCATTTTATGTCTTTTGGTAAGCTTAGTTTCGCTAACCAAAAGCACATCAGGGGCTTGGTCTTTAAGCAACTTAAATAGTGTGGCTCTTCGTTCGAACCTAATCAGTGAATTAACATTCACTGCAAGGACCTTCAGGGTTTGCTCCGCCATGTACGTACCCATTACGACTGGAGGTGCGCTAGGCCCGGCAGCAGCGTGTATATTTGATTTACCCGCGTAGCCTGTTCCTGTATTTGACGCTGAAGCTGAGCCATCTGCCCCTGAATAGAGAGCAATATAGCCAGCATGTCAGGTACAGGTTCCGGTGCTCTAGGCGCTGGGGCCTGAGAAGCTACCTTTGCTTGTTGTACCGTAGTTCCCCTACCTGCCGCCATTTGGGCGTAGGTAACTTGGGGAGTAACGGCTGGTGTTTGTGTTTGCACGGGTGGACGTTTAACTTCCACCTTCTGCTGCCGAGCCAGATTTACTCTTTTTATGTATTGGAATTTAGGACAACCCCGATAATTTGCGGTATGTCCCGTGTTCCTACATAAGGCACAAGAGAGTTGGCTTTTTTCTGACGCTCCATCCATACCTAGAGCGCATTCCTCTGACTTGTGGTTCTTTCCACATTTCACGCATCGAGGCTGCATTTCGCAGTTCGACGCGGCGTGCCCAAACCTTTGGCAGCGAACACATTGTAAAATGTTTTCGCTCCTCTTTAATTTTTCCCAGTGTACAACCTGGTAGTCTAGGACTTTTATACTCCTTAGACCATCCAGTTTGCTTTTGGGACTTAGCTGGACCAGGAAAAACGGTAGTTTCCGATTCTCCCTTTTGGCTCTAGCCGTGACGAAAGGCTTAACCCCCACGAATTTGAGCTCTTCGCACTCCTTCTCTTTCAGCAGTGCAAGGAGCTCCTCCGGATCAGTCGACGGTTCTAATCCCTTCAGCAGCATTGTTTGCAGCTTCTCCCCCTTCGGGGTATAGGAGAAGAACTCCGTCGTCGTATCCTTCAGTAAACTTTTAATTTTTTGATAGCGCTCCACTGTATTGCAGTGGATCGCATGCCTATCTAAACTTAGTCTTTTAATATAGAAATTGTTGCCTATGGCCGACTTACACAATTCTAATGTATCCTTCAACTCCATTTTGTAGGTATTAATTGGAGGCACCCTTTGCTTTGATTTCTGCTGCTGATTTTGCTGTTGTCCTTGAAGTTGTTGTTGTTGCTGTTTTTGCTGTTGTTGTGGTTGATGTTGTTGTTGTTGTTGTTGCTGCTGCTGTTTTTGTTGGTTTTTTTGTGGTTGCAATTTCTGTTTATTTTGCTTTTGTTGCGCAGTAGTACGTTTTTCTGCCTGAAACATATTCTGTTGTTTTAGTGTTTGTATTTGTTGTTGCTGGATTTGAGATTGTTTCTCATTTGTCTGCTGTTGTTGTTGTGGTTGGGAATTTTGTGTCCCTTGCAGTTCCCTCGCCCTTCTTGCTATTTGTTTGGCTTTAATTGCCAGCACACGTTCTTGCATCTGCTTAATACTGCTGTTAAGCGAATTCACTTCCTCTTCTTCGTCCTCTGATTCCGAAGCCATCAGAGAGGCGAAGCTATTATTTGACCCCAAGTACTGCACATCGCCGCCATCAGAGATGTATGAGTGATCACTACCGTGTTGTTTTTGTTTTTCTTCATTTGTCTTGACATCTTCCATCACTACAACCTGCGGTTTCGCAGAAGAAGCAGATAGGGAGATGCGTTTAACGGGGTTGGGGGCCGGATTTACCTTTCTCCTCCTCTTGGACCTTGTTTCACGAGACAAGTTTTCCGCAATTACTGCCTCATCGGCTGAGGTGTTGGCGTCATCCGCTAATCCCGCTATTGGGGGAGCGGAGCGCTCACTTTTATCCATCTCCTGATTTTATCTGCCTTGTAAACACTTTTATTACAAAAACAAATAAAAAAAAAAAGAAAAAAAAAATGTTTTGTTTCCCCGACGGGACTCGAACTCGCGCCACTTTACTTTCCGTTCAAATACCACTCCCACTGGGCTGATTGAGCCTTTACAAATCGTTGCCAAATAATTGTTTACACGTTCAATGTATTTATTTTATTCTTTTTTCTCTCGAAAGAAGCCGAAACACGTTTTCACTCCACGACGGTCTGTGAACGACTGATATATTCTGTCTGAGTCATCGATGCTATGTGTCCCTATTATGCCGTTTCTACGAGGGCGGGTCAATAAGTCCGTGACTTTTGGATTAAAACAGATTTTTTGATAAGAAAATAATTTTATTTTTCAACGTAGTCTCCCTTGAGCTCTATACACTTTGTCCAACGCTTCTCCAATTTTTTTATCCCTTCCAAAAAAAATGATTTGTCGAGGTCCTCAAAATGACGAGATGACTTCATCATTGGAGTCAAATCTTTTTCCACCAAGCCATTTCTTCAGGTTTGGGAACAAGAAGTAGTCGCTCGGAGCCAAATCTGGAGAATAGGGTGGATGAGGGAGCAATTCATAGCCCAATTCATGGATTTTTGCCATGGCAACTGCACATGTGTGCACCCTTGCATTGTCTTGGTGGAAAAGAACTTTTTTCTTGGCCAAATGAGGTCGTTTTTTTTTCAAATCGTCATTGAATCGGTCTAATAAGCTGGCATAATATTCCCCATTGATTGTTCCTCCCTTTTGAAGGTAGTCAATCTGGATTATCCCGCGTGCATCCCAAAAAACAGTCGCCATAACTTTATTGGCTGACAAATCCACCTTGGCCTTCTTTGGCGCCGATTCACCCTTAGAAACCCACTGTTTTGACTGTTGTTTGTTCTCTGGTGTGTTGTGATGGATCCATGTTTCGTCCACGGTTACAAAACGGCGCAAAAACTCCTCCATATTGCGATTAAACAACGCCAAACCTTCCTGTGAAGTTGTTACACGATTGCGTTTGTGGTCGACTGTGAGCAAACGCGGCACCCATCTTGCGGAAAGCTTTCTCATGCCCAAGTGATCATTCAAAATTGAAACCACTGAGCCATGTGAGATCCCTACGGCTTCCACAATCTCTCGCACTTTCAATCTTTGGTCGGCCAACACCATATCGTGAATTTTTTCGATTGTTTCGGGTGTAGAGACCTCAACTGGGCGTCCAGGACGTTCGGCATCTTCAGTGCTTGTACGGCCACAACGAAATTCAGTAAACCACTTTTTTACCATGGAAATCGATGGTGCAGAGTCCCCATAGTATTTATCAAGCTTAGCCTTGGTCTCGGTAATGGTTTTTTTTCGCAAGAAATAATGCTTAATAAGCACACGAAATTCACTTTTTTCCATTTTCTCCTCAAATTAGTGAGTAGTCTGATAAAAATAGCTGTCAAACACAAACTAACTGACGCAGCAAGTTTAAATTTTGACAGGAGTCAACTGACAAATGCCTGTTGACAGGAGCAGTGTTGCTGTTTCAGTAAAGAGGTCAGAAATTCAAAAATGCACGGAATTATTGACCCGCCCTCGTATTTCAATGCTTGCAATTGCATCAGTGACTGCTTGCTGCGGTCTGTCAATGATTCCAATGTCATCAGAGTATGCTAGTAGTTCCACAGACTTTTGTAAAATTGTGCTTCTGCTGGTGGCTCGCGAGTGCTAAATTTTTTCAAGTATTATATTATGATGCTAAAGTCATGAAACATTTTATGATATCAAAGGTCCTTCAACCTGTCTGGGTGCTAAATCTCTATGATTTATACTCTATATATTGGGGCCTCAAAATCAATAAAGTGGTCGTGAGTATCAACTTGAACTTCGTGGGTTTCCTCAGAGTCTGTCGTAGTGTAAATATTTAATCAATTGTGAACTTATGGGTCCTAATACCGTAGTTGTAGTGACCAGCTGATCGATAAAAAAGGGTTCACAACATAATATGAGCAAGATTTTGTACACGATGTTATTGAAAGATATGCGGCAGTCTTTTATGGCCATTGATTTTATCCTTCCGACCGGCAATATACATATTCTTTGTATATGAAGATATTTTTCAGCAGTACAGTATCATATTAACCTTCAATCAATCAGCGGTTTCGGTCGATGATTCGAAGAACCGAAGTAGAGGTGTATGTCCCGATTTGCCAAAAGAGTGTCAACACCAACTGATTTACGTGCTTTAGATCTTATTGTAAGTATTCAATTTGAGGCCTTCAGATATATTAAATTTACCTTTGAATACAATAGCCTACTGCCATATACTGTGCTGGACATATAACATAATTAGCACACTTCCTCGCTCATTTTTTGAACTGCATACATACTTTATCCCTTATCTTAATGTAACGGAATTTCTGGTTTGATTTAACACTTGATAATTGTAGAAAATGGATCCATTACAATAACAAGGTTTACAGAGACAAGTTCTGAATTATCACTGCTTAAGCTTGGCCACATAATTAGCGCAGCGGAAGTTAAGTTGACTTATTTCAATATTTTGTTACATTTAAACTTTAAATTCGTAAGGTATGTTTGTATTGATAAACAAAATATATTTTTTTATCAAAATAATACCCTAGACATGGGAAAAGGACCGCATTGTACAAAAGATAAGAGAACTTCAATTATTGAAATGAAATCTGAAGGAAAAACGGTTTTAGAAATAGCAGAACTAATAGGCTGTTCTAGAAAGCTGGTTTACAATGCAATTTGTCAATTTGAAATGTTTGGAACGTTGGAAAACGTTGCGAGAGCTCCCCGTACAAGAAAAACCACCGTAAGAGAAGACCATTTAATACACAAATGATCGACTGCAGACCCTTTTAAGACTTCTACTCAAATTAAATATTATGTTGAATCACAATACGGCATCTCCGTATCTTACAGAACAATAAGACAGAGCATAAATGAAAACCATTTAAGAGGCTGCATAGCACAAAAGAAACCATTTGTCTCGGAAAAAAATATGAAGTGCAGAATAGAGTTAGCTAAGGAACACCTACGAAAACCTATGATTTTTTGGAAGAATGTTCTGTAGATTTGGGTCGGATGGAAAAAAATATGTGTGGCGGCATCCGAATCAGCAACACAACCCCAAATATACCATCAAAACAATTAAACACGGTGGTGGGAATGCAATGGTTTGGGGAGCCTTTTCTTGGCACGGTGTGGGGCCACTTTTTAAAATAAGTACAAAAATGGACCGGCATGTGTGCAGGGGCATCATAGAAGACCACATGATTCTTTACGCTGATAACAATTTGCCTCTGACATGGAGTTTTAGGTACGACAACGATCCCAAGCATACTTCACGCTTGGTAAAATCGTGCCTAGAAAGTAATTGTGTGAACGTTATGAAATGGCCAGCTCAGTCTCCCGTTCTCAATCCGACTGAGAATTTTTGGAACGACATTGAACGCGCAATTAAAGGAAAGAATCCCAAGAACTTGGACGAATTATGGAAAAATGATAAAAGTGCTTGGTATGCAACAACAATTGAACGCTGTGGAAAATTGGTGGAAAGTTTCCAAGACGATGTCAAGCTGTAATATATTCAATAAAGGATTTCCGACTAAATATTAACTATAATATATTTTCAAGAATTAGCGGTAATATACAATAGTATTTTTCATGACATGTGCTATTTATATGGCCAAGAAATATGGAAATTGATAGCAATTGTTTTATAAATTTTGATTTCATACAGAAATGGCTGATACAGAACGGCTAATATTTATTCTAATAAATAAAACAAGAAGTGAGTTTTCGTAAATAAATTACTTAAACATTTTAGTATTTAAGCTTATAATGTTTTTCTTACTCGAATTAAATAAATTTCAATAAAGAAAAAAGTGTGCTATTTAAGTGTCCACCACTGTATGTGTTTCATAGGTGCGATTGTTACACCCGGCATTACGAGCCCTTAGTAATCAACAGGGATATGCGGTCTTTAACATGAATCTAGGGTCCTAGAAGTTCAATAGAAATTCTTCTCCTCTAGCTCCATTTCCGTAAGATACTGCAAGAGTGAACCTGATTTGCGGTGAAACCTGAAATAGGGTCTTATCTATTTTGTTTGAATTGGTCCTTAGAATCAACTTTTATTAAGAGGTAATTGTTCGAAACCAAACAAATTTCCTTAGATTTAGTAGGTTTAGCAGTAAACTTTATACCAATTTGTAAGTTCCGTCTTTCATCAAAATACAATGTTAATCAAGCCTCGTATAGCAAAAACATTTGAATACTCAAACCGTATTTTATGTGCGAAATAAAAAGTATTAACAGCACTATAATACACGTACTAAAATAAAACCAAATTTCAACAGCTATGATCTTGTACATACTAAGGTGTGCTCTATATAAATTATTTTCCTTTGCTGTTCATAACATTCCGTTTTTATTCGATTTTCATTTTCCGCGTTAAGCTATTTCCCCCCTGTTCTAATTAAAAAAAAAGAAAAAAAAACACAGAGGAGCTTCATTGGCACAATGGTAATTTCGATTCTGGTAAATTCTTTAATTTGTTTTCGTTTTCGTTTTTTTTTTCTTTTCTTTTTTCGTTTTTTTTTTCTCTACCCACGGGGTGGCTGCAAATTTTATCCTATTTCACGCATTTTTACAGAAATTCGTGTAATTTTCCTTTTGTACATAATTAAAAGTGTTCTAGAACGGAAATTCGACAACGTTTAACAAAAAATAAAATTAAAACGCGGAAAAATTCACCACCATTGTTATTACCAACCCCGTGAAACCTTCGGATATATGTAGGTAGATATCGTAGGGGGTGGGGTCTTCTTTTTGTCTGAAAAACGTATGCTAATGCAGCTTCAAGAAAAAGAATTTGCATAGAAAAGACGTAAAAATGGCAGAGATGGATGGGAGGAAGGGGTGGAAACGTTGAAACTGGGTGGACAGTTTCTTGGAAAGGGTTGACATTTGCCGTATCGCGGGTTTTGAATTGGGAAATTGGGAGAAATTTGTTTCTTGACAACGACCCTCATTGGTACCATGTTGTTTTGTCGTTTATGCTGGCGACGGCAACTAAATGACCGTTAACGAAGCGAAGAGACAAATTTATGTTGCGTTTTAATTTGTTCATTACTACAAAGTACCAAAGAAAGGATTCTGAATTGTGTTTTGAAATGGGATATAGTTCGTTTACCCGCTTGGCGTACCGTAAAAGCAAGCAGACCGTTTTGACAATACTTCAATTTTATACGAGTAGTCATGTATATTTTTATGTTCAAATGAAGCAAACAATGAAAAAAAAAACAAATACAGAGGAAATAAAATATTTTATAAGGAAAATATCGCTATACATATTACGTATGTATATTTCTAGTTTCAGCAGATTTTGGAACTTTTTAAAATTAATTGTATTAATAGCTTAAAAAAACTGACCTGGAAAAGTAGTCAGTGGCAAATGTTGTTCATTTGGAGTCATTTGTAAAAAATAGTCCAGTAAGAACGACCATCGAGGGTTCATTTTAAATAAAATTCTAGAATAACGAGGCTGAGTTTACAAATAGGCCAAAGATTGCCTAAA
This sequence comes from Volucella zonaria, assembly GCA_963966105.1. Lineage (NCBI taxonomy): Eukaryota > Metazoa > Arthropoda > Insecta > Diptera > Syrphidae > Volucella > Volucella zonaria. Next base: position 13,943,541 of record OZ014534.1, read on the forward strand.
AGCATGTATATGTATACATGCAATTAGAGGGAAACTGCTTTCCACACAAAGTTGCCAAGACTACTTCCGGCCAGCAACAAATATTTGAGTGATGTGGAGAGCTTTTACAGGAAGAGCTCTTGAATATTTTGCAAGACAGCTCTTGTTGGGGCCGCGAAAGTTTTGAGTAAGAATTAGGTATCCCGTCTTGTCGAAAGAAAAAAAGAGTTGCTACTGCAGGTACAATGTTCAGAAGTTCTATGAAATAGTCGAAAGGATACAAATTCTGAACAGAGGCATGCAGAGATAAGGGTGGGAATGTAATAGGAGAATCGTAATCGAAGCTGAACATCTGGAAGGAACACTTCTGCAGAATGAATCATTTTACTTGGCCGATAACCGGCAAACACTCCGTCCACCCAACCAATAACAGTTTTGGAAAGCAATATCTAAGCTAAAAGGTTATAAGTGCGCTGAAGAAGACGTATTCCTCACCGAATTATTAAGGGAGATCTTCTGAACTGCACAAACTACAGAGAAATCAATATCCCATTTACCGTAATTTTTAAACGCCAACAACCCTATATAAACAATGTAATAAGTCCTTATCAGTGTCATTCTAGTCTTGGTAAGCCCATCATCGATCAAATTTTCATATTAGTGCAGATCTTGAAAAAAAAACTTAAGGTTCAAAATCGATATACTCTTACATTGATTTCATCTTTATTGATTTCAAAGCCGCATATGGCAGCACCGGGGACATGAGTGGCGATTGATCGGGAAACAATCAAGTTCGCAACGAAGTGCTTGCTTCGCCTCACAGTGGTGATCCTGGTAACTGTCTAAAATTGCAGGTCAATAGTACTGATCTACGCCGACATACGGAAGCAAACCAACTAATAGCCTCGGATGAAAATTTATTCACAGTTGACGACTCTTGCAAACGTTGAGAGGACAACGACCTTTGGATCTGCCCATAGAATGGTCGGACTCTTAACAGGCCACGTGTAGCCGAGCAATTAGCTACCTTACATACGAGGGCGGGTCAATAAGTCCGTGACTTTTGGATTAAAACAGATTTTTTGATAAAAAAATAATTTTAGTTTTCAACGTAGTCTCAGTTGAGCTCTATACACTTTGTCCAACGCTTCTCCAATTTTTTTATCCCTTCCAAAAAAAATGATTTGTCGAGGTCCTCAAAATGACGAGATGACTTCATCATTGGAGTCAAATCTTTTTCCACCAAGCCATTTCTTCAGGTTTGGGAACAAGAAGTAGTCGCTCGGAGCCAAATCTGGAGAATAGGGTGGATGAGGGAGCAATTCATAGCCCAATTCATGGATTTTTGCCATGGCAACTGCACATGTGTGCACCCTTGCATTGTCTTGGTGGAAAAGAACTTTTTTCTTGGCCAAATGAGGTCGTTTTTTTTTTTCAAATCGTCACTGAATCGGTCCAATAAGTTGGCATAATATTCCCCATTGATTGTTCTTCCCTTTTGAAGGTAGTCAATGTGGATTATCCCGCGTGCATCCCAAAAAACAGTCGCCATAACTTTATTGGCTGACAAACCCACCTTGGCCTTCTTTGGCGCCGATTCACCCTTAGAAACCCACTGTTTTGACTGTTGTTTGTTCTCTGGTGTGTTGTGATGGATCCATGTTTCGTCCACGGTTACAAAACGGCGCAAAAACTCCTCCATATTGCGATTAAACAACGCCAAACCTTCCTGTGAAGTTGTTACACGATTGCGTTTGTGGTCGACTGTGAGCAAACGCGGCACCCATCTTGCGGAAAGCTTTCTCATGCCCAAGTGATCATTTAAAATTGAAACCACTGAGCCATGCGAGATCCCTACGGCTTCCACAATCTCTCGCACTTTCAATCTTCGGTCGGCCAACACCATATCGTGAATTTTTTCGATTGTTTCGGGTGTAGAGACCTCAACTGGGCGTCCAGGAGGTTCGGCATCTTCAGTGCTTGTACGGCCACAACGAAATTCAGTAAACCACTTTTTTACCATTGAAATCGATGGTGCAGAGTCCCCATAGTATTTATCAAGCTTAGCCTTGGTCTCGGTAATGGTTTTTTTTCGCAAGAAATAATGCTTAATAAGCACACGAAATTCACTTTTTTCCATTTTCTCCTCAAATTAGTGAGTAGTCTGATAAAAATAGCTGTCAAACACAAACTAACTGACGCAGCAAGTTTAAATTTTGACAGGAGTCAACTGACAAATGCCTGTTGACAGGAGCAGTGTTGCTGTTTCAGTAAAGAGGTCAGAAATTCAAAAATGCACGGAATTATTGACCCGCCCTCGTATATCACTGATATAGGATGAGACAGAATTTCTAATATTTTTGACAAGCGGCCAACAATTTTTACTACCTTTGGGACATTGTAGTATTTTTTGTCTCAGTTTTTGGTCGTATTGGAATTTCACACGCTTGAGAAAGACGTTGCAGTCATTTCTGGCCCGTTTGAACTTTTTTCGGTTTTCCTCTATCGGGTTGATCTTGTAGGACCGAAAAAACAATTCTCTAACCCTGACAGCCTCTTTACAGCTCAAGTCGTACCATGCCTTTTCTTTTGGTTTGATACTCTTCATCCGATGAGGGATAAAGCATCTCTTTCCAAAGAGAATAATTTCTGTTGTTAAGTCCGCTCCAATTGGCTTTCTTGTATTGCCATACGGTTCTTTTCGGAATCTTTTCTCCAACTGTGTGGTGGGTGTACGTGAATTTAGCTGATACGAGTATGACACAATGATCCGACGAGCCAAGAGGGGAGAGCACATCAACGCAGTACTTGTCAGGGTGAGAAGTTAAAAACAAGTCCAGGGTGTTGGCGGTATGACTATCAACGTCTGTTATTCGCGTGGGTTCATTTACAAGCCGCGTTAAGTCATTTTCTGCAACAAACACACCGTCCTTCAGGTGTTGTCTGTCGAGAAGCCAACCAGAATTGTGTATATTGGAATCGCACGTAATCACGATTTCAGTATGAGGATACAGGGATACAATTCTTTGAATGGAGTCAGACAGCACATCAAACTCGTGAAAGGTCGAGTTGCTGTCCAGTTTGGGGCTTCTGTGAATAAAGCAGTAGTGGATAATTTGCTCACGGAGATGGAATTTTAATGACATGAAATTGAATTCCGGATTGGAACAGGGACTATAATGTGGTGGAATTTGGTAAGCTACATCACTACGCACATAAATGGCGAGACCGCGATGAGGAAAGAATAGTGGCACTAGTTCGTAGCCAGGTAACTTCAGATCAGAGTGATCTGAGAGGTGTGGGCGGGGATCTACCTCTGTTTCACTAAGTGCCAAAACAGCTGGTCGGTACTTACAGACGTGGACGTACGTAGAAAAGTGATTACTTTGTAGCCCGCGCATTTTGGCTACGTCCACCCTGAATTCCCTAGTCATAACAAACAAACACAGTAAACACACCGACGATACTAAGCAAGGCTGCGAAGTGAAAACTCTGTCGATGGTTTCCCAAATCAAATTGCTGTAGGTGTTATGCCCTTACAACAATATGAAGCAGTGCACCAACAAAATTTTCACACACAACCCGCTATCCATCAGTTGTTACATACACTCAGTCACTGCCCGTATCTTATGATAAATACAGTAACGGCAGTGACCGAGTGCAAGCAACAGTACTATGACCAGGAGCGGGAGAGCTGGGATACCCGCACTGTGTGATATTTTTGTTTTTTTTTAATTGCACTGCACTGTTTTAGTTTTTTTTTTTTTCACACGCGCGCGCTGATTCTCCTATAGGGGAAGGAACACCGCTTATTCTTTTGCCATATGCCGCCGACTTAGGCAAGAAGTCTTGAGCTTCCGACTTGTGAGCGAGCGTGTCATGACAATGTACATCAAAGCTAAGTTCGCTAACATCAGCTTAGTATGCGCCCATGCCCCTACGGAAATCAAGGACGACCGACGCCACCAAAGAATGTTTCTACGAGCTCCATGACAAGACATATAGGAAATGAAAGAGGACATCTTCGGTAGGACAGTTGGCAAGACTACACGACACGATACCACTCCTGGCAACGAACTTTGCGGCGGGACGAAATATCACTCTAGCAAACAACCGGATTCCCAACATCAACATACACAAGGGGATATGGCGGTCTCCAGATCATAAAACGCTAAATCAAATTGATTACATTGCGATAGACGTAAGGCATGCCTCGATTATTCTGGAAGTCCGAACATTGACTCGGATCACCACCTTGTGCCATTAGAGACGCCAAAACTAATGGGTTGCGTTTCACCCGATCACCACCAAGAAATCGCTGGTTTGATGAAGAATGCCAGTAAGTACTTGCAGCTAAACAAGAAGCGTACAAATTCGCGCTGCAACGAAGGAGGAGTGCCGCTCGTGAGTTCTACAAAAAGAAGGAAAAAGAACACGAGAATCGCACGATGGAAGAAATTGAGCGGTTGTACTCCTGGAATAACGTACGGAAGTTTTACCAATAAGTAAAAACAAATTGTCAAGGTGAGAAGAGATAAAGAAGGAAACCTTGTAGAAGAGTCACAGTTTTTTAAAAAACTTAACGCTTAATGCTTGATCACGTGTTAAGTTTATAGGAAAATGGGACAAATAAAGAAAGAAAGAAAGATGTTTGGCCTCAGTGGTTATTTCGCTCTATAGCTGGCATCCAAAATTTAATAGGCAGACTAAATGATTAGTATAATCTTGTTGTATTCTAGGCAACCGCTCATCTTACGTAATTTTATTTGCCTGAAAAGAAAAATGTCTTTCGAGCGCGGTTGGGATTGAACACTGAACCGTCCACTACAACTTGAACCATGTAAAAACTTTTTTTATTACACCGTATAACGGCAAAAACGCTGAACATCCTGCCGTCAGGCAGAATAGACTGTTGAACTTAGACGATGATAGCCAAAACATTCGTCTACCTAACCAAAATGTAGTAAGGATAGCAATATCTAAGCTGAAATCCAGCAAAGCAGCTGGACCTGACGGCTTGCCGGCCGAGGTATTCAAGCTGTTGGAAATGACTTTGTGGAGAGCATACATCAAACTATTTCTTAGATCTGGTAAGAAGAGTGTATGCCTGATGAATGGAGTCTCAGTATCATTTGCGTGATCCACAGCAAAGGAGACTCTTAAACTGCGCCAACTTTAGAGGCATAAGTCTCCTCAACATCGCATACAACATCTTATCTGCTATATTATGTATCATGTGTCACCCTTCGTCATCAATCTGGCTGGCCCCTATCAATGCGGTTTCAGACTGTATATAGTATATAGGTTCACTAACTGCAGGAACAAATAAAAATAGACGAGCTGAAGTTTTCTGTATTACAGGTGATTCCTCTTCAATTGTTGCGTCAAGAAAAATAAAGCAAGACAACAATACGAAACAGAGGAAACCAAAAATTTATCAATGGTAGAGCTCCAACGACCAGTTTTGCTGAAGCAAAACCAAGTTCTTTCAAGAAAACTGAGGCATTTTTCAGATGATAAGAGTCATAAATTGGGAAATGATACAGAAATACATTTCGATGATTATTGATTCTTTGTTTGTTCTTGCTGTAATTTACTTTCGACTGCTTACTTTCGACTTCCCACAAAAAATGTTTTGAAATGTTTCTTTGATCAATACACTATTATGATTTTCTTCTATATTAGTAGATCTTTTTCAAAATGGTGTCATTATAAAAGGATTGATTCCATAACCCTCATCAGCTATAAGGACACACCTGGGATTACTAAGAAGAACCTGGTAAATTGTTGAATTTTTAAAAATTCTGAAGTCATGAACCGAGCCGGGCCATGAAAAATCCACGCTAGTAAACTCTTCAGCTCCACTGCTTGTCGCTTGCACATTGATTGAATGAAAACCTACCAACAAATAACAAAGTAATTTTGAAGTCTTAGAGAGTAACACTCTATAAGATTCACTCTATAAGGTTTACGATTACCTTTTCTGTTTACATACTCTCCACTATGCTGCCTTGGCTTACTGATTCGCACGTGCGTGCAGTCTATGGCTCCAACACATGACGGAAATATGTTTTTCTGCTGCCATAAAGACTTCAGAGTCATTTTCTCCGTATTCATAGGAAACTTTATCCAGTTTTCACTTGTTTCCACTATTTTTTCCGCAACTTCACTAACTATTCTGGAAACGCTGGATTGACTTATTTCAAAGTCTTCCGCTATGTCAGTTTGAAATCCCGGATCCCCAACAAATCGTAAGAAAACCATCATCCTAAGGACTGAAACGAATAAAATCTGCAAATTTTAATACGGGCTTTACTTCCAATGCGTAAAAATTGCAATCCCATTTTGTACTCAAATTAGCCTGTATATTCTCTAGTTTCAGTTTGTTATTGATTTTAGTTCGGTGCGATTTAAAATATTTATAAAATATGAGTCAAGAGGAACGCCGTAAAAAGATCATCAACAAATGGCTCGAAAATACTTCGCGTTCAAATCATTTCATTGCAAAAAATTTAAATATAACACGCAGTACAGTCGATTCTGTTATTAAACGATATTTGGAGACGTTGACAGTTAAGCGAAAACAGAAAAGTGGAGTTAAAAGTGGAGCACATGATTCAAATTTAGACAGGAAAATAGTGGGTACCATCGTAAAAAACCGGACTATGTCATCCAGAGATATTGCTCGGAAATGTAATACCAACCAAACAATGTTACAAAGATCTAAAAAACATAACGGTCTAAAAACACGTTAAAAACAAAAAATACCAAAAGTTACTGAAAAGCAAAAGAAAAGTCAGAAAAACACGAGCCCGAAAGCTATACGAGTTGATCGACAACAAGAAAGCGTGCTTGGTTTTGGATGACGAAACTTATGTCAAAGCCGACTTTTCTACTCTTCCAGGTGCGCAGTGTTACAACTCGTTTGAAGCTGAGATTCTTGCGCAATCAACAACATCGATTGGGATGGAAAAATTCGGGTCAAAATATCTCCTTTGGCAGGCCATTTGCCAATGTGGACACAGAAGCTCATCGTTTACTACAACGGGAACAATTAACGGAGAAGTGTACATTAACGAGTGCCTAAAAAAACGGTTGATTCCTTTCTTAAACAAACACGAGGGTTCAACATTATTTTGGGCAGATTTAGCTTCAGCTCACTATGCTCATGCGACGTTGAGCTTTCTTGTTGCTAAAAATGTCGACTTTGTCCCAAAAGACATGAATCCACCCAATGTTCCATAGTGCCGTCCCATTGAAAGGTATTGAGGAAAAGTGAGCAGTGTGCAATCGACGTAAAAGATTTTAGTGCTAAATGGAAAAAATCATCCAAAAAGATCACGGATGTACGAGTAACTGTCACCAACCTTATGAAGGACATTCGAAAGAAGTTGAGGAAAGAATGGGAACCCAAGTAATATTTTTTATTTTTTGTGATTGTGATTGAATTTAATAAAAACAGAGTTTTAAAGCAAATAAAAAAAATTTACATGAATTATGAAAATATTTTTTTTTTACTTTGAAGTTTCCAAATTTTATTCGTTTCAGTCCTTAGCCAAGAGTACATCTATTAATGTGTGTGCTGGCGATTTTTTACAACTTTAGAAATGGATTTAAATTTGCTACAACAAACTTGTATTGAATTTTGCGTAAAAAACGTTGGAAAAGTGTTTCGGCAACGATTCTCTAAAGAAAACGGTCGTTTACCAGTGGCACGAGCGAGCGGTTCAAAAGTGGTCGTAAGTCAATCAAAGATGATGAACGCAGCGGCAGACCATCAACATCGAAAACCGACGAAAACATTGATGAAGTAAAAGAAATGTTGGTCAATAACCGCAATTAACCATCAGAGAGATAGCGGAGGACTTGAACATTGCCTATGGATCCGTCAAAGACATTTCGGTTAATGATTTGGGTTTCCGTCGTGTAACAGCAAAGTTGGTGCCAAAAGACCTAAATTTCATGCAAAAAAGGGACCGTCGCAAAAGAGATGATTTGCGAGGCTGAATCCCATCCCACATTCATCAAAAGGATCATTACTGGAGACGAGACGTGGGTTTATGAGTACGACACGCAATCCAGGCAAGTGAATGACGTTCACCAATTGAGCCGAGACCAAAAAAACCACGTCGTTTTCAGTCAAAAAAGAAGGCACTGCTCACGGTTTTCATGGATTACAACGGTGTAGTGCATAATGAATTTTTGCCAGAAGGCCAGACAGTAAACAAAGAGTATTATTTGGGCGTTATGAGACGTTTGTGTGAAGCAGTTCGCCGAAAGGGACCAGAATTGTGGGCAGAAAACTCGTGGATTTTGCACCATGATCACGCACCGTCGCACAATACCATCATTATTCGTAATTTTTTGACGAAAAATGCAACAAATACCATCCAACAGCCACCGAATTCACTTGATTTGGCTCCCTGTGACTTCTTTCTGTTCAATCGAGTTAAAAAGCCACTACGGGGAACGCGTTTCAGCAGCCGAGAGGAAGTAATGGAAAAATCGCAGGAAGCACTGATGGACATACCGAAAACCGAATATAAAAACTGTTTCGAGGATTGGATCAAGCGCTGGCATAAGTGTGTTGCAGTCGATGGGGATTACTCTGAAGAGAGCAATATAGATTTAGATGAATAAACTTGTATTTCCAATTTTCTGAATACATTCTTTTGATCAAGGTAGTGTGTTTGAATACATAGCATGATTAAATAGAGTGTGGCAAATGTCCACAGCTTTTAGAAAACTTGCATAATGTTGGGTAGAGGAGAAGTAACATCTTCCGTAAGATGGATTTTTAGTCTTTATTTTTGGCTAGATCTAAAAAAGAACAAAAAGATCTGGTGATAAATCAAGAAATTAATTTACACAACAATTTCATGCACAACGTCTTCTATGCAACTGAACCTTCTTGTTGGCAAAGTAGATGATCACTTGTTAAGCTTTAACATTGATAAAAAAAATTATAATTTTCTTTTGCCTTTCTCTAGTACTAGTTCCAGAAGAGGATGCTTCCCTGCTGGAATATTGGTCCCTGAAATAATATTTATACTACTACTCCATGGGCAGCTTTTTTATCCTGCTTTAGAAGCATGAAATCTGCCCAGTGGTTTTAAGCTCTTATGTTTTCTTTTAATCAGTGGAAATTTAAACAGATATTATCGAAGCAAATCGAACTACGAAAATGAAGACATTTCGAAACCAACAGTGGCGGACAAAAAACTCATACATAGTACTTATTATTTGTGCTGAAAAACTCGTAACTTGAAACGGAAAATGAATAATACACTGGCTTTTGATTGAAGTGGTATTTTGAAGGAGTAGACAAACTGTCACTACTTAAATAAGGAAATATGTAGGTCAACTTGCGACGGCGGTAAATTTGCGACAGTGCGTTCCAAATGCTATAAACCAAGTCGAACAATTTTGAGTGCATGGTTTGTAGAACAACTTTGAGCGAAAATGTATTTTGCGAAAACCCAAAAAATTCGTCAATAAAAACAAAATTTTGTAGTCGAATCATGGGAACGAAAGTACGGTAAATCGAGTATTTTTTATTCTCTCACATTCGATTAGCTAGCGACAAGTTTTAGAAGCATTGCAAATTCGAGCCATAAACAGATGGTTTAACAATGAAAGGTGCTCAATGAAAGGAAAACAAGTGGGAGGTTCAATTATTGAAATTGATACAAGAACTCATCGATGAATTTGCATAACAATCTCAGTTTTAACATACAATTTAAAGTAAATTCGTTGCCTAGTTTCTTCGCCGACAAAGAATATCTTCAACTTCGCAAGTCTGTGCTTTACTCAAATGCCAGTATGCGCATCGAAACGTTATTTTGTTAGACGTAACATACATATGCAAGTATGATACGTTTTTTCACGGAAGCCTTCATTTGGAAGAACTCAAAGTAGTGAAACTGCAGGGTAAATGAATTTGCAAAAAAAGTCATTAGATGATTTCGGCGGAAAATCAATTAACTAAAATTTTATTCTCACGTGAGGTTTAAATAATAGGCCGAAAGAAGATACGGGTAATTGGATTACTCAAATACAAAATCATCGCAAGAGTTTCTGTGTTTAGCATCTTGTATATTCTTCGGATGACTATGTTTTGTACCCATTTCCTTTGCATGTGCAACATATATGGATGAAAAATAGATATATGGTATAATTAATGGGTAAAATTAAAATAGGAAATTCATTTTAAATGTTAAAAAGATTCCATTCCACCTTAACCTCAACTTGGACTACCGTATTGACGGTAGGAAAGCTTGTATCTGAGATCATATGACTTTGTGAGATTAGATGTGTGTTGTATTAAATATGAAGAAGTTGATTTAAATTTTAAGATGGTGGAAAGTGCCTGTGTTCTCAATTTTAAAATTAATGGCAGAACCGTTTGTGTAGTACCGATTTATCTGAACTGCAGTCACTGGAGGCAAGACTACAACAAGCTCTCTGATCTGCTTAAGCTCTTAGGATCTACGGACCTTCTCCTAGCTGGTGATTTCAACGCGAGGTTAGGATTATCGCAAAATAATTTTACAAATGGACCTGTGCCATCGATTATAAATGTAGCTCGAAATTCTAAAGATCAATTTCGCGATACTAAGAGCTCTAAAATTATGTAAATTACTGATGCGCATGACTGCAAGATCTTAAATGGTAGTTGCAAAGGTGATGTAGATGGTGAACATACTTTCATTCGTGGAACATCGTGCTCCATTATAGAATATTGTTTGATGACCGGAAATTGGTGCTCAATAGTTAGCGATTTTTCAGTAGCTGCTCAAACATTCTCCGATCATATGCCTTTAGAAATTTCATGCACTATTTGGAAGGCAGGAGTTACGGCAAACTCAAGGCAACTGGCTCTTATTCCGAAGTTGGCTTGAAATGACCGTTTTCACTCCTGTTATCAGAATAATTTGAACATCGAGCTATTGAATCTGATGGAACACAATTCAACTCTCATAATCGACGTTCTAACACAAACTATAAAAAGTTCTGTGCCGCCTATCGCTAATAGAAGACATATAGTGGTAGGAGTGGTAGGAGTGGTAGGAGAGCAGAAGTGGTTCGATAGCGACTGTCTGAAGGCAAGAGAAATATCAATGACACTACTAAAACGCCCATGAAAATAAAATTCCAATTTCTCCAAGGAACTCTATGCAGAAGCAAATAAATATTTCAAACGCCTTTGAAAAAAGGAAACAATTTAACCAGGAAATCATAGCAGCTCTCAACTTTTCAAAATCTGCAGGTGAAGTTTGGAAGGCAGCTAAAATTGTAACGGGAAGAACTAATATGATCTCGTCGGCTGTGCAAGAGTCAGAGCTGAGGGAGTATTTTAGAAATCTATTTAACACTCCACAGTTTTCGCCATTACCGCAATATGCAGCGCCACTCTTTACGGACGAGCTCTTAGATACGCCATTCACTTTTCCGAAGTAAGAAGCATAGTTGATTCTTCTATAGTAAAGCAAGGATCGAATACCTTTCGAATTCTACAAGAACTGTTCCCCTGAATTTCTCACTGCGCTTACAAGGGAATTTAATAGAATTTTTGAAACAGTCAGAGTTCCAGAAACCTTTAAAAGGACGATAATTTGCCCACTGCATAAAAAAGGCGAGCTAGATAATACAGCTAACTACAGAGGCATTTCTTTTTTGAATACTTCGGCAAAACTATTCAGTGCTATCATCTTTAATAGGCTTACACAACGGGTAGCAAAAAATAATATTTTAAATGAATACCAGGCAGGGTTCGGACAACATTATTCAACACTGGATCATATTTTTACCCTCACCAACATTGTCCACTTTGTTGACTTTCGTGCAGCTTTTGATTCCATATCGCGTGAAGCTCTTTTTGTAAGCTTTACAATTTAGGTTTGTCAAGCAAAGCAATAAACATATTGAAAGCGATGTGTAACAACAACGTGGCGTATGTTTGGAACGGAGAGTTTGTATCGGAAGAATTTGAAACGCAGATGGAAGTTAAGCAAGGATGAATCTTAAGCACCTTACTTTTCATTTTTTTTATAAATGATATAGTAGAGGAAGCAAAAGGTCGGATCGAGCTTGGTGGTGTGAGGATACCAGCGCTAAAGTTTGGGGACGATACAGTGTTTTTGTCTGAGGCAATAGAAGGAATGCAGCTTGTGATAAACTGTCTTGTAAACTACTGCAACCAATGGATTTTGAGTGAATTTATCTGAATCAAAGGTGATGATTTTTAGAAATGGCGGGGGAAGATACTCTCGCAGCGAAAAGTGATCCTATCGGGGTGAAAGCGTTGAAGTAGTGAAAGAGTATAAATATTTATAAATATTTATAAATATCTATCCTCAGCAAGAAAAAACATTTCGTATGTCAACTAGCATCAGCTAAAAGAGCTATTTCATCAGTTTGGGTACGTTGCATCAACAACAAGTATATGGATCACATACCGAAAAACAATCTATTTCGCACAAGGTCGGCCTCTATACTGCTGCACCGGGCCCAAATTTGGAGTTATTCTTTTTTTTGAGGAAGTTGAGAAATTAATTAAGTTGCTCTCTAAAGCGAATCTTTCGTTTTCCAACATGTACACCAAATCGTATGTTGGATTTCGAAACTTCGAGTCCCGCCTCTTTTTCTAAATACCCTAAAGCTGCATGCAGACTACATTATGAAAATAGTCGAGAAGTGGAAGAAAGCAGATTGCCGAGGATTGTATTGAAACATTTAACATTGACAAGAGGGCCCTTGGTTCAAAAGTGCGAAGAGTTGGCGGCAAATTATGGCGTAAATTTAAATATTTCAGTTGATATGTAACTTTCAACGTTAAAATCTATGTTCACCAATGTTTTGAAAAAAGCAGGCAATGCCATATAACACCTTGATATAAAAGGTCTCGGAGGATACAACCGTGTGGCTTTCCTAGCCTTGTAGAATTTTAATGTCATATTTCGGACATTGCTCATATGTCTTATCGAGGAGCTCGTAGAAACATTTTTTTTCTGGGGTCTTGTATTCCGTAGGGCTGTGGGGCATATAAGGCTTATGTTAGCGAATTTAGCCCTGATGCGGATTGTCATAAGACGACCGCTCATGTGTCGGCAGCATAGTACGATCGTGAGTCAATCGAAGATGATGAACGCAGCGGCAGACCATCGACATCGAAAACCGACAAAAACATTGATGAAGTAAAGGAAATGTTGGTCAATAACCGCAACCGTCGTGTAGCAGCAAAGTTGGTGCCAAAAGACCTTAATTCCATGCAAAAAAGAGACCGTCGCAAAAGAGATGATTTGCGAGGCTGAATCCCATCCCACATTCATCAAAAGGATCATTACTGGAGACGAGACGTAGGTTTATGAGTACGACACGCAATTCAGACACCAGGCAAGTGAATGGCGTTCACCAAATGAGCCGAGACCAAAAAAACCACGTCGTTTTCAGTCAAAAAAGAAGGCAATGCTCACGGTTTTCATGGATTACAACAATTAGTGAATCATGAATTTTTGCCAGAAGGCCAGACACTAAACAAAGAGTACTCGTATTATTTGGGCGTTATAAGACGTTTGCGTAAAGCAATTCGCCGAAAAAGACCAGAATTGTGGGCAGAAAACTCGTGGATTTTGCACCATGATAACGCACCGTCGCACAGTGCCATCATTATTCGTAATTTTTTGACGAAAAATGCAACAAATACCATTGAACAGCCACCGAATTCACCTGATTTGGCTCCCTGTGACTTCTTTCTGTTCAATCGGTCTAAAAAAATCACTACGGGGAACGGGTTTCAGCAGCCGAGAGGAAGTAATGGAAAAATCGCAGGAAGCACTGATGGACATACCGAAAACCGAATATAAAAACTGTTTCGAGGATTGGATCAAGCGCTGGCATAAGTGTGTTGCAGTCGATGGGGATTATTGTAAAGGGGACAATATGGATTTAGATGAATAAACTTGTATTTTTAATTTTCTGAATACATTCCGGAAAGTTTTTGATCAAGGTGGTACGACGGATATGTAGCTGAAGCTCATTCTTCACAACATAGGCTGGTCTACAGTAGGCTGAGTTACAACCTCATTGAAAGCGCTTTTACTTACTTCGTTAGTCGCTATTTCCTCGACATGATAAGCGCTATTTTTAAACTTTGAGGACAATTAATAAATCTTTATTTTACTCCACATCGATTGGATCTTCCAATTATCTGGGCCCTGTACAACCTTAAAGAGAGGGAGGATGTTTACCATTTCATCGGAAGATATCCTATTTTAAGAGAATTCCGCGTGAGATATTTCGGAGTAACTTTGCTGGATTTAGATGAGGTTATCAATATATTGAACGGTAGTCATGGGTGATAAGTTTTATAGAACTACTCCACAACTACAGAACCCGCTACAGAACCCGGATTTTAGGAGGCGATTTTTGAACGCAATTACTATGCATAATACTCGTACAAGTCTTTATTAATTTATTACATTTTTATTTTTTATTTTTTTAAAAATACTGGATAAATTATCAATCTGGTGGATGGCCTTAAGCCAAACCATAAACGACTTTGTATTCACTTTTTGTAAACAAAAAAAAAAAATTACATGAAGATAATAAAAAGTCACTAACTAACTAAACTAACTAAACTATTAAATATGAAATATGAAGATGTGAACCTAGATGGATTTGCAGACCATTGTAAAACTATTCAGTTACGTACAGAATCTACAAAAACTTGTAAACAATATTTCGCTGTCAAGCAAATACAAAAGAAGGTTGAAATTTTTTAAGTTAACCAAAATTATTTTCTTGATGTGAAAGTGAAATAAGCCATGTCGAATGCCGAATCGAACGCGAAATGTCATTTATTAGCGTTATGCGCAGTTCAGTTATCTAACTCAAACAAATGAGATAACAGTCCCTCAAGGATTCGAGTTCTTTCAAAAGACTGACAATGTTTTCCATTGTTATTTTGCCTATACATCTTAGTTCACCCCCATTCTCATATGCCATGCCTGGCATATGGTTTCACTTGTGAAAGGAATGCAAAAACGACATTTTTATTTTTCCAGTACATCTCCTTCCGATAAAACATACGCAATGGGGTAGGGCAAATAAAAAGGCAACTTTAAATCCGATTTATTTTTAAAGTGCCTCAGGGATCGATTATTACCTCTCAAACTCGAATGAAACGTGCGCGAATTTAAAATTCCCGTTCTTGTATATTATTCGCATTTTCAATATCTCTCCGATACCAAGCCGAACAATCGAATCCAACAATGGAGTTGACATCGGTGAATTCGCAAGGAAAAGGAATATTAGCTACTTTTAAAGTCTTTCTGATTTTACGTTTATTTATAACGGGGATAGAAGGTGGCATTGCGAAATTATTGTTACAATCGGGTAACTGATATATGAAGAAAGAAAATGCGTTTGTAATGGAGCACACATTGTTCAATGTAACAATAAACTTACTCCGTTTTACGGGGTGGAACTCCAATTCAAAGTAGATAATAAACATTAAACAGAGTAAGGTCGTTTTAATAAGTACTTAACGCTACTTTATGTAAAAAATTTCTCAAATTCGATGTTACGATTAGAGAGCGTAAATGTTTTAACACATGTGAACAATGGCATACATATTCAAGGACAATGACATTCAATATAATACCCACTGACTAACTTTACGTTACTTTAGGTGCCGCTACAGTACTATCTCGACATTGGGTTGAAATCAAAGACTCTTTTGACTGGAGTGTTGACGCTACGGCACGCAGTCTTTACCCAACTGCCTTCACTTTAAGTTAGTTCAGGTCCCTTTCTAATTGTGCGCGTCACCTAACAAGATAACGTGTTTTTGGGTTTGAACCGAAGGCAGTTTTGATTTAATTTAATTTTGGTGGGGGCTAACACCCCAATTTATTTGGCTTAATACAAGCTTAAAAACTAGGACTTAAAAACTAATAAAAAATAAGGTTTAACAAAATCTAGGACCACCACTAGGGCTTAAAGGTAGGGATGGTGAAGAAGATCGCATTTGAGGGAGCGAGTGCTGCGATTAAAGCCAAAAGAAGGGGACGAACAAAACTGATGTATATGTAGTGATCTGGTCATGTACTGATTGCAGAATTTTTTGGACCATCTTTTAACGAAGCCAAGTGATGAGTTTGCTTTAGTAATTATCTCATCAATATGTGAGCGGAAATTAAGCTCCCCGTCGCATAATATGCCAAGGTCACCGATAGACTGAACAAAGGATATAGGTTGGACGTGGAGAAGATAAATCCGGGGAGGAGACTTGTTGCACTTACGTGAGAAGGTAATCGATTGACATTTGGTGATATTGAGTTCTAAGCAGTTTTTGATGCACCGAGTTGAAAAACTATTTAGATCTATTTGAAGGAGGCTGGAGTCATATTGTGAGGAAATGGGTTTAAAAAATTTGGGATCGTCAGCACAGAAAGAAAGTGCTGAGTGTTGAATGACCCTTTCAAGATCGTTAATGGTTAGGATTACGAGGAGTGGACCACCTGATGTGGCCAAGAAATTGGCCGATAGGACAGACCTGAACACTATAAAAACGATTATCCAGGTAAGAAGATATCAATTTTAGCAAAATGGGTTCAATGCCCAGGACGGACAATTTGAACAGGATTAGATTATGAGATATCTTGTCAAAAGCCTTACTAAAATCAGTTGTTATAACGTCAACTTTTTTACTACTTTCTAAGACTGAGAGAAGAGAGGACACGAATTCGACGAGGTTAGTGGTAGCTGATCTACCTTTTATAAAGCCGTGTTGATTAGGGGAAGTAAGAGATTTTCACTGGAAGCTTAAGGCTCCGTACAAAATGTTTTCGAGGGGTTTGGGTATATGTGAAAGCTTAGCTATAGGGCTGTAATTAGTAACTTCGCTCTTTAATACCTTTTTGTGTATCGGTGTTATGAAAGAAGGCTTCCATATCTCTGGAAATTCACCTTGAGGGAGCGATAACCGGAAGAGATTTGAAAGGGGGTGTGAAAGTGTTGAGGAATACTTTTTAAGAAATATGGATGGAAGGCCATCTGGGCCGGGTAAGTATTCAACATTAAGTTGTAACTTATTTTTTATTACTGTATGATCAAAACTTTGAGAAATAGTGGGGCCAATGGGCAAGGGATTATCGGCAAAGGATTGCTTAAAGAAAGTAGCAACAAAGTTGGCTATGGTATGCGAATCGGTTGATGATATGTTTTCGTAGGAAATTAACGAAAGACTTAGGATCGTTTATAAGCCTTGATTGCGCATTATCAAGGTATCGCTGGTAGAGAACATTATAAAGCTGGGCGAATTGAAGGTACGAGCCGAGATAGTTGGAATAGTCAGCAAAAGAATTGGATCCAAGGAAAACTGCTCATAATTTGTTTCTCTTGTTATGTAAAGAGCGAGGTCTACGAAAAGGGGACATAGAGAGAAATAGAATTTGAATAATTCTCTTTTAGAGCACTTTTAAGGGACATATCGGCGAAATCAAAAGAGCACTTACTAAGACATGCGTTAATTTTGCGCTTTATGAAAGTCGTAAGAAGAGGCAGCTGCAGATGGTGGGTTGGTTAGGAGAGTGGTGGAAAAGGGAAAGAAAAAGTGGTGGATGAAAGCTATCAATGGTCGATAGTGAAATTGGACAGAGTGAGACCGATTAGTTAAAGGGGTCAGTGGTGAAAATGAAGTCTAATTGTCTACCCATATATGGTAGTTGGAGACCCTACTAACTTGGCATAAGCTAGAGTCTGTAAGCTCATCCAAGAAGAGGCATTGTTTACTCGAGTTGGGGTTTATGATAAAAAAAGATTCATCATCTGATTGAGTCCAGTGGAGTTGAGGTAGATTGAAATCGCCCAATACGGTGATATCATCGAGAGGATCATATAAGTTAATTACTATATTTCATCATTTGCATCGATAGCGAGTTGGTGGTATTCGATAGGTTGTGCTGGTAGGATGTGAAAACACATAACGTACAGGGACCTGAAGGGAGCGTTATCTTTATTGAAACGTAGTCAGGCTTAGAAGAAGTAGAAACAGCGATTGGAGAAGAGTTTAGTTCATTTTGGACGGCCGGTAGGACACCTCGGGCAAGATCGTCATCTCGAAAAACATTGAAACTAGGGCGGAATAATTCCTGATTCTTTATATCGGGAAGATTAGTTTCAGTCAGAGCGTAGACATCAAATCGGGGAGCGTGAGATGGGCGTAAGACAGTACGGGTTTTAAATCGCAGTCCTCTTACGTTTTGATAGTAGAAGGTAAGAGGAATGTTATTTCGGGAGGGCGTGAAAGTGAATGGTTGAAACGCTGGCAATGGTAGAATGTTAGAGACGAAAAAATTTGTCGTTGTCAGCTCTGTTCCGTTGAAGGTGTGAGATCCCTTTTGAGTGCACGTGGCGAAATTGGGGGATATGTTAGTTTCGAATCTCCAATTAGAGTAAGGTTTGGAACGGGAGTTGGAAACTTAGAATTAGATTGAATGCCAAGATTAGTTTTATCTTGTTTCTTGGTAAGTGTGTCTATCCATTTGAAGACACGCATCTTTCCAATGTTGAAATCAGCACCAGCAGAGTTTTTAAATAACCATTCGTATCTAGCAGAGAGATCGAATTTAAAGTTGCGATTACCTTTGTGTTGAGATGGCAGGAACATTTTACATTGGCTGATTGTGATACCGTATTTGTTTGCGAAGAATTTCGTGATCCAAGAAATATCAGCGTTTTGAGGGGTGCATTTGATGAAAAATGTAATCATCTGGGCTTAATTTTATCCAGCCTACGCCTCCATTCGGAAGGTGTCCATGTTGTACCAAAATGTTTGATGAGCTGATTGTGAGTTGAGTTGTGAAATAGTTTCGGATTCTTGGATTGAAGAGGCAGCGGTAGAATTTGTAGATTGAATCAACCGTGGTGGACGAGGTGGCGGTGGTGAAAGTGGGTCGATTTCGGTTTCCAATAATTCAGCTAAAATTGACGAATTGTAGTGGACATTCTGCTGGTGTTGAGTATGGATTGGTAAATCGTCAATTTTGCTACTTACTGTTTCAATATGATTCTCGATACCGAAAGTAGTTGATTGTGCGTCAGCTAGATCGTCGCCGACACCGTTGATTCTATCAAAGATTACTTCGAGGATAGGACCAGGCTGCATTGGAGATGGTTGCTTCTTTGAGGAGAATTAAAAATGAGCCTTCACGCAAGCTGTTTATCGATTCACACAATACACGGTTAGAGATGCTTTGCGCGGAACAATTTGCTTTGAGATCGCAGTATTCATCTCGAACTGACTTGCAAATTGTTTATCGATGTTGGTCAATTTAATTAGGTCGGCTGGGGTACAAAACCGAGTTGCCGAGTTCATCAGTTATATGAACTATGAACTACTCTCTAACTTGGACAGATTCATCGTAATCATTTTCGCAAGACTTTTTTGAAATGAGTCATTGGAGTCACTGAGGCACTTAGCAGCAAGATGATTTTTTAATCATCATAAAAGAAAAGGAGGTTCTCGGAGAACTCTTTGATAAATATCGTATTTCTTTTATTTAAACTAACAAAAATTGCATGGAATGGTTTTCCACAGATCTCCTGTTAGTGTAACATAGTCAGCATTGTCATCAAGGATTGGGCCGTTTTGACTTGACAATTTTATCAAAAGTAAACAATTGAACAGAAAGTTGGTCAACATTTGGGGTAATGTACTAAATATATGCGTAACCGATACCAAAAGTGACACAGCAACAGTTATTAAGCGCGAAAGATTGAGGCCAGCCGAAAAAAAAAGTTAGAACTTCGGAGTGTTGGTCTCCATTCGTTATATAAGTGCTTGTCATTTTAGGAAACGTTTCTAAGTATTATCCGCCTTCGCTAACGTCTAAGCTTGTACGTCTGAAGGAAGGAATAAGATAATAATAATCATATATGCATAGAGTTTTTTTAGCACTTCTTCAAAAGGCATTATGACTCATTTACCATATAAGTTTAATTTTTGACGAATTGTCATTATCGGAGTCATGAGAATCGAGCTAGACAAAATGTCTACTTACCCCAAAATTATAAATAGATGTGGTATTCTGTTAAATTTGTCGATGTTTTGCTGCGGTAATAGTTAGTTTTGTCGCCATTCACATCTAAATTCATTTTTCCTGCTTTAGTTTCAATGTATAAAATTGAAATATAGTAATTACATTACATTACAAAAGGATGTTGTTTGATAAGATAGAAACTCTGCCTCATCCTCCATCCTAACGCTCATTTACAATGATATTCGAGCTGTCACCTCTTTGGACAATGCCAATCTGCTTGCTGTATGCTTTCCGGCCAGCGCAATACTTCCAAATTTAGCTTTGTCACCGTCTATACTTGAGTGCGTTGAATCTTTAATGGGACGAATCTACTTTCCCATTTGTGTAGTAGCAAAAGTAAAAGTAAAATATTTTAATATTCACAATTCCGCTGCTCCAGATGGCATATCTCCCCTTCTTCTGAAGAAGTATTCTTCCTCGCTGGCAAAACTACTGCGTAAGCTTTTTCATTAATCCTACTCTTTAGGACTCTTTCTGAGCAGATAGAAAACTGCATTGGTCCAACCCGACCCTAAAAAAGGCGAATCTTCTTCTCTCTCCTCCTACAGACCCATTGCACTTTTGTTCCTTCTTTCCAAGGTCATGGAAACTCTAATAAACCATCAGCTCATGAAATATCTCGAAATACGAAAAGGATCGTCAGTATGGTTTTCGCAGCAGCAGGTCCACTTACGATTTGATAGTATGTCTCAGCGAAAAGTATAACCAAATCGGATATCAATTTGGCGAAAACAAGATATTTGCACTTGATATCTCTACGGCATTTGATAGGCATTTGAGATCTACGACTCTCGTCTTCAATGAATTAGAAACTACCTTTCGGAGCGTACAATCCAAGCTGTCTTGGATGGTTTCAAGTCTAATATCCACAAAATAAATGCTGGGGTGCCTCAGGACTCCGTTCTGTCTCCGATACTCTTTATAATTTTCATCAATGATCTCTTGTCTGTTACTTCTAATCCAATACGAGTATATTCCTTTGCTGACGATACTACTCTCTGCTTCTCATACTTTTTCGCGGACTTACGTCGCTGCTCTTCGGCTGTAGAACGGGAACGTCAGCGTATAACATACGCACATTTAATTCTGATATTAGCTGATAAGATAAGCAATTGGTGAACTATCAATAGAGTGGAACTTAATGCTACCAAAATACAACGATGTCTGCTATCGTTAAAGCGAAATTGAAATACCCACCCATTATCCGTGAATGGCACTTGCATCGTTGAAACCGAAAAACTTTCCATTCTCGGTATGTGTGTCAGTGACAATTTACGTTGGAATGATGTCACCAAAAATGCTGCGAAATATCTAGGTTTCCCTCGAACACTGGCGTAATGCCTCCTCACCTTGTTGTATCACTATTTTCACCCCCAGTGCTCCACCGAAATTGCCAGTAGGATTCCGCCCCTTCAAACTTTTAACCGTAACACCGGTCTAGCTATGAATGCTCACAGTACACCCTCAGGCCCATCTTCGGACGTCCTCTGAAATATTGTGATTCTTTCCTAAGCCGTACAACTTGCCTATGGAATGCCCTGCCGAGCTCTTTATTTCCTAGTCAGTATAACCTGCAAACATTTAAAAGCAACGCACAACGGTATCTCTCTTTTTTCTCTCCCTAACTTCCTTTCGCCGGCGCTATGCTGTAAAAATAATCATAAACCTCTTTGCAGAGTTTTGTAGCACTGAATGATGAGAATTTTCATCACTCTACCCTTACATTTTCCAGTCAATATCCTATCACTGAGTGGCAAAGAGGACATCGGGCTGATATGTACTTTTGGAGTAATGGACCTACTCCATTTTCGCGAGTGGTGTACTGGTGTTTGCCGGAGCAGTAGTAGAGTTCGCTAACTTCAAGAATAGAATTTGTATCGCATCAGCTCTCGTTGAAGCTGGAGGACTTTTGACCCCCACCCTTCCATTGTCGATCGTCAAATGGTACATTGCCCTTTTTGGATGACAGTCCAGAGCCAGAGACAGTTCCAGTTGTTAGATTGAACGTGACCTATGTAGATCCTGACGCCGCTGTCCTTATTTCTTTATGTAGTGTTGTCAGTATTAAAATATGAGAATATATTATTTAGTGAAACTGTCCACCGTCCGCTTGTGGAGGTTAGTCATTTCTAACGGAGAATTATACTATTGCTAATTACCTCTTCAGCAAATAAAGCCCGGTAGGATGAGACCAGTACCCAGTGGCTTTCATGGGTAGGTAAAATAGTGGACTGGACATCGCCAAGTTGACATCAGTCAGTACCTTCTCTAATCGTCTAAATGTGTTTCCAAGATATATGGTTAAGACTTGTGTTGGCGTGCGCTTGTTATCGATGCAATACTAATCTTAAAATGACACATATGTATGCGAGTATTTAAATGAATTTCGTATAGAATTGTAAATTCAAACGTGAGTGAGGCCGGAAGTAAGTTTTTGTTAAATATGTACTTGACTGAATTCATATACTTAGTACTATGTCTATGCAAAATTTCAAGTATTTATATTTAAAATCAAAAAAGTTATAGATTTTTGATCAGCAACTGACCCATATATTCCACAGTGCGTCGCCTTAGTAAGTGAACATCGATGAAAGGGATTTTTGATAGAATGTCCTTATAAATTCGTGCATAAGAACGATTTGTATCATGATTGGTTCCAAAATACTGCAAATAAAAAGCGAAACACAGATACCTTGCCATCTATCCTAGTGAAACTCGGATGAGAAAATGATGATCGGTACCGAATTGGAAAATGACTTTCTCTTAAAAGCAGATTCAGTCATAGTAACTTATGAGGAGAAGACAAACCTACACACCGACAGGATGAAGTGAAACAAGGTCATGTTAGATTACCATTTTTTTTCTCATTTAGAAATTTAATACAATACAAACAAAATCAACATGTTTGCATATTAAATTTCTGTCTAATTCAATTTGCAGTCTTGTGACCATGTGTAATTTATAGTCCTTAATGAGTAAATCTCATACATACGAGTACAATAAATCCTCATTCCATCGACATTTGTCGTGTATCCTTTTGTATCTCTATTTGTGTTTGCGATCCGAGTGCGTAATCGCTGCCAGAACAATTAGAAAAACAAACACCATTCCTATGGCAATGCGGATGGTTTATGTCCTTCCTATAAAACTAATTTACGATTGCCAGTGTTTCGTTTTGAAGCAATAGTTTACACTTGTGACCACATCCACCACCAAGCCTCTGTAATATGTGGTCATGTGTAATTTATGACTTCTAATTACGAAATGATGAATTTTCCTCTGCTCCAATTCGACATGTGTTGACTTCGTGGGAATGTCCAAATAAGGCAATTTTTGGATACAAATACGAGAGCGAGTATCTGTATTCGTTTAGGGAGAATTATCATTATTATTGCGGGAAATTTCCATTTCAATTTTATGCGTTGTCATAAAGTTCCTGCTATTCGTAGCGGCTGTTTGTACGAGTGTGGATATTTTAAAGTGAGAAAATTGCATACCATGTCACAGGATACGTGCTTCTGAAGACACATCAAGCAATTCAGCAATTCAAAAATCATTTATAATAATTTTATCATCGGATTATGTAGGTACATATATGTATATGTATATGGTATTTTTTTCTGGATTCTGCCAAGGGGTAAGTTCATGTTGGCCGTGGTTGTAGATTGCACACGCTACTCATATGTATAATGGAAGCGTTTAGCGACACATGACAAATGATGTGGGATATGTTTAGGTGGCTTTTCGGTGGGCATGAACAATTTGTTTAGATAAATCAGAAAAAAGGAAACCTTACGATGATATATTGATGCGATTGTTGAATTCATAACCTGCGGTGTGTCCCAAATTGCCGTTAAATTAGTTATTTGATTATTTAAAAAAAAAATAAAGAAAATAGAAATTCAAAAGCAACTTACTAGAGAAAACATATTTAGCTTTAAAGGATATTAGCCTTTGATTACAAGAAATTCTAAATAAATTGTTGGTTGAAATTTCCTTTGAAAGGGGTTAAAGCGTAGAATCTTTGGAATACAATATTATTCCGAATTGGAGCCTCCTGGGAGCACACATGCTCTAATATAATGTAAGTGGTTTTCAACCCAAAAAATTCCGCAACTGGTTGTTGCTGTTGTGTAGCAAATATATCCCGCGTTTCTTGAAACCCTTTCAACCCTTATTTTGTTTAAAATGAGGGTACAGCGACTTTGACAGGGGCAAATGTAATGCCAACAAGGAAATATGGTAAAAAATCGTATTTTTGAACATGTGTAAATCCGGAATTCGAGGTGGGAGAATCGCTTAAGAGGATTTATTGCCGAGGTGCTAGACATAAATTATCGTTTTATGTGATTGCCTTCAATAATCTATAGAATAATTGACTGGTTTTCAAGGAGAAAAGGGTTCGCTCTTTCTTCACAATGTTTCGCTTTGCTCTGGAAAATGTTGTTTATATTTGTGCTATGAATATGTATTCTTAAGGGCAATGTTTTGATTTGAAATAAGACCGTCGTCGAATCGTCTATTGTTTGGAATTTAAAAAAAATAACATACTCGTACTACTTACTTATAGTTGACTGCTCTGAGAATTGGTAGATGCCAATTTTCTGCTGACTTTGTAGTGGAATCAAAGTTCTTCTTTTTGACTTTAGTGCCTGAAATATGTCTTTCAAAGTCTAGAATACGTACCCCAGGAGTAGGACTTTGAGTCGTACAATTTCTCTGATAGCATTCATAGAGCATACATTCATATATTCGGAGCTCAAATCTATCTGGATCTCCAAGAGATCATCTAGGTCTTGGATTTGAGGTTATGGTGGACGAGTTCACAATGATAAACGGCTCCCACTGGTCATTCATCGCGGCGTTTAGCTGTACGGCACTTAGAGACTAGAACCACACGGGACCGGGCAAGACCTGGAACCTCGCGTTCGGCTGAGCATATCGCTGCCGTGGCTGAAGATGTCGTAGAGGCTCCGTATACATCGACTAGACGACGTGCCACACAATTGGCAACTCCACGCACTTAAAGAAGACGTTTCCTTGCAAAATGCAGACAGCCTCTCAGCTGATGGGTGTTGATCGTGAATCGGGTCTATTCTACGCTCACGCCCTCCTGAATCTCAACACGAAGTGGACGAAGAGCAACTGAATGGTGCGATGTTTACGCTGGTCACTGTGGATATATATATGGATATATGGCGCTATAGAGCCATGATTAATGAATTTTTCATTCCTCGGTTGAATGAATTGGGACTGGAGGACATGTGGCTCCAGCAGGATTTAAAGCATGGTCATATATTATGGTCCACCTTGTACTTAAAAACAAAACAGGCACACTTTTCCCAACCTGATACAAGTGCATGTATACCAGTTTTGCTGAAATCCAGATTTCTGGATTGAAGAAATTCTTCGAAAGCGTTTTTAGCGGCTTCTTCATTGTGATATCGTTTTCCCACCAAAAAGTGATACAAATGCTTGAAAAGTTGGTAGTCGGTTGGCGACAGGAGAGGTGAGTTTGGTGGATAAGAAAGAATCTCATACCGCATCGTGTTTAATAGTTGGACGGTAGTTCTTGACACCTGTGATCGAGCGTTGTCTTGAAGCAGTATGACTCCATCGCTGTTGACCAATTTAGGTTGCTTAGCGAATACTATGCACCTGCGACTGATGCATTTCTTCCATCTGGTTACAGTATGTCTCAGCATTTATATTTTCATCACTTTTCAAGAAGGAATAGTAGAAGACAGCCAAACAGTCACCATTATCTTCCTTAGATGAAGGCTCGGTTTTAGCATGTGTTTCGGTGCGTCATCAGCATCTAACCATTGTGCGATCAGCAACCATTATTAGTAGAGAATCCACTTTTCATCATATGTCACTAGCCTGTACAGAAACGGATCCTTTCTGTGCCGGGAAAGCAGAGCAGTGAAAACCTCCAACCAACGCATTATGATTTGCTCAGACAGCTCATGAGGAACCTATTTGCCGAGTTTCTTGATTTTTCCAAGTGCTTACGGGAAATAGTCGAATAGTCCACATCCAGTTTCTCTGCGATATCCCATACACTTTGTCGAGAGTCAGACTCCACTACAGCTCGCAGCTCGTCGTTATCGATGGCTGGTGCTGCATGTCCGTGTGGTTCGCTTTCAAGGGTCATGTCGCCCGATCGGAATTTTTGATTGCTGTAAGGTTCTTCGTTTACCGTACATGATCCGAATGCACTATTGATGTTTTTACCTGCCTCCGCTGCGTTGTGGCCAAATTTAAACTCGTAAAGAAAAAGTAATCGTCCTATCACTTTGGCGTCTAGAACTGAACTGATGCTGTTTGATTATGGAGGAATAAATCTACCATGAAAATCAACAACGTTGTGCCTGTTTCGTAGCAGTTTTTGATATGGAACTCCCATCCAATTTCACATCCACCCGAAATCCGACATTACATGTCCAACAACCTATATATAAAAAATACAAAAGAATTGTGAAAAATGAGTAGGTACTATATGTACATACTTCTCTTGGGATTGTCTCGTACATATTAGCCCCTAAATACAATCTTCCATCTTTCTCTCATTATATTGGCCCTGATAACGATGTTCAAAATCCATCAAATCTTGTTTTTCTCAATAGGCAACCACATCGTCTTTAAATTTATCCAAGTGAGCATGTAACATATGCATTTTATGGGACATTCTGCAACCCATGAGTTTAAAGTCTTCAAGCATATATGGAATCAGCTCGTTGTAGTGCTTAGCTCTTATGTTTCCGAGAAAACCATGGACCACTACTTTAAGGCTGTCCCATGCTCGTTTTTGATGTTTTTGTTTTTGATATGGAACTCCCATCCAACTTCACATCCACCCGAAATCCGACATTACATGTCCAACAACCTATATATAAAAAATAAAAAAGAATTGTGAAAAACGAGTAGGTACTATATATACATACTTCTCTTGGGATTGTCTCGTACATATTAGCCCCTAAATACAATCTTCCATCATTCTCTCATTACATTGGCCCTGATAACGATGTTCAAAATCCATCAAATCTTGTTTTTCTCAATAGGCAACCACATCGTCTTTAAATTGTCCAAGTGAGCATGTAACATATGCATTTTATGGGACATTCTGCAACCCATGAGTTTAAAGTCTTCAAGCATATATGGAATCAGCTCGTTGTAGTGCTTAGCTCTTATGTTTCCGAGAAAACCATGGACCACTACTTTAAGGCTGTCCCATGCTCGCCTTTTATGAGCATTGAGTACCTGTAAAAATTCGTTGCAGGCTATTATTTTCTTTATTTATGGTCCGACGAAAATATTAGCTTTTACTTGGGCTTCAGATAACTTAGGAAACAATATTTTTGGATATTGAAAAGTTCCACAACCTTGACGAATTGCTTCATAAGGCATACTTTTATATGCAATTCAGGCATCAATATATGTTTAGGCTCGACATTTAGGTCATATATAACATTATGTTTTCCTATCTCGAACTGGGTTCGCTTAGGTCATGAGTGCTGCTGGTAATGCGAATTATCTGCTCTACTGTACTATAGGGATATGTAAGAAAACTGTCTGGTACTTATATCTGTCTTGCGTTTCTACCAGAAAGCCAACCATAGTAAGAACTGCTATCATTACCCAGGTGTATTGCATATACAATACGTATGATAGTTTAAACTCTCAAGCACAATTTCCACACTTTCGTAATTTTCTTTGAGTATCACGGAATGTCCCAAAGGCTTAGATCAAAATTCAATTCCATTATGGAGAAGGTCAGCTTTTAAACATTTTGTGGAACACTCTATGAAAAGACGCCAGTCAAAATGAACGCATGGAATTCCGATTTCTTTAAACAAGCCCTTCACATCATTACAATAGCAATGCCCGTCTTCGAATAATTCTCTGATCACTTATTTGTTTTAAACTAATTTCACTGTTTCAACCGAGAAACTAGAATGTCTGCTTTACTTTTGGGCAGATTCCGATCTCTAACTAAGTCGTTGAATTCGTTGGGGTTAATAAGGTGTGGTTCGGATCGCGAAGTCATCAAAGTCATTACTGTCATGGTTGGTACTAGTAGTTTGGGATTGAGATAATACGATATCTTTTAGCTCTTGAGGTCATTTTTGAAGGTACCCTTACACAAAATAAGTTATATCTCAACTTAAAGTTGAGAAATTCATGTGGGATTGATGGTATTAGTAGCTTAGTCGTAAAAAAAATAAGTGATCACATCATTAAGCCGTTAACTTATTTAACTAATCTCAGTTTTGAAAGTGGTATATTCCCGGAGTGTCTTAAGACCTCTATAATAGTTCCAATACACAAAAAGGGAGACAAATGTGATCCAAATAACTATAGACCTATCTCATTGTTGTCGGTTTTTTCAATAATCTTGGAGAAAATAATTACAAATAGAATGCTTAAGTTCCTCAATAAATTTAAAATCTTGAACAAGAATCAATTTGGATTTGTCAAAGGCAAGTCTACTGAAGATGCCATATTGTCATTCTTAGAAGGTATTCACGATGGACTCGACAAGAGTAAAAAAACTGCTGCTCTTTTTCTTGATTTAACAAAAGCATTTGATCTAGTCAATCAATCAGCTCTTAATAAAAATTCTTCATAGAATTGGATTCAGAAGCAATATTAATAAATGGTTCGTCTCGTACCTTCAAAACCGTAAACAGCTTGTGCGTGTAAACGCTACTCTAAGCTCGTCTTTAGATAGCCCCGGGCTTGGCGTTCCCCAAGGATCGGTCCTTGGGCCCTTCCTCTTTTTTATTTATATAAACTCGATTTTTAAATTAACACTAAAGGGAAATATTAGAGCATTTGCTGATGATTTGGTTCTCTCCTACGTCACTACTAGTGCGGACACCATAAAAACAGAAATGATTACTGACCTCTCCATACTAAAGAACTGGTTTACGCTCCACCAAATGGTTTTAAGCAGCAAATCCAAAGTAATGTCATTTTCTCTTTGCAATCGGTTGATCATCGAAGGAGTTTGTCTCCCCGATTCTAACTGCAACGATGATAACTGCACAAATACTTGCATACAACTAGAATCTGTCTCAGAATTTAAGTATCTCGGTGTGACCATTGACAGCAAACTGAATTGGAAAGCCCATATTGCCGATATTAAAAAATGTTTAAATATAGCTATGAGCAAAATTTTTCACCTACCTGATTTGGCTCGATTGGACAAAAAATCGAGTTAAAAAGCCAGTACGGGGAACGCGTTTCAGCAGCCGAGAGGAAGTAATGGAAAAATCGCAGGAAGCACTTTTGGACATACCGAAAACCGAATATAAAAAATGTTTCGAGGATTAGATCAAGCGCTGGCATAAGTGTGTTGCAGTTGATGGGGCAATATAGATTTAGATGAATAAATTTGTATTTCCAATTTTCTGAATGCATTCTTTCTGAATGCAATCTTTTTGATCAAGGTAGTATTGCCCCAAACAAGTATTCCGTACCTCAGCTTGGATTCCAATAGAGAGAAGTAAACTTGTTTTAGCACGCTCCGTGTCGTGTAGAATTTTAAGTAAAACAAAGCATACAAAACTTTTCTTAGATCTGAACGTTAGCTGGCCACGGGCTTCTCCCGAATTAAATGACTGTCGATTATCACGATTGTTAGTTAGAAAGTGGATTAGAGCATGCATGGTTTTAGACAAGTATATTACCTCTTGTGATGGAACTATGCGTACCACGAAGGTGCATCTTTTTAGTTTTAGATGGGTTAATAAGTACTTGATCCATTATCATGGCACCAGTTAACAGCTCTGATAAACTCGTTCTGCGTTATTAATTTAGTTGTATGCAAACATTTATGTGGAACAACAATGGCTGTGTCATCCGTGCAGGGGAAAGGGATATTATTTGTGAAAACCCAAAGTAATTCAGTTGTGTAAAGAATAAATAGTAACGGTCCCGGTCTGTATCCCTGTGGAACCCCAAATTTTAATAATTTTTTATCACTTGTTCCTGTTAATTAATTTAGACATTGGTCTATAATGGAGCAACAATATTTAAATAGGCAGCGCAATTCGATCGCATCATGTTGGTTGCTTGCGTTTGACGTTATCCCGGAATGGAAACCTCCGCGAAATACTCGTATATGGCGGAAAAAAACAGATTCGACTCACTTTCAAGGGACAATGATTTATTTAATCAATTTTCTTGCTTGAAAAAATATGTCACAAACGCTGGGAGTCAACGTTGGGAAGAGAAATGCACTGCAGTAGATCAGCGCTGAGTGGAAATCTTCGGACATTTCTCCAAAAACAAAATTGATTTCAATCATTTGCTGGGCATGGTCAGCTTCGTTTTTTATTTGCCAGGCAGAGAGAGTATTGGCGATCATTAAACATATTTGGACTATCGAGAAGACACTTTCGCAAATCAATATTGTGAGCTGATTTTCAATTTTCACAGAAACTTTCAATTCATTTTCGCAATTCAATTTATTCATGTTCGTCAAGTACAACCTGCAAGTTTCATGCTTTGAATTCTTTGAGTTGCTGAAATCAAGCCCCAAATTACATGTAGAAATTGCTGCAGAAGATAAATGCGCCTTCAAAATGGAAAAGAGGGCCGATGCCAATGCTGGTGCTACGAGTAGTACCTCTTCTTCAATTGTGTGTTTGTAGAACGTCAGAAATGAGCTATTTCAATAATATATTTAATATGTAATCCCACACTGCGTCGTTCTTCTGATCTATGATACATATATTGGGTTGTTCAATAAGTTCTGCGGTTTTTTTGGGGTTACAGTTAAACACACATTTTTGGTATAAAAGCTTATATTTATTCCATCAGATATTGCCTATAATGGTCTCTTACTATCTTCCAACGTTCTGGAAGTGACATAAAGCCTCTTTTATAAAAGTCAGCAGACTTCTGGGTAAAAAAGTTTTCCAGGCACATTTTGAACTCATCTTCGGAATTAAATTGCCTTCCGTCCAAATTGTTTTGAGAGAGAGGGACCAGACGGTAGTCAATAGCGCAAGGTCTGTAGAGTACGGTAGGTGCTGCATAACCTCCCAGCCAAATGAATCCAGCTTTCGTTTTGTCCCGAAAGCTGTGTGTGGTCTGGCGTTATCATAATGGAAAACAAACGGCCTTCCTGTTCGCCAACTCTGGCCGGTTTTCTTCCACTGTCTGCTACGAAGTATCGAGTTGTGAGCAATATTTAATGGCATTTAGTGTCTGATTGCGTGGAAGCAACTCGAAGTAAAGGACACCTCGCCAGTCCTATCAAATGCTCAACATGAGCTTTTTGGCATGCAAATCTTGTTTACCGACCGATTGCGGTGTTTTACTAGGAGCGGATCATGATCTCTTACGCCGAATGTTGTTGTAAACCGCACAATTTTCGTCTCCCACAACCACTCTTTTCAGGAAAGCCGGAAAAAAATAGTGGTCAAACGAAAATACTTCCATATCTTTCCGAAATTTCGATCAAGATTTCAGAATACATTCCGAAATTTCAACAAAAGTACAATAGTTGGTTGGGTTACATGAGTAATTTCGGAGTTTCATGAACAGTAATTGGTCCGATTAGGTATACTGGAGCTTAAGGCAGGCTTCACAAGTAGCGTCTTACTGAAATTCCGACGAAAGTTAGGCCAAGCGAACCATGACTGGGACTACTGGGCTTAAAACTCCTAGTTCGAAAGAACTTACCAAATTCCAGCACAGCAGTGCCAGACGTTAAACTATAAAACTATAAGATGAATATTGGATTGCTTCGATTATTGGCTTAGTAAACTCCACTAATTGTCTTGGCTTCCTTAAATGGAAAGACTATGCACTGCAGTTCACTTGACTTGGTTTCCAAAGACGTGCAAAAGTTAGATCTACAATTTAAAAAAAATATCTTAATAGTTAAAAAGTAACCAGATTGTTTCACGAAAATTGTTTCATTAAAAGTTAGTCTCTTGGAAGCAAGAACATTGGTTCAGATGAATAAAATCAAAGTCAAAATATGATTTTGTGTCTTTATTTATTCAAGTTAGTGATGGCTATCATCATTAATATAAAGATAAGTTTGCAATGTGTATAATCACCATTTGTTGAAATTACCTAAAAAATGCGGCCTTCAAGCGAATGGTATTGATTTTGTGTAATCTAGAAATAGATTACAAGCTAACTTAATGCGCCTTAATGCGAGAAGAAATGCCTTACCTCGTTGTACTACCTTTATCCTTCATAGACTTTACAGATAACTCAGCCCCAAACATTTTCTATAATATTCAGGAGAAGGTGGTAACCAATTTAATAATTTCACATTTTGGCCTGGAACAAATTATTTTACTATACCTGTAGCAAGGATTGGTGCATTGTCCTATTGCAGGTCCTATCAAAGGTCCGAATAACTTTCTAAGTTTAGGAAAGCCGATTCCGGTGCTCTGAAAATTTTATTCAATTGTTATGAAAGTAAAAGTTGTCCCCATCCGGTCTATTAATGTTAAAATTTTTTCACCAGAAAAAACAACCATTTTCAGGCCATTCTCAATTTTTTTATAATTGACACGCTCATAAGATGTTTGCACATAGCGCGGATGAAAATAAGTTAGGAAGGGAAAAAAGAGAGATAACGATATGTGTTGGTTTTGAATGGTTGCAACTGTTCTGTGCGCTCTTTTGCAAATTGTCACAAAAACTGTTTACGCGCAGAAGTCCGTGAAAATTTTTTTAAATCAATTTTAACCACTTAGAGATCTCAGTACTAAGGATAACACTTCGAATTGTAGATTCACTGTCATTAGCTCAGGCCTTAGGAGTTCCGCCTCAATAATTTTTTGCATAAGAGTCTTAATCCTTTAAATAGTTTCAACAAAGTTTGTGAATAGCCTTCTGAATGAAAAACATCTATTTTTTGCTTTTTCGGAGCTGTTAAAGTATTTCCTTTGTCGGATTACTCTAGCCAATCTTCATGCTTCATTCGGATACATTCTAATTTGGAGGGAAAAAATGAAATTAATATCCCAAATCGTGTAGGCTGCTAGCTTGAGGTCTCGGGTTGAATGATGGAGGTCAGCAAATGTATATTAATGGACCAGAATGTAGTCTGGTGTTGATAATGGTGTATTCGTTCAAAATAAATAAGTCTGGAAGGCACTAAAGATGTATCCAATGGTTTTTCAGGTTAGTAGAAATATATCTGCTGGTAGCCAAGCAGCGTTTTCAATTTTATGAAGTCACGAAACGGACTGCTTAATTGCCCTCCAAATCCTAGCCAAGCGCAATAAGGTCAGACTTTGGTGAACGCCAGGTCACGGAGACATTAAAGGTACTGACGTTAGGAATTCAGAAAGAAAGAGCTTTACCGAAAGGTAAAAGGCAGAATGTGTCACTATTTTGAGTTATCCCTAATTCTTAGTTTCACAGTGTACCAATTAGGTGCGAAAAGTAACAACGCCTATCATACTAGAGACTAAAAATCAACTATTTATTGAACAAAAACTATCTTCAGTTACAAAAGGAATTGTACCAGGAGACTTAGCAGCTTTCTCTCTAGACACTGTGGTGTCCATGATACTATTTCTTGATACTGAATTCTGATTTTTTTCAGAGGACGAAGAACCCATAGAACATATTATACTTTGTGATTCAGCTGCATTTTGTTATTTAGAGGATCATGGAAATCCAAAATGATCGGAGTGCTTAATGCCACAATATTTTACAGCAAAGCTAAATATACTTGGGCGCATATCGATGCCAGGAAACTTGATGTGCCAAACTGCAAACTGCGTGCTCTGAATCGAAAATTAGAAGATTGCTTGACGTGTCCAAATGTGTAGTCGTCGTGACTTATCTTTTTCTATTTCCCCTAGACCAATTTGTTCTTCATGCACATATAATATAACTATAACTATAACTTCCCCTGGTAAGGCCACTAAACCTGGTAAGATAAGTATCACCAAATGCTCTGAGGAACGAGAAAACCCACGTGTCGACGACAACGAAAATTTTAATAATAAACGTAACGATAAGCTTAACAAAGCTCGCGCCCAAACCCCCTTCCAATTAAAAAGCACGCTAACAAAAAACGAAGCTCTAATCCCGATCCCAACTGGAGCTTCAAAACGAACTTGTTCTCCAATTTTAGTCCCGCCAACGCGCCAACGCGTCTCTTTCAACTTAACCTCAACCACCCATATTATCCCTTCTCAATCTTCTACGCCACCGATCCCAGCTAACAACTCATTTCCTAACTTCGACCTACAAACTGGAGCTAAGTACCCTAATTTTATTAACTCCCATACCCTAAACCCAACATCTCATCCGTCGCCCAACTCCATATCCAACCACGAATCTCCATCTCCCTCCTCCACTGCCCATATTCTTGATCCTCTTTTTCACCCCACAGTGAAACTAACCCAGCAAACCAATGGAACTACAGAAAGTCGCTATGCACTCTCTAGGCTTAGAGAGAGAAAGATATATGAAAACATTCGTCTCTTTCTCGCCTATCTACATGACAAATCGGACTCGGTCTGCTACGAAGGGAAGACCAAAACCAGCGTCATGGTATCCATCCAGCAGGAAGGCCTCCCTACCGACCCTATTAGTCTCAGGAACCTTTATGTCAGGTACCACGAGATTTTTAGCATGTCCCCTCAGAAAGTAGCAGACGACCTTGCTGCATTCGGCAACTACGTTCACTTTAAACGAGTCTCACACCTACAGTGAAGCTGAGCTGACCACGATAAATTTTTTTGTCCATAACGTGCCTTCCTTGTCAGCACTTAAACCATCCCACCATACATCTCCACCCCATAACATCCCTCTTACATTTTGCTACCAGAATGTAAGAGGTTTTCGCTCTAAAACCAATGCTGTCCTACGTCAATCGCATTCTCTTCCCTTTGATATTTACGCCTTGACTGAAACCAATTTGATTCCCGACATAAAGAACCAGGAATTGTTCCCCCCTACTTTTAATGTTTTTCGCGACGACGATCCTACCCGCCCACATGATGATTCCCCCTCTCGAGGCGTGATACTGGCGATCCACAACAGCCTTAACTCTTCTCCCATTACCATCTCTTCATCCTCTAAAGTCGACTTTGCCGCTATAAAAATATCACTCCCCTTCAAGTCCCTATACGTTTTATGTTGCTACATCCTGCCAGCTCAACCTACCGAATCTTACCAACTTGTTGTCGATGCGATCGACTATTTAATTAACCTGTCTGACTCTACTGACGATATCTTTATTTTCGGCGACTTTAATCTTCCTCAGCTACAGTGGACTCCATCAGAGGATCAATCGTTCTTCATCGCTTCAAATGCCAACTCAGCTAAGGAATGTCTCTTCTTAGATCGCTTAACAGACTCAAGTCTATGCCAAGTAAGTGTGGTATCCAACTATATGGACAGTCAATTGGACCTCATTTTCACAACAGATTCAATGAACTCCTCAGTCTCACTTATTCCCCTATCTCTCTCAACAATCGACAACAACCACCCCCCCCCCCCCTCTTCCAATTCATCTTTTCATAACTCTTCTTTCCAGTCCACTCCCCCCACGACTCTCTCATTCTATGACTTTCATAAAGCAAACTTTCACAAAATCAGTGACTATCTTAGCAGATCCCCCTTTAACTTTCACAACCTAAGTGT
This sequence comes from Volucella zonaria, assembly GCA_963966105.1. NCBI lineage: Eukaryota > Metazoa > Arthropoda > Insecta > Diptera > Syrphidae > Volucella > Volucella zonaria. The sequence continues at coordinate 13,979,267 of OZ014534.1, forward strand.
AAATGATGCCTTATCCATTTTTTATGAAGAAATATTTAATTCTTTTAGCTTTTACATTCCGTTTTCATGCCTTAAAACATCATCTACTAGTCCTCTCTGATATAATCGCAAGTTCCTTTTCCGACTACTTTATGATTCCCTTTACCAGCGTTACCTTAATAATGCGCAAGTCAACCTTATAAATGATCCTAAGTCCTTTTACCAATTTGTTAACTACAAAAGAAAGTCCGATGGTTACCCTCCTTCCCTCTCTTTAGACAAAAAGTCATCAACCGATCCACTCACCATTGCCAACCTATTTGCCAGCTTTTTTAAACAGTCTTTCACCAACAACTCCTTTGTACCAGATCCATCCTATTTTCGTTACCTACTGAACTTCTCCAATGGCCCACTTCTCTCTCACATCTTGGACCCCTCTTATATCGAATATAAATTACACCAACTCAATGACGAATTTACACCCGGTCCAGATGGCCTCCCTGCCATATTTCTTAAAAAATGTTCTTCGTCTCTTTCCCTTGCCCTTTCTGATCTCTTTCGTCTATCCCTTTCACAAGGAGAATTTCCTCAGGTTTGGAAAACCTCCTTTATAACCCCAATCCACAAAAAGGGATCAAAGAACGAAATAACAAACTATCGTCCAATCGCTAAACTCTCCCATATACCCAAACTTCTCGAAAGTATTTTGTATGAAGCTCTAAGTTTCCAATGCAAATCACTTATTTCCCCTAGACAACATGGCTTCCTAAAGGGTAGGTCAACCACCACAAATCTCGTTAAATTCGTATCCTTTGCCATCTCTGCCCTAGAGAACGGCAACGAAGTCGATGTACTTGCAACCGATTTTAGCAAAGCCTTCGATAAAATCTCTCATCGATTAATACTCTTCAAATTGTCTGCCCTCGGCTTTGAACCCATACTGTTAAAATGGATATCCTCTTACCTCGCTTTAGGTCAGCCCATTCCGCTCCATTTTTGGCCACCTCTGGAGTTCCTCAAGGCAGCCATCTCGGTCCCTTTCTCTTTATATTAACCACAAATGATCTCGATAGGATCATCAAACACTCGTCCGTCTCCCTTTACGCCGACGATACCAAATTTTTCAAAACCATTTCCTCTCCCCATGACTCCTTGCTCCTTCAACAATACCTTGATAGTTTTTCGATCTGGTGCCTCAAAAATTGTTTGGAACTTAATATCACCAAATCACCTTTTCACATAAGCGGCACAAATCTCCTCCTCGACTCTACCTTCTCCACAACCAACCTATCTCCTCCGTTGAATCTCTTCGCGACCTCGGCATTTTGTGTGATAGGGAGCTCAACTTCCGTTTACATATGGATGGGATAATCCTTAAAGCCAACTCTGCATTAGGTTTTGTAAAAAGATGGTCCAAAGAATTCACCAACCCATACGTGACCAGGTCCCTCTATATTACCTTTGTTCGTCTCCTCCTAGAGTACGCCAGTCAAGTATGGTCCCCATATCATCGCGTTCATATCTCGAGAATCGAAAGCATCCAGCGCCGTTTTCTTCGATTTGCTCTCCGAGGTTTGCCCTGAGATGATCCTTTTACCTGAAGATGCGACCGCAATGGCAACATTTCCCGAGGATCTTAGTTTTGCTATAATTAATTTAATCAAAAATGTTTTTCCCATGTCTCCTGGATCATCTAAAAAGTATGTTTTTTTTTTGTTTTGTTCAAAGCTGTTAAGAACGTTGCTGAATACCAATTTTTGTTCCATAGTCAAGCAGCGTTCGCATCTATTCACATTTCTCTGATGTATGAGGTTTCTCTAATGAATTCAGTGCTTAATAATGAGTTCCCATTATTACGATTGTTTGGCAGCGGAAGCCCAAGATCATTAATACTTTTGTTATTTATTGACTAAACTATTTGTTCAATAAGAATCAAGGCTTGATTGGATATCCTTTCATTATAATAAATATCTGAATTAATACGTTGCACGCAATTTAAGATGTGTTCGGCCAAATTATTTTTAGACTCCTGCCAAAGGCTGAGTGGTTCACAAACATTGCAAAAAAATCAAAATGACAGCGAAAAGATATTGGTGATCTAGAAACAGATGCATCAGATAGGCATTCATTCCAATACGAATCAGCTTCGAGCAATCCCAAGGCTTTACAAGCAAATAGGTTGCTGCGATGCGATATGGCGTTTACTATTTTTAAGCTAGCAAGAGATATTGGACCTCGGATATGGTGCAGCTGAATACGCAGATAAAATCATTCAGCGTTATCCTATAGCAAACGCTTTCCTTACACCGGGAGAACCATTTGCTTTCGTTTTTGGAATTTTTTTTTTATTTCGATTCATAATGCATGGGTATAAAATGTTCATGCGAAATTATCTTCAATGCAGAGCTTAGAACAGCTGTTAAAGTTGTTTCATGAATTGTTTCGAGAATATTTTGAACACTTTCTGCATTAAAGGATACCCTTTGGCCATTTTCAAGATCTATTGCAAGATGGACAAAAGTAGGTGAGTGTTCATTGATACTAAAGAATAATGTTCTCAAAACAGCTTCCGCAGTGCATATATGTCATCTTTTTACAGAAAAAATGTTCCAGAGGCACACATTTTAGCGTTTTTTTCTATTGTGATGAAAACAAACAAACAAAAAAATATTTTTACTAACGTATGTTTGCTAAATATTTATTTATAATTTAGGAATATACAAAACAATTTTACAAAACAAAAAAATTCAAAAAGTTGCAGGGTGTTAAAGTGGTGGGTTGAAAAAAATTGTGCGTGCTTATTGACACGCTTCAACTCTTCTATTCAATAAAAAAAAATATATATATTATTAATTAGTAAATATGTAAATATCTCAGAGAAATAAAAAAAATTTTTTTGGCAAAATGGCGGCTGTTTAAAAAAAATATATTTTTGTTTTCATATTTTTTTTACATATTTTTTTTAATTTTTTAAAAATAGTAAAAAAAATTTGTTAACCAAAAGTTTGGTAGGAGTCTTAGAGCGTTATTTGAAGAAGGTGTTTTTATGCTGTCTAATGAAAATGTTTTTGTTTTTTTCTGATTTCAGTTGTCCAAATGTCAGGACCAATGAAAAAATTTGCTGTCCGACAGTACAGTGTGGAGTATTTGAAATTCGGAATGGTACCATCATCTGCTGACAAAACAAGACCTATGTGCCTCATATGTTAGAAAACATTTTCAAATGGAGCTATGAAGCCTTCGAGATTAATGGAGCATATGTCGAAAATTCATCCAAATATGAAGGACAAGCCGTTAACTTTTTCCAAAACCTTCCAGCAAGGCAAGCATAGCAAGCAACAGTGACCAGTATGTTTACAGCAGCTTCAAAACAGAACGATGATGGTTTGCGTGCTTCATATAACATTTCTTTAATGATTGCCAAATCCGGACAGTTTCGCGCTCTCGGTGAAGAACTAATTCCGCCAGCAATAAAGGAGGTGTTATCAACAATTTTGCATACACCAGCCTATGATGTAACAAAGAAACTACCTCTCAGCAACAGTACAGTGCAAGGAAGAATTGATGAGATGACGGAGAATGTTGAAAAATCTCTTTATGAGTACTTGAAAACATCTCAATTTGCATCGTAATTGGATGAGTCAACACTACCGGGAAATGAGTCAACACTACCGAGAAATGAGTCTATGCTTTTGTCTTATGCTCGTTGTTTGGCAGAACAATGAAAACGGACACGAAAGGTGAAACTATCTTTCAGACGTTGGAAGACTTCCTTACACAAAAAGAAATACCATGGTCCAACATTTTGGCTACAGCTACGGATGGAGCCTCAGCCATGGTTGGTCGATAAAACGAAAAATCCTGGTATACTTGCTGTTAGTCATCACAACTGTGAACAAAATAAGGAGCAGTGCTTTGAATGACCGATTGTTCAAACAACTTTGCATAGAAAATGACGAAGACTTCAATCGGTTACTTCTGCATACTGAAGTGAGATGGTTGTCAAAGGGAGCTTGCCTAGAAAAATTCAACAATTTACAAAGTTCTGTCTTGGAATTTCTTGAAGGAAAGGATCCTATTTGAATGCTGCAAGTGATGTCGCCTATTTGACCGACCTTTTCAACAAGTTCAATGATGTCAATTTATAACTCCAAAGAGATGATTTGAATTTGATAACAACAAAAAGTGTTCTGTCTGCTAAGCTGATTTTATGGAAAAGAAATCTTGGTCGAGGAGATTTGAGCCAGTTTCCTTGCCTTTCACAAACACCAAGTATCGTTCAAGATAGACTTGATTACTGTGCCCACTTAGAAATTCTGTATTCTCACATATGTACACCGTTTGACGACATTTTGTCACTCGACATACCGGCTTGGATTTTAAATCCTTTTATAAGCATGTCAGACAATGTTGATGTTGACCCTGCAACTGAAGAAGAACTAATTGAGCTTATATGTAATGAGAAACTGAAGTGCAAGTATAGACAAGGATACCAACCAACCAACAGGTTTGGTTCCAAAAGGAAATACCAGATCTCTATCCTGAGTAGTGGAAGATTGTCCAAAAGTTGTTCATTGCCTTTTCATCATCATATTTATGTTAGTTGAATGTGGTTTCAGCGCCATTACAAATCTAATAACGAAAAATAGAAATAGACTTGACGTTGAAAACCGAGGAGATTTGAGGCTTTTCTTCACGAAAATGACACCTAATATCCAAGAGTTAGTCTCATCCCACCAAGTTCACCCATCTCATTAGTTTCCATTGATTGATTATGTATTATTATAATCCTTTCAACTTTATTCATATATGAATAAAATTTAGCACAGTAAAATGCGGTACCTGAGCGAGCCGATCGGACAATTGTGGAAATGGCCCGGTGTATGCTAATTGAATCAGGGTTGTTGGAAAGCCTTTGGGCAGAAGCAGTTAATACTGCCGTGTATTTGAGGAACCGTTCACCATGTAGTACCACACAAAAATTTACACCATTTCAGGTCTAGTTTGGTCCTAAGGCATCTGTATTTTATTTTAAAATTTTTGGATGCAACGCGTTTATGTTAAAGAAGGAACCCCGAAATTTCATTCAAGAAGCATCGAATGTGCTATGATAGGCTATTTAAGTGGTTTGAAAGCATTTGTGGATATACCATGAAAATAAAAATGAAAACTGATGCTGATAGTGTTTTTGAAGCTGCTTTAGGTCCTAAAGATTGGGATTTGGCTAAATTCTTCCATATTTCTAATGATGGTAAAGGCAATGGTCAAAGTGAAGATGGTGATACTGATAGAAACATTAATCAAGAAGGAGTTCGACTTCGTTTTCTACGAAGTAAGTCCTTGGATATTAAGAAGTGGCGTAGTACGTTTAGGAAGCAAAAGAAACGAAAAAGAACCAACGTGGAAGAAGCACTCTGAAGTGAAGACGCCGGTAAACGGGTGCAAGCTATCATAGAAGAATTTGATTCTCTAAAACAAAGTCACACATGGAAGCTTGTTGACTTACAAGAAAATAGGCGTACAATTAAAGCGATGTGGATTATATTGTGTTTAAGGATGAATAAACGCAATAAAGGAGGACAAATTGAGGGTTATAAAGGTTGGCTTGTAGCTAGGGGTTGCATCCAAAGGTGTGGAATTGAATTCTTTAAAACATGTGACTAGATATTGCACAATACGCCTAGTAATTTTATTGGCGGACGAGTTTGGCTGATTAATGTTACGGAATGAATACTTGAATGGACAGTTAGAGGAGAATGTTTTTATGGAACAATTTGTTGGCATAGATAATTCGCACAAAGTTTGCAAGTTCAAAAAGGCTTCATTGGGATTAAACAGTCAGGAACGCAATGGGATTTAAAATTGGATGATGTATTAAAAACGATAGGTTCTATTATTTGTGTTAACGATAGCAGCGTATATTATAATGTATAGGAACAGAGCTATTAATATTGTTATTGTGTATGTTGACGACCTGCTACTGGCTTGCAAAGAAAATAACAAACTTTTTGAATAAACTTTTTAATTAGTTCTAATGAAAAGCTTCGTTCGCAAACAAAAAAAAAACAAAAACATATTGGAAATTAAAAAGAACATTTACATTTGAATATTTAATTCAATTTAATTAATTAACAATAACAGCGGTTTGTACAAAGAAGAGCCATGTTCTTTTGCAAGTACATGCAAAAAAACAAATAATTCAATTTAAAAAAAAGGGGAAAAGAAAAAGGGGGAAAACAATAAAAATAATTTCATTTCAATTAGGAGAAAATAATAATAATGATAATTTTTAAACTATATTAATGAAATGTAAAAAGAAAAAAAACGTATTCTGTTAAACAAAAATTTACAAAGCAAGTTTACAAAGTAAGCGGTGCTATATTGTTGTGTATATATATGTACCAAATATCTATTGATTAATGTTAGTCCCATGTATGCCTCAAAGATCCCTAAAAAAGCCGAATAGAAAGACACTGAAATTTCTTGTTCCGACCAAACGCCGGATTTCCAATGGAAGCGAGTTCCACAGCCTAACAGAGTGAACAAAGAACAGACGGCTACTTTCTAAGTAAGAGAAATTATTAGGATTAATAGTAAAAGTCCTAGATGATCTAGGAAACAGTATCTTGCAATATAAGTAATGTGGCTTCTTATATTTTATAAGGCGTGCAATGAATAGGCAGTTCTGATAGTTCAAATATTGTAATAATGAGCACCCCAATATTGACAATCGAAACCTGGAAATGTGGTCGAACTTACGCAAGTGAAACATAAATCTTATCATGGAGTTAAAAGCGAGTTCCAATTTTCTGAATGATGCTGAGTCAAATGAGCTGTAAAATAAACTAGAGTAAGCTATGTGTAGTACAAGTAAAGATCTTACTATTGTAATTTTAGTCGGATTTCAACTGGAGTATAACGGATAGATTTCTACATCAACCGCAAGCCAATCATTAGCATTAAGAGAGTTGTTAAGGATAACACCAAGATTTTTGACATTATTAGAATAACTAATTTTATCTCCAGACAGGTGAACATATGGGTATTCTTTAACATGCCCTAAGTTCTTTCCAATTGGCAAACATAAGGTTTTGTTGGCATTAAGTTGAAGCCCATTACAAGAAGGCCAAGGTCAAACTGCCTCTAAGTCTTCGTTCAATTGACTGACACAACTATCAATTTTAGCTCGCGGGCTGGAAACATATAATTGAGCATCGTATATCGAATATCATCTACTATTTTCAAAAGTGCAGTAGTACAACTATGACTTGCACGATACGAAGATTGATAGGGGCTTATTAAATTGAGTGAGTCTACGTGTGTCTGAAGTTCCAGAACCTTTGACAAACTCGGAAGAATGCTTATTGGGCGAAAGCCAGCGTATTCGGACGGATTGGAATTCTTTGGAATAGGGGCTACTTTTGCAAGTTTCCAGGCGGACGGAAAGCAGGATTTAACTAGGCAACAGTTATAAATATGAGCGTATCTACCACATGTAAAAGAATTATTTTAATAAATCTTAGAGATATTCCATCTAGACCTATAGCCATTAGATTTTATAAATTTAATGGCAAATATGACATCGACGCTATTTATAGTGTGGAAAGAAAATGTTGGGCCTAAGAAGTCTGACGAACTACGGTATAAATTAGCTTCAATGGAAGGAGTAGAACTGTCTGAAACAGATGTGGTCGCAAAAAAAGCTGTTAAATAGATCCCGATTAGTGTCCGCATAGTTGGAAAAACCGTTTTTAGTGGGAATAACGCCTAACTGGCGCAAATTTTTCAAAAGATCTCGAGTCTTAGAGCTGTTTTTAAGCTTAGATTTGTCATAAAACTGCTTTTGTTTGCGAGTCTCCGCGGTTGTGAAGTTTCTCAACTTAACAAATGCGGTCCTATTTGCAGTTGAAGGATAGTTCTTCCATCTGCGGTAGGCTTTGTCTCGAAGTCTCACGAGCTTTTTTATACTTAAGGTAAACCAAGGGCGCCCAGGATCCTTAGCTACCACTTGCTTAATTGGTACATATTTGTTGAAGAGTTCCAACACCATTGACTCGAATAAAGCAACTTTGTCATCAACATCTAGGAGATTCCAACACAAATCCCAAGGGTATAATGAGGATTCATTGTGCAGAGCTATTATATTTCTCAACTAGCTATTAGTCTTATGATAAAACTCATTGGACTCTGACTCAGTTGCCTTTTAATCTAAGTCCCAACAGCACAAAATTGTGCACTTTGGTTGTCGAGATAAAGAATATAATTTCTGTTTAATATGGATTCACTCCAAGACAGTTCACCTAGGAGAGAAATGTTTTCAGAGCCTTTCCTATGTGTTGAAATATCAACGAAAGAAACGTTTCCAATATCCTATTTCATCCGCAAACGAAATTACCTTGCACATTTTTCTGTCTAGCCGTACTAATATTTTCTTCATGACTATCAAACATTAGAGGGTTCAGATACTGCTATATCGGGGAGTTTGTATATATTGTATATGGTCCTAGTTGTGCTGCTACTGCCGAAAGTCATCTGCAAATTTCTTTTTACTAGGATGAATCCCTCTACAACCTAAATTCCAGAATATCTTCAACGCGAACATCTTTGAAAGGCCCTTTCTACGTATGTCTAAGAAGACAACGGTACGCATCACGTTTAGGGAGCCGTGTTTGAAGTAGTCTGATCTTAATGCATGATGAAATCACATGTGTTAGGAAGCAAAAACAGCTAGATTTGGGATTTGAAATGCTTCTTCATTCACTGTACACTCGATATTTTCTGAATGCACTATCACGCAATTTGAGGGAATTTTGCCGGCAGAAAGAATTCCTTAACCGAGAAAAATTATAAAAACCTTTGACGATTCCATAGAAGCTAAAATAGAGCACTTTTACAAAAAGAAATATTTGATCTACAAGACATACCATACCCAGTTATAATTAAGAAAGGAGTTAGCCACAATGAAGAAATACAAGCGTGAAAATACAAGCCAAATCCGTAAACATAAAAACAAGCAGCGGCCAGATAACGGTAGCAGCGGCATATTGTTCTCCTAGCTACGGACTGAAACAAAACAATTTTGAAAGCCTCTCCCGTAGATTCGGACATAAATTCATAATAGGTGGAGATTTCAACGCTAAGAATAAATCTTGGAGATCAAGATTAAATACAAAAGGAAGAGAACTCCTTGAATCTTTTAAAAAAACCAATGTTAACTACCATTTAACGGAAAATCCTACTAACTGGCCCACAGATAGGAACAAAATCCCGGATGTTGTCGACTTCTTCTTAACTAAGAATATCTCCTCAAATACTACCCAAGTTAAGGAAGGGCCAGATCTTGACGCAGATCACTCATCTGTGCTGCTTGCACTTGGCAAGAAAATTATAATGAAGGAGCACAACCCACGTCTAGTAAACAAACTAACTGACTGGATATATTTCAGATATTTAATAGATGAACGCATCGAACTATCCACAACAATTAATACAATAGAGCAGTTAGAAAGTGAAGTACAGTTCTTCACCCTAGCTATACAAAAGGCTGCATGGGCTGCAACGCCTGAATTAAATAGCAAAGTAAAAAGAAACGTGTATACCAAAGAAATTTGGGAAAAGAGACGAGATCGCAAACGATGGCAACTGTTAAGAGCTCTAAGTGATAGAAGGAGACTTAATCGCTTAAAAAATAAGCTCAGAAAAAGAATAGCAGAATTTAAAAATGCATCGGTGGAGAGATACCTTACAAATCTGACAAACGATACTAATACAGAATACTCACTGTGGAAGGCTACAAAAAAAATGAAAAGTCCAACGGCATACATTCCGCCAGTGCAGAACAGCAGTGGTAACTGGACTAAAACAAACAAACATACCTAAAAAAGGTATGAAAAAATAGCACAGATAACAAATGCAGCGTTCAGACTAAGGTATGTTCCACGTATATGGATGGTTGCGGAAGTTATTATGGTACCTAAGCCGGGAAAATTGCCCAGTGAAGTAACGTCATATCGGCAGATATCATTGCTGCCAATCCTGTCTAAGCTATTCGAAAAAGTCTTAAAACGACTCCATCCGATTCTAGAAGAAAAGACACTGATCCTAAACCATCAGTTTGGATTCAGAAATAAATATTCAATAGAATAACTGATATAGTAGAAAAGCTTTAGAAGAAAAACAAATATGCTCTACCATCTTCCTTGATGTAACACAGGCTTTTGATAAAGTCTGACAAAAAGAATTAGTCCGTAAGCTACAAAAATACCTTCCAAAACAGTACTATGAAATACTAGAGTCGTATACTATATGTATGTATAATGAAACGTTTATTTAGAATTAACCAAGAAGATGAGTATTCCGCATTGAAACACACCAAAGCTGGAGAGCCGCAAGGTAGTGTGTTGGGACGCGTACTGTTCCTCCTATACACGAACGACCTACCACAAAATGACGAAACTAGTCTTGCCACTTTTCCAGACGATACTGCTGTACTTGCAGTAGGGAAAACCGTACAGGAAGTTACAGAAAAACTGCAAATGACAGTAAATGATATATCTAATTGGACCAAAAAATGGCAAATAAAATTAAATAAACTGACGTCGCTTTATGTTAACTTTACAAATAAAAACGTACAATACATAAGTACCTGTGTACATAAATAATAAAGTAGTTCTGCACTCGAACTCAGCTAAATACTTAGGCATGACGTTGGACGCAAAGATGCGCTGGAAAACTCATGTCAAGAAAAAACGTGATGAACTAAATATACGATATAATAAAATGTATTGGCTCATAGGGAGGTATTCATGGCTCTCAATTTACAATAAACTGCTTCTCTGCAAGCAAATATTAAAACCAATTTGGACATATGGCCTCCAGTTATGGGGGTGCACAAGTAAGACAAATCTTCAAAGCATACAATGCTTTCAAAACAAAGTATTACGCAATATTGTTACTGCGCCGTGGTACATACGTGACGCTGATCTACATTGGGATCTAAAAACTGAAATGGTAGAGGACGAGGTTCGGAAGGTCGCAAGAAGACATGAAGTTAGGCTTCGCAACCATGCTAATTTAGAAGTAGTCCAACTACTTAATAATAACAATTTAGTTAGAAGATTACGTAGAGTAAAACCTTTTGAACTAGTTAACTAGGTAAAAAGAAAAGAAATATATACTATGTGACAACATAACCACACTAACAAAGTGATAATGAATTAAAAAACAAAAGGTAACAAACCAAAGTTAGTTCCTTAAAACAGTACATTAGTACATACTAGAACAAAATTGCTGATTAGTCTGACGACTAATATTTGATCTTCAATAATGTTGGAGTTATAAATGACAACGGATCCTATCTTGACTAAATTTTACACTGGCGATCACTAGGATGAGCCCATACATTTTACAATCGATTTTCACTTTGTATACCTGTTTGAAATTTTGTATCCGCAAACTTTTACTACCTGTGAACATGTACATATTTTCTCAACAGGAAGTCATAAAATTTCCAAGATCAAACAGTGAACTATTTGAAAAGCGTATAAAAAGATGCGCCACACATCAACGATTTTTTTCAAAGTTTTCTTAAGAATATTTAAAAAAGCTTTGAAAAGAACTGTTTTTATTTATGTTGTTTAAAAAAAATGGTTCCGGAAAGGCTTTAACAGCGACAGAAAGAGGAAAAATAGATGCTTTCAATGAGTTAGGACTCTCAGGCTTAAAAGAATTAAGACTATTTAAACAGTTATCTTGCGGATCCACAAAACTATGGGAAAAATCAAAAAGGACGCACGGCAGAAGCAACAACATTGCGAGAAAAGCGCTTAATGCTACGGAGTGCTTCAAATTCTACTCTAACAGCGACGATAATAAGGGCCAAAAGCGGAGTATCAGCCAGCATAGTAACGGTCCGAAGGATAATACGAAAAAGTGGTACCACACAGAGAAAAAAGCTTAAAAAGAAACCTGTTTTGAGGCAAGAACACAAGGAGCATCGAATGAATTTTGCGGGAGAACATGTCGCTGTGAATAGAAACGCGTTCTTTTCGGATGAAAAAAAGTTGAACCTTGACGGCCCCGATGATTACAACTTTTATTTCCATGATCTAAGAAGGGAGGTGCTCATTTTGGCAAGACACCACAGCCGTACATCAGGTGTAATGGTGTGGGCAGCTATTACCTACCATGGCACAATTCAGTTGGAGTTTTTGTCCACAACAATGAACGGAAACAACTACAAATGTTTGCTGGAACGGTCATTTCCACAAGTGAAAAATATTTTCGGACCCTTAGCTTGGATATTCCAACAAGCCAATGCCCCCATCCACACTTTCAGGGTTGTTAGAAGTTGGATTCAATCAGAAGGCGTGGAACTTTTGCCATGGCCGCCCTATTCACCGGACTGAAACATAATCGAAAATGTTTGAGCATGGTTATCTCGTAAAGTGTGTGAAGGCGGCAAACAATTTGAAGACAAGGACACTTTAATCGAAGCTATTCGTGATGCCGGGGCCCAAATTTCTCTTGATTCTATTCCAAACCGTCTTATAGAAATCATATCGAAAAATGGCGGGCATACTCATTATTAATGTAGAAAAACATAATAAATAAATGTTTTAAAACCATAAAATGTTAACATTTTATTAATTTTTTCTTTTCTTTCGAAGATTTTGCACGTGGGCTCATCCTAGTGGCAAGAAACGGTCGTTTCTTATTTACCCTTTAATTTTATGACTTCCTGTTGAGAAAATATGTACTTGTTCACAGGTAGTAAAAGTTTGCGGGTACAAAATTTCAAACAGGTATACAGAGTGAAAATCGATTGCAAAATGTATGGCCTCATCCTAGTGATCGCCAGTGTTAAATAGTTGATTCTCCGAACCATATATACGAGTATGTAGGGATATGCACTATGTATTAAGTGCATAAGCTAAAAGTTAATAGTGAGATTCCTGGATGAGGAAAAATTATAACATTACATTTCCCTGAACAGGAATTCGCTACCTTTAGAACTTTTTTCTAAACCGATTTTTATGATTTATTCATACAAAAAAGATATAAAATATGACAAAGATACTTTTAACTCCAGTGGGATAAGGAAAAGCATCCACGATTACTAATGGCTATGCAAATAAGAGCGAAATTACCAAACCCATTTTTGTTGACATTATCTGCGAGAAGGAAAAAAAAAAAAATACAAATATCTATGATTAATTGCCACCCCAAGGATTTTTACTCTGATTCTGTTTTACAGCACCCACGGTAGACATTCATCTTCCACGGTTCTTTCAAAAAAAAAAAAAATAAAATAAAATAAAACCTTCAACTCCGCTTGTAGGCAGTGTCTGAGATAAGATAATTTAATAGAGTTTACCTTTTCACAGGCCAAAGAAAGGAAACAAGATTTTCAAAACTGATGAAATTTTAATTTAAATTTCTATCACTTAAGCAAACCTACCCTTGTCCGAATTTTGAATTTCATTCCCCAAGGAAGGGAATGGAGTACGCAACAATTTCTAGAGTGTTAATAATTGTATTAGTTCGCCCTTAGAATTGGATTGGTAATCACTCATATGCATTTGATTGACCCTTAACTTCGTTCATATACTCGTATTTGGGGTGGCGCAAACAAATGGCAAAGAAATGTATTTACACTCGACCACAAGAAACGCATGCACGTCGCCTTCTTTGGTTACAATTGACACAAATTGACAGCTTTCAGCTGAAATCGCAACAAATTACGACAGGAGCAAAAGCCACAACTCGAGTGGTTGGTATAGGGGGAGGTTTGAATCCTGAATACGACTACGAATGAGATTGCGTAATTAAATTCTATTCTTGTGCCGATGGTTGCTCGTAGTGGGCAAAATAGCTGCTGTGTTGCTTTTAAGAGAAACATGACCAACATGGTACTAGAACTGGTGGCATTGGCGTGGCTGATTTTTGTGAATAACCTTCTCCCCTTGCTCGGCATGTTGCAAAGAAAAATAACATCGAATGGGAATCCTTGAGAGATGGTATCGCCATCTGATGCTGCTTTGAAGATTTATGCCATAAACTTTCTGCCCGATTTTTGCTCAATATTTATTCTACAAGTTCTACATTTAGGAATTCCATACGTATCTATAGAAAGATATGTAAGTTTGTACGCGTTATGCTTTCTTCGAAATAGTAAGCAATTACTCATGCGAATCAAGCCTTATGTATGTATGTATGTATATACTCGCATCCTCAACCCCTGAAACATCGTACACAATTTCTATTACCGTTGTCCATAGTCCTCCGTACCGTTTCCGTTTATATGCAAAAATGATTGTATTACTGTTATTCGATTTCTCTGTCATTTAACTTTGTATGAGGGTGAATGTGTCGACTGTTTAAATTTAAAATCAGGGGGCTACCAGTTTTAATGCGATTATAGACGTAACTTAACCTTTAGCACGTATGCTCAAATGAATACCTACGAGTAAATATAGCCAGTCAGCTGAAATGTCAACACGTTCACAGTTGAGGGACAGTAATTTAATTTTGTTTGTTGTGAACTTGGAGGCAAATTAGTGGTTTCATTATGTAATGAGTGTTCAAAGAAAAATAAGAATAATCAACAATAGAAAAGATCTGTTGATAAAATGGCCCTACCGAGTACTCTAGTTTGCAATTAAGGGGTTGAATTATTTTTTCAGGGCATATGGTATATTTCTTTATATTCATATAATCGGATATGCATATATAGACTTTTAGAGTCATAATACAATAGTAAGATAGATCGCCTCCACCAAGATGCATCAACAGAGGACTTATGTTATTAATAAAGCTCTAAAGTAAAGACTATTTCGAATTTCATTGTAAAGTTCTGATTGTGTGTTGTTGTTTCTTGGATTTCACTACATTGGATAGCGTATCATGATCTAATATCACACATATCACACATACATAAAGATAGATTTTATACATAAAATATATACAATAAAGTAATTTCTACCTTTGTCGGTTTGCAACTGACAGGTATCTGGACAAGAAATTTTAATTTTTTACCACACCTTTTATTTAACACAGATTTCCAGAAATTTATATGAAATACGAGTAGCAGCCGATATTCAGTATAAATCGGGTGACCAAAGGAAATCGTCGGAGCTAACAAGATAAAATGAAGGGAAGAGTTTCATCGCGTTCAAGACGTCAGTATTTGATGGCATATTACCGGCAGCTATCTAATAATGCCTCAGCTTCAAACGAGTTGTAAAACTGCGCACCTGGAAGAGTAGTAAAGTCGGTTTTGACATAAGTTTCGTCATCCAAAACCAAGCACGCTTTCTTGTTGCCGATCAACTCATATAGCTTTCGGGCTCGTGTTTTTATGACTTTTTTTGCTTTTCAGTAACTTTTGGTATTTTTTGTTTTTTTTTCGTGTTTTTAGACAGTTACGTTTTTTAGATCTTTGTACCATTATTTGGTTGGTATTACATTTCCGAGCAACATCTCTGGATGACATAGTCCGATTTTTTACGATGGTACCCACTATTTTCCTGTCCAAATTTGTATCATGTGCTCCACTTTCAGCTCCACTTTTCTGTTTTCGCTTAACTGTCAACGTCTCCAAATATCGTACTGCGTGCTATGTTTCAATTTTTTGCTATGAAATGGTTTGGACGCGAAGTATTTTCCAGCCATTTGTCGATGATCTTTTTACGGCGTTCCTCTTGACTCATATTTTATAAATATTTTAAACCGCCCCGAACTAAAATCAATAACAAACTGAAACTAGAGAATATACAGGCTAATTTGGGTACAAAATGGGATTGAAATTTTTACGCATTGGAAGTATAGCCCGTATTAAAATTTACAGATTTTATTCGTTTCAGTCCTTAGATTTGCAAAATCTCTTTTAAGATGTGATACTTCCCTCTACATGACGATAAATGATTTGATTTGATTTGAGGCCCGGGTCATCCTCGGACAGATTTATTCAGGCTTATTGCAAGCTTTTTCTTAAAAGTAACAATTTCACTTAAAACTAAACATAAAAACTAAACGGTGGGAGTGGTTAAAAAAAAGTCAGGACCTGAGGCATAGGTGGAAATAAGAATGTTCTTAAGAGAGAGTTTGCTGAGATAGTAGTCGAAGAGAGGCAGAATATCGTTAACTTTACGAAGCATTATAGACATTGGCTCCAAGTGTTCGTAATCCGTTCTGTGAAGATTGAGCCGCAAAAGTGGCACAGACCTAAGATTTCGTAGGTTGGTGTTAAAAGAAATATAGTAAGTTGAAGTAAAGAAGGACAATCGATATTACCAACTAAAATTTGATGAATAAAGAGAATGTCGGCAACTTTTCGACGTATACATAGAAACGGGTTGTAAATTTATAAGTTTCAGCCGGTCAGTATAAGGTGGTAAGTTTTTGGCTATCATCCCAGGAAAGACCACGTAAAGCAAATCGTAAAAACCTGCGTTGAGCAGCTTCTATCCGGAGAATGTGAGTTCTGTAATAGGGTGACCAAACTTGGCTTGCACATTCAAGAAGAGGCCTAACAAAGGTTATGTAAAGAGATTTGGTAACATAAGGATTGGAAAACTCCTTAGACCAGCGATTGATGAAGCCAAGGGCAGAGTTGGTTTTTTTTATTATACTAGCAATGTGAGAACGGAAATTGAGTTCCTTATCACGGATAACACCTAAATCACGCAACACATTCTCTAAGGGAACAGGCAGATTGAAGATTAGATAGCAGCGAGTTGAAGTAGGAAGGCGCTTACAGGTATACGTTATAGCCTGACACTTATTGACGTTAAGTTCAAGAAAATTCTTCTAACAACATATGCAAAATCTGTCTAGATCTGCCTGCAGTGGTAGGCTGTCTGAGGAAGATGATATGTATCTAAAGATTTTCATATCGTCATATGGCTAGAATAAATAATAAGGGACCAAGGTGGCTGCCTTGAGGGACACCGGAGGAGGCTTTAATATGATTGAACCCATGTTCTAAAGTTTATTTGGAAAAGCTTTTAATTTCTGAAGGATTATATCACGCGAAATCCTATGAAAAGCTTTGCTGAAATCGGTGGCAATCACATCAACTTCATTTCCAGATTCCAGTGCACATAAAGTGCTTGATACGAATTCCATTAAGTTGGTGGTCGTAGATCTACGTTTGAAAAATCCGTGCTAGTTTTGGGAAACAATAGGTTTACAATGGATAAGCATTATGTCATAAATAATGCTCTCGAAAAGCTTATGTATGCAGGACAACTTAGCAATTGGTCGATAGTTGGAAATATCATCTTTGAGACCTTTTTTATGTAGGGGAATAATAAAAGACCTTTTCGAGGTCGAGCGAAATAATCCCTGGGTGATAGAAAGCTGAAAGAGAGCCGTAAGAGGTTGGGCTAGGTGCATTTCACATTTCTTTAAAAATATAGGGTGAAAATCATCAGGCCCAGCAGAATAATCATCTTTGAGGTTTATTATTTTATCTTTATCTTTAACTAAACTAATAGACACAGATTTTAAAGTTGTTTGTGGTCAGCTATTTAAGTAGGAAAAGTAAGAGTGGTCTGGCTCTTGGGAATGGGTGGCGAACGCTTGGCTTAAAAAAATTGCGAAGAGATTTGCAGTAATTTGGGGATTGTCCGAGGACTTAACTAGAAAATTCTGAGATGACGGATAGTTATCCGATTTACTTTTAATTTTGATGAACTGAAGGAATCATTTGGGGTCGGAAATGAACGTGTGGTCCGTTTGGTTTAAATATGTAGTTGTCATATAGAGTTTAGCAAAATACAGAGAAATTTATTTGGGCAGACTGGTAGTAAAAGAAATCGGTGTCGGAACGCGATTTTATGTAAGTAAACCAGAATTTATTTCTCTTATTACGAAGAGATCGCAGCTCTTTATTATACCAGGGTGGTGATGATGAGGGATTTTTTTGGGTAAAAAAGGTACAGATTGGGAGAGAGATTCGAAAATTTCGGTGTAAAAGGATGCAAGAGCATCGTTAACCGTAAGGTTGGGATTATCGTACAGAAAGTCAAAATTGGCCATTCTGAGGAGGTTGTTCAGTTTGGCTAAGTTAGCCCTATGAAAATTAAAAGTGTAAGAATATTCATAGAACACGCGATTAAGACCATCGTCCTACGCCAACGTAAGAGAAAGTGGAGGGTAGTAACTATCCAACTTAGAAATAAGATGACATAGATCCATTAGTATACCGTCAATCTTTTTAAAAATGAATGAATTCAAACAACTACTAAGATACGGCTCTTTACTCCTTCGTAGATCTAAATATAAATGGTCGAACATTAAGAAGAAAATTGATATATTTTAAGCTCATTTACTATTTGACTCAATGTCAATGTGAGAGGCTCTGCTAGGAGATGTACTTTCAGCATTGTTTTGGGTGATAGAGTCAGTGGAATATTCAAGAAGGGTGCTTCGAATAACATACAAAGTATAGTATGGCTACCATCTGATATTCCTTAGATATGACCTTCCTTAGCCTCACACACTCTTTTTTTTTTATAATTTACGCGCGCCTAAGAGTTTATGAATACCCTTATACTGTTGCCAGGGCGCGGACGGAAAGATAGAAGGAGGAGAAAGGAAAGTTTGTGATGTAGTGGTTTGAAACTCAGGTGCGTTTGGTTTCGACATTGACTCTCCAGGGGGTGGGAGTCCGAATAGGACGGAGAGATTTTTCTTCTCTCGGAATGTGAGGTTGTGAATTTTAACGGTTGTTTTTGTGCTTGGAAAACCCTACAACAGCCAAATCTACATGTCAGTGTTATGCCTTCACACGCAGATTTTTCTGACTGAGTTACAATTACACAAATGAAAGCTTGCTGCGGCTAGGATTCGAAGCTTGACCTTCCGAGTAAGAAGCGATAGCTAGTACCATTACACCACGGCCACCACCACTCTGTTGTACTTTCAATGTAGCAAAACCTTCTCCGTGATTTTCTTTTAGCGCTGCAGATGCGCTCCTGTATTTTTTCAGACTGGCCTTATATTTGTCCCAATCGGATCACAGATTTAAGTTTTTGACTGTATTGGGTGGCCGTGGCTCAAGTTGTAGTGTATTGTCTTCCCAATCGGGCGGTTCCGGGTTCAATACCAGCTGTGACCGAAAGTCTTTTTTTCAGGCAAGTAAAATCTTGTGAGATGAATGGTTGCGTAAATACAGCATCAAGTCAATTTACACTAATAATTTAGTCTCCCCATTAAATGTCGGATGCCACCCATGGAGCGAAATAGCCACTGAGCCAAAAATTCTTTTTTTCTCTTTCTGTCCCATTTTCCGAAAAACTTAACACATGCTTTGGCATCAAAAGTGTAGTCACTGCCGAATTTGCCCTAACTTTGCTTGCTAAGTTTAGAAAGAATATCTTGATATAAAAAACGGGCTTGTGACTGTCACGAGAAAATATGAAGGAGTAATGTTTTATTAAAATAGCAGGAAACTTAACACAATCGAGGGCTTAAAAAAGTTGCTCTTTATACATGAAGCAAAGCTAAAATCGCGAGATTGAAATATCAGTTTACAAAAAAAACTAATTTTTTATAAAAAAAATTATTATATAGGGTGGTTCGGCCTGGGATACAGATACAATGGTTCATGTTATGAAAAAATCGTATGGGAGGGGGGAACTGTATTCTACTCCTACTGAGTTACAGGGTGTTTAAAAAATTTCCTTCAGAGAAGTAGGTACTAGCAATTATTTAGTTATAGCTTCTAGTGTATTAAACCTAAGCAACTCGTTTCATAGTTAATTGACTAGTGGTTAGTTCATGGTTAAACACTATTACCATCCATGCCTTAATTTTTACGATATTGGTCTTCAAACACAATTGTTTTTTAATAAATTTTTGGAAAATCGCATTTATCTCGGAAAAATGTACTGTGACAGCTTATGTAATTTTTTTAAGTAACTACATGCAACATTCAGTAGTGAGATGTACTTTTTACTAAAAAAAATTGACGTAACTTGGATAAAAAACCTTCCGACTAATGAATGTTCCCAATGTACTCCAAAGTACGAGTAGCTCATTAACACAATAATATAACTTATATGTTAGAACAAGATGATGACAATTTAACTAAACGGGTTTTTTTTTTTTTTTTTTTTTTTTATAATTTACGCGCGTCTAAGTTGTTATGATACCCTTTTACTGCTGCCCGTCGCGGGCGGAAAGATAGAAGGAGGAGAAAGGAAAGCATTATTGTGATGTAGTTGGTTTGAAACTCAGGTGTGTTTGGTTTCGATATTGACTCTCGAGGGGTGGGAGTCCGAATAGGACGGAGAGATTTTCTTCACTCGGAATGGATTCAGGTTGTGGATTTTAATGGTTGTTTTGTGCTTGAAAACCCTACATGTCAGTGTTATGCCTTCACACGCAGATTACACAAATGAAAACTTTGTCGTTTCTAGGATTCGAACCTTGACCCTCCGAGTGAGAAGCGATAGCTAGTTTTCAGTTTCAGTTTAAATGCATTTTTATTTGATCTCTTAATATGGTATGGACAATTTTTCTGCAATCCACAGTTACTATCGTCTTCTATACGCATGTTAAATTCCGAAGGCGCCAACACCGGATTACACTTGTCCATCCCGTAGTGTTTGAGTAGTCCCAGTACATATCCAGATTGCGAAAGCTCGATTTTTCCTTCATCTTTATTTATTTCTGGTCCAAGACAATACTTAGCAAGATCAAGATGTTTTATTTTGAACTCCAACAGACTGTTACGCAGATTCATTATGTGGTTTATCTCAGTTGATGCAACCAGTATATCATCAACGTAAACAAGAACAGGCAACAAATTATATCCACAATATTTTTAAAATAGACGTAGCTCATTCTTTGTGGGTTTTAATCCCAACTTTGGAATTTTTAACTGAGCTTTACGTACCACTGACGTCCACATTGACATAGTCCATAGGGAGCCTTCTGCAACCTGCATGTATTGCCACCATCACGTATATCTTTCAGCATTTACTTTGTCCGATATCCAACATCTCGGGAGTTCTCATCCAACGTCCTGCTTAAATACGCCGTCACGACGTCAAATTGCCACACCTTTAATCCAAACTGTACAGCGAGAGCCCAAAACAAACGCAACGTCTCCAACCGTGCCACCAGTGCAGTACTTGCAGTTTGATGGTAATTGACGCCAAATTTTTGACTGTATCCTTTTGCTACTAACCGGGCTTTGCGTCTTTTTACTTTTCCATCGGAGCTGTAAGTACCCAACGACATCCAACAGGGTTCATACGAGGGTTCTTCTTAACAATCTGCTAAGTAGACACATCACGCCTCCATTGCGCCCATGCACTGTTCACAAGCATCACCCTTTAAGGCATCTTTCGTACTGATTTCTGTCACACCAGCAAAGACGTCATTCTCAAGCTCAGAATCGCATCCATCGACTGAAAATGGGGACTCATTCTCTATATAGTATATTGTGCCGTAGTATAATGTGAGGTGCGAAACAGCTTTCTCGGTGTCTTCTGCTGCCCGTCCGCAACAACTTAAGCCTTTCAGGCATTCGTCTGAGTTCCTCTTCAGGTGTCCTTTTCATCGACTGTATTGTTGATAGATTTTTAGGAACGGGAACAACTCCACCATCCTCAACTCACTTTCGTGGCCATAAGTCTTCTCTGTTACTGGTAGCAATTGATCCCAACACTTGCATATTGTGAGTAAGCTTTTACTTAGCTTAAATAACTTACAAATAGTCTTATTCTAACATACTGGCCCCATGCGGGCACTGTAAGTTAAACCTAACTCTTAAACTAAGTCTTTCGACGAATCTTACAGTCTATATTTAATTTTATATTTAGGTTAAAACTAAAACTCAGAAAATAAATTTTAATCAAAAACTTAGTATATGGACTTTTATTTTAATTAATTAATTAAACTTATAGACTACCTAAAGAATAAATCTTAATCTACTTAACCTACTTACATATAATACATTCATACATATATACAATGAAGCGATAGCTAGTACCACTACACCACGGCCACCTTGTCTAAGTAAAGAGTAAGAAAAAAACTGAATTGTATTTAAAATAAAATTGTAGAACTAGTTGACTCCTCAAATCTTATCCACGAGATAAGATAAGAGAATTTAAAGTTGCATTTAATTCTTTTATTTTTCTTATTTGCGATTTTGTTTAATTTTTATATGAAGTATATAGTTTTATAATTCAGGATTAAAACGTCATTCTGAAAAAATGATTTTAAATTGTTGTTAAATGGCAAATATAAAAAAGATTTAACTAATACAATTTATAGAAAATATAAAACAATATAAGCAATAATGTTATTTACATTTCCTTTCATCGGGTTCCACAACTTTATGGTCAACGAATTGATGTACATGACTGTAACCCTAGTTACACAATCAACAGATCTCGAAATTCAGGTAAGATTGTATCTTAAATATAACTTAAAATAAAACAATAATTCATTTATAAAATAAAGACATTGACTTATTTTTAAAAATATTTTTGAAAAAAGATATGTCGAATTCTGAGCTAATTAATATACAAAGAAATATATTAGGTTTACGTTGACCATTCAATATATTATGAGGAATTTCAAACGGTAGGGGACTAAGGACTCTTAAAAGAGTGTACAAATTCAAACATCTAAAAAAATTCTCACTATTAGTGGTCGCAGATATTATACCACCTTGATCAAAAAGATCCCGGAATAACCACCGTGTGGCGCTCCCATTGTTCCAATTTGAGATCTGTTTCCTTTGTTAATTTGATAAATCTGTTGTTGACATTCCTTCTAAATCTTAACATCACAGCTTGACATTTGCAAAAGTTACGTAGCCAAGAGTACATCTATCACTGTGTGTGTAGGCGATTTTTTACAACTTTAGAAATGGATTTAAATTTACAACAACGAACTTGTATTAAATTTTGCGTTAAAAATGGATTTAATGGTGCGCGAACTTTGGAAATGTTGGAAAAGTGTTTCGGCAACGATTCTCTAAAGAAAACGGTCGTTTACCAGTGGTACGAGCGGTTCAAAAGTGGTCGTGAGTCAATCGAAGATGATGAGCGCAGTGGCAGACTATCGGCATCGAAAACCGACGAAAACATTGATGAAATAAAAGAAATGTTGGTCAATAACCGCAAATTAACCATCAGAGAAATAGCGGAGGACTTGAATATTGCCTATGGATCCGTCCAAGATATTTTGGTTAATGATTTGCGTTTCCGTCGTGTGGCAGCAAGGTTGTTGCCAAAATACCTCAATTTCACGAAAAAAAGAGACCATGTTGACTTCGCAAAAGAGATGATTTGCGAGGCTGAATCCCATCCCACATTCATCAAAAGGATCATTACTGGAGACGAGACGTGGGTTTATGAGTACGACACGCAATCCAGACACCAGGCAAGTGAATGGCGTTCACCAAATGAGCCGAGACCAAAAAAACCACGTCGTTTTCAGTCAAAAAAGAAGGCACTGCTCACGGTTTTCATGGATTACAACGGTGTAGTGCATAATGAATTTTTGCCAGAAGGCCAGACAGTAAACAAAGAGTATTATTTGGGCGTTATGAGACGTTTGCGTGAAGCAGTTCGCCGAAAGAGACCAGAATTGTGGGCAGAAAACTCGTGGATTTTGCACCATGATCACGCACCGTCGCACAATACCATCATTATTCGTAATTTTTTGACGAAAAATGCAACAAATACCATCCAACAGCCACCGAATTCACCTGATTTGGTTCCCTGTGACTTCTTTCTGTTTAATCGAGTTAAAAAACCACTACGGGAACACGTTTCAGCAGCCGAGAGGAAGTAATGGAAAAATCGCAGGAAGCACTGATGGACATACCGAGCACCGAATATAAATAAAAAGTTTCGAGGATTGGATCAAGCGCTGGCATGAGTGTGTTGCAGTCGATGGGGATTACTTTGAAGGGGACAATATAGATTTAGATGAATAAACTTGTATTTTTAATTTTCTGAATAAATTCCGGAAAATTTTTGATCAAGGTAGGAACATGATGTTATACATTTCTCTTCTCAATTCAGGAGACTGCATTCGAAATAAGAGACATTTAGACCGGTTAGAATGATGATCATTGAACCCTTTCAATTATACGCAATCTGTACCTATACCCCAGACAAAACACTCCATGGCAGGACTCACAGTACTGCCAAATAATGCCTTAATAGTATAAGCATCTTTATAACCAGAGGAGTTCCTTTTAACAAATCCTAAAAGAGAATCCCCTTTGGTTAATGTGTAATTAATTTTTAAGTGAAAATTTAACTTGCTGTCAAAAATTACACTTAAGTTTTTAATATTAGGTACTACTTTTATTTGAAAACGTTTTAATAAATAATGTGTAGCAACAGAATGTGAAGTTCTATTATTGCTCATGCAAGTACACTTGTCGATATTTAACCTTATGTCGTTTAATTTGTACCCCCTAGTGAAAAAGTAAAAACAGCGTTGGCATAGATGGCTTCCTTCTGAAACACAAGAAGTGACTAAAATTTTCTTAGAAAAATAAACTCCAATAACAACATCTTGTTTTCTGCCATTCAAATAGGATTTAAACCATTGTAGCAATGAACCATAAAAGCCACATCAATTTAGTTTATTTAAAAGAATAGTCAAGTTAATTCTGCTCAAAGTTTTAACACATAACACGTCGATATGGACTTCCAAAGAAATAATGCAGAAATTTGTGAATCTCATTAAGTTCGAGACAGTTGATTTGACCTTCCATAAGCTATGTTTGTATTTACTTACATCCTATTTAATTACGAGTATAAAGGTTATTTTTTTCCGAAAGTTGAGGAATAACTAATAACTAGATGTCTAGTATCAGATTTATATTCTGGGTCTATCGTGGAGTCCTTCCAGTGATCAAAAAAATATCCACTAGAGGGGGATTCATTAAATAATTCTAATAAAGGGAAGCTAAGTGAGCTGGAACAGTGACGTAGAGCTATTGGAAAAATTCCCAAAATGTCTGGTTTCTTTTGGGGTGCTAATTTATATAAGACTTACTCAACATCATCAACATCAAACGAATAGCGAGAAGAATTAACAATTGATGGAAGAGATCGAAAGTAATTCAAATCGATGGAGGACATACAGGTTGAATTGTAAACACTTTGAGAGTATTCGGCAAACGTATTTGCGACAAGTAGTCTTTTATTGTACCAAGTAGAGTGAGAACTTACTTTTTTGCGATATTGTTGAAGAACATTGTTAAATATAACTTTGAAAGCGTAAAATTTTTCAGATATATTTTTACCCAGAAACTCATTTGAACAATACATTCTTTTATAACAATTATTCACACGAGAAAGATTATTAGAGTCAAGTTTATAAAATCTGATTGAATTATTTGAATTATTGAATTTTCCAATAACTTTGGATAAGTATAATTGTTGATAAGAATATTTATTGCTTTATGATGAAAAGAGATCGATAAAAGAAGACGAGACTTTTCAACAGATGCATATAAATCATCAGAGGTGAAAACTAAATCTAATAATCTATTCATCGATTCAGTAACGTAATTAATTTGATTTAAGTTTAAAGACATTAATGAATCAATTAATAAAATAAATATCTGAGCATAAAGAATATGGCATTCATTAGTTGCGACGTGACTTACTGTCATCAGCTACATCGTTCCTGTATCCCCTTGTGGATCCTAGGGCCTCTACAGTGCCTACGCGCCATCGAGTGCGGTTTCTAGAAATGTACCTCAGCTCTCCCCAACTTTTTCCCAATTGCAGTGCTTCTTTCTCAACTGTCCTGCGCCACGTACTCCTAGGACCGTCGCGCATCCTTCCGTCCCGAGTAATCGGGTTCCATTGCATCGCTTGGTTAGCTATGAACCTGTCACCTTTTCGGAGAGTGTGACCAATCCACTGCCACTTTCGTCGTCGTATGGTTGTGCCTATAGGTTGATGGTCCGTTCTCTGATAAAGCTGTTCGTTAGAGATACGGCTTGGCCAGAATATCCTTAAGATGTAGTGTAGGCACCTATTGACAAACGTTTGCAGCTTCCTCGTGATAGTGGTGGTCACCCTCCAGGTATCACATCCGTATAGTACACGGATTCAACGTTGGAACGGAACAGTCGTAGCTCGGTGTTTTAGCTAATTGCATTACTTCGCCAAACTGTGGATAGCATCCCAAACGAAGATTTTGCAATGCCTATGCGGTTGGCTATATCCAGTTCGGTTCCGCCATCGGTTGAGATAATACTCCCAAGGTATTGGAAACTCTCTACTCTTTCAACCGTCTGTCCAGCAATACATATATGAGTTGATGAGCTTGGTCTTGGGCTGATCATTTTTGTTTTTGACGAGTTAATTTTCAGCCCAACGACGTCTGCTTCCCTCTCCACATTTGTTGTCATTTGGTGAAGGCCCATTATTCTATGAGACAGAAGGCATATATCGTCAGCGTAGTTAAAGTGTTTGAGTTCAGATGTAAGCGTCCATCAAATTCCTCCATTTCCTGTTAACAAGGCCGCATTCAGCAGATCGCTAATCACCAATAGAAACAGTATTGGTGAAAGTGTGCAGCCCGCTTTGGACTTCGAATTCATCAGACAGTCTTCCTCTGTGTAAGACGTGACATGTGGCCTTGATAATTGCTATTAATTTATCATGAATGCCTCTCCTGTGCAAGACACGCCAGATAAATTCCCGATTGACATTATCAAACGCCTTTTCAAAATTGATGAACAGCAGGTGAAGTGGTGATCAGTACTCAATGCACTGCTCGATGATGATCCGCAAGGCCTTGTTGTGGTCGACACAGGAGGTTCCAGAGCGAAAACCTGCTTGTTCGGCGACGAGTGTGTCTTCGAGGTGATATTTGATTCACTCCAGGATGATTTTAGCTATTATCTTGGCCACAGCAGGCACCACGCAGATACCTCTCCAGTTTTCGCACTGCATTAGATTGCCTTTTTTAGGGAGCTTGACGATCATTCCCTTCTTTCACTCGTCCGTCCGGAAAACTCTCGGCTTCCCATGTTCTCCCGACAAGTGGGAACAGTAGCTCAACTGATGCTGTTGGCGCAGCTAGAAGCAGCTCCGTAGGTATGCCGTCCAGTCCTACCGCCTTATTGATTTTCCGTGCTTTGATCGTAGAATTAATCTCTTCCTTACTGGGGGTTGTAGTGCGAATTCGGGAATTTCTTTCTACGGACACTTCAGTCTGACTTGGGTGCATATTGCTGGCGAATACCCGGTTTAGCACCGAAGCAAAATCGTCCTTCCATCTCTTCAGTTGATCCTCATCCGATATTAGTAACGAACCGTCTAAGCCTTTCACTGGGTGTTGAGCAGAGCTTCGGCCACCTATAAGATCTTTGGTGATTCTGTAAACGGTTCTGTTGTCACACTTCGCTGCTGCTTCTTCTGCTTCCGTGGCCAGAGCATTGATGTAATTGCGCTTGTCACTTCTCACGCTACGCTGCACTTCTCTCATCTTCATGCGATATAGGGACTCTAGCTCGATCCTCCTTGCTGCTGGAGCTGCTGCAATTCGAGCTCTTAGTTGTTTTCGTTTGTTCATTCTTCTCCAGGTATCCTCGGAAAGACACGCCCTATGGCTTCCCTGTGATCGACCCACAATCCTTTCAGCACCTGATGTGAAAACAGTTTTCAGAGCACACCAATGGTCTTGGATGGTGGCGGGCAGTGACCCGCTGATTGTTTCCACTCCTCGTGAGAGGTGGTCCCTTAGTTATTGGCGCACTGTGTGAACTCTCAGTCGGTCTACGTTGAACCTAGGTATTCTTGTGTCGTTAGATCTTCGAACGGCAGCAGTGCGTAATTGGACAGTAGCTATCATAAGATGGTGATCTCGTACCAACCCCAAGTCCGCTCCTCGTATGTTTCGGACCTCTAGAAGACTACTTCTAATACGGCGACTGATGACGAAATGGTCGATTTGGTTGGAGGTTGCTTGCCTGTCAGTTGACACCTAACTGATTTCATGCCAGGCCTTGTGCTCAAACATGGTGCCACCGATGACAACACGATTTACGTTGCAAAAGTCAAAAAATCTTTCGCCTTTGTTATTGCGGTTGCCTAATCCGTGCCGTCCCATAACATCTTTGAGCCCTTCGTTGTCGCTGCCTACCTTGGCATTTAGGTCCCCCATCACAATGACAATGTCGCCGTTGGGTGTCGCATTATAAACAGCTCCCAACTGGTTGTAGAAGGTCTCCTTTTCTTTCTCAGACGAAAAATCCGTGGGGGCGTAACACTGTATAATGGTGTCGCGACGTACTCTCGTCCGGGATCTGGCCGTTAAACTCATATCACCATGCGACTGCCAGGGGATTAGGATTCTGCGTGCTGTAGGTTTTAACAACAGTCCAACTCCATATCCACGGGGGCTTCCGGTTGGTCTTCCGGAGTAGAGTAATACAGTGCTACGCGTTGGGGATTGGTACTCACCCGCATCTAACCATCTTATCTCGCTTACTCCCAATATGTCCAGCTTATATCGCATAAACTCATGCTCTAATTGAAGGAATCTGGCGTTCTGAGGTCCTTCACGCTGAGAGTCAAGAAGCGTCTTCACATTCCAAAACCAATCTTAGTCCAGGTACGATAGCCTGTTATCAGTCCTTATCGGAGGCATTAAGTCGGTTTCAGTAGCCGGCTGGTTTCGGTAACGCGGATTGCTGGCCCAGGTTACCTAGTCTAGGCATAAGACCCTAGACATTCTCGCACTTACAATTTTGGCCTGCCTGTATAAGAATTTAATACTTGTAGTTGTCCGGGGACCACCTCGAGGAGGTAAAGCAAACACTACATTACGAACTTGATTGTTGCGCTGCTGGTCCAATCCAGTCAGTAGTTTCCCGATCAATCGCCATGTAGGCCGTCATCAGCTACAGCTACAGAGTACTTACGTATATAAAGAAATGTCGCATAACTCTTTTTTTTTTTTTTTTTTTTATAATTTTCTAAGGGGTTATGAGATCCCTTATACTATTGCTTCGGCGCGGGCGGAAAGATAGAAGGAGGAGAAAGGAAAGTCTGTGATGTAGTGGTTTGAAACTCAGGTGTGTTTCGTTTCGATATTGACTCTCCAGGGGTGGGAGTCCGAGAATAGGACGGAGCAATTTTTCTTCACTCGTAATGATTCAGGTTGTGAATTTTAACGGTTGTTTTGTGCTTGAAAACTCTACAACAGCCAAATCTACATGTCAGTGTTATGCCTTCACACGCAGATTTTTCTGACTGAGTTCCAATTACATAAATGAAAACTTGCTGTGGCTAGGATTCGAACCTTGACCTTCCGAGTGAGAAGCGATAGCTAGTATCACTATGCCACGGCCACCCCTTATTTTGTATGTCGTCATAAGCCACGTCTTATTTAACGTAAAATTATCACATTCACGAACATCAATACATGGTAAAGGAAAACTCATTATGGCTAGAAGCTCATATTTTGATAATACTCGTACATACGAGGGTAGTCCCAGAAGTACCCGACCTACAAAGAAAACACAAAAAATTTAGAAAAAAATATCGTTATTTCTCTACGTAGTCTCTTTTTAGTTCAATGCAATTCTTACAGCGATGTTCAGTAGCTCCAATTCCCTGTTTATATTGAGAATAGTCGAGCTCTTTAAAATTGCCATCAACCGCCATTTTTTCAAGTTCGGAAATAGAAAATAATCCGAGGGGGCTAAATCTGGCGAATAGGGTGCATGAGAAAGCAATCCGAACTTTAACTAATTGATTTTGGCCATCGCGATGACGGATGAGTGAATTGGTGCATCGTCTTGATGAAACAAAACTTTTTTCTTGATTTCGTCTTTCAAACGCTGCAATAAGTTGCATAATACACGCCGTTGATTATTTTTCCGTTCTGAAGATAAACAATGAAAATTATCCCACGTGCATCCCAATTTTTTTATTTTTTTTTAAAGAACTTAACTTAACTAACCAAAGCATGTGTTAAGTTTTTTGGAAAATGGGATAGAGAAAGAAAGAAAGATGTTTGGGCTCAGTGGTTATTTCGCTCCATGGGAGACTAAATTCTTAGTGGAAGTTAGCTTGATGTTGATTTCTAGTCAACTACTCGTCTTAATTGATTTTCGTTAACTGAAAAAATGGATGATATGCCTTTCGGGAGAGGCTGTGATTCGAACACCGAACCTTTCGATTTGGAAGCCAGTCCACTACCACTTGAGCCACAGACTATTCCTTCGACTTGGGTGTGGACCCATGTTTCATCTGTGGCTATGAATCGATACAAAAATTCGGCTTTATTGGTGTGAAATTTTGCCAATCACTCGATTGAAACATCCTCACGACGGTATTTTTGTTCCATTGTGAGTAGTCGCTGCACCCGTCTTGGCAACTCGTACGGCCTCGCTTAAACTCTGCCACCCAATATTTTATTGCTGTAAACGAAGGAGCAGACTCCTCTAGAGTAGAATCCAGTTCCGTTTTGATGTTGGTTGGATTGAGGCCTTTCAAATGAGAGTATTGTACCACATAACGATGACCAATTTTTTCCATATTTAAACATTTATTGACAGCGTTCGTTAAACGTTAAGGGTCGTCAAACTTCAAATTTAACTTTTCTCTCTACAATAGTCATTGGATTGCAGTTTTTTGGGGCATATTTAAATTTTCTTACGTATCCATTTACAGGTCAATTGCTTATATTTGTTGCACAATTCAATTTGCCCATAGGAATGGCAACTTTGAAAATTAAATATTTTAGTCTTGACAAGCCAGCATCTTTTTTATTAATTTGAAACACTGGATTTCTTTACATTTAATTTAGAGCAACACACTTTTTTATTGTTTCTTCATTAGTTGACACTGAAAATTTTGAGACATTTAATTGGCGTAATGACATCCAACACCGACAATAGCAGCACGATGCTTTTGGCGTTTGTTTTGAACCTTTTTCCGCTCACTGTTTTCATTCACATGTGTGGGTAAACCAATAAAGGTGCATTTGGTTTACAGAGAACATGCTTGAGGCGAGTAAACTTGGTTCATTTGTACTCCGACAGTTAGAAGTTTCAGCGCAAGGGTTAATGACAGGGGCAACTGCGTCGTTGGTGGGCTTGTCACGAGCACGACTTAAGAGTTCGTTTAAATTTAATTGAAGAGCTTCCAAATCACCTACGTTTTTAGTGAGCGCATTTAAAACTGATACTAAATGAGGTTCGTGAAATAACGCTAAATGAAATCCAGTACAAAAATTCGGCCTAACGAATTCACTAATCCAAAGTGAAATAAGGCCAAGTCATCAAAATGTTTATTTATCAAAAAAAATATTTTTTTATTTTTTTAACTTTTTTTTTTAACTTCATTTCAAGACCTTTACAATGGTACCAAACTTGCTATATTTTCTGCAACATACTACTTAATACAAACGGTTTACTTCCTAGAAGTGCTATTCATCAACCAACTTGGAGTCACATTTATACAATTACACCCGCTGACCATCCTTTGGTGTTGTGATCTATGAATGTATTGCAGGGATAGGGCATGTCTGCCCTATTTCACTTGACCTTATTTTACGGTGCGACTAAATCATCTACTTGAGTAAATAACTGTCTAATTAGACATTCAGATCAACTGCCAATTAGAGAAATTTCCTTATTTGCCATATTAAATAAACCACAACCGCACAGCTCGAAGGACTTCCTGATTCGCTACCACTACTGTCGTAAAAATAGTTTTTCGGGTTGGGGCTATTGTCGGGTTATTGCGTTCTTTAATTGTAATTAACAGCTTTTACAGGATATTTAGTCAAATTATTTGATTACAATCCGCATTATTATGAGTGGCCAGTCGGGTGTACCTCGAAGAACTGCAGCTTACTTTAAAAGTCTTTCCACATGCACACACCAAAAAATGACCCAAACTTGTGCTGCGTAGTACACCATCCAGCTCATTACCGCTACAAAAATTAAGAATTTCAGGATCTTCGAAAATACTCCGGAATTTTAGATCGACACTCACCATCTGTTTGTCGACTTCAAAGCTGCATTTGAATACGTGCTTGCCCTTATAATCTACATTCGTACAATGTCATGTTTAGTTTTGACATCCTTGCCAAATTAGCAGGAGAATCTCTGATCGCTGATACATCGAGATCGGTAATAAATTAACCGAAACTGTCAATGCCAGGAAAAGCCTTGGGGACGAGTGACTCATTTGCTTTTTTAACGTCGCTATAGAAAAAATCGCTGGCCGACAAAATATAACATTCATGCGATTTCGACGAATACATCGAGCTGTCAATTGAGCTTTCGTAAATATTTATGGGGAAGCGGCCAAAATGGGTCTAACGGCAAAAAAGGGCAAAACATAATACATGCTGTCATCAGAAAAAGACGAACACCACTAATGTAATGGCCTGTGCAGAACTTCGTTATTAGCAGTTATAACTTCTAGACAGTTAAGGACTTCGTCTACCTTTGCTCCGCAGTTACAAACAGCAATGACATCAGCGTATAAATCAGAATTACTCTTGCCAATTGCCGTTTCTTTGGGCTCAGGAGACTACAGACTAACAGAGCCCTCCCTACTAAGATCAAATTAGCTCTATACAAGACCCTTATCATCCCAGTCCTTTCGCAGAGGTTTGGAAGCCGTCAAAAGCAGGTGAAGAAGTACTTGGTCATTTCTAGAGAAAGACCCAGTGTGTGATTTTCGTTCCCATTTGTATTGAACAGGAATAGAAGAGAAGATTCAACCACGAACTGTACGGTATGTACGGATCCAACTCTGACATGGCTGGGCCATTGGAACGGTCAACCCAGGAAAACGTATCTAAGGTGGCGCACGAAAGGAGAAGGGGACCTCAGCCAACTTGGAGTGCGGCACTGGAGGCACGACGGCAGAGAGGAGAGGCTTCTTGGTTTAAGCCCATGTTCGCCCCAGACTGTAGCGCCACCTATGTTAAGTGAGTAAAGTAATTGTCAAAGCAAAACTAACAATTTCTTGCAGAATTTTTTGTAATAACATCCTTTTTCATGTGACCGTATGTAGTAGACCAACTTTTTTGCATCAGAACATCGTAGACCAACTTTTTTACTCTCATATTCTGTTGAAAAAAGTATTAATATCCACTTAACTCAAACGTATTTTCTATGGTAGAGATTTTTCATAATAAATAAAAATCACCAGCGTAAAACATGCAGCAACAAAGTAGCATACAGTATGTGAATTTTATGGTCTACACGGAATATATATTTTGAACTGTTGCAAGCCCACTTTGATTGAATGGCAAAGCATACGTTTTTTTATACTCAAAATTCTCGGACGGAGTCTATAGTTGTTTGTATAATGACAGTTTTAGAACGTTCTTCTCACTGTACCTACAAGAGCTAGATATGGACGACTATTAAATTCGTATTATTCAATCATAGATGAAGAGTGGCCAAATGTGATATTAATTCGCCCAACAATTTCCTGTTTGAAGTGCTGAATTCTTTGATTTATTCTCCTTTTATAAGGCTTAAAAAATCATCTCTGATTTGCGAGATAACCAATTTGCAGTTAAGATTTTAATCCGAAAAGTTAGGTGTCTATATGTTTACGTCTATGTATTGTACATATACATATATTCTACTACTACTCATTGGCTTTTATAATTTTCAAATTGTTTGACGAGGCTGTATGAATAAGCACCTGATTTAGGAAAGAAAATGCAATGTTCACAATTTCTTTGTATTATTCAATGTAATTTTCTTTAAGGGCGATATACTTTTCCCAATGTCACTGTAATTTTTTTAAACCATCTAAAAACTATGATTTATCAAACTCTTCAAAATAGGCCTCTTTCTCGCCGATGACCTCCTCTTTCGAGCTGCACGACTTTTCTACGTGCCATGTTTTCAGGTTAGAGAACAACAAAGTGGCACGGAGGCAGTTTGGGTGAGTACCGTGGATGCGACAGCAATTTGTACTGTAATTCATTCATTCTAGCCACTGCGATTTCGGATGAATGAGCTAGTGAGTTGCTGTGATGGAATAGCACTTTTTTCTTTACCAAATAGGGCCATGTCTCTGTTAATTTCGTATAAAATTGGTCCAATAATTCACTGTGGTCCTGCACTGTGACCATGCTTCCAGCTTCAAAAAATCCATGAGGATTATTCCTTTCAGATCCCAAAAATCGAAGCCACTACTTTTCCATGGTCTTGCTTCCTCCAGAGCAGCAGATGTGCTTGGTCGCTTGGTCTCTGGGATGTAAAAATGAATCCAGGTTCCATCAATGGTGGCGACTCGATATAAAAACTCCTGCGGATTTCGCTTAAAGAGCTCTAAACACTGCTTCGAAGTTGACATCAGCATCAATTACTTTATGAATCTTTTCAACAATTGATTTTCTCAGTAATCACATCTACTGGACAGTCTGGGTGGTTTGGGCGGTCTGGGCACTCCTCATAAAAAACATATGCACGCCCACGCTTAAATTCGTTGAATTAATATCTCACAGTTGTCATATGTCAATGGGTCTCCATAGATAGCATTCCACTTCGCTTTTATTTCTTCACTGGTTTTTCCATTCAAAAAATAAAAATCGAACTACGGATCGATATTGATCTATCAAAAAGCACCAAACACTTTTAATACAAGTGGATGTAAAATCAAAACTAACCCATGAAATCTGAATCTGAAATGTTGTATGTCAACGCTTCAAAGATGGTGCTATACCAACTGTCTTCAAAACGAAAACTTATTGATCCACGCTCATACTCGTATGTAATATATTTAAAACTGATTTCAAAACAATATGTTATTTTTGCCGAAGGGTAAGAGAAACGTTGAACCTTTTTAAAATGAATTCTTATTTTAAATTTCCCGACATTGCACAGTGACTGCTACTGCTGAATTTCCAACGCGACACAACAAAAAACGAAACAAAGAACAACAATTTGTTTTAATGATGTGATTATGATTTTGGTGTTGGCATCGCGCAGATCTATCAGTCCAATAGATTACTCTAATAAGCAGAAGCATTACTTTTAGTTTTACGACTACCAGAGTACGAGATTTTATTGAGTAAATTCTTTTGGAAATCAGGAGTAGTCCCTTTTGCTGGCAAAAATAAAGTCTGTCAAAACACCCATAAATACTCGTAACATCGTGTCCAACAAAAAAAAATCCTTTTGTCAAACCTCCGTCCTTTGCCACCTTTTTTCTTTTATCATCGATTTTCAATAAAAATTGGATTACATGATTTTTCCATTGATCAACGGCAAGAATGCCACCCTCTCAATGAAGTTGCACATTAAGCAGACCCAAAAAAAAAAAAATTCATCCCACATCTGAACCTTTTGAAAAGTTCCTCTAAAATTATGCACCCCTTTGCAGGAGTTAAAGTTGAACGTGGTGGAAATGAATTTTCACCCGGCGGAAATGAAAATCTGATCGTAATCTATTGTACGAATATCTTTGAGAATTTCTCAAAGTAAATCACATAAGAATAACCTGTCATATTAGAATTATTTTCCCTACACATCTCACAAGCATTCCATCACAATCGTCGGAACAGTTGACAGTGATAAAATTTGATCTTGGTTGAAAAATTGTTTTAATCGCAGACCATCCTATTCGTAGACCCTTTCGTTTCGGTCATTTGTTCTCGTATCGTACACACTTATTGACATTGTTGTCCCCCAAGATTTATCATCTTTTCTCGAAATCCTGAAACAAATCGAAGAGCTAAGTGTATGTGGCTATAATTTTTCATGCGACATATTTTTCCACGCTCTGAGTGAGTGTACGTACGAGTACTCGTAATCAACCCCCATCGGGCAAGTTGGTTGTCGCAAAAGAATATGTGTTTTATGACAAATGACCTCGGAGGACTGAAATATGACCAGAGCACTACCATTCGGCTTTCTTTGAGTAACTTTAATTGAAGTCCCCCCCTAGAACTATCAAATATTCGTACATACATACTCGTATACTCGTATAATATACACAGGTACTACGTATTCGTGTGTAAGCAAAATCCTTCTATCAAAGTTGAATGTTGTACGTTTTGATGCATGAAGCACATCATAATAAAATGTCACCAGTATAGTCAAAGTTGTGCCCACTGGGAAAGGGGTGAACTAATCTTCGGTTTTTATTTAGCGGATGAGTTGTTGTCGTCGTCGGTCGTCTAGAAGTCGTTGCTTTAAGTTGTCGTGTCGACAGTCGACAGTCGACTCTGAAGCTTTCCGAAAAATGTAAATCTACCCTTTGTTTAGTATGCATAGCCTTTTCGGTGAGTGTTTGATGTAACTAAGATTAATCTTTGGCTTATTTGCATTTCTTAAATATCTCCAAGGGGATTTGAATGTCTTATTCGTATGCTTGGGGTAATAAAAGCCGACTGATGGTGTTAAGTGTTCGTGACAATAAAGCCTATTCCAAGATAAACATGAATATCATCTTGGTTATTCATACACTCTGCCTGACTTAAGGATTTGATACTAGTACACTGTCGAATATTTCTTAACCCTTTAACTATATTAAAGTTAATGTTCATTAGTTTTTATAGAAAAAGTAATCCTAAGAATATGAAATCATGAAGAATTGGTTCGAGTTTTGAGATGGAGTTATTTTCTTTGGATTCATTACTTTGTCCCTTGGTACATAGATCATGCAATTTGAAGTAATATGAGAATATCTTGGATGGTACTTGGTACTTGTGCTCATATTTGATTAAGCAATTTCAATTGGGTAAGGTTGTGTACCCTCAGGCATCAAGGTAAGGGAAAGATATTTGGCTTGATCTTATAGAATTATCCTAGATGCATTAACTATTAATTAACTGGATACCCGATATTTATTGTTGAAAGGCTGAATGATAATCACAACCGACGACTCTAGTGGCTTGACTTACTTACTTACTTGCACTAGCGCTTTCATTCTTCCGATCAATACCTATGACCTGAAAAGTAATATTGTGCCAGCAATAAGCGTAAGAGATACCTTTTATGAGTAACCTCGACATACTTATGTATTTGGAGTTGAGTCCAATACAGATTTTCAATATCTCATTTAATTAGGTACCGCTACGTTCCGGGGTGGACCTTCACCTCAATCAGCATTTCTCAGTTAACATTTCCTCAAATTTCGCATGCCAATTGGATGACGTCCTACTTCATGAGGAGGGCTATTTGATTCTGCGTTTTGCTTTGCAAGACATTCCGAGCTGAAGCGCTAATGTCCATCTGCTCCACATGCCCCAGGCATCTAGAGCTATCTAGAATTAGTTAGGGTGCTGAAATAGCATTTAACCATTAATGTGTAATATTGGGTCTCTTTATATATTATGTAATGTACAGCCGAAAGAATAACAGCCATCTACGAAGCGCTATGTTATGTGCCGGTCAAAAAGAAGTTAATAACGGCGGCGTATGTATATGCATACTACGGCGTGCATGTTCCCACAGAAAGAAATGCACCAAAAACAGCTTCTGCGAGCTCCTGGAAAATTGTATTTGGCAATTTCGAGCTAACCGCTGGAAAGTATAGCCTAGACGATAACTAACAGATACATGCTAAAAGACTTCTTTGCCGGGCGAAAGGGGATATGCGAGACTTGTGATCAACCAGAAAAACAGAAAACAGATCGAAAGTATTTCGATCGGTAGAAGAGATTTCTCCAATATCATGGATGGTTGTGGATATTCCAAAAGAAAAGAAGTTACTGTAAAGGTGGATGATATTGGACGGATATACGGCGCTGTCCCACAGAAGTGTCTGAACTACTCTGAACAGAAAAAATGGGATTAGCACCCAAAAAGGAAAAGGAGGAGTATGTTGAAGACATGTCATGGCAAAAATGCCGGACTCGAAGCCTGTAAAGAGGAGCGGAGAGGAGAGATCATGATAGTGGAATTGCAGTCTGTACTTAGGATATGTAATAATCATTCCAGCGGATTATAGAACGGTAATGAAAATTCAGCTGTCAGACAAACTGAGCAATTTAATCTGGACTATAATAACGAACCATTCTATCCAACCGACCTGTACGTAGTAAGGCAAGGTAATCTAGCCTGTACATAGTAAAGATAATCATATCCCTAAAAACTTGCTGGCATTGACGGTCTACACACCGTGACAGTTCATCTCCCAAATATGTCTAACCGAATGTATGCCAGATGAATGAAACCGCAATATTGCGTGGCCGATATTTAAGAAATACCACCTTAATCGAAAAGTTCCCACGCTACACCACCGTGTGGCGCTCCCATATTGTTCCGATTTGAGTTATGTCTTTTTTTGTTAAGTTGGTAAATCTGTTGTTGACATTCCCTCTAAATATTAGCATCATAGCTTGACAGCTGCAAAAGTTACGTAGCCAAGAGTATATCTATCACTGTGTGCGTTGGCGATTTTTTACAATCTTAGAAATTGATTTAAATTTGCAATAACGAACTTGTATTAAATTTTGCGTAAAAAACGGATTTAATGGTGAGCGAACATTGGAAATGTTGGAAAAGTGTTTCGGCAACGATTCTCTAAAGAAAACGGTCGTTTACCAGTGGCACGAGCGGTTCAAAAGTGCTCGTGAGTCAATCGAAGATTGACGCAGTGGCAGACAATCGACATCGAAAACCGACGAAAACATTGATGCAGTACAAGAAATGTTGGTCAATAACCGCAAATTAACCATCAGAGAGATAGTGGAGGACTTGAACATTGCCTATGGATCCGTCCAAGATATTTTGGTTAATGATCGTGTAGCAGCAAAGTTGGTGCCAAAAGACCTCAATTTCATGCAAAAAAGAGACCGTGTTGACGTCGCAAAAGAGATGATTTATGAGGCTGAATCCGATCCCACATTCATCAAAAGGATCATTACTGGAGACGAGATGTGGGTTTATGAGTACGACACGCAATCCAGACATCAGGCAAGTGAATGGCGTTCACCAAATGAACCGAGACGAAAAAAACCAGTCAAAAATGAAGGCAATGCTCACGGTTTTCATGGATTGCAACGGTGTAGTGCATCATGAATTTTTGCCAGAAGGCAGACAGTAAACAAATTATTATTTGGGCGTTATGAGACGTTTGCGTGAAGCAATTCCCTGAAAGAGACCAGAATTGTGGGCAGAAAACTCGTGGATTTTGCAGCATGATAACGCACCGTCGCACAGTGCCATCATTATTCGTAATTTTTTGACTAAAAATGCAACAAATATCATCCAACAGCCACCTGATTTGGCTCCCTGTGACTTCTTCTTGTTCAATCGAGTTAAAATTTTCGAGTTAATTTTCTGAATAAATTCCGCGAATTGATCAAGGTGGTAAGAGCCTCTGGACCACACTAACTATAGAGGTATAAGATCCTTTTTGCTGAAGTGTGTAAACACATTCATATCTGAGTGATATTTGGACAGAAAAGTCCATCATAGACCTAGTTTCCATACTCCGATAGATCTTGAAGGAAGCCTATGAATCTCAGATCGGTGCAGACAAACTTGTCCGATCGAAAAGATGCTTGCGAAGAATCTTCGGTAAGGCCAGTAAGAACCGGATTAAGATCTTTAATATAAATAAAAAAAAACACCTTTAGACTGGGAAATGCATTGGAAAAACTTGCGTAAAACCAGATACACAATCCTTAAAAAGCCTGAGTATCATAGCCATGCTTCGAGTAATTAAAGTGACTTCTTAAAGAGTGTAGGAGTTTTTTTTTCAATACGGCAATACTCGTACATCTGATAATTAATCTATGTAACAGCTGACACCAATTTTAATTTGGTGGTGTTTGGCAAATCATTATGAAAGACTTACTCCCGAGGAACGTTTAGAAATTATTGTATTATGTGGAAATTTATTCCTAAAGCCAGTGTTCAGCAAACAAATTTAATCTTTTGGAATACTCACAAGGATGCACAGAGTGCGTACAGATAAAAATCTCGTCCCATGCTGACGAAGATTCTAATTCATCGCTTCGTCATCGTGCGCAAGAACTTGACCTATTCATTAATTTTATGGAAGTTTTTGCGCAAGAATTTAAGCCAGGGGATCATCGTTTGCATCGTGGCTCCACTGATTGGGTGCTTAAATAGTTAGAAGTCGATACAATTTTTTATGGTAAAATTTTGTTCAGGGATGGGGCTCACTTCTATCTCAGCGGCGTTGTTATGAAGCACTAATGTCGAAATTGAAAAATCTAACGGTGGTTCATCAGCTACCGATGCACCCCAAAAAATGCAATGTTTGGTTTAGTTTAAGGGCTGCTGGCATTATTGGGCCGTACTTCTTCAAAAGTGATGAAAATCGAAACCATCAATGATGCTTGAAAATAGTCTGCAGGACATTTGATTTCAACAAGATGGCACTACTTCCCCGATCCATGAAGTCTCTGCCTGAGACACCGCAGCTTCCATCCTCTTCGATTCCGCATCCTGGAATCCGCCACTGCTTGATCTTTAAAATGAGGGTTCGGTGTTCCTGTTCATCTCAAACCTGAGGGCTGTGATTCGAAGTTTCTCTTAGCTGGAGTATTGATGTTCATCACAAATTTAATTGTTAGATTAGGGGCTGAGGCCCCTATTTGTTAAAGTTAAGACAAGCTTAATCTAACTTAAAAACTACAATAGCAAAAAGACTTAAAAGCTAGGGACCAAGGGATTGGTGAAGAGATCCACTTTGAGAGAGGGCCGCTTAGGGTTAAGTCAAAAGCAGAGAAGATTGAGTTAACCTTTCGGAGCATATGAGAAATGGTTTCGTTGTAACCGTAGGAGATGTGATGGGTTGGAATATATGTAAATAGAAGGGACGAGGACATCGCAAATTATGGAGGTTAGTATTGAAGTAAATAGAGTTGTAAACCAGAGAGAATGTCAGCTACGTCTCTGCGTTTTGCGAGGGTACTGAAGTCGAGGAGTTTGATGCGGTCTCGATAGCGAGGTAAAATAAAAGAGTTATCCGAGGATAGTCGTCGAAGACTAAATCGAAGGAAACATCGTTGAGTGTTCCCTATTCGGGATATATGTATGAACTCGGCATATTCAAGAAGGGGCCGAACAAAGGTAA
The DNA here is from genome assembly GCA_963966105.1 of Volucella zonaria. Taxonomy (NCBI): domain Eukaryota; kingdom Metazoa; phylum Arthropoda; class Insecta; order Diptera; family Syrphidae; genus Volucella; species Volucella zonaria. The sequence goes on from OZ014534.1 coordinate 14,020,300, forward strand.
TGGAAAGTGACCTGGTCACATAGGGCTTGAACAATTCTTTAGACCATCGTTTGATAAAATCAAGTGATAAGTTGGCTTTAAGGATTACGCAGGTCCCGAAGGGACTGTACATGGGATATAGATTGGCCAAGCAGAAAATAAAGTCGAGGAGGAAATTGATTGGTCTTATGCGACAAAGTCATAGATTGACATTTGGAGACATTAAGCTCTAAGCAATTTTTTAAACACCAAGAGGAAAACCTACCTTGATAGGTTATTGAAGTAGAATACAGAAGTGGGCATAAACGGGGTTGAGAGGGCTCACATAAAGCGAACGCTATAATGACGGTTTTCCAGATAGAGGGATACCCATTTTAACAATATAGGTTCAAAGCCGAGGGAGGACAATTTGAAAAGTATCAAGTGATGAGATATTTTATCAAAGGCCTTAACGAAAATTGTAGCAATAGCATCGATTTCGTTGTCATTTGCTATAGCTAAAATCGCAAATGATACGAATTCAATTAAGTTTGTAGTGGTTGATCTGCCTTTCGGAAATCCATCCTAACTGGGGGATATAAAAGATTAATACTGAAAGCGAACATTTTAGGTATGTATGTATGTGTTTTGTAGATCGGGGCAAGCCAATGCAGTCGATATATCTTGAATTTTCGGAATGCATCCACATCTTCATGTAGCTCGTAGAGTTCGCGGTTATACCTTCTTCTACATTCTACCAAGTATTTTTCTTTCATAGGTACCCAGTATTAGTTTCGCTTTCTTGTTTATCGTACTCTTACTCGGCACCGTATAGCAGAACTGGCAAGATCAAGGTCAAGTACAAGAGAACCTTTGCCTTTTCGGTCAAGAGATTTAACCGAAGCTGTTTTGATAAACTGAAATAGCAGATTTTTAGAAGATAATGCCTTTAGTGAAAATGCTACTCCTACGCATTATCTGTTCAAGCACAAGGTTAAAGAAATCGCATGAACATCACTTTAACGAAATCCGGTGCATGTCTGAAAAGGTTCCGATAAAGCGTTACCAAATTGCACAGAACACTGGGTGTTTGGGATTCCGAATTCAGCCATCGCCTTCTACTGCTCCAGGCGATGAATGCTGTCATACACGGCCTTAAAGTCGATAAAGTGGTGGTGGGTCTCGACTTGAAATTCATTGGTTTTCTCCAAGATTTGCCTTGGAGATTTCGAGCCGGAATATGTCGATTAATGTGGCTCAAAACAGGTTAAGACGTTCTCTCAATACTCTGAACGGGGTCTTCCTCGTTAGTTATTGCAAGACATAGGATCGTATTTTTTGTAGAAGGGACAAATAGAGCTGATACTCCAGTCGTCGGACAAGTTTTCGCCCACCCACAATTTATTGATTATTTAGTGAACACCTTCACATTTAAATATGTAGTTCCGGTGGCAAGTCATTACGGCCAGCGGCATTGCTATCTTCTTAGCTTCTTAATAATTAAGCCAACCTCTTCTAACCAGGGAGGGGGGATTATTACATGGAATTGAGCGTTCTTCCTGCTCCATCACTTTCTCTTTATTTGGGGTCCCTTTAGGAATTACTGGAAATGCTCCTTACACACATCTACAATACCCTGTGAGCCGGTGACTAGATTTCCTTCTCTGTTTCGAAGGGCCTGTATTCTGGGTTGCCAACGTTGTTTTTGTCGTGAGACTCCTCGACATTCTTGAGCTGGGAGGTTACCCGACGTAATCTTCTCGGTGAAACCATCGAGTTGTTGAAGGATATGTTCGATGAAACATTATCTCCAGTAATGGACCTGTGACCTGGCCTCGATGTTATCGTCAAACATTTTGGTTCCATAATGCAGTTCTTAAGATTTGGATGGAGGAGAAGATACACCCATAGGCTGTACGGCTGTACGGCTGTACGACCGGTACGACCTATCCAAATGAATACCAGGGCTCCGTTTCGGAAAATCTTCGAATCTATACTGAACAGACGGACAGATGTCTCTTGTGTTTTGTCGTGAATTCCCGTCAATAAAAACTTATGTTCACGGGATGCCAATACATCCATGGGAGACAGGATATAAACACCTGGCCAGCACTTACCGTGATTAGGTAATACCTATTCGGAACCTGTGTTGGAGACAGGTTGGAGACAGGTTGAAGACAGGTTGGGGGCAGGTAGGAGACAGGTTGGAGACAGGTAGGAGACAGGTTGGAGACAGGTTGGCGACATGTTGGGGACAGGTTGGAGATTAGTTGGAAACACAGGTTCCACCTTTGGTATGAGTCGAGGCCGACCTAAAACCTTTTGGGGATCTTAGGGTCACCGCACCCAGCACTTACTTGCAACTCCACAACGATTCAACCGAACATGAAAAACCTTTCCTGCGACTTTAGGTTTAAACCGCAGCCCCCATGACGCTCCTACTAGAGGGTCTATCTCTTCCAAGTCAGGTCCAGACCGAAGTTCGAGGGACCTAACTCCCATGGTATCGCGTTTTAAGTCATGGTGGGGACTACCGGTCCGGCTTTCCAAAAGACCCTACGAGATGCTGCTTGTAACTCGTCAAATCATACTAACCTTCAGTGGCGTCAAAATCTGAAAACCATTACGATAAGACCAGTATGTATTGCTCTAATCTCCGTTTATTAACAGACTTAACACATGCTGGCACTATAAGTGTATTCATACCCACTTGAGTGTTAAGTTCTTAAAAAAAAAAAAAAAAACTACGCCATTGATGGGCGCAGTCTTGATAATCGGTAGGGTGCCCGGACGGCCGGTACGTAGTCTCTGGTTTTTAACATAAACTCCTGTCGTGTAGACTTAAGTTTAGGGGATGCCCATACATCCATGGGAGCAAGGATACGCCTTGCCATCGCTTTCCGTCAATCCTTTGATACTAATTCCGTACTGTGTTGAAGGCAGAAGTTCCACCCTTGGTATGAGTCGAGGGCGACCTAAAAACTCTAACTGTTCTTAGGGTCAAAGCACCCAGTACTTATTGCAACCCTACATTGGGTCAAACCAACAGAAAGACCCTACCCGCGACTTTGGGTTTAAACCACAGCCACTATGACGCTCCCACAAGAGGGCCTATCTCAACAAGTCAAGCTCCGACCGAAATCCGGGGGACTCCTGACTCCCATGGTACCGCTATTTAAGTCCTGGCAGGGACTACCGGTGGTCCTGCCGCCAACAAGACCTATGGCCGGCAACATGTAACTGATCAAATCGTTGCAACCTTTGGTGGCGTCATCTGAAAATGTTTACGATAAGGGCAGTAATAGTGAATATGCTCTGCCCCCGCTTTTTATTAGACAACGTCATCGATGAGCGAAGCCTTGATAATTGGGCGGGGGCCCAAACGGCCGGTACAGAACGTCTCTTGTGTTTTACGTGGACACCTGCCGTGAAGGTCTTATCCCACGGAGCGCTTACGATCATAACAGGATTAAAATAATGCGTCAATCAAGGCCCTTCGGATAGTATAAATACTACCACCAGTACCTATTAGATGTCGTGTGTAAGGCACGATCTTCTCCCTTGGTATAGGGTTGAGGCCTATCTAAAACCTCTGCCATTCTGTGGGTCATGGCACCCGGTTGCAATGCAACTCCACATCGAGCAGACCAATTAGCGCCACGGCTATCAAATAGCTGAGCACGGTCATAGCACGCTACAACATATACTCAGCCACCCACATCCTGCAATCTACGGAACACACTTCCCCAGCTTAAGTTGTCAAAAGCACCTTTAAAATCTATAAAGATGCCTAAGACATAGTTTTCCCTATTTTCCTGGACACAGTCTTTGACTGTGCCCAAGCGTCCTCAATAGACATGCCTTTTTTGAATCCGAATTGGAAAGGAGACATTGGTTCGGTCATATTCTCCAAAAGTCTTTCCACCATAACCCTTTCCAGTACTTTTCCAAGTACCGGAAGCAGGCTGATGCCCCGATAGGATCCAGGGTTTGACCTAATCCTATCAGGAGACTTCATTAGAACGACCACCTTTGCCTCCTTCCAACCCAACGGAAAGTGATTCGCCTCAATGCATCTGCTGAAAGTGCAGCCTAGATAATCTGGAGCGACTTTCCAAATGGCTTTCACCATTTCGCCAGTCATTCCGTCTAGTCCAGGAGACCTCTTTGAACGGAGAAGTGAAACAGCGTGTTCCACCTCCTCGGTTCGCAATTCTGAGTTGGCTACTGATTCTGTAGCCAGAGGGGCCTCAGCTCGGTCATCTCTAGGGAAGAATGCATTGAGTAAGGCACCTATGCAGTCCCTCCACTCCCTATGTGTAGTATCACCCACACATATTCGTCCAACCTCTGGTAATTTGTTGCTAGCTCTACATATTTTATAGAGCCTTCCCCAATTTGAATCCGCGAATCTTCTCCAATCATCTGTTCAAGTCAAGGAGAACAATCACTCTCTTGTACTCAGCAAGGCATCGCCGGAAGACAGAGCCCAACTGAGTCAAGTTTTCAGCGTTTTCGGACTCCCCGCCGCTTCGCATTCAGACTGCGTGTCCACCACCTCACTCTTTTGAGATTAACCTTACGGCTCCTCTCAAAGAGATCGTCGTTGACACTCCACACACACTCATTGATGTGCTCGATCTGCTGATCAATGTTCAGGCTTCCATACACCCGAAGGGGTATCGAGGATACCTCTGCAAGTATATGGGAACCGTACACATTCCAGTCAGCATTCCGAGTGCACCATCTCCTTTCTAACCTAGGCGCCCTAACAGTGTCTTCTGACCTCAACTTGTATCCAGCTGGAGATGGAGATGCTTCTGGAGATTTTCCACGAAAAAGAGAACGCCCTAGGTGCGGATTCATTCGTAAATGTTACGTCAATGTCGCTCTTTCGACCATGCGTATCGAAAGTGTACAACTCACTCGGTCGATTGAGAGGGTGCATATCAGATGATATAGCCCATTCACTAAGCTCTTCACCCCGTGGATAGCTTGGATATCCAGACGAATTACTGGACATTTTACTATGCCATAAAAGGGAAATCGCATTAGCGTCAACGCCGAGGATGAGGGGATCGCTCCCGACTAGCGAACGTACTTCCTCCATGTATTGTATGTATGGCTCGATTTCCTCACCGTACTTGTAGTAGACGCTGGCAAAATATATTTTGCCAAAAACGCCTTCTACTCCAACACATACGCCACGTTCATCTGCATCTTGAAGGATGCATGGAAGGTGTGCGTCCCTTACAATCACTGCAGCTCTGCATCTGGTGTCAGGGAAGACCCGCATGGAAGCGGGTAGACCCCTAATTTTTCCCCTCGAATCATAGGGCTCCTGAACCAGAGCAACGCTGCAGTCCCTCTCGCACATCCGAGCTCCCAGGTCTGCCATAATGGAGAAAGCGCCCTGGCAGTTCAATTGCACGAAGTTGAATACCATATTAGTTTCTGGCATTCAACCGGGCAAGAGCAGCCGCATAAAGCGGACATTCAGTCGACACCATCCGATGGTTGGCTGCTCGTCCCTTAAGCGAGCAGTGCCGGCATTTGGCCGGTTTTGAGCACCCTTTTGAGTGGTGTCCTTCTTCGCCGCAACGGCGACATACCTCCTGGGTCTTGCAATCGGCAATGCCATGGTCAAGACCGAGGCATCGGAAGCAGCCAACAATGGTTTTGTACTCCTTTACAGGAAAGGAGTACCACCCAATGTAGCAGCGCCCACTATCAATTAGTACTTTAAGCGCTTCCGCTGAGCCAAGGCTCTCCAGCACAACGTTAACGCTGCCTCCTTCTTTGGTACTCCATTTTCACATCGTTTTTGAATTTTTCGAGGGTATATTTCTCCTTGAAGTTTAGTTCATGAAGCTGATTCATGAACTCCACCGGGGTGATGGACGTAGTCACGCCTTTTATAACCACCCTTTGGCCAGGTTTTTGAGGGATTGAAACCTCTAGCCCTGACGGTCGGTACAGAACGTACCTGGATTTTTAACGTAAACCTCCTGTCATGTAGACTTAATGTTTACGAGATGCCCATACACCCATTGGGAGCAAGGATACGCCTTGCCATCGCTAATAACTCGCTTAATATATATACTTATACCCGCTTATATATTATACCAAAGCATAACTTGTGTTGGAGGCACAAGTCCCACCCTTGGTATGAGTCGAGGCCTACCCAAAACCTCTTGCTGCTCTTAGGGTCGCAGCACCCAGTACTTCATTTGCAACTCTACAATGGGCTAAACCAAAAAGGAAACCCGTACCCGCGATTTGGGTTTAAACCACAGCCACCATGACGCTCCCACAAGGGGGCCTACCTCTAACAAGTCAGGCCCGGACCGAAATCCGGGGGGCTCCTGACTTCCATGGTACCGTGATTTAAGTCCTGGTATGGACTACCGGTGGTCAAGCCTACCAACAAGACCTATGACCGGCAACTTGTAACTGGTCAAATCGTATCATCCATTCATGCAAAATATCTGGATGTTTTCGATAAGACCAGTTATAGAATAATCTACCCCCGCTTTTTATTAGACAACATCATTGATGGGCGAAGCCTTGATAATTGGGCGGGGGCCCGACGGTCGGTACAGAAAGATCTCGACATAAGTGGTACGTGCGAATGGAAAGGCATCTCAGTCATCTCGATGTGAGTAACAGTCCACTCTGACTGCAGCGCCATATAGTGTAAGGAAAGTAAATGAATCAAGCGTGCAACAGAATTTTCGTCAATAATGTGCATGTAAACTAAACAACAAAATTATTGATGTGTTAAAGAATAGAGTGGGCTGTCTCCCGCTAATGCCCACAAAGTGGTAAATATATTTGTGCGCTTTTATTTGAAAAGTTTGTACTAAACCCAGAAATAGGATTTCCGACATACTTCAATTCAATTCCAGTGATAGTAGTTTTGAAATCGCCAAAAGTTATCCGTTCTTAGAAATTCCGTGTTTGTATTTTCATTTAAAAATTATATACATACGTATGTTATATACATAAGTACGTATAAAAATATGAAGCTAATCAATATGGTTGTGAATTAAGGTATAACCAAAATCAGAGGAGAAGTTAAAGCTGGGAGTCAAAGCGGTAGAAGTTCGTTAGCTTAAAATTTAGGAAACATTATATATAGTAATAAATTACCCAAAGAAAATAAATCGTCCATCGCTCTAAACGTCTTTTTGGAAAACGTAGGTATTTCGGAATTCCACTTGCGGCAGAGCGCACTAACTCTTCATTTCACGATAACACTCGTATAAAGGTTGGCTGAAGATTCCGAACCAAGAAGCCCAAAAATACATGGACAATAAATATTCGTATATTCTCAAACAAATATACATACTCGTATTTCAAAATTTTGATACTTATCTAAATGGCTTCTGTGAACCGAATCCAAGGATTACTTGAATCGACTACCGCGCTTTCAGTGCTTTATGGCTAAGCAAAAAAGACAAAGTAGACATTTAAATTAATTTTGAAATAGCCAGAGGCCAAAAGGGTTTGCCTCGCCTGCCGTTCAGCTGCCGTATGCAAATAAACTTTAAGGAGATATATTCTTCTTAAGATAAAGTATCCGCAGTGAGTGGGTGTAAGTGTACACTTGTACTCTCTTTGTGCAAATCGTTTCCCGGGAGTAGCTTCAAATGCAATTTGTATATCTAACCCCTTTGTATTGTTATTCTGAGTGGTAATTAAGATAATTTTAATTGTATGCATAGATTTTGGCTCCTGAATGAATTTATGTTTGGGATTGTACTTGTAATTGTAAGGCAGATGAAGTCGACTTTAGTGCAAGCAGTATTCCTTGGAAGCGGTTTTTAATGGAAATTTGGTTGCGTAAGTCTTGTTTTATTGATGATTTTAAACATTGTCAGGATATATGGGGTCAGGTTACTTGTTATATAAGAGTACCTGTTGCAGTTTAGGATTATAAGTGCAATCTCTTAATTATGACAATATGCATTCATATTCTTGCTCTCCAAATTAGGTAGCATATTGTGGGGCTAAGAAAAAAATCTGTTTCTTAACTAAAGTTGAGCAACTCAGGTAGTGATTAAGTGAAATAATTTGTAACAGGTTATCTATATATGTGAATGACTAGGTCGTAAACTGATGACAGGATTTTTTTCAACAGCAGGACAATCAACTGGATTTCAAGAAATATAGTAATGTTTTAGCAAGCGGTACGATAAATGTGAAATTCTATCCAAAAAGCGTGATGTGATTGTTCTAATAAATTTGGAAAACTATGCTCCAATATCTCTATTAAAATAGCAGAAATAAGCGGATATTTCTTTTAGGATATATGACATTTGGCATCACGACTGATTTCACAAATTTCTAGCCTTTTTGGAGTCTCACCGTGTGGTATTCCAGTTAATTTTTAAACCATAGATATATTGCTTAATACCCGTGGGAGGCATATCATATCTAAATTCAATATGAAACCAAACAGTTGAAGCTAATGTTAATGTCTATAATTTTAGCTTTATTTAATAGATAATTTTGCCAATTTGCCAAATGCCAACTAAAGGAGCCCTGTTAAATTTCTGCACAAATATTTATGATAGTTTTAACTGCAGAAATCTGACTGCGGCTCTTTTCATTGACATTACGAAAGCTTTTGATACTGTCGACCATAATATTCTTTTAGTAAAATTATACAATTGGGGTTTTAGGGGTAATACACATAATTGGTTCAGGTCGTATTTATCAAACAGGAAACAGAGGGTACAAATTAATGGGAAAATGAATTCTTTTAGAAACATCTCCATAGGAGTTCCTGAAGGCCCTGTACTAGGACCGATACTTTTCATAATTTTTATTAACTCACTCTTTTCTCAGAACTTCCGTAGTAAGATTAATGCGTTTACTGATGACATGACATGTGCTTTTCAATGTAACTCTCCTTTAAACTTAATTGCTGATATGAATCATGACCTGGAAGTTTTAGGTCATTGGTTCCAAAAGCATAATCTGGTGATTAGTGATAAAACGAAGATGATGTACTTTAGTCTATGTGGAAGGGAATTGGACTTCGGTACGCTTTATTTACACTGTGCAAAATGCAGAAAATTTTTACATAGTAAAAATATTTGTAAATCAGGAACAACCGCACACACATATTTTAAGTCCATTACATGTTCTGAGAATTGCTTCGTTATAGATAATGTTAAATCGTATAAGTAACTTGGGGTTACACTTGACTGGAGGATGAGTTGGTCCGATCATACGAGTGCGCTTAAGAAATATCTTATAGTTGCCACAAGACAGTTATGCTTTTTAAAATCATTCTGTTCCCGAGATCTTCTTAAGGGCATCTATTATGGGTTAGTTCATTCTAGGCTCGAATATGGTTTAGTTTCCTGGGGTGGAACTCATTTCAACTGAATGAACCCATTTCTAATTTCTCAAAAAGACATTGTTCGTCTTATCTGTAACAAAAATCGTCGTTTTACTAGTCTGTTACTTTTCAGAGGCCTTAAAATGTTTCCCTTAAAACACGTATACTGTTATAAGGTCTTAAAGATATTTTTTTCTAGATCAGGCTATGAACTGAATAGAAGCTCGGATTACCATAACATAAGAACCAATAATTTGAATCATAATCTGCAAATTTTCTTCAACTTTTTTACGGTTTTTGCTCCCAGACTCTATAACAACTTACCACATAACATTAGAGCCGTTAGAATTAAATCCGTATTTCTAAAGATGATAAAACTATGGCTCTTGATTAAAAGCTATGATGACATTCCTAACCGGCTTTGTGTTATCATCTAAATAATTCTCTCTTTATATTATGTATATTAATATTAGTGCCTTGCTGTGTTTTCATTCCTATTGTTTATCTTTTTCTATATTTTTTGTTGTCAACTTACTAGTTAATATCTCAATATATTTTGCGACCCCACTATCTTTCTTTCTATTATTTGTTATTAATTTTTACATGGCTCCCTGCTTTCGCCTCTAGTTCCTTCTGAACTATAGATTGCAGGTTCTTTTTTAATTCATATATTATATTCCATAATGTAACTTGAAAAACTACTTGTATTGTATTGTCATAATTTGAATTTTTTTAAAGAATAAACTAATACTTTTACTACTTAAATATGATATGAGGCATATGCGCGCCACGGCTAGCTCTAATGAAGCGCAATCGTGAAGTCCAATTTCCGACAACTTTACCGAGCAACTGGGGTCGTCTATTAGCAATAACATGGCGAATGTTGACTTCCAAATCGCCCAACGTCTCTGGTTTATCGGCATAGACTAGTGACTTCACATACCCCCTGAGAAAGTAATCTAAAAGTGTGAGGTCACAGGATCATGGGGGCCAGTTCACAGGTCCATTGCGCGAAATTATGCGCTGGGCAAATCTTTCCCGCAATAAATTAATGGTGTCGCACACCATGTGGCATGTTGCGCCATCTTGTTGAAACCAAAGCTCTGTCACGTCAATACCATTCCCCTGATGAACAGAGAAGTCAGAAATTATGTTTCTATAGTCTTTAAAGAAATATGGGCCGATGATTCCACCAAACCACAAAGCAAACCAAACAGTAAGTTTTGATAGTGGAAAGGGCGCCTGGGCTTCTGGGTTTTCTCCACTCCAAATTCGGCGATGTTGCTTGTTTACATTTCCTTTTACCAAAAATGGACTTCATCGGAGAACAAAATGTTGCGTTGAAAATGAGGATCAAGCTGAATCATGTTTTCGGCCCATTCACTTAACCTACGACGTTTCAACTCTTGCACAAGCTGGATCTTATAAGCTTTTAATCCAAGATCTTTCCGTAAAATCTTCCACAAAGTAGATGGGCATAGCTCCAATTTATGTGCACGATGGCGAATCGACCCATTCAGATTCTTCTCAACACTGAGCTCCACAACGGCAATAACTTCTTCTGTTCGCATTAGTTGTCGCCTTTGGAGATGCGTATTATCCGTTAGAGTGTATGTGGTGTGAAAACGATTCATCGTGTTCCGAATGACTTGCTCAGGTGGACGATTATGTCAACTGTAAAATGGACGTAGCGCACGATAAGTTTGACGAACCGAACCATGGTTTTCAAAATAAGTTTGCACAATTTGCACGAGTTGTCCTGACGTCAATCCTAAAATGGCAAAACGTACTAACGGCAAATCAACTTTCAACTCTGTAGAAACACTAAACTTTAAAAAAAAAACACCCTTTATTTTATATATGAAGGTGCTAAACGAAGGTCAGAGAAGGAATCCACAGGAATAGAGCTTTACTTGGGATTGTTTGTAGCCTCCGTCAAGGCTTCCACTGTCAATAGGGGTTTTATTGAGCATAAGTATATTGGTCATGACTCTCCAAAATGTACCCAGATTAAACGAATACACCTTGCGAAATTATTGTTAACTTTCAACAAACGTTATTTAAGATTGATGACAACATAGTGGGGTTTCTTTAAGATGCCAAGTAGCAATGAATCTATTAGTGAAGGCACTTCAATGACGCGATGAGTGACATGGAAAATAAATTTATTTAAATACTTGTATTGTAACTGTTTGTTGAGAAAGTCTTCGACATCGCTAGGTTTGAGAGCTTGAGTAAACCACTGTTGCGCATTATTTTTAATATTTTCGCTAGAAGACAGTTCAACGAGGTGAAGACAACTTACCTATCCTATTCAACATTTACACAAGCAATGTTTTGATACCACATCGAAGATTACTTGATTGCGTAAGTTCAGGTCCAAAAATGGAGCACATTACAATTCTCTAGCTAGCAGACTTTGATAAGATAAAGCGATAGTACGCGACTTGAAAGTCAACTTTATGTGACGTCCTTTTCTGGTTGGCTTTTACGGATTCTCGAAAGAATTAGCGTGGAAAAACACATTTATTTCTACCGTTTTGGCCAACATTTTTTTTATTTTGATGCCCCGTGTGGTTCAATGTAGGAAACATCTTCCATTAGGACTTGTTTTCACTACTACAGGACAAAAGAATCTGACTACTTAAAAGCATATCCCAATAAGTACATGTTTCATACGGCGCAGTAATGCTAATAAGAGTGAAGTAAGCTCATTTGAAACCACCTTGCACGAGCATTAGCCAATAAAGGATTTGTTATCCCAATTGCGTATACGAGTATCACGAGAAAAATTAAAAAAAAATTATTGGCGTGACTACCCGAGTGAACCAACGGCTATTCTCTCTTCTGTGGTGATCGAGTGAATGAGAGACTTTTTCCTAGACAGAAGATCTCACTTTCAGGGCTTAAGCAATGCCCGCGGAAAGGATTCCTTTCTTTTGTATTGGTATTGGACAAGGAAAATCTTATCAACTGCTTCACGCCACTGCAAGCGCCACGAGGGAATGCACTTCAGTACCTTTGCAGTGCCTGTGGTAATATTCTATGTCGATCGGCTAGTGGCGGACAGGCGACTCGACTATGACAAAGATGTCGCACACGTCAGTGCCTTGTACATTGGTATTATAGGACCCATCGATACTTACTATGTTTCTTATTCTTCATCTATCTGAGACACTAATCATGCCGTCATGTTTGACAACGTAAACCAATATACTCCTACTCTCTGCAAGCATATATATTTAATTCAACTCAATCCCCTTATTTTTGTAGAGTTAGCGAACTTCTAACGAATCTTAACTCATTCCCAAATGCAGTAAGGCACTTCCCATGCATTAGGCAGAGCTAAAGTTCGGAGTGGACTTAGGATAATGTAGCGACCACCTTTAAAACACTACAAAGTCACAGCTGAGCTGAATGTACTATGAACACACCCGCAGCTGCGAATGCACTTATTACTACGAACGCACCCACCAGCTGTCACCACGAAATTTCCGGCGATGCTCAAAAATCATTTTCTGTGTTTCTTTTTTCTTCTGCGGTCTTCGTAAAGCATTGGGTACCACGGACAAACAAAATTTACGTAATAAGTATTAAAGTTAAATTATCTTGATTAAATTAAATAAAAGTGAATTAAATAGATAAATACAAAAAAAACTCTTTAATTTACAACCTTCATTTTTATAATATCTTTATCCGCTTTCACTAGAGTCCATGTAAAGTAGGACTGGTATGATCAAGGTCTTATATATAATCTCCTAAATTTTTCGGGATATGACTTTACTACTCAATCGCCATCTTAGCCCAGCTAAGATTGGCAAAAGTGATTCTTCGTTTCGAGGTGTTTTTGGCAGAATTTTTAGGAGAGCCAAGGTAGGCTTCCTTACTACCTCGAAATTATAGCTCTCGGTTGTGACGTTCTGTTCAATTCGTCGATGTTGTGGGTCCTCTATTTTTGACAGTATATGCTTGGTTTTTCTCTCATTTTTATTTTTTTTTTTAAAAGAACTTAATACTCAAGTGGGTATGAATACACTTATAATGCCTCAGCATGTGTTAAGTTTTTTAGAAAATGGGATAGAGAGAGAAACAAAGATGTTTGGGCTAACTGGTTATTTCGCTCTATGGGTGGCATCCAACATTTAATGGGGAGACTAAATTCTTAGTGGAAGTTGGCTTGATGTTGATTTCTAGTCAACTACTCGTCTTACTTAATTTTCGTTAACTGAAAAAATGGATGATGTCTTTCGGGCGAGGCTGGGATTCGAACACCGAACCTTTCGATTTGGATGCCAGTCCACTACCACTTGAACCCCGGCCATCCACATGTTAAACTTATTTTGGCAGCTTCCGTTTCAATACTAGCGAACGCACCAATTATGTCGATATCATCGGCGAACAGTAGTAGTTGCACAGACTTTTGAAAAATTCTGCCTTCAGTGTTCGCTTGTGAGTTCCGCACAATTCTTTCAATGATATGAAAGAAGTCACATGACAGCGTGTCATCTTGTCTAAAACGTTTGTTGATATCGAAGGTCTCGGTTATGTCCTTACCGACTTTGTGACTTTGACTGAGCAACGAGCGCTCTCAATCGTTAGTCTGCACAGACGGATGAGCTTGGCAGGGAAGTCAAAATTAGACGTGGCTCTATATAGCTGTCATATGCGGCCTCAAAATCGATGATAAGTTGGGGATATTGATTTGGACTTCTGGAGTTTTTCCGGGAGTGTGAAGATTTGGTCGATTGTGGACTTTCTTGGCTTGCAATCGCACTGATAGGGGGGCAAATCAGGCTGTTGACGAATGGCATTAGACGTTCACACAATATCCCAGATAAAATGTTGTATGAGATCTTGAGGAGACTTATGCTTCTATAGTTGGCGCAAGGTTGCCAACTGTGAATCCATTTTTTTAGTCTCTTCCGTATAAGGTTGCGAACTCGATGACAGCGTAGGCCAGTATTATATGTTACTACTGGCCGAGCATGCCCTTGCCGATTAAGTCTGCATGAATAAGGATTTATTATCCAATTAGCATGTACCACTGTACCAGTGAGGCTTAAGGGCTAGTATGTCCAAAATTGGCCAAATATTCAGAATACGGTAAAACGGCAAAATCCAGATCGATACTATCCACCTCTTTATTGTAATATCGCATATGACTGCTTCTATATAGTCGTGGTATAAAGAGCAGCAGCTTCTTTTGACATCCCTTCAAAATCATCAGATTATGCAGAATATGAATGGGGAATGTTTGCTGCTCCGTAAAGATAGAAAGTAATCGCATAGAGAGCTTTTATGTAAGACGATGTAAGACGATACACTGTAATGTGACATCTTTTACATCTTACTTCAGATATTGGTATCCGAAGCGGCAATAAAAAGTTTATCTGTGAATGAGCGCGAAACCTTTCAACAAGTAGAGACAACAAAATAGATATCTATAACTTCGAAGTAGTGGTAGTCTACCTCGGACCCGTGGTCAGAAATCATCCGAAGATCTAAAATTGGCTAATGCGTTTCTTAAGCTAAGGGAGAAAACTGAGTAATAAATGCGTGTTAAGGAGCAATAAGGATACTCTATTAATACTCTTATCCCTCCTGTCCTACTTTTGGCAGAAACATAGACGTTAGCGAAGACGAAGTTTTGGTTTTGTTTTTTTTTTTTTGTGGGTTTTGGAAGAGGACATATAACAGCGAACCCTACAAGCTGTACAGTGATATCAACCTGGTCAGAAAAGTCCACCTTTAGATTGCATTATCAAGAAACATTATACTACTAGATGGAGTGAAGAGTGACCTCCTTAGGAATTAAAAAAACCTTTTTTTTTAAATGTTTTTTTATATTATTCAATATAGTCCTCTTTTAGTTTGATACACTTATTCCAGAGATTTTGCAACTTCTTGATCCCGTCCGAAAAGTATTTTTACGGATGGTCTGCAAAATGCTCCTCCGTGGCATCGATGATTTCCTCGCGTGAGCTGAATTTTTTATTGATGCGCCATCTTTTGAGGTTTGGGAAGAGATAATAGTCCGAGGGATCCAAATGCAGTTACCAATCAACGGCAAAAGTCTGTCCGATTCCGCATCAGCAAGTCCAAACACTCTTTCGAAGTGCTCTCGCCTTCGTGTTTTTGGTCAGGAGTGAGCATGCGGGGCACCCAGCGGCAGGATAACTTTTTCATTAGCAGAATATTGCCCAAAATATGGCATGTGCGCTCAGTACTAATCTTTATGGTATCTGCTAGCTCGCGCACCTTCACTTTCCGGTCAGCCAACAGCATTTCATGTATTTTTTTGACATTGTCCTCTGTAACCGCCTGCCGCTGCGGACTTGATCGGTAGTAGAGTTGTGGCCACTACGAAGCTCTCGAAACCAATATTTGACTGTGTAATCTGACGGAGCATTAGCCCCATAATATTTATCCAACTTTTCTAATAATGTTTTATGAGAGAACGAAAATCGTTTTTGTCCATACTCAACATGTTGCCAAACACGTCAACAGCAATCAGCTGTCAAAACAAAACTAAAGACAGTATCGCACTGAAATTTGGCATGTCTGCCTAAATATGAACGGACTTCAAGGCACCATAACCTTTTTTGCAGTAGCAGCCCATTCTGGCGGTCAAGGAGGTCACTTTTCACTGCATCTCGGTGTGCAGCAAAAGCAGCTAGAAAACAAAAGAAAGCCGACCATTCCGCCTTATATTCTAAGCCTCTCTTGTTTTTTTTCTTACATAGAAAACATACTATTGTATAACATAATATGTACTCGTGCGTTTACGTATAATGTATTCAGTAAATAAGCAAATAAATAGGCATAAGCGAACCAATTGAACATGCAAATGCAAGAAATTCGCAATGACGCAATCAATTCATTGATTAGAAAGATGTTTATACGTATCCTTGGGTTGTTTTGGTTTGCAAAAAAATCCCAGTCGTCAATACTTGCAGTAACTAAACTGATGAAATCAGCAGTGCGTTTAAATCGGTAGTGTCAATAGAAGCACCCCGATATTTAATTTCAAAAATCACGGAGGAAATTGATTTATACACTATAACCTTAGTCAGAAACTCGTTGCGCATTTCCAATTACCCAACAAATTAAATCTGTTGTTCTCCATAGAATACAAGAGCACCCACACAAGTTCATAAGTGAAGAAACTGTTATCCTATACCGTTATCCCAAAATATATATTATTTTGACACATTAGAAAAAATGGCACCTTGAATGAATCCTTCTCACAACACTGACAGTTATAATACCACAGGGGTGCTGTACACATGCCCCCATATTCTTCTCAAGTGCAGATTATCAGATTTAGAAAAGATAAGAGAAAAAAAAACGAAGAAAATAATAAAAACAAACAAACGAAATCGGTACACGGAAAATTATTATTTTATTTTACTTCTAAATCCGTGTTCTCTATCCTTCCCGTTGCAGTAATTGATGTTGGACTGTGATAAGGCAGATGACCATAAAAATTTGGTGACTGCAATAAAATGTGACACTTTTAGGCAATAAAGATCCTCGACAATATAATTTCAAGCGAAACACGGTCTACCAGGCGAACACAGTTATTCCAATGTTCTAAAGCAGTTTTGAATGAGAAAAAGAGAAAAAAAAAATTAGATTCGGTGGCGTTTTCCATGATTTGAACAGGTCAAACATTTAATGCTTGTGGTTGCCCTTTGTTGTTGTTTTCATTTTTGTGACTTTAATTTTAAGGTCACAACACACATATCATCGGGACCCAACCTGGCTCTGAAGTTTTATTCGTACGAATGATGGATGGAAATGACTTTATCCGTTTTGGTTTCATTCTGGTAGCACTTGGTTTCGAGAAGGGCCCTTAATCGTGATAGAAACACTGTATAGATGCGCCACATTTCAATGTCACCGAAATGGTAACAAGTTCAATTTCTTTTTTATTGTGCCTATAAAAATAAGTGCTGGAGATACACAATAAATAATTTGAGTGTATGAGATAGATTGTTGTTGTGTAGATGAGAAAGATGGTAATGTACAAACTAACTACATATTTAGTTAATCTAACCTTTTAAAGCGAAAAAGTAAGCTGACGTCAATACACACTACAAACACGCATAGGAGTATTCATTTCTTTGAATACAGTTTCGATAATAAAATTGTTTGCAAAATTCTTTATTTGAAAGATTCGTTTGGGCGAAGAACTTTTAGATGGTTAGGAGGTGGTTCTTGCATTAAGCGTTTGACGTTTGAGGATCTATTTTTAACGGTCAATGGTTCTTCGAAACTTTGAAGGAATGCGTTTGTATCTTCAAAACAGTGTTGAGTTTAATATCATTCCAACTATATCTCTACTCACAAATATGTCCATTTAATTTTACTAAAATTAGCTCAAAACTATTTACCCCCGCTCTCTGTATTCCATGGATGGGTGTCCATGACGAACCATAAATGGTCGAATGCTTTGGAAATATTTTGAAAAATTTAACTTACAGCTTCTTTTACGTGCGTACCATTTTATTAAAAAAATTCGTTCCCTCTATAGGAAATGTGTGGCGCTCGTTGATTTGAATTCGTGCTCTTTTGTTATATTGATACAACAGTCCTTAATAAACCCACGAAGATTTATCGTCATATCATGTTATTTATGATAGCTACAGTGTTGGATACGAAAAAGACTGCGCATCGATGATTTCATGAGTACGTTAACCAAACCAGGAATCTAGCGAGTGAATGGCGTGCTTCAAATGACAGAAGAGTCCACATCATTTTCAATTTAAAAATATGGCAAGGCTCTGGACTTCCATAGATTGCATCATGCATTTCTTCTTGATGCCCAGAGTCAAAGAGAAGTATTATTTAGGCATTTGCATGAAGCAATTCGCAAGTTTGCCTTAATTGTAAAAAAAATAATTTAAGATATTACTTCACCATAACGCTCCATCTAACATTGCGGTGATTTTGCGTGTATTTCTTGCCAAAAACACCACCCATAAGCCACCGAATTCACCTGATCTGGCACGGTGTGACTTTTTGGCCGACTCAAAACACCACTTCGAAAGTATTTTAGCAAGAGGGGATAATAGAAAAATTGTTGAGCGCACTGAAGGTCATACCGAACATCCACAACCACAAGTGCTTCGAGGTCTAGAAATTTGTATTTATGTATTTATCATTTTAAAAATAAGTGTCGGGAACTTTTTGGACAAGGATGTACAATATGATATATCTTTTGCTGTAATCCGAATTAAGATGGAATTTTGACTTATTTTTCAAATTCGTATTCAAATTCGGATTGTTTGTTGTTCCGGGATTTCTTTTTCTCTGTAAAGATGAAACCTCGTAATCCATTTGGAGCATTTGCAGCTACTGATGGATTGAAGGTCTTAATGGCCAGACAACATAACTCAACTAAACTTATAATTGTTTTGCAATCGCCTTTAACTTCTAATGTATACCACTGACCTTGCCTTGATGTTGATCACAATTCATACGTGTTTACAGACACTAATTATATGATTCGAGTTAAACAGTGAAAAGTGATTTTATAGCGGCCGCAATCGAATAAAAATTTTATCTATGTAAGTTTATTTATGGCCAAATTAAGCAATGAAGATGCTACCTGCCGCTGCAAGTTTTAAGTTTTGGAACCCCTCTTGACTTCCTAAAACAGATTTTTTATGCTTTAACCTTTAGCTACCGACCCAATTTTGTGGACCGCAGGAACCGAGGAGACGTCACCGTGACACCCTTTTTAAAATTAAATTTTTTGTGATGCCTTTCAAAAAAAAAGACAGATATAAATTTATCTCGTAGAGTACCCGTTTACGAGTAGAATGAGATTATAAGAAGGGTGGCGCACGAATCGTGCTATAAAAACAACACGTAATAACTTTTTTTCTGTGTGATTAATCGGCAGAATTTGGATACTGCAGAGGTACCATGCTTTGCAGACCTTCATTTCCGTCCAAAGGGAATTTAGGCGGGAGTTTGGCGGCATTCCCCCGAGTAGATGGACGATTATGAGGCTGTTAAACATGTTTGCCGAATCTGGAAGCATCGCGTACCATCGAGATCCCTATGTTCGGGATCAGGACACAATTGCGTCTGTAGCATCGTCAATTCAGTACGAGTTCGAGTTCCTATGTGGTGCGCAGTTTCATCTAGCCGCATTGTGGGGCCATGCCTCTTTGAAGAAAGCAGTATAATATAACTGTCAATGGGGACCGTTATTTAAAGATGTTGAAAGAGTTTTCTTACCCAGAACTGCGCCGAAGAAGTATCCGTTTCAATAGCATTTGGTTCCAGCAAGATGGAGCAACTGCACACATAACTAGACCGATTATAGCGGAGCTCCAAACAAATTAATATCTAGAAACTCCACTTTCCACTGGCCCCCAAGGTCACCTGACCTAACTGCACCAGACTTTTTTTTATGGGGTTATGTCAAGCTAGAGGTATACAAAACGAAACCAAGGAATTTGACTGAATTGAAGCAGTTCATTAAAACAATAATTGAGACGATCCCGACTTCAGGCCGCAATAAATAATTTTCTGATCTGGTGTCGCATATGCGTGGATGAGCGTGGTGGTCATTTATGGTCTATCATCTTCAAAAATAATTAGTTACATAAAATAGAATTGAATTTTCTATAATTCTGTATTACATATTTCTAAATGGCACATTTTTAGGAACTCAGAAATATGTATTTGGGAAAAACTTCAAAATCTCATGAACAATCTTAGGAAATTATTTTTGTTTTAACAAAAGTATAAAAAAGGAACTATAAAACTTGATAAAATAATAAGTTTTACAAATCTACAGTACAATTCTGGCACACTTCCTGAGCATACCGCAGAAATACCATAAACTTTTTACGCTTGATGAATTTGTGTGGGGTGCATCTCTTTAGTTCAGATGTTACAGAGTTTTCTTGTTTTTTTTTTTATAGTGAGCGCGCGTTCAAGGGGTTTGTGTACCCTTAAAATGTTTGTAAACAGCGCGGGCGAAGGAAATTTAGGTAGGACAAAGCGACAGGTACCGATGTACATTGTTTTGCCTTGTCTTACTGCTCTATGGGCATCAAATCCTTACCAAGAATACGTTTAATGGTTAGAGTCAGCAAATATGTATTATGGGGACGTCGATTCAAATGAGAAATAACCAATTCTCTTGTAATGTTAGGCACATTTGTACAGGAATTATAAAGGACATATGCATTCATCCCACTTAGATGCAGAATTCTGTAAAACATATACATCGGCGACGTTTGTGTACAGCGGCTGCAAGAGTAGTTAGAGAATTTTTTGTCTACGCCACCTTTAGTTATATTGTAATCAAAAATTATTTCTAGTTTGCTAGTGTCTGTGTCAATTTCCGCTTCATGGTGCATTGACGAGATCAACAACACCGCTTTATGTTTCTTTGGGACATACGAAACGGTGAAACCGTGGAAACTCATACTAGACTCTCGAGTTTTGGATGCTTGCAATGCGGTGGTATGCGAAGTTTGTTTTTTTTCAATGTTCAAATATATGTAAGTCAACATTCTTTCTTTTAGGTTTTCCATCAGCCCAATGGAGCTGTTAAATTCCTGTTTGTGTTCTCGAAATATTTGCTCAAGCGCAAAAGTGACTTTTGTCCGACACCATCTGGGGTTTTTCCGCGGTAAATGTAAGCATTTTAAACGTTAAACAAGCAAATGTAAGCAAATTTTCTATGAAGTTTCCAAATATTTCAGAAATGGCAACTACAGGGTCTCTTCGTCAAATCACAAGACTTTGAGCAAAACGATAAATCTATTTTTTGATAGTACGCTACTGAAAACTTCATCTCCTATGCCATTTGCTGCAAATATGTAATCGATGTTTCCTTGATTAGATTTGAAAACAGTATAATAGAATAGCACCCCGAAAAGAATCTTCATTTCCACAGAATCTGTAGCACGTAGCCCAATACTGTCAGCATTTTTATATTTTACTCTCATGTTAGTAAGATTTTTGCTAATGAAATTGACAATTTTATTCACCATTTCAGTATCAATAAATTCTGACCACAAAGTATACAAAGCGTTTGTATACTCTCTCTACCTCTGGGGTACAATCCGGAGTATATTGTGACTCAATGACTGGGAAAATCTCGGTATGGGCTTCACAGCGCTACATTTATATCCATGTTTACCAAAAAAAGACTTCGACTTTCTTTCATGTGTTTGAGGGTTTGCGGTTGAAGATTCTTGTGTTTCTAATGGCAATATTTAGCAGGTTAATCTTCATCTTCAGACTGCTCTGTATATTCGTTAACCAGATGAAAGTCGGGATAAGCCACTTCATCATCAACTTTACTAAATTCTGCTACATTTTTGTAAAATAGGTACCCTAATACCGACCTAACGTCACCCTGACACAAATCAGATGAACCAAGGACACTTGTTACCGAGCAAACGATTAATCAAAGAACAAGTCGAAACCAATAGGTACTGAAAGGGACAGATATACATGTTTGATAGTTACTGAGATATTGAAATATCAATGTGCGCGGTGTCGTAATGACATCACCTCGGCAATTAAAGGTTAACTTTATTTAAATTGAGTTCAGCTGTGGCGTACATTATTTAATATATATGCGAGTATAATCGCAATGATGCTACTACTGTTGGGAAAGTTTATTGCGCCACTATACTAAAAATTAGTGTTGCACTATATTTTCTTTTATTTCGTCTTCTAATATTGTAGTAAGCTGAAGCACTTAAACTGCACCATTCCGTCTGTAAACTCAGGAGCAAGGTCTTCAGAATAATGTTTCATTAAATTTTTAAAAAACGCTTTTAGTTTTATTAAGAATATGTCGGCATATTCTTTTCCTCTAGCCACAAAATCTTCTATTCTATACCAACCTGTTTTTTTTTTCAAATTTTTCACACAAGCTGATTTTTATCATTATATTGGGCATCCATTTTCTCATTCATCTTCATTTCCTTATAAGTAATGTGCTGACATCATTGAAAACTGCCATTATGATACTTGCTTATTTTTCCAAGTTCATCAATAGACATCTGATATCTGGCTCACGAAGAACCACTTAGGATTTCTAATTATTATAACCAGCAATAGACAGTAAAACGTTCTGAAATTGGCTTTTTTGACAAAGCGCTGATTTTATAATTCCTTATACACCACTTGTATCGGATACTCCCTTCAGAACAAGTATCTTGCATATGTTCACCACTTTTTTAAGGTCTTTGGAAATGATTTTCCAAATGTGAGTTGACAGGGAAGGATGTTGTTCCGTTTCTTTTTAAATGGGAGTGATGGGATCAACTTCCAAAACCAGGTATTCTAACCAAATTCAGGCTGATGCATACAGAAGATAGAGATGATTTATTTTATTTATATTTGAAGCGTTATCTAAAGATAAACCTTTCGAAATGTCGATAGTGTAGTTGTTTAAGAAAATTAGAAATAGTGGTGGCTTTCTCCAATTTGGCGGTTTCCTATCGAAATGAATGTAAGAAAACCCTCGGTCACTTCCCGACAAACATCACACTACGTCTTAGTAGTACAGATACGACAGATAGTATGAGATACGAGAATAACTAGTGTCGAATCGACACTCTGTGAAAAATACTTTTCGTTAACGATGTTTTTTAAAATGCTTTCTTCCATAATATTTCATTAAATTCCTCGCAAATGTTAGAAGAGAAATGGATGACTTATCGTGGTCTCGCTGAACTGAGGGGAATAGCTATGCATTTTCACTATAAAATGGTTATCCACATGAAGAGAGAAATTTGATACCTGACACTACGTATTATAAAGTTTTAAATCAATATTTTTTTTCTTTTTTGTATTTAATAATCACGTCTTCGTCATCTTCTAATCAGTGTCAGTATACGTGGATACATTTCAATATTCTTATGTATTTCGGTTCTTTTTTTTCTAATTGGAAATCGATATCAGTTGGCTACTGCCTTGACATCTTCTCAAATAACGATTTCCTCAAATTATTGCTGTAAAATGTCGAATACAAGGTTCTGTGTATTGAAATAGGGATAGTGCTTATGTTATTGCAGTGGTTTTATAACACTAACTTTTGGAACGTATCTCTTGTATTGAAAACGCATTAAATAAAGTTATTTTGAAGAATATTGTACAAAAGAACTTATTTTTCTTTGGATCCAAAGCAGCTGCCTGTTATTAAGTTTTCACATATACTTTTGCTTACATACCATATACTATATGTATTTATGCCCTAGTTTTAAGTAATTTGTAATCAATAAAATAGTCGTACGAGTAGTTTTCCTGTCCAAACAAGTTCTTTTCCAACAAATTGGAGACGTTAACCCGATATTGAAAACCCAATAAAAAATTGCAATGCATGCCAAGAACTGCAGTCAAATACAGAAAAAAATTCTTTACTTTCATGGCAACCGTTAAATTCAGATTGGACTCGGATTTATGTATATCGATTTTGCTGGCCCAGTGAATGATTCTATTTTTTTTATTATAATTGATTCCTTTACCAAATGAGTTGAAGTTTTTTAAAACTAAAGAAGTAGCAACTATGTTTGTAGTGAAAAAAATGAGAGACCTTTTTTGTCGTTATGGGATTGTTGACATATTAGTCAGCGGCAATGGGCGACAATTTACCTCACACGAATTTGAAAAGTTTTTTTAAAAAAATATCAACGTAAGACACATATTAACAGCACCAGGTCATCCATCCACAGACGATCAGGCTGTAAATGTTATTAAGATATTAAAAAGTCTCTGTTAGTGTACAAAGAAATATTTAGATATTGGCATTATTTGAAATCGGTTTCTGTTTGACTACCGGAATGCCAAAAATTGTGAATTCGCAGCAAAATTATTCTTTGGTACAATATTACAATAAAAAAACTGATTAAGTTTACTAAAACCACCTCTTATAGTGGACAATATTATTGACAGATGAAAAGCAATAAAAAACCGCCACTTGCTACTATGAAGTACAAAATAGGTCCTTCTTCATATTCTTGCATCATTCTCAAAAATAATAGAGAGATAAAAAGACATTTAGACCAAATTCGACAAGGTAGCAATAAATAAAAACTTGTAGATACTGAAGTGGATTTGGAGTCAGCTGGCGATGTTGCAACTGCTCTTCGAATTTCTGTGTGTTGATAAAGGTAGATAGAGCAAATTACTGTCTTTGCAGTAATTTTATAACGTTTTAGTAAGTAAATACCTAATATATCAAATTAATTAATAATTTCAATTCAGATAATCTGAATTGAAATAATGAATAGCAAATTTTAATTGACCTTTTATTCTAAATGACATTATAACGTATACAAATGGCTTTTGATTGAATTTGTAATCTGAATTATTGTAATAGATAACGGATTTAGGTGTTCCAAGTTAATGGTACGGATTTATAATCCATAAGTATACACACAAATGTATACTTACACATATACTCGTACATACATATGTATGTGCTTATAGTTTGAACTTATTTGTTATCAATAAAGTGAATCAGAGTTTGTCTGCCAAACATTAAACGAGCTCTTTTCGTTGGGACACAACATCTGCTCTATCTACCAGAGTGTGTTAACAGGGTCACATTCTGTCGTTTAGAGGAGAAATCTATTATTTCACAATAGAGGAAAAAAAGCTAAGATCTAAAAATGACCTTAGAAAATTTTTTAATATCAACTGCAACTTCTTGATAGGGGGTGATTTAAATTGCAGACACAGGGATTGGGGGTGTGTATTGTGTAAGAGAAAATTCCTGGGAGAATGTTCTACAGCATCTCTCTGTTATGTCACCAATATCTGTTATGTTTCCCCCTAGTCCTACTTTTGTACCAATCCTCTGTAATAGATTTATATGTAACAAATGTTTCTGGTCTGATCTCCCACCCAGTTCTCTGTAAACTTCGTTGGTCGGGTGTATAAAAAGTGCAATATTTTCCAGATATTAAAAATACCAATTGGGCAAAATTTCGAAGAGAATTAAAGGAAAAACTCCTAACTAAGTATTCCAACAAGTATAGAAGTTATAGAAGCAAACAAGGTATTGACACTATTCTTCAGCAATTTACAGATCACATTAACACTTCAGCCAGTGCTAGTATCCCCCAAAATTGTAAAAAAAATCCCAGTGATGAAATTACCGATTCATATTCTTAAACTTATCAAAATTAGAAATATCAATAGCAGAAATTGGCAAAACTATCCCCAGCCAGTTTCCAGAACTCTAATAGCATACTTCGATAAATTAATAAGTACGAATATAAATGCACATCGAAACTCAAAATGGAACAATAAATTGAAGACTCTTGGTAAAGCACCAAAGCCATCCTGGAATATAGTCAAAGTAATTAGAAATAAAAGCAAGCAAATACCTTTTCTAAAAGGCAACACCAATGTCTTCGTTTCTGACACCGAAAAGGTCAAAGTATTTGCCCAAAAAATTTCAGAAAATCACACGGTATCTCAACATTTACACGACGCAAACACTACTACGCTTGTAGAGGCCAGGGCGTACTAAATTCTTTTAATAGGGATATTTATAATATTCCGTCAATTGAATTTGTAACCGAGGTAGATATAAAATATCTTGTAAGCTAATTGCAAGTAAGAGAAACGAGTGGTATTGACACAGTTAATAATCGTTATCTAAAAGAAATGTCTAAAATTGGAATAGAAATGTTAACATTCATTATCAACGCCTGTCTTAAGTTACAATATTTTCCAGATGCATGGAAACTAGCTAAGGTAGTCCCAATGCCTAAAGCGGGTAAGCCTAGGAGGTTTAATCCTGTAAGCTACACGTCAATAAGTTTACATAGTAATTTGAGTAAAATTTACGAAAAAAACATTTAAAGATAAAATTATCAAACGCATAGAAAGCAGAAAATATATCCTGATGAGCAGTTTGGTTAATGGAACGCGCGCGCTCAAGGGGTTTTTGTACACTTAAAATGTTCGTACACAGCGCGGGTGAAGGAAATTTAGGGAGGAAGAAAAGATAGGTACCGATGTACATTGTTTTTAAATGTTTGTAAGTTATAACGACCACGAAACACAGAGATCGGCAGGGTATTCCATAAGCGAGTTATGCGGCTTACGAAAGAATCACGATATTTTAGAGTACGTCAGAAAATTTACTGAGGGTATACTCATGAGTTTGAATGGGCGGAGTGCTACTGGCGATTTCAATGGAGCACTGGTGGTGGAAATAGCTATAAAACAAAGTGAGACAGGAGACATTACATCGGTGTTCGGGGGTGTCAATTGATTGACTGATATTAGTATCACCAATGAGTTTTATCGCACGGTTTTGAATCCTATCTAGCAGGTGCAGAGATGGTTTACAAGCACCTGAGATTTTGGGCGGATGAATGCCTTGTATATAGTATTGCGGCCAGATTAAAGGGGGTGAAATATTTCTACATCACTTGGGGAAACCTAGACATTTTTCGCAGCATTTTTGACGACATATGTGATCATTGTAATGTAAGTTGTCACTGACACACATACCGAGAGTGGAAAGTTTACCGGTTTCCACGATGCAAGTGGCATTGCCATCCATTGCCATGGATAATGGCTGGGTATTTGAATTTCGTTTTAATGACAGCAGACAGCATTGTGTTTTGGAAGCATCAAATTCCACTCGGTTGAAAGTTCCTCAATTGCTGTAAATATCGGAATTTAATGAGCTTAACATACGCTGCCGTTCCCGTTCTACAGCCGAAGAGCATAGACATGAGTGCGGGAACAAATATGAAAAGCAGAGAGTACTGTCATCAGCAAAGGAATACATATTGGGTCTATAAATTAATTCGCGCGGTTTGCTGAGAGATGGCGTAACTTGTATTATTCCATTGTTATTATTCCATTGAAACATGCGTTGTCATTGTACGTCATTTCAGTATATGTCATTCATTTGAAGCGTAAACAACAATAATTTTTTTTCACTCAAATATGTCGAACTTTTTGCCTGAAAAAGTTTTTTTGCGGGGAGTTCTTCTTCATTACTTTAATATGAAGAAAACTGCTGCCGAAAGTCATCGTATTTTGGTGGAGGTTTATGGTGAATATGCGCTAGCTGAGCGAACGTGCCAAAAGTGGAAGACGATGAACGTCCTGGGCAGCCAAAAAAGTTTGAAGTTGAAGAACTGGAAGCATTACTCTAGGAAGATTGTTGCCAAACACAAGAAGAGCTCGCAGAATCTTTCCGTGTCACTCAAGCAGCCATTTCAAAACATTTAAAAGCAGCTGGATATATTCAAAATCAAGGAAATTGGGTTCCACATGAACTCAAGCCGAGAGACGTCGAAAGGCGGTTTTGCATGTCTGAAATGCTGCTGGAACGCCACAAAAGGAAGTTATTTTTGCATCGGATTGTTACTGGTGATGAAAAATGGATCCATTACGACAACCCCAAGTGCAAAAAATCATATGTGAAACCCGGCCATCCAGCCAAATCAACGGCAAAGCCGAATATCCATGGCGCGAAGGTAATGGTCTGTATTTGGTGGGATCAGATGGGTGTGCTGTATTATGAGCTGCTAAAACCGGGTGAAACCATCAATGGACAACGCTACCGAACACAATTAATCCGTTTGAAGAGAGCAGTGACCGAAAAACGCCCGGAATATGCGACCAGACACGAGGCAATAATTTTCCATCATGACAACGCTCGGCCCCACGTTGGGGTTAAGAACTATTTGGAAAACAGTGGATGGGAAGTCTTACCCCATCCGCCTTATAGCCCAGACCTTGCCCCTTCTGACTACCATTTGTAGTCACTGAAATACTGGTCACATCAGAGCAGAATCTCAAAAATTGGCTTATTCTTGGCTGCCAAGCCGGCGCAGTTCTTTTGGGATGGGATCCACAAATTGCCAATTGCCAGAAAGATGGATGGGCAATACTTTGAATAATACTATTGTACACGTTTTTCTTAAATAAAAGTTCAAATTTTGAAAAAATGACCGCACGAATTAAGTTATATACCCAATATATTGGATTTGAAGTAGCAGACAAGAGGTCATTAATGAAAATTAAAAAGAGTGTCGGAGACAGAACGGAGCCCTGGGGCACACCAGCATTTATTTTTTGAATATCAGACTTGAAACCGTCCAAGACAACTTGAATTGAACGTTCCGAAAGGTAATTTCTAATCAATTGAAATAGAGAGTCATCGATCCCAAGAGCACGCATTTTCGACAAAAGAGCCTGATGCCAAGCTCTGTCGAATGCCTTAGAAATATCCAGTGCAACTATCTTGCTTTCGCCAGATTGGTGTACGCTTTGGTTCCACTTTTCGGTGAGACATGCCATCAAATCACCAGTGGACCTTTTGCTACAAAACCATATTGCCGGTCATTGGAAAGTTTTCGTGTTTCGAGTTATTTCATGAGCTGACAGTTTATCAGCGTTTCCATGACCTTGGAAAGAAGGGACGTAAGTGCAATAGGTCTGTAGGAGGAGACAGAGGAAGATTCGCCTTTTTTAGGGACGGGCTGGACAAATTCTGTTTTCCATCTGCTCGGAAAGAGTCCTAAAGAGTAGGATTGATGAAAAAGCTTACGCAATGGTTTTGCCAACCTGGAAGAACACCTCTTCAGAAGAAGGGGAGATATACCATCTGTTCCAGTGGATTTTTGTATCTTGAGATCTTTAAGTATTCTTGCTACTACACGAGTGCGAAAGTCGATTCGTCCCATTGAAGATTCGACGCACTCAAGTGTAGGCGGAGACAAAGCACAATCTGGGAGTGCTGAACTGGCCGCAAAGTGTGCAGCAAGTAGATTGGTCTTGTCCAAAGAGCTGACAGCTGAAATATCATTGTAAATGAGCGTTGGGATGGAGGATGAGGCAGAATTTCTAATGTTTCTGACGAATATGCAATATGATAAAGAGTAATCGTAAATCAACTGGAATGATTTTGTTGGATATTGAGAAAGCATTTGACTCCGTTCAGCATGATGGGCTTATCTACAAAATGTTAAATGATAATTTATCTCCATTTATTTATAGAATTGTTCAAAGTTTTGTGCCAAATCGTCGCTTTAAATTATGTATGCGTCTGATATCGTCAATAGTTGCGCAGGCGCACCTCAAGGCTCGGTACTTGGTCCTTTGGTTTACAAAATGTTTACGGCTGATGTCCCAAATCTTCCTCATTGTGAAATAGCTATTTATGCTGATGATGTCGCTATACTTTCTTCGTATGAATTCGGTCTCAACAATGTACGAATTTAAAAAATGCGATTGAAATGTTGCAAAGCTATCTGTCCAAGTGGAAAATAAAACTGAACGCGGAAAAAATCCAAGCTATATTTTTCACCTGAAAAAGAAGGCCTTGCTTTCCTCCAGCTAATCAGTTAAGAATTAATGGCTACCTAATAACATGGAAGCCATTTGTCAAGTACCTGGGCATATTTCTTGATCAAAAACTGACATTTAACAAACACGTTTTAGAAACAATTAATAAAGTTAAAATAGCCATACATATGTTATATCCCTTTATTTATAGAAAATCAGTACTTTCAAACGATAATAAAATTGATAATTCATAAGACGATTTTCCAATCTATATTACTGTACGGTTGTATGGTATGGGGTAATTGTGCTAACTGCTAAAGCTTCAAATATCTCGAAATAAAGTTTTACAAACGATGCTTAATCTTCCCTGGCATTACTCTTCAACAGATTTACATGATAGAGGTAATGTTGAAATCAATTCACCACCGGGATTTGCAAGCTAAATGATATATTCAGCCTAAGATGTAATATTTCCGACAATCCTCCAGTGAATCAACTTAATTTGTCGTGAGTAACTATTAACAATCAACGATGGAGTATTGAACCACCGCAGGAATTGCCTGTTGCATTATATCTCATTGTTACAATTTAACTTAAAAGCTGAAAGTTATTTTGCTGTCAAAGTGAAATTTTTAAATGTAACAGAACGATAATTACTAGAAAAATTATCTTCAAAACATCAGATACGATCTTTTCATCAACAAGGTCTCAATTATATTCGCGGTTCCTTTTTGCTGCTAACTGGCAGTATACGTTTTCTTGGAGTCCAGCACATCATCCTGGTAGACGTCCCTATTTTTCTTACCAATACCATGGACCAGATTTTCAGAAGACCTTCGTTGGAAATGACAAATCCAGCTGATTTTTTCAGTCTAAATTATTACTTCAAATAACATAATTTTTTGTTACCCCCGTTGATATTCGTAGTATTTTCTATCGCTGTTGTTTTCCTTCCCAACATTGCGATGCGAATGTTAGAGCTAGAGGAGCAACTGTCTTATATAACTAATTTTAAAGCTTAAGAGGAAATTTTCTATCACAAAATATAGCGGAGTTTTAGCGCCATCTAAGCCACCCAACACAGATTCCATGTACGATATTATCATTGCAATTTCCTTGGATTGTGGGTAACAATAGTGGCTTTGGGACGATGACTCCTTCTAAGTAGATATCAGGGGTCGGATTTGCGGGTTTGAAAAAATAGCAATTATCTTCTAGCGCCGCTACCTAATACTTAAGAGTTGTCTGCAAGGCTATTACATGGCGCTATCATCGGCGAAAGGAATTAAAGTTGTTCCAGACTCGTTGAAGAAAGAAGGGGACTTTATACTCAGTCTTTAGCTTCGAACTCTCCGATTATTCGCGCTCTGCTTTTAGCTTTCCTACATATTGCGTATCATACTTACATATATCGGGTTCAAGTACAATAACATCTCTGGGAACTCTGTTGAACTATTTTTCCAAGTCGATGAGAAGTTATGCAGATTATTCGAAGCTTCCGGATGCTTTCCCATCAATATAAGTAAACTTTGAACAGCGCTATTTGTTGACCTACCGCCCACAGGTCCCATTGACTGCTATGACTTATGTTATCATATGTTGCGATGCTTATGCTCAAAAAACACTTTTTAGGAGTGTAGCAAATCTGACCTGGTTGCCAACAATATTAGCTCCCAGCCAACTTTTGTTACAAGAATAAGACAGAAAATAATCGACTTAACGTCCTCCAACAGGTATTCCAAGGAGATTACCTGCTGTAAAGTACTATCGGGGATCTCCATGCCAGACTATAGGCAAGTACATCAAATTCGGAATTGGGTGCGGGGTCTCGAACTTGTTGAAGAGGAGGAAACCAAAGGAAACTAACTAGACATGATTTAAGGAGGTTCTCGGCAAGTCCGACAGTGCTCCCCCTAAACTAAAGACGAAAAAGCAATAGAAGGAAGACTGGAGTCTTTACAGATCGAAGCAAAAGTACAAAAGGGAAAATCAACCAGGCTTTATACTGCAAATCGAAAAAGGGACTACACTTACGACAAGAGCTTCAGACGTATAATTCGGACTTCCTTCATGGTGAAGAGCGCAAAACTGCTTTGCGAATGCATCCTCTGTCTAAGGTGTAACATGGTTACCAACGCGGAAAATCCTGAGAGAGTGCGCTTCAAAATCTGGTAGGCAGAATAAAAGGCGCACTCGACAAGAAGGAATACGCGCTGGCCATCATACAATCATATAGGCTTTCAGTCAACCCTCCTAAAACTGAGGTTGTGCTCTTTATGAGAAGGAGAGAGCGGACTGGTCTCATTCAACTAGTTATTAAAGGAATCCAAAACTCCAAAGATGTTAAGTAGTACTTGGGTGTCGTCGCGGATAGCAAACTTTTCTGGACAAAACATGTTGGCCTCCTGAAAGTGCAGAGGAGCTATCTGAAAAACAGGCGGCTGTCGCCGAAAAGGGTTGTTGGATCTATACTACTATGACAAGGGCAATGATATCCCATGCGTCGGTTGTCTGGTGGCAAGACACATTGATGAATCTTCCTATCCTTGATATTCATAACATGGCTGCACTCTCAAAGCCATGTTTCGTTTAAAGATAAGTGATCTGTGGTGAAACACGAATTGGAGCTGTGATGGGCTTGGGCGCAGACTGTCTTTGACTCTGGTTTGATGAACATACCGTCTAATGCAATGACAGCAATACTACTGCTGCGGAAAAAATACGAAATCGAATTTTTCTGTGCCCAAGACTGGTTTCGGCCAGAGTCTGAGCTAGGAAAGGAATGTGGTTGGGTCTTCACAGATGGCTCCAAACTCGATTTAGGATGCGACGATGGCGTGTTTCTGGAGGACGACAGCGTTATATTTCACTACTCGTTAGAACAACTTGCGTCTGTCTTCCAAGCGGCTATATACTCGTATAACATCAGATATTAAGAAGTCACTGCCTATGGACGCCGCTATCCTCGTTTCTTTTAAATATTGTTCGTATTTCAATTGAAGATAAGGCTTACTTATCCCACACTTTAATGGCTTGGTTTCTTTCTTAACATGAGTCCAACTTTTTGGAACCGGTTAGAGTTTCGGAACTGCCCATTCATTTCTTGTATTCCTCGTTTAAGTAAGGGCGAATTAGGTTTTTATCCCATGCCGAGTTTTCTTATAGTTTTCCCGTATTCCTTCAAGAACCATCGGGCTTGAACTAGCATTCAATCCATTATCAATCGTTTGGTGTAACTCCAGTATAATTTATTTTAGTCTTAGGTATGTCCAAAGCGGTTTGTCATAAACTTTAGGTATGTGGCGCTCTTGCCTGTATACAACGTATGGTATGTATTAAGTTTGCCAAAGTTTGTGATATCCTGGTGTGCAAACCTTACACTACAAGCAATCGTCGTATACACTGATTGACATTAAAAACCCACCCAAGAACAGCATTCCAACTCATGGGGTGATTATAAAAAGATTATCGAAATAGCGCCAAATATTTCGTCACCGACTGTTTACTTGCGTAATAATACTTACTGGCAATATTCCACGTTACCTGTTTCATAGACATTGAAAGGGTGCAGATTTTTGTTTTGAATTTAGGTGTTCAACTGGTAAGCTAAACGGAAATCCATTCTCATTTCACCGCAGGGGAACAATAACATTTTCAATAGTTATTACACGAAGAACTTCCGCGCAGTCTACGGCTCTCGTGCATTAGGAGTATACGGCAAATTTGAAAAAAGCCGTAGTCAGCAGTTAAAAGAATGAATAGGGACCGTGCAGTCAGACAGGGTCTAATATCCTCTACAGAAATATGGACTGCAATTGGCAGTCTTCGTATTACCATAAATGGCTTAAACTTGCAAAATAACGTCACGAGAAATTGAAACAACTACCGATCGGTGAAATTGATGTCGCATATTCGTAGTATAAAAGTATACGAGATATTTTCGACAACGGAATATTATTAAACTTAATGGCGATCATTGCTGTTTTATGAGAGGCGGATCAACATACATATGATGCGATTCAATTTATATCTTCTTCAGTGACTTGGAAAAAGGGTTCGGCAGAGTTCCCAGAGATCTTGTACGGTGATGTGGTATTAAAAGGATAATGATGTTATAAGGATCGAAATGGCAGCTTTTAGGGCAACTCTTAGTAATTGGGTAATGGTGCTAGAAGACCACGAGTTATGACCTAATATCTGCATTGCCGTGTTTGCGAATCCTCAAATCCAACTCCTGGCAATTACTTAGAAGAAGTTGTCGCCACCAAGGGAATTGGTACGAAGATATTGCAACTATAGTCAACTCCGTAGTATTTTGTGAAAAGTTACAATATATGACAGTCATTCGTCTAGCCCTCACATACACATCACAATGTTGGACGATGAACGAGAAATATAAAGGAAAAATGCCACTGACCGAATTGAAAATATTACTAATGCCAATGGGTGTGACAAAACGTGATCTAATAAGAAGTATGCATATTCGCAGAAGTCTGCGCTGATGGAACCAATTGATTATTTCATGTTCAATGAAAGTTGTCGAAAACTCCGGTTCAAGCAGAGGCTCAAATTCCAGTCGAGCTTCGATGAAGAAACAGAAAGAAAGATAATTTGATCACTAAAACTCTTTAATATCGGCGAAATTTTGGTCGCAGTACCGAGTGTCCAGTGAAGTTATTAGTTCTAAGCTCCGCAAATTTAATAAGCCTCACAAGCTGTGAAGTAGCCTTGCAGATAAGTGGCTGAAATACCGCTATGTAGCAGGTGCAATTATATAGTACGTATGTAACTGCAATTAGTTAAACGAAAAAGTGATACAATTGCAATTTTGAGCACAATCAATCGCTGTGGTTACCAATGGTTACCGAATTGGATACTCATACGGCGATATTGCAAGCCTGAGCATTTTTATTATCTTCTTACAATTGTCTCCGGCGAGGAAGACAATATAACAAAATTTTGCCAGATATTTATGAGAAAATCGGCACCAATTGTCATAATAGTGAAGGGATTCAGATTAGGACACATTTATTAATTATTATATACAATGGAATCGGAAGAGCAACTGTTATAGTTGATTGTGTCCAGAAGAATACTGCGCCAAATGGCGGATGAGGATGTGTGGCAAATAGTGGAGAAAATTTAAAATCATGTCGAAAACTCGTGCACTAATTAAGATCCATAGGAATTACTTGTAATCTCCTAAGAATCAATTCAAGCTCGATAAAGTTTGGAAAGTCAATTAGTAGGTTGTTAAATGTTAATAAAAATTAAGTGAATCTAATAATAATAACGTATACTGTATTGTTTTTTTGAATTGTTACGATGATGACAAAATTTTCTTACTTTCGAATGGAGGTGACGAAATGTTTCTACATCAAATTTAGTAAATGTGTAGTTTGAAATAAAATGGAAATTTTCGTATTTTACGAGCTGGAAGTAGCTTAAAATAACGCCAAGTATTTTAAAAATATTAAAAAGGGTAGGTACTAATATAATAAAATAACATAAAATATTTTAAGAGAAAACAAGCTCGGATGCGTGATCGGATTCCCATATCTGAGGACTGTCGGCCGGACAAAAGAAAAATAAAATATAAATTTAATAATTGATAATTGAATATTGACAAAGTTTTTCTTATTGAGAAAGCGAATAAAATTCGACCAAAACTGTTGTCAGGAAAAGATAAAACTACACAAACTAAATTAGAAACGAGGCCAGATATAGAAGATATGCAGTGCCAACGTTTCCAAGCAGCATTCCTAAATTTTATAAAAGACTTAAGCTACTGGTTTTGGATCCGATTTCCATCAATATTTCAGATTTTATTCAAAAAATTATCGGATGCCTACCCAATGGAAAAAACCTTTCATTTTTCACAGAAGAAAGGCAAAGGTTACGGGATATAAAACGAAAAATTGCTAGCGAATTATAGACAGTTGACAGAGCAATATAATTAAACATCATGGCTGTCTAAGTGGATATGTCCTCTCTTACAAAGTTAACAAGTCGTAATGAAAGACAAGTCACATGAATACATAATCTTTGCGCTTTCGACAGATCTTAAAGATCTTATTCAGCCATCTTAAATTTTAAAAACTGCGGGAAATGTATTTTGGAATCATACGGGATATGTATATCTAATGACGTCAGAGCTAAAGTAAATTCAACGTCTGAAAAACCGGGAAACTCAACGTTTCAGTAGCATTTTCAATGCGAATGCATGGGGGAAATATATGGATACTTGTACCTGTTACATGTTTCGCATAGGTGTAACGTGTTATACGGGTTATTAAAAAAAAAGGATTACATTTTAACATAGGTATGTGGTGTTTCCTTAGTATGTTTGCTCAGGTTTATCCCTTGAATATTACTGTATTCTTCATTGAGCTTGGTCGTTCAATAAAGCACAATCCAGAGATAACATTTAAACCTATTTGCTAACGTTGCAGTAATTTAGCTTTAATAAGTGAGCTTATCATATAATCATCCTTACTAGAATGTATAAAGAAAATCGACATCAGTTGAAGCCAATGGAGTTGACAATACTGCGGAATTCAATTGACTTAAACAAATATTCTACAAAAGGAAGAGCAAAGTGAACTTGCAAATGTTTATTACTCTATTTAAGTGAAGAAAGAGACTATGTAGAGAACAAATAATCGACAGATAACAGATTTATTAGTTCATGACAACATTGATGGATTGCTTCAAGTTCTAATTGACACCTTTTTATGGCAAATCAAGCACTAGCACAATGATGAATTTTAAAAAGAGGCAAAAGTTGAATTTTGATGTATAAATACAATATATGGTATAACAAAACCATTCGTTAGGTTCCCATGTCATTAAATCCAGAATTACAATAGAAACTTTTGTGTGAACAGAAAAATCCTACGGAAATATACAATACATAGGTAAAAGATTATTTTAAAAAATCAAATATAAACACTTGAATAAAACACAGTTCTTTTTAAATACTTCTTTGTATTAATATTTTAAAATTGTATAATCTAATAGATTTAGCACAGAAAACGTATCTTCTACAAATGGCATTTGTTAGTACACATTACGAGTAAATATTTTATAAACTCTATGATTTTTGTATAAACTTTGCACACACAAAAATGTTGTCTTAGCTCAAAGTAAAAATGTAGCAACTAGCAACCACCCAATCTGCAGTAGGAAGGAATGGTTAATATTTGAAAAGTTAATTTTGCTTAGCCTTAGAGGGTTTCTCTATTTTTAGATTTTGCGCAATCGATTCGCACTCTGTAGAGTTGGGAAGCTTTTGTCCAAGAAATTTGTGTTACTTCAGATACTTCTTTAAATATATGTACCTATTATACATAAATTGCATTGGCATTTAGATGCAATGCAGCACCTATTCATACACATGCATACAAACGCCGTGTATGATATATTTGTATCTGCATCTGAAATTACCAAAGGGGCGGTTCAATTCTGCTTGGATACGGATTCACGTCTCCAAAAGTATATAAGCAGCAACTTGTATAACTTGTTTCTCGCATACACATCTACCTACACAGATTTACGTTGAATATACTTGGCCACGCCTTACGAATACTATGCAATACACATTACCATACAATTGCTTTCAGCTTGTGCCACTCAAATTTACAACTACGAAGAAATGGAAAAAAATATAAATGTGGCTGCGGAGGATATGGATTACGCAATGGTCGTCCTACGAGGAGCTGCCTGGAGAGCACGTTAGGAATTTCAATTAAAAGGGAGTCAACCCCTGTCCAAGAGGGGTGCAACTATTAACCATTTGCCAGTTGTGTAGTTAAAATATTTGGATACTCTTCAGCAGATATGAAGATATGTGTACCTACATACCTTCGTACCAACATATGCGGTACATTGTTTGATTTGATCGTTGGGAAAATCGATGAGCGTTGACCTAGTTCAATGCACGCAATCGAAATATCAAATCACTTTCTCAATTTGTTGCCTTTATTCGAACGATTCTACAGAAGTAGTTACGTATGCGTGAGCGTAGCTGCATTGATTGTATCTAGATACGAGTACTAGGTATGCATACAAGGTAACGTCTCGCTAATCCGAATTGACTATTGCAAGGTGTACAAGTATACCAGATTATCGAATAATTCGAATTTACAATAGAAGCACATAACTCTATCAATGTATAAAAAGTAGTATTTCCTCTTTCACTGCTTGTAAAAGAAGATCATTAGGATACCTGTAAAAACAATACATTATCCGCATCTATTTTTACAGAAGTTGTCTCTTGTTGGATAGTTTAAACCTTTCCAAAATGGGAAACCTAATATTTAGATTCAAATTAAAATTACGCTTTCTCCTTGCCTGAGATGCGCCTTTATTTTGGCTTAAGCTCTTTCTGGTAGCTGTCATGGTAATAGCATGACATAGATGAACCCCACTTTATATCTCTAGTTTCAATAACAATTCGGTCAAAAGTGCTGGACGAGTTTTCACTACAGAACTTCAAAAACTTTCTGTAACATACGACTTGAGCTTGTTTCTGAAGTGTCGGTCATTAAGGCTGTCGTCCTTTAGTATTACAATTGTGCAGAATTTTGTATTTATACTCTCAGACTATGCCAATCCATAGTTTGGGGAACCTGGCCTAAAATGGCACACCAGGGTAAAATGGCACACCAGGGTAAAATGGCACACTTACAGTAAAATTCAAATAGAATAGAATTTCATTAGTTTTTGAGCGCAACCCTTTGGCTAACCTGGCACCACCGACATAAACTAAATATTGACAAGCTCCAGCTGTTGAATAACCCATGACATCGCTTTCTCTGTAGAACTGCCATTTTGCTAGCACGTGGTGTATTTTTGCTCGGTGTTAATGATAAAATTTGTACAACAAATACGCCATTTTTTGATGCTGATTGCAAGTGAATGTAACTATAGAATAGTTATTTATATTTAAGAGAAGTCAATTGTCCTAAATTTGTTTAATTGTTATTAATGCTGGCAGTTGCAAGGAGTAACTTCGAACGGGTAAAATGGCACACTGAGCTCTCGCCTAAAATGGAACAGTATGCCATTTTCTACACACATGTTTTCTTTTGGCTTCTAGGCAATCATGGTTGGCCGACACATTCGCAAAACAAACAGGCAGTCCTGGACAAAGGAATCTATGGCGCAAGCTATACAGGCGGTTCAAAATGGTGAGATGGGCTGGTTGAAAGCTCCCAGATCGTTTGGGGTTCCAAAAAGTACCTTACGAAGGCGAACAAGAAATATAAATAAAGCAATAAAAGGCACACAAAAGGGTCTAGGAAGGTTTAACAATACATTTTCCATAGCAATGGAGGAAGAACTAGTTGAACATATAGTGCTTCTATAATCGCGCATGTTTGGACTTAATTGTGACGACATTCGCTGCCTTGCTTTCCAACTAGACGTCAAAAATAATATTCAGCATCGCTTTAATATGGAAGAAAAAAAGCTGGGTGGGATTGGTTACGAAGTTTTCGTTCAACACACTCGAATCTGTCTCTAAGGCAACCAGAGCCACCTCAGCAGCTCGAGCACAAGCATTTAATAAGTCGCAAGTGGAAAAGTTTTTCCAGACTTTATCAGATGTAATTGATAAAGAAAAAAATTCCTGGTGTCAAGATTTGGGATGTGGATGAGTCTGGTTTGTCGACTGTACAAAAACCACCAAAAATGTTTGCCAACAGGGGAAAAAA
This sequence comes from Volucella zonaria, assembly GCA_963966105.1. Lineage (NCBI taxonomy): Eukaryota > Metazoa > Arthropoda > Insecta > Diptera > Syrphidae > Volucella > Volucella zonaria. The sequence goes on from OZ014534.1 coordinate 14,059,636, forward strand.
GCAGGTAGGCGCTTTAACGAGTGCGGAAAGTGGGCAACACGTAACGATAGTTTATTATATGAGTGCAAATGGGGCATTAGTTCCACCCATACTTATATTTGCAAGAAAACGGTGGAAGCATGAACTGCTTGACAGCGCACCTCCAGACACTTTAGGCCTTGTGAGTGATTCTGGTTGGATGAACTCCGAACTTTTCTTAAAGTGGCTTCAGCACTTTATAAGGTTCACACATGCCTCAGTAAATGAAAAAGGTACTACTTTTGCTTGATGGATATAAAGCACACAAGAGTTTGGATGTGATTCGCCTGGCCAAGGAAAATGGGGTTATAATGTTATCCTTTCCGCCCCATTGCACCCAGCAGATGTAGCTTCTTGATGTTTCATTTTTTGGACCCCTTAAGAGCTACTACAACTAGGAAATAAGTAAGTGGTTAAGAAATCATCCGGGTAGGGTTGTCACACAGTATCAGATAGCTGCATTATTTAAAGATGCTTATGGTAAATCAGCATCTGTTTTAAATGCTGTCAGTGGTTTTGAAAAGGTTTTGGTTGTTGATGAAAATACACCACCACCTATTGAAACATTAGATATTCTTCCTCAGACAAATATTGACAGTTTTCTCACCTCACCTCTGAGAGATACAACAAATTCGGAAACCACACCAACAATGCGTTGGTTCCTCCAACACAGGCTTCCAAATTATTGACTAATTGATTGATTAATTACAGCTAATTGACATTTTAGCTGTACCACATTTTTCTGACGATAACGTGCGAAAGCGGAAAGCTGAAGGCGGTCAAATTTTGACTAGCACTCCATACGTAGATGAAGTCAAGGCCAAAGTTGCCGAAAAGGAATCAATCGAAGCTAGAAAAGTAGCAAAAAAGAAAATAAAATGTTTCTGTGAAAGCGATTCCGAACAAGATTTTCGAGCCAGCGATGAGGATACAACTTGTCTATACTGTAACGACATATATAGTCGATCAAAGCATGGCGAATCTTGGATAAAATGTTCTGAATGCCTTTTGGGGTCGCATACAGAATGCGCAGATGTTCCTAAAAAGACTGACCGATATATTTGCGATATTTGTAACTAAAATGTTTTAAAAACATATTTAATGGAGTTCCCTTTTTTTTTTTGCTTATGTATTTTATATATACATATGTACATTTTTATTTTATACATACGTGCAATGTAATCAATGAATGTTTTGTTTTTCTTTTTTTTTCAAATAAAATTTGTAATGAGGTTTATAAATATGTAGGTACATCTTTTGTTTTACTTTGGTAAAATGGCATTTCATACTTTTTAAAAATGCATTTTTTCAGCACTTATTGAAACTTTTTAAGATTGAGAAACTTGTAAAATATAGGTAAATGATTCTTCTTTACTTTGGATATGTTGTTGAATCTATTTTATTAGGTTTCAGACGAGATATAGGACATTTTGCTTAAGGTGGTCCATTTTAGGCCGGGTTCCCCTACTTACATTATTTAGTGTTTTCCTCAGTACCAAAAGTCCATTGAACGTTGGAGTATGTTGGAGGATGCTTGCAGATTTTAGAATTTGTATTGAATGCTCGATTTGTGTAGATAATGAGATATTTTTTCGATGTAGTTCACTATCTTTGAACTTAACTTTAATAATTTCGTGCCACACTTTTAACAGCCTTTTCACAAGCCAGCTCTTAAACCCTGGCCTACACATTTAACTTCAAAATTCTTTTAATTTTGACAAGTTTCGTGAAGTATTTTAATGTGAAAATAATATCTGTACACCTGGTAGCCTTGGTAGCAATATTTAAGGATCTAGTGACAGCCTCTACAGCTAACATCTTAAACATTAAGACTTCATTTAGTAGTTTTTCTCTCCTTTACGATGAAAAGCTTAAGTAATCGGTTTTTGCAGCAATAGCTCTTAGACTTTTTTACCAATAGCAGGATAGGTGCTTTTGTTTGCCCACAGGTCACATATTGCACATAAGCCAGCAGCAGTAAATTCTTCTGGGAAATAGGAAGAAAGGCTCGGATTTTTCCACATGTCCGGACACATGATGTATGAGTATGTAGGTTTGTGTGCATGCCTTCGGCAGACTATAAATCATAGAGGACGGTAAATTGGAATATTTACGTGAATAATAGTTTTGCCGCAGATATTTCTAACTTATTTAGTCCTTTTCAGGTTCCTAAAATATAAAAAAGAATATTGTTAGCCGATCACGGAGTTTGTCTTCCGTAACACAAATATTGATACAAATTCCGGTCTAACAATTTTACTTCATAATCAACCCTTGTTCAGAAATTTATTAAACCGATGTTGCTTTTAAAGAAAACAAACGAAACATGGAACCTATTGGAGAGGTTTCTGGTTTATGGTGATATCGCAATGTACTTATGACCAAGTCTATCTCTCTGCTCTCACAGAACTTATCAGTGTGAATAGCTAAGTGGAAGAGGGCTTTTGAGTAGCCATTATTTCATCATTGGTCATACAGAAGCTTACTTCCATCTAACCTTAGATGTTAGAAGAATTTCGATGCGATAACGCTCCTTAGCCTGATTGATCCCCTTTTGTTGCTTAACTTCATAGTTTTTCTCAACTTCATGAATGCTTTTGTCAACATAACTGCATAAAGAAATGAAGTAAACAAACTACAATAGGTATATGTAGACAAACTTTTCGCGTAAGAAATTTTAAATGAGTTGAGGACTGCGTAATTGAAAGTCATTAAAAAAGGAAGGAAGAAAGTGAGATATCTATCGATGCGTATTGAAATTATGATACATATTTGCGGGTAATAATAAATAGGACTAGACTTAAGATTAAACTGATGATAATTCACAGCGAAACGGGTATTACGATTAGAAATCAAAGAAGCGGAATCTTACTAAACATTTTCTTGCGATGCAATGGACATCATGTCAGTGTTGGAGGGTGTCAATGAGTCTATCAATATAGCTACTGTCTTCGCGTTTGATAATTCGGGGAGCTCCATTTTTCGACCACTTTTTCGAGCATTTGAAGCCGTATCTCACGAATGGTGCACTCGATGATGGCTCGAACAATTCTTTCAATGACTTGATGGTTTCGGTGGTAGCAGTATTTTTTTGAGACCAAATATCTTGCTGACCATTTCCACTCACTTCTGGAAAAAAAATCATTGAACATGGCTCTGTATCGGGGGTAACTGACGGGACATTTGAAGAAGTACGGCCTGATGATACAGCCAACCATAGCCTCGCCAACCAGTGCATTTTTTCTGGTACTCGGTAGCTAATGAAACACTTTTAGATTCGTCAATTCTGGTTATTAACAAAACCATTGAGATAGAAGTAAGCCTTCATCGCTAAACGAAATTTGGCGGACCGACTTCCAACTGCTCCAGAGCTCAATCAGCAAAATGATGATTGTATGACTTTAGTTTTTTTCAGATATTGACAGATATTACAATATATCCTTTCGTAAAATCTTCCACAAAGTTGATGAACACAGGCTAAGTTCTTGCGCATGATGACGAATCAGTGAATTAGGACTGTCTACAACACTGGTCTCAACGGCGCTGATATGTATTTGTACTTGTCAATTGTTTGTATTTTAGAAGAGTAAATATAGTGCGAAATTTTTTAATTGTGTTGCAAATAGATTATTGGCATAGCGCCCTAAAAAACATTGTTTACCTACTGAAAACTGAGTTTGGGAATAAATAACACTTTGGAAAAGATGTTCAGGGTTAAGTCTTTGCATGGTGATTGTACAGTCTGTCCCAGTCTAGCAGTATAATCCTTTAAGGGCTTATTCCCGAAGTTCCGCCAAACAAGAAATTGGATGGCAGGGTGGGGTCTATTCTCACTCTAATTTGGAGGTGTAACCACTTTAAACGCTATAATTTCTAAACTAGTTCAGGTACAAAAATAGTTTTGCACATTTTGGAAAGAAAATGTAGCAGTGCATATAAATCTTGGATGCTTTGGATACATCTGTGCAGCAACAAAAAAGTTATGGCTCGTTAAACTCAAAATTATGAAAATTTGCTGTTCCATTTTTTTACTTAAAATGCAATTTTCTGAAATTTTATGAAATTTTTTTCCTTGCAAAATTTCCTAAAAATTATGTTTAGAAACTTTTTTACGTACGATCAACAGATCAGTAAAAGCCATTTTTCGTCAAACAAAAATGGCCAAAAAGAAGTGTACCTATTGATTTACTCATAAAATTTGAGAAAAATTGTTAAGCTAAAATTTTAAGAAAAATGCATTTTAAGTAAAAAAATGGTACAGCAAATTTTCATAATTTTGAGTTTAACGAGCCATAATTTTTCTGTCGCTTACCAGATGTACCTAAAGCATTTAAGGTTTGTATGCACTACTACATTATCTTTCCAAAATATCTAAAACTATTTTTGTACCTGTACCAGTTTAGAAGTTATAGCATTTAAAGTGGTTACACCTACAATTTAGAGGTCACCCACTTTGATGGGCTGTAACTTGAAATGGAGTGAGAATAGACCCTGCCATACAATTTCTTGTTCGGCGGAACTTCGGGAATATGCTAAGGGCAATGATTAAACAGCTAAAGTGGGACACCCGGTATATTGAAATCAGATCAGACAAGGTGACTATTTCTTATATTGCTTAAGAAAACCTAAACTATGTATTATCAATGTGGTCATTCCAACGCGGGTTGTCATTTACTCACATAGAGTAAAAGATTTCCGCAACCAATTATTCTGGTTGCACAATATTGGAATTAATACTGTCAAAAAGAATGTCGGATACAGAAAGGAAAATTTATTTTGTAAATATTTGACTTAAAATCCAAAACAACTTGGATCAAATGCGTTGAAAAGTAATTTCTGATCCTCCTTTTGCGAAAAAAAATGAGTCTGAATTCTTTTAAATCTCTTGCTTTTTGCAGAATTGTGTGTACGTAGACTTTTATTTTACTTTACGTTGAGACGTTAAAATTACCAAAGTCTTTACTTATCACTTCAATTGTAGCATCAGCAATTTCGTTAAGTAATTCATAAATCCTGTATTTATGTCTATGTCAAAGATTGACTCTGTCTTGTGAAGTTGAGTAAATATTTTGTGTTATCAATATGTTGCTTAAGCCTTTTTGTTTTTTTAATTGACTTTAAATGTAATTTTTTTTCGTCGCAATTTTTCCAATGGGTTAATGTTTTATTAAAAATGTTTAAGGAACTTTTATCAATATAACTAGCAAAAATAATGAAATATCTAACCAATTCCAATCAAACCATCTTTAAAATCAGAAGTAAAAGAAAAAAACTTACAGAGAATATTCCAAATTTGTTTTTTTGCAATTAATGGTCTTGCCTGAATGTTTCCCTCTACAAGTATTTTGTCATTGATTTATGGACTCTTTTTTCTTTTTTGATATTAACATACATACCTATATATAGAGTGTTTCACATGTGAAATACGAATGAAACTTTTCTGTAAGTTTATGCAGTGCACAATATTAAAAGGCATTACACTAAAATGTCATTTCCCAATAAGAGTGAAGCTTTTCATGTCCAATGTGTTTTTGTTTGAACACTTATTTTTTTTTTTGACCGCCTTTTCCAGACACTTTCGACGACTATCTGATCATTTTCATTTTACTTGAATTGTAAGGAAATTAAAAGTAAAATAATCCCCTCAAACTACGGTTAAGAATCAAGTAGTTTTCTTTACTGTAGAGTTCTGAAAACAGTACCCGGTAAATTTTATTCGATTTCGAAGCTATGCTTTTCTAACCGTAGATATAAACGAATTCTCACGAAGGAGGACACATGTACGTACTGTGTCTTTTCAAATGTATATTTCTGCATAGCCCTCAGAAATGAGCAAAACATGTGTAAACTATCCTATTAAGTTAAAACTAAATATGATAGAGTTATTCTTAGAGTCAGCTTGTTCTATGTGGAATTTTCAAAGGGGATCTGCCGACGGAAAGATAATGCAAATCACGCCTAGATTAATTTTTTATTATCTAAATTATATTTTATTTATGTTCCGAAATACTTGATTATATTGTAGGTGATAGTTGAATTGGAGATCATAATTTACATCTGGTGCTGTCGTGACTTTTTACAAAAAAAAAACTAATGTCATCTTTCGTTGGGCAAAAAGCACATTCGTGTTTGAGAATTAGAAAATATTTCGTTAGTTATCTGCTATTCTTTTTCAGAAGCATTTTCCGATTCAAACTTTCAAAATATAATTCCCTCAATACACAAGAACACGTATAGGTTAAGACTTTAGACAGCAATTCCGCAAATCAGGTATATTTTTATAATAACTTACATAACATATGTACGATTATATTAATAAAAAAAATAAATAAAAAAAAAACGCGTTTGATAAACGAAGTATTCTTGCAATTAGAAATGTTGTTTCTGTAGACCAGTCTCCTGTTAATGGAAAACGAATTGGGTATTTCACCGGGTTTAAGTAAAAGATGCAGAGGTAAAATGTTTGTTTCCCATTTTAAAGTAAGCAGTTTTCAAAATCAAATTGATTGAAAACAGTATAAACATTGGCATATGGTATATAAATATAAACTCACAAATATGAGAACAGCGTATTTCAACTGTCACAAGTTCAATTAGAGCTCAATTACAGCTAAATAATTTCTGTATTGGGTATTTTATTATATTGAATTATATGATTGAATGGTTACCAGACCTCATTTCAGGACAGTAAAGAACAATTCCGTAATTCCGGGTGCAGTCTTTAGCGATTAGAATCACTTTCAACGTTAGCATACAAAATTACCTCACTGGGTCTTGTGAAATTTTCTATGCACCTTTAGTGCTGAAACTAGCTCTGATGAGCTTAGCCAAATATTATTTTTTACAAATATATTCTTTGAATTTCAACTTTTTTTTGTTGCGGCCACATACTGTTGTGAGTACCCACATATGACTACTTCAAGTACGAGTGGCTCGGGAAATAATTCGGAATCGGAAATTCCATTTCGTTATAATTCCACCTCTAAGTAAGTTACTAAATGAGAGTTTACTTGAATGAAATGCTAACTTCCCACTCTTTAGTCCAATGATTCTATCTAAGATTGAGTGGCCGTGGCTCAAGTGGTAGTGGACTGGCTTCCAAATCGGAAGGTTCGGTGCTCGAATCCCAGCCTCGCCCGAAAGACATATCATCCATTTTTTCAGTTAACGAAAATCAAGTAAGACGAGTAGTTGACTAGAAATCAACATCAAGCCAATTTCCACTAAGAATTTAGTCTCCCCATTAAATGTTGGATGCCACCCATGGAGCGAAATAACCACTGAGCGCAAACATCTTTCTTTCTCTCTCTATCCCATTTTCCAAAAAAACTTAACACATGCTGAGGCATTATAAGTGTATTCATACCCACTTGAGTGTTAAGTTCTTTAAAACAAAAAAAAAGAAGAGTGGTTTCCCTGATACAAGTATATAACTTTAAGAAAATAAATGAAGTTTTTAACCGACGTTTATTTTCGATGCCGAAGAGTATTATTCTGAGTAATCCACGTTATGAAGTAATGTAAACAGTTTTCCAAAGTTGTAGATAATAAGAGGCAATAATATTCCTGAACTGCTGTCTTGCTCCATTTAGTTGGAGGTCAGGATTTAGGATGCTAGTGGCATAAGTAGTATTTAGTATTTTTAAATTTAAAATAGTTTGACAGAGTTCTGTAACTCTGCGTGATCATGGATATACATCGTCTTTGGTCAACGTCTTGAAAGTACGAGGCTATTGTCCATTTCAGTTTTAGCCTTCTCCCGTTTCTAAGAATTCGAACTTTTTATGACGTTTAGTATTTCTCCATTTAAAACTAACATGTCGGCGGTATATACTAATAGATCAGGTAATCGAGTAAGCAATAGCAGATTCGTCAAAATGTTCGTGTTGATATCCAAGGCGGAGTAAGATATTAGTTTTAGTTTGCTTCTAATATCCACCCATCATTTTATTTTATTCGCTCCATCAAAATGTCAGTTAAGGTGAAAATTTGCACAAAATAGAGGAATCCAGAGTTACAGAGATTTTTATTTTGAGAGTTTTTAACCTTCCTATACCCGCGTCAAAAAAATAACATGTATACTCGCGTAGGGTCTCTGGGACCGAAACTCAAGGGCCCGTAATTTTTCTTCTACTTCGAATATTTTTATGAAATTTATTTTAGTCAGTAGAGTGATATATTGTTAACGAAATAAAATAAGCTTATATTAGTTATTCTACCAATTTAACAAAAAAATGGCAGTCTTTTTATTAAGCCTCTTAAAAAAGGTACTTTTCATATAGGGTACAAAAACTTGAACAAAGAAATTGTTTCTTTGAAAAAACAAAAACAAAAACTTCATAAGCTTAAAGCTAAAATGTAAAGGAACAATCAAAAAAATTAACATTCACCACCAGAGGTTTTTTCGTGGCAGTCGGGACAAACCATTATTGCATGTTCCAAATAAAAATAAGTCTTGCAAGAAACACAATTGTATCGTGTTCTTCGGATTTTTTTGGACGAATAATAACTATAGCGACCAATTTTAGTATTAACCGTTACTGAAGATTCTGGTCCATATAATTTACATATCTCAGCAATCCTTTGTCTTAGCGGTCGCGGCAAACACGTGTTATTAGCCCGTTTCCTCAAATGTGCGTTTATGAGATCATATGTTCAAGCTTCCAAAAATGCTCTGCGGGTGACTTTTTTATTCTGATTGTTGAGTATATATGACATACGAATTTATACCCGTTACGTTCCTCATGCTATAAAAAATCACTATCGGCCATCTGTTGGTATCCCTTGCAACATTGTATCAACGTTATCAACGCCTCCTTTTGTCGCATTATAATCCAATATCATCCCAGGCTTCCCAGTCTCTTCATTGATTTCTTGATCATCATGCATACTTGATACAAGTAGAACATTCTTGTTCTTTTTTGGCATATGGGAAACAAGGGTACAAATGCCTCTATGTCCGAATAAGCTGGATTTTCCTTCTCGGCGTCTTACGTCGGTAAAGTTTTTAAGCAGTTCTCTCTTACTTTTTCGAATCGTGCTAGCACTATCAGCCTGTAATCCTTTTCTAACTTATCAATAAGTGGAAGACTAAGAAAGTTGTCAATTGTTATGTTGCGGCCAGTAATATGAATAACATGACTTAGACGCAAAACCAATGCCATCGCCAAACTATCCATAAAATAGGTACCTTCAGGTTGTTTTCCCAAATAAACTTCCATGTCGGACATATAAAACATTTTGGCATCTGTCAAGGCATATATTTTGTTGCCATATATATTTGGTTTCGATGGAATGTACTGTCTAAAATTGCAATGACCTCTGAACGCTTCTAGCTTTTCGTCGATTGTTACATACTGTGACGGACTGAAGTATTTTTTGAATGGAGCTACGATTTCTTCAAACAAATCTCTTATGGGCGCCAATTTGTCAACAGAAGCGCGTGCAGCTCGTGTAATTTTGCCACAAACCTGAGACACCGTAATAGTAAATAGAACCGATTTCAACTCATAGTTAAACGAAAGATAGCTGGGGACTAGCCATCAGTTTTGAAATCTTTAGCATTCAGATAACTATGTTATTTCTCCGAACACCAGCAAAGTGTAAGAGCCCAAATATTGCCTGAATTTCAAACTCATCAGTTTCTGAGCAAATCTCTCTTCCAAATTTAGGTGTTAACAGTTTTATTTGTTGGTTTGTGTAGGCCGTGATCTGGTTCATTACATTTTCGACTGCTGCCTAGAACCACTACACGTGATCACCGCACAAAAAATTAAACCACACTAAAATAAAAGATGAAACAAATCAAAGCTACAATAAAGTACACTGCGCTAAATTGTGCCGCTACTAAAATATTTGCGAAAAAGTAATTTGATGGTTAAAAGGCTTGAAAAGACCTACGAATCTAACTATTGTACGTAGGCTGTGATTCTTTATTTTTGTATTATTTTTTCTTATAAATGAATAGTTTAATTTTGAAACATGAATGATAAGCAACAGTGAGAAACGATTGCCTATTTTAGAGGTTAGAATCGTACACAAATAAAATCTTTAAGGCATTACTCGTAAGAATGCTTAATTTATGCATTCATTGTTAAATGAATCCATATCATTTCCATATTTTTCGAATATAAAAACGCAGAAGAGAAAGAAGAAAACTATTTAAAACACTAGCTTTTATGCGAGTTAAGAATCAAGTGAGTAGATTCCATCCGTGATGGAGTAGTTTTGGGATGATGACACACCATAGCTGACTTGTCGAATGGAAGCTTCAAGTTGTAATAGTAAAAATCTACTAAAACTAATTTCTGACATTTTTTGATGTGGCATCACAATGGGCCAATAGGCATAAGTGCGTTGGCCTTTCCAACAGCCACTCTTACCTAACCCAATCTAACCTAGCACTCCTTGACAAAAATAAGTTGTTACTCTGGCAATATTTTAAAAACTGTTTATTTTTTTTAAGAAATACATAAATGAAATGTATAGAATTTGGAAAAATATATACTATATATAGTTATATTTTTGTATTGACCGGTTTTTTCTTACTTTCACCGCAAATCCATTCGCACATGAGCTTGGTAGCTTTCGCACATGAATGCCACTCGATCAGGATGAGAGGATATCCAATCGCGATATTCAAAACTCGATAACTTGTGCGGGAGTTTGGCCCCAGAATTTAATTCAGAGGCTGGCTAAAAACACTATTATTAATTTACATACAAACCAACACTCTAGTATACCACTGGCATTTAAATATACAAAAACACTTATTTCTTCTCATTTTCTTACTACTTTTTAATTGTCAATGTAGATGTATGACACTTTTTTAAGGTCTAGAGACGATATACATAGTTATTTCATCTTTGAGCTCTCTAATATTCAAATCAAATTGATTTTATTTCTACTTTAGTTTTTTACAATGTGATAGAAGTGAGAATGCAGAGAGAAAGGTGATCCTCACTTCTAGGTTTTCTAGCACGACGAAAATATTTAAGTTCTACCTAATTTTCACGTAGCTGAGGTTCAATTAAAATTTAGCCTATGAATCTTGGATTATTACTTTGTACACAGACGATGTAAACTTTTTTTTTTCCTTCCGGGATCGCTCACCTCGTTGTGTAGGGAGGATCAGTGTGTTAAGTGATTCCATATTTCTGTCTCTAAATGAAACTAGGCGCCAAAAAACCAATCGACCTTCCCATACCTTCTTTTCTATCTTAAACTCTCCCGCTTCGCTTTATTTCTTGCTAGCTAACTCTATGGTGAAAAAGCATTTGCAGATGGATGAATAGCTAAGAGGGCACTTAGTCACTTATATGCGAACTTCGGACATGAGGCGGCAACCCATTGTAATCCAGTGCTTCTGGTTCCGATGCGGATATCTTTCTTATTTAAAAATAAAAATGAGAATGATGTCATCAAAGGCTGAAGAGATCCTATAGCAGTGCTAGGAAAGCACTCCAAAGGGAGAGTTAGAGAGATAGTGGGCGTCTTTACCTACATCCCTGCAGATGGTGGAAAAATACTATCGACGGGAGTCAAGACCTCGTGAAGTTCTGTCAACGATGCGACATCAATGCGTACAATATAGAATGGAGCAGCAGAAACACCAACAAATGAGGTGAGCAATTGTTAGAAAGCTCTAATAAAAATTTCTCCATTTATCAGTAGAAGCAACAAACTGACATTTAAAGAAGAAGTACATTACGTAACGAGCATTCTTTATAAGTATGTAGTGCAATTGTACGGTTACACTGGCATGTATCAAATGAAGCCTCATCAGCATATCAGATTTAACATATTAAGTGAGGTTAAACAGACAAATCTCAGAAACTCACCCAAACAAACAAACTAGAAGGTTTTCGAGTAAATCACGCACCTCGAAAAAATAAGCCTCGTACAAATAGTCACATTGAGAAAGCAGCATATAAACTCGAGAAATATTTATCTAGGCTTATGAAAGCAGTTGCGTACCTATATAAAGTTTGGGAAAGCGGTGCGTATCATGGTGAAATGAGCAACTGGAAAATCATAAAAAAAAGTGTAAAAGTGCACTAAAAGTTTGATTTGCGCTAGCAAAGTTAAAGAAATTCTAGCGATTTGAAATTTCTTGGAAAACTCTGAGTATATCGAATCTTTACTAACCACCATAAATCTCGTTCCAAAGAACATCCAAATGGATTCGGTCTACTTTGAAAAATAGATTTATAAATTTAATTAATTAATGATCAATGAAACTAATGACCAATCTGACTAGCTTTTAAATGCAAACAAAATTAAATGTGAATTTGGCTCATTTAAACAATTCAAGACATTATGGAGAAATAGAGGATCCCCAACCGTGTTACAAATTGGCCTAGACACGATTTATGCTCTAATTCACTATATATACTGTAAGCCTGGTAAACTTGATTTTTGTTTCTAGGCTGTGTAATAAACTCATCATGCGTCCTTAACCCTATTATCCGATTAGCTCTTTTTTAAAAAACAGTGAAAAAGTATGTGTGTGAGAAAGTATATTCATATTAGTAGCACCACTGAAAACAATATGCTTTGCTTTGTTATCAATATGTTTCGCATCGGGGGAAAGACTATCATCTGATATTCTCTCGATATTTGGGGAGCTTTCTTTAACATCGGTTACAATTCGATCCTAATGCGTTGTCTTGCAGAAGAAATGATCATTCAAATAACCATTGGATAAGAATGAGGTTTGAAAACAGTAGGATGACATCAATCTCTGTAAAAATCTCCATGACAATATCTGCCACAAGATCGTGTCATCCCAGCACTATACCTACTGGAGAAACTCAAAAACTTGGGTACAAAGTCAGTAGATGATCTAATTCAGCGTAATGATAGTTACTGCGAACTAGTGAATATGAAGTATTATATGATATTCAAAAAGCATTACACAACATCTCTGATTGGTGATGGTGGTTTCAATAAACTGAAATAAAGTAGGCTTAATGCTTAATACAGTTTTACTCTGGACAGAGCCACCGATGCTTTATAAGTTTGTCTAAAATATTTGTCTTTGCATTGGGGGTTTTCACCCAATGTGTTGGCTGTACACCAATGTATTCTGTATAATGTATTCCCGAAATAGAAAAGATCAAGCCACCCTACACCCTCTACTTTAATATGAAATTTGAGATTGAGACCTCGAATCGTGCTTATGGCAAATGGTTGACGTGGTAATCGAATGGGTACTGGTATACATGGTAAAATCTTAAAGTATCGCAGGCAATATGGAAATGCCTGTTTTCCAAAAACACACATATATGTATACCTATTACCTATATCGATTTCTTCGTTTCCAAAGGCATATCTACTAATTTTATAAAAGTTGATGAAAGCCTTGACCTTTCCTCCGACCATTCTCCAGTCATTGTGGCAATGAGTGACACTCTTATTCAAAACAAGAACCAGCAAGACTAAGTGGCAGTACTATAAATTTTGAACTCAAAGTCGAGGCTGATTACTTTGTTGAACTTTTTCAATATGTCTTGTGGAATAATACGCACTACCAACAAATTGTGGTCTTAAGGAGTTAGGCCACTATAGGATTTTCAAAAAATCGATTTTTTTATTGCTTTAAATAGTCCCTTAAGACCTCAGACATGATATCCCAAATGATTATGGCAGAGAAATATCTCGAAGTAGGTAGGCTTTCTATAACTTACAATTTTAAGCGCGTTTATCTCAAAACTACAATACATTTTTCAAGTTTGCCGCACCCATAACTTCAATAATTTTTAAGCAATTCACTTCAAATTTTAACTATTGTAGATTCTTGAAAATACGAGAGTTATTCCAAAATCAACATCCGAAGTGAAAAATATTTTTTAAAAAAACCAAAAACCTTAATTTTTTGCACAAAATAGTTTTATTAGCATCTAAATTATTTTTCTATATAGTCTCCGTTTAAATCTATACATTTTTGGTAACATGGGACGGACTTTTGTATACCCTCCTTAAAAAATGGCACCGCCAGTGCGTTGAGGGTGATCAAAAATATCCCAATTGGACTCCTCCACTAAAGTTTTTGAGCATGCAGCAGTGTGTGGTTGTGCGTTGTCATGCAGAAGCACCACACCTTTGGTAAGCATTAATCGTCTTTTGTTCTGGATTGCTCTTCTCAACTTACGTAGAGTTTCACAGTAAACCGCTGCATTTATTGTGTTTCAAGGTCAACAATATACCTTTGCTGTCCCAAAAAACTGTGGCCATCATTTTTCGATAGGAAAAAAGTTTGTTTGAATTTTTTTGGCTGGTTTGGGGAATGAGTGTGCATCCATTGCTTTGACTGTTCTTTGCTTTCTAAGTTTACATACCCAAGTCTCATCTCCAGTCACAATTTGCTGTAAAAATTCTTCACCTTCCACTTCTAAACGTTCGTGAAATGCTTTTCCTGAATTGACACGTTGGGTCTTGTGGACATCTGTGAGCTGTTTTGTGACCCAACGGGCACAGAACTTGTGGTAGCCCAAGTTTTCAGACAGGATTCTGTATAGAATAGTTCGAGAAATTTCGGAAAATCTTGTCGCAAGATCAGAAATCGTAAAACGCCTGTTTTCTCGAACAAATTGATCTACTTGGTGAACCACGTCTTGATTCATGATCGATTTGCGCCCTTGGCCTCCTTCATTATGCACATCTGTGCGTCCGTTTTTAAATTGTCTACACCAATCACGTACCGAACCATCACTCATCACTGTATTGCCGTAAACGGCACATAACCAACGATGAATTTGAGCTGCGCCATTTCCTTCGGCTTGCAAAAAAAAAACGAATTACGCTTCGTACCTCACAGGCGGCGGGAGATAAAATTGTATTCTCCATGTTAAAACGGCAACTATTGGAAAAATACTGAACGAAAACGGTCGAAATTTGGCATATTATTAGAGAATAATGTACTGGTTGCGACTTTTGTGAGCTCGATTTATTTTATATTTTTCCTGAAAAAAATCACAAAAAGCCTATTTTCACGGCCTCTAGAGCAGCTTAACCCCTTAATTATCCACTGGAAATAAAAGAAATGCTAAAATAATGAAAAGCCCATAGGGAATGAAAACAAGGTCATGCTACGCAATACAGAACACACTTAAGTTACCAGTATAACCACCTAAAAAGGAAACTTTAAAAACTGTACAGCTTAACATCAGAACAGCAATCGAATTATTCGCTTTGGAAAGTAGTAAAGGGCACTAAAAGACTTAAAGCCTCTGCCCCACCAATAAGAAAAAAATAATAACGAACGGGCGAAGCGAGATACTCGTAAAAGGAAAGCGGACATATTTGCTGCCCATCTGGAAGAAACCTTTGGCCGTTTGGTAATCAAGCGCTCATTCATTATGCATCGAAAACTAGCAAATACGCAATAACAAATGCTGCGTTGTCGGAACTGAAAAATAAAATAAATATGTAAATTAAAACCAAAGATGAAAGCCTAATAATCAAGGAGGTCCTTAAAACGTTGTATAGAAAAACATTAATAAAGCTTCTATACATAATATACGCGGCACTCAGTGAAAAATACGTTCCGATTTTTCTGCAGTCATAATGGTACCAAAACTAGGGAATCCACCGTGTGACAAAAAACCTTATAGAATGATTTCACTTCTCCGAATTATATAAACATTTTTTGAGAGAATACTTTTGCCTTTTATAGAAGGAAAAATCTTATTTTGGGTTCAGAAGTAAGCATACGAGTTTTGATCAGGTGCGTACAATCACGGAAGTAATTGAGAATGCTCTTGAAGAAAGAAAGATTTATTGAGGCATATTCCTTGATGCCTCACAAGACTTTGATGAGGTGTGGCATGAAGGCATGAAATTGCTATATGCCTTTGCTTTAAGCCTATATAATATACGAGTACTGTGAACATATCTCGAGAATAGACCTTCCGTGTCAGATATGGAAACCAGTTTTCGCAATTCAAAGAAATTTTAGCCAAGTTTTTAATCCGCTTCCTCATCTTCTATATTACCATGACATACGACTCCATCTCAAGAAGGGAAGACCGTTTTAGCTACGCTTTCTGACGACACTGCTATACTAGCAGTAGGGGTAACAATTGAAGAAAAAACAGCTAAACTAAAGGGGTTTTCAGTAGGGACATAACAATTTTGTATTTTAATAAAAACGCACCCTTAAACTTTTTTGGTGATCTGTCAATGTCAAAACGTCAGACGAGGTTTACATTTTTATCATGGTGAGGTTCACGAACGAGCAACGTTTGGAAATTATTAAAAATTGTTACCAAAATTCTGAGTCGGTGGTCGCAATTTAAAGAGTGCTTATTCTAATTTTCGGTCGTAATAAACATCCCACCGGACAGGCTGTGCGTGCTATAGTGGATAAATTCAAGTCAGCATATTCACCATTGAATGTTCCTGTGCCAGCGAGACAACGCATCGGTCGTAGTTGCCAAAAATATCGCAGCTGTAACTGCTTCAGTTCAAAATGAGTCAAATTAGTCGATTCCACGCCGTTCACAGGCTTTGAAAATCTCTCGGTCCACCCTTGCTAGAACACATCAACTGTAGAAATAAAGCCTCTTGATCATTTGAGGTGCTGAAACTTCTCCGATTGGGCTCTGCAAAGTTTGAAGAAAATCCTGAATTTCGTCGAAAAATCATCATCAGCTATGAAGCTCATTTTTGACCTAATGACTTTGTCAATAAGCAAGATATGCATTATTGAACAGCAACATACCTCCATGTGCTTCAAGACACTTCACTGTATCCACAAAAAGTCACCGTGATCTACATGCCGGAGGTGTGATTGGACCGTATGGAAAATAATCTTACGGTCAATGGAGTTCGCTATCGTGCCATGTTGGAAGAGTATTTTTGTACAGAATTGGATGTCAACATCAGTGATATGTGGTCCCAATAAAGATGTTACCACATGCCACACAGCTAGTCAAAGAATTGATCTATTTAAGGGAAAGTTCGGTAATCGTGTAATCACTAGAAATGGTCCGGTCGAATACAACCTCGTTCTTGCGATTTAACGCCTTCGGATTTATTTTTATGGGGTTATGTTAAGTCGTTGGTTTATGACAATAAGCAAATAACAACAAGCCGGCTGATATGTGTGAAAGAGTGGTGAAAAATTGGCTCCGAGGAATCGATCGCGATCCAAATCTGTTCAAATAAACTTTACTTATAAAGAAACGAGCAGGTTGCCTACCTTCATAAACTCTACCTGTATTCCGTTCGTAGATGAGGCTAAACACCTCGGAATGACAGTGGACGCAAAGTTAAAATGGAAGTCGCTCGTGAATAAGAAACTAAAAGAACTGAAAAACAAATATTAACAAATGTACTGGTTACTTGAAAAATATTGCAAGCTTAACTTCGAAAACAAGCTGCTATCATACAAGTAAGTGCTGAAGCCCGTGTGTACCAGTGGTATACATCTCTGTGGTTGTACCAAGAAAACAAATGCCAGCATTTTACAAACTTTTGGAAATAAAGTACAAAGAGGAATTGTCCAGAGACCTCGAGATTCATACAGTTGAAGAGGAAACAAAAAACTTTGCGAGAAAGCACAAAATTCTACTAAGTGGACATATCAATAATACAGTCCTACAAATCTTAGACGAAAGAAATCAGCTGAGCCGTATTCAAAGGACTAAACCTTTCGACTTTCCGCATTTAAATAGCAAAACATGTAAGAACATTCAATGGAAAGACACCTGCCACACACAATTATTTCATGATAGAAAAATTGATTGCTAAGTCGAAACTTAGTTGATTTATATGGGAGGTATTTTTAGTGAGTAAGAATCTCAACTATTAGCAAGAGTATATGTATACAATGCGTGGGTCAACATCTATCTCAAGCCAGGCATAAAACGAAAGTTTAAGAAATTGTCCTTAAAAAGAAAACTTGAAAAATATCCACAATTTCAATATGAATGATATTAGAAGGCGTTTACATTTTTTCTCAAGATCCCGTGGTCTGAGTTATTACCTACAGAAAATGAACCTATCTTCGGAAACTGAATGCTAAATGATATTAAGAGAATACTGAAACTAGGGAAATATTATGCAACTTAAGTAAGCGTATCTTCCACAAGAGTTCTGTAACCCCCTGACGACATTACCAAAGCCTAGGCTATCTGATGGGTACCTAGTATAATCGGCTTAGAGAATAGAAAAATTACAGAGGCCGCAATCTTTATTGCAATTTTGGAGCAAAATATATTAATTGCTCGGGCGGCACTACGATGTTTTGCTGATGGTACAATGTTGTTTGTACAATGACTGAGTAGAAATGCGATAACTTGATTTAGAAGCCTGCAGTAATCGTTTAAATTGGGTTTGTTTATTTTGTCGGGTCATCTTTATTCCATACGGTGCCGTGAAATAACGCCAAGCGCAATAACGCCGAATTCCAAAATTCGGCTTTATTTCGCTTTGTAAAAGGGAATGTATTTAGAAAATTGGAAAAACAAGTTTATTTATCTAAATCTATAACACACTTATGCCAGCGCTTGATCCAATCTTCGAAACATTTTTTATATTTATCCATCAGTGCTTCCTGCAATTTTTCCATTACTTCCTCTCGGCTGCTGAAACGCGTTCCCCGTAGTGATTTTTTAACTCGATTGAACAGAAAGAAGTCACAGGGAGCCAAATCAGGTGAATTCGGTGGCTGTTGGATGGTATTTGTTGCATTTTTCGTCAAAAAATTACGAATAATGATGCACTGTGCGACGGTGCGTTATCATGGTGCAAAATCTACGAGTTTTCTGCCCACAATCATAAATAATACTCTTTGTTTACTGTCTGCCCTTCTGGCAAAAATTCATGATGCACTACTTGTACACCGTTGTAATCCATGAAAACCGTGAGCATTGCCTTCTTTTTTGACTGAAAACGACGTGGTTTTTTTGGTCTCGGCGCATTTGGTGAACGCCATTCACTTGCCTGATGTCTGGATTGCATGTCGTACTCATAAACCCACGTGTCGTCTCCAGTAATGATCCTTTTGATGAATGTGGGATCGGATTCAGCCTCGCAAATCATCTCTATTGCGACATCAACACGGTCTCTTTTTTGCATGAAATTGAGGTCTTTTGGCACCAACTTTGCTGCTACACGACGGAAACCCAAATCATTAACCAAAATGTCTTGGACGGATCCATAGGCAATATTCAAGTCCTCCACTATCTCTCTGATGGTTAATTGCGGGTATTGACCAACATTTCTTTTACTTCATCAATGTTTTCGTCGGTTTTCGATGTCGATGGTCTGCCACTGCGTTCATCATCTTCGATTGACTCACGACCACTTTTGAACCGCTCGTGCCACTGGTAAACGACCGTTTTCTTTAGAGAATCGTTGCCGAAACACTTTTCCAACATTTCCAACGTTCGCGCATCATCCGTTTTTTTAGGCAAAATTTAATACAAGTTCGTTGTTGCAAATTTAAATCCATTTCTCAGATTGTAAAAAATCGCCAACACACACAGAGATAGATGTACTCTTGGCTACGTAACTTTTACAAATGTCAAGCTATGACGCTAAGATTTAGAGGGAATGTCAACAACAGATTGACCAACTTCACAAAAAAAAAACAGAACTCAAATCGGAACAATGGGAGCGCCACACGGCGGTGTCTTTCAAGCCTTTCTTGCTCGGCTGAAAGAGGAGATAAACCCAACTGCCACACTTTGTTATGCTTTAACTTTTCGGATTAACTTGTACTAAATTGAAATGTTTTGCATAATTCTCGGGGGGTCCATGTTCCAATTAATACACGTAACTGATGGATATAAAGTACATCAGCGTTAATGCATGTTAATTAGATTTAGTCTATTTTCATTTGGTGTGTTGTAGCCTGATTTTTTTCTAAACTTGGTTGGAAAAATTCTAATGACGGCCAGCACAGATAGCCTTATTTCCCGCTCCTATTTACTATACAACATGTACTCGTAAGTTAAAGACACTTTGTTCTATTTTCGATAGTGTAGTTTGTCCACTGGTACGCAGGTAATGTTTCATTATGCTTATGCACGTAGTCAAGATTAGGTAAGGCATACAGGCGACTTGATTATTATTAACATTTTTGGTGTTTTTTTTTAAGTTATGGTTTTCAGAAAATATTTTAATTTTTAAAGCGGCCTTGAATGTGAAGTGGTATTATTAAGGAAAATTTGTTTAATTTTCCATAAGCATATAGTTTCGTGTATACGCATTGCGGGCCAAAAGTTTTGAGGCCTACCTAGATAACCTAGTTCATTCCGACGTGGATATTGAACTTTATGCAATCCATTTTTTTTCCTAAATTAAGAATCGCTTTTATAGTTTATGAAAAATTGTTTAGGTTTTTCAAAATTATTAAATTTTATGACTTTTGATTCAGCACTAGTTTATAACTCCTTACATCAGAAGAGTTCTCCAATCCCAAAATTTATCGACCTGGATTGCAAAGGCCTTAGATAAAAGCGTCACGTTGAAGTTGTAAGAACTTATTTAAGATCTTTCACGTCTTGAGTCAACGACTTATCAAAGATGGAAAAAGTCGCGGAAACTACATTCGACAAATGATCTACAGTCATCACCCTTCTTAAAGAATGCAAATCGCAGCAGTTGAAGATATCAAAGTGCTGCGTTCAACGTACCATTGAACAATATGCTCAAACTCTTGAGGGTAATTCACGTTCAGATCGGCCTAGAGCTGCAACTACAATAAATACGAGGATCGGCTTGTGACTATTAGCCAAGCAAAAGAAATAGGCGAAAAATAATACCGATATACACACGGCAATAAATAAAACATGCAAGAAACAGCTAACTTTGGCAACGGCCAAATGAATACTAAAATACACTAGAATATTTGGTTGCTGCTGCAATGTCAGAACAAGCAAGAGTGGTTAGAATAGGCGAAAAAGCCTGAAGACTGGACGGAAGAAGATTTTAGCAGAGTTGTATGGAGCGATGTATTCCGCGTGTATTCGAGGTATTTGGCTCGCGAAGGGTGAACGTGATGCTGCGCTGAACAAAAGATACTACCAGACTCTGTGGTCCTTACCGTCAAGCATGAAGGCGGCTCTGTTATGGTCAGGAGATATTTTTCTTCAAGTGATGTGGGAGATCTGGTGTGAGTTAATGGAAAAATGAACAAAGGGGCACATAAAACAATGTTGGAAGAAAACCCTGTAACCTCTGGACTAGGATTAATTTGTTAAGGATTCGTATTTCAGCAGAACAACGATCCTAACCGATGTTAAGACCTTGCCGAGACTATGTAAAACAGAGAGAAGATGAAGAAATCTTACAAATCATGATATGGCTGTCGCAATCACCAGCTATAGTGCTGTTAGGGGATGAACTGATAGGAGAATCCATCATCATAAGAATTTGCGTTGTGGAATATACTATTGGATTGTTGGAGCAATATATACCACAGACAACAATTCAAAGACCGAAAGCTGCAATAGAATGCCAAGAATTGTAAAAAAAAGTAATCGGTAGTAAAGATACCGTTTTGGCCGAAAAATTGGCTTTTTCTTCTTTCTGAACTTCTTTATGTTTAGAATAAAAAAAAATATTTTTCTTCTTATTTTGGTTTCATTGTATGTATGTTTCCCGTTCATTTTACATGATTCTTACTCTTCTAAAGGGTTTTTTCGATGTTAGCGGTTGTTCTTTCTTCGAGCACTGAGGGCGGCCTCAAACTTTTGAGATATTTGTCCGTTTCTTTGTATAGCCGGATGTATTGGCATCATTCTGATGACAGTCGGATGTATCCTTTCTTTTACCATGTTGATCATACGTACTCGTATCTATGCATATTAGCAGACCTGGAGACATATAACTATTTTGATTAGATATTCTATTCAGGGACAGTAGTTATCGACAGCTGTATTTACGTCATCTAATCTAAACCCAATCGAAATAGATTCTTAAAGCTCTTTGTTTACAATTTCTTTTCATTACCAATCTGTCTTTTTAAATTGACAATGTTAAATGCTTCGACAGTGGGGAATACCTAATCACATTTGACGTACCTGCTGAATTGTTCCAGTTTGGTTTCTTGCGCAATCAGAGGTGACATTAAATGTCATCTCATGTATTATCTCAGCTCAGTTGGAGTCGTTCATACACACATAACGATTTAGTGGTTAAATTACCAAAAATAAATGCTTAAATCAATTATTCGAGGCATAAAAATCACCGAGCGTATAATTTCAAAATAACTGTTCATCATTTAGTTTCGAAAGAAAAAAAAAACGAAAAAACGAAAAAAAGTTTCTCTCTTTATGCTCCGCTGATATAGATCCGAAACTATTGCCAGCATATTAATGAGGTAAATCAAGCCGATCTTGCGGCGACTTCAATTAGGCGCGATTTCCGTGATTTTTTTTTTAAAATTAGCTATAGCTGTCATAATGAAGTTCAGGAAATCAATTAAATTGTCTCTAGTGAAAGTTTGCACGCATTACAAATAACCGAAATGACGAATTTATTTATCGAAAACCAAACACTAGGCTTTGAAAATTTTCGTATGTTTTTGGCTTCCCCTTGGTGAAATAATTAAACGGATACTCGGACTAGCATTGCCACCGGGGAATTCTCACCATGTGAGTTGCCGTTTTGACTACTCATCTGATCTAATGACATTTTTCGTTTTCCGTTCCTACGTCAATTTGTCCACTCAGCAGCAATTGCTTCGACCCCCGAAATGACCAACAGCAATAAAACCTGTCCCCAGAGGCATCCATTCTATACTATTGAGGAATGCATCTTGGCAAAGCTAAAAATGAAAACAAGAAGAAGAAATAGACGATTCGAATGAATATTAAGGAACCACATCATCATCATCGTAGAGAGAAAAGTAAACATGATTCGTCCTTCGTCCTTCAGCTATTATTTATGGGTCCGCATACGCCCAACTCACTATGAGTACTTCGCATTCAGGGGGTGACAGAGGTATGTTGCTGAGTTGAGTGACCTGTACTCAGTGTTTTTGGTTGGGTGTTTTTTTTTTTCGCATGCGAAAGTACGATGGTATTTTTATGATCGATCGAATTCCCAATTCGAATGTCTTCACCCCCAAATTTCAGAGTGGGAACTGCTCTTTGACCTATGAGTGTTCTGGCCCTTTTCGGCTTTTATGCGCTGTTTTATGTGATTCGCTTTTATTATTCAAACGAACTATCATCATTTCTTTGGCTTTTTTGTTGTTGTTGCCGCTCTTAAGGGACT
Source organism: Volucella zonaria (assembly GCA_963966105.1). Lineage (NCBI taxonomy): Eukaryota > Metazoa > Arthropoda > Insecta > Diptera > Syrphidae > Volucella > Volucella zonaria. Next base: position 14,082,886 of record OZ014534.1, read on the forward strand.
CTAGTTGAAATGCCATTTACCATTTAGTGTTGGTACTGTAAAAGTATGAAACACTGAGGTGGATGGTTGGTTCTTGGAAATTACTATGAACACTTTGCACAGGTGAGCCAGCCACATTTTGCATTAAAGTCATGTATCTGCACGCACCTTGAACAGTTAGCCATCAATTGTTAATGGACGACTAATGCCCATGCCAGCCAGCTATCCACCTATCATATAGCTAAGTACAATATAAGCAACAATAACAAAAAAAAAAAAATAAAATAACAACAACGAAAAAAAAATTAATCTTTTCTCAAAACAAATAATTTTTTTTTCTTAGTCTAGGTAACCGAAAAGAAAATGGCGTCTGAAAGTCATAGAAATGGATACTTATGTATTCCACACGGGTATGGAATGCTGTTCGAGGAGGAGACGTTCTCTGAAATACTAATAATGCCCATGGATTTGAAGACACCGTAGTTTGGAAGCAGATGTGCGGAGGTTGATCTGGGTAGGTACGTAGAGGGTAAATATACCTTGTACTCGTACAAAGCGAGTGCTAGTGTATTAAGTGATGAGTTTCCTGGAATTTCCGCTGCGTGAAATTTTAAACAACACAAAAAGGGATACAAATATACATACATGGTATGTATATTTCAATGAATATATACCTATTTATACGCTATAATAAAAAAGGAAATTAAAATTGATTTTGTCTTGCCCATATTAAGTTTTGTTTAAGCGGCAATAGTCAATATGATGGCAGGTAGGTACGTACGAGTACCACACTGTTGTTGCTGCTTTTTGGTCGATCAAAATTCAGAGAACGATTCATTCATTCAATTTGCATATGTGCTATATAGGCCTTAGACCCATTTCCCCCAGTAATGTTTAGGTTTTATTTTTGGACAAGAGATATCAAGAGATTTTATCTTGCTTATTTACCTTGGTGGAGCCTTACCAAACTATGGGGATTCAAAAAAAAAAATATAAAAAAAAAATTAAAGGAAAGTCTGAATTCCATAAACTGAATTTTAAAAGGCTTACAGACATCTTTTACTTTCTTCGTCTGTGTAGAACAATATGCATTTAGTCAAAAATGAGCAACTTAAAAAATTGCATTTTTCTACACTAAACAACACAAATAAGATACATAGCTAGGTTATTGGTTTTTTCTTTTGCAGAAATAAGAAATTCGGTAGCTAAGCAAGGGCAATATTATTGCCTAGTAGGTACCCACAGGCTGACGTGAGCTTAGGCAGAGGAGATACTTTGAAACTTGCATAACCCAGTGAGGCGATTAATACTGAAGTAACTGCCAAAAGTTTTATGGCATGTTAAAATACGAGTATGCAGTTCGTAAATTTTTCTACGAAGTGACAATAGGAATCTGCAACAAACCTCTCAATAAAAGGTTTATTCAAAAACATGAGCGATTCTAATGTGGGCTACAGTTTTGCGAAAGTAATTTTCACAAAAACCATTTTTTGACATCTAACATGGCTTGATGATGACTTGGAAAATTATTCAGAATGAAATTAACAGACAGATAAAATATTGAGAATCTGGTACGTAAATATTTTCTCCAATCAAAAGTTAAGAAAAATCTTTTTACTCTTTAATTGCCCGTCAAAGTCTGACCAGAGTTTATTCCGAACAAAAGCAAGTAGACCTCATATAAGATTAGATTCTGTCATTATTTCAGATATTATATATGCACAGTAGACTGGAGGCTATTGCTCTAGTTCATTCAAGCCCAACTATAAAACATTTTTGATATATACATACGTACTTAAGATGCATGATTTGACCATTTATTGACCTTCGCATGTTACTGATGAGGCACTTTAGGTGATTGGGACCATTGTTGGCCCAAAGTTAATCTGATTAACGATTAAGAATTAATGATAAAAAATCTATTAAAAAAAAAATGATTAAGATTAATCAATCATAATCAAATTTAAAATGATTATGATTAATAATCATAAGCATTAATCATTAATCGTTAATTTGATTACTTGATTAACTTTTACCTGTGCCCAAATTAATTTCTCTCTAATTAAACTTATTATCAGTTGAAATATGTATGAAAGTGCGCACATTGCAACGATTCCGAGTCGGCCGATAATAAAGTTTGATTTGCTACACGATTGTTTTAAAAGTAAACTATCGGCCGGTTAAATAATCAGTGTCGGATAACGGGGGGCTGGTGACAGACGCGATCGTATCCCCTCAGTTATGGAGAATTAAAAAAAGGATGGGCAGATGGATTAATTATGTTGGTATTTAGTACTAAGTAGGTGGGGTAACCTCCTTGGGAATGAAAAAAAAATTTTTTTTTTAATGTTTTTTTATTTTATTCAATACAGTCCTCTTTTAGTTTGATACACTTATTCCAGTGATTTTCCAACTTCTTGATCCCGTCCGAAAAGTAATTTTCCGGAAGGTCTGCAAAATACTCCTCCGTGGCGTCGATGATTTCCTCGCATGAGCTGAATTTTTTATTGATGAGCCATCTTTTGAGATTTAGGAAGAGATAATAGTCCGAGGGATCCAAATCCAGTTACAAGTCGACGCCAAAAGTCCGCCCGATTCCGCATCAGCAAGTCCAAACACTCTTTCGAAGTGCTCTCGCGTTCGTGCTTTTGGTCAGGAGTGAGCATTCGCGGCACCCAGCGGCAGGATAACTTTTTCATATGCAGAATATTGCCCAAAATATGGCATATGCGCTCAGTACTAATCTTTGTGGTATCTACTAGCTCGCGCACCTTCACTTTCCGGTCAGCCAACACCATTTCATGTATTTTTTTGACATTTTCCTCTGTAATTGCATCGGAGGGCCTGCCGCTGCGGACTTGATCTGTAGTGGAATTGTGGCCACCACGAAACTCTTGAAGCCAATATTTGACGGTGTAATCTGACGGAGCAATAGCCCCATAATATTTATCCAACTCTTCTTTTGTTTCCTTCGCCGTTTTGCGTCTCAAAAAATAATGTTTTATGAGAGAACGAAAATCGTTTTTTTCCATACTCAACATGATGCCAAACACGTCAACAACAATCAGCTGTCAAAACAAAACTAAAGACAGTATCGCACTGAAATTTGGCATGTCTGCCTAAATATGAACGTACGTGAAGAGATTGGACCCTCCCCCCCCCAGACTCATTTCTGAGTCCGCCCCAGTGCTTAATCAATATGAAGCTTATCCCCACGCGCAAATAACAACGATTTTTTAGTCACTATAGCACTAAACTAGAGAGGGTGAGAGAGAGAGAGAGAAGCTGGCGGTGCGTTATTCATGCACAGGAGTTAGTCACGTTTTAAAATCTGGCTGGCCCATGCTTACCTCACGCTAGTTGCGATAATTAACATCAAACATACCGCAAACTGCAATAAAACAATGGAAATTCATAATTATAACGCGGACAACACTATTTCCAACAAATCCGTTAAAAAATGGCAGACCGCAATAAAAAATAAACAGTAAATAGCCAGACGGACAATATGGGGAAACCCTGGCCTAAAGACAACAAATAACATATAAAAGGATGCACCTTCCAAGTTCGGGACAGTTTACAAGATTACATTAGTGTTATTAAGTAAAATTTGTGTAAAAACATAATTCGCTCATTGGCTATACATTTTTCGGATTTTGCAAAGTTTTGCGTTATTGTTCTACTCAGTAATTCATTTAAAAAGGAAACATGAATTCTGATGATGAATATATTGATTCTAATAGTAGTGGTTTGGCAGATGAGCCGTCGGTGTCGTCAAACAGTTTCAGGAATTCAATAATAGTATTGCCATCGGAATCGGATCTTTCTTCTTCTGCTTTACTTGATTGTACTTATTACAAACTTCTGCTAGACAAATGAACAGATAAGAACACAGTAGCAGTTTGTATGAAGTGTTCGCACCAGCAAAGTAAAGAAGTTAAGGGCTATGGCTATGGCAAAATAACATTTAACTTTTTGGGACATTTAAAATGGAAAGATGCCGCTGACACAGTACAGCAATGTAAAAAACATAGAAAGACAGAAAGCAAAAATAATGCAGTTCGGACTTTAAGGCAACCTGTAATTCAAGAAAATTTTGATCGCAACTTAGTTTTTGTTTTGTTAACTTAATGATTGCTTTTCGAGCCATGCAAGACCCGTACTTCATTAAGATGATGGAGGATTTAAATGTGACAAATAGTGGAATCAAGTTACCCGGGCGACGGTCTCTCAGATGAAAAATAGCTAAACAATCATTCGATCAGATTTTTGAGACAAAAGAAAATCTAGATGCAAAGAAATATTTGTGCACAACCGCTGATATATGGTCGGGAAAAACAAAAAGTTTTTTTTAGGTGTTACAGGTGATTAGGATTGATCATAACTATAAGAGGCGTTCCGCAACGTTAGCTTACCCCCGGTTTACCGGGCTACACACCTTTGATCGCATAAAAGATTTGCTTCTGGAAATATTTTCAGATCTTGGCGTTGACCCCTCTGTTACTGACAATGGGTCCAATTTCGTGAAAGCATTCAAGATATTCGGAGTAAATAAAATATATTTAATTGGATATGGTGAAGTTAATGAATCTTCACCTCCAAGTGGCAGCGAGAACGAGTTGAATGGAGATGAACTTGCAGAGTTTAAAGGAGAGTTCGGCACAAGACAGGAGCATGATCATGATGATCTTCTGTTAGAGGAAAATTTTATATACGACCATTCACAAAACAGATCGTTACCATTTCACTTCAGATGCAATGTCAATAATCATGATTACGATTACTTTTTTAATCATGATTTTTTTAAATTATGATTAATTTAATCTGATTAAAATTAATCAAATTAGTTAATTGATTAAAAAATTAATTGATTAGTGCCAACATTGATTGGGACTAGTGGACTTTTACTTTTATACTTAAATTCTGACACTTCTTGATGATATTGGATGTGAACAATGCATGTGCGTCTTCATATTCGAATTTTAATTCTTTAAAGACAGAATTTGTTACCTGCTCCTCTGCGCCAAGATTGCGAAAAGCCACCCACTCTTTTGCATGATTGGGAAATTTGACAGTGCTGCATGGCGTATTCTTTAATGAATACATAAGTTTCGGCTACTTCAGCAGTTTAGCTGATATATCATTATTTAGCTTATTTAGAAAAGATTGTTTTTTTTTAACATTTTACTTAGCGTTCTGATTCAGGTGTTTACGTTTCCTAGATACATAACGCTTTCAACTCTTTCGATTATTTTATTTATTTATATTTATATTTATAATTATATTTAAATCGCTGTTCACGTTAAGATGAATCTTATAAATTACTGAAGGCCTTAATATTTAATTAACAAATTTTAAATAGGAAGATGGAAAAAATTAAAAATATGAAAAAACTACAGAACTTAAAAGATAAAGGGTTCCTAATTATACAAACTGGCTAAGTGCCTCAAAAGTAGAGACTTAAAGTTTTTCGTATTTTTTACTCCTCTCACTTCAGTAAGCAAGGAGTTCCACAGACGGACAGCATAAACAAAGAACTGGCATTCCGAGGTTAGGCATGAGCATGTTGTTGGAATCAAAGCGAAAGTCCTTTGCGAAAGCGGAAAAGATAATCTACAATATATGCACTCAGGTTGATGTGTCTGTATTATATCATGCAAATAAGATAGAGAGCGGAAAACTAAGAGGTTGTCGAATGAGCAGCCAACGAGACCTTTTGAATTAGCTGATACGTGATCAAATCTTCGAAGTCCATACACATAGCGAGTGATATTGTTGGAGCTAACATTAAACCTTCTTTTATTTCCACAATCAACCTTACTATAAACCTCACACCCATATAGTAAAATTGGCAGTAAGAGCGTTTTTGCCAGCATTTTCCTTATCGTAGGTGGTGTAAACAACTTCATTGACAAAGAGCAATCGAAGACCTCCCCAAACCTTTCCGATAACAGCATTAATATACTCATCCTAGGTAAGGGTGTCAATAAAGACAAGTCCAAGGTTTTTAGCAGTTCTGAGATATTGGACGATTTCTTGACTAAATTTGATCGGCGGCAAGGGTGAAACGTTTAGTGCTTTCCTATTTATGGCAAGGACTTTAGATTTTGTGGGGTTTAAGCTCAGGAAGTTACGTTGGGCCCACATCAAGACATCATTCAACTCTCTGTTAATTTGTGCAACGACTTCAATCAAAATATCAACAGGACCACTCAAAGACAATTTGACATCATCGGCATACCTATGGATTACGGAACGTCGAGAAATAAGAGACAAATCGTTGATGTACATTGAAAATAAAATAGGCCCAAGTATTGATCCTTGTGGAACGCCGCACGAAACTTTAAGGAAGCCGGAAGATTTTGCGTGAACGACAACACATTGCAATCTCTTTACTAAGTAAGAGTATATTAGCTTTGCGACTCTTTCGAAAAATTGTACATGCTCTGAAGTTTTCGACAAAGCAGAACGGGAGAAGTCTAAAAGTATCAAAAACGCTGCAAATTTTTTATCCAACGACTTCCTTATGTCATCAACTACGGACAACAAGGCAGTTTTGCAGCTGTGTTTAGGACGAAATCCCGACTGATAACTGCTAAGAAGTTTTTTCGATGTCAAATACGTATGAATTTGTTTTAAAATTACTTTTTCAAAAACCTTACTCCAAAAAGGCAGAACTACAATGGGTCTGTATTCACTACTTCCTTTTTTAGGGATTGGAATAATTTTTGCCTTTTTCCATTCACGCGGATATTCAGAGGTGGTAATGATGTGATTAAAAATATGTGTAACGGACGGCAGAACATATGGAGGCAGAAGTTTTATGAATCTGGGATCAATTCCGTCGATACCTGTAGCATTAGACTTTATTGACAATACAGTCTCAACAATGTCTGCGTCACTTACGCATATGAAGCCGAAAGATTCATTATGGGCATCAATTTCTGATGGCTCAAAGGTATTTTGCCCGGTTTCGGCTGCGAGAGATGTAGGCATTGTGACAAATATTTGATTAAGAAGGTCGCAATCAACTTCGTCAGGCACTTTAGGGTTCTTTTTTCCAGTTTTTTAGCTCTTTTAAGGTTTTCCATGTGTTTTTCGTCGACCTATTTCGACTCAATCTATTTTCGTAGTGGATCGTTTTCGCAGCTCTTATCCCTGACACTACTTTATTACACAGACGGCAATACGCGCGATGCAGTATTTCAAGTTTGTGTCGCCTCCAAAGATTAGAAGATTTACCTCGCTCTTGCATCAGTTGTATGATACTACTTCTTAACCAAGGTGGCGATGATCTACGAACCTTAGACTTCACAGCAACGTTTTTATCAAAAATAAATCTAATCTGCTCTTGAAGAGATAGTACAATACTTTATTATCAATTGACCGTAGGAAGCGAACATTATTCCAGTCAGTACCCTGTCTTGCCAAACCTTGGTAATTTAGATTTTTAAAATCTCTGAACTGGTACCTAAACTTCGTCGATTTATTTTGAAAATCTAAGGTTAAAAAGATCATATCGTGTCTGGAGAAGGCAGGGGCTGAGATTTGACAATATGATTATTCTAGACAAATATCCTGGTGGCTTAGGTATAACATCATTATCAACTTTAGAACGAAATCGCTTACTTTATTTTGTTTTGGATGGCAGCTTACAGGCTAGAGTGGCCCTGGAATTCAACAATGTTGAAAATACTCTTTACTGGAGCACTGGTGTCTATGTGCTCCATAAGCATTGCAGTAGGCGCTACTTTCTTATCAGATCCATCTCGCTGTAGATTCGGTATGGTTTTCCCTGTATCTACAGGATGAATGACTCGAACACCAACTTTTTAAAATGCTATAATTTTTTTATTTTTTAATAAATTTTATTATGCCAAAGTAAAAAATGTTTGAAAATACATCAATTTTCAAATTGTATCAGTAGTTTTCAATATGTCCACCTTTGGCGCGAATAATGGCCTTGAGACGGCCGAAGAAAGCATCGCACGCTGCACGCAAGTGGCTCTGCGGTATTTTGGCCCATTCCCGGCGAAATGCTTGTTTTAGGTAGTCCAAACTTTGATATTTTTTAGTACCAACCTTCGCGTTCACCCCGGAGAATTTGCAATCCATTATGTCGAAGAAATGAAGTGTGGAGCATTGTTTTTTAACCAGTCTGGGTTGACGCGCGCTTTGTGAAACTCTTCCGAGTCTTGTTGAAATGTCCACGGTCTCCGACCGAAATGATGTTTTGCCCAAGGCTTCAATACTGCCTCTAAGACAGTTTCATGGTATACGATCGCATTAATTTTGATGCCACGATCAAAAAATACGAGCGGAGAGCGACCATTACCGGTTATGGCGGCCCAAATCATCACCATCGGTGCTGCCTTCTTTCTGGTGGCCGTCCGAAGATGTAAATTTTCGAATCACCTCTCTGGCAAGTAAACTCGGTCATTTTGCTTGTTGACATATTGCTCGATAACAAATGACGACTCATCGGAAAAAAACCAAATTCAGCAACTCACAACTTTCGTGCAAACGTAGCAACTCCATCGCCCTTTCGACTCTAATTGTTTTCTGTTGCGGTGTAAGATCGTATGCTTTTTGGAACTTCAATGGCTTGAGCCCAAGCTCATTTTTCAGTATGTGTTGCATCCGTTCCAATGATATGTTGAGCTCACGAGCCATTTTTCTTCCACTTCGACGCGGATTTCGCTCAATTCGAGTCTTCACTTTCCGAACCATTTCTGCCGATGTTGTTGTTTTTTATGACCACCTCCATGGCGTTTTGCAACGCTGCCAGTATCACGGTAACGAGCTATGGTTCGAGACACAAATGATTTATTCACGTTGAGGTGCTGGAGGGCTCTAACGATAGCTATTTGTGGTTTTCCAGCCAAATATAAAGCAATCACACTTTAACGTTTGAATTCCATCGCTGATAAAATTTTTTCAACACAACTGAGACGCAAATCGTTTAAAAGGCCTGTAAATAATAAAATTATCTGTCATGTGTCAAAATTTGAGCTGACTGTCATGAACGGTTTGGAAATTATAGCAGTCTGAAGTTGGTTGCAGTTCGAGTCATTCACGGTGTACTTCCATCTAAGGAGTTATTATCTCCAATGAGAGTTTGGGCTTGATGAAGGTCTTCTTAAGCGTTTTCTTTGGTGCTCGGGATAGGGCTGTGTTACTTAATTTCCTTTTTAGACCATCGAAACAGCGGTTGGCCAAAGTTATTTTTCACTCTATTTCTGGGCTTTTGATTACTGAAGTTACTGCAGAGCTTAAGTAGACAAATTTCTTTACTATTACAAAATAGTCTATTGTTCTTTCCTGCCTAAGCTTGTTCCATTTGGGGATACCACATTTTTTTGCTGCTTCATCCGTTTATAAGTAATCGTTATGATAATATTAACAGCGGTAGAAATTATCCGCATTGGTGGTTCGGATTTTGGAATAGTAATTCGTCGAGAAATCGACCGAATCAACAATTATCTAAGCTAGATTCTGTCTAATTCACCAACGCTAATGCCGCTAAGATCGATCGACCTTAACGGTTTACGATGGACACTATACTTTCCAGTAAGGTGTTTTATTCTGGGTAAAATCAAATGAAAATTGGATCTATCCGTCAAAACAACAGTTTCTAGTTTTCAATTTTGGTGAGGCTTAGACTAATCTAGTCATTTTAACTTATTTATTTGTTTTTGGTTAAGATACTGTATGTGTTCTGGGCTTAAAGAGGTAAGGCTGTCTGTTGTCAAGGCAATCTTAAATAAAAAAAATAATACAAAATAAATACAAAAGATAGCTCCGGCGAAAATTCTTTCTCTCCTGGTAAGTAGGAACGATGATTTTATTTTCATTTCCGAAGCTGGGAAAATAGTCACACTTCTTCAAGAGTTTTTTAACCTATCAACTTTGAGTACATACCTATCAAAATCACAAAATTCATAAATGAAAATAAAACAGTGCTAATAGATGGCTCGATAGGCCAGAGAACTGCCTATTTCGTGATTTTTGGGTCACTAACGATGGCATCTACAGGGGTGTTGGAGACCTTACTGCAATAGGATACGATATGAGCGTGCTTATATTCAATTTAGGGGGAGTGCAAATAAAATTATGATGAAAATGAATTAACTACTCGTAACTCCAATAATTTATTTGTTAAGAAATTCGCAATCAGAATTTCCGGCAGAGCTTAACGAAAGAGAGATGGTCGCCAAGGAGAAAGATCTTTATATCTAGAAGTATATTCATGAATTCAAAGTAGATATCAAGACTGAGATCATACCCATCATTGAGCCTTTAAGTTTTGCAGAGAACATCATTGTTTGCTTTATTTTTTAAATTGTACAGGAAGGTACAATATACATATGTAATATTTCAATTCAAAGTTCTGTAGCTGGTTTTAAGATCATACCTACACTGAGATGATTTTTGGTGAAATAGGTTTTAATATCTCCCTTGAATTGTATATCAATTCTTAGATAACTTTGTTATTATATTCTTGTATGATATAATTTAGTTTATTCAACATATATCTGGGTAGATATATGTGTGTAAGGTAAACATATATACGTACACCACGAATAAAGTTTGGGTATTATGTATCTTTACACTACAAGAGTGAGAAGTTAATTCTAAGAGGGAAATCGATATCCTTGAACATAGTATCGTAGACTTACGTACATAGCAGAAAAGTTCTTATTTTCTTTAAGAAGACCAGGAAATAAAATAAGTTTAAGACTTAAAGTCTTAGTTTGTTGGTAAGCATCCACATCGGTAGCAAACTTGTATCTCCGTACACGATGCTGATGATATATTAAAAGAAAAAGGTACGTTACGGTATTCCTGTCACGTTCTCCTAGTGCATAGCTCCCAAATGTGTTTGCGTCTATGAAAACGCGGGACACGGGATGTGTACTCGTATACGAAAATGTATGTACCTTTGGCTTATATCTATCTTCTGTGTTTTTTTTTTGTGTTTTTATTTTTTTGAAGCTAAATCTTATTTTACTCAAAGTTGGATAGCGCTGCATAGCATAACAATATCGCACCTGTACAGAAATAAGAGTGTACTCTATTTGGATGGGATTTGAGATAGTTGGCTTTCGGAGAACAAACATTTAGAAAGATTAATAATTTTAAATTTTTTTCCTTGTTATCGCATCTAAAGTCGAGAAAGACTTGTCCTTAAAGTATTTCGAAATAAAAGGAAATGATTTAAGTGAATCTCTATTTATAGACCATCTCTTTGTTAGCTTACCATATGTGTTGGTGCAAATAACTCGTATTTAAAGAAATAATTGGTCACAAAAGCAGTTTTTGGGTATGATTTTCCTAGAAATTGACACAGCATTTTACACCGGTATCGGTGGGTGTAAATCAAACCGCAGAACTTAAACGATCGTAGTTCTTGTTTGTCAACATCAATTTGCATTTCAGACAGCACCTCTCTGGCTCCTGACTAATTGGGCTCAGACAACTATGGGAGCAGTTTTTGACCCACAGACAGACGACATCTCTTTTGGGACTAAAAGACTAAAAGACACCGCTTCCAGCTTACACTTTTCGTGTTAAACAAATAAATAACGAGCATAACTGCGGCGTGATACAACCTCAGATTAACAGCGTTGGACACGAAAGTTATGGAAGCTTCACTGCTGCATCAGACGCGCCGCCGGATGTCTTATCACACTTTCATGATCACACTTACGACTACCCGTATGCCCGTGAGACAGCAACGGCCAAGAGAAAGACTTATCCATATAACTGACAAATGTTTATGATGACGAGAGAAGAAGCTTTAAAAGAAATCACAAGTTGGCAGTTATCCCCGTCGCGGTGACTGTTGGCGGCGGCACATTCCTAAACCGTAGTCTGAAGCTACAGTGTTACGCGTTTGCTTCTCTAATAGCATGTGTGCGACATTAACATGACATCCTCTGCCCGAGGAGGAGATTCCAAATTCCAGATTTCAGATAAGAGGAATTTTATTAGGGGTTTTCTATTAGCCGCCACCCGGGTGTAATTCCATTATGCTAAATAGGTCCCTTTAAACCTATTAAATGCGATTCACCTCGTCCCATACTGGGATTCAAATTAAGGTTGCTTTGTTTGGTGTACACATGTGAGTACCAATGTGAATGGGGGTGCCTTTGCCTTAATGATTTGCATCGTTGTCGTATGTATTTGTAGTTACCTTTTGAGAGAAATTTTTGCGAGAAATAGATTCAAATGTTTGTAGTGTATTTGGGAGTGGAACAAATCTTTGAATAGCTTTTACGGGTGGTATGAAGATTCCTCGAAGCGACTCAGAAGCGTGCTAATGTTAACCCAGTATGAAGACTACTCCTTTAGAAATTACAACCATTAAAAGGATGATAATCATAATAATAATGGGACGTAGTGTGCATTGCCAAAATCGTACGAGTATGAGCGTTATCTAAGAGATATTTACAACCCTTAACATTGGCAATTTACGATTCAGCATGGGGAAGGTTTTCTGGTTCTGTTTTGAGATTTGAATGTTATCCACAGAGCGAAGTAGAATGGTTTTATCCTAGAGAAAGTTACTTTCAGACATATTTGCAATTAAGGACGACTTATTGCACTTCTTAAAGTAATTTTAATGACTCTTTTCTGTGGTTCTTTGTTTTGAGAACTAAGTAATTGAGCAGTCTTTGTGGTTGTTTCAATTCTCCACCATATATAGAATACGTGGTCCACAGGGAGTTAACGCTATAAGGTAATTTGTTAATGAGTTTTGTGGGAAGTAAGAAGGTAAAACATTGAAAGTGGCAGAATATATACTGGGACTTATTATGGAAGATTCCTGGTTTCTTATGGATTATACAATGCAGCTTATATAGATAAAGAAACACTTAACATAGTTAGCGTATTTGCAGCAGTTAGTACCTTATCGGAAGGTACTTTAGTTTGAGCAATTCACTGCCTAGAAGCCGATTTTTTAATTCAAACTGCAAGGGAAATTTTGTCAAAAAACTGTCAATATAAACACTTCTGCAAGAAATCCATTAAGATTATGTTGAGTACATGAATTCGGAGAGCTCACGGGCTCTATTAATGTATCCTTTGGTTATCAGATCAATTACTGCTAGTTAATTGTTGTCTGTTTATATGCCTTTGGTGAAACCGTAGAAATGGAAGCAAATGCAGCTGTTTGCTTCAAAGCAATTTCATTCTTAATATAGGCTCCACTACATTTTAAAGTAGAGATACAAGACATTTTTTTTCAATTTTTTTTTTTATTTTTCTATATAGTCTCCTACACACTTCTCCTAGCGATGCTCCCATCTCTCTAACCCGTCCAAATAGTACTAGGCATTTTTCTCTGCAAAATAATTATTCACGAAGGTGATTGCCTCCTCATTTGACGAAAATCTCTGTCCTTCGAGTGCAGTTTTTAGATGAGGGAACAAAAAGAAATCGCTTGGGGCTAGATCTGGTGAATAAGGCGGATGGTTAAGCAGTTCGAACCGAAATTCATAGATTTTCGCCATGGCAACCGCTGAGGTGTGAGACGGCGCTTTGTCTTGGTGAAACAGGATTTTGTTTTTCTGCAAATGTGGCCGTTTTTCCGCAATTTCTGCTTTCAACTTGGCAAGGATTGCTGCGTAGTATGCTCCTGTAATGGTTTTTCCTTTTTGAAGATAATCGATTAAGATAACTACTTTACTATCCCAAAAAACAGTCGGCATCACTTTCCCAGTAGAAAAAAAACAGGTTTTGCTTTTTTTGGAGCCGGCTCGCCCTTTGCAGTCCACTGTTTTGACTGAACCTTTGTTTCGGGCGTATAATGGTGTATCCAAGTTTCATCTGCAGTAATTAATCGGCCCCAAAACTCGGATTTATTGCGCCTAAACTGCGCCTACAGAGCGTTGGAAATGTTCATTCGAACATGTTTTTGGTCTAACGTAAGCAAACGCGGCACCCAACGCACGGACAGCTTTCTCATGCCTAAATCTTGATATACAGTGGCTCAACATTATAATGGGACACTTGCAAAAATGAAAAATATCAATTATTTTCTCGGAACTTATAAATGTTATAGATGAAATAGATATTGAATTTGAATGTTCATACTATCAGTTTATTAAGAAACAAAAATCGTATGAATTCATCAACACAAAGGAAAAAAAACAACCAAAAACTAAAAAAGGTCACATTCTGTAGCTCAAAGTAATAATGGGACACACGTCATAAATACACAAAAACTTAATTCAGTCTCAGAATTTAAGATTTAATATTTTGTTGGAGGGCCGTTTTGCGTATTACTGCTTCTAGGTGATTAGGCATCGATTTCACTATTTTCTGGTAATAATATGGTGAAATTTTTTACTATTCATCCTTCAGAGCTGAAATCAGGTCATTTTTATTGCTAATTTGGTGTTTTTTTTAATTTTTCTTCTAAATAACTCCACACATGCTCTATGGGGTTCAGATCCAGCGACTGTGGTGGCATTTCCAGCACATGGGGGCAGTTATAGAGAAGCCAACTTCTGACATTATAGGCATTTTGATTCGGATCGTTATCCTGGTAGAAGTAGTAATCATCCGCAATACCCTATTTTTCGGGGGATTCCGACAGATTTGATCCTAAAACGTTGAGATAATATTTGTGGTAGATTATGCCTTCTATAATATGAAGATTTCCAGGCTCTGCTGCCGATATTGCACCCCAACCGAAAGGTCAACCCTTCTCGTCTCAAACACGATCTTCTCCACAACTTCCATGGTTCTTTATTCTTACTTTTGGTTTGTTTTTAAGTCCTAGTTTTTAAGTTAGATTAAGACTATATAAAGCCAAATTAATGGGGCCTCGGCCATCACCAAAAATTAAATTAAATTAAAAACAATTAAAATTATTTATCTTACGACACCCCATCGAGTAATTTTTTTTTATAAAAATCTTCAACTTTTCTCATTTTTCCATCTTGCTTAGATACTATGATTTCGTGTTTCAAGTGGAAGAACTACCGTCTGAAGAAGGTAAATTGTGTCGTATTTCGGGTTGTTGGTTTCCCAAAACAAAAATTTAAGGATTTCCACGGAATGCGACGCCGTAAACAATCGACCGAGGATACAGAGAACAAAACCTTAAGCGAAATGTCAAATGCGCCCGATGACAAATTGGTGATGCACCATCGGGCTCTTTTCCATCACATGAGGATGACCTCTTCACAACCAAGGGCACTGTCCTAACCAGTCGCACTAATTACGATGGAAATCGGGCGAATTGTATCAGAAGGAGACCGAGCCAATTCGCAACATATGCGTACGTACAGTGTGAGCTACCTAAATGGTATAAATAAATATGTAGTAGTAGTAGAAAATCATGTTTATATAACCCCAACACCAAAGTAAACATTTTCACGGTCAAGGTCAATGACCATATGATTTACAGCTGAGGTGGTAAATACATAATACCACCGAGATTTCTTGCAAGGAGTAAAACAATTTCGAATTAAGACCTTTCGAATTAAGATTCGAATTAAGACCTTTGAATTTAAATAAAGCCAATTTTATAACGTTCAAGAAACGTCACCGTATTTTATTTCCATTTTTTTTAAGATAATTAACCGTGAAGTGAATCATCTATTCACTATTGTTGAGACGCCATCTCCAGCATAATGTCTCTACGTTCCCCGCGAAGAGAACAGGGTAGTTGATTGATATTATTCCATTTTTTTTTATTTTCGAAATGAATTGATTTTAGCCTTACTTAATGAATCTAAAAGTTAAAAATCAAAAGGTAGTAGATTAGTCTACGTTAAGAGCGTTAAAAAAAATAATATAATGAATTATGAGCACTGTTTGAGCTAGAGAAACTTGTTAATTATCTATTTTACCTAAGATATGGGCACAATTACAACACTTGACCATTTCGCCTTAAGCACACTGATGACTTCGTCCCGCAGTAAAATAAATTTCCCAAATACATAATGTATGTTAATGTTACCATGATGCCTTTCTAATTTAAACCGATCCAGACGTTCAGCTTTATATCTACATTCCGAAATTCGATATGATCGGCTTCCTTCACATTGTTGTTTTTTGATATATAGATTTAGAAGAAATCAATTTTTGTTTGTTAGTTTATTCAACACTAAAATTTTTTAGACAAAAAATTAACTTTAATCAGTTATAAACGTCCCATTTGGTTCGATGATGTTCTGCAAGCTTTCTAACAACTTCACGATTTCATGGTCATAAAACTTTTGGCCCTTATTAGCACAAAACTGGATCAAGTGCGTTTGCAGGTCATCATGATTGGTGAACGTTTTACCATTCAAAGAGTTTTGCAAACTTTGAAACAAATGACAATTTGATGGTGCAAGGTCGAGACTGTATGGTGGATGTGACATCACTTCCCAACCAAGGTTCAATCATTTTTCAAGTAACGTGTGTGGTTCTGCGATCTGCCAATTCTGGATATTTTTCTCAGAAAAATTTCTCCGGTTTCATTAGTTGTTGACAATAAATATCTGGTTTATGCTGGTTCCTCATGATGTTATTGCACGCGATACATTTTTCATCACCAGCGGTGGTTCGATTCAAAAAAGGATTGATGTATTGCGTTTGAGATGCGTATCGCAAATATTGATTCGTTGTGTGAAGTGAATCTTTTTCAATTCATGTGAACCCAATTATCGGGATTTTTTACGAGTCCGAGACGTTTTAAGTAATTGTTAATTGTTGTGTGTAATGCTTTTATCTTCTCTGCAATATTTCGCACAGACATACATATGACGATCTTATTCAATTCATCATCATCAACTCATGTTACATCAACTTCAATTAGTCTACTAGAACCTTGGTCATCTTTGAGTAAAAAATTTCTAGAACGGAATTTCTGAAACTAATCGCGGCATGTGCATTCTGTTAAGCATTCAATTTCTTTGTGAAAGCATACGCCACCGAGATACAGAGGTTTAAGCAAAGCCTTACGCCGCCCTCGTTGAACTTGTAATTACGCCTTCTTTAATTGTTTTGAAGTTAATGTTGCCCTAAATTTAATATGTCAAAAGTTACCAAAAGCGTTTTTTGTTTTCTTTAAGCTTACAATTTTGAATTTTTTTCGGAAAAATATTTAAGTAACCCGCACTTTCTGCAACTTTGAAACGTGTATCTAGTATTTATGAAATTCTAGGTTATTTCATATCAAGGCAACGGTTTTCCATATACGATCCAATTTATTGAAATATGTGAAACATTAAACTCGAAATACTTAAAAAATTTAGAAAAGTTAACACAGGTATGAATTGTACATTTTTATTTTTAATTTTTTTCATCGAACCATGTATCATATCAGTTGCTCAAAGTGAAAATCATTGCTTTGTATGCACGCTAGAGCCTGTTTTTGGAAGACTCTAGCAATCTCCAATCTCTTCAATTCTTCTCGATCTTTTGCAGGTGCTTTATCATGTTTTAAGTCATCCAATTTCTGATAAGTGAGAAATGTCCTTCGTTCATTCTCATAAATGAAAGTCCATTGGGGTCAAGTTTGGAGATTTGGAGGCCACCGAATGGGTCCATCTCCAATACACGCGATCTAACCACTCTCTAACTGCCATAGTGTGCCAAGGCGCCATACTGCAGGTACACAATGGCTGTTCTTTATAGCAGAGGTATATCACCTAATAGTTCTGTTAATTTGTTTTCCAAAAATTCCTGGTAGAGATTTGAATTAAACCTTGGAGGAACCCGATAGGGTTTGATCAGCTTGTTACCCAATATGCCTTCTCACACATTGACGTTGAATTTATGCTGAGAAGCTCTGTGTTTCATGGAGCGGGGATTGCTTTCTGCCCAGGTACGTAAATTCTGGCAATTAGTGATTCAACCCCATGTGAATTGGGACTCATCCGTCCATAATATCCGGTCAATAAACTTATCTTTAGCAGGGTGTCTTTCCAGAATGTAATTGCAGAATTCCAAATGCTCTTGAGTTCCCGAGTTGTAGCTTCTATACTGGTATATGATGGAATGCATGCATGCTTTCTGAATGTAGACTTCTCCAGATGTAAGTTCAGCTTAAATTAAAATGTTTGTCTAATTGCCTACGACTGGTATTTGGATGGTATTTGACGTAATGTAAAACGTCTTTGTAGCTTCGGAAGGGAGTTTTTCGATGATTTCCGCGTTATTCCTATTTCCCTCAACCTGGAAAATATTTTAATAAATGACCTGCCATTTGGGGCAGTTCTATCATGGTATCGTCTCTCAAATATTCCAATCTCGCTCATTGACCTTTACCGTTGCCTAAACTATAGACATAAACCATACCTGCGTATTATTGTATTGAAAAGTGCATCATCGAGGATCTAAGAATTAAGTGTCGTAAACGTCAACATCTCTGTTAACAACTTTTTATTCTTTTTGTATTATTTCAAAAAAGGACCCATATTTTTTTGGTCCGAAAGAATGTGTGATACTTACACTCGGGGGTCCATTTTTGCCCTTTTAGGCGTCATAAAACAAACCCTTCTTACAAATTTTTTTATTGAATTTACATTTCGCATTAACAAACTTATTTTACTAACTAGTCAGTTTTATAGGGCTGTTGTAAAAGAATACCCCATTTTTTGAGTTTTATAGTTTCGAGTAGTTGGGTCGTATCTTGGAAACCCCTGACTTGAAATGAAAAGAGCGAAATTAATTTTTTTTCAAATACTTGGTACACATTTCAAAGCTGCAAAAAGTTGGGGCATATTAAATATTCTTCCGAAAAAAAAAATGATGACGAAATCAAAATTTTAAGTTTAAAAAAGAAAATAACTTTTGATTTTCAATAACTTTCGACATATTAATTTCCGAGCAAAATTTGCTTTGAAACAATTAAAGTATTTATAATTATGAGTTCAGTGATACACTCATAAATTTGAAAGATGTTAATTTTAATAGGAGTCATGGGGCTGTGTAATGCTTTGCTGAACATTTCTTTATCTCGTAGGGAATGCATTTCCGATCCATCACCCACTCAATCTCCTAGTAAAGTCTTCGACACATTATCTGGAACACCCGTTTCTGCATCTCCTTTCCAAAAAAATATTGCCAGGTACTCGTAGAACTGATGGTACTTAAAGAGTAGATACTTATAGTTTGAAGTAATTCATATTTTGTCAGTTTTGAATATCCATTCTCATTGATTATATAGTCTACCTCCGTTTCGGAACACGATAATTTCAGTTTTTGCAAGATTCACCTCTAAGCTTCATTTTACATAGTAGTCCTCCAATTGCGGATGTCTTCTTCCAAAATGACTTTATCATCAACAGTAACAACCTTATTCAAATAGAAGTCCTACATCTGGCAATTCATGCAAGTCCTTTATGTAGACCCCAGTGATAAGTGGAGCCAATAGACACTCTCGTTTGACTCTATAAACCGTATCGAAAACTTCGAAAGTTCCACAAAAAAGTTTTATTAGTACACATGTTTTCAAGCATGTTGGCAAATTTAGTTGGAACTCGCATAGAGTCAAACTTATAGAACGGCCTTCGAATGAACACAAAAAGCATACACTATTTGTTTTTGGCTACCTTCATATTAAGTATTAACATTTATATTAGAAGAAAAAAACATCTACGATTAGTACTACTCGTATATGTTACGAGTACATAGAAGAAGTTGGTTGAATCCAGAGAGATCATAAAAACTCGTGCTCATAAGACATATGAATTTTTGATTACATGAAGAAGAGAAAGGTGAAGCGTAACATATCATAACAGGATCCGCAAGGCTTCCATCTTCTGCGATCTCACATGCTACTCGTATCTGCAATAGCTAGGTACATGTACTTAAAATGGGAATATTGGCTTTCTTTGTTGTCTTTTGAACCTGTTTAATATATGGGCCTTTGCTGTTCATTTGCTGGATGACATCGTGTTCTAGATACATAATGATGTCGATGCTGCCGAAGTGTCCAAGTAGAAACATGAGTTTGCAGAAAGATAATCCCCTATTCACAGCTCCTGTCCGAGTATCAGCTCCAGGACAAGATCCAAGAAATACTATGTTAACGCAAACTGCACAGCGTGTTTTTCAGCATAACGCGCACAACTCAATCAGTTTTCCTTGAAGCGGGAACTTGGATCTCAGGAAGGATAATTTTGCGGCTTTTAAGTCGATGAAACGATGTTAAGTCTCGTCTTCATATTCTTTGGTGCCTAAATATTTATGTCTGCATTTTCTTTGATAGTAATTGTTTCTTCTGAAAATCTTGTATTTATCGACTTAATCATCAAAGACTTTAATTTCTATGTTGTACTTTGTAAATTGTAGGCAAGAGCTGTAGGACCTGTAGACGTAGTAAAACGTGATGTACATACATATACAGAATTGTACCCATAACATTGATTCAGACCCCTTCTGCTTTTTGAGAGAGCTCAGGAAATGTTAAACAAGGGCTTGTCTTACGACCGTAAGGAATAAATAGCTCTCCTCTAAGCTATAATATGATACTTATGATTGGATAAAATAACACAGTCCCATTTAAGAAAGATATATTGAGACCAATTTTGTCCTTAATAGTGACCTACAGGTTTTTCTGCGTGAATAAGATAGTAAGGTATTCGATGAGTTCTATATTTCAATACACATACACGTACATGTTTTCTCCTACCAATAGCAACGTTTTGAAAAAGGCAAATAAATGCAACTAGTAACTGATAGAAAGTTAATGGATTGGTCAAATGTTTTATAAGTGACATAATACTTTATGCGCATTATGCAGCTGAGTATGAAATGGAGAAATATGGCACACACGTAGACGAGAGATGTTTTTGGACCAACAAGAGGGAAGAGGACTTAAGTAGTAGAAGACATTGTAAAATAAATTTATGTTTTTGTAGACATCTAAGAAATGAATGCATTGCGTCATTTCTAAAACAATTTGGCAAATTCATAACACAAAACTTCGCATACAGGCTACACTCAGGCTCACGGAATCAAATTCAGTATTCCATATACATATTACCAGCTACCGAAGTTGCGAAAACGCAAACAAAAATGAGAATTTGATTCATTTTCTTTGCAGATATATCGCTTTGACCAAAGCTAGACATCGTGCATTAAGCAAACTATTCGATAACCTCAATTGTCATTATCGACTTTCACAACTTCATAAGATGAGTTACTTCCACCTTTTATAAAATTATAGGTCTCACATGCGTGGTTTCATATTATGTATCTTTTTTGTAGGAAAATTGTTACTTTATTTAACTAGCCTAAACTAATCGCATTCCAATTCTTAGTCTGTTACGAGTATTTGTATGTACACCCTGAATGACTCGAACTGCAACCAACTTCAGACTGCTATAATTTCCAAATCGTTCATGAAGTGAGCTCAAATTTTGACACATGACAGATAATTTTATTATTTACAGGCCTTTTAAACGATTTGCGTCTCAGTTGTGTTGAACAATTTTTATCCGCTATGGAATTCAAATGTTAAAGTGTGATTGCTTTATATTTGGCTTCAAAACCACAAATAGCTATCGTTAGAGCCCTCCAGCACCTCAACGTGAATAAATCATTTGTGTCTCGAACCATAGCTCGTTACCGTGATACTGGCAGCGTTGCAAAACGCCATGGAGGTGGTCATAAAAAACAACAACATCGGCAGAAATGGTTCGGAAAGTGAAGGCTCGAATTGAGCGAAATCCGCGTCGAAGTGAAAGAAAAATGGCTCGTGAGCTCAAAATATCGTTGGAACGGATGGAACACATACTGAAAAATGAAAAAAAAACACATACTTCAAGCCATTGAAGTTCCAAAAAGCATACGATCTTACACCGCAACAGAAAACAATTAGAGTCGAAAGAGCGACGGAGTTGCTACGTTTGCACGAAAGTTGTGAGTTGCCGAATTTGGTTTTTTTCCGATGAGTCGTCATTTGTTATCGAGCAATATGCCAACAAACAAAATGACCGAGTTTACTTGCCAGAGAGATCCTTCGGACGGCCATCAGAAAGTAGGCAGCACCGATGGTGATGGTTTGGGCCGCCATAACCGCCGATGGTCGCTCTCCGCTCGTATTTTTGGACCATGGCGTCAAAATTAATGCAATTGTATACCGTGAAACTGTCTTAGAGGCAGTATTGAAGCCTTGGGCAGACAATCATTTCGGTCGGAGACAGTGGACATTTCAACAAGACTCGGCACCGTTTCACAAAGCCCGCGTCAACCAAGATTGGTTAAAAAACAATGCTCCACACTTCATTTCTTCGACATAATGGATTGCAAATTCTCCGGGGTGAAGGCGAAGGTTGGTACTAAAAAATACCAAAGTTTGGACTACCTAAAACAAGTATTTCGCCGGGAATGGGCCAAAATACCGCAGAGCCACTTGCGTGCAGCGTGCGATGTTTTCTTCTGCCGTCTGAAGGCCATTATTCGCGTCAAAGGTGGACATATTGAAAACTACTGATACAATTTGAAAATTTATGTATTTTCCAACATTTTTTGCTTTGGCACAATAAAATTTATCAAAAAATAAAAAAATTATAGCATTTTAAAAAGTTGGAGTTCGAGTCATTCAACCTGTATATGCATCAGTTGAATATGTCTTCAATGACTCTTTTAGCCGAACTTCCAAAGATGTTGTGGTTTGCCTAGTACTTACTTACGTGAGGTGGCACTACAGTCCGACAGTTCAGGGTGGACCTGGGCCTCAACCAACGAGCATCTCCGCGACCTGAGTCGCAATCTTGCTCTACTGCACTGTCCCTCGGGAGTGGGTTCGATAATTATTCGGACCGGCGCATTGGTGAACATCCGCTCTATATAACCCAGCCACCTCAGTCGTTGGACCTTCACTCTTCTGGCTAAGTCCATATTGCTGTACAGTCCGTACAATTCGTCGTTCGATCTCCTCTTCCACTCACCGTCTATGCAGACGGGACCGAAAATCTTCCAAGTGCAGCCATTTTTGATAAAATCCATGTGTCTGCTCCAAAGAACAGGACTGGCATTATTAAGGTCTTATATAAGGTCACTTTTATTGTTCGTGAGAGGGCTTTCTTAGTCAATCCGCTTTTTAGCAAAAGTAGCAGTGATTGACAAGAGTTATTTTTCGTTTGATCTCAGCGCTGGTGTCGTTGTCTAAATTGATAGCGGAGCCCAGATAGACAAAGCCCTTAACTGCCTCTAAGTTGGGTGTCCTTTCTTGTTGACTGCATATATTCTTGCCCTCATTGACTGTTAAACCCAAATCCTCTGGTTCCGCCTCAATACTCGTAAAAACGCCACTAACACTACTCTACTTTCTTGCAATTATGTCAATATCATCGGCGTATGTGAGTAATTGGACGAACTTTTGAAAGATTGTGCCTCTTGTGATGGCGCGTCAGTTTTGCACTATTCTTTCATGAATGATATTAAAGAAACCGCGTGACAGCGTATCGCCTTGTCTAAATCCTATTTCGACATCAAAGGTGTCTGTGAGTTCTTTACCATCCTTGATGGTGCATTCTCCATCGTCATACTTTATAAACGAACGAGTTTGACAGGGATGTAAAAACTAGATATGGCTCTGTGTAGTTCGTCTCTATAGACGCTGTCATATGCGGCTTTAAAATCGATGAATTTGTAGTGTGTATCGATTTGGGGCTCATGAGTTTTTTCCCAAGATTTGCCGTAGTATGAATATTTGGTCAATGGTGGACTTTTCTGGCCTAAAGCCACACTGATATGGACGAATCAGATTGTCGACGACCTCTGATTCCATTCATCGGGCATACTTTCGCCCGACCATATTTAGCAGACGAGCTGGTGTATGCTCCTTAACAAGTCATCGCCTGCCGTTTTGAAGAGCTCGGGAGTCAGGCCGTCCGCTTCAGCAGCTTTGTTGGCTATCTTCACTTTATCTAGGTCGGGTGGACTGGATTGTTGGTCTAGATAGTACAGGTTGAAATTTGCATTCTGCCTGACAGCCTTATTTGATTCGTCTTAGCGTTATACAGTTTACAGAAATGATCTTTCCAAATTCTTAGCATCGACTGCGTCTCTACTACTATGTTCCCTTGTTCGTGGCAACAAGCTTCGGTTCGGGATTTGTGTCACTGGTATGTTTTTTTTACTTTTTGATCAAAGTTTCAAACCCATTCCTAGAGTAGCATCTCTAAATTTCCTCGTCGACCGCGCGCTTCTGATACTTCTTCTTATTCCTCCTGAGAATCCGGCGCTCGCCCTTCTTTTTCTGTTCGTAGATCTCGTAAGTAATTCTAATCCTTCTATGCAGCGCTGCTTTGTGTGCCCCTTGCTTAGTTGCATGTGCTCGCCAGCACTCATCGTCAAACCAGGGGTTTCGTTGTGCTGGTTGAGAAACCCCAAGACATCAGAAGCGGGATCTATGATGGCTTTTTGCCAATGTTGTCTTCAATTCTTGATGGTGGCGGCATAGAACCTTTCAAGAGATTTGGGGAGACCCGGTTGTAATCGATATTACAGTATTAGCTGGTCTTTGCGATGTTCGGGATATCCGTAACCGTACCTTGAATACAACTAAAAGAAAGAGTGCCTTGCGTGAACTGGAATATGGTCAATCTGGTTGACGGCTGATTGATCAGGAGATCTCCAAGTCTCCTTATGGAAATCGAGATGTGAACCGCGTACTAACTATTACAATGTTTAGCCGCAAAGGTGATTAGCCTGCATCCGTTATCAGAGGTGGCATCGTGGGAGCTATACTTTCCCACAGTACTACCAAGGATGCCCCCTCTTCATATATTAGTTTTGCACTAAAATCGCCGAGGACAATTTTAATGCCATAGTAAGTCTTGTTCAAGAACTCATAGAAGTTATCTTTGATGTCGTCATCTTTCTCCTCTGTGGGGGCGTGCGCGCATATAACGTTGTCAAATTTAGCCTCAATACGGATTGTTACGAGGCGCTCGTTAACATGGCAGAAACACAAGGCTTTTTGCCAAAGTCTGCCTCTAACAACAAATCCGCATCCAAATAGGCGCTGCTTGTGCCATTAATAACAATTGCCGTAGTACCAAAGTGCCGCAGTTTTTCATCCTCTCTTTGTCCGGTTCATCCCATCGTATTTCTTAGATGGCGGTAACATCTAGTTTGCAGCAGTCTAGGACCTCTGTTAGTTGTACGGCTGCACGTGGCCTATTAAGGGACCTAACATTCCACGTACAGATCTGAAGTTCGTTGTCCTTATATCATTCGCAGAGGTTATCAACAGTGGATTCGTCCATATTCGGGGCTTATTATTGCTTCGTAACAATAGATTTTTTTCATGGCAGCTACCCAACCTGGAGAGTTTCTCAAGCGCCTTCCTTTATAATTCATGCAGTGAATTTAATGCCATTTTTGAATGTTCTCTTTTTTCTGTTATATACTCGTACTATATACATATTTATATAATACATAAGTTTATTTATATTTATATTTAATATATTATATATATTTCCTGACTTAGAATGTAGGAAAGCGCAACAAATTTGACTCTAGTCGTTAAGGTACATATTGCAATCGATGACTGTGTATCTTTTGATCGAATATCTCTATCTTGAGGTTTGACTCTTTCCCGACTTGAAGTCATGAATGACCTCAAGTTCAATGCGCAAGTGCTTTTACTGAAATTCGTAAACGCCCTGCTTCATTTTTTTATTATAAGGATCAGGGAGGCAGAATATTTTTCAATTTGAAAATAGCGGCTCGTGAATATTATCAAGAATGCTACTGTATTAAAAAACATTTAAAAATGTTGTGATATTTTTAGTAGCTAAATTTAACGTTGGAAAATAGGAACTCTTTGGTAGCACAATCGAAGAATGTAGCTTATACGTCACCACGTCTGAAATGTACTTACTAACATTGCTGAGCACGATTTCCTCGCCAAAATATTCATAAAAGAATATGACGGTCACCATATTAAAAAACAGTTAATAGATTCAGCTTTATATTACAATTGTTGATAACGCAATGCACTTGTGGATTCACACAAAGGTATTTCGTCGGATATCTCATTCCATACAGCAACAGCAAAATATTTAGTACGAGGGGATTTAATGTTGAACGGCTACATTTGCAACAAACCGCTAGATCCATCGCCAAACCCGTATGCTCAGCCTCTAAATCAGGGCTGTCCAGACTGAAGTCGTATGCGGGCCAAAATGAAATTCAACAAGACCTGGCGGGCCATCGAAACAAAATACTATTAGCTTTTAATAAAAAAAAATCAATC
The DNA here is from genome assembly GCA_963966105.1 of Volucella zonaria. Taxonomy (NCBI): domain Eukaryota; kingdom Metazoa; phylum Arthropoda; class Insecta; order Diptera; family Syrphidae; genus Volucella; species Volucella zonaria. The sequence continues at coordinate 14,109,086 of OZ014534.1, forward strand.
ATATTATTTTAGTTTTTGTTTCTTATTTCTTTCTTTCTTTAACAATGTTATCAATGTCAACATCAAGGTTCGTCGTTGCCAAGCGCATTGCGTTAATAAGTGACTTATTCAACAATGAAGACCTGTATTTTGATTTAATAAAATTCATGGTTGAATAAGCACTTTCATAAAGATATGTACTCCCCATCATCGAACCCATTTTCAAACCAAAACTCGCTAATTTCGGAAAGCGATACTTGAGGGGCTTAAAAAAATCTATTCCAATTTCCACTCTGTTTTTGTAGAAGGAATCGGATTGTAGGTCGCATAACTCCAATTGGTAGTCAGTCTTTACACTTGCAATGCCAGTGTTAACGGATAAGTGAAAAGTGACAAATCGCTCTCTATTCCTTAAAATCTATAAACCGATTTTCAAACTCCAAAATTACCTCGTCAATGTACTCTATGTAGCAGTGTCATCTTTTGGAATTTCCCATCTCCATGTAAAGTTCTTTGTAACTCGGGAAAAACGAAAGATGATTCTTTTCTAAAGACATTTTGAACAATTTAAGTTTACTTTTAAATCCATTTACATGTCCGTACAAGTTCGCGATATTATTGTGTTTGCCTTGTAACTTCAAACTTAATTCGTTCATGTGTTGGGTCACATACGTTAAAAATGCAAGATCAGCGAGGAACTGGGGATCTTGCAGTTTGTTTTCTATTTCTGTGGTATCAGATTTTATTTCGTCTTTCAGAAATACTAGGATCTCCTTTCGCAGGGTAAAAAAACGCTGCAAGCACTTACCAGCACTTAGCCATCTAATGTCCGAGTGTAAAAAAATCGGTTAAATTCGGTTAAAAAAATCGCGAAATTTACGATGAGTGAAAGCTTTGTTTTCGCCCCTGATCAGATTTGTTGTTTTGACAGCCATCTTCACTGCGTCCATCTTGGGCAAAGATTTTCCATATAAAGCTTCTTAGTAACATATATGATGCAGTGGATTAAAGGGCAATGAATACCATTCTGTTTAAGAGGTCCAGAAAATCTCGTCACTGTCCCTGTCATTGCTTTAGCTCCATCAGTCACAATACAGGAATATTCTTGAAACCCTCCGTAATCTATAACAGTGGCACTGACAGCTTCATAGATATCATTTCCTTTATTTGTTCCCCCTTGTCGAGGTGTCCTACTGGCTATTCACAACAGCTTGGACTCCTCTCTCGTTGCAACATCATCCTCTCCTAAGCTCGACTTTGTGTCGGTTAAAATAACCCTCACTCGCAGATGCTTGTACGTTATGTGTTGTTACATTCTTCCGGCGCAACCTATCGAATCCTACCAACTTGCTATTGCAGCAATTGACAATTTGATCGACTTATCAGAATCGCTTGATGATATCATTATCTTCGGCGATTTTAATCTGCCTCAGCTGAAATGGACTCCATCTGAAGACCTATCTTTTTTCATCGCTTCCAATCCCATTTCTACTAAGGAATGCCTATTCTTAGATCGGCTAACAGACTCTAGTCTATGCCAAGTCAGTGGCGTTTCCAACTATATGGAAAGGCAATTAGACCTTATCTTCACAACTGATCCCATCAACTCCTCAGTATCGTGTTGTCCCCTATCTCTTTCAACTATTGATAACTTTCATCCTCCACTTCTTCTCTCATTTTTCCACAACTCTCCCCTTCAGTCGCCTCCCCCCGCAGTTCTATTTTCTTACAATTTTCACAAAGCTAATTTCCGTAAAATTAATACCTATCTAAGCAGTGCTTCTTTTGAGTTTACCAATCTATCTCTGGTTGATGCCCTCTCCATTTTTTACAGAGAAATATTCAAATCCATCTCCCTTTATGTGCCTTACTCCCGCCATAAAACTTCTTCTACATCCCCTCCTTGGTATAATCGTAGACTTCGCTCTCTACGAAACAAAAGAAACAAGTTATGGGCGGTATTCCTTCGCACCCACTCTTCTTCCGACTATTCAAATTATCTAGGTACATATCTTCATTTCATTGAACTCTATAACTCTCTCTATCAGCGCTACCTGAATAGTGCGCAAACCAATCTCATAAATGACCCCAAGTCCTTTTTTCAATTTGTCAATTGCAAAAGTAAGACCGATGGTTATCCTTCCTCCCTCGCTTTCGAAACCAAAACTTCATGTGATCCTCCTACCATCGCCAACTTTTTTGCTACATTTTTCAAGCAATCATTTGCCAACAACTCCTTCGTACCAGATCCCTCTTACTTCAATGATCTACCAAATTTCTCTATTGGTCCCTTTCTCACTCAAAATTTCGATCCTGCAGTTATTGAAGAAAAGTTACAAAATCTTAAGGATGAATTTATACCTGGCCCAGACGGACTCCCCGCCATGTTTCTTAAGAAATGCTCTTCCAACCTGTCTCTACCCCTTTCCTACCTTTTTCGTCTATCGCTCACACAGGGTGAATTTCCCCAGATTTGGAAGACCTCTTTTATAATCCCAATACACAAAAAGGGATCTAAGCATGAAGTTACCAATTATCGTCCCATTGCTAAACTCTCTCATATACCCAAACTCTTTGAAAGCATTTTATACGAAGCGTTAAGCTTCAAATGCAAGCCTTTTATTTCACCCCGACAACATGGTTTTCTAAAAGGTAGATCAACTACCACAAATCTAGTTGAATTCGTGTCTTTTGCACTCTCAGCCTTAGAAAATGGCAAAGAAATCGATGTTATCGCAACAGACTTCACTAAAGCATTTGATAAGATATCTCATAAATTGATCCTTTTCAAATTGTCTGCTCTCGGCTTTGAGCCGCTCTTTTTAAAATGGATTTCTTCTTACCTGGTAAACCGATATTATAGTGTTCGGTTTAGATCCGCCCTTTCTGTTCCATTCCTGGCCTCATCTGGAGTTCCACAAGGCAGTCATCTTGGCCCTCTTCTCTTCATTCTTACTATCAACGATGTTGAGAGTGTCATTAAGCACTCCTCCCTCTCCCTTTACGCTGACGACACAAAATTTTTTAAATCTATTTCCTCTCCCCAGGACTCTGCCCTTCTTCAAGAAGACCTTGATCGGTTTTCAATCTGGTGCCTCAAAAACTGCCTAGAACTTAATATAGCCAAATGTCAATTTATAACCTTCTCACGTAAATACAACCCGTCTCCCCCCCGACTTTATTTTCTCCATGGTCAACCAATTCCCCTGGTTCAGTCTTTCCAAGACCTTGGCATATTATTCGACTGTGAGCTTAATTTCCGTTCACATATCGATAAGATGATCCTCAAAGCCAACTCATCACTTGGCTTTATTAAACGGTGGTCCAAGGAATTTTCCAACCCGTATGTAACCAGATCTCTCTATATTACCTTTGTTCGCCCCCTGCTTGAGTATGCCAGTCAAGCTTGGTCCCCCTTTCACCGGGTTCATGTTTCCCGAATCGAGGGTATTCAACGTCGATTCCTCCGATTTGCCCTCCGTGGCCTGCCATGGAACGACCCTTTAATCTTACCTCCCTATCAAGACCGCCTCAAACTTCTAAATATGAATTCGTTAGAAGAACGTAGGAATATTGCTGACGTTCTTTTCATTCATCGTCTTCTCTCAGGTTCCATCGACTGTGCATCCATTTTGAACTCCATTTCCTTCAATACCAACCCCCGCAATCTACGTTGTCCTCGTCTCTTCTATCTACCGGTCCACCGCACCTCTTATGGCTCCAACGAACCTATCTCCCGAATGCTCCGAAAGGTCAACTCGAACCTCTCCCTTTTTCATTTCCACCTGAGCACTCCTCGTCTCAAACAAGATCTCCTCCATCACTTCCTTGGTCACTAGCTCTTAAGTCTTTCTGTTAGTTTTTAAGTTAGATTAAGCTTGTATTAAGCCAATAAATGGGGGCCTCAGCCCCCACCAAAATTAAAAAATTCCATGTAACGGCACTAAATTCAGCATTTCTTCCATAATAGTATAATCTTTTGAAATGTATCGAATAAACATTAATAACTGACCGTCTGTCTGGTCCGTACTTTCATCTAAACGTATTGAAAAATATTCACAATCTGCAACGGAGTCACACAATTTCTTAGAAACATACTCGCCCACATCATTGTTTGATGTATAGTGCTGCAGATTCAAATTTTTCTGCAAACGTAGGCTGCATAAATCGTTCAGCCATTTTAATTGCAAATTTTTTTTATTAAAACTCCATCACTGAATGAATTTTTTAACTTTGGCTAATTGTAAAGAAATTACTTAGGAGGCAGCTAAACTCAGTTCATTATCTGTGTTTATTTTTGGAAAAGTGCTTGTTTGCTGCACCAGTTATTTCTAATATTCGGCTACAATAGTTTTTCTAGCTTCACCTTTATGTTCCCTATACTTTTCTTCATGCAAAGTTGTGTAATGCCTCTTAGCATTGTATTCCTTAGCCACAGACAGGACCTGCATACAAATCATACACTGAATTTTATTATTATTGTTGCAAATAAAATAGTCCAGTTAACATTTCTCATTAAAAGCATGTATGGATTGAATATAAGCTTGAATGCTCACTTGTGTTTTTTTTGTCATTCGTGTATGTAAAGCAGTTTTTTTTTGTTGCGAAACAAGATTTCGTAGTTGAAGTTTTTATTTTATGTCGCGGGCCTTGTGTTGGACAGCCCTGCTCTAAATAATATTTGGACTCGATGCCAAAAAGCCCTGATTGTATTCTCAATGAGTAAAAGAGAGAGGAAGAACATTGGATTTCTACGGAGAAAAAGAAAGAGTTTGGAAAAGCCGAGGTATTGACATATTCTTTGGCAAGTCAACAAGACCCGAATAGAAACCTATAATATGAACAAAGGAATTTAGTACTACTCGTATAGTAACAGTTGGTGCTGAGGATATGAGAAAAACACTTTTGCATACGGTAAATAAGCAGGGGCGACCCAAATTCCGCTGTCCATCAGAACGAATCATTCAAATTTGGCGATGAAAGCCAAGATCTCTAACCACCCACTTAAAGTAAAGGTTTTAATATATACTCGTACACCTAAGCATATCATATCACACTTGTGAAAGTTTTGTGAAACTCAGAAGCCAGCAAAAAGAGCGTAATCGCTTAATCAAAAGTTTATTAAATTACCTTTAAACTCGAACGATATAACATACATATACAAACTCGTAATAGGAAGAACGAATCGTGATATCATTACGAGTAGCATGCTAGTGAGTATCGCATATAAACTGGCGAAGGTATTTTTGGCGGTAATCAGCAGCAACGCGATGTACAAAAATGCTGTCTATAGAAGAGGGTTCTCAATACAGATATTTTGGACGAAACATCACTTCGGACAGATAGAATTTCGAAGTACGAGTATCATAGTTAGTCAGATTTGTCTTAATAAGCCACGATATTACAATAATTCTGACAACGTTATCAGCCTGATGTAACGAAGACCGTGTTAGTGAAATTTGGCCAATTGCTGTTTCTTTGGGCACATTACATAGTAAAGCGTGCTCTCGAATACCATTGCTTATAACGGAACTTCCTAGCACTCTAGCGCCATCTAAACTGAAGTGTGGCGTACCTCCAAAGGTAAAGAAATATGATACAGTAGTCCCCAGTTGGAGAATTTCGTCCCGACAAGGAAAATGAGTTTATAAACTCTATAATGACAATTATAATTTTGACCGTTCGTTTCAGAAAACGAAAACGAACAGATGCGACGGCAACAAATGTTATTTTTTGATATAGGTTTGCGTTGCTTAGACAAACCGCCGTTTAAAAGGAGCTGTTTCTTTGAAACTCGTTATATTGGTGTTTAGGTACTGATCTTTGAGTAATTTCTTGACTGAAACTAGATTCGGATTAAGAAATTGTTGGATTTGTTCGGTTACTTTAGACCTTCACTGCAAACAAGGGCACACATAAAAAATGACCACGTACAAATTTAACTCTCATTATCTCTCGAAATTATATTTTTGTACATTTATCAGGTCATTAAGATCTTAACCGTTCATAGTAATTGTAATGACAAAATTATGTTAATTTTTTCATGGAAATAGTATAGTTAGTCAAGAGCTTACCCTAGGAGTAGATTTTAAGTTTCGCGTCAACATGGAACAGAGCAACATAGGCCACTATTTTATTTTATTGCTTTTCATGATGATGATTTTGCCCGGACTATCTAAAGTAAGTTGAAACGCGATTAATAAATATTTCTCAAAAAAAAATTACTTTTCTGATTTGTGTATATGTAAAACTGTTTCAGCGCAATTTTATGGTAAAAGTTAATGACATTAAGTGTACATCAAGATCGGATATTATTAACATTACATGTACCGAAACGAAATCTAATCGAGTCGCTGGACTCAACATGTTCGTATGGCTTACAGAAGATATTAATGAAATCCGCTACAACATTGATGTGTCACGCTTTGATAAGAATGGTCAATGGGAGAGCTTTTTCAAATTCAGCAACCTAGATGTTTGTGAGTTCTTGTCGGCAAAATTCACCGTACCAATTCTACTTATAACTCGAAATATAATGAGAAAATTTAGTAATTTTCCTGAAGAATGTCCTATAAAGAAGGATGTGTTTTACTATATACAAAGAATGCGGATCGATCCAGAACAATTCCCACCATATTTTCCAGAAGGTAAATTTTCTGCTACTGGAATGTTGTTTAATGATAAGATGGTCTATATGGATTATGCATTGGAAATTCAAATTGTATCTAAGAAAAACCAACCGAAAATAAGATAATAAAGATATTAGACCATAACGGGTATTTACAAATAGAAAAATATATTATATACTCCTGATAGCATTTTCTAAGTGTTTTGAAAAAATATTGTGTCCTTTGCAATGTACATATAGTATATTATCAATTTCTAAATACCACTTGTGATGATGTTGGTGCTTGTCTTTTATCCTATTCCAATTATCCACATTCAATAGTTGAAGTGCTCTTAACTCTTCAATTCCCAGTGATGACAGAGGTTTTCAATTTTTTAGTTCAATGGTAAATGAATTTTTGCATTTTACCATTATCACTAGAAAACTAATAAGTGCCTTTATACTCGTATTATTTGTTTTTCTGGCTACACTAGCAATGGGTTTTCTGTCAAATTTATATAATTCTTTCGCGCGTTATTAAATTTGTTTCGTATTTGTGTTATTCGTGCAATACAAACTCGGATAATTATATTGAGATCGTAAGTATTGTCTTTTTTATAATTGCATGTGGTAAATGAATCCATTAGCTATAAAACAATTCCTTTTTACTATAAAAATAACACCTGGCATGGTTACAAACGCTCAAAATATGAAGTGTCACCTGTAGGTGAAACTGGGCGGTATTGTAACAAAATTATTGCTGCGTGTGCAATAATCCGAAAGGGTATCGACGATGAATAAAATCGAACGCACGAACGATAACGAAAAAAAAACTATTTATAACTACAGGAAACAATAATTGATTTTATTAACGATGTTTACCATGCTGCGTCTGAAATCCAAATGGCCGAGATTACATATATTTAACATGAGCAAGTGTGAAATAAACGGCAATAGAAAGCTTTGAGTAACGTTACTGGTTTGAGTGAATTATTCTAATGTTAAGATTTATAGGTCAAATATATAATGCTTGGTAATATCAGAGATTCCAGAACACATAGTTCAACTGCAATAATTATTTATAATTACAAAATATGAATATGAGATTTAATTGGAACATCTTGTGGATTGGTCGAATTAACTTTCCAGTTACTGTTTGTACAGTGATGACTCGAACAAGGCCATCATTGCCGGGATGAGTGTCAATAACCCGGCCCATTGCTCATTTACCGGGGGGTAGGTCGCTTTCCTTCATAACTACCAGGTCGTTGATCTTTATGTTTGGCTGCTGTTGTTGCCAGCGAGGTCGATTTTGCAGCGAAGTTAAATACTGCATTTGCCAGCGTTTCCAATAGCCCTGGACCTTGGACTGTATACTTTGCCAGCAGGTTAAACGATTTGAGGGAATTTCTAACATTGGCTCTGGAATGGCTGCATATGATTCACCTAGAAAGAAATGCGAAGGTGTTAATGGATCTAGGTCGTGATCGGAAATTTGACATAAGGGGCGCGAATTAAGAATGGCTTCGATCTGTGTCAGCAACCTATAAAGCTGTTCGAACGTTAGAATGTCTGTTGCTATGACATGGCGAAGGTGCTGTTTTACGGACTTCACGCCCGCCTCCCACAAACCGCCGAAATGTGGTGCCGAAGGGAGGCTGAAGTGCCACGAAATTCCGTCACGAGCTAACGATTCTGCAACTATAGAATTGTGGTATTCAGACATCACTTGTTCATGCATTTCTGATAGTTGGCGAACGGCTCCGCGGAAATTTGTGCCATTATCCGAATAGAGGTGTGAGGGTTTACCACGACGCGCGACAAAACGACGGAAGGCAGCCAGAAATGCGTCTGTGGTTAAGTCACTCACGAGTTCTAAATGTATCGCTATCGACACAAGGCAAATGAAGAGCCAGATATAGCCTTTAGAGAACACAGATTTGCGACCCGATTTTAGTTTTAGCATTTATTGGCCCGGCATAGTCACAACCGTAATGAGCAAACGGTCTGGTTTGTTGTATTCATTGGGGAGGAAGGTCACCCATTAGTTGTGAAATTGTGGCACTTCGTTGGCGAAAACACCGAATACAAGTATGTTTTATCTTGCGAATTATATTGCGACAACCGATTAGCCAAAATTCTTGGCGGAGTAGCGCAAAAAGAGCAGATATTCCCGGTTGTAAAAAACGTTTGTGCGCGTCGGGCACAATTAACGTTGTTATAGCGTGACCCTTGGGAATGATGATCGGATGTTTTGCGTTGGATATAATGTTGGCCTGTTGTATTCGTCCTCCAAAGCGTAGAACATTCTCAGAATCTAGAAAGGGAGATAAATTTAGTATTTTGAAGTTTTTGTTAAGGGGACAAGATCTGTTAAGAGCTTTGATGTAGTCACCGAAGTACCGATTCTGCAACCACTCAATGACGTTTGTTTTGGCTTGGTATATCTCCTGAGGCTGTAGCTGGAGTAGTGAAGCTTGAGTGACCTTGCGACATATGTATATAAATCGATACATGCGTGCAACCGTTCTAAGGTATATTCCAGGATGAAATGCGTGTTGCCAGTATTTCAAATGGATGATCGTCATAACTCAAAAAGAGCGATTGAGGCACAAGCTTCCTTGCTTCGCCAAAACATCTAGAGTCTTCTGCAAGCTGTTCCCGAATTGGCCAGCTGTCTGATGCTTGTTGTAGACATGTAGGACCTGTCCACCAAATGGGGTGTGAAAGAAGTAGTGAAGGTAGTATACCGCGAGAGGCGCAATCGGCGGGATTGATTTCAGATCGAACGTGAAACCATCTGTCTCTTGGGATTACATCGAGAATCTCCGAAGTTTGATTTCCGACAAATATATTCCAACGTCTGGGAGCAGACGATAGCCACGACAGGACCACTTTTGAGTCCGACCACTCGAAGACATTAGCGAATGTTATGTTAAGCGATTTTTGAAAGGCATCGAGTAGTCTCGCGAGTAAAAGGGATGCGCAGAGCTCTAAACGACGGATACTCAATTGTTTTAAAGGGGCAACACGAGACTTAGCGGCGACGATAGTTGTTTTTAATCTACCATTTGGAAGTTCATAACGAAAGTATACCACTGCTGCATATGCCGATGCAGATGCGTCAGAAAACCCATGTATTTGGAAAGAGGAATGTGACAGGCCTAAGATTCGAGGTATTTCAATTTTGGAAAACACTGAGAGCTCTTCGCGGAACCGATTCCATTTAATAGCGATAGAAGGTGGGATTTCATCATCCCAATCGAGTTTAAGTTGCCAAAGTTCTTGGAAGACGATTTTCAGTGGTACGACCGAAGGAGCGAGAAAACCGATCGGGTCGAATATACGTGCCACATCTTTAAGAATCTGGCGTTTGGTAATGGGTTCGTTCGAAATTGGGTTTATACGAAAACTAAAAATATCACACTTAGGATTCCAATGAAGGCCAAGCACTTTTATCCACGAGTTTGCACTAGTGTCTAACGAGATAGCTTTGCCATTTACTTAATGTCATACCGCACTTTAATAAGAGTTCTACTAACGATTGTCTTTTGAAAATAGCTTCCGATAAAGTATCTCCACCTGATACAACATCGTTAACATAGAAGTCGTTTAGCACAATTTTAGAAACGATTGGAAATTCTTCCTTATAATCACTGGCCAGTTGTTCCAATGCCCGTACCGACAAAAAGGGCGCACATGACGTACCGTACGTAACTGTCCGAAGCCGAAAGTGCTGTAATGGTTTCGAAGGAGATTTTCGCCAAACTATCCGTTGAAAATCGCAGTCCTTTTCCGAGACAAGGATTTGGCGAAACATTTTTATTATATTATATAAAAACAGATTGCGTTGAATAGGAGGGCCTACCAATAGCGAGTCATTTAAAGAGTTTCCGTTTGTATCCTTGAAAGAACCATCAAAGACCATACGTAGCTCCGTGGTGGAGCTGTCTGGTTTAAGGACCGCGTGATGAGGAAGGTAGAATACATTTGGGTTTCCTACTTCCGCAGCAGGAACACGAGGCATATATCCCAGTTCAAGATACTCGTCGAGGAATTTGGAGTAGCTTTGAAAAAGGTCCTTATCTTTTGAAAATTTTTTCTCCATTGCTTTTAGAGGTGAAACAGATCCACTGAGAGTGTCGGAAAACTGTGGCGAGTTTTGAATGGAAGTTCGACGATATACTTTCCCTCTGTATTACGACGATGGGTGTTAAGAATGTGTTCCTCAATTTGTTTATTTTCAATAGACGAGGTTGGTTTGAAAACTTCTTCAATCGTCCAATGGTCCTATATAAAACAGGCTTAATTAGACAGACAAGTTGGGAAGGGAGAAAGCAGAGGTGCAAGCAAAATATCTGGCATATTCTTTTCAAGGCGTCCTATTAGTACATCAAAAAAGCTTGTAATTTTTTGAAATAGCTTCTCCCTAATATGTAATCTATATAGAAAACATCCATAATTAATCTTAAGGTCAAAAAATTAAATATTCGACAGATAAAAAACTAATTTTTATTAGTGTTAAGAAAGTAGAATCTTTGAAGATATAGACGAGATATACAACTAATAAATACGGATTTGAATTCGGTAATAGTTCGACACAACTTTTGAATTCGAAATGCATTTTTAATGGCTTTTAAGTTGAATTTGAACAACAGTTGATGTATTGTACATACCTATACCAAACATAGTATTGGTAATTGAGCAGAACCTTGAAGTATAGGCTTGTGTATGTGTCCAGCTGTACACCTTTTGCTAAACATTTATGGGCAAAGATGCAAAATGGGGTTTTGTTCAGATCTTTTTTCAGAAATTCAAATTGGAGGTTGTTTTATTTGCAAAAACTTGAAACTCTATTTGCACGGTTTCTCAAAGCTTTATTGAATGATGCATGAGGTAGAACATGGACATATTGCAGATCATTAGAAAATTGTTAAGTATGTGCAAGAGTGTCAACTACAAAGCACGCAATATTCTTAAGTACTCGTTTTATGTTTAATACTCCATCAATTCCGGAAGAATTTGATTTTTTTTAGTGTACCAATTGTCATATTAGTTGAAATAGATATCAGCTTGCTGTAGTCGGCAGGAGTTAATTGAGTAGTGCAAAATTAAAAGATCAGACAAATAAAATTTGGGAATAGATTACCATGTAACGTTAAAGTTAGCAATATCAATTTAGCTCAAGATGGTATCTGCCCTCGGTTTTCGATATGCTGCACCTATTGCCAACTCTTTTAAGATACAAAATTAACTGACCATGCGACCAGATGGTCATTGATTTTTCCACTATTGAGGACTATTCCAGCTCATCCTATTTAAGATTGCAAATATGAATTCGATCTTCCAAAATATAACAGCTCTTTCATTGGTTTGATTGGATTGGATACTCAACTCTGAACTCTAGATTTAAGTTTCATAGTAATTGTGCTAGTCCGAATCATATATCTACTTCAAAAGGACCTCTTAGCTTCACATGTGTATTCTTTAATTATAAATAGGTGAACTTGTATAGCTGAAAGAAAATATCCACCGTGAAATTCATGCCATCCAGCTAACCACGCTGAAGCACGTGGCACGAAACACGGTCGTCCGCTTCCCACAGTGCATGCGACTATTGCAAGCTTTCTCATTATGTTAAATTAGGCAATTAAACAATATATCTCATAGTTTTTGTTTTATTCACAATTAAAAACATATCTAAATCCCTGTACAATTGGGGCAATAAAGAGAGTATTCTTGCATCTGGGGGAAGCATTCCATTTTGATATTCGTATTAAATTTATTCGGTATCTTACTCGTATTTATGGACAAAATTTTCAATATACAAGCAAGTTAGTGGCTGCGTTCTATCATCTCCAGCTGCTTCAAAGAGTTAAACAGCTACGCCGTCAGATCCATCAAGTTTGTTGTGTTAGAGTATTCACTATTTCTTCGTAACTGCTCAACGGCCTGGAGAAACTATTCTTCCGAATCTTCAGTGCACTAATTCTTCCATCAGGATCTCTGTCTATCCATATGGGCCTCAGTGTTTTTTATTGTTTAAATAAATTCTCTCTTATTACGTTTTGAAAAAGATTTCCGGTCTTGCAATATTACAACATAACTCACACGAATTTCTTATAAATAGTTCTTTAAACTGCATTCTCTGTTGCTGTCATCGACTTTGTGGATTCGAGGGGATAAAGCGGAGTATTGTATGGTAGAGAAATCAAAAATACCGAATCAGTAGGTACCTTGCATTAATTTGGCTGACGGTACAAGTATTTTTCTACAAGTATCTATCATATTATGAATATTAAGTCGTTGAGACTTCAAACATAGGGTGTTTTTAAGAATGAGTTCATATTTCGAATAATTACGGAAATAGGTACTAATTTACCAACAAGCTGTGTAATTACTCGTAAGTATTACAAAATGGAACACTTCTTCAGGTGAACCTACAACTTTAAGCAGATATGTACATAGATCGTATGAGAAGGAGTCTCTATAGAAGATATTTCTGAATAAAGACTTTAATGTATGGTCATTGGAACCAACTGCAGGTAAATTTATTATAATCGTAGATGTGGATTTTTGATTTCATTTGATCTATGGCCCGGGTCAACCCCGGACAGATTTATTCAAGCTTATTGCAAGCTTATTCTTAAAAGTAACAATTTCACTTAAAACTAAAGATAAAAACTGAAGGGTGGAGGCGGTTAAAGAAAGTTAGGACGTGAGGCATAGTTGAAAATAAGAATGTTCTTGAGAGAGAGTTTGCTGAGATGGTAGTCGAAGAGAAGCAGAATATCGTTAACTTTACGAAGCATTCTAGACATTGGCTGCAAGTGTCCGTAATTCGTTCTGTGAACATTGAGCCGGAAAAGTGGCATAGACCTAAGATTGCGTGGTTTTGTGTTAAAAGTAAATACGAAATAAGTAAAGAAGGACAATGGATATTACCAACTAAAATTTGATGAATAAAGAGAATGTCAGCAATTTTTCGACGTATAGAAACGAGTTGTAAATTTATAAGTTTCAGGCTGTCAGTATAAGGTGGTAAGTTTTTGTTATCATCCCTGGGAAGACCACGTAAAGCACATCGTAAAAACCTGCGATGAACAGCTTCTGTAGTTCTGTAGTAGGATGACCAAACTTGGCTTGCATATTCAAGAAGAGGTCTCACAAAGGTTATGTAAAGAGATTTGGTAACATAAGGATTGGAAAACTGCTTAGACCAGCGCTTGATGAAGCCAAGGGCAGAGCTGGCTTTTTTTTATTATATTAGCATTGTGAGAACGGAAATTGAGTTCCTTATCACAGATAACACCTAAATCACGCAACTCATTCTCTAAGGGAACAGGCAGATTAAAGATTAGATAGCAGCGAGGTGAAGTAGGGGGCCGCTTACTGTATACGTTTTGTGATGTAGTCGATGTGAGTGTTTTTTGTGAAAAATGAGTTGAACTCTGTGTATGGGGACTCTGCACCATCATTTACCACAGTAAAATTTTGGGCAGCTGAATTTAAACGTGGCCGTAAGAGCTTGGGAGATGATGAACGTTCGGGACGTCCAAAAACTGCAACCACTGACGATAACATTGCTAAAGTTTACCAAATGGTGTTAGACGACCGCCGAATTAAAGTGAGAGAGATAGTAGAGGTTATGAAAATGTCCAAAGAACGTGTTTGTTACATATTAAATCAAGATTTAGGCATGAGAAAGCTGTCCGCGCGTTGGGAGCCGCGTTTGCTTACATTAGACCAAAAACGTGTTCGAATGAACATTTCCAACGCTCTGTTGGCGCGGTTTAGGCGCAATAAATCCGAGTTTTGGCGCCGATTAATTACTGTATATGAAACTTGGATACACTATTTACGCAATAAAAAATTCAGTCAAAACAGTGGCCTGCAAAGTTCGAGCCGGCTCCAAAAAAAGCAAAACCTGTTTTTTCGGATGGGAAAGTGATGGCGACGGTTTTTTGGGATAGTAAAGGAGTTATCTTAATCGATTATCGTCAAAAAGAAAAAAAACATTACAGGAGCATACTACGCATCATTATTTGCTAAGTAGAAATTGCGGAAAAACAGCCACATTTGCAGAAAAAGAAAATCCTGTTTCACCAAGACAACGCGCCGTCTCACACCTCAGCGGTTACCATGGCGAAAATCTATGAATTCCGGTTTGAACTGCTTGACCATCTGCCTTATTCACCAGATCTAGCTCCAACCGACTTCTTTTTGTTCCCTCGTCTAAAAACTGCGCTCGGGGGATAGAGATTTTCGTCAAATGAGGAGGCAATCACCTTCGTGAACAATTATCTTGCAGAGAAAAATGCCTAGTACTATTTGGGCGGGTTAGAGAGATGGGAGCATCGCTTCGAGAAGTGTGTAGAGTTACAAGAAGACTATGTAGAAAAAAAAAAAACATTTGAGAAAAAATGTCTTGTATCATTATTCGGTTGTTATCGTCAGTGGTTGCAGCTTTTGGACGTCCCGAACGTTCATCATCTCCCAAGCTCTTACGGCCACGCTTACATTCAGCTGCCCAAAATTTTACTGTGGTAAATGATGGTGTCCACATACACAGAGTCCAACTCATTTTTGATTTGCGTAGGCGTATTGCCTTTCAAAAACAAGACAGCTCGATTCTCAATTTTTTCAATTTTCACAAAAAACATTCACATCGACTCAGTCAAACGACTGTCAACTAAAAACTGTGCGTCCAAAATGACTGAAACTTCGTACAAGTAACTGTCAAAAGTGCCGCTATCTTTAGGTTGCGGTCGGAAACTTTTCGGACAACCCTCGTAGATCCGTATAGATTTACAATGGAAAAGCATTATGTCATAAATAATGCTCTCGAAAAGCTTATGTATGCAGGACAGCTTTGCAATTGGTCGATAGTTGGAAATATCGTCTTTTCGGGCTTTTTTATGTAGGGGAATAATAAAATACCTTTTCCAGGTCAAGGGAAATAATTCCTGGGTGATCGAAAGCTGAAAGAGGGCTGTATGATGTTGGGCTAGATGCATTTCACATTTCTTTAAAAATATGGGGGAAAGATTATCAGGGCAAGTAGAATAATTATCTTAGAGGTTTATTATTTTATCTTTAAACTGCTCTAAAGTTATAGACACAGATTGCAAAGCAAGAGTGGTCTGGCTCTTGGAAAATTGCAAAGAGATTTGCAATAATTTGGGGATCGCCCGAAGACTTATCAAGAAAATTCAGAGATGAATAATAGTTATCCGATTTACTTTTAGTTTTGATGAAATGAAAGAATCTTTTAGGACCGGAAATGGGAAATTAAATTCTTGCATGAGGTGGAGATTGTAACACTTTTGGAGGGCTAGTGGAGGATGAAAATGCTTTACAGTCATCTTCTTTTCTAAGATGATTTAGTGATAATGGAATGTGGTTGTCTCAACAACCCGGCTGTCATCACTTAAGCTTAGACCTAAAAACCCCCTGTTTTTATCCAAACTCACTCTATTGAATTAGAATACGCCAAAGATGTGAAAACCTTTTCATTTGGTTTTATTTGACTTTTACCTGAGACCAATATACTAGGTATATTTTAGTTTTTTGAAAAAAAATATTAATTATTTCGTCTACATTAATATTGTCGCCTTCAAAATAGTCTCCATTAGATATTATGCACTTGTGCCAGTGCTTCTTCCAATCCTCGAAACGCTTCTCAAACTCGATCTTTGGGATAGCCTTTAGCTTTTGCTGTTTCAGGGATCTCGGTGTTGGCGAGCCAGGATGCCTCCAGTGGGACGAGTGAGACTTAGTTTCGACGTCATATTCGTAAACCCTTATTTCGTTACCTGTTATAACACGTTTCAATTATTCTGCATCGTCGTTGACTTCATTTAGTGACCCCTGAGCAACTACCATTCGCCGCTGTCTTTGTTCAAAGTTCAACAAATTTTGCTGTCATGCGTTTCATACCCAAAACATTCGAAAACATTTCATGGCATGAGCCAATCGATATACCAACATCAACAGCGACTTCTCAGATTGTGTTTCGGCGATCGTTCACAACCATTTCTTTAACTTTTTCCACGTTTTCATCAGTTGTTGACGTGGTGGGGCGTCCGGGGCATTCGTCACCTTCAACGTCTTCACGGCCATCTTGGAAACGCTTATACTCTTGTTTTACTCATACACTTTGTCACACTTTATTTCATTTTTTACGCAAAATTTGATACAAATTCTTTGATCCATTTTTTTTAACAAACGAAAATCGCCGAGCTCATAAAAACACGTCTAACCTTAGCCATAGATAAAATAAACAACGAATAGAGCTGAAAATTTTATCATACTTCAAATGCATTTCCAAACCTGCGAAATTCCCGTTATTTTCTGAACACACCTCTAACTCAAATAGTTACTGGCAAAATATACGGATGCTTATGAGTTATATCCTTGGAAAAACACTTCATATCACAGCATACAAAGCTGAGAAGCCTTAATTTCGTATATCGCAAAATATGAATTTTAATTTTTTTTTTTCATAATTGCAATACATAGTGCAATGTGCTTCTGGGAAGACTTATATTCAGGGATAAAAATTCAAATTGCGGGCCCTTAAAACTCCTTAGCTACATATAAATTTATTTGCCTGTGTATCTGTATAATAAAAAAAACTCCAGTTTCCAACTTACTTTCCTTATTGCGTTACTATCCAGCCAAGGCTTACGTGCTTTGAGCACCAATATCTTGCCTATGTTGTCTGACATTAGAGTTCATTTATATAACTTTTCTATTTTTCATTCTCTTCTCGAATATCAATTTCTCATGTGTTAAGAGTATAAATTATGATATAATGAGGAAATCTGGACAAATGAGTTACTTAAATTTCCACAATTAAATTTTTACTATTATAAACCTAAATAATAAGTTAAAATAAATATTCCAATATTCATTAAAAATTTTTAGTTGTATGTTAGATATCAAAATAAGCATGAATGTTAAAATATTAGCCTTTTTTGTGGTCTCTGCTTCTCAGTGAAGTATTTTCGAAGTTGTTTTCATTATTCACATTTGGCTGATATAATAAATGCAGGCTGCTGAAATACTCGTACAATTTTTGCATGTAGTTGATAAAGTGATATATGTAGACAAACTGAAATAGAAACAGAATTGTCCGTTTAATCATGGAAGCGAACTGCTGGTAGCTCTAGTAAGTGATTGATGCTGTAATCAAAATTTCATTGAACATAGTTGCTTCTCAAATCAAACGATCCTGAACAACTAATGTGATATATGAATAAATGTACACATACTTTTAGTAGGTACACTTGGAACAATGCCTGCAAAAACCAGTCAAACTCTGCGTAATTAATATATCAACTAGAGGTGGGTCGTTTTCGGTTTTTGTGTTAAAGAAACGAAACAGTTATTTAAAGAAACTAGGCTCGCCCATCGTTGAAATTCAACGATTATCCAATTTAGCAATTTAGAAATGGGCTTTCGGTGGAAATAACCCTTCTTCTTCCAACTTCTTGCCTCTTTCGGGCAATCGTCCTGCCCACGCCAATGTGAACAAACGCACAAATACACAACATGATTTATTCCCCTGCTATGTGAACGCTCTTTCTCCTTTACACAGCTTTTTTACTAAAATATACATATGTATAACGTTGTTGAACCGAACGTGCATGCGCGTTGCAAATACACCACACAAAAGCAATAGTTTTCGTGTACATAATAGAAGTGTCGTCACTTCTCACTATGTTTCTCTTTTTTTCATTTTGTTTAGTCTCTATCCCAATTAGTTAAGAAACTCTTTTTCAATCCTGTAGTGACGTTCGCAGTCACACACTTTCAAAAAAAAACAAAACAATACATTTATGAGTCAAAGCAGTCAAGCAAATTCCTTATGAACCACATGCACAAAAACGATTCGACTATACGCTTATCCCTAGAATCTTTCCTTTTCTTGGCCATTGACTTTCAAAGGCGAGCAGACTTTTTTTTTCTATCATGTTGTAAAATAACCCAATTTGTTAAATGTGTTTACCAAGTTTCTACTCAACCGTTTGGCAAAAAAGAACACATTCTGCACATCTACGCGAAATTACCTTTCTAATGGTATAAGTATCATGCCATTCGGTTGAGTAGAACGGTGTAAAAGCGTACGACAAAAATGGGCAGCACGTATTTATATATAGATATAACTAGTTAAAAAACTAGTTAACTAACTAATAAGAAGCACTAACGAGAAATTATAATCATATAGTGCGAGAAAACCAAAAACCATTTTCGTCTCATCCACCCAAATGAAACCGTTGTTTTCAATGTAAAATAAACCCAACTTTTCCTTGTTGATTCCACTCCTGGCTGACAGTAACTACATTCATGAAACGTTTTCATATCTGAAACGTGCAAACGAAAAAAAAAGGAAAAAACGCAGAAAAGTTAAACTACTTCCCCGAACGTTATCGTTTTTTTTTTTCGTTTTTAACATTTTCTCCGTTTTTTCCGTTTTTTGTTCGTTTGCACTACAAGATATGAAGACGCTTTTTCGTTCGTTTCGTGACTGTAGTTACTGTCAGCCAGGGGCACTATGTATCAGGGTGGAATCATGTTATTCATTTTTCTCCTTCATGCGTTTTTCATATTTGCGGAACAGAATGATGCGTTTGCATACTGCGAATTTTGTGCATGCAAATAGATAGGACTAAGGACTGAAACGAATAAAATTTGGAAACTTCGAAGTAAAAAAAAAAATTTTTTTCATAATTCATGTAAATTTTTTTTATTTGCTTTAAAACTCTGTTTTTATTAAATTCATTCACAATCACAAAAAATAAAAAATATTACTTGGGTTCCCATTCTTTCCTCAACTTCTTTCGATTGTCCTTCATAAGGTTGGTGACAGTTACATCCGTGATCTTTTTGGACGCTCTTTTCCATTTAGCACTAAAATCTTTTACGTCGATTGCACACTGCTCACTTTTCCTCAATACCTTTCAATGGGACGGCACTGTGGAACATTGGGTGGATTCAAGTCTTTTGGGACAAAGTCGACATTTTTAGCAACAAGAAAGCTCAATGTCGCATGAGCATAGTGAGCTGAAGCTAAATCTGGCCAAAATAATGTTGAACCCTCGTGTTTGTTTAAGAAAGGAATCAAGGCACTCGTTAATGTACACTTCTCCGTTAATTGTTCCCGTTGTAATAAACGATGAGCTTCTGTGTATACATTGGCAAATGGTCTGCCAAAATAAATATTTTGACCCGAATTTTTCCATCCCAATCGATGTTGTTAATTGTGGAAGAATCTCAGCTTCAAACGAGTTGTAAAACTGCGCACCTGGAAGAGTAGTAAAGTCGGCTTTGACATAAGTTTCGTCATCCAAAACCAAGCACGCTTTCTTGTTGTCGATCAACTCGTATAGCTTTCGGGCTCGTGTTTTTATGACTTTTTTTGCTTTTCAGTAACTTTTGGTATTTTTTGTTTTTAACGTGTTTTTAGACCGTTATGTTTTTTAGATCTTTGTAACATTGTTTGGTTGGTATTACATTTCCGAGCAATATCTCTGGATGACATAGTCCGGTTTTTTACGATGGTACCCACTATTTTCCTGTCCAAATTTGTATCATGTGCTCCACTTTTAACTCCAGTTTTCTGTTTTCGCTTAACTGTCAACGTCTCCAAATATCGTTTAATAACAGAATGCACTGTACTGCGTGCTATGTTTAAATTTTTTGCAATGAAATGGTTTGAGCGTTCCTCTTGACTCATATTTTATAAAAATTTTAAACCGCACCGAACTAAAATCAATAACAAACTGAAACTAGAGAATATACAGGCTAATTTGGGTATAAAATGGGATAGCAATTTTTACGCAATGGAAGTATAGCCCGTATTAAAATGTACAGATTTTATTGGTTTCAGTCCTTATATAAACTGTTTTTTTATGAAAATAAAACGGTTACGTCGTTACGAGATGAGGAACTGTTTTTTAACTAGTTCGTTTTATTTATACCTACTCCTAATATCAACACACTTATAAACACTCGAAGGAATAAAGGTTTAAATTGTGAAGTGAATATCCGAGTTAATAAACAGGTCGTCAGACCTCTTGAGAGTTAAGTTCTTAAAACAAAAATTAAACAAAAAAAAAAAAAAAGACTTTAAAAACAATAAAAAATTAGTGGCGTGTTTCATAAACGTAAATCCAATGTAAATGGGATTTTCAAAGAATTTACATGAATATTTTTAATTCGCTGGTTCCAGGTTTCGCGTCACCAACAGCCAGGTTATATTGTTCAGTGAACAGAGACGCTGGGAGTGAAGTGAATTCACTTCTCTGCTTGCCGGAGGGAATCAAAATGAACCGAATGGTTTTGAGTTAATTTCAAATCAAGGCCTCTCTGTATACTGCATTACTTGTTTGGTTCTCGGGAGCGTAAATAATGAGATTCGAGGAGCCTTTGATCCTCGAACAGGCGATGTAGATTGGCCGTGGGCGAACCAAGGCTTTCGGAAGTCTACAGAGACTGACTTTAGCGGATGGCCTTGCAACTTGTTGACGGTCATGGCGCAGCAGAGGGCGACGGAGAATTGGGGTCGCTTGAACTGGAAAGGAAAGGTAGAAGGAATCAGCGGAATTCGCGAGATGAAAATATCCTACCCGCGGCAACATCCGTTTGAAATTGTGACTTCAGCGGTCAAACAACTAAACATACGAGTATGTGTATACCAGATGTTGTAGTAGTTCAAATTTCCAAAGTATTCTTATTTTGCAATGTTGGTTAATTGTAACTCCGGGGCTATTCCACCGATTATAATGGAACATATCGTTGTTTGTAAGCTGAGAAATGGGCTATCGAACAGCGAATATCCCGTTAGAATCGTTTCAGTCGCTTTTTTGTGATGCTCGGACAAACAGATAAACAGACAAACAGATAAACAAACAAACAGACAAATGGACAAAAATTCTAAAAAAAATTGATTTGGGTATAAATACATCCATACGACATAGCCCAAGTGTTTTCTTGAAAATATCTTCTATATCAACAGACACGACTTCATTAAAATTTTATAAAATAAATTTTATAAAATACAGATATAAAACTGCAGTCTGTTTAGGAAGTTAAAAACTGTTGCTCCATCATTGTCAGGCAAATTTTAAAGGATATTCTCATAAAATAGTTGACACCTGCTGATTTTGTGCATGTAGCGCCACTTCAAAAGGTATTTCTATATAAAACGTATATGAATTTGAGCAAATATATAAATCTGTAATATTTCTACACATCTCATTATAAAAACCGCATCGGTCCATATGGTCAATCCTATTTTAATGGAGAGTCCTACTACTAAAGTAGCTAAACGTACTGCAGTAGCTAGAAATAAATTCACCCAAACTGCCCCGTATTGCTCTTAAATATTTAATTTAAAGTACCATTGAAAGTCCCCGCAAGGTGATTTATATGTATGTTCCCTTAGCCATTAACACCCAAGCCCACAGCCGCAACAAATCGCATTGTAAAACCCTCACCATTGCCACATCGATAATCCCTCCACCCTCGCAGATACTTCAAAAATAAATAAAAAGCGAAAAGCCCAAAGAAACATTCTTATGAATAAAAAATGTCACTCAAGTCGGTCCACAATTGAATCAATATTTCCAAAGAAAGAAAGGGTAATTCGCGTAATATGTGAATTTATTATTGGCAGATTGCCATAAATCTGACAAGGGATGCGGGTAACCACCACATTCACCACAGAGTACCATATTTTCCTTTTGAACAAGGGAGGTTGTATTTTTTTTGATTTTTTATTCATTTTTGCCTTAAAGACTGGCGTCTGACTGAATGTCAAAGAAATGATTTTTCTTTGCAAAAAGAGAAAAAGAAAATTGCAAATTTACATAAACTCTACGGTAAACATCGCCGCGAAATTATCGCTTGATTGACGATGCATGAGTTTCGCCTGCGTCAGTTCTAATTTGCCAGAGTGATTTGGCCCATAAAGAAATTGCCCTCGAACGAGCTTCTTCAGCTCCAACATCAACTTTAACTCCAACTCCAGTTAAAGTTCTAGCCCCCATTGAGGATGCCGAAACAGAGCAAACAAAGGTACGAGTAGGTTAAGTTGTCCTGTGCTAGTGCATTATTCAGCACGGAATTGTAATAAAGCATTTTGGTGCTCGGCGAGCAGCTCCTTGGAGTGATTTCGTCCACAATTTATGTGCCATTCTTCTAATGCGTCCTGAATTATTTCGCCCTGATGTCGTGCAATAAACTTGTATTCGCTTTCAGGGTTAGGTATTTCTTAGATTCTTTGGTTGTGCTTGTGGTGGGTTTTGCCTTATGAGTACTGGAATCTCCCGTTGCATTAATCTTTTATAAAGCTGAGGTCATAGTCGGAATTTATGAAGTCTGCACTGAAGTTCATAGTACGGTTGGCTTTATTTTATTTCTGTTCTTTCTGAGGGCGTTAAGTGGTAAATTGGTGGTAGTGCGCTTCGCTCAAGGAATTGCTCGCTTGCAACAGGGGTGATGTACAGATATCATGTGAAGTATGCAGTTGCCCTCACATTGTCAGCTATACACTAAAAGTTACACTTTTAGTTGTCTCAAATTTGTACCAAAGAGCTAAACAGCAGCAATATTATTCCATGTGCTGACATTTATATACTCGTACATACATGTACATTTTTTCTAAATGTTAATAAAACAGTTAACTACAATATTAACAAAAAAAAAAAAGGTTTGACAAGCAAATGGAATGAGTTTGGAAATACTGCAATATTTATGTGTACATAAGTACAAGTATATAAAAGATAATATTTTTCAAATTTAAGACTCAATAGTTTTTAAAAGGGTAGCTGCGCTATTACAACGAATGTTTTGTATTCGTTGTCGCCTCGAACGTGGGGGCTGGGATCCAAAGATCCTGCTGGATATTCACTCGATATGCCCAAGCCAGTGTTGGGCTGTGTTTTGGCTTATTGGGCTATATCTTCATCTCGCTTTATAGGCCCATGGCTATTTTTTCTCTCCATTCGTTTTCCCTAATATGGGTCCAAATTATGCGACCAAAAATTCTTTTCTCGAAAATATTTAGGATCTCTCTGCTTTCCGGCTTACCGTTTAGCATTCAGTAAATGTCAGGGACCGAATATTGTAGAGCGTGTAACTTTGCTAAAGTGAAATACTCGTAGTAGCGGTTTCTACGGAAAGTTTTCATCAAATCATCACTAGGGTATCAATTGTGGAGTTTATGCTTATTTAAAGTTAGGAATATGCCTAGCTACCTCGAAGTTAATGTTGCTAACCAAGACTTTTGGTTTGGCCGCAATTTCTTCTCTGTTTATTGACAAAACTTGGTTGGTTTTGTCCTCATTTACTTAATGAACAATTCGTTCCGGCTGTTCTTCACCGAAAGAGCTTCTATGACAGCACCACCTTTTAGAAGTTGCTTAAGGTAGTCAGCCTTATTGCGAAGACAAACTATTAACCAATAGTTGACATTTTTCAATCAATTTTATTAATCGGTATTGTGAACAACAATTTTCATCGACTTTCTTGTCAATTTTCTATCAATCGTATTTTTGCGGTCGATGGATTGGTGTTTCCTACAAAAATTTCAAAAAATGTGAGTTTTGAAGTATATAAATGATAAAATTAGAATTTTTATTTTTCTAAAGGCTATAAAAAAAAAAATTAGTAATAAAAAACAGCTGTTTACGTTCGTCCAGTTGATGGAAGGAGATGTTGAGCTCGCGAAGGGATTTTGTCCCAAGGCTGGAGCACGTGAAAAGTGGACAAAAATCGCTGTAGAGTTTAATAGCTTAGGGCCTCCAGAACGTACATCAGAAAAGTGGCAGAGAGTATGGATCGATCTAAAATGTAAAATTAAAAAAAAAAAAACTGAAAACAAAAGTAAAATATTAGACACTGGATGAGGCCCAAATCGACTTCATCACTTCACCGATTTGGAAGCTGTTACAGGATTGCTAGAACTGGATACATGCGTTAATCCACCTGTAAGACATTTTCGGTTGGAAAATTTTAATACATACAATGTAAGTGAAATTAGAACTGAAGATGTGGCCCATGCACAATCTGCAGATCAGATTGGCTCAGTTCCGGTTGAAGATGTTGAGCAACAGAAGAAAAAAACTGCTCGGAAAAGAAAACTACAAAACGATCGTATGTCGTTATTATAAACCCAAACTGCTGACCAAGTAAACTATCACGAAAATATGCTTAATATTTTGGGTGATATTAAAAGAAGTATGAGCAATATTGAATATTATTCGAAAAAGAAGCTTCAAATAGCCAAAGAAGAAAAGGAAGAAATTCTAAAATGGAAAAATTGAAGCTCTACAAGGAAAATAAAGAAAACAAAGAGAGGGATAGGAGCTGGAAAAACAAAATCTTCAAATAAATAATTTTTAAGTTTTTTTTTTTACACCCCTATTGCGAATGTCAATAATCAATCAATTGACGATTGATAAATTTGTCGATCAAAAAAAAATTCGGTATTATGTACTCGTAACTCATTTGATAAAATTTGTGACAATTGTAAATAAATTATCTGCTGTGAATGAGACATGATTTTTGACAATTTCATTTGTCTTGATTTTGTCTTCTTCGATATTTACATAATTAAAAGAATAAAATTAAAATGAGTTCAGTGGAATTGTGGTTTGACGATGGTGAACAGTCTTCAGTTTTTTTGGAAACTCTTAGAAGAAGAAGGCAGAAGGATGTTTCCAGTCATCTAGAATTAGAGGAAAGTATGTAAGTACATATGTAACTCCGTAATCGAAATTCGTTCTTATGGGTAATCCTTCTATATACTCGTAGTTTTGTTAAAAATGTTCGTTTATCGAAACCAGCGTTTGCCTATTTGTTGCGTGAAATAGAGGAAAAGTTAAAGCCAACAATTAGAACTAGGGGTGTTAGTTTTTATTTTAAGTTAGTCACATTTGTTCCTTTTATTTGCTAAAAATAAATACTGTTTTCTTCACATGAAACTTAAAATGGTGTCCCTTAGTCAGATGCCTTCGTTGAAATCGTCGTTGAAAGATGCAAATTGGTCACTATTGGGAAAATTATCTTTCTGTGCATATTCAATCACCCCTATTGTGAGTGCCAATTATCAACGATTGACAAATTTTTCAATCAAAACAATTTTTGGTATAGTGTAGCTCATTTGGTAAAATTTGTGGATATTGTGAATAAATTGACTATTGTGAAGGAGACATGACATTTGTTGACAAACCAACATCAGAAAATTCCATTTTTTTGTTGTTTCACTTTGGCCCCATTCAAAATGGAAATTTGCTACAAATTGGCTATAGTCAATCACACTTTGATAATTGATAATCGCAATACCAACTACTCAAATGGTTTGATATCTTTCGTTTATCGTTTATCTTTTGACTCTTCTGGAACTTCAACACGGCATTTATTGCATATGTTATGCAGTGCTACACACATTTATGATTTGTGTTGCCTTTTCAGGTCTGAAATGAAGCTCCCTTGCCTGCAGTAAGCATCTGAATCTGCATTTCAAGACCCCGATAGTTCTTTCCATTATATTTCTCCCCGAGTATGCTTTTCATTGAATCTTGCTTGTAATGAACCTCCTTCAGCATTTCTATATGGAGTCAGAAGATACGGTGCTAAGGGATAACCAACATCTCCTAAAAATAAGAAAGTAAAAAAACATACCTACTACCTTGATTAAAAAGTTCCCGGGGGACACCACCGTGTGACGCTCCCATTATTCCGATTTGAGTTCTGTTTTTTTATTATGTTGATCTTCGCGTCATAGCTTGACATTTGCAAAAGTTACGTAGCCAAGAGTACATCTATCTAGGTGTGTGTTGGCGATTTTTTACAATTTTAGAAATGAATTTTAATTTGCAACAACGAACTTTGTATTCAACTTTGCGTAAAAAACGGATTTAATGGTGCGCGAACATTGGAAATATTGGAAAAGTGTTTCGGCAACGATTCTCTAAAGAAACCGGTCATTTACCAGTGGCACGAACGGTTCAAAAGTGGTCGTGAGTCAATCGAAGATGATGAACGCAGTGGCAGACCATCGACATCGAAAACCGACGAAAACATTGTGATTTGGGTTTCCGTCATGTAACAGCAAAGTTGGTGCCAAAAGAGCTCAATTTCATGCAAAAAAGAGACTGTGTTGAGGTCGCCAAAGAGATGATTTGCGAGGCTGAATCTGATCCCACATTCATCAAAAGGATCATTACTGAAGACGAGACGTGGGTTTATGAGTACGACACGCAATCCAGATATCAGGCAACTGAATGGCGTTCACCAAATGAGCTGAGACCAAAAAAAACACGTCGTTTTCAGTCAAAAATGAAGGCAACGCTCACGGTTTTCATGGATTACAACTGTGTAGTGCATCATGAATTTTTGCCAGAAGGCCAGACAGTAAACAAAGAGTATTACGAGTATTTGGGCGTTATGAGACGTTTTCGTGAAGCAATTCGCGGAAAGAGACCAGAATTGTGGGCAAAAAACTCGTGGATTTTGCACTATGATAACTCACCGTCGCACAATGCCATCATTATTCGTAATTTTTTGACGAAAAATGCAACAAATACGAGTACCATCCAACAGCCACCGAATTCATCTGATTTGGCTCCCTGTGACTCCTTTTTGTTCAATCGAGTTAAAAAGCCAGTACCGGGAACGCGTTTCAGCAGCCGAGAGGAAGTAATGGAAAAACCGCTGGAAGCACTGATGGACATACCGAAAACCGAATATAAAAAATGTTTCGAGGATTGGATCAAGCGCTGGCATAAGTGTGTTGCAGTCGATGGGGATTGCTTTAAAGGGAACAATATAGATTTAGATGAATAAACTTGTAGTTTTAATTTTCTGAACACTTTTTGATCAAGGTAGTATACGTATGTACATACTTATGTGTACAATGTAGATATCATATAATAAGCGGAGAACATACCAAGAATCATGAGAAGCTCCAGGATGTTTAGGATCAAGATATTTTGTACACATTAAACGATCACATACTTTAGAAAATGAAAGTACATTTTTTTTTCAATTAGTATGGTATTTCAAAAATATTTACGATCAAAGCGTTAAGGCTATGGAATCCTTTACGGTTGCAATATAAACGCCGTATATTTTTTCCTGG
The DNA here is from genome assembly GCA_963966105.1 of Volucella zonaria. Lineage (NCBI taxonomy): Eukaryota > Metazoa > Arthropoda > Insecta > Diptera > Syrphidae > Volucella > Volucella zonaria. The sequence goes on from OZ014534.1 coordinate 14,136,823, forward strand.
CCCTATGATGTACTATCCAAGCATCCTATTACATTTGGATTGCCACTTTCAAAAAAATTTAATTTTGCTCTCCATTCTTCCTCCTCTGTGTATTTGAACTTTATCCATTTTAGGCACACATGGTTTTCTAGGACATCAAAGACTTCTTTAAGGATAAGCGATGCAGTTGATTGTGCAAGACCAAGATTGAAGTCATTTCCCAAGCTGAACTGGTAGTTCCCATGTACACAGAATCTTAGAACTGTTGCTAGTTTTAAAATGTTCGGCACAGCTCGAATGCTTTTGCAGGGCTTCAATTTATCATCTATTAAAAAAGATTAAAAAATGCATCCTTCGATAACCGGAAGTTTCTTAAAAAACTAGAAATGGAGCAGAGTTAGTACATATTACTTATTTGTTATCTAAAAATAAAAACCATTGCACTTACATTGGACTTTCAAATTCCAAAAGATTAGATGTATCCCTCAAACTTCTTCGCATTTTTGCTATCGCAACGAAATCAGGATCATTTAACTCCTCATCTTCATCAAAAAAAGTTCAATTGAAGTCATATTTTGTCTTTTGTTTATAATTTAATTATAATTTTCTTTGCACTTTCTTCAAAAAAAAAAAAAAAAATCAAAATTCTGTCAAACGCACAACCCCATTCACAATAATGGAAATATTTTGAAGGCATTCACAACTCATTTTTACAATACCAAATTCGATTTCAATTGACAAATTCTATCAATCGTCAATCGGTTGATAGTTGATCTTCGCAATAAGGGTGAGTGTCTTCCTTGTTGATACTTGCGTTGCACACTACTTCTTTTAGCAATTGATTCAACAAGTCGCATGATAGCACAGGGATGACACGGAAAATATACTGTTCGCTAGACCCACTTCCAAACTTGTGCCTTTTTGATACTTAATCTTGGATAATTTTGGCGAAAAGTTTTTACCATATGTTCGTTGCCAATGATTCGGGCAGTTCGCGCCCAATTGCGAAATGTAACATTGATGCCTTAGGTGCACTCCAGATGATCTTCGAACCACTAAAAAGTAAGAAATCAGTGAGAGCCGATGGAATTTCGAATATTGTGCTTCGACATCATCGATTAGACGCGGTGAACAATTACATCAATCAATTTAATTATGCTTCGAATAATGTCCATTACACTGGGCAACAATGAAAAATACTCGGACATACCGAATGGTGTTTCTTATAGTACTCGACCTGTAGATAACGGGAAAAATAATATTTTGCTCAGGTCACGTACAGCAACCTAATGGCACACACTTTTACATCTTTATCGAACGAGGTCAGTTCTAATAGAATCGCACATCGTTTAAAGCGGTTTTTCTGTTAGTAATTTAAAAAAATAAACTAATTTGCGTAAGAAGAATATTAGAAGTGCATTAAAGTGATAAAATGCCACGATCTTGTGTTAATTGTCCAGATTTATTCTGCTATATTTGTGGAGAATTTACATCAAGTTTCCGAAAAAAGAAAATAACACCATTTATTGAAAAGTGTTACTTTTCTTATTTTAAATTTAAAATAAATCATCAGGATAAGCTCTGGGCACCACACATTTCCTGTTTTAGGTGTCACCGACAGCTAATTGGTTGGTTTAACGGGTCATTTCTGCAATGCCTTTTGGAATGCCTATGATATGGAGAGAACCCCAGAGTCATACAGATTGTTACTTTTGTTGAACCAATGTGAAGGGATTTTCTCGAAGATCAAAGCATTCCATAAAATATGCAGATGTCTCTTCTGTAACAAGACCAGCACCTCATACAGAAATTCTGCCAGTTCCAAAGCCACATTCCGGACGACTTTCGGACACAGAAATAAGTTCGTCATATTGTTCAGAAGAAATCATGGATGATCCCGAATTTGAGCTCCCTACATCTTCTGATGCACCACATCTCATCAGTCAGATTGAGCTTAATGACCTCGTCAGAGACGTGGATTTGTCAAAACAAAAGTCTGAAATACTGAGCTCAAGGTTAAAGCAGTGGAATCTGCTCAAGCCTGAGGTAAAAATTACAGAGTACCGTACGCGGCAAATTGAATTTGTTCCTTATTTTTCGAAAGCCGATAACTTAGTGTATTGTAATGATATTAATGGCTTAATGCTGTCATTGGGTTATGAGCATAAAACCGAAGAATGGCGGCTATTCATCGTCGCATCAAAAGCTAGTTTAAAAGCTGTATTGCTTCATAATGGTAATAAGTTTCCTTCGATACCTCTAGCGTATGGTGTGAATTTAAAAGAAACCTACGATATTATGAAATTTATATTGGAAAAAATTGAATATAAAAAATATAACTGGTCGATATGTTCGGATTTAAAAGTTGTTGCTTTACTTCTTGGACTACAACTAGGTTACACCAAATTTTGTCGTAGAGCACGATCGGAGCACTTTGTGAGAGTAGATTGGTCTATAAGAACAAACTTTATTTGTGGAGAAAAAAAATATAAGGAATCCTTCTTTGATCGAACGACAGCGTGTTATTCTACCACCATTACATATCAAATTTGGTCTTATAAAAAATTTTGTAAAGGCAATAAAGAAAGAACAACCTGGTTTAAATTTTTTGAAACAAAGGTTCCCATCACTAAGTGAAGCAAAAATTAAAGAAGGTATTTTTGTGGGTCCAGACATTAGAAAGCTTATAAAAGATCCAGCTTTTTTTTCTACTCTGGATTCATTAGAAAAACAGGCCCGGTGTTCATTTGTTAAAGTAGCAGAAAACTTCCTAGGTAACAATAAGACTCCTGAAAATATGGGTGATGTAAGCGATGAGCACGGCAAGAGATTCCACCAAGACATTGCTGCAATAGAGCAACGGTACCAAGGAAAATGGGAGCCATCAATGTTGGCAGATTACTGCTGGTCGCTTATAAGAGAAACTCCGAGGTGTTCTTCTAAACAGAATGCAGATGCTTCCAAAAAAACAACAAAATTTTACAAGAAATAACATTTTTCGGTAATATTTTTGGTTAAATTCTTAAATTCAAAAAAGGGTTTTCTCACAAAATCCCGATGTGACATGGCTATTTTATATAGTTTTCCTGATTCTATATACTCTAACGATTACGAATCACATAATTTTATCTCCGAGTAAAAAATAAATATTATTTTTGCATTGGATGACAAAAAAGTATAACCCATCTAGTATACGCAGAACTATTTTTTCAAAAAAAACTTATTATTTTTGGTTAATATGGTTTATATGAATGTATAAGCAACTATATAAAGTATATTTTACGCTATTGGAACTTAGAAGTGTGTTTTTGGCATGGCCAAATATGGCTCCTATGTGCAAGAAATGAATTGAGGGAAAAAACCATGTAAGAGAAGCATTAACAAGTGGAAGCAAATATACTTTTTTACAAATATTACATACTACATATATTACATATTATCTTAGGAATGAAATTCGACAAAACACTTGTCATGAATATGGACATTGCATTTTCTGCATATTTTGGTGGTTTTATTTTTGCAAACTGCAGATCGTCTGCAAATTTGGCCTGTAAGAATCAGATGATCCGATGATATTTTGCGAACGGAAGCAGAAACGGTTCTTGCAACACTTTGCACGGGTCCAGGTTGCGATCTTATTGTTCCGTGTTCTAGGAGTAAGGATCGGGAGATACTGCGACGTAACTCCAGAGTGTTGACATTTGCCCCATGTGATTTGGCGACTAGAGCAGAGTTATTAATTGTTACGTCAATCCGCCAAAATAATATAGGCATGCATCATTTTTTGCCCTTTATATCAAGGCGATATGCTAATACATTGGCATCAAGTCGGTCTACCCCGCCCATAAACTGATTATACTGGCTGATGACATTTGGTTGATCAATATCTATTCTTATTTTAGCCGCCACAGAATATCTTTTGGCTTTTTGAGCAGGATGATGAACACCATACTCATGTCACAACAGTGCCACCACACTATTATCATTCCACCTAACAGCACGTATGTTGTCATTTGCGTCAAGCTTGAAATCAATCTTCGTTTTTTTTTTGCAAAGTTTAAAGTCCATAAGAGGGCAATTGTCAACTCGATCCTGGCGAATTGTTCCAGTGACTTTTACATTTTGTTCACTCAAGTTGCGTTGGAGATGAAAAAAAAAATTGTCCCAAAATACTGAAAACTGAGTGTCTGCAATGGTATATGCAAACGTTTTCTGTATGATCCCAGTAATCTTTATAACAACATGTTAACCCAGCTACATTCCTGCATCCGTCCCTTCAGAGCGCCCCTGATATATATCTGCTTGTAGACAGTGTCCTAGGCGTGTATCTGCCACCCAAGCTTTGAAGTTAAAGCGAATGGGCTTACCTCGAATATGTTGCTTACAGCCATGTCTACCATAATAAGAAATCATGGACTCATCAATGCTGATATTTTTCTCAATTGGAGCATACAACAGGCATTTTTCATTCAAAAGATCAAATATTGAACGAACCTTGGCCATTTTGTCACCTTGAGGTAGATTTTCATTGTTGCGACATGTAAATACCGAAATATGTCCTCAAATCGATTCCGCCTCACGACTTGGACACAAGGACGTTGTGTGTATCCTCGTTCACTTCCCAATACATTCCACGTCTCGGAAGTGGCGCATAACCATTCAAGATGAGGATTCCAATAAAACAACATATTTCACTGGACGTTACAGAAAAACTAGTGATGGTATGGTTATTTAACGCTATTGTTGACGATGTGCGTAATTAGATATGTCTTCACCATGAAAAGTTTAAAAAAGTCAAGAGGCTCGCTATCATGTGAAACCGTTATTACAGAACGGGGTAGCGGATTCTACCATTCATTGTTCATTTTTGATAAATCTGAGCTGACCCATTTCCGAGGCCTTTTCTTTATTACTTGATGTTTACTTGTAGATGGACTGATATTTAGTTCACCTGGCTCAGGCTATTCATCGCAGTGTGAATTTATAATCAATTCAGCCGGAGCAAGTAACTGCGCCCTGTTGAATCTGTCGGCATCGGTATCTTCCTCACCACCTGAGTCACCATCGGATATTGCACAGTCTCCAGGAGGGTCAATATAGACATCAACTTCCCGAATGTTATTATCATCCTCCAGTTCATCGATAATATCTAATATTTCGTGGGTAAGCAGATCACATAGGTACTCAAATTCCCATGGGGTCGGTTTCGACCCATGCAACTTTCACCGTAAAATTCTCAGGTAATAATAAATGTAAACACATTTTGCGGCGAAAATATAAAAAAGACCTTCTGGTTACTTACATTTTAGAAACTCCAAATCAACAAACTTACGCCACCACAGAATTCTCACTTTTGAAATTGAATTTTTTTTTTAAATTGTTTACACAATAAAACACGCCTACCATTTAGAATTACCGTATACTCTTTTATATTGCAAATAAACTACAATATACTTTTTGCAATTTCTCATTGTGTTGTTTATGTGTCAATTTGCAAAAAAAAAAGGGTAAGTGGGTCGTTTTCGTGGGATAAAGACCCATCCAGTCCGATGAACCTTCGATCAATAAGTTTCCTTCCGGATAACAGCATGATATTTAGATGAATGATCAAAGGATTGAGGGCAAAAATATAGTTCCGTATAATCAATTCGATTTCAAGGCGGGGCATGATATCCAATGAAACAAAGTAAGTTAAAGTAAGAAACCATGCACGGATGCACAGATGCCTGGCTGATTGGCTTGGAGAAGGCCTTCCAGACCGTATGGTCAAGTCGAGCAGGCTGTGCATTTTTTTTAATATGCTCACCAGTATACGGTTCATCGTGAAGAATGGCAATGTGACTTCCGCTGGAATATTTGGCTAAAGTTTTCGATCGTTGGGTAACACGAGCAACCACTTTCTTGCAGAAATGTAGTCAGATACCTTTGTTAAAATATATATGTGCTAGATCAATGCACATATATATTTTAACAAAGAGGGTCTGCTTTTACACTTGCAAATGGACCGTTTTATAGCAATTCAAAGCGAGGATGACGGTATGCTGCTACATGGCCCTTATCCAGCCAATACTTGTATTTGGATATCCAGTGTGGTTCAACGTGAGTGCAAGTTTACAGGCTTGATTGCCCTAGAGCTTACCTTCGCTTGCATAGAACACCAGAATCTATCCTAATTAGGTATTGTAGAACAGGGCTAACCTGGTAAATGTGAACAATTTCATTAATAAACTGACTTTTAATTTGGTCAGGGCTGACGCCCCAAATTTATTCCGCTTAACTAACTAACTTAAAAACTAAGACTTAAAAACTAACAACAGTTAAAGGTTAGGAGGTAATGGAGCGGTGGAGGAGATCATGTTTGAAACGAGAAGTGCTCAGGCTAAAATCAAAAAGGGGGAAGTTTGATTTGATCTTACGGAGCATGCGGGAGACTGGATCGTTGGAATCATAAGAGGTGCGGTGGGTTGGAATATACATAGAAGAGAAGAAATGGAATTGTATAGGACAGGGAAATCCACAGACCCAGAGAGCAGTCGATGAATGAAGAGAATGTCTGCTACGTTCCTGCATTTTTCAAGGGTATTCAGGTTAAGGAGTTTGGGGCGGTCACGGTAGGGAGGTTAGATAAAGGGATTGGGGTGATCCACGAAGGGGAAAGCGAAGAAAACGACGCTGAATGTTCTCCAAACCAAACTTGGCTGGCATATTCGAAAAGAGGCCGGACAAGGGTAATGTAAAGTGTTCTTGTCTCATATGTCTTGCAAAATTCTTTAGACCATCGTTTGATAAAACCGAGAGATGAGTTGGCTCTAAGGATTATCTCGTCTATATGCGAACGGACTCTATCGTATAAGATTCGAAGGTTCCGAAGGAATTGAACCTGGGGTACAGGTTGGCCATGCAAAAATAAAGTCGAGGAGGAGATTGATTGGGCTTACGTGACAAAGTCATAGATTGACATTTGGAGACATTAAGCTCAAAGCAATTTTTTATACACTAAGTGGAAAACCTATCCAGGTCTTCTTGAAGAAGAATAGAGTCTTGGGCTGAAGAAATAGTCTTGGAGAACTTAGTGTCGTCGGCGTAAATGGATAGGGAGCAGTGTTTAATAATCGCATCAAGATCGTTTATAGTTAAAATGAAAAAGAGGGGACCTAGATGGCTGCCTTGTTGGACACCAGAAGTGGCTAAAAACGGGATTGAGAAGACTGATCTAAAGCGAACGCTATAATAACGGTTCTCCAGATAAGAAGATATCCACTTTAACAATATGAGGTCAAAACCGAGGGAAGACAATTTGAAAAGGATCAATTGATGTGATATTTTATCGAAGGCCTTAGCGAAATCTGTAGCAATGCCATTTTCTAGGGCTGAAAGCGCAAAGGATACGAATTCAACTAAATTTGTAGTAGTTGATCTCCCTTCAGAAATCCATGCTGGCTGGGTAAAAGTGACTTGCACTGAAAGTTTAGAACTTCATATACTCGTAAAAAACTTTCAAACATTTTAGGTATGTGAGAAGGCTTAGCAATGGGACGGTAGTTGGTTACTTCATTCTTTGATCCCTTTTTGTGAAGAGGTCTTCCAAATTTGGGGGAATTCACCTTGTGTGAGGGACAGATGAAATAAGGTTGAAAGTGGGTGCGAAAAGTTGGAGGCACACTTTTTGAGGAATATTGCCCGGGTAAAAATTCATCATTGAGATTTAACTAACTTTCAAAAGATTGAGAGAGAGAGGGATCAATGGAGAAATTAGGAAGGTACTTGAAATATATGAGGTCGGATACAAAGAAGTTGTCAGCAAATGATTGTTTGAAAAAGTTTGGAAAATAGTTGGTAATAGTATTATCGAGCGAGAGAGAGGGGGTAACCGTCTGATTTTCTTTTGTAGTTGACGAATTGGTAAAATGTATTAGGATCGTTGATACGATGGGTCTGTGCTGTGTCGATAAAGCGCTGATAGAAGCAGTTATAAAGCTGGGTGAATTGGAGGTAGGTTCCAAGATAGTTAGAGTAGTCATAATAAGAATTGGTCCGAAGAAACACTGTCCATAATTTATTTCTTTTGTTTCAAAAGAGCGAGTTCTTCTGTTATACCACCGAGGGGAAGTAGATGATGTTTTATGCCGAGAAAAGGAGACGTAAATAGAAATAGAATTAAATATTTCACTGTAAAAAATGGAGACAGCATCAGATGAGGATAGGTTGCTAAGATAGATATTGATTTTGCGAAAATTAGCTTTATGGAAGTTGTAAGAAGAGGTAGAAGGGGAAGAAGTGGACTGGGGTGGAGAATTATGGAAAAATGAGAGAAGAAGAGGAGGGTGAAAGTTGTCGATAGTTTATAAGGTAAAGGGACTAAATGTTACTGTGGAGTTAATGTGATCGCTAGTGAAAAGGTCTAGTTGCCTGCCGATGGAGTTACTTGGCATTGGCTTGAGTCAGTTATGTTATCAATGAATATACATTCCTTGGATGAACCAGTATTTGACGCGGTAAAAAATCCACTTCAGCAGGGGCAGATTAAAGTCACCAAAAATAAGGATATCGTCGATGGAATCACTTAAGTCAATAAGTTGGCAAATCGGTTTAATAGTTAGGAAGTAGGATTCGATAGGTTGAGCTGGGAGAAAATAGCAACACATAACGTACAGGAACCAATTGGGTGTTACTTTAATTGAAACCAAGTCAAGTTTGGCGGAAGAAGAGATAGCGATGTGAGAAGAGTTATTATTATTCTGAATGGCAAGTAGGACACCTCGGGATGGAGAATCAACTTTAGGAAGGGCAGGATCATTAACCATAGGGAGAGAGTGATCGTCATCTCGGAAAACATTATAAGAAGAGGGAAATAACTCCTGGCTCTTTATGTCGGGGATAAGAATGGTTTCTGTAAGAGCATAGACGTCGAAAGGGAAGCCATGAAATTTAGACAAAACAGCACGAGTTTTAGAGCGAAAACCTCTTACGTTTTGATAGTAAAATGTAAGAGGTAGTTTGTGACGTGGAGGGGTAGGGGAGTGTAGATGAGATGCAGGTAAAAAAAGGAGTCTTCCTGTTGGATGGAAACCATGACACTTGTTTTGGTTTTTCCCTCAAAGCAAACACAGTCGGATTTATCGTAAAGATATGCGAGAAAGAGACGTATATTTTCGTATATCTTTTTATCCCATAGCCTTGAGAGCGCGTAACCGCGTTCCGTTATTTTTTTGGATCAATTTAACGTTAGGTGATTAAAGGGGACCAAAAAGAGAGGGAAGGCGAGGACTTGACGGCACATTGCCAGAGTAATGATCTCGACGAGCAATCTGATCCCCGGGGCTTATTACCCCAATTAACTTTATCATGAGAGTGTGCGTTTTAGTGTTTTTTGGCTTTTTAGGATGTAGGTAGTTTAGAAGAAAAGTTTTTGATATTTTTAAACATTGGAAAGTATCTCAAAGTTGAAACCATAAATAGTCTTCAGTTATTGTGAGCAAATTTTTGTGTGACGGCTTAGAAGCAAGTCCAGCTGTCAATTCATTGAATTATTTATAGCAAATTAACAACAACTTGCATACTCAACGAAACTTATTTCTAAATATATGTAACTGGTTAGGTAGAGCCAAACTGATTATGGAATTTTTAGTTTTTGAAATCGCCAAATCATTGTTGAGTGACGTAATTCTAATTGATTTGTGGAACTAATGGTTGCATTTCTCAGCTATTGATTGCAATATAAGCTGACGTCAATATAATATAGATCGACTGTCACATAGTGTCCGGTATTCTACATCTCATCAATGTGTGGCAATCGGCTCATTAAAATCTAGGTACTAAATATGCAAAACACTGAGAACGACAGATACATTTGTATTCAATGCAAAAACGAATTTAGCTTTCAGTCAGCAACAAACTTAGGTGACGACATGGGAAAACACCAAATAAAAAAATTCTTTGTCATCTTACAAAATAATCGCTTAAGTATGGTACTAATTTGTTAATTTATGCAACAACTATATGAATTTTCCTATTATTTATTTTAGGGTGATTTTGTTCTTCATGCAAGGACAAACGATGTTGATAGAATGCAATTCATAAAAGGCAGCATCCACTACTACCGTCCTGTCCGTACTACAAGGACAAGATTTAGTAATCGCTCCGATTTATTGTTATCAACCCTGAGAAATAAAGGGTTTAATATGTTAAAACCTAATGGAGAAATTTTTCAACTTGAATTATTTCAAATAAGCTCTTGGATATCGGTTTCTACATACAATACAACTGAAAGAGTTGGAATCAGATCAATCGTCCCCATATATTCCGAAAGCCAGTTTCAAGCTAAGGAAAAAATTCGGATAAAGCTCCGAAAAGTACTCATTTCCGATTTGGTTAAATTTTTTTGTATGTTTTGTCTTATATGTCAGAAGTGAAAATCCAAAACGATATTTGGCACTACTAGAAAGAACTAAAAGGGCATACAAAGTTTGAAAATCCTAGAGAAAAAAACCTCAAATATCTTCAAAACTAGAACACCATAATTAAAGTTACAGTTAAGGACCTCCAATTGAAATAAAAAGCTTTGTAATCTATTTAAAATTCTTCCAGATATAATCAAAATTTGGAAAATGTGCACATATTGTAGGGTTTTATTTTAAAACCTTTTCAGTGGTACCAAACATGCTATATTTTTACAACAAATTATTTAAAGTGAACAGTTTATTTCTCCAAAAACACAAAACAATTGTTTGACATATGGTAATTCAGTTACACGGCCTATATCAACAAGTTTTTGCTATTTTTTTTTTGTTTTTTATAATTTACGGGCGCCTAAGGGGTTATGATAACCTTTTACTGTTGCCTGGGCGCGGGCGGAAAGATAGAAGGAGGAGAAAGGAAAGCATTGTTGTGATGTAGTGGTTTGAAACTCAGGTGTGTTTGGTTTCGATATTGACTCTCCAGGGGTGGGAGTCCGAGAATAGGACGGAGCAATTTTTCTTCACTCGGAATGATTCAGGTTGTGAATTTTAACGGTTGTTTTGTGCTTGAAAACTCTACAACAGCCAAATCTACATGTCAGTGTTATGCCTTCACACGCAGATTTTTCTGACTGAGTTCCAATTACACAAATGAAAACTTTGTCGTGGCTAGGATTCGAACCTTGACCCTCCGAGTGAGAAGCGATTGCTAGTATCACTACACCACGGACACCCCCATTTATTTATTCAAATGAAATAGAGGTGGTGAGTGGCCCGCTTCGCGGGAAAGAAGCAATTTTTTCTCTGTCTTCGCAGGGTTTAGCCACTTACGCGACTTCGTCGCTCCGCTATGGGTATGTCAACAACTGTCAGGCAGGCACCTACATATGTAGCAGTAACTGGAGCCAAGTATCTCTAAGCGCCTTAGACTAAATAACATCTTTGTTGTTAGCCCGCAACATTTCAACCCCTCTTCAAAGACTTAGCCGTGAGTAAAACTTTCAAAATTAAAATTTTAAAATCGGAATTCAAATTAACTTTTATTTCACAGTTCTTTATTCATACACAGTTTATTCAATTTAATATAGTTAATTATTTGAACAAATCATTGACCGGGGTAAAATCTCTTAATATACATATATCAACAACTGGTTAAAAGGATCTCGGTTTAGCTCTCGGTCGCCACAGAAATTCACATAAATGTTTGTCCATACAATTTGTGTGTATATCACCACGAGATAATTGACGACGCACCCACCGCCACGACGACTCAATATTTTGGGTCCCTGTTTCCGAATCTACAAGCTTCTTCGAATGATTCACAGTGAAATATTGATATCCAAAAGGTTCTAAATCCAAGTATCCCTTCCAACAATCTGTATGAATTATTATACCAGGGTTTACATGTTTTTGAATTAAACCGATCAAAGTACTTTTATCCCTTTTACTTTCAGGGCAAATCTCTAACCGGTATTGAGAAGGTTTCCCACGAACCATAATCCCTAAGATCCAAGAACCCTCAACAACACGACCAATTTTGCATTCGTCAATTTCTACAATTTCACCAGCACCTCCTATTTGACCCATTTCCTCGAATTGTTCATCTAATGCCAACATCCGAACTTCTCTACAAAATGGAAATCGATCCGAAATCCGAAAGCGTCTCACGGGAAACTTCTTTTTCATCGATATAGAACATTCTCTCATTATTTGTTCGAATGTCATATTTACCGGAAAACAATGGGCCTTACTAACAACTAAATTTAGTATACAGCTTAAGTATAATTTCCACACTTCAAAAATGTTTGTACTAATAACGAATTTAAAGTGGGTTTTAGTGTTAGAATGGAGTTAAATTTTAATGTACACGAAGCCATGTCTAAATTTTTAAAAATGACATTGAAAAACAGAGTGATACCAATTTACTAATTTATTTTAGCTAATTTCTACTTATAAGAATTAGACTTGGTGTCTTAAATAATTAAATTATCCGTAAAATACTAGTTGAATAAGTATAAGTACTATTTCATTTTCAGTTGTTTTGTAAATTCCTTTTCCTTCATTATAATTTATTGAAATACTTTACAGTATAATTTGGTATATTGGTGTTTTTCGTGAATGTTTCATTTAATCAATAAATTACTAAATACTTCAAAGTTATTAATTTATGAAAATAATGTAATATTCGAGTTTTAAGAAGAAATCCTATGGAATTCAGTTTTCATATACCAAGAAAAAATTATACCCTATTAACTGCAGTATAGTGGCATCACAGTTTTTCAGCTAATTTTGTTTACTTCGGCTCTTTAAATTTTTATTTTTCGCGCCACTTAAAAGAAAAACCAAATTCAAAATGAATATGAAATGTCAAAGTAATGTTATGTAGTAGTTTCAATAAAAATGTAGTAGACTTTTTGAAAGAGTCAAGTTTAAGTAAGAGCTGACTATTAAACAATTATTAGTACACTTTCGACTTAAGTCTGTATTAATATTTAAGTTGATACTTGTTTTAAGTCATGACTAACGATTCGTTGTTAGTAAGGCCCAATATGTTACAAGTATACAGACCTCAGGAGAAGTATGACATCTTTCAAACCACGTATTTTTTGCAACTGTAACACAATGATAATATTTGTTCATCTTACAACACTCAAATAATCCACAGGTCAATTTCAGTTCATTTAACACCATATAAATTTTATTTTCGTTACAATACTTGGTTACGATCTGTTAACCACTGTAATGTGTTCAAACGAGTATTTAAAACACTTGCTAATCTGAACAAATTATGCATATATTGTATCGATTTCAAAATACAAAATAATGATCGAATTCTACTTTTGTGGAAAGTTTCTACTCAACACTTGGGTCCGTTACTGATAGTAACGGAAAAACTTTTGTTTATACAAATGTGACTCCCAGCGCTCTCTCGACAGTGAATGAATGTCATTTCAAAGTAAATGAACTGTTCGTATTAAATAATATGTTTTAAAAATATAGCATGTTTGGTACCGTTAAAAGGGTTTTCAAATGCAGTTTTCTAATTCAGTAACAAAAAGGTACGTTGATACAATTGTTTTTGCAAAATAAAACCTTTTTCCCCTAAAATATGAGCACATCTTCCAAATGTTTGATTATATCTTGAAAAATTTTAAATGGATTACAAAGCTTTTTATTTCAATTGGAAGTCTTAATTATAGCTTTAATTTGCGGTATCATTTGTACATGGTGTCCCAATTTAGGTTTTCGTCCTGACAGCTGAAGATTCCTGAAGTTATGACAAACAAAAATTTGGATTGCAGGGGGGGGGGGTCTATTTTCAACCCCCATCAAGTTATAGGCAATTAACGTGAGGAACTTCTGATTTCGAGTTAAAATTTCTTAAAAGGCCATAGCTTTCTAAGGTATTCAGCTTAAGAAACCGTTGTGAAGATTTTTGAAAGAGAATTTCAATGTGCATACAATTCTAAAACTTCGTCGCGTTCAATGAACGCCAGCCAAAATTATGGCATTTTGAAGCTAACATTTTGAAAAATCGTTGGACCAATTTCATCAGAAAAATGTATTTATATCGAAATTTTTAACTTTTGAGTTAACGTTTTTATCAAAACTTTTGTTTTCTCTTCATTATCTACGATTTTTGTGTATAACTTTTCTACCTACGAACAACGGAAGTTATTGTAAACCTTTATTTTATTCAGGAAAATGGGTCACAAAAGAAATTTAATATCCCTTTAAATAGTTTTTGTGGTCCTAAAAAGCAACGTTACGCTTTAAGATTTCAAAACGCTTTTATATCAAATTTTCGAAATGTTGCCCGTGCCTTTGAATGCACGTTCTAGCGCGTTTGATGATATTAGACTGCAAATTAATGCTTGGTAAAATGCCTCTTAGCTCCTCTGGAGCTCTTCCTGACTTGAAACCTCAGTCAAATAAACCTTTCCTTTTATGGCTCCCCAAAAAACGACCAAATCGGCCAACCCACCGTCCATTAAATTTTTGATTTAAAAACGAAGTTACATTATTGCTCCATTGTGTTGGAAAACCATTGTTTGCCTCTGAGCAAGAGGAACATTTTCCAGGAATTCCGACAACTGGTCTCTCAAAAATTCTAAATAGTATGTTGAATTTAGGACATGTGGAAGTATGAATGGACCGATTAAAGTAAAATGGGATAAAGTTAAGAAAAACATCTGCATTCCAACTGAATCTTTACCATTGAGAAGACGTTGTTCGTGTTAAGTGAGGATTAGGCACTGCCCAATAGTGGGAATATTGCTGGTTAGTAATGCCCATTCTAGCAAACAGGGCTTCGTCAGTCCATAAATTTTTTTGAATAAACTGCTCATTCTCATTTTGTTGATGCAGCAGCCATTGGCAAAATTCAATCTTTTTTTGGAAGTCCCCTGGCAAAAGTTTCTGTACGGGTGTATAATGAAAGGAGTAAACGTGGTTGGCTTGAAGAACTCTATGGATTGTAGTTCTTGGAGTTTGCAACTGTGCTGCAAGACTTCTGGTGCTAATAGATGGCTGCATTCTTACAGAATTTACAATTTTTTCTTCCTCTTCTTCCTCTGCTGTTATGCTAGACAATCTTTCTCTTCTTAGCCCATATGCTGAGCTGACGGTTGAAAGGCGGTGAAAAGCATTGATAAAAGTTGGCCTAGAAGAGATCCTCCGTGTAGGATATCGCCGTTGGTGCTCTAATCTAGCTAACCCTGCATCCCCATTACAGAAACCGTAAACGAAAATTATATCGCCGTATTCGCGAATCGAAAAAATTTTTTCTTAAACATTTGCTAAACACTTTATTAGTTCATTCTTAATCAGTAAATAAAGTAACATCGGCATATTTCAAAAGTTGTCACCGAATAAAAAAAGGATATTCCACAAAATAGTGGAAAATTTACCGTTGGCTTAATTCTCCAACTTTGTTTTACTTGTTAACTGACAGCTTTTAGTCAATTTTTTTTTTATTTGAATACTCTATTTATTTTGTGACCCATTTGCCTGAATAAAATAGTGGTTTGCAATAACTTCACTTGTTCGTAGGTGGAAAAATCATACATAAAAGTCATAGATAATGTAGAGAAGACAAAAGTTTTGATAAAAAAGTTAACTCAAAAGTTAAAAATTTCGACATAATCGCACTTTTCTGATGAAATTGGTCCATCGATTTTTCAAAATGTTAGCTTTGAAATGTCATAATTTTGGCTGGCTTTCATCGAACTCGACGAAATTTGTTTGCCATATCTTCAGGAATCTTCAGTTCTCAGAACGAAAACCTAAACTGGGACACCCTGTATATATACGTGCTATAGTTTTGAAGATATTTGCGGTTTTTTTTCTCCAGGATTTTCAAACTTTGTATGTCCTTTTAGTCCTTTCAAGTAGTTTGCGCCAAAGATCGGTTTGGATTTTCACTTCTGGCGTATAAGACTACACGTACAAAAAAGTTTAAGAAAATCGGAGATGAGTACTATTCGGAACTACACCCGAATACGCTTATTTTCTTTTTTTGTTTTAATAAAATTTGGTTATTTTCAAATTCCAAATGAAAACCCACTCAATTTATATACATATTAAGTTGCGTACAATTTTGCCGTTTAACCTCTATCACCATATAAAATATAAATTTAAATTTATTTGGTCAAATCTCATTAATCTGTTTATAACTTGAAAAATATCTGATCAGGCATTCTACAGAACTGGACATTCATAAAATATAATTTAGAAGCATTTCTACTTATTGTTCTTTAGAAAAAGCGTGTCATGTAGGATTTAGGTTAGGTTAGATTAGGTAAGAGTGGCTGTTGGAAAGTAGGTTGTAAATGTAGGATTCATCTATTAGAGGAATCTGGGTAGTCTTAAAGAATACCGACTTTCTCAATTTAAGACCTAACTCCATCCCAGGATCAAGTAATAACACCATAGCACAATATTCGTTCTATCACAACAAAACCTACTTATGAATCGTATATTACTGAGGTCCATTTCTTGCACCCTCTACTTTGATTACAGGCTTACTTTTCCAATTATCCATACCAAATATTCTTACTTCACCCGTTGGCTTCATCTTAAGATGGATTAGAACCTCTTGCTTGAGGTTCTGAACTTGTATTTTGCTCCCTTCCATCTTCCTCTTAAATTTCTCTTCGTTTCTTCTTCCCTTTCCATCTTCTGTGGTTTGTTATTTTTATCCTTATCTTAATTACTGCCATTTTTTCGCTTATGTCGCCACATAATCCCTTTTATTTCCCAGAGTTAATAACAAATCTGCTCGTACAATGATAAATGTCCTATCGAATTCGTGTAATCTATTCGAGATATGTCATCTAAAATGCTCCCAAATTGGACTACCTAAGAGATATAGTTTTGATCTACAGAGTGTTGAGTTTATAAGCATCAGTGAGACTTGGTTGAAGCCATATATAGATCACTACACTCGTAACTGTGATATTTTGGGCTAAACTTTAAATCGCAATGACAGAGCTCTGGGTCACGAATACTGTTCGTGGGGGTGCTGCGTATACGGTAAGTCTTCTTTAAACTGAAAGGTAATTGGGAAATTTTCTTGTAGTGGGGTTAAGTACATTATCGTTGAATTGAATGATGGTAATGTTAAATATTTAGTTGGTTGTGTTTAAAATCTAAAGAGGAGGTTTTAACCATTTTTCTCTGTAGTTTCGGAATTCCCCGCTTTGTAAAAGGTGGCTGAAAATTAATCACGATGGCATAATTTTTGCAAATGGCGTCGTACTTCAATCATATTTGACATTTGTGAACTAGACAGCTGCAGTATACAAACCGATAAGCAATGAAGCGCTATACTCCGCAAGATCGTGGAATAATTGTGTCGATGTTTTTGAACAATAATCGGTCGGTGGTGTTAGTTCAGCTTGAATTTCGACGTCGATTTCCTAATCGTGTTGCGCCAAATGGGCAAACATTCCGGCACTTAGCTACTCGATTCGAACAGGAGACCATGCAGGGTGTGGCCGCCGCCGGACTGGTCGTTCGGTCGAGAATATCGCAGCTGGCTGCCGATGTCACTGAGAACGAAGAAACATCAACCAGACTATAGGCCACGCAATTTGGCATCACCAGACGGACCCTACAGCGAGTTTTAGTAAAAGACTTACACATGTTCCCGTACAAAGTGCAAACTGTGCATCAGTTAATATCTCCTGACTGTCAGTCGCGTGTGAATTACTGTAAAGCCATCCTCAATCTCAACAACGAAGATGACAATTTTGTGTCGAAAATCATCACGAGCGACAAGGCGCATTTTCACTTAAGCGGTTACGTCAATAAGCAAAATTTTTGTTTCTGTGGCACTGAAAATCCACGTGTGATGCAGGAAGAGCCATTACATCTACTCAAAGCCACAGTGTGGTGCGGCGTTCACGCGGGAGGTGTGATTGTGCCGTATTGTTTGAGGAAGCCATCGGCAATACGGTCACTGTAACTGGCGAATGCTACAGGGCCATGATAAACGACTTCTTACTGCCAGAATTGGATGAGCGGGGCTTGGTCAACATGTGGTTTCTCCAAGACGGTGCAACCGCACACACAGCACGAGCCACAATGGATATTGTGAAGGAAGCGTTTCCTGGTCCCCTTTTGGCAATTTAGCATGGCCAGGAAGATAGCCTGATTTAACCATCCTGGACTTCTTTCTTAGGAGCTACTTGAAGTCGCGGGCTTATGCCAACAAACCTCAGACAATCGCAGACATTATGGAGAATATTCGACAGGAATGTGAACAGTTATCACCGGAAATCTTGCGGAAAGTCATGAAAAATGCGATAAAACGGGCACAAATTTCTATCAACACTGGCGGCAGCCACTTGGCGGATATTACCTTTTATACTTAACAGAAACAATTGTAAAGGTCCAAGTAAGGATTTTCGTTACTCAAAATCATTTGTTTTTATTTAGTAAAAACGTAATTCGAAAACAAAATTGGATGATTAATTTTGTTCCACCTTGTATGAGAATGTGATAGTTGGCGGTGATTTCAATGGAGATTTACTGAAAATTGACTAGCGATCATATCAATTTCTTGATTTGACTGTAGCCTCTTGGCTCACAATAGTTAATACTTATCCAACTAGATATTCCCCTAATTTAAACCGATCTCTTTAGACCCATTGAATGTATTCTAATTGATCAATTATCGTTTGAAGATCTCTCTGACCATAATTTAATTTTTTTGCATGCTCAACATTGACTTTTCTCATGATACTGTTCCATCTTTCTTTAGCTTTAGAGATTTTAGTCCAATTGATATTAATTCGCTATCCGAGGAGGCTACATTGATTCCTTGGGACAGTTGTTACTATCTATCTAATGTTAACGACAAACTAGGTTATGTTCAAACACATATTACTGAGCTATACAATCGATTTGTTCACATTCCGACGATTCGAGAAAGAAATAGCAAATTTCCCTGGCTCATTTTTTATGTGTTTGTAGCTGGAAGAAACGCAGAAAGCTATACTCCAAATGGCCAAGTAACCACACTAGAAGGACTTGTTTGGAATTTTGCAGAGCTCGCAATGCATGCCCTTCCGTTACTCAGATAGCTAAGAAACACTTTTATGCTTAGAGATACAATTCTAAACTCGATTCTAAAGAGTTATAGCACAACTTGCAAAGCATTGGTGTTGATACTAGAAATAATTTACAATGTTTGAGCAATTCTTTTTTGTCTAGTGGTGGTATTACCCCGGATTTTATGATCAATTACGAAATTGTGAAGAACTTTGACAAGGATTTTGAAGTGGTTCCATAAAGGGATGTGAGCAAAAGGTTTTATAGCCTTCAACGCTGTTGGGGTAAATAGAGTGTCACTTCGCTTTGTGAAACTAATTAAAAAAGCCATTCTTACCTCACTTACACATATTATTAACTTCTGTATAACGTCATCTAAATTCCCCCAGGCTGGAAGGTAGCAAAAATGATATCTGTTGCAAAAATACCGAAACCAACTTTACCTGGTGAATTCCGCTCAGTTAGGATTTTACCTTGCTTATCAAAAGTCTTTGAGAGGCTCATTGCGGAGCAGATTACATGCCATTTTGATTGTCATAATGACATAATCTTTTATCACGCTTTAATAGGGGCTTAGGGCAAATCATAGCTGCTCCATTGTTTTGGTCAAAATATTGGACGACATAAGAAGAAGTTTTTTCAGGGAAACTTGACTGTTCTGTGCCTCCGTAATTTCTTTAAAGCTTTTGATAAAGTCTACCATAGTATTATTTGTGAGAAATTACGTTTCTACTTTGGTACTACGAAAAGAGCTGTGCGCCTTATCAATGAATATCTGGCTAAGAGACCTCAGAAACTGAAGAGTGCCAACAACCATTCTGATATAAAGTATCTTGAGACCGGAATTTATTAATGACCTACCTAGTATGTGCCAAGAAGATGGCCAAAAGGAAATAGCTTTTCCATCGAAAACTGTAATGATCTTCACACCATTGCTGCTAATGATACTGCTGCGTCAATGAAGCTGCTGTTAACTGTAGGGTATTTATGTATTCTCTTATTTAGTGACTTTAAAAACCTAACACTTAGCTTTTTTTCTTATTTTTCTCTATCTTTGATTTTCTTTCCCTGACTTTGTTTGCCCTTTCTCTTGATTTTCCTTTTTTTTATGCTCCTTTGTATTTCTAAGGTGTGTGACATTACTTTTTTCTATTTTTGTTTCGCTCTTAATAGTCTTAAACCATAATGAGAAATAAATTTTTAATAACAGTGTGGATTAAAAATCTACGCACACAATGATAAATTTTCTTTATAAATTTTGGGATGGTTTTAAAATTTGCACGGAGTCAATATAACTTAGATTATCTAAAGTATGTTTGCGGATTCTGTTGTTGATGTTGCCTGTGTCGGTGAAACCTAATTTAAAAGCGATGTCACTGATACAAGTTATGATATACCTAATTACAAAATTGCTGGGAACGATAGGAGTTCATATGCTACTTGGGGAGGAGGTATTGCAATTTATTGCAAATCTTCACATACATGCAAAATTATATGTATGTCCGTTTTTAATTGCGGAAATACACGATAGATCTGTTAAATGCGTACTAGCCTGTCCTACCGTTTTTCTCTTCCATTTCCAAATTTTCTTCTCTATATGAGCACATTATTGTCTGTGGAGATTTTAATGCAAACTTGCTTACAAATGATTCTCAAGCTTTACAATTGAATGATTTTGCATCTTTTATAGGACTGCAAATCTATAATAATAAATACCCAACACGCTTTGCTAAGAATTGCATCCATAGTTTTTTAGACCTGACAATACTTAGTATCCGATCCTTCGTCTATCCTTCTTTTCGATCAACTATCGCTCGACTGTATTTCTGACCATGATCTTCTTTTCTGCAGCTACAATATTAACTTTACCCACCACGCCGTCGAGCTGACTTTTTCGTATAAGGATTATCGATCCATAAATATTGATGTCCTTCAGTTTGCTGTCTTATCTGTCCAATGGGATTGTTGTGGTCTAAACACTGAACCGATTGTGAAACTGCATTATTTTCAAAAAATTATTAGTTAATTATACAAACAATTTGTTCCTACTAAAACGGTAAATATTCGTTGTCCTTGGTTTTCAACGGAAGTTCTTCTAAACTAAATACATCTTTACCTCCGAAGCAGCTTTGGAGCAATATACATATGTACGTCAAATAGGTATCTCTAGTAGGAAATGTAATGCTGAATCTCAGATTGATCCTGACTTCTTAAATAGTTTCTTCCTTGAAGGCATATCTAAAGACTTTCATTTTTATCTATCTGAAAGTCAAACTCACTCTGAAATACAATCTTAATGAAAATCTTGCCAGTATTTTCTCTTGGTCTGCAAACAATGGATTGCTTTTGAATTCAAATAAGTGTCAGGTTATTCCTATCTCTAATAAAACTTTACCAGATGTCCTACTCTCTCTGCCAATAAACTTAAAATTGCTAACGACCATTTTAATTATGTTATAAGACGAATATATGGATGTTTTCGCAAACTCTGGATATCGAAAAGTTTTACTCCA
Source organism: Volucella zonaria (assembly GCA_963966105.1). Lineage (NCBI taxonomy): Eukaryota > Metazoa > Arthropoda > Insecta > Diptera > Syrphidae > Volucella > Volucella zonaria. The sequence continues at coordinate 14,158,328 of OZ014534.1, forward strand.
ACTAATACCAGACTAAAACTAGTTAAAACTCTAATTCTATCTCTTATCACCTAGGCTGAAGTACATAGTATACAGTTGTAATGACTCTCTGTCCCAGCGTAAGCTACAAGTAGCATTTAATGACGCAGTTAGATACAATATGTTCATGGCTTAAGAAGATATGACCATGTTTCGCGGTACTCAAAGTGTTTGCTAGGGATGTCCCTCAAACACTACATTGACACAATTATAGCATTGGTCTACAACATTTCAAATGATAAGACGCCAGTGTATTTGTATGAATAACTTTTTTTTTGCCGTTCACATAGAGCACCTACTCTAATACCATTACAACATCGTTACCTTAATTCATCCTGTTTATTTTTTATCTACGCTATTGAAGTACGGAACTATCTACCAATAACTATAAGAACTATATCATGTCACACGTGTTATTTATTATATTTCTATTTTAAATTCTTTTATTTGTTTGTTTATTTATTTCGTAATGCTAAATTCTGCTAAATCTAAGTAATATAGAAAATCTATGTCTTAATGTACCAAAACAATTGTAACAAAATAAATTGAAATTGGAAATTGAAATATGCAAAAGCATATCGCTACATTTATACGATGATGACACTCAAGTTTATATGTCAAGGCCGATCGGGTTTGTTGATGAACTCGTTTTTAGATTAAATGAAGACTTGTCTTGTATTGACAAATTTACAATGGTCCGCTGATGATGGGCCTATTCTAAATCCGTTAAAATCGCAGCTACTTTTAATATACTACAAACTTTATGATACAAATTGCATCCCATCTGTTTCATGTGAATCACATGGTGGGCTTGGTGGACTACTAAACTATGGCAATCTGCTAGCTTCACCCCAGTTGATACTAGGTTAAAACTTGGGAAAACTTTACTTATGCCATAATTATCAATGCTGAAGTTTACTACTCTAAGCTTGACTCTCTATCTCAACTTCAATTGCATATAACATTTTCGATACATCTACGGCTTACACATATACGATCATATTTCTCGTCTCAATCGTACCGCCCTTAAAGTAAGAAATTTAATTTTTTTGCACAAAGGTATACACACTAGGTAGTCCTGTTACCTTTTTGAAAAATGCAGTTTACCCGATTTTTGAGATCTATGACTTTTTTAATTCTCCAGTATGAAAGTTTAAACCTGTCGAGATAATTTTTTTCAATACAATAGAGTCATGGAAGTTATGGAGTTGCGATTTAAAAGAGCAGTAATTGGATTTTTCTCCGAACAGTAACAATATTTAAATTTTCTACATTTAAATTTTCTTTTCCATTTTCTAACCTATTCTTCTAACCTTATTTCTCTTTTACTTTATCGCTCTCTCTATTTCTTGTTATCACACTCACTTAATTAATATTACTTTCATTATTTTATCTCCAGTATGTTATTATATTACGAGTAAGTATCTCATTTTAGTTAGTATTATAAGAGACTAAGTCTCACTTGTACCAATATCAATAAACTGGACTGAATTGGACTTGAAAATGTTGAGACTATTCGCTTTGAGATAGATGCATTTTTCAAGAAAAAGATTTCACCAAAATTTCACTCCCAACTCCAAGATATGTTAAGTAAACTTCTTATTCATTTCTTCAATGATGTTTTGTTAATAAGAGTGAACAGATCTTTGTTTTTATGATTGGAGTTTGAAATTCAAATTTATCTGTCTACAGGTATATCGTCAATCTGCCACGATCTGGAAACCACTATAGCAGGACCAATGAGGTAATAGCGAACATACAACATATGCGATAAGATCATACAAGCAAGATAATTAATAGGAAAAATAGAAACTTAAATTTTGTAGATAGAGCATGGAAAACTAATAGTCCAACAATTATTTTCGGTTCCATTGGCCATGCATGTCAAGTGATTTACATATGTAGTGTGTGTTCACTACTAAAACATTGCTCCATGTATATGGTATTTCAAAAACACTGTTGATAGTCCATCAGAGTCAATTGAGAGGGGATTAATCTTTAATTGGCTATAGTGGCTCTTTAGCAGGAGTGATTACGAGTAATTGAGAGTGGTGAATTTTTACAGGACGCTGAACCAAGAAATCAAAATCAAGCAGGCCTGCCATGTAACGCAACATCTTGCTTATTTGCCTTATTTGTGTTCGTTCAATTTTCACTTATTTTATGTTAATTGTTGTATTATAATACTTTTATAATTGTTTTTCTAAAGTGGCTGCTAATGCATAGGTTAGATGTTTTTAAAGAAAGGTATAACTCATTTTTCTCCTCGTATGTGCTGTTTTCACATGAGTTACTATATAATGGAAATAAATCGCGGATAAAAGTGACCATACCATATGTTGCATACAATGCCTAAGGTTTTCGTTTTTAAGAGCAATGAATTCACCGAATGTCATTTATATATTCCGATCTTAATGACGAGAATTGTTTTCGGGAATATTTTGTAACTCAAAATTAGATGCTATTTATGTCTCTGAACAGTGGCTTTTTTCGTCTATCAAAAAAGATGAACCCATTAAGTGAAAACGAATTTTTTTCCCTCTGATAGGCTCAATCCTATGAGTGAAAGTGTTGCTATAGATGTAGGGAATGTTTTACAAGTTTCCTACTACATCCAAAATTGACTATGTGTTTCTTAAAATAACCTGATAATAAATGTATTTTTGGGTACTGTTTGACTGTAGAAAAAAAAATATTGGGCTTACAACCTTGCATTAGCATTTTCCACTAAATGCATTTTAAAATACATACTTGATTTTAATTACAAATTATAAATATTATAAATGCGTAAGTAACTCTGTTTATCTGCTGCGTTTTCACAGCTAAACTGCTAACAAATTTTGATAAAATTGGTATGGACATATGTATGTACGAGTATGTAGCGGGAACATCGAGGAAGGACATAAGTGATTTGAAAAAAAAAAAAATTATTAATCTTCAATGACAATGCAGTGTGTATGACATTATTGTAAAAGATCTGGTCCACGAACCCAACTTTTTTAAAAAAAACCAAATAATAGATATATTTAGTTAAATGTAAATCTGCTTCAAATGACAGTTGGTGGCAGACGTTTCCGCACGTATGAAGTATTATAAAATTTTCGTCGAACTACAATTTTTTTCTTTGTCAGTCTAAATGATTCTATTTAAAATCATATTCAGATTACCCATATCTTACTACTTTTTTGATTTAGATCACATTTGGATATATTTTATTACTTAGTTCATTTAATACTGTTTTTCATTTATTAATTAATATACAATATATAAGTAATATTTTTTTAAGTACGTTTGTGAAGGTATTTAGTTTATGTAGTTTAATACTATTTAATCTTTTTAGAAAGTCCACACATTTTTTAATGCAGATCAGTGACCGGGGTGGGATAGCCTTTTGCAATATTAATAGTGGTCTGTGAGCTTTCAAATCTCCAGCAAATGTGGGGAAATTGACATGGCGGATTCAATACCTTAACGCTACACACAATGATCTTTTCTACAATGAAGCTCTCATGAAGGTGGAAGACCAAGTAACAATGATAAGTGGAAAATATTTATCAGGCTATGGACTGGGTGGACCAATTAGAACTGGAGAAGTTAATCGTCATTTAATACGAGAAATGAGTTATGATGAAACACACTAAATACGTTTAGCATTTGATTCCAGAACAAAGAATAGTTATACAATAAATTAAGAGTGGTGAAGGCAATTTGCTCTTCTCAGATTCCTACTTTCAGGTAGGAATTTACAAGGCGTTGCTTTTGAATTTGCTCTTGGCCCAAAGAAAGATAAAGGAGTGCATTAGTCTCCCCTGCAATAACTGCCACGCTATTCGATAGTGGCCGAATGGCCGAATGGCTCATTCATTTGTAACATCAGTAAGAATAGCGATCGTGGACGGATGTTGAGGCAATGTGAGTCGCTGGTTTGGGACGAATGCACAATGACCCACAAAATAGAAATCGAAGCAATAAACTGGACCATGAAAGATGTTAAAAGCAACTAAGGTATTGTAAAAGCAATGGCCATATTATTGGCTGGCAATTTTAGATATACTCTGCAGGTAATTACTAAAGGAAAGCCGGCAGATGGAATAAGTGCATGCTTAGAGGAGACAACTTTATGGCAAATATGCGAATATAACTGCACGACAACACATTATTAGGCAATATGCGCTTGCTCTTCGGAAAATCGGCGAAGATCGTATTGCTACAGATGCTAACGGTATGATTATACGTTCATTTAGGAAAACCGTGTTTTTCTCATGCGTAACACTATGTAGCGAGTAAACATACATATATACACACGTTCAACAAAAATCACAAACTTGATATTTGTGGTTATAAGACATAAGAGTGCTGTAAGCTACAAAGCAGACGGCAAGACACACATGATGTTGACAATATCATGCATACGATTTAAAGAATTCAGTTGAGGACATTTCTAGTTTAGAAACCAATCGTAACTCTCAATCGTAAAATTTATTAATTTTAAAAATAACAAAATAAGTTTAGCGTTTCAAATCAATAGTATTACAATATATAAAAATACTTTTTTTTTGCTTCGGTCTGATACCAAATAGTGCAGATAGTGTGATACTGAAATCACAATAGGCCTACCTGGCCGCAGTGATAAGGGTACATAATCTCAGGCCTCCACGTAGTGTGATACTGATGTTAGGGTACTTGATTTCTTATTCTTTATGCTAAAGTTGTACGTAGTCAAATCAAAATGTAAACTGCTTTTAGGATGTGAGCGGAACAAAATTCTTAACTCATCAGAAAACATTCCTTTCGTCCATCAAAATAAATTGTTTACTTAGAAAATATTGAGGATCTGAACATTGACCACTCTTCAATTTTTGGTTTTGGTTAAAATCATATAAATTCAGGCTCGCAGACATGTACTAGGAAACTAATTTTTCTGTGAGCGAAAAATTTTATAAAACGAAAATTTCTTTTGTCTTGGAAAGGTGGGCAATAACTATAGTTCCAGTTCGAAAGCAAAGAAGAAAAGTTCGAATATTCGCCGATTAAAAAATCACGGCTAATCCTCGCATAATAGTGAAGGAATGTCCAATGCCTACCATTTAAAATTTGTGTGCAAAAATAGCAGGTGGTGACAGATTTACAAAAATTAGCTGATACATTCTCACTTTAAGTATGCACTGTAGTATCTTCAACCTACGAGACTCATGATTGGAAATAAACGAGGTCTGCAAAGTGACAATATGAAATCGAGCAAATCTTCAGGAACAGCGATGGAGTCTCGGTATTTCTTGGTGGCTTCAATATTAAATGTCCGTATCATGTGTTTCGAAAAATGTGAATTTTTAGTAAAAGAAATCAAATATTGTGCATCCACAAAGTTCAACTTAAGATCCAAAAAAAAAAAAGTGGCAATACTATAATATAATACAATATAAGTTTCGTTAATTATTACGGGGTTAGGCCGCTAAATAACTTGTTATAAAATAAGATAAAGTACCATCCGTTTGCAGCATTTCAATCGGCTAAAAATACAAAATTAAGATTATCTTACCTATACTCATTGATCCCAAATTGTCACTAGGTTTGCAAGTCCAGTTGTTGAGACACTGTATTGAGTGTCAAAAATTGCCAATAATATTAAGAGTCTTAGCTTCTGTCAAATGGAGTTTCATCTACCACAGAACTGATTGCCTCTAGGGCTACGAGTTTAAGTTCCACAGGAGTTAAGAAATCTACTACTCGTATAAGAAGCACTTCGATCTCCTGCAAAAAATCGCTGGCAGGAGTTACTTCTGGTGGCTTAAGCTGGACTCGAACGTAGAAAATACTATATATCAAACGTTTATTTACAAAAAAGTGTCTACTTATGTTTGGAAGTCCAAAAAATTGCTTTATTCGATAAAACCGCTCTATGAATAAAGTTTATATGACATAGAAATATAAACTTAATTTATAGAATTACAAACACAAGTTAGAATACTTCCGGTAGAGAAGCCAAGCAAGTGCAACGGTTGTACACAGGCACCAGTGAAATATTTTTATATACATACTACTTCTTTGACGGGTTTTCCACTTTGTACAGTTCCATGAGTATATCATACAGTATACATTCCAGGAAGGTTGGAAACGACAACTGCCGGTCTTGGAATATCTAGAAAGAGTTTTTCTTGAGCGTAAGTCTCTCTTCCTGGTTTTTTCAATTGTGCATCTGAGAATAACCCACAATTTCCCATCCGATTTTTTAGGATAGTACCAGACGCAAATATCCCCATTACTTTCAAAGCTACAAGCAGGCTTACTGATGTGATCTAGCTGTCGAAATACAGCTTGCAATTTTGATACTTAGGAAGAGTAGCGGCTAGTTAAAGGACTACGTCCGAAGATATTGCTAGTCCATTTGATACCTCTAGTGTCGAAGAAGCTTTCAAAATATTCTATTGGAGTTTTTATGTCAGCTACTTTGAAACTTGAACTCCGTTTTCTCCGTCTGGAACTTCAAATTATCTACATTTAAAATCAATTTTTTCATTGGCATTCTCTATCATATTGCTAGGCGCTGTTACTTTAACAGTTGTTGTAAGATTTGCGCGTCTTGCTTTTAACTCCCTTTCGAAAATATTAACCCATTGGTACATATTAAAATTGAACGCAAAATTAATTAGAGCTAGTGGTATCCAAGCGAAAAATACCTAAGTGAAGTTGCTCTCAGGCAACGTTGGGGTTGAAAGGGTTAATATGTACTCGTTAGTTAGTTCAAAATAAGATCTGACGAGAGCCTTTTCGAACAGAAGAAATATCTGAAAATAAGAGTTTTGTAAATTTATTAAAAGGAGCCGCGATTATTTTTAAAAAATATACAAAAAAAAAAAGAATTAACTTTCGATTATGTAACAGCTGAATTTAATTTAAAAATACAAAAGGAACTGACAGTGAAACAAATAAAGAAGAAATTCAACAATTTGAAAAAATTGTATGGGAAAATAGAAAGTCGACAATTTGTTAAATTGTGGGATGAAGAAGGGCAAGATCCCCTTTTGAATCGAATTCCTGGTAAGTTTTATTAAAAATTGTTTATTATAAGCATACAATTATGTTTTCACTACGGCCTTGTACACTAGGAACAAGCAGCCAAGATTTATAAAAACAGGGAACTAAACAGGGAACATGGAGCAAGATGATGTTTTCAAGAACTTGAGCATTGAAGGTTTAAGGAGAACATGCTTAATTGGACATAACGGGTGACCAGATGGCAATGATACCTTTTCCGATTGTTATGTCTCAGCAGCTGTCAAAGAAACCAATAACATCCAGCTGTCAAAGTATTTAGTAAGGTTTGCCATTTCATCATGCATTGTTTTACGCTTGCCGAACGCACGGGAATTATTAAAAAATATTATCGAAATTCCGGTTCAGTTGTAAATACGCAACATGAATTTCGTCGTGAGGTCGGTCGTTATCATGGCTAGACTATGCAGGCAATTCGTTTTATTGTGGAAAAGTTTTAGTGAAAGTACACTCCTTTGGGTCTTAAGCCACCAACCAGACAAAGTCAGTCCGGCTTAATTTGCTTTTAGATATGGGCCTACATCAGTATAAGATTGTGAAGCCGGACGACTATAGTCAACGCCGTGAGTTCGCTAATTAGTTTTAGTTTTAAATGCATTTTATTTTCTAGATCATTAACTCTTACATACTAACAAAAAATGCTTAAATGCTAGCTTAAAATTACTTAATAAACTTATACTAACTTACTGGCCCCACACAGGCACTCTAAGCTACTCTAAATTCTTATATCTATGTCTTTAGACTTTGTTTACATTTTATACTTATATATACTTATTTTCTATGCTTAAGGCTAAGAAAAGAATTTGACAAAAAACTTAGCATATGGACATATTTTTTATAAAAACTTAACATCTAGCTTAAAATAAACCTTAGTCTACCTAACCTACCTACACAATACACACATATATACACATAGACACTATTCACAATGACATACATATACTAGTATATACCTATGTATATACTAATATATATATGTATTTCTTAAATACTAACCTAAACCTATGCAAGCTGGCCATTGCTATTCACAGTGCAAATGGATTGGTCAGCTCTGCCCCATTAGTGAGGCTGGTCTGTAATTGACGGAAACGACGACGAAACATCTTCTCCATCATTCAACCACCAGAAATGCTGGTGCTGCCGAACGACATCCCTCTTATCGCGATTCCCCACCGCCCTACTGAACCTGAGACGATCCACACTGCCGTGTGCGACGTCTCTGTTGTAGTTGAGTCGCCTGTCCCCAGCTTTTCGAGCGACATGGAAGATTAACGGAACCGCTGATCTATCCTGGATCAACCCTATCTGATCTAGGTAGAGGAATGCTTCCGGTGGAACGAAGCCGTCAGAGCGCACACTCTCGTGGTAAAGGTAATTGGGGTAGTAAGCCCCAGATATCAGGTTATTCGTCGAGGCCATTGCTCTTGCAATGTGCCTTCGAGTCAGCTTAATTACGAAGTTGTCCACTCGTATTAGGTTCGCTCTGTTGTAAAGGACCTCATTACGATAAAATTTTTTGTACTCCGACTCTGGTGTTCTGTACAAGCGAAGGCAAGCCCTAAGGCAAGCCCTCTCAAACACCCGAATCTTTTCCATTAAGCTTGCTCGTACATTGAACCACACGGGGCACCCGAATACCAGCATGGGCCTGATAAGGGCCATGTAGCAGATTACCTTTACCCTCTCATCGAGTTGGCTGCTATAAAACAGTCTCTTTGTAGGGGCAAAAGCGCCTTTAGCTCTGGCCAGAGCAGCATCTACATTTTTATCAAAATACAGAAACCGATCTAGCCAGATCCCAAGGTATCTGACTACATTCCGACAGACAAGAGGCTGTCCGTGTTGTCCAATGATCGAGAACTTACGATAATTTTTCCTGGTATCCCTAGAGGCTCCAGACAACGGCGTCCTAAAGAGAATGGTTTCCGACTTCTGAAAGTTGATTTTCAACTTCCAGTCATCGCAAAATCGTCTTATCTTATCGAAGTCACACTGCAAGAGAGTATTAATGACCTCGATTTTTGGACCTGTTCTGTACGCTATCAAATCGTCTGCGTACGCAGTGAGTTCGCTAATTGGGCGTTTTAAATGTTGGCCGGAGATCCGCATTTTGGCCAAAAAATCATCTTCTCGGACGAGGCCCATTTTTGGCTCAACGGCGATGCCAACAAGCAAAATTGTGATTATTGGAGCGAACACAATTCACAAGTGTTTGGCCAAGCATCAATGCATCCACAAAGATTGACTGTTCGGTGCGGTTTATGGCATGGCGACATAATCGGCAGGAGACACAGCTGCCGTCAATGGTCTCAGGTATAGAGCGATGTTAACCGACTTTCTGTGGTCAGAGCTCGACAACATCGCTATATCTGCGCTGTGGTCCCGATGAGATGGCGCTACATGCCGTAGAGGCGACGCAACGCTCGAAGTTGGGAAGGAGAAATTTGTCGACTGGGTTAACTCACGGCGAGCGTTCATCAATTGACCGCCACGACCATGAGATTTGACACCTCTCGATTATTTTCTCTGGGTCTACGTCAAGTCCTTACCCTAACAAGCCAACCACTTTGGACAAGCTCGATGCCAACATTTGACACGCTATTGCCGGAATAACGCTGCACATATTGGGCCGAGTCATCAAAAATTGGACCGACCGCTTGAAGCACTGCCATCGAAGCAGAGGTGGCCATTTGAATGATTTCCTATTTCATACACAATGGCATGAATATAGCTTCAAAATAAAGCCAGAATCAATTTTATATCGTACACTATTGTTGTTTCATTTCATTTAATTTTCCTATCGTCCTTATCTGGTCACCCTTTAAAAGCTAGAGAACCACAACAAAAGCAGCAAAAGCCAAGGAAAAGGCAGCTTTAACACAGAACGAAATTCCAATTTAAAAAAAATCTGTTATTACAAGAAAAGACTGCACCTGAGTCTTTGGAAGAAACTACAGAAAATTAATATATTACAGGGTGACTTACTCGAACTATAACTTTTAAAAATGCTATAATTTTTTTATTTTTTGATAAATTTTATTGTGCCAAAGCAAAAAATGTTGGAAATACATCAATTTTCAAATTGTATCAGTAGTTTTCAATATATCCACCTTTGGCGTGAATAATGGCCTTGAGACGGCCGAAGAAAGCATCGCACACTGCACGCAAGTGGCTCTACGGTATTTTGGCCCATTCCCGGCGAAGTGCTTGTTTGCGGTGGTCCAAACTTTGGTATTTTTTAGTGCCAACCTTCGCCTTCAAAATACCTCAGACAGAGAAATCCAACGAATTTGCATCCGGGAAATTTGCAATCCATTGTGTCAAAGAAATGAAGTGTGGAACATTGTTTTTTAACCAATTTTGGTTGACGCGCGCTTTGTGAGACGGTGCCGAGTCTTGTTGAAATGTCCACGGTCTCCGACCGAAATGATTGTTTGCCCAAGGTTTGTTTTTCCAAATGCGGCTGTCATGTACGCTTCCGGCCAATGTCACTTCATTGCTGGTAAACTTTTCATGTGCATCGCACGTAGCTTGCACATTTATAGAAAAAAATCTGTAAAACTAAGGATGGTTTCTGTACCCGCATATGCGTGCTGTCTATAGTGCTGATTACACTTGGGAATTTTTTTTGCAAGGACCGTGCTTCTATTACAGCGTCGATCTCTGCTCTCAAGGATAGAAACTTAATCCAAATTGTATTTCTTTTCGCCATAATGTGTTAGGTGCGCAACTAAGTTCTCAATGTCAATAGATGGCCCCAGCAGTAAGTGCTGGTCGATTTTGACATATCCAAAACATTACGGCCCAAGCATAGACATATGGTAAACAAACCTTTTTGACACATTGGTGATTTTGCTTTGGCGTCATACACATACTTTTGGTAGTGTGAAAATGTCTGATTTTGTGCTAAATAATCGTCATTTGCGGGAAGTGTTGATTCTCTTTTTTTATTCGAAGAAAACGGTGGCTGAAACACATCAAACGCTCCAAAAAGTTTACGGAGATGCTGCTGAAACCGGGATTGGTTTCGTCGCTTTGAAGACGGTGATTTCAATGTTGACGACCGTCCGCGTAAAGAAAAGCCAAAATCCTTCGAAGACGCTGAATTGAATGCATTGCTCGATGAGGATCTGTGCCAAATGCAAGAAGAGCTTGCTTCAGCACTACGACTTACCCGCTAAGCCAAGCGATTGCATGCGAAAGACGCAAAACCCGTTAAAAGCTACCTGGAAACGCTCCCAATTGGGTCCTACCCACTCGCAATATTGCCCAAATATTGTGCCGTCCGTTCGATGTCACAGGGTTTGGCTGATCAGCAGTTCCGCTCATATGAAGAGATCAAAAAATGGCTTGATTCGTGGATAGCCTCAGAAGATGAACACTTTTACAGTAACGGTATTCGAGCTCTGCCAGCAAGATGGAAAAAGCTAGCTAGCGATGGGCAATACCTTAAATGATTCATTTGTAACCATTTTTCACAATAAATTTGCATTTTCATCAAAAAAAAAAACAGCGATAACTTAGTTGCGTACCTAATAGCTCATAACTTGTTTGATTTTTTTTGAAACTGCACTGTTCGTAAATCCCACTATTAATGCAACATTTATTTGAAATCCCAGATCTACTCGACTTCTTAGGAAAATCTCCATCTTATATTTGTTTTATAAAGCACCGGTTACTGTGTAGTTTCTTAAGAAATGCGTTGCCAACCATTCAACATTTCTTTCGGTAGATCTACACAAGTGAATGTAAATTTGATTCATTAATCTATTTTTAACTTATTTTTAATTTATTAATAATATATTATTATTTATAAATACGAGTAATTGCACTTACTTAATTGTAATTTCACCCTTATATTATAATTTCTTATAGTTGGTGCCGCGAGGAATCATTCTTCCCACATAACTTTTAAGAGAACGTTTTGTTTCCATTGTTGATTTAGTAGCTTCAATATTTCAGTATAATGTAATACAGAGGTTCCTCTTTAAAGCTTATTAAAATATCAACCCTTGCACTCGCCCGAGATTGGTTTGATTAAATATTTTGTAAATGGCACCAAGGTTTGCATAAAAGCCTCACATAGAGCCAGAACAACTCTTTTTCTGGATCTAAAACTGCAATGATAGATGCCAAACAGATCATTGGCATGTAGTGCCAGGTATTTAAATTATGCGGCAGGCAAGATTATTTGGCAGGAATGTCAAAACTTGGCATGGCATTGTATGGTCTGTCCTTATGCTCGCTGTCAGGCTTTGAAGTCAATAAATAGATAGTGAATGTCGATTTCAAATTCCCGTGTCTTTTCCAGGATCTGCCATAGGGGGAATATTTGATTGATAGCGGAACTTAAAGCGCCGACTGTGACCCTGATACTAGTTCCCCATGCGACTATCGCAACATGATCATCTTGGAATATTGAGCGGAAGACTTGTAATATGTAGGCTATGCTTAAGGGATTTGTTACAAAGTCACCGTTACAGCGCTGGACACCGCCAGGTACGAGTAAACCCTATTCCTATGGTTCAGCACCAAAACACTTTTAATATTATGTATGCTCAAATATACAATATGTATAATAGTATGAAATACGAGTAGTATGGCGTTTGGGTGTTTTGTTCCTAGTGAACTCAATATTCTTTTAATCTTTAAAGTATTGCAAAAAAAAAAGAATTCCTGTCTTAGGTAATAAAAACCAAAAGGAACAAATAAAACGTTAAACCGAAATTCTCCATGAAATACCTACTCACACTACACCACCTTGGAAATGATGATTATTTTATGCGGCTCTATACCTATACCCATTTGAAATTGAAAACACAAGAAACTGTTATGTGTTCTCTTAGTATCCTTAAACGATTGAATAGACCATCAGGATAATCCAAAACAATCGGTAAAGCAACACTTCAAATATTGGTTATATGTGTCCTATTGCGGAAACAGCAGGAATATCGTCTCTTACTATCCAGCTAACGTGTTTCAATATAAGACAATGCACTGAATTAGATGCCCTGCTCAGTGCGAAATGCGGGAAACCAAATACCATCACATTAGCAATCAAATCACCTCCTTATGTGTTGCAGGACTAGCGGATGTGTGTTTAGCGAATATAAAATAGAGAAAACGTCCACTCATGAACTGGTAATGAAGACATCCTTGGAGGACAATAAAAGAATAAAGCTAATGCTCGTTTCATGTTTAATGGAGAAACTTCTCTTAAGATACCCTTCCACGTACATAGTTTCATCACATCCCCATCTTAAGTAAAACCATCTGGCTTACGGCAAACAGCAGGACGGTAATAAAGGCGAAATAATTATAGGTAACGAGCACATTTATAGCATTGCTTACGCCTTGGCATTCGCATTAATGATTCTGGTTGGTCAAAGGACGTCGAACGAAATTAGAAAAGTTAAACCGAAATTTATTCAGATGAAAGTCAAACAAGTACAAGAATACGTACAGAAGTTCCATCGCGAGATGGAAAAATTGGACTCGATAAACATAATTGTATTCTCAAAACTTTAAGCCGTGTGTTTAAATTTGATTTTTTTCGTTAAATTTCGATGTAACCCAATTTCCCAGATCACACTATAGACATAGGTACGAGTATATAACCCTGAATTTTATCTACGGATACGAGAGCGTTTCAAATTTTAATGCCATCACAGTGAAACCATAAAAAATTGTTCACATTGAAAACAACTGTCACCGGGGGAGTTGTTCGTATCTCGCGCGACTTCTTTCGACATTGTACAAATTTACACAACAATAATATCGCATATAGGGACTAATTTCACGGGTACTTATCGTTGTTAACATCTTGTGACAGTAAGGGCTGTCTTAGCCCGTTCCAATTTAAAATTGGCAATAATTTAAATAGGAAAGCGATTTTTTACACATGCGATTGTAAGAATGTTATGTACTCGTATAGTATGTGTTGTGCGGAAAGTTTACTATCAATGTATGGAAATACCATACATGTGAAAGAAGTCAGGAAAGGATCGCCTTTTATTTGTATAAACATTTTTTTTTCTTATTCAGAGAGGAACATATTGTTTTAAGAGGAATATTATCTTTGAACCCTCCGAGGAAGGGGCTTTGTGCTTGCGTCTGAAAATTCATTTTTATTTTCTTTTGAATCATCCATTTCTTTTTTTTTATGTTTAACAATAATATTTGTGATTGGTAGTATATTTAAGATTTGATATAATCCGACTTACTTATTACTTTAACCAATCAGTCCTCCGGATTTTATTGTGAAGAAGTCATTATCTTCTTCTTTCTTCTTTAGGAGACGTTACAGTCCGTGGTGGACCAGGATCTTGACTAATAGCTCTTTTCATTCACTCCGGCGACACCTAAGGGTCCCTGCGGGATTCGGGAGTTTAGCCCCACAGCGCTGGTGTTCATTCGTTCAACTTGATTAAGCCACCTAAGCCGGTGGATTTAGACCATTCTGACAATGTCATTGTATAGCCCATACAGTTTGTCTTTGCATCGGGATCAAAAATCACTCGAAGAACCTTTTCTCGAACGAACCACTTTCATCCGCTTTTAAGTGTTGGGTGTCATTTCTTGCTGACAGCCTACTTTGGCTTACCTTCATTTACCACTAAATCTATCTTTGGCGCTTCTGTTTTAATTGCCGAAAACGCGCCAATGACAGCTCACTCATTTGTTCCCATAACGTTTATGTAGTCAGTGTATGTGAGCGGATGTACGGATTTTTGGAAATATTATGCCTCTAATATTTTCCCGTGATTATCGCACAATTCTTTCAAGTGTTACATTGAAGAAATCATATGACATATCGAAATCCTTTTTCGACATCAATTGGTTCGGTGGTGTCGTTACCAACTGTTTTGGCAGGTACGCTTAAACTGCACATGACTGCATATATGTATATCCAGTTGTATTAATGCTGTCGTATGCAGCTTTCAAATCAATGAAGAAGTGGTATTTATCGATTTGGAATTTCTTTGTTTTTTCTAAAGTCTGCTGTAAGGTGTGTATCTCGTCGATGGTAAACTTATCAGGCCTAAAATCGCACTGATAATGACCTATCGAATTGTTTAGGCGTTCACATATGATATGACCTTGTACTCGATGCTGGAGAAACTGATTTATATGTGGATGGCGCAGTTCAGAGGGTCTCCTATCTTAAGAATCGATCAAACGATGCTGAGGCTCTATTCACAGATTTTACAGATGATCTGGTGTATACTCTTTACAAAGTCATCTTCCACAGCCTTAATTAATTCGGCAAGTAATCTATCTGCTTAAGCAGACTTATAAGTTTTCAATTTAGATTTCACTAAATATCTCGTTGATCGGGTTGTCGGAGTTGTAGTCGGTTATGGTCCAAGTGTCCAAGGGATTTGTGTCCTTGACATCTTATTTTGGTTTCGAACTTCCGAATGTCGTTCCTACCGCAGCACCCCTTCAATGAGTTAATCGAGCGCTTCTCTGCTTCTTTCTTTTTCTTTTTGAGAAGCCAGTGTTCCTGCCGTCGTTTTTGCTCAGTTATGTAGTTCGCGGGTAGCTCTCGTCCTATTTCACTGCATGTGCTGCCCGACATTCTTCATTAAACCAGAGATTTCGTTGTGGTGGTCGGGTGAAATCTAACACCTCAGATGTGGCGTTTTTTTTTTTTTTTAACACTCAAGTGGGTATGACTACACTTATGATGACAAAGCATGTGTTAAGTTTTTCGGAAAATAGGACAGTAAGAGAAAGATATTTGGGCCCACTGGCTTTTCTCTCTTTCATCTCATGAGATTTTAATTGCTTGAAAAAAAGTTTTTCGATCACGGCTGGTATAGAGCCCCGAACCGTCCGAATGGGAAGCCAATACAACACCACTTGAGCCACGGTCACCAACGAGTCTCTGATATTTTGTTGATAACGGTGACACTGTTATTCTACACTACACTTAATGCTGGCAGCGTTGACCTTCTTGAGAGGTTTTGGAAGACTCAATCAGAAAAGGCTCTAGCAGTTTCTTCCAATTGTAGACGTTCGAGAAAGATAAGTCGCTTTGTGGATTTTGATGCATAGAAATCGTGTGTCGGTAGTCGGTAATGATGGCATTTCGCGCCGCTTCAAAATCGATTAACCTGATTCCGTTCTCGAAGGTGGTGCAATGGAGGTATGATTTCAAACTGTGTGGCCAAAGTTGCTCTCTTTTAATAGCTTGGCATTGAAATCATCAAAGACGAGCTCAGAGAAACAATCTTTGACAAATACGTTCTTTTCCTCTGTGGGAGCGTGAGCGTATATCAGGCGGGTTATTACCAGTTGTTCCCTCACAGGCTTGAAGCTTAGGAGTTGTTGTCTAAGTATTCCACGGTTGACAACCGCTGATCCTCCTCTCTATTGTCACCATAGTAGATGTCACAGTTTTTCATACTTCTTTGGCCTGGGGTATTCCATCACAATTCTTGGACGGCAGGAATATCCGCTCTGCAACGGCCCAATGTTTCCACTAGTTGTTTGGCTGTGCACGTGTTCTGTAAAGAGTCTGATAATTGCGTGCGGAGCCGAGAGTCGTTGTCCGTTTTTCGTTTCGAAGCCGCTTGTTGCTTCACAACCTTGAGTGTCTTACGTAGTCGGTCATATAAATCGATGGCACGACCCCCAACTTGGAGGGATAGATACTTTGTCTTCCCATTGGAAGGAAGATAAATCTTCAAATTGCCTGAGATACGAATATGGTATATCGAAGTTCTACTCGTAGCATAAATGAAGCTCTGCTCACTCCATTTTGGGAATTACTTAGCCGAAATATATCCGTTCTGTGCTTTTTCAGCTGTGCTTACGCAGGTCAGAGTGTTCCGTTAGATTTACATGGCTAGATTCAGCATAGGGACTGCAATTGATGTTATTTTGGTGAGACCATCTATGGCGAAATTTTTCAGCGAAATTGTATTACCTGTTTCTTAACACATGGGCTGAAAAGTCCGTTTTATAGTAAAACACAAAATTTTTGCAAAATTTAACTTTATTTATCAATATACGAGTAGTTGCCTTCGAGGGTGATACACTGGTTAAAACGATTTTTCAATCTTTCGATACCAGTTTTGTAGTACGATTTCGGTTTAGCCTCAAAATAGGCCTCTGTTTCGGTTTTAAATCGCTTTCCGGCGAGCATTCTTTCGAGGTCTGCGAACAGGAAATAGTCGCTGGAGAATACGGTGGGTGGGGAAGCAATTCGTAGCCGAATTCATTCAATTTTGCCATCGTTTTCATCGACTTGTGACTTGTGATTTCGTCCTTCAAACGCTCCAACAACGCAATGTAATAGTCGTTGTTGATAGTCTGCCCCTTTTGGAGATAGTCGATGAAAATTATTCCATGCGCATCCCAAAATACGGATGCCATAACCTTGCCAGCCGACTGTTGAGTTTTTGGTCGTTTTGGACGAGGTTCGTCGCCTGCTCGCCACTCAGCTGACTGCCGACTTGACTCTGGGTGAAGTGATAGGGCCAAGTTTCATCCATTGTCACATACCGACGCAAAAATTCGGCTTTATTGCGGTTGAACAGCTTTAGACACTCCTCTAAATCATCAACACGTTGTTGTTTTTGGTCGACTGTGAGCAAACGCGGCACCCACTTTGAACAGAGCTTTCGCATGTCCAAATATTCGTGTATGATATATCCAACACGCTCTTTTGATATCTTCAGAGGCTCAGCTATCTCGATCAACTTCACTTTACGGTCATTCGTAATCATTATGTGGACTTTTTTGATGTTTTCATCTGAAACAGCCTCTTTTGGACGTCCACTGCGTGCATCATCTTCGGTGCTTGTATGACCACTTTTAAATTTTTCAATCCACTTGCGAATAGTTCGTTTGGCTGGTGCAGAGTCCGGGTAACACTTATCAAGCCATTTCTTTGCATCGGCTGCATTTTTTTACCATCAAAAAGCAATGATAAATCAACACACGAAATTGCTTTGAATCAATTTTTTTTCACAATAACAAAAGTTGTTTCACTCACAACGCTATATCTCGAGAACTAATCGTCCGACAGCTGTC
Source organism: Volucella zonaria (assembly GCA_963966105.1). Taxonomy (NCBI): domain Eukaryota; kingdom Metazoa; phylum Arthropoda; class Insecta; order Diptera; family Syrphidae; genus Volucella; species Volucella zonaria. The sequence goes on from OZ014534.1 coordinate 14,176,442, forward strand.
AAATTTATACACGTATCTTTTGAAGGTTGGTACTAACTGAAAATGGTATGAATTTAATTCAAGCGGTGCCCTCTCGGAAACGGCACGGACTTTTCAGCCCATGTGTTACATGACTTACCTTACCTTACCATTCATTTACCGTTGCTTCTTCGTTTCTTTGATAGAAACTCTCAGTTTGTCCATTTGCTGCATATTTTACATTGCAAAAATGTTTGCCCCTGGGCTCGAAATATTCTGACTAAGTTCACGCCGCTCTATATTTTTAACTCGAAACAACCGATTTTAGTGACAAATTCTCGGTGGCAGAGAGCAGGCTTGAATGTCAGCGGATTATTCCTACATGTAAATACGTATATGTAATACAATTCCAGCTTCCGAGGTAAAGTCTTAGGTCGAAGAAGTAGCGGGTGAAAAAAGAAATTCCTCGTCTACCACGGAAAACCAAGATGTCCGCTGTCTGTAAAATTTTATTCAAGTTATTATGCCAGAGTTATATGCTGCCCCATTAGTAGTCAGGCGGCCATATCGTCCTTGAAGCCGGGATCGACAATATTTTGGCTAGCAGTCACCCATCTCGTAATGAGGAGACTTCTCATCTGAACATCTGTGAACATCGATGAATTTGTCAAAAGTGACGCAATCCTAGACAAACAGTCCTACTCTAAGGTCATAGCATTGCCAATTGTCAGTTGTTTATTAAAATACTAACCTAACCTAACAGAGCAGAGTTGGCCCGCGCTGGATTCGCATTAATATCTCAGTGTGCAATCGGTAGATATGCCAACAGGCTCGGCCTCCTTTTTATACAATTTTATTGCTGCTGTAAGCATAAAGAGGACTTAATATCATCAAATTTGTGACCGAGCAGTTTTTCACATCATAATTCTTCGTATTAGGCAGGACATTGAGATCGTGCGTTTTCATAAAAGGCTTTCTCTGAACTAAGGAGATTAATTTCATATAGTTACGGTAGTTTTGTGTTACCTAATATACACAAACTTAAACTCAAAGGCTTTGCGGTAATAATAGAGACATTTGCTTGTACTTTGAAAAGATATTACGAGGGCGAGTCTATGAGTTAGTGACCTTTGGAATGAAAGATAGTTTTTCGATAAGGAAACTTTTCAATTCTCAATATAGTCTTATTTGAGTTCAATACACGTCAATATTATTCTAATTGTTTGATTTCTTTAAAATAAGAAGATTTATCGAGGCTCTCAAAATGGGCGCTTGTTTGAGTGATGATTTCACAGAAAATAGTCACCGAGAGTTAAATCTGGAGAATTTGGCGATTGGCGATTTAGCAATTCGTAACCCAAATTATGGAATTCCAGAATGGCAGCTACTCACGTGTATTACCTTGTTGGAAGAGCCCTTTGTTCTTGGCCATTCTCTTTAGAAGGTCATCGATGTTGTGTGCATCCTTGGCCTTATTTGTCGACAGACCCACGGATTTTTTCAGCGCCGACTTGCATGGAGAAACCCACTGATTCGATTGTTTCTTGGTCTCCGGTGCGTTATAAAATTTTTTTTCATTTTCGAAAAAAATTCATTCGGCTGCCTGCTTTCAATATCTGTCACACACAAACTAATTGACGTAGCTTGTCCAAAAACTGACAATAGTCAATGAGGGTAGTTCACGGGAGCGGTACTGCTTTTCAAGTTACAAAGCGAGTTAAAAGAGGAGATGGGTAGTTTGATAAAAAAATATTTATTTATGACCACTCGGTCTCAGGTGTACAATATGAATGATTATAAAATTGGTTTCAATCATGAAAGTGAAGCCTAGTTTGCAAAGGTGAGTTCCAAGAACTTGACTTGTGGAGAAAATGCGCTAGACGCTGAGTTGTCAAGTTATTGGGTCAACTGTGCAATGACAAATTCTGAGAAATTTGAGTCTAAGTATACAATGTAATTGAAAATTAATATCTAGTCTAAATAACATAATATGTTGAAGACCGGGGTGGCTCGTGGCGAAGTGGTGTGAAGAGGACGTTAGGGTGTGGATTTCGCTTTGTAGACAAAGGAGGCTCGTGGAAGAGGCGGTGTAAAGGGGGGACGTCAAGGTGTGGATGTAACTCGCAAGACTTGTTGATCCACCTTGGTAATATCTGCTCTGTAACATCCCGACTCACAGAATACTGGAAGAGTGCTTTGAATCGATTGTAACGTGTTTAATCTCATTCGAAATCATAAAAAGCAGATTTATTACTATAAATTATGACGCGATGGCACAACAATTTTCAATGCGATACATTCAACATATTTTATAGACTTTTTGCTGGTTCACTAAAGATTCCGCACATAGTCTGTACTAAGGAAGAAATGCTGTTGAAAATAAATTGATGGCCGGGGAATCAGTTAAAATCTGTTAAAATCCTGGTGGAGATGTATTAAACGACAATTTTCATTTTCGTGTACGCTTTTAGCTTCCAAAGAAAGTCACAATTATAATCGAAACACAGTTTAGAATAGAGAATAGGTTGAATGGATGGAGTATATGGATTCACACCTTCAGCATCCAAAACTTATAAAATTGTTGAAAAACTGAGAAATACTACTATTTCGGTTAGAAGGCCTCTACAGCACTTTTGATATCAACGGTCTCGGTGGTGTTGCTATTGACGTTACATTTAAGATGTTAACATTTTGTTTGAGATGGTAAGGCTAAATGCACTTCTTTCATACATACGAGGGTCATTCCAAAAATTGTGTCCATTAACTTCACTAATAATGGATGATGCAAACTTAATACAAAATGTTTTAGTTGCATTTGAACACTTGAAGACTGCACAATTCTGCTTGATTTTATAGTCCTAGTAGTTTTTTTTTGTTTTAAAAAAATATTTATTAAGTGATGGCCCAGGAAGGCCGGAAATATCAACAGATGAGCAAAGTGTGAAGCTTGTATTTGATTTGTGAGGAATGCACAAAAAAAATTACTTTTCAGCAAAAGTATGAGTGGTTAGACTTAGTTTTAGCCTATTTTCATAGGGGGGTAAACCATATGGATCGGCCCAAGATAGATCACGAAGTGCGAAACGGATAAACCTGCGTTGGATTGTTTCAATTCTTTGAATGTGGATTAGTTTATAGGGTAACCAAACTTGGCTGCAATATTCGGTGAAGAGGCCTTACAAAACTAATGTACAGGGACTTTGTAACGTAAGGGTTGGGAAATGCAGAAATGCAGAGTTAGCTTTATTTATAATTCTGCCAATATGTGAGTCGAAATTCAATTCTCTGTCACAAATTATTCCTAGATCCCGTACTTGGGTAGTCGGAGGAATAAGCTCATAACAGATGAAGTAGTTTCTTGGAGGGGAAGGTAGACGTTTGCGGGAATAGGAATAAGCTCCAAAAAGTTTTACTTGCACCATACCGAAAACTTATTCAAGTCATCTTGCAGGCAATGGGAGTCAGAAGGCAATGTAATGACCTTGGAAATTCTCATGTCATCAGCGAAAATAGAAAGATTAGAATTCGTTAAAATGAGATTTATATCATTAATTGTTAGGATAAAGATAATTGGTCCAAGGTGACTACCCAGAGACATCAGATGTTGCTTTAATGGGGTCGGATATTGAAGATCTGAAGATGTCCCTGTATTCTCGGTCTTCTAAATAGGCCTTGGTCCTTGCCACAAAATGAGGGGAAAAGCCAAGTTTTTTTAGTTTAAAGATGATAAATTGGTGAGAAATTTTATCGAATGCCTTGCTGAAATCAGTGGAAATTGAATCGACTTCATCACCGTTTTCTAAAGCATGAAGCGTCCTAGAAACGAACTCTGTTAGGTTAGTGGTCGTTGATTTACCTTTCATGAAACCTTGCTGATTTGTACAGATAGTTGGCCTACAGTACGGAAGCAGTTGTTGTTAGACTATGCTTTCAAAAGGTTTGAGTATGCAAGTTTGCTATGGGCCTATAATTACCGACTTCGGCCTTACTTCCTTTTTTATGAATTGGGATGATGTAAGATTCCATCCATAGGAAAGGGAAAGTACCTGTTGAGACAGACAAGTTAAATAGGGCAGCAATGGTTTTTGGGTCGGCAAAAGATTCACTTAGAAATTTGAGAGTAGATGGGTAGCCGCCTGACTTTCTTTTGGTATTAACAAACTGGTAGAAGCGTTTATTGTCCGAGACTAAGCTAAATTGCATGCAGTAGAGGTCGTCAAAGTTCAGAAAAACGATTGTATACCAATCGATAATTACCGTAGTCGGAATCAGATCGAGTTCTTAAAAATTGTTGCCACAACTTGTTTCTGTTATTACGGAGAGAGCGCAACTCCTTGTTGTACCAGGGAGGAGCTAACATGCAGTCCTTTCGGAAGGTATATGGAACCGATTGGGCAAAGCAGGAGAAAATTAATGAATAGAAAGTTGATAGGGCAAGATCAATCTTAGTTGTCTCAGCAATAAAGTCAAAGTTAACGTTGCTTAAAGTCTGTTCTTCCGAAGTTAAATGAAAATGAATATTCCGAATCGACACATGCGTTTCCATTTTCATATGAGTATATAAATGTCAAGGGGGGATGAAGGCGGTCTGGGGTAGAAAGAAGATGATCACTCCCATAAACGATACAGTTATCTGAATCTGATGTGAAGACAAGGTCAAGTTGTCTGTTCATTGTATTAGGTATTCCACTAAACTGATATAGACTTGAGTTGCTTAGGCAGTCCACCATCAATATTTCTATTTCAGAGGATGAATTAAGAGAGACGAAATGAGACGAATCATCGGAAGGCTCCCAATTAAGGTGAGGGAGGTTGAAATCTCCTACTAGAACAATACAATCTTCAGGTTGTGCATCATCAGTCAAAAAATCCACTGCGTGAACTACAGGTCGATAAGACTCAATTGGTTGAGATGGGTAAATGTAACAACAAAGTACGTAAAGACAGCGTTTGGGGAGCGTAATGTTGATACATACTAACTTAAAGTTGCCAGTGTGGGGAATATCAACAGGAGTTGAGTGAAAACAGTTCCGGATTGCTAATAAAACACCTCGGCCATAGGGATTATCAGCTCTTTCAAATCCATCTTTTCGAAAAACATTGAAATTTGGAGGAAACAGCTCACGGTTTTTAATGTCAGGAATTAGATTTGTTTCAGTAAGAACAATTAGGTCACAGGGAAACTTTTGAGAATTGAGATATACGGCGGAGATTTTAGAGAGCAACCCTCTTACATTTTGGTAGTAAATGGACAGGCATTGTGGACTGTAGGGTACAGAATTCAGTTTGTTAGGAACTGTAATAATTTGAACTAGTTCTTTGCAACTGGGAAAGACGTTTAGAGCTATAGACCTCTCGCACTATACATATAGTCCAAGCATGAGTCCTTCAGACTACGACTTATTCCAAGAGTTAAAGGAGTTAATGCGCGTGATGTGTTTTGACTCTCTAAAAGTGCTTTTTGATGCGCAGGCGGGGCTGACCGGCATATCAAGCTCTCCAAGACTGAGAATCCGTGATTGGGAAGTAGGGGCACTACATTACCGCCTGCATGGGTCGCAAAATTTTCATGAATCTACATATCCATGCCCTTATAGAAGTTGTTCCAAAGTTCTTCTTGTATCTTAATAAAACTACGACTGCTCGTGATATTCAAACTTCACTAGGGAATATTCGTACAAGCGTTAGCACTTAAAATACTCGTAAAATTGTCAATGTAACTTAACTTCAGCATGTAGCTTGTTGGCAGAAAAGAAATAAATAATATCCTCTTAAGTGGGATATTTATTTTAAGTACCAATAATTTTCTATTTTTTATATTCGCATCTAAATTTATTTACGCCCTATCATATTACAACAAAACTAGGCTAACAATATTTGAATTCTGTGAAAGTAATTTTTTACTTGTGGCGTCGTTTTGGCGGAATTTCTTGGATATTTCTTCATGCATATTCATATAAAGTACAATATCTCTCAGCACTGACAACACAATTAATTCAATTAAGTGAAATGAGTCCCGCTATTATCTTTCCATCCCAGTATCTAATCCACTCGCAGCGCAAGGACACGAGTATTTTTCCATTTTGTGGCCTAGTGGAAAAAAAAAAAAAAACATTTAAATCTGATGACTGACGCCGTATCGGCCGGCACATGTTCGACGCCTTTCAGCGAATTTCAATTCCGTTTCTAATCCATGATTTTCATATAAATTCCTTCATTAAGGGAGACTAGGGCTGACCACTTGTTTACTTTGGCCGCCAGCAAGGGTCAGGTCAATTGGTCTGTCGTTTAGGCATTTACACTGCTGGTCAGGCAGGGTGGTTCGCAGCTCCGGTCGACTTCATTCAATGCTGCTAAATTGGACAAATACCCAACAGGGGATTGGTAATTATGTTTCCCCTTTTTGGCTTCGGTTGTCATCAGTGTTTGTACTTGTGTGAGCCGGTACGCCAAATCAGGCGAATTAAACGCCAAATATTGTTTGGTGGCCATAGCTCGGTGGCAACTCGGCTGTCCATAAGAAGGATTTTGTGTATGTTGTCCAAATATCCTCAAACGACGACGTTTTCGGCAGCAAATCAAGTGCGTTGTGCATGATACAAATGTTAAATTGGTGCGTGTATGTTTAAGGATACCACATCCTTTAGGGCAGTTACAATTGATGCATTATTCATAACACGGCGGAGATTCGTCTTTGTAGCCTTTCTATTTCTTTTATTCAGGGTCTTCCTGTTACTTTCTCCTCACTTTCGCTTGTATGACTGTGACTGTGGCTGTGACTGTGACAAGTTAATAAGAAACTGATTGACTGAATGGAGATAACGAATTTCCGGTTTTCTTAACCGTGTTTGGGATGGGGGTAGTTTGAAGATCCTAATCAGCGCCAGAAAAATGCATCGGAGAGAATCGGGTTTTGGTGATGAAAGTGTTTCATTCAGAATGTGCGTTCATACGCACATTGTGTAATTGAACTTCATAGTTGAATAATTTAGTAATTTGATCAATTATTCCACCTCCTTTCTATGTCAGAAGAAAGTTAGATTCCAACAAAATCCTCCTTTTTTTCCAATTTCAATTTTCGACAAAGGGCCACGAGAATGTCAAACGGGTGGAAAGTGCGTGCGCCAATTGTGATGTATTGTTCGAACTGCAATTGACTTCTGGGTTTTCCTTATGTGAGTTCACTTGGAAAATGACATGTTTCAGAATTCTGCAAAAAAGGATGTCGGTGAAACTTTCTTAAATGTATATATATTTGTTTAAAATTGAAAAAAAGTCTAAAAAGTCAGAAAAATGCCCGGAGTCATGAATGATTTTCGGGGCAATAGGAAACTTCTCACACCATCAAGCCCTATTTTCTCAAGAGAAACCATCCTAAAATATTTGTATGTACTCGTATCTGCAGGTAATTTAACATTTGAAATGTGTAGTTTCACGAGTTGAGAAATATTAAATTATATATTAAGCTAAGGCTTAACTTAGTAATCGGAAGCCATGACCGCTTCCTAAGAATCAGCATTAAATGATAGAAAATGGGGAATTCTTCCGAATGTCATTGGCGAAAGTGTCTACCTAAAGAAATTCTTTATTGCACAGGTAAATAGACAGGAATAGAAGTTGTTGCTAAAGTTCCTCATTTTGATACACAACAAGCTCACGTGACCTGGTTGTTAATAAAAATTATAGTGAGCGGAGATGTTTAATGTGTATGAGCGGATCAAGGTAAGCCGATAATACCTTTCGTTAAGTCGAAATATGGGGACTAAAAGCACATACAAGACAATATTTTTCGAGGTGAACGAGAAAATGAAAAAAAAGATTTTCGTTACTGAATTTGATATACATATACGATATAGCGCATAATGCAATTTCATTGTCACGGGAGCTTTGATGACCAATGATGACCAATGATGACCAACATCTAGATTTCATATCGTTGCTGCGCTCGGAAGTTCGGTTTGTGGATTGATTTTCACAATTTCTCTTACAAGATACAAATGGCTCATAAATTACTGCCGCTTGATAAGCTACGTGGTGGTCAATAGATATACCCGAAATATGCAAAATATCGTTAAGCTCAACCTGATTCTTGGGATAATGTGATAGTGACCGAGGAATTTCGTTTTATGCTGTGTGGAAGAGTTTTATGCAGACCTTTTGGTATTGGGGCACACAAACCCAGAAATAATTTTTGGAGCGCCTTTACATTCACCAAAAGTTACGGTCTGGTGTGGTGTATTCTCTAAAAGATTTATTGGCCCTCACTTTTTCGAAGACGGTAGTAGCTAGATGGATACGGTGCACGGAGTCCAATATAGGGTATTGATAAGCGACATTTTGGCATTGGAACTGAACAAAAATTAAATAAAGAGTTCATGTTTATAACAGAATGGTGCAACATGCCATACTGCTCTTGATACAGTATCATTATTAATATTCCCTAATTGATTGATTTAAAAAAAGGTGATTTCTGGTCCCCATCAACACTTGATTGAACTTCTACTTGTGGGGACATTTGAAAAACGGGGCAACGAAATTGCTTGAACTTACAATAAACTCTTCAGTGATAAAGTGATGCAAAATACCGAAAAGACGGCCGGTCCTTGCGTGGCCGCAAATAGTGCCCATTAGCCAGATATGATGATGATCAAGTAATTAAAAAAAAAACTTCAAGTACCTCAAAAAAATCACCCTGCATATTCAACTTGCTAGACCAACGCAATAGTAAGAAAAACGTACAGAAAGATATAGCGGCAATACATGAACAGGGCTTTCAATAAGTACTGACCTTAAAACCGGATATGAACCGTCGTAATCTTGAAGTCTATTATAAAGGAAACATGTAAATACTTTCTTTACATTCCACGCAATCTTGTGGAGTGTCCTGATTGGCTAGTGGACTACAGGATGCTCCATCTTTTATGTCGGTATGCGAATATTGAATAACTTTAAAGAAAAACAACCGATTTCCATATATGAGGTATTTTTATTTAACTTGGTCCTTTATAATATATTTGGACTGGTCTTTGAATATAACATCAATCAAGTGGCCGGCCGCCTTCATTGACTAAAGCAAAATGTGCCCCTTTTATTGCGTTTTCCATCACTTTTTCAAGCATCTCGGGCGGTATAGCGATGATTTTGGCACGAATGTTTGCCTTGAGCTCGTCAATGGTCTGAGGCTTGCTGGCGGGTACTTTGCTTTTCAAATAGCCCCACAAAAAGAAGTCCGTAGGAGTCAAATCTGTAGATCTGGGTGGATAGTCAATGCCGCCATTTTTTGACAGGACACGTCTAGGGTATTTTCGTTGCAGAAACTGCGTTGTTTGATTTGCAATGTGGCATGGTGCACCATCTTGTTGAAACCAGTAACCGTCCAGGTCTTTTGCATACATTTGTGGGCAAACATGAGTCAACATCCACCGATATCGATTCCTATCGAGTGTTTCGCCTTCTCTGAACAAAAATGGCGCAAAAGCCGGCCCAAACAGGCACTTTTAGGTCATGGAAGGGCATTTCATGGATCTCATGTGGACTCTCCGTTCCCCAAACGCGGCAATTTTGCTTGTTAACGGCTCCAGATTTGCTTCCAAATATCAGGTTCCGTCTCAACTATTCGAGCGAATGTTTGGCCGTATTCCAAGCGACGTGGATGGTCTGTCGACAATACTATTTGAGTCAATTGCACTTTATATGGAAACAAATGCAAATCATCCTTCAAAATGCTCCGCAAGGTGGTTCCACTGATGCAAAAATGCTGAGCGCGCTGACAATATGACGGCAACCTCTTACCGCTTCAACCAGTTCTTTGGAACGTCGTAGGCGTTGATGAACGGCATGTCGACGATCTCCCACTATCCCGTGTTCAACGAAATTCGACACCAAGCGACGAATTGTGTTATCAGACGGTGCTTGTTGGCCATTATATTTTCGACGATATGCACGTTGAGTTGGACGACTATTTACTGTGTACACCGTCACTATTTCTGAGCAATGCTTCGGTATGAAACAAATCATGGTTTGAAATTGAAGTCAATCGGTTGATAAATGTCAAAGTTATTTAATGTTTACATACAGGCATAAGAGATTGCGCACCCTGTAGTAGCACCTCAGAATCACTCTTGTCCACTTAGTCTTGCTCCATTTGCTGAAATACGTAAAACGCACTAAATTGTCCAAGATAGCTCCATAGCTACTTTATCGCTTATGGGTTTTTCTCAGTTTATCGGTTAACATCATGCGATCGACATTTTCTGACGTTTTTGCGTTTGATAAATTCAAATATTTTTATTTCGCCGTCATATTTGAATCTCGGTTGAAGCTTCAATTTTAATCGGACCAAACTTTTGGACGATCATCCTCAAATTTAATATTGACTGTTGATGGGCTCAGCTTGTGTTTTTTTACTTTCGGTGCCTACACATTTTTTTTGCATATTAGCAGTTAAAGTAATAAAGGGAAGGTATTTTTGAACAACAACGTACCATTGTATCTTCGGGGTGTTGTATGTATGGTGATAGACAAAAAGATGATTGAGGTATCATCCACTTTTTTATTTATTTCTGCTATGTGACCAAGTGGTAAATATTTTTGCATACCCTTGTTATTTACATCTTTACTGTCGGGTTAACTATTAACTATCTACGAACATTTATTTCTTTCTATTTTAAATTTTTGGTGTTAGTCATGATACAAGACTATGATCTATGAAACAAGTAACAGTAGAGGCACTGTAAGCAATTACTTTCAACACATTCAAGGACCAAAAAACGAAGGTCCGGTTAGCACTTCGAAGTTCGAGTGAAACAAACCAAAAGTAAACTTAATGCAATAGTAGCACGCTGCTTACGTCTGGTCTTTAACTGTGATATAGACTTGAGCTCCTTCTAAAAATAGTCTTCCTAGTTGTTGTTTTGCTGATGGATTCGAAATCGAGCTACCAATTCTTTAGTAGCTTAAAATTTGTTATAAAATGGATTTTCTGTGCCCTACTGATTATTCTAATTTGTATTGTTAGCATCGATAATCTGCCGAAAAGTCCAGTATAGATTGTGGAAGCCTCTACCTTCAGAATTGGCGGCCTAAAGAGGAGTTTGAATTATGCATTCGCATGCACTATGACTAGGCTGTGCTTCTTCATCACTTTCCTTGTCTACGTCACATAATGATTAATTACTGAAGATAATAAACTGCAAAATAATGTCTCTTATAAGAATCTTTGGAACACATATCATACATATACATACGTCATACATATACAAAAGGCGAGTTCACTGCCCAACAATAATCGATTACAATCGGGGGTATAATCAGAGGCTGTTTAGCTCTAAATAGAACCTCTTGTATCCAGAACATACTTCTATGACCAGAGATGTAATATCGATGCGTTTATATTACATAAACTCTTTCAGATCCTGGAACTTAATTTGTTCTGGCAAAGCTTTAAATTTATAAGGAAGAACATGAAGGACTTAAACGTGTTCCCTTCACATCTTTGCTTAGCATCGACGATTTTTGGGTTTGTTATTATTATGATCCAAGAATTCTGAGTGCTTTAGGTAATAACGGTGGACTAAGACGTCCACGTATATACAGGTTAGCTGTTTGAGTACTTGGTGAAACATAAGTAGATCTCTGCCTATACTGCTCGGATGACTTGGATCTAAAGCTGCCCGGGTACGAACTGGTTTCTTCTTTCTACCATCGTAAGTAATTTATCCACTATTGCTTTATTTACAGAAGCCTCAAACTGGACAGAAATTCGACGTTCAGCTAGTTTGGTGCGCTGTCTGACTCCATGCAAAGAATTTCTAATGTGAGAGTTGTTCTTTAGGACTATGTTATGTTATACATAACTGGTGGATGTACCTCATGACGTAGCTGAGTGGCACGCAGGGATAAGCACGGCTTAGCTCGTCGAAATGGTCGGGGATCTTGCTGCGTTTTTGGTTTTTGTTTTATGCTCTAACAAAATAAAAAAAATTTCGTACCGAAACGATAGTAATAAAAAAAATTATTGGAAAGGTGTAAGGGTTATTGTATGTTTGATCTATCACACAATATCTTCCTGATGGCATAGATGGTAGAGCCATCAAATGGGATGCCCTCCTCACATGACTACACATGTTTTTGAAGCGTATAATTTCAAAACATGCCAGATCACACCATATTACAAAATATGTTATTGTGCTTATCTTCCTGACCCCTAACGTATTAATTGGTTTCTTACCTTTCAGCACACCCATACATCTATCATCTCATCCCTATATGTCTTCTTGGTATCTTAGACCATCCCAAAGAAGAAAAAGTTTATCTGAGCTCTCTAAACAAAATCCATTTATTTATCCAATACAAAAAATTACATTATCAATGTATTCGTAACTAATTAATTTAAATATAGTTACTAACTGGTTCTGGTATACAAAAAGAAAAATTTAAATGTGTTTCCCTAAGCACGCCTAAGCTTTCAGATACGCACCCTATCAAGCAGATATGATCACATGAGAATAAATGTATGTATAGCAAATCTAAAGTTATAAATTTATAGGTAGAAGATGTAAGTGTGTACTATAAACATGTGGTTGCAATTCTAAATTCAGTAGCTAAAGTATTTCTTAGAGGTAAAAAAAAATGTTGTACCACCTTCTACAGAATAAATTAACATCGTTTATTCATTTATTTATTTTTCAGAATAAATGGAATTTTATCATCCTATATACTCGTGTACCTAGTCCTGCCAAAAGTTCTGTTACACAATTTTCAGCGCTTATCTTTCAAAACTTCTTGCGGGAATGGAACCGTTAATTTTTTTTTTTTCAGAACACATGGACCGATCAGTGAAGAATACTAGTCAGTTTGGCTTCAGTTTGCAAAATATTAACATGGAGTCGGGCGTTAAAGAGAATCGAGTCGCGGTAATAGCATAATAGCATAAGTGTAGAAAGAGTGCTGGCAAAATTTTCTAGTTGCTAAAACCACTCGGAATATCAAGAATATTCATTTATCGGGCTATTGCTCTCTTCGGCGAATTGTGTGGAGTAGAGGGCAGTAGTAAAGGAAGCAGAAGATCATGTCCAAGGAATTGGATATATCAACCAGATCCATGTCTAGGCTGATTCGGGATGATCTGCATACGAAAGCCGATCGTCGGTCCACGGGTCATCTTCTAACTCCTCAACTAAAAAAAAATTAGGCTGGAAAGATGTAACCGACTTTTACAGTGGCACGCGGACAATGGCCATGAAAACATTCTGTTTACGGATGAGAATATTTTTACCGTGGAAGAAGTTTTCAACAAACAAAATGGAAAAATTTATGCTACTTCATCTAAGGAAACAAAAAAAGATTTTCCAAGGGTTCAACGAGGACATCATTCCGCTTCCGTAATGGTTTAGTGGGGGTTCTCTCACCATGGTGTTATATACTTCTGTGGAAAAGGCGTAAAATCTGATGCAAAGGTTTACCAAGAAGATGTGCTAGAGGGTGTTGTGAAGGGTTTGACCAATACCCTTTTCAATGGATACAGATGGATCTTCCAACAGGACTCTGCTCCCGCGCACAAAGCCAAAACCACGCAGGAGTGGCTCAGAGTTAATATTCCTGGCCTTATAGCACTAGTTATAGCACCAGAAGATTGGCCGTAGTCGGAAACTCCAGATCTGAATTCACTGGATTATGGTTGTGGTTCCACAGAAATTTGGAAAGCCTTAAAACAGCATTAACCAGAGCAGCGTCCACGATCTCCACCGAAACCGTACGTGCCGCTATAGCCCAATGGCCACGCGGTTTGGAAGCTTATGTTAAAGCAAAAGGCATTCATTTCGAGTGAATCCAATTTTTTTTAATAATCAATATTGTGGTCTAATAAATGAAATAATTTTAAATACAATATGTTTACTGTTTTCTTTTATAGCGTTTTATGTTTGTAACCGAACTTATGGCATGACTAGCTATATATATTATTTTTCTTTTTGTTTGCTTATTTTTCACATTTTTTGGGACTTAAAGTTCTGAACAAAAAAAATTTTTAGAACAAAGACAATAATAATAATAACCACAAAAGTAAAAAGGTAAAAAAAAATTAATTAATATTATTATTATTTTTTTTTGTGTTATGGGGTAACAAATACCAAAACAAATAAAGATACAAATTCTGCCAAATTTGTTAAAGTTGAAAGTTAAAAAAAAAAAAACAATATATTAATATTTGTATATGCGGACAGCTTTAGGATTGTTAAGGCAGCTTTAGAATAGATACTTCTATTTTTCTATGTGTACGAGTATGTTAGATTTTGTTGTTTTTATTTTCTCTTTCCTTAAACTTTTACCTCATTTGATTCTTTCTGTTATCTTTGTGTTGCTTTAATTGCTTTTATTGATTTTGTTAATATATTACTTTATAACAATTTTTTTTTTTGATCTTAGAGTTGATTGTCTGGATTAGTTATTTATTCTGACTGACACACTCACACTCGTTATTATTAATTTTTTTTTGTTGTGTTTCTATTTGTATTATTGTTTTGTTTTAGTTTTCTCCACTTTCTATATACAGTTAGTCCAAAAATTATCTTAAAGAAAACAAATTCAATTTTTTTGAAAAAAATATATTTGTTTAGTAATTCAATAAAAATTTTGATTTCAAAATTAGTAATAAAGAAAAAAATATAATACTAAAAATAAAAAAAAAAAATTAGAAAGACCTCACTTTTTTACTGCAAAAAAATATTCACACCCCACATTCAATATTTAGTGTGCCCGCCTTTGGCCTGTATTACAGCACGACACCTTTTGGGCATAGATTCAACCAACTTATTTGTAATATCCGGCGCTATGTTTTTCCATTCACTTTCAATCACAGTTTTTAAATTGGCGATGTTGAAAGGCCTAGACTTTGCAACCCGTTTTTTCAAAATAGCCCATAAATGCTCAATCGGGTTGAGGTCTGGTGACTGAGGAGGCCAATCCAAAACATTAATATTGTTGTCGGAAAACCATTTGGAAACGATTTTGGCATCATACCGTGCATCTCCGTCTTGCTGGAATACAAAGTTGTCATCAATTCCCAACGGTTCAGCGCTTGAAAGCAAATTGTCTTGCAAAATCTGGAGATAATCTTCCTTTCTCATAATTCCTTCGATGAAATTTAGATTTCCACAGTCGCCCCAAGACATGCAACCCCAAATCATTTGGTTTCCTAAGTAAAATTTACGGATAAAGTATCATGGATACCATACTAAATTGGAGAAGATTCTTACCTCCACCATGTTTAACAGTGGGTCGTGAGCATTCTTTTTTAAAATGCTCTCCTTGCTTCCTCCAAACGCGTGTTATACAGTCAGAACCAAAAAGTGAAACTTTGCTTTCATCCGACCAAATAACTTTTTTCCAGTCCTCAGGAGACCAAAAAACCTTTTCTTTAGCCCATTCAAGTCTTCGTTGTTCATTCTTTTTGGAAATGAATGGCTTCCGAATTTCAACTTTTCCTTTGTACCCTGCCGTATTTATGCGGTTTCTAATGGTTTGACTTGTAACTTTAACGTTAAATCCATCTTCAATGTCAACTGCGGTTTTATTTGCTGATATTCGTCGATCTTTCTTGAACTCTCTTAAAATAACTTCATCAATTTTGGTCGTTGTTTTTCTTTTACGCCCCCTACCACCGAGATATAGTATTTTTATTATTTTGAAGATGTTTGCTTATTTTTTTATATCTCAATCCCTTCTTATGAAAATCCACAATCTTTTGCCGAATATCACGGCAAATTTCCTTTCCTTTGACCATTTCTAATACTTTTAGGCTTAAAACCGGCTTAAAATAAACTAATCACTACACGCTCTCTTTTAAAAATAAAAATAATAACCAGGCGACCCGAAAATTTGAATTTAATATATGGGGTGTGAACATTTTTTTTGGCGTAAAAAACGGAGGTCTTTCTTATTTTATATTGTATATTTAGTATTGTAATTTTGTCTTTATTACTACTACTGAAATCAAAATTGTTATTGAATTACTAAACAAATATATATTTTTAAAAAAAAAATTGCATTTGTTTTCTTAAAGTTATTGAAGTATTTGTAATTCTTTATGGGGGGTGTGAATAATTTTTTGACTAGCTGTATACGAGGGTGGGTCAATAAGTCCGTGCCTTTTGGATTAAAACACAGATTTTTTGATAAAAAAATAATTTTATTTTTCAACGTAGTCTCCCTTGAGCTCTATACACTTTGTCCAACGCTTCTCCAATTTTTTTATCCCTTCCAAAAAAAATGATTTGTCGAGGTCCTCAAAATAGGCCTTTGTTTGCGAGATGACTTCATCATTGGAGTCAAATCTTTTTCCACCAAGCCATTTCTTCAGGTTTGGGAACAAGAAGTAGTCGCTTGGAGCCAAATCTGGAGAATAGGGTGGATGAGGGAGCAATTCATAGCCCAATTCATGGATTTTTGCCATGGCAACTGCACATGTGTGCACCCTTGCATTGTCTTGGTGGAAAAGAACTTTTTTCTTGGCCAAATGAGGTCGTTTTTTTTTCAAATCGTCATTGAATCGGTCCAATAAGTTGGCATAATATTCCCCATTGATTGTTCTTCCCTTTTGAAGGTAGTCAATGTGGATTATCCCGCGTGCAGTTTTTCGTCCACGGTTACAAAACGGCGCAAAAACTCCTCCATATTGCGATTAAACAACGCCAAACCTTCCTGTGAAGTTGTTACACGATTGCGTTTGTGGTCGACTGTGAGCAAACGCGGCACCCATCTTGCGGAAAGCTTTCTCATGCCCAAGTGATCATTCAAAATTGAAACCACTGAGCCATGCGAGGTCCCTACGGCTTCCACAATCTTCGGTCGGCCAACACCATATCGTGAATTTTTTCGATTGTTTCGGGTGTAGAGACCTCAACTGGGCGTCCAGGACGTTCGGCATCTTCAGTGCTTGTACGGCCACAACGAAATTCAGTAAACCACTTTTTTACCATTGAAATCGATGGTGCAGAGTCCCCATAGTATTTATCAAGCTTAGCCTTGGTCTCGGTAATGGTTTTTTTTCGCAAGAAATAATGCTTAATAAGCACACGAAATTCACTTTTTTCCATTTTCTCCTCAAATTAGTGAGTAGTCTGATAAAAATAGCTGTCAAACACAAACTAACTGACGCAGCAAGTTTAAATTTTGACAGGAGTCAACTGACAGATGCCTGTTGACAGGAGCAGTGTTGCTGTTTCAGTAAAGAGGTGGGACTTATTGACCCGCCCTCGTATATGAAAATATTTTATTTAGCCTACACCGC
The DNA here is from genome assembly GCA_963966105.1 of Volucella zonaria. Classification (NCBI taxonomy): domain Eukaryota; kingdom Metazoa; phylum Arthropoda; class Insecta; order Diptera; family Syrphidae; genus Volucella; species Volucella zonaria. The sequence goes on from OZ014534.1 coordinate 14,193,687, forward strand.
GCACAGGCCACTTCTTCTCTCGTGGTAGCAAAAATCATAGAGAGAGAAATTAAAGCCGGAAAAGGGTGAAGTTGGAGATGTGACATCTCTGTCATTCGACATTCTGAACGGATAGCACCCTAATGACGAGGTGTTAAGATCTTCACTACAAAAACCAATTTGACTTAGCTTGTAAAAGAATAACGCGAATATCTGACGTTGATAATTATACTGTCCCATAGTTACACATGCACTCACACTGATAAGTACACACTTGACGTGCTCTCTCTGCCCTAGGCTCGTCGGACCGTTTCTTGCAAACTGACCGCACAGTTAGATAAAATATTCTTAAAAGAATCCTATGAACATATGTAGGAGGAAGCCAATTGGAGCGGAATTAAAAAAATCTTTAGGAATTGTAACGGGTCGTTACTCGATATCGACTCCTCGATAACGACGTGGATACCGCTACTGATATGACCATAAACAATATTATTTTTAGAAAGAGCTTATCTGAATTAGAGAACTGTTTTTTCGGTGTTACAAGACCAACTCGACAGAGGAAACGAGAAAAAATAGCAAACGAACCCGGAATGACAGCAACGCCTTTCTTAAGCATGTGAAATTTGAATACGACCAAACATTGAAGCAAAAATACTACGTTGTCTCAAACTTAATAAAAATTATTGGTCATTCGCCAAAAACATCAGGAATTCTGCCTCATTCTCCATCCCAATGCTCATTTATAATATTGTAAATTTCAGGTATCGGCTATCTGCCGATCTGCTTAGTGCACACTTTGGCACTAGCTCCTTTCTACGAAAACGTCTCGCGCTTTGTCTCCGCCAACACTTGAGTGGATTAAATGTTTAATGGGATGAAGCCAAAGAACTTAAAGATCTTAGTATACAAAAATCTGCGGGTCCAGATGGAACATTTCGCTTTCTTCTGAAGAGGTGTTCTATCACGCTTTTAAAACCATTGCATTAGCTTTTTCATTAATCATATTCCTTCCGAGCAGATGGAAAACAACATGGCGTATCTTCAAAAAAATCTTCAAAATCTATCAAAGCGTACATCAATCTGGCGAAAGTAATATAGTTGCACTTAATATTTCTTGAGAGAAAACAAGACTGAATTATTTAGGCTTAGGAAAGTTGTAATTAGTAAGTAAGTTATACAGTTTCTTCCCTTGTTTTTGGATTGTTGATAACATTCTAAGCCTTTGCAGAAAATTGCTGGAATGCTTTGCATGTGATCGACTAGCTTACGGTCGTTGAATATCTATATTTATCACGACTTAACAGAATGAACAATAAATTCGGCTTGGTATTATCTAAAATTAAATAGAACACGAATTGATCTTCCAGCAGCAATTTGCCATTTCAAAACTTTTCTAATATGGATCCGAAAGTGGTATTGTACAAAGAAAACGTGCAGTTGGGATGAAATCCGATTCTTATCCTAGGCACTGTAAATTTTCGTTCTGCATTACTTCAGATTCAACATCACTAGGTTATGGAGGTATGGCATGGAGTGATAACCATCCAAGAACTGTAAAAATCCGCTGCGACGATACATTTCCCAAAGACTTGGGGTAGAAGGTGTTGTATCTTAGATTATTTTGTTTTTATCAGATTCCTGCAGATTGATCGAAGTCCACGCTTGTTATCCAACTAATTGATGTTAACATATCGAAGCAAACGCAAACAATTATAAAGTATCCATTAGCGTTTGCCGATGGCCAGGAACACCTCAGCAAGAAATAGGTCTAGCTTACTTAGTTATGACGTCTCCGGTAAAGCATACAAAATAAGTCTAAAAGTACATTAATGTCATGAACATGAAAAACGCATTGAATTCAGCGAGATTATGAGCTTATTTATATCGGAAAATCAGATAGACAGATTGAATTAAGACATACGAAGTAACAGGCTGCCCATACCAAGACAATTTTTCCATACTCGTACATGCTTTTCTTACGACTTTATTTTGATAGTTACATGCGTTGACCTGCTCACATCGATCCATAATTTGTCGATTATAAAACTGAAGTAATGCTCATAAGGTGTTTCAAATTCGAAAAGTACTATACCTATTCTGAGGAGACAACTTGGTTTTCAAACATTTATTAAGTACTCATGGTTGAATACTTGATGCTCCCGTCTCCATGCATGCAAGAGAAGTACACTTTTAAGGCTTACAAACAATATCGGACCTTGAACACAGAATAAAAAGTTTTCTTTGCTGGAGCTGGTTGTCTTAAGTTTTGTACTTGTACGCAGTAAGTATTGAACTTGTACGGAGTATAGATATGGTCCATTGAAGCGAAAGTAAGTTCGTACGGAATGCCAAATACTTTTACCGCCTTTTTTCAATAAAACAGTTTCAAAACTAAGTAAAGGTGATGAGAAATGAAATTACGAATGACTGAACTGTCAACAATAGCGAAACCAATTTTATAATTTTGCTTCTTATGGGACATGTTAGGTTAGGATAGGTAGGTGCCGGTCCCTAAGGCACAAGCATGCACGGAGGCACTGGTCTATTGTGATTGCCTTTTGATATTGTTAGTGTATTATATTATCATATTATTATTATTATTATAGGAACCCTATATAGCTTGTGTTGGCCGAAAACCAGCCAGAGCTTTTAACAAATCTAATGAGATTTATTGTATCAGTTTTGCTTTGCTGACGTACCCAAGTTCTCTAAAAGGTCTGCAACCTAAGTGTTTGATACGGCGTATTTGGAGGTTAGGACATTCGCACAGCAAATGTGTGATATTTTCACTTCGTTCCTATAGCTTCTGCAATAATCTTGAGAAGAAGCTTCTATTCTAATGTCCATCTGCCTAAAAGGCAGTGGCTATTGAGGGCGCCTGTAGCAATACACATGTCTTCTTCGTTGAGTCCGAGGAAGGTACGTGTTCTCCCAATGTCTGGGTTGTGCCAGACGACACAATCACTCCTGGAAACCCATGCTTTGTTGGATCGTTCTATAGCTTTAAGTTCCATTTTGGGTTTCAGGGTTTCACTTGGTATATTTAGGTTATCGTGTGTGTTACTCCTATGCAGAGAGGCACTTTTGTGTGTTCATGTATCCAGCAGATATGGTGTGGACGTGGAGTTTTAGATTATTTGTGTCAGTGTTAGTTAACCAGTCATATCTGATAGGAAACGATGTGGAGAAACTTCTATCAAAGTCCACGCTTGGAACGATGCTTTCACAGGCCTGCTTTTTTTCGTCTGAGCGAAATTTTGAAAGACGTGCATTTAATGAGTTCGGCTAAAGGATGGTGGAGCACTATTTATAGTGAAGCTTTAGAAGTAGACCTCAACGCTTCTGTTACTGCGACATACTCTAGTCATTAAACTTGTGTGAGTGTTTTGAGATAACAAGTCTTTTCCGCGGCTTCCGGCCAAACTTGGGCAACATAGATAAGAATATATTTATTATACATGGTCTTAGTCCCCAACGTTTACCGTAGGTTATTTGGTATTTGATGTTGTGGTTCCAGTTAATACCTGTTCATTAACATCTTAAAGCCCGGGAAATGAGCACTAGGGATTCCCGTTTGTACTCTGTCCAAATTGCATTGGAGTTTTGACGGGCTTGCGATGACTAGAGGGCCGTTCCTTATAAAGCTTTCCTTAGGTTTGAATTTACAAGGTACACACTTGCGTGTGGTTCCATGTTTTCGTTTACCCAATTGGAGTACGTCTTCCAGTTTTGTTTTGTTTTCTATGGTCATGCCAGTGTCTATAGTCGAGAATTTCTTCTCTGTTTTTTGTATGGAGTTTAGGGCGATTTCCCCTGTTACATACAACATGTTTAGATTCAAAAATTAACTTAACTTGAGGAACCCCAAGGATAGTTAATTTCCGCAACCAACCATCTTAACCCAGTTTTTCTTCATTGAAAGCGAATTCCTCCTCCCCATCATGCTCTTTAGTTAGTGGTCACCAAGTTTTGCCGGCAGTCCTCTTGTTTAATTTTGCCATTGGGATTTTTAAGGTCGACGATGGCTACCTGCAGCTGAACGGGAATGCTCTCGAAATTAGTGGGCTTTTTCCGCTTTGAACTGCTCCCTTTGGTATCACCTCCTGACCTCTGACGTTTCGCCGATAGGCCCGAGGTTGACGGGTTCAGCTTAGCTGACTTGTTCTGTTTTCAGTCCTTTTGAAGAATTTGGTCTTACAGCAAGTTAGTAGCAAGACTACTTAAAGATCTTAACATTCACAAATCCGCTAGTCCAGATGGCATATCTTCCCTTCTTCTGAAGAGGTGTTCTTCCACGCTGGCAAAACCATTGCGTAAGCTTTTTCATCAATCCTACCTTGTAGGACTCTTTCCGATCAGATGGAAAACAGCATTTGTCCAGCCCCTCCCTAAAAAATGTGAATTTTCTTCTCTCACCTTCTGCAGACCCGTTGCACTTACGTCCCTTCTTTCCAAGGTCATGGAAACGCTGATAAACCGTCAGCTCATGGAATATCTCGAAACACGAAAACTTCTTAATGACCGGCAGTATAGTTTTCCATGCAACAGGTCCACTGGTGATTTGATGGCATGTCTCACCGAAAAGTGGCACCAAAGCGTGCATCAATCTGACGAAAGCAAGATAGTTGCACTTCATATTTCTAAGGCATTTGACGGAGTTTGGCACCAGGCTCTTTTGTCGAAAATGCGTGCTTTTGGGTTCGATGACTCTCTTCTTCAATGGATTAGAAATTATCTTGCGGAACATTCAATTCAAGTTGTCTTGGATGGTTTCAAGTTTGATGTTCACAAAATAAATGCTGGTATGCCCCAGGGCTCCATTCGTTTCACCATCAGTGCTCCACACAAATTGCTAGTAGCATTCCACCCCTTCTAACTTTTAACCGTAACACGCGTCTCCCTATGAAGGCTCATTAGTATACCCTCAAGCCCACTTTCGAACGTACTTTGAAATATCGTGATTCTTTCCTAAGGCGTACAACTCGCTTATGGAATGCCCTGCCGAGCTGTTTATTTCCTTGTCACTATAACTTGCAAGCACCGGTATCTCTCAGTTTTACCTCCCTAACTTCCCCACGCCATGCTATGTGCAAACATCTAATAGGTACACAAAATCCCTTGTGTGCGCACCAATTATAAAACAAAAGATGTCTAACCGTACTGACCTTGGTCTTGATCCGTGGCGTTCACCATCGGCGCTACCAGACGTTCGTACGCCTTTACCGTCTTGTTATGTCTTCAGATAAGTGCACGATCTTGTTCATTGAGAGTACTGAGATCCTTTTTCGTCATCTTACTCAGAAACTTTTGGGAAACTTAGCAATTTCTTTTGCGTGTGAGTAGACTTTTGCTTCCGGCAGGTTTTTGGCCTATTTTCTCCACTATAGTCAAGACCGAGCGCCAGTTTAAAAGTTTTTCTTCAGTTTCGGAACCTATCTTGTTGGTTTCCTAAGGAGAAGAGGTGTCCTCCCTGGCATCGTCAAGTGTCAGGTTGTTGATCTTCAAAAGCTGAGGTAATGACTCGTTGACTTGGTGGAATAGTCTGAGTCTATATCTTGTCTCAGGTTCTGTTGGCTGGTCAGGTCATGTCGTTTTTATATGTGAGTTGTTTTTGTCGTTTTGTTATTAGTGTTCGTATTTTTGTTGTTTTTGTTCTTATTATTTTGTTAATTAATTTTAGGTATTTGGTCCCGCAAGTATAGTACAGAAGGGGTGGCCGCCTAAGCAGAGCCGATATGCCAGAAGCTCATTCGTGACTGGTTTAACCCCCAGCCCTGCGTTTTCGCTCACGGTTTTATGTAATAAATGCGCTCAGACTACCACTGAAGGCACCTCATCTGACGGTCAAGGAACGAGTTCCAGGGCCTAAACTATTTAGGAGTTTAGGAAGGCTTCAGTCTTGTCCTTTGGCCTTAGCTAGCCATTATATTGAAATACCACATGACAGCTGTAGTGGCTGGCACGCGCGTGGAGGGTTGGGATGAGGATTTCTGCCAGTCAAGAGGTATACCTGTTTTAGAGAATTCGCTTTTATACGTTGAAACAAAATCATTCCAGACTGTTCACACTGCGAGACATGCTTCAGAATGATGAAGCGAGGTGGCAACGCGCATACTCCGCAAACTCAGGAATCTATAAAACCAACGTGATGCGCATAGATCGAATAATAGATCAAGCAGATCTTTGTTTAGACCCGCGAGAAGTAATGCCTTTGAGAAGCTCATGCAGTGGACAAAAATTAATGTATTCTGGAATGGGGCTGAAATGCATAACCACTGAATTTCCGGCTCATTGGTACCTCATGCATGGTTTCTAATTTCCAATTGAAATGATCAAATTGTCTGGTTAATATTACAAAGGATAGATAATATCCATTCATTAGAAACTGTCGTTTGAGTTTAAACCGATACCGCAAATTCTGTTGGCTTGAACGCAAACATTTCAAGGTAAGTATTATTAGCTTAGAAAACTCCTACCCTAAGACACCATCATTGCATACAAAACTGTAGAGAATTCGATGGTTGCTATACTTAGTCAGAAGAAGAAAAAAAAAATAATACTAAATTTTTTAAATTTCAATCATTCGCCATTGTCAACATAACTTGGTATCAATTTGCAAATGTACTAGCGTAGTTTTGTTCAAATGATAGCATAGGGAATGGTGTATAGACATTTGCACTAGTCTTCATCAAATATTGTTATGCTTTTATTATGGTAACTTGCCAGCTCTTAATCGAATGCCTTTAATATGCAATTGACAAGGCGTAGACACGTAACGACAATGTCAACATTATCAACATCAGCATCTGATCTGCGACTTACCAGCACAACGTCCGATTAACAACTTCCCCATGCATTCTGGCAACATTCTCCTGCGAGTGTTTAAATTTGCATAATCGACAGCAGTTCCGCCCATGTAGAGGCCAGATTATGGCTGTTGCTGCCGGCTGTTGTTGGCTTACTTAACCTCTTCAGAAGAGCAACAACAAAATTATGTAAATTCGATTTTAAGAACTTCTGGTGGAAAATCAAATTTGTCCTCCCCACCCTCGACATAGGTCCTCAAATTATGCGAAATTTTCTCTCCTTTGTTCTTCGCATTGCTGACTATATTAAGGGGTGGAAATAAGCTTAGAGTTAGAAGGGAGAAGACAAAAATGAAATTATTTATAGCACCAATTTTAAGTATTTTTTTTACTTCCCTTTTTCTAATGAGGGTGTGAGGCGGTGAGTTGAAATTGTTGTAGTCAAAAAGATACACAGCATGCAGACCGACAATTATAATATCAAGAAAAGCATATTTTTAAAATCGAAGGAAAATATTTTACCAAATATTTAGAAACAGCAAACTATATTCAGGCGATTTGACGAAAAAGCTACTTAAATGCAAATTCAAGAATAGCACATCGAACTATTCTTACATTTAAAAGGAGACGCGACAGGAAAACCGATGAACTCTTCGAGATGTCGCGAAATATTCGTTTGGAAAGGTACTCGTATGGTCTGCAGTTATGTTTATATGAAACCCAACTATCAATGGACGCCTTAACCGAGAACGCAGGCAGTCCTAACGCAAGTTTGGGTCCTGAAATGCTCTCATCTGCGGTTTTCCCAATAAGTACATTGGCGGTTTCATTTTCTGTTATGTCATTAAGTCTAGTGATCCAAACAAACCTTAGTGAATCCAGTCCTCCAAGTGTGTCCACAGAAGTCATGCATACTCGAACTAGCTTGGAAATAGTCGTGAGGTTCACGCTGTCTGTCTATCTGTCTATACTGTCTCTCTGTCTGGCTGTCTCTACAGTCGCTAACACTACGACCTTTTCAGCAGCTGTTTGCAATATAGATTATTAAAATTGCGTATGTCTTCATATTACTCTTATCCATAAAACTAATCTTTCGTCGTCGACGTGTAGGCAACACGAGCCGTGGCTCAAGTGGTCGAATCTCAACCTCGCCCGAAAGACATTCATTTTTTCAGCTAACGTAAATCAAGTAAGATGAGTAGTTGACAACAATAAGTCAACTTCCACTAAGAATTTAGTCTCCCCATTAAATGTTGAATGCCATCTATGGAGCGAAATAACCACTGAGCCCAAACATCTTTTTTTCTCTCTCTATCCCATTTTCCAAAAAAACTTGAGTGTTAAGTTCTTTAAAAAAAAAAGTTAGACTTGCCATCCAAAGTTGCGTTTTCCGAAGCACCCTCAATGGCGATGAAAATTTATAACGCTTTCTCTTGTTTGTCGAGTGCGTAGTAAACAATAGAAGGATCTTTCACTTTGGTAGACATATGAAGGCCAATTATTCTCTCCATGCTCTTCAAGATGGAGGAAGTCAGACTGATAGATCTTTTCCAATTTCCGATAATGGTTAGTCTTACTGTTCACCAGAGATTCGGTATGTTCCTTATGCAATTGACAAGTCAGCAGTAAAGAGTCTGCTCAGATTTACCAGGATCTGGTCTATACCTTATTGCAGCAGAATCGGAGCCAGTCGACTTGTCCACATCAAAGGCAGCAACAATGTGTTCGACGACATGTCCATTACCACAACGAATGACAGATAAAAGCTACGGCACGTTACTCTGTCCACACGCAACTTCGTTGGCAGAAGATAGTTGTGAGCTATTTCTGGTCAGGTTACCTGCGATGTGAGTCCCATTTTCCTACAATCACGGTATTCAACGAGCTCGGCTACTGTCCTTTGTGGTGGCGGTAATACCGAATCATAGGAAAAATAAGTTTTCTAGCATATGGACTCGACTATACTTTCGATGCTTATTTGTGTTGAGCTAAGCTAGGTAGTCGGGTGACTATGTGTATAATTCACCGCGTGCATATACGTATATATTTCGGTGCTAACTATACTAACAAATGCAACTGATTATACTGCTTTATTTCTCTATCGTAGGTAGCTAAACTGTTTTTTTTTTCAACTTGGTTTCTGAAATCACTCTTTGAAAGAAGCGCTCAACTTGACGATTATTTAAAACAAATCGAAGCAAAACTAACTAAGATATAGAACTTTAAGCGTTAAATTGTTCATGTTTAATATTGGATTATCTGTTATATAAAACTTTAAAGCGATTTTCTGACACTTGTCATTTTTGAAGCCGGTGGACGGTTTAAATCAAAATCAACACGACTGATTCTTTTGAAATTTTGTATACTACTTCTTTACATACTAGAATTTTTAAATTTCGCGGGTTTGGACAGTCCAAATTCTTTTTTATTATATTGGTATACATACTCCTGAAGTATGATAAAATTTTCAGCTGCCTTCATTGTTTACTTTGTCTGTGGCAGCCGATAAGGTTTTACGTGTTTTCATGGGCTCGGCGATTTTGGTTTGTTAAAAGAAATGGATCAGAGAATTTGTATCTAATTTTGCGTAAAAAATTAAATAAAGTGTGTGAAATGTTAACAAAGGTGAGTCTGCTATGAGTAAGACAAGAGTTTACGAGTGGTATAAGCGTTTCCAAGATGGCTGTGGAGACGTTGAAGGTGTCGAACGCCCCGGACGCCCCAGCACGTCTACAACCGATGAAAACGTTGAAAAAGTGAAAGAAATGGTTATGAACGATCGCCGAATCACAATCAGAGAAGTCGCTGATGATGTTGGCATATGGATTGGCATATGCCATGAAAATTTTCGATTATTTTGGGTATGGGTACGCGTGGATTTGTGGAAAAATAATTCATGGCTTTTGCACCACGATAATGCACCTGCTCACACTTTTTATTATTGGCCAAAACCAATACTGTAACGTTACCCCAGCCTCCGTATTCGCCAGACATGGGTCCGTATGACTTTTTCCTATTTCCAAAAATGAAAGGAATCCTAAAGGGTTGTTTTACAAGCATAGATGACATTAAAAGCGCATCGCTGAAAGAGCTAAATGCAATCCCAAAGTTCGAGTTTGAGAAGTGCATAATATCTAGGGGGGGGCTATTTTAAAAGCGACAACATTAATGTAGACGAATAAATATCTAAAAATTTTTTTTCAAAAAACTAAAATTCCCGCTATTTTCTGGACACACTTCGTAAATGAACAGGTACCTCTGGAGGCTTTATTTCATTTTTCATAATTGTTAATTTTACAATAACAAATTGGCCCATTTTTTAAGCGAAAATCGGTGTTTTCACTTCTAAGTGTCACCAAAAATTAAAAAAAATAAAAAAAGAAATTCCTCCCAGGGATACCTTGGGAAAGCGATTATCTAATGACAGGATTTTGATTTTTTGATTTCAGATGATCCAGTCATGAGTTATAAGGTGCACCGACGGACAACTTATTTTTGAGGCGCTCCGAATATTGGCTGCCATCGGCTTAATTATTAATATTATGCTTTTAGAAATTAAGGAAACATTGTTCATATGTTGTACTATATATGCCACAATCAATTAAATAGATTTCTATTACATGTAGCGTCTAAAAAAATTCTTAAATATGGGTCTTTACTTAAGAACTTAAAGAACTTAAAACTCAAGAGAGTATTACTACTCTAAAAGTGTCGGAGCACGTGTTAAACTTTTTGAAAAATTGAATAGTGAGATAGAGAGAAAGATGTTTGGGCTAAGTGGTTATTTCGCCCCATGGGTGGCATCCGACATTTACGAATAATGGGGAGACTAAATTTTTAGTGTAAATTGACTATTTTAGGCAACCATTCATCTCACGAGATTTTAGTTGGCTGAAAACAAGAATGTCTTTCGGGCACGGCTGGTGTCGAACCCCGAACCGTTCGATTGAGAAGCCAATATACTACCACTTGAGCCACGGCTACCCATGAACCAGAGAATAAGCTAACCAGCTGACTTTCCTTGGTTAACGTCATTTTGTTTGTTCATGTTTGCTCTTCAAATCGGGTTACTTTTGAAGTAATACGATATTTAGCCACACAACAAAATTCTGTGCATATATTGTGCTATAAAAAAATCAGATGTTATAATAAATAAATATAAAAACAAAGTTAACCATGGATTAAGTTTGGTAAGCAAGTTGACAGATAAACTGGAAATTGGAGCGAATTGTCGTTAACCTGTGGTTAGGTGACCGGAGTGAAAAAAATAGTGAACAAACACACTTTGATTACCACAGATTTATAACCACGGGTTAAGCGAAATCTCTGGTAACCTAACCAGAGATTTAACCTACTTTCAACAAACTGGCCCTAAATCGACAAATCGGCAATACGTTTCCTAAAGAAATTTAATAATTGGGTCATACTTTATATAAATATCAAAACGCAACCCAGTTTGATTGTATATTTTATTAAAAGTTGTACTCCGCTATTTGGCATGCATTAGGCTTAGTTGAACAAGACTAGGTAACGAGCTTCCTTAAGCACTGATCCTAAAATGCTCCTTTTGCGATCTTTGGAAAACCTCCAGATAAAGAGGGCCCAAAACCATGACATATAATATAATTGAATTTACTTGTTTACTTTATGTGATGCTCTATTCCAAGGCATACCTGGTCCTTCATCAATGAGGTCTTTCAGCGTTGTCCTTCCAGAATTGATTTGTATACTTTTCGGATGTTCATATTCAATCACTGTATATGTACTGGAAGCCATAGAACTCATTATTTTATCATTGACAGTTGCAAAATTGTTCTACAGGGATCTCATTCATTCGGCGCACTTCCACTTGATCAGATTTTTCAGATGAGTTGGCGTATGCTAATTACTAATCAACACTTTCAGCTTTAAAAAGTTTGGCAGAGAGTCATCTAGCCCAGATATCGCTGTCTATACATGTTACGGGTCAAGTGGATGGAATTACTATCGATCGTCGTCCACATTGAACAGTTTCGCTAATAACGAAATGTTTGTTGGCTATTATGACTGTTGAACATTCCATCTCAGAAATCCTTCATTTCAGAACCGACTATGACTCTTTGTTCTTTGTTTCCATTCGTATCTCTCCATGCTTTTGCTTAGGATTTGTGTCCTTGGCTTTTTTAATTTCCTGATAGCGAAGTTCGTGCATTCACCTCGAAAGTCGAAAATGGAACTTTGTTGATATATTTACATTTTAAGTTGTTTTAGACGGTTATTAAGAAAATGTATGTGTGCGTATATATATCCATATTTGTCAATTTGTTTGGCCCACGATAACTCGGGAACGAATACTGCTATCGATTTGAGTTGTTGACAGATGATGCGTCCTCATGCCGAATCGTGGCATTTTGCATTTATGTGCGTAGTGATGTAGTCCCTGTTCCAATCTGATATTCAATTTCATGTATTGGGTCTACAAGTAAGTTTCCAGCGTTTGTCAGAGATGGCGCCATCAGTGGATCCCGGGCAGAAATATCAGACCCCATGTGTTTTATTTGTAGGTTTTGTATCTGTCAACAACTTTGCAGCGTTATATTTGAGCAGTTCTATCGGTGTCGTACATTTTATCGAGCAAAATCATGGCAAGTTTCCAGCCAAATAAACGTCATTTGCGGGAAGCGCTGCTTTTATTCTTTAATATGAAGAAAAGTGCGGCTGAGGCCTATCGTTTGCTTTCGGAAACTTATGGGGCGGAATGTATTGGTGAATCGACGTTCCGCGAGTGGTTCAAACGGTTCAAAAGTGCTGATTTTGGAGTTGAAGACAAAGATCGCCCCGGAAAGCCGAAAAGTTTTGAAGACGAGGAATTGGACGCTTTACTGGATGAGGATCCGTGTCAGATTCAAGAAGAACTTGCTGCATTATTGGCCGTCACGCAACAAGCCGTTCCCCTGCGCCTAAAAGCACTGGGATTCATTCAAAAGGTTGGAAACTGGATGCTGTACGAATTGAAGCCAAGAGACGTCGAACGGCGATTTTGCATGTCCGAAATGTTACTGCAGCGGTATAAAAATAAATCATTTTTGTATCGTATTGTCACTGGTGATGAGAAATGGATTTATTATGATAATGCTAAACGCAGAAAATCGTATACAAAGCCCGGCGAGCCCGCCCAATCGACGCCGAAACGAAATATTCACGTGAAAAAGGTCATGCTCTGCATATGGTGGGATCAAAAGGGTGTCATATACTACGAACTGCTTCCGAGTGGTGAAACCATCAAAGGACCATTATATCGAACCCAACTAATTCGTTTGAAGCGGGCATTAAAAGAAAAACGGCCAGAATATGAGACCAGGCATGAGTCCGTCATTTTTCATCACGACAACGCTCGGCCACATGTTGCGGTTTCGGTGAAAAACTATTTGGAAAATAATGGATGGGAAATTCTGCCTCACCCGCCTTACAGTCCAGACTTGGCACCATCTGACTACCACTTGTTTCGTTCGATGCAGAACGTTGTTACGGGAATACGCTTCAGCTCAGTAGAGGAAATCAAAAATTGGCTCGATACGTTCTTGGGCTTGAAAGACGAGAAATTTTTTTGGTCCGGAATTCATAAATTGCCAGAAAGATTGGGGAAAGTTGTAGCTTCCGATGGAATAGTTAAAATTCCATCTCCGTAAGCAAATTATCCACTACTGCTTTATTTACAGAAGCCCCAAACTGGACAGCAACTCGACCTTTAACGAAGTTGATGCGCTGTCTGACTCCATTTAACGAATTGTATCCCTGTATCCTCATACTGAAATCGTTATTACGGGCGATTTCAATATACACAATTCTGGTTGGCTTCGACATTCTGGACAGATAACACCCGAAGAACGGTGTGTTGAGATCTTAGCTGCGGAAAATAATTTGACCCAGCTTGTAAATCAGCCCGCACGAATACCAAACGTTGATAGTCATACCGCCAACACCCTGGACTTGTTTTTAACTTCTTCCCTGATAAGTACATCGTTGATGTGCTCTCCCCTCTAGGCTCGTCGGACCATAGTGTCATATCAGCTAATTTCTCGCACACCCACCACACAGTTAGAGAAAAGATTCCTAAAAGAACCGTATGGCAATACGAGAGAGCCAATTGTAGCGGACTTAACAACCTCTTTAGGAATTTTAACTGTTCGTTATGTTTCCTCGATAACGACGTGGATGCCGCTGCTGACATTATCACAGAAACTATTCTCCTTGGAATGAGAAGCTTTATCCCTCTGCGGATGAAGAGTATCAAATCAAAAGAAAAGGGATGGTACGACTCGAGCTATAAAGAGGCTGTCAGTGTTAGAGACATGTTTTTTCGGTCCTACAAGACCAACCCGACAGGGAAAAACCGAAAAAAGTTTAAATGAGCCAGAATTGACTGCAACGTCTTTCTCAAGCGTGTGAAATTCCAATACGACCAAAAACTGTGGCAAAAAATACTGCAATGTCCCAATGTTTGGGACAAAAACATTACATTTGGGACAAAACATTCTGTCTCATCCTCCATCCCAACGATCCCTTACAATGGCATTCCAGCTATCTGCTCTTTAAATAATGCCAATCTGCTTGCTGCATACCTTGCGGCCAGCCCAACACTCCCAGTTTGTGCTTTGTCCCCGCCTACACTTGAGTGCGTCGAATCTTCAATTGGACGAATCCACTTTCGCACCCGTGTAGTTGCAAGATTACTTAAAGATCTTAACATTCACAAATCCGCTAGTCCAGCTGGCATATCTTTCCTTCTTCTGAAGAGGTGTTCTTCCACGCTGGCAAAACCATTGTGTAAGCTTTTTCATCAATCCTACCCTGTAGGACTCTTTCCGAGCAGATGGAAAACAGCATTTGTCCAGCCCGTCCCTAAAAAATGTGAATTTTATTCTCTCACCTTCTGCAGACCCGTTGCACTTACGTCCCTTCTTTCCAAGGTCATGGAAACGCTGATAAACCGTCAGCTCATGGAATATCTCGAAACACGAAAACTTTTTAATGACCGGCAGTATGGTTTTCCTTGCAACAGGTCCACTGGTGATATGATGGCTAGTTTCACCGAAAAGTGGAACCAAAGCGTGCACCAATCTGGCGATAGATAGTTGCACTTCATATTTCTAAGGCATTTGACAGAGTTTGGCATCAGGCTCTTTTGTCGAAAATGCGTACTTTTGGGATCGATGACTCTCTTCTTCAATGGATTAAAAATTACCTTTCGGAACGGTCAATTCAAGTTACCTTGGACGGTTTCAAATCTGATATTCCCAAAATAAATGCTGGTGTGCCCCAGGGCTCCATTTTGTCTCCGACACTCTTTTTAATTTCCAGCACTGACATCTTGTCTGCTACTTCTAATTCAATCTATTCCTTTGCTGATGACAGTACTCTCTGCTTTCATATTCGTTCCCGGACTCACGTCCCTGCTCTTCGGCTGTAGAACGGGAACGGCTGCGTATGTTAAGCTCATTAAATTCCGATATTAACAGCATAACCAATTGGGGAACTATCAACCGAGTGTAATTTAATGATTTCAAAATTCAATGCGGTCTGCTGTCATTAAAGCGAAATTTAAATACGCAGCCATTATCCATGAATGGCACTTGCATCGTCGAAACCGATAAACCTTCCATTCTCGTTGTGTGTGTCAGTGACAACTTACATTGGAATGACCACATATTCGATGTCGCCAAAAATGCGAAATATCTAGGTTTCCTCAAGCGATGTAAGAAATATTTTACCCCCTCTGATTTGGCCTCAATATATAAGGCATTCATCTGCCCAAAATTGGAGTACTCCTAAAATATCTCTGGTCCTGCTAGATAGGATTCAAAACCGTGCGAGAAAACTCTTAGGTGATATATCAGTCAATCAATTGACAGCCTCGAACACCGACGTAATGTCTCCTGTATCACTTTGTTGGAGAATACTACAAATTCTCTTTATCAGGATGTTCTTGCCTTGTCCCATCGGTCGCACCCATTTCGACTAGTTTATCTTGCAGTGCCACTTCTAATTGCGGTTCTCATGCTTCAAGATTTTCGTACCAAAAACCAGTGTTCCTACTCGTACTCTGCCCTTTATTCACAAACAGCTGTAGTCATTCTCTGCAGATCTGCTTTTATGCTTACTGTTTCGCAGCATACCTTCTTCTGAGCTCTTCAAGGTTTCGGCGTGGAAGGTGAATTGAACCTACTCGTATTACAACAGATCCGGTGTCTCTGATGGCTTTCAGATAATGTCGCCACTTGTCTTCTGTGGTTACAAATTACCTCTTCTTACTCATGTGATTACAACCGATATATGTACACCAACTGTTTTACAGGGCTTAATGTTGTTTTGTAGTTGCTGGAATTTCCATTGCACCCCGGGTAGGTAGTTAGTGTTGGTCTTAAAAATTTTTACTAGTCATCTTCAGCAGGGTTCAACTGGGTCGTCTTTGCCCCCTGAGGCTAACTTTACAGGCAAATCAACCTTTCAGAAATTTCAATTTGTTGGAATGTTTGTATTGCGTCTGTTCTTACAGCAGAATCAGAGTGACAATCGCTTTTCTGTAGTTCTCTCCGGTTTTTCACGGTGAAGCCTCATAATTAGGTAAGAAGGCGGATTTTCTGTTTATTTAATAATATCGCCAATTTTACATGAAGTAGAGGAAAGGTGAGCTACTAAGTAGCACAAACAGCTTTATGTCGTAAATGTTACTTATCTTACTATCGGAATTGCGGTCTCAATTAATGTACAGAGAAGGCAATATCTGCAATGAAGTTATTAACTGGCACATTTTTAAATCATCCCTTACACTGCGATCAGAGCTTAGTGGTTATAAAATATGTAGGTGTGCCCAATCCTAATTGATTTTTTATAAGAAATTTACGAACAATCTTGCACAAAATCAGCAGATGCCTCACTAAAATTAAAGGTGGGAGTAAGTCTGAGAGTGCATACTCGTATGTTCGTTACTACAAGTAACTGTTTTGCAAGTACTCTGCTGCCGCATTTTTCTTTTCTTGTTTTAGAAATTAAGCAGCTTGCATCACTTCACTCTGAAGTTCTGCCGAACACAGACCCTAATGAAATCCCTCTCGTTCACAGACTTACATAACATAGGTGAGGCTGGTCAGGGATGGTGCACAAATCATCGAACTTATACCGCCACGCGATGAAGGTGGCAAAACAAAGAGGGAGAGCGCGGATTCTTAATGCGAGTTACATTTTAAAATCCAATTAAAACTAAAAACGAAATCAAATTAAGTGGAAGTGGGACTGGGACTGCGATTGGTATTGGGATTGGAGGTAAATCGTTGTCGGAGTATTCTTTGCCTGGAGTATGTAACCGATACTTACTCCCCAGACATGATCCGGACTGAATCGTCTGTAGCAGCAACGGGGCATAGTGGTGGTGGTAATGGTGTGGCGGCGTTGGTGTTTGCCGCGATATTGTTTACAAGGTTACAAGTTTTTGACATTAAAAATGCTAATTAGACTCCAGTTTCGAAAATTCCCCTTCGAGTCGACGGCCACTGTGTGTCTGAGCCGGCGGAATCCGCCAAGCAATGAGGGTAATTTGCATAAGAAATGGAGGATAACATTAACCGCCAATTAGGTGAATTGTAACACTCTAGTGCGGCGAGGTGATTTGCAGGAACGCAGCTCCGGCTTGGGAGGAAAAGACCGAAACCTACTTATTGAATATCTTTGAGAATCTGAGAAAATCATGTTCATCGCTGAAACTGTTTAGCTCAGTTTGGCAAAAAGGAATTAGTTGTTCCATTAAGTCAGTATGTCATATATATTTACATGGCTGGGGTTATGTTTTAAATGATACAGATGGAGGTGAGTTGCGTGCAGATGTCGAAGGTTACGGTTGAATTGACTGTGATTCGACTACTAAGTGTATTGACATAGGAGTGTATAATAATTTCAGATTTATAGAGAAACCGTACTCACTTCTTAGTTATATTCGTATGAACGAAACAAGAAATGAAAAAAAGTAAAATACTTGTCAAAGAAATGTATGCCAATCTACTTACTAAAAAAATCTAAAGATGTTTGCCTTTATTATGGAGCCGGAAATAATCTAGCATTTTCCAAGGTTGTTGTGGTCGAAATTGAAATAACGTTCGAGCTTTGAACAAGTAGTAGGAAAGACCTTGCCAAAAATTAAACAATTAAAACACATATCTCCTTGCCAAAACCTTTAACATGCTTGGAAACGTTTGAAAGGGTTGTGGCTGAAGTGAAGTTTGCATGGAATTTTTTGCATTGCAACGCGGCAAAGTTCGTTGTTGGTTTTATTGGTAGAGCTTAGGTCGATAAATTCGTTCGCCTTCCAAGATTTCCTTGTTTTAAGATCTTGCTCTTCGAAATCTTAAAGAGGCTGCATCTTGTTGTTTTCTGGCTTAAAGTGGCGAATAAGAACAAAATTGTCTTTCACTGTTCCCTGTGAACCTGGGACTCAATTCAGCTGGTTGCGGTCGCAAGCAGGATTGGAATTGACCCTATCACTAGCTAACATCAATGATTTCCAAAACCTATTAACGGAAACAAGGCATTTGAACAATCATGTATGTTATTTAGATAGTTTATCCTTAAACCGCATAATGTATGCTCTCGGGATGAATGAATTTGGATAGAGAAGGAAGGAAAGGTGTTTGGGGTTATTACGGTCAATAGGTGGCATACAGCGTTTAATAACGAGGCTAAGTTTGCTCTTGTACTCTACATATCTTATTTAACTTTAGTTAGAAAAATCCAAGGGCTTAATACCCGGGGACCGTGATTAGATATGCTTAATACTACTCAATTACTCTTTATTCAAATTAGCAAACATACCAAATGTTAGTACGATTGTGAATATAATTCAGCAATTCAGCTGAAAATCAAATAAGTTCTTGTTGAACGCTTTGAGTACTTTGTATATCTAGTTGTTTAATTTGTTGAATTGCTGAATATACATCCATACGGATACAACTAGTGTGTTAACTCATTCAACTGTTGTATAGCCCCGTATAACTAGTTTATTAACTTGTGTAAATGTGGTAAAAAAACTCGATCTGATCAACTACGTTATCGATAAAATTGAGGGTTGGACTAAGGCACAAGTTGATATCCTCGTATATAATACATACTTAACAGGGTTGCCCTTTTACATATAATCGGCATATTTATTTCAAATGTTTGTGTTTTTGAATTTGCAACACTTTATCCAACGATAACTAGTTTGACAGTTGGTGGCTGTTTTGTGTTTAATTTTACCATTAATAAAGGGTGATTTTTTTAGAGGTATACAAATTTAATATGCAATAAATCAGCTGAAACTAATGTTAATGTCCATAGCAATAGCTTTGTTTAATAGATAATTTTATGCCATTAGTGCTTAAATATAATATCAGGCACTCCCTTCCACAGCTAGCTTGAATAAAGCCCAATTTTGAAGTCCAATTTTCGACAATTTTATCGAGCAACTGGGGCCGTATATCAGCAATAACACGGCGAATGTTGACTTCCAAATCGTTCAACGCCTTTAATCTAAAAGTGTGAGATCACAGGAACGTGGAGGCCAGTTTGAAGGGCCATTACGCGAAATTATGCGCTCAGCAAATGTTTCCCGCAATATTGATGATCTCGCGCTCCAATTGCTGTGCACGATGGCGAATCGACTCATCCGGATTCTCCTCAACACTGCGCTCCACAACGGCAATAACTTCTTCAGGGGATGCGTATCATCCACTAAAGTGTACGTGGTGTGAAAACGATTCATTGTGTTCCGCATAACTTGCTCAGATGGACGATTATGTCAACCGTAAAATGGACATAGCGCACGATAAGTTTGGCGAACCGAACCATGGTTTTCAAAATAAGTTTGCACAATTTGCACGCGTTGTTCTGGCGTTAATCTATTCATCGTAAAATGGCAAAACGTTGTAATCACAAATCTTGGTTCAGTTCGCGAAATTAACAGTGCTCTATGCCCATTTAACGGTTGACATAATCGTCCATCTGAGCAAGTAATTCGGATGCGCTATACTCGTAGATGAATGATTACTGAATTTTGCGTTCCTCAATTGAATGGCATTAATGTGGAAGGGCTGGGGTTTTAAAAAATCGCACAAAATCACACAGAGCCCGGGCCATAATTGTCTATTAAAGAAAGCATTTGATTAGCGCAGAATTTTGCCCATTGGACAGGTGAATTGGCATCTAAGATCTTGTGATTTAACACCTTTGGATTATTTTCTGTAAAGTCGGTAACCTAAGCTTTGAAGCCAGAGACAATGAATGACTGAAAACCTACATTCGCCGTGTCATTGCCTGCATTCGGCCTCAAAACCTTTTTAATCACATAAAAGTGGTCCAAATTTTGACTTCCTGAATGCACTTTATTCCGCAGTCATATTTAAGTGCAAATGATTTGTACATAAATAATCGCCCTATACCTTTAAAAAAAACCATCTATTATAAACTTCTTTATTGTATATAGCGTTCTAGATTATAAGGGTTCGTCTTCCAAAATGTGATACAATGTGTCTGCTCCAGCCGCGCAAATTGTAGGTACTGTTTTCATCGCCTCTTTTTTATACTTTTTGAAGCTTAATCCAAGATCTATTTTATTGGCTCTTTGGTTAATGCTTGAAAGGGTTATATTTAGACCTTTGTCGATATTTTCGGTGCATCGTTCCATCACCACATTTTAAAATCAACCTATAGAAATAAAGAAAAAAATATTGGCATTAGTTGTTCATTTTTCAACGAATTTGATCTACGTAAGTGTACCAAGCGCACTCCTAAGTCTAAAATTGAATAGAAAGACTTTTGTCTAATTCTGTTATTCGTAAGGCGTAATCACCCATATTGCCTAAAATTACAAGTCACAGGAAACTATTATGCTTCCTTGGGAAAAACAAAATTTGCAATTTTAGGTAATTTGGGCGATTATTCATTACAAGATATTGCCACAGTTCATATTCATGTGCAGACATTTCAACACTTAAGATGAGTCTGAGTCGCATAACATCTATATACATAATGGGACACCCGGAGACTATTGTTGGGGCAAAAGAAGAGTCGATTGTACGCATACCAGCGCCACAAGGATGAAAGAAAGAAGAAGAAAGTAAAATTGATGTAACATGTCTTCAAAAAAGCTAGTGGAGAAACGTAGAAAACAGGGCCTGCTACAAACAAACTTGCAAACTTACGAAAGCCTACAAAATGTATTATTACAGCTGAGAGCTCCGATAGAATCGTAAGCCTATCAAAAATAACCGACCGACTTATGGTAATAAAACTGATAATGGAACATGAAACGTGGAATATTGTTAGCACCTAAGCCCCGCAAGTTTATTGGTTGGTGATCTATTTGCAAAAGGGTGAGTAAAAGATTCTTAAGTTAACTTAGGCGAGTCACTACCAAGACCAGCACCGACTTTTGCCGACAAATATAAAAAGTGACAAAATTTAAACAGAAAAAGAGGCCAACTTTAGACGCTTATTTAGATATGTGCAACTTCGAAGAAAAATGTAAGAGTAGTGCCAGAGCTTTACCTGATATTTCAAAAAGCGATAGCAGTAGAGGCATTGCACCGGGAATTGCAAAAAGGTACCTTCACAACCTGTTAGCAGACGATAGCTAGAAGAAGTGTAATGTCGGAGTATAGGTAAAGGACTTAACATTTTTATGATTGCGGCACAACGAGATATATGAAGATGGACAGGGAACAGGGAACAGGGAACAGGGAACAGGGAACAGGGAACAGGGAACAGGGAACAGGGAACAGGGAACAGGGAACAGGGAACAGGGAACAGGGAACAGGGAACAGGGAACAGGGAACAGGGAACAGGGAACAGGGAACAGGGAACAGGGAACAGGGAACAGGGAACAGGGAACAGGGAACAGGGAAAAGGGAACATACAATACTAACGGGGAGAACTAAGAAGAAGAACAAAGAAGAACTACTATGAGAAGATGTATGAAAAGTTGCAATCGCACAAGACTATCAGAGATACCTACCTCACCATCACCCGATCGCCACCAGCAAGTCCCTGGATTGAAGAAAAATGCTGACGAGAACAGACAACTAAACAGGAAGTATACAAAGCGGCGCTGCAACGAACGACGAAAGTTCCTCGTGAGCTCTACGAGCAAAGAGACTGGAAGAACATCAGCTTCGCTGGGAGAAGAAAAAGAAGGACGAGAAGCGCTTGTTCATAAATATTGAGTTTTTGTACTCCAGGTATAACATACGGAAGTTTTACCAACAGGTAAGCAGAGCGTGTGAAACCAACAAGACCCTACAGAAACCTGTAGAGATGAAAAGCAAACCTTGTAATAGAGTCTCAATAAGTATGACAGCCAATGTGACTTTGTGGGAGATAGGCTGACATACGAGTATCGCGCGATTCAAAGTTTAAGAATAGTAATGGAAAAACAAGCGAAAATTTTAAGAATCTGCACATTGGCCCTTGGACTTGGAAAAATCATTTTACAGAATCCCCAGAGATCTTATTTGTATAGCGTTGGGATCTCAAAATGTTTCCGCAACATACATTCATAAGAATGGTACGCTATATGTATAACGGTGGGAATATCCGGATAATCCCATATGAAAGCTGGAACACACAAGGGCGGTGTACAAAGTCCGTTGATATTTAATGTCATGCAAAGTTTTCTATTCAAGTAGCACGTTAACGGGTCCGAAATAACTTCTCTGCTTTTCGCCAATGATAACATTTTCATAAGGCACGACACACAGGCCTTAAGGCCTGTATATAACAGGATAAAGAAGCCAGAAGATAACGGGTTACATATCCGTACTGACCGACTATCGAATATCTGCTTTGCTGTTTTTCCGAAGCAGCAAACTCAACCCAGGACATCTTTTTAGAAGGAATCATAGTAGAAAGTGCGAACAATTTAAATACTTGGTCTCTGCAGTTAGCAATTGAGGAAACTGCGATGACGATGTCGCAGATTGAGTCAATATTGGATGGCTTGAACTCCGCTGTATCGAAATGTAGAAAGAAGAATAATTGAGTCACTTAAATGCAAAATCACCAAAAACGCTTCATTACAAATGTGATCCCAAATAGAGTGGTCTGGAGAATGGTTCCAGGATCCGCAATCTTATCAAATCCCACAAACGGCACAGAAACAGCACAGGAAAAATATGTAACATTATATGTAATTATACGCGTTACATATTTCAGTGGTTGGGAAAAATATAGCATGGCCAATCTGAAATAAAGAGAACTAAATCAACCAGTTGGTGATCCCATTTCCAACAGGCTTTTCTACCAAGTGGTTGAAGCGGGCAGCACACACATTCATATTCTATTAATTTTATATAATTATGTATTTTTAATCCATTTCGATTTTCAGTCTCTCATGCAGGGCGAAGCTATGATGTTTGGAACAAGCAGGGCTCTCCATTCATCTCCAAAACTTTGGTAGAGAACCTCGTATATTGAACACGTATTGACAATATGCAGTAGATTTCCTAAGTTCATCTTCCATCGTATCTGTATAAAACAATGATATAAATATGTATGTTATCTTATCAGCGAGGACAAATATTATGCCATATGGTATTCTCATCAGTCCACTTCAACGCATATAAGATTTATTTTTATCAGAAAAATAGCCATTCAGCCATTTTTTTATATAAATTGTTTTTCATACTAAAACCAAGAAAGTAAAGTATACTTAAGTGTTTGAAAGTTCGATGGCGGATAAAGCGGCTTCGACTTTAGCTCAAGAACATCTATTCTAACAAATAAACATTTGCGAATTTTAAAATAAGGTACTCGTATGTTTTAAAAAGTGTCCTTAAGTGGCAGGCAAAATTAAAAACCTCATGGCGCTTATGGATACAAATTTTTTCCAAATAAGTTGTTAGAATTTGAAGGTAGTTTCGGAGGATTTGAATTAGTACTCTAAGTACATACAGGTTTACCAGTAAGCATGATAACTAGACCGATGTTTTGTTTATGTTTCAATCAAACATCAGTGCGGATTTTGTTATATGTACAACATAACTTTTAAATAATTCTGAATACAGTTAAACCGCCAGGGGAGAAAAAACCGAGTTCAATTTCAGGCGACTTAAGCATTTTTCCGATTCGTATCATAGCAAATGAAGAAAAAAGCCTGCTTTCCCTGGCTTAGATTTTGTCATATCAGAACTAGAAATGAGGGTCTGTTTTCCCGCTCTGTACAGAGTATACGTGCATCCATAATAGCTTGCTTATTTTAATAAATGACGTGATGAGGTCGTCAATTATGTATGTATGATTCTTTATAGATATGTAGGGAAACTCGTATATGCGCAAATAACATCCGCCACCTCTGACACTTTTAGATAATGAAATTTTGCTTTTTCGCACACCTCCACTCCGAGACACACCGCCATAAAAGCAACCGTCTGCTGAGCAAGTCCTTTCCAATCGGTAATGAGGTTTTACACTTACTGATTCTAGTCACGTTATCTATCAGCTCAGAATCAATACAGAAAACCTAATCAACACATCCTAAAGGAGGACATGCAGAACTTTTTCTGTTTGCGCAACTACCCTGTCTGCTTGTTTTTTCCCATTTTCTTTATTTTGTTTTTGCACCATCATCCACTTTTCGTTTAGCTTTGCTTTGAAAGAAAGTTCATAAGAATTTTGCTCATCTGGTCTTGACTACACCTGGTATATATAAGTACGAGTATCTACTTTTAAGCGGGTCCGTAGTGAGGGAAGAAGTCTGTTGCCAAAACTACCCTCCTTGTGAGAATCCAATGAGAACAAGACACCTAAAGGATTCACATTGCCCCCGAAACCATGTTTTATTCTTTGGGAGCACTCACCTCTGTGTCATGAACTAACCAAAAATCATGATGCATGGTAGCCATATGTCTGGCCAAGAAATATGATAAACAAAGCGACAAAAATAAACAAAAGCCACAAAACGAGCGAAATAATAAAAATGTTTGAGACCTGTCGCCAGCTCAATATAATAAATTCGTGATTACATGACAAAGTACAAACGTCCTTTGAGCTCCAAGTAACCCAAAACATCCAGCGTCAGAGCCGAAGAGAGTGATGGGAGACGGGACACGGGAAACGGGAGACTGGAGGAAAGACAGGAACTGCGGATACCGTGGTGGGTCATTTTATAACAACCATAGATGACAAATGCTACGACCAACGTGACTTCTCTGTTCATCCACATGGCTTCGATCGACTCCGGCTTCACAGCTCTTCAGTCCCCTGGTGGCTGTTGTTTGTTACTTCTATCGATGATATTTGCACATATTAAATCGTGCTCCCAAAAACCCATCGACCTGACCAAGAAGCACAACAAAAAAAATAAAAAAGAATTACTGGCAAGTCTCAGATTGTTTGGCAGCCAGCATCAGCATCAACAGCATTCAAATCCCCAAGGCGGCAGCAACATTTGCAGTAGTTTATGACTTTATTAGGCATACGATAGGCAATCGAGATGTGGGGACTTCTTGACAAAATTCACAAATTCCCTGCACTAACCCCTGTGAGGTTTTTGTGGGTTATAGATACTCTTAGTGTTGTGAGCCTGTGAGTTTGTATGTTTCGTGATGTACCTATTGATCTCTCAATTTACTCACGTGGTGGGGGTGAGGATGACTGAGGTTCGGAGATTTTATGCTTTGATTCACGACTAGCACAGTCATGAAAAGAGCTCGCTTGAATAGTGAAAATAATGAGAAGACTTGACAGTTCCCAGCGCATGACAGCGCATGCTCCCATACAACATAGATACAAATGAAGATGTTTTACAAAGTACAGAATTAAGGAAGGTCAACAGGAAGCGAGGAGATCTCCATGTGGTTTCTTTGAATATTTAGAAAACTTTCAGCAAAAGCTTGTCGAAACTGAATGACACTTCTTAGGTTTTGATAATTGTTCACTATTGTTGCCAGGAATGTGTAATTTCGTTTATTTATATAAAGGAAGGGAGTATCTAGTTAGGTCAGTCAAGTCGGAAAGGCTGCTAAGGGTCTGGCTTTAAAATTAATTCACAAAATCTTCGAAATGATATATCGCTTAAAAGGAAATCTTATAATCTCCGCCATGTCACCAAGATTGTCAGAGAGAAGTACTCCAGGTATAATATATTTTGTTCCCTTCACCACGTCTTTCAAACTCATACAGATATGAGTTAGTTTGGGTATTTAGCCTTATGGTATTATCAACGTAATAGAAATCGCTGTTTTACGAGTTGTAGTTGTTTCGATAAAAAAATCGCTTTAAGTGGTTGTCGACCCCGATTGGATGAACGGAATTTGGAAAAGAAAAGACGAACTGATCATGCAGGGACGGTGATCTATTCAAAATACACCGAATCCCTCAGATTAGATCAGTTAGACATGGTATACGAATAAATATCAGAGCTGAATCCTGGAGAATTATCGATTCAATTCTGGGTAAATAATGTGGTAAAGGCTGAACTGCACGTCCAAGTGAAGTTGGAGCCAAACCAATTTGGTGTCCGCTACAGGATATTAAACTAAATTAAACTTATTATGCAAAGTTTTTGGTTAAGTTTCAAGTCCCTAAAGTTTAATAAACTAAAAGATATAGTAGAAAGTAAAAGTATGGTATATGAGAAGAATGGAATGAGAAATACTCAACTTTGCCTTCAAAGGCTGTTGAATGTCATAAAACCACATTTTGACAGTGTACGAGTATGAATCGTATTTTCCATTAAGGACTACACACTTTTGCTTTTGAATAAAACTATTTCAGATACCGAAAAAAACCTTTACTTTCCATTAAAGTATATCTCATACCATAGTAAATGGAATTAATTCGTTGGAGCAAATATTTGATCACTCTTCTACATATTTTGCCCCATATTCCGCGTCCAATATTGGTTCTAAGCCTTTGGCTTGTTGGCATAAACCAATGACTTTACGTAGTCTCAAAAAAAGAAGTTCAGAGGCGGCCAATTGACTAGTTCATTTCTTGAGATAACAAGCTCACCTAACTTTGACTTGAATAACTAGATTGTTTGGCCCGCTGTGTGGCATGTTGCGTCAGCCTGTTGAAACCTCATCTCACCAATATCGAGGGTACGCAATGGCGGCCAAAAATAACGTTCCAACATTTTCGATAGCGATTTCCTTTAATTATAACATGTCAGCCATCATCACCAACGAAAAAATACACCCCAATGGTGCATGAAAACCACACCAAACAGTGAATTTTTGCGTATGGACACGTGGGTTTGTAGCCGTCCAATAGTACATATTTTGCTTGTTGAAAAAGTCATTTAGCCAGAAATAAGCTTCATCGCTCAATATATTATTGCGATGAAATTCAGTATCGATTTTAACCAATTTGAGATAGTTCAATGCATCAAATGGTCACTTAGCTTTAGTATTTTAGTTAATTTATCTTATACTGGTGCTGACTGAGATCATTTTGCAAAATTTGTCACAATGTTGTTTGAGTGATGCCGAATTCCAGCCAACGGCGTGGAATAGGTTGATTTGGGTCGCTGTTAACAGATGCACTCACTGGCACCGGAACATTAAGCAGAAAAAATGTGGACTCAAATTTTTGCACCAAATTACGAATTTCGAGTTTTATGGGGCGATTATAACTACTGAAAATTGGCGTTAGCGCTCTTAAAGTTCGAGTACTGAACCCTGACTAATTGATAGACATTGATACGCTAAATAATAATGACAGTTCACAAAAAAACATTAAGGATGCGTATCTATCTTAATATGGCTTCATACATTATCACATACTCGTACTATAAGTCTGTCCACAGGCCTATCTTAAGGAATTGTTGAAATTTTTCGAAATCTGCAGACGGAATATTCTCTTAAAAACAACTTTTTACTGTTTTGGAAGTACAATACTTAATTTTTTAATTTTATTGGGTCTACAAGTAAGTTTCCAGCGTTTTTTTTCCAAAATTTGAAGTTTTATTATGAAAACATAGTTGCAATGCTTTATTCAAAGTATCGTCCATTGGAAGCTACATCTTTCCCCAATCTTTCTGGCAATTTATGAATTCCGGACCAAAAAGATTTCTCGTCTTTCGAGCCCAAGAACGTATCGAGCCAATTTTTGATTTCCTCTACTGAGCTGAAGCGTATTCCCGTAAGAGCGTTCTGCATCGAACGAAATAAGTGGTAGTCAGATGGTGCCAAGTCTGGACTGTAAGGCGGGTGAGGCAAAATTTCCCATCCACTATTTTCCAAATAGTTTTTCACCGAAACCGCAACATGTGGCCGAGCGTTGTCGTGATGAAAATGATGAAAAATAACGGACTCATGCCTGGTCTCATATTCTGGTCGTTTTTCTTTTAATGCCCGCTTCAAACGAATTAGTTGGGTTCGATATAATGGTCCTTTGATAGTTTCACCACTCGGAAGCAGTTCGTAGTAACCGACACCCTTTTGATCCCACCATATGCAGAGCATGACCTTATTCACGTGAATATTTCGTTTCGGTGTCGATTGGGCGGGCTCGCAGGGCTTTGTATACGATTTTCTGCGTTTAGGATTATCATAATAAATCCATTTCTCATCACCAGTGACAATACGATGCAAAAATGATTTATTTTTATACCGTTGCAGTAACATTGCGGACATGCAAAATCGCCGTTCGACGTCTCTTGGCTTCAATTCGTACGGCACCCAGTTTCCAACCTTTTGAATGAATCCCAGTGCTTTTAGGCGCAGGGAAATGGTTTGTTGCGTGACGCTCAATGATGCGGCAAGTTCTTCTTGAATCTAACACGGATCCTCATCCAGTAAAGCGTCCAATTCCTCGTCTTCAAAACTTGTCGGCTTTCCTGGGCGATCTTTGTCTTCAACTCAAAAATCATCACTTTTGAACCGTTTGAACCACTCGCGGCACGTCGATTCACCAATACATTCCGCTCCATAAGTTTCCGAAAGCAAACGATAGGCCTCAGCCGCACTTTTCTTCATATTAAAGAATAAAAGCAGCGCTTCCCGCAAATGACGTTTATTTGGCTGGAAACTTGCCATGATTTTGCTCGATAAAATGTACGACACCGATAGAACTGCTTAAATATAACGCTGCAAAGTTGTTGACAGATACAAAACCTACAAATAAAACACATGGGGTCTGACATTTCTGCCCGGGATCCACTGGTGGCGCCATCTCTGACAAACGCTGGAAACTTACTTGTAGACCCAATATGTTTCCAAAATCGTTGTATAATAAAGGGTGTTTCAAAATCACGCAAGACTGGAATTTTTCGCCATTTATGCGATAAAGTGTTCGCAACGAACAAGAGACAGCTGAGCGATGCAGTTCAGCGTTATTAACAATGGAAGGCTACACAAAAGAATAACGGGTTTTCATAGCTGAACAATATTTTAAAAGTAATGAGGCTTTGCCAGTTACAGTTCGCAATTCAAATCTTCAGCGATGAGGGTCATTTTCCTCCTGATAGTCAAAAATGTCGAATTTGGTGTTCAGAAAATCTACGAACGATTGTTGAGAAACAAATGCATTCACAACGTGTCACTGTTTGGTGCGAATTTTAGGCAAATTAAGGCATCATCGGACAATTCTTCTTTGAAAATGCACCTGGTTGGGCAATAATAGTTAATGATGCACACTATCGCGAAATGATAATCCAATTTTTTGTACCTAAATAGCCAGATATGGATATGGACGATATATGGTTTTAACAAGACGGTGCCACTGCCATACAGCCCAAGAAACAATTAAATTCTGCATGAGCCATTTCCTGGTCGTGTAATTTCCCGTTTTGGTGATCAGAATTGGCCATCCAGATCATGCGATTTAACGCCGTTGGACTTTTTTCTTTGGAGTTTTTTTTAAAATTTAAAGTTTATGCTAACAAGCTGATGACCACCCACGCTTTGAAGGAGCAAATTGAGCACTGTATCAACGGAATTCTGCCACATTTATGCAAAACTATCATGGAAAATTTCGACAAACGAGTGCGTATGTGCCAGCAAAGCCATAGAGGCCATTCAGGCGATATGCTATTCCATATACGAGTATAACGCTGTACTGTAAGGTATTACGAATCAATAAAAAATTTTTAAAAATTTCGAAATTTTTTTTTATTAAAAACGTGTGTTTTCTATCAAAATTACTTCATGCGCGAAATTTCGACCATCCTTTGGCATATCCCAGGAGGAAGTGAGGGTATTAAGTCGATAACATATGTATATTCATGACATCTCAATTACACGTTCTCGCACATCTGTGACCGTGACATCGAACAGGTACAAAATCCTTGTGATTCGGGGGCAGAGATAGGACCCACAACTTTATTTCAAACTGAAGAGTTTCATGCTTTCCGATTATTTGGAACTATTTCCAATAAACTCCGGTTAAGTTCTTAGACATAGAGATATTCTGAATAACTGTAAAGGAGTATAAGAGTGATAACTCTA
Organism: Volucella zonaria; assembly: GCA_963966105.1. Lineage (NCBI taxonomy): Eukaryota > Metazoa > Arthropoda > Insecta > Diptera > Syrphidae > Volucella > Volucella zonaria. The sequence continues at coordinate 14,223,925 of OZ014534.1, forward strand.
ACTCAACTTCAACGGAAGACCCCCACATACTAATAGAAATAGCAGGAAGTGTGATCTTGGTGCATCTAAGCACAGGAGACAGACTTGCAAAAGCTGAGCGGGCTAAAGCTAAGCAGGCAAAATAGCCGGTTAAAAATTAGAAGAGAAGCGATAAAAAACGCTATTTTGGTAGGGAATAGGTCTGGAATCTTGGTTGATTACAATTGCTGCCTCACTCTTTTCTCATTAAGATTAAAATTCTGGAAAAACAATTCGTTGAGGACATCACTCTAATCTAACATACAATACTAATTTAAATTTTCTATTCCTAATTTGGTTGAGAATATAATTTCGTTTCAATTTAAACTGAATTTGTTTTTGCAAAAAAGGTATAACAATGCCACATTAGGTCGAATCACCGCTTTCTCCGTGCAAAAGTGGTAAGAATCAAAGTGCCGTTTTACTTTCGTTGTTGTTGGTTTTTAGTAGAAAATGCTTCAAAACAAAGCCTCATGATGTTTGTTTGTTCTAAGAATAGAGCACAGTTACACAGCTGTGCGTCAAAGTCAATCGATGCAAGTGTCTCTACAAATGTGCTTGTGAGGTTAGTTTTACTTGATCAAATTTAATTGCGTAATACTCGAATTGTGTTGCTAATAATTCATTAGTGTAAAATGGAGAATGAAGAGACACGCAAAAACATATGGTTTAATTAAAACTGCTTTATATTTAAGTCGCTACATTTGCAAATAACTCAATAGCGTACATAACCATAAAACGGTAGAATTAATTACAAAATTTGACTGTCTGTAAGCCGTCACAAACTTTGACCCCATTTGACCTTTTTCAAATTAAAAAAAAAATAGATTAAAAAATAAGTAATTAGTTATTTTCAATTTATTACAAATTGCGATTTTTTGTGCTTTACAAGTAATTGCTCGTTTTTTTAGGTAACCTCTGTATAAAAAAAGCGATTTGTTTGAAATGAAATATGGCGAAAGAATGCGCAGAAAAGGAAAAATTTATTGCCGTTTTCAAACAAGTAGTTGACAAAATCGGAATTGATTCAATTTCGGATGAAATAGAGATACACATAAACCAAGCAATACATTTTTTTTGTGTAAAATCAGCTCAGAAGTGGGAAAAGTCTCACAGAAAGATAAATGTCTTTATGGACCAAAATCATGCGTGGCTAAATTCTGATTTAAGTTTTGTGGTAGATCACATTTCAAAAAAAGGAACTTCTACCGTTGTTGGACATCCACGTCTGCTATTCAGTGCAAAATCAGAATTTCAAAAAAGAAAAGAAGCCGCAGAACTTGCAGATGAGACAGCTGATACTAATCTTCTCGTTCGTGCAGCAGCAACATCGGTTCGTAAACAAGGTGATGTCGATTTGGCTGCAGTCCTTAAAGAAAGCATGGAAAACCCAACAAGGCCGGCAAAAATTCGTAAAATTTGTAACAAAGATCCGCAAAACCCAATTCCACTTTCTGCGGATGAGGCTTTAGCTTTCCTATTTGAAGAGCAGTATAATGGAATTCGCAACGAAAACAAATTAAGAAACTGCGACATATGGTATATCCACACTACAGTAAAATTACAGCATCAAAATTGAAATACGTACATAGCAATTGAAACCCTCGCCAAAGTTTCGTTGCAATCTATTTTACTGCATACGGCTGAAAGAATTGTTGAGATGCAAATAGAAGTTTTTCAAGCTGTAATGGAAGCAGAGAACATGGATTTTTTAAGCCCCGAATTAATATTAAGCTATAGATTTGATAGTAGCACTGGTCAAGCTCAATTTAAGCAAATATTCAAGGAGCCAAATTCGTCAAATTGCTATGATGGCTCTCTTTTAGCTAAGTACTACAGTTATTCCCTTAAGGTTACTGCTCTTATCGGAAAAGCCAATTTGGAACAACTGCACACCGCAATCTGTAAGATTTTTCGTCCCATTAAACTGGAGTAAATAAAGGAGACAATAGAAGTTGTTTTAAAAGAAGACCTGAACTTAAAAAAGAAATTGACGCTTTGGAAAAGATACTAATATCGGTTGGTGATGGAAAATCTGTTGAAGTATCATTTAAATTATTTTTAACACTAATTGATGGAAAAGTTTTAAATATGTATTATAACTGGAGCTAAATTAAACCAAGCTTGTCCCATTTGTCTTCAGGTGTAGACTTTATGAACACATTTAATTATGAAAGTGAAATATTCCGTGCAATAGAGGAAAACTTAAAATTTAGACTTAGTCCCCTTCATTGCTGGATTAGATTCTTTTAATTTGTATTACATTTAGGCTATAAATCCAAATTACAAAAGTGGCAGATACGAGGAAATGATAAGTTGACTATCTCAAAAAGAAAAGCAGACATACAAAACGATTTTTGAATAAAGTTCAGACTTCGCGTGAACATGCCCGGAGTAGGTGGCTTCGGTTCCACAAATGACGGAAACACTGTTCGCCGAGCTTTTACTGAACATGCTATTTTTTATGAAATAACTGATGTTGACAAAGATCTTATATCATTTTGATTGTTTTATTCTGCCAGTTCAAAATCTATCCAAGTCAATTTGAATTATATTGCTTTGAAACAGCAAAACGTTTTCAGGAGCTATATTCCTGGTTGCCAATGACTCCTACGGTCCAGAAAGTCATACACTCAAAACAAATAATAGAAAGTACTGCACTTCCAATGGGATTTTTTGGAGAAGAAACTGCTGAATCGCGACATAGAATATACAAAGCCGATAGACTGCATCACGCCCGCAAAAATAACCGATCTGAAGTCAATACTTCAGATCCATTAATTTCGACAATATTTATAAATAGACGTTTACAAAAACGGAAACGTTCCACTCTTCCACCTGAAGTCATTCAACTATTATGTAGCAGAGAACCCATACAAGAATTTCACATTAGCAACCAAGATTATGAAATTAACGAAAGTGAGGCTCTCTTCTGATTTAGTTTTACAAAATGAATTAGATTTAAGCGATTAATAAATATTTTAGAGTAATAAAAATGAATGACTGAATACAATGTATTATGTTTGGATTAATGGTTGCAAGAGGGTTAATTTTAATTTTTGGTCGTTAATGGTTTAAATTCCATTTTTTTGTTACAAATATATTCTTACTTATGAAATTCTTACAGGTTTTAGTTTGAATGCCATAATTTTGTAGTCGTTATTAATTTCGGACAGTACGATTCCCAACAGCTTCGCATATATGGTATAATGGCTAGTTGGTCTGAACTGATACTCGATGAGGTTTACGGTGCTGACATGAATTCAAAGGAACAAGCTTACGCTATTCGTTCCTATAACTAATTATCGGCATCGACTAGATTATGTAAATTAAGAGAAATACACTCTTGTAAATTAGTATACATTTTCTGAAGTTGGCTAGTTCAGGACCCGTGCAAAACTGTTTCCGATTCTTCCTTTTCTCTTTAGAAGTGCATAAGTAGTTGAAAGAAACATGCTTTTCTAATAGACAATCCCCCGCTTATTCATTTGTTTCCTCTGATAAATTCTAGTTCAGATATAATCACATAAGCTTAGTGAAGTTGCATTGACTAAGGTAGTTCCACCTCAGCTTCTTCAGTGTATTGTAGGGTGTAAGTTACAATACTTATGAAAAGATATTAGAGCTTCAATATCATCTATGTTTACGCTATTTCCAGAACGTCGCCTAGCCAATTCGTGAGCTTAACAATTCTCCGATTATATCTTAATTGCCCATACATAGATACGATGATATTATATTGCGTCACCAGGTCAAGTGTTAAATCGTTGCCAGTTTGACATTGACATTTATCAAAGTGTTAACATATTAAAGAGATCAATAATTTTTCGAGAGCTTACTGCTCTGAAAGCTTCGTGAGTTCTAACATACAAATGTGGGGCTTTATCCGTTGTTAGCAAGCAGTGAGCTAAGTGTTTCAGAGCATGGACTGAAAAGCATGTGGAAAGATAAGTGCGCATCATGAAAGCTATTCCACCCATCGAATTATTTAATTTGGTACTAAAAATGTTTTGACGTAGAATTTTGCAGCCTAACGGGTTGAGGCGTGTAATTAAATAGCTGTTCCAACAACGAGCATTCTTGGCTTGGGTTTAATAGTGTGTCTTTGGCCCAAAATTAGTCTTGTTGAGTTTTCCACTCCTGCGAAGGTTGTTAAGTTAGTAGTTCATAGGGGCGCACATTCACATTTTACTTAACATTCGTTCTATGTTGAAATAATAAAAGTAGGACTATACGTATTTAATTTGCTTCCTAAAAGATTACGAGGTTTATGTTAAGGACAAAATTTAAAATAGATACGCCACTGTGTTTGGTATCGGTACTTCCCTGTAGTTCGTTCTCTCACTCGTGCTATGATTTCGTCCGAGATTTCGAGTCATAATATGGGAGATAACCTGATGATTAGATGTCCTTGGCATTGTCTGCAAGTTCGAAGGAATTGATTTTCTATTCAATTCTGTTTTTGTTTAAGCAGAAGCACAAATAAAGTCAAAAGGGTTAAACCCTGGAGACAAATATCTAATAAACAATAGGATAGGCACTTTGAGTGAAATATGCTCCACAATCATCTTGTTGGATCTATTTGTCCTTACATATTTCTGGTGGAGATACTTGAAAGCAAAATCTACATTGCTTTTTATACAAAGTTATTGAATTCAGTTGATCTTGGAAGGAGTAGATTTACATTATATGAGTCGTAAATTTCATTTAAAAATTTGTATCCCTCCTAATGTGTGGATTATAATTTGACTAAGAATCCAAAATATGGATTTTAATGATTACTCTACGCGTAAAATAAAAGAAAAACTTGCATACTGCGGCCTTCTTTAATCTTTCGTAAATGTTATTCCCAAAACGGGAGTTCCCTTTCAAAAGAAGCCTGTAGGTTCATTAAACGAAAGGGTTTTAATCTCTCCAGTATCCAGCTAAGAGAGAAGCCGCAGATATACCCGACCTGAAGTATAGATGGCGGTTGTGGTTTAAAAAGAGATAGTACCAACCTTATAAAGCTTAAATTTGAAGTTTGATGACGTTATGTTGTTTAGTATTTGTTCGGCAGCCAGTAGTGAACGCTCTCAATGAATTTTTAAATATTGAAAAAAATGGTCATCGTTATGTGATACAATACTTTCATTTGCAAGGCTTGAATCCTACCACGATCAAAACGGATCTGGATTCTACTCTGGGGGAGTCTGCTCCTTTGTTTACAGCAATAAAATAATGGGTGACATAGTATCTAGAGTATCGTATACTCACAACATTTCTCGATAAATGCAGGCGCCTTGAAGTTTTCTTCACGTTTCTTCTTAGATTATCTTCAAACATTTTCATAATTATGTTCCCTCTTACTCCTTTAACACCTTGGCTTCTAGTCTAAATCTTGGATGTGTTTCAACAACAAGTGTTCTTAAAAAATTAACGGAAACAAAAAGGAAGCGATTAAATGGATGTAAATCTGTAATATCCATTCGTGAGCCATACTTGTGATTTGTAAAAACTGATTAAAAATAGTGGTAACGCTTATTCCAAGTGCAAGTTTGCATTTCAAACGGATAGATACGCCAACCTTATGTACATATTTGCCATTAAGCCTACTTACGAGTAGCTCTTGTTTTTAGTCGGTCAGAAAAGAGTCCGCATCATCCGTTTAAGATGGTTAGGACATTACATAGAGTGAATGGAATATCAACGCTACGGCACGGCGCGAGAGCCTCTGATTGACGCGCACAATGGAAGAGGACCTCAACCATCTAGAAGTGCGTTACTGGTGGCAGTTGGCCAAAAGTGGCTGAAGCCCAAGTGCACCCTGGGCTATACCTCATTTAAAGGAATTCCTTTTAATAAGTATATATTTTTATATGTTAAAATGTATATATGTAAGTATTGTACTATATGTAATATATGTATATGTAAACAAAAATCAATACCAGTATGTATACGGGTGCAATATATGTTATTAAAACTCTGTTCACCCTTTTCAATTTGAACACGCTGAGTATCGAATCCGCAGATACAACTGCATGTTTCCTATTGTCAACGGCTACTGATGGAATACGTTTTCCCCCACTGGAACGGTAGCTCCGACTCCGACTCCGGCTCCAGAAACCAATCCAACAAGCAGTCATATCGAAAAGAGCAATACGTATCGATCAATACAACGATTTATGAGTGCGAGTTGAATTTTACCTCAGTCATCATTCTTCACTCCACCATGAGTGATTGACTTCAAACTACAATACGTACATATCTGTTGGATAGATGCGGAGCAGCATCCGATTGCAACAATTGGTTGCGTTCGTACCCAAAGCTATTCTAAAGCGAATGCATATAATGCTATATGTACATGCCACTGAGGTGGCTGCAGACACTGGAGTGTTGGGTGTTGAGTGGTGAGCTCGGAGAAAATTGGCATAAGGCTCCATGCACAGCATCAACTGCGGACCAAACAACTTTGCACTGAATCTGAGATCCTTGAGTTGAATTCAGATGATATCGAAGCATCTTTGTTGCTCTGTTGGGAGATTTGCTCACTATTAAACTGATGCTGTGGTGATGATGATAATGCTGCTGATGATGATGATGATGTTACTGATGCCGGTTCTGGTGGTGCTGCTGCTGCTGCTGCTGCTAGTGGTGGTGATGGTGGTGGTGGTAATGGTGCTATTGGAGGCAACATTTTTCATCTCATTCATTCGGTGTGGTTCCGATTCCTGGCGGTGTACGAGTATACTGCTACCTGGATGAACAACTTTTCCCGAGTTGTGTGTTGTGACGGCGCGGCATCCAAATACACACAAATCACTTCTCGGTGTGCTTCGTGATTTTTGTGCAACCTTTATGGCAGCTTTTGCTACCCCACTCCCATTTGGGGACCGGTCGCCCTGATAGTTTATCGCAGATGTCCATTCGGTGAAGTACGAAACGGAACTCGGAACGCGTGTGCAGATAAAATAATCTGACACAAAAGAGAGCGCACAAATGAAATGAGAGATATTTATCCGAAAGGATAATCGCTCATGTGAAATTTCTTAACGTTGCTCTAATCGCTGTGAAATTTAATACCAGTGGGTGGATATAAAAATTTACTTAAATTCCTCCAAAAGAAAAAGTGCAATAGTTTAATAAATGCTTACATAAAATGAAAAATAAAAATATATAAGAAAATGGCAATCGATGTGATAAATGAAAAATAAAGGTGTTGTCAAAAAGTGTTTAGAATTGAAAAAAAAAAAATAATAATTAAATAAAATAAAAGCCGACGACTTGTATCTGTTGTCATATGGATCATCATGGGAGTGGATTTGCTGCCTCGCCCTGGGCGGCTGTCTTGGGACACCATGCAATGGCATCTGGAGCCGAGCATGCTGGTTTTGCCGCCGCTGCAGCAGCGCATGTCCATAGCGCCGCCGCTGCTCACCATTCACACCACCATTCACACCATCACCATCCCCATCATACGCACCACGGGATGCCGATGGATTTACACGTCCCTCAAGGATTTCCCTATTATAGGTACCTGCCTTATTTTTTCCTCACTTGTTTGTTGTATTTTTTCTTCTTTATTTGTATTTTTTTTTTTCTCTCTGAATCTCATTGTGCTTACCAATCGCGTGAGTAAATTACTTCGTCTCTGGTAAGGAGTCCCTTCTTTGTGTGGGTGGCTGAATTTCCAATTTGCAAATTAGAGAGGTGCTTCACTTTGTGTTTCGTATCTCTTGGGGGTTGTGGCCATTTAATATTAACATACATATGTACATGTATGTACACTACATTTGCAGCTTTTTGCATAAATTAGTTCTTTTTTTTTGTTGCAAATAATTTAAAGGAATCGAGAAGATTCAATAAGAAAAAACCATTTACTTTAAGTTGCCTTAATTTAAAGATTCTATTTGGAATTCATTTTTCATTTATTTATTGTGACATTCAGTTTATAAAAAAAAAATATAATGGATCGCCCTTTTGCTAGTATTTCTACCTTATAGCAATAAATTCTGCTTAATGTTCAAAATTATGATGCGACAAAATTTATTCATGGCTATTGTCCTTTAGCAAAATTGTCTCATGGCAATTTTAAATAAATGATATAGCTACACAAGACCAGCTTTTAGATAAACTGTCAGATAGTCTATCCAGCAATTATTTAAGAGATAAATTATAGTAGGTGTCTGACAGCTGTATTTGGTAGATAAATTATCTGACGACTAATTAGCCAGTTTATAACACGTCTAAAATTCTATATGTCTATCAAGAAAATTAATGCTGAAAATAAAAGGGCGTTGTTAATAACTGTTGACTTGTTATACGGATAATTATATGACATCTATATCCAAGTTATAAACTTTGAATTTGCAAGTGAAACTGGAGACCTTCTAATTTTGAAAAAATATGCGACGAAGCAAGCTAGAGAATAAATACAAATGTCCTCATGAGAAAGTGATTGTTTTTAAAAGTGGACCAAAGGACGATAGGGATAACTTGCGAGCAATTATCTTCAGACAGATAAAGGGAATACGCACAAGTTATTCCTATTTATAATTCTTGTAGGGCATATAATTACACATAGAATTATTATATTTCTGCTGAATTGCTGAAGTCTCGCTTGTGGCATTGGGTCAATTCTCAAACCTTAACACCATTCTACAGGCTATTCCATTTTACTTACTTACTTACTTAGGCGGCGATGGGGTCCAGGGTGGTCCTGGGCCTCAACCCAGAAGCCTCTCCAATAAAGGCGAGTCCTTCTTCTACTGCGTTATCCCTCCCGATTAGAGTCGAAAATTTTGCTATTTTAGATCATTTAAATATAGAGGCCGCACTTTACTGATCCATGCATGGAACTTGGTCGTCTATTGATTTTTAGACTGGCTTTTCCATCGACCTTCGTTAAGCATGACAAAATCAGCTGATTCCATATAAAATCATATTTTTTACACCCGCTCACAGTCGTTGCATTTTTATTACCGTCGTTAATTTTATTTCTCGTTCATCGTCAAACATTGCGATGCGAACATTAAAGCCTTTCGATTTATGTTGCGTTTATGGCGAAACAAATGCGGCCCGTCGCGCGACGAAATCGCGAGCGATTGAGTGTTTATGAATAGGCGATTTGGCTTAATTTCATTAGTATTTTGACATTGATAAAGTGAACAATATCCGCGCTAAAGTGACGTTCATATTGTTATTGGAAAACAAAGAGTATTTTCGGAGCTTATTATTTGCCGTTTTCAGCATATTTGGCATTTCTGCCACAATCATGATGAAGTCAACACATAGCAAGAGATTCATATGATACTAAGTCCTGGAAATATTATTTGTACCGAATTAAGAAACACCAAGTTATCCAGGAAGATGAAGCCTAACGTATTGAAAGACACTCTTGCTTTACTTCTGTTTTTGATTGAAACCAGTTAGATAAAAGTTTCTTCCCTAACCCGCAATGATTTTTCGTAGTGCCCTTAATACTTTTGTTGACAATCCAACGTTGCTCGCCAAGAAGATGGCTTTGTTTATCTATAGAATCAAAAGCCTAAAAATCGACAAAAGAATCCGTTTATTGTTCTCCGTTGCCTAATTAGATTCTAGCAAAGCTTGTGGAGGGAAATATATTGCTCACCATGTAGCAGCCTTTTTGAAATTAGCTAAGATCATAATTTCGGTGTACCCAAATAAGTAGGTAGTTTCTGAAAAATGAATTTTGTAAACATTTTTGTGGCTGCGTCTACAAAAAAAATTTAATTGCAGAAACTTACCAGCTACATATATGTAGTATGTAAGTGTCATATTTTTCTAATATTAGAAATATTATGTTTTTTTTTTAAGGCTTGTTGGTATTTTGCTAGTAGTAATGACGGAATTGTATGCACAACTATCTATCTATTTAGGCTTTCTATTTTCAATCGCTCTCAGATGTTGATAAAAACTGGTTTCAATCCGTTGTCGTCTATTTGACTACGTTTACTTTGTATTTTTTCTGAGCTTTCCCTTTTCCATTACAATTTCGGCACTAGATACATCTGAGTTGCGAAAGATTTTTGTTGGAAGTTCAGTTTTACTTTGATTGGAATAAGTAGGTGATCTGAATGCTACAACTTCATTTATTCACTTCAAAATCCTTTAAACCTAGTTTTTCTACACAATGCAATATATGTCCTTTCTCATCACTTCTGTCAGACTTATTTGACAAAGTGAGCTCAGTTGTTGTGTACACCCTGAATGACTCGAACTGCAACCATCTTCAGCAATTTTGACACATGACAGATAATTTTATTATTTTCAAGCCTTTTAAATGATTTGCGTCCCAGTTGAGTCGAAAAATTTTTATCCGCAATGGAATTCAAACGTGATAGTGTGATTGCTTTATATTTGGCTGGAAAACCACAAGTAGCTATCGTTAGAGCCCTCCAGCACCTCAACGTGAATAAATCATTTGTGTCTCGAACCATAGCTCGTTACCGTGATACTGGCAGTGTTGCAAAACGCCATGGAGGTGGTCATAAAAAAACAGCAACATCGGCAGAAATGGTTCGGAAAGTGAAGGCTCGAATTGAGCGAAATCCGCGTCGAAGTGGAAGAAAAATGGGTCGTGGGCTCAACATATCGTTGAAACGGATGCAACACATACTGAAAAATGAGAATGAGCTTGGCTCAAGCCATTGAAGTTCAAAAAAGCACACGATCTTACACCGCAACAGAAAAAAGTTAGATTCGAAAGAGCGAATGAGTTGCTACGCTTGCACGAAAGTGGTGAGTTGCCAAATTTGGTTTTCTCCGATGAGTCGCCATTTGTTATCGAGCAATATGTCAACAAACAAAGTGACCGAGTTTACTTGCCAGAGAGGTCTTTCGAAAATTTCTTTCGAAGCTTCGGACGGCCACCAGAAAGCAGGCAGCACCGATGGTGATGGTTTGGGCCGTCATAACCGCCGATGGTCGCTCTCCGCTCGTATTTTTGGACCGTGGCGTCAAAATTAATGCGATTGTATACCGTGAAACTGTCTTAGAGGCAGTATTGAAGCCTTGGGCAAACAATCATTTCGGTCGGAGACCGTGGACATTTCAACAAGACTCGGCACCGTCTTACAAAGCGCGCGTCAACTAAGATTGGTTAAAAAACAATGTTCCACACTCCATCTCTTCGACACAATGGATTGCTAATTCTCTAGGGTATTTTGAAGGCGAAGGTTGGTACTAAAAAATACCAAAGTTTGGATCACCTAAAACAAGCATTTCGCCGGGAATGGGCCAAAACACCGCAGAGCCACTTGCGTGCAGCGTGCGATGATTTCTTCGGCCGTCTCAAGGCCATTATTCCCCCCAAAGGTGGACATATTGACAACTACTGATGCAATTTGAAAATTGATGTATTTTCCAATATTTTTTGCTTTGGCACAATAAAATTTATCAAAAAATAAAAAAATTATAGCCCATTTTAAAAAGTTGGAGTCATTCACCCTGTATATTGAAATAATTTTGTTTTAGCATTATCATACATTTTTTCATCTGTTGCAGCTCTCTTTTCTTGTAGTATTTCTATTAATGGTTCCGGTTCTGAGCTTTTGCTTCATAAATATATTAAATATGGCAGATAACGTTAGCTTAATAGCTACATATGTACTTCCAGTATTAGTACACGTGTTTACTAATTTTACTGAAGTTTTTATCATAATCTGCATCATCACGTATGTATACCCTTCTTTTAAGTAACCGCGGATGGCCGTGGCTCAAGTGGTAGTATATTGGCTTTTAATCAGACGGTTCGGGGTTCAATACCAGCCACTCCTGAAAGACAGTCCTTTTTTCAGGCAACTAAACTTTAAATGAGTGGTTGCCTAGAATACAACAAGTCCAATTACACTAATAATTTAGTCTCCCCATTAAATGTTGGATACCACCCATGGAGCGAAATAACCACTGAGCCCAAAAATCTTTCTTTCTCTCTCTCTGTCCGATTTTCCTAAAAACTTAACACGTGCTCAGGCACTTTAAGTGTAGTCATACCCACTTTAGTGTTAAGTTCCTTTTTTCAAAAAAAAAAAAATGCAAGAAAAGACCCAAACTCTAAAACTCTAAAGGAGCTAATAAATTTTGTCAGTGAAGCAACAAATCCATCTCATCTCATTGTAGCATGACTTTGTTTGATAATTCCTGTTGCAACTTCTCCATTGTTATGTGGTATCCTAGTTGAGTCTCTTTCAAAGATCTTGTTATATTGTCTACTTGCAGAAGTAATTGGTTACTTGCTTCTTTTAGTCCGAATTGATAGCCATCCAGGATACTAAAATGATGTATATACTAGTATATCCCTTCTTTGTAGCATATTACCATTATCTTGAAGTTGATAGTTTGAATTCTGCGTGAAAATATATAGAGAACGAGACTTAAAATTATCTTTGCAAGTTTTTAAAATATTATAACTTACTGAGCAACCCTTACTCTGCAGCATACAAACGCTTCAATATGTATATATTTTCAAACGCAAGAATAAGTTGTTGAATACATGTACATATAATATACGTATAGTATGTATCTCCACTCAGTCACTCCATGAGATTTACGTGATAAGTATCATGTTATTGAAATTGAAAATATTTATGTTGCAAAACTTAAACTCTTTTTAGTATTTTGGGAGTAAATATTGGGTTGTTCAATAAACTCTGCGGTTTTTTTTGGCTGAAGGTTAAACTGTTCGCTAACTCTGGATGTTTTTCTTCCACCGCTTGCTTCACAGTATCGAGCTGAGAGCAGTATTTGATTGCATTTTCGTCTGATTGCGTGGAAGCAACTCGAAGTAAAGGACACATCGCCACTCTCTCCAAATGCTCAACATGATCTTTTTGGGATGCAAATCTTGTTTACCGACTGATTACGGTGTTTCACCAGAAGCGCACCTTGACCTCTTACGCCGAATATTGTTGTAGACCACCCATATTCCGTCTGCCGTAACCACTCTTTTCAGGAAAGCTTCAAACGAGTTCCATCTCAAAAATGACTCGCAAACCAATATGTTCGTGAGGAACCCTAAAATCCACCTTTTTCGACATTCCAAGCCTTTTGAACCTCTGCGAAACGATTGTATGGGCGATGTTAATCCGCCAAGCGATAGCAATAGATTTGATCGCCGTCCGTGGTAGGTGGACATCCAGGGCGAACAACATCAACAAGGTCTTTATTTTCTAAACGAAAGCGTGTAAACCAACGCTGACAAGTGTTAGAGCCTATCGCCGAATCTCCATACACGCTGCAAATCTCTGTTGCGCCTGTATCGCTATGACACCTTTTCTAAAGAGAAAAAGTAAAATGTGCCGAAAATGCACTTTCTTATCCGACGTTTTTCAGGAATAATGGAATACACAACAAAAATTTCATAGAGATTTTCTGAAACGATAAACCCTACTTCCAAGAAAAAAAGCGCAGAACTCATTGAACAACCTATTACAATATATATGCATGTGCCCAAGAAATTAAACGCGTTTTAATAATTAACAATTTATTAGAAAAAATTCGTTAAAGAAAACTAAACTTATTTTAGTTAATGAATAATAAACAAAACAAAAACTATCAAACCAAATAAGAATATTCCAAATAAGAAATTCTAAGTTGCACATAATAACAAATCAGTCCAAGCCTAGATCATCATTGTACATTTTCCTTGTATTTAAACGCAAATATTCTTTATCTATCTTCAGTTCTACACAATTGTGGCCTTTCCTCAAAGTGTTAGTATGAAAATTTCCACAAAGTGTTCGATTATCAAGATGATACTTTAGTTTGGTTTTATTTAAGTTAATTGCTGAAAAGGCTTGCTCTGCTATGTGGAAGAAAAAAAGCAAATAAAACTATTTCTTTAACATCTGGGAAACTTTCATCCATATCAGGAGATTTTATTAATAAAATATTGTTACAATTTACCTAAATGTTTTCGGAGCGTATGTCTGATATATCATTATTCCATATCCAGATCACTTAACTCGGATTTGGTAAACAAACGAAGTAAATGTATGCAGAGCGAAAAAACTGTTTTATTTTTAAAGAAAATTCATTTATAAATTCCAGAACTTAGAACTTCTCCATCCTCGGAAAAATTGGACCGCTGTTATAATATAGATATAGACTTGTCTGGGTATAGGGTGATTTTTTAAGTGTTTGGTTTTTAATTGTCAAAAAACACAGGAAAATTGCAAAAGTGTTTAAAATTCTTATTACTTGCCATTTACTTTTTCATGTAAATGTTGACCATGACTACGATTTAAGTGGTCCATACGGAGAGTTCCATTTCGAATCACTTTTTCGAGCTTATTGGCTGGTATCTTGCTAATAACCCGTGTAATGTTGGCTTAGGTGAGTTTGTTTCTTTTTGGATATTTATTCTTACTTCCTTATTGAACATTGCTATAAAATCTATGTTAAAATAACATTGTAAAAAGAAGTAAGAATAGGAATAAGTAGTGAATAAAAGTGACCAAAAGTAAGAAGCTAGTTCTTAATCTTTTTAAAAAAATTGGTTAGGAGAACTATGAGTATGAATATCTTCTGTAAGTCTGTTAAACAGTTTGTAGAACAAAACAGTAAAGAAGTTTTTGTATAAAGTTGTTCGGAACAACGGCACTGGAATACAATAGAATTGTTAGATCCGCTTCGTAAGTTATGTATATTTAAAATCGGATTTTGCATGTAACTACCTCATTTAAAAAAAACTTTGGATACTTTATAGTAATACACGTGTTTAAGTGATAGAATATTTAATGTTCTGAACAAGATCATAGATCGTACCAAACGATTTGCCCCACAAATCTGATAGTATATTTTTGTAAAACGATTAAAGGCAACAGCTTTGTATGGTAGGCACCTCCCCAGCAACTTACACCATATTGTAGTTTTGAATCAACCAATCCAAAGTACACTGACCTCAAGATTTTATCACTACAGTATTTTCTAAAGCGAAATAGGACATGGATAGCAGAACGTAAATATATTTTGTTAGGGATAAAATATGGTCAGACCAGCTCATTTTAATATCGAAATTTAAACCTAGGTATTTATACTGATTCATTGGTTCAATCTTGAAACAATTCGCATCACATGTCGTTTGTGTAAAATAAGTATTTACCAAATTGCAGTTACAGACTAACTCATTAGATATGAGTGGAACCAGATTTCAAAGTCTAAAGAATGTTGTGTACCAGTTATAAAGTTCATTACTTTTGTTTTATTGCTTGCAACCCAACCAAATCTTTAGGAGGTGGATATCATGGATTAATAGGAAATAATAATGGGCCTAGGACTGAACCTAGGGGGGACACCTAGGTTGAGTACTTTTGGACTACTTGCAAAATTATCTATTACTCAAGTAGGAAGTAAACCAATTGAGCATAAAACCGCGAAATGCTACACAAAATGATTTATTTCATAAGTTTAAATTCGTGATATCGTACCATCTAGCAGGGCAATTCTCCAGACCAAAACGAGAGATAAATTGCTCACCGCAGTTATTTCTCAATTGGTCCATCGATTCGCATGTTGCGCAGCATATAGCTTCATCTTGCTAAAACCACATGTCGACTAGGTTCAGGTCGTGCATTTTGGGCAAAAAAAGTTTGAAATCGTTGAACGATAGCAGGCGGCATTGACGAAAAGGTTGTTCTCATGGTTATCTTTGAAAAAATACGGTGCATACAGTGCATTTTTCCGGGTGCATTTGCAGTTCTTGGGGTTGCTCAATGGACCAAATATGGCACTTTTGTTTATTAACATACCCATTCGACCAGAAATGAGCTTCGTTGCTGAAGACATTTTTTCGATAAAAAGCGGATCTTCTTCCAGCTTATCTAAGGCCCACTCACCGAAAATTCGACTCTGTTGCAGGTCGTTCGGTTTCAGTTCTTGCACGAGCTGTACTATATTTTGTAGGGTTTTAACCAAGATCCTTGCATAAAATCTTCCACGTAGTGGAGTAACAGAATCCCAATTGCTGTGAACGGCGACGAATGAACAAATCATGGGATACAGCAGAAATATTTTCCTCTGTACGCACTTCACGCATACGCGTAGGTGGACTGATATTCAATGACGTGAAATTGGTGTAAAATTTGGTCACTATAGTTTATCAAAATTCACAGAGCACGAATTTTGATAATGAAATTCAATAAGCGTTCTTCGGGTGTAAGTCTTTTAAGGTGAAATGGCAATGCTAACTGAGCATGTTTGAATTTGACACATGTCACCAATCATGCGTGAACTGTCAAAAATAGAACACTGAAAAAATCACCCTTTATACGAGTATATCCTCGATTGCTAAAAAAATCACTTTCGTTATCGAAATGTACACCAAAAACACTTGGAAATGTTTCTATATATTGCTTTTTCATAAAGCAGTCATAATTTCATTTCATAGTTTCATAATTCAGCGTTAGAGCAATTTTTTCATAAAGCATGTGTATTGTATTTTGACATCATCCTACTGCATTTGCAATTTAAGTTTATTGAAAAGCGGCAAAAGCAAATTTAAGAACTCGAGGTAAAGTACTCGTAGTGTAGTTGGTTTCTCTAAGAGTCGGTATATCAAGAGACAATATCAAAAGTTTGAAGTTCATGGAATGACAGTGGATTGTATTCCTTATGTAAATATGATACAATAACATATGTGTATGCGTATGACCCTTCTTTTTGTGAGAAATTGTAAGAGAGAATAAAAAATCTAATCGCGTATTATTCGTATAAACATTTTAAACATTATTGCACTAAAACATACATGATTTTGATTAATACATTTTCCCCGATTTCCGTACTAGTTTCCCCTTTGTCCTTTTGGGGCTAAAAAATCCAGAAAAATGGGAACATTTTCTCAATCTGTCATTCCTGCTGTGAACGCCAATAAGAGATTGGATGTTATTAGTTTTTTGTGTTAATCATATGCAACTCGGGTGACTTTGTTAATAAACGGAATAGCAGCTATTGGATCACTGAAAATTCCAAACTTATGCATTAACGATTAATACGCCCCCGTTAAATAGCGGAGGCATCATTCGGACATTTTTTTTTCACAGTACTACTATCACAGGTAATCTGTGAGTTACTGGTCATCCCTATTGGAATATGAACACTTGACAGACAGTCAATATTATCCTGGAACTTAAAAGCACCTTGTAATATTTTTATCTCTTTAAGATGTATAAACAAATTATCATAAATTATTGGACATTTGAGTAATTGAAAGAAACCGCCGTGGCTAACTTAAGTGATAAAAGGGAAAGGTTATGGTATACTCATTTATTGCGAAACTATCCGACCACCACAATAAAGTATGCCTGCGAATTGTATGTAAATATATACATATATATCCAGGTGTGACGTTTCTGTGAATTTAATTAGAAGTATCACAATGCAATATAATATATGTGTATCTGAAAAAACTAAGAACTTGTGCAATATCACAAGTATCTGGTTGTTAAAATGAAAAGAGCAGAGACGATAGATGTTGAACAGCATGAAGCAAAGGACAAACTGCTATATTCCCCTAACCTTCTGTACAATTTAAAATTGTACAGAATTTTGGAAAACTTCTACTATGAAAATTATGCAGAATGCATTTTTTTTTCGAAGCGTCTCTAACAATATAACATTCCATCCGCCATAATCACGAAGTTCTGCAAATCTGCAGTGAGATATTCATCAAAGTCGCAATGCCTGGGCCAAGAGGTATATATAGCTCATGGTATAATCAACTTCAAAAGGCTTTGCTAAATTGCTAATTATCATACTATCAACTTTATTGAAAGTACGTATTGCCCTGATGCGTTGATTCTATTTTTGTATTGTTTTTTTTTTTAGTAAGGGCGATTCGAGAAACTTAATATTCCTTTTCCTGTTAGGAGAAATGCGAAGATACTCGCATTTAAGTTGCTCATTTTGAATTTTTGAAGGTTATAAGGGGTGTTTTTTTAAAAGCTGCAAGATTTGAAATTGATATAAAACAAACATAAGCTAAGCAAAAGAGCCAACGTTTTTTTTATTGTATAGATAGCCTTATGGCATCAATGACGAAATATGACTTCGGGCATATGGCCACCACAGGAGTGTCTCACGAACTGCACCCTGGAGCTCTAATTTTCGACCATTTCTTCAAGCATTTGAAGCGATATCTCATCCATAGTGCACTCGACGTTCGCTTTCAAAGCAACAATCGTTTTTGGCTTAGCCGCATAGACCAACAACTTCAAATACCACCGCAGAAAATAGTTCAGCGGCGTCAAATTAAACGAACTTTAAAGCCAGGCTACAGATGTATTTCTGGTGATGATGTTGTTATCGAACACTTTGACATTTCGATTTTCTTCATTTTTGTAGTAGTATGACCTTGGCTATGCGACCAGCCCATAAACCGTACCAAAAAGTACATTTTTCGAAGGTGCATCGGTTGCTGATGTTTTACCTTAAGATTTTCTTTGCTCTAAATTTGAAAATTCTGTTTATTAACAAAGCCGCTGAGACAAAAGTAAGCCTCATCACTGAACTAAATTTTGACTGTCGAAAAGTGGATCGACTTCCGGCTGTCCAAGCGCCCAATCACCAAAGTCACGACGAAAACGAAGATCGCCTGGCTACAATTCTTACAGCAATTGAATTTTGTAAGCAAGCAAATAAGGATCGTTTTTCAAAATATTCCAGAAAGTCAATGGACACAGGCCAAATTATTGCGTACGATGACGAATCGATGAATTTGGATCTTCATCATCATTGGCCTTAACGGCGTCGATATTTTCATCTGTCCGCACTCTACGAATTCCTATACGTGGCTTTGAGTTCAAAAGAGTAAATGTAGTGCAAAATTTCTCAATTGTGTTGCGAATAGTCGACTCACTTGGTCGATTATGTTGATCATAAAATTGGAGTAGAGCCCTATTAAACATTTTTTGCTGATCTAGGATATAAATTTTCACAATTTATAAACGTTACTCAGGTGTAGTTCTCTGCATAACGATTTGCCAAATAAGGATTGGGTTACCCAATATTACTATTTGAACAGAATACTAGTATTTTCATTACTTTTAAGTTCTCCATAATTTGGTATTTAGATAGAGAAGTTTTACTCAATATCTTCTGTCGATTAGTTGGATATTAAAAGCGGGTCTCCATTTGCAATAACGACTTCTTACTTATTATTTACTTAGACGATACGACATTCCACGCTGAACATCGGCTTTAGTTACTTAACTGGCTTCTAAGTCCAAAGAAGCAGTGATAAGCAAGAGTGATTCTTCGCATAATAGCCACGCTGGCGTCCTTGTCGGAGTTGATAACGCAGCGAAGGTAGATAAAGTCCCTTACTACCACAAAGTAGTAGCTGCTTATTGTTACGGCTCCATAGTGCCTTGAATAAACCTTGACAGATCGACAATGTCTAGTTTTCCACATTTGTAGATGAACCACATTTGGGCATCTACCCAAAACATATTTTGCCGTTCTTTCTTATCCGTATCAAGTTGATAGGAACGCAGGTTTATAAAAACCCCGTTTCCATAAGTTAAGTTAAGTTAAGATATTATTCTACTAAAGCAACAGCCAAACTTTTCCTATCCTATATACACAATGAATATAAGGGCATTGCCTCGTAGTAATCACTAAATTCAACGCAGGGTAGAATTTCATCTTATTCCATTTCAAATTTAAGACAGCCTCATGCTAAAGGTTTTTCTAATTAAGGTTCCAACTAAAATGAGATCACGAGACCGTACATACATATGTATTTTACCTGATCCAGCTATAACATTTAGTTAACATATCCTGATAAAATATTGAATGGTTATTTTTTGTTTGTAACCGTGCGAACAGTACTGAAGCTGTTGATTATTTGTTATTTTCGTAATCACTTCAGGTGGAATACTGGACCATTAACAAGAAGTTCGGCACAAAACTCATCTTTTAATTCAATGATCAAATTGTTTTGAAGTCTCTACAAGTTTTTTTCTTTTCACGAAAAAATAAATACGTTCCTCATTTCTTTGATACAGGTATTCTTGGAAACCTGTATAAATTAAAAGACATATCAGGGATTTTTTAAGAATTCGTAAATCTCCAAATAAATTTTTAAGAGTTATGAAATGAAATGAAAAGGAAAGATTCATTGCTAGTAAGTCAACTACTTTGGGATTGAAGCTCTAAGCCCCCAATTAAAGACTGCGATGGTAAATAATATTATACGATATTTTATAATTAAACGAGCAACAGATCATTACTTACAGTATATGCAATGGAAAGTATTAAGAAAACCATGAAAAAACTGTGCTGATTGCATATACTCGTACTCGTACTCGTATACGGGTGAAAAGTGTAGACTGAGTCACTTACATATTCATTACCTGAAAGGCAATTGCGATTCCATGCATCTTTTGACGTTGTATGAAGATAACAGACGAAGTCCGAAGGAAAACTTAAAGTTTTATACTCAAACAACGGAAAACATGGTAAAAGTACTTCGTCGTATATTGCGGCAAGGTGCATGGATGAGAAAATACATACAACAGGGAACTCTACGAGCACTATCACTAAAGAGACGACAGACCTGTGCTTATCCTTTTTAGCAGTTAAGCTATCATGAATGCCAAGTTAGAAGTAAAATCTGCATAACCGATGAAGAAAGCTGAAGTGTCTTAGGTAAAACAGGGTTGTGGGGTACTGTAACAAGATAAGTAAGTCCTGATTTACTAATTTTGGTAGAAAACTGACGAGTTTATGGCACAGTTTCTTACTTGCCGACTTCTTGTCCTTAGACAGTTGGATGTAGTGGGCATAAAAACGCATCTTTTAGTCATTTGTCTAAAATTCCTCTGCATGGAGATATCGAAGATACGTAACCGCTGAAAACTATAGGGAATAGAAGTTACCCTCTTTATAGACGATATAGTGTACCTTCTTCCGGGTGGCGTAGAATTTGCAGGGGTTCTCATTAAAGCCCTCCTGTTTGCAGACGACACATTCAACGAAAACCTTGCAATTCATGATAAAAAAATTACATTAGTACTATAGCGGGAGAAGAATAGAAGTAGTAAAGGAATATAAGTACGAGTATCTTGGAATTCTTTTGCCAAGTAACCTTAGCATGAAAAGACATCTAAATGAGAAACTTATGAAATCTTAGTCCGTTATGAATGTAGCCTAGAAGAATTGATTCAACAACTTAAATGTTGCAGACAGTATTAAGTTCAGGGTGTTTGAAGCCGTAGTCGAGGCAGTAATGCTCTACGAAGCGCAAGTCTGAGGGTATAGGCCATATGAAGAGGTCGAAAAGCTGTTACGTTTTTTCACTAAGGAAAATTTTCACCTCCCTGCAAATACGCCGAAGTGCATGCTTATGCTGGAAACGGGCTTATTTCCGCTATACATATATAAAAATACTTAAGCTGCACATGAACTACATACTGAGGGTGATAAGCATTGTAAACAACCGGCTACCAAAGATAGTGGCCCTACAAATATTGCGAAATAAAACTGCATGGTTTCATATATGGTTGGAATTAACTCATCGGTATGGCGTTGAATTCAATCTGGAAGGAAGAAATTGGAAAAACGTATTATACCGGTTGATAGAACAAGTTGACGAAGGGGCCAGAACGAAGTTCTTAGATGAAGCGTCACACTATGGAATAAATCGAGACAAAATTATTTGTTGGCTTCAATGGTTAGACATCCGTTTGAAATGATATTTTATGACGTTTATAATGCATTTCATCTTATTGTTAGGTAATACATTTTTTTTTTATTGAAAAAAAACGTTCATTTAACAATTGTAAGATTTTTTTTTAAAATAAATTGCTATTCTGAGAGAGATTCTGAACTTTTCCTTCAGAGTCATCTAATGGAGGTGGAATCGGATGCTCAGATATTAGCATTTCAATAGCTTCTTTCGAAAAAGGTTTTGTTTGTTTAACAGGATGAGGCCTAAGGCTTGTTATTAGGGGATCAAATGTTAATAATAATCGATTAAGAATATCTTCATTACAATTTTTTCTTGAGTAATTAAGGCGATAGAGTCTAAAACGCTTATTTCGAACTTCCGCTGCTTCTTCGGAAAGCTGTCTAATCGTCAAAATGGCATTTTCAATCACAATTGATCCAAGGATTAATATTTTGTGCATTGTCGGAGTCATCAAGAATACAACTTTACATAAAGTTCTGCTGTATCGAATGCAGATTTACCAAACTTGGAAATATCGATTTTATATTAACTGGATAGAACTTCTGCTATAATCTTCAGCCTATACATTAACCGAGTGTCCACACCTGTTATTTCGGCAGAGAGTTGTGGATCAGTAAAAAATCTACCTGCTTGTATTGCCATCATTCGAACTACCGAAGCCTGGCTTTGCTACATCCACTATTAAACGGGGTTGGTTATTGAATTTTTCTTGTAGTTCTCTTTGATTTTCCTTGACAATAGCTTTATCTTCCTGTGTTCTAAGTTGTCATTTCTTTAATGGTAGCTTATAAGCAATATGCAAAATGGTCTCGAAAAGACAAATCCGTGCATGTAGTATTGATAATCCGAATTTTACTATATTTGTGCGAATATCTCTTGATTTTGACAAATCCCTTAGATGTTGCTCTACGTATATAGCACTTCATAGTTGATTTTGTATCTGTTGCAGCGTTACAGACCTTGCCATCAATCATTGTAAATTCCAGTTTTGTTTTCATTAGAAAATTTATCTTCTATTCTATATAATTAATCCACTTTGGTAATATCATTAGTTTCTTTAGTAAAAATGATTCTTATAGGTCGACAATACCTTGGTGATGATGGTGTCGGATTTTGCCAAACGATTTTCCCATTTGAAGCGCATAACAATCGCATAGAACTTTGAAATATGTTTGCGTCGGAATCTGAATGGTTTTCGAACTTTTGCTTATACTGGGTTTGTTGTGATCCATCGCAACCCCATTTTGAAATAAGCTCTAAATATTTCATTTCTTCCTCAGTTAAAGTTTGTCGAATATCCAAATACATCAGTAAGCTCTTAATGGTGTGATCTAGCAAGCTTTGCAAGTTAACCTCAGCCAGATTTTCAGTAACTGTGAAAGACTCTGGGTCAGGGTAGCAATCATTTTTGGATTTTTTGAGTGTACTGTAACTGGGAAACAGTTTCTTGTCATTCATTGTTACTATACAATTTCGTATTGTTTTCGGGATAAACCTGCTTCGACAAAAATTGAAAGCGCTTTAAGGGTTGACATTTTTTCACGTTTAGGAGTAAGATTATTCTTCAATGCTTCCTTACAAACGTTGTCTTTTCCTGGAGAATGAGCTATTTCTTTAAGGACTTTCGCAGATACTTACCAAATTCCCGCAATTTTATTTGTGTTCTAAAAGTAAGTTCTTCTGTTTGATGAGATCCACGTAGTTCTTCAGTTCGTCTGCATTTACTACGAACGCAAAGATCATCAAACGATTTATATGGCCGTTTAGGTCCAGATTTATTTGGAATTTCAAAATTTTCCATTAGGATAAAAAATCCTTTTCAACTCTATTAGAACGAAGCCATCTGCTCTAAAAATCAAATCTATAAAATAAGCCTTCCAATAAGTCAAAATAAATTTCATTATTTTAATTTAAATTCAAACCATAAACGACATTTTAGTCTTAAATTCTTCGAGTTGACCCTCTTCACAACAAGCCTTATCTAACAAATATTTTTCTAAGTAGTCCAATTTTGTTTTAAACCCAACATCAGAACATGTTTTCATCACCTCATATACACGTTTTTTGGTAAGAACTATTAAACCGGATGATTCTTCAAATATGTCAAAATTTACGTTTTTTAAGGAAAAGCTTAAAATTGCGTAAAATATCACATTTTCTAACACAAATAACAAACCTGCACCAATTTTTTTTATTAACTACAGCTTTATAATTCACTTTGTCTTTCTACATAAACTACTCAACGTATTTGGACGGAAAGCAACAAGAAAATGATTAAGAAAGAAATAACGAAAAACAAAAAAATACATTTTTATAGGTATTTCTTTAATTAAATCACAAAAAATATTTAAACCCAAGTATTTAACATAAAATTTTATGAATATATGAGAACACACCTGCATTTGAATTATATATATTAAAAACACAATTATATGTTGCGAAATGTTAAATATATAATTAATCAAAAATAATACTTTTTTTTCTTCGAAGGTGCAAAACAAATTATGCTCTCGTTTTCACTGACTTTGGACTAGTGCAGTGGCCAAATTAGTTGGTTTAAATAAAAACAAACCAGTTTCTTAGTCTGTGGGAATTTGTTTACCGTTTGGTGATGACTTTACTTCTTAACTTTGCAATTTTAAAAATCGACTTTGCCTGCATTTACTCAATAGTGCGTCATACAGTCGGCTCAATTACAATCTGGAGAGCAGAAACTATTTTAAGAGAATTCATACCATTCAGTAGATCTGAATGAAATTTAAACTCAGTGGAGAGCTTCTAAGAACCAATTTCGTCCCCCATAGAGAAGATCTTCCTGTACTATGCAGAACGTGTAATTGGAAAGAAAGAGAAGATACTCTGTATTTCCTATCCAAATGTCCAGTCGTACGAGAAACTATGCGACATTTTTTTGGAAAAGATGTCCTATCAGAGTACGAAATGATATCGCTACTCAACCAAATGGATGTAAAAAAATTATTGGGGTACTCCAAAATTACAATAAATTATAGAGAGAACATATTAGCAGAGAACTTTTAAAATTATTAATACTACGTTTTTTTTTTTTATATACAATACTGATTTATAGTAATATTGTCAATCTGACAGACGGCGAAGCCATGTTAAATTTTATGCTTACCTTACGTACAGATAGCATCTGAAAAACATAACATCTATTCTAATCTTATCTAAATCTGGAAGTTGTTGTACATCCGTTGTTGTCCTAAGTTCGATCGATGGACGTATACGCACGCGCATTTGTATGCCGAAATGATTCGGCTACGAGTTAACCGTAACTATTCGTCCAAATGTCATGACATTTTGACAGTATTTCAGTGAAGGACGTAATTGCAAATAGATGGCCTCACAAGAAATACCTATTTTTAAAAAGTACTATTTACTTTGGAACGTACTTTATAAATGGGTCAAACGAGTACAGGTGGGTAGGTAGTATACCAAACACTCAAGTGTGTTAAGTTATATACTTAAAATGCCGCAGCATCTGTTAAGTTTTTTGGAAAATGGGATAGAGAGAGAAAGAAAGATATTTGGGCTCAGTGATTATTTCGCTCCATGGGTGGAATCCAACATTTAATGGGGAGACTAAATTCTTAGTGGAAGTTGGCTTGATGTTGATTTCTAATCAACTACTCGTCTTACCTGATTTTTATTAATTGAAAAAATGGATGATATGTCTTTCGGGCGTGGCTTGGATTCGAACACCGAACCTTCCGATTTGGAAGGCAGTCCACTACCATTTGAGCCACGGCCACCCACAATGCCTTTCGGGCGAGGCTGGGATTCCAACAGGGAATCTTCCGATTTGGAAGCCAGTCCACTACCACTTGAGCTACTGCCAAGGACACTTCCGTCAGTCCGTCATCAAATATTGACGGACCAATATTGGTGGCTAAGTTCATCAAGAAATTTTTGTAAAAATCTACATTTCTTATAAAAACCTTGTGAAACTGAAGTCATTTAACAATTTATGTTACGCTCGATTCATCTTTTAGATTTTCAGTTTGAGGAAGCTATTTCGCTTACAATTACTAACGCATTCAGAGTTTTTTTCAATTTGCAAACAAGGATTTCGACAATATCTTTGATTTTTATCAAAGGGACTTCGTTTGATTTTTAGTTCAAATAGAGATCTTTCGTCAAAAATTAGTTTGGGCCATTATACATTAATAATTGGATTATTTAAGTTTGTCTTCATTGGACTTAATATAAGTAATCAGAAAGTAATCCTGTTCGAGTTATTTTTTTCTTATAACTCGCTGCATTCAATGTTTTATGGTTATATTTTTAAAATATCGTAGACACACGAGCTAGTTTAGGTAAATATCAGAAAAAAACGTTTTATCCAGAAAGTGGCTATCAGGAGTTTTATTATTTAAAATAGCCTAATATTCTTTCAGTTGGATTTATGGCTCGAATTTCTGCAACTCCGTGAATAAATCGATCAAAAATAAAAAACCTTAGGATTAAGGTAAACACTGACCGATGTGAATCTGACGATGCCCAGTGTAACTACGATTACAAACCAATTATGCCCACTTTACCTTCAACATTAAATACAATTTTATATGCGCTTTATACAGTGCTACATATGGTATGCAATATATTTTTTTTTAAAAACACAAACACCTAATTAAATCAGGGTTCAGGCCTCGAACTTGGTTGCATTTGTGTGTGCACTATAGAGGTGGGAGATCTCAATATCACTTCTTCTGGATAATGACTCTTTGATATAATCGAGTTAGTTTAGTTACATTGCTGTTCCCTTCTCTCTACGCGGGATTTTTTTTTATATTTTTTTCGCTATACTTGTTTTACCCTGCATCGGTTTTTGAAGGCGGCTGATATTCTTCAGCGATTTCGGTAGTCTCTTTGGTAATGTCGTCCAAGCTCAATTTTATTTTCTGAGATATCAGCAGCTTTTTTGTTGAATATTCACGATTTGAACTGGACTGAAGATAACATATTGGTGAGATCCTAGTTGTAAGCTGCTTGTTGTTTTGTGGAATCTTCTGAATTTAGTCTTCCATCAGTAGGGTCTGGAATTTGAATTGAATGTTATTTCTTTTTTCCTCTTATACTATATGTGACATTAGTTTTGAAGTCACCGATTACGTTCATTTGCATTACTTCTACGATGATCACTTACTTGCCGCCGTTATTTATTGAATAAAGAAATTTACCGGGCAAAAGTCAGAAAGAAGTACTGCCCTCAAGATTAAAACACGACTAACTATCGTATTTATAGCGGGTGGGCAAACGCTCCGAGGAGCGATCATTCATTCGGACCACTGCCGTGTCGTAGTCGAATATCGATTACAGATACCCCGATACTCGCAAAGTCAAGTAGATCCTGTGAGGGATTTTGCGGATATATGTATATGTTTGTCCTCAACCCACTTAGTCAGGACTCTGTTGATCACCTTCTCGAAAACCTTACTGATGTTTGGAAAAAACTGATCGACCGGAGATTCATCGGATTGGATATGCCTTTATTCCTTTTGGGGATGGTGTGCACCATCGCAGTTTTCCAATGCACTGGATAATAGGCATTATTCATTGCATTATCAAACAGGGCGGTATAAATGTCTTCTAGTGGGAGATGTCGAAGCACAATGTTCGGTATTTCATCGGTTTCCACTGATTTCTTACTTCTAAGCGATTCGAAGATCGTTTGGAGCTCTTCCTTCGAAATGAACGGTGGTAATACCCTTTCGTTGGTGATGAAATTATTTGCCATATTCTCGTCACTGAATTGGGTGAAACCCGAGCTCTCGAATCGCCAATTCACAATTTCATTTCGAAGGCACAACGACTCGACTCTCCTGGAAAGTCGCTCCTATAGCCTCTACCTTCTCCTGCGGATCCTCGATCACAAAGAAGTTGTCGTCATCAACTGTTCCAGTTGGATCGATTCTTGCAGCTAAAAGTATGTGCTCGTTGTCCGTCGTTCGGGCGATTTTAAGACACAAAAGGTCGTTTTGATCTTTCCTCCGATAAATTTTATTTACTTGCGGGAACATATTCGGGTCGCTGGTGTTTACAGCCCGATGTCATAATCTTCGGGTTATGTCTGTCAGTAAACTGTCTGTACGAGGTATTTAGTCTTGACAGCAGTTTACTTCTATGTCGGAATAAGACTTCGTTGTCAGTGTGTTGATATCGAGGTACCGTTTCGTCGTCCATTTTTCGTTTAATGGTCTCGTCCATTGGTTTTAGATATCTGTCAATCTCCTCGTTTTCGATTTCTCGATTTCTATTGGACGGTGGGTAGAGCGAACTCGAGAGGTCGAGAGGTGTTTCGGAGAAATGTGTCCAATTCCGCAGTTTTATTCGGAACGGTTATTTCGCTACTAAGTCCGCAATGGTCACTGTCATACACAAAAGTGCGTAAACAGCTTATGGTATGTTGGTTAGTGCATGTCAGGTATATTCTTGTGTCGATTAGTAGAAGATCCAAATAGGACCAGTGGAAGCAGATGTTTTCAGTGTGGCAAGGCGTCAAATAAAGAGGTATAAGTTGTCTCAACAACACCTACAAGATGCTGTTTGCTGTATTATGTGAGCGGCCTAAGCTTTTTAGCAACAAATTGATTGGCCCATACAATGGACTGAGTTGAGCAGAGCGGTTTGTTTGTAGAGGGACAGGCCCAGTCTGGGCTATAGCCACATCCTAATCAGAGTTAGCTTCCAAAAGTAAGTAAAGACACAAACTGAATTTCATCAATACTCAACCCTTTCCTTGTTTTGAAAGTACTCGTATTTAGATACAAATCTGAAATCAAAAAAAAGGCCGAAGACCTATGTATTGCTTAATACATGAAGAACATATTCCGGCCAATACCTAATAATATTTTCTCAATAATAAATTTCTCTGTGAAGAACTAAATAAAAATGTAGGTTAAGGGTTATTTTCGATCTCCTTTTGTGGTGCTATTATATTTTGCCATTGTAAAAATTTCAATTTCAAACTTGATTTAACAGCCAACAGTAGTTCTTTGAAATACGTGTGTTTGTTTTGTCGTGTAACGTTTTTAACAATGAAGCAAAGAACTGGCATTCAGTTTTGTTCCAAATTTGATAAAACGTCCAGTAAAAGGTTTCAATGGTGATGTGTTTGAGTCCGATAGGGGTCTACTCGCGGATTTGTTTTGGCAATTCATCATTTCCCCATACTCATTTCGCAATTTGTTGTCTTGCATTTTAATTATTTCGCATTCTATTTATTCAAAATTTTTGTTCAGCAAGTTCTTATTTGAATACATTATCGTACTAGTATATCAAGGGTGTCATTTCGCACTTGTCATCTGCAATTTTTGTCTTGCAAAATACTAAAAAGACGAGCTACATATAAACAATATGCCAACAACTGTCAGGCTTGCGCCTATGTCTTACAGGAACCTGCGTGCCCGCTTTACGGGCAAAAGGGATTGCAATATCCTCTCCTCAGGAGTTAGCCGTTCCGCTAAGGATATGTCAACAACTGTCAGGCAGGTGCCTGCCAAATACACACATATGTATGTATTGATTGAATATTATTTTTCAATACATGAAAAATGTCATGTATTGTGTACAAAATTAAATAAGACAAAACAACATAAGGCTAAATGCTTTCAAAACAGCAAATTGCTGCCTAATCATAAGCCAAATAGAAAAGTGCGGAAAAAGCACTGAGAAATGATACCTTTGCGATATAAATCAACGACCGAATGAAAATTTACGAAGCAACTATTGCGAGACAAACAAAATTTATTTCCATAAATACGAAGTAAGATTTGCGAAATGAACTTTGTCGAATAGGCATGCACCCGTTTAAGTCGAAGCAAGGTAAGTGAATGGTATTCACGGTTTAAATTTGGTCGCCAGTTTTTGGAAGAGAATCCAAGAGTGGTGGCCCCACCATTTTGATCACGGACGAGAATCTTAAACATATGCAGCTCGCTCTGAACAAGAAGAAAGCACTCAAGGCATTCTGTTCTACATTACGTTAAAAGAGAAACAGAAACGACGTCGTATGCCTGTCAAAATTTCATTAAATGGGTCGATCAAGATGAAAATTGTTTTTATTTTTGTTGTTATTTTTTAGCACTAGGAGAGACGAATCGTGAAACGATCCTTCCACAAAGTGTCAAACCGCACAATGGTGCAGTGCCAACGAACGGGCGTCGATTAAATTTCGGACTTTAAAGTCAAAATTAAAGACAATGCTTGTTTTGATTCCTTAATACTTGTCTCCTCCCCAAATAGCTAACGCAGTATTGTATAAAGATATACTTGACAGACTTTTCCGCGTGCCCCCAAAATTATACCGCATGCAGGATTGGTTCTTGCTTCATGATATTGCTACTGCGCGTTCCTCGTTTTTCACCCACCATACTCGTCGGATCCAGTTGTGACCGATATTTTTCTATTCCGTGAGCTGAAAACCGGAATAAAAGTATAACGTTTTCACGACGTGGAGACTATTCAACCAAATGTAGCGAGGAGCTTTCCAGAACAAGATTTCGCTGCGGTCTTCCAGATGGTCAATGGCTGGTTGAGAAATTGTATAGAGAGAAAGTAAAGAGTGTTTTTTTTTTTTAATCAGTTCCAGAACTTTTAGAATAAGTTGTGTATGTTCATTAGCACTGACTGTATTATTTAAGCAATACATAGGCCTTAGAGCAAAAAAGAAACACAATCTTGGCATTGCCAAGAAAATTCCAAGGTGTTGTAAAATACGTAATACAAGGATTTTCTTTTTTAGTGAAGTGTACGGATTAAGTCACAGTTTGCATTATCAATGTACAACACTTAACTATGCCCTGGGCAAATGACCTTATAAACGATATGTCAGTTAGTGGACTTAACAACAGGGACTCCTGGGAAAAGTTTTTTAAGTAAAAGAATACGTAGGGGTTTACCCCTAAAAAAAAAATAAAAAAAACAAGTAGTACAGAGAAGAACAGAAAAAAAATATTACACAGTGCGGGTATCCCACCACTCCCTCTCCAGACAATAACTGATGGATAGCGGGTTGTGAGTGAGAATTTTGTTGGTGCATTGTTTTCGATTGTTGTAGGGGCATAACACTTACAACAATTGGATTCGGTAAACCAACGTCAGAATTTTCACTTCGCAGCCTTGCTTAGCATCGTAGGTGTTGTTGTTTTTGTGTTTGTTTTTATTTTCTTGTAATGACTCCGGAATGTCGTCCATATCTGTAAATTCAGGCCAGCACTTAGTGAAACACAGGTAGATAACCGCCCACACCTCTCAGATCACTCTGATCTGAAACTACCTGGCTACGAACTAGTGCCACTATTCTTTCCTCACCGCGGTCTCGCTATTTATGTGCGTAGTGATGCAGCTTACCAAATTCCACCACAATGTAGTCCCTGTTCCAATCCGGAATTCAATTTCATGCGGTTAAAATTCCATCTCCGTAAACGAATTATCTGCTACTGCTCCATTTCCAGAAGCCCCAAACTGGACCTTAAACGAGTTTGATGCACGGTCTGACTCCAATCAAAGAATTGTATCCCTGTATCACCATACTGAAATCGTTATTACGGGCGATGGACAGACAATACCCGAAGAACGGTGTGTTGCCATTTCGCTGCGGAGAACAAACACGGATACCAGACGTTGATAGTCATACCGCCAACACCCTTGACTTGTTTTTAACTTCTGTCCCTGACAAGTACTGAGTTGATATGCTCTCCCCTCTAGGGTGGTCAGACCATTGTGTCATATCAGCTAATTTCTCGTATGCTGACCACACAGTTAGAGAAAAAATTCCTAGAAGAACAGTATGGTAACGAGAAAGGCAATTGGAGCTGACTTGACACCTCCTTTAGGAACTTTAACTGGTCGTTATGTTCCCTCGATAACGACGTGGATGCCGCTGCTGGCATGATCGCAGAAACTATTTTCTTTGGAATGAGATGCTTTATCCCTCATCGGATGAAGAGTATCAAACCAAAAGAAAAGACATGGTTCGACTCGAGCTGTAAAGAGGCTCAGAGGAGTCCGGGTTAGAGAATTGTTTTTTCGGTCCTGCAAGACCAATCCGACAGAGGAAAACCGAAAAAAGTTTAAACGAGCCAGAAATGACTGCAACGTCCTTCTCAAGCGTGTGAAATTCCAATACGACCAAAAACTGATGAAAAAAATACTACAATGTCCCAAAGGTAGTAAAATTGGTTGGTCGTTCGTTACAAAAAATTAGAAATTCTGCCCCATTCTCCACCTCAAAGCTCATTTATAATGACATTCCAGCTATCAGCTTTTTGGGCAATTCCAATCTGCTTGCTGCACAGTTTGCGGCCAGCTCAAAACTTCCAGATTGTGCTGTATTCGCGCCTACACTTAATTGCGTCGAATCTTCAATGGGACGAATACACTTTCGCACTCGTGTAGTAGCAACAGTACTTAAATATTTTAACATAGATAAATCCGCTGGTCCAGATGGTATTCCTCCCCTTCTTCTGAAGAGGTGTTCTTCCTCGCTGGCAAAACCACTGCGTAACCTGTTTCATCAATTCTACTGATTAGGACTCTTTCCGAAAAAGGCGAATCTTCTTCTCTCTTCTTCTACAGACCCATTGCACTTACGTCCCTTCTTTCCAAGGTGATGGACACGCTGATAAGCCATCATTTCACGACGCAATGACCTGCAGTATGATTTGATGGCATTTCTCACCGCAAAGTGGAACCAAAATCTACATCAATCTGTCGAAAGCAAGATAGTTGCACCTGATATTTTTAAGGCATTTGAAAGAGTTTGGCATCAGGCTCTTTTGTCGAAAATGCGTGCTTTTGGAATCGATGACTCTCTTCTTCAATGGATTAGAAATTACCTTTCGGAACGCTCAATTCAAATTGTCTTGGATGGTTTCAAGTCCTATATTCACAAAATAAATGCTGGTGTGCCCCAGGGCTCTGTTCTGTCATCAACACTCTTTTTAGTTTTTATCAATGATCTCTTGTCTGCCACTTCTAATCCTATATATTCCTTTGCTGACGACAGTACTCTCTGCCTTTCATATTCGCCTCCGGCCTCACGTCTCTGCTCTTCGGCTGTGGAAAGGAAATATCAACAGAGTAGAATTTAATTCTTCCAAAACACAATGGTGTCTGCTGCCGTTAAAGCGAAATTTAAATACCCAGCCATTAAATGTACATGAGCACTTACAGCGTCGAAACCGAAAAACTTTCCATTCTATGTATGTGCGTCAACGACAACTTACGCTGGTATGACCACATATTCGGTGTCGTCAAAAATGCTCAACAAGCAATGTAAGAAATAGTTCACACCCTCTGATCTGGCCTCAATATATAAAGCGTTTATACGCCCAAAATTGGAGTACAATGCTCACATCTGGTCAGGTGCGCCTAAAACATCTCTGCATCTGCTAGTCTGGATTCAATACCGTGACATAAAACTCATAGCTGATACCAATATCACTCAGTCAATGGACACCCTCGAACACCGGCGAAATGTCTCGTGTTGCACTTTGTTTTATCGCTATTTCCACCACCACTGCTCAATAGAAATCGCCAGTAGATTTGCTCCCCTTCAAACCTTTAACCGTAACACCCGTCTCCCTATGAATGCTCATCAGTATACCCTCAAGCCCATTTTCGGACGTATTCTGAAATATCGTGATTCGTTCCTAGGCCGAACAAGTCGTTTGTGGTATGCCCTGCCGGTCTCTCTATTTCCTAGTCATTATAACATTCAGACATATAAGACCAACGTACATCGGTACCTATCCGTCTTTCCTCTTTAAATTTCCTTCGCCCGCACTGTGTGCAAATATTTTAAGGGTACCTGAACCCCTTGAGCGCTCGCTTAATCGAGCTCCTAAAAGCCAGCGCTGTTCCTCATGCTATATGCCAAACCATCATTATATATGCGTTTTCCAACTGAATTTGTCATCTAGACAGAAATCTGAAATATCAAAGCTTATCGGCGCTACTAGTTGAAGTTGCAAGTCAATTAAGTATGAAATATCTTATTTGTCGGCTTTAAATGTTCTTTACGATAAATTCGCAAATAAATTCATACAAACACAAGAATTATTTTCCCGCCAAAGATTTTAGATGTGTGACTCTCTGAGTTGTGCTATCATATGCATTGCTGACCAAACTACAGTCAGATCCGACAATCAATTCAGTAAAATTAAATCTTTAAATACTTACGCACTCGATTGCAAATAGAAATAATTTCGCAGGAAATCTTTTAATATATTTCATTCTCACAAGATAAGTACAGTTATTAATAACGTTACCATCAGGCATAACACATGAGCACGTAGATATATTATATCGTAAACATTAATAAAGATATCGTATCATAAACTAGACGAGATTCTAGACTAGAGGTAGTACAATTTACATATGTACGAGTATTTACAATCAAATGCACCTGATTCTTAGCATCCAGATTGTGTCTACGACGAGCTCGTAGGACCCTTCAAAGAAAGACCGGCATTGGCGGTCATTCTTCATCTTTGATTGGTCCAAGCCCACCAAGTCTTGGTATGAGCACCATACAAAGCGCCTGCAAGAGATGGGCTCTAGAGGAAGCCCTTGTGAAGCGCAATCAGTGTCTATCAGAATTTCAATTACATCGATAGCGTTACCCATCGCATAATTACTATAATCACCTGAATTATTACCTGAAAATACAAGAAAAGAAACAAAAAGCACAATTCTTCATTTCTTGCATTCGGCGCGGTACAGTGTTGAAACACTTGCCATTTTGTTGCGTACCAGCACCCCCCAACCTCGTGGTCGATGATGAATGATGAAAAGGGTGAAATAAGGAAAAAATGGCCGACTCTTTCCGCCGATCACGTTCGAAAATAAATTGTTGAAATTATGCAGGCACTACCTTATGGGTGGTTGTGGAGTGATTGTGGAGTGCGGGAATAGCTAAAGTGCCGCATGGGAAATATGACTGGGGCTGACGAAGGTGCCCTTTTGGTCTGACCGTTGCAAGGGCTCAGAGAAGCACACCAGCGACCAGCGACCAGAGACCAGCGACCAGCAAGATTACGGGAATTTTCTTCTTGATGTGTTAGAAGAATTATTCCGCATTTCAGTCATCTTCCTCTTTATTCCTTTTACAAATTATTATTGTTTTCTTTCTTCCTTGGATTTTCTACGTTCAGCATAGAGAACGACGGCTGACGATTGGACTCTGGATGGGTGCCAGGCTAGGGTGTAATTTTGACAAATAAATTTGTACTTAATTGAACCTGCACTTTTGCCTTGAGCTACGAAAATTAATTGAAATAGGTTCATTTGAATTTATTATCACGCAGCCGGTTGTTAGTTGTCAGTTGTTAGATCGGTTTCCCCATTAAAAAACTGAACTTCGAAGAAAGATTATCATTTACTGAACTATCGTTGGTTTGTTGACTGCTTAATTGAGGCATCGTCAAATCCCGGTATTACTTTGCAATACACAGCAATATTTTGTGATTTATATAAATCTATCTATATAAGGCTTTTACGGTTGTACCATACAAGTTTATTCTTTAGACGGAAGATTCATTTTTGAAAGCTGAAAAACTTTCGTTTACACGTCCATTATACACAAATTTTAAGTTTTAGAATCTTTGAATATTTTCAGTCAGTTGAATAGTCTTCCTTTACAAAGGTTTTGCATAATCTATTATAACAGCTGTTCTCTACTCTTCTATGGGCCCCAGAGACTGAACACTTCCTAATGGTTTTCTCAAGAAACATTTGTCATATGTGATTTCTGTCGTCTGGTGTGGCTGAAAGTAGCAATCAGTTTTGAGCGATGTGTTTTTTTCACTTTCTTAAAAGGTGATTTTCAGTCCTTGCCATTTCATAGAGCTACAAAATCTTATAGGGGTTTTTACACATTTTAGTTCTTTCTTCGCTTTGCAATGAGCTTCTTGCCCGCAAACTGCCCTGCGAATTCACATTCTGTCTAGGAGGTAGAATGATCGTGAAAGACTTCTCTTCGAAATATACGAGTAGTAGCGATAAGTGTTGCAGATTTTCATTGATAATAGATTACTAATTAAAATGTAAGTTTTCGTGACTTTTCTGAAAAGTTGTGTGCACAGATTTATATTTTCTAATAGAACGTTAATGGTGATTTCACGTTACTGTTTACTCCTTCACTCGACAGTAGTGGCTCTTACATAGTACATTTGGCTCTCCTTTAATGTTTACATCCCTTGAAATTCACTTTTCGTTTAAAGAAATGGTCTGTGATAAAACTGACAGTGGAATTTCAATAAACTGGTTGGCAGTGTTCCGACACTCTGTTTTAGTCTCATGCTATGACATAAGAACTCCAAATTTTCTCCATATTAATGACTGTCCTTCACAAGAGTCTTTATGAAGAAGGAACAACTAATATGAAAGTAATGCCATTACCGTCTTTATGGAAGCTACAATAAAATAGATCTTACACTTCGTTTGGAAAAGTTGTCTTTAGTAGGAATTAAATGGACATGAGTTGCATATATACAGGGTGTCCCAGTTTAGCAGTATAATCCTTTAAGGGCATATCCCGAAGTTCCGCCGAACAAGAAATTGAATGTCTGGGGGGGGGGCTCTATTCTTACTCCACTTAATGTTACAGCCCATCAAAGTGGGTGACCTCTAATTTGAAGGTGTAACCACTTTAAATGCTATAATTTCTAAACTAGTGCAAGTACAAAATTAGTTTTAGACATTTTGGAAAGATAACACTGGGCAACAATGAAAAATACTCGGACATACTGAATGGTGTTTCTTATAGTACTCGACCTGTAGATAATGGGAAAAATAATATTTTGTTCAGGTCACGTACAGCAACCTAATGGCACACACTTTTACATCTTCATCGAACGAGGTCAGTTCTAATAGAATCGCACATCGTTTAAATCGGTTTTTCTGTTAGTAATTTAAAAAAATAAACTAATTTGCGTAAGAAGAATATTAGAAGTGCATTAAAGTGATAAAATGCCATGATCTTGTGTTAATTGTCCAGATTTATTCTGCTATATTTGTGGAGAATTTACATCAAGTTTCCGAAAAAAGAAAATAACACCATTTATTAAAAAGTGTTACTTTTCTTATTTTAAATTTAAAATAAACCATCAGGATAAATTCTGGGTACCACAGATTTGTTGCCTTAGGTGTCACCGACAGCTAACTGGTTGGTTTAACTGGTCATTTTCTGCAATAACTTTTGGAATGCCTATGATATGGAGAGAGCCCCAGAGTCATACAGATTATTACTTTTGTTGCACCAATGTGAAGGGATTTTCTCGAAGATCAAAGCATTCCATAAAATATGCAGATGTCTCTTCTGTAACAAGACCAGCACCTCATACAGAAATTCTGCCAGTTCCAAAGCCACCTTCCGGACGCCTTTCGGACACAGAAATAAGTTCGTCATATTACTCAGAAGAAATCATGGAGCTCCCTACATCTTCTGATGCACCATATCTCATCAGTCAGATTGAGCTTAATGACCTCGTCAGAGACTTGGATTTGTCAAAATAA
Organism: Volucella zonaria; assembly: GCA_963966105.1. Taxonomy (NCBI): domain Eukaryota; kingdom Metazoa; phylum Arthropoda; class Insecta; order Diptera; family Syrphidae; genus Volucella; species Volucella zonaria. The sequence continues at coordinate 14,261,174 of OZ014534.1, forward strand.
AAGTCTGAAATACTGAGCTCAAAGTTAAAGCAGTGGAATCTGCTCAAGCCTGAGGTAAAAATTACAGAGTACCATACGCGACAAAGTGAATTTGTTTTCCTATTTTTCGAAGGCCGATAACTTAGTGTATGATATTAATGGCTTAATGCTGTCACTGGGTTATGAGCACAAAACTGAAGAATGGCGGCTATTCATCGACGAATCAAAGGCTATTTTGAAAGCTGTATTGCTTTATAATGGTAATAAGTTTCCTTCAATACCTCTAGCGCATGATGTGAATTTAAAAGAAACCTACGATGTTATGAAATTTATATTGGAAAAAAATTTAATATAAAAAATATAACTGGTCGATATGTTCGGATTTAAAAGTTGTTGCTCTACTTCTTGGACTACAACTAGGTTACACCAAATTTTGTTGTCTTTTATGTGAGTGGGATAGTAAAGCACGATCGGAGCACTTTGTGAGAGTAGATTGGCCTATAAGAACAAACTTTATTTGTGGAGAAAAAATATAAGGAATCCTTCATTGATCGAACCATAGTGTGTTATTACATATCAAATTGGGTCTTATAAAAAACTTTGTAAAGGCGATGAAGAAAGACCAACCTGGTTGCAATTTTTTGAAACAAAGGTTCCCATCACTAAGCGAAGCAAAAATTAAAAAGGGTATTTTTGTGGGTCCAGACATTAGAAAGCTTATAAAAGATCCAGCTTTCATTCCTACTCTGGATTCATTAGAAAAATAGGCCTGGTGTTCATTGGTGAAAGTAGCAGAAAACTTCCTAGGTAACAATAAGACTCCAGGTTATGCAGATGATGTAAAGAAAATGCTGGATGCTTATCATAAAATGGGATGCAACATGTCGCTAAAACTTCATTTTTTGCATTCTCATCTCAATTTCTTTCTTGAAAATATGGGTGATGTAAGCAATGAGCACGGCGAGTGATTCCACCAAGACATTGCTGCAATAGAGCAACGGTACCAAGGAAAATGGGAGCCATCAATGTTGGCCGATTTCTGCTGGTCGCTTATAAGAGAGACTCCGAGGTGTTCTTATAAACGGAATGCAGATGCTTCCAAAAAAATAACAAAATTTTACAAGAAATAATATTTTTCGGTAATATTTTTGGTTAAGTTCTTAAATTCAAAAAATGGTTTTCTCACAAAATTCCGATGTGACCTGGCTATTTTATATAGTTTCCCTGATTCTATAAACTCCAACGATTACGAATCACATAATTTTATCTCCGAGTAAAAAATAAATATTTTTTTTTGTTGACCAGTGTAATTTAGTAGTGCATACAAATCTTAAATGCTTTGGGCACATCTATGCAGCAGCAAAAAAGTTATGGCTCGTTAAATTCAAAATTATGAAAATTTGCTGTTCCATTTTTTTAATTACAATTTTTGGTTAATAAATTTAGTGAAATTTTATGAAATTTTTATCCTTGCAAAATTTCCTAAAAATTATGCTTAGACACTTTTTTACGTACGATCAACAGATTTTGTAGTAAAAGCCATTTTTCGTCAAACAAAAATGGCCAAAAAGAAGTGAAGCTATTGATTTACTCATAAAATCGCTTAGATATTTTTATGTGGTCCTAAGAAGGACCTTTTTGGAACAGTTTATGGAATGTTTATAGTAATTGTTCGAAATGCCTTCCTTCCATTTGAATACACTTTCGGGTGCGTTTAACCATTTCGGAATGCAGATTAACAGTCATCAGAATTCTTTTCATCTCTTCTGAAGTGGCAGTAATATGTATTTTCTTGGAGCTCAACCAGACTCGACATTTCTCTAAAAGAAACCTTTTCTTTCATAGCACCCCAGAAGAAAAAAATCCATGGGTGTTAGGTCAGGAGATCTGGGTGGCCAAGGGTTGGGGCCGAATCGACCAATCCACCGCTAGTTAAAAGTATGGTTGAGGAACGAAGTTACCGCGCTGCTACTGTGACAAGGTGCTCCATATCTGAAGAAGAGGAACATCTTCAAGGAGCTATAGTAATCGTTCTCTAAGAAGTTCCAGGTAGTAATAGCAATTAACTGTTTGTGGAAGAATGTGCGGGCCTACTAAAATGTTTCCTACTAATCCAGCCCAAACATTTACGCTAAACCTCCTTTAAAATAAACAACACATTTTGAAGAAGTTGTTTACAATAATTAAATTCTTACCTTTGAAAAGATGTTGGTGCAAATTATGATGGTTTGAAACCCCATCTCTTGTGAACTGCGTTTTGTCAGTCCACCGAATGTTCTTGAGGAACTGTCCGTCTTCTGCATGTTTGCGCAGTAGCCATTGACAAAATGAGCATACCGGTGTAGGCCGAGATCCTTTTACAAAATCCGCCACAATGTTGTTTGAGCGGTGCCCAATTCCATGCCTAATGACATAGAATGGATTGATTTGGGTCGCCGTCAACAGATACATTTACGGCATCAATATTTTCAACACTCCTTGTATTTCTTTCTCTCACTGACACCTTAACATTAAGCAGCGACAATATAGACTCAAATTTGTACCAAATTACGATTTACGAGTTGGGTGCGGCGATTGTAACGAGGGGAAATTGGCATTAGCGTTCTTTAAATTTCAATAATTCGTAAGCCTTGCTCGTTCAAATACTGAAGACATTGGCAGGCAAAATATGGTAGTCCACAAAAAGGCATTACGGTTTCATAGTTCTTTATACAAAACCCTTTGCTGGCATATTTTTGCTCAGGATGACGGATACTAAAAACAGGGTATTGGAGCTTTGGAGGATCAGCGCCACATAACTCACGATAAATTAGGTTAGGTTAAGTAAGAGTGGCTGATCGGAAAGACCAACTCACTTCGACCTATTGACCCATTGTGATGTCACGTGGACCTGTGATCCTCCAACTTTTGGAACCAATTTCAGCTTATAATAAAGCGCAGGGGACTGTTAACGTCTCTATTGTGTAGATCGCTTAAGTCATTGTAGAAGAATGCTTCTAAGTGCATTTTCCTTCTTTGGGAGAGAGCTGGGCATGTACAGAGTAGGTAGGAGATTATCTTCGCATTCTCCTCGTTTATGCAGCTTCTCCAGAAGTCATTTGTAAAAACACCAAGCCTTTTTGCATGCTTGCTTATAAAGCAAAGTCTAGTGATGACACACATAATAACGCTGAGGAATTTCCTATCTTGAAGGATCAAACTCATAGAGCGATTCAGCTCCAGCCATATCTGTTTGGTCATGCTGATCCAACAGTCCACCTAAGCTTTGTTCTTTTGTAAGTATCCAGGTTTAACATTAATTTGCACGCAGCGATTGGTACACCGCTGCTACCCTTTTTCGGTAGATTAGGCAGAGTGGTTCCAATTTTGGTCGGCCCTACAAATCCCTGGAATATCTCATTAAATTAACTGGAAAAACAATTTGTTGCACTGTTGGCCTAATAACATGACATTATCGTTCAGAAAGGCAAGGTCAAGCCCTTAGTAATCCTAAGAAAGTGAGGAAAGTTATGAAGAACTTCTTATACAATATCTAGGATCTAAATCTTGGGGAAACGAAATGATCTGAACTCTTTTTCTAGAGGTTCTTCGCAACACCATTCCGATCTTGCTTTGACTGCTCTTAGTTTCGGATTTTTTTCTGCAATAAAATTTCTCGAGCTCCCATACCAAGTTGATCATACTACGTTACTTTGGGCCTTCTGATACCATAGGATCTCAATGTCCTCATACTAGAGAAGACGTGAAGTCAAGATGATCTCGTATATGATAATTTGAATTCGAAAAATTTGATGCTTTTAGCAAGGCCAAGGAACCTATTGGTCCTTATTTTGCATAATTTTACAAGATTGATTCCGGTAGGGAAATCCGGATAGCTATTAAGCAGACGTAGGGTAGTTTTGTTCTCCTGTTCATCATTATTGAGGGTAACCAGATAAGAACGATAGGAAAAAAAAATTTAATAATAGCAACAATGCTGTGTGATATAAAATTGGCTCTGGCTTTATTTTGAAGCTACGTTCATGCCATTATGTGTGGAATAGCACATCATTCAAATGGCGGCCTCGGTCAAATCTTTGATGACTAGGTCCAATATGTGCGGTGTTAATCCAGCAATAGCGTGTCGAATATTGGCCTCGAGGTAGTCAAAAGTGGTTGTCTTCTTAGCGTAGACTAAGAACTTGGTGTCAAAGCGCGGCGGCCAATTAATGAACGCTAGCCGTGAGATGACCCAGCCCCCACATTTCTCATTTACAACTTCGTTGCGTCGCTTGTGTTGGGACCACAGCTCGGATATATAGATGTTGTCGAGTTCTGACCACTGTAAGTCGGTTAACATCGCTCTATACCTAAGACCATTGACGGTAACGGTGTCTCCTTCCTCATTTTGTATGGAGTAATGTCCGATGATATCGCCATGCCATAAACTGCACCGAGCAGTCAATCTTTGTTGATGAATTGATGCCTCGCTGAACACTTGTGGATTGTTTTCGCTCCAATAACAGCAATTTTGCTTGTTGACATGGCCGCTGAGCCAAAAATTGGTCTTGTCCGAGAAGATGATTTGTTGGCCAAAATCCGGATCTCCGGCAAAAATTCCCAACGCACAATTAGCGAATCTTATAAAGATATAGGCCCAAATCCAAACGCAAAATAAGGCGGGTGATTTTGGTGATTCTTTATTTTTTTTTTAAATACCGACTCCAGTGGGTATGACTACACTTATGATGCCAAAACATGTGTTTAGTTTTTTTGGAAAATGGGATAGAGAGAAAAGGATATACCATATGCTTGGGGTCAGTGGATATTTCGCTCAGTGGGTGGTGTCCTACATTTAATGGGGAGACTACATTCTTAGTGGAGGTTAGCTTGTTGTTAATATCTAATCAACTACGTTGATTTTTGTTAACTAAAAAAATAAGTATCTTTCGGACGCGGTTTGGATTTGAATACCGAACCTTCGATTTGGAAGTCAGTCCACTACCACCTGACCCACAATGCCCAATTCAGCTGATCGGCGCCGAATCGACATTTCTGGGTCTTCTTCGATACTGGTTGCTACCGCGGCTATGTTTTCTTCATTTCGCACCAATCTCTATCTGGTTGGTGGGTTACGATCCAAGAGAGTATACTGACGAAATTCACGTTGCGTATTTACAACCGAGCCGGAATTTCGATAAGATTTTTTAATAATTTCCGCACGTTCGGCAAGTGTAAAACGATGCATGATGAAATGGCAAACCTTACTGAATACTTTGACAGCTAGATATCATTTGTAGCATGATACATAACAATAGGAAAAACTATCATTGCTATCTGGTCACCCGTTATCTTCTGCAAAAACCTTTGTGATTAAAACCGAGTCTGTTAGGACCCGTACTTAGAAGTTTATGTGTGACCATTTTGGAAAAGACTTATTGAATCCAGTAGCTTTTATCGCTGACATTAGTACATACTCGTGCGAAAAATTTACTTGCGGTTCTTGCTCTGCTGTTGCCAATGATAAAACTGGACAGCTGCACGTTAGCCTTCTATTTGTAATTCTTGAGTAAACTGGTGTCAACTCTCCTATCTCGACCGATAGTTCTACGAATTAAATTATAAGTACTGTGCGTAGAGTGCTAAAATTTGTTATATATACATATATGCCCAGAGTTTTATATTTTACCAGGCGTTTTCATTGAAAACTTTAGAACCTTTGATTTTCTATCCAATTCATTACCTAATAACGGACTGTTTCCATGATTATCGTAACAAATAGTTGGCTATCCATTTTCCCTTCTATTATTTTTTATTAATAATTTTTTATTTCCTAATATCCCCGCAGGATTGGAATTTTCAGTACTGTGAAGGCTGACGACGATGGTCATTAAAATACTGAGAAATCTTGGAGTAGCCTCAAGCAAATATACTCCTTGGAATATTTCAATATATTGGAAGTCGAGGTGATGATAATTGTAACTATTCAGTTGTTTCTGTGGCGTTGCTTGTGGGTAGCAGGTAAGGCAATCTAGATGATTTTGTTTCTAGATTTGATTGGGTGCTCGATCCAACTGTGTTTTGGGGGTAGGATATTGGTTTAAATATTTGAAGTGATTGAAGCAGAAGTTTATTTGGGTGTAATTCAGCGCAGGCAGCATTTCTCGAGAAATCAAAGTTTCCTCATCGCGACGTTGGTCAATCCGTAGTATGGGTTGACACAGGTCGTGCAAATTTCTATTTTGAAATTGACCTCCAAGTATTCTTTAGCAAGTACGTGGCAAAGCGGGTTTTGTTTATGCGTTTGTGAAAGTCCATATTCCACCCGTTATCCATAAAATTTGTTGATTTTTAAATCAAATTATGGTGTAGCTTCTGATACCTTAGCGCATTCCTTCGTTGATCCTTTTACCATTTGAAAAATAGCCTTGTTGTTGTTTTTATCAGAACGCTGTCTCTATCTAGGTAGCTGCTTACCATTCTCGGTTATGATGTGGTTGTCACGTCGATTCTTTGTTGCATTATTTATTCAGTTTCCGACCGAATAATGGTACAAGACATTTTTTCTCAAATTTTTTTTTTATTTTTGTACAGAGTCTCCTTGTAACTCTACACACTTCTCGCAGTGATGCTCCCATCCCTTTAACCCATCCAAATAGCACTTGGCATTTTTCTCTGCAAAATAATTGTTCACGAAGGTGATTGCCTCCTCATTTGACGAAAATCTCTGTCCTCCGAGAGCAGTTTTTAGATGAGGAAACAAAAAGAAGCCGCTTGGGGCTAGATCTAGTGAATAAGGCGGATGGTCAAGCAGTTCAAACCGTAATTCATGGATTTTCGCCATGGCAACCGCTGAGGTGTGAGACGGCGCATTGTCTCGGTGAAACAGGATTTTCTTTTTCTGCAAATGTTCCCGTTTTTCCGCAATTTGCGGAATGCTCCTGTAATGGTTTTTTCTTTTTGAAAATAATCGATTAAGATAACTCCTTTACTGTCCCAAAAAACAGTCGCCATTACTTTCCCAGCCGAAAAAACGGTTTTTGTTTTTTTTTGGAGCCGGCTCGCCCTTTGCAGTCCGCTGTTTTGACTGAATTTTTGTTTCGGCGTATAATGGTGTATCCAAGTTTCATCTACAGTAATTTATCGGCGCCAAAACTCGGATTTATTGCGCCTAAACTGCGCCAACAGAGTGTTGGAAATGTTCATTCGAACACGTTTTTGGTCTAACATAAGCAGACGAGGCACCCAACTCGCTTTCTCATGCCTAAATCTTAATTTAATATGTAACAAACACGTTCTTTAGACATTTTCATAACCTCTACTATCTCTCTCACTTTAATTCGGCGGATCTCGACCATATCTCTCCATGCAATTCAACATGAAAGAAGTCAGACTTATATGTCTGAAGCTCTTGGCGAGCGTGTAGTCCTTTTTTATGATTTTTGGTATAAAACCTACTCTCATTGCTCGCCAGGGTTTCGGTATGTACGCACCGGCCGCGATAAAAAGAAAAAAACCCCATAGTACAAAGAATTTGCACTCAGTTTGCTTTTTAAACCATCGTAAGCGCGGTTTCTTTTTTATTTTTTGTAAGAAAATTATTTGTTTCGTACTTTTAAGAACTAAATATATATTTGTTTAATTCAAATGGGCAAAGTAAAACGGCTTAACAGTAGCGAAATTCAAGTAGCTAGTAATTATGAATTTGCTTAAAAATTCGGGAATTATGACAAAGCTAACAATAGTGGACGACCAAGATATGTAATGCCCAGAGAAAAACGAGTTATTTTGCGTGCGGAATCTCATTCCAACCTTACTGCTAAACAAATTGCTGAAAAGGTATGTGTTAAAACTAATGTTCCCAAAGTACAGAGGATTTTAAAAAAAACTTAGAGACAGCTTCCTCTAGCTTCTGCTTTGTTCTGAGCTTAAAGGGAGCACAGATGTACTTGCCGAACTACTCCATAAATTGTGTCCAGTTGTTTTTTTTTTGCAGATTCCTTCTGTTCGACAAGGTCGAGCTTTCGCATCCGATTCTGAATGGTACGATAATTCGATTACTTGCTGTTTTACTCTCGTAGCAAAAGTTAACTGAGAGCCAACATTGTTGACAATCAGGTCAGACGATAGTGACATTCATAAGTCATAAGTCTTATCTGAATCAAAGCATTCAATGAGTTTGGCTACCGTCTTCGGTGGTGTTAGCAATAACGAATCATAGGGAAAATAAGCAGACGCAATGACGTATTCGTGTCATTCTCCGTTCGTTTCATAGCTTATATCTGCAGTAACTAAATCTTGGTTGCAAAATTGCCCAAGTTTAGATGGTGAGAGTGAGTTCGGGGCATAAAGACAGGTTCTCGGTCTTACAGATCGCTCGTTATATAGTGGTGTGAAACCCCTTAAGCATCCGAAATCACAGATTCGTTTGTTCCACACCCATGTTTCCTGTATGGATATTATGTGAAGTTTTGCATTCAACGCGGAAAACCCCCTACATAAGAATGCAGTTTACTGTGTGGAGCACCTCACTCTAGGAGTTCCGTTTTCCATATCGTAACCCTCTGCTTGGATGAAAAGATTCTCTGCTTTGGCTAGCTCACATCGTTGATCGACACACTGTTTGCGCTTAACGTTGTTTAGACTGTTGTCATTGCAAGCCTTCCCAATTCTAAGCGGCAGGGAGGCGATAGCGGCATTCTTATAAGTGCACCGGTCTCATCTTTTTTGGTGTTTCGTCATTTTCTTGGACTGTTGGGATATAGCATAAAATTATCACAATGAATACATGTTCCAGTGACTGAAATGCGTCGTGAGATGGATTAGCGTTACATACATAGTGACCTTTTACTTTGGGATGTTTTCATTTTCACAATAAATATGTTTATACCAGTTTGTTACAGTGAATTCCCTAGCCTATTCATCTCTCTTTTCAGGTATTTTTCATTTCTACTTATTCTTGCGCTATAGCCTTGCGCAACATTTTCATAATTTTAATTAAGACTTCTTGAATCGGCTTTTGTTTTGGCATCCTTTCTTAGTTACTAAGAGCAGCATTTTTTTTTTTTTGGAAAAGGTTGCTGAGGATAGTACTGCTCTGTTGCATCAAAGATTACATTCTGGCTAGGGTCTGAGACCAGGGGCTACCATTATCAGCAATCTTTGAGGTCAGCTGAAAAAAGGGATTAAAATAAACTCAGTTTATAAGAGAAAAAAAAGACATCTCATACACAGTAAGTTTCCATTAGAACAAGCCAAAAGTCAGATGGATCCACAATAGAATTGCTTTCGTATTGTACCCTGATAAGCAAGTCGCCTTTAAAGCGTTCAAAACGCCAATGATGGCAACGAAGCCGGTACTTGCTTAATGTCACGAATTTCTAAGAAGTTCCTCTTATGTGCACACTAAGGTTAAACTTGCCAGACAAGAAGAGTGTATGTATTCGGATGAGCCACCGGCAGCTTACATATCTACTTACCGGGTTACTGGCCCCGTAATACCGCTCCCTTTATCGCGAAGGAAGAAGACTCACAGTTAGTGCTTGAGATATGAAAAAAAAACACTTCTGGCGAGCAGCATCATTCCTTGATTTCGCATTATCAATTGAGAACGTTCGCCGCTCCGTAACGGTCTGCTATGTGACTTCTTAACACGCTTAGCGCCATCGTATATTTTTGCTGTTACCTTTTGGGATTGACAAATTTTCCGTGCTGTTTTTTTGATTGTGAGTGGATTGCTATGTCGTTTACAGTTGTTTTATTTAATGTGTTATGTAAATTAAGTGTAAAACCGTCAAACTGTAATTGTGTCCACCCATGGGACACGCGGTCCCAAAATGTGACATTACACCGTGTCACCACGTGTCCACCGGTGTCCACTGGTGTCCCCTAGTTTCCACTTTTTTTTTATGTTGTGTTTTGCTTGTTTACAGTAAATAGAAATGGACAGAATTTTGAAAAATTCAGAGTTGGAGAGAGAAGTACAACGCGCCATGGCTTCAGACGACAGCGATGGTGCTCCGGGGTTTTCCAATAATTCTTTGGACGACGAAAATTATGAAACCGAAGACGAAACATCAAGCTCAGATTCTGAAGAACATATTTCAGACTATGAATAATATGAGCTTAGCGTATCTGAGCGCTCGGTTGATGAAAATCAAACATCCACTCTTCAATGACATTCTGTAGCGGGTTCAAGGCAAACATTTGCTGCTAATTTTCCATTCAATGGCATAGCATCTGAAGTTCATGAACAGCTATTTGGAAAGGATCCACTTGATTTTTACAATTTTTTTTTGTTTCTAACGAAGTTATCTCACTCATCGTTGCTGAGACGAATCGGTTCGCTGCTCAAAAATTGGAACAAACACCCGGTTCATCGCGCCAAAGTCAAGGCTGCCTAAATGGACCGAAACAACAGCTCCAGAGATTCGCAAGTTCCTGGGATTGATTCAGTGGATGGGTCTTGTTCGTCTGCCCCAAATAAGAGATTATTGGTCTAAAAGTCCCCTCTACGAAAATAATATGAACAAAGTCATGAGCCGCAACCGTTTCGAGTTTCTGTTAAGAATGCTTCACTTCGCGGATAACAGCATTGCTGCAAGTAACCGGCTGTCAAAACTGTCAAGTTTGATAGGGCTGCTTCAAGCGAAATCCGAAGAAGCCTACACTCCTGAAGAAGATGTTTGTATTGACGAGAACAATGTTCCATTTAGTGGTAGAATTTTTTTCCGTCAATATATCACCAACAAAAAGCATAGATACGGCATAAAGCTTTTCAAACTTTGTGTTCAAGGCGGCTACACGTGGGCTTTCAAAGTCTATACTGGAAAGGAAAGAGCGGAAAATTTATCTGTTTCCGAGAAAGTCGTAATGGAATTAATGGATGGCCTTTTGGACAGCGGAAGGACTCTGTTTTGTGACAGTTGGTACACCAGCGTTTCATTGGCAAGGTCTTTGGTCAGCAGTCAAACCGATTTGGTCGGCACTCTTCGAATTAATCGGAAGAACAACCCAGTAAACGTCGTAAAGGCCAAACGTTTGCTGAGCAGAACGAGGATAAAATCGTTGTGATGAAGTGGAAAGATAAAAGGGAAATTCTGATGCTGAATTCAAAACACGAAAATTCGTTGGTGCCTGTAACTTCCAGAAGACCGGTCATCAGAAAATCTGCGATGGTTGTCGACTACAATAAACGAAAAACCTTTATTGATCTGTCGGACCAAATGTCGGCATATTCGCCGTACTTGCGCCGGACACTCAAGTGGTACAAAGGCTTATTTTTCCACTTGGTTACTGCTACATCCATTGTAAACTCTCTCGTTCTATACAACAAAATAAACGGCACTAAAATGAATATAACCAAATTCAAGGGAAAACTCGTCGAAGGCTTAACGCGGAAGACATCTGATGAACCAAATACTTTATCACTCTTGGTCCCGTCTATATCTGCTGGAACTGGAACATACCGCAAACATGTTCTTCAGGAAGTGCCTGGGCAGAAAAGAATTACCCGAAAACGATATTGGTATGAATTCTTACAAAAAATAAAAATAAAAAAGTTTTAAATTTTTACTCATAATTTGTAACAAGGACCTAACTTGATAGACCCAAAACTTTCTCTAGTGTACTGAGGGACTATGTAGAGAAACGATCAGCATATAAAAAACATGTACACTTCGTGTCCACTGGTGGACACATGGCACTAAAGTCATATAGGAACATGTACCACCGGTGGACATGGCGGTCTACTGTGGTGGTACAAAAATGTACAAATGTACAAATGTACAAAAATGTACAAAAATGTACCACCCGTGGACACATGGCGCTGAACGTGTTAAATATCATATTTGAATAAATTATGCCAAAACGCCCAGGTCAACATCAGAAGCACTATTTTCCGAAAATCTTTCCAAGTATTGTACTTGCATACGGTGGTGACATTGAATACATGTTTATGTATTCGCATAGCGCAACAAGCTATCATTGGTATCTATTCATGTATGGAAATATAAGCGCACAAATTGGTTAAACTGCAAATGATGGTAATTCCAAGTATATGCTGTAGAAGAATCGGATGCAACGTCACAATAGACGTTGTATAGAGAAAATAAGGAATTTATATAACATACATTGCCTCCCAGGGTCACAATCCCAAATCGCAGTTTCTTTGGTCTAAGAAGATAATTAAGTAAAAATGCGTTATCTAGAAAAACCAAGAAGACTCCATATAATATCATCGCAGTCTTGCTCCATGGCACAAAGCATAGACGTTAGCCAGGGCATATTAAAATATCTTTGACCGTTTTGAGCGAAAGATTCGTAGAGCGATTTTCGGTCTCATATGCGCTGACGAGCCTTGGAGAAGAAGATACTGCATCGAACTCTATGACTTTTAAAGCGACATGAGAAATTGTTATTCGCAATTTCATAAAAAAAAGCAATTATGTCATTTTTCAGGTTGAAAAAAGGTTTTATAAGAAGTTTTATAAGATATTAGCAATAACAACGTTTTAGGTTACCGATTAACGCAAATTACAACAACTCTGTTCTAATAACAAAGTAAAGAACCATCCGATGACTAATAATTATGTTCATGAAACAGATTGCCTGCTATTTAGCCCGGCATATTAAGTGGTGTTGCATAATACCGCCTACCGCAAGGGCACGTTTTTTCAACAAAAAAATAACAAAATAAAAATAAATAAATAAAAAAAAAGAATTAATAAAAACCAAAGCAATAGGAACGTCTGGCGTTGATCATGCATCCACTTGATACAGCAAACTCACGAGCAGCCTGACCGAACGTAATGCATTCTGCATACCAATTATGCGACACAACCACAAACTGGCATTGCAACGTCACTGCACGCACATCTTTTCAATGGGAAGTATACTCGTATGTGTGCGCGCATATCCTTTGCGAATACATACCATCCTCATGTCCAACTTCCAATACTACTATAAGTCTTCACAAAAATCAAAAGAAAAATTTCTAACCGAAGGCGGAAGAACTCTCAAAGATGCGTGCTTCAGAAGCGTAGATAACTCTTCGCCTTGGCATGACCATCCCTTGAAGAACGGCTTATGAGGATAGAATTCGGAATTGCAACTCGTAAAGTCGATGTTGACTTGTGAGGTGGTGGAAGGATCGGACTTTCGGGATGAACACAGTTCAGTGAATAGTTGATTATGCATTCAACGCACTGCCGTGTACTTCTGCACTTTTAGTATGTGCGAGCGAAATTAGCCCACAGCCGTGCGCCGTCACTTTAGCTAATGCAGTTGAACCGTGATTGCTCCTTGTTTCAATTAAATTTGCGCCGTTCCGCTGTCGGCACACCAGCAACAATCCTTTGGAAGAAGCCATCTGCTCCATGTACTACCAAGTTCTGGTATGGAAAAAACTGAAACAGTAAGATGAGAATGTGGCTCCGGGGTGTGTGAACATGGAGACTGCCACTTATGTGGGTGTACATTCGTCGGCATTGATTAAAGTGCAAACTTCTGATTATGCAGATAGGATTTTAAGAAATACATACATACATTGTGCAGCTTTGACTTTTTTCTATCATAGTATTATCTTGTCCTTTCTCACTTCCTTTTTATAAAGATACATACATATGTGCATACCCATCATGTCATATATATTGGAGTTGGGAAATTGCTACATACTCATATGTAAGAAAACTTGTTTAAGGTACGAGTTTATTACACATGAGTATAGGTGAATACATCCCACTGCAACCGCAGTTTTTCTGAACACACTTGTCTCTGTATGATATATCAAAAATAGGATAAATTTTCTGTGTAAGGAATAAGGAGTTCAGTTAGTAGTTTTCTCACTTTTACTTAGATGACAAATGCTGGATTATCATTTGCTTTGGATAGCGACATTTTGTACTCGACAGTAAATGGCAACTATGAAAAATAGGTTACATCCAAAGTTTGCCACCTGATCTGCGCACAGTGTTCAAATATTCGGCACTTAACACGCATCAGGAAGCATGTACATAGTCGATTTTCTGGAAAACTATTTATCCAAAAAAATCAAGTCGATTATCCTAAAAAGTCTACAATTTCACGCCTAATCCATCGACAAAATTTGGTGACTCCGATCACGTCGGCAAATATTGGCGCTAATTTACCACGATCATTATTTTTTCATTAATTCGAATTCTAACCTCTAAGTAGCCTTGTTTAAGATTGAGATACTTCGAAACGGAAGATGTGTAATCCTGAAGCAACTGGACAAAATGTCTGAATTCATGTCCACAGTTGCAGAAGTTACAACACGTTTGGAAGCTCTAGAACATAATTTCTCTTAATTTTTAGCCATTCAATCTATGTTAAGATCGAGATCCAGAAGAGGTACTCAAGGAAGAGCATACATCATATGAGGAGATGCATTATTCTATTCAACTTAAAATGCAGACGATCTTGGGCATAAGGAAAGCACAGTGTCGTGATAACTTACCGAACGGTATCAAAACAATTATAGTGTAACTTCCAAAAGCAAATCTTCCACAATCCTCTCTGTGATTTGATCACAGAGTGGTTTACCTTTTATTAGAGATCTTTCAATCTCTCGTACATTACAAATCCAACCTTAGCAACGTCTGCAAGGTCTATTATTTACTTGAGGATTAGAGATAACCGACGCAAACTACGAAGTAATTCTAAAGATGCTTGTCGTCCGATACGAATACAAGAAGCTCATTATCAATGAACACCTAAGACAGTTATTTGAAACACCACATGTTCAGAAAAACTCAGCCTCATCTCTACCCATCTTGATTGATTCAACGAATGCTCACCTTCGATCTATATCATCATTGGGATGGCCTATAAAGCATTGGGATGATATGGTCGTATTCATCCTGACATCAAAACTCGATTCAATCACGCTAAAGAAATGGCAAGAAGAGTCTCTGTCGGTCAGATCACCAAGTCTGCAATAGACGATGAAGTTCCTGAACAAAAGAGGTCAAATTCTGAAGGGAATGGTGAGCCCAATCACAACAAGCAAGGTAAGTGGAGCATGCAAAGTCGATAGTAGAACTCGGTAATCGTCAAAATGTTACAGCGATATAAAGTGCGCCGTGTGTTCTAAACAAGGTCACACCATAAAGAAATTCTGCAATCTACTTCGATGCTCTCCGATGGAAAGGCGACAGCAAATGTCTCGATTAAAGCTATGTACCAACTGCTTAAAAGGTGTCCACAATGAGCACAAGTGCTCATCTGCAAATTGCCATATATTCGGTGCGAGATATTACACTTTGCTTCATAATGACTCATTAACCATGAAACTTGATCCAATTTCAACGAATATGTGCCAAATTCCAAAGACTGCGCTCCAGTCTAAGGAAACGTCCACAATATTAGCTACGGTTATATTCATGTAGTCAATCATCAAGATTTGCCCATTCCGCATTTTTGACTCAGCTTGACATATGGATTTTACCACAGAACGGTTTACGCAACGCATAGAATCAAAACGCAACAAAGTTTATCCAACATATTCAAGTATTTCATCACTCACTAAACACTCTGCTACAATCGAAGCTATTATCTTACCCAAGATAACTGCGTTTTTGCCTTCAGAAATAATTCCTCTGCCGGGCCTAATCATTCCTCCGAGTTTGACTTTGGCTGATCCATGCTTTCAAATTCCTCGACGAATCGATATTTTAATAGCTGTTCTCCTCATCACTGTTTCACCGAAAAGTGAAACCAAAGCATGCATCAATCTAGCGCAAGCAAGATAGTTGCACTTGATATTTCTAAGGCACTTGCCAGAGTTTGGCATCTGGCTCTTTTGTCGAAAATGCGTGCTTTTGCGATCGATGAATCCCTTCCTCAGTGGATTAGAAATTACCTTTCGGAATGTTCAATTCAAGTTGTCTGATATTCACAAAACAAATGCTGGTGTGCCCCAGAGCTCCGTTCTGTCTCCCACACTCTTTTTAATTTTCATTAATGATCTCTTGTCTACTATTGCACTTCTAATCTAATATACTCGTAGGCATCGGACCTATTTTCCCATATTAAGCCAAGTATTTCGATAACGTTATTCCTTTTTACGTTTAGGTATGGCACCCTTTGATCGATCGGAATATTTGCCAATAGTTCTAGGTTGTTGGCGTACCACTTATTCAGCTTAAACCCTCCTCATGCAAAACCTGTTTTAGCTCATTCTGTAGTTGAAGGACTTCTACTGATCCCGAGAGAACGTCATCAATATAGAAACCGGTGAGTCGGAATTTCGAGGCCATAGGAAAGTTACTGATTTAGAGTGCGAGTAAAATGGCAAGAGACAGAGGTTGTACCATACGCCACTCTACACAATGGAAATGTTTTAATGCTTTCCTCCGTTTGTCTGCACAAAATCAATTGAAAAATACGATCAGCTGCCCTCATCAATTCGACTTTCCACTAAGTTTTCTTCTTCTTTGCGTTAAGAACTAAATTGTAAAATTTCTCCTGATCACGTGTGCCATATGATCGGAAATAATCAATCCAAAAGTTGTATTATTATAATTTTTGGGTTTTAGTTTTTTTTTTATAATTAGCTCGCGCTTAGAATACCCTTAAAATGTTTGTACACAGCGTGGGCAAAAGAAAAATAGGGCGCAAGAGAAGAGAGATACCGATGTACACTGGTCTTAAATGTTTGCAAGTTATAATGAATAGGAAATAGAGAGCCCGCCAGGGCATTCCATATACGAGTAGTACGGAATACTACTGGCGATTTCTATGGAGCAATGGTGGTGGAAATAGCGATAAAACAACGTGAGACAGGAGATACTACGTCAGCATTAGTACCACCTATGAGTTTTATCATCTATTGGTTTTGAATGTTATCTAGCAGGTTCAGAAATCTTTTAGGGGTATCTGTGCGTATTGTACTCCGATCTTGGGCGGATAAACGCCTTATATATTGAGGCCAGATCAGACGGGGTGAAATATTTCGTACATCGCTTGAAGATATTTCACAGCATTTTTGACGATATCGAATATTTGTTCATTCCAACGTAAGTTGTCACTGACGCACATACCGAGAATGGAAAGTTTTCCAGTTTCGGCGATGCCGGGTATTTAAATTTCGCTTTAACAATAGCAGACAGCATTGTGTTGTGGAAGCACTAAATTCCACTCTGTTGATTTATCCCCAATTGGTTATGCTGTTAATATCGGAATTTAATGAGCTTAACATACGCAGCCGTTCTCGTTCTACAACCGAAGTGCAAGCACATGAGTTCGTGAACGCATGTGAAAAGCATAGAGTAATGTCATCAGCAAAGGAATACGAGAGTTGGCTGAAAAGTTTCCGACCGCAATGTAAAGATAGCGGCACTCGTCAATAAAAGCTAGTAAATGCTAGTTGTGCATCTTTTGACAGTTACTTTCCGAAGTTTCAGTCATTTTGGACTCGCAGTTTTTAGTTGACAGTCGTTTGAGTTAGTCGATGTGAGTGTTTTTTGTGAAAATGGCAAAAATTGAGTATCGAGCTGTTATTAAATTCTTATTTTTGAAAGGCAATACGCCTACACAAATCAAAAATGAGTTGGACTCTGTGTATGGGGACACCATCATTTATCACAGTGAAATTTTGGGCAGTTGAATGTAAGCGTGGCCTAAAGAGCTTTAGAGATGATGAACGTTCGTGACGTCCAAAAACTGCAACCACTGACGATAACATTGGTAAAGTTCACCAAATGGTTTTAGACGACCGCCGAATTAAAGTGAGAGAGATAGTAGAGGTTACGAAAATGTCCAGAGAATGTGTTTGTTACATATTAAATCAAGCTTTAGACATGAGAAAGCTGTCCGCGCTTTGGGTGTAGCGTTTGCTTACATTAGACAAAAACGTGTTCGAATGAACATTTCCAACGCTCTGTTGGAGCAGTTTAGGCGCAATAAATCCGAGTTTTGGCGCAGTTTAAACAGTGGAGCAGTGGACTGCAAAGGGCGAGCCGGCTCCAAAAAAAAGCAAAACCTGTTTTTTCGGCTGGGAAAGTGATGGCGACTGTTTTTTTTTGGGATAGTAAAGGAGTTATCTTAATCGATTATCTTCAAAAAGGAAAAACCATTACAGAAGCATACTACGCATCATTACTTGCCAAGCTGAAGGTAGAAATTGCGGAAAAACGGCCACATTTGCAGAAAAAGAAAATCCTGTTTCACCAAGACAACGCGCCGTCTCACACCTCAGCGGTTGCCATGACGAAAATCCATGAAATACGGTTTGAACTGCTTGACCATCCGCCTTATTCACCAGATCTAGCCCCAAGCGGCTTCTTTTTGTTCCCTCATCATTCCCTCAAAACTGCGCTCGGAGGACAGACATTTTCGCCAAATGAGGAGGCAATCACCTTCGTGAACAATTATTTTGCAGAGAAAAATGCCAAGTACTATTTGGACGGGTTAGAGAGATGGGAGCATCGCTGCGAGAAGTGTGTAGAGTTGCAAGGAGACTATCTACAAAAATAAAAAAAAATTTTAACAAAAATTGTCTCGTATCATTGTTCTTTTCAGACAACCCTCATATGTGCACAAGGCTAGCAATTTAGGAGATGGACGGATATCAAAAAGATCGGTGTTGTCTGAGATTTCACAGCTGAATGACCTTCTGGGTCTAATCAATCCCGTTATCGTGTTGGCGAAGATATATGGTTGTTTAGGATGAAACTCTTGCAAGCAAATACTAGCTTATGGAACCTGCATTTATATGAGATCCTTTAAAAATGACGGTACTATTTCAGTGGATCTTCTAGCTGCAAGGTCAAAGGTTTCTTCAGTCAAGAAAGCCAGCCTACCAAGAACTATGATGGCGCAGTTTGTCAATCGACTTAACATAACGTTTAGGTAATTAAATTTATTATTGGACTGAGCCCAGTATTGTATGTATTATCGTGGATATAGCAGAATCCTGATGAAAAATCCAGTTGCGACCATTCAAGGGACAACGACATTGAATCAGTGGCATCATATTAAATCTAAGTAAGATCCGGTCGACATTGTTTCCCGCGTTGCTCGTCCATCTATCTTGCTGCACTCACGTGAATGGTTTCACTTTCCGCAGATCTTTATTCGTAATGAAAACTTGTGGCCTTTTTATCAATCATTTAGGTCTGTCATCAGGACAGACCCTACCCTTCTTGAAAAGGCTATGGTTAATTTGACTCTCTAGCAGCGCTCGGCTCCAACTTTTTCACTGGAATAAAATTCCACACTTCCTATCGAAGTGTCTTCTTCGAGTCTACACCGGTTTAAAAATAACGCTTTTGCTGAAAAACGCAAGACAGAGAAAATATTTGAACCAATTACTGTTGACGAAATTGAGGAAGCTTTATATACCATAGACAAAATCATTCAAAAATTATCATTTGAACACGAGCTTATTTGTTTGCGCAAGAATGGCAATGCTTCCATAATGAGTCATTTAATATCTTGTCTCATTTTTTATATGATAAGGCTATTCTAAGAGTTGGAGGTCGAATTGGAAATTCATGCTTTGAATTCTGTGTCAAATATCAAATCGCATGTGATTACTTAAAGCATTTGTCGTTATCTGCATGAGAAGCGTGGTCACGATTTCTGTGGGTCTGATGGTAGCAAATGGAAAACTATACCTCTAAGTTCATCACACATGGATGGATTTTGGGAGGCGGCAGTTAAATCGGTAAAATTTCACAGGAAGAGGCTTTTCCGCATGTGCACTCCAACCCACGACGAGTTCACCACCGCACTAATTCAAATTGAAATGATTTTTAATTCGCGACCTCTGACTGTTCTTGCTAATGGCCTTAATGATTTAAATGTATTAACCCCTGGCCATTTTCTACATTTTTACGTTAACGGCTATTATTCTCCTCCAAGCAACGCCTGCGGTGGGTTACTCAGCAGTTATGGATCCGGTGGTCATCTGAATGTCTCCAATGCCTACAAAGGCGTAAAATACAGTAGAGTAAGGTGCGCTTCAAATTTATGGGACACCTGACAAATTTTTCATAATTGCACTATATATATTATTTTAAGCCAGCGGATTTATGTCCCCGTTTAGCCAGTTTTTACTGTGTTCTTGGTTTCTTATCTTATTTTGGTTGTTGTTTTGATGTTATTTTACCTTTTAAACAGAATCCCGTTACAAAGGTGTTTTGATCAGGAAAATGCATACAGTTTATAAGACAGTGACAAAAAGTGTACAGAAAAAGGTTATTTTGGGCCAATGGATATTTTTTTTATTTTGTTTGTTTGTTTCAAGAAATGTATTATTTCAATTTTAATCAAATGCCTCGCGGAAAAGCTTTAAAAACGTTGAAAAGGGACAGAATATTGCCTATTCAATCGAAAATTATGTTTGACCGATATTCCAAAAAAGGTTGGCCGATGTCATTGCCTTACACGCAACTTTTTAAAAAAATTAAAACTCTTATGGCAGCATAAAAAGATCTGGAAGAAAAAGGAAGCTCCCAGAGGGAGATAAAAGAAAATTGTTAAGGCAGCAAGGAATTCCAGTAAGAGTTCGAGTGCTTTGGCGTGTCTGTAAACTGAAAGAAAAAATCGATAACAAGAGTTTGGAGAACCTTCCAGAGAAGCTCCTTCATTATCAAGGCCACTATGAAATCTTCACCTCTCCTTCTTAGGCTGCATAAGATGGCCAGGCCCGAATATGCCAGGATCATATGGGCATGGATTGGAGTCTAGCGAGTCCAAAAAAAAAATCAAAATTCTTTCGAGCCATATTGTGTTCATTTTCTTTTATGATTAAGGTAATTTTTGCGGAGGGAGAAAAATGGAATTTGAATGGTTCGGATGGATTCAAGTCATACCGGCGAGATTTAAGAAAAAAATCCTCAGTATTTTTCTAAAAGAAACTTTGGAGGAGGCTCTGCTTTGGCTTGTGGAGCATTTTAGTATACGGGATGCTTAATGCTTAGATTAGCAATTTACATCATCAAAAATGAGGAGTTCCGACTATACATACAAATGTTTTTCTAGCGTATATTTTATCATTTTTGGAACAAAGTCGTGGAAAACGCTTTTAGCAAGATAATGCGTGTTCTCCTGACATGAACCCAATTGATTATCTTTAAGGTGTATTAGTTTGTTGGGTTAGTTTCAGACACTGGAGGAATTACAATAGACAATCCTTGATGAAAAGAAAAATATGGGTCTTAAATTAATAAAAAACTTTAATTCAATCACGGCCAACTGAGGTCAAATCGACCGATAAAAATTAAATTATATAGGATCACAGACTGAAATACTCGTATTTTGTGTCCTATACTCGTAAATATGAAACGATATAATTTACCATATTTAAGTGAATTAATTTTTAACTAAGGAAGAGGATTTTGTTTCATGAAATTTTGTTCGAAAGACTCATTATTTTATTATTTTCTAAATATTTTGAATAATAGCGTGTCAATACATATTATCAATCATTAGATTTGTCCCCGCTAGATTTTCGTAACAATTTTTAAAAAAGAATTGTTTGCTTAAGTTTGAGGAATAGGATTAAATCCTTTCTTAAACCAAAAATCTCGCGGGAACACATTTTTGTTAAGAGTATTTGAAACGTCAAAAGTAACAAGTAAACGCAAAACAAAAAAGAAATTGTAAAACAGGAGGAATATTTTTAGATTGATTTTTATTAGAGTTCGAGTCGTAGTGTATTAGGCGAACAATTCGCTTCAATATGAAGCCTTTTTTTCTCCATGTCCAAGTCATCTTTTGAGCTAATTTCCATAAAATTGCCGCAAACTACACAAATTTAAACTTTTACGAACTTGACAGTTCTTTTAAAATTTAATTGATTTGAGGGTTTTTACAATTCCTGCCCAAAGAAAAATCTCGTGTAGAAATTTGTTAGAATTGGCAGGGTGGGGATATGAATTACTCTTTCAAATGCGCTCTCTTTTACAAATTTCTCCTCGCGAGAACAGGTTTTTGTACAAATTTGCGGTCCTGGAATAGATCTATTGTTGTTCTTCACCAGAAATTGAAAGTGTCTTATAAATATGAAACGACCCTTATTCGACGATGTAGAAATTGTTTTGAATATCCAGTCCTAGATAATTAATTTACATTATACGTAAATATCTACCAGTATCTGTTATATTTATATTTTTTCCTTTTTTTTCATGATTTATCTTCTTTTTCTTTTTTTGTATATTGTATTTATATTTTCTCATGTTTCCCTTAACTAATTTTTCTATTTTATTTTTTTTGTCTGGATTCCTTAATTTAATGAATTTTGTTTTTTCCTTAAACTCTTATATTACAATATATTGGGTACCGCACCTACTTTTGAATTAAAAGCTCGCCTTTGTGAAGTGGTATTCAATACTATTCCAATTTTAAAATGCTAATCACTAATTGTTTCTCAAGTTTTTTATAATTAGATTTGTATACTTCGCCTAAGATAATTCTGTTATATTTGAGATATAAATTAAAAAAACTGAATTGAAACTAAAAATAAATTAACCTCTCAGTCAAAAAAGGTGAACATTGGTAGTCTTAATGTAGGACGACAACAACGGCAATCTTCCACTCCAAAAATGGAGAATGCTAATATCGTTGAATTGCATTATGTAAAGGATAATGTCGTCCGAGTGGTTAGCATTAAGCCATCTTCTATATTTAAACGGGGTGTTGCTAGATATTTGTATATTATCTATTAAAGATCCTTCAATCGTTTAAGGTGGGGAGCATGTTAATTGAATTAAATATTACATATACTTGAATTTATTCCTATAATAAATTCAACTTGTCAAATACTAAACTGGACTCATCTAATTTACCAAAGATCTGGATTCGTTCCTTACCTTTTTGTTTTCTAAATGCTTTCCATTGTTTTCATGGTAACTTCTCTTTCATTTTTGAATTACATCACGTGCGTTTTAATTTAAATTAATCATCCAAAAAAATTAGGTCAGTCATCCTAAAAACTTACAATTTCACGCCTAATTCTTCGAGAATTGGCATGGGGTTTGTTGAAAATGTTGATTTGGTTTCATTTGACAAAAGGAAGCATGAAGAGACTGGACCTGACCATAGACTAGACTACTAGAGGATGTTGGCTCTTGATATTATATCATAGAAGTATCATGTTAAGAATCGAGAAGAGTAGTTGCTACATTGAATTTTGTTGTAATATGTACATAAACACATATTATGCATAAAAAAAACTGTTCAAAACGAACCAGGTTCTGCACGGTGGCACATAGGACTCATTTCTTCAGGCCAAGCCTATGCTAATGTCCTTGTGGGTGTATAGTTCGCAGTTCATTACATTTTATGATTCCAACATAGTGCCAGACAACTAAATATATACAAATCTTCAACAAAACCACTCTGATCTCACGTAATCTATGACCCGAAAATTTGTGTAAAGCTACATTGCTCTCATGTGTCAGCCAATGTTTTAATAGCTATAAGGTCAACTTATGAAATCCCAACCCCTCTAATAGGCTGATACCAATGTTAAATGTAAATCCAAAGACTCCACTTAAAATGATTAGGTGTCTTAAAATTTCTTACATAAAATAATAATATTTAACTGCAGATATTACACTGCAGCACTACAGCTTACATGATTTCAGTGCTTATCCTATCCACTATTCCCAAATACTAATTCCTATTTCGTATTCGTAACCTAATCTTTTCTTTCATTTAACTAAAAGTTAATAGCAACAATAGTGTAGTTTTACTTGCATTTTCTAAAGAAGTCATTCTAATTAGGCCTTCTTATGTTGATTCAACTATTCATCACGTCTTTTAAACGTTTAGCATGCTGCTGATTTTGGTCTGAACCAGTCAGTTTTTTTTTGGTTTGTTTAAGAATGACAATTTACTTTTATCTACATAAACTGTATGTTACTCTATGATATTTCAAGTTCCCTTTTATTAAAGTGACGCAGAAAATTTTAATTTAGAAACCACGACACTGGCAAATGCTACAAGGATTGCCACTAGATCTGTGCAAGACTCCCAATGGGGCACGGATCTTTAAATTTAATCGATTCGTTTGGGGATATTAAGGAGTGCATTTAATGCTCCTTCCTTTTATCCATCACCGAGTTTTTGTTCCACCCAATCGTAACATTATGTGCTCAAGCTAAGCCCATGTCTACGGTGTTTTATAACCTGTTAAGAAAAATTTCATCAGATTCGGCAAAAAAACCACTTCTGTCATCTTAATGGGACTCCGACTCTGTGCGTCCACAAATGCGTACGCTACTGCTTTGGTCGTAAACAACTAGCAGCAGCAGGAACTTGACGACAATCGGACGAGCCGAATGCGCTTCAAAAAACATCACAACAACACGCCAAAGTGGACCCGCAAAAAACTGCAAACCTTCCGAACACATGGAAAATTATGTAGACACATGTTCCAACTGTGCTGCCACTGCTATCGCTACTGCTTCACTTAGCTCTACTCTAGTCTCCCTTTACGGCTCCTGCTAAGAGTTCATCTATGATTTCCAAGAGTGATCTAGGCATATCTATGGACTCGCAATTGATCTGCGCCCTCTCCAATGCCACAGTTTAGTTTCGTTCGTCTTTCCTTCCCGCCAATCGTCATATCATCGGCATCATCAACATCAGCGTCTCCGTCATCACCGTCATCAGCGTCTGTCATACTGAAAGCCCAACATACCGAGAGCAACTACAGATAGATACAAGTGTCTGAGCCTGTAGCTACACATAGGTAAGCATACCGGTAGACATGCGTCTCCGCGCGGTGCCGACACAGTCCCAGCTTCTACAAGAAGCCTGCTCACTGGTTATTTATGGATTTGTGCAACTTTTTACGCAGTCGCGCTATGCGACTAATTGGGTATGAACGCTGAAATAACCCAGCATTGTTCTACATAATTACCTTGGACGCGAACGAGACGCGAACCGCACTTTTGTTCGCGAATTGCGATGGATAGTTAATAATATTTTTGTCGTGGTCTTACTCTTATGTTTTGCTGTCGCTGTTGCTGTTGCTGTCGCTGTAGCTGTCGCTGTGTATGAGCGAGTAGGTACCTTCAACAAATTATTAGGTTGACGTTTTGTCTAGTTTCGACGTCATCGCGGACCTGCTGACTGTGAAGTGTAATGGCCGTGCGTGTACTTTTTGTGTGCAATTTGATGCCTAAACGGGGATTTGGTTGACTCAATACGTTGGGGATTTCAAAAGCGGACGACGATGGTTTTTTGCATTGCACCATGCCGATGGTATGCCGATGACCGATCGTCGCCGTGACAGTATGTTGCCGGCCAATTGTCAATCATAAGCAAAGGCATAAATGCAAACACTTGTGATCTGTTTTTGTGTGTTGTTTGAATCGGCACGGCACGGCGCGGCGGCGGATGACATTTCCATGTCATAGATACGAGTATGAGTATGAGTACGAGTACTTGTATCATACAATTTCCCCCAGAGGCCACTGAACCAGTGAAATTGATCTGTGGCGACGGAAGTTTGATCACCTGCGTCAGAGCAACTGTCACGGTTGTCGCGCGTATCTACGAGCATAAGCGATCGAAGGAACGATGGATAGATGATTAACTTTGGATTGTCGAGAAAGACCTTTTTTGGGCATGAGTGACCAATTGGACTGAAAAATCCGTAAATAAATGGCTGCTGTTCAAATACATTTTTTTACCCAGTTTTTGTAATATTACAACACTGATTGGCGATACCATGTTGACGAGGAAAAATACTTTGTCATCAAAATAATTAAATGGTCTAGGCTTGTAAGTATTACCACCCCTTTCAATTAGATGCTTTGAAAAAAGTGAAATTCTATTCCAGTAAAAATTAATTAAAGGCTTAACAATTTGATATGGTATGAAAATGATCGATGGCTAATATTCGAGAAGTTTTGTATTTGAATCATATTAATATTACACAGAAGGAATTATTTTTGACTTAAGCTATCTTTCGACGGGCAATGGAAAAGTTTCTTCCCATCAGAAATCTGTTTACCTCGCTGTGCGGTAGCAATGAAAAACGGTAGGTCCCACTTATACGTATATGCACTAAATTACAAGACGAAAAGCAAAGTATATTAAGTGCCATCAACTTAACCCAGATTAGCCCAACATGCTTCATAATTGGATACTACTTATATTGATGATAGATTTATGGTTAGGCAGAACAATTTCCAGAATTGGGCTTTTTCGGCGTAAACAAATCAAATAAGGGACTTGGGTAAGATTGCTTCTTTTGAGAGTTGTAACACTCGTACCAGAATGAATACTCCAGGTGCTATTGCCCAGAAGTTGTCAACGTAAACACCTCTGAAATTGAGGACATATCTTTGCCAGTTGAGTTGTAGTCGAGTCAACGTGGGGGTAATATATTACCACTGATAGTGCAGAGGACAAGTTATAACCCTCAAATATTTTTCTTCATAGAAACGACTCAGTTATTTTTTAATTGGGACACCCAACGAAAGCATAAATATTTAGATGTCATCACTGGATCAAACGACTGTTATAGGCTCCATAAGATGGTCAAATTATGAAGAGATCTTGTTACGTTCTCGCTTGTTTTGTTTTATAAGTATGTGCATACTGGTTGCCCAGCCGAATAATCTCTCCGTGATTTTATCGAAATTCTTGGAGAGAATATGAAATTTTCGAATCGACTAGGTCTCAGATGTGTACTTAAAGCCCTTTACTATTTGATCCGCTTTGAGTGATACAAGGTGATGCAAAAGTTGTCACTTGATTTGTGGCATTTTCCTTTCCTCTTCCCAGAACTTCCGGCGAAAGTCTTCGCATTCTTGACGCATATTTTCTTTGAGTCTGAGGCTTGTTGACACAGACGCGTGACTTCAAAAAACCCAAGAAAAAGGAGTCTGGAACGGCTAAATCAGGCGATATTGCCGGCCAGCAGAAACCTCCAAAACGAGAGATTGGGCGATCCAGAAATGCAGCCCGCAAAATTTCGGTTGTGTCTGGTGCAGTATGCACCGTTGCTCCATCCTTTTGGGACCACCTGTTCTCCAGTCCAAATTCTTCCAATTGAGGAAGGATGAAGTCGCTGTGTTACGCTCGCCGTCGACAGTAATCGTTTGGCATCCGGCGTTTTCGAAAAAAATAAGGCCCGACGACGCTTCCAGCGTAACAGAACACCATTCAGTAACTTTGAGTGGATGTAATGGGTCTACGTGGGTTATACGCGGATTTTCGGTGCCCCGGAAGCGATAATTTTACTTATTCACATATCCATAGAGATGGAAATGGGCGCCGTCGCTCATGATAGTTTTCGATTAAAAGTTGTCTCCATCGTGGTCGAGATTCAGGATGGCTTGAGCGTAGGTTGCACGCGCTTGGTGATCAATACCTAACAGCTGATGCACTGTCTGCACTGTGTAAGGGAACATCTTACCGTCTTTCACTAAAATTCTCTGTAAAGACCTCCGATTGGTGTACGTCATGTGGTCGATATTCCGGGGTTCTCTGCGACATCTTCAAACGGGTTTTCCGGGGCCGGCCAGATCTGGCAGTGTCTCATGTTGTCCCATAATCTTCTAGACATGCGAGCAAACGTCGTATTATTTGCCCTGTTGGTGTCGGACGACCAGGAAATCTACGACGAAATTCACGCTGCGCCAACACCATCGACTAATTATTCCGCCAAAGAATTGTAACAATTATTTCCCGTTCTTTAGGGGTATAGCGATTCTGTCTTGTTGGCGTGTATTTTATATCTGTTCAATACACAAATGTCAAAGTAGAATTGACATTTACCGCCATTTGCAAAAATTATAGCATTTTCTTACACCACTTAGTGCTTCACTGCTAAATTTCGGTTATTCCCGATAACTGAAATTTAATCCCATTGACTTCTTTTGCATCATGCAATATAATGGGTGTTTCTTTTGCTGGTAATTAGAAGAT
Organism: Volucella zonaria; assembly: GCA_963966105.1. Taxonomy (NCBI): domain Eukaryota; kingdom Metazoa; phylum Arthropoda; class Insecta; order Diptera; family Syrphidae; genus Volucella; species Volucella zonaria. Next base: position 14,289,044 of record OZ014534.1, read on the forward strand.
TTGTTGCATAAAATAGAGATTTCATTTCTGGTTGGATTATACATTTTTTTTTTGTTTGCTAATTACAACACAACATTTGCCAGAAACATTCTTAAGCTGGTATTATTGCTCCCTCCCTCCAGAGAATACAGCCTGAAATGTAACCGAGTGACCAATTTTTGGACTGACCTATTTTCTAACGACAAATTGTGAGCTTGCCTAAAATATTGATATAAATTTTCTCCATATTTCTTGCAGATTCACAAGTTAACGTCCAAAAGTCCGCGGAATAAAAATTAAAAAAAATATACAATGTAACACATCTTGAGCTCAACGCATTTTTTTTTAGAAAGTATCATACTCATAAGATATCTATTCTTTCATGCAGTCCTTAAAACAAGCCAAAATTGGCTTCTTGGGGTGATGAAGTGTAACCTTGCTATTGCGTCCACCCCCATTTGGAACTAGGATGCCTCCAATTATTTTTAGGAATATGCTTTACCAAGCAGCTTCAAAAAGTATTTTAACGCTTCGATTTGTTGTTTTTAGTTACGACCAGCCTTGGAATAGATAATGGGTACAAAATTAATGTGTCAAGTCAAGTATTTTTATGTGTTTTGTTTCTAATAAATATCCTCAAGTTTTATCCTCTCTTGCGACAAAAGAGGATTTTTAAAAGTCTTGTTTACTAAACGATATCTTATCAAGAAATTCTAGGCCGTTTATAAGAAACACACGTTTACAGAATCGCAGACAACAGCAAAGGTTACAGAGGATTTGCCAATGATTAAATCACAGCAGTCCACCAAATAAAAAGAAATAAACCGGACTTGGTGGCCTAACTAAGTAGTAATCTAAGATGGTATGGACCCACTGAGTCAACAGCCTGTATAAAATTACAAAATTACAAGATCTTGAATCAGTAACATGTGCTCCCAACAGAAAAAAGAAAAAGTTGTCTTTATCGCAAAAAACAGAAAGAAAAGTGATCCAAAAGTATAAAGGCCAATCAATCTATTAGCCATTTATCAAGAAACAAAACGCATATTCCTTCAAAATAATACAAGGCGTGTTTTATTCAAAAGTGCGTATCCGCTTTTCCAAAAAACGCTCCAACTCACTTCTATACTCACTTTTATCTCGCGGCTATGTTCGCATGTTGGTTTGAAAGTTGCTTTTTTCTTAATATTTTCTCCGATAAACTGGAGCTTTGCTGGCATTTTTAAAGCAGTTTTGAAAGCAAATAAGCACCTTCGCACACACTAATTTTAAAAAAGGTTCAAGTTCCTTTTTGGGTAGAAGGAAAATAACAAATTTTTCTAGGTGTAAAAAGCCCAAAAGAACGTTCATTATTGACTTGCTCTTCCAAAACATAAGTTGATCCACGAACACATCCCAGAATAGGGAAAAACGGGATGCTGCCAACCATCAGGAAACGAACAAATGCCCTCTATCTAGTTGTATGTTACGACATATATAATTCAAATCTTTCGTAAATCTATCCTCGCTTCTGAAATTGAACTAAATTTTTCCCACTTTTGATTTTGTTTTTGTTTCGTGTGGAAAAGTGGCAATTGGACAAACGTGACAAACGTACTAAAATAAACAAACTAAATTACTAAGACTTTCTGAAAAATAGTAGATAAGGTTTCTTATACCAGAGGATATTTACAATGATAGAATATCCGTTGAATAACGTAAAGACAAAAGCTAGACTATTATCATAACCCTCACTATAGTCATTAAAAAAATGTAAAGGTGCAGAGTGATTCATACTGTGCTAAAGCCTTATCTTATAAAACGATTGGTGTACAAAGGCATTCAATCTAATACCAAAATACGACTCATAGGAATATCCAAACAACCACGGATTCGGACAAATTCTCTCCAATATCAAAGGTCCACTAAAACCAACCGGCGTTCTCTGTACGTATAAAAAAGCTCTATACTGTAGTAGATAGAACTCTATCGTCTAATACAAGTTTACAACCATTGTTAAGTCTATACATATTCATGTACAGTGACCTAGTCTGAGGATTCCTACTAAAGAATAAACGTAATGTATCACTTAGGGAGCCTTTAAACAAATAAGGCAGTGTTAAGGCTAGGCTGATCGTAGCAGCTGAAAACTGAAAATAAGCAAAAATTATTTTTCTATGAGCCTACTTTAAATTGTCAAAAAGGAGATGTTTGTATTCCTTTTTGACAAATTACCTGGTCCTTCAATATAATTTCGATTTTATAGTTACTTAGTTAGTTAAAGGTGCTTTATTTTCCAATTCATATTTTCAAATTACAATAAAGATAATATTGTACAATGGCTTCGCCGTCTGCCGTAGATTGGCAGTTGTATGATTTGATTACAGATTTACAAAACAATAAGTTAATTTATTATTTGGATTAAAATTAAAAGTTTTCCTCCATAATTCTATCTCTAAAATTATATGCTACCTGCCAGTATGCTACTAAGAAACTGTAGTTGCTACCATTCAACAGATTCTCAACGTCATCGATTTCAATGCGTTCAGCTCATAGATGTGCTCATCTGATTTCCTTCAGAATAAAGTGTACGGTAACTACTGGCTTCGCTGTGTTGCATAGGCTACAGATTGAAGAAAGGTCAGTAGAAAATGGAGTTCAATCCATGCTGAATCCGCGACAAGGACATACCCAGAAGTAGGTTAATGATGCCAGGAATAAAAATAACTTTTAACTCACCTGAAATCCACTTAACTGTTAGACTACCGGACATATTTACATTACATTTAAAGCGGGATTTATCACCTGCGTTATGCGTTTATATTTAAAGAGTATAGCGGGGGTGGTCGTGGTATGGGACTGGCTTCCAAATCGGAAGATTCAGTGTTCGAATCCCAGCCTCGCCCGAAAGGCATATTAATTTTTTCAGTTAATGAAAACCAAGTAAGATGAGCAGTTGGCTAGGAATCAACATCAAGCCAACTTCCACTAAGAAAATAATTTTACATAGCTTGTAAATGAGCCCACACGAATACCAGACGTTGATAGTCATACCGCCAACACCCTGGATTTGTTTTTAGCTTCTCACCCTGATAAGTACTCCGTTGATGTGCCCTCTCCTCTAGGCTCGTCGGACCATTGTGTCATATCAGCTAATTTCTCGTACACCCACCACACAGTTAGAGAAAAGATTCCTAAAAGAACCGTATGACAATACGAGAAAGCCAATTGGAGCGGATTGAACAACTTCTTTAGGAACTTTTACTGGTCGTTATGTTTCCTCAATAACGACGTGGATGCCCCTGCTGACATGATTACAACAACTATTCCCTTTGGAATGAGATGCTTTATCCCTCATCAGATGAAGAGTATCAAACCAAAAGAAAAGGCATAATACGACTCGAGCTGTAAAGAGGCTGTCAGGGTTAGAGCAATGTTTTTTCGGTCCTTCAAGACCAACCTGACATAGGAAAACCGGAAACAATTTAAATGAGCCAGAAATGACTGCAACGTCTTTCTCAAGCGTATGAAATTCCAATACGACCAAAAACTGAGGCAAAAAATAGTCCCAAAGGTAGTAAAAATGTTTGGTCATTCGTCAAAAACATTAGAAATTCTGATTCATCCTCCATCCCAACGCTCATTTACAATGACATTCCAGCTTTCAGCTCTTTGGACAAGCCTAATCTGCTTGCTGCACACTTTGTGGCTAGCTCAACACACTCAGATTGTTCTTTGTTCCCGCCTTCACTTGAGTGCATCGTATCTTCAATTGGACGAATTCACTTTCGCACTCGTGTAGTAGCAAGAGTACTTAAATATTTTACAATAACATAGATAATTCCGCTGGTCCAGATGGTATATCTCCGTTTCTTCTAAAGAGGTGTTCTTCCTCGCTGGCAAAAACACTGCGTAAGCTTTTTCGTCAATCCTACTCTTTAGGACTTTTTCCGAACAGATGAAAAACAGCATTTGTCCAGCCCGTCCCTAAGAAAGGCGAATCTTCTTCCCTCTCCTCATACAAATGCATTGCACTTACATTCCTTCTTTCCATGGAAAGTTGATAAAACATCTGGTTATGAAATATCTCGAAACACGAAAACTTCTTAATGGCCGGAAGTATGGTTTTCGTAGCAACAGGTCCACTGCTGATTTGATGGCATGTCTCACCGAAAAGTGGAACTAAAGCGTACATCAAACTGGCGAAAGCAAGATAGTTGCACTTGATATTTCTAAGGCATTTGACAGAGTTTGGCATCCGGCTCTTTTGTCGAAAATTCGTGCTTTAGGGATCGATGACTCTCTTCTTCAATGGATTAGAAATTACCTTTCGGAACGTTCAGTTTTCAAGTCTGATATTCACAAAATAAATGCTGGTGTGGCTCAGGACTCCGTTCTGTCTCAGACACTCTTTTCAATTTTCATTAATGATCTCTTGTCTGCTGCTTCTAATCCAATATAATCCTTTGCCGATGACAGTACTCTCTGCTTTTCATATTCGTTCCCGGACTCTCTGGCTGTAGAACGGGAACGGCAGCGCACGCTAAGCTCATTAAATTCCGATATTAACAGCATAACCAATTGGGGAACTATCAATCGAGTGGAATTTAATGCTTTCAAAACTCAATGCTGTCTGCTGTCTTTAAAGCGAAATTCAAATACCCAGCCATTATCCATGAATGGCACTTGCATCGTCGAAACTGATGAACTTTATATTCTCGGTATGTGTATCAGTGAAAACTTACGTTGGAATGACCACGTATTCGATGTCGCCAAAAATGCTGCGAAATGTCTAGGTTTCCTCAAGCGATGTAAGAAATATTTTACCCCCTCTGATCTGGCCACAATATATGTATAAGGCATTTATCCGCATAAAACTGCAGCACAATGCCCACATCTGGTCAGGGGCTCCTAAAACATCTCTGCACTTGCTAGATAGGATTCAAAAACGTGCGATAAAACTCATTGGTGATACTAATATTAGTCAATAAATTGACCCCCACGAACAGCGACGAAATGTCTCCTGTCTCACTTTGTTTTATCGCTATTTCCACCAAAAGTGCTCCATTGAAATCGTCAGTAGCCCATTCAAACTTTCAACCGTAACACCTGTCTCGCTGTGAATGCTCATCAGTATACCATCAAGTCCATTTTCGAACGTACTCTAAAATATCGTGATTCTTTCCTAAGCCGTACAACTCGCTTATGGAATCCCCTTCCGATTGCTGGGTTTGCTGGTCGTTAAAAACAATGTACATCGGTACCTGTCTTTTATTCCTCCCTAAATTTCCTTCGCTCGCGCTGTGAACAAACATTTTAATGGTACAAAAACCCCTTGATCACAGGGGTTATAAAAAAAAAATAAAAAATTAGTCTCCCCATTAAATGTTGGATGCCACCCAAGGAGCGAAATAACCACTGAGCCCAAACATCTTTCTTTCTATCTCTATCACATTTTCCAAAAAACATAACACATGCTGAGGCATTATAAGTATATTCATACCCACTCAACACAATGGGTGATTTTTTAAGCGTTTGGTTTTGAATTGTCAAAGTAAACAGAGAAAAATTGCAAAAGTGTATACAATTTTATTACCATTTACTTTTTAAATATTATTTCATAATGTTGTTCACGACTACGACTCAATTTTTAATCACTTTTTCGAGCATAATGGCTAGTATCTCGCTAATAAACGTGTAATGTTGTCTTCCTAGGCTGCAATTGACTCTGGCTTATCGGCATAGACAAGTGATTTGACTTATCCCCATAAAAAATAGTCTAAACTCGTCAAATCGTATTATCTAGCCGGCCAATTCATCGGTCCAAAACGAGAAATAAATTGCTCACCGAACTCATTTTTCAATTGGTCCATGGATTTGCATATTAAGTTTGAAATCGTTGAACGATAGCAGGCACCATTGACGGTAACGGTCATCTTTGAAAAAATACGAGTTAATGATTCCGCCGGATCATAAACCACCCCAAACAGTGCATTTTTCCGGGTGCATTGGCAGTTCTTTTTTGCCTGAGGTTGCTCATCGGATCAAATACGGCAGTTTTGTTTACCAGCATACCCATTCAACCAGAAATGAGCTTCGTCGCTGAAGACAATTTTTCGATAAAAAAAGCTTTTCTAAGACCCACTCACCGAAAATTCGATGCTGTGGTAGGTCGTTCGGCTTCAGTTCTTGCGCGAGCTGTATTTTGTAAATTTTTAGACCATGATTCTTGCGTAAAATCTTCCATGTAGTCGAGTAACACTATCCCAATTGATGCGAATGGCGACGAACAGACAAACCACGGTCTTCATTAACACTGGCGGATACAGCCAAAATTTTTTCCTCTTTACCCACTCTACTCATACGGGGAGGTTGCTTGATGTACAATAGCGTGAAATTGATTCGCGATTTCGTCTTTATAGCTTGAATTGCTTGCTCAGTCGGTCGATTATGACGACCGTGAAAAACGAATTTTGATAGTAAAATTCAATAGTTTGTTAGAGAATTTTAGGTTTAAGTCTTTCCATGATAAAATGGCAATACATGTCTCGAATCATGCGTGAGCTGTCTGAAATAGAACACTGAAAAACCAAAGAGCAAACAAATCGCTTTTTAGTATATTAAAAGCTATGATGTTTGGTAGTCACTAGATTACGTACACACATAGTAGCCTTATAAGGCACCAAGCACCAAATGGTGTTATCACGATCCCTGTGGAACATTCTTAAGACATCTTCTTCAACAGGACTTCCCGGTAATTAATAGGATCACTAGGCGTTCTTCAGTCTTACAAACAGCTGGGACTTTAGCTTGAAAAACACTGCCGATATTCGGTTATTTGAAAAACAATCTGAAAACTGTTTCAGGTGTGAAATGTCGGAGTCTCTTCCTATTGTCGTATTTGCTACGTCTATGTAGGCAGTGTTGGTACTGTTTATAAAGAATCTTCCTTGATAGACTTACCGCATTTTTTGCTGTTTGATAAATTGTCTATAACTGAAAGGGAAGTAATTGTAGGAAGATGTCACGTCGCCATTGGCTTGGAGCGCTCCTAATTGCAGCGCAGGCCGCTTTCCAAAGCGCCAATACATTATTCTAGAGGTGTTGTCTGGATTATAGGCTTTCCACCAAACAAGAGTTTGATATGTACGAGTAAATTACTTGAGGAGGTTCCCATTTTCGTCACTGCTCTCCTATATGTAGATTATTTGGGGATGTTGGTTTTCCTAACTCTTTCCTGAGTATTTTGATACCACTTTAGCTTGCTGTGCAGAATGATTTTTAGATAATTGGTATAATCTGTCAATAAGAATATAGACGGTCACTTTGGTAGTCTGAAACTAAAGATCTCGTATTGTACTTTCTGATAGACAGCACTAGTTCCGTGTTAGTAGGACTTGCAAAGGCCTACCTACTTGTTAATCCATTTCCCAAGCCCTTGGTGAACTTTACCTAAACGATGATGACATCATTTTTATAGGCAGTGACACTTTAACCAATCGTATTCAATTATTTAGGGAAAGTGCAAACTGGTGCCACCTATATAATATGAGTGTTTTCGATTGCAAAGCTCGTTATCCTACTAAGCCCTAATGTGAAATTGTATGTAGCACTTTACATCTCTCTATCTATTTGTCTATCTTTCATGTTAGTAATGCTTCTTTCATGAGCCCAGTTTTCATATTATTATTATGGATTCCCTAAACTTCCATAAACAATGCTACGGCGAATTCCTTATGGGCGTTAAGCACTACCTCAATTTCTCCATGGCATGACGACATTGGCTAGTTTGTGGCTATCAATCAATCTTTTCTTTATTGCTACTGAGTTCTTTTATACCACAATCGCTAAATTACATCCGGACCAGGAAACTTATAAGGCGGAAACCATCAACGGATCCTCCCGGCTCACTTCTTGGCGATAATGGTGGTGTTCCCCAAGGCTTCGTTCTGCCGTCGATATTCTTTCTATGATAGTTTTCATTAATGATATTTTGCCAGCTATTTTCAATCAACTGTATACCTTTGCGCCTTGGCTGTAAAACGCAAATGGCGGAATATACTAAGCTCATTAAAATCCGATATTAACAGCATAGCTAATTACGAGACTGCCAACCGAATAGAATTGAATACTTCCAAAACACAATATTGTCTACTGCTGTTAAAACAGAGCTGAACCACCCACCCCTTATCCATAAATGGGACTTGTATCGTTTAAACTGGAAAACGTTCCCTTCTTGTTATGCACGCATATCAATGTCAACCTATATACATAACCACATACTTGATATCGCCGAAAATGCAGTGAAATGTATAAGTAAAGCCAGTAAAGAAATACTTTGCCCTACCTGATCTAGCATCAATATACCATATAAAGCATTTTCTTGCTCTACTTCTGCAATTCTCTTCAAACTCCCTTGATGGAATTCAAGAGCGTATGACAAAACTTGTAGATGATGCTTATATTGCCCAGTCAATTGATACTCTTCAACACAGATAATATCGTTTGCGTTACCTTGTTCTAGCGCCTTTTCTGTTGTAATTATTGTTCCAACGAAAGTAACAGTAGCATTTCGCCCCTCCAAACTTTTAACGGTAACAAAAGTCTTATCAGTGTACCCTCAACCCCACCATCGAAAGTGAAGTGTTGTGAATCTGGCTTTATCCGAACAAATCGCTTATAGAACGCCCTACAGAACTGTTTATTTTCTAGTCATTATAACCTGCAAACTGAACAGACAGTGACATAATTGAAGAATGCTGCGAGCTGTAAATGGAGCGTGAAACAGAAGCGGCAAAGATGGGTCACTTTATGGGGCAGAAGTTTGGACACTGAAGAAAGCAATTAAAAATGGTGCACGCAAGTGGAAGGAGAGTTTGGCCAACTTCGAGCGTGCAAGTTTAAGCAGTTGGCCAAAGACCGCACTAGCTGGAGGCCATGTTTAACTCCGAGCTGTAGCGCCATCTAAGTAAGTAAGTAAGGACTGAAACGAATAAAATCTGTAAATTTTAATACGGGCTATACTTCCAATGCGTAGAAATTGCAATCCCATTTTGTACCCAAATTAGCCTGTATATTCTCTAGTTTCAGTTTGTTATTGATTTTAGTTCGGTGTGGTTTAAAATATTTATAAAATATGAGTCAAGAGGAACGCCATAAAAAGATCATCGACAAATGGCTCGAAAATACTTCGCGTCCAAACCATTTCATCGCAAAAAATTTATACATAGCACGCAGTACGATATTTGAAGACGTTGACAGTTAAGCGAAAACAGAAAAGTGGAGCTGAAAGTGGAGCACATGATACAAATTTGGACAGGAAAATAGTGGGTACCATCGTAAAAAACCGGACAATGTCATCCAGAGATATTGCTCGGAAATGTAATACCAACCAAACAATGGTACAAAGATCTAAAAAACGTAACGGTCTAAAAACACGAAAAAAACAAAAAATAACAAAATTACTGAAAAGCAAAAAAAAAGTCATAAAAACAGGAACCCGAAAGTTATACGAGTTGATCGGCAACAAGAAAGTGTGCTTGGTTTTGGATGACGAAACTTATGTCAAAGCCCAGGTGCGCAGTTTTACAACTCGTTTGAAGCTGAGATTCTTCCGCAATCAACAACATCGATTGGGATGGAAAAATTTGGGTCAAAATATCTCGTTTGACAGGCCATTTGCCAATGTGGACACAGAAGCTCATCGTTTATTACAACAGGAACAATTAACGGAGAAGTGTACATTAACGAGTGCCTAAAAAACGGTTGATTCCTTTCTCAAAGAAACACGAGGGTTCAACATTATTTTGGCCAGATTTAGCTTTAGCTCACTACGCTCATACGACGTTGAGCTTTCTTGTTGCTAAAAATGTCGACTTTGCCCCAAAAGACATGAATCCACCCAATGTTCCACGGTGCCGACCCATTGAAAGGTATTGGGCTTTGGTCAAAGCTGGAGCAGTGCAGAGGAGTGTGCAAAGGACGTTTTTTTTATTTTTTGTAATTGTGAATGAATTTAATAAAAACAGAGTTTTAAAGCAAATAAATAAAATTTACATGAATTATGAAAATATTTTTTTTTTTACTCTGAAGTTTCCAAATTTTATTCGTTTCAGTCCTTAATAACCTGATTACATTCAAAACCAATGCACATTTGTAACTCGATTTTCCTGATAAAGTGGCTTGATCTCCTTTGCTAAGAGCTTACTAAGCCAATTTGCCTCGCGGTTTTCAGAAATTGATTCGGTGAATCTAGAATTTTCGCCTATACTCCCTAATTACATAATTAAGTTGCCATTCAATTTTTTATCATGCGTTCCATGATGTGTCGTACCTCGCATGAACATGATCCTATTATAATGTGTTCGACGTTTTATAAGAGCCCGCTTTTCTGAAGTTTCCAAAGATAGTTTTTGAGACTGATCGTATCCACCTATGATAGATGGATAAATACGCTTCCTTAAGAACTCGCCGCTTTTTGATTTCTATAATAATTTATCAATTTCGTCGGTAGTGGAATGTCAATGTTTCCTTGGTGATCCAAAGTTGTGAACTAGTTCCGGGGATGATCTTGCCAGGCAGAGGCCATCGCACTGGCAGCTAAGAAGTATGCATACGAGTATTTTTCTATCCTATTCACATACCTGTATCTTGTTAGGAGACGAAATTTTCGTCCAAACTGATTTAATTCGGCTGCCTGGAAGAGTGAATGTTCCCTTTTATAAGCTGCATGTATAAATTATTCAGAATAGGTAAGCGTAAGGAGATTAATAGCGACCTTAGTTAACATTGAGAAGTTTTCCTAGGAGGTAAGCTGGTTTCATACAAAACGGGGAGACTTTCACAGAAAGTATAGGTATCACGTGGTCGGGAATATAGCAACTCAAGTTAGCTCTACATTTGGGATTTATAAGGGCCAAGCGAACCGTTTTTTAATAAAATGGGCTTTAGGTTTACACATACAACTTTGTTGGATGAATTACTTTCTTGATTCATATTTAAGGTTAACCAAATTATTTCATTTGCACATTCGATACACATTTTAAACTATCTCAATTAGGTTGTATCCTAAATAACTTAGTACCTTAATCTGACTTGCTGGTCGCAGTCGCCTTAAGCTAAATCTAAGGCTTAATTTAAGTTCTTCGACGTAATGTAACATACTTTACTCCATTCATTTATTTTTTTTTACTAAATAACTAGTTTCTACTGTATTTAAAAAATCATATGTCATTTACGAGTACATTAATATATGTACGAGTATGTATATAAATTGCTTTGCGTTCAATGCTATTAGAAACAGATTTTTCTGGGTTTTGTTATTCATAGTTTTTATATCGTAATTTGTTTTATTTTGGCGCGTAAATCTGTAATCGCGTATGGTCTTTTGAAAGAAATCCTTTTCCGTTTTCTCCGATCTTAAAGAACTGCAATTATGGTAAAAATAGTTACTTATCTTTCTTTTTGGTAGAGATCCAGCACATAACGAAAACAACCACCAAATTCCAAGCCACAAGTAAACTCAAAATTTCTGCATTATCTTAAAGTTCCATTCGCGAACAATAACACACAAGTTAAGAAGAATAAAAAAAAACAACGCAACACGACAAAAACCTATCAAAGGAATAAACGGATCGATCATAGGGATCCAAAACAAGGAAAAACGTCCAACTCTGGAGACGAGGCGATATCGGTTATAACAAAAAAATAAAAATCAAATCGAGACGAAAAAATCGATGCAAGTCCCACTAGCGCGGGATACAATTTGCTGACCAGGTAGCATGTTGCGTACCGCTCTTAAATTCCACAAGGTCGACAGTGGTCTACGTCCGTCACTTGGACTCCCATGTCTCCTCAATGCCTTAATATTACAGGGAGTAGTGATGTAGTTCATCATTCGCCAGTAGAGACGAGACTTTTGATTTTGTTTTCACAAATTTCGCTTGATTCATCGATGAAATAATTGAGATAAAAACAAAAATGAAAGAACCGCCACAGCCAGCTTATAAATATGTATGCAAGTTTATCGAAATTGAAACTCCCAGCTGTTAGTTGGCCCTTGGAAAGGGGGCGATAATCACGGGGGAAATGATCAGAACGACCACTCAAAGGTGACCATCATCGGCCGCGTCTTGTCAGGACAAGGACCATCATCACCATTGAAAAGAAGAAAAAAAAAAAAAACTAATAAAAATAAAAAAGATATAGCGAAAACAATCTGCTACAAGAAGCAGAACTAAGGTCTTGCGGTTGATGGTTGGTGGTTGGCGGTTGAATGGTGTTGGCTCGTCAGATTGAAGATCGATATTTCGTTGATCGAAAATTGAGTGGAAAAAAGTGGACAAGACCGAAAGTAACCGACACAGAAGAACGCACAAAATTCTGAAGATCAATCTCAGAACGAGAAATTCGTCTTTCACCGTCCATGAAGCGGCCTATAGTAATTATCTCTCGGCAGAGGACGCAATTAAACCTCCACCGACTAGTTTTTCTTTCAAGACATAGAATTGATGTCGACGCGAATTGGGTAGATATCGATTCGATTTAGCACTTTCCAATGCGTATACGAAAAGAAATGTGCTAGATAGGGAAATACACCATTTACAAGCAAAATTTTGCTAACGAATATTTGCACCATGACCGTTTTATTAAAACTTTTTACATATTGAAGCAGCTATTGTACAATATTATACTTTCCTAAGGGATTTTTTGCTTTTCTAGAATTCATTCGCTGTGTAATACCACTCGGATGACGTATTTTCTTTTATCTCCTCTTCACGAAAGTGCATAGGTAAAATTGAATTAATTTTGTTACATTCCTCTGATTATGGTGACCTCTCTCAAATGTCTCAAAAAATTACCGATTTTCTCGGGTATCTGGGATCTCAATACAAAACCTGGTTTGTTTATGTCAAAGTTTAGAAACAGGCGGCTTATGCAATAACATGATTCTTTCAAAATACCTCGGAGAAATGTGCTTATGCTGACGCATAAAATATCTTATGCAGGTTTAATCCTTATCGGCTGCACCAAGTAAATCTTATATAAGGCTTGCAGATAGGGTCCTTGGTTAGAACTTCTGAAGTTGAAAACTAATTAGTATTGGCCAACTGTGATAGTAAACAATGAAGGGTACCTTCTGCTGTAATTTTTTTTTTAGTTTATTTTTATTTGTTTTTTAAGAACTCAACAATCAAGTGCATATGACTACACTTAAAGTGTCTGAGCACGTGTTAAGTTTTTAGGAAAATCGGACAGAGAGAGAGAGAAAGAAAGATTTTCTGATTGGACTTGTTGTTGTATTTTAGGCAACCACTCACTTAGCGTGATTTTAGATGCCTGAAAAAAAGAATGTTTTTTGGGCGCGGCTGGTATTGAACCCCGAACCGTCCGATTGAGCCACGGTCACCCACCCATATGATTCCTGTCATAATTTCATTAGAAGTACGCTGTTGGGGAAATTGGCAGATGCTACTCCAGGATGAGATTCACTAAAATGTAAAAAAAAAAACAAAAATGTAGAGACGAACAAGGGAACATCGTAGTATAGTCGCAGATCAACAATACCGTCCACCCGACCTAGATGAAGTGAATATAGCCATATCTAAGCTTAAGTCCAACAAAGCTCCTGAAGCGGGCTCTTCAAAGCGGCTGGTGATGACTTCGTAAGGAGCATACACCAACTCATCTGTAAAATATAGTCGGACGAAAGTATGCCCGATGGATGGAGCCGCAGCATTGTTTGTCCGATCCTCAAGAAGGATACCCTCTGAACTGCGCCAACTACAAAGGGGTCAGTCTTCCTAGTATCACCTACAGAATCGTATCTGCCGTATTATGTGAACATGAACGTGAAGTTCAGTTTAGCTTTCCAATCGAACGAACGTGCACTACTCTATTTCCTACCTTCGCTTTTTCGAATTATTTTTAAATTCTCCCAATACCAATGTTCAACGCTAGCGTACGTATTCGCATTCTAAGCCAATTGAATTTTATTTTTTACTGACCCAACATTTTGCTTTTATTCCGTCTATTTTGTTCGACCCATATACTTTTATCGACCTACAATGTCTAAATTCTGCAGTAACCCCAATTGCGTAATTACCAGCGAAACAATTTCCGACTCTGTGAATTGTAGTGGCCTCTGTGGGAAATCTTATCACGCCCTTTGTGTTGAATTAAATCTGAAATCTTATCACGCCCTTTGTGTTGAATTAAATCTGAAAGACTACAGATGCAATTTCCTCTTTTTTGTGATGAGTGTTAATATATCTCGACATCGCACATTATACTCGCCACTAAATGCCTCAGCGACTCAATATTGGCATTGAAAACGTACTCTGCTTCAAGAGACTACAAAACCAGTTCTCCAAACTTGATGATGTTATGAGAAGTGTTGAAGATCTTTCAAGTGTCGTAGAACAATCAACCAACCTCTTCAAAACAAAGTGTAAATCTCTTGAAAAACAGTTGAAAAATACCCTCAAACTTCCAAAACCCACAGACAGAATTAATATTAATACATTTAAAAGCGTTATCGACAACAGTGTGAAATCTGCCCTTAAGTCCTATTTACCGTCTATTGCTGACACTCTCTGTACCTTAAGATTCGGCCTTGATGTCTATTTCCAAGGTTCATCAACCTCAAGTGCTCCTCTACCAGATCTTTCATTAGCTGCCATCATAACTAAAATAAATAAAGTAGGGAACGATATTGCAGCATCCCATCTACTTCTTGGTGATATCGTTGATGACATTAGAACGACGTTTAACAAAATTGACGATTTTCCTGTACAACTGCAACCCCAATCTAACGCAATGTATAATACGTCCCTACTAACTGAAATGCTCGAGAACACTGTCATCTCACCTTCTGAGACATTCTTACGAATACCTCAATCTCCATCTCCAACTCAGGTAATCACAGTCGATCCACCGAAAACCGAGGCGACAATCTCTCGCTTTGGTACTTCCTGGACATCCTCGGAATGGAAACAACGTCTTCAAAACTCGACAACCACAATAAGTCTGAGATTGTAACATTCATTCTGGGCTGTTTATCTGGAACCCCTGACTCAGTCTGGCTTGTGAACTTTTTTAAGCGCCGATAAAAAAAAACGTCTGAAGCCGTTCGTCCATATCAGTGCGGCTTCAGGCCAGAAAAGTCCACCATCGACCAAATATTCACACTACAGCAGATCTTGGGAAAAACCCATGAGCTTCAAATCGATACAGACCACATATTCATCGATTTTAAGGGCGCATATGACAGCATCTATATAGACGAGTCATACAGAGCATTGTATATATAGTTTTGAGAATGAACTCTCTTCCATCAAGGTCGGTAAAGAACTCACCGAGACCTCTTATATGAAAAAAGGATTTTGAAAAGGTTATATGGTGTCATGCGATTTCTTTAACATCTCCACGCTCCAACTCAAGAGGCACAATTTTTCAAAAGTTCGTCCAATTACTCGCTCACGCCGATAATATTATCATAATCAGAAGAAAGCACCACGTTGCCAGTGGTGCTTTCGCGAGTATCAAGGCGCATTGTAGGGGCTGTTCAGCGACATCGACTTAGCCAGAAGAGTGAAGATCAAACGACTGAGATGGGTGGGTCATGTAGAGCGGATGAACATCTATACTCCGGTCCGAAAAGTTTTCGAATTCACCCCCGATTAGAGGAAAACAGCGACCCAATTGGAGAACGCAAGTGGAAGGGGACCTCAGCCAACGTAGCATGCGAAACTGGCTGCAGCTACCTAAAAATCGAGCTAGCTGGAGATGATTGTTGAATGAGACCAGGTCCACTCAGGACTGTAGCGCCATCTCAAAAAAAAAAATGGTCTCGGTAGATTAACATGATCTAAAGAACACTTGAAGACCTGCATTTCAATGCTTCTGTTAAAGAATCGGGTATATTTTGGAGTACAAAGAAGTGCTCTATATTAAAACATCCGGATTAAAAATGAGCTAAATACTCTTTTAATTTTGTTTTTGTTTTTATTTTTTCGACGGGTTAGTCTGTTAGTATTTCTACAGTTTTTACTTAAAACATTTAACAGTGAAAAGCAGTGATAATGGCAGGGGTCGCACATATTCCATTTTCTTAAAATTGGATGCATGGGAAATTTCCGGTATACTCCACGATTTAAAAATTGTATTAAATATTGAAAAAAGAAAAGTCAATTCAGCAGGTATTTTGCTTCATCCAGATGTTTTCAATCTTCGGCTTGAGATAAGGCTTCATTCGCTTCGAAGGTATTGATTGCGCGGTGAAGATTTGATTCACAAAAATATCTTCGCTTCCTATAAACAAGGTTAATAATTAACTAAGTAGCAGAATTAAAGCAGGACCCTGCTTTCGAGATTAAACCAATATGCCCTATATTCATTATATTGGTAACACCAATCTAACTGGTTCAATTCCTACCAAGGCAATGCCAGGCATACCATGGTTTGGAGGATGGGGAGCAAAAATCGCATGTGCCAGTATATTGGTATTTGATGGAAGGATTGTTTGAGCAATTGATGCATTTTGCGCGATGATAGAATAGCTTAAGTCCTGACTTTTTATATTGTAGATTCAGCATTTTTAGGACAAGAGATTAAAGTTTCAGATGAACCCAATTTTCTCCATTACTTACGATATGTCTGATAGAGAGGTAATGAAAAAGACTAAATCAAATGAGTAAACCTGCTAGACAGACTTATTTAAATTATTGCATCCATAAGCCGAAGAACTGACACTGAGCCTTAAATAGTTTATTTCAAGTTTGATGTAAAGCGAACACAATTTTTAACCGCTTTGAAGATTGTTTAGTTTTTCTCTAGATTCTAAAGGAGAATTTTTTCAGAGGCAAATAGAAGTACTTTTACAGAACAAATTTTTTTTTGTTCAGTGATTACTTTATTTAGCTCATCCCATAATAAAATATTATTACGTCACATATCTATCATACATCCGTTTTTCATTTGCAACTTATTCAAACTTTTTAAATTGAGAAGACTCTTGCATATACCTCTTAAACCAGCCTACTCTGTATATTGTAAAAATTAATTCAATGGTAACGCAGGTTTTAACAACGATTTTTTCATTAAGGTTTTTTGTTTTGACATAGGTGTCGTCTCCAATCTTGGAGAATCTTTTAGTCATAAAGCGAAAATATTGCTGCTGTGAAAGAAAATGTAGCCCAGACCTAGACAACCTCACTTCGTTGTTATATATACTTATGTACGATATGCCATATGTAATGGGTGAGTTTTAAGCGTTTGGTTTTTAATTGTCAAAAGAAATACAGGAAAATTGCAAACTTGTATAAAATTTTTATTTGAGTTGATAAACCAATGATTTCCATTTACGTTTTAAAGATTATTTCGTGTAAAGTTTGAGCACGCTCTATATTTTAAGTGGTCCATACGAAGAGTCCAAGTTTGAATCACTTTTTCGAGTGATTTGACGTATGCCCATCAAAAATAGTTTAAAGACGTCAAATCGCACGATCTAGCCCGCCAATTTACCAGCCCAAAACGACTGATGAATTGCTCACCGAACTCATATCTCAATTGGTCCATAGATTTGCGTTCGAAACCATTGAACGATTGAGGACAAAAACATAATTTCCGTTTTGAAAGATTTGGCAAGGGTAAGTAACTGAGGCTTTAGATATGTAATAGACAAGAAAAGACAATAAAAGAAGGTATCGGCTTTATAGCGCATGCAATATCAAAGCCGTTGATGAGTTTGATCAAACAGCGAATTGCTTTTAAATTTCAATAATTTCTTTTAAGCGTAGAAAGCTCATATTGCTGTAAGGAAGTAAGTTGAGAAACATGCTACTTAGTGCTCACAGAAACAGCAGGATTAAATGGTAAAAGAATCACTCACAGCAATTCAACTCTGAACGCTAGACTACTTAGGTCAAACTAGGACGACATTAACATGCTCGTAACTTCTGTACAATTCTGTACTAGTAGAAAGGGCCTGAGAATCCAGGTCTTTTTCACAATGGTGGCAGAAGAAGTAATTTCTCAAGGTTTCTTAGGAAATAAATTTTTACGCCGCAGCAAAGGCGTTTCCACTTTGGATCCTTCTCTATCGATCATATCAATCAATTGCGGATCATCATCAGCTGGTTCGCTTATTATTGAGGACAATCAACATGGAATATTTCCACTCATCTTTGTCAAGGACCAGACTGAACAAGATTTATAAATGCATAGCCAATCAAATTATTAACCAAACCCCGCATTTGGTTCAATGTTCATGACATGCAGAGGCGTTGCTATAACTTCAAAACAGAGGCTACGACTCTTATGTCCTAAATATTCTGCCTAATCCACAAAATTATATGCAGTACATACAAACCAGTAGGCGGAATGTATGCTGAGATATTAATCTTAGCATCGTTTGTCTGATCCTCAAGAGTCTAGAGAGGAAGCCCTTTTGATTGCTCCAACATCGTCTATAACATCTTTTCAGCCGAAATCTGGTTGTCCCGTATCAGTACGATTTCAGACCAGGAAAGCCCAAATTAGTACAGGATGTCCCAGTTTAGGTTTTCGTCCTGATAGCTGAAGTTATGGTAAACAAAAATTGTATTTGCAGGGGGGGAGGGTCTATTTTCACACCGCTCCAAGTTATAGGCCGTTAAATTGAGGAACCTCTGCTTTCGAGGTAAAACTTCTTAAAAGGTCGTAGCTTTCTAACGGATTCAGCTTAAGAACGGTTTCTGCACGTTTTCGAAATTTCAGTGTGCATAAAACACTAGAATTTCTTCGAGTTCGATAAACGCCAGCCAAATTTATGGCATTTTAAATCTAACATTTTGAAAAATCTTTGAACCAATTTCATCAGAAAAATGCGTTTATCTCAAAATTTTCAACTTTTAGGTTAACGTTTTTTATCAAAATTTTTGCCTTCTCTTCATTATCTACGATTTCTATGTATGACTTTTAGACTTACGAACAACCAACGGAAGTTATTGCAAACCACTATTTTATTCAGGCGAATGGCCGTTGTTCGTAGGTGGAAAAGTCATACATAGAAATCAAATCATAGATCATGAAGAGGAGACAAAAGTTTTGACAAAAAAAGTTAACCTAAGAGTTGAAAATTTCGAGATAAACTCATTTTTCTGATGAAATTGGTCCAACGAGTTTTCAAAATGTTAGCTTTAAAATGCCATAATTTTGGCTGGCGTTCATCGCACTCGACGAAATTTTAGTATTTTATGTACACTGAAATTATCTTTCAAAAATGTGCAGAATGGTTTCTTAAGCTGAATGCGTTAGAAAGTTATGGTACTTTAAGAAGTTTTACCTCGAAATCAGAGGTTCCTCACTTTAATGGCCTATAACTTGAAGGGGGGTGAAAATAGACCCCCCCGCAATACAATTTTTTCTTTGCCATAACTTTAGGAATCTTCAGCTGTCAGGACGAAAACCTAAACTGGGACACCCTGTATATAGTGTATAATATACACTATGGCATACCTTGGAAAGAACCTGAGAGTTTCAGAGAGACACCCGGCTTCTATTTGTAGACTTGGGACGATCTGTGCACCGCCATATCGTATTTTGACATCCCTTCAAGTTTCATAATTTTGTACAAAATGACTACGGAGAATTCTCTCCACTCCGTGAATGTCGGTAATTAATTAACCGATACCTTCAATATCAAAAAATGTTTCAGACAAGGTGACGCAGTGTCATGGGACTTTTTTAAGACAATATTGACGTGATTAGGTGAACATAGCGAGCAACCAATGCAACTTTCATGAGTAAAGAGCCGGAAGCGGCCAGAAAAGGTCTGACAGCAAAGAAAGGCAAAGCAAAGTACATGTTATAGATTTACAATTAGCTATGTTGTAAAGTATCCCTGGCGCGTGTCATCAGTCGTTTAGCATTTGTTTTTTTTATCGAGTTTATACAGTGTGTTGAAGTTATTGAGGTTATAAAGAAGAGAAAAATAGTCCCTAAAAAATCCCTCAATAATAAAAAATGGTTTCTTTTATCACAGAACTGTTTTTCTTAAATACTTGTAGTCTAGGGTGAGCACCCCCATTTTAACTATTTATTGTAGGCAGGTACAATAAACGGATAAAAGTGTATAGTAGTGCATCTCTCGCATTCCATTATTTCTTCGATGTACCTAACCGGCAAACGTCCATAGGTATACTCATACGTTTTCGTACAGATCTTTTGTAACACGCTAACAAAATTTAATTGACAGGAACTCATGCATTGAGATCCCTTACAGTGTCGTATATTTACCAAATGAATCTTTGATCTAAAAGAAATTGCTGCTGAATTATAAAAAAAATAACCAAAAGGAGCACATTTCCAAAAGGAATAAGGACTAGTTGAGTCAGTAGACTGTACATCAGTGGCTGCGTCCTTTAGGGCTAAAGTCTATGCCAATAATACGATTCCGAAGAACAGTCAAAAAGTCATGAGTGTGTGTTGCCAGAGGAGTCGTGTTTGTGTCCTTTATTTAGAAAAGAAAACAAAGTTAAGTGCCCATATATACGAGTACATATGTACATAACATAGATCTGAAATAATTCAGGAACTTGATCGATATGTTGCAAAATCAAACTCCCCCATTAATTTAATTTTCACATAAGGGCCATTCACATTCCCAGGCTGCCTAATGCAATTCACCTATATCGCCAAAATATTGGTGTTCGCAGTTCAAATTTGATTATTGGGCCAGAGACGAGAGAGCGATGAGGACCACGATCAAGCAAAACATTCCACCACAGTAAATTTTCGATTCCCGAAAATATGAAAACACAATTTTAATAATTGGTTCATTGTCTGGCATCTGGTCATAATGATACGTTGCCGTTCAGAACATCCTCCGCTCGAATTTAGCCTACCTCATCAGAATGACTGTCCTTTGACCAAATTTCGTTCTTACCTGTAGCTTCTTTCTCTAAAATAAGAATTTCAAATTGGGTCCATTTTACAAAGCTCCGAAATCCTGTGGAAAGGGCTATCTGTTGGAAATCGTACAATACGGGTAATGCGCCCAATTTAGAAGCCCGTTTTCGCAGTTAAATACGAGTATATGCGTAGTAAATTTTTTCCACTTCATTTTTGGTATTAAATTTAATGGTGAATTTTTTTTTTTCTTCTTTCTTTCTCAGATACCGTGAGGATGCTCTATGTTGGGACAGGTAAGTTAATGACAGCGAGAGTGATAAAGAAAGACTTTTCCGTGATTGAATTAATGAAATTCTTGTCGCATTCCAAGAGTCGCGTCGCGAGTTTGTAATTGCCTTTCGGGACACTTGTTTAACTGACCATATCAACACATGTATTCGTATGTACCTATATAAATTGTAGACCTACGAGTATCTATCTGTAAGATGCAGAATTATAATCATCTTTTTTTGCTACATTCGCGAAGTAGTTAAGGCAAACTCGGCAAGTGTCACTTTTCTGTTTATGGTGTCCTGAACGCGCAGACAGCGTGTGCCGTTGTCGTGCATTATCGATCGCTTGAATGAAGGTAACCAATTTTGTTGTTGAATTGAAAAGAGGTTTCTCTAAATATGCAGAGCACTGTGCGGCATAGATTATTGGCAAGCAACCAACAGATCTATTCAAAATGTGGAATTTGTAAGCATGACACAGCTACACGACGTTGAGCTATCGAACTCAAAATAATAAATTTTTAACTTTTTAACGAGCACGTTTATAATGCCTGTAATTAAGCTATTATGTCATTTTGTCAGAGCAGTTATTTTTGTGCAATTAACGAGATTGACAAAGATAAATTAATCAAGGCGTTAATCGCGGTAATAACAAAGGTTAGCTCTTAGTCGTTACTATTGATAGGATTCTTATCTTGATCGACGATTGATAAGTTAAACAATCTTAAATTCTTTTTGTTTTCCTCTCAGATGCCAATCGCTCTTTTCGAACAGGAATTTCGTTTTACGTTTGCTTTTCTTAATGTTATACAGAATTTTGTAGTTTTAAGCGAAGCGTATGTTGGAGTACATGTATTCCCTTCATTTTTGTGATCAATGCAGATGCACTTTGGGTCACCACTTAAGATACATAATTTCCAGGCAGTTTGAATGATATTATTCGCTTTTAACAAAATTCATTTATATAAAGGACTGATTATGGCATCGTTTTTTTTTTAGTTTAATTATTCAACCTATACTTTCCAGAGTTGCAGATTACAAGATCTATACCAAAGGTGTTTTGTTATGCACACTCTGGGTTGTTTTTGGCGTGTTTTTATTGATAATCTTAGACTTACTTTTGTTTCTCATGTATGACATTTGCAATCTTGTAGCTTTATCCCGTCCCTTTACACTTGTTTTTAATCTCGAACATGCCAAAAGTGCAACGTATATAATACCTGCCTTGCTTAGGTATGGAATGGGATATTCAGATAAGTTTTGGGAGTGTAAACATAGCAACAAGTGCCATATAAAAATTTAAAGTTCTCCGCAAGAAAGCATGTCCTTAAGCTAGTTTCATACAACAAGGTCGAGGATATATTCATTGTTTGTTTATTAATCTAAAACAGGATAGCTTTCACAGGTTTGAGACAAGGGATAGAGTATTTGTATGTATGTCACCCTTAAAGTTAGTTAGACTATTAGAGTTGGAACTGTGTGTCTCATAAAGCACACCAGTTTTCCCTGTTTTCTGCGTCCTGGCATTAATTTGAAAGTCCAAGCAGTAACAGATCTGCATCATCGATTGATCTCTTCATAGAAGATGTGGACGCTTCGTACACCGATGTCTCGATGGAGAGTCTTCTTTCAACAGTGCAACATATTCCAGCCAGCGCAACCGCTGACTTTAATATGTTTTACTCTTCACTGTCGCTATGCATCACGCTGATAAAGCTGGTTATTCCATAGAGGGCCATAGATATTTTGGAGGAATTTTCTTTCGAACACTCCTAGTGTTGACTATCGGCTTGAATCTGTGACAAACATTAGTATGATGAAGGCGTTAATGATGCCAGCTTCATTTGTCCAGAAAGGGGTTTATTTTTGGACTGAGCACTGAGACCGACGTACGAGGGCGATCAATATATTCTCGGTATCGATATGAAGGAAATTGCGAATTCAATTTAAATTGTTTTTATTTTTCAATATAATCTCCCCTAACATCAATGCACTTGTTATATCTTGAGATAAGCTTTTTTAAACCCTCAAAAAAATAAATTTCCTCTTTCTCTGCAAAATACCGACTTGAGTTCTTCATCATCCGAAAATCTTTTTCCACGAAGACATTTTTTCAAATCCGGAAACAGGAAATAATCACTAGGGGCAAAATCTGGTCTATAGGGTGGGTGTTGGATTTCTTCGAAACCACAATCTCGCACAGCAGTCTTGGAAACTCGCGCCGTGTGAACAGGAGCGTTGTCATGAAGAAGCAACACACCCGCTGCGAGTTTACCCCGTCTTTTCTTTTTAATTTCCTCCCGCAAATTATGCAAAGTGGAAGCGTAGGATGTGGCGTTGATGGTTTCACCTTTTTTTTTGTACTCAATGAGCAAGATTCCCTTTGAGTCCCAAAAAACTGTGGCCATCAGCTTCCCGGCAGACGGAGTGACTTTGAACTTCTTCGGGGGGTCTGTTCCTTTTTTATGCCACTGCATGGACTCTTGTTTGTTTTCAGGGTCATAGTGGTGGACCCATGTTTCGTCCCCAGTAACAATTCGATCCATAACACCGTCCGCGTTCTCACTACACATCTCCAAAAGCTCTCTACAGCATGCGATTCTCACTTTTTCTGAGGCGCTGTGAGCATTCGTGGCACCCACCTTGCACTGACCTTTGAAAGGTTAAGATGGTCATGAAGAATGGTGTGAATGGTACCAATTGAAAGCTTGGTGATCTCTGCCATCATTTTCACCTTTATTCGGGCATCCTCAAGAACAAGTTTTTCGACTTCTTTGATGCTTTCTCCCGTACATGCAGTAGCCGGGGCGCCGGAGCGGGGGTCGTCTTCAATGCTCTCTCTGCCTCTCTTGAACTCACTTGACCACTTTTGCACAGTTGATAATGAAGGTGCGGAGCCCTGGTAAACAGCCACCATCTCTTCATGAATAGTTTTTTGACTTTTTCCTTGCTTAGTGAGAAATTTAATTACAGCGCGATGCTCAATTTTCACCATCATCGTCTCAGTTGCCATTATGATTCTGTTTAACTAGAGATAAAACGCGAATTAATAATTACATTTATATGAAATTTTACATGAATGCACTAAAATAATAGTATTACTTGATAAATAAGTCAATTTATATATACAACTACAGCTTCACCCCGATACCGAGAATATATTGAACGCCCCTCGTAGCACTTATTCCTAAATTTAACCTTGAAGTTGGCATTACAATAATGCCAATATAGACAAAATTTATTTCTCAAAAGTAAAGTGCTGCTTAAGCGCGAAGACCTTTTGCTTAAATTCGTCAGATGCTATGTTTTGCCCTCGTTCCCTGCAAAATCCAGTTACTTGCCCTTCTTTTCCAGGAGGAAAAATCCCGAGTATGTAACGCGACTGCCAAAGATGATGACGATATAATGGACATGCGCCAGCAGCATGACGCTTTTATAGAAGTGCAAATTATTTTCTCCAGCCTCGGAATGAAGAACTCATGTAATAGGGAGCCAAAACCTCGTGTACTTTCAAGGTTCAAGGAAGGTCTTCTCAATTTGGAGAGCATTTCCACTCAGCGTAATTTCCATACCCATTGCCATATAGACAATTATTTTCCGTGGTATCGAAAACGGCCTTAACATGGGCAAAAGAGGATGAGTCTCAATTTTTCTCTCATAGATTTATTCTATAATTTGGAAAATTCTGAAAGTCTGGTTGATGGTATATGAACCTGTCTAAAGCCATACCGAAAGACCCAATCATTTTGTTGACGCGATTATTGTCATAACTGGCGCAAAGAATCATATCGGGTAGTGTGAGAGCAATTTAATCATTGTCAACTGGCGTGTTGGTATAATCTTCACTCACGGGACTGCTATCACCACTCAACAAGCATGTCCTTGACATCTCTGAGCAGATTTTTGTTTTCCTCTTGGCAGGAACTGATTCCATTTTTGCAACTATTACTGAGGTTATTCAATTTTTAAAAACAATTTTCGGCTCATGTTCCTATTAACCGGCATCTGAAAGTTTTCGTACATATGTAGGTATGTCTTCCTGCCTCTTTTTTCTTGCACTTAAAAAGACTTCTTCCCTTCTCTTCTTATGCTATTAGTCCTTCACAGTTCAGCTTTCCGTCAACTGTACGCCACGTCTATCCGTGCTGTGCCGTTTGGTCGCCAACCAGTTGTTCAGCACCATAAAGCATGTCATTCCTCTGTGCACTTATGGATATCGTCTAGCTGAAATGGCCCAATGCAAGACCCTTTGACCCTATAATTATTTACTGATCACTGCGCACAATAGCTATCCGGGAGAAATCAAACTGACATGGTTTATGGAGTACCGCGGATCTTAATTACTTACTCATCGAATGATGAAAATCATTTTATGTAAATAAAATGGCATCCACAAATCTCATAGAGGCATGTTCCTGGGCCTCAATCAATTTATCCCATTCAATTGGCAAAGTGCCTTCAATTGCACATCCCAGTATGGTCCTTTTACACTTGTGCGAGCCGCCTTTGGCCACTTTCACCTTGCTCTACTGCCTCCCCCTTTGGGCTGGAATCAAAGACTTTTGGGCGTTAACGACTATTGTCTTGCTGGTTTCGCACAATTTTCTTGAGTATGGTTTTGAAGAAGTAGCTAGACATGGCTTTTTAAGTTTACTTTGCCTGACGACCGAACTTGGGTTACCCAGAGTCTGTAGAATTTGTTTCTCTATATCAGCAGTACCGCCTGTGACTTTCCAATTAAGTGAGTTGCTTTTTTCACCTTATAGGTTTCTTTTCGGGCCACAGCATAGCTAGTTGTCCTAACCTATTGCTAAAACTTTCTAGCAATGTTTTTAGAGTAGCGCCTCCCCATTTTCTCGATTACGCAGTTCTCATGCACTTTTGCTCGCAGAAGTAAAATTCACATCACAGACAGTGTTTGAAACACCTTCCTAAAATCTATGTCACTGGTCCTCAGATCTTGACGATACCCACCAGGACTTATCGAGGACGCGGCGATTCAGGTAAATTTTCCCACAGTGCTTATCCGCTGTTATGGCGCCTGACATATTCGATAGCGTTCTAAGGCTGTAAGTAGTGGTCCGAGTCAATATTGGTTGCTCGGAATATTTGGATATCTATAACATTGGAGGAGTGCCTGGATGATGTCATGTTCCTCTGTAAATATTGAAATTAACGATATCCTTAACTTTCAACGACTTTAATTGGGCTCAACTGAAGACATCATCAGATGGTTAATGCTCTTTTATCATTTTAAATACCAACTTGACTAAGCAATGTAACTTTTTAGGTCGACGTACTCGTACAGGTTCAAATGTATGAGAAGTTAATGGCATCTCAAATTACTCGGGCATGCAATTAGACCTTAATTTTTTACAACAGATCCCATCCCCTATATCATTTAAATATTGATCATTTAACACATGGGCCAAAAAGTCCTTGTCGTTTCTAAGAGAGGACACCACTTTAATTAAATCCATACCATTTTCAGTTAGTACCAACCTTCAAAAGATACGTGTATAAATTTGACAGCTGTCGGACGATTAGTTCTCGAGATATACCGTTGTGAGTGAAGCAACTTTTGTTATTGTGAAAAAAAATGGATTCAAAGCAATTTCGTGTGTTGATTTATCATTGCTTTTTGATGGGAAAAAATGCAGCCGATGCAAAGAAATGGCTTGATAAGTGTTACCCGGATTCTGCACCAGCCGAACGAACCATTCGCAAGTGGATTGAAAAATTTAAAAGTGGTCATACAAGCACCGAAGATAATGCACGCAGTGGACGTTTCAGATGAAAACATCAAAAAGTCCACAAAATGATTACGAATGACCGCAAAGTGAAGTTGATCGAGATAGCTGAGGCTCTGAAGATATCAAAAGAGCGTGTTGGATATATCATACACGAATATTTGGACATGCGAAAGCTCTCTTCAAAGTGGGTGCCGCGTTTGCTCACAGTCGACCAAAAACAACAACGCGTTGATGATTCAGAGGAGTGTTTAAAGCTGTTCAACTGCAATAAAGCAGAATTTTTGCGTCGGTATGTGACAATGGATGAAACTTGGCTCCATCAATTCACACCAGAGTCAAGTCGGCAGTCAGCTGAGGGGCAAGCAGACGACAAACCTCGTCCTCGGCTGGCAAGGTTATGGCATCCGTATTTTGGGATGCACATGGAATAATTTTCATCGACTATCTCCAAAAGGGGCAGACTATCAACAGCGAATATTAAATTGCGTTGTTGGAGCGTTTGAAGCACGAAATCGCAGAAAAACGGCCGCATTTGAAGAAAAAGGAAGTGCTGTTTCATCAAGACAATGCACCGTGTCACAAGTCGATGAAAATGATGGCAAAATTGAATGAATTCGGCTACGAATTGCTTCCCCACCCACCGTATTCTCCAGATTTGGCCCCCAGCGACTACTTCCTGTTCGCAGACCTCAAAAGAATGCTCGCCGGAAAGAGATTTAAGACCGAATCGCCGAAACAGAGGCCTATTTTGAGGCTAAACCGAAATCGTACTACAAAACTGGTATCGAAAGATTGAAAAATCGTTTCAATCAGTGTATCGCCCTCCAAGGCAACTATATTGATAAATAAAGTTGAATTTTGGAAAAATTTTGTGTTTTATTATAAAACGGCACGGACTTTTCAACCCATTTTTCAATTTACCAATATTTCTCTAACTGATTCCCTCTCTATCGTTGATAGAGAAATATTTAATTCTGTTTCACCTTGTGCAACCTATTCCCGCCATAAGACCAAGGTCCCTACCTTCCTAAAAAAAAACCCAATAAGTTATGGACGCTTTTCCATACCATTAATACTTTTAGCTTTTATTTCAGCTACCTCCGTTCATACTTTTATTTCACACGGCTTTCGCTCTACCAGCGCTGCCTGAATACTAAATAGTGTGCAAAACAATCTTATAAGCGACCGTTTTTTTAAATTCGTCAACCACAAAAGAAAATCTCATTCAAAACCAAAAATCCACATACCATACCAATTTGTTTGGCACATTTTTCAAACAATTATATTCCGGCAACTTTTTCGTACCGGTACCTTCAGAAAACTGCTCTCTAACTTGGAATGGACCAGCAGAGCAGCGATCAGTTTCATAGCGCAGTGCTAGCGTTGCCCCCCAGGTGGTCACCGGTAACTGGATGTGTAAACCGTTGCCTTAAAAACTGGCAAGGACATGATCGGCCAGTAGCATAATTCTTACCTACAACCCTAACACAACTGCATTACGGCACTTATGAAAGTCACTGAAGACCTACGCTGTGGAATAGATGACAACAAAAACGGCTTAGTTGTGCTGCCGGATTTTTCTAAAGCATTTGATACTCTAAACCGCCAAATACTTATTGAAAAACTTGCAAATCAATTTGACTTTGAAACTACAGCAAGCAAACTTATAGCTTCATATTTACAGGGACGTCTGCAGGCTGTTTTTTCTAAGAATAGACTATCATCATACTTGTCAGCATAGTCGGGTGTACCTCAGGGATCCATTCTTAGTCCTTTGCTATTTGTGCTTTTTATAAATGACGTTTCAAAAAACTGTTACCACCACATTTATGGTGAAGACTTGCAAATCTATAAATTGTTCGAAAAATCTGATGAATCAGAAGCAGTAGCAGGCATAAATGAGGATCTAGACTCATATTATTAGTGTAGTCGGTAAAATTTACGGCATTCTCCGTGGTCTTAGACCAAGGTTAAGCTCCATCTTGTCAAGTCATATGTTGTTCCTTCGATTTCATATGGGTATGAACTTTTTTGTAAATTGGACTATTGCTCTGAAAAAAAATTAAATGTTGCATACAACAGTTGTGCCAGATACATTTTCAACCCTAATCGATATGATCACGTTTTAGCATAAGCTTTTAAAATATCGCACTGTTGTAGCACTGCAAGGGATCATCGAGAATAAAGCGCAAAATTATCTATCTTTCATTTTAGATTTTACACGATCTCAAAGATCTTTGCATATTAAACCACCTCACCATAAATATTTAGTTAGTTCTAGACAGTTTTTCGAACATTCAATTCGCCCATGGAACCAACTTCCGATAGACATTAAACGTGCTAATGCAAATCAATTTAAAAAACTGGTTTTTCAACACTAGTACTAGTAGTAGTAATGTTACAAAAAAATTTTCTAAGTCTATTTGGTTTGGCCCAAGGCGGTCTACCTGATAGGCATAGGCAAAGTGCGTTCACTGTGTAATTAAACAATGGATCCCAGCCTTGTTCTCCGTTTAAGATACCGATTGCAACTTCCTCCTCTAGAACATAAGAACCGAAAAATTGTTCCCAGAATTCCCTTAAAATTGGACATATTGCTAGAAAGTGTAGTACATCTTCCCTTACTCCCATATTGCAGATATTGCACAAAATTGGCACTTCAAGTCTGTATATAATTCAACTGAACCAACTCCCCTCTCATTTTGAAAATGGTGCTTATTTCATCTGTCGCAAAGCAGTTTAAAAAATAAGTTCGTTCTTCAAGGTGGTATTTTATTTTGCTGTAGTACAACCTATATTGTGAAGATTGGGCTTCACTGACATATTTCTAATATATAATATTGACAGTTTTTTTTTAATAATATATCAAATTGCATTCTTAGAGAATCAGACTGCATGTCTGGTGTAATATTAAGTATTACTCCACATTCTGACACAAGACGCTCCCATTCTTGCACTAGATTGCCTCTTGTTCTTATGATGTGCTTAAGTACTTTTTTCGGCAGCCTTTCTTCCTACAGCGCCATCGCTCTTACTATATAATTAAAATGCATTTTTAATGTGTTCAGAAACATAGGGGGAGTTCCCCTTTCTAAATGTAGCATATATGTAGTTGGGGGTGCTACTAGGCAATCTAAATATTCATTTAAGAAATCGCAGGAACTTCTCAACGGCATCAAAAGAACAGTATCCTCACACTTGGGCTCCATACAAAAGAATAGAGGCTGCAGTTGATCGAAATAGCTCTTGCTTTGCACTATGGCTGATTTGTTTGTGGTTGATGCATTTTTCCCAAACTGAGCAGATAGCGCGTTTAGCTTCAGACAATTTCTTTTGAAGGTGTTTATTCTTGTTTAAGTAAGTTAGGGGTAATCAGAACTCCAAGGTACTTTTATTCTTGTACAATTTCAATACCCTCACCTTGAAACGTCCACTTCGACAGTATCTCTCACCACCATATCTAAGTATCATTATCTTTGATTTTGTTAGATCTACAGATAAATTCCAAGTTCTGCAGTAGTTATCATGTCCGTTTATCATACGCTGCATAAAGTCGACAGTTTCTGCGAGAAAGACAATATCATCTGCAAACATCAGGGCGGGGATATTTGTTCGGTGCAGCTCTATTCCACTTTTAACAGTGTTTGTTATGTCGTTTATGTATAATATAAACAGTAGCGTACTTAATATGCAACCTTGCTTCACGCCATTGCAGTCTCAAAACCTTCGGACAAGTGGTTTCCATCCCAAACGAAAGCTATGTTATTTGTGTAATGTTATTTGACAAATGTTCTTAAAGTGCTTATTTGCTTCTGCGTATAGAGTTTTGGACGTATTGGTGTTGTGCGTTCTTACTAGCCTGAGAAATGCAAAAGATGCATCTCTAGCTCGCTTGCAATCAATATCAAACCACTTTTGCTTGCTGCTGCCGTTGACATATTTTATTGGATTATTTTGGGGAGTCGCTCTTTTTATTATTTCTGTTAGGTTTTCAATATTTAGCATGGCATTCGCGTTTGTCAAAGTTACGAGCTCTCTATTGAAGTTTGACTGATACAAATTCCGAAAACTGTCTTTCCATAATAGCTTTGGCAAGAGGCTTAACTGCGTTGTACTGTTAATGTTCGGGTTTATGTACAGGTAAAACATAACGTCCAGCGTCATGTGATCTTAAAACGTCTTCATTCCCACCATAAATTCTTTAAGATGAGGGCATAAATCCCAGTTACAAAACAGTAGTCTATAACTGAACATGCTGACCGACGAAGAAACGCATACTCCCCAGCAGAATCCCCTCCACAGCTTCCATTAATGACTCGACAATCAAATGCATTAGCTAATTCCAGAATTAAAATTCCTTTGGAGTCGCAGGTTTCATCCTTAGAGCTGCGGTTTGTATATATCGTTAAGTGCCCAATCCGCTTATAACGTTATTTTGCGACATGCCTATTCTTCCATTAAAATCGCTGATCCTAATCTATTCAACAGATCTATTATTCTGTTGTAGTGTCGCGCCTACTGATCACAATTTAGATATATCGGTACAATGTGACAGGTGTTAATGTTCGTTTTCAGCTCAAGTACGTACGATCCTTCTATGCTTTTGAAGTTAACCTCTGCTCCTTATATCTCCTTCCGAAATCCAAATGGTTCGCCACCACTTCCTCTTAAAAACGAGCTTGTTTTTACCTCACGTATAGCATAAATGTTAATTCATAATTCATGAAAATACTCTTAAATCTAGCTTCTTCATTATCTAGTAAATGAGTTTCAAATAATAGAAAACCAACAAATTCCTTTATATAATTAAAAAATTCTACAAACATTTTCTTATTTTTTAGCCCTGCTACATTATAACTTAGGATTTTTAAATTTAATAATTTTATATTGCTCAGCTAGACGGATTCTTCTCAATTTAATAGTTCATGTAAACTTCCACTTGTATGTGCACCCAAATTGGTTAAAGCGATTGCTTTGGGTGTGTTTATGTCTTTAGTTACTTGACGGCTTTTCCGAATGTCAGTTTCAGAAGATATTGACGTTTTGCCCATGTTATTGTTTTGGTTTTGCAATTCATTCGCACAATTTTTTAGGGATGGCGCAATTTCTCCAAACATTTCTTCAATAACCTTTACACCATTTTCTCTGCCACATATCAACCCGTCTGATAAATCCCAAGTGAGTAATTTTCCTCCCACATTTAGCTTATCGTCTCTTAAAGCAATTTTCATTTGTGCCTTGGAACGTTTCTCGCTCAGATCTTTCATTAAAGGGATTAATTTTGATTTTAATTTTAATTTTTTTTTAATTTTGGTGGGGGCTGAGGCCCCCTTTTTTGGCTTAATACAAGCTTAATCTAACTTTAAAACTAACAGAAAGACTTAAGAGCTAGGGACCAAGGAAGTGATGGAGGAGATCTTGTTTGAGACGAGGAGTGGTCAGGTGGAAATCAAAAAGGGAGAGGTTTGAGTTGACCTTTTGGAGCATTCGGGAGATTGGTTTGTTGAAGCCTTAAGAGGACCGGTAGATAGAAGAGACGAGGAGAACGTAGATTGCGGGGTTTGGTATTGAATGAAATGGAATTCAAAATGGATGTGCAGTCGATGGAACCTGAGAGAAGTCGATGAATGAAAAGAATGTCCGC
Organism: Volucella zonaria; assembly: GCA_963966105.1. Taxonomy (NCBI): domain Eukaryota; kingdom Metazoa; phylum Arthropoda; class Insecta; order Diptera; family Syrphidae; genus Volucella; species Volucella zonaria. Next base: position 14,321,563 of record OZ014534.1, read on the forward strand.
AGTATTCCGTTGAGAAGTTTGAGGCGGTCCTGATAGGGAAGTAAGATTAATGGGTCGTTCCACGGCAGACCACGGAGAGCAAATCGGAGGAATCGACGTTGAATACCCTCGATTTGGGAAACATGAACCCGGTGAAACAGGTACCAAGCTTTACTGGCATACTCAAGCAGGGGCGAACAAAGGTAATATAGAGAGATCTGATTACATACGGGTTGGAAAATTCCTTGGACCACCGTTTAATAAAGCTTGACTTTGGCTTTGAGGGTCATCCTATCGATATGCGAACGGAAATTAAGCTCACAGTTGAATAATATGCCATAAAGAGACTGAACCAGGGGAATTGGTTGACCATAGAGAAAATAAAGTCGGGGAGGAGACGGGTTGAATTTACGTGAGAAGGTTATAGATTGACATTTGGCTATATTAATTTCTTAGCAGTTTTTTAGGCACCGGATTGAAAACCGATCAAGGTCTCTTGAAGAAGGGCAGAGCCATGAGGAGAAGAAATAGTTTTAAAAAATGTTGTGTCGCCAGCGTAAAGGGAGTGGGAGGAGTGTTTAATAATCCTCTCAACATCGTTAGTAGTAAGAATGAAGAGAAGAGGGCCAAGATGACTACCTTGTGTTTTTTTTTTTTGTAAAAAAGTTAACACTCAAGTGGATATGAATACACTTATAATGCCTCAGCATGTGTTAAGTTTCTTAGAAAATGAGATAGAGAGAGAAAGAAAGATGTTTGGGCTAAGTGGTTATTTCGCTCCATGGGTTGCATCCAACATTTAATGGGGAGACTAAATTCTTAGTGGAAGTTGGCTTGATGTTGATTTCTAGTCTACTCGTCTTACTTAATTTTCGTTAACCGAAAAAATGGATGATATGTCTTTCCGGCGAAGCTGGGATTCGAACACTGAACCATCCGATTTGGAAGCCAGTCCACTACCACTTAAGCCACTACCACCCTTATGGAACTCCAGATGAGGCCAGGAATGGGACAGAAAGGGCGGATCTCAACCGAACACTATAATATCGGTTTACCAGGTAAGAAGAAATCCATTTTAATAAGAGGGACTCAAAGCCGAGAGCAGACAATTTGAAGAGGATCAAACGCTTTAGTGTAATCAGTTGCGATAACATCGATTTCTTTGCCATTTTCTAATGCTGAGAGAGCAAAACACACGAATTCAACCAGTTTGAGGTAGTTGATCTACCCTTTAGAAAACCATGTTGTCGGGGTGAAATAAAAGGCCTGCATTTGAAGCTTAAGACTTAAGGCTTAGCAATGGGACGATAATTGGTAACTTCATGCTTAGATCCCTTTTTGTGTATAGGGATTATAAAAGAGGTCTTCCAAATCTGGGGAAATTCTCCCTGTGTAAAGGATAGACGAAAAAGGTGAGAAAGGGTTAGAGACAGGTTGGAAGAGCATTTTTTAAGGAACACGGCGGGGAGTCCATCTGGGCCAGGCACAAATTCATCTTTAAGATTTAGTAACTTTTCTTCAATAACTGCAGGATCGAAATTTTGAGTGAGAAAGGGACCAATGCAATGGAGAAATTTGTTAGATCGTTGAAGTAAGAGGGATCTGGTATGAAGGAGTTGTTGTCAAATGAGTGTTTGAAAAATGTAGCAAAAAAGTTGGCGATGGTTGGAGGATCACTTGAAGATTTGGTTTCGAAAGCGAGGGTGGAAGGATAACCATCAGCCTTACTTTTGCAATTGGCAAATTGAAAAAAGGGCTTGGGGTCATTTATGAGATTGGTTTGCGCACTATTCAGGTAGCGTTAATAGAGAGAGTTACAGAGTTCAATGAAATGAAGATATGTACCTAGATAATTTGAATAGTCGGAAGAAGAGTGGGTGCGAAGGAATACCGCCCATAACTTCTTTCTTTTATTTCGTAGAGAACGAAGTCTACGATTATACCAAGGAGGGGATGTAGAAGAAGCTTTATGGCGGGAATAAGGCACATAAAGGGGGATGGATTTGAATATTTCTCTGTAAAAAATGGAGAGTGGTTGCACAGATAGATTGGTAAACTCAAAAGAAGCCCTGCTTGATTGATTTTACGGAAATTAGCTTTGTGAAAATATAACTGCGGGGGAGACGACTGCTCTTCTTTGACAAACGTTTGCGGGATATCTTTGCGGATACTTATGTTTGTATTTCTAAGTTTGTTTATTTTACGTAGGATGGTAATAGCTATGTCCCGGGATTTCATCTTGACGATTATTGTTGCCGTGCGCTTATCTCGGGTATTAATTCTGTAGGCAGATTCAACGGCAGCAATTTTTTTCGCTTTCTTCTAATAAACCAACGCACACGGATTTAGCTTTTTCTGTCGGATCGCTGACGGTCTCTGACTGGAGGTGCACCACAACATTAGATTCGGTGATTTTCAGAAAAAGCTTGTCTATTTGCTCTTCCAGAAGCCTGTTACGATTTTCCAACTTCGCATCCTTTGCTGAAATCTCGTCTTGCTTTATTTTCATTCCTGACAGCTCAGAATAAAGCAATTGAAAGTCAGATTACGAGACAAGTTCTTTTGCGAGGTCCCTATTCCTTCCTTCCAGAATCTTCTTGAGCTCGTCAATGTTGATGTCAGTTATAATTTCCGATGTTATATCGTTGGAGTTTCTACCAGATCGCCGCTTCTCGCAATTAAAATGTTCTGCTGAAATTTCTTGAAGTACAATTTTGCTCATTTAGTGAGATTAACTATCTAGTGCGATTTGAACTTGGGTATTGTGCTTAGAATGCTAGGGCTTACTCTGATTTACGTAGGTGTGTGTGTTCTATGTTCTTAAATTGCACTTAAAACCAAAATTGTTCAATTGTTTCCACTTTTTCTTGTTTTATTTAAATATATTCTCGGAGAACTTCTATAAGACAACTCTACTATGACAGAACAGTTCTGCCAACTCCGGCTTTTCAATACTACCTGGATGCAAACTGAAGTTTCCGATACTGAAGATGACTAGACTTCACTACTCAGCAATTTATCTGTCAACTGGCCTAACATTGACCAAGGGGGGTAACTTTGACCGAAATCTTATCAAATATATTTGACGATACCAGCAGCCTCTTGTTGTGATTTATTATACATTTTGTATAAAATCTAATTTCTATTTCCTCACAGATGCCAGTAAAATGGTTAGAGTTATAATATACTTCCTATCATCGTCCCTTGCAATATTTTATGTGATTCACGTTTAACCGCCTTCTTTTGTGTTGAAAACTTTTACTTCGCAATAAATTATATTGTACTATTTGGACAAGAAACTAATTCAGGTATTTAGATTGAACTATATTCCTTTGGAAAATTATATCATTTAGGAGTTTTTTGTTGTCTTTTATTGTATTTGGCGAAAAACAGAACAGTGTGTTAATTTTACTTAGACAACGGCTAACTTTGATCGATAAGGGTTTAACTTTGACCGGATGGTCAAAGTTAGACGTTTCACATTTCTGGCATTAGGTATCTATTTAACTTTTGTTTTTTGCCGTTTCCTGACAGAAAAAGAAAAATGCCACAAAAAAAAATTCTAAAAGGCGTTACAATAGTGCTAAGGAAGAAAATATTCAAAATGCTTTCAGTTTAATAAAGAGCGGAAATAGGTTCATAACGAAATGCACTAAGAATTTCGGAATCGCCAAGGAGGCTTTGGTTAATCGCCTCAAGAACAGCCACAATAAAGACATCGGTAGGCCAACAGTCTTCAGCAAAGAAGAAGAGAAGGCTATTGTAGATAGCCTGTTAGCTGTTAGCGACTGGGGATTCCTATTTGACTCCAGAATGGTACGATTATTGGCTAGAAGTTATCTTGACATTGCAGGAAGATAAGAAAGTGTGTTTGGAGAAAATAATATGCCTGGAGTTGACTGGATCATTGGTTTTATGAAGAATCCCAAAATTCGAAAATATCGAAGGCAAAAATCACAAATGCTGAGCTAGAAGAATACTTTCAGCAAATTCAAATTTCATTAAAATCTCATGATGGTAACTGGATCCCTGCTGAGAGGTCAGTTTAAAGATAGATACGATTCTACTTTTAGCTTTACCAAATACCAATTTCAAAATGTTTTTGGGACGTGTAGGTAGATAGGTACCTACTAAAGATATTTTCTTTTTAAATTTTATTATGATTTTTACTTTTTGATGAAACAAATTTGTGCGATGATCCTGGGACAAAAAAATTTATTTTTAAGAAAGGCAAAAAATATCCTGAACGTATAACGGATACTTCAAAGACTAGCATATCCATTATGTTTTGTGTGCCAGCAACAGGCAAACTGCTTCCACCACCGTATGTAGTGTATAAGGCAACGCACCCGTGGGAATCTTGGATCCAACGTGGTCCACCAAGAACCCGATAAAATCGCAGAAAATCTGGTTGGTTTGACGCAATAATTTTCAAAGACTGGTTCTTAAACACTTTTATTCCTGAAACCAGGCAGTTTAAAATAGAGATAGTTGTCATGGGGGATAATTTGGCAAGCCACTTTTCAGTGGAAGTAATACAAGCTGCAAAACAAAATAACATCAAATTCATATGTTTCCCAAAGAATTCCACCCACATTTGTTAGCCACTTGATGTAGCTTTCTATGCCTCTTTGAAAAGAAAGTGGAGATCGGTTTTAGACAACTGGAAAAGCACGCAACGCAAAAATGCACAAACTCTGTCCAAAGACAAGTTCCCATCTTTGTTAAAGTACTTGACCGATTCACTGTATAACGAGCATAGGGTTTCGGAAGTCGAGTTTTAAAAAATGTGGAATCGCACCTTTTGACCCGTCGGAGCCGACTTCCATCTGAGAATGTTGAATGCAGCGAAGTAACCAACACAATTTCAACAGCTATTCTATCAGTTTTAAAAACGATGCGCCAAGCCGATGAAGATTAGCCGATTCGTAAGAAAAGGTGCAAAATAAATGTGGAACCTGGCAAAAGTAAAAATATAGAAGCTATACTAGGAGCAAAAAGCTCCTCTAGCAATCAAGCTGAAATTACAATTATTGAAAATAATAACCCTAAAGAAACGACGAAAGAGGGCGACGATCAGGAAAATAACGACGATCTTTCTGTTGATAAATTGTTTGCGTTATTGTTACTATTCTTCTTTTGTGTTTTCATGTCTCTATCTTTCTTTATTGTTTTTTTTCTTTTACCCTTTTCCTATCTTTTATAGTTCTCATTTTACCAAAAAAATAATTGCCAAATAAATTTTTCAACCTGTGCATAATTAATTCTAGCTGTAAATTTACCTGTACAGAGATAATTTTAAATAAATATAAAATATGAAGGTAACCATAAACTTTTTATTTTGAATTGAAATGTTATTAATACCATCAGTAATGAAATAGTCTGCCAATATTCCAACAATTTCATGTCGAGAGAGAGAGAGAGACTTAATTTAGCCTAAAAAGAATAATCTAAAGGCGTTAAATCGTACGAGTGGGGCGGCCAATTAACAGGGCCAGTTCTGTCGATAAGACGATCATCGAACTTCATCTTCAATTGTGGCGCGCTCTATCTGGTAAGTCCACTTGAAATTACATAATGTCTAAGCCTTCCGGTTCTAATCTACCCAAAAACAAAAGGCAATAGCGGTCTCCATTTACTGTAACCGATTCCCCAGCATAATCGCGGAAGAAGTACGGCGGTGAAAATGGTGAAAATTCGGATCTTTTTCCTGCAAAAGTTCGATGTGCATGATGGCCGTTTGGCATTTGGTCTTATACAGAAATGCCACAGGTATGCCCAAAAAATGTTCAGCTCTTGAGAATGACGCGGAATTGATTAAATGCGTTCTTGGCTCACCAAGTCGTGTACAGACGTAATATTCTCTTCGCCTATGGCGTTTCGCAATCTCACTGGGACGGCAACATCTTAGAGTGAAAAAATCGCTTGGAATTTGTTCACTGAACTCATTTGTTCGATTATCGACTTATCATGGTGCACGAGTTTTCTGTCCACAATTCTGGTCTCTTTCGGCGAATTGCTTCACGCAATTCTCATAACGCCCAAATAATACTCTTTGTTTACTGACTAAAAACAACGTGGTTTTTTTGGTCTCGGCTCATTTGGTGAACGCCATTCACTTGCCTGATGTCCGGATTGCGTGTCGTACTCATAAACCCACGTCTCGTCTCCAGTAATGATCCTTTTGATGAATGTGGGACCGGATTCAGCCTCGCAAATCATCTCTTTTGCGACGTCAACACGGTCTCTTTTTTGCATGAAATTGAGGTCTTTTGGCACCAACTTTGCTGCTTGCTACACGACGGAAACCCAAATAATTAACCAAAATGTCTTGCACGGATCCATAGGCAATGTTCAAGTCCTCCGCTATCTCTCTGATGGTTATTGCGGTCATTGACCAACATTTCTTTTACTTCATCAATGTTTTCGTCGGTTTTCGATGTCGATGGTCTGCCACTGCGTTCATCATTTTCGATTGACTCACGACCACTTTTGAACCACTCGTGCCACTGGTAAACGACCGTTTTCTTTAGAGAATCCTTGCCGAAACACTTTTCCAACATTTCCAACGTTCGCGCACCATTAAATTCGTTTTTTACGAAAAATTTAATACAAGTTCGTTGTTGCAAATTTAAATCCATTTCTAAAATTGTAATAAATCGCCAACACACACCGAGATAGATGTACTCTTGGCTGCGTAACTTTTGCAAATGTCAAGCTATGGCGCTATGATTTAGAGGGAATGTCGACAACAGATTTGCCAACTTAACAAGTAAAAACAGAACTTAAATCGGAACAATGGAAGTGCCACACGATGGTTATTCCGGAAACTTTTCAAGGTGGTATACCTTCTCATGAGTAGATCCTATTCAATCTGGAATACATATGGTATTTCTCAAAAGATAGTATGCGTGAATTCAGAGATTCCCAATTCGGAAAATGGGGTTCATATAATGGAAAACCCTTTACAATAATAAAGACGTTTAAAGCTATGTAATTTTCCCAAAGACAAGGTACAAACTCGTAGAAAACCCCGAATTTAACCCAAACTGTCACTATCTAGGTTTGTAAATCAGTACCTTACGCTTAGTTCTCGAATTGTATCTGAAAATTGATAAACATGATATTCTCGTACACCCCCTTAAATTTCCCACTAACCTTCCGTAAAATTAAAAACTGCGTTTAATGAATGTATTTTTAAAATGTTTTAATTATATTTTATTCGTATTAAGATAGCTTTTGAGGCATTAAATCATGAAAGTATGAATACGATAATATTTCGATAGCAACTTGCCTCGGCACTTTGTATCGTGAATTCGATTAGCACTTTCTAAAAAGAAAAATTCCTCGACTAATTGAATTTGAAGTTTTTCTTTATTATAATTTCGTTTTATTGAGTTTTTGTTTTATCACTATTTTCTGCTTTGCTCATTTCTTTCTTCTCTCCCCGTGTTTCTTTGCAGAAAATCCATGGATGAAATGGGAGCTGCACAGTCATCGGTGAATGCCAGGTAAGTGCTAATGGTGTACCAATAGCTTCTTTGCTTCATGAATTAGTTACCATATTTTAAGTTTTCTGTCGTCGACATGTGTACTCGTAGCTCTGCTATTGCTCGGTCTGTATACGTATGTGAGTATTGCGTCCGGTGCCGACAATAAAATTAAAGAACAACAATACAAATATACAGCTAATTGGATTTGTTAATTATTAGTGTTGTTCATTTTTTTTTTATCCATGTTCATGTACGAGTACTTCTCTACTACGAACTGTTTCGCAGTCTCGGTGACATTCAGCGGACAGATTCTTGTGTTCCTTCCGAAGAAGTGTAGTATACATAGTATATGGTGCATCAGAAGCTGATGGATCTACTGAATTAATTAAATCAGGATAGAAATTCCAAGTATCTGAAGTTCAATGGAAACCCGGTTATTAATTATATTAATCTGTGTCCTTCTGCATTCGCGATTCATCAGATTCATCAGATTCATCAGACAGTGTTCGATGGCTATAGCGATGACGAAAACCATAGCAGTGGCGATGGCTAAGACCAAACCAATGGCTATGACTATAGTTAAAGCTATGGTGGTGTTCACTCAGCTCACTCAGCTCAATCGAATGATTGGAAGGGTATCGAAGGGGCGCAATTAATTGAGATCAGAAGGTGGGTACGTCGGAACTCATTTAAACAGGCCAACAGAACAGCATCATCTTTGAGATGCTTGCATTGCTTGCCAGACAAATTAGATGGCTGCCAATGTTGGCGTGCAGATATTTTTATTTCCCATATTGCGACTAGTTTCGTGCCGCTGAAAGGAAGGTGCCAGAATATTAATTAATATTTTGCTGTAGTGTAGTCTGCAACACGAACGTTTTCTTCAGTGATTGTCAAACAACAATTATTTCCTTCGGCATTGCGGAATGCTGAACTGGACACTGGAATTTGGTTTTCACATTTGTTGGCAATTAAATGGCGGAGATTTAAATGGATTTCTTACTTTTGCTGAAGTTTTTTTCTTCCCATTGTGCTTTTAGAGAGACTGTATTCATTTACGGCATGGCAGAGTACAGATGATCGAATTTAATTGAGGTTTTCATTGGAAATCGATTTTTTCGCATGAAAAAGGAACAAATCAATTTTAGAAGAAAACTGACAACAACAGCTTTTGAACAAAAGACAACAAAATACGTATATAGGGATTCAATGGACTAAGAAGGTCGTTTTTTGATAGGAACAATGCAGGTTTTCTGATGGAATAAATGTCTGTTGATCATGAAATTTTAGCGAATTTTTAATTAGTATGCCAATAAGGGACATCAATCATTCACTTAAATACACACGCAGTTTTGTGTCTTCCAATACACTGACTTCGACGCTTTATGTTACGCATAAGTATAGATTTCACAATTCCCTTTAAATTTCAGCCATTGGAACACCTACTTTAAAACCATGCTAAAATTTAGTTTTGGAAGCAATCTTTTTATTAGCAGTATTTTAAGCAGACTTATTTTAAGAAGAGTGGATAACTAACGCTACTGACACAGATATTATTTGATATACCAACATACATACATATGCTGATTCGGAGTTGGTGCATTTTAGGAAGTGGAAAAATAAAAATATGAGAGTAACTTCAATAAATCCATATAAAGTGAATGCTTCGTCTATTGTCTTCCACCCTATGAATGATACAATCAAACAAGAAATCTTACAGATAGATGCGAATTCTTGTTTGCAGCCTTGCACCAAAACTGATATTACTTCAATTCATTTCTGTTGTATGAACACGGAGATTTTCCATCGAGGTATTCAAATTACTGACCATCAAATGAGTGTTATACTTTACAATCACATTATAGCCTTCATCCAGAGACCTCTCTGAAAAAATCTGCGAATATGGAAAAAAATGTCTCCAGTCCATTAAGTCGCTATAGAAATATTTCCGTCCGAGGAGACACTTCTATTAAGTACAACTAGATGGCGCAAAGTTTTTGTACGATATATGAGCCTGTGCTGAAATGTTTGTGAACTTACGTCAGGTTATGAAAGCAGATGAACTGTTTTCTCTTATTTTATTTCCCACGGTACCCTTAAAGTCTAATTACAATGAGCGTGTAGCTCCAAACTTCTCGCCGTTTTAAAAGAAATATATGCAAAAGATCCTGATCGTCTAAATACCTAACAGGATTCGCCTCAGTTTAGTTTATTATACAAGCTTCTATCGTATCTTCGTATAACCCATACAGTTTGTGATTGCCTCTACAACTCAACCTAAGTGACTTCAATTCCTCCTCAACTCTTCTGGACCAAGTCTCCCTTGAGCGACCTGCTCGTCTGCCAGATTAGCAAAGTGGATTCAAGTGGATCACATGGACTTGTGATGCTTATCGGTTCGGTCATTTGGGTTGGACAGAAAAGCCACAGCAATATGCACAGACAGGTGGTTATTCTTCATAGTTCACCTTTATTATACATACATACGAGTTTTTAAAGAACGACCAAATGGAACGCATTGCTCTAAGATGAGGCTGAAGATCTTGAGCAAAATTCAGCCTGCCCGCCAACGAGAATTGAATATTTACTTATATTGTCCTTGATCGATCACCAAGGACCGTTTACAAACTATCAATTAAAATATGCGGTGGTTGTTCATGCTTTTGAGCGATTAGTATTTTCACAGTCACTCGCGGTTTGCTGAACTACTATATACTGCAATATATCATTGAACAATGCTTCTCCGATACTATTATATGTTTTGACTTACATAAAAGCAGTATCTCTCTCAAAAAATTCAAAAACTGACGTTTTTTTTTTCAAATATTTGTGATATTTGTGACGAAAACATTATTTGTAATCTTTTCTCAGACCACTTTAAACAAGCCGAAGTAATACCTTAATTTAAGAAGGGAAATTAAACATAAAGTATTGTTAGAAAAAATCGATTCTTTAGTGAGTGAGTGGAGTTTGATTTTCGCGCCGGATTTGCTTCCAAAACCTCTATGCTGAAAGAACAGATATCGAACTAGGACTCCATTTATTAACATAACAAAAATAATTTTGGTCAAACTACACGTACATAGATGCGGTTTTAGGTTTTTTTTTGACCTTTGACAGTTCCGAATTTTTTCGGGCCAAAAACCACCTTCACCTGATCAGCCCGAAGTGTGCTCCCCATGGTACCGCCGTAAGGCGTTACTTCACGGGGGTCAGCTTGAAGACTTACATAGCTTACTCTGTACGGTTCTATAGTTTTACGATTTTCTTTGTTCAGTGTTTTCCGAGACAGTTTCACAACATGGACAATTTGGGATGTTTTCGTTTGAAAATGTTCTCTTTGAAACAGGCATGCCCCGTCTAAATCTGAGTCAGATAGAAGTTTGATCCGCCGCGATTCCGTTTAATTCATACATGGATCACTGGTATGATTCGTTTTCGGATATCTTCCATTGTTTTTGCCAGGTTGCGATACTACGATTCATTTTGGTTTTTAACTTCCTGATAAGGATGTTTTTGCATTCACATCGAAAATCGAAAATGAAAATATTGTGATATCTTTACGTTTTATGGTGTCTATAGTGTTTTTGCACAGTTTCTAACAAAATGGGTGTGTGCGTGTTTGAGAGTATGTATGGCCGTATGTGTCACTTTTTTGACCCACTATAACTCGCAAACGAATGGCGCTATCGACTGTCAGATGCGTCTTCATGCAAAATCGCGCTCATTAGTATTTGACTAAAATCCGCTGATGACTTTTTAAATTATTAAAAAAAAAACATATACAAAATGCAATCAATTTTTTTTAAACAAAATTGAAGACTCTTTCGAAATCTTTGCAGAACTAATCGAACCCTATCAATATAGCACACGTTTTTCGAAAATTTCAAAAAAATCGGGCTGGAGTCCTTTGAGTTATACATACAAGGAATAGTAACAATCTCGAACCGCGAGTGCGGTACAACCTACAATTTCGTTCAAACAAAGTATCCCAGACCTGACCTCAACTTTTAAAAAAAAAAAAATTTTTTTCTTTCAACAGAGCTCCAAAAAAGGAGATTCATCATCAGGCTAACGGTTAGCAAGACTAATTACAAATTGTACAAGTCTTTAATCAAAAGAAGGTTGAAAAAAAGTTACTGGGCACAAACCAAGGGATAGTATTCCAAAGCAATCTGAAGTCCGTACACCGATTACGTATTATAATTATATGTATATGTATATACGATATAGTATATTAGAAATACATGTATTTAGCTTAGATCAATAATTGAAGTTTTTGACTAAAGTCCTGTAACTGAATTGTCTTGAAGTGAATTAGTTTCAAGTATGTATTCAACCCTTTTTTGGTCGGCTACACTTTTTTTTTCTTAGCTTCACCAAAGCCTTTCAGCCTTAACCTGGAAGCCCAGTGGAGAATACTATAACTTCTCTTTATCAGGAAGTTCTTGGCGTGACCCATCAGTCGCATCCATCTCATGTTTAATATTTTTTTGCATACCCTTTCGTTTTAATTACGGCTTTTTTAGCGTTCCTTCAGAGAGCTCACAAGTTTTTCTGTATAACTACATAGTACGAGTATCAATCGTGTGCATCCCACAAGTGCTCAATTTGGTTAAGATGTGGAATTTTTGGTAAAGTTATTAATTGGTGAGGGGTGTTAAAAACTAACCACATTCGCACGTTCAATGCAATCATTATCGCTATCCTGCTGAAAATAATAATTACTGAGTATCCCAAACCGAGAAACACTTTTTTTTTAGATAATTTTTCAGTATATTAATGTAACCGCGTGTTCACCCCCACCCTGTCAGACCACCACCACCATGCTTTATGAGTTTTATTGTGCAATTTGGATTCAAAGCCTCCTCTGCCAAGTCCGTACGTGGCCATCGGAACCAAAAAAATTATAGTTAGATACATCCGACGATATTACCTTTCGTCAAAATTCTTGAGACTCGATGAAATAATTTTTGGCGAAGTCTAGACCTCTTCTCCTATTTATTGCACTTATCAGTGGTTTTCTGCGAGGTATTCGAGATTTGAATCTTGCATCTATGACACTCTCTTCTTATGATTCCTTCATCTAATTTTTTATTATCGTATTTTTCTAGCTCTGCACATATCCCTTTCGATTTTATAACTATTCTTTTTTGTAATTTTTCAATTTATTTATTTAAGTCATGATTAAATACAAGTAAGACTTGGTCTTTTTAGAGTACTTACAAAAATAATTTTACATTAGTAATTCCCATAGATACATATTAATATGATAAGAAACTAAGTTGTAAAAAAGAAAAAAAATTTACTGATGTTCAAAGAAATATTTAAACATGGCTATCCTGAATTGAGGACCTCCCGATTTATTTTTTTTATTTTTTACCTTGAGCTGTAAGCTTTGCAGGTCTTCCAGTTCTTTTTTTATATTGTATTTTTAACCCTTAATTCATCCCTAATACGTTTTATTAAAGTTTTAGTTGCAAACAACTTCCTAAAATTATTGTCTTGACTTCGGTATACGATTTTTTCTGAGCAATAATATGAAGATTTATTGTTTTTCAGTAATTGTTAGATCTCTGCCGGACATATTTGTTATTAAAAAAGCCACTTAGAATTCACTAAATTCGAAGGCTTGAAATTATAATAGTTCTAATGAGGTTTACTGTTTCAATTTCGTATCAAAATAATCGAATAAAACATTAAATACATCTGCATGCAGATTTTTGTGAAACACATTTTTGGGGACTTGCGCTACTTTTTTTGTTTCTAGTTGTTCAAAAAATAAAGTTTATTAATCTATACTTAATCAAAAAAGTGATTTACATATTTTTTTGCACACATTCATAAATATTTACAAGTTTTGGCCAGCATTTTCTTAAACGCAATATTATATCTGACAAAAGGCCTGCTGTACGCAGATTTTTGTGGAAGACCATATTTCGATAGATAGCATTGAGGATACAAAGAGTACTCGTATAGGATCATGAGAACAGTGACAGTTGAAAAGGCTATGTACGTGAGTATTAAACTCGCAAGTTGCTAGTTGTAAGTTGAAACGCAATATTGGGTAGAAAGTGTGAACCATGGTGGAACCCTCAACTTGAACAAATGCGTAAAATAGGGAGAACAATTTTTTAACAAATTCGAAAACACCGGTAATTGGGACAGGTCCTCATTGACCAACTTCAATAAAGAATTGAAGAAAGCCCAAGAGGGCTTAATGTAGAAACAATTGCGAGAACTTGGAAAACTTGCCAGAAATCTCGCGTCTTTAAAAAGTACTATCAAAAGGCTCTTCAAATAGCTTAGGCCTGTTACAAAAAGAAGATGGTACTTGCACAACTAGTCGAGAGGGAACTCTAAAAATGCTACTGATGGTTAATTTCCCAGACTCGACACTGAAGCCACAAGCTTATCCTACAATTAACAGCCTATTTGAAAGTACGTTCATCATAGACAAAGTTAAATATTGGGTATATAACTTAATTCGGTTTGCATAGCTTTTATTATTCCATTGTTATTATTCCATTGGAATATGCGTTGGAAAGGTACTGTCATTGTACGTCATTTCAGTATATGTCATTCATTTGAAGCGGAAACAACAATAATTTTTTTTCACTCAAATATGTCGAACTTTGTGCCTGAAAAAGTGTTTTTGCGGGGAGTTCTTCTTCATTACTTTAAGATGAAGAAAACTGCTGCCGAAAGTCATCGTATTTTGGTGGAAGTTTATGGTTTGCACGATTTAAAAGTGGTGATTTTGGCTTAGAAGACGAGGAACGTCCTGGGCAGCCAAAAAAGTTTGAAGATGAAGTATTACTCTATGAAGATTGTTGCCAAACACAAGAAGAGCTCGCACAATCTTTGGGTGTCACTCAAGCAGCCATTTCAAAATGTTTAAAAGCAGCCGGATATATTCAAAAGCAAGGAAATTGGGTTCCACATGAATTCAAGCCGAGAGACGTCGAAAGGCGGTTTTGCATGTTCGAAATGCTGCTGGAACGCCACAAAAAGAAGTCATTTTTGCATCGGATTGTTACTGGTGATGAAAAATGGATCCATTACGACAACCCCAAGCACAAAAAATCATATGTGAAATCCGGCCAACCAGCCAAATCAATGGCAAAGCTGAATATCCATGCTCTGTATTGGAGGTGTTCTCTCACCGCTCTTGTGCTCACTGCTTATTGATGACCTACTAGCAAGACTTAGTAATATGGGCTATCAAACATTAGGATATGCCGATGACTTAGTCATAATAGTGAAGGGTAACCACCCTAAAGATATTTTCTCTAAGATGCCGACTGCTCTAAAGATAGTAAATGACTGGTGTGTTGGAGCAAATCTCTCAATCAACCCCAGTAATGCTATACTTGTTCCTTCACTTGTAAAATAAATCTGAGCCTTGACCAGATCTCACGTAAAATATCTTGGGAAGATATTCGAATCGATAAAAACTAAATTGGAGTTCACATATTAATAATAAAACTACCAAAGCGGCTAAAGCGATATGGGCTTGCGGTCGTATATATGGTAAGATCTGGGGATTACCCCAAAGGTCACGCATTCGATATTTTTATACAATGATGATACGACCTATCATCACCAGCTCATCAGTAGTATGGGGGAACAAAATAAAAGAGAAATATGCCATACAAAAGCTGCAGCAGTTACAAAGAATTGCATGTCTTGGCATCACCGGCGGAATACATACATGCCCCACAGCAGCTATAGAAGCCTTCATTGGTTTAACGCCACATGAGAGATTAATCACTCAGATCAAAAAGATCAAATGAATCTTCGCGGTAAACGACGGCCTACCTAAGATTGCTTCGTCAGATGGTTCAATATAGTGACCAAAAGCTGAGAAGCATGGAACTACAAAAACGCCACCTCAAACCTTAAAGGTATCAAGTGGTATACCGGAGTGGGTGCTGGTATTTTTGGTCCAAACACCAGAACTTCGCAACCAATGGGAAAAAGTCCCAGTGTATTTCCTGTCCATATACTAACGGACAGTCAAGCAGGTACTAATCAGCCATGCTCTGCTTCAATACACTACAAGATCTCTCCCATAAGAACAAAGTAAAACTTTGGTGGGTGCCTGGTCATATACAATGGGTATTGACGGAAATGAAATAGCCGACGAACTGGCTAGAAGCCGTTCTCCTGAGCCGTTCTTTAATATCCCGAATTCAGCAATCAACTCAGCAACAATGAGTTCGGAGAACTAAATGTGTATATCTTATTAGGAAAACATCCCAGAGCTTCGACAGGCTAAAAGAGCGATCAAACCCTTTTACAGAAAACATAAGCGATGATATCAGAAGATTGATTGGATTTATAACCCGACACTGCCACCTTCGATATCACCCACACAAAAGAGGTCTTCTTCAGGAAACTGAATGCCGTCTTTGCATGGAAGACGACGAAACTGCGGAACACATTTTATGTGAATGCATGACACTAAGTGCTTTAAAAAGACGACACTTCCTCAGAGAAATTTTAATCCCTGGGGAAATTCTCGAAGTCTCCACCAGAGAGATTCTCAATTTCATCAAAAGCCTCTTTTGGCTTTGTAATACTTGTTTTGTGGTACAAAAGGTCTTTTACGTAGGTCGCAGTGCCCCCGCAATTAGCCGATCAGATTCTTTAAAAAAAAATTAAGCTCGCATGCCTTAGGGCTATAATCCATAAATGGTTTTGCTCATATTTATCTGATAGACGGCAACAGTTTAAAATAAGTGGATAACGCAGTACTATTCTTATAGGAGTTCTCTAAAGTTCGGTGCTTGGTTCGATACAGTTCCTAATTTTTATAAGCTCACTCTTTTTTACAAAAACACTGCAGTACAATTAATGCGTTCGTTGACGATCTGGTATACGTTTTCCGTGGTTTTTATTTAAATTTTTAAGCCATTGATCCAAAATTTACAGAATGGCAATGATTCGCATAACCAAAATTATCTTTTTTAATGTGCATGGTATGGAAGTTGGTTCGGGATTTGGGATTCTCTCTCCATTGTACAAAGTGTAATAAACACAAACATTAAAAAGATATTTGTAACTCTGAAGTAGCCTCACAGATGTTTTTTACCTAATAGACTTAAGTCTATTAAGTATCTTAATATTTGGCTGGCCTGGAAGATCAGTTGATCTAGCCATATGGATGCACTTCAGAAGTATCTCATAAATAAAGGTTATTCTTTTCTTCAGTGTCAGACTTCTCAATAGGGTTGAAATGTATTTATTTTTAATATAGTTTGCCATTTCATCATGGAAAGATTGACGCCACAACAGCGATTTTAAACCGTCAAAATTTATTTTCAAAATCAAAACTCTGTTGGCGAAACTTATAGTCACTTCGTGAAATTTATGGTAGACATCATCGGCCACCTGGACATGATATTTTTCGAATTATTGAAAAAATGTTCACCTAAATCACGCCATTGGCTATTCATACACCAACAAGAACGAGAACAGTGCGTTCAGAAAATATCGCGGCGGTGGAAGCTTGTGTTGAAGAGGACCCCGTCGCCGTTCACAACAACTTGGCCTTTGTCCACCCACTATTTGGAAAATTCTTCGTAAAAATCTTGGTCTCAGGGCTTATAAGATCCAATTGGAAGGGTTGAAGCCGCATGACCTTTTCCGGGCCCCCGACCAATTATCAAGGCTTCGCCTTGCGGTACCATGCGAGTCAGGAGCCCCCCGGATTCCGGTCCGGGCCTGACTTGTTGAGGTAGGCCCCCTTGTGGGAACGTCATGGTGGCTGTGGTTTAAACCCAAGTTGCGGGAAGGGTCTTCCTTGGTTTGACCCATTGTAGAGTAGCAAATAAGTACTGGGTGCTGTGACCCTAAGAGCAGTAAGAGGTTTTAGATCGGCCTCGACTCATACCAAGGGTGGAGCTTGTGCCTCCAACACAGTTCCGAATTGGTATCAAAGGATTGACGGAGAGCGATGGCAAGGCATATCCTTGCTCCCATGGATGTATGGGCATCCCGTAAACATAAGTCTACATGACAGGTGGTCTACGTTAAAAACCAGAGACTAATAATCATTTCCTTTGCCGGGTGTTCAGTGATTGGGTTTTAAATCATTTGGAAATTGACCCAGGTTTTTACTGTAATATTTCGTTCAGTGATGAGTCTCATTTCTAATTAAACGGCTACGTAAATAAGCAGGATTGCCATATGTCCCGTACGATGCGGATTATACGCCATCAGTGGCATCATCGGTCCATATTTCTTCAAAAATGAGACCGGGGCACAATTTACTGTCAATAGACACCGGTAAAATGCGATTACCAACGAATATTTCTTCCCAAATTTGGGTGACATAATGTAGAAGAACTGGATTCTGCTATACCCGATACGAAAATATCGTTTTATTGAAAACACGCTTTATTGAAAACACGCTTTATTGAAAATATAATGCGATATATCGTTAGATAAGTAACGAGTAACGATTTAGAGTAAATAATTGTTCGAGTAATACGCGACATACGAGGGTTGGCTGAAAAGTTTTCGATCGCAATCTAAAAATAGCGGCACTCGTCAATAAAAGCTAGTGAATGCTAGTTGTGCATCTTTTGACAGTTACTTCCCGAAGTTTCAGTCAGTTTTTAATTGACAGTCGTTTGAGTGAATCGATGTGAGTGTTTTTTTGTGAAAATGGGAAAAATTGAATATCGAGCTCTTATTAAATTCTTGTTTTTGAAAGGCAATACGCCTACGCAAATCAAAATGAGTTGGACTCTGTGTGTGGGGACTCTGCACCATCATTTACCACAGTTAAATTGTGGGCAGCTGAATTTAAACGTGACCGAGCTTGGGAGATGATAAACGTTCGGGACGTCTAAAAACTGCAATCACTGACGATAACATTGCAAAAGTTCACCAAATGGTGTTAGACGACCGCCGAATTAAGGTGAGAGAGATAGTAGAGGTTAAGAAAATGTCCAAAGAACGTGTTTGTTACATACGAATATTAAATCAAGATTTAGGCATGAGAAAGCTGTCCGCGCGTTGGGTGCCGCGTTTGCTTACGTTAGACCAAAAACGTGTACGAATGAACATTTTCAACGCCCTGTTGGCGCAGTTTAGGCGCAATAAATCTGAGTTTTGCCACCGATTAATTATTGTAGATGAAACTTGGATACACCATTATACGCCCGAAATAAAAATTCAGTCAAAACAGTGGACTGCAAAGAGCAAGCCGGCTCCAAAAAAATCAAAACCTGTTTTTTCGGCTGGGAAAGTGATGGCGACTGTTTTTTTTTGGGATAGTAAACCAGTTATCTTAATCGATTATCGTCAAAAAGAAAAAACCATTACAGGAGCATACTACGCATCATTACTTGCCAAGTAGAAATTGCGGAAAAACAGCCACATTTGCAGAAAAAGAAAATCCTGTTTCACCAAGACAACGCGCCGTCTCACACCTCAGCGGTTGCCATGGCCAAAATCCATAAATTATGGTTCGAACTGCTTGACCATCCGCCTTATTCACCAGATGTAGCCCCAAGCGACTTCTTTTTGTTCCCTCATCTAAAAACTGCGCTCGGAGAACAGAGATTTTCGTCAAATGAAGAGGCAATCACTTTCGCGAACAATTATTTTGCAGAGAAAAACGCGAAGTACTATTTGGACGGGTTAGAGAGATGGGAACATCGCGTTGAGAAGTGTGTAGAGTTACAAGGAGACTATGTAGAAAAGTAAAAGAAAACATTTGAGAAAAAATATCTTTTACCATTGTTCGGAAACATTTCAGACAATCCTCGTACGCCTCCAATTGGCCGGAAATTAGCAAGAATTTAACCTCAAAAATGTGCTTTCTATGAGGCAGCCCTGGCAGGCATGGAAACGGAATTAATATTAAATATTAAATGGCATGAAGTCGTCTTGAATTTAGTAAAAAGTCATCAAGTAAATTTTCTGTGTTTCATTTAAATAAAAAGTTGGAATTTCTAAAAAAACACCCTTTTTACTATGTTTTAAAATATCTGTGCTGATGAGATATTCTTAGTGAATTTATTACGAGTTAGTGTACTCATAGCTTGAGTTTCGCACAGTTTTCTGATCTTAGTCACAACAAAAAAAATTTACGCACTTCTAATTTCTCAAAAATACGTTATTCGCCTTACTCTTCAGAAGGCTTAAAATTCTTTCTCTGAAACATCGGAAAAAGTATTTACTAAACAGATATATGTATGTATATATACCACCTTGATCAAAAAGGTATTCAGAAAATACAAGTTTATTTATCTAAATTTATATTGTCCCCTTTAAAGTAATCCCCATCGACTGCAACACACTTATGCCAGCGCTTGATCCAATCCTCGAAACATTTTTTATATTCGGTTTTCAGTTATGTCCATCAGTGCTTCCTGCGATTTTTCCATTACTTCCTCTCGGCTGCTGAAACGCGTTCCCCGTAGTGGTTTTTTAATTGGATTGAACAGAAAGAAGTCACAAGGAGCCAAATCAGGTGAATTCGGTGGCTGTTGGATGGTATTTGTTGCATTTTTCGTCAAAAAATTACGGATAATGATGGCATTGTGCAACGACAGTGCGTTATCATGGTGCAAAATCCACGAGCTTTCTGCCCACAATTCTGGTCTCTTTCGACGAATTGCTTAACGCAAACGTCTCATAATGCCCAAATAATACTCTTTGTTTACTGTCTGGCCTTCTAGCAAAAATTCATGATGCACTACTCGCACATCTTTGTAATCCATGAAAACCGTGAGCATTGTCTTCTTTTTTGGCTGAAAACGACGTGGGTTTTTTGGTCTCGGCTCATTTGGTGAACGCCACTCACTTACCTGATGTCTGGATTGCATATCGTCTCTTCTCCAGCTCCACACGCTGGTGTCCCCCGGGAACTTTTAATCAAGGTGGTATTCTAGCTATGATAAGTATTATGTAGAATGAACAATACGAGTATACTGATAGGAGTACATATTGTCTTAGTACATAGACTCTGAGACTTTTCAATAGCCTACCATAAATTAACAAATACATCCCACTTCTCTGAAGAAGGTTAACAATGACTTGATTATAAAAAGATTTCTGTACTACTACGTGCCACTAATTAACTATTATTCTTCTTCTTTTATTAAGGGTTGAAATAAGTAACAGTTAGCTGCCTAACTTTGCGGACTTTAGAACCATTCTGCAGGCCACTCTGTTTTCGATCACCTCATTAGTGAGGTCCAATTATTTTTCTTTCGGCCTCTACTTTGAACTCGGCTAGAATTTTAGCCTCTATTGCCTTTGTATCTGAGTTTTCCACGAACTTCGTCAAACACGGCCGAACCAGCTGCTTCTACACTATCGGTTTCTTGGTGTACAGACTTACGCGGATGCACTTCTTGTATTTCTTATAAGATCGCGTTGTATTACGTCACTGCCATTTTTCCCTTATATTTTTTGTACATCTTTTGAACGATGCATACTTATGTTAAAACTGGGCGAGTCACTGTCATATATAAAAAACTATTAAGTGTAAGTTTAAGAAATGTTTTCGGTTACAAAATACAGCGGAGTTTTTGCGCCATTTCAGCCAGGTATTTAAATTTTTCGCACGATGACTTCTTCTAAATATGTTAGATGTCAGGAGTTGGATGTGCAGGTTCGGAAAAACAGACATGCAGATATTCGGTCTTAGAGCGATGATTCGAAACCCGTTGTCATCTAGCACCTTTCCCCAATTATTCAGAGTTGTCTCAAAGTCTGTGCGTCATTCCTTGTACTATCACTATCATTGGCGAAAATCTGAGAAGTTATTCCGCACTCATTGATGTACTTCTTCAATAGAAAATCTTGCACGACATTAAAAATCAACAGACTTTTTGCAATACCTTAGCGTACTCTAGCTTTAACTTCGAATTCTCTAGCACTTAATTTTCGTTTGAACATCATCGTATTCGTACATATCGCATATCATTCTCACATACATATGCCTCGGATACATTTTGAGAGCTAGCGCCGTCCAAATGAGATCTCTGGGAACTATGTCGAAGACTTTTTCCATTTCGATGAAGACTACACGCAGGTCATTCAAAGCTTCGCGATGTTTTTCCATCACTATTCGGCCACCTAGAATCGCATCATATGGCGGCCTGCCACATTGACTGCTATGGAGTTGTCGACTGTCAAGAACTCGTTCGTATATTTTCATACATAGTATGCGACATTACTTTCAACGATCGGTAGTTGATGCAAATTCTAATGTCGCCTTTGCCTTTATACAGAAACTTCTACTTTGCTACACTTTATATTGAATGAAATATTGCTATACGAGTATTTTGCTTGCTAATTTCGTCTCTAATTCTTTATGAACTGATTGCAGATACTTTATTAATTTTAATTAAATTAATTTGGGTGTTAAGCTTTTTGCTTCCATCATCATGTTGCCAAAATACGATGCATGTCTGAGATAGTTTTGGGATTTGAATTTTTAAATCGCACAGCACACCGATTCTTTTTCAGAGCCGCATTGCATAACTGAATTAAATTTTGGGTACCTTCAAATTTCCCATTGCTTTGTACATGGAACTCCAGGCGATGGATAGTTACAACTTTCACTTTAAAATCCACTACCATAATGGTGTGCATCAACTTGTAATTGGTTAGTTGTTTTAAGATTTTGGCTAAAAATATGATCCGTATTCGATTTGTCGCCTGAATGCAATTCTGAGATTAGCAAATGAGTGTGAAAGCCTTAAGAGCTTCCAGTGTACTGAATAGGATCGTATATGAGACATTTGACGTTCATATCCAACAGATGTTATTACAGGATATAAAATAGCTTAAATGAAACAAAATAGAACTTATACTCCCATACTAGCTTAATGATTTGGTCCCCACTGAACATCGCCTCCACTATAGGTAGTCAATGGAGCTCAATCTAGGCCAATAGGTCGTTGTAGGCTTAGGATTCTTCAGTGGTAGTAGGCACCCAACGTTAAGTTGAAGGCATATCTTCCATCGACCAGCTCACGATTGGCTGAGTAGACAATTTGACCATCTGGCCATATGTAGATTGCTCATTAAATACTTAGTATGTGGGAAACATTTGTTTCTGTTTCCGATTCTTTGAGGCTGGACTTCCCACTATTCCAAGATTTCTTCTTTATTAAAATTCGTACAGCTATGCTTGCCCAGAGATTTAGTGAGTGGAATACGTGGGTTCCGTACTTCTCTCCTAAGTGTTCCTGCGACCGCCTATGGCGGAACTGGTTGAGCAATTAAATTGCTAATTTAGAGATATACAATTGAAGAACTTATTTGGGAAGTTACTTTTGTCTTACTTTTTTCTTTGTACGGCACTAAACTAGCTGGAAGTGGATAAATTACATAAAAGCCTTTTCAATCGTTTATATCATAATATCATCCCATTGAAAATCAGTTGGATAGTATTATTTATTTTTCAAAACAAGCCAATTCAGTTGTCACTGGCCACTCCACTTCGACTAACTGGTTACAATACGACGTCGCTGAGTCCAAGTTTTCGAAAAAAATGAAAAAAAGAAAAATAAACGGAAAATTATTTATTGCTTGAGCACGGGCATCAGTTTTATTACTGCCACTGACTCGGGCTCATAATTCTACTTATAATTCTGGCTTCGTCGCGGTGATTATCCGTTCGGTTACATATTGTCATTCCGTTTCCGTGAGGTACTCAAGTGGACACTGGGTTTCCATCGAAACTCACTTCTGAGCGGGTGTTACCTGACAGGGCCTACTGCCTGTCGTAGTGCCCGAAAATCTGGATATTTACGACCTGTCTTTGCATCCAGTGCATCCTGTTGGCTGCTGCAGCGGAAAAGGCCATAACGTACATCATCGGGGAACTTATGGCCTGATTTGGTGGTCTTGATAACAGCACTTTTTTTTTTCTTCTTTTTTTTTCCATTGTTTAGTTTTGTAGTTGCTCTTCTTACGATTTTATATCAACTACTTGTGAACGTTGCATCTATAATACGTATTGGCTTCGTTAAGGTTTAAGGCATACGGGTAGATGCAATTTGAGGAAGATGTAGACGAAGGGCCAATAGAAGATGATGATTATGTTATTCTTTTACTTTATCACTTCTACAATCTTTTTTTTATTACTTTGTTCAAGATTTTTATGGTTTCCCCTCGTGTCCGTTCTTCGCAGAAGAAACTCCGATACTACGCTGTGATGTATTGTATGGTGCATATTGAAAATGGTGCTGACAGTAGCAGAATACGAGTTAATTCATTTGAAACGGATACAACAGAAGAAGGATCACAAGGTTCCATTTCAAGTGTTCTTTTCCGCTAGATACATATGTTTCTCATTCAGTATTGAAACCAAGATATGATAAGTTTATTAATTTAACCACAATCTGGTAGTTTTGCGATTTAGTTTTATTGCATTTGTGAAATTGAAAACGATTAGTTTCCAAATTTAAGTTACTATATGTGAGAGATGGTAGTATCAAAGCAGGAGCGATGACATTCGCATGGGCAGAGTGATTACGCTGTATTTTATCCTGACTATGATATGATAGACGAAACTGAAACTTTTGGCAGCATTTGTCTGGTTTAATTCAAGGTTGAGAAGTCTCTCTCTTTAATAGACTCGGCTTCAACAGTTCTACAGTTGTGCTACGCGTTGCTACTTTGATTTATTTTTCCTACATGGATTACAGCTTAACTTCGTTAGGCAGTAAGGTTGTCTATTCGACTGCTACTAAATAACAGCTAGACTCGACACTTACCCTTCTGAAAGTTTGTATGTTTGAAGCATGTTTTGTATCGATTAGCATATGCCGAATTGTTTGACGATTAGACCTTCTGCAAATAACCAGGTCGCCAATAAAACTTTTTGAAAAATTCCAATAATCCTGTTCTACATTAAACATTAAGTAAGAAACAGAGAAAAATTAATCGTTTAGTTATTATCAGACACTGAATGATGAATTCTCATTTCATTCAGCCTACACTAAATATCTGTTCCAAAAAGAAAAGTCAGTGAAATTTATAGCTCCATTAAAATTAAAAAAAAAAAATAACTACTTAAACTGTAACAAATTTAAAAGAATATAAATCTTTAATAAAGAAGTGTCTCATCGGCAATAAAAAAAAAAACTGGGTCAGTCTACTTATAAAAGCCTAAAGAAGAAAATCCCTACTATGTTCGTCAGTGGCTCGGCATTGCATATTAACGACCAATCTAACCTTCCTAAAAGACCGCATTCACACATGTCACCAAAATTCATGTCATCTGAATTTTTTTTTACACAAACCCCTTGAGAGCGCGCTCAAGGGGTTAAAATATCTCTACAGAGCGCGGGCTAAGGAAATTTAGGGAGGAAGAAAGGACAGGTACCGATGTACATTGATTTTAAATATTTGTAAGCTATAACGACCAGGAAACGCAGAGATCGGCAGGGCATTCCATAAGCGAGTTGTACGGCTTAGGAACGAATCACGATATTTTAGAGTACGTCCGAAAATGGGCTTGAGGGTATATCTACTGATGAGCGTAAAACGAGACGGGTGTTACGGTTGAAAGTTTGAATGGGAATGAATGGGTGGAATGCTACTGCCGATTTCAATGGAGCACTGGTGGTGAAAATAGCGATAAAATAAAGTACGACACGAGACATTTCTTCGAGGTTGTCCATTGACTGAGTAATATTGGTATCAGCTATGTGTTTTATCGCACGGTTTTGAATCCGGTCTAGCAGATGCAGAGATGTTTTAGGCTCACCTGACCAGATGTGAGCATTGTACTACAATTTTGGGCGTATAAACGCCTTATATATTGAGGCCAGATCAAAGGGTGTGAAATATTTCTTACATCGCTTCAGGAACCTAGATATTTCGCAGCATTTTTCGCGACATCGGATATGTGGTCATTCCAACGTAAGTTGCCATTGCCACACATACCGAGAATGGAAAGCTTATCAGTTTCGACAGTGTAAGTGTCATTCCTGGATAATAGCTGGGAATGTAAATTTTGCTTTAATGACAGCAGACAGCATTTTGTTTTGGAAGCATTGAATTTTACTCTGTTAGTGTTTCCCCAATTAATTATGCTGTTAATATCGGCATTTAATGAGCTTAACAAATGCTGCCGTTCCCGTTCTACAGCCGAATATGAGAAGCAGAGAGTGCTGTCATCGGCAAAGGAATATATTGAATTAAAAGTAGCAGACAAAAGATCATTAATGAAAATTAACAAGAGTGTCGGAGACAGAACGGAGCTCTGGGGCATACCAGCATTTATTTTGTGAATATCAGACTTTAAACCATCCAAGACAACTAGAATTGAGTGTTCCGAAAGGTAATTTCTAATTCATTGAAGAAGAGAGTCATCGATCTCAAAAGCACGCATTTTCGACAAAAGAGCCTGATGCCAAACTCTGTCAAATGCATTAGAAATATCAAGTGCAACTATCTTGCTTTCACCAGATTGATGTAGGTATTGGTTCCTCTTTTCGGTGAGACATGCCATCAAATCACCAGTAGACTTGTTGCTACGAAAACCATACTTCCGGTTATTAAGATGTTTCCGTGTTTCGAGATATTTCATGAGCTGACAGTTTATCAGCGTGTCCATGACCTTGGAAAGAAGGGACGTAAGTGCAATGGGTCTGTAGGAGGAGAGAGAGGAAGATTTGCCTTTTTTAGGGACGGGCTGGACAAATGCTGTTTTCCATCTGCATTTCATTCCATCTGAATGAAAGTAATACACCTGTTGGTATATTACCAGTTGCGGAATTAAAGAAAATGTTTCAACTTTCTACGGGAGAATTATTGGACGTAAGACTGAAAGACATGGCAACTAAGGACGACATGGAAGGAGTAAGCTCGGAAATTTCTACTTTGAAGCAAAGCAACAAAGAACTAGAAACCCAGCTTCAACAGATGTAGTCTCGATGTGTCTTGCCCGAGAGATAAGTGGAGTTTCTTGACAAAAAAAGGCAATGAGAAGAATTTGGTTATCCATTTGCAGCCTGCAGATAATCCTCGAAATATGTTTGAGGAAACGAATGACAGCTCTGAAATAAGTGCAGGACGTCAAATAAGCTCTGGGAGTAGAACTGCAAATGTCATTGCAGAAATGTTGTTGGTGTGCTTCGAGCTAAATCCAAATTGCATAACACTGGTACTTTTATCCAGCGGCAGCAAGAGAACGCAGAAGGCAATTAAAAAACCTAAAAACCGACATAATTTCACGAAAAAAGGGAATAAAATTTCAAATACGAGACGAAACTCTTCATGAGAATGGTTTGTTATTGATTCAACAAGTACTTGGAAATACACTGACCGCGCACAATGACAGTGGCACTAATGGTGGAACGACATGTGATGAAAGCAGCAGTAGCTCTCAAACGAGTTGCTTTTAGTTGTAATGCCGTCTCCCACAATTCAATCTCTTTAAATAATGATGATGTTAAAATAAATAATTTTAAGTTTTTAAAGTACAAAATCCTTTCTAATAATGAATCAGGATTAAATAATAAGAGGATTTTTGTGGATTTTTACAAACTTATCAATCAATTTTGAATTTGTATTAGAATACAGCCAAGCAGAAGAGCCAGTGGAGGATGCTTCTCTGGGTATAAGAAGGATCTACAAGGTATCAGCTGTGAACTTCGAGTATTTGAACGAGTTACATACCTACGAGTAAATCTCAATTTTAATAATGGGACTTTTCGGTTACTCCCAACGTACATTAACTGCAATCATTCGGACAGTGATTTCGAAATATTTGAAGGATTTATAGCACACGACAGGAGCAGTAATTTAATGGTGGTTGGTGACCTGAATGGAAGAATTGGAAATGAAGCTAGAAACGAAAATTTAGAAGTTGGAACTCAACGAAAATCGAAAGACACGGTCCTTAATGCAAGAGGGGTAAAGTTAATAGATTTTTGTAGTTCAGATGGGTTGAGAATCCAAAATGGCACTAGCTTGTCAGATATGGGTGGTGAATTTACTTTTGTTGGTAAGCAAGGAAGCACAGTAATAGATTATAGTCTCATTGGTGGAAAATGGAATGATCACGTTGTCGATTTCAAAGTTGAACAGGCCCCGTTTTCGGACCACCCCTCTATAGTTCTGACTTTTGTACAGATAGCGTTGAAACACAAAGAAAGCAGACCTATGATATCTCTTCCTCAAAGAACGCTAGGGAAGACTGTACGTCTCTTTCCTTTGACCTCCAATGTAAAATAGCTAGGCAGTAATAGTTTGCTTGGCTAAAAGCATATCATAGTTCAAAACCTTTATTTGCACGCAAACAAAGAGTACAAGGTATTGTGTACACGGAAAAAATCAACATTTTTTGAATCAGAATTGAAGCGACTAGCCCATTGCCAGAATGCGAAAGAATTTTGGAACCTGGTTAGGAAGCTGAATGGTAAGAACTTAAACATTCATCATGGACTATGTTCTAATCTTCTAACTACGCAGTTTAAGAATTTAATAAATCCAGTACAAAAAGGAATTTTCACTACGCACCCCCTGGTTCCTCTAATGAAGTGTTGGATGCGGTCATAACACAGCAAGAGGTTACCGAAGCATTGATTAAGCTTAAGGATGGAAAAGCAGCTGCTTCTGATGGGATCTCATCCGAATTTTATAAATATAGTACCACAGAGTTCATCGATAGACTTACGCTTATATACAATAATGTGTTGGAAACAGGATCGATACCGCAAGAATTCAAATAATCCATAATTTTCCCGATACATACATATAAAATGAAGTTTGTCTGATCTATCTAATTATAGAGGCATATCCTTCTTAAAAGCTTGCTACAAAATCTTCACACTAATTCTACAGAGACGTCTCAACACATGGATCATAATAAGCTCTTGCAAGAGTACCTGGCAGGTTTTATACCAGACCATATCTTTGTTTTGAAAAGTATTGCGGATTCATTTCTCAGTAAAAGAAGAAACTATATGCGTTTTTCGTGGACATCAAGTTAGCATTTGATGCGGTTGATAGACAGGCTCTATTCTACAAGCTCTATAACATTAGTATGTCAATAATTTGGCAGAGTCATGCAAAACTTATATATTGACACAATGGCGGCAGTTTGGAATGGTGAAGTTTGTGGTTTAAAACTGAATCAGGCGTCAGACAAGGTTGTACTATAAGCTCAAGCTTGTTTGCTTTATTCATTGATGATCTCGTAAGCTACTTACCGTGTGGCATCGAATACGCGGGTCATATAATCAAGGCACTGCTATTCACAGACGACATCGTGCTCTTCGCGTCTTCTCCTAATTCATTGCATCTAATGATCAACCGGCCTTCTCAATATTATGAGCTTTGGAATCTGGTAGTGAATTTGGAGAAATCCAAAATTATGATTTTAAAGAACGGGTGAGGCAGAAACTCTGTAAATGAAAAATGGCATTTTAATGGTGAGGCCATAGAAATTGTTAAGGAATTTAAATATCTCGGAGTTTAATTCACAAAAAGTTTAAGTATGGAGAAGCATCTGAAGGAGAAGCTGACAAAGGCTAAAAGCGTAATCGGTGCATCGTGGAGTATATGCTTTTGTAATAAAAGTATTGCACATAGTAGCAAATTGCGAATTTTTCAGGCTGTATCGGAATCAATTTTATTTTACTCAGTCCTGGTATGATTGGGAATGTGAAAAAGCCAGAAAAAAATCATTCGCCTACCTTCGTCTGCTAAGACGCATAGGCACCGACGACATAGAACGTATGGACCAGCAAGCAAACAAGAGCTCTAAAATCATATGCCAAGAAAAACAAAAACTCTACATAAATAATTTGTCGCTAAAACTTGCGCACACCAAAGACAGCAAGTCCTTTTGGAAATTGGCTAAAGCATTGAACGGTGGTACGTTATTTGTCCAAGGAATCAAGGTTGAAGCGACTACTCTGGGGGAATACTTCGAAAAATTGCTGAATCCACTAGTGGACCGGAATGAAATACAATTTGCACTGCCGTATTCCGAAGTAAATTCCTTAGACTCCCCCATAACCCTACAGGAAGTTGGAAAAGTTATAGATAGGTGCCGCCTGAATAAGGCTCCAGGGGAAGATCGTATTGCTTATGAGTTCTTCAAAAATGCAACTGACCACTTCCTGCAGTAGCTCACGGAAACATACAATTATATATTTACAACCGACGAAGTTCCGGAAGCTTTCAACAACCTGGATATGTGAAAACGACCTGCTAAGCGAGTTTCAAGCCACGTTCCGTAAGGAGTACTCCACAATTGACAACATATTTACTCTCACAAACATCGCTCGCATTTACTTGGACCGAGAAAAAAAACTATACGCTTTGTAGACTTTAAGGCGGCTTTTTACTCCATCGATAGAAGATCACTATTTCTTAAAATTCAGCAACATAGGAATCTCAACAAAAGTTCTAAAGGTTCTGCAACAATTTTACGAAGGCAATACAGCGGAGGTGTGGGACGGGAATACCTTGTTTAATCGGTTCCAAACAAACTCTGGAGTAAAGCAAGGATATCTTTTGAGTCCTCTTCTGTTTTCAATATTTTTGGATGATCTAGTTGAATTTTTTCCGAGCGGGTTGCCTCTTGAGGGATTTCCTATAAAATTCTTACTCTAAGCCGACGACATCGTAATTTTCACAGAAGCCCCAATCATGCTCCAAATTATGATTAACAAGCTGCAACAGTGTTGCTATATGTGGAACCAGAAGTTAATTACAGCAAATCCAAAGTCTTGATTTTTCGAAATGGTTGGGGTGTCGCGCAAGGCATGAAAAATCGACCTGGCAGAACGTGGAGCTGGATATAGTCAAGGAATACAAATATCTCGGAGTTCTGGTCACCTCACAGGCATCCTTTAAAAATCACCTGCTAGAGAAACTGAAAGAATCTAAACGTGCGATTAATTGCAACTGGAAAGGATTTCTGGGGAATGTTACACCAAGTGTGAAGTACAAGATTTTTGAGGCGGTAATGAGGTCAATAATGTGTTATGCAGCATAAATGTGGGGGACTTGGCATTTTGAAGAGGTAGAAAAACTACAAAGATACTTCCTTCAGAAACTGTTTAGGCCCCCTGAAAATACACCAACTTACATGTTACATCTGGAAACTTTACTACCAACGCTACATATCTTCACGCTTAGACTGCACTTCCTCTATATCAGAAAAGTTTTTGCTCAACCAAGTCATCGTCTTCCCCGCAAGGTTGCTATGTGTCTTAAAAACCGAAACACCTTAATTTCTTTGCGGAATGGTCAAGGCTCAGCCAAGAACACAACGTGCCCTTGCACCAACTAATCGGAAAAGAAACAAACTGGGAGAGCACACTGAACGAAATGCTTAAAAAAATCCACTACTCAACACGGGAGTTTTTCGAGACTCCAATCAAGATCCGCGTACAGAATACAACAGCATGAACTTGGGGAAAACAGCTACTTTAATGACCGGAACAGCGTAGAGTCCATCTCAGCAATACCATATTCAAAGCCAGAGGCGACCGTTTGCACCTGAACTACCACCTTGATCAAATGATCCCGAATTTATTCAGGAAATTAAAAATACAAGTTTATTTATCTAAATTTATATTGTCCCCTTTAAAGTAATCCCCATCGACTGCAACACACTTATGCCAGCGCTTGATCCAATCCTCGAAACATTTTTTATATTCGGTTTTCGGTATGTCCATCAGTGCTTCCTGCGATTTTTCCATTACTTCCTTTCGGCTGATGAAACGCGTTCCCCGTAGTGGATATTTAACTCGATTGAACAGAAAGAAGTCACAGGGGGTCAAATCAGGTGAATTTGGTGGCTGTTGAATGGTATTTGCTGCATTTTTCGTCAAAAAATTACGGAAAATGATGGCACTGTGCGACGACGGTGCGTTATCATGGTGCAAAATCCATGAGTTTTCTGCCCACAATTCTGGTCTCTTTCGGCGAATTGCTTCACGCAAACGTCTCATAACGCCCAAATACTACTCGTTGTTTACTGTCTGGCCTTCTGGTAAAAATTCATGTTGCACTACACCGTTGTAATCCATGAAAACCGTGAGCATTGCCTTCTTTTTTGACTGAAAACGAAGTGGTTTTTTTGGTCTCGGCTCATTTGGTGAACGCCATTCACTTGCCTGATGTCTGGATTGCTTAAACCCACGTCTTGTCTCCAGTAATGATCCTTTTGATGAATGTGGGATCGGATTCAGCTTCGCAAGTCATCCCTTTTGCGACGCCAACACGGTCTCTTTTTGCATGAAATTGAGGTCATTCGGCACCAATTTTGCTCTACACGACGGAAACCCAAATCATTAACCAAAATGTCTTGGAAGCATCCATAGGCAATGTTCAATTCCCGCGCTATCTCTCTGATGGTTAATTTGCGGTTATTGACCAACATTTCTTTTACTTCATCAAAGTTTTCGTTGGTTTTCGATGTCGATGGTCTGCCACTGCGTTCATCATCTTCGATTGTCTCACGACCACATTTGAACCTTTCGTGCCATTGGTAAACGACCGTTTTCTTTAGAGAATAGTTGCCGAAACACTTTTCCAACATTTCCAACGTTCGCGCACCATTAAATCCGTTTTTTACGAAAAATTTAATACAAGTTCGTTGTTGCAAATTTAAATCCATTTCTAAAATTGTAAAAAATCGCTAACACACACAATAATAGATGTACTCTTGGCTACGAAACTTTTGCAAATGCCAAGCTATGACGCTAAGATTTAGAGGAACTATCAACAACAGATTTACCAACTTAACAAAAAACACAGAACTCAAATCGGAATAATGGGAGCGCCACACGGTGGTGTCCCCCGGGAACTTTTTGATCAAGGTGGTACATGCCATACAGAAACAACGGAGGAGACGAATGTATTGTACACTGTGCAATCTAGGAACGAAGGCATTTTATTGGAACGTGTCCCATATTAAATTCAATCAGAAGATCCTTTTGGGGAACAAATGCCCTATCACTAAATGAGGTCACAAACATCCTAAATGGCGCAAACTGGAACACTATACACAACTTTCTAAAATGTGCATTGAATTATAGGCTACAAATTATAAATGAAGCTTTTTAGTAATTACAAATTTATTAATTTCTTTCTCTCCTTGTTATTTTTGTTAAACTTGTAAGTATTGTAACAGAATAAACAAATATTACTAATATTACTTACTATTCCCAACTTAACCAAAATTTGGAAGAAAGGAATTATTTTCGAGACGAAAATATCGTCAATAAAATAGCAATGATGGTCAGCCTACGGGGAGAGCTGATACACCTAAACTTTATTCCTCACATAGAAGATTTGCCCATCTTGTGTTATTTTTGTACCTTGGGTGAAAGAGAAGATACGAGTATTATTCACTTCATCGTGAAATGCCCGATTTTAAGGGAAATAAGAAGGAACACTTTGGAATCCAGTTTTTTGACGGAAAACGAAGTTATAGGCATCTCTGCTAAACAAAATCGAAGTTAAAAAACTATACTAATACTGTAATCTGGCTCTTATCTATAGAAACCGTATAATTAGCGAAAGTTTTTAAATTTCAAGAATCCTATTTTATTAAGTTTTGTATTTATCAATATAAAGTAATTATCGCATTAGTTTTGATGGCGTGTGTATTAAATTTTCAAAGTATTATACTAGGTGAAATGAAAAGTAACCTCCTTGACCGCCAGAATGCACTGATACTGCAAAAGAGGTTCATATTTAGGCAGACATGCCAAATTTCAGTGCGATATTGTCTTTAGTTTTGTTTTGACAGCTGATTGTTGTTGACGTGTTTGGCATCATGTTGAGTATGGACAAAAACGATTTTCGTTCTCTCATAAAACATTATTTTTTGCGAGGCAAAACGGCGAAGGAAACTAAAGAAAAGTTGGATAAATATTATGGGGCTAATGCTCCATCAGATTACACCGTCTAATATTGGTTTCGAGAGTTTCGTGGTGGCCGCAACTCCACTACCGATCAAGTCCGCAGCGGCAGGCCCTCCGATGCGGTTACAGAGGACAATGTCAAAAAAATCCATGAAATGGTGTTGGCTGACCGGAAAGTGAAGGTGCGCGAGCTAGATACCACAAAGATTAGTATTGAGCGCACACGCCATATTTGCGAGAGCACTTCGAAAGAGTGTTTGGTAACTGGATTTGGATCCCTAGGACTATTATCTCTTCCCAAACCTCAAAAGATGGCTCATCAATAAAAAAATTCAGCTCATGCGAGGAAATCATCGACGCCACGGAGGAGTATTTTGCAAACTTTCCGTAAAATTACTTTTCGGACGGGATCAAGAAGTTGAAAAATCGCTGGAATAAGTGTATCAAACTAAAACGGGACTATATTGAATAAAATAAAAAAAACATTTAAAAAAAAAATTTTTTTTCATTCCCAAGGAGGTTACTTTTCTAGTATGCGTGAAAAATTATGTTTTGTCAACTAGGCCGACTGCAGGAAAGACAAGCTTTTTTTGATTTTTTGTGTTTGATGTGTTCTCATTTTGGTAATACGCCGAAATTTTTGCACAGCTTTACTTATTTTTAGTGGTTTATTTGCATAATCTCTTTCCATTTTCCTAGTGACATGTAAAGCATAATGGGTAAAACCGCGTTGTAGTCGTTTTTTTCATACTAGTCGCGAGATATACCAGTTTTGGTTTCCATGATGCCGTAAGTGTTTTAATAAGTTCATTCCTATGGATTTATTTTAGTTTAATTATTTATTAGTTATTAGTGATTTTTGAAAAAAAAAAATATGCAAATAATGGCAGAAGAAGTCGCCAGGGCGCTAGCTTTGGTTGAGGATGGCCGAAGTGTGAGGTATGCCAATCCTATGATTAGAAAACCAGAGACGACGTTAAGGAGAGCCAGTAAAAAGTATGGAAATCAACTCCTACACCCGGCGTCAAGATTCAGGTCGTCCCAGAGTAACTTCTGCAAGGGATAACCGAGAATTGATGCTTGAAAACCTTCAGAATCGTTTGAGGGGTTTAGCTACCTCACAGACTTCGAACTGTTAGAGGGACAGCTGTGAATGCTCAAACGATGAGTGACGATTTGTGAAGTCGCCTTCACCAGCATTGGACAGAGGACGGATTGGACAAAAACAGAGTGGGGTAGAGTCCTTTTCACTGATGAGTCTAGGTTTTGTCAGCACTCACCTGATGGATGTAATAGAGTGTGGAGATGATCAATGATACTCTCCGGCAACAGTTTCCCAGACGTAAACATTTCTGGGAGTTTCCATCATGGTGTTGGTAGGGATTTCCATGCTCGAAAAAGGATCGGTGAATTCTGCATATTACATCAACAACATCCTGGAGGAATATATGGTTCCATTTGTACTACTTATTAGGAAAAACCGCTTGCTGATGCAGAAAAATGCTAAACCACGCGTCGCCAGATGCTTTACCGAGTACTTACAAGGAGTTGAAATCGACATGATGGCTTGGCATACGATGAGCTCGAACATGAATCCCATTGAACACGTTTGGGACCTGCTGGAGAGAAAGCTTAAAGTGCGACCGGCTCTTCCAGAGACATTCAGAGGCCTGAGTTAGAATAGCCGACACCATTCTAACAAATCTTATCTAACGTATGTCCCGGTGAATTATTGCTTTGTTGGATGCTCAAGGAGGTAGTACTGACTACTAAAAGAATTAGGACTCATTTAAAAAAATAATAATAATAAAAATGTAAAATGTTGATTTATGAAGTTATTGTCTACAATATTTTCCTTAATTTATGTTCTTCCTTTTTTGTTTTGTTTTTTATATGAATTACTTATTTTTGTATTAATGAACAAAACTGTATCAAAAAAAAAACCTACTTGAAGTTATTGCAAAATTTCAAGGTGCGCCACTTTTTTTTGGTGACTCAGTGTATTTAATGTTAATAGGTGGTATTTTGTTATTAGTTTTTCTGACTACACTAACGTGTGCTTTTAAATCCTATTTGCAATTTTTCGCCATCAGTTATAAAGATGGCCTAAGCAAATGTAAAATACATTTTTGCAATTATGTTAATCATTCCATATAATAAATATATTTTTGTTTTCTCAATTTTTGTGTGCGCATTCTTTGAAGCGAGTGACATTGAGCCTGAGATGAATTTGAAACAAGGCACGAAATCATTTGTTGCAGAGATACCAACATAATTAACATACGAACTTACGATGTCGTATGTGTATCAGCATATGTTATTAGATTTTTTTTATGAACATTTTATGAACAAAGTTACATACAATTTTGGATATTTCTAACTTAGTTTATTTGAGAAAAACGGAATGAAATATCACGCAACATGGATTCTCAACGAAAATTATTCAATTATTTATCGTATATGCAAGTTGGACTATATGTAGGATACAACTAGAATTGTACTCTTTGGAAAATTTTTGGGTTAAAAATTATTATCCCACTAATATAATATTAGGAAAGTGAAAGTTTGGGTGTTTGTGGTTCTGTATGCCGTATGCCTTTGCGGCTAAAGGAATTTGAGTGAAACTTGGTGAATACATAGTTTTCTTCTTTTAGTAGCTGTTGAAATACATATGTAAAACGTATGATTACATCTAATCCTCCATATTTGCCGCAAATATCTATAGTGCTTCGGAGCTGCTTGTAGGGTTGGATAAATTTGTGGACCTTAAAACCGTTCCATATAATTTGGATCACCTTACTATTAAAGCCAAGCAAAAGTTTCTTTCATGATCCTCTTCGAACTGCGTTGCATATTGAGCCCCTATTTTCTTTTCTTTAAGAATTTAAGCCACCCCACAGTTATCGTTACCACATCTTTGGTAGTTCTATATAAACCTCAAGAGCTGAGTTTCCAGGTCTGAAAAAACGGCAATGCAGAAATTTTGACTTAGTACAAATAGTACCGTGAAATAAGGCCAATTTCACGAATCCGAATTGAAGTAAGGCCAAGTCATCAAAATGTTTATTTATTAATAAAAAATGTATGAAGGTTCGGTTTTTTTGCCATATTTCATTTCTTCACTTGACTTCAAGACCTTTCAAATTGTTCGAAACATACGATATTTTCTCCAACATATTATTTAATAGAAACGGTTTACTTAGCTAAAAGTGTGATTCATCCACTGTGGGAGCAAGCACATTTGTACAAACAAAAGTTTTTCCGTTACAACTACAGCCGTCGATCATCCCCTGATATTTTGATTCATAAGTCTATTGCAGGTATATGCGCCGCCAGTTGTTGACATGCCCTTAGCGGGGCGACGAAGCAGGTCACTCAAGTACTTGCAAGATATAGGCGCTTGCCTTATAGTTGTTGACTTACTCTTGTTAAAGCTACGAAGTCGATTAAGCTTCTAAACCCTAAATTGTTATACTACACACTGAAAATACAATAACAGGATCAAATCAATTGAGTCAAATGTTTTCACTTTAATCATTTCAAACTTCATAGGATGGCAATTGGTTTATATCGGGTAAACAAAACTAAGAACGATGAAAAGTGAAATAACGCCAAATTGCGCCGGATGCAAAAATGTGGCCTTATTTCCCGGCACCGTACGAATGATTCGTTACTCGTTATCTTTTAACGCCTTAATCCTCTATGGCAAGTATTCGCGGACTAAACAGTAATCACTTTTCTGCGTACGTCCACGTCTGCAAATACAGCTTTTTTGGCACTTAATTAAACATTGCTAGATACTCGCCCACACCTTTCGTATTGCTCAGACATGAATCTATCAGGCTATGAACTATTGCCAATATTCTTCTCTCGCTGCGATCTCGCAATTTACGCGGGCAATGATGTAGCTTACCAAACTCCACCATAATATGATTCATGTTCTAAGCCTAAATTCAACTTCATGTGATTAAAATTCCATCTCCGTATTACAGGCGATTTCAATATACACAGGTCTGAGTGGCTTCGACATTCTGGACAGACAACAACCGAAGAACATAGCGCTAGGAACTTTGCTTTGGAAAACAACTTGACCCAGCTTGTATATGAGCTCACACGACTACCAGACGTTGATGGTTATACCACCAACACTCTGGACTTATTTTTAACTTCTCACACTGTTACGTACACCGTTGATGTGGTTTCATCCTAAAGGGTGGCCCATTGTGTCATATCAGCTACTTTCTCGTACATGGACCTTACAGTATGGCAATAAGTGAAAGCCAGTTGGAACGAACTTATCACATTTTTTTAGGAATTTTAACTGGTCACTATATTTTCTCGACCAAAAACGGCATTGTCCCTCCAAACGTAATAAAAATTGTTGATCATTCGTCACAAATAATAGAAATTCCGCCCATCATCCATTCCAACACTCACTTATAATGACATTACAGGTATCATTGTGCTTTGCATCCGCTTACACTTGAGTGCGTCGAATCTTCGATGGGATAAATCCATTTTTGCACTCGTGTAGCAGCCAGAGCACTTGAAGATCTTGACATTTACAAATACGCTGTTCAAGATGGTATATTTCCCTTTCTCCTTAAGAGGTGTTCCGCCTCTTTCCAAGAAGGTGGAAAATAGAATTTATCCAGCCCGTTCCTAAAAAAGGCGAATTTTTTTCTATCTCCTCCTAGAGACCCATTGCACTTACTCCCTTCTTTCCAAGTTCATGGAAACGCTGATAAACTGTCACCTCATGAGAGATCTCGAAACACGACAACTTCTCAATGACCGGCAGTAGGGTTTTCGTAGCGCCAGGTGCACTGGTAATTTCATGGCATGTTTCAACAAACGTACACCAATCTGGCGAAAGAAAGGTATTTGCACTTAATATTTGTAAGGCATTTGACAGAGTTTGGCAACAGGCTCTTTTCTTGAAAATCCGTGCATTTGGGATTGACGACTCTCTTCTTCAATGTAATAGAAACTACCTTTCGGAACGTTCAATTCAAATTGACCTTGGATGGTTTCAAGTTTGATACTTACAAAACAAATGGTGGTGTCCCTGGGGCTCCTTTCTATCTCCGACATTCTTTTTAATCTCATTAATGATCTCTTGACGGCTACTTCTAATCCAATATATTGCTCCATTAAATTCCGATATTAACACAAACAACCAATTGGTGTAAAATCAACAGAGTTGCACTTGCATCATCGAAATCAAAAAACTTTCCACTCTCGGTATGTGTGTCAATGAGAACTTACGTTGGAATGATCACATATTCGATGTCATCAGAAATGCTGCTCCTCAGGCGATGTAAGAAATATTTCACGCCCTCTGATGTGGCATCAATATATAAGGCGTTTATCCACCCAAAATTGGAGTGCAATGCCCACATCTGATCAGGTGCTCCTAAAAGATCTCTGGACCTGCTAGGTAGGATTCAAAACCATGCGATAAAACCCATAGGTGATACTAATATCAGTCAGTCAATTGACACCCTTGAACATCGACCGACGTAATGTCTTTTGTCTCACTTTGTTTTATCGCTATTTCCACCACCAATTCTCCATAGAAATCGCCAGTAGCATTCCGCCCTTTAAGCACAACACCCGTCTTGCTATGAGTGCTCATCAGTTTACCCTCAAGCCATATTTGGAATGTACTTACTCTAAAATATTGTGATTCATTCCGAGGCTGTACAACTCGCTTATGGAATGCTCTGCCGAGCTGTCTATTTCCTAGTCATTATAACTTGCAAACATTTATGACCAATGTACATCGGTACCTCTCTTTTCTTCCTCCCTAGGTTTCCTTCTCCCGCGCTGTGTGCAAACATTATAAGGGTATGAGTAACCCCTTTTATATCATTCGTATACTTTATACCACAAGATTTCCAATTGTCGCTCATAACTCGAAGGGTTTCTGATTCAGTCCGAATGCACGGAGCCGGCGGATTCTGTTTCTTCTTAGTGCGTGAAAGCGCGAGGGAATTCTTCGTTTAGTAACACGCTAAAGTTCTTTTTCAATCTATTGTACGAGTGTATTTAGCTGTTCCCCGTTAGCAGGTATCTCTGTTCATCTATAATATATTTCGGCGGTTGAATGTCTTGCGAGTTTTCGCGCAATCTTAAAAATGATAACTTATTTACCCGTCCCTCGACGCTACTACTCATTTCCTGCCTATGGCTTGCGGGTGTACCCCTTCTTAATGTTCGCATTACAGGTTTCCTATTCAATTATTGGTTTTAGCTTTTGCAAGTTGAAATATCGGACTCTGTTCGTAAAGCCTGTAAGCCATACTTTCGCACTACTCTTCTTTCATCCATGTGGTGCTATGCGTAAATGAATGAATATGATTCTGTATTTTCTTTCGTTCCAGACGTGAGATCCCATTCGCGCATACCGCGATTACAGTCGCGTAGTAAATGTATCATATATGTAAACTAGCGAACAATGGCAAACTAATTTAAGGCAGAATTGGCTTACATCAGCCTTATATTGCAAATGGGGGTAGAGGGAGCCTGACACAGTTACTGGGTACTGTGTACTTCATGATCTCAATGCCAGAATAGGAAAGGAGAGAACTTTGATATTGCATTCGGAAACAGACTCAAGCTGAATGATT
The DNA here is from genome assembly GCA_963966105.1 of Volucella zonaria. Taxonomy (NCBI): domain Eukaryota; kingdom Metazoa; phylum Arthropoda; class Insecta; order Diptera; family Syrphidae; genus Volucella; species Volucella zonaria. Next base: position 14,361,544 of record OZ014534.1, read on the forward strand.
TGTAAGTGGAGGAAAAAAGGACATGTTTTTTCTCATTCCGGGATACACAAGGACATATGCTATAATGGTCTCTTTATCAAAACATCACAATAAAGTATGAAAATATAGCGATTGACGAAAGACATCCGTCCAGACGCCAGCATATTTCGAGATGTTAAAATTATCCAGGAGTACTGCCTAGTTGTAGCCAAAGTACTAACGCGGACAATAAAGACAGAATTCTCCTCAATCTAGCTCGAAATCAAGCACCGACAGCATCAAATTCCAGGCACTATAAACAGGACACCTATCAATGATTTGATGGTGAATGCGGTCAGATAAAAAGCATATCGTGACCATCTAGATGCAAGGATTGGAATTGAAATCCAGACTACTACTAACATGTGCCAGCAGATGAAAATAGCCGAACAATTTATTGAAAGGCAAAGAAAAAACTCGAAAATCGGAAGGTCGAGGGTATCAAAAGGTGCAATTGTACAAATTGGGTTCGGATAGCTTATTTGTAGTACCAGAAGTTAAATGCATATGCATGTCAAAACACGCACCAGCGTACACATACGATCGATTCTTAGGATCCCCCTGCGCTAACTGCGCTGGTATACGGCTGATAAAGATTATATAAAAGATCCTTGTTGTTATATAAGGTGAACCGAAATGTGAGTTGTTTTAAGCTTCAACTTAAAATCATTGACCGAAAAGGTAGATTTTTGACCACATCCAAGAGTATCAAATCCATACCCACAACGTCATCATGGATTAAGGTTGCTAACGATAACTATACAGAGCCATGTCTGATCCTGACGTCCTGCGAAATATGTACATTCGATCGTAAAGTATGTTGATGGAAAAGGTCCACTGCTGTGTCAAAGTCGGGAGAAGCATTAAAGAAATTTTTGTTTCCAATAAAGCAATGTTTTCGTTGGTAGTATGCGGCGGAGTGTCATCGCGTTAGAACCACAGTTCTTCCACATTGATTTCAGATAAAGATGGGAACGAATAATCGTTGATTGTGGCATTGTACCGGGACAATTGACAATAACTTGCGCTCTGGCCTCATTTTTTGCAAAATTAAGGACTGATGATGCCACCGGCGTACAACCCGCATATGAAATATTTTTGGATGCAATGTCTTCCGGACGCTCTGTTCTCGTTTCTTGCTGGTGCATGAGTAGCAAAATGGCTGGGAAATTTTTCAGTAATTCGATAAAAAGCTTGTTCAGATGGCCGATGATGTCTATCATAAATTTCACGAAGTGCTCTATAAGTTTCGCTAACAGAGCTTCGATTTTGGAAATAAACTTCAACGATTTGAAATCTCTGTTGTGGCGTCAATCTTTCCATAATAAAATGACAACCTGTACTTAACAGGTGACAGCTGATTTGACATTTAATCCATATTGAGAAGTCTGAAAATTCCTAAAGATAGCACCCATTATATTTGTCTTAAAAAGGACACTTAACACCGATGCTTTAGGCAGAATATAAACAGATACAACTGTAATTTGAATTTACATGCCTATGTTCTGTGAACTGCAATTATGACATCAGCACGGGTTAAGCTGGCTAATTGATTAGCAGAGCCTTGTATCGAGCAACGAAAATTTTATCGTTCGCCTGCCTTTGGCGAAATGTGGAGGAAGCTACGAAAAACTATACCAGCTGTAGCTACATGGATCTTTAAGAATACAGCAAAATAAGATGGCACGTCCATTACCACGAATGGCAAGCAAGTTCAATACTTTTAACCATATTGTTTTTTTAATAAGCAAACTATTGTAAAATTTACTGCATATTGTGAAGAAGCGAGTTCTCTAAGCAAGCGGTGTGGACGAGCAGCTAGGTTCTGGTTTATGGCCCGTGGTACGAGCGCCGCGATACTGTTGTAAGTATTCCGTGTTCTATGTATATAAATTGTGCACGTGATCTTCATCATTTTGCGACAAATTATTTATTTTTATTTTATTTTTTTAGATATACTTATGGATATTACACAAGTACTAAAGTTAAAATAACAGAAAAATAGTTGGATAAGTAGAATAAATATGTAGTTATCTTTTATTAGATCGTACGATTATTTTTAGAATAACTAGCATCTCATTTGCAATTAAACTGCCTGCCTAAACATTTGCTAGCACAATATATTCGTGTCGATATTTCGTTTAATATTATGGAGAGAAGAGAGATGCAAAATAAAGAAAAAACTCGGATTATGCGTTTAGCTAGAAAGCAGGAAAATATGCTTCAACAAAATGTTTGAAGGCTCGAACAAGCGAAGGGTCAGCCAGCTAACTTATTTCTTAAAACGGCGGAGGTGTCCGAAGTGCAATGTTGTGAACACACCGAATATATATACATACAAAAATTTCAAACCCCAACGCAAAGATCAAGCTGGTTCCGATTGTGCTTATGAGGTGTTCACACAGCAGAACAAGAGTCAGAAAAAGCCTCAACCACCAACCGAATATTAGGCATAGCTGTTGATTGCTGAAGAAGATAAAACTAATAAACGTTTTGTTGATATATTTAGCAATGGTGAGCATTCGAAAAAAATTGTGACCGATGTGACTATTGACTAGTTTAGACTATAGAATTTGCTGGTAATTGGAGTGGAAAGAAGAAGTAGCTGGAAGTTTCTGAAGGAAAGGTAGTCAGGCCAACAATAGTGAGTCGATATCTTACAAAATATGTAAGTCACGATTTCTCAATCTTATCAGGATATATATACATACTCGTATAATTTCCATATAACTGCTTTGGAGACGATGGAATTGTTCCCAATGCCAGGATTTTCACTTATCACTTATCTCTACTTCTTGCATCGCATTTGAAGCCAAGGTTTGTAAAGCTTTTTTTTTAAGCTGACAGAAAACCTACCTGCCGAGCGATCCGATCAACCAGAGAACTCTGGCCACCAATTTGGCATAATCCTTTAACATCGCATACAAGATCTTTTTTGTCGAATTAAGTTAACTATTTTCCAACGTTCTCATTGTCCCATATTAGTGCGGTTAATACTAGGTAGTTCCACAATTCAGATCCTAGAGAAAACCCAAGAAGTCCAGATCGATACTTACCGCCTATTTATCAATGTCGAGACCGCATATATGAATTGAACAATGTTTAGTTTCGACAGCCCCGCCGAACGTTCAAAAGCAATCTCTCCGAGGCCATTGATTTCAGTAAAGTGTTTAGACACGGTAATACGCTGTGATGTCACTCCCTTGACATCTTATTGGAAATATTGTACGAAACTCACAGACCAACTTCAGAGGCACAATTTTCATAAAATCTAGTAGAACCAAGCATATGCTCTCAAGAAGAGGGGGTGCATAATGCCGACAAATCGGACAAAACGTCACAATGGACAGGTATTTTCTTTACATGGCTCCACTATTAACTGTAATATTAATAGCTCATCAGAAATCAAACGAAAAATTAACGCTCTGTCCTTCACCGAAGAACTCAATCACGTAATAAATCCTTGTCAAGAAATACTAGGGAGACGATACGACACTTATCGTCCCAGACCTGCTTGATGTCGGTGAAACAGCGAAGTGTATTGCGATAATCTTGGTTATTTTTAATGTGAGATTTGTTGAGTGAGTTTGCCTTGCGGACCTATGAGGAGATATAACATTGAACTCTACAAGCTTTCAATTGACACCGACTATGTCAAAAAATCTCCTGCGATGGCTAGGGCTTGTCGAGCAAATGAATATCATCCCTGTGGCCCAAAAAATTGTCGATTTCTACTTTGAGAGACAACTCTGTAGAGAACGGCCTCCCTTAAGATATTGTGGAAGCAATCCTCAACCATCTTGGAGTGCGTGATTTGAGGCAATTGGCCGCAGGTTTCGCTAACCGAAAAGTAAGTAAGTATTTTGCTATTACCAGTCTTATCCATTTGGGGTGATTTTCAAAAAGTCAATTTTGTTGCCAAAATTCGGAGAAATTTATTACATTTTGTGAATTTTTTTCGCTTAAGCTAATTGTTTTGGAAAATGCCTTGATTTTAGAACTACAAGTAGTATTCTGAAAGTTGGGGCAAACATGGAGGAAATCTTACTATAAATCTAACATTGAAACAGATAGAGCTTTTTCTATATTTTTTAAGAGCGAAAGAAATATACAAAGTATTTTTGTATTTGTATTTGTATTTAGATAAAAATTACATTAGTACTACAAGATAAGATATCTTTCAAAAGCATAGTTTTCCAGACGATACAAATGTTACGTTAAATTAACAATTAGGGTAGTCAAAATAATAAAAATAAATAAAAATAATAATTATAATACCTTATGATGCGGTTATCGGACAGATAAAGGAGAAGCTTTTTGTGAAAGACGGCATATGAGTTGATAACCTGCAATTCATGTGGAAGATAGTTCCAGACGCGAAATGGAGACACAAGAAAGGATCATTCTCCAATGCAATGTGTGAATGAAGGAATAATAAGTTTTTCCCCTATTAGACTGTGCAAAATGTAGCATTTCAAAAAGATAACTAGGAGACTTAGTTTGTATAATTTCAAATAGTTTTAATATATTGCGGAAGTTAAAATACAGATTGAGATTCAGACCGTAAATTGACGATGCAAGTCTGAACACACTACTGGACCTACGGATATTATAAATGAAACTTGCATAGTCATTAAACGCAACATTAAGCCGATGTTTACAAACACTGTCGAGACAGGGAAACACTGAGCAATTAAACAAAATGTAAGGCATTACATGCGTTTTGATTAATCGTATTTTCACCAGGTGATGCAAGTAGTTCGCAGAGTATCATAATCTTCGCAGTCCACAATAAAGTTTTTTCAGGGTGTCCCCTATGGCATCAAGTGTTTATATGAAAGCCAAGGTATTTAACAGAATTTACAATAGTAATGGGGTTGGCATCAAGAACAACATTTGGACACACCTCAGTATTTGAAAAAACAATACAAACTGCCTTGACTGGGTTCAACTTCAATCTGTTATCTTTTGACCAGTTGGATATATTATGTTATTAAGATCTTCATTCATCCTAGCAACACAATCTTCTATAAGTCCAGTAGGATGCGAGAGATATATAGTATAATCACATCATCAGTGTACATGTGAATTTTGCAATTCTTAACAATACTTGGGATTTCATTGTTAAAAAGAGAAAACAAAAGTGGCCCTAGTACAGTGGCTTACGGAACGCCTGCATGAATGTTTTAGAATTTGAATAACCAAGTTCTGCAACGACCGACTGTACTCTATCTCTTCGATAAGAGCTTAGAAGCTTGGTAGATGAGTCGGAAAAATTGAAGCCATTTTTAATCTTCGTAACAAAGAGTGATCAATGCAGTCCAAGGCTTTGGAGAAGTCTAGAAGAACTGCTATACAGATATCGTTACAATCCAAAGCGGATCGATCAGTAGTAACTTTTACAACAGCAGATTCACAACTGTGTTCACTTCGGAAACTGGAACGTCATTTGGAAAGCTTATTATTATTATCTAAGAACTTTTGCATTCAAAGAGATAATACCTTTTCAAAAGCTTTAGACAAAAAACACAAGATACTAATTGGTCTGAAGTCAGCGAGCGACGGACTTGCAATATAGTATAAAGTAATCATTTCTGACTAAGTCTTTTTCTTTTATTTAATCTTATTTATTAATTCTTATCTAAGATGGATTTTTTGTTTTTTATTTAAATACGAGTTTTCAGATTGCACTTCAATAAATTTGTTTAAACCAAAAACGGCTTTAGATATTTAAGTAACTTTTACTTAGTTATACAAAATCATACAAAATCTGGAATTGCTGTTTTAAATCTTAATCCATAAACCATTAAGAATGAGATCAACTCCCAACACCACTGCGACTTTCATGATATTACAGTCAATCAACTGTACATGCATATATTTGTACATATGTAGATGTAGATTCATTTGTAAATCTATACTACGTAAAAATCCCATGTTTCATGTAGATTTTGCCCACAGTTCACTTGCTTTTTACGCTCTATTTCAAATTTAAGTCGGCCTTAAATACTGTCTCCAATGCGCTAAAATTATATCTCCACTTTAAATATGCCCACCATTTCGAAAAACAAAATTTAAATTAAGATTACTATTTGAGCGTCATGTCTCTTATAATTCTAGTGAAACGTTTATTTACACTCAAACCGTAAATCGAAGGTCACTTTATTTAGACTCTCGAAAAGGAAACCAGCAAGCTATGCCAGAAGAAGTCGACACGAAATTCACAAGTTTTGTGCTTCGATTATTTCTGATGGACGGAACAATTTCTTTGAATTCGAATTCGAAATTCAACAAAGTTTCAACAACCGTTAATGTCCTATTTGGAACTGAGTGTGTACGCAGTCCCAATGCGGAATGCAAATAAATCACAAAGTCTAAATCACCAAGTGCCTACAAAAGCCAATACGAGAGAACATACGGAGAGCGCGAGACGAAACGAATCCCGAATACAAATTGTCGACATAAATCCATCATGACCACCGACACCACCTACCTGCCTGTGCACAGCTTTAGCTCCATGGTGTATCTGAGCTGAATAGAAATGTCGATCATCACCTGCTCCACATTTGTGCCCGAGGAGGGTTGGTTGGTTAGTTGGTTGGTGGCGGCGCTTCATAATACGGACGGGCATGCATTGTGCGACGTCGACGAGTCGACGAGCGAGCTATTATTCGCACGCATCACGTAACGTAACGTTTCATTAGCCTCGTCGTAAGGTGAATGTGCCTTGGTCCGGTCTGTCTCAACAACTTGACCCAGATGTGAATACTTGGAGTCTCATTAGAGCACCCACCCTTAGGGGTACGGAATACGTTGTACGAGTATGTGTGCCGCATGCAACTAACCCATCACCCTCCATAAATAGAGACCGGCGTTCAGATGGAACGTGATGGACACGCTGGTAACTGCCAGTGCACGAACGTGATCTCTCAGACCGATTTCATTCATAAATTGACGCGGCGGCAGCAGTGGTTGAGGCAGAGACATGGTCAGAAGCAGGGGCTGGGACATGGACAGGGACAGGGACAGGGACAGGGGTAGAGGCAGCGGTGGCGGCAAAGCGTTTTCTGCTGCAAAATTCGTGATTTGCAAGAAGAACAGCGCGCTTATACATCCGCTCGTATTTGTAGTTGCTTGTCCATCCATTGGACGTCAAGGTCCATGGGTAAACGAAAAAACGTGTGTTTTTTTTTTTTATCTCTGTTTTTTGTTTTTGTTTTGCTGTCCTGACTTTTTGTTTAGCCCCTTATCACGTGCGAGGTAGTGCCCATTTAAAGCATCTAAAATCGGAAGGGGCTATTGTCCTTTCTCTACATCATCGACCCGACCAACAAACCAACCAACCAAGCTACCAATCGACTAACCGACCAACCGATACGTGATAGTACTCCGATGACATTGGCTTTGGGGTGGATGCTGGATTCTCCTCAATTTGTTCGATAACATTGAAAAGTTATTTCTTTGGAATCTTCAATTTGTACCCCCGCATGACCTCGCATACAAACCCATGCACATACACATACACATTGCTGGCAATCAATGATAGGAACCTCATTTAAAACGCAAATCTTGTTCTCGTCGGGGAGCATTCAAGAAAACTGCTTTATGGGCTACGTGGTTACATGTACTCAAAGCATTCCAAATTCGAATTTAATTTCCATTTCCCGGGAAGGACACTATTCCACCGCCACAACTGACGCCATGTTTTGGCAATAATTGGAATCCTTTGAAAATCTTTTGTTTTTGTGTCGAACTGAAATAAATTTTAACATGACCATGTACATAAATATTCGTAGATACCTACATATATAAACAAGTTATGAACAGGTGTGATCTTGGGCAAATACGTTGACGTAGTCGCGTTGCCATTGCAACTGTTAGCAGTGGGTAGTCAATGGATTATTATGTATTTCAGTAACAAAATTCAAAACAAAATATGAATTTTTAAAAATATATTTTACTGCCATATTATCATGCAGTTTTGCATGATTAATTATCGCCTGCACTCAAGGCGAAAAATAATGTCATTAAGGAACTAGAGTGCTATTTACCGGAGAAAAACGAGAACTCTTAAGAAGCATGGTTTCAGGCCCCTCATGCATCGAATGAAAAGAGATTTGGAGTCATATATATTTAACGAATTTGGTGTTGTTCAACAGAATGGAAACAAAACAAAAAAGAAACAAAAGTGTACTTAGGTCCTGTCTTTTGGTACTCTTTTTTATCATCCCAACTGTGAGATACATATTGGTTCTATGAACTTAAATGGAATCGTACTATACATCTATTTTATGACAATCCTTGATGACATCTACAACATCAATTCTGTTCATTGTCGCGAAAGTATTTAAGCAGAAGAAGCAGAATTCGTAGGCATTGACAAGCTGTCCTTTTGATGGATATTGCCATTGATCACTGTAAACAAAAATGACATCCAATAAAATTAGTATTGACTCCGTAGTTTCCCAATATGAAAACGTGGTTCATAGAGACGGCCGTTGAAAAAGACGGAGAAGAAGATTGTCAAGGCGCAGTTTTTAAGAAGTAGCATATGCAGAAATGCAATACGATGAGCTGTTGTCGTGTTCCAGAAATGTGTTTAAGCCTTTGTGGGTTTTTAATTAGTTCAAATGTTCATATCTTATTATTTTAAAGCTTATGTTGGAACTCGTTCTGTATTGGAAATGGAAATTTTTCTTTCTAAAAATATGGGAAAGATTGATGGAGGAGAAATATGGTTTCCACGGGATAGTGCTAAGAGTTATATTATAAGGCAACTAAAACTAGGGACTTACTAAATTTACAGGTCTGCGTTTGTAGTGATAAATTTAATCCAAGGTGTGAACTTTCTAATTGACTTTTGAAATAGCAACACATCGGACAAAAATACATACGATTTTTAGAAAGTAAGTACATACCTACCAGTACATACCTACCAGTCTTCAAACGATAAATGCAAAAATTGCATGACATGTCGACGATTAGTCACTAAATTACAGTGCTTTTAACGATGCTACTATTGTTATTTTTGAAAGTCGGTGGTTTGCTAACAAGGTCGTATGGACACGAATGATGCTGAACGTTCAGAATGTCCAATAGAGGTGACTACACCAGAGAACATTAAAAAATCCTCAAAATTGTTTTGGACAAGCACAAAGTGATGTTGCAGGACATAGCTGCAGGCAGTATATTCCATATTTTACACGAAAATTTGCGTATGAGAAAACTGTTATCCAAATGGATGCCGCGTTTGCTCAGATTGAAACAAAATCAACAACGTGTTAATGATTCAGATCGCTATTTGGAGAATTTTAGCGAAATAAACAGGATTTTTTGCATCGGAATATGTGAATGGATGAAACCCGGATCCACTACAACAGAATGAAATCGGCAGTCAGATGAGTGGAGACCAGCGGATGAAAGCCGTCCAAAACGGCCGAAAAAGTTACAGATTTATATGTTAAAATTCGCATGGCATAATAACCACCTCGAAAAAGAAAGAATATTCGCGGTTTGATTAAAGAACGAAACCAAGAAGTCTTCATTTGTTTCAATTAACTGGTTTTGTGGACTACTTATCCAGCATAGCTGAACTGGTAGCTCTTGAAGAATTTTTTTAGTTTTTAGTAAACTTATTGTTCTGGGTAAGAAATATCAAACTAATGTACGTATGTTATTTATTTTGCCAAATCCATGTGACATATGTACATTTTCCATTACCTCGATGGACTTAAAATTATTTGAAAATTTATAAAAGGTTTCTGTTAATACTTTCTTTGTTTAGTTAAAAAAAATAATATAACTTATAAAATGGAAGAAAAAGTGATTAAAACTCTTTGACAAAAGTTAAGCTTCTTGAAAATTATTTTGCTAAGCCATGGGTGATTTTCTCTCTATAAGTTTAAATAAAATTCAAGAGAGTCTGGCAAGAAAGATATTGAATAAAGAAGCTTAAAGACAAGAAAACGACCCCTAGACTATCTAATATCAATGTACGATTCAGCAACAATCTATCCGTATTTCGGATGTAGAAAGTTCCAAAGAAACTCATTTCATACCATATTCGTATATTCATATTCATATATAATGTATAAGAATTGGTCGATCGCATAAAAATGTCTAGTAAATACCTGTTGAAGTTAACACTTCCATAAAAGAACAAAACCACAAATCTATTCAAAACGACTTTTATGGGCTTCCTTAGAACTCAAATTAAGAAAACTCAATTAGAGAGTTTTTTTTTAACTTAAAATCTAATTTTCCTCATCAAACTAGAGCATTTAGAATGAATAATAAGTTGACAAATATAAATTTGTGGAATGTGAGTGAAATGATCTATTTTGAAAAAGCTTTCATGATCCTTTGAATTTTTAATGAGATAAGGGACCATTTTATTCTCATGGTGCCTAGTGTTATCAATATTTTCTCCATTAAATTTAGTAGAAATGCTGGTACCCAATTGTAAACTTCAATTTTGCGTTGAGCGGTAGTCAAGACAAGCCCTTAGACCTTCGTCGATGTCATTAAACACTTTTTCACATTGTTTAACTCATTCGCAATGTTGCAATGTACTCGTATATAAGTAGGTATGGATTTTAAATTATGTCGCGGCATATAGAATATCTTATTTCAATGTCTGTTACAAATTCAATTTAGTAGCATAGAAACATGCGGCAGTTCTTGCAATAAAATGAATTCAGATGATAAGATGTGCTCTTCGGCTTTCCTCACCATTAAAAAAGAATTTGTCCAAAGAAATATTTCTGAGTCAGTCTCACTACAGAATTGAGTATAATTGATAAAATGTATGCATAAGTGTAAGATGTAACTTTTACGAAAGATTTCAAATATGCCACACACATTCCACCTTCTACAATATAACTTAATCAGCACTACCCCAAACATACTGTTTTTTTTTTTGGGTAACTAAGATTTTCTAATTCAAAATCAAATCGCTCAAGACTCAGACTCCTACTACAGCATGAAGTTTTGCTATCAAGATTTGAAAATCATCTCAAAAATATATCTTTAATATGTTTCAAAATTACTCGTACTTACGGTCGGCGCTTTTCAGCTTTTTGAGGATATGTCAAATTTCGTTAACCAAAGTTAGAGAAGAGCACTACTATCCCTGACAATAATCAATAGTAATTGATTATATTAAATTCGAATCCATTTTCAAATCCTTGGAGTTAAACATCAATATCTGTAAATAGTGTTTTATTTGGAAGATGGACTCAAAATACAGAAAGTGATATTAGCTCAATGTTAAACATGGTAAATGTGGTATATTAGGTCTTTGGCTATTATAGGAATTATCGGATGATATTAATTGAAGTGTAACAACGTCCTCATCCCCTTCATACACTAAAGAAAAACAACCAAACACAAAATATGAATTATAAAATTTACATTGTTAAAAGTTTCTGCAAAAGAAATTACTTTTGGACAGAGCCAAAAAGAATTTGGGCTTTACTTCAATTACAGGCTTACTGACTTTTCAAAAAATACGAGTATATTCAAATCTGATTGGAAAAAACTGCGGTTTAAAAATACGCATTCCTTTTTAGATCTTCAACTGAATAGATTTTAAGATACTGTTACGAGAATGTTTTGCGCGATCCATTTGTATTTTCATATTTTTATTTAAATTAATTAAAATATAAAATGCCTATTTGTCTTTAGTTTTCTTGTCGTAAAATCTGCAGCGAGAAATATGAATCTACTGCTCAGAATCTAGCGCAAAATACGATAACTGAAGTTCCACCCCCGACTGACAGTGACTGTCAAAATGAATTCAAAAATATTGGGGGTTGATTGACTTTTAAACAAACACAATGACCGGAAATTTAAATACTCTTTTGGTCACCAGGCTGTAAATTTGTGAATTAGGTCTCAGGAGATTGTATCGCTATTCTGTCCAGACATACAGGCTGAATAATAAATGTTGAGGACACGGGTCGAATATAGTTCATACGAAAATTTGAAAGCTATCAATTCAAAGTTTTTCAAAGCCCATTTAGAACATTTGCATCAGCATTTTCTGCGTAAACAGATTATTTATTGATGATGATCATTCACTTTTTTATATCTTTTTCCAAATGAAAGCGCCTTAGTTTTAAGAAACACTAACAGCGCATTTTAGTCACTCAGTTCAGTGGAAGTGAAGATTTATTTATTATTTATTAATATCACAGAAACATCGTTAAGAACACACGCCTACTCAGAAAACTGTCCTAGTTATGAACATTGAATGTGGATCTACATATTTAGCAGATAGCAGATAGACTTGTTTTAAATTTTTGAAATAAATTAGTTACTGTCATAACTCGCGGTGAATCTCTACTGTTGAATATAGCGTCTCTAATGTTGTAGATATGCTCATCTTAAGCCTCCGTCAAACAGGACGTGGTGTGTTAAAATACAAATCCATCAGTTCAACGCGGCGTTGATTTGGCTCTTTTTGTAATAAAATGCAGGTATTCATTGAATTTATGCGCAAATAACCAGGTTTATATGACCAAAGTGATAAAAACAACAAAAACATTGTTTAAAGGTCGAAATATGGGAAACTATTAGGGAAAATAGGCGGTTATATCGCGACGAAAAATCATTTTTCCGCAGCGTTTAATGATTTTACAGCGGCGTTAAAACGTGTTCTGTTTGACTGAGCCTTTAGTGAACTGAATTTATGCTGCACACATACATTTGATTTCAGTTTTATAGATAATGCGATTAATACTTTCAATTAACTAGTGTTTAGGATGCTCTGCCCGATCCCAATAATTTAAATAAAACAATTCATTGTTTTATTTTTCGATTTTAGCACTTAGAAATATCCTACTTATGCAGTCAAATGCTTGCCTACAGTGGACCAATCAACTCATCTCAGCGTTCTGTGTCCTACAATTGGGAATGTAATTTATTTGTGCCTTTGTAAATAGAGTCGCACGTCAAAAGAAGACAAGTCCGGTGTACTTGTACAAATAGTTCGGTCGACTTTGGCATAAATTGTTTTCCAACCATTATTGAATAAAATTTTTTTGTATACTAACGTCCAGGCCGCTACAAAAGCTATCTCAATTACATCGGCCACCGATTTGTTGAGGTTATGGTGACACGTATCTACGTACATGTATAATTTGTTGCTTTGTCGTAGAATGCCGTGTTTCGGGCGAGTGAAATATGTTTGAAATTCGAAACTTTGATGATCCCAGGGTCGTCTTTTTAACCGAAAATTGAGAATTTTTTTACAAACCTGAAAATATATCTATATAGTTGAATTCGCAGAAATTGAAGCCGCAAAGAATCTAGTGCTATTCTAAATCCGCTCCTCCCCAAATAGCATTTACATATATAAAATACTCATGCCATCTGTAAAATATAGAGGAAAGTTGAAGACTTCAAAATTATCCCACTGACTCATGTTCATACAGTACGTAACTTATTAAACTTATTCATAAAATTATAATCAAATATGCGCCGCTTGTGGGGACCTTACAACCATTCAGCAGACCACTCTATTTTGGGTACACCCGCTGACATTCGTTACATTTTCATTTCAGTCGCTGTAATTTTTTTAATTTATTTATATTTTTCGTATATGTGTTGTCCAACATAATAAGAACATATTGTAAATAAATAATACTGCACCCATATATTTCTGTTTGCAATATTAAAACTGAATCTGAACAGACAGTTCAGAAAAAAGAAAAAATTAATGTCAACTAAATCTTATTGCTTTTTTCTAATTTAGCATTTTAATTATAATATTTCATTGAAAAGCCTTTATCTTTTATTACAGCTGTGTATTTTCTAGGCATATTCTGCAAAGAGCTAGAAATAGTGCATCTTGGGACTTCTAAACAAAAAGCTCATCACTATCTTCGCCCTGATCTGTAATTCTGATTTTTAGGCTCGAAACGACTTTCTTATGACTTTTAAGATGACATATACAATGCATAGAGAAATCGTCCTAAGTTTGTAGGACTATAGAATTTTCTGAAATGTGACATCTGACTCCACGTTCAAAGGAACATCCTTAAACCATGGTATTTCCTCCTCTACATAGATTAAAACATTGATTCACCCAATTTGGCATACATGTTCTGCTCATGGTTTACTATTGCGAAAGAACTAAATAGAAAAAATTGAAAGGAAAATTTAGAAGGGCGGAGAAAATTTTTTTTCGAATAAAACAAAATACCAATCGTGTAAATTAACCCTCCGCTTCTTACACATTTAATTAATCTCTCAAAAAAGAAACTACAACGTATCGAACATCAGTTATTAGTTAAACCCTTGTTTGATTCAAACCCATTATCCTAGACTGCTTTGAAAGCAACTACAATATTATATGGTATTTCTCCGTTTAATATGTTAAATTATAGATCTCTGTCAATCGTTGCACCAGAGGTTAATAGAGATTCAATGATCCACTTCTACAAAAGGGTATCGCGCCTAAATCTGAGACGATAAAGAAGTCTGTAATTCACTAAACGCGCTCGTATTATATAAGGTATTATAAGGTATTATATTTTCTCTTTTTAAATTAGAATAAATTTGTTTTGAATTAAAATGTCAATTCCTCTGTACATATGTATCATAGTTTTTAAGTTAATATACAAAATAATAGATACGTAGTAAGTGTGCCGGGGGCAAACCTATAAATGAATTTGCTATACAAAGTATTTGCTTTAAGTATCCATTATTATCCATAAGAGCATATTTATCTGAATTGATTTTCCAGGCATAATTTATAAGCTGCCTACATATTATGTTTATTGATCGAAATTGTTAAAGATTAAGTACATACACTGGCGATCACTAAGTAGGATGAGGTCATACATTTTGCAATCGATTTTCACTCTTCATACCTGTTTGAAATTTTGTACCCGCAAACTTTTACTACCTGGACCAGGTACATATTTTCTCAACAGGGAGTCATACAATTTCAGGGTAATTAAGAAACGATCGTTGGAGTTTCCCAAGATCAAACACTAAACTTCTTGAAAAGGGTATAAAAAGATGCGCCACTAGGATGAGGCCACATGCAAAATCTTCGAAAGAAAGGAAAAAATTAATAAAATGCTTACATTTTATGGTTTTAAAACATTTATTTTTTGTTTTTCTACATTAATAATGAGTATGCCCGCCATTTTTCGATGTGACCTCTATAAGACAGTTTGGAATAGAATCATACAGTTTTTTTTAAATAATCAAGAGAAAATTAGGCCCAAGCATCACGGACAGCTTCGATTAAAGTATTCTTGTCTTCAAATTGTCTGCCGCCTTAATACACTTTACGAGATAACCATGCTCAAACATTTTCGATTATGTTTAAGTCCGGTGAATAGGCTGGCCATGGCAAAAGTTCCACGTCTTCTGATTGAATGTAACTTCTAACAACCCAGGAAGTGTGGATAGGGGCATTGTCCTGTTGGAATATCCAAGGCAGAGGTCCGAAAATGTTTTTCGGTTTTTGAAATGACCGTTCCCGCAAACATTTGTAGTTGTTTCCGTTTATTGTTGTGGACAAAAACTCCAACTCAATTGTGCCATAGTAGGTAATAGCTCCCCACACCATTACACCTGATGTACGGCTGTAGTGTTTTGCCAAAATAAGCTCCTCCTTTCTTAGATCATGGAAATAAAAGTTGTAACCATCGGGCCCGTCAAAGTTAAACTATTTTTCATCCGAAAAAAAACGCGTTTCCTATCCACTGCTCCAAGCGACATGTTCTTCTGCAAAATTCATTCGATGCTACTTGTGTTCTTGCCTCAAAACAGGTTTCTTTTTAAGTTTTTTTCCCTGTATAGTACCAACTTTTCGTATTATCCTTCGGACCGTTGCTATGCTGGCTGATACTCTGCTGTTGGCCTTTATGTTAGTCGCTGGTAGAGTAGAATTTGGGGCACGCCGTAAAATTAACCGCTTTTCTCTTTGTTGCTTCTGCCGTGCGTCTTTTTTGATTTTTCCCATAGTTTTGTGGATTCGCAAGATAACTGTTTACAACAGACTTACTTCTTTTAAGCCTCCTTGCAATTTCTCGGCCTGAGAGTCCTAACCCATTGAAAGCATATATTTTTCCTCTTTCTGTCGCTGTCAAAGTCTTTCTGGAAACCATTTTTTTTTAAACTAAATAAAAACAGTTCTTTTCAACGTGTTTTTAGATATTCTCAACAAAACTTTGAAAAAAATCGTTGATGTGGAGACTTGCACCGAAATGTTCGCAATGGCCTCATCCAGTGGCACATCTTTTTATACGCTTTTCAAGAAGTTCCAACAGTCGTTACTAATTTACCCTTTAATTTTATGACTTCCTGTTAAGAAAATATGTTTTTTTTTTTTTTAATAAATATTTATTCATTTCATAATAGATAAATACAAAGCAGTAATATAATAATATAAATTTCATAGACTGAATAAAATAGATAGTCGTCATTGAATTTGATAACAAATTCAAAAATTAGTGTTAGACACATCATTATTTTTTTATGAATTAATTAACATTTCTGGAGTGGGGTGGCATTAAAAAATACAGATACAGATAATATATAGCTATACAACTAAGACTTATTGAAGACAGAATCCGTGAATGAAATGAACAGTAATGAGATACAAAGAAGAATACAGTTCCGTTTAGTCCGTTTTTTTACATCGATATTAAGTTAGAATTCGTAGTAATAGTTCAATATTAGCAAGATCAATAGCAAAAATTCAAGCTCTTATTTTCTTAATGTAGATGTTATAGTTATTTGTTATCTTATGGAAAGTGAAAGTTTATTGAAATAGCATGGGGCAATAAATGTATAGAATTTTGAAAAATTTGTTCAACGTGCAAGTGGTGCTTTTGCTAAGCCTGTGTTATTTGTCCTTAGATTATAAGTTGAATTAATCCTGCTAGGAATGTTTCCTTTAAAAACATATAAGTGTCTTATTGGTAAAATATTGCATTTTATGAACAGGGGCCAACTATGACTACGACGATTGCAGTTAGTAAGAATCCGAACAAGATATTTTTGAGCAACCAAGACTAGTCTAATCGCATTGAAATATGATCCTCCCCAACATACAATGCCATATTGCAATTTAGAGTGTGTCAGTCCATAGTAAAATTTTGATAAAACATTATCTGAGCAGTATGGTTTGATAAGATACAGTTTACGACCCACCAGGTACATGTGTGATTTTATTGTTTGTAAGTTCAAATAGGTATAAAGAGTGAAAATCGATTGCAAAATGTATGGCCTCATCCTAGTGATCGCCAGTGTATGTATGTGTTTGAAAAATCTCAATAAAGAATTGAATTTGATTGAATTGTAGATTTGGAATCACTATGCTGAACATTCTGTCGAGGCGTAAAGATTTTCGCAGGCGTTAGTTCACAGTTCAGATCATGCCGAGTTCAATAATATCTGAGCTGAAGCTTGCGAAGTCCGATTGCACAGCCAGTTTCATCTATGACGTGTGTAATAGATCCGGCTATACTTCAAATTGCAACTTTTTTAACACATATGTATGTGAAGTAGTAGGAGTCCAATAAAAACTTCAATGGTAGCTGTGGACAGGTTCGCATAGCACCGTTGCAGTTTTAATATGGTGGCTTTTCCTTTTCTTCTCTTTTATTTAAAACTTCTAGTACACCTATAGATTGGTTATATCCGAAAGGAATGAGAAAGAAACATTGGTCACGGGGATATGAGTGGGGAGAGGTTAACCTAACCCAACAAATTTGCTACCAGATACACTCCTTGTCCTACTGTGAAGGCAATGTTCCATTCGATTTAATTTGATCTTATAGTAAACGTTAAAATACTCTTACCTTTAGGCAATTTTCTAGATCCGTGTCTGCCATAAATTTCTCTTTTCTATGGAAAAATCAATAATGTATGTACTCGTATTCAAATCCTCGCAAATTTCTTTCAAATCTTTTCTAAAATACCACCATTGGCAACACTTAAATATTATCGTGAGCATGCATAGATTTTCCTACTACCAGCAGCGTAGTAAATAAAAGCAATAACCATCGCCCCCGCTTAAATGTTAAGTACAACGCGAAGCAACAACAACAAAAATCGTATTTCTTCCTCTTGGCTATTTCAGTCACATAGCGCACTCACACACAAAAAAACCATAAAACCCAAAAAACTACACACCACTCCATGGACGTGAAGCTATGTGCATGTGACACAACCAGATACACCATCCACAGGAGAGAAAAGAAAAAAAAGCTCAACAAACCATCCTCCCGCATTCACACCATTTGCGTGCGGACAACGACTACGACGACGACGGCGATGACGACGACGACGACAAAGGAGTGAAGAAGACGCCCGATCGCTCCTAATTGTCGCACATGACTTGTTGAGTCGAGGCGTGGTTGAGAGAGCTCTCTCAGAATAACAAAATCTCGTCCTGCCGTGTTCCCGAGTACACTCACACATTCTCATGGGCGCACGATATTATGTATTCGGCGGTGATTCGACAAATCCCCTGGCAGTCACGTCCCGCCCATTTACGAAACCCGAACCTGAGCGGCTTCTGTGCGTGACGCTGCTTAAAATGCCACTGGTGCGCCTTGTACATGACTAGAGCGGCGGTCAGGTCCCAGTGCCAGGCCAGGTCTCCTACTTCAACACACAGTTAGTTATACGACGAGTACGTATTCGTGCTTATTCTACACCTCCTCTGTACGACTGTGAATTTTGCATTAATGTTGGTGCGAATCGTCGTTCTTCATTCGTTCGACTGGTGGCAACTTGTACAGTACAAGTGTGTGTGTTGGTTTGTGATACACAATACACATCCACCCTTGACGGGTTGGCCTGGCTATCGGACAGTGAACACAAATACTCGTGGTTGCACGAAGCAAACCACTCAAGTCAACCGAAGCCTTTAGTTTCGTTTGTGACGTGAGTTATTCTGCACGTCCGCAGCAGGAACAGTTTGAGCAATACTTTTACGTACACCACTTACAAGTGAGGAAAACAAATCAAATAGCGCCTTCTCTCTCCTTCTAACTTAATATGTAAAGGAAGCCTTTGGTAGGGCCTAAAACCTGGACGTTTTGTATTTTTTGGCCGCCTCATTCCGCTGTAGTTGGTGCACGGCGAAGGTGGTGTTGTGTTTTGTTTCGTTTCGTTTCGCCTCGCATTTACGAGTGGAGTGCTCATATAGTCGTATAGTGGCTACGTGTCGATTGTGTGTGATTGGGTTTGACTGCTGACTAGTGAGTAGTGAATAGTGAATAGTGAATAGTGACTGGTATGTGATGTACAGCCATTGCATGCCGATGGTGTCTTCTTCCTTTTCCGGACGTCAATTGGTGCACACGAGTGAGTGAGCCCTCGGCTAATACGTGCGATCGTGTTGTTTGTGCGTGTGTTCGTCGCTGTGACTTTGAGTGTACCAGCCATTGTGACTGTGACTGTGACTGTGGCTGTGCCCGTGCCCGGCCTGTGCTGTGCTGTGCTGTGCTACATTGCTCCTTGCAGTCATTTGTATGTGAAACGCGCGGCCACTGAAGAGGATAGTGTTGACTCCTACGTGTCCGGGATTTTATTTCGTTGCGCCTCGTCACTGAACTCGACCCAATGGAGGATACCGTCCGTTGTTCGCGTACATCCACCTATCTATCAAGGAAAATCAAATAAAAAACGCACTGATGAAATGTTGACTATTTAGGGAACCGGGAAGAAAGTGTGAATACGTCGTACCTACCTAGATACTTGCTGCCATAGAAGTGAACTCACTCGTATTCAAAACAATGAGTGTTTAGACAAAAGTGTTGTGATCTTACAAAAAAAAATAAAAATAATTTCGAAATCAATTGAATACAGTGGAGGAATAAAGATACTTCCGGTCTTTAAACAAAAAAAAAAAAAAAACAGCAACAAATAACAATTTTGTAGGAAAAAAAAGAACAAACTCATTATGTTACCGTATCAAGCCGTAGCGATGGATTATGCTGGCTATCAGAGACAAAGTTCAAGCGTTCCATCCGGCCCAATGGCAATGGGTTCGTTGGGCATGGGAGGCTCCCCATTTACACATTCTTGGTTGGTACCGACCCAGGATCTATGCGCGGTGCCATACAAGCAAATGCCGAATCAACATCAAAATCCAAATATGCATCCAAATCAGCAATCCCTTGAGCCAGGGCATGTGTAAATTTATTTTCTTACTCATTTTTATCTACTAGTGCTTAGATTAAGTTGCATTTTTGAACCGAATTAACACAGAATTTTTACTGTGCTCTCTTGAATATCGGGACGAGAATTCATTTCGGTTCAAAAATGTTGATATTTCCATTAACAGATACCTATTTTAAATGTTTTTGCCACAAATCGTTGGCAATTGTATCTACGACATCCATATGTAGGTATGCGCCTTATTCAATTTATACAATTTATAGGAACCTCTTATTGTATCAACTCGTTATAAACTTTCCTTCATTTACTACCTATACTGGCAATATGTTGGATTATAGTAAAATTAGGGCGACTTAACACTAACCTTTATTGTGTGATAAAAGATGCAGCACTCTGGTCCGGAAAGTGGAGCTGAATTCAGAAGGATTATTATGTCGACATGTGGCTGTAGACATTTGTACAGTCCACATTATTTAATTAATTCTCTGAACTCAATTCAATTAGTATCTTCTTGTACAATTACCAATTATCATAATATTTTATGTTTATTCGCCTTGCTTTGGTTTTGTATTATCAACTTTATACCTGCTTTCGAATATTTTGCTGTTTTGCTGAGTTAGTTTTAAAGACCATAAATAGTCGAAACTCTCTAATTTTATGCTAATCCATGTACGACGATACTTATTATTTTACGGGCACTCCTGGGCATTGACAACAATTTGAGAATAAGGGAATCTTCTTGAATTCATCTTCTGAAAGATGGTATCTCCAATTTTGATGTCTTTTCTTGCACTGATCTCAGTAAGGCATTACAGTTATCCATTTGTAATGCCTTACGAATGAAATTTAGTAAAGGAGGGAAGTTTGCCTAAAATTTTGAATTTTTTTTTTTAATTCTCTTGTTTTTCAAATATGTATTCTATTTATCGTAATAGAAATATAATTAATTCGAGTATACCAACACATAATAAAACGGCCATTATGAAAATTCAAAATCCGAAATTTTCGAAAAGAATTCCATAGATAATACTTGAAAATCTGATTCCAACACTTAGTGGTGTTAGTTGTTTTATTTTCGCCGGACAAAGTTTTACAATGAGAAAATGGACTAACCTTGTTTCGAAGAATTTGAATGATCTACGTAAATTCAAAACGTAGCCTAGCTGTTAAATAACATAGCAATCCGATAAATTGCTGGAAAATTACATAGTAATAATAATAACAGACGCATAATTCTGATAAACAATGATGATATTATACTCATACCATTGTTTTGCTCTCATTTGTATGATATTTTGATGATTTGCCAGAGGTTCTGGGCAGTGTTCTTTAGGTCGATGTTTCACGAGTTTTCTGACCACAATTCTGGTCTCTTTCGGCGAATTGCTTCACTCAAACGTCTCATAACGCCCAAATAATACTCTTTGTTTACTGTGAGGCCTTCTGGCAAAAATTCATGATGCACTACACCGTTGTAATCCATGAAAACCGTGAGCATTGCCTTCTTTTTTGGCTAAAAACGACGTGGTTTTTTTGGTCTCGGCTCATTTGGTAAACTCCACTCACTTGCCTGATGTCTGGATTGCGTGTCGTCTCGTCTCGTCTCCAGTAATGATCCTTTTGATGAATGTGGGATCGGATTCAGCCTCGCAAATCATCTCTTTTGCGACGTCAACACGGTCTCTTTTTTACATGAAATTGAGGTCTTTTGGCACCAACTTTGCTGCTACACGACGGAAACCCAAATCATTAACCAAAATGTCTTGAACGGATCCATAGGCAATGTTCGAGTCCTCCGCTATCTCTTTGATGGTTAATTTGCGGTTATTGACCAACATTTCTTTTACTTCACCAATGTTTTCGTCGGTTTTCGATGTCGATGGTCTGCCACTGCGTTCATCATCTTCGATTGACTCACGACCACTTTTGAACCTCTCGCGCTCGTGGCACCGGTAAACGACCGTTTTCTTTAGAGAATCGTTGCCGAAACACTTTTCCAACATTTCCAACGTTCGCTCACCATTAAATCCGTTTTTTACGCAAAATTTAATACAAGTTCGTTGTTGCAAATTTAAACCCATTACTAAAAATCGCCAACCCACACAGAGATAGATGTACTCTTGGCTACGTAACTTTTGCAAATGTCAAGCTATGACGCTAAGATTTAGAGAGAATGTCAACAACAGATTTACCAACTTCACAAAAAAAAACAGAACTCAAATCGGAATAACACGGTGGTGTGTTGCGGGAACTTTTTGATCAAGGTGGTGGTGTTTTCCAGGGCTTTCTGCGAGGAAAGTGCTAATCAAACCATATTATGATAGTTTTTGAAATGCTAGTGTTTATTATCACAAAGCGAAACTACAAAGAAGGAGCATTGTATGTACTTTTTGAAAATAGATTAAATATATAGAAACATATACAGTAAGTCTACCATCTCATCTCATTTTGTGCTAACTAATTTTCTTTTGAATGCAGGTAAATGGACACGTTTATCCTCATACCGAAAATTCACTAACGTTTTTAAGCCAACTATCAAAATCTTGTCTGAAAATCATATTTTTGTATTCTAAAACTTTAACAAACAAGAGAAACACTAATTTGTCTTATTTTTTCTGTGAAAATAAGTTGAAATAAAACTAAAATATACACGTTTTCCAACTAAAATTTTATGGATGCTTCGAGCCATTTTAATCTCGATTACAAATCAAAAGTAAATGATAAAATTTCGTGATTGAAAATGTTGCAAGAAATTTAGGTATTCCGCTATTGTACTAGATAGATGTCTCAAAACAGCTTTGCGACGATATTTCCCAAATTTACTTTTAATGATTTTGATTATGCAAATATATGTGCAAGAATATTATAGCCAAAGACCGACGTATAGTGCCTTCGGTAAAAAACTTGTTAATTCTAGGGCAGATGGTTGTTGCAAGCCCGACGCAAATAGGCAATTGGCTGTCTCATTTCAATCACACCTAGGATAGACCAGGCAAATTTCAAAATAATTAATTTATTTCCACGTTTGCTGCTGAGTTTAGTCTACTAGTAAATGGCTCTTCAAATTAAACAAAAGGACGTCAGTCAAAGCTCGCAGCTGTAGTTCGTTATCTAGGGTTGACCAGATTTTTCTGGTAGCGACATTACACATTGCTCGTTTTTAAGGTTTCACGAACAAAAACCTACCGTAGATTTAACTATTTCTTTAAAGTAGATAAACTTAAAATATTGATTAACTTATTTTTATCTTCAATGTGGAATTCAATTGGCTATTTTAATTGAAAAGCAAAAAGGATCTTTTTAGGAACTTATACTACTTACAATAGTTCGCAAACATTTTCGAGTTTCAAAAGAAAGAAAGATTTAAGTAAATCTTTGTTTCATTTTATTGGATAAATTATTCGTTAATGGTTGCAAAAGAAACTTTATATGTGGCAATGAATTAGCTGCCCCAAAAATGCCTTAAAACTACACCGAAGTTATCTAAGAGACCCTTTCTTTATGACTTAAAAAAAATGCTATTTTAATTTGGAATTTTATCAGACTTTGACGGCGACAAAATGTTGGCATCTATGAATTTGTTATAATGCAGATTAGTTATATTATTATGGTTGCTCTCAGGAAAATAAACTCAAATATTACATCTAGACTATCTGCCTTAAGCAAAATAAAATTGATTAAAAATAATAGAGTTATGAGGGACTACTCAGCGAATCAACTTTTGTAATACCTAGAAAAACAAATCGTTTTCAAATGTCATATCCAAATCACTTAAACTTTATCAAAAAAGTGTCATTATGTAGGTGGATTCACACCCAACGAAATCGGTGCGGGAGATTGCACAAAGCATGGGAGTATCACCAATGACAATAAGTCGACACCTTTCTCTCATAGGAAAGGCAAAGATACTGAATAAGTGGGTACCACATGAACTGAACGAATCCCAAAAACTACGGCGCCTGGAAATCTGCTTACATTAATAAACCAAACTCAACCGTTTTTGCACCGGATAGTCACCTGTAATGAAAAGTGGATACTGTATGATAATCGTGGTTGGATGCAGATGAAAAACCAAAAAAACATCCCCAAGCCCGATCTTCACCCAAAAAGGTTTATGGTGACAATTTTGTGGACATCGAAAGGACCAATCCACTTTTCATTTCTTCAACCAGGAGAAAATATTGTGAGGAAATCGACATATTACATGCCAAATTGGCTGAAAAGCAACCTGCGTTAGTCAATAGGCACGGTCCGATCCTTTTGCATGACAATGCTAGTCCCCATACCTCACAAGTAACTGTGCAAAAAACTGTTGCAGTTGGGATTACCATCTTTTTCGCATTCTGGATTCATTTCATTGCCTCCTTTGAAGAGTTCATTGCCTCCCAAAGTCAGCACTTCTACCAAAAAGGAATATTTGACCTTGTATCACGTTGGAAGAATATCATAGATGCCAACGGATCCTTGATTGAATAAAAATGTACGGAAAAATAATATTGGCTTTTAAATTTTTACTATAAAATTTAATTTCACATTCTCATTTCATTTGGTACAACCCCAAATAAATATTTATGAACATGATTTTTGAAAACACATATCAGTTATATTTGAACCAAACCAAAATCTTGAATTTCAAATCATTGGAATTAGTAAAATATAAATTAAAAACAAAATCATAAAATCTCTTTCAAGAAAATGATGTTCGGTGATATTTCCTTCAATTGATTTCAATAAATCCATTATATTGCTATCGACAAGAGGTGGCCAACATATATTCTTCTGAACTGGTCATGTCCGACTTGGTCTTTAGAACTAAATATATCAAACAATTCTGACAGATGTTTCACAATTACCAAAGACATTTGATATTTTATAGAATTCAGTGGCAAGTAAGTTTTTGTACCTATTTAAATCTCTTAAGACATATTCACGCAAACTTTCGAGGGATTCTTTAGGAATAGAGTTTATGAAAAATTAAAAAAAATTCAATTCGTTTACGTATCCATCGTAGTTGATTTTGACAAAAATCTTACTGGCGATTAAATGTTGTTTTGCTACTCTTAAAAATATAAATGTTAGCTTTCAAGGCCTTATATATTACCGGCTTATCAACCTCAACGAGTGGGTTTACGTAATTCTATTAAATTAGGTGTTAACACTACCCGACCTTGGAAATCAGGGGCATCTCTTAAAATAAACTTTTTAAAGCTGATTGAAAGGGCCCCAATCACTCCGATAGACGACGAACTGTTAAATTCCGATCTTCTTCCACTTTTTGGCTTTCAATTTTCATCCTTTCTTAATTAATACTTTTCCGCACGGCAAAGCTTGGTTTGGCCTAAATACTATAAAGCAACAACTCCCCAATATTTTGTCACAGAAAAATGTCACTTAAACTTAAAGGTTCGTCCAGCTAGGTAGAAAAAAAAACAATAACAGCGACAGAAATAATATTTTATGAGCAACAACCTCGTTTTGTCATGTTTAATGAGGGTCGTCGGAAAATCTGATCTAAAAGCAAGTTCTAGCCGAAAGAGAAATGATGGGATCACGCGTATACAAAAACATGACCAAACTCTTGACCTCACTATCGAGGTGACCCAAAATAAACGGACTTGTAGAAGGGTTCTATGGTCCGCAAATTTATCCAACCTCACAACGCGGCAGTAGAAATGCAGATACGTTCTAGAAATATGTTATGTAGAATATAATGTGACCTACTTCAACAATTAATAAAAGAAAGAGCAGATGTTGTTATTGCATTATTTTCTTTATGGCGATCACTATCTGCATTATAAATCAACAGGGCTGTCAAAGTAGATTCGTACAGATCACCGTATATCCTACTCCTACTTAGAGCTCAAAAATAAGAGAAGAATGATAGTTTGGTTTGATAGTCAACTACCGCAACTATGTGCATAATCAACAAAAAACTTTCTATTACTGACTTTAGAATATATTTTTTGTGGAATATTATAACAAATAGAAATTTTGTGACTTTTTTTTGGAAATTTTAGCTTATTAGTCTCTTTTAAAAGAAAGTGGTAACGTACGAGTAATTTTTTATTTCACTTAATTGTTGCACTGTCTCTACGAGTACTTCACTAAAAAACTGTTCCTTATGTACGAAGCTACATTCATAACTCATATTCAGAATCCAACGGTATTGTCAAAAATGTTAATTTCTTTTTAAAAAATTTAAAAAAGTGCAGTTTGTCTACTACTAATACTTATAGCTCGTCATACCGGGCAAATTAGTAAATTTAAAACTTATGAGGTCCTGATTATCTCTTAGACAAGAGATGTTGCAGTTGTGTTTTTTTAAGACTTTGCATGCAATATTCACGGATTCTTATTAATGTTAATTGCGAGTATGCAATACTGAGCTAGATAAATTTGTATCGTACAATTGTGCACGTTCACATGTTTATAAAGGGTGTTTTTTTAGAGGTTGGGTTTTTAAACTGGAAAGACAGTTTCTACAGATTGTCAATTGAAAGTTGATTTCTGGTTAGTATGTTTTGCCGTTTTACCATGAATAGATTAACGCCAGAACAATGTGTGAAAATTGTGCAAACTTATTTTAAAAACCATGGTTCGGTTCGCAAAAATTTATCGTACGCTACGTCCATTTTACAGTCAACATAATCGTCCATCTGAGCAAGTTATTCGGAACACGATGAATCGTCTTCGCACCACGTATACTCTAGTGGATAATATGCATCCCCAAAGACGACAAGCAGTGCGAACAGAAGAAGTTATTGCCGTTGTGGAGCGCAGTGTTGAGGAGACTCCGTGCACAGCAATTGAAGCCATGCCCATCCACTTTGTGGAAGATTTTACGGAAAGATCTTGGTTTAAAAGCTTATAAGATCCAGCTTGTGCAAGAGTTGAAACCGCGTGACATTATACGGGTCGTAGGTTCGGTGAATGGACCAAAAACATGAGTCAGCTTGATTCAAATTTTCAACGCAAAATTTTGTTCTCCGATGAGGCCCATTTTTGGTTAAATCGACATGTAAACAAGCAAAATTGCCGTATTTGGAGTGGAGAAAGCCCAGAGACGTTGGACGATTTGGAAGTCAACATTCGCCGTGCTCTTGCTGATATACGGCCTCAGTTGCTCGATAAAGTTTTCGAAAATTGCATTGAGAATATTCGTATTAGTAGTTTAAGAGAACTACTTAAATACTAAAAGTTTTATGAGAATTGTGATATTGTGGTGTTTAGTTCGTCAGCATCTATGCAAAGGGTGCTGATCTGAAGTACCAAGACGACACACTGAAAAAATTGTGTCATTGTGCAGCGACCAATCAAAAACTAATGACTTAACTGTTGATGTAATAAATACTTGCGTTCATACAACGATTTGATTTTTTTAAGTTGTAATTTAAAAATAAGATGTCATTCATAATTTCGCCCGGACTTTATTTTTTCCGGCTAGAATGCAAAACATTCCCGAGAGGGAAAGTCACCTAAAAATCTTACTGGCATCCGTTCAGTCCTTTTTAAGACAAACATTTTATAAATGGTTGGATAGGTTTTGGTATGTTGTAAGGTGTATTTATATGTCTGCATTTCTATAGATAGCTGAACTGAAACTTCGAAATAAAATATATAAGGGCAAGTGCTCTCCAATTACCTATTTTTCCAAACTTTTCAAAGTTTACACCTACACAGGTCCTACTCCAAAAAAATTTCGGTCCGTAAAGGACAACTTAAATTGCCTACTAGAAAGAGGTTATGTATTTCTGGAATGATTGAACTTTTTTATTGTTTCGGATCAGTTTCTCTCAAATAGCTCTACAAAAAAAAAGATAATTAATATATGTAAGTATGTATACACCTATAAATACACGATCTATTAAAATTTACCTATAGCAAACTGTAAATCAGTTCTATAAAATACATTTTATCTTCTCATCAATATTTTGAAATTTCACTCTAATTGTACATGTACATATGTATATATATTAACCATCACTTAAATGGTCAGAAGACAATATTGCAAGTTATAAATGTGTTTTATGAAACACTACAGGTATTGTCCTCATCAAAAACTCATGCTGATGCAATGGAAGAAAACAATGATGATCACATTTACAGTTAAAGGACATGACATAAATTTGTTGAATGTGTCAAAACTGCACCTTTTCTCTCACAATCAGGCACTACGAGTACAATTGTTCACCCTCTTCTTATTAACGCAATATTGCCTATTGCTATTGTTTAATTTCTTACGAATCATAATAATGAAAAATATAATCTGATGATTAAATGGAAATGCAGGGAATGCCATTTCATAAAAAATACTCGAAATGACGTCATTCCACTAGTTGCTTTCATTTCTACGGACAATTGCAAATTTTATTCCATTTTCATAAATAAAAACCTTTCACACGGATTCGTAAGGAAACTTTTCTAACTGCCAGCCGTTGATATGCTGATATTTCCTTTAATTTTCTAATTTCGCCAATGATAGAATTACGTATCATCATTCCATCACATGCATGAGTGACTTTTCTTTGGCATTTACTTGATGCGACTATCTATGGTTTTATATCAACAATCGATAAAATTTGCGCGCAGATCAAAAGATCAGTGAAAATATTTGCTACCGCCAGTCTTTATTTAGCATCTTAATCTTTACGGATTCGTCGGATTAGGATGCGGTTGCCAAAAGCAATGCGACTATTCCTACAGGATAATGGAAGGATTATGCACGATTATTTCGCTTGGCATAAAAGTTTTACTCTCACTGTTGACAGCTCAGAAATTAACAAAGAAATGAAATCACATTTTCCATCAGGGTGGGTTCCTTTACTGGAATATGTTCTCGAACGTATCCTTACTCTGGTCTTCCATCGAGTTCTCTCGTCTTTTCTGCCATATGGGAAAGAGAGTTGAGTTCACCCCAAAAGGAGGAAAGCCCTGCCAAATTGGCTTGTAAACACGTAATTATGGGGTTGCCTAATACAATTATTTAAGGGTGGTAATTAGTAGCGATTAGCTTGTGTTCTACATCTGATGTCAATACAACATGAAAACCGTTTTGATTGAGTGTCATGTTCAAATGGAAAACGACTTTGGCAAACGTTTACGAGTACTAATGCTCGCATCTCCAGGACAATTCGTCACCTGTCAGCTGACAATAATACTCGTACTACATAGTATATGAAACGTAGTCGACGGTACGGGTATTCGTATTCTTGTGTTCTCAAGCGCGGAACAAACCGAACACCAAAGCAGACTGAAATCAGACATTTTTCAATCAAACATGAAAAATAAAGGCAACAAGACAAATTGCACGAAACAAATGAAGCATGAAATGCAACATACAAAAAAACGAAAGTAATGCAAAATGTTCGCTGTACCTTTTTTCAATCACACGTTTTGGGGTGATGAGGGGATGATTAAATGATTTTTTTCCGAAACCTTTTTCTACCAATATCGTGTACCTATATTGAAAATCGCAGACATCATTTGTCAATAATGTGAGACTCAAAATTTGTACACTGCTCCAGTTTAGAGAGAAAACCGTATGTTGATTGATTGCTACCGAATATGCATATTACGTAGAATTTAAGTTGAACTAATTTCAATGATACGAGTACCTGTCCACGAGGTGTAATTAATTTGCTTTTTATTGCCAGTCCCGAATTGAGAACTTACCTTTATACTCGTAGATCACGTTTCGTTGTTGTTTTGTTTTTAAATCTTCGAATGAGATATAGATCTTATAGTCGAAAATGTAAGCCAGTATTTTTGGTAACTGCTCACTTTGGCCCGTGGCAAAAGCAAGACCTATTTTAATTATTAAAAAAATCCCCACAAATTCATAAAAAAAAATCTCTAAACCTCTACGCACACATTTCCATATCATATGCCTGCCACTGATATGATCTGCTTTTGACAGTCTGAAGCCGCCGCTGTCAGATGTGGCAGCGGCAGCGGCAACCAACAACTGGAGGAGGAGAGCTACAAAATATATCTATCCCCTGGACCAGTTTGCGGTGGTGTCGACAATAACAACGGCAACGGCAACAGCAACGGCAACAGCGGAACACAGTGGATGGCCATCTTGATAGAGTGTTGAATGTGAACAGTTTATTGCGCTTGATTCAAAGAGTGATGCCGCGACGATGAATGAAATGACGTTTCGTCTTATTTTCTTATTATTTTGTTGTGGCTCTTTTGTTTGGGAATTTCTCTGGAGATCTTCTGAACATAATGAAGTTTGCCGGTGTGTACATACACATGTATCTGTGTACCTTAAACCAAGCAGCAAACTCAATGACAGATAAGTCGACTAATTTGTTACGAGAGTATCTTTTCACGGCATATCTATGTCTAAATGTATGTAGAGCTATTGGACTGCGTCGAGAGGAATATAAAGTGCTTAGCACAAGTATATGTACATACATACATATACCTGTAGTATTTCATCATTTCGTCATATGTGGTATTTTGTGTTGGTCTTTCCATTTTGGCGTTTTGACGGATATAAATTACTCGCAATTACTTATACGATGATGACATATTTAATGTCATTCTTCCCTGACAGCTGTTGGCATGCAGTTAAAACTCTTTTCTTATACTCGAATGATGCAAGGTATTGGCTTGAGAATAGCTTAAGAAGGATGCATTTTATCGTCAAAAATATATCATGTTTTAAAAATAGATTTTTGATTTTTCAATTCTGTTCAATTTTGTTTTGTTATCGTCAACGGAAAGGGCAAAATGCACAACGGAATCGTATCTGATTACCGCGTAGAAAAATGGCTATCAGAAAATATAAATACAAAAAAACCTAAATTCTGTAGCTATTGAGGACTGCTTTTCTAAACATCGTTCTTGTTAAATACGGATATATAAACTCGTATAAAATAGGTACCTTAACATGGATCTCAATGCAGCGATATGGTTAACATTTCTGAAGCAATAGCAACTGAAACTCACTTCAATCGCATTTAATTTTTTCAAATCAGGTTATTTAATGCCTTTACTATTCTCATTTAACAATAAAAAATGACTTAAGCAACAAATTGTCATCAACAAGTAGGTACTGTAAATTATATACATATACTCGTAAAAGTTGAACAACGACAGCTCTTATCAATCGAACCCGAGAAGAAAACACGGCTTGTTTATTTTTTTGTTTGTTTGATTATATTTGCGTTGTGGTCTTATAATTTCAAGAGCGTTATAGGTACTTAACGAATAGAGATATTGTAAAGCAGATGGTTACAGTTAGTTAGAGACAAATATCAAAGGAATAACACTGCTCCATCCAGAAAAGTCCTCCAATCTATTTCAATGGGAAAATGGGGTTAAAGGAAATCTTTGCCTTAACTTGCGCTTTCAAATTGAAAGAGACCTCAGCAACCTTTGTGGGTTCAATTAGAGGCGATTGGCTGCAATATCGGGTTAAATGGTGTGAGCTGGTCCCAGGTCCACTATAACGGCATCTAAAGCAAAACAGTTTTAGGTACATATTTATTCGCCTTGCTGCTCCAGTACCTGTCTTGTTAAAAAGAAGAACACTAAACAAAATACATATGGTATTTTCCCAATCCGTTAGATAAGTTTGACACTTGTTTTCTGTGTTGTTATTTTTGTTTTTTTAGTTAGAGAACAAATAAAACTTCTACTTACAGGCTTTTCTGTAGAATTTCTACTGTTTCTTATTAAATAAGATACAAAAAAATATATGAGTGACGCATGTTATGTCTGTTATATTATAAAATATGCATAAAAGTAGATTATCTGTCTGCAGTCCGTAGTTCGTGTTTTGGCACATGCGGTCGAAAGTATCTTTCTCAATGGTGAAAAAAATTGCTTCTAGAATTTCTACTAGTACGACTTTGTTTTATGTGTATTATACCAATTTATTTTTCCTTTATTCTCATTTCATATAATCTTATACAAGTAGTTATAACAATTCATGAAACATAAATTGAGAGAATAGTTAGTGACATTAATATTTATACAAGTAAATAGAGGAAATGCCACTTCAAGTAATATAATGATATAGTGGGGTGGTTGTAGTGCAATAATTCAAAAAATTCAAAAGCTGCATATACAAAATTCCTAAAATTCAAAAATCAACATGATGGTCTAGCAGATTATTTAAAAGAATAACAAAAATGGATAAGGAACAAAAAAAATCAAAATACATCAACTTATGAAGCGCAACAAGATTTCAGATTCATTGTGATCGTAACTAAAAAGCCACAATTTTACTTTTTTTATAAATTCGGAAAGCGACCTAATGGTTCCTATTTGTACAGGTAGACTATTAAATAATTTACAAGAAGTGGTCAAGTAAAAGTTTCCCATTCTTGAAGTACGAAGGTGATAAACATCTGAAATAGGGCTTTGTAAATATCCAGCTCTCTTAAAAAATATTTTGAGTACTTTGAAGAAATATAAGTGCCTTACGGGTAATATTTCTAGTTTCCTGAATAATTCCATTGAATGAGCCAGACGGGTCGTTTTATATATTTTTCTAATTGCTTTTTTCTGAATAATAATCAACTGCTGAAGTTAAGTAAAATATGCTCCACCTCATGAACTTATGCCATACTGCAAGCTGGATTGGAAAAGTCCCAGATAAAATGTTTTTAATGTTTTGATAGAACAGTAATTCTTAAGACCGTAAAAAAATACGTAAGGATGATAAGAAATATGATTTTAAGCTTGAAATGTGGTCGCACCAACTCAAATTTTGGTCGATAAATACACCTAAGTACTTGTAATGTTTAACAATCCCTATGTTAAAGCAGTTTACGTCGCAGCTCATCTGATCACTAAATTGAATACCAGAGCTTTGTTCAGCACAGATTCAAATTAAGTTTTGTCTACGGCATGTGGCTGCATGGAAGCTGATTTCAACATTTGGTGGTTCTTTTACTGATAAACTGAAGAGCATTAACATCGTTTTATTGCTTATCACTAGCTTGTATATTGCAAACCAGAGTCGGAGCAAATGTACATCGTGGTTAATCTCCGCAACTAGGTTTAGATTATTTGCTGCGCTATAGGAAAAAGCAAATCATCCGCAAAGGTTTTGACATTACCACAAAATTTAAGAGCAAATATAGAATTAACATAAATTAAAAACAGAATGGGACCAAGGACAGATCCTTGGGGTACACCTATATTTACTTTTTTAGCACTACTTAAAGTATCTCCAATTTTTACTTTCCGGGTTTTGATTTTTAAATATGATGCAAGCCAATCTAGGATAAATCCCCGGAAACCCGCACAATACAATTTTTTCCAAAAGAATACTGTGGTCAACCATGTCGAAAGCTTTTGCAATGCCAACGAAGATCCCGGCACAGTGTTTTTTGCTATCAAGACCTTTGTAGAGGAAAGTACAATAATCGAGTAAAGCATCTTCTCTGAAGAGACCTTCTCTGAAGCCAAATAGTTTTTCACTAAAGAAATTATTTTTGTTGAGATATTTCACGATTCTGCTTTTTACAGCTTTCTCAAGTACCTTCAATATTGAGGAAAGCAACGAAATTGGACGATAATTGCTCTTTTCTTTTCTGCTGCCCTTTTTATGAAGAGGGATTATATTAACGCATTTTAAAGGACCAGGAAATGTCCTGAAAATACGCTAAAATTGAAAATATAAGCAAGGATGTCAACAACATTAAGTGCTATTTTCTTCAAAACGATGTTAGATATTCCATCATAACCACAGCAATTTGAGTTCTTTAGTGAATTTATCGTCTTTAACAATTTGAGACCTGATATTGGTTCATAAAAGAAACTATTCCTTAGAGGTTAAACCGGATGTGCAGCAACGACTACAGAGTTTTTGGGGTTCATAGGAATTAGACAATTCTCCCATGAAGAAAAATAATCATTAAACTCGTTTGCCACAGTAGCAGGATCTGCAATAATGGTATCAGCCTTCCTAATCGTAATACGTTTATTTCGATCGACAATATTGCAATTGATTATAACATTTACAGCCTCCCATTCTATTTTCAGGTTTCCTTGTGCTTCATTTATCCTGCATTGAAAATAACTGTCACGACAGGTTCTAATTTCTTTATTTAATCGTCGGCACATGCGATTATAACGATTTTTTAAATTTTGATCAAGAGGGTGTTTCGAACATTTGGTACGTAGCTTATGCTTGGTCTTAATTTTTTTAAAGAGGAAATTACTCATCCAAGGTTTAAGTTTAGAATTATTGTTTTTAATTCTATCGAAAAGCTTGACCAGTCTATGTGATTTTTTTAAGAATTTTCAGAAATATTTCATACGCCTGGGAGGCATTTGTAGCATGGTACACTCCATCCCAGTATTCAGCTAACAGATTGGCATTGAGTTGAGGCTAGTTGATTTTAACAGACTTAGTGGGAGGGGATGTTGGAACTTTTTTGTTAATTGGACAACTTGTTCACCAAAAAGGATTTCATATTCCAAAAAATTTTCTTTTTGTCCCTTAATTTTCATTACTTCTTATTTTACCTAAAGAACATATTTTTGTCAATGAGAAAAAAAACTTTGGTTGCGTTCTTCCTGTCACAAATGACTAATTTTCTGATGATGAAAGGGTATTGCGAATGTCCTATTAGACATCAAAATGTGAATGTGAATCCTTTTCCTATGTACTCGTACATAGCCATCGGAGCTGATGATTTATTGCCTTGTTAACCAGTTCAATGTCGCTGTGTAGCCCATACAGTTCGTTCTTACATTTTCTTCTCCAAACTCCAAGCTCGTCTTCGTCGTTTCTACTTCAATGGCCGTAAGCTCGCCTGTGACAGTTCGCTGATTTCCGCCTATAATGTCTATGTGGTCAGCGTCTGCTAGCTTGTATAAACTTTTGAGATATTGTGCATTTGACTTTTGCACAATTCTTTTAAATATGATGTTGAAAAAGGATTTCGACATCAAATGACATGGTAGTGTCACAACCGAATTTCTCTATATAGAAGAACGAATTTATCAGGGATGCCAACTATTGAGAGAAAACTGGGATGATGACGAAGATAATGCTTCACTGGCCTACGAATTATTTCTAAAAACTTTAAAAAATCAAATAAATAGTTCTAGCCTTTCCCTAAAGCGAAGTTAATCTGTTATCAAACTAAAATGCTGGATGAATGATTCGATTCTTAAACAAATTAAACCGAAAAATATACTGCGTCGTAAAACCTGCAAACATCCACTTAATCTTGTTTTAAAAAGTCGTTCGTTGCAAAAGATTAATAAAGAAATCAGCATATGTCGTAATAGATACTATGAAAACAAATTAAGAAGTGCACATGGGAACCTTAAAAAAGCAGTTAACTGTATATTTAATGGGAAAACTAAAAAGCAATGTGAATCCATTATACTCAAAAATGATAACGTTAATGTTACAGATCTTGTAGTTGTTGCAAACGAGTTCAATCAATACTTTGCCTTAGTAGCACGGACGTATCCCTGCGATTTTTTAGTGTCTTGTAGCGGTTGCACAACGTCACATCTCCTTGACAGTTTCCAGAAACAGCTTAGTTTTCAACCCAATTCCGGGATTAGAATTATTAAAAACAATCAATTCTTGTGGATACGATGAAATCTCTAATGTCATCTTAAAAATAATTACCTTAAACGTGGTAGATATTCTTGCTCACCTTTTCAATTTAAGCATTTTCAGGGGTACCTTCCCCGAAGTATTAAAACGAGCCAACGTGGTTCCTATTTTTAAAAAGGGCAATAGAAAAGAAAAGTTGAATTACAGACCGATTTCCTTACTATCTGCGATATCAAAAATCTTTGAAAAGGCTATAAAATACAGAGATTTGAAATTTCTCACTTAGATTAACTTTTTTTAGCGAGAATCAATTTGGCTTTAGAGAAAACCATTCCACCGAAGATGCTCTTCTGGAGTTCTGTCAATATATCCGGACTGTGCCGGACTTTTTTAGACAGAACCAAAGCTTTCGATATGGTAGAGGTTTTCGAGGGTTTATCGTAGATTGATTTGCATCTTATATTAGGAACAGAATTCAAAAAGTTAAAATTGGGAACATTCTCAGTGGTTCCAAGACCATCAACTTAGGCGTTCCACAAGAATCTGTCTTTGGTCCTTTACTGTTCCTAATATATATTAACTCAATCTTCAGTGTTCCATTCGTGGGTAAGATTAAGGCTTTTGCTGATAACTTTGCGTTTGCGTATGGCTCAAATAATTTCTTTAACCTATTTGATGACATTAACCATGATGTCCATTTGTTAAGACTCTGGTTTGCGTAACACAAGTAAGTAAGTAGTAAAACTAACTAAGCTCATGTACTTCAGCCTTACTGCTAAAGAGTCCCCGGAAATTCACATTGTGTTCCATGCAGATAATTGCTTAAAAGTGGTTGTAATATCTCATATAATGAAATTGGCGGTAATGCTAATTGCTTCAAAATTGAAATAGTGAAGAAATACAAGTACTTAAGTCTCGTAATTTATCACAATTTGAGTTGGTGTGATCACGTTTCTATTTTGAAGTAATATTTGGTATCCACTCTGCGAAGTTTTTATCTGGTTAAGAAGTACTGCGCTGCAATAAATAAAGATTTAAGAAATAATAAGAAAGAAGAACTTGATATGGCTTTATTAAGCTCGTTTCTATTAATACTCTCGTATGCCATCAATCAATGAACATGTGCTGTCGAATTAATTTTTCTACATAGTCTCCTTGTAACTCTGCACACTTCTCCCCCATCCAAATAGTACTTGGCGTTTTTCTCTGCAAAATAATTGTTTACGAAGGTGATTGCCTCCTCATTTAACGAAAATCTCTGTCCTCCGAGCGCAGTTTTTAGATGAGGGAACAAAAAGAAGTCGCTTGGGGCTAGATCTGGTGAATAAGGCGGATGGTCAAGCAGTTCAAACAGTCGTCATCACTTTCCCAGCCGAAAAAGCAGTTATAGCTTTTTTTGCAGTTCACTGTTTTGACTGAATTTTTTTTTCAGGCGTATAATGTTGTATCCAAGTTTCATCTACAGTAATTAATCTGCACCAAAACTCGGATTTATTGCGCCTAAACTGCGCCAACAGAGCGTTGGAAATGTTCATTCGAACACGTTTTTGGTCTAATGTAAGCAAACGCGGCACCCAACGCGTGGACAGCTTTCTCATTCCTAAACCTTGATTTAATATGTAACAAACACGTTCTTTGGACATTTTCATAACCTCCACTATCTCTCCCACTTTAATTCGGCGGTCGTCTAACACCATTTGGTGAACTTTAGCAATGTTATCGTCAGTGGTTGCAGTTTTTGGACGTCACGAACGTTCATCATCTCCCAAGCAGCTCTTACGGCTACGTTTAAATTCAGCTACCCAAAAATTCACTGTGGTAAATGATGGTGCAGAGTCCCCATACACAGAGTTCAGCTCACTTTTGAGTTGCGTAGGCGTATTGCCTTTCAAAAACAAGAATTTAATAACAGCTCGATACTCAATTTTTTCCATTTTCACAGAAAACACTCACATCGACTCACTCAAACGACTGTCAACTAAAAATTGTGCGTCCAAAATGACTGAAACTTCGGTAAGTAACTGTCAAAAGATGCACAACTAGCATTCACTAGTTTTTATTGACGAGTGCCGCTATCTTTACGTTGCGGTCGGAAACTACGAGACAACCCTCGAAGTTATTTGCAACTCAAAAAGGTATTATCAAACAAAAGAAACCTGATTTCTGCAACGAACATCAGTAGTTGTTGTAGACTTAAATGCCTAAAAAATGCGGTAGTCTTTTTTGATCGAAAAATATCCCTTCAATAGAAAGGATTCCCTTACACATAAGTCGTGAAAATATTCGGCCTTATTATAAGAATGCGTATTCGTGTTTTTAGTAAAACTTAT
Organism: Volucella zonaria; assembly: GCA_963966105.1. NCBI lineage: Eukaryota > Metazoa > Arthropoda > Insecta > Diptera > Syrphidae > Volucella > Volucella zonaria. The sequence goes on from OZ014534.1 coordinate 14,399,590, forward strand.
GGGTATGGGTTAGTGAACGCAAATTTGACGCTTATTAAAAGTTACCACTAATTTAGAGATCGTCGACAACTGTTACTCTTCGAAATTACTATACAGCAATTTTAGTTTTAATGATTAAAACATAAAGCACAAGCATTGGATTCAATTTTAAATGCGATTGTAAATCAGATTACTTAAAGGACCTTTAAAACTATTCTATATGTAGCATCTGTGTAATTGCTTTGGTCATGCCCATAGATCGCACGGTAATAAACATGTACCTATTTATCTACTGACTAAGATATCCTATTATCCTTGCTGACCACTATAACAATATTTTCTGCCTACTCAGCATGAAGACAAATATCCCATTTAAGAAAACAATAAAACTATCTCATGGGTGTTGTCATTTTTATAAATATTTTCACCATTCCCCAACACTTCTTCGAGGGTTGAAATAGATACTCGTATCAACGTAATCGTATGTATGTACATATGTACGGATGTGCACCCCATAAGCCACAGGTACAATGAGAAAATTAATGAAATAAAAAAGTATCCACAATCTCTTCTTTATTAGAACAATACAACTGTGGAGACGTACTTTTATGTACGTTTTACCTGTCAGCAGGTTTTGGTACACTTTAGTTAAGAAATGAACCTGATTTTTGATCAACCCTAGTTGACATCTATTCTATTTATTTATTTTTTTACAGGATTTTGGAGCTACGTAAGGAAAAGTCACGAGATGCTGCCAGATCGAGACGTGGTAAAGAGAATTATGAATTTTATGAATTAGCCAAAATGCTTCCATTACCTGCCGCCATAACTAGCCAGTTGGACAAGGCATCAATAATAAGACTGACAATAAGTTATCTAAAGTTAAGGGATTTTTCAAGTCACGGTGATCCACCATGGACAAGAGATAACTCGACAAATAGCAAGGTTTTAAAAAGTAAGTACACAAATATATGTATGCATATAAAATGATTTTTGACGGAAATATTGTTTTTAGGTTCATAAGATTATAAAAGTTTAGTTAGAAAGTTACTTGGTTAATTAGTAAATTTCGATTAAAAAAACAGAAACGGACAATTCGATTTATTTTGTAAAAAAGAAAGGAATAGGCATGTTTATAGAAATTAAATTATGTAACTTTTTTGTTGTTTAACATATTTATCAATTTGTTTCTTCTATTGCTATCCCTCAGCTAGTTTAGGTGTTTTATATTACTGTAGGAAGGAGATGAATTTAAGATAAAAAACGAAAGATGATTCTTTTCTAAAGACATTTTGAACAATTTAAGTTTACTTTTAAATCCTTTTACATGCCCGTACAAGTTCGCGATACTATTATGTTTGCCTTGTAACTTCAAACTTAATTCGTTCATGTGTTGGGTCACATACGTTAAAAATGCAAGATCAGCGAGGAACTGGGGATCTTGCAGTTTGTTTTCTATTTCTGTGGTATCAGATTTTATTTCGTCTTTCAGAAATACTAAGATCTCCTTTCGCAGGGTAAAAAATCGCTGCAAGCCCTTACCAGCACTTAGCCATCTGATGTCCGAGTGTAAAAGTAAATCTCCGTACGCTGCATCGTTTTCGGTTAAAAAAATCGCAAAATTTACGATGAGTGAAAGCTTTGTTTTCGCCCCAGATCAGATTTGTTGTTTTGACAGCTATCTTCACTGCGTCCATCTTGCGCAAAGATTTTCCATATAAAGCTTCTTAGTAACATATATGATGCAGTGGATTAAAGGGCAATGAATACCATTCTGTTTAAGGAGTCCAGAAAATCCGGTCACTGTCCCTGTCATTAATTTAGCTCCATCAGTCACAATACAAGAACATTTTTGAAACCCTCCGTAATCTATAACAGTGGTACTGACAGCTTCATAGATATCATTTCCTTTAGTTGTTCCATGTAACGGCACCAAATTCAACATTTCTTCCATAATAGTATAACTTTTGAAAGGCAGCGAATAAATATTAATAACTGACTGACGTCTGTCTGGCCCGTACTTTCATCCAAACATATTGAAAAATATTCATATTCCGCAACGAAGTCACACAATTTTTTAGAAACATACTCGCCCATATCATCTATTTGTCGCGCCAATATTTGATGTGATAGTGCTACAGATTCAAATTTTTCTGCAAGCTTCGGCTGAATCGTTTAGCCATTTTAATTGCACATTTTTTTATTAAAACTATATCACTGAATGGTTTTTTTAACCTTGGGACTAATTGTAAAGAAACTACCTAGGAGGTAGCTAAACTCAGTTCATTATGTGTGTTTATTTTTGAAAAAGTGCTTGTTTGCTGCACCGGTTTTTTCTAATATTCCGCTACAATGTTCCCTATACTTTTCTTCATGCAAAGTGTAATGCCGCTTAGTATTGTATTCCTTAGCCACAGGCAGGGCTTCCAGTTCCCATTTCTCATTAAAAGCACGATTTTCATCGCTTACTTTTCGCTTCTTTGTAGAAATAGTGTAAGTTTTTAATAGGCACTAACAAATTGTATTATTACACACAAACGAATGATTTTCGTAATATATTTATAAACAAAATACAGTTTATTAACTCGCGCATCCTTTCGCCGATATAAGTGCAAAGCGGACAAAGTGAGTTTTTTCCACTACTGCAACACACTTCAAAATTGAAACTTAATTTTGCTTCAGCATTGGTTTACCGAGGAGAAGGAATATGTGTATACAGATATTGTATATAAGCTGGAATGCTTACATTTGTTTTTTTTTTTTCATTCGTGTATGTAATGCGGTTTTGCTTTGTTGCAAAATAAGTTGAAGTTTTTATTCTATGTTGCGGGCTGCAATAACAGGGATGGCGGGCCTTGTTTTGCTCAGCCCTGGTCTAATACATTGTTAATTAAAACTCTCGAAAGTGTGGTATCAACAAAGGCACTATTTTTGACGTTTTAAATTTAACTGAACTTGTCCAAGATAACCCAGATTCGTACCTAACAATGTCAACACGTATTTCTATCTTATTTGCTTCAATTTAAGACTGTGGGGCTTAAGTGTTGGTGTGGATTGGTTAAATTACACTAGTTGGTTAATATCCTTATAAAACATTGTATGTCATCAATCGAGTTTGGGCATCATAGGAGTACCTCTATCTAGGAGGGTGTTAAGATTTTGTAAAAAAATTTATCCACAACAACTTATAATGTTTTAGAATTATTTTTTTACGATGGATGAAACTGTATCACTCTACAACCTTAAAACTGAGAACTACTCCTACGGCCTCTTGAAACAGGGAACAACTCTTATCTAAGTTGGTAATAACGAAGAGTCAGTTTGACTTTAACATACGAGTAATGTATAATAAATACAAGTATGTATAATGGAATAAACATTATCTTTCAGCATGATAAATGTATATTACTTAGGATTGAGGAATGAGAGGGTGTAAGAAAGTTTGGACATATTTCAAATTACAAGAATTTTCCTTTTCTAAAATGTTTGAATGTGAAAGAGTATCTAAGCTTTAAATTAGTTTTGAAATATTTTCATAGCTGCCCATCATGAATATGGGTAGTGTATCAGATACTGAGGAAAACGCAGTCGTTAGAGTTAACGGATATCTTGTTGGCATGATTCGTGTTCTCCAGGCACAACACAAGGGCCTTCATATCTGCCATATTAACGCCCAAAGCTTGTACCCTAAAATAGATGAATTTAGACACATTTTCGTAGACTCTAAAATTGACGTCATATAAAGTAGAAGGTTTTGAGCTTTTTCGATTTGATAGAGTCGGTCGCATCGGAGGTGGGACTGCATTGTATGTACGGAACACACTCGATTTTAACTTTGTATGCAAATCAAGCAAGGACTGCCCTCTCGAATACTATTTCCTAAGCATCAAATGTAGTCATGAGAAAATATTGATCGGCGTAGTCTACAGACCAAATAACTCCATCTCTTTTGCTAGACTATATGCCATCCTCGAGGAGAAAGGCAATATGTAGTGCCACTAACATAGTTATATGCGGCGATTTTAATTGTAAGTTGCTAGATACATATATCCAGCTCCATAGGCTTTTTGGAAAATATGAAATCGCTCGATCTAAACCCCGTCAATACGTCAACCCCTACCCACTTTACGACCACTGCTTCGATTCAATTTTTGTATCCGATATGGAGAAAGTCCTGTTGTATAGCCAACTATCAGCACCTGCATTCTCAAAGCATGACTTGATGTATCTAACTTAACACGCTAAAAACGAATTTGATGAGTCTAAAGTCATGTTTAGAGACTTTTATAATCTAAATTATGCTCAATTGCAAGCAGCCATTGTTGGGAGTGTATATATCGGATGCCCCTTGTTGCTGATCAAACTAACTTTCTGCAGAAAAAAATTGCTTTCCTCTACAACAAACATGTGCCGTTAAAAGCAAAACTTGCCAAGCCCCCTTTCTTTCAATGGCTTACCCCTAATATCCTACAGCTTATGAAAAAGCGTGATGATGTCTATAAAAGCTGGAAGAAATACCAAATGGATTAGTTTTTGAATAAATATCCTAAACTCCGCAATAAAACGGTTTCTAAAATAAGGAATGCCAAGCGCGTTTTCGACTATAGGAAATTTGGTCGCTCTTGCTGAGGCAGAGAGGTTTGGAAACATATCCGTGAAGTTTGGTTCGGAAAAGAAAGGCCTAAAACTCCTGATGATATAGACTGCGACCAGCCTAACTCAATTTTCTTAGCGTCGAGTGATCCTTCCTCAGTAAGCCTAACCACTTTCGACCAGTCACCGGACGATTATAGAGAATCATACTTCGATTTCTACATGCTACGCGAGGAAGACGTTGCAGAAGCGCTACTATCGAAATCCACCCAAAATTTTTTAAGCTTCTGTTTCCATATTTGCTTCCTTTTATAACACACGTCTTCAACTCAATTTTAACGACATCAGTCTTTCCCGCTCATTGGAAAGACGCTAAAATTATTCCTATTCCTAAGAAATCGAATGGAAATACGGTGGAATTCAGACCAATCTCAATTTTGCCATTCCTTTCAAAAGTTTTTGAGAAATGCATTCTAATTCAGATACAAAACTATCTTTTGACTCAAAAACTGCTCTGCGAGAACCAATCTGGTTTCCGTCAAAAACGAAGTTGCAAGACTGCGTTGTTAATGGTCGTCGATGAAATTAGAAAAGCTGTTGATGTTACAATCCTGACGTTACTTGACTTTTCGAAAGCATTCTACACGGTTAACCACACTGTTCTTTGCTCAAAGCTTAGGGAAGAGTTCAATTTTTCATTACCCTCCACAAAACTTATATTTTCCTATTTAGAAGGGAGACAGCAACGGGTTGTAGCGGGTAACCGATATTCATGTCCTTTGTCAGTAAAGAGGGGGATACCGCAAGGCTCTATTCTTGGACCATTGCTTTTCTCGCTCTATGTAAATGAACTGCCCAAGATTGTTGAACATAGCACAATCCACATGTTCGCTGATGATGCTCAGATTCACCTAAGCTTCCCAATGAATTTAATTCACGAAGCCTCTGCTCAGGTAAATGAGGATCTCCAGCGTATACTTGTTTGGTCGACTAAGAACGAACTGCGCCTTAATGCGTAAAAGACAAAAGCACTTGTGATCCATAAGAGAAAATTGGATCTTACTCACTTTCCATCAATCCAGCTACCTCAAAGCCCAATAGAGTACGTTGACTCCTCCAACAACCTTGGTCTGATATTTAACCGGACTCTCACTGGGTCTACCCACATAAACGCCATTATAGGTAAGGTACAAGGTGGACTATGTGCTCTCTGGACTACACATCGTTTTATCCCTACACGGACAAAGCTTTTGTTAGTGAAAACCCTACTAATGCCAATTCTGTTCCATTGCTCTGAGATCTTTTGCTGCCCTGACTACGACTCCAGAAGAAAGCTCAATGTCGTATATAATAATGTTGCCCGCTTTGTATTTAACCTAAAACGATATGACCATGTTTCCTTTTACTCAAAGCAAATCAGCGGATGTACATTTAATAACGTGCTCAAATATTGAACCCTTAGTCTTTTGCATGATATAATTCAAACTAACCAACCGGCATACCTATTCAAAAAGCTACGCTTCCTTCAGTCAGGTAGATCGTGTATGCTTTTTCAAACGAGCTATGCCTGCTTGACTTCTAGCCAATTTTTCGTAAACTCTATACTGCTGTGGAATTCCTTGCCCATAAACATTAGGAAAATTAGAAGCACTAATAAATTTAAGTCATTTCTCTTATAATATCTGGCCAATGAAACAATTAGAATTTAAAATGTTTAATTTGTTGTAATATCAACCATCTTTTTCCTTTTTTTTTTGTTTTTTTTATATATAAATTGTAGATTTACTTCTTCTATCACTATTATTATTGTTATACATAAATACACATACTCGCACATATTTGTATCTAATACTTTTAAAAAAATTTGAGGCTTTCACACTTTAAAAGATTCCATTACCGTGTAAGCGATACATACTTAATAAATACAAATACAAAATACAAATGGTGAAAGTTCAGCATAAATATTCAAACTATAACTTCCGAAGTTAAATGTGAACAATGAAACAGCTATTTTAATAACCTTACAATACTTACTATATTTAAAGAAAATTAAAACGTGTCGTGCAACTCTGCTGTTTTTTCGACAGACATCCTGTATGCTTGAGCGATTTATTATTAATATTTGAGGAACCGATGGTAATATGGCGATTGAATGGTTTGATCTATGATTATCAGTCAGATATCAGGATTTAATCACGTCACAATCTAATAACCCTCTTAACATTAATTTCCTAACCAATTATATCGGTGTGACTATTTCATTTCATTGAATTTCTCTTTTCGAGTATAATACAATAATAATAATAATATTATATAATATATTATAATAATATATTAATAATAAAGATATAAACATATTAACAAATTAAGATATGATTACAATAGAGTGAAGAGAATTACAAAGGAAATTAAAGTTCAAGTAACCAGCAACATTACTATCTACAATACATTTCATTATTCATACTCGCATATTCCAAATTTTATAGTTAAACTTTTTGTGAATTGATTTTGCTTGAAAGAAGGGGATAGGTAAGCTTAATTCTAGTTGCTTTGATTTTTGAGGAAACGCTGTAATTCACTTTTAAATCGACTCGTGCCATTCAGCTCTCTCAGGTACTCCGGCAGTAAGTTCCATAGATGGATGGCAGCAATGAAAAATTGCCTTTCAGACGTCAGACAGGCGAATTGAGGGATAATTAAAGATGCAGATCTGTTGGATGCAGAAAACTGGATTCTACGAGGGCGGGTCAATAAGTCCGTGACTTTTGGATTAAAACAGATTTTTTGATAAAAAAATAATTTTATTTTTCAACGTAGTCTCAGTTGAGCTCTATACACTTTGTCCAACGCTTCTCCAATTTTTTTATCCCTTCCAAAAAAAATGATTTGTCGAGGTCCTCAAAATGACGAGATGACTTCATCATTGGAGTCAAATCTTTTCCACCAAGCCATTTCTTCAGGTTTGGGAACAAGAAGTAGTCGCTTGGAGCCAAATCTGGAGAATAGGGTGGATGAGGGAGTAATTCATAGCCCAATTCATGGATTTTTGCCATGGCAACTGCACATGTGTGCACCCTTGCATTGTCTTGGTGGAAAAGAACTTTTTTCTTGGCCAAATGAGGTCGTTTTTTTTCAAATCGTCATTGAATCGGTCCAATAAGTTGGCATAATATTCCCCATTGATTGTTCTTCCCTTTTGAAGGTAGTCATTGTGGATTATCCCGCGTGCATCCCAAAAAACAGTCGCCATAACTTTATTGGCTGACAAACCCACCTTGGCCTTCTTTGGCGCCGATTCACCCTTAGAAACCCACTGTTTTGACTGTTGTTTGTTCTCTGGGGTGTTGTGATGGATCCATGTTTCGTCCACGGTTACAAAACGGCGCAAAAACTCCTCCATATTGCGATTAAACAACGCCAAACCTTCCTGTGAAGTTGTTACACGATTGCGTTTGTGGTCGACTGTGAGCAAACGCGGCACCCATCTTGCGGAAAGCTTTCTCATGCCCAAGTGATCATTCAAAATTGAAACCACTGAGCCATGCGAGATCCCTACGGCTTCCACAATCTCTCGCACTTTCAATCTTCGGTCGGCCAACACCATATCGTGAATTTTTTCGATTGTTTCGGGTGTAGAGACCTCAACTGGGCGTCCAGGACGTTCGGCATCTTCAGTGCTTGTACGGCCACAACTAAATTCAGTAAACCACTTTTTTACCATTGAAATCGATGGTGCAGAGTCCCCATAGTATTTATCAAGCTTAGCCTTGGTCTCGGTAATGGTTTTTTTTCGCAAGAAATAATGCTTAATAAGCACACGAAATTCACTTTTTTCCATTTTCTCCTCAAATTAGTGAGTAGTCTGATAAAAATAGCTGTCAAACACAAACTAACTGACGCAGCAAGTTTAAATTTTGACAGGAGTCAACTGACAAATGGCTGTTGACAGGAGCAGTGTTGCTGTTTCAGTAAAGAGGTCAGAAATTCAAAAATGCACGGAATTATTGACCCGCCCTCGTATAATATAGATACGTCAGTTGCCTTGTTATTATAATGCTATACAGCATAACGAGTTCTAAAAAGACACACCCAATAAGTTGTTAACCAAATGTGACACATGGTCAAACCTTCTGAGGCCGTAGACATACCGGATAGTGTTACTAAATGCAACTTGAAGCTTTCTTTCACAGTTATTAAATATTTCGCAACCATAAATAAGTACAGGGATACCCAGTATTTTAGCGAGAGTTAATCTTGTCTTCGGTGGTGTAAACTTTTGAGCAGTCCATAGAGTTCGAAGAACGCCATATCGGATTTATATGGTTGTTCCAAGTAAGCGTCCTATTGAATAACATGCCTATTTTTAGAAGATTCAATTGCTGAACTGTTTAATGTAATTTCTGGAAAATAGGATAGCCCCAGCTTCTTTTTTGAAATAATTAGGCATTTATATTTGCTAGGATTAAGTGCAGGCCATTTTCCAACGACCAGTTCGAGATCTTTTGAAGATCTTGATTCATATCATTAGCACAGCCTTCAATAAGACCAAGGGCACAACTCTTATAAATTTGAATATCCTCTGCGTAACTGCTGACTTCAAAATCACAGTTTGTATATCATTGATATGCAGTGAGAATAAGAGAGGTCCCAAAATCGACCCCCGGGGAACGCCTCGTGGCAAAGGAAGAAATTGTGATAGGACACCCTCAGAGACACAGCTTGTTTTCTTTCTTTTAGATAAGATGAGAGTAACTTAACGGCAAATGGAGACATATTAAAACGTAACGTAACTTATGAATAGTTGACCGTCCCAAAGGCTTTGGAGAAATCTAGAATAACGTGGTCTTCATCAAGTTTTTCTCCTATATCTTCCAGCACACTCATCAAAGCAGTCGTACAGCTATGTTTGGCTCGAAATCCAGATTGAACTGAAACCAGTAGATTAGTACGTTTAAAATAGATACTCACTCATTTGCTTGTGCATTATTCGTTCACTTACTTTGGCAAGGAAAGGTAGAAATGATATAGGTCTGAATTCATCACCTGACGAATTTTTAGCGATTGGTATTATTTTAGCCATTTTCCACTGTTGGGGAAAGATGCCGGTCGTAAAAATGGTGTTTATGACATGCGTAATATACAGAAGTAGTAATAGTAATATGGATTTAATAGAAACTGGATAAACTCCATCGAGTCCTACCACATTTGATTTTATGGACAAAAAACTTGCGACAATATCCATCATTTCTATTCTTGTAAAGAAAAATTGTGTCTCTGTTGAGACAGAAGGACCTCTGTAAATATAATCTTCATTTACCTTTATGGTTATGGGGTGTGGAATCGATAAGAACCTACGATTAAGTTCATTGCAATCGATGTCGTAAGAATAGCTCAATTTTTATTTTCCAATCCCCAATTCACGAAGGTTACCCTATAATTGTCGGCCATCTAAGTTGCTATTCAGTCGGTTGGAGTAAAACTATGTTTTTGCAATTCTTATTTCACGAACAACACTATTTCTTAAACATTTATAGACTTGGTGGAGCTCGTCTATACGAAAGCGCTTTCATCGGTGGTAAGCCTGATCGCGTCGTCCCATTAAAAGACGAATTTCGTTCGTAAACCAAGCCCTTGTTTTTTCCCTTGCTGTTCCAGTTCTTATTGGTACGTGAGTCTCAAAGAGATGATTTACGTTCGTTTGAATAAAATCAACTTGATCATCGGGAGAGGGCATACCGCAAATGAGATCGCATGGAACGCAATAGATGTAGTGTTCAAGAGCAGTTCTGTCTACATTTTTAAAATCTATAACTTTATAATTCGCTAAACTGTTGTGTAAATTGACATTAAAACCAAATGTTAGAAAGATAAGGTCATGCTTTGAAAACGCTAGTGCAGGAATCTGATCGTACAAGCGTGTCTTACCAGTTTGATTACAAAGGACAAATCTAACAAGGTACTGGAGGAATTCTTGAAATGAGTAGGGACCTTGGTATTTACAGGATGTAGATCGAATGCGTTCATGTTTTCAACAAGATGACTTTCAACCAAAAGGTTACTATTAAAGTCACCACATAAAATAACATTACTTGCACTGGTCGAACTTTCTTCCATTAAAACATATTAAGGGTTTAAATTGATAATCCTGTTTGGTCTATACACACTACCAAATAGAATAGTATTTTCTCCATAGTCTATGTTTATAAAAAGAAAATCAATCGGACATCCACTGGACGACTTACATTTTCCATTACCAGTCAGACCTTTTCTTAAATAAATTGCTACACCGCCACCAATGCGATCAGTCCTATCAGAACGAAAAAGTTTGTAACCACTTAAGTCATATAATTTATCGTATGAGTATAACGTAGGACATTTTACTAAATGGTTTGGGATCATTATTGCAAAGTTACCAATTGACTGTAGGCACAGGTACACTCTAAACACTGAACCATTTAGATCTTTTCAATTTTAAACTATGTACAATATAATATCTATCTCTTTTTTAAAGTTTAACATACTCGGTTGTACGTATATGCATTGGTGTCTTTTTTGCAAGCTTCAGCATTTCTTGTGTATGAAGATATATTACAAAAAAAAAAAGATCAAATAGTCGTAGTCTGACATTGCCGTCTTCTTGACTGATAACAAACTTTAAACTAAAACAATGTGAAGGCTTACCTATAAACAGAACGTTTATTTCATTGAAAATGTCCAGGACCTTATTTCCATGCTTTACAAGATTTATCTTCCTGTTTTGAGAATTTGACACCTTCCAACAGAGTGTAGAAAGTTTTCCCTTTCTACCGAGCTACAATTTGTCTGTAACTCATCTTTGTGTGGTATATGTATAAAATAAATTGAAGAGCTTTACAGACAGCTTCATTGTCGTATGTATTTTATTAATATTAGTTTCACCAAGAAAATAGTTATTGCAATGCAATACAATACATACATATATGCACTTAAGCCAGTTACTAATCCTTACGCCTCGACTCTAATGCCTCTAATGCAAATCTGGCTATAAATTGTTCATCGGTCTCCAGCTCCAGGTATTTTGAAAGTTTAACTCTATTTCGTACCTAACTCCATTCATCTCTTGAACAATTCAATTTTATACTGTACTGTGCTGAGGGCTCACCCTTTTATAGTCGATTTAACGAAAATTGGTTACGTTATGCAATGCTTTTGCTCATAAGACATTCATCTTAAATTTTGTTTATGGCCGCTTTTAATTGCACCAGTTTTACCCTTAGGATTGGTATACGGTAAGGGACTTATAATCCTTAACTATGTTGTTGCATTGTTTCTACATTGAAGTGTCATTTCTTATTCGAACAATTTCTGTTTATTTCTCTTTTGAAAACAGTTACGAGTATTTGCGATTTCCTAAATTCCTAGTTTAGACTAGTCATATAAGCGACTGATCATAGGTTACATAAATCCATAGCTATTTTTTCCGGAAATAGAACAGCTTTCGCATAATTCTCCCCTCTTGGTTTGGTGGCAGCATATGAGTCTTGAATAGTCAGTAGCCAAATCCTACTGTATGTGACATACATATAGTATGTACCACCTTGATGAAAAAGTTCCCGCACCACACCGCCGTGTGGCGCTCCCATTGTTTCGATTTGAGTTCGTTTTTTTTTTGTTAAGTTGGTAAATCTATTGTTGACATTCCCTCTAAATCTTAGCGTCATAGCTTGACATTTGCAAAAGTTACGTAGCCAAGAGTACATCTATCTCTGTGTGTGTTGGCGATTTTTTACAATTTTAGAAATGAATTTAAATTTGCAACAACGAACTTGTATTAAATTTTGCGTAAAAAACAGATTCAATGGTGCGCGAACGTTGGAAATGTTAGAAAAGTATTTCGGCAACGATTCTCTAAAGAAAACGGTCGTTTACCAGTGGAACGAGCGCGAGCGGTTCGCGAGTGGTCGTGAGTCAATCGAAGATGATGAATGCAGTGGCAGACGGTCGACATCGAAAACCGACGAAAACATTAATGAAGTAAAAGAAATGTTGGTCAATAATCGCAAATTAACCATCAGAGAGATATCGGAGGTTTTGAACATTGCCTATGGATCCGTCCAAGACGTTAATGATTTGGGTTTCCGTCGGGCGAAGTGTAGCAGCAAAGTTTGGTGCCAAAAGACCTCAATTTCATGCAAAAAAGAGACCGTGTTGACGTCGCAAAAGAGATGATTTGCGAGGCTGAATCCGATCCCACATTCATCAAAAGGTTCATTACTGGAGACGAGACGTGGGTTTATGAGTACGACACGCAATCCAGACATCAGGCAAGTAAATGGCGTTCATCAAATGAGCCGAGACCAAAAAAACCACGTCGTTTTCAGTCAAAAAAGAAGTCAATGCTCACGATTTTCATGGACTACAACGGTGTAGTGCATCATGAATTTTTGCCGGAAGGCTAGACAGTAAACAAAGAGTATTATTTTGGGTTATGAGACGTTTGCGTGAAGCAATTCGCCGAAAGAGACCAGAATTGTGGGCAGAAAACTTGTGGATTTTGCACCATGATAACGCACCGTTACACCGTGCCATCATTATTCGTAATTTTTTGATGAAAAATGCAACAAATACCATCAAACAGCCACCGAATTCACCTGATTTGGCTCCCTGTGACTTCTTTCTGTTCAATCGAGTTAAAAAACCACTACGGGGAACGCGTTTCAGCAGCCGAGAGGAAGTAATGGAAAAATAGCAGGAAGCACTGATGGACATACCGAAAACCGAATATAAAAAATGTTTCGAGGATTTGATCAAGCGCTGGCATAAGTGTTGCAGTCGATGGGGATTACTTTGAAGGGGACAATATAGATTTAGATGAATAAACTTGTATTTTTCATTTTCTGAATAAATAAATGTTTGATCAAGGTGGTATAATATAAAGGCTTGTATAGCAGCACATTTCACTATATTCAAGGCGGCCGCGAAATCTTTTAAAAAAATCGTAAACTTGTAGCTTTTTTTATGCTCAACAGGAATGTCTCCACAATACTTTTAAGAAAAAACACATGAACAACAGTTAACATACCGTCTTTATATTCTTTTAGCAACTTATTTAGGTCTGTCATGCACTTAGTTGATTAAAAAATACCACCATTTCGTAGGTTTATCGTTGATTGTTCATCGAATTAAACTAGTAAGTGAACACATTTCCGGGAAATAACCTCAGTTTTGAGCGATTTGACTGAAAGGCCATTCCTAGCACATCAACCGTCGGTTAGGCCTAGGGCTGCCTTTAGAAAATGCAGTCCCTAAACACGATCTAAAGGAAAGAACACCATATGCATATGTCTGAGTTCAGACGTTTAAGCCTAGAGTCGATTAATATCCTCCACAGTTGGGGAGATAGTATGCCATTCTGTTGCGGGTAACTTCTGTTCATCTCTGCCATCAGTTAGTGTTCACAGTCAGCATCCACAATCAGGATTCTATTCACTCGAATCGCCTTACCTACAAAACTAGATATTCATCTACACATACCGTTAAAATTAGCATTTTCGACAGAACCACATGAAAATGCCCAACGTTAACTTCTTCACGAGTGCACATTCCATTTGACCGATTAGATTTTGAATCGCAGTCTCACAAAATTACTGCATATTGCGTTGCACTTGTTACGGCCGTAAAAGTTTTCGAGCATTGGCATTGCAACATATGATAAGTCGCATTTTCCTAGAATCACAATATTATATTGGTTACTATCTTTGGTGGTGGGGGCAGTGACGATCCGTAGAGAAAATAAGACACACATCTCTCATTCTCCGTTCGTTTTGTACCTTATGACTGCAGGGCCAAGTGTTGATAGCAAAACTACTCAAGGCTCAAAAAAATTAAGTCTCAGTTAAACGTATATTAGTCAGAATTTTCTGTATTCAGATACGAGTTTGTATGAAAAATATGCTAAAATCTGTGTACTTAATATCAAGACAGTTGAAATAAATTGTTCAATCCTTCAAATAAGACAAATTACTTTGAACTTCATATCAATATTGTCTGACTCATGTCGACTGTGGTTAATACGAATATAGGTATATATATGACCACAAAGCTAAAACAAATTTGAATTTGCCAACATTAATGCTGATGTCAACGCAATTTAATTCTGAGAAAACAAAATATGTTTCAAGGTGTACTATAACTTTGGTTGTTAGCATCGGACCTTCATTTAATTTCAATATCCTATGCAAATTAGGGGCTGCCTCAAAAATATCGTTGCGCACAAATCGATCTGGAGGCCTTTATTGCTCGAAACTCCACCGTTAGTCATGCATTGTCAAAAATAAAATTAAAAAAAAAAAGAGTCATAAAAATTAATCCCCAATATACGATTAAATTGGTTAAATACAAAATGAAATATCTAGATACTTACATTTGTGTCTGTAAATAGAAACCAAAATGGCCGATAGAATGTATGTATTTGTATAAACAGCACAGCAAGGCAAATACGAGCAAAGTAGCTACTTAAAATTCCGTCAATGTCCAACGGAATGTTTCACCAACCCACAAAGCACAAGACAGAAGCAAAACAAAACGAAGACGAAAAGATAAATAAATAAATAAATGGAATAATGTATATTAAGTATATGGAAATAAAAAAAATAGAAACAAAAAAAAAAGACGGACTAAAAACCATTGACGTTAAAGCCTCACCGACCGTCAACATGAAGTACGAGTGAGCAAAGAAATTTCTATTTTCTTCTATTTTTCTAGAAGTGCAGCGCTTAAAGTCAGCAGCTACGAGCATAAGAACCCACGACCCACATTGTCCCTTATGCTGTGAATACACCACCGCTCTACGATTTCCATAGTATCTATGTACCTCTTAACATTGTCCAGCAGGTGAGAGCCAGTGAACCTTTCTTTAAAAAAAAAAATAAAAATAATAAAATGGCCTCTATCACATTTGACTTGTCTGTGCGCATAAAGTGGGCACATTATGTGGCACTCATATCAACAACAAGAGAAGTTGACGAACGGAGGAAATGCTTATACGAGTATGATGTGCCCATTTGCATACCAATCGCACTGGGTCTGTTCGATTGTTTAAAATTAAAAAAAAAGAAAAAAAAAAACAGAATCTAACAGCACACACCTTTGCGAGGGAATATTTGTCAGAAGAAACGGATTTTTAACTCAAATATTTTTCATGCACGAAAAATTCGGAGAAATCTTAAATCGTCATCGACGAAATCGACACATGGCCATAAAGAATTTAATGTCGGCGATTTTAATTATGGATGGCTACCAAAACGCAAAGTAAATGATAAAAAAGATTTTTTTTATGCCCCCCATATATCTCTTATTGGTTGAATGACAGTATATCTGTCTTTAGGTTGAATTCCATTTCAAAATGGCTGTTGTCACCTCTGGTGCTGCTGACGGGAGTCACTTTCAGTGGCTTCAATAAATTTAAAGCTTTCGAAATTTCGATATTCGTGATTGACATGCGAATTAGTTAACAATAAGTAGTCCCACTTTCAATGGTGTCTTTGAGGTGGCTATCTACAGTTTTGCTGCAATGGACATTAACAGAATATAGTTTGCAAGAAATACGTATGTTATAGCATCATGGGGATGCCCCTTATTAATCTAGTAGAAAACCCGTGCTTACTACATTCGTAATTCAGCATAATCCAACTACTTTTGTAATACATTATTACAGTGTGGGTCAATAAGGATTTTACTCTGAAAATATTAAATACAAAATTATTACATAGCTTCGGTGGCATACCATATATCAATCCCCTAGTCCAGGATACACTCTGGCATAATTGCTCTACTTTTTCCATCAGTAGCATAGACCTTAGTTTCTAGATGACGCCAAAGAAAGAAGTCCAAGGGTGTCAACTGACATCGATGTTTCGCAAGCTAATGCATCCTTGGGACTTCTCGTTGCAATTAAACTACTGGCAATGTTAAGGCCATATATCGTCCATATCCATATCATCCAACCGTTAGTATGATGGCGTTCACCCTTCATAGTAACTGTATTACCGGTACAGGAAGATTGTTTTCTTTCTCGGGGGAAATGGTCGGTAGGTTTCAATTCCTGCGTAAACTGAATTTTTGAAGCGTTCATATTCAAATCTTTTGTTAAAATTCGACATGATGTGGTGGTTGAAAGGTTTAATTCTTCTGCACGATGGCGATGCACAATGAGTTGATGTTCTTGCGCTTTAGCTCACACTTTCACACAGGCAAAGATAATTTCACATCTGCTACTATACTGACCTAGTTTTTTGAAATTTACGCACCATTTTCAAAATTGTACCATCAATTGGTTGATTATTAACGCCAAAAAAATCATCTAATACCCTATATGCACTTTTTATTGAACGGCCACAATTTTGACACGTTGTGCCACCATGACTAACATTGTTAATGACTGTAGATGACGGATATCAATATGAAATTTTTTTTGTTTAAAAGTTATTGTAGATTGTATTCGCCACTCTCATGATAAAATATCCATTTGCTCATTTGTTATAAATTAATTTTAATAATATTTTGAGCGTAAATTGTTCACATAGTAAACTCTTGAAAAGGTTCCACAACCTTTTGTAAAAAATTTATTTTTCTGTTTAACTATTTATTTTGAATTTTAAGCGTTATAAAAATTTTAGTCTTCTGTATACAGGGGTTTTTGTAAAAAAATAAAAGAAAATTACAATAAATGCGCAGAATTGATAAAAACATGGATTCGAATCTGTTTTAATAGATTTCGTAAATCGTGTTTCGGCAGTGTATCCCTAAAAGCATCTGGAATTAATTTAGCCACAGGAGTACTTATTTTAAAGCGGTTTTTAATCTAAGCGAAGTACGAAGGGCTCATATGATGATGTGTCATCATTGACATTCGCACTTATAAAAGTCGCTCCACTAGGCTATTTTATTCTTACATATTTCCTTTCTAAATGTTCTTTTGGAGATACTTCAAAATGTAATGCACCCAGCATACAGAGACATTTAATAGTCTCATGGTGGAAACTTTGCATACATATGCAATTGCTACCGTGTTCGAATTTCTGCAACACTTATTTCTCTTTACCTCATTCTCAATGTTATGAGGAATCCAAGTTCAATACCCTTGTTAAGCGCTAAGTTTACTTGGGGCGCTACACAGCTTTATTCGGGTGGGTATTGCAATGGTGTCATCTTAGCGCCATAGAATACGATCTATGCATCGAAACACCGGTAAGCAAATTCAAGATTGCCGAATTACACTTTGGACCCAAAGTACTTTCGTTCGTAGCTCGAGGATACCTTTTTTACCCCATAACATTTAAGCTCGAATAGTCGACTTTCGGAAATAAATGAACAATAAATGTAGCGGACATCTTTACATTTATACATATACAAGGGGGCGCAGATTTAATCATCCAATTTTATTTTTGAATTACTTTTTTACTAAATAAAAAAAAATGATTTTGAGTGATGGAAATCTTTATTTGGACCTTTGCAATTTTTCCTGTTAAGTGGAAAAGATGATATCCGCCAAGTGGCTACGGCCAGTGTTGATACACCTTTGTGTCCGTTTTATCTTATTTTCCATGATTTTCCGCAAGACTTCCGGTGATAACTGTTCGCATTCCTGTCGAATATTCTGCTTAAGGGCTGCGATTGTTTGAGGCTTGCTGGCATAAACCTGCGGCTTCACGTAGCCCCAAAGAAAGAAGTCTGGGATGATTAAATCGGGTGATCTTGCTGGCCATGCCTAATCGCCAAAACGGGAGATTATGCGACCAGGAAACGCTTCCTTACTGTATTGCCGATGGCGTCCTCAAAAAAATACGTCCCAACCCCGCGTAAACGCCGTACCACACAGCAGCTTCGAGTGGATGTAATGGCTCTTCCTGCATCACACGCGGATTTTCAGTGAACCAGAAACGAAGATTTTGCTTATTGACGTAACCGCTTAAGTGGAAATGCGCCTCTTAGCTCATGAAGATTTTCAACACAAAATCGTCCTCTTCGTTGTTGAGATTGAGGATAGCTTTACAGTAACTCACACGCGACTTGCGGTCAGGAGGCATTAACTGATGCACTGTTTGCACTTTGTACGGGAACATGTGTAAGTCTTTCACTAAAATTCGCTGTAGGGTCCGTCTGGTGGTGCCCAATTGCGTGGCCTGTTTCTTCGTTCTCAGCGACATCGGCAGCCACACGATATTCTCGGCCGAACGACCAGTCAGGTGGCGGCCACGCATTGCATGATCTCCTGCTCGAGTCGAGTAGCTTAGCACCGGAATGTTTGACCAGCGCGACACGATTAGGAAATCGACGTCGGAATTCACGCTGCGCTAACACCACCGACCGATTGTTGGTGAAAAACATCGACACAATTATTCCACGTTCTTGCAGACTATAGAGCTCCATTGCTTGTCTGTTTGCATACTGCAGCTCTTTAGTTCATAAGTGTTAAATATAATTGGCGTACGACGCCATTTGCAAAAATTATGCCATCTTCCGATAGGGTGATTAATTTTGGGTCACCTTGTATCTGTCATAATATAGTGTATGTTGAATCTTTCCTCTTTTCCACCCGTTAATTGGCTTGAGGCTTGGGCGAAGGACTTCTATCGAATATTTAGATTAGAAAAGTTCGTGCATACTCTGTATTTAGTCTATTTGTAAATGTTTTCCTGTTTTCAAATGCAATTTTCACATTAATAGATTAGATTTAGATTAGATTTAGATTAGATTAGATTTATTGTTTGTTTTCTTGTTTATAATACAAATTTATGTTACAAAAATCATTAAGCATGGCTTTGCCGTCTGCCTGGTATAGCCAATTAGGTTGTCGTTTAAAGGATATGCATCTTATATTTCGTCAGGCCTTTTGTGTAGTTATTCTGACTTCCCAGCCGTAATCAAACCATCATGTGTTTAACTCCGATACTGTCAATGCCTTCCCTGGTACTGAAATCTATCCAATTAAATAATGGACCAATTTTTCTAGTAATTAATACCAATTCTTTTAATTAATACCAATTCCCTCAGTCGAACGGAGGAGCACAACACTTTGTTTTTAACAAAATATGAAAGACGCTCTGCAACTCAATAATCGAAGATCTAAATACAATTGGATTTGAAATAGAGACCTTTGTCTATCAAAACATACGGTTTCACAGTCGAAAGATTTCATAGGTGATTCCAAATTCAGAATGAATGCCAAAAACTCCATGGGTATTTTTCAAGTTTAACAAACAAGATTGATAATCGCACAAAATACTAGCGCATGATTTGCTTCCAGAACGCCTGAAATGGTAACCTTTTTCCGTATTTTATTTATAATTACATAACTACTACAAAAAACACAAAACTTGGAACTCTCTCAAGTATAACTTAGCAGCGAATATGAGAGTGGCACAGTACATGACAACATTCCTATTAAAATCAGCAGAGTAGGTACGGATCCAAAACAATCAATGCAGTTGTTCTGGCTAACTTTTCAAAAAACTTGAACACCTTCAATCTTCCCAGTTTCTGAAATATGTATCTATGTTGCCGAATTAATTTCTTTTTGTCAAGATTTACACGTTTGAAGTTTAACTCGCAAAGATATTCGCACACTGTTTTCATATACATACATCTTGTGCAAATTAATCTGAATAAACACATTTTTTTCAAAAGCTAGTATTATTTATTTAAAAAGTAAAAATAAATAATAAATTATTAAAATTAATATTTAATGTGTCCATCCTCGGCTTTTAACACCATTTTACCTCGCTTTGGCATGGATTCCACCAGTTTTTGACAGTTGTCAACGATTTTTGGATCCCGGTACCACACTTGAATAACTGACTCAATCAGCTTCGTTTTGGTCGTACAATTCATTTTTCTCAGCCTGGTTTTGCATATAGCCCATAAATTTCCAATGGGATTAATGTCTGGCGAGTTGCCAGGCCAATGCAAAGACGTAATACCAAGCTCAACGAAAAATTGTTTGACTTTTTTTGACGTATGACACGGGGCCAAATCTTGTTAAAAAATTGGGGTTTCTGCATTCAATTTCGACAGCTCAGACACCAGACGTCTATCCAATAATTCAATATATTTGTCACTGTTCATCTTCCCTGTTATTGGAACTGACGATCCTGCCCCAAAATAAGAGAAACAACCCCAAAATATTTGCTTTACAGGGTGGTTCATTGTCTATTGGATATGGGCTGTTGAAAGTGGCTCACCATCGGACCTTCGAATATATTAATTTTTCGTTCCCTGCACGAAAAAATGACTCTCGTCCGAAAAAAACACCTTTTTCCATTCATTCACTGTCCATTCTTTATATTTTCGAACCCAAGTCATTCTCTTCTTTTTCATAGCAACAGTCAACAGTCAATTGTTTCTTCAGAGGCTTCCGTGATTTTCGTTCAACCTCTAGAAGACGTCGCCGAACTGTTGAAGCTTCCACGACTGTTACTGTACTCGCAAGATCTTCTTGTAAGTCGTTACTGCTTTTACTTGGAGTAATCCGACTGTTTCTTATAGGAAGAGCGTCTCCTTTCTTGGTGGGTTTTCGTTTTCGTCCACATTTCCCTACTCGTTGCTGTAAAATCGACCCGGTTTCTTCATGGCGTTTAATGATGTTGTTAACTGACCCTAACGATATTTCACACTCTTCCGCTATCTGTCTCTGAGTTTTAGATGTATGCTCAAACAAAGTAATTACTTTACTACGCATTTCTACGAAGATATCCATCTTTAAGCACTTCTAAACAACAAAGCAACAAACTTGACGGCAATTTAATTCTTGTTTACACAATTAGCATTTCCAAAAACTTAAATTCAAACATTTTTTGGGAAACTATATTTTTTTTCAGGGCTAGTGTAATCTAATTTAAGAATATGTGCAATTTGAGAAAATGTAAGATCGTTGTGACAACAAATTAACTTATTTGCCATTAAACTCAAGAAAAATATAATATGTTCAAATTAACTTGCACAAGACTGTATTTCTAACTCAGAAAATGCACTAACGTCCCTTTCTAACTATTTGAATAATAGTTTTACAGTGGTCACAAGCGACAGGTGATCACAATTGAATTGGTATTACTATTTTCGCTAACACTTGACTCCATGAAGTAAAATCTTCTAATCCAAGTGGCAACATATCACAGAGAACGATTTCTACAGAATTTATAGAGGTAAGTACGAGTATAAGATGAAATTCCTCTTAAATCCTCTTGAGCTCTTTGTTGGTAGAACGAGATGTTCTTTTTGAAAGTTGAAATTTATTGATAAATATGAACTTCTGCGTGCACTTCAATTTGGCTTTGGGAAAGGGAAGCTAACTGAAGACGCAATAATGTCATTCCTAGAAAATATTTATGATGCGTTTTTTTTATTAAATGTGCTGCAGATGTTTGGTTTCAGGGATAATATTCTCTGTTGGTTTTCATTATATCTGAGTAATACAAAACAAGAAAACAAATTAATTCAACTCTGAGTGAGGGTCTACTATGCATTGGAGCTGAAGTCCCGCAAGCTTCAATGATTGGCCCTTCACTTTTCATAATTTATATTAACTCTATATTTAAATTACCTCTAAATGGTAAAATTGTTGCCTTCGCCGATGTCTTGACCCTTTCTTATGTTGCCCCGTGTACCAATGAGCTAGTACAGCGGATGAAGACTTATCCTTGCTGAATAATTGGTTCAAATATCATCGAATTATTCTAAATATTAAATCACAAGCATTGGATTTTTTTACTTTTTTACGATTCCTCCCCCTTTCTATGGAATTGCAATACATGATCTTGATTTTAATCACGTAAATTGCAAAAGTAACTTCATAGTCCTAGAATCAGCTTCTGAATTTAAATATATCTTGAAATCTTTTGATTTCAATATACTATGCCTTGGTCAATTCTCGCTTGGAATACGGTATTGGTGATGGTGGTGTATTTAAAAGCAATTTCAAATCACTTATAAATGCTCAAAAGAAAGTTGTCTGGATTATGCGTTTTAAACGTCCCTTGTTCGAATTAGCTAAAATTCTTCAATATCTTCATATATTTATGGTATTGAAGTTTTTCGATTTTCGAGGTGGCCAAACCAACATAAACAGTGATGTAGTGGATTCACTGCGTTCCTCTAATAGTTCCCAGGACTAGAACTGAACATTACCGTCGATTTGCGATCAACATAGCTTCGTTCATTTATAACAAATTGCCTGTTGATATACGCAATCTAGTTGAATATAAATTCAGATTCCATCAATCCCTAAAAAGTTGGCTGCTCTTTATATCTGATGTTAACATACTAACCCAAGTCATAAGAGGATACTTTCAGTATCCTCAGTTATAAACTTTGACTTTTATCTTGACTTCTTCGCCCCTATATATGTTTCCTCTTTTTGCGCGGCCCAAAAGTGAATTTCACTTTTTTTCATATTAACACTTGTGACTGGTTCCTCTAACCACAAAGAGTTACACTCCATTTCGCAATGAAACATTTAAATTATAACCCCGGATTAAGAATAATTATGATTTATGAAAACCATTGTAATTCTACAATGTAAAAAATAAAGTATTAACAATTAAGTTATTATATTATATTAGATAAAAATAAATCTAACACAAAAAAAAATGATTTTTAACGATGTTAAAAAAACCAATAGTATAAACTAAGTCAAATTCTTAGGGGTACCCAAAAATTTTAAGAAATCGCACGAAATTTTTTATCTTTTCTTACTGGTATTAGTATGATCAAGTATTCAAATCCATCTGTGTTACAATAAAGAGTTTACTCTACATATTTTGATAGCTATTAGGCATTGCCCAACTCAAAATATATTATAATTGAGCAAAAGTATTATACCCCTTAACGCGAAAGTACGAGTACAACAAACATATGTTTCATATTTCTTAAGTGGTAAGATGCAGATGCAAGATACATACATCAAAAAGCTGTAGCCATCTATTCAATTAAAACGTAACAAAATCAGTAAACAAAAATAAAATTTGCTTTTCAACAGATGAGGTCGACCAGCCAATTTAAAAATATTCAGCTTTTGTTTATTTTCGATGGGTAAAACCGCCTGCGGCTTACTTATTTATTTATCTTTTGACCAAAAATGCACTCGGATCCGCTAATATTCAATGAATCCCAATAGTATCCCTCCTTCGAATCCACTTTGAGTTATGTTTTAATGTTAATCCAATCGCCCCACGGACATTTTCACACTGCCCATCCCCTGGGATGGACATTCTATCGTCCAAATTGAAGGCGTGCATCGAACTTGTATCCGTATGCTGTACACCCTTCGGCGAAATGAAAATATTATTTGCCGCAATAACAATATTTTCACAGCTGACCCGAACATTTCGAACCATTGCAGGGCATCCCTTAATTCAATTACCGGCTTTTACGATTATTATGACCGACCTCAATCATATGAGTGCGTCCATTAAAGTCCGTCATGTTCGTGCCGGGCAAGGATATTCTTAGACCTCTTGTATGAATACAGGCGTTCTGTCCCAAATGGTGGCGCTTTTTTTTTTTTAAGGACAAGAAATGTTTTTACCGTCAATATTTTTATGATACCACTGTTGATTTATTTGTTATCACTCTTGGGTATAAATGTAAGGACTCTTATATTGATCTGATATGCACATATATACGAGTACATCTACTTAGGGGGGACCTTAAATCAATAACTGTCCCATTCGAAATATTATAACATTTCACATTTGGATTTTTGTCTTCGCAAAACTTACTCAAATCTTTTATGGTTACGAATTTTGCTGGAGGCGTTAGACGTTGTTACCATAGGATTGCAGTCGAATTAGGTTCATCAAAAGCTAAATGTAGTGTATAAATGTAGTTCGTGTTGTAAATATCAAAGGGTACGCGGAAGTAAAAGACAAATTGCTTGGTATGGTATGGAAGAATACCTCTCATGATCTGAAACTGTTAAGTCTGCCTACACTCTCGTCTAAGACTTCAATTGGCAGTTAAGTTAAGCTCGAGCGCAGTTGTAGTTGTCTTGACTGAAAAAAATAAGCACTTTTCAATGTCCTTTTCAACTTTCAGCTTATTGGCATACTAAAGTTTTGCTAAGCACCTGAAGCTATGAGTAAGTGACACCGCTTACTTTGTCGATGACACCGCAGTGAATTTCTTCTCTGACTATAATAGCTTAAGTTTGTTTTAGGCTGCGGGTACGACAAATAAAATTAACTAAGGGCAATAAGTATAGTCTTTTCGGCTATAACCAGATGGATTTTACCCACATTCATTATATTTTTAATACTCGTATATACACTTATGTACTCGTATTTTAAATTTTAAATACATACTAAGAGTTACGCGATATTCAATTTTCGACCGGGATACGAAGGATATGCATTTTTGCTAGTAATTCAAATCATGTGAGAAAAGTAATTGACTAGAAGCCATCATTTACTAAAAACGTATATCCCCATACCCCCTTGAGGGTTCAATTGCTTTAAAAAAATAACAATAATAATAAATAATATAGGTCATATATAGGAAAGATATTTAAGGACCACCAAATTGTCTATGACTAAAGGCTGAAATTTAACTTCTGACCTTGTGCGATCTCATAAGGAAGTTAGTTTTTTACTTAGATACTCTTAGTTAGGTAGACATTATTATTTGTATCTACTGAACATTTTTTTTCACGTCACCTAAAGTGAATTTTTCCAAATATCTTTTAGGCGCAGCAGTGCGTAGAAGTCCTGCCGTTGAACTCTTTGAGCAACATCAAGGAACTCATATCCTTCAGGTTGGTTGATTATCGCCGTATATGTAAATATAGGAATCATTTTTATTTTAAACAATAATTGCTTGCAGTCATTAGATGGTTTTGCGTTAGCCGTAGCTGCTGACGGAAGGTTTTTGTACATATCTGAAACAGTATCGATTTATTTGGGCTTGTCGCAAGTGGAAATGACAGGCAGCAGTATATTCGACTACATCCATCAAGGTGATCATGCTGAAATAGCTGAACAACTTGGATTAAGTCTTACAAGTGCACAGGGTAGTAGCAATGGAACAGGCTTGGCATCGCCATCGTCAGGGGCATCGGATGAAGGTGGTGGCAATCATGGCACCAATAATCCAGACGGTAAGTTATTGATGACTTTTAATTATTGCAAAAACAATGGGAAAATAATTTTCTTTTTTGATTGACAGTTTCCGCTCAAATGTGCATTAACTCGACGACGCTGTACAAAGGATTCGAACGATCGTTTTGTGTGCGCATGAAATCTACACTAACTAAACGTGGCTGTCATTTTAAAT
Source organism: Volucella zonaria (assembly GCA_963966105.1). NCBI lineage: Eukaryota > Metazoa > Arthropoda > Insecta > Diptera > Syrphidae > Volucella > Volucella zonaria. The sequence goes on from OZ014534.1 coordinate 14,425,465, forward strand.
CATCTGGTTACAGAGTGAGTAAAGTGTTTATTTTTATTTAGATGACTGAAAACAAAAGACTTACTCGTATTTGTATAAGTTTGAGCTTACGGTATTAGATACTGGGAAAATGCATGTTAATTAATTTGTATTCATATGCAAACAATATAACTCAAAACATCGGGCAGATTTTAACTATTATTACATTGAGTGTATAAAAAAGAAAATCCCCTACTGAAAGTAGTTTTTGCAACTTGGATCATTGTTGAACTTGCAATTTTCAGAGATCAATCTAGTAGCGATCTCAAATATAAGTGCCATATTTCCAGTCTGCAATGCAGATGCAAGGAATTGGAAAGTATATTTTTTATAAAACGTATTTTAGAATACATCGGTTTAGACAATAATTTTGCCCATTTATTGAAGTCTTAAATCAATCCCATCACAACGGATACGATTAGTTAAGCTAATTAAGTCAAAATAGTTGACATCACTAGTTGCTTTTGGGAGATGCAAGAAGTAGTACATCATATTTTGACCGACTTAAACTTATCACAAGAGAAAACAATATTTTGCCAACAATTCGTTACAACTATAACTAACAATTCATCCTGATATACCCAACAAATATATACTCCTATGCATGAAGTTGTCAATCAACTAAAAATGATTAGTTTTCGTAACCGAATAACTCGTATTTGAATTGAATAAGAACCAATTCAAGACCGGTTACAGTAATGCCTCGTGAGGCTCTTCAATTGTTCTGCACTATGTCTGTTTAAATGCCCTCTCTTTTATCTGACTGGGTTAATGGATTCCATTGCAAGGCATATTTCGCAATAGAGGTATGACTGCGCCGTCTTTCATTTTGTTGTGATGTCTTTTGGTTTTCGACCTATTGCTGTGTGACATAGACAAATGGTGGATTACTATTTACGAATATCTGCTGCTTTCGAGTGACAGTGGAGGTTACTCTCCACCAACAGACCGAGGTGCTTCGGCGCCCCAACAAACGAATCCCTTGTTGATGTTCCTTTCCCACTGTCATCTTTGGCATGATTTTCCTTTTTGCGTGAGCAAGGCTGGGATGGATTCGCATATATTTCGAGCTAGGGCACTAGTGCGCATGCAGTCTTTTTAGGGGCAGCTTTCTAAATAGATCGGCTTTAGAGCCGATAGATTCCTTTTTCGCACTTCCTCCTCCTCCGTCAACGTAGACGAATCTACAAAATGTAAGGGGAGAACCTTATGATGAGGCTATTATATAGGGTCTGCTCCGTTGGTCAGAAAGGAGTTTTACTTCTCAATTGCCTTCGTAGCCCATGGAAATAGAGGTTGCCAAGATATTAAAATTAATTCAACGCTTCGGCGAAACAGTCTTATCTTGGTTTAAGTATCATACCGACATCAGCTAAGACTGTAATTTTTAAATAAGGGGACCTACCAACTTTCTCAACATTTTATCCAGCTATGTTTTGTTTCATGAAAAAAAGCTGTATTTTTGGAAGCATTTACTCAAATTCCCAGTCTGACTGTATCTGCTTTTAAAAATTTAGATAATCTGGCGATAGAATAGTGTTATGTTAGTTCAGATGTTTAAATTAAGACAATATTACTCATTGGATTCTTTTGACAATATCCATTCCTGTCATAAAACGCACCTAGAAGCTTAGACCACTTCAATAGCCTTAATAATAGCGACGATCTTATTTATAACATAAGCTAACGATTCGTCCTACTAAAAAGTTTCTCAAAGTCGATAAAAATCACGCCTTTTCGGCACATGATGTCGAAACGTCTCCCTCACATCTTCACATATCCGTATTGTTGATGTTACTATTATTTATGCTTTGAATGCAGTTTGTTCTTCGATCCAACCCAATGGACCTTACTAACAACCGAATTAAGTATACAGCTTAAATATAATGTCCACATTTCCCAAAACGCTTACATCAATGACGAATTTAATAATCGGCTTTAGTGTTAGTTTGGAGCTAAATTTTAATGTATAGAAAGCCATGTCTGATTTTTAAAAAATGACATTAAAGATGCCAATTTGCTGATTTAATAAGAAGAACAGTACTAAAAGGGATTGGACTTGGTATCTAAAATACTAAAACTATGCGTGAAATGGTAATTGAATTTAGTTGAAATTGAACAAGCGTTATTTAATCTTCATGAATTTTAAAAATTCCCTTACCTTCGCTATAATTTATTGAAATACTTTGCAGTAAAAATCAATTACTACATATTTCGTTATACACAGTTATTGATTGATGAAAATAATATTATATTAGAGTTTTAAAAATAACTCTTTAGGAATCCAGAAAATATTTCAGAAAAAATAAGAAACCAAGAAAGAGTGTTAACTTCAGTTCATTGGTATCATATATGTACAAATAATCTCAGCTGATATTGGTATTTTCCACACGACTACAAATTCAAGTGCGAATATAAAACGTCAAACCAGTAGCAGATTCAATGAAAATGTATTGTAGTAGGTTCCTTGAAAAAGTGAAGTTTGAGTAAAAGCTGAGTGTTTAAACATTAAACTTTAGACTTAAGTGTGTATTAATATTTAACTCGACAATTTTTGAAGTCACGATTAATGATTCGATTGGGTAAGGCCCAATGTGTCTGCTGACAGCCATGTACTGACGTTAATAATTTTGTACTCAGATCTGGTGATTCTTTCCGCTTAAAAATCGATGTTTTGCAACCATGTAGGCATGGTTCCTATTAACGCCTTGTCGATGTTTTCAAAAGTTTTTGTTTTTGTGACTTATTAGGCAACCTGATGGAAGTGACATGCAATTACACGTATGTACATATGTCTAAGCCATATTGAATTAGATCACCCCTAACGCATCTTTGAGGCTTTGTCAAGCAGATTTTCGGGAAATACTAACAATGCCGTCTTGCAAAACTATGACTGCATTGCCCTTGAAATTTTTGGGATTAGCCCAATGACACAAATTTTTGAAATAATGGAGAGAAGTGTTTGACAATATCTTTCCCTCCGTAAGCATTCGCATAATAATTACCAACTACGTACATTTAAAAAAAAGTATTGCAAATCAAAAGGCTTCAAAGTATCTACATATGTACAGCGGAATCTAGAGTAAGTAATTTTGTGAAAGTTAAATATAAACTTTCTCATTTTTTAGCAACCTATCGTTGAAATCTGAAAACATTGTGAATATGTATTTTATGCAGCTTCATCAAAGATTACTACATTTCTTTTGAGATATAATTGGAAAAAGTATTGACAGTGTTTTGCTAAAGTAAAGGATATTATTTGAGACAAAACCAACTCCAATACTTTTTTCGCAATTGGCATTATTTTTTCTAATGTCAGGTAAATAAAGCAATGCTTTATTGTAAAATAATTCACTGATTTAACGGTATTACTTCTTAGTAATATTAGAAATGAGGAATAATGGGTTGTTTTGAAAAACTTGTTAAAATTGGAAGCATTTGGAAATGATTGGAAATTTAAGAGATATTGGAGAAACATTTGAGATTTGAAAAAAAAAATGTTGGAGAATATTCGGAATTTTAGAGAAAATTATAGATTTCGAAAAGAAAATTGGTAATTCAAAAGTTGCATAGAACTATGGACGTTAAGGCAGCAGTTCTATCGTTGGTATTATTCAAGCACTTAATATTTTCTGACATTAGACAAACAATTTATTTGTATAAAGAAAACTTTTGCAAGCAATTTGTGCCATGAGAATCTTCCGTGAAAATTTTGGCCAATTCAATGTGCTTGCTTCGATTGAGCACTTCATAAAAGATATAATTGTGTAACCGAGAAAGATAGGAAAAATATGCAAATTAAATATAAGACGATTGCTCATCTTCCTCCGAAAGAACTTGAATGAAGATGATACAAAAATTGTACGTATTTTGAAAATAAATACTGTCTCACATTTGGGAACTGAGTGTAATTGACTAGTGTGAAGAATATTTCTGGAAACCAAATACTGAGCCCAAGATGTCAAGGAAGAAGCCATTTCATGAAAACAAAATTAAATTTCGTAAAAAGCGTCGTCAATTTATATAGAAGAACGAAAAGAAAAAAAACTTTAAATAAAACAATAACGGTTCGAGACATAAATTGATTCTGGCTTTATCTACGTTCATGCCATTATGTGTGGAATAGCACATCATTGAAATATGCGCCTCGGATTTACTGGCAGTGCGCCAAGCTGTCGGTCCAATTTTTGATGACTCGGTCCAATATGTGCGGCATTATTCCGGCGAATGTTGGCCGCGACCTCATACAAAGACTAAGGACTTAAGGCAGCCCCAGAGAAAATAATCGAGTGGTGTCAAATCGCATGATCGCTGGGGCCAATTGATGAACGCTCGCCGTGAGATGACCCCAACTTCGAGCGTTGCATCGCTTGTATGACATGTAGCGCGGTCTTGTTGGAACCACAGCTCGGATATATCGATGTTGTCGAGCTTTGACCACAAAAAGTCGGTTAACATGGCATTATACCTGATACCATTAACGGAACCGTGTCACTTTCCTCATTTCGAAAGAATAAGGTCCGAAGATGCCGCAATGCCATAAACTGCACCAAACAGTCAATCTTGACGCATTGATGATTGGCCGAACACTTGTAGATTGTGTACGCTCCAATAATGGCAATTTCGCTTGTTGACATAGCTGCGGGGCCGAGAATGGGCCTCGTCCGAGAAGATGATTTGTTGGCCAAAATCATCTTGGTTTCAAAATACGCTGGGTTGCTCAATTCAGCAGATCGGTGCCAAATCAACATTTCTGAGTCTTGTTTGATACTGGCCGCTACGGCGGATATGTTTTCTTCATTTCGCACAAATCTTTCTCTGATATTTAGCTCAAGATCGGAAAGAGTGTAGGTACTCACGCTCAAACTTTTACACGGTGCAACGAATTGCCAGCCATGATGTCGACCAACCTCACGACGAAATTCACGGTGCGTACTTACAACGGAGCCGGAATTTGGATAATATTTTTTTAATAATTTCCGTGCGTTCGGCAAGCGTTAAGCTATGCATAATGATATGGTAAACCTTACTGGATATTTTGACAGTTCAATGTCGTTGGTAACTTTTACAGCTGCTGAAACACAACAATTGGAAAAACTGTCGTTGCTATCTGGTCACAAAAGAAAATATACTTTTTTTAGATAGATAAGTTCGGAATGGTACTTTGTTGCACAATCTCTATTGAAACAAAAAATAAAGACTTTATTGTAATAAAATATCAATTACCGTCTTGAATATAAAATTGAATTGGAATGAGTGAGGTGATAAACCAATAAACAACTGCCCTTTTTCACTCAAAATTTAATTATTAAACGAACCCATTCACTGAAATATCAACAAATGATAATTTGGTCTGAATGGGGTATTACATAAACACGTCTTTTGTTGAGAACCTTAAGGTAGTTTTCGGAGTACAGCCAATAAGAAGAAAACCACAAAATATTTCCCAAAGCTCGATTTTTTTCCAAAATCTCAAATCACTTTCACCAAAATATCCAAATTTCTCAGTAATCTAGTATTTTCCCCCAAAATCTATTCAAATCTTCGAATTTTTTTGCACTATCTTCAAAATCTCCAATCGTTTACATAATCTTCAAATTTTTAAAAATTCACTCAGCATGCACCCACTTATACACTATCCATTTGATACAATAACCCGCTATTCAACCAAACTATATCGCTGAAAAAAAATCTAAATTTTAATTTTATTAAATTAGTGCTTACCGATTTTATTGGCATTGGCATCATTAACGCAAAGCCATTTAAGACAAAGAGAATTATAAATATTTGTTCCCAATGGCAATTAAACTTGCCAAGCATTGACTTTACCTACTATTGCTACTGTCATGCTTTCTTCATTCATTTATTAATAACAAGCTAATTCCATGTATAGAATTTATGGTTATCCGTGTAGTCGCTGGCTAAGGGTGAGATGTATATACATATATGTATATGCAGACTCCCAGATCACAATTGATCAAGCATACGAAGAGAATAAATTTAATGAGTAACTTATGCATAACTAGATCCGAATAGGAATCGAATCTGAGCTGAAATACATAATTCAAGGTTAAAATTTTACTCAAAATAATAGTTAAAATCTTTCCAAACTGTGGTGTGCAACAACTGCTTTTCAAGGTTTTTTCATAGAGTTTTTTTTTCTACTAAATTTACTTTGTGTTTATTAAAAAAAAAAAAAAAAAAAAAAAACCATCTCGCTAAAGCAAAACAACTAATTTAGTGTCGTACATTATGTTGTACCCCCTATATTATCTACAGGCAGGCGATGTATCTGATAAAGGTTACGCCAGCGGTGGTAAATTTGGTAAAACATCGGCTTCCAATTATTCGGTACGTATCAATAAAATCAGTATCCGTATATACAAACTCATAGCTCAGCAGCAGCAGCAACATACTAATACAGAAATACGAGTATTTGTAAAAATAGCCAAAAAATCATTTCGATGTGATCCCCGCCTCGTCCTCACATCATTACACTCCAAATCTACCAAATCTACTATAGAATGTCATTTAATTAATCGAGTACAATTTCATTTGCATAATTGCCAAAATTATCATACAGTACGCACGTTGTCGTTGTTGTTGTCGTTGTCGTCATTGATAAGTCGAAATGATTTTTTGAGCTAAATTTTACTTTGCACGCGTGTGTGTGTTTTCTTTGTGAGTTTTACTTATATTTTTTTGTTGTTTCTGGTTTTTCTCTTGCGTTTGAAATTAAAATCTAAAACTTAGCTAATACAAGTAATTAGATATGAGTAATTTTACAGATCTAAACTGATTTATTGATCAGTATCGAATATTTTGCTCGTTATATACAAAATAATTATAAAAGCTGTAGACACTATCTATATAGTAGTTTTGCATTTATGCTATCAAAACGAGTGATTTGCAGTTTTGTTTTTATAATAAAATCTTTTTTTGTTTTTTTACTTTTTTCAATTGATTTTTAGGTTGTCTTATTGTTGTGTAAACTTCGGCCGCAGTATACATTCTCTCATACTAGAAAATCTCAACCGCCGCTTCTTGGGATGGTAGCACTTGCGATAGCATTGCCTCCGCCCTCTGTACATGAGATCCGATTAGAGTGTGATATGTTTGTTACCAGGATCAATTTCGATTTTCGAATAGCACATTGTGAGCCCAAGTAAGTACAAATTTAATAAAGAATATCAAACAATTTTTTCCAGTTGAATAAGAAAGGTATCTGTTTGTTTATCAGATACATGCATACTCGTAGTTCCTACTCATTGCGCCTACCAGTAATTTGTTTACTTTTAGAAAATTATTTAACAATTTTTCGCATAAAATATAGGGAACACAAAAACAGTTTAACTAATTAAAGTTCTTTTTGACAGAAACGATCAACTACCAAATTTAAGGGCTTTCACTATTTAAATGCCAGCATATCTTTTCATGAGAACGTGTCTTCAATAATCTCAACTCTCATAAACCATACATTTCTTTCTCAAGTTCACTGGCAAGCATTTTATCGTACATACATAAATATATAGCGCGCTATTTAATTTTTAAAAATGGTCCTAGAAAATGTTATTGGAACAGACATTAACTTACTGGATCATGATATTTGAGTTGAGTGGGAGGGATTGTCTTATCAGCTCCAATTAACTTTTTAAAGAAATTCAGAATAAATCTTCGGTCAGCCCACTAGTTTTAAATTCAACGATGTCAACATTAATGGCCCCAAAGATTTGGCTGAAAAATTTAACGAGTATTTCGCTTCGATTGGCATATAGCTGTTCTGAATTCTCTAAATGCAACTGCACAGTTGTTGATAAATCATTCGCTCATAGTTTCTTTGCCGAACCAATAACGTCCTTTGAACTGTTTAGAATTATTAACTCTCCAAAAAACTCTTCAACAACAAACTGTTTTTCAAACAATTTCGTTAAAAAATAGTTCTAAACATTTGCAATATTCTTTATAAAATGTTTTTAACAAAAGTATCTCCTGTGGCTTTTTTCCAGACGGTCTTGAGCAAGCCGAAGCTATACCTTTATATATAAGAAACGTGAAAAATCTGCTATCAATATTTACAGGCCTATTTCTTTACTTCCAGTGTTTACGAAGATTTTTGAGAAAGCTATAAAGAATAGAATGATCAAATTCGTAGATAAAAATAATTTCTTTAGCAAGTACCAATTTGGTTTTTCGGTCAGGTTTTTCAACTGAAAGAGCCCTGTTAAATTTCTGCACAAATATTTATGATAGTTTTAACTGCAGAAATCTGACTGCGGCTCTTTTCATTGACATTACGAAAGCTTTTGAAACTGACGATCATAATATTCTTTTAGTAAAATTATACAATTGTGGTTTTAGGGGTAGTATACATAATGGGTTTAGGTCGTATTTATCAAACAGGAAGCAGAGGGTAAAAAATTAATGGGACCGATGCTTTTTTTAATCTTTATTAACTCACTCTTTTCTCAGAACTTTCGCAGTAAGATTAATGCATTTGCTGATGACATGGCATGTGCTTTTCAATGTAACTCTCCTTTAAACTTAATTGCTGACATGGATCATGTCCTCGAAGTTCTGGGTCATTGGTTTCAACAGCATAATCTGGTGATTAGTGATAAAACGAAGATTATATTTTTTAATCCATGTGGAAGGGAGTTGAACTTTGGTACGTTTTATTTCCACTGTGCAAAATGCAGAAAATTTTTACAAAGTAAAAATATTTGTAAATCAAGAACAACCACACAAACATATTTTGAGTCCCCTACATATTCTGAGAATTACTTCGTTATAGAAAATATTAAATCGTATAAATACCTTGGGGTTACACTTGACTGGAGGATGAGTTGGTCCGACCATACGAGTGTGCTTAAAAAGTACCTTATAGCTGGCACAAGACAGTTATACTTTTTAAAACCATTCTGTTCCCGAGATCATCTTAAGTTCATCTATTATGGGTTAGTCCATTCTAGGCTGGAAAATGAACCCATTTCTAATTTCTCAAAAATATATTGTTCATCTTATCTGTAACAAAAATCGTCGTTTTACTTGTCTGTTACTTTTCAGGGGCCTTAAAATTCTTCCCTTAAGACATTTATAGTGTTATAAGGTCTTAAAAATATTTTTTTCTAGATCAGGCTATGAACTGAATAGAAGCTCGGATTACCATCACCCAAGAACCAACAATTTGAATCATAATCTGCAAATTTTCTTAAATTTTTTTACGGTTTTTGCTCCCAGACTCTATAATAACTTACCATATAACATTAGAACCGTTAGAATTAAATCCGCATTTCTAAAGATGATAACATTATGGCTCTTGATTAAAAGCTATGATGACCGGCTAACCGGCTTTGTGTTATCATCTAAATAATTCTCTCCTTATATTATATTAATACTGGTTCCTTCCTACTCGTATTACGTACATACTTACCTTTTTCTATATTTTTTGTTGTCAACAATATCTCAATATATTTTGCGCCCCCACAATCTTTCCTTCTATCTTTTTATTTAGTTTTGTTATTACTTTTTACATGGCTCCCTGCTTTCGCCTCTAGTTCCTTCTGAACTATAGATTGCAGGTTCTATTTTTAATTCATACTCGTATATTACTATATATTCCAAAATGTAACTTCAAAAACTACTTGTATTGTTATAATTTGAATTTTTTAAAAAATAAACTAATACTACTAATACGAGGCTTGTCTGACTGAAAAGTGTCCGAACAATGATACAAGACATTTTTTCTACTCTCTACACACTTCTCCCAGCGATACTCCCATCCAAATAGTACTTGGCGTTTTTCTTTGCAAAATAATTGTCACGAAGGTGATTGTCTCTTCATTTGACAGAAATCTCTGTCCTCCGAGCGCAGTTTTTTGATGAGGGAACAAAAAGAAGTCGCTTGGGGATAGATCTGGTGAATAAGGCGGATGGTCAAGCAGTTCAAACCGTAATTCATGGATTTTCGCCATGGCAACCACTGAGGTGTGAGACGGCGCGTTGTCCTGGTGAAGAACGGTATTCTTTTTCCGCAATTTCTGCCTTTAGCTTGGCAAGTAATGATGCGTAGTATGCTCCTGTAATGGTTTTTCCTTTTTGAAGATAATCGATTAAGATAACTCCTTTACTGTCCCAAAAAACTGTCGCCATCACTTTCCCAGCCGAAAAAAACAGTTTTTGCTTTGTTTGGAATCGGCTCGCCCTTTGCAGTCCACTGTTTTGACTGAATTTTTATTTCGGGCGTATAATGGTGTATCCAAGTTTCTTCTACTGTAATTAATCGGCGCCAAAACTTGGATTTATTGCGCCGAAACTGCGCCAACAGAGCGTTGGAAATGTTCATTCGAACACGTTTTTGGTCTAACGTAAGCAAACGCGGCACCCAACGCGCGGACAGCTTTCTCATGCCTAAATCTTGATTTAATATGTAACAAACACGTTCTTTGGACATTTTTATAACCTATACTACTCGTATCTCTCTCACTTTAATTCGGAGGTCGTCTAACGCCATTTGGTGAACTTTAGCAATGTTATCGTCAGTGGTTGCAGTTTTTCGATGTCCCGAACGTTCATCATCTCCCAAGCTCTTATGGCCACGTTTAAATTCAGCTGCCCAAAATTTTACTGTGGTGAATGATGGTGCAGAGTCCCCATACACTGAGTCCAACTCATTTTTGATTTGCGTAGGCGTATTGCCTTTCGAAAACAAGAATTTAATAACAGCTCGATACTAAATTTTTTCCATTTTCACAAAAAACACTCACATCGACTCACTCAAATGATTGTCAACTAAAAACTGCGCGTCCAAAATAACTGAAACTTCAGTAAGTAACTATCAAAAGATGCATTCACTAGCCTTTATTGACGAGTGCCGCTATCTTTACTTTTCAGACAACCCTCGTACTACTACTAAAATTTTTTGTCTGATTAGAATTCCCTTGATTTCTGATTCAAATTATATTATTTTCGGCAAAATTTGGATTAGTTCTGACAGTTTCAATGGCATCTTTTGAATGGATAACTTTTGTTGATTTTTGTGCAGCTGTTTGGAGTAAATCTAGCACAGATCGTTCTTTTGCGCAAATTTTCGTGAAAAATGGATCAAATCGATACTCTGAGTCAGAGGGTCCGAACGTTTATTACTACATTCGACTTTCATAGTACCAAAAAAACATACGTTTTTGGAAAAAGATAAAGCCAAGTTATCTGGTATTCACGATCATTTGATTCTTGAATTTGATGTTGCGCTTCCTTGAATACCTAAGTCGCTTAGAAATGTAGGCAGGCCTGTAGTAATCGATGAACTATATTAATATCCTGGTTTCCATTCGTCTCTATTAACAGGACAATAAATTTTGAACACTGATGTGCTACAATAATTTTTAGATGCAAGAATTATCTCAAATATCTTATCTCAAATATTTTTTGCTTCTCTGTGAGTAGGTATACCCCTCTCCAGTATTTTGTATCCAGTGTGCATATATGCGATTGGTGCACTAGAAATAGGCTTTCAGTTAATTCTCTCAAAACTGAGGTTGTTCACTGTACGAGAAGGAGGAAGCTGACTATCCTGACTCATCAAGTGCTTAAAGACATCACTTTGGCTTCGCGTTGATGAATCACCTACGCTACATATGCTACACTCTGCAATGTCATCTTCCGTTTAAAAATAAGTGATCTTTTGTTCGAAACGTACTGGAGCTAGGAGCTACAGAGATTCTGTCTTCCAAGCGGAGAAATACACAATCCTGATGACAACGAATTTTGTTGTGAAGAATTTGGGGAGAGGGCGAATCATTTGCATTTCCAGCGATAACCAAGCTGCGCTTAGAATCTTATTGAACCCTCTAACGACTTCCAAGCAAGTTCGAGAAAGCAAGACTTTACTGAACGCATTAGGAAGGCTAAATTCACTGAGTCTTGTCGGGATTCCAGGTTACAATGGGATCATGGGAAATGAAATCACCGATGAACTTGGAAGGCAAGGGTCAAAGGACCCGAACCTATATTACGTCTGCCTGCGTCTTTGGTTAGGGCTTCCCTTGACGATTGGGTTTAATATGAGCACAATTGTCGATGGCATGACTCTCCAGGTTGTCGACAGGTACATCTGTCTCTCAGTAAGAAAGACTTTAGGCTGCTTACTGGTGTCATGACAGGGGACTACACTTACGCTAAGCACTAAAATGTGATACACAAAAGCGACACAACATCCTGCGACGCTTACTGTGAAAGTGATGATGACATTGGGGAGCACAACCTCTGTGAATGTCCGGCTTATGCTCGTATCAGGTGCAGGTACTCGCCATTGACGTGGTGGGTGCTGGTATTTTAGGTATTTTAGCGCTTACCCGTCTTTCCTCGAAAGACTGAAAGTTTCCACTAAAAGGAACTTACAAGGAGTTGAATGGACTAGTTCCTTGTCTCAGTGCTCTGTTCCGACAGCAAAAAAAAATATATGTACAGTACATATACTATATGTACTCTTGTTCTATCAGCAATTGAAAACAGATATTTCTTTTCTAAGCTCTGATTTTATCATTAACAAAGTTCTCAGCACAAACCAGATAAGTTATCTTCTTTTTAGTTGATTACTTATAGCACGCACTATTTGGAATTTGTAGCTAATCTAAGGAGACTGCTGGCAGGTATTTCGAACGATTCTTCTGCAGAGACCAGAATACCTACAAATCCAATGCTGAATCCTATTCTTTTCCTTTTATTAACTTTTGAAACATGTAACGCATAAAATTACAGTGCTATGCAAATTAATTGGGACAGGCGCGTTTTTAAACATAATCGTAACTAGACTTTGAATTTTGCGTTATTTTCTCGAAGGTTTGGTAAGGACTTTTTATTTTATGACACAGGTTTCTTGCAAGCTGTTGCAAGGATAGGTTGTATATTTTGCACGTCCGATAGATGGTGACAAGTTTGTTATCCGTAAAAGCGTATTTCATCCTTGAAAGATCAGCGGTTACCTTCACAAGGAATGGACGCATGCTGGGGGGGTGGTGGACTCTGTCTGTTGTACGAAGGCGCCTTCTTAAAGTGGGGCGCAAGGCTAGAAGACCACTCAAAAAGCAGTTTCTCACTGAGGCTATGGTGCGAAAAATACTTCTATGGACCAAAAAGCACAATCACTGTTCTGCAAAAGATTGGAGAAGAGTAATTTTTGCAGATAATGCCTACTTCGAAGCGCAACGCTACCGGGTAATACCTCTAAAAACCCACCCAAAGTAATGTTTTGGGGTAGTTTTGCCTCCACGGGCCCTTGAAGCTGATCGAATGCATCATGAATACGTAGACGATTTGACCCATATGTTGTTGCCAACCAAAATATGATACATTTTGAAGTGCCAGAATGGTCAGGCAACTTGCCTGAACTTTCATGATGCAGAGTTGAAAGATATGTGTGAAGCCTTGACTTCTTCACTATCAAGGGGGCTAAACGAATTTATTTCTGCCAAAGGCGGTCATATTACGTTTTAGAAATATATCTCAAAAATTGCCTGTTCCAATTAATTTGCACAGCAGTGCAGATCTAATATTACATATTTCTCAAACTTATTTGCATTGCTATATATTTTAGCGGACCTTAGAACAATTTTACAGGCCACTATTTTTGGATCAACTCGTTACTGAGACCAAGAGTTACACTGACGTATTCGCATTGCAGTTTCTACTTTCGGCTTTGTCTTTGAACTTCGGCTGGAACATGAGCTTCTATTTGTTTTTGAAGCGGCAATGATTTTCGTTGAACATGGAAAATCCAAATGTTTAGCCTGAAGTTTGTATGCCTCCTCTATAACTTTCTGTATTGTGTTAGTTTTGAGTCTGTCTGTTATAATGATTCGGGAATTCAGAGTGGAAATTGCAAATATAAGAGAACTAAAAAACTATCACTTTCCTGCGTATGTCCGTAAGTATAGACCAGTTGTTTTTGTCATGTAGTGAAATACGATCAGATCCCCCCCCCCCATACCACTTAGATCACCACAAATCTGAAACTATTGTACATGGGATCGAATTCTTTTCATTGAGATCTCGGCATTTTTGTGGATAGCTTATCAAAGTCCACCACAATGTGATCCCTGTTCCAATTCGGGATTTAGGTTCATGTGATTAAAACTCCATCTCCGTAAGCAAATTATCCACTACTGCTTTATTTGCAAAAGACCCAAACTGGACTGCAATTCGACCTTTAACGAATTTGATGCATTGTCTGACTCCATACAAAGGATTGCATGCATGTATCCTCATAATAAAATCCTTATTACAGGCGATTTCAATATACCTCCTAAGGTTGATAACGTTGATAGTCATAACACCAACAACCTGGACTTATTTTTAACTTCTCATTCTGAAAAACACACTCTTGATCTGCTTTCCCCTCTAGGTTCATCGGACCATTGTCTCATATCAGCTAATATCGAAGTTTCTTAAAAGAACCGTATTGCATTACAAGAGAGAAAGACGATTGGAGCGGACTTAACAGCTTCTTTAGGAATATTAACTGGTCGATTTATTTCCTCGATAAAAGAGCGAATGCCCCTGCTAATATGATCACCGACACTATTCTCCTTTATCCATCATAAATTAGTACTACAATTATCAAATCAACATAAAAAACGTGGTACGACTCGAGCTGTAAAGAGGCTGTCAGGATAAGAGAAATGCTTATTACATCCTACAAGACGAACCCGACAGTGGAAAACCGAAGGAAGTTCAAGCGAGCCAGGAATGACTGCAGCGTATGAAGTTTCTAAATGAAAACAATCCTAGGCAAAAAATACTACAATGTCTCAAAGGTTGTACAAATTGTTGGTCCCTCGTCAAAAACATCAGAAATTCTGCCTCATCCTCCATCGCATACATGCTTACCGCACTCCCCGAAGCCAGCTCAACACTTCCAGATAGTTGTTCGTCCCCGCCTAAGCTTGACTGCGTCGAATCATCAATGGGATGGATCCACTTTCGCATTCGTGTAGTAGCAAGGTTTCTTAAATATTTCAACATAGAGAAATCCCCTTATCCAAATGGTACAATATAACACCAACTTCTTCTGAAGTAGTGTTCTTCCGCGCTGGCAAGACCACTGCGTAAATTTGTTCGTCAATCCTAACCTTGAAGACTCTTTCCGAGCAGATGGAAAACAGCATTTGTGCAGCCCGTCCGTAAAAAAGGCGAATTTTCTTCCCACTCTTCCGACAGACCCATTGAACTTACGTCGCTTCTTTTCAAGGTTATGGAAATGCTTATAAACGGTCAGCTAATGAAATATATCGAAACACGAAAATTCATTGACCGGCAGTACAGTTTTCATACCAACAGGTCCACTGGTGATTTGATGGCATGTCTGACCGAAAAATGGAACCAAAGCGTAAATCAACGAAAGAAAGGTAGCTGCACTTGATATTTCGCAGGCGTTTGACAGAGTTTGGCACCAGCCTCTATGTTGAAAACGGGTGCATTTGAGATCGACGATCTCGCCTTCAATGGATTAGAAACTATCTTTCGGACCGTTCAACTCAGGTTGTCTTGGATGATTTCAACTCTGATATCCACAAAATAAAAGCTGGTGTGCTCCAAGACTCCAAGACTTCTGTCTCCGACACTATTTTGAATTTCTATCAATGATCTCTTGTTTGCTACTTCAAATCCAATATATTCCTTTGCTGACGAAATTATTCTCTGCCTTTCATATTCGTTACCGGACTCACGTCCCTGCTCTTGGGCTGTAGAACGGGTATGGCACCGTACGAGTATATTAAGCTCAAAAAATTCTGTTATTAGGGAGAACCCCTAACAGAGCTGAATGTAGTGCTTCTAAAACACAATGTTGTCTGCTGCCGTTAAATCGAAATTAAAAACCAAGCCAATATCCATGAATAGCACTTGCATCGTTGAAATCGAAAAACTTTCTATTCTCGGTATGTGTGTCAATGACAACCTACGTTGGAGTGACCACATGTTCGATGTCGATAAAATCGCTGTGAAATGTCTAGGTTTCTTCAAGCGACGTACGAAATACTTCATTCCCTCTGATCAACATCAGGTGGTCCAGTTTAGGATACTGATATTTTTGAAAGTGATTCATTGGTTCATGTTATGAAAAAAACCTTATTAGAGGGGGTCTGTCTTCAACACCCTCTGAGTTACAGGGTGTTTAAAAAAGTTCCTTCAGATAAGTAGGTACCAACAATTATTTAATTATAACTTTTAGTGTATTAAACCTAGGGCAACCGAGCTGGACACATGATATCCAAGGATAAGTGGTTAGTTTCTATTGAAACAGTATTAATATCCATGCTTTCATTTTAAATATTTTGGTCTTCAAACACAAAATTTTTAATAAATTTTTAAGAAAATCGCATTTATCTCGGAAAAGTGTGCCTATAATTTTTTTTCTTTTTCATTATTTCGGTGCGTCATAATGTTACCTACAAATTAACTATACAAAGTTTTTACCTGGGCCTTGCAGTTTTAAGTTTAAATAAATCATGACTATTTTTGGTGGTCAGGTGCTTCTAAAACTGTTAGATAGGAATCAAAACCGGGCGATAAAACTCATTGGTCCATCGACTCTCTTGAATACCGACATAATGTGTCCTGCCTTACCTTGTTCTATTGCTATTTTCACCACAAATGATTCTTTGGAATTGCCAGTAACATTCTCCTCCTTCAAACTCTTAACCGTAACACCGTCTTGCCATGAATTCACATCAGTTTACCCTCAAGCCCACTTCTGAACGCACTTCTTTCCTAAGCCGCACATCCGCTTATAAAATGCCCTGCAGAATGCTTTACACCGTAGTCGTTACAACACTTAAACATTTAAAACCAACGTGCATCGCCATCTCTCTTTTTTTCCTCCCTAATTTTGCTTCGCCCGCGCTGTGGACACACATTGTAAGGGTAAACAAAGTAACTTGAGCGCAAGCAGATTACAGAAAAAAAGAGAACATCCCCGTGCGGTGTTGTTTTGATAATTTTTCGCATGAGAATCTTATTCATTACCAGATTGTGACTCCAGATTGAGACCAAGATTTAATTGTGTATGTTACTTACATACATTTTTGCCAAGTCTCTTTTGGGTAAATTAGTAACATAGAGGAACAATGGAATGTGAGGTTTCGGAATCGAATTCTGGTCTACTAACTACGAAAACAGTAACAGATTTGCTGAATTGACTCTACTGTTTGTGATACATCTATTGAAAATAGGTAAAATATTAAATAACCATGATGAATGTAATCAAAAACTTTTGTTTTCCAATGAAAACATGTTTTAAATGATACATCTTATAATATTGATTAGAGTAAACTTAACTTCATATAAATAAGTTAGAAAAAGCGACTTTCTGCTGTATTTTTTATCAGGACAATCCCTTAGTAAGGTCCAACAGTAGTCTGCCATCATATGGCGATCCCTACCGGCCTTGATATCCTTCTTCCATGGTCTTTAAATCCTGGTGGAAACATTCACCTTGTTCTTCACTGTCATCACCCAGCTTGTCTGAAAATCTATCCAAATGGCTATGCAAATAATGTAATTTGATACAGATAATGTAAATTGATATTCATGATACTCAGTTTTTGAAAATTCCCAAGCAATTCACAGTTTTTGACAAGTGATACGAAGCTTGTCCATGCTCCGAATTCAACCTACGTCACCTGATTTGTACAATAAAAATCACAAACAGTTTAAGTAATAAGCCAACATACATACAGTGGCCGAAATAAGTATAAAGACAGTCGTTCTCAAACTGTTCAATTTGGGTTGAAGCTTGAAGACCTAAACTTACGCTAACGTAATGTTCAGCAAAAATCTAGGTAAGTGAATTCTCTCTCATATAAAAAAAAAGATGCCGTAATCCAATAAAAAAAGCAGGGGCAAAGTTGCGAATTAAGTATAAAGACAGTGCGTTTGTTTAAAAATATTCCCATTTTATTGCGTTTTTTTTTTTTTTTGTGTAAAAATATTTCGCCAATATTTTAAAAGTTAAATGCACTTACTGGCACTCAAAATGATGCTAAAAATTATTTAGTTAACCATGCCTCGTAGAACTCGTTTGACATCAGAAGAAGGGCAATTATTGCAACACACAAGAAGCACGGCTTATCAAACCGCTCAATATCCACGAAGATTAGGCGGTCTGTTTCCGTTGTTTGCATTTTTTTAAATTTAGGCGAAAATTATGGCAGAAGATCTGGTCGCCCAAGCCTTTCGACCCCTCGCAACAAAAATGCAATTTCTCACGAAGCGAGGCGAAATAAGCTGAATGCTGGTCAAATAAAGAGGAAGTTGGATCTCCCAGTTACAGTAAGAAGAGTGGAGCAAGTGTTGTAGACAAATCCTAACTTACTTTTTTTACACAAAAATTAAAAAAAAAAAACACATTTGCAGCAGCATCACAAGGAAGCGAGGATAAAACTTACAAGAGATCACACGACGTGGACCAGGGAGTGGGAATCCGTTATTTTTAGTGATGACAACAAATTCAATCTGGATGGTCCTGACGGTTCTGGCTTTTATTGGCGTGATTTGAGAGACGAAAAAGCGATCAAAATGAGTCGCCACTCTGGAGGCGGAAGTGTGATGGTTTGGGGCGCCTTTAGTTTTTTCGGAAAAATCCCTTTGACGTTAGTACAACTCAGAATGAATGACGAAAAATACAGGGAGATGCTGGGATATGCCCTGAATGAATTTGGAGACATTTCGGCCGGTGAACACTTTATTTTTGAGCAAGATAATGTTCCTATTCACAATGCGAGAGCTGTCCGTGAATGGTTTACCATGACTTTTGTGTAGTCATAACCTGAACCCAATCGAAAATTTGTGGGAGATCATGACAAGAAGGCTTTACTTAAATGGGAAATAGTATAGGAATGTGGGCGACCTTAAAAGGCAAATAAACCAGACATGGGGGGATATCAACGAGGAAGTTCTGCAGAATTTGATAAATTCAATGCCGAATCGAGTTTTTCAAGTTATCGAGAATCAACGAGGTTGTACAAAGTGCTAAGTTTAATAGGTAAAACCAAAAAATTCTGTGTTTAAATGCTTATAATAATGACTGTCTTTATATTGATTTCGCAGGAAAATTGATTGTTTTCAGAGTTAATTAACGGGAATTCGAAGAAACTAGCCTTTGTGATAGGGAATATTTATTATTATTGTTTTGATATTTACAGAAATAAGTAAACTTGCTTCGCCCTTAACAATAAACTTCTTAATTTTCATAATTTTGTGGTAAAATTCACATGAGCATTTAAAATGCTTGTGTCTTTATACTTATTTCGGCCACTGTATATATGGAGAGGAGGAAAAAGATTTTTTCCCGAGATACCAATGGTTCATGAACGATGTTCGCTTTTACCTACTATAGTGTTAATTTTTCGCCAGACTGTACAATAGACAAAGAAAACAGGGGTATTTAGTGTAACCACCTTGCTGCCTCAGTAAAAATTTACCATTTTTAAATCTACATCAACTGACCATCAAATGAACGAAATTTTGCCTAAAGCAACTTTCATATTATTAGATTCGTCCTTAAGTTTAGTTCAATGGCTTATTGGAATCAAATATAATTTGTTTTCATTATGCAGCAACACACATTTCAAACATATTTTTGAGTTATCTATGAAGACCCGGCAATCTTCAGGCCAGTATGGTGAAATGCCAATTAAATTTAAAAGCTAAGGGATGTATTTTACGGTATCCTCAGCGTCCACGTTTGACAAGACAGAAAATATCGGTATAGGCAAGTCTTCACTATGGAGCGTTGATGACTTAGCCTATGTTGTTGTACATTTGGACAAGACCATGAGCGTTTTTTGCATCGATTCATGCTCCTTAATTTCGCAGTACAAAAGTAGCAATCATTGGAGCGGTTTTTTGGATCGTTCCATGTCACCGCCACTCCCGACAGAAGCCCTTTCCGTTCTCCTTGGCTTCAATAACGAAGTGACTCCACACAAGTTTTACAACCTTTTTGTGGCTGTTGTGTATGTAACAGAAATGGTCCAAAAGTTCCGTGAAGAGCTAATAGTTGTTTTTGCAATAATAGCACTCAATAGGACAAATTAATAAAGGAACTGTGAAGTTTACCAATTAGAAATTATAAACAAGATACTATAAGTGAAATACTCAAAAAACAACAAACATTTGTCACGATTTACGTAGAGTAAAACTCGTTAACGACGGTAGATAAGTAAAAGATATACATATATTTCTTATAGTTCAGTTTATAATGAGAACTAAAGTCAATCCAAATAAAATAAATATACTCAGAGTATTTAATAACCTAATTGAACTCTGAATCCACTAGGACAACTACAGAAGCAGAAAAAAAAATTGTAACGGCTAACAAATTCTTTTATAGTATTTTTAAAATACTATATTGCACTTGTTTGGTTCTTTTAAGATGTCTATGGGTTTAAGGTCGCGACTGATGTTGTAGATACTTGGTTGTCCTAATTGGAAACAAGTACTTAATATGTGAGCGATGTTTAATGGAGGTTCGCTGTTGAGTAGATGTTGGAGAGTATGGGCCGTGTGACCAAGGCGTAGCCGGATGAACGTTTTAAGGTCGGGTTTACTAACATCCAAAATGAAGATAGGCCTAATTTTGGTTGGGTTGATAAGGCTGTAATGATGCTTGTACTGTTCCCAGTCAATTATTCTTTGGCAATTTCATATTTGATTAATGTGCCTTTTTAGATCAAGCCCACAAAAGCTGTTAAATGTAAAAGTAGGACTGTTAATTGCCATGTTAGCTGCGGCGTCTGCTAATCCATTACCTTTTATTCCTACATAGACCGGAGTCCAGATAAGCTTTAACTTTGTATTGGCTTTGGAAAGAATATTGCGGATTTTGGCTATTACACCTGCGTCGTTTCTGGGTTGACAACGGCTCGTAATACTGATAAGCTATCGGAGCAGATCACCTATTTCCCTTTTCTTAATACACTGGTCTTAATGGCCTCCAGTATGGCTAATGCTACGGTTGTGTAGATGGAAGTAATATTTTATATTAGGTACATTACCTTGTGTAAGAACAGAACCGTTCTGGGCTACTACTGCAAAAGCGGTGTTGAAATCTGTTTTCGACCCATCTGTATACATGAAGTTCCATCATATGTTTTTCAAAGAACAACAGATTTCGGAAAATCGCACTTTAAAAATGGCATTGCTAGTGCTGTCCTTCCGAAGTTCTTGTATATCAAGGACAACTGAATCTTTGTGAAGAGACCAAGGAAGAAATGTTGTAGTAAATTTGGCTGTTTTGGTTAGAGGAAAGTCCAGTTTATTTCGTGCCTCAAGGATGAGCTGTATAGCAGATGGGATTCTTCTGCTGCTAGTGTGGGTATCCCTGTCAATAACTGAGCCTGATTCGAAGAAAAATTTTATCTAGAGTTTGGTGATTATTTCTTGATACCGCTCCCCTACTGTTGGCAGTCCCACTTCGGCAAGAATGTTTTTTAGCAGTGTTGTTGAAAAAACACCGAGGCTTTTCCTTGATGCTTGGTGGTATGCTGATGTGGTAATTTTTTTTTTAGACTTTGGGCAAGAACCATAGATGGATAAAGCGTAAAAGCTTTTATTTAAAATTAGTAGTTTCGTTAAGTTACAAAATGCATTTACAAGAGTTTTACTTTTATTCGATGAAAGGTACTTAATAATGTTAAGCCTTGCTGCCAATGCTGTCTTTAGGTTCGTACAGTGCGGTTTCCAGTTGCATTTATTGTTTATAGCTAGACCTAATATATTAAGGTTGTTAACTACATCAAGTTTTTATTATTAATTATTAGTTCTAAGTTAGTACAATTCTGTTTTCTACAGATATGGATTAATTTATATTTTTCTAAAGCAATGTTAGGCCCAGAGGTTTCAGACCATTTATCATTTAGCAGAGTGGAAAATATTGCTTTAGTTCTATCTAAGTCATTGTATTTACATAGTATGTAGAGATCGTCTGCATAGATACAGTGATTTAGATCTTTGTGTTTAGAAATAAGATAACTTATTTGGTTAAATGCAATTGCAAAACAAATTGCCGATAAAGGTGATCTTGGAGGAATACCGTTATCGAGAGGTTTAATTTTGGAAAAAAATTGGTATCGCTTCACATTAACAATCCCAATAATACGCAGATACAAACATTTGTATCATAAATCGTGGAAGATGGCATCTCAATGCAGGACCATTACAACCCTTCAGTTGTCAATCATCATTGTCAACAACAAAGGGGGTCGTAAATTTTTGATTGCGCAGTAGGCCAAAGGGATGACCACAGGCTAACTGCATATCTTCAAGGTGGACAGCTGCAATGAGATGACTATAAATAGGGAGGGTCTTAAATCATAAGTCATTAATTATCAATTGTCCTTAAAAATGAAGTCAGTAAAAACTGTTTTATTTATTGAATCGGGCTCCCATTTTTTACAGTCCGTTTGTCGCGCAGTTTTGTTATATTTAACACTGTTGGATGGTGTTTCTTCGACCATTTCGTGTGCTTTTTAAATTACGGCTTCAACATCGAAGAAAAGGAATCATATCACATTAACAATATCACAAAAGTGCGAGATTTTGGACAAGATCAAAGAAGGTATCTCGTTGTCAGTTCTTGCAATATAGTATCCACTATTTTTGACATTAAAAGCAAAGAGGCAAAAATAAAATCATTTGTCATAAACACAGAAAAGGGTCCAGACACCAGAAAAACCTTAAAAACTCCTGAAAACTCCCAGTTTGAAGATGCTTTAGTTGCGTGGTTTTTAGAGCAGCGAAGAAAGAACATCTCTTTGTCAGGCGAAATATTGCTGGAAAAGGCCAAATTTTTCCAAGAAAGGCATGAAAAAAGAAAGTTTGTTGCCAGTAGAGGATGGTTAAATAATTTTAAGAAAAGGCATGGTATACGCCAACTAAAACTAACCGGTGAGAAATTGACGAATCAGGCTTGTACTGGAAAATGATACCAGACAAAACGCTGGCGTCTGTGTCAGAGAGTAGGGCCAAAGGTTCCAAAGTATCGAAGGAGAGGATCACATTTATGCCATGCGCAAACGCAACCGGAATGCACAAACTGCCTTTGCTGGTTGTTGGCAAAGCACAACGGCCACGTGCATTTGCAACAGCCAAAAAGTTACCAGTCCATTACACATGTCGAAAAGATGCTTGGGTTACAAGGTCAATATTTTTTAGAGTGCCTAAAAAGACATTTCATTCCCGAGGTAAAGAAATTTTTATTGAAAAAAAAACATACCGCTAAAATCACTATTCCTTCTTGATAATGCACCAGCGCATCCACTTGAAGAAGATCTGCAATCGATCGACGAAAATTTCACTGTTTTGTACATGCCACCTAATTGCACAGCTCTTATTCAACCCATGGACCAAAATGTAATTCAAAACATTAAAGTGACATACAAGAAAAAACTCCTATTGCAAATTTTTGGCCAGCAAGAAGTTGACCCAGAATGCGCAGTATCTGAACTGCTTAAAAAGACCACAATGAAAAATGTAGTGTTTTCATTTGCTCAAAGTTGGCAGCAATTGTCTTCAAATTTGATTAAATAGTCTTGGAAGCCTCTGTGGCATTTGTTATTCGAATCAGAGGAAATGTCTAGTCAAGATGTAGATGACTTTGATTGTGGAGATGATCTCCCACAGAGGCTTTTCAGAAGTAGACGCTAACAATTTCTTGCCAAGCAATGATGACATTGACTGCCAGGAGCCGTTAACTGATGAAGTCATAGTAAGACAAGTAATGAAACAGCAGGATATCGAAAGCGAAGAAGAATTGGAGTCATCGGAACCAGTTGCAAGGATTCCACATACTCAAGTTGTGTCTGCCTTAAATACTTGCTTAGAATTTTGTTACGTAAAATGAGGGATAAAGCGTTTTCTATGTCGGTAAATACCACTCGTCAAAGTACTATATTGGAATTTTTTAAAAAAGCGTAATTACATATATTGCATTACACTCTAATATGTATTACATATGTACTATATATAACATTCTTTACATTATTAAAATATATTTTAAATTACGAAAAACTTTGTTTTGTTACGGAAAATGCCTTCACAATGTCTGCATACTATAATCCGAACGATTCGCTAGTCCGAACAAGGTATAAATTTTGTGTATTCGGATTATAATTCAGTTGAACTGTCTAGATTCTCTATATTATTATTCAATTTGCATATTTTCATTTCTGAGGAGTAACGCCCCCCAACCGCTATCCAACATTTCGTCAAATATATTTTTCGCCTATGGTTAATTCATCTTATCTCTTATTTAAATCTTGAATATTAACTATTAAAAACAGGCAAAAGTTTCTTGACCTATTTTTCTTCTACAAACATCCAGAGCATTTCGGTTGTGTTATATTGTATGATATGTATGTACGTAGTTTTGCTATTCGCAAAACGTGGCTCTGCGGTCTTAGTATACAAACGGCCATCGTGATCCGAATAAAATATGCAAAAATACTTTCATCCCTTAAATTCATTAAATATTGAAGTGCTTCTTTCCAAGTTTTTTGTTTTTTTTTTTGTCGTCTATAAAGGGTATCTTTCTTCTTATTTACAGGGTGTCAGAGTTATTGGATTACAACCCCGAGGAGTTGGTTGGAAAAAATCTCTACAATTTGGTGCATGGTGAAGATGCCAATAAAATGAGAAAAAGCCACATGGACTGTAAGAGTAGGAAAATGATTATTTGGGGGCTGTTATTAATACAGAAATTTTTTTTATAGTAATAGAAAAAGGACAAGTTCTTACGTCCTATTATAGAATGATGAACAAAAATGGTGGTTATACTTGGTTGCAGACATGTGCCACTGTAGTTTGCAGTACAAAGAATGCCGATGAACAAAATATCATTTGTGTGAATTATGTCATCAGGTAAGCAAACAAATTTAATATTGTCTATAATCCTTGTTGGCTCTTAAATTAATAAAGAATAGCACATGTTATTTAGTAATGAATGAATCTTTATTTGTCTCATTTATAGCTGCCGCGAAAATGAAAATCTTATCTTGGATTGCTGTCAGCTGGAGCCCAGCGTAGATGCTATTAAGCATGAAGAATCGGGAGCAGATAAAGGGGCCGGGTCTCCTGGAGCTGATCCTTCAACCGAAGGTCATCCGGGACCCACCTCAGAGTCTAAAACATCTTCGCCGAAGACTGATAATGAAAGTCATCATCGGACCAGAGCACGTAGTAGCACATCAAATGTTAACAATACGTCAATGTCACTGGCAAAAGATGGCACGGTTACAAATGCCACAGCTGCACTAGGTGAAGAATCGTCTGCTGCTCCTCTGAACGCGAATCCAGTCGCAGCACCCTCTAAAAGAGGTCAAAAGCGAAAAATAAAAGTGGATGAGGAAATTGTGACTAATATTGAACCAGCCAAGTTGTCACCGGATCACCGAGAAACTCCACGAAGTCGGCATCCATCTGTTATCGAAGAGCATACAGAGACCTCAGTCAAGGATTTGGAAAATGCAATGTCAAAGCATTTACCCTCACCCGGTGGATCCAATGCAACGACTGACTTTAGTGCAGATGCTCTACTAAAACAACAGCAGCAACAGGAGAAAAGCAGTACAATACAATGGATTGGAACACCTCACTATCAGCAACCCGCACCGATGCCAGCAACAGCTCTACTTAGACAGTTGTACGCTAATCGGGAGAGTGTTATACGAGCAACAGCTCGCCAAACACCCACGGGAGTATTCTACAGTGACAACCAAGGTGGCCCATTACCTACTCCACCCGGAAGTGAATCATCATATGATAACCAATACCTGCTTCATGGTCATCCGCCACAGAAATCCGCTGATGCATTTACAAATCTTGTCTCCACATATGGTGGGTATCATAGTTCCATAGATTATCATAATGCAATGACACCGCCAAGTTCAGTTTCACCAAGAGATTCAAATAACCTTGGCGGCAAAAACTCTTCGCATGCAACGAACGGCGGTTATGAGTATGCTGATCCCTTACGAGCTGGCCAATACAATACACCAACTAGCACAGATTCTACTTCCACTCCAGCATTGCCTTTGAAACCTCAACCCTATTCGGCGGCAGCCGCGGCGATGCACCATCATGCGGCAAATACCATAGATGCTGCATCAGCTTACGGTAACCTGGATCAACCCCAATATTTCTCACCACATTCCGGCTTCCATTTGTATCACAAAGGTGCCCCATCTACTAGTTGGTATACAACCCCATCATAGAATGTCGATTCGAAGGGTGCTAGCAACTAGACGACCAATTTAAGTAGATTATTATTCCGGCCACAATACCGCCGGGATCTTTGTATTACCGTGTTATGTAATACTACATACACACACATGCATATTTACATTCAAGTAAATGGATACATACAATAAAGTTCCACCACACGTGAGGTTTTACACTAATGAGAGTGATTATTTAGGAAGCACGAAAAATACCACAGACATGAAACTCATACATGTCATATTACAAATTGTTGATATGTCACTGCTGTCACTCCTGTCATTAGTAACACGAACACCAATGTGAATGAACGGAATTCGATTTGTAATCTGTTACATGTCTTAACGATTGTAGATGTGCTAAACCAAGACCCAGTAGTTTATCTAATAAATGTCAAACAATCAAGAAGCAACTGTCACAAGACATTGACATTAAAAAGGTCTACCATATATTTACTAAGTAACATTCCCCAGTGAGTTGGTCGCAACAAAATTGTGATGGTGCTCATTCCTAATTAATAATCTACATTTAGCATTACAATTGTAAAAAAAAAACATAACTGCAGTAAAAATTTGTACATAACATAAAATTTTGAACAAAAATATAATACCTAGATCTAACGACGCTCTAAAAAAAAAAAAAACATTAAAATTATAATTTAATATAAACAAAACTCAAAACTTGTTAAAAACATTCAATGTTGTTAAATTATTTTTAAGTATAGCTACTCTTGTAAAAAACACGAAAGAAAAATTAATTAACTACAATAAACTAATAAATACTCATCTTAAATTGCAAATACTCAAATCTATATACGAAATAGAAATAATTATTATAATTAAGATAAATAAAAGTTAAAAACTAACGAACAGATTTAAAACAAGAACAAGACTTAGATAGTGTGCCAATACAAACAACAATTTCAGTCTCTCTACCTATGTATGTACTCTGTATTTATTGTGTTTAATTTATTTTTTTTCGATTATTTCATAATTTATCTATTCGTATTTGTATGTATGTAATTTGATTTAAATAAAAAACGAACAAACATATCACTATTTACAAAAGCCCAAATAGATATAGTTTTCTTTAAAATATAAAAATGATATATACGAGTATAAATATAAATTAACCGCCACCTTTGTTATAAGTAGGGATCGATTATTTTAATTTTGTAGTTTTTGTATTTGTAAGTACATAATTCATAAGTGCAACTGGGATATTTTTGTGTTAAAGTTTTACTTTTGTTAAATTTAGATTAATTTTTAATTGAATCTGTAGGGTTTTTTTTCTTTTTCAAAATTTGTTATTCCTTGTTGCTATTAGAAATTCTGTTTTATATTTTTTAGGTAATGATTACATTGTATTTAACGAGTAAGTTTTTACTATGAAAGAAAACCGCTATAAAAAAAAATTCAAACAGAAACAGTTCGCTATATATTTGTAGCAAAACTATAAATATTCATAATAAATTGAAATAATTATAAAATACAAAAAATTGTCTTTAAATTTTTAACCATTAAAAGGATGAAGTCAAATATAGAGGGTGTTCAAAATATCAGGAACACTGCAATTTTTTTTCACATATTTTTTTGTTTATTTCTGTGGATTTTGATTTTGGAACATGAAAGAAAAAATTCTACTTTATAATTTTAAAATTTATCATATTTATTTATTATTTATAGGGGCAACAATTTTTTTCATTTAATATTTTGTCACACTTCCCTTAACTTTTGTTAACGCACGAATTCGTTCTAGCATTGTTTTCATATTTTTAACAATGAATTCCCTTAATTCTGAGCTATTTTGACAGATACCATGTATATTTTCAATTAACATGGTTTTGTTAGTGTTTCAATGGGATTCATAGCAGGCGAATTCCCACGCCAAGAGAGAACTGCAATTTTTTCTTTGTCGAAGAAATCTTTAATTTGTTTGACTGTGTGACAAGGAGCACCGTATTGCATGAATGTGTAGTTTTTTCTTTTACAGTCCAAAGAATTTAGAAATGGCAAAAAAATATCGGTGAGTATCTTTTGATATTGATCTTGACGCATAGTTCCCTCGACAAAGTATAGCGGCAATGGTCCTTCTGCCGTAATACAGCCCCATACCATTACAGGGGCTGGATGTTTTACCCGGCTGACTACACACCCTTCATTGTACTTCTCTGAAGGTCGTCGACGCACAAATTCAGTGGATTCTGTCATTACTTCTAATCGACACTCATCACTAAAGATTAGCTTTAGAAAATTCAAAATAAATTAAATTTATTATCTTAATGTTCACATTATACAAAAACATTAAAATATAAATTATTTTCAAATTACCTTCTGCCAATAGTCCTGGGTTTGTTCTGCAACAGATGAGTCCAAATTTTAGACGCGTTTAAAAATGGCCTTTTTGTGGGTCTATGGTTTCTGATTCCATTTTCATACAATCGTCTGCGATGCGTCATTGCTGAAATATTGATTCCATCTTCCTTTAGGATGTTATTAAGAATCCGCAGAGTTGCTTTCCGATTTGCCAAGGTATTTGTAACTATTTTTCGATCCTCATAAATCATAATACAGGGGTAATTTTACTTTTAAATGTTATATGAAACTAAATCTAGATAGTTCGGAAGAGTTCCAAATTTGAAAGATGCTTTGTTTACTTAATAATTTTTCAATCTACAGCCTATCTGTCAGTCAATATTCAAAAATATAATTTATTAGGATTCGATTAATTTATAGATTTTCTCATGAAAATTATTTAATTAATATTAGTTGAATAAAAACGACCACCTTAATGCAGCACTTGGTATCGATCAGTTTTTCACTACGAAAGCGTATTTCGTATGATAATAATAATTATAAATATGACATAACTGACAATTGGCTAAGAAACGTAGGATATTGTTAGCGATATTAGAGAATGATTATTCATTATCTTTTAAATGGAATATCAAGGAAAGAAATACGCGTCTTAGCATCAAACTATGAAGACGACTGGCATGACGGAAACTGTTTCTGAACGAGAAACTCAGCATGAAAAGATATACTAAACTCATGCAAATCATACAGTCTTGCTTGACTAAGTACTCTATCACATTTATTAAGCAAGAGCGGTACTTTATAACAAACAAATCATACAGTCTTGCTTGACTAAGTACTCTATCATATTTATTAAGTAAGAGCGGTACTTTATAACAAACTGCAGCAGTGCACCTAACCCATACACTCTCATCTATCCCGAAATACTCCTAAGGCGAAAAGACGAGTAAAGGATTCTCAATTGATCATAGGCGAACCACTCGCATCGATCTTTTCTTCGTGAAAGAAACCAAACAATAACCAACTAAAACCATCAGCAGACGAAAAAATAAACTGAAACAATTTAAATAAGAAATGAGATCACCCCTGGGCGCTAAATGCTCGAGAATGGCTCATGTCAGAAGAGGAGACCGACGGCTTAATTGCCACCTCGGATAGATTGGAGTCGTCGCTATCCATTTCTGGAAAGGATATCGACGCCCCAAGATCTAAGATTGTATTTGAAGTTTCCGTTAAAGGAGGAGGAGGAGGTTTCTTATCAGCATCCAGCTCATCCCTTTTATACACCCTTAGGTGAGTTGACTCGAATCCGAATCGAATCATGCCTTTGGTCTGCCCCAAAGGGTTAAGGGATTCCTTATTGATCACGATCAACGCGCACCTATAAGAGCCCCTCAGTTCCTTCAGTTTCGCGACTTACCAGTCATGAGTCGGAAGGGTCGGGTTGCTGAGCCTGATGATCTCCAGAATGCCGATTACCGCAATCATTATTGCGTCCTTTAGGACTTCGCTGAAAGACCTCAGAGATGTGCTGCTGGATGGCCCAGGGGTTTTGGTGTTGTAAATTTTGGGTCACTTGAGAACGGGCACGTTTTTCCTCCAAGGATCTTTGGCACTTAGAAGAGTCTTTTAGTGTTCTGGGAGCAGTGGAAGCAGTGGCTAATCTGTCTTTTAGGTTGTTGTTAGCCCAGAATTGATCCGAAGGTTTTGGTAATGCGTAAAGCATTTCGGCGTCTTATGTAGAGCGCCTTAGATGGAGCTCGCCGATGCGGCTGAGCCCCTGATTCCTCCATAGGGGTAAGGGTTTTTGTAGCAGCGACAAGTCCGTAGCCTGCCACAAACTTGCTGCTGCTAGGGGTGGAGGAAGCGATAGGAAGATGGATTGCCACAGTCTTAATACTCCTTGAAGGTTTGGCTTTAGGCTCGTTGCGCTTGCCTTTAGAGGATGGTGCACCGACAATGCAGTAGCCTTTGCGGGGGTCGGTGCAGTCACCGTTCTACCGCCCGGTATTAAAGCAGTACCGGCCATCGTCCCACGAGTAGCGGAGAAAGGATGGTCCATCTGTATAGAAATCCGCTGTATAACAGATAAGGCTAGCTAATCCAGAAGGCGCCAGGTATCCGGATACTCCGTTCGCGACTGAGCTATTTTTGGAGATGTTGGGACATCAGCCAAGTTGATCTTCGGCACGGGTCATATGACACCTTGGTCCAGCCCAGGGGAAAAAAGTAGTTGGTAAGATGGGGTGGGAGGGGAGCATCCCTTAGTTTCAGAGGACTCGTCTGGAGAATTTCTCGAGATCCATTGACCCTACTCAGCCTCTACAACTCGACAAGTTCGTCGCTCGCGGTAGAGGAAAAAAAAAAGTGTAAGAATAGTGCAAAGGCAAGGTGGACCCGGATTTTCCATCTGCATATAGACTACTTTGCATGATGAACACTGCAGGGAAACTCCTAGAAAAAATGCTGATACCACGGATTACAGACGCAATACAAAGATCAAGTGACCTTTCCACGAGACAGTATGGCTTCAGAAAGGGCAATTCTACTATCGGAGCTATTGAAAAATTAGGGCAACCACTACTCAAAGAAGATTGAACAAGAGCGCTGGCCTGGGAAAGCGGACGACGATGAGTTTTTTTTTTTTTTTTTCAAGAATTTCACACTCAAGTGGGTATGAATACACTTATAATGCCTTAGCATGTTTTAAATTTTTTGGAAAATGGGATAGAGGGAGAAGGAAAGATTTTGGGCTCAGCGCTTATTTCGCTCCATGTGTGGCATCCAACATTTAATGGGGAGACTAAATTCTTGCTGGAAGTTGGCTTGATGTTGATTTCTAGTCAACTACTCATCTTACTTGGTTTTCGTTAACTGAAAAAATGAATATGTCTTTCGGGCGAGGCTGGGATTCGAACACCTGAACCTTCCGGTTTGGAAGCCAGCCCATTACCATTTGAGTAACAACTGACTCAGCTGAAATGGATTGCATCGGAAGGTCACTTCATTTTTACCGCGTCAAACGCTAGTTCGCCCAAGGAACATCTATTCACTGATCGTGCAACAGACTCAAGCCTATGCTAAATAAGTGGCGTCCCAAACTCCATCGGCAGGCAACTAGACCTTATTTTCACTAGCGATTCCATTAACTCCACAGTAACGTTTTGTCCCTTAACGGTATCAATTATTGATAAAATTCACCCCCCTCTTATTCTCTCATTTTTGTATTTATAACTCTCCACCCCAGTCCACCACTACCCCTACTCTCTCTTCTTAAAACTTCCATAAAGCAAATTGTCGCAAATTTAATATCTATTTCAGCAAATCTTCTTTTAATTTTACCAGCCTATCTTTAACTGATGCTGCCTCCATTTTTTACTGTGCATAAAACATCATCTACATAAAACACCATCTACTACCCCTCCCCGCTATTACAGAAAACTACTTTACGAAACAAAAGAAACAAATTATGGGCAGTTTTTCTTCGCACAAATTCTTATTCTGACTACTCTAACTATCTTGGAACCTACCTCCAATTCAACCAGCGCTGCTTCTATCAGCGTTTTCTCGACACAGCGCAGACTTTATCAACGATCCTAAGAATTTTTATCAATTCGTCAACTACAAAAGAAAATTAGATGGATATCCCCCCTCTCTCTCGTTCGATAATATTTCAAGGACCGACCCACATACTATTTTGCAAACTTTTCTAAACAATCATTTGCAGACAACTTCTTCTTACCTCACCGCATATATTTCAAGTACTTTCCCAATTTTTCCATTGGCACCTTTCTCTCACAATCTTTGATCCTACCCTCATCGTAGAAAAGTTACAAAATCTAAATGGTGAATTTTTATCCAGTCCAGACTGGCTTCCAGCAACATTTCTCAAAGTGTGCCTCCAATCCTTCGCACCTATTTTCCTCTCTATTTCAACTGTCCCTCACGCAAGGGGAATTCCCCCAAGTTTGTAAGACCTCTTTCATAACCCCGGTACACAAATGGGGATCAAAGAATGAAGAAACTAACTACCGTCAGATTGCTAATCTTTCTCACATACCTAAAATGTTCGAAAGTATTTTATACGAAGTGCTAAGTTTTCAATGCAAGTCACTTATGGTATATCACCCAGTCAACATTAATTTCTGAAAGGCACAATAGATCAACTACTACAAACTTTGTTGAATTCGTATCTTTTGCGCATTCAACCCAGGAAAATGGCAACGGAATCGATGGGATTGCTACTATTCAAATTGTCTTCCCTTGGTTTTAACCCCATATTACTCGTATTGAAATGAATCTCTTCTTATCTGCAGAACCAGTATTATAACATTCGTTTTAGGTCATTCTTCCCAACCCCGCTTTTAGCTACTTCTGGTATCCCACAAGGCAGACATCTAGGTCCCCTCTTTTTCATTTTAACTATAAATAGTTATTATACACGGCCCCCTATCCCACTACGCCGAAGACACAAAGTCCCCCAAAACTACTCGTATTTCTTCACTCTAAGACTCATATTCACCTTGAAGAAGACCTCAATAGGTTTTCCACTTGGTGTCTAAAAAATTGCTTAGAGCTTAATGTCTCCAAATGGCAATCTATGACATTGTCACGTAAGTCCAATCAATAGCCTCTTCGGCTTCCCTTCGCGACTGCACTCTGGTTCTGTGGATTGCGCCTCTCTTTACAATTTTATTTTCTTCAACACTAACCCTCATAATTTACTCTGTCCTCGTCTCTTCTATATTCCAACCCATCGCACCTCTTATTGTTCAAATGAACCAATCTCCCGCATGTTCCGTAAGGTCAACTCAAACTTTTCTCTTTTTGATTTTAACCTGAACACTTCTCGCCCTAAACTTGATCTCCTCCACCATTCCCTTATTTCCTAGCCCTTAATTTTTGTTAGTTTTTAAGTGCTAGTTTAAGCTTGTATTAAGCCAAATATATAGTAGAGCCCGCACCAAAATTAAGTGGTTATGTCAATAAACAAAATTTACGTTTCTGGGGCACAGAGAATCTGCATGAAATGCACGAAGAACCCTTGCATCCTCTCAAAGTGACTGTTTAGTGCGACATTTGCCGACGACCCCATCATAACCGTAACTGGTTAGCGCTACAGAGCAATGTTAAACGAATTTTTTTTTGCCGGAAGTTGCTGAATTGAGTCTCAAGCATTGTTGGTTCCAACAGGGCGGAGCAACCGCTCACACAGCTTCTGAACAATGGAGATTTTGAATCACCAATTTCCAGGTCGTGTGATCTCCCATTTTGGCGATTTGAACTGGTCAACCAGATCGCCGGATCTGACAGCGCCAGACTTCTTCATTTGGGGCTATTTGGAATCTCGCGGTTACCACAACAAACCACAAACCTTGCAAGTCTTAAAAGCTAACAGTGAAGAAAAAATCACCAATTTGGAGTCAGCTGTACGAGCAACAATTCAAAATGCTGTAAAACGAACACAAATGTGCATCAACAGAGGTAAATTTTTTTCATTTCTAACAAAATGGCAACCAATTCACAATATAACATCACTTTTGCCCCACCTTGTACATGCTATATTCTATAAAACCTAGCAGGGCTAGGAAATTCTTGTTACTGCGTCTAAGAGTATGTATATAAAATTCAGATATATGATCTACGAGTATCATAAAGAAATGCTTCCCCTAGAAACCTATATGGAATTATTTTTTCTTTTTTTTATATACAGGGTGAGTTTTTTAACTTGAGACATCCAAATTACTCGACAAATACGCGATATCGCGAAAAATGTTTCAGACAAAAGTCACAAGGTTCTGAAGGGGACATAAGATGGTGACCACAA
Organism: Volucella zonaria; assembly: GCA_963966105.1. Lineage (NCBI taxonomy): Eukaryota > Metazoa > Arthropoda > Insecta > Diptera > Syrphidae > Volucella > Volucella zonaria. Next base: position 14,459,893 of record OZ014534.1, read on the forward strand.
ATTCGACCTTGAGCCCCATTTTCAAGGTCAAACGAAGGTCACTTTTGATTTTTCAAATGATAATTCCTGATTTTCATTGGTCAGTCGTATTGCTCGTAGGCTTGTCATTTGTTTTTACAAACTGCGTTTAGCATAACCCAGGACGTAGCAGTATTTTGTTTCCTTCGGGGTAATTAATTAGAGTGGGTCCCCCTCCCTCCCACTGTTGGATCATTAAATTCTTCCCATTTCGACGTTTATTCCCCGAGACTATTTCAACAAATACTCGAAAATGTGACCATTCACTTCAATACACTTGTCTATCCGCGCTCTAAATGAACCAACAGAACTGAGAAGTATTTCTGGTGTAATCTTCCGGCAAGCTTCAGTTATTCGTCTTTTCATGTCCTCACGTGTTGTTGGCTTTTTTCTGTAAACCTCACTTTTTAATTAGCCCCACAAGAAGAAATCAAATGACGTAAGATCAGGTTAGCAGGCCATTGCCACGGACCCCCTCGTCCGATCCATCGTTGATGGTAAACATTGTTTAATACGACCCGGGCTACTTGGGAATAATGGGCTGGACAACCATCATGTTGAAACCACATTGTTTGTCGCAACTCCAATGGCAGTTCTTCTAGTAATACTGGAAGATGGTCCCGCAAGAAGTTTGCATACTTTTCGCCATTCAAGTTGCCTTCAATAAAATATGGACCTATTAATTTATCCCCAATAATTCCCGCCCAAACATTAACATTCCAAGGGTGCTGGCGTTCAACTTATCGTAACCAAAAAGGGTTTTCGGTAGCCCAGTAATGCATATTATGTCGATTGACCGTACCGTGATTGGTGAAAGTCGACTCATCAGAGAATTACACCTTGGAGAAGAAAAGGGGGTCTCGATCAATTTGCTGAAGTGCCCATTGACAAAAGGAAACCCGGTTGCGAAAATCCTCACTAGAAAGTTCTTGATGCATTGAAACATGATAAGAATGGTATTTATGCCGATGTAGTATCTTACAGACAGTCGTTTGAGAAATTCCTGATTCACGACTTATTTGGCGGCGAGTGCTAATGTGACACTGCTATTTCATTGTCCTCCACAGCCACCCTATCTCACCGATTCCTTTTCTTTGGTTGCACACTTCCTTCACCAGTGAATTGTTAGATGACCCTATAAAAGGAAGCGCGCGATCATATCTGGTCTGGGAAACGTTGGGCGTAAAGAGCAACAGCACCATCGATGTTCCTTCCACTTTTTTCATAAATCAATATTATTTCAATTGTCTCGTGAATTGAAATAGCCTGCATTATTAATATGGAAAACGTTACTAATAATAATAATCAGTTCCTCAAAACAAATATCGAACTTCTAAATGAAGTACAGTTCCGCTCAAGTAGAAAAAAAGGGCAGAGTGCACATCATAAACTCTCAGATAAGTTTAGGACAATTTGTCTCTATCTGAAATTTCTTTGAGTTTTAACTTCACTCGAGGCAATAATGACTTGCTCAAAACAAATCTCGACATTCTAACAGCCTTACAATGTTGGAAACCGATTAATGATTTAGGCGTGCCAGTGCAGTGGTATCTAGCACTGAATGAATAAGACCTTTGAGACAAAGTCATGTGCCCCATTGAGGAATACGACTGAGCAATGAAAATCAGGAATTATCATTTGAAAAATCAAAAGTGACCTTCGTTTGACCTTGAAAATGGATCTCAAGGTCAAACTCGTGGTTACCATCTTATGTCCCCTTCAGAACCTTGTGACTTTTGTCTGAAACATTTTTCACGATATCGCGTATTTGTCGAGTAATTTGGATGTCTCAAGTTAAAAAACTCACCCTATATATTTTGACCGCGCTCAAGGGATTTAAGTACCCTTAATATGCTTGCACCCAGCGCGGGCGAAGGAAAATCAGAGAGGATGGAAATAGAGATACCGGTGAACATTGGTTTTAAATTTTTAAAGGTTATAATGACTAGGAAATAAAGAGCTGAGCAGATCATTCCATAAGTTAGTTGTACGGCTTAGGAACGAATCAAGATATTTTAAAGTACGTCCGAAAGTGGGCTTGAGGGTATATTGATGAGCATTCATAGCAAGACGGGTGTTACGGTTAAAAATTTGAAGGGGCGGAATGCTACTGGCGATTTCTATAGAGCACTGGTGGTGGAAATAGCCATAAAGCGGAGTTTGACATAAGACATTACGTCGGTGTCTGAGTGATATTGGTATCACCTATAAGTTTAACCACACGGTTTTGAATCCTATTTAGCAGCAGCAGCGGGTTTTGCGCACACCCGACCAGGTGTGGGCATTGTACTCCATTTTCGGGCGGATGAATGCCTTATATATTGAGGCCAGATTAGAAGGGGAAAAGTATTTCTTACATCGTTTGAGAAAGCCTAGACATTCCGCATAATTTTTGACGACATCGAATATGTGGTCAGTCCTACGTAAGTTGTCATTTGCACACAGACCGAGGATGGAAAGTTTACCGGTTTCGACGGTGCAAGTGCCATTCATGGGTAATGGTTGGCTGTTTAAATTTCGCTTTAACGGCAGCAGTTAGCATTGCACTTTGGAACCATTAAATTCCACTTTGTTGATAGTTCCCCAATTGGTAATACTGCTAATATCGGAATTTAATGAGCTTAACATACACTGCCGTTCCCGTTTTACATCCGAAGAGCACGGACGTGAGTCCGGAAACGAATATAAAAAACAGTTAGTACTGTTGTCAGCAAGGAAAATATTGGATTAGAAGTGGCAGACAAGAGATTATTGATAAAAAATAAAAAGAGTGTCTGAGACAGAACGGAGCCCTGGAGTGCACTAGCATTTATTTCGTGAATATCGGACTTGAAACCATCCAAAACAACTTGGATTGAACTCTCCGAAATGTAGTTTCTAATCCATTGAAGAAGAAAGTCGTCGATCCCAAATGCACGCATTTTCGACAAATGAACCTGATGTCAAACTCTTTCAAATGCCTTAGAAATATCAAGTGCAACTATCTTGCTTTCGCCGGATTGGTGTAGGCTTTGCACCTTTTCCTACGGAAACCATACTGCCGGTCATTAAGAAGTTTTCGTATTTCGAGATAAGGCATGGTTTATCAGCGTTTCCATGACCTTGGAAAGAAGGAACGTAAGTGCATTGGGTCTGTAGGAGAATAGAGAATGGTTTATCAGCGTTTCCATGACCTTGGAAAGAAGGAAGAGGGGAAGATACACTATCTGGACCAGCAGATTTGTGAATGTTAAGATCTTTAAGTACTCTTACTAGTACAAGCGTGTGAAAGTGGATTCGTCCAATTGAAGATTCGACGCACTCAAATGTAGGCGGAGACAAAGCACAATCTGGGAGTGTTGAACTGGCCGCGAAGTGCGCAGCAAACAGATTGGCTTCCTGCAAAGAGCTGACAGCTGGAATATCATTGTAAATGAGCGTTGGGATGGAGGATGAGGCAGAATTTCTAATATTTTTGACGAACGATGCAAAATTGTTACTACCTTTGCAACATTGTGGTATTTTTTGCCTCAGTTTTTGGTTTTATTGGAATTTCACACGCTTAAGAAAGATGATGCAATCATTTCTGGCTTTGTTTAAGCCTTTTTTTGGTATTCCTCTGTTGGGTTGGTCTTGAAGGACCGAAAAAACAATTCTCTAACCCTGACAACCTCTTTACAGCTCGAGTCGTACCATACCTTTTCTTTTAGTCTGATACTCTTTATGCGATGAGGGATAAAGGGTCATTCCACGAAAGATCGATCAACGTTCTGGACGACCCACCTTCGATTTGAAGCAAAATTGGTAGAATTACTCATTGGAGTGGTACGAATTTTAAGGCAAAGAAGTTTTGCAGAATTCGATATACGTAGATACACGCAATGAAACTTAAAAAATTGAGAAAAAATCGAAATTCAAGGTTTTTTCTATATTTCAAAAAATCTTAACTTTTGCTCTGCCCATCAGAATTTAGTAAAATATATGTATCCTGTTGAATTCAGAAAAACATTTACGTTCAAGGTTTCAACATGTCCGGAATACCCTTTTTATTTTTATTTTTTGAATAACTCAAAAAAGGTGCTTTTTTTCTTTTCATTTCACGTTGGGATCTCTATGGGTTCGGCCAAAATAATTTTTTGTATAAAGGTTAAATATAAATATTTCCATATGAATAAAGGGTCCCAGTGTGACTTAGTATTCCAAGGCCTTAAAATCATAAAAAAACTCATTATGTATTTAAGTTCTTTTAGCATATGCATATTTTTGTTTTGAAAAGGAAAAATATTTTCCTTTAATTACTCCTTGAGAAACTGATGAAATTTGTTGAGGTTTTCCTGTTTCCGTTACAATTCTTAAATTAGAAAATCTCTATTCCATCAATAATTTTTTTTCATTATAGGTACTACTATGTGGACATTTAGGTAAAATCCATATTCCTTATATTTTCAGTTGCCCAGTTATATAACTATAAAGGAGTTGTAAGGTGTTCTCTATACAGTGATTGTAGGCTAACTCTAGTAGCCAGTAGTTTTACTATACCACCAAATCTACCGCATGCACTTTTACCATGAGAGGTGGAAAAGAAGTTCCATTCAGCATTCACTCCAAACTCCTGTTCATGCAATGTCAAATTGAAAAAAATTCTTTTTGATCATGTTTTTCCATCGGAAAAATAAATAATTTGTTTTAAATGTTGGCATTTCTTACGCAGGAACTATAAGAGATGGCGCTGAAATAAGTGTACTGCGATAATGTCATGCTTTAAACAGTCGCTGGTTACAACAAAACTTTAATTTTTGATTTAATCCATCTGGTTCATGTAATATTATATTGCGAAAGGGTGAATTGCCGACTGTTTCAGTGGTATTCCTACATTGCATCTTGCACAACAGAACCATAATTTTCAGAAAAGTCAATTAGAACAAGTACGAGTACATATGTCCGTTTTCCTTAAAAGAGTTTTGATTTCGCTTAAGTACGTGTTGTGTTGGTCTGTTATAAAAACGTGACGAACTAAAACAATAAGCCGTTTCAAAAAAGTTTCATCAGTGTTTTCAATTCCCACTTCCAATTTTGATCGGTCTGTATGGGTCCACTACACGTCTTCTATAAAGCGATTATTAAAAGCAGTGTCAAAGATTCTTCTTAAATTAGAATACATAGTTTGGGCAATTTAGGCAACTGCACAAATAACAGCTTATACATATCACTAAAGCTAAGCAGCTTCTATTGTCTTTGAGATGCGTACCTACGCCTTCTGTTAATCTTGATATGTTGCTACCCTAAAACATGAGTTTAATATTTGACGGAATGAGTTCCTGATGCTATTTTCTGGTTTTAACGACGCGAATTTTGAAAATCCAATCTCAATATTATTATGAACTTCCTTGAACTGAGAATATATCTCTCAGATATATAATATATTGGCCAGATCCGTTTCTGAACACGTTGTTTCGGATTTTCAATCTTAAAAAAAGAGTAAAAGTCTTATTTTCGAACCTGAGAAAATAAATTGTTATTACATTTATCGATACATAGTCTTTTTTCCTGGCGTTAAACGGCTGATATCGTCTTCACAGTAAGAAATTTCTACCAATTGCTCAATATCAGCATCTAAACTTTACCGATAAGTTGATGAAACGCTTTGATCTTCTTGAAGTTTTCTGAACCTTTTAATCCTATAATTCGTCGATCCTGGAACCTCCTCTATAATTTTTTATGCTCTAATCTCCGGAAAATTTGTTGTCCTTGCTTTTAGTTTTTTTGGAAACTTTCTTTTATTTCGCCAACAAAGTATTCTTCCACTCAGGAATTATCTATTCATATGGAACCATTCCTTTCAGAATATTTAGAATAGATTAGATTAGATCTTTATTTGGTAATCATCGAATGCAATAACATAGTTTATAAAACAAAAAATCGAAAAAAGCTTGGCTTTTCTGCCGTCTGTCTAGTTGACAAAACATAATTTTTTACGCATGTAATACTTTGAAAATTTAATACTCCATCAAAACAAATGCGATAATTACTTTATATTGATAAATACAAAACTTAATAAAATAGGATTCTTGAAATTAAAAACTTTCGCTAATTATACGGTCCCTATAGGTTGGAGCCAGATTGCAGTATTGGTATAGTTTTTTTACTTCGAATTTGTTTAGCAGAGATATAACTTCGTTTCCGTCAAAAAACTGGATCCCAAAGTGTTCCTTCTTATTTCCCTTAAAATAGGACATTTCCCCATGAAGTAGAAAATATCTTCTCTTTCACGCAAATTACACAAAGAGCACAAGATGGGTAAATCATCTATATGAGGAATAAAGTTTAGGTGTATCACCTCTCCTCGTAGCCTGAAAATCACTGCTATTTTATATATCAGAATATGATATTTAACCTTCCTATAAAAAATTATTTTAGCCGAACCCATAGAGATCCCAACTTGAACTTTTAAATGAAGATGAGGTTGAGTATCTCCATAATATATAAAAAAAATTAAAAAAAATAAAATAACCTTTTTTGAGTTATTCACAGTAGCGCATTTTTTTAAATCCAACAAGATATATTTCACTAAATTCTGATGAGCAGAACCAAAGTTATGATTTTCTGAAATATAGAAAAGAAACTTGAGTTTCGACTTTTTATCCAATTTTTGAAGTTCCATTAGACCTAATCTTTAGCTGCCTGTCTCAAAATATCCTCAGCTGCCTCACAATGATTGCGATTTAGCTGTATGATCTTCATTTTCTGGTCATACTGTTAGCTTCCTTGAAAATCCGGCATCTACTGCTGCCGGCTACGTGTTTTGCGTCTTCAGGGTATTATTTCTCGCAAAACATGCAAAATAGGTGCTTGTTGCACTCCTTTGCAATATATGCTTCAGACCCGCATCTTCTGCATAATTTAGAGCGGTCTTCCATGTTCTTGAATTGATTTGCTATGTGACCAAATTCCAGGCACTTGCGGTCAACGGTAACCGCTACAAAGCCATGATTGCCGATTTTTTGTGGGCTGAAATTGAAGACATGTACTTGGACGAACTTTAGCTTCAGCACGAAGGCACACCATGCCACACAGCTGATAAAACAATCGATCTTTTGCGCACTAAATTCGGTAATCGTGTTATCAGCCGCATTTTCGATGTCAATTGGCCGCTTCGGAGCTACGATTTGACCCCGTTAGACTTTTTTTATGGAATGTCCTTAAAGATCGATATTGTGCAGGACAATCCAAAAACGACTGAAGCCTTTAAGGGGAATATCGTCCGAGCCATACGTAAGATAGACGCAGAAAGAGTCAATAGGTTCTTGGAAAATTGGGTTGACAGGATGCGCTACTGTGAAGCCAGTCGAGGTAGCCACATGAATAAAATCGTATTCCATAATTAATGGGAATGTTCGCTCTTTTTAATAAAACCATAACATATCGAAAATGTTGTAATGGAATTTTGTTCATTTTATTTTATTTTTGAAAATAAATTTGTATTTAAACCACCTTGTAGATGGACATCACTTGCATACATGTGGACATGTGAATTTCATTAACTTGTAGTGGGAACAGAAGTGATCTAAGTATGGAGCTTTGTGGAGCCCCTCTCGGATTATACAGAAAGTCGTATGATTGATGAACCACTACAATTGCCGGCTTTCTGAATTTGGGACAAATAAATTGTCTAAAAAAATTGTTTAAAATATTAAGAATAAGTTTTTGATTATGAGAAAAATAACATTGGTTTACCGTTTCGAGTGATTTTATTCGCAAGACGATATACTCGTATGGCTTGGTATGCATTAACAGTTCGTTTTGCAAGTTAATTTCCTCATATGTTCTATGGTAATTCAAAGGGTTTTATTTCCATTTTCTCAAGAGATGGGTGTTTAGGCTTTTATGCTCAAATCTAAAATGTCAATTATATCACTGGAGATGGATCCAAAAGTGATAATGATGAAGCGCCAGACCCTGATGTAGAATTTGACCCACACTAAACAACAGCCTGAAACTGACACCGAATCTGAGCCTGAAATTGAACAAATTGCATCGACTTGAAAACAAAAAAAGGCCAGGCCTGAAGAAAAATAACATGTATTGGAAAAAAAACAATTGGACCAATACGACGAAAACAATTTTGAATATACGGGTGCTACTCAACCGCCAGAATCGATGACTGAGTTGAAAGCACCGAGGGATTACCTTTTCTAATGTACATTGCCGCGCCTCCAACCACTCTTCTTATTCTATCGCAGCGAAAAATTCTATGCCATATTCCTTAACTTTATATGTGTACCTCATTTAAAGTATCTGAACTAAACCATGTTTCTGTCACACAAACAGAGCCGTCAAATAGATTTCTAAATTCATCCAACTTAAGTAACAGACTTTGTGTGTTGAACTGACATACATGTACCCCTCCTGTTCTACGGTAGCCAGGGGTATTGCTCAGCTTTCGAACATTTTCATTATTTGGTCCGCTTGTGGAACTCGGGCTGTCCGACGACTGCGTAGCTGCTGTGAATTAACAGTAATAAAGGAAGTAATGAGGTTGAGGGCAAGGTAATGAGGTAACTGCTTAATACAGATAATTAGGGCAACCGGAAATATGTTCTTAAAAAACTGTTTAAAGCGCTTTAAATATGCTCTAAAAAAGACGTTATATGCTCTTAAAATAATCTCTAAAAACTATTGCCTATTTGCTCTAAAGACATTTTTGTACATAGAAAAACTTCCTTCTTCCTCAACGGATGTAATAGGCGCAAATTTAAATGCCATTATCTCAGAGGCTGTGTATTCATTCACTGTCGAATTTTGTCCGGACAGACTGATTGAAAACTGAAAATTTATTTTAAAGTCTTAAAACCACGATTTTTTCCAAAAGATTTGACATTTTTGTCTTTATTTTTCTCCCTATTTTGCAGTCAATGGAGCTAACTTTAATTTCTGCATCGTTGACTATGTCGATATAGGCGGCAAGTTCTAGACAATTCGTTTCCAATTTGGTAATTGATTTAGAAAAATAGCCGTAGTTTGCTGGCAAAAATCCCAAATCAGTTTCTAAATTACCTCGTTCAAGTAATGCTTTGGCAGTTTTGACAGCAGCAGAATCCTCTTCATCGAATGAATGAAAAATGTTTAGAATTTTTTCATAGTTTTCTGCATAGTATGAAACTGCTTCTATCCATTTTCCTCTACGAGTTGTAACTGGTAGCGGAGGAAGTGATAGATCTGGTTCAACTTCCTTAAAATTTCTTACTCTTGAAAGCGCTTTCAAAAATAGTTTTTTTATATTGGCAATAAGAAGATCGACCTCAGGAAATTTTCCTCTTATGGTTTCGCAAACTCTATGAAGTCCATGTGCTAGACATGTCATATGAGTTATTTTTGGGTAAAATACTTGAAGCTGCCTTAACCATATATGGAGCAGCATCCGACAAAAACAGTTTGAAGTCTTTTTCAAACTGGTCAACCAACATCTTTATCGAGTCATCGCAGAGCCTGGCTATTGTTGAATGGTTTACCTTATCCATTAGAGTAGTATTAATTAAAAACTTATCCTTTGCAACTGAGTCGTCAGGATCTAAAATGTGTGTGGACCTGTGTGTCTTCCGCGGAGAGGTGTCTCAGAAGGAATTTTATGTTCCGTATACTTTTCCAAAAACGATTTCAAATTTTCATTGCGATTTTCATGCCATGGAATATCCGCTGCAATGAATGCACAACATAAATGCATTCGATGATGATTGCCCGAGAAATTGTTGCGTTTTTCGGTCTTTTCTTTGCAAAAGTTCCAAATCCCTGGTTGTCTTCAAATGTTGCTTGACGGTAAATATTTTTTCAACACAAACCATTTTATTGCAAATTTTACACAACAGAGTTGTTCCATCTGTTTTAAAACTTGTATATTCGGCTATGATTTTATTTCATTTATTTGCTAAAATAAAGAAAATTATGTAAATACTAAAACCTAGGGTATACCGAATTTGATTCTTTCGCACCCGAATATTTTACCCTCAAATTAACGATTCCTATCAAACCAAACTTTATTTATTTTCTATCTTTTCTTTTTTTCACAAGTTGAACTCTTCACAACCACCTTCTTAGATCCACTGTCCGCGAGATAAGAACTATTGAGATGAGAACTATTGTTTGCGGTGTCGTGTGCCTGTTGAAAATGGGGAAAGTATTGCCAGTGTTAATGCGCAACTATCCGTTAGCTAGTCGCTAATGACCGGAGTGTATAGCGCACATTTAGCCTTTCATGAATGAATGCAAAACAAAAAGATAATGAAACAAAATTAGAAAAGTACCTACTTTCACAGCTGCATAGTATTCGTACATGCTCAGATGTCTAGGAAATTGCAACAAAAATTATATAACTTGTCATATGCAGATGGTAAAAGGGTTTACTTGCGCAGCTGTGTATATAGGCAGCCACATAGTGAACAAATTGTACCTGCTGATGCGCAACTATTGGCATTCCGCAGATATCCATATTGTTTTCTTCACACAAACAGTTAATGAAAAAAGTCACAAATATGCTAAAATATGTCCTAAAAATGCAAAAATATGCCGAAATCTGTCCTTAAAAGTGAAGTATGCAGCTCAAAATGCTTAGTTTTGTGTAAAACCTATTTCCGTATAATCCAATTTACAATACGTCCTCCCAAAAAAAACATTCTTTTGCATATTTCCGGTTGCCCTACAGATAATTAACATAAAACAATATTTATCAGAATGGAAGGCGTTATGTGTTGAGTTTCCAACTGTAGATTTCCAAGGACTTGTAGGCTTTTTCTGCCATATTAATTCTTTTTATTTGGAATGAAACATTTTTCGGTGTTTTTTTTTCAACGTAAGCATATATCTATAAGAAAATTTAATATTCTATGATACATCTTTGGTCACCTTGGTCAGTTTTCCAAAGTCTTACTTGAAGAACTCAGTGTATCTAAACTACTTTGTTCTCTACAAATGCAACAAATTGTATTAAAATGATTACAATACCCGCATCTTGTAATTGTTCCTTTTACGCTTAACTAAACGCTCGAATTGGAATACTTGTTGATTCGAAAAATTAGATATTGTTAGCATAAACAAATCATCAAAATCAGACATGTTTTGATGGACTGAATTGAATTAAATTGAATGACCTGCTAAAAAAAAGAAAATGAAATCAGAATTGAATTACATTTAAAAACATTTTTAAGAAAAAATATGTGCACAGTTACTGAATGGTTCATATCTTTAGATGTTAAGAACAATCTTTTAAAAACGTACGCACGAAATCAACATCAATTATTAAAAGAAAATTAGAACATGGTTTTTCTAATATTGCCAGGCTGTTTATCCTTCCTTCCTTCAAAAAATCAGGGAGACTTAAAGAAACATCAAAAGGGATTAAAAGTCTCCCAACAGCAATAAACACAACAAGGCTAACAAAGATTATGCTAACAAATGCTTATGTAAATGAGAAAAAAATTGCTGCAGTCGTTAATGTTGACACCTCCTTGTAGGAATCTACAACACCTCTACTAGCATGCAATGATTAATCATTGCGCACCAGGATTCTCCATTTTTGAAAATTTATTTTAATAGCTCCCCTGGCGGAAATCCGTTTCAAGGAGGAAATAAATCCATAAATAAATTTCCTTTTTCATAAGCTCCTTTAAGGAACTTTTGTGACTTGCTTCCTTACAAAAGTATACGAGTATCTATGATGTAAGGGATCTCTTGAATTAAAGAAGCTTTCGTATCATGTTTCATTTTAAGTAAGAAAATGCCATTTGAATTAGGTTTTTTTTTTTTTTTTTTTTTGACAGGATGCCGACTAACTTCAGCAACAGACAAAACATCAGAGTTTGATGATTAATTGAGGTTATCATTGATGTGGAAGGTCGGTCCCACATATGGACTACAATATCACCTTTTTAACAAACGCATTTTGGGGAAAATGCAAAATAATGACCGGATTGACCGCAACAAATGTTCCAGATTGGATTTTTATGTCTGTTTTATGGAAATCCCTTCATCGAATGTCATTTTTTAGGCCTCCAGGACATCATTTGTGAAGATTAAATAATAAAAAGTGAATTTGATGCATGTGGTGCGTAAGGACATTAGGACAGACAAACCAAGGCAAAGGGAATGACCAGGAATATTATTTCCTGCTCGATTTAGCCAGAATTGATGGAAGATATCATGTACGTCTTTCATTTTGATTTGATGAATTTGATATAATTTTCTGCAAGTGAATTGCCTTCCACTTCTTATACCGAAACAATAAATGGAGGTCGGAAAAAAAATTGCTTTAAGCTTACAGAATGTGGCATCAAAGAGTAAAGCGTTGGGATTAGTAAATATTAGAGCAGTTGGCAAGTAATTGCATCTCTTATCTCTCTATCTCGAAATTCAATTAACGAATTCCTTTAGCAAAATAAAATGTTAACGAGGCAATTGGAATTAACTGTTAGGCAAGGTTAGAGTGGTCCTCTTTCGAGGTGCACTTAGGCTAGTTGCAGATCCATTGTGCTACCATAAATGTTTGCTGAGCAATTTGTCAAGATCAATAATATTTATAGAACTGAGATCGTTTAAATCTGTGAAATGGTAGCTAGCAAGGGGTTGTATTTTGATGCGTGCCAAGGTAGAGCAGTAGCACAGACACTGCGCTACAGATTTGTCTTTTCATTCATCACTGCCGTTCCTGCAGAAATAAATTTTAAGTATGCTATTCATTGCCTGTCACAGTATCCCGTGATTGTATGCCTTTACGAGTTTGCATGTATCTCTTCTCTATAGATCATTTTAAACCAAATATGTACCTTATAAATCTAGTCGTCTCACAATCGCCCCAATCCATTTATGATTGAGAGCGCTTGGGAGTACATTATTTATTTGGAGTAGGGCACCAAGCAGCCTACTATTTGTTCCAAAGGATCCTAGTGTATCTAGTTTCTAAGCGGTGTCCTGCGACGCCTGGGTGTCCTGGCACCCTATAGAATATGATTCTGTTTTACTGACGAAATACGTTGAAGTCTTTAACCACCCTCATTTTATATTGTTCAAAGTTACGATCTGGTTATTCCAAATACCTTCGATTGTATTGAGCCTTACAAATAGTTGAGATTCTGGCTTGGAATTCGCTACATCGTATGGGTTGCCTCCATTCGTTCCTTTGCTATTGGGAATGGCGTGACGCACTTAGCCTTTTCTATGTATTGCTGAGTATCTTTCAGTTTAAGGACAGACTTCTTATGAACTCTGCATGTCGTAAGTGTTAATGAGTTGCAAGTGGAGCTGAATTTGGAGGAGGGCCGCCATTGGAGAGGTTCTTATCACGTCAGTGATTATCAATTATTTAGATACGATCATTTATTAAAGTAAACTTGACTAACTGAATTTATAGATTCGATCAGATATACGTGCATTTAGTGAGCAGAAACTTTTCATTATTTGTCCAATCCATAGCAAAGCAGATCCTCTTTAACACTTCAACTTCAGAGGGAGCAACTTCCTTAGCATAACTACAACCACCGGGTAAGAACTCATTATCACTTCTCTGCTATGTCTGTTGAATGGATATTTAACAGAAAACTAACAATAAGAAGATGCGGACTCTGTTTATGGAGGTCAACACCCAAATTGTAACACCAGATTTCCACATTTAAGTCCAGAAGAAATGCTGTTTGTATCAATGAGGAAATCTAGTCACTGAAGCAACAAGAAAACCATTTAATAAAAATAAAAAATGAGATCCTGCTACCAATATAGAAGTGGTAGGTTTAATTAGAATAGAATAAGGACTCAAGATATGATGGCCCTTCAGCAGAGCTCTTTGAACATGAAGGTGGTGCTTAAATATTTACAAATTAGTAAATACGAGTAACATGACATGTGAACCATGGCCTATTCTCTCTACTCACTTTGTTTTTCTCTTTATCAATTTGTTCTTGAGATACCTATGGTTTGTGCCGAACCCGATTGGCATGAACATGAGAATTGTTTCCTGCTGAAAGGCTTCTGGCTTCCGAATTAATTTTTTTTCTGTTTTCCAGCATATTACCTACGAATTGGATTCAGGCCGCCTACGTAGAATAGCTGATAAATTAACAATTGCACACATGTCTCGATTTATCCATGCCTGGCTTGTAAGAAATATCGGAATATAACATATCACTACTGGATGACGGTTACAAGATCCAATTGAACTTATCAGCAACTGCGTGGATGTATGATTAGTGCAATCTGCACGCATTTGTACGTAAACCAACAGTTTCAAGCTAAGTCTCACTTTTTTTTTTGTTTTTTTTTTTTAAATGACGTCCAATTTACAAGTAGCTTAAAGAAACATTTTGAACACATGCCGGCTTTCATCAAATTGTAAATGTTATCTTCATTAAATTGGATCATATAATTACTTTATTTTAAAACAGGTATTGATTATACATGTGTAACATAAGTGCCATTGACGGTAATTTGTTCATGATGGTGTGGATATTGGTCAATTGTACCCCATGTGCTCCGAATGCCGACAGCACGCGGGATTAGTATGTGTTCTCGTGCAGTCCCTCATCATCATCAGAGCCCAGCGCTGCTGGATTTTGTTGATCTAGTAGGAGGTGATGCATTCATCGTGGTGAGGTCATTGACTAAACACATTAGCTGGAAGTAGTTGCATTTGAAGTGAAACTTCACAAAGCCTCGAGGATTCAGAACCATCTGGTTTGTCAGTTAGATGGAACCACTTGAGTTTGAATCTATGAATTCTTCATAGGACTTCAGTATTTCCACAAAAAATCTCCACAAGGTTTCTTGAGAAGATCCTCATAGGATTTTCGTTCGGAGGCTTTTCTTGTAACTTAATGTCATTTTCTAAGATTTTGAATTGGAACATTCCATCTAAGCTGTGTCTCATTGGATGAGACAGGGATCATCAAAACCTTTCTCTCACTTTTTATATCTGAAAAAAGTATATAAATGAAATGCTCAAAAATAAAATAATTCTTCTTCAAATTGAAAGAAACTTTTTGGACTGCCTACCCTGTTCCTGTTTGAACCACGTGTAAATAATTTTAATGCATAGAAATATACATATGTGACTCGAATAGGGAAAACCATTTTCATTTCGAGTGCTAACTTTTAGAAGCTTAAATATTATTATTTTGTGTCTTTCTTTCCGCGTAGTAGATGGTAGATGATTTAGTAATTTAATAATTTTATGGAAATCTTTTCTCATTTGGATTGTTTTTGGCATACCAATGTAAATAAAAAGAATAGGCAAATTAGCTGTCAACATCCAACTGCGAGTATATTTATTTTCTTCTGTGTTATTTTCCCACTGCAACTAGGCTTGGTGTTTCAATTTTATACAGGTTTTCCAATTTTGTGGCACTAAAAGGCTGTCGTCCCTTTGTTTTACTGCACCTGAATTCCAGAATACTGTGTCATCTCTGGTGAGATCTTGATGGGTACTGCTTTCTTTGTTTCCAACGACTATTTGCAAAGTGGAAAATTACTATCCGATTGAAATTAAAACGAATTACCAGAACTATCAGGAGATATACCACTGCCACAAAGAACAGCCATCGTGTACCAGCAAGATGGCTCCCGCGTACACTATGGCCATGCAGTAAGGGAATGGTAAAATCGCGTGTATGAAAGTTCGTTGATGGGACGGGGGTTGGACCCATTCTGTGGCCTCCAAAGCCTCTGGACTTGACCCCAATGGACTTTTATTTATGGGAACGAATGATGGACGTTATTTACTCATTAGATATAGCAACATTGGATTTCTTAGATCATTGGATTAACAACGCAGCTACGAAAGTCCGAAACAAATTGGAAAGAATAGAGGTTGTTAAAGATTTTTCAAAAACGAGCTTTGGCGTCCATACAAAGCAATCGCTCGCATAAAATTTTTAACAATTTTTAATTGAATACTTTACCAGTTTCAATAAATTCGGTTGGCTTGATATGGAGTGACCTGTAATTTTTGTTTGTAAATATTGAGTACACGTTTCGAAGATACAGAAAGTGTTAATTAGATCTTTCTCCGGAAAAAATTATGACATGGTCAAACTTTTAAGTTAAAAAACAAATCACATTTCATATTCAATAATTCTTCACACGTTAATTTTAGGGCAACGCTTACTTTAAAACAATTAAAGTACTTACAATTACGGGTTCAGCGATACCTCATTTGTTACTATACAGGGGTAGACTTGACAGATGTTATTTTCAATAAGAGTCAAAAGGGGGCAGCGTAAGGCTTTGCCCCCTTTACCCCTTCCCACACCTATTCGGCTTATTTATCAAACTATGTCAAGGAGTCTCCCCTTAATGTTCCTGACATATTATCCGGAACACCCTGAATAAAAAAATACTGAACGTGTGTCCGTCATTGTAACCGCCAAGGTGACTATACATGGGTATATAACTTAATTCGTGCGGTTTGCTAAGAGATGGCGTAACTTGTATTATTCCTTTGGAACATGCGTTGGAAAGTTACTTTCATTGTACGTCATTTCAGTATATGTCATTCATTTGAAGCGTAAACAACAATAATTTTTTTTCACTCAAATATGTCGAACTTTGTTCCTGAAAAAGTGTTTTTGCGAGGAGTTCTTCTTCATTACTTTAATATGAAGAAAACTGCTGCCGAAAGTCATCGTATTTTGGTGGAAGTTTATGGTGAACATGCGCTAGCTGAGCGAACGTGCCAAAAGTGGTTTGCACGATTTAAAAGTGGTGATTTTGGCTTGGAAGACGATAAACGTCCTGGGCACCCAAAAAAGTTTGAAGATGAAGAACTGGAAGCATTACTCTATGAAGATTGTTGCCAAACACAAGAAGAGCTCGCAAAATCTTTGGGTATCACTCAAGCAGCATTTCAAAACGTTTAAAAGCAGCTGGATATATTCAAAAGCAAGGAAATTGGGTTCTACATGAACTCAAGCCGAGAGACGTCGAAAGGCGGTTTTGCATGTCCGAAATGCTGTTGGAACGCCACAAAAGGAAGTCATTTTTGCATCGGATTGTTACTGGTAATGAAAAATGGTGATGAATTACGACAACCCCAAGCGCAAAAAATCATATGTGAACCCCGGCCAAGCATCCAAATCAACGGCATAGCAGAATATCCATGGCGCGAAGGTAATGTTCTGTATTTGGTGGGATCAGATGGGTGTGCTGTATTATGAGCTGCTAAAACCGGGTGAAACCATCAATGGACAACGCTACCGAACACAATTAATCCGTTTGAAGAGAGCAGTGGCCGAAAAACGCCCTGAATATGCGACCAGACACGAGGCAATAATTTTCCATCATGACAACGCTCGGCCCCACGTTGCTATTCCGGTTAAGAACTATTTGGAAAACAGTGGATGGGAAGTCTTACCCCACCCCCATTATAGCCCAGACCTTGCCCCTTCTGACTACCATTTGTTCCGGTCGATGGAGAACGCCCTCACTGAAATACGGTTCACATCAGAGCAGAATATCAGATTGATTCATTTTTGGCTGCCAAGCCGGCGCAGTTCTTTTGGGATAGGATCCACAAATTGCCAGAAAGATGGGAAAAAGTCATAGCTTCAGATGGGCAATACTTTTAATAATACTATTTTACATGTTTTTCTTAAATAAACGTTCAAATTTTGCCGCACGAATGAAGTTATATACATGTACATAAAGGGTGTTCTTTTTAGAGCTATATAATTTCAGTATGAAATAAAATACTTGAGGCTAATGTTTATGTCTATGATATTAACTTTATCTAATAGATAATTTATGCTTAAATATTATACCGGGCATATGCGCGCCATAGCTAGCTCGAATGAAACGAAATCGTGTAGTTCAAATTTCGACAACTTTATCGTGCAACTGGGGCCGTATATCAGCAATAACATGGCGAATGTTGACTTCCAAATCGTCCAACGTGTCTGGTTTATCGGCATAGACTAGTGACTTGATATATCCAAAAAAAAAGTAATCTAAATGTGTGAGATCACAGGATCGCTGAGGCCGTGAGGATTGAAATCAAAGCTCTGTCACGTTAATGCCATTCAACTGAGGAACGAAGAAGTCAGAAATCATGTTTCTATAGCCCTCTCCATTGACGGTAACATTGCGGCCGGCATCGTCCTCAAAGAAATATGGGCCGATGATTCCACCAACCCATAAAGCACACTAAACAGTGAGTTTTAATGGTTGTAACGAAGTCTCGACAAAGGCTTCTGGGTTTTCTTCCACTCCAAATTTTGCAATTTTGCTTGTTATGTTGGATATGTATGTTACATTTAACCAAAAATGGGCGTCATCGGAGAACAAAATTTTGCATTGAAAATCAAGCTGAATCATGTTTTCGGCCCATTCATCGTATAAGCTTTTAAGTCAAGATCTTTCCGAAAAATCTTCCACAAAGTGGATGGGCATAGCTCCAATTGCTGTGCACTAGGGCGAATCGACTCATTCGGATTCTCCTCAACACTGTGCCCCCCACCACGGCAATTACTTCTTCTGTTCGAACTGTTTGTTATCTTTGGGCATGCGTACTATCCACTAAAGTGTGTTCCGAATAACTTGCTCAGATTGGCGATCACGTCGACCGTAAAATGGACGTAGCGTACGATAAGTTTGGCGAACAGAACCATGGTTTTCAAAATAAATTTCCACACGTTGTTCCGGCGTTAATCTAATCATCGTAAAACCACAACCACAAGTCAACTGTCAAATTGACAATGTGTAGAAAGAGTATTGCCAGTTTAAAAACCAAACCTCTAAAAAAAACACTCTTTACAGATATGTATTGTATTATACTTTCCTCTTTAATCTATGATTGTAATATTCAATAGTAATCCATAAAAAGGATTTCTTACGTAGTAAATTATTCGCGCAGAACGCCACTAATGGTTGTATTTTACTGTATTTGCTTAAAAATAATTTTGACTTACATATATATATAAAGGGTGTCCCAAAATTCACGAAAGAAATAATTTTGATAGAAAACACAGGTTTTTAATTAAATATTGTAAATGCCCTCCATGGCTTTGATGGTATATACGCACTCTTTTGTTGAAATTTTTCATGACAGTTTTGCATAAATGTGACTGGATTTCGTTGATACCACGCTTACTCTGCTCCTGCAAGGCAGGGGAGGTCGTAGACTTGTTAACATAAACTTTACATGGGCTGCCAAATCTGATCGCCAATAGGAAGTTACACGACCAGGAAATGAATCATGTAGTAATTAATTTTTTTCTTGTGCTATATGGCATGTGGCACCGTCTTGTTGAAATCACACGTCGCCCATGTCTTGCAATTTAGGTACACGAAACCGGATTATCATATAGCGATAGCGAGCACCATTAACTCTTATTGTCTGACCACCCACATTTTCAAAGAATAATGGTCCAATGATGCCACCAACTCGAAATCCGCAACAACCATTGACATCCGCCATTCAACAAACTCTCTTCGCTATGAGTAACCAGTAGGCTGAGAATACACTGTAGAGAGCTTTTCTAAAAGTTCAATTCTTGGAAAAGGTGGCGAAGTGATGCTTCTGGACGCTCCGAAACACTCTCATGAACTGCTTTGAATTTTTGTGTTGACCAACGCGTTTTTCCATCGCGTAGCGCTCCATTTTGAACAACCCTGAACTGTTCGCTATCGCGATATCGTTTTCTTCTTTGGCAATACTTTATCGCACAAATGTGCAAAATTCAAATCTTGCGTGAATTTTGGGACACCCTTTACATACAACTACCTTCGATCATCTTACACCGCCGCCACCTTCTTACTCCGGAATGACTGAATAATAGTTGATAATAGTAACTGCATTAGCAACTGGCAGTCAGCATCACTACATTATTGCCTTATTTTATACCCCTGGAGTTTCATATAAATTATGGTATCCCCTAATTCTAGATTTCCCATTAAAAGGGTACTTCGAATATCGTATCTTCCCAACTCCATTTTTGTTTCTGGCAGAAGTTTACAGTGACAAAGCCAACATTAACTGCATTCAGATAATCCCAACTTCATCGAAATCGTATATCAACTATTGTAATACATATTGATGCTAAAATAAGGATAGAAAAGGAAAATTGTGGAATCTAAATGAACTAACTTCGCATCCCCTTATTCGCTGACGTCTAAATTAAATATAATCATGATTTACAGCATAAAGGAATTTCTCATCAGAATCCATGACTTCTTTTGTTCACTCTTATTGCAAGAAATAATCCTTCCTGGTATTCTGTCAAGTGTGAATGTATTGAATCTCGAAAATATGCAGATACCATATATATTCGTACCTATAGTATATGGTTTAAGTTTGCCAAAGAGTCAACATACGTATTGGTGCACACATATCCCTCAAAAAATTTCAAAGGAAATTAACAAAACTCGCACAAGTTTTGAATTTCAATGAACTCTGTGAATTTTAAATCCACCAATGTGTTTGTATTTGCGGTCGTAAGTAATCCTTGGATATTTATACGACATTTTAAATTGAATTAAGGACATCATAGTAAATTCCCGCCTACTACCGAGAACTTCAATTCAATGTTAATTGTTTCGATTTGTATTTATTTAGGTGAGTTTTATCATGAGTACCACTCTCGATTTCTGAACCCCTCAGTTGAGTTAGTCTATCACCTTCCTGTAGTAAGAGCAATTTGCTTATGCAAATTTTACATCTACTTCGGGGATCTCGATGTAATTTATTTCAGTCAGCCAGAGAAGAACCCAATCTTGGAGGAATCGCCTGACTAACGAAATCAGACTTTTGTAATTAGTAAGGGAAGCTCTCGTGAAATTGTATTCATCCAAACTTAAAGCACTCAATTTAGGATCTCTTTCACTAAACAGGGAAGAAATAGTGTAAGGAGAGGAGAAATCAAAAAAAAAATTCTCTCTCGGGGTTTATTTAACAAATATTTCCGGATTACGTACGAGTAGACGTACCGTCACAGCAGCCTGCCACTGTGGGATGGTTGTGCAAAAACAAGTAATATGATTTATGGACGACATCTTGGCGTTCCCCTTGTTGGATTCCTTCTTTCTTTTCTTGTTTCTACACCCAGGATGTCCTTTTGGAACATTAATTCGGATCTAACATATTTTCACATATGGGAGAGGGCAATAAATTCGAGGGTGTGATTACGTTATTTGAGATGATGTGTGACACACACCGTTTTACCCAAGTCGGTGATTCTTTTTATATAAGTAAACTTAGGGCTATCGGTAAAATTGAACATTTAACAATTTATTGAAGTACAAATTTCTGTTCAAGCTTTCAATTTACAATTTTGAATTTGTGCCTTGCTATTTGTATTTCATGATAATTTATTAAAAGAAACAAAGTTATTCATTGGTTAATATCAATGTATTCAGCGAACTATCCAATGGCCACTCTCCAAAAAAGAAAATACATCGAAGATTTTGTTATGCTGCAAAAATATTGTTAGATTAGGTTTGTGACACTATTGAACCAAAATGTCCGCACAAACAGATCTACCATGACCTTCAGGTTCTAATGTGGGGAAAACTTCGTCATTGGCGAACATTTCTGCTTGAAATACGTTGTAATATTTCGGTAGGCGAGAAGAGATACTCAGTGCCAATTGTTGGGACTCCACCAATTTTATTGTTTTGGAGCCATCAACATAAAAATTATAAAAATGATTCGATTCTGCGTTCTGCTCTTGACTCAAATGGCTTATTTGGTGACCTCTTACGACTGCAAGTATAGGCCACCATCTGCTTACTATAGGTAGAACGTGCCTCCACAAGTAAAAGCTAGAATAGTACTCGTATATTTAGTGTAATGTAGTGGAAGGCATACCTAAGAGCAACGTAGATTACTTGTATATCTACGATCTTTGCATATTTTGGACGTCATAACAATTGGTACTATAAAATGTTTGTGTGGATATAAGGGATAGAACTTATTCCTTTCAATACAATCACTTTATTTTATTATAATTTACAATCCATCTTGGAGGATGCTGATATTTATACTACCCTGACATCTTTCGAGAACACTCTGTACCATCCACCGTTCCACACAATTTTCCATTTTGCTAGAAAATCCGATGAAAGTATCCATTCCCAATGGTAGAATGTTCTGTTATTCAAATATGGAAATTCTGCTAAGATGACTCCGTTCACATTCAACTGGATATAACAGTAAGCTTAACCAACGACAAATTAAAAGGATGTAAGTCTAAAGACTAAAAGTACGATCAGATGGTCATCCAAACTTGTCATCCGGATGACATGCTGACGTCAGAGAACTTTTGTAATTCGGTTGTCATCTGCATGTCATCTGCGAACGTGTCATCCGCTAGATGACACCCGATCACAAAGTGTCATCCGTTCGGTCATCCGAGTGTCATTTTGTCCCAAAATGGATGACACGCTTGCTTTGTCATCCGGTTGACATGCCTGGATGACATAGCCGGATTACAGGCGATCACACGAGATGACACTAATGGCACGGATGACACTAATGACACTGATGACAATTTGTAATTATTTGTTTGCGAAAAACGAAAACGTCAGTAAAATAAAAATAAAACAACAGAAAAAGTATCAGAGAAAAACGCGGAAGGAAAACAAAAGCTTGTATGTTTATGTGGCGTTCAATGTTCGATGAATTTAATCTGTAAAAAAGTTTGAATAAAGTGTTGAAAAGTAATCATCATACGCATATTCACCTGAAACACAACAAACGGCTACGGTATAGTAATGTGTGAATATATACTCGTACATACATGAAAGCAGATCAATTGAAGTACGAGTACCTACCAATTCTAATGTTGACGTCAATATCGACGTCGATAATATCTCTTAGATGAGGCCACGATGCTTTCGCAACTTCGACTGTCCCTTGGCGTGATTTTCTGGATCGAAATTTACCCAAATGGGCTTAAAATGGCTACGAAGTGATTGCCATTTAAAACGCGCCTCGACATCTTCCACACACTCAATATTTAAATTGACCTCCACCTGTTTCCAGGAACCAATTTTGCAGTTCGGAGTTTTGTAATCCTTCCGCCCACTATCCCCAAGAACAGGATTTACCTGAACAGCTGTAATTAAAGCAGACTCTGTTTGACGGTCCCAGATGGTCTGCTCCTTTTTTTTGAAACCATGGGTGTTTTATTTTTCGCTTCAATATCGGCTTCACCGTCGTTGTGAAACAAAACGAAAATTAAATTAACTTTTTCAACGATGCAAACGTGTCATCCGATGTTAGATGACAATGTGGAAAATCATGTAATGTCATCCATGGGACCTTGTCATTCGGATATCACGCTGTCAAAAAAATTTGGTCATCCAGTCCCAATAGCGATGGCAAGTGATCACACGGTCAATCAAATCAGTCATCTGGATGACCTAGAAATCGTGTCATCTGGTATGTTATCCGGTTGACACGTTCAATGACATGCTGGATGACTTGCGATCACACGGGATAACCACTTTAGGACAAATTCTACGTCATAGTGACGTCAGGATGTCATCCGGATGACAAATTTGGATGACCGTCTGATCGTACCTTTAGGCTGAAGTCGCCATAAATATTGCGTGCATAATTGATCACAACTTTCGCTTCCAGACACATCAACAATTTTTTGACTCTTACATTCCATAGAGGAGAAGATGGAATAACACTATAAGTTTCAACTCGATTAAAATCAAAATGCACAAGGACTTAGAAGCTCTAAATATGAGTTCTACCAAAACCCAGTTCTTATTTAAGCTGAAACTGAATTTGAGAACTATCAACTAAAACTGATTTATCGGATACAATAATATGGATTATCATAGTAGTGAAGATCCCTTTTCCAAAAGCTCCCTTGTGCTACAAGAAAAGTGACGACACATTGAAAGTGACCTCAGTTACTAAATCTCGTTCAAGAAACTGATGTTGATGAATTTGAGCACTAGATTTCTCAAACTAGCCATCTTTCCGCTTTTCTTAAACAGAACAAACTCAGTTTCAAGACGATTGAAGGAAAGCCCATTTCTAGTAGAGGTTTACCAGCACCTGTGAGCAAACAGTCGCCAGGAATTAGCCAATGAACAATACATATGCAATGATGTTCCTAAACTTAGACCGTGACGTAGGACGCGGCTTTAAAAGAATCTCGGTTTACTCTAAATAATATATGTATATCTGTAGTCAGCACACGCAACCAAGGTTAATTTAACTATTATTAACCCACAAGATTAGTGACTGGACACATACCATCGAAAGGTTCATTGTACCTTCAATGTCGATTAAAATTCACAATAAGTACTCCTCCTTGTCGAGTGCGAATTCATTAGATTTTAAAGCGCTGTCTTACAAAACCGTCTTCTTTGGCATGCAAGTCCCAGAAGTACCCGACCTAACAAAGAAAACACAAAAAAATTGGGGAAGAATACCATATGCTTATTTCTCTACGTAGTCTCCTTGTAGTTCAATACACTTTTAACAGCGATGTTCAATAGCTTAAATACCCTGTTTATAGTGAGAATCGTCTTAAAATAGCCATTTACCGCAGACTCCACCTCTTTATTGTTGGCAAATCTCTTACCACCGAGCCATTTTTTTTTCAAATTCGGAAATAGAAAATAGCCCGAGAGGGCTAAATCTAGGGACTAGGATGCATTAGGAAGCAATTCGAACTTTAACTCATTGATTTTGGCCATCGCGATGACGGATATCTGAACTGCTGCATTATCTTGATCAGGCAAAACTTTTTTCTTCGTCAAATGCGCTCGTTTTTTCCTGATTTCATCTTTCAAACGCTGCAATAAGTTCGCATAATACACGCCGTTGATTGTTTTTCCTTTCTGAAAATAATCAATTATCCCACCTGCATCCCAAAAAACTGACGCCATGACCTTGCCTGTTAATCCAATTGACTTCGCCTTCTTTGGACACGATTCTTCTCTTTGAGTCCAATATTTTGACTGTTCCTTCGCCTCGAGTGTGAACTGATGGACCCGTGTTTCATCCATGGTTATGAATCGACGCAAAAGCTCGGTTTTATTCCTGAGAAACTTCGCCAAACATTCAATTGAAACATCCTCAGAACGCTGTTTTTGTTCCATTGTGAGTAATCGTGGCATCCATCTTGCGCACAGCTTTCTCATGTCCAATTTTTCAGTCAACATGCGATATACAGCGCTTTTTGAAATGCCTACCATATCCGCTAGTTCACCCACTTTCAATCGACGGGCATTCAATACCATTTTCTGGATTTTTTTCAACATTTCGGGTGAACTCAACTCATTTGCCATTTATTGTTGTAAATGAAGGAGCAGACTCCTCCAGAGTAGAATCCAGTTCCGTTTTGATTTTCATTGGATTGAGGCCTTTCAATTGAAAGGATGACAAATTTTTCCATACTTAAAAATTCATTAAGAGCGTTCACTGGCTGTCGAACAAATACTAAACAACATAGTGTCGTCAAACTTCAAATTTAATATTTCTAAGCTTGAAAGTATCAAGTGTCATTATTTTTGAACAACAACCGCCATCCATACGTCAGGTCGGGTACTTCTGGGACTACCTTCATACGAGTATCTTACACAGAGAGTGTATTTTCAATGCATATTTGGGCACAGAAGATCAGCTATCCTTCGTTTTCAGACGAGAGAAGGTCGTACTTGAAAGTAGTAGTACACTATATTCAACATTGATAAAATACAGAGTCTGTAGTTCCAGTAGGCATTATTGGTCGTTAGGGAGAATCCATTCAGGAATGCACAAATCCACTATTCTATTCAAAATTCTTTTTCGAAAGTAGTACAGTAATAATATCAGTAAGTGATATCGGTTTGAATGCCTCATCTACGAGGGGCGTTCAATATATTCTCGGTATCGATATGAAGGAAAATGCGAATTCAATTTAAATTGTTTTTATTTTTCAATATGATCTCCCCTAACATCAATGCATTTGTTACATCTTGAGATAAGCTTTTTTAAACCCTCAAAATAATAAATTTTCTCTTTCTCTGCAAAATACCGACTTGAGTTCTTCATCATCCGAAAATCTTTTTCCACGAAGACATTTTTTCAAATCCGGAAACAGGAAATAATCACTAGGGGCAAGGTCTGGATTATAGGGTGGGTGTTGGATTTCTTCGAAACCACAATCTCGCGCAGCAGCCTTGGAAACTCGCGCCGTGTGAACAGGAGCGTTGTCATGAAGAAGCAACACACCCGCTGCGAGTTTACCCCGTCTTTTCTTTTTAATTTCCTCCCGCAAATTATGCAAAGTGGAAGCGTAGGATGTGGCGTTGATGGTTTCATCTTTTTTTTTGTACTCAATGAGCAAGATTCCCTTTGAGTCCCAAAAAACTGTGGCCATGAGCTTTCGGGCAGACGGAGTGACTTTGAACTTCTTCGGGGGGTCTGTTCCTTTTTTATGCCACTGCATGGACTCTTGTTTGCTTTCAGGGTCATAGTGGTGGACCCATGTTTCGTCCCCAGTAACAATTCGATCCATAACACCGTCCGCGTTCTCACTACACATCTCCAAAAGCTCTCTACAGCATGCGATTCTCACTTTTTATCTGAGGCGCTGTGAGCATTCGTGGCACCCACCTTGCACTGACCTTTGAAAGGTTAAGATGGTCATGAAGAATGGTGTGAATGGTACCAATTGAAAGCTTGGTGATCTCTTCCATCATTTTCACCTTTATTCGGGCATCCTCAAGAACAAGTTTTTCGACTTCTTTGATGCTTTCTCCCGTACAAGCAGTAGCCGGGGCGCCGGAGCGGGGGTCGTCCTCAATGCTCTCTCTGCCTCTCTTGAACTCACTTGACCACTTTTGCACAGTCGATAATGAAGGTGCGGAACCCTGGTAAACAGCCACCATCTCTTCATGAATAGTTTTTTGACTTTTTCCTTGCTTAGTGAGAAATTTAATTACAGCGCGATGCTCAATTTTCACCATCATCGCCTCAGTTGCCATTATGATTCTGTTTAACTAGAGATAAAACGCGAATTAATAATCACATTTATATGAAATTTTACATGAATGCACTAAAATAATAGTGTTACTTGATAAATAAGTCAATTTATATATGCAACCACAGCTTCACCCCCATACCGAGAATATCTTGATCGCCCCTCGTATATTTGAATAGCATAAGACTGAACCATTGGAGTGGGAAACTTTTATCGAATTTTCTAGCAAAATGGAAATTTTATGGAATGCTGGATGGCACAGAATGTTCTCGAGAGATGTCATGAGAGTATCAGCATCTCTCAAGATATGCAAGTTAGTTCTTAAGTGGAAATTGAACAGTGAATTAAGGGAGTGATTAAATGGTTTAAGTGAAAAAAAAAATAAAAAATATATTACTACCCCTTTATTAGTAAGGAAATGGGTACGTTGGCAATTTAGAGTTATTAAAGTTATTTGCAAAGATCTCTTAAGTGAAAACACCTAAAAAACTCAAGTGTTTTTTTTAATAATTTTCTTATTCCCCGATGTTCAGTGAGTATAAATTGCGGTCGCTGCTGATGGAATACTAAATCCGTGAACGCTGATAAAATCTTTTGATGACGAGAGTCTACCAGTATCTATATAATGAAAGTCGTGTCGACTATCTACTTGCCAACGTGCAGTTCTGGCTTAAATTACCACCTCACCAACGTCCACGTTTAGAAGGTTTCATTTAAGGGATACTTTTTCGGTTTAAATTGCAAGTGTTATTCGATAAATGAGGATTGCTCATCTGAGTGAAGTCTAGATTTGAATAAGTCATACTTTAGTCATACAGACCATAGGAAATGTTTAATCATCTCATTCCTCATACGACATCCGAAACAAAATAAATATTAAATACAGTATTCTTACACTTATTGTTTAAAGATCGGTGCATTAACATATGAATATTTTGAATAGTTTTCGTGTCATTCTGATAATCTATTTTTCAATATTTTTCACATTTTTAAAGCTGTTGAGTACATAGACAAAACGACATCGGATCGCAGCCGCTTAAAATATATATGTATACTAGCGGACCCGACAGACGTTGTCCTGCATGATATTTCAAGCGATTAGGGTAGATTAAACAAAGTATGAAATGGAAGGCAAATAATATAATAATTTCATTATTCTTTATTTTGAAATAACATAAATTTTGCTAAAAACATTTCGTTATAATCAATAATGTTTGTTTAATTTTATCTTAATGCGAGTTGATGAACAATATTTTTAGTCAATTCCTGAGGAGTATAAATGAATAAACTTGACGGTTTTCCAACGCGAGAACACGCCACATATAATTGGCTATGTGAAAAGACCGTATTTTCTAGATCCAACCCACAAATCGACATTGTTTGACCTTGTGACTTATTAATAGTCATGACAAATGCCAAGCGAATTGGAAATTGCAGACGTCTGAATGGAATGGAGGAGTCTAAAGGGATCATTGGGATTCGTGGCAGGAGAACAACTTCACCTTCAAAGTTGCCGTTCAAAATTGTAGCTTCAAGAACATTGCCCATAATTTTTTTTATAACTAATCTTGTACCTTTGCATAGCTTAGATGCATTTAAATTCCGAAGGAAAATGATAGGTGAGCCAATTTTTAATCGCAAGTTATGTGGTGGCATTCCTGGTAAATCCAGCGAATTCAAAAATTCAACAGGATAGTTGACTGCTTCGTCAGAATCGGTAACAATGTCGATCGATTTGAACAATATCTCATTGCTAGGCAATGACTGTTGTATTTTGAAGTTAATAACGTCAACATCGATATTTTTTGCAGCTAAAATAGCTCGTTCACGAAGCCACGCATGATTAATATAATTAGCTTGTAAATCTGGAAATATGCTTTCTATCAAAGCATCTTTCGTATTTACCATGTTGCAGAAATTGTCTGGCAACGTGATGCATTGTGTGTCTCCATGCAATGGTATTGTTCCATTTCCAATGTTGAGCAATTGCTCGGAGAATGATAGTGCCAATGGATCGTTTTGCAGTTGAACACGTCTATTTGTGTTAAGACGTAATGTACTGACATTTCGCCATAGATATGATTGTTTTATACATGCGTTAATTACATCCGCATATGTAGCGCGTGGAATGACCGGACAGCAGCAGTGTGCTGTACTGGTGTTATTATTTAGATCTTTCATCATTCTATTGAGAACTTCAAGTGAATGCTTGTGGGCCATAATGCATTCATCCCAGACAATAATTTTGCATTTTTGAAAAACTTTAGCCATACCGGAATGCTTTTTTATGTTGCACACTGCATCTGGATTTGTGTGAATGTTCAACGGCAACTTGAGTGCTGAATGTGCAGTCCGTCCGCCATCAAGCAAAGTGGCTACAATACCTGATGACGCAATTGCTAACGCAATATGATTTTGTGATCGAATGCGCGCAAGTATTAGTGAGATGAGAAACATTTTACCAATGCCACCTGGTGCGTCCAAAAAAAAGAATCCACCTTATTCTGCTGCAATTGACAAATTAATTCGATCGCATACATTCTTTTGTTCATCAGTGAGTAGTTGCTCATTATTTTCAACGAAAGTAGTTAAAGAGACCGTATCGAACTGTTGTTCGCGCTGAATCTCGCTGTTAATGATGTCTGTTGCTGAGCGGTTAGGTGAGGGCATACCAAAATGAATGAGTGGCATATTCGAAATCAGAATGCAAATATCTTCAATCTTTATTAGCGCCTCGTTATATATTTCCTGCGAAAAATCGATATTGGGATATTGATTAGCGATCCGAATGCGATGCAGAATGTCGTCGCTCATAGAATCTTTATATTTGTCCCAGAGGACAGAAGCTTGAAATGGAAAACATGTCGTCAATAATTTGGCGAATTTGATGAGGAGTCTTTGTCTCAATGCATTAGCTCGAAGGCGTTCGTTGCGTTGCTCTTGACTTTCATTAGCACGTGTGATTGCAGCCTGGTTTCTTAAATTTTCATTGTCCGTCAATTGATCTTCTGCCGATCTATTAAACCGACGGTTCTGGACTAATTGTGAATTCCGAGTCCGTCGACCAATATTTCCCCCTCGTCCACGAAGACGTGGCATAATACATAATAACGAAACACACTTAATATAATTCACTCAAATTAAAATGTCGAAAGATAAATATATCTAAATATAATACGCTCAATATTTATGTAAATGCGATACATAAAATATCAAAACACAGCGTACAAAAAAAATTAAATGCATTGAATGAATGCATACACAAAAATTCATTGAAGTCGATCCAGCCGTTTAGGAGGAGTTCAGTGACATACACACGTACAGTAGAATTATATATATAAAAATATATACACTTGCGGTCATAAAAACCGCAGCACCTAATGAGTTCTCAAAAAATGCCGTCGTAAGGGTTTTTCCCATACTAATGAAGAATATTCCCCATAGCGGAGTTCGGCCTCGTATTCAGTGCAAAAAAAATCAGTTTGAATTGAGTTGTGACGGTGACAAATAAAAAAAAGTGAAATGTCTGGTAAATATCATCAAATGACTCGGGACGAAAAAGTTCAAATATTGACTTTAGTCGAAGAAGGGCTTGGCTATCGTGAGATTGCGGTTAAAATAGGATGCTTTGGATCCACTGGAAAGGAAAAAAGGCTCGGGACGAAAACGTAAAACAGCCCAGAAAACGGACAATGTATTACAACGAATTAGCATGAAAGATGAAAGATGCTTTAAAAGTGCTGTCCGTATGAGAGCAGAACTGAGTGAATTTCATCAAGTTGATCTAAGCGCCGAAACCATACGCCGACGGCTACGGGAGATAGGTTTATATGGAACATGTATGGAATACTGAAATTGCAAGGGATATTACTGAACTTCTAGTAAACTCGATGCCTTCTAGAATAAAAGCGGTTATAACAGCCAAAGGAGGAGCAACTCGGTATTGATAATTTTTTGGTAAAAGTGGCATATCTAAACTTCTTATATACACATATGTACATAAAAAATGTATCGTTTGATTTTGTTAACCAATGACTGTATTAAAATATTTTAAAAAAATAAGAAAATTAACTGATTTTTCTTTCTTTGTTAATATCTTTTTTCAAACATTCAATAAACAGATGGAAATTAGGTAGAAATACTTATGAACTACTGCGGAGTACTCAACAAAAATTTCATTTCATTATAAAAATTATTATCGTAGTTATTAACAATTTTTCAATCATTTTGATATGGTGCGATTTTTGTGACCGCAAGTGTATATATGTTTTGAAAAATATCAATATTTTGATATATCGATATTTTTTACCCAAGCCAACGTTGCAGCCCTTTCATTGCGCTCCCCGGAATATGCAGGTCGGCCCTTTTAAATAACCTAGATACCGACTGCAGCGCCATCTGCCGGGCTGATTTGTGAATCTAAACCATCCAGGGCGCCACCCAAACGCATACAAAAAAATTCATTCAAATCGGTCCAGCCGTTTAGGAGGAATTCAATGACATACACACGTACAGTAGAATTATATATATAAAGATAATTTGTAACGATTCAAATTAAAAAAAAGCAACTGCTTCTCCCTTTTAAACATAAAAACGTTAGCTTGCTTGTGGTTGTGAATAATCCTTTTCAAAGCAAGGAGATGTCAATGTTAACCTTGGGGCTTACTTATCATACATATAAGCCAAATGCGTATGCTTAACAATTAAAGCAGCGGCACATCATTCCCCAGACAAAGCTTCACAGCAACCAACTTGCAGCCTAAAAGGGAGTATTATAATGAAGCTTTGCTTTCTCAGTAAACAAGTAATCCGGAGAAATATCCTAAGAGGAAAAGATACATTCAATTTCCTTCTAAGATCGTCTCCATGAATATGAAACTCGCACTCCATTATCGAAGCATTGTTATAATCCCAATAAAATTCGAATCAAATCCAATAGCAATAAAAAGCGCATTGTAGCCATTGTTAGTGGCGTTTCTATGGACTACAGAAAAAAAAAAGAACAAAGTCAAAAAGACGAATACAGATTAAAAAGTGTTTATGACTTTTCGCAGAGGACTTTTTTGTGTAAGCTGTCACTTTTTATTCCTCCAGGGGTTGAATAGGTGGCATCAGGGGTTGCGAGAAATTAAAAGATCATAAATCTCTCAAGTAGGCTTATGAGTATATGAATTAAAGTGTGGCACAAACACCCTCTTGATTCACCTCGAACTGGATTAATTTTTACATAAGGATTGGGATTGTCTCATTACAAATTCAAATTTAATTGTTTAAAGCTTAAGAAAAACGCACCCTGCAAACTGAAAAGTTTTAATGACTGTGAGAGCACTACCCGAAGAAATAATCGATTTTCAAAAAAAAAAAAACAAAAAACAAACACACAAACCAGAACTCGGGCTAGGCGAAACCGAATGAATGAAAAAAGGAACAAATTTCTTTTTTATGGTAATTGAAGATTTTATTGTTTCACCTTTCCGACAAGTTGTTTCTGTTTCCTCTTGGTACTTGTACATTTGTTGCTTTGCATCGTTTTTCATTTCCTAATAAAAAGAAATGACTTTTCACTCGATTAATCTTCCTGCGTATTATTGCTTTTGAGGTAAACTAGGGAGGGCTCTTTTCCCTTGTCTTTTGTCCATAAGCTGACAGATCGAAGAAGTTGCAAACAATGACTTACAACTTAAGAGCCAATAAAGGCGCATTTGAAGTTTTGAGGGAAAAGAAATTACATATGGAGTTGTTGAAAAAGTTCTAGTTCTAGGCCATATTTTTATTTACTTTAAGGTACGAGTACATGTGCACACTACGATAAATTGTTCGATGTCCCTTTTGACTTGAGAATTGCGTAACAGGACATCTTTGTTTACAAGGTTGCTCAAACTAAATGGATTCGATGCCTCACCGAACTCAAAGCGTTGGTACCACTAGTTCAATACATCATCGCTTAAGCTCGAAACCACTGCTATACCAAAACTTAAGATGGAACATATAGACATGAAACTCTATAGCTTGACCCTATAAATACTGCTATAGCCGAACTTAAGATTAATTGATTCAGGTTTGTGGTATCGGTTTGGTGTTCCTGAATTGTTTTTAATTTTGATTTTAATTTTGGTGGGGGCTGAGGCCCCCATTTATTGGCTTAATACAAGCTTAATCTAACTTAAAAAACTAGAACTAACAACTGACAGAAAGACTTAAGAGCTAGGGACCAAGGAAGTGATGGAGGAGATCTTATTTGAGACGAGGAGTGCTCAGGTGGAATTCAAAAATGGAGAGGTTTGAGTTGACTTTTCGGAGCATGCGGGAGATTGGTTCGTTGGAGCCATAAGAGGTGTGATGGACCGGTTGATAGAAGAGACTAGGACAACGTAGATTGCGGGGTTGGTATTGAAGGAAATGGAGTTCAAAATGGATGCACTTGAGAGAAGTCGATGAAAGAAAAGAATGTCGGCAATATTCCTACGTTCTTCTAACGAATTCATATTGAGAAATTTGAGGCGGCCCTGGTAGGGAGGTAAGATTAAAGACCACGAATAGCAAATCGGAGAAATCGACGTTGAATATCCTCGATTCGGGAAACAAGAACCCGGTGAAAGGGGGACCAAGCTTGACTGGCATACTCAAGCAGGGGGCGAACAAAGGTAACGTAGAGAGATCTGGTTACATACGGGTTGGAAAATTCATTGGACCACCGTTTAATAAAGCCAAGTGATGAGTTAGCTTTGAGGATCATCCTATCGATATGCGAACGGAAATTAAGCTCACAGAAGATTACAGATTGACATTTGGCTATATTAAGTTCTAGGCAGTTTTTGAGGCACCAAATTGAAAACCGATCAAGGTCGTCTTGAAGGAGGGCAGAGTCATGGGAAGAAATAGTTTTCAAAAATTTTGTGTCGTCAGCGTAAAGGGAGAGGGAGGAGTGTTTAATAACCCTCTCAACATCGTTGATAGTAAGAATGAAGAGAAGAGGGCCAAGATGACTGCCTTGTTTTTTTTTGTAAAGAAGTTAACACTCAAGTGGGTATGAATAGATTTATAATGCCTCAGAATGTGTTAAGTTTCTTGGAAAATGGGATAGAGAGAGACAGAAAGATGTTTGGGCTCAGTGGTTATTTCGCTCCATGGGTGGCATTCAAGATTTTAATGGGGAGACTAAAATTCTTAGTGAAAGTTGGCTTGATGTTGATTTCTAGTAAACTACTCGTCTTACTTAATTTTCGTTAGCCGAAAAAATGGATGATATGTCTTTCGGGCGAGGCTGGTATTCGAACACCGATCCTTCCGATTTGGAAGCCAGTCCACTACCACTTAAGCCACTACCACCCTTGTGGAACTCCAGATGAGGCCAGAAATGGGACAGAAAGGGCGGATCTAAACCGAACACTACAATATCGGTTTACCAGGTAAGAAGAAACCCATTTTAATAAGAGGCTCAAAGCCGGGAGCAGACAATTTGAAGAGAATCAATTGATAAGATATCTTATCAAGGCTGAGAGAGCAAAAGACACGAATTCAACTAGATTGGTGATAGTTGGCTACCTTCTAGAAAACCATGTTGTCGGGGTGAAATAAAAGGCTTGCATTTGAAGCTTAAGGCTTCGTATAAAAGGCTTTCAAAGAGCTTGGGTATATGAGAGAGTTTAGCAATGGGACGATAATTGGTAACTTCATGCTTAGACCCCTTTTTATGTATCGGGATTATAAAAGAGGTCTTCCAAATCTGGGGAAATTCTCCCTGTGTAAAGGATAGACGAAAAAGGTAGGAAAGGGGTAGAGACAGGTTGGAAGAGCATTTTCTAAGAAACATGGCTGCGAGTCCATCTGGGCAGGTACAAATTCATCTTTAAGATTTAGTAGCTTTTCTTCAATAACTGCAGGATCGAAATTTTGAGTGAGAAAGGGACCAATGGAGAAATTTGGTAGACAATTGAAGTAAGAGGGATCTGGTACGCAGGAGTTGTTGGCAAATGATTGTTTGAAAAATGCAGCAAAAAGTTGGCGATAGTAGTAGGATCACGTGAAGATTTGGTTTCGAAAGCGAGGGAGGAGGGATAACCATCAGTCTTACTTTTGCAATTGATAAATTGAAAAAAGGACCTGCTGTCATTTATGAGATTGGTTTCCGCACTATTCAGGTAGCGTTGATAGAGAGAGTTATTATAGTTCAATGAAATGAAGATATACGAGTATACCTAAATAATTTGAATAGTCGGAAGAAGAGTGGGTGCGAAGGAATACCGCCCATAACTTGTTTCTTTTGTTTTGTAAAGAGCGAAGCCTGCGATTATACCAAGGAGGGGATGTATAAGAAGTCTTATGGCGGGAATATGGCACATAAAGGGAGATGGATTTGAATATTTCTCTGTAAAAAGTGGAGAGGGCAGCGACCAGAGCTAGATTGGTAAACTCGAAAGAAGCCCTTCTTAGATAGATATTGATTTTATGGAAATTAGCTTTGTGAAAATTGTAAGAAGATAGAAGTGCGGGGGGAGGCGACTGGAGGAAAGAGTTGTGGAAAAATAAAACAAGAAGTGGAGGATGAAAGTTACCAATAGTTGAAAGAGATAGGAGACAACACGATACTGAAGAGTTGATGGGATCAGTTGTGAACATAAAGTCTAATTGCCTTTCCATACAGTTGGAAACGCCGCTGACTTGGCATTAGAGTCTGTTAACCGATCTAAGAAGAAGCATTCCTTAGTAGAAGTGGGATTAGAAGCAATGAAAAAGATAGATCTACAGATGGAGTCTACTTCAGCTGAGACAGATTAAAATCGCCGCAGATAATGATATCATCAAGCGAGTCTGATAAGTCGATCAAATTGTCAATTGCTGAAATAGCAAGTTGATAGGTTGCGCCCGAAGAATGTAACAACACATAACATAGAAGCATAACTGACACGAGCTTAGGAGAAGATGAAGTTGCAACGTGAGAGGAGTCCAAGCTGTTGTGAATAGAAAGCAGAACACCTCGACAAGGAGATTCAATCAAGGGGGTTGTGCGATCATAATCCCGAAAAACATTAAAAGAAAGAGGGAATCATTCTTGGTTTTTTATGTTAAGGATAAGATTAGTTTCGGTCAGAGCGTAGCTATCAAATGGGAGAGCATGAGAGCGTGAGTCCTTTTACGTTCTGGTAATAGAAGGTGAGAGGAAGATTTTTGCATGACTTCCTGCTGGATGGAAACCATGACGCTTGTTTTTGTTTTACCCTCGTAGCACACGGAGTGGGATTTATCGTGCAGATAAGCGAGATATAGACGTATATTCTCATATATCTTTTTATCCCTAAGCCTAGATAGCGCATAGCGACATTCGGTGGAATCGATAGTTTGCTGCGTTAATTTAACAGTGGGTGGCGAAAGGGGGTCAATAGAAGAGGGAGTGGTTAATGAGTTTGGTGTCGCAACGGATGGGGTTTCTGAAGTAGGGATTAGTGAGAACTGATGAAAATTGGATACTTAGCTCCACTTCTGAGGTTGAAATTAGAGAAAGGCGTGTGCGTTAGGGGTTGAGTGGTGGGAGTTTGAATAGTAGGGGTTAAGTCGAAAGAAACACGCTGACGTTGGGGCTTGGTTTGGGGAACAATGGGGTGAAGGCGGAGTATGGGTGGAAGGCTTAAAATTAGGAAAAATTTTAGTTGTAAAACTCCAATTGGAGCTGGGTTTGCTGTGGGAAGAGGAGGTGGGTATTGTCAAACTGGATTTACTTGCTAACTTATTTGCTGGTTTAGGTATGATGGACTGCTTGACCTTATCCTACTTCTTGGTCGTATTTTCCAACCATTTACAGACACGCATCTTTCCAAGATTGAAATTGTTGCTGACTGAATTATTTTTTATTTTTTATTTTATAATGAGCGCGCGCTCAAGGGGTTTTTGTACCCTTAAAATGTTCGTACACAGCGCGATCGAAGGAAATTTAGGGAGGAGGAAAAGACAGGTACTGATGTACATTGTTTTTAAATGTTTGTAAGTTATAACGACCAGGAAACACAGAGATCGGCAGGGCATTCCATAAGCGAGTTGTACGGCTTAGGAAAGAATCACGATATTTTAGAGTACGTCCGAAAATGGGCTTGAGGGTATACTGATGAGCATTCATAGCGAGACGGGTGTTACTGTTGAAAGTTTGAAAAAGCGGAATGCTACTAGCGATTTCAATGGAGCACTGGTAGTGGAAATAGCGATAAAACAAAGTGATACAGGAGACGTTACCTCGGTGGTCGAAGGTGTCAATTGATTGACTGATATTAGTATCACCAATGAGTCTTATCGCATGGTTTTGAATCCTATCTAGTAGGTGCACAGATGTTTTAGGGGCACCTGACCAGACGTGGGCATTGTACTCCAATTTTGGGCGGATAAGTGCCTTATATATTAGGGCCAGATCAGAGGGGGTAAAATATTTCTTACATCGGTTGAGGAAACCTAGACATTTCGCAGCATTTTTAACGACATCGAATATGTGATCATGTGTGTAAGTTGTCACTGACACACATACCGAGAATGGAAAGTTTATCGGTTTCGACGATGAAAGTGCCACTCATGGATGATCGCTGCGTGTTTAAATTTATCTTTAACGACAGTAGACAGCATTGTGTTTTGGAAGAATTAAATTCCACTCGATTGATAATTCCCCAATTGGTTATGCTGTTAATATCGGATTTTAATAATCTTGACATACGCTGGCGTTCCCGTTCTACAGTCGAAGAGCATGGACGTGAGTCCGGAAACGAATATGAAAAGCAGAGAGTACTGTCGTCAGCAAAGGAATATGTTGAATTAGAAGTAACAGACAAGAGATTGTTGATGAAAATTAAAAATAGTGTCGGAGACAGAACGTAGCCCTGGGGCATACCAGCATTTATTTTGTGAATATCAGGCTTGAAACCATCCAAGACAACTTGACCTGAATGTTCCGAAAGGTAATTTCTAATCCATTAAAGAAGAGAATCATCGATCCCAAGAGCACGCATTTTTCGACAAAAGAGCCTGATGCCAAACTCTGTCAAATGCCTTAGAAATATCAAGTGCAACTATCTTGCTTTCGCCAGATTGATGTAAACTTTCGTTCTACTTTTCGGTGAGACGTGCCATCAAATGACCAGTAGACCTGTTGCTTCGTAAACCATACTGCCGGTCATTGAGAAGTTTTCGTGTTTCGAGATACCTCTTTCATAAGCTGACGGTTTATCAGCGTTTCCATGACCTTGAAGAGAAGGGACGTAAGCGCAATGGGTCTGTAGGGGGAGAGAGTAGAAGATTCGCCTTTTTTAGGCACGGGCTGGACAAAGCCTGTTTTCCATCTGCTCGGAAGGGGTCCTAAAGAGTAGGATCGCTGGAAAAGCTTACGCAGTGGTTCAGCCAGCTAGGAAGAACACCTCTTTAGAAGAAGGGGAGATAAACCATCTGGACCAACGGATTTATGCATGTTGAGATCTTTAAGTACTCTTGTTACTACACTAGTGCGAAAGTGGATTCGTCCAATTGTAGGTTCGATGCACTAGAATGCAGGCGGGGACAAAGCATTCTGGGAGTGTGGCCTTGTCCAAAGGGCTGACAGCTGGAATGTCATTGTAAATGAGCGCTGGGATGGAGGATGAGGCAGAATTTCTAATGTTTTTGACGAACGACCAAAAATTTGTACTGCCTTTGGGACATTGCAGTACTTTTTGCCTCAGTTTTTGGTCATATTAGAATTTTACACGCTTGAAAAAGACGTTTCAGTTATTTCTGGCTCGTATGGAATAACCATTCGTATTTGGTGAGAAGATTGAGCTTGAAGCTGCGCTGGCTTCTGTGGTGAGATGTTGGAAGCAAATTGCAGTGGCTAATGGTAATGCCATAATTCGAGTGAAGTGAAATTCGTCCCATTGAAGATTCAACGCACTCAAGTGTAAGCGGAGACAAAACACAATCTGGAAGTGTTGACCTGGCCACAAAGTGTGCAGCAATCAGATTGACCTTGTTCAAAGAGCTGACAGCTGGAGTGTCATTATAAATGAACCTTGAGATAGCGGATGAGACAGAAGTTTTAATGAATTTTTTTTTTTTGTTTTTAAAGAACTTAACACTCAAGTGGGTATGAATACGCTTATAATGCCTCAGCCTCTTAGTGGAAGTTGGCTTGATGTTGATTTCTAGTCAACTACTCATCTTACTTGATTTTCGTTAACTGAAAAAGTGAATATGTCTTTCGGGCGAGGCTGGGATTCGAACACCGAACCTTCCGATTTGGAAGCCAGTCCACTACCACTTGAGCCACGGCCACCCCACGGAGAACGACCAAAAGTTGTTACTACCTTTGGGGCATTGTAGTATTTTTTGCTTCAGTTTCTGGTCGTATCCGAATTTCGCACACATAAGAAAGGCGTTGCAGTCATTTCCGGCTCGTTTGAATTTTTTTTCGGTTTTTCCTGTCGCTTTGTAGGACTGAAAAAACTGTTCCCTAACCCTGACAGACTCTTTAAAGCTCTAGTTGTACCATGCCTTTTCTTTTGGTTTAATACCCTTAGTCCGATGAGGGATAAAAGATCTTATCCCAAAGAGAATAGTGTGTGTGATCATTTGAGCTGGGGCATCCATGTCGTTAACGAGGAAACATAATGACCATTTAAAATTCCTAATGAAGTTGTTAAGTCCTCTCCAATTGTCCTTCTCTCTCATACTGCTATACGGTTCTTCTTTATGAATCTTTTCTCTAACTGTGTGGTTAGTATACGAGGAAGTAGCTGATATGACGCAGTGTTGTCTGTCCAGAATGTTGAAGCTACCCAGAATTGTGTATATTGAAACCGCCCGTAATTACAATTTCAGTATGCGGATACAGGAACACAATTCTTTGAATGAGTCAGGCACACATCAAACTTATTAAAGGTTGAATTGTTGCGCAGTTTGGGGTTTCTGCAAATAAAGCAGTAGTAGCTTTCTTACTGAGATGGCACTAGTTCGTAGCCAGGTCAGAGTGATGTGAGAGGTGTGTGTGGGGATCTATCAAAGTTTCACTAAGTGCCAAAAGAGCCAGCCTGTATTTACAGATGTGGACGTACGCAGAGAAGTGATTACTTCTTAGCCCGTGTGTATTTGCTATATCCACTCTTAATTCCCGAGTCGTTACTACAAAAAATCTGGTAGGCAGAATTGAAGGAGCACTCGGCAAGAAGAAATACGCGCTAGGCATTTTCACAGATATAAAGGGTGCCTTCAACAATCTAACTTTTGATGGCATGTGTAACTCGGCCAGACAAAATGGAGTATATGGATCACTAATTTTGTGAATGAAAGTAATGGTGGTGAATATGACACCGGTTGCGAATGCTAACTGCGGCCAAAATGTGATAGCGGAGGTAAACAGGAGTTGTCCGCAAAGCGCCATTCAGTCTCCACTGCTAGGTGCATGTTGGTCTGCTGTCTGTCTGCTTTAAAGTGTAGGCAGCCCTAGACGTAACCGATGATTGGTGCGCTAGAAATGGGCTTTCAGTCAATCCTTTCAAAACTTAGGTTGTCTTCTTTACGAAAAATAGAAAGCTGACCAGTCTGACTAATCTAGTTGTTAAAGGCAACACCATTCAATTCTCCAAAGAAACTAAATATTTGTGTGTCATCCTACATATCAAATTTCTACGTTACGTAGAAAGTCTCTAAGGAGCTATCGGCAAGACATGGAACCTTTCATCGAGAAGGGTCCTTTGGATCTACATGGCAAAGCTAATTATATACTATACATCAGTTGTTTGGTGGAAACACGATATTGCTACTTGTACCTGACTGCAAAGTAGGTCGGTCTCGCCTGCATTTGGCTTTCTCCAGCACGCCTGGCTGCATTCTAGATGCATTGATGATTCTACCTCGCCTTGATATTCATATCATTGCCTTCGCTCTCAAAGCTATCTTCCATATTTGATGACCTTTGGCGCACCTGATGTAATGATGCCGTAGGAAAACAATACGACATCGACTTTCCCTGCGCCCATGGCT
The DNA here is from genome assembly GCA_963966105.1 of Volucella zonaria. Classification (NCBI taxonomy): domain Eukaryota; kingdom Metazoa; phylum Arthropoda; class Insecta; order Diptera; family Syrphidae; genus Volucella; species Volucella zonaria. The sequence continues at coordinate 14,500,836 of OZ014534.1, forward strand.
GGTTTCGGCTAAATATGAGCCAGGAAAGGAATGTAATCTGGTCATCACGGATGAACTCGCTAGGCAAGACACAGAGGAGAGTTTTTCAGGACTCGAACCCACTTTGGGTTTACCTGTGTCTTCGTTTAGAGCTTCCATTTACAGGTGGGTTTCGTATGGGCAAAATCATAGATAGCATGACTCTCCAGGTTACCGACAGACCAAGCGAATGCTACCCGACGTCTCGAAAAGTTCAGCGACTTTTCTGCTATTCCTCAATAGCAAAGACTGCAGGCTACGCTAAGCTCTTAAGTGTGCTGCACATAAGTAATATAATATCCTACGACACGTGCTGTGAAAGTTATGACGACACCGCGGAGCACTATCGCTGTGAATGTCCGGCCTACGATCGCTTGTGGTGTGTGCTGGTACTGTAGACCATCGTAGTGAGGATGAATATTTTGCTGTTGGGTGGGAAGCGAACCATTTCTTAAGCTCGCTTAAAGCTTAACAATTTAAGTGAGAACTAACCCAGAGGTGTGAGAATTCAAACTACAACAGGTAGGAATTCCTATATTACAATAAATCATAGGCTTAATTGTTGTGCAGCTTACGTTTATGGGTAAATGCATCATACTTAGAAAATCTAAGTTGAAAGCATTAAAGGTCATCAGACACATATTTATGTGCGAGCGAACTCTGGGACTAAGCCTAGTTTACTAATAGGTTTTCCAATTTTTACAAATTTTACTTCATTTGTATCATTTGTGTATCGTCTCATACGTATAATAGATACAAAACTAAAATACGAGTATGCTGCACCCATATTTAAGGTGTTTTTTTAGGACCACATCCAGATCTGTTGCATTTGAATTGCTAATTTGGTATTCCCATGATGTATAATGTATTCAACTAATGATGCAATTCCCGAATCACCGAATCAATTAAGGATTCACTTGTCAAATAAAATTCACGTACCCATAGTAGTACTCGTATCTTATTGAATTTCACCGAAAAAAAAAAAAACTAAGAACCCAAAAATGTTTCTTCCAAAATTTAGCGAAAATAACTCCCCACTGAGCATTCTAGTGTAAACGAATACCAAACATGTCCTGTTGAGAGGACTGTATTACTTTCAATGTGTGAAAATCTTATTTAGCTTTACCTAAAACTCACTTGACCATGCATCCCCTAGGGATTGTGTCTCAAATTGACAGGAATTGAAGGAAATTTCTCTTCGATTTAATACATCCCAATGCCAATACCACTTCGTTTGTTCTTCTACTACTTTGTGCAAATAATCGGATGGAATTGAGGAAGGATACTGGTATCTTGGACCTAGCTGTCAGATGGAATGGGGCAAGGTTAAATTGGATTGAATAACATTACTTGCGTACTTTTGCGTAAGAGCTTTTTTTTTTGCTATTATTGACTGGCAAAAAAAAGGATAATTTATGCGTACAATAAAAATGTTCTCTGCTGTCGAGCAGTAGGGGCTGGTGTGCAAGCCTCTTTCGCCATAGCGAATGTTTTTCTTACCATTTCTGTACGGTTTATTAAAGTATGTATTATAATTTAATAAAGAACTAGAAAGAATATGTCAGATTATTAATGAAGGAAAAATGTTTCTACAACGGATATGAGTTAGATGTGAATGACATCAGGGCCTAACACTTTCAGGACAGTTTTAAGGACATACTGCTAGAGTTGCGTCATGGCTGGGTTTCCTATAAGTACAGGATTCGAGACCAATTTTGTTTGACTGTCACTTTGGCCTTACTGTCAGTTGATAGGGCATGTCTGACAATCATAGGAAATGGTCGATGACAACACAACAACGCGTTAAAGATATTTTTATTGAAATATTTTGTTTAAGTAGTTATTTAATTTAAAATCATATTCAAAAAATATTGAAATAAAATTATGCTGCTGGCGCAATTAGAATGTCATATAGTTACCACACGTAGGTGTGATAGTTTCGTTTGAGGATTTTCAACCCACTGAAAGCAGCTTTTCTATTCTTCTATAAAATCAGACATTTTTTTCATAATCAAAAAAAATTATTAAAATAGGATATTTGAATAACTTCAACACGTTGTTGCGACATCGGGTGCTCCATAACCAATTGCTATTTACTGTAATAGTAATTCGACTCAGTTGTTTACTGCTTTTTGATCTTTATTGTGACTCCGCTGCTTATCTTCCATCTTTGGGTTCTGCAATGGTGGCATCGCCCTCTCGACTGGCAGCAACATTCCGGTCTCAAGCCTAGGTTAAAATAGGATTACTGTACAAGCATACCTTATAATATAATACTTAAAATTAAATGATAAGAATTGATGGAAATGTGGTATACCATAGGTTTATTGCGGGTGTATGCAGAAATGTCGTAGGACTGCACTTTTAAACAAAGAATAATTACGTATGGATCTGATAGATGATGGTAATGAATTCCATAATCTAACAGTGGAAATGAGAAATAAACGAGAGGAATTAAGAAAATTCCAATGGTGAGAAATTATGTTAGTTTTTCTAGAAGATCGAATGAAATTGAGTCGGTTAAATGGAAAACACAGTTCCTGGCATCAAGGTATTGTTGCAAGCTGCAACCCAAGCAGTTCCTTTGTATAGAAGGAAATATGTCCGTGCCTACGAATGCCATATACATATCGCACACAATCATTAAAGGCGACTTGTAATTTGCGCTAGGACAATGAGTCCAGACTACTATAGACTGCTTCGGCATAGGCAAAATTAAGGCAATAGCCAGTCTGTGTCGCGTCTCAAGTGGAGTAAAAAAAGCCCTAATCCAAAGCTAACGAAGGCATCCATAGATACGGCCTACGACTATGTTGGTATGATTATAACCCGACAAATCTCGATTAATAACAAATCCAAGGCTAGTAACAGACTCTACGGCTCTAACTTTCGAGTTGTTGAGAAGAATGTCAGGCAGAAGATCTACGTTAAACCTTATTTTGGATATTGGAATTACTCGAGTTTTAGTCGGGTTCAGTTTTTTTTTTTTTATAATCAGCGCGCGCTAAAGGGTTTTTGTACCCTTAAAATATTCGTACACAGCGCGGGCGAAGGAAATTTAGAGTGGAAGAAAAAACAGGTACTGATGTACATTGTTTTTAAATGTTTGCAAGTTATAACGACCAGGAAACACAGAGGTCGGCAGGGTATTCCATAAGCGAGTTGTACGGCTTAGGAAAGCATCACGAGTACGTACGAGTACGTCCGAAAATGGGCTTGAGGGTATACTGATGAGCATTTATAGCGAGACGGGGGTTACTGTTGAAAGTTTGAAAAAGCGGAATGCTACTGGCGATTTCAACGGAGCAGTGGTGGTGGAAATAGCGATAAAACAAAGTGATACAGGAGACATTACGTCGGTGTTCGAGGGTGTCAATTGATTAACTGATATTAGTATCACCAATGAGTCTTATCGCACGGTTTTGAATCCCATATAGCAGGTGCAGAGGTGTTTTAGGAGCACCAGACCAGATATGGGCATTGTACTCCAATTTTGGGCGGATAAGTGCCTTATATATTGGGGCCAGGTCAGATGGGGTAAAATATTTCTTACATCGGTTGAGGAAACCTAGACATTTCGCATTTTTGGCGACATCGAATATGTGGTCATTCCAACGTAAGTTGTCACTGATACACATACCGACAATGGAAAGTTTATCGGTTTCGACGATGAAAGTGCCATTTATGGATAATGGCTGGGTATTTGAATTTCGCTTTAATGACAACGGATAGCATTGAGTTTTGGAAGCATTAAATTCCACTCGATTGATAATTCATCAATTGGTTATGCTGTTAATATCGGAATTTAATGAGCTTAACAAATGCTGCTGTTCCCGTTCTACAGCCGAAGAGCAGGGTTGTGAGTCCGGGAACGAATATACATCATCAGCAAAGGAATATATTGAATTAGAAGTAGCAGACAAGAGATCATTAATGAAAATTAAAAAGAGTGTCGGAGACAGAACGTAGCCAGCATTTATTTTGCGAATATCAGACTTGAAACCGTCCAAGACAACTTGGATTGAACGTTCCGAAAGGTAATTTCTAATCCATTGAAGAAGAGAATCATTGATCCCAAGAGCACGCATTTTCGACAAAAGAGCCTGATGCCAAACTCTGTCAAATGCCTTAGAAATATCAAGTGCAACTATCTTGCTTTCGCCAGATTGATGTAAACTTTCGTTCTACTTTTCGGTGAGACGTGCCATCAAATGACCAGTAGACCTGTTGCTTCGTAAACCATACTGCCGGTCATTGAGAAGTTTTCGTGTTTCGAGATACTTATTTCATAAGCTGACGGTTTATCAGCGTTTCCATGATCTTGGAGAGAAAGGACGTAAGCGCAATGGGTCTGTAGGAGGAGAGAGTAGAAGATTCGCCTTTTTTTGGGACCGGCTGGATAAAAGCTGTTTTCCATCTGCACGGAAGAGGATCCTAAAGAGTGGGATTGATGCTTACGCAGTGGTTTTGCCAGAGTGGAAGAACACCTCTTCAGAAGAAGGGGAGATATACCATCTGGACCAGCGGATTTATGCATGTTGAGATCTTTAAGTACTCTTGCTACTACACGAGTGCGAAAGTGGGTTCGTCCCATTGTAGATTCGATGCACTCAAATGTAGGCGGGGACAAAGCACAATCTGGGAGTGTTGATCTAGCCGCAAAGTGTGTTGCAAGCAGATTGGCCTTGTCCAAAGAGCTGACAGCTGGAATGTCATTGTAAACGAGCGTTGGGATGGAGGATGAGGCAGAATTTCTAATGTTTTTGACAAATGACCAACAATTTTTACTGACTTTGGGACATAGTATTTTTTGTCTCAGTTTTCGAACGAGACGTGGGCTTATGAGTACGACACGCAATCCAGACATCAGGCAAGCGAATGGCGTTCACCAAATGAGCCGAGACCAAAAAAACCACGTCGTTTTCAGTTAAAAAATAAGGCAATGCTCACGGTTTTTAATGGATTACAACGGTGTAGTGCATCATGAATTTTTTCCAGAAGGCCAGACAGTAAACAAAGAGAATAAAGAGTATTATTTGGGCGTCATGAGACGTTTGCGTGAAGCAATTCGCCGAAAGAGACCAGAATTGTGGGCAGAAAATTCGTGGATTTTGCACCATGATAACGCACCGTTGCACAGTGCCATCATTATTCGTAATTTTTTGACGAAAAATGCAACAAATACCATCAAACAGCCACCGAATTCACCTGATTTGGCTGCCTGTGACTTCTTTCTGTTCAATCGAGTTAAAAAACCACTACGGGGAACGCGTTTCAGCAGCCGAGAGGAAGTAATGGAAAAATCGCAGGAAGCACGGATGGACGTACCGAAACCTGAATATAAAAAATATTTCGAGCATTGGATCAAGCGCTGGCATAAGTGTGTTGCAGTCGATGGGTATTACTTTGAAGGGGACAATATAGATTTACTATAGATGAATTAACTTGTATTTTTATTTTTCTGAATAAATTCCGGGAACTTATGGAATGTGGTAAGCATATGGTAGGAAGGTAAGAGTGGCTGTTGGAAATACCAACCCACTTAGGCATATTGGCCCATTGTGATGCCACGTGGATCTATGATTCTCTTAATAATGGAACCAGTTTGAGCTTATGATGAAGCGTAGGATACTTTTTACATCTATATTTTCTAGATCGTTTAGGTCGTTGTAGAAGAAAGCTCCTAAGAAGAGCTGGACAACTACAGAGTAGGTGGAGGATTGTGTCCTCCTCTTCCTCGTCCATGCAGCTTCTGCAGAAATCGTTTGTAAAGGCGCCAAGTGTTCTTGTGTGCTTGCCTATGATGCAGTGTCCAGTAATGACACTTATGATGGCGCTGAGATGTTTCTAGTTTAGAAGGATCAGACACTCAGATCCGGTTTTGGCCAGATCTGTTTGGTCGCTAGACATGTTGGTCCAACAGTCCACCTAAGGTCTGTTCTTTTATTGGCATCCAGCTTTAATGTTAGTTTGCACGTAGCGATTGCTATATCTATGCTACTCTTTTCCAGTAGAGTAGGTAGAGTGGTTCACATTTCGGCGAGTTCATCGGGTCCGCAGTTCCCTGGAATGTCTCTGTGGCCCGGCACCCAACAAAGGTGAAGATGGAACTACTCTGCCATCTCCATAAAAGATGATCGGCATTCAAGGGCGGTTTTAGAATTTAATGAGACCGAGTCCAGGGACTTGATAGTTGCCTGACTATCCGAAAAAATGCGGATATCCTTTGCAGATACCACGTTTTCCTCAGCCAGGACAGGGCTTCTTTAATCGCCACAGTTTCCGCCTGGAACACGCTATAGTAATTTGGAAGACGGAAAGACAGACTGAGATATAGTTTATCTGAGAAAACACCGCCACCAACCCCACTATCGGTTTTAGATCCATCTGTGCAGAAGTAGATTGACTTGTCCTCCTTGAAAGCATTTTCGTCTCAGAAGGATCTTACATGGAATTTTTTGTCAAACCAAAGTTCAGGTATGGTGTAATCAATGTTCTCTGTGGGGATTCCTAATGTATTAAGAATACTGGCGTGGCCAAATGGATTATTTGTCCACTGTTTAGTCGCTTTAATGCAAATAGCTGCAGTCACAGCTCTGTGTCTGCTGAAAATATCGAGAGGTGTCAAATGAAACAGAATGTCTAATGGAGCAGAGGGGGTAGACCGCAATGCTCCGCTTACGCATAGATATGCAGTTCTTTGGACTCTGTTTAGTTTAATGCAGTTGACTGCACTTTCTAAGGTCGACCACCAGACGACCACCCCATAAGTGAGTATCGGTCTTATGACCGAGATGTATAGCCAGTGGGTTATCCGAGGTTGAAAGCCCCATTTATTCCCAATGGTTTTTTTGCAAGATAATAAAGCTATTGTAGCTTTATTGACTTTTTCTTGAATGTTAGGTTTCCAGTTCAGTTCCCTCTCAAAAATGGGACCAAATATTTTGCTGTATCGGAAAATACTAAATTGGTACCGCTTATTGAAGGAGGGTCTATAGTTGGAATTTTGTATTTCCTGGAAAAGAGGACAAGATCAGTTTTATGGGGGTTTATTCCCAATCCACAGCGATCTGCCCAACGGGTTAATCTATTGAGATTTACTTGAAGGAGTTCTTTAATGGTATTAAGATGCTTACCTGAGACGGCTATAGCAACGTCATCCGCATAGGCAATCACCATGCTACCACCCGCTTCCAGGTATATCAGCAGTTCATTTATGTACTACTAAGTTGCACAGAAGGGTAGAGAGGACACGGCCTTGCGACGTACCTCTGCTGACACATCTTTTAGCAGAAGTCTCACCCAGTTTGGAGTTGATTATCCTGCTTTTTAGCATCAGACTGATCAACTCCCCAAGTGAGTTGACAGCGCAGATGTGTTGACGTTGTTAAAGGCACCCTCTATGTCCAGGAAAGCATTATGTACTCTCTATACTGTAGTGATCGCTCGATGAGGTTAGTCAGTGAATGCAGAGCCATTTCCACCGACTTTTCTTTACAGTAGGCGTGTTGAGCCGTTGACAAAAGTCTTGGATTAATTATTGCTCGTATATGGATATCAATCAGCCGTTCTAGAGTTTTCAGAAGGAAAGATGATAGGCTTATAGCTCTGAGGTCCTTTGGGACAACATGAGAACATTTTCCGGCTTTGGGAATGAAAACTACATTGACTTCTCTCCATGACAGTAGAATGTGGATAAGTTCTATGTACACAGCTCCTTATAATATTTTCTAGCGCAGGCAGAATAATATCTGAGGACTTTCGTAGCTCGGCAGGTATTATACCGCCCGGATAAGCAGACTTATACGGGTTGAAGCTATGCAGCGCTAAGAGCAATTTGTCTGTTGTGATCAGACCATGAATTTTGGTCCCGGTTGCAGTAGGCCTGTTTGGTTTGATACTGACTGCGAATTGGGAGCTACCTGGAAAGTGGGTGTCCAGTAGCAGCTTCAGTGATTCATCACTTGAGGTTGTCCAAGAGCCAATCGTTTTTTTCAAACAGCTTGTAGAGGATTTGTAGAGAGGATTTTTCTTTGCCTCGATGCCTCAGCTGTTTCCGTGATTTTGTCACAGAAAGACTTCTAGGATTGTCGTTTTGCCAGTTCTTTTTTGTATAATTTGTGGGATTCTTTGTATGAGTCCCAGTCAGTCACTTTTCTTGTGCTTTTTACTAAGTTGAAAAGTATCCTGCAAGTGTTTCTAAGCAGTCCCAGTGCTGATGTCCAGCTTTTGCTGGCCTCTAGGTTGAATAAGAGGGCTGCAAGCGGCCATAGCATTGAGAGCCAGGGTAAATTCCCTGACTTTCATGTCATTGGTGTCACGCGTCAAGCTTTAGCTTGACGAGCTGCCACCGTTTAGGTGTTATAGAACCGTCGGTATCGTTCCTATCGATTACCACGATTATTATTGCGTCCTTTAGGACTTCACTGGAAAACTTCAGAGATGTGCTGTTGGATGGCCCAGGGGTTTTGGCACTGTGGGTTTGGGGCCTCTTGTGAACCGGCACGTTTTCCTCCGACGATCTCTGGCGCTTGGAGAAGTCTTTAGGTGTTTTGGGAGCAGTGGAAGCAGTGGGTTATCCGTTTTTTAGGATGTTGTTAGCCCACTCAATCTTGCTATTTATGTCTGCACTTCTCTCAACCTCCGGAATGGATCCGAAGGTTTTGATGATGCGTGAAGCATTTCGGCGTCGTAGGTTGAGCGCCTTAGTTGGAGCTTGCCGATGCGGCTGAGCTCCAGATTCCTCCTTGGGAAGAGGAGTTATGGTAGCAGCGAAAGGTGCGTGGCCTGCCACAAACTTACTGCTGCTAGGGGTGGAGGAAATGATATTACCATGGCTTGCCACAGTCCTACCATTCCCTGAAAATTTCTTTTTAGGTTCGTTGCGCTTGCCTTTAGAGGATGGTACACCATGGCCTGCTACAGTTTTACCTCCTCTCGACAATGCAGGAGCCTTGCCGGTAGCCGGTGCAGTCACCGTTTTACCGCCCGGTATTAAAGGAGTACCGGCGTCGGGTTTTGTTTCGTTTAGGTTTTCCATCATGTGGTCCCACGAGTAGCGGAGAAAGGGTGGTCCATCTGTACAGAGATCCGCCATATACAGATAAGGTCGCAAGGTGTCTGGATATTCCGTTCGCGACTGATCTATTTTTGGAGATGCTGGGCCCTTAGCCAGGTTGATCTTCGGCACGGGTCGTATGACAAATTGATTCAGCCCAGTGGAAAAGGAGAGGTTGGGTGGGTAGCGGGGGAAGCATCCTTTGGTTTCAGGACTCGTCTGGAGAATTTCTCGGGATTCATTGACCCTACTCAGCCTCTACAACTCGACAAGTTCGATGGTCGCCCCCCATAAAACTGATCTTGTCCTCTGTGATTGGGAAAATTGCAGTTCTCGAAATAGAAATGAGAATAAATAAATAAACCATCTTTTCTCCTAAAATTTTTGAAAAAATTAAATGAGCTGGATACATGACCACTTCTTTTAATTCCAGAGATATATCGTGCCATGCCATTAAAAGCCACAAGTAATGATTACCAAAGCACACGTAATTTGTAAGATAAATACCTGAAACAGATCGATTTTATTTATTGCTTTAATGATATTGTAGTATCTGAAAACTTGAGCCTAATAGAATGAAGATATATAGGTGATATCTCTTCAGTGTCATAATGTTATTTGAAATTAAAATTGATTTACATTTAATCGTTTAAGTATCAGACTATTATTTTCCTATCACGCCACAATTAAATATGTAGAGATTTGAATTAAATCTAGTCAGAAGATCTTCCACCAGCCCAATTAATTGAGAAAAATACATTTCTATGTCGTCAGCATAAAGATGTATAGATACATAGCAGCAAACTTGTGGTAAGTTGTGGTAAAAATAGAATTTGACCAAGAATTGAGCCGTGAGGTACCCCTGCTTGTATATTTTTGAGCCAAGCTTTGGTGTTGGAACTGACGTCTACGAAATAACTTACACGTATTTCCAAAGCGGAGCTCAATGAGCCACATTTACGTATGTACATTACAATTTGAATACATGTGAGTAGTAACGAATTACATAGTCATATTCTGTCATATTTTCATCAACGTTAAACATATTTGTACACCAAAGTACGAGTGTATTCAAATGTGTATAAAGACTCAAAATATCTTACTTACATAAACAGAGCATAGTCTTACAAATTCCAAAAATAAGTCTCTAATCATAGCGTCAAGGAAAAATTAGTCCTATCAGCGTAATATATTGGAAAATTATTCAAATCGATGGCATCGCCCCCAAATGCCACGCACCCACATATTAATATTGGAACATATTGCATAAATAAATCACAAATGATAAGTAAAACAAGGACCTACCGGCACCGGCACTGGCAAGGGTGAGTTAATAAGATGTCGCCGTAGACAGAATAACTTCATTTTCGATATTCAGATATTGCAATTTGATGAGACATCTTTGAAGATAGGCTAAGGGATGATAATGTAGTTGAAGAAGGAATATAAGGCGATGCGCCACAAAATTAGAAACCATTAGCTGAATGTTTAGTGTATGCCGAGACAATTCTGGGTATCGTAATACAGCGCATAACATAGGAGTAAAAAAAACCAAATCGAACATTACGAAATGAATACAAAATTATGCAAATTGACTTTTAAATATATTCAGGCCCGGTCTTTTATTTTTCGTCCGGGCGGACTTTCAAATAATTCCATTAAAGCAAATGCGGTATATGGTGTTTTGAGTTCTTTTATTTATATTTATTATGTTTTTGTTTCAGATGAGGTCCTATCTACCACTCAATTATGAAACTTATTTATAATCTAAACTGGAAAAAATTTTGCATTTTACGAGCAGAAGTGATATTGGTCATGAGGAAAATTCTATTGGTGAAGATAAGAACTCAATCATTTTCATAATTGCATTTCCATTTAAAGGAATCTTACTTCTCTTACATTTTCACAATAAATGCTGGACTCAGCTCATGCTCGAGATGGCATCCCTACTTTCGTCTTAAGTAAATGCATTAGAAAGCCCAGAAAATATACTTTTGTTCTCTGGTCTGCACTAATTTTACACTCTCCTGGAAAGTTCCGACGAGGCAACAACGACCCGGGCCATAACTTCTCTGCCAGAAGGTACGAATGCGGCTATCAAAATTTTTACGCTCTCGAGTATACGAGTAGTAAGGTACATGGCCCAACCTGAAAGAATTAAATTGATTGGAGAATTCTCAAGATTAAAAGTTTTTTTCTTTTTTAAAAAAAAAACAAATTTGAAAACAATTCCACAACTTTGGTACTTTGTAAAATTCTTTGCGTCAATTATTGGTCGTATTAAAATTCTGCAGAAAATTCCGTTTTCTCCCTCTGATATCCCCTTTACAGCTCTTTCTTTGTTTGCCCATTAGTGGAGCATTAATGTCTTATTCCAAAGATAATAGCATTTGCAACCATCATCCCTTATTACTTGATAGCTGCTATGTATAAACTAGTCCAAAACCAACCAGCACCTGAGTTGTTATTCACCTGTACGAGTATTTTAACATTAGAACAATTGGCATACGTTGAAATCAGTTATTCTAAGCCAATAGATATTACATACGTCCACCCACATCTTTATAAAATGAAAATATAAAAATGTAATTCTGTCGATGTTACCTGCTTTAGCTGGTACCTTTAATTTTTTTTTATTATTTGAGGTTGCTGGGGTTTTGATGCTGAATCGGTGACGTGAAATAAGGCCCAACGAAATAAAGCCAAATTTTTCATTTTTTCGTTTTTAATCTGGAAATAACACCAAATTTCCCATTTGACTTTATTTCGCTTTTGGAAACGAAATAAGGCCAATTTGGCCTTTGAAAATGGAAATAAGGCCAAATTGGTTTTATTTCCATTTCCAAATCAAAATAAGGCCAAATTTTACATTTGGTCCGATTTCGTTTGACCTTATTTCACGTCACCGCCGAATCCCTGCTGGGTTTTATCGGATTGTTCTTGAACACATTTTCTAGCCACTCAGCTTAACTTTTATCTCAGTAGCTCTATCGATCTCAGAAATATTTCCGAAAGTTTGTGAGTACATGCCATCTGTTCTAGAAGAACGCTTTCAAGGAAGCATAGTGTAGCGATTCTCTTCTGTAAGATGTTCCATGTTGAACCAGTATTATAGCCATGGATTTTGTAGGTAGTGATAGGGCCATCTAGAACCACCAGCCTTCTAATGTTAGGAACGGTGTGACCTGATTTTTGGTCACAGCAATTTTTGGTACTGGATGTACCAGAATCACGCACATTTTTCAACAAACAGTGCAATCCTTGTGCCACACTCCCATTTCAAAGGCAAACTGAGTTCTCAGTCAACCTGAGACTCGTCATGGATCCTAAAATATCTTAGATCTGGCAAAGGGAATAACAAAAAGGTGGAATGCAAAAATAAGTAAGATCTGTGAATGTGATTGAAAAGATAGTCGGCTGGAGCTAGTCAACTCCCTTTGGTTTCAGAACTCATCTAGAGAAATTCTTGAGAGACGCCTAACTTATATTAATCTGATTAAAATAGGTACAGGCAAAGTTGATTTCATATTTTTAAAGCAACCACTTAAACCAATGGATACAACCCGTGCTGTAATCAAATACCAAAGGAGTTTACTTCTCATCAAAATATCTGGCCCATATGCTGGCTCACTGAGAAAGCACCTAAACGGCTCAAACTGATTGAGATGTATTGTTGATGGATTAAATAAATTAAACAGCGTATTGATTCTAAGACTACACCACTCCAATTATGTTAGGCCCAATTAGTCTCACTTCCAGTTTCACAAAACCAAACAAATTCTATTTTGAAGAAAATTAAAATTTTTGAATTTCAAATAAAGCTTTTCAAGTTTTTTTAAAGACCAAAGACCATATGCTTCCAATCATTTATCGCAGATGGAATAAAAGGTCACTATATGAGCACGGTATTTCCCTTCAATATATAAGGGAAAGGGTAAACTACTTTTATATACGAAATAAAAGGCACAATTTGTTTGCGAATCCCTTTTACATTATTTCCGATTATTATCATCGCCATAAGGACTTAAGTGTATGCAATATATTGTTAAACAACAAAAAAAAAAAAAAAACCAAAACGTCAAAACATAATTCGGTCACAGTTGAACCATTCTACCCGTGACACCCTCGCGACCCGTAATCTTAACCAAAGTCCATTCCAGAACGCCCAGAAACAATTGAAACTCAATTGAGGATGAAACCAAAATTGCCATTGCCTTGACCGCATCTTATCTTTATGGGATCCACATTCAAATGACCAGAAGCATTTAGAAGCTCATTCATTCTGATCCGCATAAGGACCCGGCTAACTGCGATTATAGAAAAATTATGCGAGAATTTCCTGTCTTATTAAATCCTTGAAAGCAATTTCAGATCTACTCGTATTGCAGTATGGGACACAAGCTCGTAAATGTAAATAGAAACATTCGGAGGAGAAGGGGAAATTTGCAGTAGTTGGTGGTGGTTTGAGATGCTTAAAGGGGTGCCGGTTCTTATGCCAGTGGAAATTTGTTCCGGTTGAAATTCGATCAGGACTATTTGATTTTATGACTTGACTTTATTATCGGTAGTGTAGTGCGGGTTATGGGAGCCATGAAACGAAAGTAAATGCTAAGTTGCTATTATGAGCAGAAACAAGAATCCACAAGTCCTTATCGTATTGAATGCAGATTAGTGTTTTATTTTGATGACTATGTTGAGGATGTCACTGGGGAATTCCTATCCTTTTTGGAGATATTCTGCCTTAGTGACTTTTAATATAACTTGGTTGTAGGTCTGTTCATTTGCTTTCTTGGTGGGCTTGAAACTAATTGTGTGATTTTCATTATTGTTTACTAGTTGAGACGAAATAGATCGTCCGTCCAGTTTGACTTTCTCGCTTTGTCTGAGAAATCGAATCTCAGTGGGACAACTCTGATTGTAGATATTTGCTAGAAATCATGGGCTGGCAAGGGCCTGTTAGTGCTATTTTCGACTTCCCACAATGATAATAAACCGTTGTACAATTATCTCTATCTCGTTGTCAAAGTCAAAGAAAGAAGAACAAAAGAAGCAAAAAAAGTTAAAAATGTATCACCAGGAGAGGCGGTCTCAACTCAGCTCAGTATCTGCGCAGGATCATATCGCCAAAGAGGGTTCGACGGAACAAAGGAAAGAATGGCAACTATTTATTGCCTTCGGTAGATGACTCGCATACCCAGCTAAAGATTCTTCGCAGGATGAGCAGGCGTTCAGTTGCTCCAGGTAAATGCTGCCAAGAAGCAAAGCCTTCGTGTCGCAGTCGTTGACCCCAGGAGCCAAGTGTTTCTGATTAGCCGGTTCAATGGAAAGGAAAGCAAGAGGTCTTAGTATTTTCTGGGGCAAGACAATGAATTTAATAAGGAAGATGGCCAATATCAGCTATGAACCAACCGTAATAGCTATGCGCGAGGTTTTATATATTACACTCTGCAGCATCTCAACATTCACACCGAACGGACGTATTTTTTCCTTCACTCTCAGCTTACCAGCCAAATTCTTCACAATTTGAAATTTTCAAAAAGCGATTGAAAAACACTTGTCTGATGAAGTTTAAAAAAAACCGCCAAGTGACATTAAATCTTCACCTTGATTCGCGATTTTGATATAGAAATTTATTTTCAAAACACAACTATCGATCAACGTCACATTGATTTAATGTGCAAAATAAATGAGATAAGGGAATATGCCACAGCAAGTAAATTAATTATAGACGATATTGCTGGAGAAATTCAAATTACAGCGAATAAAATTGAGGATATATCTCAGCTGTAGTTGACGGCCACTTGCCGAGATCCTGAAATCTGCGTACTCTACTCCTTCTTGTATCACATTGCAGAATCGCCCCGTCATGGAATCCGAATCTGCCCCACAACTCTTTCAACAGTCTGCTCTACAACCTGCCCTCATACGAGTACATGCTGTGCAGACAGCTCAAGAACCCTATCTGCGGCCTGTTACTCTTTAAATTGCTCCCACTGTAATGCACTTTCGAAGATTATGGACACACCCTGAATGGAATCAAAGGCTTAAAATGCTATACAGCTTCAATGTGATACCGACCATTATTAAAGGTGCTCCCCCAAAAGCTCATCCGGCTTAGATGGCAAATGTATTTCACAACAATTTTTCCACTTTCGCCCTCTTGTAGTAGCAAGAGTACTTAAAGATCTTAACATTCACAAATCCGCTGGTCCAGATGGTATATCTTCCCTTCTTCTAAAGAGGTGTTCTTCCTAGCTGGCTGAACCACTGCGTAAGCTTTTCCAGCGATTATACTCTTTAAGACTCTTTCCGAGCAGATGGAAAACAGCATTTGTCCAGCCCGTTCCTAAAAAAGGCGAATTTTCTTCTCTCTCCTCCTACAGACCTATTGCACTTACGTCCATTCTATCCAAGGTCATGGAAACGCTGATAAACCATAAAGTATCTATTGTCAAAAATGCGTGCATTTCGGATTGACGACTCTCTTCTTCAATGGATTAGAAACTACCTTTCGGAGCGTTCAATTCAAGTTGTATTGGATGGTTTTGAGTCTGATATTCACAAAATAAATGCTGGAGTTCCCCAGGGCTCCGTTCTCTCTCCGACATTCGTTTGTCTGCCACTTTTCATCGAATATATTCCTTTGTTGACCACAGTATTCTCTGCTTTTCATATTCGCTTCCGGACTCACGTCGCTGCTCTTCGGCTGTAGAAGGGGAACGGCAGCATAACAAATTGGGGAACTTCCAACCAATTGGAAGCAGTGAGGTTTAATGCTTCCAAAAGACAATGTTGTCTGCTGTCGTTAAAGCGAAATTTAAACACAAAACCATTATCCATGAATGGCACTCTCATCGTCGAAACCGAAAAACTTTCCATTCCAGGAATGTGTGTCAATGACAACTAACGTTGGGATGACCACATTTTCGATGTCGCCAAGATTGCTGTGAAATGTCTAGGTTTCCTCAAACGATGTAAGAATAACTTTTCGCCTTCTGATCTGGCCTCAATGTACAAGCAAAGACCATATAATACCAAGATAGTGCAACTGGCACTTAACCGTGCACGGGTAGTCGGAAACAAGAGGTGATCAGATCATATTCAAGGGAGAAAAGCTTTTTCCTGTTTTTTCAGATAGTGTGTATATCGCCAACCGAGCATATGGGGAAGTCTTTTCGTCGCCGTAGCAGCCACTTCAGCCTACATGTGTACGACGAGTGATCGGGGTGTAGGGATGAATAAATGGAAATAGGGGACGAAATTTTTTAATTTGCTGGCTTCTGGTTCGTGTATCTTTATTTTGTGATACACTTTCATTCATGATATTCTTGAGTAAGGTTGTATGCGATTGAGTATTTTAATATTTGGAAACATTTTTATCGACATTTTTGGATTTTATTTTTTATTACATTTGTACCTACTTTTCATTATTTCTATATTACCTTATTTTTTGCATTATTACCTATTGTATTACGTTTGGGGATTGTATTATTTTTACAAACATACAAACATTTGTATGTATGTTTGTATGTACATATTTTTTTATTATTATATCAATTTTGCGTTTTATTCCTTTATCATTTATTGTTTGGTGTTTCTTTTTTCTTAACATTAATTCTATTTTTATCATTATTTGAATTTTTACTATTACTGAGAGGTATTTTTTGTTACCAAAATGAATAGAAAAAATCGCAAATCGGGAGTACAGTGTTGCATTGCTGATTGTAAACGCTCAAAAAAAAATTATCCTGGTATAAGATTATTTCGATTTCCCACTCTGCCAGAAGGACATATTTGGCGGGAGGCATACAATATTAAAGAAGCAAAAGAAAATATCTTAATTTGTGATCGCCATTTTGATCCTAATGTCTTGGGTAAAAGAAGATTAAAATCTGGAGCTATTCCCATGCTTTTTCTTGGCAATTTCTCTGATGAGGATTGCTTAGATGATGAATTATCTACTTTACAACTCCCCGCCAAAAAGAAAATACTCACAAAGCAGTGGTTGCTTAGAAGCTAAATGTTCTAATTGTGAAAAGTATGTTAAATTGACGGACTATTATCGGAAAAAATTTATATTCATACAAAAACGAAATTTTAGACTAAAAGTCACGGTGAACCAATTGAAGTAAGAAATTATGAAAAAAAGGGAGTCAGGTGAGTCTAGTAGGAAAAACTCAGATATAATAAATATTGAGTTTTGCAATATAAGCGAGGAATCAAACATTTTTTGTAGATTGCTGTTAAGCAGCCGTCCAAAAATTTTTATTTACCGAAAAAGAAAGGTGGTTCGTACAAAATATATTCTACGAGGGGCGTTCAAGATATTCTCGGTATCGGGGTGAAGCTGTGGTTGCATATATAAATTGATTTATTTATCAAGTAATACTATTATTTTAGTGCATTCATGTAAAATTTCATATAAATGTGATTATTAATTCGCGTTTTATCTCTAGTTAAACAGAATCATAATGGCAACTGAGGCGATGATGGTGAAAATTGAGCATCGCGCTGTAATTAAATTTCTCACTAAGCAAGGAAAAAGTCAAAAAACTATTCATGAAGAGATGGTGGCTGTTTACCAGGGTTCCGCACCTTCATTATCAACTGTGCAAAAGTGGTCAAGTGAGTTCAAGAGACGCAGAGAGAGCATTGAGGACGACCCCCGCTCCGGCGCCCCGGCTACTGCTTGTACGGGAGAAAGCATCAAAGAAGTCGAAAAACTTGTTCTTGAGGATGCCCGAATAAAGGTGAAAATGATGGCAGAGATCACCAAGCTTTCAATTGGTACCATTCACACCATTCTTCATGACCATCTTAACCTTTCAAAGGTCAGTGTAAGGTGGGTGCCACGAATGCTCACAGCGCCTCAGATAAAAAGTGAGAATCGCATGCTGTAGAGAGCTTTTGGAGATGTGTAGTGAGAACGCGGACGGTGTTATGGATCGAATTGTTACTGGGGCCGAAACATGGGTCCACCACTATGACCCTGAAAGCAAACAAGAGTCCATGCAGTGGCATAAAAAAGGAACAGACCCCCCGAAGAAGTTCAAAGTCACTCCGTCTGCCCGAAAGCTCATGGCCACAGTTTTTTGGGACTCAAAGGGAATCTTGCTCATTGAGTACAAAAAAAAAGGTGAAACCATCAACGCCACATCCTACGCTTCCACTTTGCATAATTTGCGGGAGGAAATTAAAAAGAAAAGACGGGGTAAAGTCGCAGCGGGTGTGTTGCTTCTTCATGACAACGCTCCTGTTCACACGGCGCGAGTTGTGGTTTCGAAGAAATCCAACACCCACCCTATAGTCCAGACCTTGCCCCTAGTGATTATTTCCTGTTTCCGGATTTGAAAAAATGTCTTCGTGGAAAAAGATGAAGAACTCAAGTCGGCAATAAATGGGTATTTTGCAGAGAAAGAGGAAATTTATTTTTTTGAGGGTTTAAAAAAGCTTATCTCAAGATGTAACAAATGCATTGATGTTAGGGGAGATCATATTGAAAAATAAAAACAATTTAAATTGAATTCGCATTTTCCTTCATATCGATACCGAGAATATATTGAACGCCCCTCGTATGTATCTCAATCATCATATTTATTTTTAAGAAATTAATTGAATCTAAATTTGCCTCATATAAGTACTATTAATCGTTGGGCTCCAGTCAAATACCTTCAGCCAGGATCAACAAAATTTGCATTTGAAGATTTAAGAAAAAAATTTTCCCTTTTGGAAGAACAGGATAGGAGAAATGTTATATTAATTTTTGATGAAATCGCAATACGCAGGGAACTACGATACAATCCACAATTGGGTTTAGTAGATGGTTTTGAAGATTTGGGTTTTGTCAGAAATAAAAAAATTGGAAAACAAGTTTGTGTTTTTGTGATCAGGGGTGTGATCAATAACTTCAAATACGTACTAAATTATTTTGTATCCAAAAGTGGGTTATCTGGAGAGACTTTAATGAGAATAGTTATAGAAACTAAATGTCCGAGCTATTATTTGCGATCAAGGTTCATCGAACAGGCGTTACTAGGAGTTTCCGCGATTCGCTCATATTTGACTTTGGGATAAAGTAAAATATATTGTTTGTATGACTTTCCACATTTGATCAAGTCACTTAGAAATGGGTTATTAAAATCCAACCTAAGTACTTCTGATGGTGTTGTTAGTTTTAAAATTGTTGAGGACCTATATGAACTTCAGAAAAGTGGAAAAACCAAAATATGCGTGAAATTAAAAAGTCAACATATTTCGCCAAATGGCTTCGAAAAAATTAGAGTAAAACAGTCATCGAAACTTGTGGTTTTAAGCAAAGCTCCGCGAATATTGCACTTGCAATAGCCAATTTTATCTGCAAAGTGGACCAAATTTTCGACTGTATGAACCGTGCATCATTAAAGGGAGATAATTTGTATAGGTCAGCTATTTAGATCAACAATGTACCAACTGATTTCATTAAAAGTTCTGTAAAATACGTCGAAGGATGGTCTTTTATTAAGAAGTCAAAACCAGTTTACTTCATAGATGGAATGAAGCTATCACTTAATGGTTTACTGCTTCTGGCTGAAGAAAACCTAAAGCCAGATTCCGATAATTTCTTTTTTAATAACTAAGCGGCTCAAGATCCTTTAGAAAATTTGTTTTCCATTGTTCGACAAAAAGGTGGCAACAACAATAAACCCTCTTTGGCAGAATTTAATATAAACGAACTAAATTTGACGGAAGATGATACTGTAATGGATTTATATGAGGTATATCCAGAATATTTTATTGAAGACCATTTTAATAATGCTTCACAAATCAATATTGACCTTTTGTCGATGAGATATTTTTTGGGATACGTGGCATTCAAGGTACTACCAAAGATTAATTGCGATACTTGTAGTGTTAGTATCAGAAAAGTTGATGAAGTTTTATCGTGCCCATCCGAGTTGTTCATCTTCCAAAAAAACTGTAGAAATGATAGTAATTTTGGAAATTTAAATGCTCCGTCAGATCTATTCTTTGACGTTGGTAAGAAACACATCTTAATATTTCATTCTGTGTTTACTAACAGTCCTGAAATAGTTGGCATAAAGGCAAAAACTATTGCAAAATACAAGGAAAGTACACCTGATTGGTTTTACTCCGATAGTTCATGCCTTGAGCATAAAATAAAAATTGCTGAATTTCTTATTTTAGTTCTTTCGCATAGCTCTTGGGCGGTTGAAAAAAATGAACATAAGTGCAATAAAAAGGTTCAAATTTTAACCGACGAGACTAAAAATACATAAGTATGTAGGTACATACAATTTCAACCTATGTAAAGAAAAACAAAGGATACTGCAACATCACCGAAAGTTAATTCCCAAAAGATATATTGATATGCATGTATGTACCTATGTATCTACTTATATATGTACATCCATACATACATACATACATACCTAACCGCACACAAGAAAACACTAAAGCAAAAAAACAAGAACGACATAAGTTTCTGCCGATCTTTTTTACTCCCTTCTATTGCTTTGCCAGAGTGTATTCAATAAGAAAAAAAAAAAAAAAAAAAACAAATACTTTAAAGCTCTGAGAACGAATGAACTTTTAAGAGTAAAAATGTTATGAAAAGCTCGGGGGTCGTATAATACGCAATTATACGACCCCCGCAAAATATTTTTATATGGCGTGCACTATCTTAGTATTATATGGTCTTTGGTACAAGGCATTCATCCGCCAAAAACTGGACTACAATGCACACATCTGATCATGTGCCCCTAAACCGTCTCTGCACCTGCTAGATAAGATTCAAAACCGTGTGATGCAACTCATAGGTTATGCTTATATCACCCAGTCAATGGACACCCTCGAACACCGACGAAATGTCTCGTGTCTCACTTTGTTTTATCGCTATTTCCGCCATCAGTGCTCCATAGAAATCGCCAGCAGCATTTCGCCCCTTCAAACCTTCAACCGTAACACCTGTCTCGCTATGAATGCTCATCTGTGTAGCCTTAAGCCCACTTTCGGAAGTACTCTGAAATTCGTGATTCGTTCCTAGGCCAAACTTGCTTGTGGAATGCTTGTGGGTACCTTAACCCCCTACTTTAAAAAAAAAGGAAAAAAAAAACAGATGAGCCGCTTTTCCCTCGTAATGCGTTGTGGTGGTATATTAGCAAGATATCGTCCCTACTCTGAACTAACCCATTAGGATCTACGAGGGTTGGCTGAAAAGTTTCCGACCGAACAATGATACAAGACAATTTTTCTCAAATTTTTTTTTTTACTTTTCTACAGAGTCTTCTTGTAACTCTATACACTTCTCCCAGCGATGCTCCCATCTCTCTAATCCGCCCAAATAGTACTTGGCGTTTTTCTCTGCAAAATAATTTTTCACGAAGGTGATTGCCTCCTCATTTGGTGAAAATCTCTGTCCTCCGAGCGCAGTTTTTAGTTGAGGGAACAAAAAGAAGTCGCTTGGGGCTAGATCTGGTGAATTAGGTGGATGGTCAAGCAGTTCAACAGTTCAAACCGTAATTCATGGATCTTCGCTATGGCAACCGCTAGGTGTGAGACGGCGCGTTGTCTTGGTGAAACAGGATTTTCTTTTTCTGCAAATGTGGCCGTTTTTCCGCAATTTCTGCCTTCAGCTTGGCAAGTAATGATGCGTAGTATGCTCCTGTTTTCCTTTTTGAAGATAATCGATTAAGATAACTCCTTTACTGTCCCAAAAAACAGTCGCCATCACTTTCCCACCCGAAAAAACAGTTTTTGCTTTTTTTGGAGCCGGCTCGCCCTTTGCAGTCCACTGTTTTGATAGAATTTTTGTTTCGGGCATATAATTGTGTATCCCAGTTAATCGGTGCCAAAACTCGAATTTATTGCGCCTAAACTGCTCCAACAGAGCGTTGGAAATGTTCATTCGAACACGTTTTTGGTCTAACGTAAGCAAACGTAAGCGGCACCCAACGTGCGGACAGCTTTCACATGCCTAAATCTTGATTTAATATGTAACAAACACGTTCTTTGGACATTTTCATAACCTCTACTATCTTTCTCACTTTAATTCAGCGATCGTCTAACACCATTTGGTGAAGTTTTGCAATGTTATCTTCAGTGGTTGCAGTTTTTGGACGTCCCGAACGTTCATCATTTCCCAAGCTCTTACGGCCACGTTTAAACTTAGCTGCCCAAAATTTCACTGTGGTAAATGATGTTGCAGAGTCCCCATACACAGAGTCCAACTCATTTTTGATTTGCGTAGTCGTATTGAATTTCAAAAACAAGAATTTAATAACAGCTCGATACTCAATTTTTTCCATTTTCACAACAAACACACACATCGACTCACTCAAACGACTGTCAACTAAAAACTGGTCGTCAAAACTGACTGAAACTTCGGTAAGTAACTGTCAAAAGATGCACAACTAGCATTCACTAGCTTTTATTGACGAGTGCCGCTATCTTTACATTGCGGTCGGAAATTTCGTATGTCTCCGGCGGGAAAAAAAACTGATCGGAGTGTACTATATTCTCATGGTACATACTCATCCATAACAATGGGAGTTTATTGTCGCTGGTCATCGCTCTTACAACGTGCCTTTGAATCACCTTAATTAGTACATTATCAAATCTGTTTAGTCGAGCCCTATTGTTGGGATAATATTTTATTAACCCAGACTCCGATATTCTGTACAATCTAAGACAGGTCCTGAGACATTCCCTTTCGAATGGCCGAATTGTTTCCATATAATACGGCGCTATGTTGATTCGAACGGGACTACCATAAGCGATGATTTTTCGGATTAGGGCCATGTAGCATATTGCCTAGCATAAGGCCCGAATGAAAGCCAATAACAGTGAGAATTATCTGTGGCTTATAGCAAAAGCTTTGCCAGAGTGGTAGGTGCTCTTACTGATCATAACTTCAATATCACTTAAGGAACAGAATACTTGAAAGCCTCTGTTTCCAAGATAACCGAGAACTTTCTGGAGCTTTAGTACTGAGGTACAAGTGAGTAACAAATTCTTAAGGAATTCAAGTGAATTTATTTCTTAAGCATCGTGAAGAAATAACAAATTATGTTTTGGCCAACCTCAATAGAAAATTAAAATATTGTTGGATAATAAACTAGTATTTTCGTATTTAAGTATATTTCGACCATTGTCGATAAGCGACCATTTGAGCTTTAAATTACAGTCACCCCAGCAGAAGAGAAACCACAAACAAAAAGGTCTGTCCTAACCAGAAACTTTGTCTTATATTTATATCGAAATAACAAGGCAGGACTCCAAAACGGAGCTTTCAACACCTTTATTTCTGTTCGGCGACCTTATTCAAACTGAAACCAATAGATGAGACCAAGAATCAAGATGTTCACAAAACATCTTGACTAATCAATTGAAATGGTTCAAAATTTGACACAGGAATCAACAACCCAATCAGGCAGGAGATGCTTTAAAGTAAATTAGAACCATGTCAACCATGCCAAATACAAGGGCATCAGGTGAGTTGGATTTAATTAGAATCAACACAGCAATTGTCAATAATGTTATACATACGAGTATTATAGGGATTCAGATAAACTAAACTTAATTACTCTATTTAAAGAAATTTGCAAAATTTCCAAAAAAATCACAATTAAGAAACATGTTAGAATAAAATATTCGTTTGGTCGAGTTGCAGTATTACCTATTTGTTAGACTTTAATTACGATATTATTGTGTATAGTTTATTTCATGAGCTTGCGCTTACGGTAATATATTTTTAACGTGGTTCAAGTACGTGCTACTGTCATATTCGAATTCTTATGCACACGAGTCAATGCATCAACCTAATTTGTTTGTTAATTTAGCACACCAGTCCCCATATCAACTTCGTATTGTTATAATGTTTAGTATAACAAACCACGTAACGTAATACAATATCTGGTTTTGGCATAAAACAGTGTCATCTACTTTTGTATAAAAGAAGACACATTCATTGGTTGACAATGTAAAAGGACAGAAATCACTCGAAAAATGGCAGGCAGTATAAACACCAGTACCCCATGTGGTGAAGTCAATTCTAAAGTGGAATTTGAAAGGTGAATTGCTAGCTATGATATAGTGGTTAAGTAAAAGATAACGTAAAGTAAAAGTGGTTGAGAAAAGCGATTGAATTGTAAATTGGAATTGTGGTGAATAAAGGAATAAATGCTATCATTTGAATCCACACCAGTGTTGCCATTCCCTTTTAGTGAAATTCCCCATTACAGACCTTATAATTCCTCTTTTTTTCCCTTCTTTGTGGTGACATTCCCCATGGATTCCCAACAATAATTTTTCAAAAACCAATATTGGTAGTTTGTATAATTATAATTAAAAACGAAAAAGAAAACGTTTTTGTATTTTTTTTCATTAAAAACAAGACTTCATTTCAAAAGAAAGATTAAACATAATAAAAAACAGACTAGTAAAAATAGAATCATTGCATACTAAAAAATTAACGAACATTATGAAAAAGAACAAGAATATTGAGGGATGGCTAATTAAGTACATCATTTGTATATTGAGTTATCAAAAAAAAAAGAAAAATGTTTCTTAGTGGGTTTAAAATTGAATTCTCCATATTTCCCTGATCTTATATAGCGTTTAACCAAGATCCAACTAACCGATTTCTTTTTTTATTTTTACGTCGATTACTACAGAAAATAAGTGCTCAGCGTCGGTATTTGAATGTGGAAATGTTAGTGCATATCTGGCAACTAGACTTAAATTCAGAAATAAGAAATTTCCTTCAAAATCCTTAATTTCTGTTACTTATTTCCAAAAATCTTCGACACTCAATTACTGCATTCTATCTTTCTCTGTTCCATTTATCTCAATAGGAAACTCCCTACATTCTAAAATTAATTTCCTTTCGTCACAGTTTGGAATTTTTATCGAGCTGAAAGAAAGTTCCTTGCAGCTTACCCTTTTGGGTATATACACTTGCGGTCATAAAAACCGCACCATATCAAAATGATTGAAAAATTGTTAATAACTACGATAATAATTTGTATAATGAAATGAAATTTTTGTTGAGTACTCCGCAGTAGTTTATAAGTATTTCTATCAAATTTCCATCTGTTTATTGAATGTTTGAATAAAGATATTAAAAAGAAAAAAAAACCAGTTAATTTTCTTATTTTTTTAAAATATTTTAATACAGTCATTGGTTAACAAAATCAAACGATACATTTTTTATGTATGTATATATAAGATGTTTAGATATGCCAATTTTGACAAAAAATTATTAATACCGAGTTGCTCCTCCTTTGGCGGTAATAGGCGCTTTTATTCTAGAAGGCATCGAGTTTATTAGAAGTTCAGTAATATCCGTACATGTTCCAGAACTTCATTTAGCTTTTTTTTACTCTCTGGTTTATGTTCAGCCACCTTACGTTTCATTACACAAGTGTTCAATTGGACTTAAATCGGGCGAATTAGCTGGCCAGTCTAGTCTGGTAATTCCGAGGTCATCAAACGTTGTCTTGAGCTGAAAATTATTGAAAGACACTAGTTACTTGTCTGTTTATTATTTATAAAGTAGACATCTAGAAGTTGATTTATAACACTTTACTTACGGATTTGGCGCAGTGGCAAGGTGCAGAATCATCTTGAAAAATGCACTTGTCAGTATGCGAATGATGCTGTTCAATTGCTGGTACCAAAAACTCCCTTACTACTTCTCCATACTTTTGAGCGTTCATAGTTCCATTAACAAAATGCAAAGGGCCCAAAACGTAAAGAGAAAAACATCCCCAAACCATCTGGCTTCGAAGAAACTTCACCGTTTTGACTATGCACTCGTCCTTGAACCTTTCACCTGCTGACCGTGGTACGTATGGCAAATTATCGGCACACAACAAATTAAATTTACTTTCATCGGACCATATCACACATCGCCAATCATCCTCCGTCCAATCTTCGTACTTTTTTGCCAACGTCAAGCGAGCTTTTTTTCATTTTTGTGGTTAGGAGAGGTTTTTTCGCTGGTCGTCTTCCATATAAAAATATCTCCCGTACCCGTCGGCGTATGGTTTCGGCGCTTAGATCAACTTGATGAAATTCACTCAGCTCTGCTCTTATACGGACAGCACTTTTAAAGCGATCTTTCATGCTAATTCGTTGTAATACATTGTCCGTCCCGAGCCTTTTTTCCTTTCCAGTGGATCCAAATTTTCTTTTTTCTTCATCAGTCGTACGATAGTTGAATGATAGCATCCTATTTTATCCGCAATCTCACGATAGCCAAGCCTTTCTTCGTCTAAAGTCAATATTTGAACTTTTTCGTCCCGAGTCAGTTGATGATATTTACCAGACATTTCACTTTTTTTTACTTGTCACCGTCACAACTCAATTCAAACTGATTTTTTTTTGCACTGAATACGAGGCCGAACTCCACTATGGGGAATACCCTTCATTAGTATGGGAAAAACCCTTACGATCTGATGTAATTAAGCATTTTTTGAGAACTCATTAGGTGGTGCGGTTTGTATGACCGCAAGTGTATATATATATCACTTCTGGAGAAAGAAACTCCATAACTTGAAGGTTATTGGGAATCGTTTTAAACTCTCTTCTATAGTTCTAATATAGAAGTTTTTACAGTGTAAAATTTTGTAGGAGCTGTTCACACTCTGGCCCAACGTAAATGTCTTTGAGGTCAATTATACTATTTCCGTACACTGAAGCGAAATCACTATACTGTTGGGAAGCCAGTAGTTTATCGAAATCTTCTTCTTTAATAACATTTTGGGCTAGTTCGAGTAAGATCTTTTTCGACTCACCGTAGAGAAGGTACAACAAAACTTGATTACTATGAAAAAGTTTATTAAATCATTAAAGTACTTTAGGACAAACTTCAAGAAGTTTCAAATCTGCCAAGTTTTCATATACGAGTATATTTGTAGTAGGAGTATACCCACTCCAATAAAACGAACTAGTTAAAAAAAACAGTTTTTCATCTCGTAACGACGTAGCCGTTCTTTTCTTCATAAACAAACAGTCTATATAGTGACTACATTTATCTATTTGCGCATTTAAAATTCATTGAAAAAAAAAACACAAAACCAAAAGAAAACGAGTCCGGCAGACAAAAGAAGTAACAAAACAAAGAACAGGTAGACAGAATTCAACTCAGGCATGCGAACGGATCATTCTGTTCCGCAAACATGAAAAACGCATGAAGGATAAAAACGAAAAACATGATTCCACCCCTGGTACATACACCAACTACTTCACAAGATTGTTATCGTTTTTTTCGTTTTTAACATTTTCTGCGTTTTTTCTGTTTTTTGTTCGTTTGCACTAAAACTTAATTCGTGCGGTTTGCTAAGAGATGGCGTAACTTGTATTATTCCATTGTTATTATTCCATTGGAACATGCGTTGGAAAGCTACTGTCATTGTACGTTATTTCAGTATATGTCATTCATTTGAAGCGTAAACAACAATAGTTTTTTTTCACTCAAATATGTCGAACTTTGTGCCTGAAAAAGTGTTTTTGCGGGGAGTTCTTCTTCATTACTTTAATATGAAGAAAACTGTTGCCGAAAGTCATCGTATTTTGGTGGAAGTTTATGGTGAACATGCGCTAGCTCAGCGAACGTGCCAAAAGTGCTTTGCACGATTTAAAAGTGGTGATTTTGGCTTGGAAGACGATGAACGTCCTGGGCAGCCAAAAAAGTTTGAAGATGAAGAACTGGAAGCGTTACTGTATGAAGATTGTTGCCAAACGCAAGAAGAGCTCGCAGAATCTTTGGGTGTCACTCAAGCAGCCATTTCAAAACGTTTAAAAGTAGCTGGATATATTCAAAAGCAAGGAAATTGGGTTCTACATGAACTCAAGCCGAGAGACGTCGAAAGGCGGTTTTGCATGTCCGAAATGCTGCTGGACATGCTTACGACATACTTACGACATACCATAAACTTCTTAATGCATGCTTTTATAAAACTAATAGATGTTATATTTCGTTAAAATTAGTACTTCCCTTACAAGTATTTAATTCCATATTGCAGTTTAGAGCGAAAGATAGCATAGTAAATTTACTTTAAAAGCAGTCTAGAGCAAACGCTTCGCAAGTAAAAAAAGTGTCTAAGAGTGCAACGGAAATACTTCCTCAAAGACTCAGTGTGATTTGAAAAGCTCATATTGGAGTCGACGATAAGCCCTAGATATTTAAATTCATCAACTTCATCGATTAGGAAACACGTATCGCAACAGTTGAGAGTACTACAAATAGTGGGAGAAGTAGAAAAATGGGTGCAATTGCAGTTGGACAATTTGTATCTTTGACACTCAGGAGCTTGAAAATGAACATTCGCTTCTAAGTTGTGTAACGATGATAATCCCAAAAATATTATTTTTGTGATTTGCAAACCAGTTTCTCAATAAATTCAAATCCCAATTTATGTCGGCGTTGAGATCTAAAGGACTATTCTGACCGTACGGAAAAGCTATGTCATCCGCCAAGGCAGTTGTTGAGCCCTTAAAGTCAAATGTAAAAAGTGAAATAATATAGATAAGAAATGAAATTGGACCCAATAGAGCACCTTGAGGTACATCCAGGTTAAAAACTTTAATTTCTATCTTCACTCTTTGTGATCTATGGTATTCTTGAGGTAAGTCTTGAACCTATCAAGCATAAAACCACGAAATCCAGCTTTTTCTAAATTCACCAGCAAAATATTATGGTTAACCATGTTAAAGGTTAATAAAGATTAGACATTGTTTGTTCTCAAAACTGTAGTAGAACATTATCAGTAGATTCTCTTTTCGAAAGCCAAACTGCTAAGGACTAAAATAATTGTTAAGGTTTGCTATCCTATCTTTCATAAGTTTCTCGAAAATCATGCTTAGCACGGGTAGGAGAGAAATGGGCCTGTAGTTGCATAATTCAATAACAGAAACTTTTATTAATAATAGAATAACATCAGCACATTTGATTGCTTCAGGAAAGACCCCTGCGAAAACGCAACCGTTGAAGCATCAGCTACGTGGGTGGCCGTGGCTCAAGTGGTAGTGTGTTGGCTTCCCAATCGGACGGTTCGGGGTTCAATACCAGCCTTGACCGAAAGACCTTTTTTCAGGCAACTAAAATCTTGTGAGATGAATGGTTGCCTAAATATAACATCAATTCTTTGAACTACGAATCGCTTTTAACATTTCAAGAGAAGTTATGGGTTTATAAAAAAATGGTTCAGCACACAGACAAAGAGCACAAGTTGAATTGACTTAATTAGGTGGTAGACTGCCGGCTGAATTTCTGAAATAATCATTAAATGCTACAGCGATTTGGAAGCAAAGAAGAAAGTTTTTTTGTACAATAGAAGAATATTTATTAAGTAAGCTGTTTACTATTATCCATTCGTTTCTAAGGTTACCTCAAGCCGAAATAAACCGATTACGGTGATAGGTATCTCAACAATTTGGAATATCCCATTTCAGTTCATGCCACATCTTTTTATATTTATTTTTTAGGATATCGATAGCGCTTAATGCTAAGTGTTCTTCAGTCTCCCAAAATTAATTTTGATAACTTTATCCAGTGATTTGGAATAACTGCTAGTCTTCCTGTGAGAGGTTTCTACAAGAAGTCCTGTCATGCACTGATCACTAAATTGAGAACACATTTCTCACAGTCATTCGATGACATTCGCCCATTAATGTGATCTAAACATCTACCTGACACAGTCCTATAATGCTAGGTAGCTAATAATGCTAAATACAATACGTTGAAACAGTTTCACGACTATCTAAATTGTTTATATTAAAATCTCCTACAACAATTAAGTTCTTTACTTTTATATTAACTAAAAGATCAGAAAATTCATTTATAAACATCGAAACATTAAACATATGGAGTCTATAGACGCATAAAAAGACAAACACTTCATTTTTAACAACAGTAGAAACTTTCAAAATATCCGTACTCATAAAAGCTACAGACTTACCTTCTTTAATCTGGTAACCTTCCTTTATAAAACACCCAACACCCGCAGCAGCGTAATTTTCATTCGCATTGGCAAAGAAATTATAATCAGATACGAGTATTTCAAAATTGTAAATCCAAATTTCTGACACAAAAACAAGATCTGGAATGCAAGCGATCGAATCAAGGTAAGTGACAAGAGGCGCAAAGTTTTCTCTCAAACATCTGACATTCTGATGTACTAGTACAATAAGAAGTTCACTATTGTAATAAAACTAAATTTAAAGATATTATCACAGTGGAACTACTAGATTCCAGGGTAAATATACAGGGTCTTCCAATAGGGACTTCCGAACTTTGATAGCGGTCATATTGTTGAAGCTACATCTGTCAAATTGGCCGTCATTTATTCAATCTGTTTTATCAAATCACCATGGACTAACATAGCGTTCAACAACACGTGCAAATGATAAAATTGTTTTATCGAAATGGGTGTTCAGGCAACATTCCGCGCACTTCGCAAATTTTACGTTCGCCATAATGGTCCTACCGAGAGGATTATTCGCAATGTGGTTGATAAATTTGAGTCCACTGGTTCAGTAAACCAACACCCTTATGTCGACGAAACGCAAGATCTGCCGAAAACATCGCCGCTGTCCGTGAGAGTGTGCAGGAGAATCCGAGGCAGTCGATTTCGCGTAGCTTACAAGAACTCGGCCTGTCGCAGACCATAACTTCGCGAATTTTGCGTCGCGGCTTAGCCTGCAGCCGTACAAAATTCAACTGACCCAGGAGCTGAAGGTAAACGACCACAGACAACAATGCGTGTTCGCTGAATGGGGTCAACCAACAAAATTGTCGAATTTGGGACTATACCAATCCATATGAGATCTAAGAGCGCTCAATGCATCCCGAAAAAGTCACGGTTTGGTGTGGATTTTGGCCTGGTGACGTCATCGTTCCATATTTCTCTGAGAACGACGTTGGTCAGGCTATCACCGTCAACGGCGAGCACTATAGATCGATGATTACCAACTTCTTTTGGCCTGAATTGGATGATATGGAAACCAACGACATATGGTTTCAACAGGACGGCGCTACGTGGTATACAGCTGACCCTCCATTGGAAATTCTGCACGAGCGATTCGAGGGCATGGTAATCATGGAGATGATGTTAACTGGCCACCGAGATCGTGCAATTTGACCCCGTTAGACCTTTTCTTGTGGGGTTTTCTGAAATTGCAAATCTATGCGAATAAGCCACAAACTACAGCGGCACTCAAAGCCAATATTATCCATGCATCGGTCAAATTCAGCCTGTTTTATTCGTCAGAGTCATGGAAAATTGGACATTTCGGATGCGCGCCACCCACAGAAGCCGCGGCAGACATTTGAATGATGTTATATTCCGTACATAATGGCATCGATAGGCCTTTCAAATGAATAAAAAATTTCGATGATATCTCACACAAACTTTGTTTTGTTTAAATTTAAAGATACTCGTTGCAAGCCCTTAATGAAAGAAACTATAGATGTACTATAAATAAGAGCAAGATTATTAAAAGATCTAATTGAATTTACTTTACCACCCTCAACCAATCTCACAATAATTTGAGTATTCTTATACCAAATATATGTAATTAAAACCCTCTTGTTCCATTGCACCTTTTGCTTTCATAAAAAGCGCCTGGGTATACTTCCTAAGCGAATCATCCAAATATGGTAAATATTCGTATTGTTTCCATTGCTGCTGCTGCTGCTACGGCTACAGTTGTTAAAGCGGCCACCGCCGCTGAAACCAGCGCTATCGACTACTGACACTTGTGTGTTGAAATTTTTTGTTAGCCCTCTTTGCGCACGTAATTCGCTGCTTGGTTGACAGGTCAGATAATTTTACGCAAATGACAGATTTACTAAAGTTTCCATTTGCGAAGAGCTTGCTCCTTTAGTATGCACTCTTTTGATGAAACATTTCTCGATTTTGTTATCGGGGACATCAATAGACAAGGTAGGTAGGTGGGTAGGTAGGAGTGGCTCTTGGAAACAAAAACCTACTTAGGCCTATTGGCCCATTGTGATACCACGTGGATCTATAAACCTCTTACTAATGGAACCAGTTTGAGCGTACGTTGAAGCGTAGGAGACTGTTTACGTCTACATGCTTTAGATCGTTTAGGTCATTGTAGAAGAAAGCTCCAAGGTGAAGTTTTCTTCTCTGGGAGAGAGCTGGACATGTACAGAGAAGGTGAAGGATTGTCTCCTCTTCTTCCTCGTCCATGCAGCTTCTACAGAAATCATTTGGTTTTTTTTGTTTTTTTTATAATTTACGCGCGCCTAAGGGGTTATGTTACCCTTTTACTGTTGCCTTGGCGCGGGCGGAAAAATATAAGGAGGAGAAAGGAAATCATTGTTGTGATGTAGTGGTTTGAAACTCAGGTGTGTTTGGTTTCGATATTGACTCTCCAGGGTTGGGAGTCCAAGAATAGGACGGAGAGATTTTTCTTCACTCGGAATGATTCAGGTTGTGAATTTTAACGGTTGTTTTGTGCTTGAAAACTCTGCAACAGCCAAATCTACATGTCAGTGTTATGCCTTCACACGCAGATTTTTCTGACTGAGTTCCAATTACACAAATGAAAACTTGCCGTGGCTAGGATTCGAACCTTGACCCTCCGAGTGAGAAGCGATTGCTAGTACCACTACACACCACGGCCACCCCCACCTTGTAAAAGCGTCAAGTCTTCTTGCGTGCTTGCCAATGAGTCCGTGTCCAGTGATGACACATATGATGGCGCTGTGATGCTTCCTATTTAGACAGATCAGACTCTTAGACCAATTCAGATCTAGCTTTGGGCAGATCTGTTTTGTCGCTAGACATGTTGGTCCAACAGTCCGCCTAAGGTCTGTTCTTTTATTGGCATTGACATACAGCTTTAATATTAATTTGGGGGAGAGTACGATAACTAAGGCAACAAAAATCGATAACGGTTTTTTGTAGAACAGTCCAATACAAGCATTTTTTACTATGTGAGGGGGTGGGAGTCTATCTCGCTCCGTTTACGAGGTAGGGGCAATTAAAAAAAAATTACTTAAAATGAAAAAAAATATTGAAAAACAACGGCAACACTTAAAATGAAGTATTCTACTATATCGGTTTTGAAAGCCAGAAACCTGTTCTTTAATCCTAAATTTAAATTAATTTATTTATGTCAATAGTTTTTGAAAAATTCGCATGCAAACTAAAAATTTTAATAAAAAAGTCAAACATTTGTTCGGTTATACGAGCATTTTTGCATCATTATCAAGTGCGTTAAATATTACATGAGTACAAACATACACATTACGCAAAGTAAATAATTCCTGCAATATTCGAACATGTCGATTTTCTATAATGCGAATCAGCAAAACTTTGTCATTAATGTTAACTTTGTAATTTTGGAATAAGTACTGTAGATGAACAGTATTGATGACATACATAGGCGCCTGCCTGACGAAAAGCACCTACCCCGAGCGGGGCAACGAAGTTGCGTGAGCGGGACCTGCCGCATGCGAAAAGACAGTTTACTAAATCCCTTAATCCCTCGAAACCGGCCCCCGGGTACTGTTAATTAAGAAAACTGTTGATATAGGCGCCTGCCAGACGTTTAATCTATTATTCATTCATTTACCTCAAAGGAAGACCACGTAAATGCAAAAAAAAAAAAACAAAATAAAAATAGTAATTTTCAATTTTCTCAAAAACTAGAACACATAAAACCATTCGGTTTTTATGTTCGATTCAGAATTGATATACGCATTAACCACAAAAAGGCAATTTAGCACTTCGTTTCACAATTTTGAAAAAAATTCGTCCAAATTTTTTTTTTTCATTTTTTTTTATAAAAATTTTGAGTTTGCATGAGAATTTTTTAAAAACAATTGAAATAAATAATTGAATTAATTAAATTAAAGAACAGGTTTCTGGCTTTCAAAATCGGTATAGTACTTCATTGTAAGTGTTGCCGTTATTTTTTAATATTTTTTATTTCATTTTAAGTCATTTTTTTCTAAAATTGCCCCTACCTCCTAAACGGGGTGAGGTAGACCCCCCCCCTCCCATAGTAAAAAACTCTTGTATTGAACTGTTCTATAAAAAACCGTTATTATTTCTTGACCCCTAAATTATCGTCCTCTTGCCTTAATTTGCACGTAGCGGTTGGTAAACCTATGCTACCCTTTTCCGGTAGAATAGGTAGAGTGGATCCAATTTTGGCGAGTTCATCGGCCCTACAGTTCCCTGGAATGTCTCTGTCAGGACAGGACTTTTTTAATCGCCAAAATTTCCGCCTGAAACACGTTACAGTGATAGCTTATTTGAGATTACACCGCCACCAACCCCGCTATCGGTTTTAGATCCACCTATGTAGAAATGGATTGACTTGTCCTCCTTGAAATCATCTTCCTCCCAGAAGAATCTAGAGGGGAAGTCTTTGTCAAACCAAAGTTCAAGTATAGTGTAATCGATGTTCTCTGTGAAGATTCCTAATGTATTAAGAATGTTAGCGTGGCCATATGAATTATTTGTCCACTGTATAGTGGCCTGCTGAAAATATCTAGCGGTGTCAAATGAAACAGAATGTCCAATGCCGCAGAGGGTGTAGAAAGTAGGGCCCCATTTATTCCCAATGGCTTTTTTGGAAGATAATAAAGCTACTGTAGCTTTATTGACACTTTCTTGAATGTTAGGTTTCCAGTTTAGTTTCCTGTCAAAAATGAGACCCAAATCGGAAAAGGCTAAACTGGTACCATTTATTGAGTGAGGGTCTACATGGTGTCCCAAAAATCAACGTCAAGCCGGAAACGGGTGATAGGTCAAGTGGTGTGTGATGCGGTTATCACAAAATTATAAAAAAAAATCGTTTGTTAAAGAAACCCGATTCACAGTTAATTCTTTTTAATAAGTTAAAATGAGTACCAAGTGTGTGCGAGACAGACAGTTACGCCGTGATTGAGACGGATAAACACGCAATTTCGACTAGTGCGAGTGAAACAGATAGAGATGCCACCCTTGTCAAGCAGTGACGCATAGGCATATCATGCAATACTGCAGTACGTTACGCTCCTTCACTTACAGCACATTAAAGACTGAAACGAATAAAATCTGTAAATTTTAATACGGGCTATACTTCCAATGCGTAAAAATTTCAATCCCATTTTGTTCTCAAATTAGCCTGTATATTCTCTAGTTTCGGTTTGTTATTGAGTTTAGTTCGGTGCGGTTTAAAATATTTGTAAAATATAAGTCAAGAGGAACGCTGTAAAAAGATCATCGACAAATGGCTCGAAAATACTTCGCGTTCAAACCATTTCATTGCAAAAAATTTAAACATAACACGCAGTACAGTGGACTCTGTTAGTAAACGATATTTGGAGACGTTGACAGTTAAGCGAAAACAGAAAAGTGGAGCTAAGAGTGGAGCACATGATACAAACTTGGACAGGAAAATAGTGGTACCATCGTAAAAAACCGGACTATGTCATCCAGAGATGTTGCTCGGAAATGTAATACCAATCAAACAATGGTACAAAGATCTAAAAAACGTAACGGTCTAAAAACACGAAAAAAACAAAACATACCAAAAGTTACTGAAAAGCAAAAAAACAGTCATAAAAACACGAGCCCGAAAGCTATACGAGTTGATCGGCAACAAGAGAGCGTACTTGGTTTTGGATGACGAAACTTATGTCAAAGCCGACTTTACTACTCTTCCAGGTGCGCAGTTTTACAACTCGTTTGAAGCTGAGATTCTTCCGCAATCAACAACATCGATTGGGATGGAAAAATTCGGGTCAAAATATCTCGTTTGGCAGGCTATTTGCCGTCCACATTGGCTCATCGTTTATTACAACGGGAAAAATTAACGGAGAAGTGGACATTAACGAGTGCCGAAAAAAAACGGTTGATTCCTTTCTTAAACAAACACGTGGGTTTAACATTATTTTGGTCAGATTTAGCTTCAGCTCACTATGCTCACGCGACGTTGAGCCTTCTTGTTGCTAAAAAAGTCGACT
The DNA here is from genome assembly GCA_963966105.1 of Volucella zonaria. Classification (NCBI taxonomy): domain Eukaryota; kingdom Metazoa; phylum Arthropoda; class Insecta; order Diptera; family Syrphidae; genus Volucella; species Volucella zonaria. The sequence goes on from OZ014534.1 coordinate 14,536,901, forward strand.
TTGTCCCAAAAGACATGAATCCACCCAATGTCCCGCAGTGCCGTCCCATTGAAAGGTATTGGGCTTTGGTCAAAGCTATATTGAGGAAAAGTGAGCAGTGTGCAAAGGACGTAAAAGATTTTAGTGCTAAATGGAAAAGAGCGTCCAAAAAGATCTCGGACGTAACTGTCACCAACCTTATGAAGGACATTCGAAAGAAGTTGAGGAAAGAATGGGAACCCAATAATTTTTTTTATTTTTTGTAATTGTGAATGAATTTAATAAAAACAGAGTTTTAAAGCACATAAAAAAAAATTTACATTAATTATGAAAATATATTTATTTTTTTACTTTGAAGTTTCCAAATTTTATTCGTTTCAGTCCTTATTCTGTATTCGTGTTGATTTAGTGCTTACAACTTTGGCTTTCTTTATTGGACTTCATTGCATTGCGACTTTGATTTGCTATCTGACCGTTTCTGTCGAACCTGGATTTCTTCTTGGCTATTATTGATCGTTGATCTCGTGATTGTGTAGTGTGAATGCCATCATGCCAACTCGATACACTGCTCAGGAATATGCTAACATGCATCTCATTTATGGGGAATGCAGGTGTAATGCTAGTGCTGCAGCCAGACTTTATCATGAGAGATACCCAAATGCTCAGCCTCATTTGTCGAGTGTTTGTAAATGTGCACCGGTCATTCTCAGAAGGTCGATTTCCAAATCTAATGGTTAGTGAAGGAAGACTTACAAGCAGTCGCACAAAACCCTAGTACCTCAGTACGTTCAATCGAAGAAAGCATAGGAGTGCCCAAAAGTACAGCACACCGAATTCTAAGGAAAACCAGCTCCATCCGCACCATGTACAACGAGTCCAAAGTCTGCTACCCCGAGATTATCCAGACAGAGTGCAATTTTGTCAAACGATGTTGCAGAGGTTCAGAGAAGATCCGAGATTTTCGAAAAAATTCTATGGTCGGACGAATCAACATTTCAAAAGGACGGTTACATGAACCTCCACAATTTGCACGTTGAAAATCCACATATGATGCGGGAAGATAGATCACAGTACCGTTTTAAAGCAAGCATGTGGACGGTAATTTTTAATGGTAGAATTATTGCCCCATTCGAGCTGCCGCAGAATTTGAATGCCGAGGTTTATTTAGATTTTTTAGAGAACCACTTACCAAATTTATTGGAAGACGTGCTACTAAATATTTATGCATGCATGTGGTATCAACAAGATGGCTGCCCAGCGCACTATGCTCGACCAGTATGAGAGTTCCTCGATCGGCAATACTCCAACAGGTGGATAGGGCAGTCTGGTACAATTTCGGGCCAGCCCGTTCACTTGATTTAAATCAACTTGATTTTTTTTACTGTTGAGTAGTAAAAGAAAAAGTTTATTCTAAGCCGACAGAAAATTTAAACGAGCTGCGACAAAAGATTGTAGAAGCCGTTGAAAACATCAACTCCAGAAGATATGCCTGTCTTATTACCAGATTACTTGTAAGAAGATGCAGAGCTTGCATTGCAGCTGAAGGCAAATAGTTTGAACATTTGTTGTAAGATACAAGATTGGTAGATGGCGATCCTGAGAGTATACACCAAGAGAACGTGCAATATCTCTCCATTGGTCCCTTGCTCACTCAAAAAAACAGATGAATTTGTACCTGGCCCAGACGGACTCCACCCCATGTTTCTTAAAAAGATGCTCTTCCAATCTGTCTCTACCCCTTTCCTAAGTTTTTCGTATATACCTTACAGAGGGAGAATTTCCCCAGATTCGGAAGACCTCTTTTATAATCCCGATACACAAAAAAGGATCTAAGCATGAAGTTACCAATTATAGTTCCATTGCAAAACTCTCTCATATACCCAAATTCTTTGAAAGAATTTTATACGAAGCCTTAAGCTTCAAATACAAGCCTTTTATTGCACCCCGACAACATGCTCGGATCAACTACCACAAATCTAGTTGAGTTCGTATCTTTTGCTCTCTCGGCTTTAGAAAATGGCAAAGAAATCGATGTTATCGCAACTGATTTCACTAAAGCGTTTGATAAGATATCTCATCAATTGATCCTCTTCAAATTATCTGCTCTCGGCTTTGAGCCACTCTTATTAATATGGATTTCTTTTTACCTGGTGAACGGATATTCTAGTGTTCGATTTAGATCCGCCCTTTCTGTTCCATTCCTTTCCTCATCTGGAGTCCCACAAGGCAGTCATCTTGGCCCTCTTCTCCTCATTCTTACTATCAACGATGTTGAGATGGTCATTAAACACTCCTCCCTCTCCCTTTACGCGGACGACACAAAATTTTTTAAAACGATAATTTCTCCCCATAACTCTGCCCATCTTCAAGAAAAACTTGATCGGTTTTCAAACTGGTGCCTCAAAAACCGCCTAGAACTTAATATAGCCAAATGCCAATCTATAACCTTCTCACGTAAATGCAAGCCATCTCCTCCCCGACTTTACTTTCTCCACGGTCAACCAATTCCCCTGGTTCGAACTTTTCAAGACCTTGGCATATTATTCGACTGTAAGCTTAATTTCCGTTCGCATATTGATAAGAGGATCCTCAAAGCCAACTCGTCACTTGGCTTTATTAAACGGTGGTCCAAAGAATTTTCCAACCCGTATGTAGCCAGATCTCTCTATGTTACCATTTTTCGCCCCTGCTTGAGTATGCCAATCAAGTTTGGTCCCCCTTTCACCGGGTTCATGTTTCCCGGATCGAGGGTATTCAACGTCGATTCCTCCGATTTGTTCTCCGTGGTCTGCCATGGAACGACCCTTTAATCTTAACTCCCTATCAGGACCGCCTCAAACTTCTCAATATGAATTCGTTAAAAGAACGTAGGAATATTGCCGACATTCTTTTCTTTCATCGACTTCTCTCAAGTTCCATCGACTGTGCTTCCATTTTGAACTCTATTTCCTTCAATACCAACACGCGCAATCTACGTTGTCCTAGTCTCTTCTATCTACCGGTTCACCTCACCTCTTCTGGCTCCAACGAACCAATCTCCCGAAAGGTCAGCTCAAACCTCTCCCATTTTGAGTTCCACCTGAGCACTCCTCGTCTCAAACCAGCTCTCCTCCATCACTTCCTTGGTCCTTGCTCTTAGGTTTTTCTGTTAGTTTTTAGTCCTAGTTTTTTAAGTTAGATTAAGCTTGAATTAAGCCAATAAATGGGGCGGCAGCCTCACCAAATTAAACCAAACAAATTAGTGATAACATTTTTTTTTTCTGGTGCATAAAATGACCCCCGCAGACGCCTAGTTTAGGAGATATAGCCATTTTAGTGTTTTGAGTTCTTGTTCTCTGGTCCACAAAATGACCCCCGCAGGCGCCTAGTTTAGGAGATGTAGCCATTTTGGTGTTTTGAATTTTTTTTCTGGTGCATAATATGACCCCCGCAGACGCCTAGTTTAGGAGATATAATCATATGTTTTGTGTTTTGAATTTTTTTTTTTTTGCCCAACATGACTCCCGCAGACGACTAGTTTAGGAGATATAGCCATTTTAGTGTTTTGAATTTTTTTTTCTGGTGCATAATATGACCCCCGCAGACGCCTAGTTTAGGAGATATAGCCATTTTAGTGTTGAGATTTTTCATTTTATGGTGCATATTTCGACACCCACGGGCTCTTGTTGTTGGGGATAGAGCCACTTTAGTTTTGAAATTTTTAATTTTGAGGTGTATATTTCGACCCCCACAGGCTCTTATTTTAGGAGGCAGAGCCATATTAGTGTTGAAATTTTTCATTTTATGGTGCATATTTCGACACCCACGTGCTTCTATTTTAGGAGACAGAGCCATTTTAGTGGTGAAGTTTTTCATTTTAATGTGCATATTTCGACCCCCACAGGCTTTTATTTTAGGAGATAGAGCCATTTTAGTGTTGAATTTTTTCAGTTTATGGTGCATATTTCGACCCCGCAGGCTCTTATTTTAGGAGATAGAGCCATTTTGGTATGGAAAGTTTTCATTTTATGGTGCATATTTAGACCCCCACAGGCTCTTATTTTAGGAGATAGAACCATTTTAGTGTTGAAATTTTCCATTTTTTGGTGCATATTTCGACCCGTACAGGCTCCTATTATAGGAGAAAGAGCCATTTTAGTGCTGAAATTTTCCATTTTACGGTGCATATTTCGACCCCCACAAGCTCTTATTTTAGGAGATAGAGCCATTTTGGTATGGAGAATTTTCATTTTATGTTGCATATTTCGACCCCCACAGGCTTTTATCTTAGGAGATAGAGCGATTTTAGTGTAGAAATTTTTCATTTTATGGTGCATATTTCGACCCCCACAGGCTCTTAATTTAGGAGATAGAGATATGTTAGTGCTCAAATATTTCATTTTATGGTGCATATTTCGAACCACACAGGCTTTTATCTTAGGAGATAGAGCCATTTTAGTGATGAAATTTTTCATTTTTTGGTGCATATTTCGACACCTACAGGCCCCTATTTTAGGAGAAAGATCCATTTTAGTGCTGAAATTTTCCATTTTATGGTGCATATTTAGACACTCGCAGGCTCTTATTTTAGGAGATTGAGCCTTTTTAGTGTTGAAATTTTTCATTGCGACCCCCACAGGCTCTTACATAGTTAAGGAGATAGAGCCATTTTAGTGTTGACATTTTTCATTTTATGGTGCATATTTCGACCCCACAGGCTCTTATTTTAGAAGATATATTAATTTTCCTGTTGAAATTTTTCATTTTATGGTGCATATTTCGACCCCCACAGGCTTTTATTTTAGGATATTGAGCCATTGTAGTGCTGAAATTTTTCAGTTTTCAGTTTATGGTGCATATTTCGACCCCCGCAGGCTCTTAATTTAGGAGATAGAGCCATGTTAGTGCTGAAATATTTCATTTTATGGTGCATATTTCGACACCCACAGGCTCTTGTTTTAGGAGATAGAGCCATTTTAGTGTTGACATTTTTCATTTTATGGTGCATATTTCGAACCACACAGGCTTTTATCTTAGGAGATAGAGCCATTTTAGTGATGAAATTTTTCATTTTTTGGTGCATATTTCGACACCTACAGGCCCCTATTTTAGGAGAAAGATCCATTTTAGTGCTGAAATTTTCCATTTTATGGTGCATATTTAGACACTCGCAGGCTCTTATTTTAGGAGATTGAGCCTTTTTAGTGTTGAAATTTTTCATTGCGACCCCCACAGGCTCTTACATAGTTAAGGAGATAGAGCCATTTTAGTGTTGACATTTTTCATTTTATGGTGCATATTTCGACCCCACAGGCTCTTATTTTAGAAGATATATTAATTTTCCTGTTGAAATTTTTCATTTTATGGTGCATATTTCGACCCCCACAGGCTTTTATTTTAGGATATTGAGCCATTGTAGTGCTGAAATTTTTCAGTTTTCAGTTTATGGTGCATATTTCGACCCCCGCAGGCTCTTAATTTAGGAGATAGAGCCATGTTAGTGCTGAAATATTTCATTTTATGGTGCATATTTCGACCCCCACAGGCTCTTAATTTAGGAGATAGAGATATGTTAGTGCTCAAATATTTCATTTTATGGTGCATATTTCGAACCACACAGGCTTTTATCTTAGGAGATAGAGCCATTTTAGTGATGAAATTTTTCATTTTTTGGTGCATATTTCGACACCTACAGGCCCCTATTTTAGGAGAAAGATCCATTTTAGTGCTGAAATTTTCCATTTTATGGTGCATATTTAGACACTCGCAGGCTCTTATTTTAGGAGATTGAGCCTTTTTAGTGTTGAAATTTTTCATTGCGACCCCCACAGGCTCTTACATAGTTAAGGAGATAGAGCCATTTTAGTGTTGACATTTTTCATTTTATGGTGCATATTTCGACCCCACAGGCTCTTATTTTAGAAGATATATTAATTTTCCTGTTGAAATTTTTCATTTTATGGTGCATATTTCGACCCCCACAGGCTTTTATTTTAGGATATTGAGCCATTGTAGTGCTGAAATTTTTCAGTTTTCAGTTTATGGTGCATATTTCGACCCCCGCAGGCTCTTAATTTAGGAGATAGAGCCATGTTAGTGCTGAAATATTTCATTTTATGGTGCATATTTCGACCCCCACATGCTCTTATTTTAGGAGATAGAGCCATTTTAGGGTTGAAAGATTTCATTTTAGAGTGCTTTTTCGACCCCCACAGACTCGTATTTTAGGAGATAGAGCCATTTTAGTGTTGGAATTTTTCATTTTTTGTTGCATATTTCGACCCGCACAGGCTCCTATTTTAGGAGAAAGATCCATTTTAGTGCTGAAATTTTCCATTTTTTGGTGCATATTTCGACACCCACAGGCTCTTATTTTAGGAGATAGAGCCATTTTAGTGTGTACGAGTATGTTTATAAATAAATTTATTTAAAGTTATTGCTTAAAAAAAAGCAACTTTATTCAATTGCATCCAAACCTACCCTAAACTTGTTGCATCAGCTTCAGGTGTCACTCAACTTGTAGTGGATTTGCAATCCAGACGCTGCGTCGACAGAAAATAAACGCTCGTGTGCTGAGTTATCATTGTTCCCACGAGAATATTGTTCATAGTTTTCGACTTATGCATCGCGTTAACTTATACAACTACATTTACACTTTCTTATCTAAATCACATGCATTCAACTTACAGTTAATCAAATTGGTTTTGCCTTCTAAAAAATTAAATAATCAGATCAAATTTACCATATATGTTTACTTATTTATACACACCCACGCAATGAAATGCAATAAACAGCATCACCTGACATCAATCTGATCAATATATTGTTTGGGTTTAATATTTCTTCTTTTATGGTCTTCCACAACATAATGAAGTGTTAAACTCTTTCGCGATTTTTGAAATTGTCATATAGAGAAGTGTTTGAGAATAGGGGATAAAGACTGCTCCAAAAGATATATAGGAAAGCAACAGTTACGGTACCAATGATGATGTCAGTTGCTGTGAGAGGGTTCCTTAGAGTGTTTTTGGTTCATATTAGTGTGTTCCTTTTTGTACGAATTCGATCCGGATTCTTAAAGCTTCCGTGGGGTGTTGAGTTATTTCCTTTGATCGTAACATTTTCTGTCGATTGCCGAGGTAGTAATCTGTAGAACAGGCTCCCTAGAGTAGCCTTCCTTCTAAGCTCCTCTCCTACGGTCTCAGTTTAGCGTATCCAAAAGAATACAGTGGCTTGTTCTCAGCAACTGTAGCTACAACTATGCTGCTGGACTCTGCAGGGAGCTCATCCAACAACACGGACGTTATCTAAGTCCGAGTCTGAATCACTCATAAGGGACGAATTCTTCTTGACTTCTCATTTCAGTGTAAGGGACGTAGTCCATTCCAATAAACGTACTGCGGTTCTGATACGGGCCGCGATTTAGAACAGAGGTTGATGCACTTAGGGAGGTATTAATCTCTATCATCTCATCATCAACATGTGTTGGTGATTCTTTTATTACTGTGACCACTCGGGAAAACAAATTCACTATTCAATAGATCCTGCTTTCCTTAGAGGATTTAAATCCAATTTCCAATTTAAATTTAAATAAATTTGGATTTAAATCCTATACGACCTTAAATTTAGAGGGCGAGTAAAGAGATGGGAAGGAGTTGGGGATAGACGAGGGTGTAAGGTAAGTTCGATTGCTTCCCAGCTGTTGGTTACCCGTACTAAGCTTCTAAACCACGGCAAGGTGAGCAATCATTATAGAGGATACAACAAGTTTAAACAAAAAGATATACAACAAACAGGATCACACATTAAAAATCATAAATAACACAAATAATAATAAATTTACATCTGCGCCTGTAATTATAACTAGGAAGACCAAGGGTCTATCATATGCTAACATACAATTTACGTTCGTTCGCTCGTTGTCATGATTTACTATAATTTTCTTGGAATTAGAAGTAACTATTACGAATGAACACAGATGACCCTGCATTAAATCATGATTGTTGTACGATAAAACGCCAGCAGATACGAGTATCTGTGCCTAAATTACCAGCAAAAAGCAAATAATGGAAAATTTTTTTATGCATCACTAGTACGATAAAGATAAAAGCGAACATCGAGACTGGTACTCGTATGTCTGCGTTAAACGAAATTGTAGATCAACAGCTCTAATTTACTTATACTCATTAAACACAATACATAATTTTGGCCTCAATTGTATAATGGCATGTTGAAAAGACTTTGATGGGGAAATAAGGGAATGATATGCAAATGATATAATACAATATGTTCAAGTACGTCTAAGAAAAATCAAATTATATTTAAATCAATTCAAAGGCAAAGGAAGAAAATTCCCCGTAACACTATCCAGCCAACTATAATCATATCAGAATATAATAAATCAAATATAATTATACGTACTCGTACATAGTATACGTATGTGGCTGCGAATGTCCACGCTTCTGATAACCATTAACACCAATAAAGTGCCCTGGCCGTATTGCATTTAGATTGGGCGTTATTGAACTTGGCCGCACTTGTCTTATCGATTTATTATTACAATAGATGGTAGATATGTGTACATGTATGTATATGTGTATGTATATGTATTTATATGTATGGATTTGTATAATTTGATTTGCTTATAATTAATACTGAAACTTTCCGCAATTAACTTATCAAAGGAGCAGACCTGTGAACTTATTATCTTCCCAGCATTTACAAATGTTGACTACCTGTACTGTATGCATGCGATAGGTAATACAGTATGTTTTTTTTTTTATTATTATTATTGAACCGTTATAAGATGAGAACATTTCATCACACTGTAACTAACGAGCAATTTTCGTCTAATCAAATAAATGTGGTATCTTTAAATGTATGTGCGAGTACATAAAATTAAAGTTCTTAGTTAAGTTAATTGATTTTAATTAGATATGACATATCCAAGAGTATATTTATCCTCAATAAGTGATTAGTTTTAGTTTTAATTGCATTTTTATTTTCTAAATCATTAACTCTTACATACTAACAAAAAATGCTTAAATGCTAGCTTAAAATTACTTAACAAACTTATACTAACTTACTGGCCCCACACAGGCACTCTAAGCTACTCTAAACTCTTATATATATGTCTTTCGACTTTGTTTACATTTTATTTATTAATACTTATTTTCTATGCTTAAGGCTAAGAAAAAATTTAACAAAAAACCTAGCATATGGACATAATTTTTTATTTCTTATAAAAACTTAATATCTAACTTAAAATAAACCTTAGTCTACCTAACCTATATACACAATACACACATACACACATATAGACATTATACACAATACATACATATACTAGTATATACCTTTATATATACTAATATATATATGTATTCCTTAAATGCTAACCTAAACCTATGCAAGCTGGCCATCGCTATTTACAGAACAAATAGACTGGTCAGCTCTGCCTCATTAGTGAGGCTGGTCTGTAATTGACGGAAACGACGACATAACATCTTCTCCATCATTCAACCACCAGAAATGCTGGTGCTGCTGAACGACATCCCTCTTATCGCGATTCCCCACCGCCCTACTGAACCTGAGACGATCCACACTGCCGTGTGCGACGTCTCTGTTGTAGTTGAGTCGCCTGTCCCCAGCTTCCCGAGCGACATGGAAGATTAACGGGACCGCTGATCTATCCTGGATCAACCCTATCTGATCTAGGTAGAGGAATGCTTCCGGTGGAACGTAGCCGTCAGAGCGCACTCTCTCGTGGTAAAGGTAGTTGGGGTAGTAAGCCCCATATATCAGGTTATTCGTCGAGTTCATTGCTCTTGCAATGTGCCTTCGAGTCAGCTTAATTACGAAGTTGTCCACTCGTATTAGGTTCGCCCTGTTGTAAAGGACCTCATTACGATAAAAATTTTTGTACTCCGACTCTGGTGTTCTGTACAAGCGAAGGCAAGCCCTAAGGCAAGCCCTCTCAAACACCCGAATCTTTTCCATTAAGCTTGCTCGCACATTGAACCACACGGGACAACCAAATACCAGCATGGGCCTGATAAGGGCCATGTAGCAGATTACCTTTACCCTCGCATGGAGTTGGCTGCTATAAAACAGTCTCTTTGTAAGGGCAAAAGCTCCTTTGGCTCTGGCCAGAGCAGCATCTACATTTTTATCAAAATACAGAAACCGATCTAGCCAGATACCAAGGTATCTGACTACATTCCGACAGGCAAGAGGCTGTCCGTGTTGTCCAATGATCGAGAACTTACGCCAATTTTTCCTGGTATCCCTAGAGGCTCCAGACAACGGCGTCCTAAAGAGAATGGTTTCCGACTTCTGAAAGTTGATTTTCAACTTCCAGTCATCGCAAAATCGTCTTATCTTATCGAAGTCACGCTGCAAGAGAGTATTAATGACCTCGATTTTTGGACCTGTTCTGTACGCTATCAAATCGTCTGCGTACGCAATAGTATGGGGAAGTGAACCTATCAAGTCGCTTGTATAAATGTTGAATAGGATCGGCGAATTGACCGCGCCTTGCTGAAGACCATTTTTAATTTGAAATATTCCAACAGAAGTCACATCGCCCCTCAATAAGTGATTACATGATTCATGTGGTTTAACACGTTTGAGTCTTGGGGTCTGCCCATTGGTGTCACCTAACTTTGCTGCTCCATGATTAATGTGGTGTCTCAGCTCTGTGAAGTACGCTCTCGTGTATTTAGAAATTGTCTCCTCTGTATATAAATTAAGGTCGCGTTGTAAATCCGTATTCCACACATGTCATGGACTTTATTTTGGAATCTTTGAATTATGGCAATATTTGTTTGGATGGACATCCCCATAGCTGAATACCGTTTGTCCATACTGGTTTTAATATCAGCTTATATACTAAAAGTTTATTACTTGCTGATAGATGCGATTTTCTACCAATGAGCCAGTTTAGTTTTCTTAATTTGATGTTAAGCTCTTCTTTTTTCTTCTTCTTAGTTCCTTCCATCTTAGATTGGCATCTAAATTCATTCCTAGATACTTATGTGTCCGTACGCTAAGTTTTTTGTTAAATTCTTTTCTTAGCATTAAGCATAGAAAATAAGTATATTCCTAAACAAAATGTAAATAAAGTCGAAAGACATAGATATAAGAATTTAGAGTAGCTTAGAGTGCCTGTGTGGGGCCAGTAAGTTAGTATAAGTTTGTTAAGTAATTTTAAGCTAGCATTTAAGCATTTTTTGTTAGTATGTAAGAGTTAATGATTTAGAAAATAAAAATGCATTTAAAACTAACTAAACTAAACTAGATACTTATGTAGCTGTATTATAGTAAGGAACTTGAACATCTGAAATAAATATTAGTATATGTTTAACTTTTTTGTTGGCGAAATCAACATAGACAAATTTTGAGCTGTTTAGGTGAATTCGATTCTTTCTGGTCCAGTGGAGAACTTCATTTAACACATGGGCTGAAAAGTCAGTGCCGTTTCTAAGAGAGGGCACCACTTGAATTAAATCCATACCATTTTCAGTTAGTACCAACCTTCAAAAGATACGTGTATAAATTTGACAGCCGTCGGACAATTAATTCTCGAGATATAGCGTTGTGAGTGAAGCAACTTTTGTTATTGTGAAAAAAAATGGATTCAAACCAATTTCGTGTGTTGATTTATCATTGCTTTTTGATGGGAAGAAATGCAGCCGGCTTGATAAGTGTTACCCGGACTCTGCACCAGCCGAACAGCCATTCGCAAGTGGATTGAAAAATTTAAAAGTGGTCATACAAGCACCGAAGATGACACACGCAGTGGACGTCCAAAAGAGGCTGTTTCAGATGAAAACATCAAAAAAGTCCACAAAATGATTACGAATGACCGTAAAATGAAGTTGATCGAGATAGCTGAGGCTCTGAAGATATCAAAAGAGCATGTTGGATATATCATACACGAATATTTGGACATGCGAAAGATCTGTTCAAAGTGGGTGCCGCGTTTGTTCAAAGTCGACCAAAAACAACAACGTGTTGATGATTCAGACGAGTGTTTAAAGCTGTTCAACCGCAATAAAGCCGAATTTTTGCGTCGGTATGTGACAATGAATGAAACTTGGCTCCATCATTTCACACCAGAGTCAAGTCGGCAGTCAGCTGAGTGGCGAGCAGGCGACGAACCTCGTCCAAAACGACCAAAAACTCAAAAGTCGGCTGGCAAGGTTATGGCATCCGAATTTTGGGATGCACATGGAATAATTTTCATGGACTATCTCCAAAAGGGGCAGACTATCAACAGCGACTATTACATTGCGTTGTTGGAGCGTTTGAAGGACGAAATCGCAAAAAAACGACCGCATTTGAAGAAAAATAAAGTGCTGTTTTATCAAGACAATGCACCGTGTCACAAGTCGATGAAAACGATGGCAAAATTGACTGAATTCGGCTACGAATTGCTTTCCCACCCACCGTATTCTCCAGATTTGGCCCTAAGCGACTATTTCCTGTTCGCAGACCTCAAAAGAATGCTCGCCGGAAAGAGATTCAAGACCGATGAAGAAATAATCGCCGAAACAGAGACCTATTTTGAGGCTAAACCGAAATCGTACTACAAAACTGGTATCGAAAGATTGATAAATCGTTTCAATCAGTGTATCGCCCTCGAAGGCAACTATATTGATAAATAAAGTTGAATTTTGCAAAAATTTTGTGTTTTACTATAAAACTTTTCAGCCTTTTCAGCCATGTGTTACAGCAGTTTGAAGAGATTCAGTTGATTCGCTTTCGTTTTTTGCAATTGTAAGTATAGCTGTGTCACCGGAAAACGTAGCTGGGTGCACGACTAAATAATTGGTAAACCACGATACTTTGATCCAAAATCTTTATTGTGTCTTTGTGGCTTCTTACCACGTTGAGGTTCAATTCGGAAGAGAGCGAAACCGAAAAACCAGAAAATGTACAACAAATGGCAAGTGGTTTCGATTTAGTACAATGTTCTAAAGATACAGTGACACCTATATGTCATTAACTGCTAGAATTTTTTTTTTTTTTTTTAAAGAACTTAACACTCAAGTGGGTATTAATATACTTATAATGCCTCAGCATGTGTTAAGTTTTTTGGAAAATGGGATAGAGAGAGATAGAAAGATGTTTGGGCTCAGTGGTTATTTCGCTCCATGGGTGACATCCAACATTTAGTGGGGAGACTAAATTCTTAGTGAAAGCTGGCTTGATGTTGATTTCTAGTCAACTACTCGTTTTACTTGATTTTCATTAACTGAAAAAATGGACGATATGTCTTTCGGGCGAGACTGGGATTCGAACACCGAACCTTCCGATTTGGAAGCCAGTCCACTACCACTTGAGCCACGGCCACCCACTAATTGGGGTTGACTACACCTTTCAGCATGAACAGTAGCTATTGTGCAATTTGAAGGTGTTGGTAAGTCGTTAGTAAGTAAAAAATATAATACTTGACCTAGGATACTCCTTTGTTTAACCCCAGGATTGATTTCTTTCAGTGGAGAAAAGGAATTACCTTGTTTAATTCTAAAATATCTGTTTGAATATTTCTGTATAGGCCTGTAGGATGATGGTTCGTGAGGATCCCTTCCTGGTTTGGGGATCATAATGACTTCTGCTACTTCCCAATGCCAGGGAACATGGTTTAAGTTAAAACACGCGTTTATTAAAATTGGCAGTTTAAGCAAAGCTTTTGGTGGTAGCTTCTGTAGGACTTAGGTTGTTATTAAATCGTAACCAGATGATTTTTTCCGCTTCAGATGATTTTCAAAAATTAGATTAATTTTAATAGGTGTGACAAAAGGAATTATTTCATTCGGTTGCTGCACGTCTGGCCATATTTCACCAACTTGTCGTTCGTTGGGTTGAGAAATATCCATTAGATACTCAGCAAATACGTCGACCTTTTCGGCATCTGTCCTAGCCCAAGTGTTCCTTGATCTTAAAGGTGGGTCCTGTAAATTCACGGTAGAAAGAAAACAGATCTCCATGCCATATATTTTCATTAAATCCCTTCAATATTGTACCGCACGATCTGGTAGCCAACTGGAATCTTTCACTAAGCTCTGCTATCTTGCATATGCAATACGAGTGGATATAAATAAAAAGAACTAGTTAAAAAAACAGTTTTCCATCTCGTAACGACGTAAACGTTTTATTTTCATTAAAAAACAGTTTATATAGTAACTACTTTGCATACATAAAATTCTAATCAGGTATGCGAACGGATCATTCTGTTCCGCAAGTATGAAAAACGCATGAAGGAGAAAAACGAATAACATGATTCCACCCTGATACATAGTGCCCCTGGCTGACAGCAACTACATTCACGAAACGAACGAAAAAGCTTTTTCATATCTTTTAGTGCAAACGAACAAAAAACTAAAAAAACGATAACGATCGGGGAAGTAGTTAAAATGTAGCGATCGGGGAAGTAGTTAAACGAAAAAAACGATAACGATCGGGAAAGTGGTTAAACTGTAGCGATCGGGGCAGTAGTTAAACGAAAAAACCGATAACGATCGGGGAAGTGGTTAAACTGTAGCGATCGGGGCAGTAGTTAAACGAAAAAAAACGATAACGATCGGGTAAGTGGTTAAACTGTAGCGATCGGGGCAGTAGTTAAACGAAAAAAAAAACGATAACGATCGGGGAAGTGGTTAACTTTCTGCGTTTTTTTTCCGTTTTTTATTCGTTTGCACTAAAAGATATGAAAACGCTTTTTCGTTCGTTTTGTGAATGTAGTTACTGTCAGCCAGGAGTAGTGATGGGCAAATACCCGGTAAATAAACCCAAGGTATTTACCGGCTATTTACCAAAATGGGTATTTATTTTAATTGAGAAAAATGTGTTCATTGTGTGCTTTGTTTTTATTTAATTAGATTTAAAAAAGAAAAGGAACAATGTAAACAAAAGAATTTTTGAATTAAATTAATTTGAGTCGCTTGAATTAGATAGTAAACTTATCAAATGTTCGTCAATATACATGCACTCTACTGATTCAGTAGATTTTGATGTGCTGGGTATGTCAGGATTGAATGAATAACTGCAACTTGGTTTATTAACTTCTGATGTGCTGGGTATGTGGATATTTGTGGAACTGGAACCTGGTGCGGGTTTTTGTTCTGCTACAGCTTGGTGTGTTGTTTATGCATGGAATTCAATGTTCCAATTATGAGATATGCACGTCAACTTTCCTGCCCGTTCAGTGGTAAGGCGATTTCGTTTCTTATTGTGGATCCAACTAAATGTACTAAAGGAACGTTCTGTGGCTGCCGAAGTTACAGGTGCTGATAAAATGCGTGCTGCAACTTTGCTCAAATTTTTATTAGCACAAAGGCCTTTCCACCAAATCAATGGTTCCATGGAGGAAACAGTTGACCAAATGAATTCTTTACCCCAAATACCTTCTTTGGACCGATAAAGGGCCAAATCGGTCATGACTTCAATTCCCATACTTTTGGAAACTTCATAAATAAATTCCATTGCTGTAATTTAGTCAGAATCACTTAGATGGCATCCTTGATTTGATGGGTCAAGAGAGCAGCGGCGAGATATATCGGTGATTCTGCGAATTCCATTCGGTCCTTAAATTTTTCGCTGAGATGTTTCTTCTCTAAATCGTCTAGTCTAGAAGTCGAACTTTATCGGATCCTAATAAAGTAGACATTGAATTTTCCAGTTCTTTTAGCACTTGATGGACTTTGTGTATTAAACAATTATTGGATTCAAATTTCGTTATCCACACAACTATTGGCTTAATAATCTCAATTACAACAAAAATATCATTCCAAAAACAATCTTCATCCAGCAATGCAGTCTTAATGTCTCTAGTGAGTGAGGTAGGAAGGCTCATTGACGGCCAATGTCTGTAAGCTGACTCCATTACTCACTAGGCTTTCTAAGGAGAATACGTAGCTCCCCCACCGAGTTTTGCTTGGAAGTTTTAAGGAAATTTGTATGCCCTTTTCTTTATTTATTTTATTAAGCACTAAGCACTTGACTATTTTTTATTGTTTTCACTATCACCGTTGCTTTTTCTATCACACTTTTTACAGGAGAACACTTGATAATATCATTGCAACATAAATGCAATGTATGCGCTATGCAGCCCAGTGGAACAATATGGTTGTAATTGTCTTTCAGTAAACGAAAAGCTTTCTGCATATTTGCGGCATTATCTCCGATTACAACAAAAAATTTGTCCGCTTGATATTTTTCGATTATAATTTGCATTTGCTCCTGTAGGTATTTTCCCGTGTGCTTTTTATCTTCAGTTATTAAAAAGTCAACAAAAACTGGGTTTGGCTTAGATATAATAAAGTTTATAATGCCTTCGTTGCGGATATTGCTCCAACCATCACACTGAAGATGTAAATGTTGTGCATTGTGTAGTTGGTCTGCAATATTGGATTTTACAGCGTTGTATTCTTCCTCCAGGTAATTTGTGGCTAACTGCTTTCTTAATAGCAGTTTGAATGATGGTTGTAATTGTCCGAAAAATGAAATCCACAAAGGATGTTCAACCAGTGATAAAGGAGAGCCACTAACATGTATGGCTGTTGCTAGCGTTTTATTTAACGATTCCTGAAATATATATATACAATAAAATTTATCAAATTAGAAAACCTACATACAAAACAAATGTAAATATTTTTATTAATGAAATGCTTACGTTTTGACTTTTTGATAATGGCTGAGATGGATTTGATGATTTAGCATTTGATTGCTCACTGTCTAGGCTGGGAATTGTATTGCTATCGCAGGAAGTTTCCACATCTTTTTTAGAGTATTTAGTGGTGACGTTTGGTGATTTCACTATTTACAATATTTTTTATGTCAGCCGGGCATTTAAAGCAGCTTATCAAATGTTTTGTTATTTTATTTATGTTTGGATAATAAGTCTTTCCGCAAAAGTTGCATTTAGCCAATTTATCCATTTTATCGAAATATTTCCACACCACACTTTTATTTTTTTCCATATTAAACAAAAAATTGACTTTAATCACTAGAGAGAACACTGCACTTATTGCAATAATAAACTTAAGTTTACTAACGTTTCTAAAACCAAAACACTTACAGATATGTACACGGTCAGTGTACATCATTTGCAAAAAACAAGTGAACGAAAAACAGAAATAACGGAAGATTTCCCGAAGGTAGTTGTAAAATTGCACAATGAAGGCAAATCATTAGCGGATATTGCGCTTATAGTGGCAATACTCAAATCTACCAAACAGTACATCGTAGAAAAATACAAAAAAATAGGAAGCATCGAGTACCTGCGAAGATCAAGCCGTCCACGCAAATTGAATGAAAGGGTCGTTATCAACATTGTGCGGAAGAACCCAAAAACCAATGGCCCTGCAATTAAAAAAATTGTCTCGGATATATGCAGAGAAAATGTCAGCACGCGTATTGTATTGACAAGCTACAGTAGCATTTTTAGGTGTCGTACGATGAATTATGTCGGCCTGTGTATATACTCTCTGCAAAAAGGGTTATTTTTTTTCCTACCTACTTTAGCACATCACTAATTACCAAATGTAATAAAAAAATCAATCAGGGTTATCGGCAGTTCCGAGGGAATTTTTTCCCTCGAATTATACATGTTCTTTGTTTTTGCTTAGGAGCAAATTTTTTTCAACTTTCCAAAAATTTACGGGGAAATTTTTGTTCACGACAGGGCTGATTGGCATTATCACTAATTACCAAATATAATAAAAACCCATATTTGGATGGGTAAATATAGTTTTAGCTAAACACCCGGTAAATACCCGGTATTTACCCTTTGATAAATACTCGTACCTACCGAGTGGGTATAAAAAATCTGCCCATCACTGGCCATGAGTGGAATCAACAAGAAAAAGTTGGGTTTATTTTACATTTAAAAACAACGGTTTCATTTGGGTGGATGAGACAAAAATGGTTTTTGGTTTTCTCGCAGTACATGATTATAATTATAGTTAGTTAACTAGTTATATTTCTTTAAATAACTGTTTCGTTTCGTTAACACAAAAACCGAAAACGACCCACCTTTAATATGCAGACTATCTGGTACTATAGAGCAGACGCTGGACGAATGCAGGAAACAACCATAAACTTCCTCCAAATTAAGGGATGTCCACACCAACAAAAAGCGACTAATTAACCATCTAACAGCTCCCATAAATAAAAACTGTTCCTAGATAGCACCAAAGCTCTCACCATTCCGGCAGTCAACATCCAGGAACAGCTCAAGTGCCTAGGAGAAATATTACCCCAATCGGCAGTTGAGATCACCATGCTTAAAAAGTTCCTGTTGCAAAAGTACGTTTCACATTTCCAACAAACAACCATCACGAGGAGAACATTATCATGAAGCATATATCAAAATAAGAAGAAAAACACTACTCCTGAGCCAGCATAGCCACAATTCCATTGTGTTTGCTAAAATAAAGGACGATAGGCTAGGAATTTTTGAATTCCAATGTATACACATACGAGTATAATATGAGACAAACTGCTTAAGTTATAAAATCAAAGCACCACTAAGACCATAGACAAAAAGTCCTCTGATTGTAGCAAGCCATAGGAGAGAAACTGATAAGAATGTAAGAAATATAAAGTGGCAAACACTAACTAGTGATTGTAAAGTGGCCACACTAGGAAAAGAGTCTAGCGGTAGGTAGGAGATGAGTCGTAAATCAAGCACTGTAGAATACAGACGCCTATGAGCAACCAAATAAAGAGCGTAAATTATTTTTTTTAAAGGATTGTGTTTGTTTTATTCGCGATAAGACTAACAGCTAAATTATTACGAAAACGATATCTGTCAAGTGAACAATCACAAAGCGTGCATATAAATAGTGAGCTAACAGCTAGTGTGGAAGTTTTCATTAAATTAAATACACATTTATTATGAAATCAATGTAGAATTTTATTGATTAATAAAGCGAGATCTATGGCAATTATGAATAGAGCAAACTATCATTCAAGTGACCATGGCTTCTGTTGGAAGCGACCATCCGAAGGTCAAAACTATCGATGACTTTTTGAAAAACAAATGGGTCAATTGCCTCAATTTCAGTTTGGATGTTATGTTTGAGATCCTTAATTTTCGCTGAGTTACTGGCATAAACTTTACTCTTCATCATAGTTACTGGCATATACTTTACAACTCAATAACCCCACAGGAAGCTGTCTCAAGGTGTCAAATCGCATGACCTTGGAGGCCAATCAACTTCTCGTCTAACCGAAATAATGCGACCTTCAAATTTGGTACGCCATAAATTGATTGATTGATGGCCTGTGTGGGTGGTAGCACCATCCTGTTGAAACCAGAGATCGTCCAGACACAATTCATTCAATTTTCGAACAAGAAAAAGCCCGTTGAGGTTGTTGAGGTAACGTTCTCCATTTACTGTAGCCGCCTCTCCTTCGAAAAATGATGCCACCAACTCGTAATCCGCTCCATACTTTTTTGTGATGCATTGGTTTTTCCAGAAACGACAATTTTGCTTATTTACGTACCCATCCATCCAAAAATGGTCTTCATCGGAAAAGATCAAATTCGATGACAAATTGTCCTGACGATCCAACATCCAGTTAACAAATCGGCGACATCGTAGATAGTTCAAAGGCATCAATTGTTGTGTAATTTGGATTTTATAGGTGTGCAAATGAAGATTAACTTTTAAAATTCGCCGTAGTTGGGCCCAATGGTTGACTTCGGCGAAGAATTGAGGTTGTTGGTTGGTTTCGAACACTTTCGCTCACAGTGGGGATGTTTTAGGGTGTACGTTGAATGCAGTAATTGGCAGCTAACATCCACACCATCTGTTGGCTCACCCTTTACTTATAATGCCGCAGCATGTGTTAAATTTTTTTAGAAAATGGGATACGAGTTGAAAGAGAAAGAAAGATGTTTGGGCTCACTGGTTATATCGCTTTTCGGGTGGCATCCTACATTTAATGGGGAGACTAGATTGCTTGTGGAAGTTTGCTTGTTATTGTTTTCCAATCAACTATTCATCTTACATGATTTTAGTTAACTGAAAATTTAGCGTTTGATGATCTGGAGACCGCCACGTCCTCTTATGTATATTAGAATGAAGAAAGCGAGTACTGCTATAGAACGTCTCATGATTTTTAACGTAAACCACCTGTCATGTAGACCTTATGTTTACGGGATGCCCATACATCCATAGGGAGCAAGGATACGCCTTGCCATCGCTCTCCGCCAATTCTTTGATACCAATTCGGAACTGTGTTGGAGGCACAAGTTTCACCCTTGGTATGAGTCGAGGCCGACTGTTCTTAGGGTCACAGCACCCAGTACTTATTTGCTACTCTACAATCGGTAAAACCAAAGGAAAACCCTTCCCGCGATTTGGGTTTAAACCACAGCCACTATGACACTCCCACAAGGGGGCCTACCTCAACAAATCAGGCCCGGACAGAAATCCGGGAGGCTCCTGACTCCCATGGTACCGTGATTTAAGTCCATATGGACTACCGGTGGTCCAGCCGCCAGCAAGACCTATGACCGACAACTTGTTACTGGTCAGATCGTAGCAACCATTCAGAGGCGTTATCTGAAGATGTTTACGATAAGACCAGTAATATGCTCTGCCCCCGTTTTTTATTAGACAACGTCATTAATGGGCGAAGCCTTGATAATTGGGCGTGAGCCTAAGTACTGCTATAGTAATATTTCGTTCCCTGCAAAGTCATTAAACATAAGTCTGTTGCAAGGCATGGTGTCGTGTAGGCTATGCTTACTAACACCATACTTCGGACATTGCTCATATGTCTTATCGAGCAGCTCGTAGAAACATTATTTGGTGGCGTCGTCTTTGTTTTCCGTAGGGGCATAGGTGCATATTAGGCTTATGTTAGCCTTAAGATGATCGCACACGTGTCGGAAGACTGACTTCTTGCCTAAATCTGTCGCATATGGCCAATCTACATCCGAGCTGTGTCTTTTCCGTATAGCAAACACCATAGTACGAGTATGTATATCACAGTTTTTCATCTTCTTATATCCGGCCCATCCCACTGCACTTTCTTGTGGGTTGTGAGCCTATGACGGCGTAGGCCTGTATAATTCTACTGGGAGAGCATGCACTTGCCATTTTAGCCTGCGTGAGTAGGGATTTACTCATGCAGTTACCATTTAATATTAGAGGCGCTGAAAAGACACCAGTTTAATCCCATGTGTGATAACCGAGGGGTTAAGTTGATGGCAGGTTCCCACGCTAAGCACATGTGACTATCTGGCCCTATCTACAATACTATCTAGCAAAACCACAGTCAAAGGAACGGAGTTGAAATATTGTAATTAGCGAGGAAAGCAGCTAAAAAACAAAATTAAAGCGTCAAATCTAATTTTTACCGTATTTATTTTAAGGTCCAATCAAATTTACTCGTAATTTATTAATTGAGTGTATATGTATATGTATTACTTCAAATTAATTTTTAAATACAAACTAATACTGGTTCACGTTTACTGCACCCTTGTAGGGTCGAAAAAAGATGAATTGACTGAAGTTGCCTTCCATCAAGTGAGTGATGAACTTACGATGGTATTACATTTTTGTTTAAGATTACGAGATCTTCCTCTTTCATAATTGAAAGTAAATGTCATTTGCGGGTTCCTCCCACGAGTTGACCTTCGCAACATAGCAACAATCGGTGAGGAAATCGAGACGCTAGTGACTTCTGTATTTCATGTGAAGAATCGCCATTAGTTTCAGATGAACCGGCTGCGATTCCTCCTGAGTTGAACTGGGTAATCATGTTCTGGTGATAATCATAATATTTCATTTAAGGCCTCTAACTGACTACCTGGGAAAAGAATATTGTTAGGTAAATTTATTCCATTACCGCCCTTCGGATCCATGTATTGAGTTTCTTCTGCTAAGCTGCCAGCTGATGGTGATTTCCGCAAACGCATCTGATTCTGGTAGCTTCGAATAGTGCCATATTTACTGTTCAAAAAATACATACGACATCCAATCGTTTTCCATACAACCGCCTTTGTCCATTGATTCTTCTTTCGATATTCACTAGCGTAAACCAGCTAATTTGGCTTAAATTTTATACGTGATTGAGTTGATTTCTGATAAGGGTCAACCTCTGACAGCAATATAACGGTACGATGTTGTCTTCCATGTAATTTTTCTGCGGGAGATCTTCCTGTCTCCGCTATACTGCTGTCAGTTTCGTATTCCAAAATCTTCTTTAACGATGACTTGGAGGTTCTGACCATTCTTTCAGCAACCCCAGTAGATTCAGGGTTGAATGGAGTAGATCGAAGATGAGCGATGATTTGAGATTTGCAGACATTTGCAAAATCCGCGGAGACAAATTTAGCAAAAATATCGACCGCAATGGAGCTAATCCCGCTGACGTTGTCGAGGAGTTCATTTTTCCCACGAATAAAAATCTGGAAAAAGTATCCAATACAATAAGCCACTTCTTTTCTAGAAAAGTACCAACATATTCTAAGTGAATCATTTCCAATGGAGATGTAGACCCTGGTCAACTGATGTACTCCCTTCGAGCCTGACTGGATCCATCTTCTCTATATCAATGCCAGGCCCCCAACACTATCGGCATGGCATCTGCTTCAGTCGGCTATTACCCCAATGACCCTGATGTAGTATCGAAAGAAACTTTTTCTCTAAGTCAACTTGTATGATTCGACAGCAAAAAAATTAAATTAGCGCAAACACAAAGATATCCGAAAAAATGGCAATATTGATTGATTCTCATGGGTTTTTTGATTAACGTGATTAGGCCAACCTTTTTTAATGTATTGCAAAACCCTTTACGGTACTTTGTCTTTGGCAGTTGCGTCACGAAGGTTCTCGTGTGTTATTGGAAACGACTTCAACACTGAAGTGAACACTGTTTCAGTGTCTAATCTACTCGTATCTTGCTCTGTTTTGTCAAATTCTACAATATATTAGGATCCACATGTAACCGGGGCAGGCAATGAGCATTACAATGCTTAGTAGTAGGACGGTAGCGAATCTTGTAATTGTACCTCAGCAAAATAATGGCCCAGCGCAACAAACGTTGAATGGTCATTTCTGGTAGCTTTTTTTTGAGAATGTAAAATGGTCGTGAGCGGCTTGTGATCAGTAATAAGCTCGAGATCTTTGCAAATATGGAAGATATTTTTGGGAGATGGTAGCTCTACTAATGCCCTGACGCGAGTCTCTGAAAGTGTTATGCCCTTAGAATCAATAATGTGTTCTAATTATTCGATTTTTTCTGCGGCGCATTACTGCAGCGTACAGCGAAGCCCATACTGCTCCATTTTTGTTTGGTAAATTTTCGAAATAGGTCTTCAAATCCCCAACCTAACTCTTTCTGAGAACTTTTAGAGAACAAAGTAAGGGAATGAGGGTTTTTACAGGTAGTCAAATAAACGAGAACGCTTTAAAACTCTTTAATAGCTATGCAATTTTAAAAAAATATTGGAAAATTAGTAATTCTTAGACAACCGCTCTTACGAGTATTGTCAACTGTTGTTAGAAACGTTGTTGTTAGAAACAATTGTAAAAATTATTATTAAAACGAAATAACATTCGAGATGTATTTGATAACACTTGTAAAACATTTAAAGGTAATAATTCTTCAGATGATTTTGGAAAAATAAGAAAAAATTTTTATAAAATAAAAAGCAAGATTTTTCCAAAATCACTTTATCTTTTGGTGGTATAATTGCCGATGTAAATGTATTGAAGGAATTTGGAATATCTCGATTTGATGAAACTAAAAAAATGGTCGTAACATGACCTTTTCACACACAATTTTTACGTCAGAAAATATTGTAGAGCCTATAACTAACTTACCAGAAAGTCAGCCTCGTAAATATATGATGGATGCAACATTCTCAATTGCACCAAATAGTACGGCCTTTAAGCAATTTCTTGCGAGAAAATAACTTTACTCAACTGGGATATAAATGCACTTTTAAAATGTGAAGCTCTCCCTCAAAGTGGGAACTACGAGTATTTGCACTTTTTTGAAGGAATTTATTTCACTTACAAATTTCATTACAATTTCCTGTTTTTATTTCTTATATACATATAGGGTGCAGTATAAATATGTATAAACACTGAGGTAGGAATAGAGGGCATGCTGTCCCCAGCAACCCCCCTGCAACCATCCTGCTTGGCATCACTGTTGAATTTGGAGTAGGCGCGAGGTTGTGTATATGCAAAGTTTCTTTTAGATTTTTGGATTTAAAGAATCTTTTAGATTTATGATCCCAAGCAGGGAGTTTCAGGGTATAACCCCACTGTTTATACGCCGTAAACTTTATATACCTACATATGTATGCATTTATGTCGACATACGTATGTATTAAGAAACATACATTATT
Organism: Volucella zonaria; assembly: GCA_963966105.1. NCBI lineage: Eukaryota > Metazoa > Arthropoda > Insecta > Diptera > Syrphidae > Volucella > Volucella zonaria. The sequence goes on from OZ014534.1 coordinate 14,561,238, forward strand.
AGTTATTGAAGGCTGCTTCCCTCTTCATATTTTCGAGTGTGTACCAAGTTCCCACAAGAAAGTGAAGTTCGTCCCCACCTTTATAGCTTAGAAATAACTTCACATTTTAAAAGTGTATTTATTTACAACTTGAGTGAAGTTATTGTATTTCCCTTCATCAGGTATTAAAATACGAGTATTATACTTCTATTTAAAAATTGTTCATTAATTATTCTTTAACATTTTAGATATTTTTTTTCATTTACATACTAATGTCTAATAAATCTGAAGCTGCTTATGCTGATGCTTTGAAATTCGTCAAAGCAACGTTCAAAACAAATAGGGTTCAAAAAGACTTTGAAACAGCTTTAAGAGAAGCAATAAAAAACATTTACCTCCAGCTAAAATTGAACCTTACTGCTCCCATTTCACGCAAGCAGTTAGGAGAAAGGCATAGCAAATTCTTGGTTTTATAAAATTTTTAAATCAAAATTTTTCGGCTAAGAGACAGTTTAGAAAGTATCTATAATTACCACTTTTAAAACCATCGAATTTAATTACTGCATTTATGGTAACATGTTGAAAGTTTCTAGTGTTATTTTCGTAATTGATAAAGATTTTGAAAGTCCTTTTAAACGTCTTAATTTATAGTTTGAGAAACAATAGATAGATAATTGATTTTATTCAATTCATACTTAAAAACTACTAATAATATTCATGAAAGAATTAAACGGAATAATAGTAATCATTCTTTAACTATATACAAAGTTATTGGTGAATGACACATTAAGATTTAAAAAATTCAAAAGATACTGATGTGGGGTGACAATCAGTATATTGGTTAAATATAAATATTTATGTACATCTTAAAGGAAAAAAAATCAAAAAAAAATTCTTCTTTCTACAAAAAATGTTTCAATACAGTCATATTTTAAAGTGAACAACCAGTCTTTGACTTTTCTGATATTTCTCTAATAGGAAAGGGCAATTTATTAAAAAAACTTTACAGCTATATAAGTATAGAAGCGAGAAAAAAGTGTTCTGTGTGGAAATGGTACCGTGACTAAGTTCATATTATTTATACGTAGGTTATACATTTGGGAATTTCTGTTCGGTATATTACCACTTCGTTTAAAAAACTCTCTTAAAGCTTGAAAAATATATAAATGTCTGATTGGTAGAATTTGCAACGCTTTAAATAAAGGCCAACTTGCAGCAAATCGATTTTTATTAAATATAATTCTCATTAGATGTTTTTGGGCTATTAATAAAGGCTTAAGTGTAATAGCATACGAACTCCCCCAGCTGGAGATGCCGTATTGTAACTTTGAGTGCCCAAGACCATAGTAAATAGCAAAAAGGCTTTAATAGATACATTTTATGTGTAACCAACATCATTTACGATTTTAACGCTTAGATATGAGTTTTCCCATTTAAATTGATATCAATCGAAATGCCTAAGTACTTAAAATGCTGTACTGATTCAATTTTGAAACAATTTTTAGAGCATTGTACATTATTGACAAAGGTACTTCTACCACACTTATGAACAGGTAAAAAAATCAGTTTACAATCGTATGCATGAAACCAGAGATTGTAATCATAAAGACTTTTTTCAGTTGTCTTGAAAGACATCAAATTCGTTTTCTCACTAATGATCAATTTGTGGGCAGTAAACCACAACCTTAAAATTTCAAGATCTTCCTCGATACTTGTGATACATTCAAAAATAGTCTTACACTCATAAGTAAACGCTATATCATCTGCAAATGCAGTTGAAATACCATTTACCTTGAGTTTGAAAACGGAGTTTATGTAAATTAGGAAAAACAAAGGGCCAAGTACAGAACCCTAAGGAACACCGTTTTTCAGAAATTGTGACTCACTCAAGACACCACTGATATTAACTCTCTATTTCCTGTATTTTAAAAACGGTTGCAGCCATTTAAAAATGTTACCTCGAAAACTAGCGTAATAAAGGTTGTTTAATAATAAATCATGGTCCACCATATCGAATGCTTTAGACCCATGGTAGATTTATTGCAGTTTAAACTACCATGCAGTTGACTACATACTCCCAAAATAGTATCCTCTGTTGTAATTTTTGATCGAAACCCGAACTGGTTGCTACAAAAGAATTTAAACTTGTCAGTTTATCAAAGATCTTAGAAAAAGTGGAGAGAAGAGAAATAGGTCTATAATCCGAAACATTTCTTCTGTTTTTTTTTTTTAAGAGAGATACAACTTCAGCACATTTCAATTGTTCAGGAAAACAACCCGTTTCAACACTACGATTAAATAACTCAGTACATCCACAACATACAGGGCAATATGTTTTAGAAACATACTTGAAACACCATCACTCGTGCAAGAGTTTTTATTTTTTTGGGATAGGACAATACTGTAAATTTCTTTTAAAGTTATCGCCTCAAAAACGAAGCTGTTTGGTTGTATGGTATATCATCGACAGGTAAAATTGAAGAAATGGAGCAATCACAGTCTACATACGAGTATGTTTCAACAATTGGTTTTAATTTTTCAGAAACTTCAGTGAAATAATCGTTAAATTTGTTTGAGATGATGAATATGTCAGATTCAATAATTCCTTTAACTTCAATACTATTAATTACAACATGACTTCTATTCTTTCCCAAAATGATCTCAATCACTCTCCATTCTTCGCGAATATTACCGTGGGCTCCTGCAAATAGATCAGTGTAGTAGTTGTTACGAATTTCTTCTATTGTATGAATTTTTTTGCACATAGAGTCATACTGTTTTTTAAGTTTTATATTATTGGGATGTTTTTTATATTTTAAACTTATCTTTTTTTCTTTCTTATCTGATTAAGAAGATTATTACTCAACCAGGGTTTTAAACGTTTCTTGTTATTCGTTTTTGTTTCACCAAGAAAGTACAAAACTTAATGTGGCTTTGTAAAATGTTAGTAAATATATTAAAAGCAATGGAAGGATTACTTCCCGAATAAACTCACTCCCAGGATTCATATGTTAAACATTTCTTCAATAGTTTGAAATCCACGTACTTTTTCAATGTTGTGGATAAGGGTGTGAGGCTTTCAGTAGGGTTGCAATCAGTAAAGTAATTGAGGGCAATCGTACTATGACCTGTAAGTTTCATATCATAGACTTCACCACCAAAAATGTTTTTGTTATTCATATGAGATCTAAGAAAAATGTGATCAATGCAACTCTTGGTAGAATCGGCTACACGGGTTGATTTGTTAATAAGACTCTTCAGATCATTAAAAGCCATAGTAAATAAGTAGTTCTCCGTATCTTTATCTACTCGTAATTCATTGAATAAATCAGGTATGTACTCTTCTTTGTTTTCGTTTATTCTGAGGATATTTTAAGGAAAGGTATTTTGTAATTTTCTGATTTTAGATGAGTCCTATTGGTAAATAAGATGAGCCCTAGAACAACGAGTGTGCTAGAGGAATTCAGCAGCCGATTATCCTCAAGATTAGCTAAAACTGGAAGATTTACAAAAAACAATCGAAGAATGTTTTCCTTTATGAGCCAAGAAAAAAATTAATAACAGAGAGAGATAAATTAATAAGGCAAACTGTAGACAAATTAGAGAGAGGAATTTTAACTTTACTATAATTAATATTTTAAATCGATTTACACATGAAATTTTATGAGAATTCAATACTTAATTTTTTATAGATGACGACAAAGCTTTGGTTCACAACGAAGAAAATTCTGATAATTTATCGAATTGCAATACCCAAGCAAGTAATTCGAATCAAACATCTACACTTTTTTTTTAAATATTACGTGCGTAACTAAGCTATCGCTTTTTTTTGTAACGAAAATGCAACTTTATTGTGCTCGCCTCAATCGCATCAATTGAAGTCGATAACGTTCCCCAGTGATGGTTTCGTTGGGTTTCAACAGTTCGTAATACACAGCATAACCTTCGCAGCGTGATGTTCGACCGAGCCGACGACGTAGAAGCATGACCGGGCAGTCCCCATAATTTTCTTCTCTTTGAGTTGCTGCAACGAATTCATTTTCCATCACCCGTCACGATGCAATCAAGAAAACCCACTCTTTTTTGCCGCTAGAGCAGTTGTTCACAGGCGAAAAAACGACACACATCGTTCCTTGGCTTCAAATCATAAGGAACCCAAGTTCCTTGTTTTGGATTACGGCTAGGTGGGTAACTCCTAATACTGAAGCAAGTGCATCTTGCATTTGGCACGGATCCTCATCGAGCAATACCTCTAATTCAGCGTCTTCGAAGGATTTTGGCCTTCTTCACGCGGACAGTTGTTAACATCGAAATCACTGTCTTAGAAGCGGCGGAACCAATCCCGGCACGTTGTTTCACTTAGAACAGCATCTCCGTAAACTTTTTGGAGCTCTCAATGCGTTTCAGCCGCCGTTTCGAAAAAAAGAAGAAAATCAACACTTCCCACAAATGATTTGGCACAAAATCAGACATTTTCACACAACCAAAAGTACTCGTATATGACGCCAAAACAAAATCATTAATATGTCAAAACGGTTTGTTTACCATATGTCTAAGCTTAGTTCATGACGTTTTGGATATGTCAAAATCGACCAACACTTACTGCTGGAGCCATCTATCGAGAATTTGGTTGCGCACCTAGTTTTTTTTCTGAAATACGAGTAATTCAAAATTTTATTTCATTTACTCAACTAAATTCAAAACGCGTTATTTGTTATTTTCATTATTGAATATTGAATTTGATGATCTGGTTTATGATTGCAAAATTATGAATATATAAATTATTTCGAAATATAATTTTGTTATTTTAAAACATGTTTGTGTATAATTCGGGGGAGCCTTTTTCCAAAAGGTGCATGATTTAAGGGTGATGTAACAAATGTAGGTTAATGCAAATTTGTGACTATTGGTTTATTAATTTATTAAAAAGTGAAATCACGTTTCAATATTTTTTTTTATCGATCTTTAAGCTAATATCGTTCATCGTTATTTCTTAAGACCATATACATATACATAACATATACTAGGTGGGGTGAAAAGTAACCTTCAGAATGCGCTGCTACTGCAAAAAAGGTTATGGTGCCTTAAAGTCCGTTCATATTTACGAGTAGGCAGACACGCCAAATTTCAGTGCGATACTGACTTTAGTTTTGTTTTGACAGCTGATTGTTGTTGACGTGTTTGACATCATGTTGATTATGGACAAAAACAATTTTCGTTCTCTCATTAAACATTATTTCTTGAGAAGCAAAACGGCGAAGGAAACAAAAGAAAAGTTGGATAAATATTATGGGGCTAATGCTCCGTCAGATTACACCATCAAATATTGGTTTTGAGAGTTTCGTGGTGGCCGCAACTCCACTACCGATCAAGTCCGCAGCGGCAGGCCCTCCGATGTGGTTACAGAGAACAATATCAAATAAATACATGAAATGGTGTTGGCTGACCGGAAAGTGAAGGTGCGCGAGCTAGCAGATACCACAAAGATTAGTACTGAGCGCACACGCCATATTTTGGGCAATATTCTGCATATGAAAAAGTTTTCCTGCCGCTGGGTACCGCGCATGCTCATTCCTGACCAAAAACACGAACGCGAGAGCACTTCGAAAGAGTGTTTGGACTTGCTGATGCGGAATCGGGCGGACTTTTGGCGTCGATTGGTAACTGTTGATGAAACTTGGATCCACTATTACACACCAGAGAATAGAATGAGTGCCCGGTAATGGACTGAAGTTGGCACGAGTGCACCGAAGGGGCCGAGGGAAGCTCGATGGGTCGGAAAGGTTATGGCGTCGGTTTTCTGGGATTGTCATGGCATACTTTTCGTGGACTACCTCGAAAAAGGAAATACCATCAACAGCGAGTATTACTGCGCATTATTGGAGCGATTGAAGGCCGAAATCGCTGCAAAACGGCTTCACATGAAGCGAAAAAAAATTTTGTTTTTGCAAGACGATGCGCCGGCGCACAAGAGTATCGCAACCACGGCTAAAATCAATGACTAACGGCTCCAATTGCTGTCACATCCACCGTATTCGCCCGATTTGGCTCCCTCGGACTATTATCTCTTCCCAAACCTCAAAAGATGGCTCATCAATAAAAAATTCTGCCCACGCGAGAAAATCTTCGACGCCACGGAGGAGTATTTTGAAGACCTTCCGGAAAATTACTTTTCGGACGGGATCAAGAAGTTGGAAAATCGTTGGAATAAGTGCATCAAACTAAAAGGGGACTATACTGAATAAAATAAAAAAAATATTTAAAAAAAAAAAAAATTTCATTCCCAAGGAGGTTACTTTTCACCCCAATTCAATTTGGGCTTTAACTTTGACCTTAATTCACATTTAATTCAAATGAGAACTAAGGCCACTTTTTAAAACGAACTAACACCATACGACTTTAGTTCTCATTTGAAAGCGAAATAAGGCCATAAGTGGCATCACAATAATTTCCTGAAGTGTCCAGTCAGCTGATTGTTTACGTATGTACTCGTATGTAGTCTGTTTGGCTTATATGGTACTCTCATCTTTGATTCCTTTTATGCAGTTCCTCAAATTTGAGAATTCTTTTTGTTTTTGCTTTTTCTATGAAACCCAATTTGCTTTGTTTCTGTGTAAAGCTGTTCTTCGTTTCTTTGTTTTTTCTGGCTGTGTACGCATATACGTCATCAATGTTGCTCTCGCTTATATTAAGCCCTAACGCGTTGCTTACTACACTCACAACGTTATATGAATGCACTGTCGTTATTTTTCATGGGAACGTTTTTTATTTCAACCTTTTTATTGACTTTTTTTTGTTCCAATGTGTCAATTTGTTTTTGCAAATCTGTTATGATTGCATATTATGGCTCGTTTTTCTTTTTGTGTTCGCCAATTTCTTGAATAAGCCTCTTGATGAGGCCATTGCTCTTAGTGATAGTATTATTAAGTATATCGTACTTGCCGCTGGTAGATTTTACGGCTTCCACAATTAATGCATGATCTCCGATTAAAAAAAAAAAATCTGAATTTGACTTACTTAGCTTATTGACACATGAGTTTCGCGTTACGATTTGAAGTATATACTTCAGTTGAACACAATTTTTGACACGTAAGCTTCATTATATTGGCAACAATTTGGTTTTCTTCGAAAGCTGTCGCAATGGCTTCGACTTCTTCTAACGATGGATTTTTTTTTTTGAGCGGCCGCTGTTCGTAAAGAGTTTAAAAGGTTATCATATCACGAATCATATATTCTGCATATGATTTTTTGCAGAGAAATTGGCAATTTCTTGTCAACCCTTTGAGATCCGAAATCCATTCCACATGATTGTCCCAATGTCATTTGGTGTCTTAAAAGATATATTGAAAATGCTTTGCTAGTTTCCCTGTTATGTCAGCTTCTAAGAGTTTTGTGTGCACCTCATTTAGAAAAGATCCACAGGAAGAAAGAAAATGTGCTTTTCTTATGTTGTCATCTCCGAAGGTCTGGACAGTAAAATTATGACTGAGTTGGAAAAAATAAAATTCCCATTTGTCTGTCTGCTCGTCGAATATCCGAAAATGTGGTATTGCATTAATTTGATTACTGCTCCTTTCTTGGGACCCTTTTTTCATTGCCCTTTGGATATTTTTTTATGATGGATTCCATCCAGTTTTATTAGTGTGGCTTCGCCCATATTCTCCAAATCCTCGTCGCCAATAAAGTGGCACTCTCCCCCACGCTTTTCAGAAGTCGGCAAATTAAGGAAGCTACATTTATTTATTTGAGCAATTAAAACAAATCGGTTATTATGGGCAATTTTCAAAAATTAGCTCGGAACAAAATATTAAAAAATAAGAAGTAAGTTTGGATTTTCATTAGGTATAGGTTTTTAAACTTGCAAATGTATACAAGTCGACATTTTCAAAGGTTTCACCTTTCGGAAATGCCGAATAATTCATAGTTGTTTGATCAAAAAAAGAGAAAATAAATAGCTAACTCGGTAAAATTTAAGGAGTTAAGTTGGCAAATTGATCGAAGCCCACCGTCCTTTTTAAAATTGAAGCTCGGAGAATGTACTTATAAAGATTAACAACTATAAATTGGTTACTTTACGTAGTTATTCGTGTCTTGCTAAACGAAATTAACGTATTAACAATTTAAAATTTAATTAACATATCTGCCTGTAAGAATTAAAAATTCTGCACCAACCCCCATATTCTTATTTTTAATAATGAGTATGGACAAGGACACTATTCACGTATATTTCTTATCCGTTCTTATCATAAAGTAGGTAGTGCTACTGCTATGTCTCACAGACACGAGAAATTCTACTTTTAAGGGCTGGTCAAACAGAACGCGGTCGGGCTGTGCGGCCAACAATTTACAAGCAAAAAGGGAACGCGACGGTCAATTTTTTGTTGTAATTTGTTAATGGCTTCAAAACCAATCTTGTGAATAGCAGGTGAATAGACGAAGTATATGAGTTTGTGGCGGCAGCCGAGCTGCACTTAAGGCATTACTGACTTCTCTCATTGCATCCAGGCTAGTTGGAAGCTTTTTCAAATGCAGTCGGAAGGCTGAATTCACTGTACTTTGTCTGAAATGAGTTCGCTGGTGAACTGACAAAGCTCAGAGAGAGGCGTTAGATCTGCCTGCGTACTCTGTTAGCGATTTTTTTTTCAGTCGAATTTCTTGTCAGCACAACTGTGCGTAGCATGACTCTCCAACTTGCAGACAAAACAAATAAATCCTTCCCGCCATCACTGAAAATGCAGCGGTATTCCTACTATTCTAGGAAGGAAGGATTATAGATTGCTTACAGGAACTACGCTTCTGCCAACCCTGAAGCGTGCTAGGAGTAAGTGACAACATCTTTAGCGACACTCGTTGTGAAAATGATAGCAACACTATGTAGTTCTTCTTCTGGGATCGCATGGACCGCATGTGCGCACTTTATCACAAAGGTTATTACTTATCTTTCTACGAATGACTGGAAAATTTTATTTAAGTACTCTATTCAGTTTAAAAAAAAATTTTCCCATGCTCATATTGTATTTTCTTAGAAGGTTGTATGAAATCAAAAAATATTCTAACACTGTACTATGCAATTTCCTGTCGGCAATAGTGGAACTAAAACGGAACAGCTTCTGGAGATTGTCATCGTACGCGTCATAGATGAACCGCTACAACTAACCTATTAGTACGAGTATCTATATAGAAGAGTGCCTCTGGTGGACTGATTTTCGTTTGTCATCGCTCTTGCAACGTGCCTTTGAACCACCTCAATTAGGAAATTGCCAATTCTGTTTAGTCGAGCCTCATCGTAAAGAGCCTAGTTGGGATAATTTTTTTTTATAAACTTAGATTATGTGTTCTGTATAATCTAAGGCAGGTCCTGGACATTGCCTTTTGAACACCCGAATTGTCTCCATATAGCGCTATATCATTATATTCCAATATGGTGAGCTCGGGATTTAGTTTACCATCTATATCGATTGTGCTTACCGGCCATTTGCCGGCCGGTTTTTCAAACCAAATGATTAATCTTTTAAAGAGAAAGGTAGAAACTATGTCAAGCATAGAAAAAAGATGCGTATTAATTTTTGATAAAATGGCAATCAAAGCTGAACTTGATTACAACATTAAAAATGACATGGTATACGGCTTTTCTGACTTCAGAGAGCTGAATAGATGCGCCACTGTAACTTCCAAAGTAATGGTTTTTACCCCTAGGGGATTAAATAAAAATCGGAAGCAAACCACATCTTATTATATAGGAAGGCCGAAAAATGATGAAATTGCCGAGATATTGAAATTAACAGTATCAAAAACTTTAGAATGTGGTCTGCAAGTTATTACTGTTTGTTGTGACCAAGACAGCAATAATAGAAGAGCATACAAATTACTTGGGGCAAACGAAAACAAGCCTTTTTTCGATATTGAAAATGAACGGCTTTTTCTTTTATGTATAGTAACATATATGACTACCCTCACTTATTCAAAGGTGTGAGAAATTGTTTGCTTAAGAATCCAATTATAATATCTGAAAATATTGTTTCATGGGGAATTCTTGTCAAACCTTTTGAAGAGGATTCCAAGAACATCTTTCAAGTAAGCTTTAAGAGTCATATAAACCCGAACAACTTTGAAAAATTGACAGTGAAATTGGCTAGCCAAGTTTTTGATGCTAATGTTGCTGCTAGAGTCTTCAACGCAATGTCAGCAAATTGTTTTAAAACTGAAGCCGGTAAGAAGATTGCTGCCTCAACGGCAACTTTGAATGATCTTTTCGACAATTTAAACACAGTTTAAATACAAGCAACCCTAATCGACACAATATTTCACTACATAGCGAGACTCTGCAGTCCGTTAAAACTGCTAGTCAGTGGATATCATTATGGGAATCTACCGGTAAGATGAAGAAGACATATTGATTTGGCGGGTTACTACAAACTATACTTGCCATAGAACTACATAATATGGGAAAAACTTAAAAATGACCAGCAATTCCTTCTAATTCCACATTTTAATATTGATGTTGCATTTGCATGTTCAATGGCTCGATCAAATAGGGGATCATACGAATGGAACCCTTCAGCTTACTGATTTATACGTAATTTGAAACAAAGTATTTTCAAAAATTTAAAGTCGCCAGAAAATTCAAGTTACAAAGATTTTGGGGCTGAGTTGTTATTGTTGATCTTAAGTGTGATGACAATGAAGAATTCCACACTGAAGCTCCAGTAGAATATCATTTCATGGGAATAGATATTCTGAGCAGTATCGAATACCATACCTATCAATAGTTGCGATAACGAGTCATGCCAATGAGAAAGAAATAGTTGTCTCCAAAGGATGTTCACAGAAGCTGCAAGAAGCGGCACTTACATTTTATACAGGGTTTGTAGCTTTTAAGTTGCATAAGAAACTTAATTATGAAAACTGCACTCTGTTCATGATAGACAAAACAGAAAAATTTCGAGAACAAGCTCTGTTAATAAAATTAGGAGCTTACAACACTATAGGAAGTTAACTGTTCCATCTATAGCATTTGAAGCTTGTGTCAAAAGTATGCAAACACTTTTTGAAAGCCAATATGAAAAAATACAATACGCACTGAAAATGACAGCTTCCGAGAGCATGAAATGTGACGCAGACACTCCATTTATAAATTCATTTTAATTGGTCTAGTCAAATTTTCGCTTAAGAAATCCAATAAGGATTTCTGTGGAGTTAAAAGTGGAAGCAACTGAGAACTTCACTTTATTATTCATATTCATTAATCCTTTCTTTGTTTTCTTAATTTCTTTTTGTGAATTTTTATTTATTTTCTGTTTTTCACTCTTGTTTGTTAGGTTTTTGTAGCCATTCATTTTTTTTTTTTTATTAATGCATAGTTACTATTTATTTTATGAATATTTTCATTTCTTTAGTACTTACTAAAGAGCGAGGACTATGCCTACAGGGGACACCTTAAGAAAACAAAACGCATTATATATACATACCACCTTGATCAAAAAGTTCCCGCACCACACCACCGTGTTCCGATTTGAGTTCTGTTTTTTTTGTTAAGTTGGTAAATTTGTTGTTGACATTCCCTCTAAATCTTAGCGTCATAGCTTGACATTTGCAAAAGTTACGTAGCCAAGAGTACATCTATCTCTGTGTGTGTTGGTGAATTTTTACAATTTTAAAAACGGATTTAAATTTGCAACAACGAACTTGTATTAAATTTTGCGTAAAAAACGGATTTAATGGTGCGCGAACGTTGGAAATGTTAGAAAAGTGTTTCGGCAACGATTCTCTAAAGAAAACGGTCGTTTACCAGTGGCTCGAGCGGTTCAAAAGTGGTCGTGAGTCAATCGGAGATGATAAACGCAGTGGCAGACCATCGACATCGAAAACCGACGAAAACATTGATGAAGTGAAAGAAATTAACCTCAAATTAACCATCAGAGAGATACCGGAGGACTTGAATATTGCCTATGGATCCGTCCAAGACATTTTGGTTAACGATTTGGGTTTCCGTCGTGTAGCAGCAAAGTTGGTGCCAAAAGACCTCAACTTCATGCAAAAGAGACCGTGTTGACGTCGCAAAAGAGATGATTTGCGAGGCTGAATCCGATCCCACATTCATCAACACGCACGCAATCCAGACATCAGGCAAGTGAATGGCGTTCACCAAATGAGCAGAGACCAAAAAAAACACGTCAAAAAAGAAGGCAATGCTCACGGTTTTCATGGACTACAACGGTGTAGTACTCGTACATCATGAATTTTTGCCAGAAGGCCAGACAGTAAATAAAGAGTATTACGAGTATTTGGGCGTTATGAGACGTTTGCGTGAAACAATTCGCGAAAGAGACCAGAATTGTGGGCAGAAAACTCGTGGATTTTGCACCATGATAACGCACCGTCGCACAGTGCCAACATCATTCGTAATTTGTTGACGAAAAATGCAACACATACCATCCAACAGCCACTGAATTCACCTGATTTGGCTCCCTGTGACTTCTTTCTGTTCAATCGAGTCAAAAAACCACTACGGGGAACGCGTTTCAGTAGCCAAGAGGAAGTAACGGAAAAATCGCAGGAAGTACTGATGGACATTCCGAAAACCGAATATAAAAAATGTTTCGAGGATTGGATTAAGCGCTGGCATAAGTGTGTTGCAGTCGACGGGGATTACTCTGAAGGGGACAATATATGTAGATTTAGATGAATAAACTTGTATTTTAAATTTTCTGAATACATTCCGAGAACTTTTTGATCTAGATACTATATTCTACCTTATTGGGTGACGTGGAAAAGAATATCTGAATTTTAGTTGTAGGAATCGGTTGGAGACAGATACATACTGTATATGTAGGTACATACGGTCCTCAGCGGTCCCCTCCCATCCCCTATCCAATGCAAAATTTTTCTTTCATATTAACTATGGCTCTGAACCAAGCCAAACAACTAATGTACATATGTACACACATAAATGTACATACTTGAATAATTATTAATTTCACACTCAAGTGGGTGGGGTGCCCAAGCATGTATTAAGAGAAAGAAAGATGTTTGGGCTCAGTAGTTATTTCGCTACATGGGTGGCATCCAACATTTAATGGGGAGACTAAATTTTTAGTGTCAATTGATTTGATGATATATCCATAGCCACGATACACCCCTTGGCACTCTGCCCATCCACCACATAATCACAACACCACCCCGCTGGAAATATATTTTTCCATCCCTCAACCAGACTACCACTTGAAGTAAAAGCCTGACGCATAACGTACAACTTTTTTATACATCTACCAAACCACCATCTGGTCATTATAGTCATGAACCCAATAACAAATTTAAGAAGATAAACTACAGGAAACTGTTAGATAACCTTTCTCTTGAGTTTCGGGATGAAATGTGTACATTTATCCGAGAATGCGCCAACCTCCTTTTCAATCTTTATGCAACTACTTAATAAACACTTTGTCAATTGTTCCACTTTATTAAAACCCAAAACTTTTCAAAAACGACTTAAACCCTGGATTTCGAATTATCTTCTACACAAAATAAAAGAGAAAAACAAACTGAGATTAAAATTACAAAAACACCCTAACAATTTGAATATAAAAATTCAGTATAAAACAGTATGTAAAGAAATTAAAAAATAAATTCCAATTTGTCGGGATGAATTTTACCGATTGCAATTCAGTTCCACGAGAGGAAATATCAAAAATGAATGGAAAATTGTGAATAATATACTTAATAAAACAACGGTTCGGAGTAAAACTTCTGTTATTCGTGTTGATGGTTGTCTAGTGACTGATAAACTTGCCATTGCGGATGATTTTAACAATTACTTTACAAGCATAGCAGAAAGTTACAACTTATCTGGTCAGCTTTTTCAACGGCCATGTTGCAATTCGGTATTACAGCCAGAACAGACGTGTTGCAACTCCTTTGTATTTGAGCCAATAACTTCGCGTGAAATTCTAAAAACCATTGGCACGTTGAAAAACACAATCTCGGGTAGTGCTGATGGAGTTTCAAATATTGCCCTTAAAAACTTTGCATTCTTTATAATCGATGTTCTGTCCTACTTATATTATTAATCGGTGTATTCTAGAAAGTGTTTTTCCACAAGAACTTAAGTGTGCTGACGTCGTACCGCTTGCTGAAAAGGGTTCCACGATAGAAATGAATAATTATAGGCCGTGGTATTCCAGCAATAAGTACAATCTTTGAGAAACTAGTTAAAATTAGAATGCTTAGATAGCTTAAGATGACCGAATTTTTTCATACGACGCAGTTCGGTTTCCAAAAACGCAGGTCAACAGAAGATGCTCTTCTTGAGTTTTGACAAGAAAAAGTGTACAGCTGGGTTATTTATCGATATTTGGAAAGCTTTTGACATGGTCGACCATGGCTTCCTTTTTCAAAAACTTGAAAAAGCATGTTTTCGTGGATTCATGCTTCCAATGGTTTAAGTCTTATCTTACAAATAGAACACAAAGGGTAAAAGTTGATGAATTAAAGAGTGATCCTCTTTCCCTTAATTTAGGAGTGCCCCAAGGCTCAGTCCTAGGGCCAATTTTATTCCTTATTTATATCAACTCCCTTTTTTCACTTAATTTCAAAGGAATTCCAACAGCTTTTACAGTTGGTGTTGGTTTCTCATTTGGCTCCATTAGCCGCCTTGATCTGTTATGAGAGTTGAATTCCGACCTTAGTAATTTAAGATGTTAGTTTGCTGCTCACAAATTGATTACAAGCCAGAAGACCAAGATTATGTTTTTTTAGTCTTTCGCCTGTTCCTGATTGCAATGCTGATATTCTTGTTCATTCAACTGATTGCCAAAAATTCAAGCTTTTAACATGTGACTGTGTACCTGCTGCTTCTCACATTACTTTTAATAATGACTTGAAATGCAGCGATAAATGTTTTCCGATAGAAGTTGTCGACGAGTTCAAATATTGAAGCCTTATCATTGACGCAAACATGAGCTTTGGTAAATATATATGTACAATATGTTCGACAAAGTTGCTAAAAACCATTTTCTATGGCCTTTTTCGGTCGAGATTACAATATGGAATAGCTTGCTGTGGTGGTACATATAGGAATAAAGTACAATCTATTCTAACTATTCAGAAATATGCTCTTCGAATAATATGCCGAAAACCTAGAAGACATCCAAGTTATCCTTTACACTGTGACCAACAAATTCTTCCTGTTCGACATTTGTATTGTTATAAAGTGTTAAAGATTTTTTTTTTATGTATTCCGGTAACAGGAATTTTAGATTAATCTCAAGCTACAGCTTACGTAGAAACTTTTTGTACATGGTAACTGTTCCCTCATTCCTCACGACTGCATATCGTAACTTTTATGATATTTCTTCTCATCGTCTTTTCAATAAATTACCTCATTCTATTAGAGCTAGTAACGTTCCTCAAGAATTTTTTAAACGTGTAAGAACCTGGCTATTTCATTTTAATTTTGAAAGCAGAGAACTCCTGATTTCTGCTGATCTTATGTGATGCAATTATATAAGTTACAATCTATAATCTTGTTTAATGGTATTAATTTTGTTATTTTTTGTTATTGTATAAAATGAATAACTTTCAGTTATTTTGATTCAGAATATTAAATTTTTAATTGTTCCAATAGACCACCCTCCTGAAATTTATTTTACATTTTTTTAAATCTACTAATTTAGCACTCAACACTATTTTAATACATTGTATGTAAATATCGAGTGCCTTTCAGATTCTTTTTTTGCTATTACTAATTTAACTAAAATATTTAAATTCTATGAATTACCTAATATACATATGGAATTTTAATAAGTCAACTTAACTAAGAAAAAAACCTACATCTTTTTATTCAACAAGGAAAAAGAAGTACACAGTAATAACCTACTGGACTAAAATTCAGGCAATAGCGTGCCGAACGTCGGCCTCGAGCTCGTTCAAAGTGGTTGGCTTTTTAGCGTAGACTAAGGACTTAGCGTAGCCCCTGAGAAAATAATCGAGTTGCGTCAAATCGCATGATCGCAGCGGCCAATTAATGAATGCTCGCCGTGAGATGACGCAGTCGCCAAATTTCTCATTCACAACTTCGAGCGTTGCGTGATGCGTCGCTTGTATGGCATGTAGATGCTGTCGAGCTCTGACCACAGGAACTCTGTTAACATCGCTCTATACCTGAGACCATTGAAGGTAACGGTGTCTCCTTCCTCATTTCGACAGAAATAAGGTCCTATGATGCCGCCATGCCATAAACATCACCAAATAGTCAATCTTTGTGGATGCATTGTTGCTTAGCCGAACACTTGTGAATTGTGTTCGCTCCAATAATGGCTAAAATCCGGATCTCCGGCCAACATTTCCAGCGCCCGATTACCCTGATTAAATTTCTCCGAAATGGAATATTCCCTGAAAGTTGAAAGACTCCGGACATCACACCTGTTGAAAAAATAAGTAATGCGAAGACACCAGAGGAATGGAGACCTATAAATATGTTACCTATCTACGAAAAGATATTGGAGACAATAGTTTGTGGATTTAGGCGGGGACACTCATGTGAAACATCTATTAGTTGGGTAATAAATGAATGGAAAAAGAAAACGAGAAGGGCAGTTTTATAATGGCAGTGTTTTTGGACCTAAGGCGAACATTCGAAACAACAGATCGGGATATATTAGCGCGTAAACTCTAGAAATATGGTATTCGTGTGGTGGTTTGGTTTAAAAGTTATTTACATGGAAGAACTCAAGGAGCATGTTCAAGTCCGCTGCAGATACCCGTTGGTGTACCCCAAGGATCGGTCCTTGGCGTTTTACTCTTATATACCTCAGTTGAAAGGATATAAACGATAGTGAAAATATCCTTCAGAGTGAAATGGACAAAATGAATTATTGGCTGTGTAAGAATAAGATTAATGCCCAAAAGTCTAAGTGTATGTGTGTTAATAGGAACAACTTTAGAGTAAACTTTACAATAAATTCCGAACTCATTGAATGTGTTCAAGAATTTAAATACTTGGGTGTATATATTGACAATAAATTTAAATTTGATTCTCATTTAGAAAAAATCAAAAAAGATAGGATTGCATTCGAGAATTAGGAAAAATATATCAACGAATTGCGCTCAAACTATATACAATACTATTGTTCTTCAAACAAACTTCAAACACTCAAAACCAAAGCTATGAGACTTATTTTAAAGTGTGACCAACAAACTCCCATATTAGACATGATACAATCTTTACGATGGCTAAGTGTTCCCCAAAGACTAAAATTCAATGCCCTAGTCATTATTTTTAAAATAAAACAAAACATGTATCCTGAATATCTGCAAAGCAATGTGATTTATATTACGAACGACAGGTATAATCTACGGAACTTTGGCGACTTTCGGCTGCCTCTAAACAGAAGAGCAGCTACCCTAAACAATTTACTATATAAAAGTCTTCAATTATTCAACCGACGTGAAATTAAGAATTTATTAAACTTAAATGTTTTCAAAATTAGAATAAAGTTCTTATTAAAAAATAAACTTTTTTAAATTATTGTAATTTAGTTAGTAAAACTTAAGTTTAAATCTATTACCTGCCTTATAACTTTATGATAACAAAACTAAAACTGTTGAATTTGTCACTAGTCTTGGTTACATTGTAAATTTTAGTTTAACTGTATACAACCACACCACATAGTCATTCGTCGTATTTACGGATGCCTCCATTGCAAACACAACTAAAGCTGATAAAAGCGTTTGTATTGTACATTAATTAAGCATACGTTGTTACTGCAGCCTTAATTCGCTATCTCATCGTAAATTGCAAATAGCCTTCAATGATGCGGAGCGTTATATTCACGGCATTCGTAGATGTGAGCATATTTCTTTATACACCAGAGATTTATTAGGCTCTAATTTAGGAGAACATATCAACCCCAGGAATCGTATACTTTTACATAAAACAACAGTTTCCTCAAGAACACTAAATATAATTCCCTCACGTAGCATTTACCTTAATCCCTCGCGTTTGTTTTTTTTACTCTTTACCATTATACATCAAATCTATAAGTCACTAAATTCAAAAGCGTAATCCTGCTATATTTTTCCACTTCTACACACCGACTATAAGACTATCTCTCGTATGTTATTCCCTCTTGTTACATCAATTTCTTTCTCCTCACTACGCTTTCCTCTTAATTCCGAAATCTTTAAACTTCCAAAACTAGGTTAAGTTACTAGTTGTATTTAGGTATTAAGTTATTGTAATTTAGTAACTACTAAAAAAAATTGTTATTTTAATGTATTTTTGGTGAATCAAGTGTAATGAAAACTGTTTTTATGTTAAATTGTTTGAAGTAATGCTGAAGTTCAAATCTAAATACAAACTTTGGCAATTGGCGGTTGCGATTTCAATCTTTTTTATACTTACCTATTTACTCTGCACATTTATTGCTTTTTTTTTCAGGTGTTGCACCCTTAAGGTATTTAGGAATTCAAGCCAAATGACAGACTTGCAATGATACTCCTTATTAGTGGACAACGAGGAAATGTATACGCTTCTTAGGATTAGAATCATCAGTCTTACATGGCAAAACGACGCTGAAGTTTGACCTCCACTCCAAGTCTATCCAGTGTTGGGTTTACAAGAACAGATGCCCATGTACATGGAAAACATTGAGGTGCAGCAAATGCTAATCATTTTGAGTTGAAAGCTTCCTCCTTCAATGCTGTTTACTTCAGTCTCTTTGTTAATATAATGACTCTAGTTCTCTCCTTAAAATATGTGGTGCTTTTATAACTCACTATTTTCTAGTCACCTCTCGTTTCAAACTTGCTTACATGGCAAGCCTGAAAATTAAAACATGGTCCTTTTATCCTCCTCTACAAATATGCTATATAATAAATGGACCGAGAAAAATATGTGTTAAGAATGATGAAGAGAAATCGTTCCGTTCCAATCAAACATGTGAACAAAAAAGCTTTAAACTTTGTCATAATCCTGCATTTTATTAATACATTTCATTGAAAGCATTGTAAAATATAAACAGCAATGTTATAAAAAAAAAAAAAAAAAAAAAAACTAATAAAAATATAATCATTTTCTCAGAAATCAAGATGAGATTACCTTACAAATTTGTACTTAAGTATTACCATTGGTAAGTGGCTTACAATGAGATTCAGTCTTATTTTGGTGCATTGCTTGTGCTCGTCCAGAGGGATCTTCAGGGCATCCCCAATCCTGTCGTGGTATCCAACGTTGTACAGTCTTTGCTGCATCATCACCTGGGAATAGTTCTTCAAATATTTCCCGGTAGTAGAATGCTTCCTTGGTAGTTGGGGGATTGATTGGGAAACGTTTAGTTGCAGTTGCAAATTCTTTATCACTAATGTGCGATGTAGCGTGCTCTCGTATCGTGTCGATCCAGTTATAACCAACTCCATCCGAAAATTGTTCCTTTTGCCGCCACAGAACCTCATCAGGCAGATAGTCATCAGCAAAGGCACTCCTCAAAATATGTTTCTCGATGCGATGAGTTTGCACGCCTTCAAAAGAGTTCAATTTACCAGGTATTTTATCCTCTGGCCGGACGGACATAACATAGTCCACAAAAGCCGTATCAAGGAAGGGAACACGAAGCTCAATACCCTTCGCTAAGGCAACCTTGTTAGCTCTCAAACAATCGGATAAGTTTATTTTTTCCACCCGAGTAACAAGCTCGCGATGAAACTCTTCCTTGTTAGGAGCATTGAAAAAGTATAAATATCCGCCAAAAATTTCATCTGCACCTTCACCAGAGAGTATCATCTTAATACCAGTGCTCTTGATGTACCGCGTCAACAGTATCATCGGTATACTACATCGAACTGTTGTTACATCGTATGTCTCTAAATGATATATGATATCACGAATACAGTCCAGCCCATCTTCCACTTTGAAAACCAACTCGGTATGATCACTTCCTATGTAATCTGCTACCATCTTACTGTATTTGAAATCAGGTGCTCCTTTAAGCCCAACCGAAAAAGTCTTCAACCGATAGTTCGGATCAACTTCTCGCATTAGTTTCGAAGCAATCGATGCTATAAGACTAGAATCAACTCCACCTGACAACAGAGCTCCAAAATGAACATCACAATGCAAATGCGTTCGAACTGCCGACTCCAAACTCTGTCGCAACACTGAAAGATCAGTCACTTTTGTGGGAATGTTAGTTTGCCATGGTTGCTGATAGAACCGCTTCTGCTTCAAGGCACCTCCTTGGCCTATTCGCATACACCCAGGCGGAAAAGTTTCCACCTTAGGACACACATCAACAAGACACTTCATCTCACTAGCTACCCATATGTTGCCATCTTCATCCTCTCCGTAGTACATTGGAATTATTCCGAACGGATCGCGTGCCAATAGAATTGTTTTCGTTTTCTTATCATATAGTGCAAATGCATACATTCCAGTAATGTAGTTGAATAGCTTCTCTCCATACTCCTCGTACAATTCAATAATGACGTTGCAATCACTCTTCGGCTCATAGTGCCCTCTTTTCGCGGCAATTTCCGCAGCCCGTTCAAGGTAGTTATAAATCTCGCCATTAGCTACTAAGAACACAGTCCCATCTTCAGAAATAAAAGGCTGATGCCCCGTTCGCACTCCCACGATGCAGAGTCGTTCATGCACCATAACCACTCCATCTTCACGTATAATTTCTACACCTGTGTCGTCCGGTCCTCTATGTCGTTGTTTCCTACTTTGTCTAGTTGCAATTTGACGCAAATCCTCTGCCCTGGTATGGTACTTCTTCACAGGAATTGGACTACCATCTTTGGAAAAAATTGCGAAAATTCCACACATGATTCGTTATTTTGCAGGTATACACGTAGCTTCAACACTTCTTACAGAATGTAAATTAATTTAAAAAAGATACATATATCGATTCTACTAACTGACAAGTACCACTTTGTACCAGATATGATCTTTGAATGGATAATTTCCCACGAGCACGTTGTATTTTATTCAATTGCACATGAAACACCTCAAGCAAATTTCGTCAGCAAAGCTTTTTAAGCGTTGGCATGGCACAAAAAAAAACTTTTTCGGAATCAAAATTCTGCTTTCAATTTTCATTTCGGAAGCAAAATTTCTCTTCTGGATTCTATTGCAAAGTGTACTAACCCATATAAACGTCAAATCGTTGTGTCAGAAGTTTTTATGGCGATTTTTGTCTACTCCGATTTTTTATTCAAATGGAACACTAAAAACTTCTTCGAACTTTTTTAATTTAAATATAGGTACGAGTATTTGATTGCGAATCAATTTGTAAACTTAGAATAATAAATTTGCCAAACACGGCCGATTGGACTATAACAGAAATCTAGTTTGACACACTATACCTACCATTAGACGTTTATATATATTTATGCGCTAGTACATTCTGACATAAACCCAGGAGAAATTTTGATTGTGAAATGAAATGGTTTTATGACACTTGTAATCCGGAGCACGACAAAAAAACAACAAAATCGCTGTAGTGTTACATTGGAATCTGAATCGCCTTATCAACGGAATGAAACCAATAGAAAACGTATTTTATGGTACCGAAAATTGAAATATGTCGGCAGAAGGTTGGCTGAATTGTAATGGAACTTAAGGTGGAAACAGATCTGAATTTTTTTATTTTTTTAATATATTAGCGTGCGTTGATTGGATTTGAGTACCCTTACAATGTTTGTACACAGCGCGAGCGAAGGAAAATTAGGGAGGAAGAAAAGGGAGATACCGATGTACATTGGTCTTAAATGTTCGTAAGGAAATAGAAAAGGGCATTCCATAAGTGAGTTGTACGCCTTAAGAACCAATCTTTCGCTTTCGACGATGCAAGTGCACTCATGGATAATGGTTGGGTGTTTAAATTTCGCTTTAACGACAGCAGACAGCATTGTGTTTTGGAAGCATTAAATTCCACTCTGTTGATAGTTACCCAAATGGTTATGCTGTTAATATCCGTTCATAAGAAAAAAAATAGTAAAACGTTATGTTAATTAGACATTATCTGGAGAAAAGTGACCTCAAAGTCGAAAACTAGCATGGGCAATGAAAATAGAACAGGCTTAGAAATTAAATATCTAAAGACTCAAACAAGATATCACCTTTATTTAAACGCCGTGCCCGTGCATTGCAGTCAAGGCCTTTTCATAAGGTTTTGTAAGACTAATATATCAGAAGCAGATGCTTCATTTTCCAACGCCCATTTTGTAGAAACAGCCAACGCTGTTATTGCATCTTCATGCTTAACCTTCTCTTGTTGCTGAAGTATTGGTTCTTCTACTTCGCTATCGGGCTGTGTACTCTCCTGAATGTTGTTGTCGTTCATCCAGTCGATAATTTCATTATCAGTCAGTTGAATTTCTGATATACCTTCGATAGTTTCCGCAAAATTTGCTATGTCAGAAGTTGGGATGCAATTTGCTTGGTTCATTAGTCGAGCTAGTGGAATATCGTCTTCAAGATCCCATTCATTTGACTCGGTGAAGGATAACAAAACTTTCCAACAGTTTTTCATCATTTCCTGTGAAAGCCCTTCCCAAGCACTAGCCAAGAAAAAAACTGCTTCCTTTAACGTCATGCTTTTCAAAACACTGGTTATTTCAGCATTTTGGCTCATGACGTGCGATAACAAACTTATTTTGGGGGTTGAGCTTTGTAATTCTTATGATATTCTGAAGAATGTTGTTATCATGCCGTCTTCAGTTGTAAGATCATTTGCTGGTGGGTGGCATGGCGCATTATCCAATAACAGCAATGCTTTTCCGGGCAGCCCATTAGAACGCATAAACTTTCTTACCTGGGTCACGAATGAGTTGAAAAACCACTTCATAAAAACTGTGGATGTCATCCAGGCGCTTACAGTAGAGTCGTAATCTACAGGCAAATTCGCTGTACCAAAGGAAGGTGGCTTCTTTGATTTGTCAACCACAAACATTTTAAGCTGATGCGACCCTGTTGAATTTGTGCAGGCCAGGAAAGTGAAACGCTCTTTGCTCGTTTTTCATCCAGGAGCAGTTTTTTCCGTGGAGCTTACAAGTGTTCTCTCTGGCAAAAGTTTCCAATATAGGCCGCTCTCATCAGCATTGTAAATTGTAAATCTGGCACAGTGAAAGGTCTAACTCTCTTACTTTTTGGGAGGACTTGTTCCGAAATTAGGTTGCGGCTTCTAAATTAGCAGAAAGTTTTTCTCCGCAAATTTTTAGATTTCGAATTCCATAACGTTTTCTGAATTTTGTAATCCATCCTCGGCTTGCATTGAAAGAACGTTCTGCCCCATAAACGTCTTTGAAAATAATTTCGGACTTCATTTTCAACAAGTCTTCAGAGACGATAGCGTTTTTTTCTCTTTGTTTAAGAAACCATTCGTGTAACCTCTTCTCCGTTTCTGGGTATTCCGCAGATTTTGTTGTTTTTATTTTTAAAATTTTTCCACCACTTGATGACACAAATCTATAAAAAACAGACACAAAATTAGGTACATAATGCTCAGTTTCTAATTAACGCATGTGTACCTTACGTCAAAATGTTTTCCTTATTGCGTTTAATATCTGATATTGTGGAAGCGCCAACATCATAGTCTCGAGCTAGTTTTTTCCCACAAACACCGTTTTCGAGTTTCTCAATGATCTCACATTTTTGTTTCAATGTTAGTGTTGTGTGCTTCCTTTTATTTGCCATTTTTGAACAAAATTGAACTCAACAAAACTATTTAGCACGTGTTTAGCCGGAAAGAACCAAAGCTCAATGCATGCAGGGAAGCAACAATAAATCTTATAAATCAATATAATCTTAGTTAATAAAGTAGACAGGGTTTTTATTTTAAACTTTATTTTCGAATAACAATTTCGATATACTCTCAACGACGTACAACTTAAGAATGCCTTTTTCAATTAGCCCTGGTTTACAAGTAACCTACCTACACTGTGTAGTAAGCGGCGTTGAAGATGACGACGGTTCTTTGTTTATTGCGGTCCACTTCCGCAGACGATGTATTTTTTATCTCACAGATGGTGATGATTACTGATTAGTGATGATTAGTGCTCTGACGGAAGGATATCGGTCTTTGGTTTGCCGACCGTGGACAATTATTGTTTATTTAGGTCTTGTTAAACTATGCGTTCAGAATTGTGGTCGCCAGAATACGAGCTCAGAACGTGTAAAACGAGTAACGGCTGAACAAAATTACGGTAAAAACTAACATTACTGTGAAAACCAGTGCGTTCATATGTTTTTTAGTTGGAATTCGGACTACAGCATACAAAAATCAGGATAGGTTCGGATTGTAGAGTACATAATGAGAAAAAATTGACGTTCGGATTTGCGCGATATTCGGATTAAAGGTGATTCGCATTAGCGAGACATTACTGTACCAGCCTTTCTAAAAATAAAGTCCTACACGAAGTTTTTACCATTAGTACTAACAGAGCAATTTCCGTTAACATGGGTCAGGTTACACCAAGGTAAGCCTATTCTTAAATCCTCGATAAATGATGTCAACATTGGAGATAGATCTTTACTGTAGAACAATATTTTTCTTAGAATATGCCCAGGAATCATTTCCCAAATTATCGTCATCGAATTAGGGGACATCCTGTATATATTCTCATCACAGAAAGTGAAAGAAATTCCTGTGTGGTTCTAAAAGACACGAGACCACCTCAGCTTTTCAAACTATAATCTACCTGTATAGGTATGATGCTGTTGTCCAGTTTGAATACCATTCGTTCACCTTAAGATGGACTTCCGAAGATTCCTTAACACTAAAGGATATTCATTCATTTGTTTTTTCCACTTGTTAAAACTTACTTATATTTTTTTTTCTTACTGAAAATAAATTTTTTTCACTTCATATACATATGTATGTACCTACTATGTATGTTACAGTTGCTTCTAGATTTGTTTTTAATTTTGCTCTCTATGGATGCAATTATCGATACTCGCGTAAGAATTACTTTTCTACTCAGTTTTCGTATGTCCATACTTATTACATTTAAAATATTAAACTCGCTCTTCCTTCTATGGGCAGGTACGAGTAAAATGCATATGTCCTTTTGCCCACTCGTTTTTATTGAGCACTTTTGGTTTACAGGAACGTTTTTTCAGCCTTCTTTTAATAACGTTGTTGGAGGGAAGATCACCTATTTCATCATTTATATTATTTCAATCTGACATTTGGTCAATTTTCGATTATTTCCATTACAAAGGAATTTAAAGCACAAGCTTGTTCCTCCAAATCTTTCTTCCATGAATTCGTGCACTTGTTAGTGGCGTGTAAAATTCATTTCGCAACTTAAACACGATAGCTAAACGGTCTTCGCATAAGCCGAAATATAATTGAGTTGCGCTATTCATATTATGCTGTTCCAAATAACAGATTATTGCGAAGAATTTCCAGTTTCGGAAACAGAGTTTTCTTGAAATTTTTTATACTATATATTATATTTACTTGTAGGGTGGCAAAAGGCCATACAACTGAGATGAAAATAAATTAACATTTAAACGATATTAGTGCGTTCTTCTTCTTCTTCTTACAGTTCTACGGCGTTCGGAGGTTGAATATCATCGATTGAACTGACAAACTACTCTAAATATAGCTATTGCTGAAAGATTGAGCCATTCTGTTAGTATGACAACCATGTCGATATCTGACTTCCAACACTTCTTCTTCCTTCGATCTGTCCTTGTAGAATTAATTGGAGATGTTGACATTTATTATTCCTCATAATATGCCCTTATACTCAATGTTTATTTTCCTTATTAAAACAACTATTTATTTTTTCATTCCCACTCGCCTTAAGATTTTGTCGTTTGTTATTCTGTCAACCCGGGAGATTCGCAGAATTCTTCTATACACCCACATTAGGGCATAACAGAGCCAATTACAAACTATTATATTAGCGTTATACAAGTCACAAAACAACTTTGTTAGGCTAAAGTTATGAAACATTTTTTATTGACCGACAATTCGAACGGATAATAGCCGCTGTTTTATTTTCTGAAAGCTTTTCTTTAATTATTATATTTTACATTTACACTTGAAGTAAATAATGATTAAATAAAGACGTAAATGTTGCTGCTGAATTACTTGTTTTTGTGGTAAATGGGAACATGAGTTCGGAACCAGACAATGGAATATATATTCGGTATTTTACAAAACGCACTGAGAGTCCCAACTCGCTGAATCAGTCTAGATCGTCACTACTAACTCCTGCATAAGTTGGTTCTTTTTCTTTTTCTTCGGCTGGTTGTGCTGTACCTTCTTTTTCTGTTTCTTTATCTTTCTTTCCACCATCGGGTAACCAAAGACCCGAATCAATACATCGCTTAATATGAAGACGTGCTTGATGTTCTGGCATTTTTGCTATTGTTTCTTGTAGTAGGCCAATGTCGCGCGATTCAAAACATACTTTAAGTTCCTAAAACAGAGATTGTCTGAAATAAATTGTTTATTCAATTTAAGACAAACTTACATCTGGTAGAGATTCAAAAACTTCTACAGGGTCCAGTCCACCTGGTCCAAGACGAGCTTTGCGTTCTTCTTCCTCTTGTTCAGCAATTGCTTCTTGGATTTTTTCCTCAGCTCGTTTTCGAACTCGATCTTTGAATGCTTCGATTTCCCCTTCAAATTGCTGACGATATTCTATCATACAATTTTGCATTTTTGAAAAAAACGATGTAAGACAGGCACGTGGATCTGCGCCTAGTTGCTTGGAGAGTTCCAAAATATATTGCATACAAATGCATTGATGCGCAACGTGCGCCATCAGTTCATTTTTCTCTTCCATCACTAAACTAATCGCCCAAGTCACCAGGTAGTTCGCAGTTTCTTCGCAAACAAGATGATAATGATTTTGCAGGAATCGCTTGGAATCATCATATTTCCGAAGCATTCCGAATTGTTTAAGGAGTTTCTCATTTTCATTTATGAAAGTCCTCATTCTGTTTTCTCGTTCTTCCCCTGAAAGAGTTTCGAAATCGGGTACCGATGGCTTTTTATTTATGACGGTTTTTGCGAAACCGGGTTTGCTAATAGTGTCCACATTCCATGGCATATTCTTCTCTTTTTTTCGAAGTTCATCCTCTATCTTAGCTATATCTTTTCCTTCCGCTTCGATTTTTTCTAATTCTTTCTATAAATACAAAGGCATACATATGAGCTTGACTATGGTATTACCCCCCCCCCCCCCCCCCACACACACAAAAAATTACGTGTAAATATACATTCACAATATCGTACCTTAAGTTCTTCAGTTTCACCTTTTTCTTTGATTTTTTCTTTTACCTCTATAAGGCGGGCGTTTTGTGTATTTTTGCGTTTAGCAAATTCTTCCTTCTCACGTTCCATTTCTTCCATTCTTTCTACCCGGGCTTGGTGTCGCCATCTAAATAGCGACGGTGTGTCAATATTTGGGTGGGTCTCATCCTCATCATCAGAAATCTTAAAAAAAAAAAAGATTTGTTTCAAATTAGATTTAAAGCAATTTTTTATTTAACTTTTATGACAGATTCGATTAATTTAAAGATTTGAGAACAATGCTTTGCCAAGTAAAATTATAAGCACTGGCTCAATGTTCCTGCTAGTGTCATCTAACGATAATGGAATATGCAAAAAAAAATAATAACACATTCAAGTGAACTTCGTATAGAAAAAATAAGTTATATTTGTTGAAAGCTACTCGTACCTTCCAGAAGTCATAAAGATTTAAAAGTGCAACAATAATTCTTCATACCTATAGCTTGGATCAGAGGCTTTGGACTTTCACCTGATAGGCGGCCGTCTGTCTGCCTATCCACGTAAGTGCCGAATTTTCAACATTAGCCTAATATGTGTGGATATGTTTATCAAGTAGGACTTTTGTAATGGTACTCGTATATGCAGGATCCGTAGGATATATGGCCTATCTAAGAGATGATAAGAAATTTTATTTTATTTTCAATATCTGAATTACAATTTGTACATATTTTATGATTACATTGTTTCATACGATTGCTACAGCGCAGTCGGTTGTTGAAGCTCGCAAAGCAAATACTCGGTTGCACAACATGTCGATATGCAACTCAGGACTGTTATGAAATATTTGTAGAAATAACGTTCAGTTTATATTTGACAACATGAAAATGTCATAATTTCAAATAAAATGCAAAAGATCGGTAAAGTTAATCGTGTGGTTGGATACACTTCAGTTTCTCAGTTTGTCAAAGTGGTGTGTCACTTTGCCTTGGTGGTTACTGATTGATTTGTATTTTAGCCGTGTAAGTGAGTTTTCGCGTATTTGGAGATTGTTACTTCTACAGTGTCCTGATTTAAACCACGTTATAGGTCAGTATTATCCCCTTACCAAGGGGGTTTAGGATGTCTCTGATGACTTTCTTTTGAAAATTTTTAATTGCTTCGATATTAAATCCACCCTCAAGGGAGGAAATGCTTTCGGTGCAAAATTAAACGGGCACGTCGGAAAATCGAACTACAAATACGAAGAATGCTTTGGGGGAAATGGTTTCGGAACGAGAAAAACAGTGGCAAAAGATACATACCTAGTCCTGCCATAAGTACTGTTCATGTTAGAATATTGTAAGGAAGGAAATAGGTAAAAATTGAGATCTCCTTGAGGAAATAGGTAAAAATTGAGATCTCCAAAATTGAGATCTCCAATTTTTACCTATTTCCTTCCTTTTACTGACCATAACTTTTCTTCTTGTATCAGCATTCGTAGAGGTAAGACGTTTTTAGTTCCCTATCTTAAAATAAAAAAAAAATAAAAATTTGAATAACACAACGAATTTCTTTTTATTTCATTCGCCTTCGGCAATCCAACAAGTACTGTTACACAAGTTCCAGTGCTTATCGTTCAAAACTTCTTGCGGGAATAGAAACGCCAACTTTTTTTTAAAAAAACACTTGCACTGATCAGTGAAGAATACTAGTCAGTTTGGTTTCAGTTTGCAAACTATTAACATGGAATGGGGCGTTAAAGAGAATCGGGCCGAGGTAATAGCGTTGCATAAGTGCGGAAAACGGCTGGCCTTACTAGCACCACTCAGAATATCCTTTATCGGGCTACTGCTCGCTTCGGCGAATTGTCTGGAGTAGAGGACAGGCCAAGAAGTGGTCGCCCGCGCATCTTCCGTACGAATGCGGTAGTAAAGGCAGTGCGTCAACGAATTCGGAGAAATCCCTTTAGGAAGCAGAAGATCATGTCCAAAGAATTGGATATATCAACAAGATTCATGTCTAGGCTGATTCGGGATGATCTGCATATGAAAGCCTATCGTCGCTCCACGGGTCATCTTCTAACTCCTCAATTAAAAAAAATTAGGCTTCAAAGATGCAAGCAACTTTTGCAGTGGCACGCGGATAATGGCCATGAAAACATTCTGTTTACGGATGAGAAAATTTTTACCGTGGAAGAAGTTTTCAACAAACAAAATGCCAAAATTTATGCCACTTCATCTAATGAAGCGAAAAAAGTTATTCCAAGGGTTCAACGTGGACATCATCCCGCTTCCGTAATGATTTGGTGGGGGGTCCCACACCATTGTGTCACATCCCTCCATTTCTATGAAAAAAGCGCATAAACTGGTGCAGAGGTTTACCAAAAAGGTGTGCTAGAGGGTGTTGTGAAGGGTTTGACCAATACCCTTTTCACCTTTTGACCAATACTGACTTTTGCTGAATAAAATAGAGAAATCCCGACGAAAACCCGCAACCAAAAATAGACTGCCACAATTTAAAAAAGGAAAGAGTCCCGATCTGAACGCTAAATTTACGGCAATTGCTCTGAAGTGCTATAAACCAAGTAGAAGAACCAAGCGCACAAGGTATGTAGAACAACTTCGAAGAAAGATGTACGAGTAGTAGGGAAATTCTACTCGACATTACAAAAGACCGGCTCCACATAAACAATGAAACGATCAAACAACAACGGCGGTAAAGAACAAAAGTCAACTCTTTGAAGCGTGAACTATATACAACGGAAATAGCGAAACCGACAAACTGGGTCTTGTATTAGACTACGAACGTTGCAAAAAAGAGATGGAGAAACGGTAGCAAAAGCACGTGCGATATCAGTAGAGGCATTGTATCGGGAATTAGAAGAGGTATTATCACAACCTTTAAGCAGGGGACAGGCAGAAGGAGTGCAATGTTGAAGCACGGGGGCAACGAAATTTGCAATACCTAGATGGAAAGAGTACTTTACCGAAATTGTAACAACTTCCGATCGGGAAAATTAATGTCGCATACTATGTATAAAAATATACGAGCGGATACTGGACAGTCGAAAACAGAATATTATTAAACTCCATGGCAGTCAATTCGCCGTTGTGAGAGGCTGGTCGACATGTGACGCGATTCCAAGTTTATTATACGAATAGTAATGAAAAATATCGCAAACCTTTAAAGGATCTGCATAACGTCTTTATCGAATTGAAGAAAGCGACAGAGTTCGCAGAAATCTTACATACATATGTATTATACTCGTATGTATGTACAAGGATTTTATACGAAAGTTAAATGCACTGGAGAATTCGAAGTTAAAGTTGGAGTATACCAAGGCAATGTTGCTTTTTAATGTCGTGCAGGATTTTCTATTGGAAAGGTACATCAACGAGTCCGGAACAATCTCTCTTCTTTTCGCCGATGATAGCACTATCATAGGCAACGAAGTGATAACCCTCCAAACAGCTCTTAATAATTGGAGAAAGGCGTACAGGGTGCGCCATCTTTTATGTCGGTATGTAAACATTGAATAAATTTGACATTTATCAACCGATTGACTTGAGTAGACATGTGTAGACAAAGCCATGAATCGCTTTACACTGAAACAACGCGCCAAAATAGTGACGCTGTACATTGATAATAATCGTTCAGTTGTGTTAACTCAACGCGCATATCGTCGAAAATATCGTGGCCAATAAGCACCGTCTGACAACACTATTCGTCGTTTGGTGTCGAATTTTGTTGACCCCGGGACAGTGGTAGATCGTCGACATGCCGTTCATCAACGCCTAAGACGTTTAAATGAACTGGTTGAAGCGGTAAGAGAGAATGTTACCCAGAACCCACATTTATCGTATCGTCACCGCGCTCAGCATTTTGGCATCAGTGGAACCACCTTGCTGGGCATTTTGAAGGATGATTTGCATTTGTTTCCGTATAAAGTGCAATTGATTCCAAGAATATTGCCGACAGACCGTCCACGTCGCTTGGAATACGGCCAAACAGTCACTCGAACGGTTGACACAGAACCTGATTTTTGGAAGCAAATTTTGATGACCGTCGAAGCCCATTTCATACTCTCTGTCGCAGTCAACAAACAAAATTGGCGCATTTGGGGAACGGAGAATCCACACGAAATCCATGAAACACCATTGCATGACCAAAAAAAAGTGACTGTTTGGGCCGGCGTTTGCGCCCAAACCATCATTGGGCAATTTTTTTTCTTCAGATAATGCGATGGGAATCGATATCGGTGGATGTTGGCGCATTGTCTGCTCACAAATGTGTGATAAAGATCTGGACGGTTACTATACAGGTTTTAACAAGACGGTGCGCCATGTAACATTGCAAATCAAACAACGCAGTTTCTGCAATGAAAATTCCCTAGACGTGTGCTGTCAAAAAATGGCAACATTGACTGGCCACCCAGATCTCCAAATTTGACTCCTCCGGACTCCTTTTTGTGGGGTTATGTGAAAAGCAAAGAATAAGCCAGCAAGACTCAGCGCATTGCAAACATTCGTGTCGAAATCATCGCTATACCGCCCGAGATGCTCGAAAAAGTGATGGAAAACACAGCAAAAAGGAAAGATTTTGCTTTGGTCCATATAGGCGGCCACTTAATTGATGTGGTATTCAAAAACTAGTCCAAATAAATTGTAAACCACCAAATTATGGAAATCGGTTTTTTGTTTTAAAGTTATTCAAAAACGATGACGCACCCTGCATATCGTTAGTAAATAATAAGTATAATTACAGGCTTTCCTTGTGTAGAGTATGGAAGTCACCCACTTCTAGGAGTCGAGAAAATATCGTCGACCTCTTTACTCTATGCATTAAATGGTAAGGAGAGACAAAGAGAGTTTAAGAACCTATAATAGATTTTGTTTCACACGGACAACCCCGCCAATAATGTTTGGTTTTTGGTAACGAAGGGGATCCGATATACTCATTCTCTGATTAATGGTTAAAAATAATAAATACTCACTAGTCAAAAGCTTCAGATCCGTCAGTTTAGTTTCCGTTCTGATAAAAAGCGGAAAGAATACATAGTATATACCCGACAGCATATAATGATCGTTGAAGAAATCGCTGTACGTTTTTCCAACAAAGCTTTCCTGAATTTCAAACTTCTTCGTACAGAACTTTCAAAAGTTGCCAAGCCGCTTTTGATTTTTTGGTAGTGTGATTTACTTTTCGGCTTTGGCTAAGGTCTTGAAAACTAATTCAAGGCTTCTATGAAAACATTAAAACACTCATGTCTGTTGAAGTATAGATCACAATGGGATTACGGGATTGGCAGTGTTCACATCAGGAACTTATCAAAAATGAGTCTGCATTTCGGTTAACTGCGCCCTTTGTAAGGATACATTCCGGGACAGGAAATCATTGCTAAGCACATCAATGAGTTGATCTTACATCCACATGAAGTTGCAGCTGCTAATTGGGGAGGTGGTACTAAAGTAATAATGAATATTCTTTTAAGTGACTTAAAAAAGTTAGTTTAAAAAAAACATAAGGAAATAGTACATTCCGTTGGCATGTTCACTCTTGCAAAACAAGGCCAGATATACCGAGCGGTATATTCAACCGGGAAATTGAGATGACGATAATAGTGCACAACGTTTTAATGGTGAGTGGTTATATGAGCCAAAAACTTCAGGTTTCCGTAGCTAAAAAATATAATTTAGACTGAAGATTTGCTCTGTAGGACAATCTTCGTACATACGTATCGCAGTGCTGAAAGATGTATTGGAAACGTAAGATTAACAGCGAAAGGCAAAGAAAATGCTACAGATCTCAGCTGCCTTATTAAAGTGTGAACGATTTAGATGTTATGGAACTTCAGCAGCTCACCACAAAGATTGTCATCCCTCAGAGACAAAGAAATTGCGGTCGACTGATTCCTTGACATCAAAGGAGCTTTCGACAGCACTAAACAGATGCATCCAAAACACAGAAGTAGATAATACTACATGTAATTGGATAATGCACATGCTTACGGTAGAAATAGCAACGCTGCATTAGTCAGTGCTACGGCTGCTATGATCTATCGTAACAACGACGGTTTCTATTCTGATGACGTTGCGATCCTTGTCAAAGGCAAATTCGAAGAAACTATCTCGGAACTCCTCCAGACGCCACTCAACCTTGTTGTTAAATGGCGCAAAAAGGTTGGCCGAAAAACCGATCCCAAAAACAGCACCATAGTTGCCTTCACAAAGAGAAAAAAATTGGACCAACTTAAAGCTCCAACACTCTTTAATAAAACTATGAATTTTTCAAGTGA
Source organism: Volucella zonaria (assembly GCA_963966105.1). Taxonomy (NCBI): domain Eukaryota; kingdom Metazoa; phylum Arthropoda; class Insecta; order Diptera; family Syrphidae; genus Volucella; species Volucella zonaria. The sequence goes on from OZ014534.1 coordinate 14,594,739, forward strand.
AGTGAAATTGTTACCCGGTATCAAAAACTCACTGGGAACTCACATATCAAAAAAACCATGGAAAAATCCAGGATCTCACTATGGACCAACAAAAGTCTACTGGGTAAAAACTGGGGCCTTAATGCAAAAATAACACTCTGGATGTACAGAGTAATTGCTGGTCTACACGGGCTGGACTAAACAAACTTCAAATACTTGCTTGTGTGTGTGCTACGTTTGCAATGAGAACAGCAACAGAACAGCATTAGAGATTCTGTTGAACCTCCCACCTCTTCATCTTCACATACAGACAGAAGCTTTGGCTAACGCCTACATAATTATCTCAGTGGATGAGAATAACTCCAAAATAGTTCATTCAGAGCTTTTACTTGAACTCAGGAGAAATGAACTACCTAGTCCTGCCATAAGTTCTGTTACACAATTTCCAGTGCTTATCGTTCAAAACTTCTTAAAACCGTTAACTTTTTTTTCAGAACACATGCACTGATCAGTAAAGAATACTAGTCAGTTTGATTTCAGTTTGCAAACTATTAACATAGAGTGGGGCGTTAAAGAGAATCGAGTCGCGGTAATAGCAAAATTAGCATAAGTGCGGATAGAGTGCTGGCCAAATTTTTGAGTTACTAAAACCACTCGGAATATCGAGAATATTCGTTTATCGGGCTATTGCTCGTTTCGCCGAATTTTCTGGAGTAGAGGACAGGCCAAGAAGTGGTCGCCCGCGCGTCCAAGGAATTGGATATATCAACCACATCCAGGTTGATTCGGGATGATCTGTATACGAAAGCCTATTGTCGGTCCACGGGTCATCTTCTAACTCCTCAACTGAAAAAAATTAGGCTGGAAAGATGTAAGCGACTTTTGCAGTGGCACGCGGACAATGGCCATGAAAACATTTTGTTTACGAATGAGAACATTTTTACCGTGGAACATTTATAGTTTTCAACGAACAAAATAACACAATTTATGCCACTTCATCTAAGGAAGCGAAAAAAGTTGTTCCAAGGGTTCAACGTGGGCATCATCATGCTTCTGTAATGGTTTGGTAGGGGGTCTCCCCCCCCCCACATTTCTGTGAAAAGGGCGTAAAAACTGGTGCTGGAGGGTGTCGTGAAGGGTTTGATCAATACCCTTTTCAATGGATACAGATGGATCTTCCAACAGGACTCTGCTCCAGCCCACAAAGCCAAAACCTGGCAGGAGTGGCTCAGAGTCAATATTCCTGGTTGTATAGCAGCAGAAGATTGGCCGTCGGGGAGTCCTGATCTGTATCTACTGGATTATGGTTTGTGGTCTGAATTGGAGAACATGGCCTGCTAGACTCCCAACAGAAATTTGGAAATCCTTAAAACAGCATTAACCAGAACCAGAGCAGCGTTAATGATCTCCATGGAAATCGTACGTGCCGCTATAGCCCAGTGGTCACACCGTTTAGAAGGTGTGAAACAAACAATTTCGAATACAATTACTGTTTTTTTTGTTATAGCGTTTTATGTTAGTAACAGAACTTATGGCCGGACTAGGTACATATTAGGAATTACTCTTACAGATAACTGTCTGAAAGAGTACAACTTCAACTATAACTAAAAGGTAGTTCTGTAACCTACCCCTGCCTACAGAATAAACCCCTTTTTAAAAGAGATTTACTGGTGTGGTACACCTACGGATCCAAAACAGACGGAGTTGTAGCAGGCACATACGGAGAAACTCCCAACACCTCACTATACGCAAGTATGGACAGTAGCATCTCTTTATTTCGCTGCTTAATTTGATTTAATCTAGATGTTATGAAACCAACTTCTTTATTTGTTGTCTAGCTTGGATGGCTCAGTTACAGCTTTCAACAGATCTTAACTTGTGGTTTAGTTTGTTCAAAGTTATGAAATTATAATTTTATTTAGTATACAGGGGATCAAGTTAAATTGATACAATTACACCGCTTCTTTAGATCTACAACTAAAACGGTGAGTGAATATGTAAATCCTATTTAGTGCAAGGAGACATTTTTAATACTCATATATTGGAGCGCAGGTTTAAATCCTTCCTATTAAGCAATCGGCTGCCGTTTTGATTTTTTCTGTTAGACATTGCTTATTCCTTCGCATTTATTTGCAAAGTGAAAGTAAAAAACCACTCACGAATATACATATTTCTGTTTAATATTTTCTTGATACAAAATAGCAGTTCTCAGTATAAATAAACAAATGTGGAACTTGGAATATTGTTTAACATTTAAATCCTTTAGAGAGGTACCAATAATATGTAGGGTGTGTAGGTCGAATCGAAGATAATATACACAAATGCTAGATTCATTGACACGCGGTTTATTTCAGCTTACGAATTATTAGAAAATAAAACATACTATTTCACAAATGTCAAAATTCTAGACATTTAAGCGAAAATATTTAACTCAAATGTTAATAGACGCTAGGAGTACTTTTACTGTAACAGGAAATATATTTTTTACAAAACTCATGGGCTTACTTCAATATCCTTCCAACGGCTGTAGTCGACCATTTTGAGACTATGTTTGCAGTTTAATTTGTTGATTTAATTTTTATTGGCAAAATCCAGTTTAGAATGTGGTTAATGTGCTATTTATGGTTTTACTTTTACGTTTAAAATTTTGCGCTTGAGAAAACCAATCACAAAAGCAAATTCCTCGAAAGTTCTTGAAATAAACTTCTTACTGGTTGACAGTTGTCAAATTTAACCGACAGCTAAAAGAAATATTCGCATGCAGATGTCACTAGTAATTCGAAAAACTTCATAAGACTAGCGCTTAAAAAAAGTACATACACTTACTCAAAAAATTTACCGTACACCACCTAACTAGCAACTAATTTCTTCATAGCTTTTAAAGTATCCCTCTGATTTATATGAAAAATACAAGAAAATAAAACTAATTTATTTAGGGAACGAAATGTATTTTTTATTTTTAAGTATTTTTTTCGAAAAATGCAATAAATTAAAATTATTTAATTTTTTTGACTCAAAAAATTATTCGTACACTCCTTTTTATACGCTCTAATTCGAGAAAAAATAAACTAGTAAGATGTTGTCGTGACTTGTTGAACTTAGACTGGAAATTAATCGATAATAGAAAATGCGAAAACATGGCAAGCTTGTTGAAAGTCCGATTTAATAATGAGAACCGAAGTTTAAAGAATAGTCGTACATAATTCATTTAAAAAGGAAAGATAGAGATACATATATTGTGAAGGATAAAGATGTATTATTTTTATATCAAGTGCTGCTATATTATAATGTTTGAATTCTTAAGGTCATAACTATTCTCCTACGCTTAACTGATATTTAAGGTTACTCGGAATTCAGTTCATAATTCCTTAAGTAAGTTGGTTGGTGACGTTGACGTGATGACATACGAACTTGTACTTGGTTTTCGACTAGTCTGGATTGTTGAAAATTTTTATTGATTTCAAGTTGTTGAATTGGAATTGTTGAAGTGGTGGATAGATTTTCATGTGTAGGTGATGGATTTGCTGTTTAGCGATTTGTTGTTGAGCGATTATTTGCTGATCTTGTAACTCTTGACTGTCAGGTGTTGTATTGCTTTTTAACTCGTCAGATGAAGGTGATCGTCCGGTGTGATATCTGTTGTTGATTTATTTTGAACATTGGTTGGACTTAGCTGATATATGTGTCTTTTTAACTCACATCCGGTATCCAGTTTGACCATATAGTGAAGGCGACCCATTTTTCTGCTAATAACAGCTGGTTTCCATAGCAATTTATTTGGAGTGTAGTATCGGGCTTGCACTCGTTCTCTCACTCTTAATTGTCTTGATGCTATTGCCGTCGCGGAAGTACTTTTGAATTTGATGAACTTCAGCACATCTAAACGAATTCCGATTTGTCTTCCGAAATATTGTTCTGATGGCGATTTCCCGTTCTTGAGTGGGGTTGCTAGATATTTGAAGAGGATTTCCCTTATTTTGTTAACGAATGTTGACGGCTCATTGCTCATCGCGGCTAATTTGTTTTTTAGCGTCAGAATACTCCTTTCAGCTAAGCCTTTCGTTGCTGAATGACCTGGCGCTTTGAATTTTTGAAAAATGCCAGAATCTTGGCAAAACGATGTAAATTCTTCGCTTTTAAACATTGCTGCATTATCGGAGACCATCACATCCGGGAACCCGTTTCTGGAAAATATGTGCATATCCTACTTCTGCCCACTTTGACTTGGCATCCACGACAACGAGAAAATAATGTCCTTGATAGGGTCCCGCATAGTCAATGTGAATGCGTTGCCAGTTATCCTCTGATTCTTCCCAAGGATGGAGGTCCAATACACATACCGTCTTGCAAGCTGTTTCATTTTAGTTACTCCAATATGGGTGTAATGTAACTCTTCCAAAATAGTCTTCTCTGGGTTGATATCTTTTATTGCGCAGATTGAACAAAATATCTGATAAAATCTTGTCCTGTTGTGTTTCATAGCGTTGTGTTTTGAAATTTATTTTATTTGAATAAATTTGATTGATGGTTGCTAAGCAGATCAAATGTACTTCATTATCTATGGAATTTATATTTTCAATATTTGCCTTATATGGGGCTCTGGAGACACACTCGGCGTTAATGTTGTCTTTGCCACTTTTTGGACTGACTTCATAGTTATATCCCGTTAAAAATGCTGCATAACGCTGTAAGCGAGCTGATGTCATCTGTGTAAGCTTTGAATGTTGATGAAAAATTCTAGCTAAAGGCTGGTTATTTGTTATTAATGTAAAAAGATACTTATGGAAGTGTTGAACAGCGTAAATGATGGCTAAGGCTTCTCTATCTAGCTGAGAGTAATTTTGTTCAGATTTTGTTAACGATCTAGACGCGAACGCAATAGATCTTTCTTTTCCATCTATAATGTGCGATAGTATTCCTACTATTCCCGTGGGGCTTGCATCACATGCCAGTTGTATTGGTAAGTCTGGGTTGTATGGCATTAATACCCGGTCGCTAGCGATTTCATTTTTCAATTTGTCGAAGGCATTTTGACCATTTGATTGACCATTTAAATTTTTGATTTTTCTGTAAAAGCTCACGAAGTGGCGTTGTAATTGTTGAAGCGTTTGGAATAAACCTCGCATAATAGATAACTAACCCGAGGAATCGTCTTACATCATCTCTGGAATTGGATTTTGGCATTTCTACAATAGCAGCTACTTTTGTTGGTAACTTCACGACTTTATTGTGTTCTATTTTGTGTCCTAAAAATTCGATTTTATTTTTGAATAATGAACACTTTGCACGGTTTAAATGCAAGTCGAATTTTTGAAGTTGCTTCAAGCATAATTTCAGATTAGATTGGCATTCTTCAAGTGACGGGGCGTGTATAATAATATCATCAAAATACGACTCTGTATTGAGAACATTACGTACAATTTGGTCGATAATTCTATTGAAATCAGCAGGAGCTGTTTTTACGTCAAACGAAAGGCGGTTCATTCGATATGTCTCCCTATGTGTCTAAATCCTTTGGATAATACTCGATTGTTCGTCAACAAGTACATGCAGGTATGCTTTATATAGATCTAGTCTACAAAAATATTTTGAATTCTGAAGACTATTAAATTTTTTTTTTTTTTTTCGTGGGAAGATGAGAAATCTTCATAGACACCATAGGCCCGGAGCCTATAGTAGTGTGAGATTCTTACTCACTAAAAAACACCTCCCTTCTGCAAACCACGACTGAGTTCACACTCAACAAGCAGTTCTTCTATCGCATTTTATTTTGTTTTTTTTTTTTTTAAGATATCCTACAGGCGATTTTCCATTGAAAATTCCTGTGTACTTTAGAAAAATTACGCGCTGCTAATCACCGCGCTGGATCGAGAGGCTTAGTCCTTTTCAGACGGCGCAGTAAATTTGTCTCGTCGAGGATCTGTTGAACAGAAATATTTGCATGTCCTTGTAGTCGATTTTTGTGTTTTCGCGCAAACATTTTAATTTCGTTCTGAACGTTTTCGACTCCTAAGTCTCTGTGGATATCATCGTTTCTAATGTACCACGGCGCATTAACAATTCCTCGAAGAACTTTGTTTTGGAATGTCTGTATTACATTAATGTTACCATTTTTAGTACAACCCCAAAGTTGTACACCATATGTCCAGATCGGTTTTAGCACTTGCTTTTATAACAGCAGTTTGTTATCTAAGCTAAGCTTGGAATACTTTCCAATAAGCCAGTAAATATCTCTATATTTGATTTCAAGCTCTTCACGTTTTTTCTTGACGAGATATCTCGCCTCGTTCGCGTAAGGAATTCGTACTGCGTTGATAAACACAGGTGGATTCTCAATTTTCTTGAGAGTGAAGTTCACGTGGACAGACTTGTTTTCATTAAGCGCGATTCGCCAAGTCTTTGTCCAATTGTTAATCAGTGTAAGGGCACGTTGCAACTTGGCAGTTGCTTCTTCGACTGTTTTAGCCGTTGCCAAAATGGCAGTGTCATCAGCAAATGTGGCTAGGACAGTGTCGTCCGTTTGCGGTATATCGCGGGTAAAAAGTAAATATAGCAGAGGGTCAAGTACACTTCCTTGCGGCACCCCCGCCTTTATGGTCCTAAAAGTGGAATATTCGTTTCCGTGTCTCACACGGAAGAGTCGATCTTCCAGGTATGAACCTAAAATACAAGACAATTGCTGGGGTAGAGCTTGTCGAAGTTTATATTTTAAGCCTTCGTGCCATAGCTTATCAAAGGCTTGCGAAACGTCAAGGAATGCGCTTGAACAGACTAACTTACACTCGATTGCTCGTTCAATCGGTTATTCGATGCACTTGGTCAACTGTAGAGTGTTGGCTTCTAAAGCCGAATTGATGATCCGGCAAGAGGGAATTTGTGTCGGTAATTGGTTTAAGACGATTAAGAAGGATTCGCTCGAAGAGCTTCGATGTAATCGGGAGAAGCGATATTGGTCTATATGACTTGACTTCCGTCAGCGGTTTACGGGGTTTCGGAACCATAATAACTTCGGCTACTTTCCACTGGTATGGTACATACTCTAGTCTAATGCTGGCATTTATAAGATAGATCAGCTTTAGCAAACCTTTTTTCGGCAACGCTTTGAGTATCTCTCCCGTTATTAAGTCATATCCCGGGACTTTATTGGGCTTAAGCGTGTCTATAACTTGTCTAAGTTCCCTAAGTGTAGCCTTTTCTACTGGAAAGTTTGTCGTCACGTCTAGCGTATTGACATTCTCTGGAAGCACTTCCCCGTCGAATGGTTTAAACGTTTCTGCAAGATGGTCGGCGAAAACATTAGCTTTTTCCTTATCCTCCTTCGCCCAGTCATCCTGGTTTCTTCTTATTGGCGCCACGTGTATTTGGGGCTTTCGAACACTTTTAACGGCTCTCCATATGGAGTAGTTGGTATCCTTTGTCACTGTGAGTCTTTCAAGGTAGTTATTAATACCTTGATTATTGAAGTCCTTGATCGATTTTTTCAACAAGTTGCAGAGCCTATTGAAGGACGTTTTATCTTGTGGTGCCCGGATTTCATGCCACTTTTTCTTATCATTTCTCTGATTTCCGGTGGGTATCTTATGCCGACTTTGGTAACTTTGTTCGATTCGTGGGGAGTGTTCTTCCAGGCCGCTTGCTGTATGACTTCAACAAAACGTTCAACTTCTTTTTCATGTTGATACGGCGTTCTAAGTGCTACTTTCAACTCAGTATTGTCTATAACGTCTATTCGGAAATCTTTCCAGTGAGTTTTGCTGTTAGTTAATCTGGGTGGTCTTTTTTTCTTAACCAAGGATTCGCACAATGAGAGAATAACTGGAGAATGATCGGAGGAAAGATCGAAGCCCTCTTCAACTTTGACGTAACTAGCGTTTACTCCTTTTCTGATAAAGAAGTCTATTAGATCGGGTGTTTTGGCGACATCCGAGGGCCAGTATGTCGACTTGCCTGTTGAGTAAAAATAACAACCACATTCCATACCAGCCCTGTAAAGAGTTTTGCCTTTTTGAGAGATACATTCGCCACCAATAATGAAGATTGGTCCAAGAGAGTTGAATAGGTCAATAAATTCGTGTTTTTCTATTTTGCAGCGCGATTGGCAATAGATTGAGGATATATTAAAAGAGTAATTTTTATTTTTAGCGCGCACCACGGTCATTTGAAATTTGTCAAGTTCAATTATTGCTTCCAGAGTATGTTCAATGTAGTCTTTTATGAATAGGGATGACCCGCCTCTTGCGTTTCCCGATGGATGATGGGCGTGGTAGTCGCGGTAACCTTTTAGTTCCACGCACGATTCAGAAATTAAACATATGTCAATTACTTTTTCCTGCATGAAAATATTTAGTTCATCAAGCCTTTTCTGTAGCCCGTTGGCATTCCGCTCAAGTATATTGAGCTTCTTTGAAATAATTAGTTGCAGAAATTGGCTTCGAACTTAAGAAGCCGTTCGACTATTATCTTATTTATTTTAGTCTGTTCTTCTAATCTCTCGAGAATTACTGAGAACACATTTGAGGCAGGATCCGGTGATGTACAGTTAGTCATATTTACTCGCGCCGCTATTTGCGCGTAAGTTTTTCCACTTTACACTTGCGCATTGTTATTTTTGACGTTGTTGTTATTGGTGATTTTAGCGTTTGTCACCATTACCTTCTTTAAAGGCTTTGGAGTAGGACCGCTGTTGTTATTTCTCATTCTATCTGTCCCTGCGTTTTTCAAAGGCTTCGTTTTTAATTGATCTCGTAGCTTTTGCAACTCCAACTAGCTGGATGTTTTCCCTTGCAGTTAATGCATATCGCTGGGGACTCTTTCGCGGCATTGCACTCTCGAGTCAGATATTTCCCAGCGCATTTTACACAGCGAGGTTCCTGAGTATGGCTGAATCCCTGGCAACGTGTACATTGGGGAATCAGCCTAGAGTTTTTCCGCGGAGGTTCAATTTTGACAACAAGTCCCAAAATTGAATTTATGTCATAAATTCTTTCTAGGCTTTCGGTTTTGTCGAAAGTTAGCTTAAAGAGGGGAAGACCGCGTCTTGGGGTCGTTCTCTCGCTTTCAACATTGCGCTGTTTTTGCGCAAGTATATTAACTGCGTCGATTATCTTGAAGTCTTTATTTTTGAGGTCATTTACGATGTTTTCTTTAAGGCAAGAGGGATGCAATCCTCTAGCTACAACGCGTATGGGTCTTTCCGTTTTATTTTCGTACGTATGCCATTGAATCTTCTCGGCATTTAATTTTTGCGAAAGCGAATGGTAGTTGTCTGGATTAAGGACATTAATAGTCCATGTATCATTATTACGAGATCTTACTTTATAATCGGTTGAGCACAATGATTTCAGGATTATGTACAACTTGTTGTAGTCCGAGATTCCAAAAACGTTTATTGGCGGCGGCGGTCTTTGTTTGGGTTGCTTTGTTGCCTTATCGACCTCAGCAGTGTTAAAGCTGGCTTGCTTTTTTGTTTGTTCGATATCAGGCGGGGAAGTAGCTTTGCGCTTCTTACCTGGCATTTTTTTAAGTATCCAGTCCGTTTTGCGGACTAGCTCTTCTTCGTCCGTGTGAAATCTCGAGTTTTCGGGCGGTCAAGTAGCGAAACAGACTCAGACTCAGATTTAGATTGCGGCTTAATGGCATCTAGTTGCTTTTTTAGTTCGGCACAGAGCAATTCCATATTTTGGAGTCTGGCGCGGAGATCAGAATTTTCGCGTTCGAGATTTTGTAGCTTAATCGGTGTAATGCTGTTGCCCTGAGCTACCGACTGTGCTTGGTCTTTGCTTTCGCATGATTTTCCTAGCGATCCGCGTGCTGGAGATCTCGTGACCCTTGAGCATTTTTTAAAGGGGTCCTGGTTTATATTTGTATTAATTTGAATATTATTTGAACTCATTTTAGTTCCCACGAGTAGCGGAGAAAGGGTAGTCCGTCTGTCCAGAGATCCGCATTAGACAGATAAGACTGGCTGATCCGGAGGTCGTCAAGTATCCGGATGCTCCGTTAGAAATTGAGCTATTTTTATACTGGGCCCCCAACCTGGTCGATTCTGCCACGGGTCGCTTAACACCTTAATCCGGCCCAGTGGATTTTAGTCGCCTCTTACGACAGGCATGCCTTACCACGGGTATATTCTAACCCCTAACCCGAAGGGTGTATTAAAAATTTGATCGATTTTTCTGATAGGGTAGTGTGCATCTACAAGACGCTGATTAATACCAACTTTATAGTTGACGCAAAGTCGTATCCCTCCGTCAGCTTTTCGTATAATAACTAACTGCGAACCCCAATCACTACATTCCGTTCTCGTTATAATTTCGGATTTTTCTAAATAATCTAATTCATTATCTACCCGTTTGATTAAGGCGTATGGAATCGGGCGTTCTTTCGAATATATTGGTGAAGTTCGGGCGTAGTTTTAGTGAAACTTTATAATTCGGAATACATCCTATTTTTTCTTCGAATGCGCTGTTAAACTTCAACAATAACCCTTCCATGTAATATGCACTATTTAAGACATCGACAAAATTGTTACCAGAATTATCCCCATCCAGATCTTGCACTATTAAAGTTACACAGCTATCTTCGACTACGAATAGGTCATCTATAATGTGTGTTCCTCTAAATTGAATGTTGACGCTGGCTTTTTTGTTCGGAACGAATGTATTTTGAGTGTAAGAGCGAAAAACAATGTCTGTTGGTAGTAACCGTATTGATGGATTTAATGTGTTGAATTGACGTAGAGGCAAAAGTGTGTACGCGGAGCCAGAATTCACTTCGAATTTGTTGGTGTTTCCTTCAATATTGATGTCTGCATAAAAACGCACAGAAGGTTCAGCTCTTGATAAATTATTTTTATGGATTTCGACAATTTTATAAGTGCTATATGTAACATCATTCTGGATTGCTTGAACTTGGTTTGTTGATGATTTAGATTTCGGACGATTGCCCAAAATAGTTGAGCTACACACTTTGACTATATGCCCTCTTTTTTTGCAGCCGGTACATTTGTAATTTTAATGCGTTTGTTCGGCAATCTTTCGCATTGTGATTGTTTTTTCCACAGCGAAGATACAACCCTCCAGTGCCCAGTTCATGGTTGTCGACTTTTAATTTTGACCTTTGCCCAGATCGATTTGGTTAGCTGAAATGTTTAGATTCTTTAGTTATTGAAATTTTATTTATATCAGGAACGATACTTTCTTTTGATTTATCCGCCATCTCCTTAGCATTCACTTTTGAGGCTTCGAATGTTAGTGCGTTATTGTCACGAATTCCACAAATGAATTGCGCTCTTAGAAAAACTTCTGCAGTGGATTTTTTACATTCAAATGTAAATTCACATTCATGTAGATCCATCCGCAGACGGGCAATGTATTCAGTTATCGACTGTGCATCTGTTTGATATTTGTTCAGGAACCGATATTGTGCTACCAAGACATTTTTCTTTGGAGCCAGGTGAGTTTCGAGCATACTGAGTAGTTCCTCGTATGTTAATTCCGACGGTGATTTTGGTGAAGACAGCGCCGTCACCATATTGACGTACTATACCTCGAACCTAACGAATTTAGCAGGAGTTTCATGCAATATTCTTTAATTGAAAAGATATCCTCCATTTCGATATAATTTGAGAATCGCTGAATATAATTTTTTAAATTTTCCTTCGCGGCAACAAATTGCTCAAAATTTGGAACTAATATAGATGGCGCCAAGTTTCGCGCTCTGGTTGCGGGAACGCTGGTGTTGGCGGCGGTGGCGGCGGTGGCGTTGGTGTTTAACGCAATTAATTGCTCAATGATTTTTTTTTTGTGCAAACATTAAATCTGCTAGATGTATTTTGCACTATACACTTTTTCGAATTTTCCCTCGTCGCCAATTTGTCGTGTAATCGACAATAGAAAATGAGAAAACACGAGAGGCTTGTTCAAAGTCCGATTTAATAATGAAAACCGAAGCTTAAAGAATAGTCGTACATACGAGGGTTGTCAGAAAAGTTTCCGACCGCAGCGTAAAGATAGCGGCACCCGTCAATAAAAGCTAGTGAATGCTAGTTGTGCATCTTTTCACAGTTACTTACCGAAGTTTCAGTCATTTTGAACGCGCAGTTTTTAGTTGACAGTCGTTTGAGAGAGTCGATGTGAGTGTTCTTTGTGAAACTGGAAAAATTGAGTATCGAGCTGTTATTAAATTCCTGTTTTTGAAAGGCAATACGCCTACGCAAATCAAAAATGAGTTGTACTGTGTATGGGGACTCTGCACCATCATTTACCACAGTGAAATTTTGGGCATCTGAATTTAAACGTGGCCATAAGAGCTTGGGAGATGAACATTCGGGACGTCCAAAAACTGTAACCACTGACGATAACATTGTTAAAGTTCACCAAATGGTGTTAGACGACCGCCGAATTAAAGTGAGAGAGATAGTAGAGGTCATGAAAATGTCCAAAGATCGTGTTTGTTACATATTAAATCAAGATTTCGGCATGAGAAAGCTATCCGCGCGTTGTTAGACCAAAAACGTGTTCGAATGAACATTTCCAACGCTCTGTTGGGACAGTTTAGGAGCAATGAATCCGAGTTTTGGCGCCGATTAATCACTTTAGATGAAACTTGGATACACCATTATACGACCGAAACAAAAATTCAGTCAAAACAGTGGACTGCAAAGGGCGAGCCGGCTCCAAAAAAAGCAAAAACTGTTTTTTCGGTTATCTCCAAAAAGAAAAAAACCATTACAGGCCAAATGGCCACATTTACAGAAAAAGAAAATCCTGTTTCACCAAGACAACGCGCTGTCTCACACCTCAGCGGTTGCCATGGCGAAAATCCATGAATTACGGTTTGAACTGCTTCCCTCATCTAAAAACTGCGCTCGGAGGACAGAGATTTTCGTCAAATGAGGAGGCAATCACCTTCGTGAACAATTATTTTGCAGAGAAAAACGCCAAGTACTATTTTGACGAGTTAGGGAGATGGGAACATCGCTGGGAGAAGTGTGTAGAGTTACAAGGAGACTATGTAGAAAAATAAAAAAAAAATTTTGAGAAAAAAAGACATGTATAATTGTTCGGTCGGAAACTTTTCAGACAACCCTCGTAATTCATTTAAAAAGGAAAGAGAGAGATACATATAATGTGAAGGATAAAGATATATCATTTTTATAGCAAGTGCTACTATATTATAATGTTTAAATTCTTAAGGTCATAACAGATGTGTGGTAACTCTTGTCTTCAATGACTGCACGCAATCTATTTTCCATAGAATGCCGCAATTTTGTCTTTTACCCTGGGGCTTTTTCTTACCAAACTTCTTTTAGCCCAGTTTTGAGATCTTCCTTGCTCCTTATAGCCCTTTCTCTTAATCCCTGTTCCATATGCGACCATAAATGTTCGATTGGAATAAGATCCGGACTTTGGGGGGATGGAGAAGAACATTGCAGACGTTGCAGAGTAACCATTCCCTTACAACCATGGATGGGTTATTGCGATCGTTATCGTGGACAAAGCAGTAGTTCTCTTCTAGTCCCAATTTCTGAGCAGAACTTGCAAAGTTTTCTTTTAAAATGTTTAAGAACATATTGCATTTTGTTTATTGTGGGCTCGATGAAGACAAGATTTCCTACCCCTGCTATTGCCATGGAGATCATACTGTCACGTTTCCACCCCCGTGTTTGACAATATGGTTAACTTTGGAATATTAAATTTTGACTAGTCTAAGAATATAATGCGATTCCAAAATTCTGGCGGCTTTTTTATGTACTCCTTCGCGTATTCCAATCTCTTTAAAATATTTCGGCCAATTTCGAGGTGTTCGAACCATATATTCGTTGGAACGTAAGAAGTTTCTAACTGTTTGCGGATTCACTTCAATGTATAGGCCTTACACGAGTGTTGCTACTATATTTGTAGCACTCACCTTCGGATATTCTTTGACTATTCGCGGTATCCTTCGCTGAACCTGTGGAGTAGTTAACTTTTTTTTCCATCCCCTGCCACTTTCCGTGGTGATTTCTGTTGATCATGTTTTTTTTGTATTTCTCTATTACAAATTGAACTGAGGAATGTGTTCTGTCAACGATATCAACAATTTCGCGCTTCCAAATTGAATAAAATAACCACTGGTAGCGCGAAAAATTAAAAATCGCAAACATAACGGTAGTTTTATTTAGCTTTGAGCGGTGTATTGTTCAGTTTTGACTCTGATAAGAAATGAGTTTCTGGTTTTTTATTCTTTTTAATTCTTACTGAAGGTAAATAGACCAAAATAGATAAAAGAGGGGAAATGAATCTCTTTTTCCGCCGAACAAAATGAGCACGTGAACGTATTGAACGTAGATTTTCGAAATTTTGGAGAGTACGCCAACTAGAGCTCCAGATTTTTGGCGTGTATTTAATTATACGTGTACACGTGACACGTGTTTTCGTGTTCTATGACACCATAGGCATGGCTACACGGATACTTCTTAAACATGGGCAATTAATGATAGACACGGCTACACGTGTATTTCTCAAAAACAACATTAATAGACAAATTATTGCATTTATGTATACATATTATTTGAACATTTTAAGTTTTTAAAAGAAGGGATAGTTTATAGTAATTGGCAACCTCAGTTATGTTTTTTTTGCGATATTATTAGTTATCATTCCAATTCACTAGAAATATTTTCTTCGGGTGAGAAATTTAACTTTTACTGATAGCCATAAAACTAATTATGGTTATACGAACTGCATATGCTTTGCAATAAAATTGATTTCTGCTTATCCAAAATAGAGTTCCAAAGTTTAATTACTTCCAGAAAATGTAGATCTGTTGGTATTTTTATATCAAAATAGAAAAATACTGTAAAATTGTTCCAGCAATAAATTAATTATTAATACATAAAGTCAACCAAAATTTCCTTTTTTTTTTTAAATTCAAACAATATCATATCATAAAATTCAACTTAATAAAATATCTATTTATTAATTATACTTTATTTTCTTTTTAATACATATTTAAGTACATTAGATCGAACATGTAAATAATTACACGTGTAAGTTGTTGCCACAGTTGTTGATACACGGTCCGAAGCACACGTGCTGGTCCACGCAATAACTAAATACACGTGTAGCTCGTGTATCCGTGTACACGTGAATTAGGGGGCTCTAACGCCAACAGACCAATCATATCAAAATAAATTAAAGTTATGATTATAAGCAAATATGAATAAACATGGTTTTTTAATAGAGTATACTCGTACATATTTTCGTTAGGAATCAGTCAAGTAATGATTTAAAGTTTATTAGTAATTTTAAAATAGTGTAAGGATTGAGTATACGAGTAGTATGTGTGAAAATCTGAGAATCCTTCTTTTTGAAGATTAGCAAGTTGTAAGAAGAAAATAATGTTAATTTTTGATTTTAAATGTATTTTATTTTGATTCATTAACTAATAATTAAGAGCTGTACAAAAAAAAAGCAAGAATTAGCTTAAGTTTGTGTAGAGTATCCTATCGTAACTAACTGGCTCCATGCTGGCAATGTAATCTAAACTAATATTTAATCACCATCTTTCGACAGCTTAATTTTGGTTTAATTTGGCTTAATACACGCTTAACTAACTTAAAAATTTAAGACTTCAAAACTAACAAAATTAAGTTTTAGAAAATAAGGGAATGGTGGAGGAGATCAACCTTGAGACGAGAAGTGCGTCAGGTTAAATCAAAAAGCGGGAGATTTGCGTTGACCTTAGGGAGCATGCGGGAGATTGGTTAGTTGGAACTATAAGAGGTGCGATTGATTGGAAAATAGACGAGACGAGGAGTAAATTTCGAGAGTTAGCGTTAAAGGAAATAGAATTATTAAGGGGAAGCGGAATCCACAGAACCAGAGAGCAGTCGATGAATGATGTTGAGACCTTAACACAATGCATTCAGGGCTTAAGTGAATGTCAAATTTACAAGTTGTGAATTCATGCTGTTGTCTCTTTTCATTCGTTCACTTTGTTTTCCTCTTTCGATATGTCAAATATTTGTTCGTTCCTTTTTGTATTTGGAATTCAGACCGAATTCAAGTTCTAAAATGAATAATCCGGAATTGAACAAATAATCGCCTATTTATTTTAACAAATGAACATAATGTCAGCTACTACTCTGCGTTTTTCGAGGGTATTCAAGTTAAGAAGTTTGAGGCGGCGTCGATAGGTCCCAGGTAAATCCTCGAAGAGCAAATTGAATGAAACGGCATTAGATTTCTTCATTAGGGATATATGAACTCGCTGAAAAGGGGACCACAATTGGCTGGCATATTCGACAATTGGCCGGACAAAGGTAATGTAAAGGGAGCTGGTCACATAGGGATCGGCGAATTTGTTGGACCATTGTTTAATAAAACCACGTGTTCAGTTGGTTTTAAGAGTTATAACATCATCAGCCTAATCTAACTTAAAAAACTAACAGAAAGACTTAAGAGCTAGGAACGAAGGAAATGATGGAGGAGATTTTGTTTGAGACGGGGCGTGCTCAGGTTGAGATTAAAAACGGGGAGATTTGAGAAGCCATAAGAGATGTGGTGGACCGGTAGATAGAAGAGATGAGAACAACGTAGATTACGTGGGTTGGTGTTGAAGGAAATAGAGTTGAAAAGGGATGCGCTGTCGATGGAACCTAAGAGCAGTCAAAGAATGAAAAGAATGTCAGCTATATTCCTACGTTCATTTAAGGAACTCCAATTGATAAGTTAGAAGCAGTCCTGATGGGGAGGTAAAATTAAAAGTTCGTTCCAAGACAGACCACGAAGAGCAAATCGGAGGAATCGGCATTAAATGCCATCGATTCGGGGAATTCGGTGGAAAGGAGACCACGTTTGAGTGGCATACTCAAGCAGAGGCGAATAAGGGTAACATAGAGAGATCTGGTTACGTACGGGTGGGAAAATTTCTTGGATCGTTTAATAAAGCCAAGTGATGAGTTGGCTTTAAAGATCATCTTATCGATATACGAACGGAAGTTAAGCTCACAGTCGATTAATATGCCAAGGTCTTGAAAAGACTGGATCAGGGGAATTAGTTGACCATAGAGAAAATAAAGTTGGGGAGGAGACGGGTTGCATTTACGTGAGAAGGTTATAGATTGGCATTTCGCGATATTAAGTTCTTAGCGGTTTTTAGGTATACGATTGAAAGCCTATCGAGGTCTTCTTGAAAATGGGTGGAGTCATGGGGAGTTAATTTAATAGCAAAAGTTTCAACTCCAAAAGTTAGTATTAGGACATTTTGGGATATGTATACAGGATGTCCCCTAATTCGATGACGAAATTTTAACTGCTGCAGGTTTTTCCAAGTATCATGAAATCTGTGGGTTTTTGTAAAAACTTGATGATGATTTTTTGTTTTATTATTGTCGCTTTCATAAGAAAAAAATAGTAAAACGTTATATTAACTTGGCATTTTCTGGAGAAAAGTGACCTCAAAGTCGAAAATTAGAATGGGCGATGAAAATGGAATAGGCTTACAAATTGGATATCTAAAGACTCAAACAAGATATCAACTTTATTCAAACGCCGTTATAAAGACTGGTATTTCTTCTATAAATAAAGTCCTACATGAAGTTTTTACCATTAGTACTAACAGAGTAATTTCCGTTAACACCAAAGTAAGTCAGGGTACACCAAAGTAAGCCTTTTCTTAAATTCTCGATAAATGATGTCAACGTTGGAGATAGACCCTTACTGCAGATATTTTTGTTAGAATATGCCCAGGAATCATTTTCCAAATAATCGCCATCGAATTAGGGGACACCCTGTATAAACATTTACTCTACCTTAAAGCATATGAACAATAAACAATCTTAACCAGTTCCAGAAAGAATAGAAAAGAATGCTTTAACCAGCCCGTTTGTAACTAAGGCATTTCCTCTCTCATGACGTTGTTGCAAAATTGCATTTTATACTTGAAGTTAACTCGTTCGCAAAATGTTTGTAGGGTAACCGATAGTGAATTGCGGCGCAAAACTGTCGAATGGCTAGAAGTCCTAAAAGGAACGAACAATGTCGGGTATTCTGTATACCTGTATACCCTATTTATGTACATACGAGTACATCCCAACTAAACGAAAATAATAAAAGCATGCAAAGAGTTACATATTCGGGTTTCTGTGTATTTGGTCGCTCCTAATTATTTGTTCGTTTTCTATTTCAATTATTCTGTTTCTCTTTGTCTTTTCACTCCAACCAAAATGGATAATTTTTCAATGTACGTCTACCTATCAACTGAAATTGAACAACGCTGTCGCACACAGGTTCCCCCAAGGAAATCCCAGACTTGAAGCGGAGGCAAAAAGCATTCTCAGCTGATGGGAATAAAGAGTCTCACAGCAAAGCGGGCACGCAAAATAATGAAAGAATTGAAAAGGCCATGAAGCCGAGCCCTCAAAGGCTCGGTCCGGACTTGGTCCGAAGTCGTCAAAAAAATTATGCAAACCATTAAGCAGTGGCCAATAATCCATGAAATCTATGAAACTAAAGGCAAACCTGATGCTCTAGTTATAGAGGTAAAGCGTGAGTTTTCGGCCCATTCACTGCACCTACGACGCGTATAATGATCACGCGGTTTCAACGCTTGCATAAGCTGGATCTTATAAGCTTTTAATCCAAGATCTACCTGTAAAATCTTCCACAAAGTGGATGGGCATAGCTCTAATTGCTGAGCACGATGACGAATCGACTCATTCGGATTCTCCTCAACACTGAACTCCACAACGGCAATAACTTCTTCTGTTCGCACGGTTTGGGGATGCGTATTATCCACTAGATTGTACGTGGTGCGAAAACGATTCATCGTGTTCCGAATAACTTGTTCAGATGGACGATTATGTCGACCGTAAAATGGATGTAGCACAATCGCACAATCTACAAGCGTTATTCTGGCGTTAATCTATTCATCGTAAAATGGCAAAATGTACTTACTACAAATCAACTTTCAACTATCGAATTGGCAATCTGTAGGAACAGTGTTGCCAGTTTAAGAACTAACTTCTAAAAAACACCCTTTATACAAACTCGTATGTAACATATTTATGGCGGTACATTTCATTTCACCTTAGCTGCATTTTTATTATTTGAAATTGATTGACTAGTAGGATAATATCTTCCATGATGGGAAAGGAGGGCAGTTGGTAAGAATAACCTAAATGACGCCATGTTTGGTAACGGACGTTGCAACTGATGTGCTATGTTTCATACGACTACCACGATGAAATCCCTCGTTTGATGACGAATGGAGGCAAGCCCCTACAGGTAAAAAACAGCGTGCAAAGTGAGGATAACAAACATCTATGGAGTGTACATGGTAAACCAATGTCAGAATTCTCACTCTGCAGCCTTGTTTAGCATCGTCGGTGTTTGTGTCTTTTGTGTTTGTTAATTTTTAAAGACTTGGGAATTTAGAGTGGACATAGCAAATATACGTGGGCTAAAAAGTAACCACATTTCTGCTTACGTCCATGTTTGCAAATTTAGACCAGCTGTTTTAGCACTTAGTGAAACACAGGTAGATCCCCGCTCGCACTTCCCAGATAACACTGATCTGAAGCTACCTGGCGACGAAATAGCACCACTATTCTTTTCCTGTTGCGGTTACGCCATTTACGTGCGAAGTGATGTAGCTTACCAAATTCCACCACAATGTAGTCCCTGTTCCAATCCGGAATTGAATTGGAATGTGGTTGAAATTCAATCTCCGTAAACAAATTATCCATTACTGCTTTATTTACAGACCTCAAACTAGACAGCAATTCGACTTTTTACGAGTTTGATACGCGGTCTGTCTCCATATAAAGAATTGTTTCCCTGTATCTCATACTGAAATCGTTATTATATACACAATTCTGAGTGGGTTCGACATTCTGGACAGACAACACCCGAAGGACATTAGTCTCTGGTTTTTAACGTAAACCACCTGTCATGTAGACTTATGTTTACGCGATGCCCATACATCTATGGGAGCAAGGATACGCCTTGCCATCGCTTATCTACATTAATAGTATAATACCAAAGCAGAACTTATATTGGAGACACAAGTTCCACCCTTGGTATGGGTCGAGTCCGATCGAAAACCTCTTACTGCTCTTAGGGTCACAGCACCCAATACTTATTTGCTACTCTACAATGGATCAAACCAACAGGAAGACGCTTCCCGCGATTTGGGTTTAAACCACAGCCACCATGATGCTCCCACAAGGGGGCCTACCTCAACAAGTCAGGCCCGGACCGAAATCCGAGGGCTCCTGACTCCCATGATATCGTGATTTAAGTCCTGGTAGGGACTACCGATGGTCTTGCCGCCAACAAGACCTATGACCGGCAACTTGTAACTGGTCAAATCGTAGCAACCTTCAGAGGCGTCATCTGAAGATGTTTACGATAAGACCAGTAATATGCTCTGCCCCCGCTTTTTATTAGACAACTTCATTGATGGGCGAAGCTTTGGTAATTGGGCGGGGGCCCACACCCGCAGGACAGTGTGTTGAGATCTCCGCTGCGGAAAATAACTTGACCCAGCTTGTAAATAAGCTCACGCGAATACCATTCGTTGATAGTCATACCGCCAACACCCTGTACTTGTTTTTAACTTCTCACCCTGATAAGTACACCGCAGATGTGCTCTTCCCTCTAGGCTCGTCGGACTACTGTGTCATATCAGCTAATTTCTCTGACCACACAGTTAGAGAAAAGATTCTTAAAAGAACCGTATGGCAATACGAGAAAGCCAACTGGAGCGGTCTCAACAGCTTATTTGGGAATTTTAACTGGTCGTTATGTTTCCTCGATAACGACGTGGATGCCGCTGCTGAGATGATCACTGACACTATTCGCCTTGGAATGAGATCCGATTGGGGAATCGGATTAAGAGTTTCAGACCAAAAGAAAAGGCATAGCATGACTCGAGCTGTAAAGAGGCTGTCAAGCTTAGAGAGGTCCTATAAGACCAACCCGACAGAGGAAAACCGAAAAAAGTTCAAACGAGCCAGGAATGACGGCAACGTCTTTCTGAAGCGCGTGAAATTTCAATACGACTAAAAATTGAGGCAAAAAATTCTACTATGTCCCAAAGATAGTAAACATTTTTGGTCGTTCGTCAAAGATATTAAAAATTCTGCCTCATCTTCCATCCCAATGCTCATTTACAATGATATTCTAGCTGTCAGCTCTTTGGAGAAAGCCAATCCACTTGCTGCACACTTTGCGGCCAGTGCAACACTTCCAGATTGTGCTTTGTTCCCGCTTACAATTGAGTGTGTCGAATCTTCAATGGGACGAATCCAATTTCGCACTTGTGTAGTAGCAAGAGTACTTAAAGATCTCAACATACATAAATCCGCTGATCCAGATGGTATATCTTCCCTTCTTCTGAAGAGGTGTTCTTTCACGCTGGCAAAACCACTGCGAAAGCTTTTTCATCAATCCTACTCTTTAGGACTGTCTACGAGCAGATTGAAAATAGCATTTTTCCAGCCCGTCCCTAAAAAAGGCGAATCTTTTTCTCTCTCCTCCTACAGGCCCATTGCACTTACGTCCCTTCTTTCCAAGGTCATGGAAACGCTGATAAACCGTCAGCTCATGAAGTATCTCAAAACACGAAAACTTCTCAATGACCGGCAATATGGTTTTCGTAGCAACAGATCCACTGGTGTTGTCTCACCGAAAAGTGGAACCAAAGCGTACATCAATCTGGCGATGTGGTAGTGGACTTGCTTCCAAATCGGAAGGTCCGGCGTTCGAATCCCAGCCTCGCCCGAAAGACATATCATATCCATTTTTTCAGTTAACGAAAATCAAGTAAGATGAGTAGTTGACTAGAAACCAACATCAAGCCAACTTCCACTAAGAATTTAGTCTCCCCATTAAATGTTGGATGCCACCCATGGAGCGAAATAACCACTCAGCCCAAACATCTTTCTTTCTCTCTCTATCCCATTTTCCAAAAAACTTAACACATGCTGAGGCATTATAAGTGAATTCACCCACCTGAGTGTTAAGTTCTTTACAAAAAAAAAAAAAAAAAACGAAAAAACTTTTATCTACAACTTGTGATTTTTAATACTTTTTCTAAAAATTGTTTTTTTTTTTTATTTCAGTAACAACGACAGTATACGAGTATATTGTCATTGATTTTGTTTACATTAACAATTAACAATTTTATATTCACATAATAATACACAATGTACGCTACGGAAAATATGTATGAAATTGTTCGAATATATTGTAATATCAAAGAATTCTTCTTATATATTTGACTGTTATTAATAAAATTGTTAAGGCTGTGAAAATAAAAATAAAATCACTTATATTATCCCCTGGAATATTTTCTCCTATGTATTCGTCGGATCTGACTTCTGTAATCATATGAATAACTTTTCCTGGTTCCGCAAATTGATTTCCCATCCTTAACTCAAAGAGAAGAAGTACAGAATGAGTTTTATGAAAATTGATTTCGCAACTAGCCTTGTTTTCAACTAAATTGGAACTGAAAGTATTACTATGAAGTTTATCCACCAGCATTTCCATGTTAACATAAGGAGTTTGCGTGTCAAATAAACACTAATGCAAAAGAATAGTCACATTTAATGTGGCAAATATAATATAATCATGCACATTTTTATTCTCGAATGCAGATAATTCTAATCTTGATGATAGTAGTAAACACTACGACTTTCGAATCTATAGGTTTTGTAATCAGAGAGGACAAATACAATACTTATGTTTTGAGCCTACTATGTCTAAACGGCCTGTTTAAAATTCGGCGAATACTAAAGCGCTGAAAAAAGTACATAGTCTGCTTTTCTGAGGTCACCAGCCTATTTTTCTATGTACTAATGGATTACATTGCAAATTCAATAATACAGGAATTCAAAACATGAAATAGTTAAGTGCAATCTGTAGCTTAAGTAGCTGTGATGAATGTACTGTTTATATTGACAGAAAACAAATAATTCATGGAATATAATTATTATTGCTGTTGAGGGGAGAATTCAGTGTACCAAAAAGAAAAGGGAGATAAAGCTATTATTTAAACAATTAATTATTAAAAGAACAAGATTCATTTATGAACAAATTGTTAATATTTGAATAGTTAAAGGATAAGGGACATTTTTTGATACCCTTAACAATTACATTTTTCACTCTTTCACATCTTAGAAAATCTGGAAGTAAATTAAACAGACGGAGTGCTGAAGCAAGACAAAATCGTCCAAAATGAACTTTATATACTGGTGGAACTACAACAAAATTTCTGGAATTACCCCGCAAACCATAAGTATCAGTGTTTGGAACTGAGTAAAAACCCGAATTTGGGAAAAATATTTTAAGAACTTTATAACAATAGAGATGTCTTAACGGAAGAGTTTTATGGTTGCTGAACAGATTAAAACTTGGAATTCTGCAGTTTACTCTGCATAAAATTCTAATTGCTTGTTTTTGCTTTAATAATAAAGGATCGGTTTTAATAAAGTAAGCACCGCCCCAACAAGTGATACCATATTCCAATTTGGATTTTAATAAACCGTTGTACACAAGTTTTAGAGTTGAATGATTACAATAAAGACTAAGGTGATACAGTTGTTTTATTACTTTTTTAAGATATTGTCTTAGATAATTTTTATGTTTGGACCAACTTAGCTTATTATACAAGATTATACCCAGGTATTCAAAGCTTTGGACACATTCTATCTTAAAGCAATTACTGCACAGGAGGCTTCATAGTTAAATGAAGAGTAATTCTCGTCATTATCCGATAACTGTAAGTGGGTACAACCTGGAGAGTGATATAATAAAGGTAAATCGTCACAATTTGTAATATTAGTATTAAATACCATGAATTTTGTTTTATCACTAATAATGAGCTTATGAACTGAAAACCATTTTCTGAGTAAATCAAGATCATGAATTACCTCTAGGAATTCATTTAAAAAGCTTTTGTTTGAATATGAAAGTGCAGTATCGACAGCAAATGCAGTTACTTTACCATTAAATGGTTGAATGAACAAGCAGTTCACATAAATCAAGAACAAAATAGGACCTAGAACTGATCCTTGTGGAACACCGGTCGCAATCCTTTTTGGAGAGCTATAAATATTTTTGTATCTCACCATTTGCTGACGATTATTAAAATATGAAGCAAACCAGTTATACAGAGTGTCCCAAAAATCAACGTCAAGCCAGAAACGAGTGATAGGTCAAATGGTTCTTTTCAGATACATGGATAGACAAAAAACCAATATTTTAGTTAAAACCGATATAGTTATGTTTCAATTTTGGACCGTAGTTTACAGAGCAGTTACTCAGGGTTACGTGACAACAAAAAAATCGAAGAAAAGTAAAGATTTGCGGTCACAGTACTTGAAAGATCGTCACCGGGTGTCAGATTTCTCGATTTTTTTTGAGTGCCAATAATTTTAAAAGTACGTGACTTATATTTTTTTTTATAATTTTGTGATAAACGACACCACTTGACCTATCACCCGTTTCCGGCTTGACGTTGATTTTTGGGACACCTTGTATATATTACCTCTAAAACCGGAATGAAAAAGTTTGTCTAATAATATTGAGTGATTTACCATATTGAACGCTTTAGTAATATCTATAAAGAGAGAAGCCGGAATCTCAGAAGAATTAATACTTTGGCATAACTCTCCTATTATTTTTAATAAAGCAGCTTCAGTCGACAATCCACTTCTGAAGCCGAATTGACATTCACCAAAAAAATGCGTTCTTTCTAAAAATGATAACATTTTCGAATTAACACCCCTCTCAAAATTTTTAGAAAAAACAGATAGCAAAGGTATAGGTCGATAATTATTCAACATTGTCTTGTCGCGTTTTTTATGAAGTGGTAATACTATTGCCATTTTTAAAGCTTGAGGGAAAATTCCCATTTGCACGTATACTTCTATTAAAAATATAACATATGACGTCAGCGATGTGAAATAAAATTTTCTTTAGCAAAAACTTGTGATCCTGTCAAAAGACGTGGTCTTAGAAGTTTTAAGAGAGCAAATTAATTTATATATCTCAAAAGGACTGAATGGTTCACAGAAAAAACCCTCTGTTTGACTTTCTAGATAAAATAAGTCACTCATGGGAAGGAAATCATTATTGGTTGAGTTCTGAAAAGAACTAATATTACAAAAGAATTCATTAAATAAATTAGCGATTTCCAGAGGATTAGAGATAGTTGAGTTGATCACGTTCAAGACAATATCCGATTCAGGAGTTTTTCCATTAAGTATTTCATCAACAACGATAATAAGTATCTCTGTAATAAGGGATATCAATCTTAAGCTCATTATTTAGTTTTTTATAAAATTTTCTGAGTCTAGAATTATTCGGATGTTTTTTAACCAAAAAGCTAAGTTTATGTTTCCTTCTATTTTTTTTCAGAAATGTGGTAGTCATCCAAGGTTGTATACATTGACTGTTGTTATTTCTGTCTTTTGCGTCTTGAAATTTGTTTGCTGTTCGCAATATGAGACTGTAGCTTTCTTAAGAAAATGTCAAAGGTAGACGTAGGATCAGTTGTACAAAAAACATCATCCCAAAATTCAAAATTCAAACGATTCTTAAGAACATTATAATTGATTTTGTCAAAAATTTTTAGCACGGCTGATTCAGTTCGCGGAACATTATTGTCTAAGAGCTGAATACTTGTTAAACAATGATCTGTTACTTGAAGGTCAACTGTCATAGTTTTAAAGATGACATTGCACACTTTGCCAAAAAGTCTAGCTGATCGCCTTTGAAGTGGAATGAAACGTCATTGCCACCCGATGGTTGCCGCAAACCAGGTAGATAATAGTCATTAGACAAGTATCCGGAACATCCCCAGTAGGCAGATGCTTTATTTTTATAACATAAGTACGTTAGTGCCTTCTAAAGGAATTTTGTATACACTTAAAATGTTATAATGACTGGTAAATAAAGAGGTCGGCAGGGCATTCTAAAAGCGAATTGTATATACTATACGACTTAGGAAAAAATCGTGTGTTACGGTTAGAGGTTTGAAGGGGAGGAACACTACAGAAAATTTCGTTAGAGGACTGAGCGTGAAAATATTCTTACAACAAGGTTAGGTAAGAGACATTATGTCGGTGTTGAAGGCTGTTGAGTGGGCAATATCAACATCGCCTAGGAGTTTTATTGCACGGTTTTGAATCCTATCTAGCAAGCATAGATATGTTTTAGGAACACCTGACCATATATAAATATTGTACTCCAATTTGTGGCATGTAAATGCCTTATGTCTTGAGGCCAGTGATGAACGTTTGAGAGTGAATAGACGCTCTTTTATCTCCTCAGGGAAAAACAATTTAAACTCGTGTGTTTACTAGTTTTCCTAAATTAGTTGTGCCGGAATCATAAACATTTTCAAATGTATTTTTATTCGAATCGCAAGAATTCTTGTAACCATTCTGTGATTCGCACAAAAACAAAAATTAATTTCTGAATTTGCATTTTGTGTTCCTGCATCTGATTACATATAGATTAGATTAGATTAGATTAGATTAGATTAGATTAGATTAGATTTTTATTTTGTAATCATCAAATGCAATAACACAGTTTATAAAACAAAAAATCAAAAAAAGCTTATCTTTCCTGCCGCATAGTTGACAAAATATAACTTTTTACGCATACCTATAATACTTCGAAAATTTAATACTCCATCAAAACGAAGGCGATATTTATATTGATAAATACAAAACTTCATGAAATAGGATTCTTGAAATTTAAAAACTTTCGTTAATTATACGATCCCTATAAGTTAGGGCAAGATTGTAGTACTGGTATAGTTTTTTAACTTCGATTTTGCTTAGCAGAGATATAACTTAGTTTTCCGTCAAAAAACTGGATCCCAAAGTGTTCCTTCTTATTCCCCTTAAAATAGGACATTTCCACATGAAGTGGATAATACATTTACTTTCATCCAAGTTTTCGTTGGCGTTGCTCAGAAATCTCTCCCTGCACTTTGAATCCAGTGACGGAATAAGCTGATATAGTAAAGTCTTCCAGTGAACACACTCGAAACTATTTAGACTTAAATCCATGCCGCAGTCCGCAGCAAGATCCGTCCATTCAGCATACCAGCTCGATTCATCATGTATGACTTGGAGGGCCGCTATCTTTGGAAGCCGGGGATTCTCCATCTTCATAATCTTAAGCACATAATCACTTTGCATTTTAAGGGTACGAACAAAGAGAGGTGACAATCCAGTTTTCAGCATATCATATAATTTGGCATATTTGGTTGTAGTCGAAAAATTTGCTTTATGTAGTAGCGGAGGAGCTTCTCTACATTTTCATATTGCTTCACTCCCTATATCTGTGCTGCGTAAAATAAAATTGATTCCGATACCGCACCAAAAACTCGGAATTTCCTACGGTGTGCAATACTTTTTTAGCCTTTGTCAGGTTCTCCTTCAGATGCTTCTCCATATTTCAACTTTTTGTGAAATAAACTCCGAGATATTTAAATTCCTTAACAATTTCTACGGCCTCATTAAAATACCATTTTTCATTTAAAGAGTTTCTGCCTCCCCCATTCTTAAAAATCATAATTTTGGATTTCTCCAAATTCACTACCAGATTCCAAAGCTTACAATATTGAGAAAGCTGCATTGAATCAGGAGAAGACGCCTAGAGCACGACACCCTCTGCGAATAGCAGTGTCTTGATTATATGACCCGCGTATTCGATGCCACACCATAAGTAGCTTACGAGATCATCAATGAACAAAGCAAATAAGCTTGGGCTCATAGTACAACTTTTTCTGACACCTGATTCAGTTTTAAACTCACTCAGACCACTCTTCACCGTTCCAAACTGCCGCCATTGTGTCAATACATAAGTATGACTCTGTCAAATTTTATTGATATACCAATGTTATAGAACTTGTAGAATAGAGCCTGTCTATCAACCGCATCAAATGCTGACTTGAAGTCGACGAAAAACGCTTCTTTTTGCTGAGAAATGAATCCGCAATACTTTTCATAACAAAGATATGGTCATATGGTTGAATAACCTGGTCTAAAACCTGCCTTGTACTCTAGCAAGAGCTTATTATCGTTGATCCATGTGACGTCTCTGTAGAATTAGCGTGAAGTTTTTGTAGCAAGCATTTAAGAAGGATATGCCTTTATAATTAAATAGCTCCGACAAACTTCCTTTTGTATGTGTATAGGATTTAAACATTCCACGATATGAAAAAATATTATATAATACCATATGACCAAATGAAATAAAAATTCAACTATTTAAGATACTTTATAATTGGTTTTACTTATCTGTGCGTCCCGTGTGTCCAACAGTGTATAGCAAAGTGAAAGTGCATTTCACCCAGCAGCAGCCACCCACCCACGTTCGTGTGACATACCTTTGATTGTATGTATGTTTGTACAAAAGGTGAAGAATAAATACACAAACTACAAATGGCTTTAGTGTACACGATATGGTTCGATGTCTGCTGCTAAGTGAATTGTTCTTGTAAAGCACGGCAAAAGTATCAGCCGATCGTGGGAAGACAAATCAATATGCTTGTAAATATTACCTTACTATTCGTGTACCTAAATGTACATGAAGAATTACTATCCTAATTAGATATCGGCTGGTGTTTATGCAGTGTGTCACAAGATTGCTTTAATGTTTTACAATAATGATTTATAATATGTATAATACGAGTAATTTACAATAAAGTGTACATTAATTCTTGAGCTGATATAATATGCGTGTGAGTTTAAAACATCCCGCGCCCCCTGAACGAGTTCAGGACACCGGTAATACGGCCAGCTTAATTACTGGTCGGATAAAATTGCCAACTGACGTCCTTACTGTCGCAACCCGTACACAGCTATCTCGTCCTGGGTGTACTACAAGAACTCGTCAATAACCCATTTTGTAGGTGGAAGATTATGCTCCTTCAGAATAACAACATCGCCAGCCTTAATAAATGAAATTGCTGCTTCCTTGATTCGCCCCCCAACACGCAGGACTCCCTCGTTGTCGACAAAAGGAGAAAATTTTATCAATCGTGAGTTCCTGGAAAGCTGAAAACCTAGATTTAACGAATAATGTCGTCGTCGAATGTTTGTTGTTGAACGAGTTTTATGATGATACCTTGTGCATAAATTATTTCCTATAACGAGAACGCCAGCTTTCGACGATTGCTAGTTCCAACGCGGCAATTGAACCCAAGGCGATTACAGTAGACTACCACTCGTTTCATTCGAGGACAAGAGGAAAATTTACTGACAAGAAGATCCAGAAAGGTGTTTGTCTTCGATGCAATCAAGACCTTAGATTTGGACACCTTTTCTTCAAGATTTTCGAACCCTCTTGATTTTACCCATTCTGAAGAGTCGGTGGAAAACCAGGATGGACCGTTCCACCACATGTCAAATGAGATAAGAAGCGCAGGAGTAAGACCCCGAGAGGCACAATCTGCCGGATTATGCTCAGAAGCGACGTGTTGCCATACATTGCGTGGTACAGAATCCAGAATAGCAGCAGTACGGTTCGTCACAAAGGTGGCCCAGCGACGTGGTGGTGACGACAACCATTGGAAGATAACTTAAGAATCGCACCATGCGAAGATCTTAGTAGGTTTTGATGACAAAGCGGATGTTACAAG
Source organism: Volucella zonaria (assembly GCA_963966105.1). Lineage (NCBI taxonomy): Eukaryota > Metazoa > Arthropoda > Insecta > Diptera > Syrphidae > Volucella > Volucella zonaria. The sequence goes on from OZ014534.1 coordinate 14,624,370, forward strand.
CTGGAATAACCGGGCAAGCAGCAACGCACCACAAAGCTCTAGTCGGGGGATGGAGAACCGCTTTAGCGGAGCTACCTTCATTTTGGCAGCGATAATATTTACCTTATGCCTTCCATTCTGAAGTTTGCAACGACTGTATATAACGGCAGCGTAGGCTACTGAAGAGGCATCGCAGAAACCATGCAGTTTAAAATCTTCCAGCGATGAAACCGCGTAACGTGGAATTCGAAGTTGCTTGAACAGATAGAGAGTTCTTTATGATAATTTGTCCACCGTAACGACAAGGGACTGGGTAACGGATCGTCCCAATGAAGATTTAAGTCAGAAGACCACAACTCTTGAAACGAGACCTTGAACAATAAAACCGACGGAGCGAGGAAACCAAGAGGATCGAATATGTGCTATACTTCCGAGAGCAAAGACCGTCTTGTAGGTGGATTAACGAAGCCAAGATTCGAAATTTTGTAGGAAAAGTGATTTCGGACTGGATCCCAAAACATCCCGAGAACCTTAATAAAACAGGTAGAACGCTCAGGGTCAAACATCGAGATATTACGATCTTCTTCGGGTAAAGTTTTGAACAGTGGCATACAGTTTGAGCTCCATTTTCGGAGTTGGAGTTTGGCCTCAGACAATAGCGACACTAATTCTGTCTTGAGCGCAATTAGTCCGTTCGAAGAGCTCGATCCTGTCATCACATCGTCCACATAGACATCGTCGCGAATAACTTTTGACGCATTAGGATATTTCAAAAGTTTCTAAACACTGCGAAATGTTGCCAAAACCGCAAACACATCCCTATCAAATCCCGCTGGATTGGTGGACCGACTAATAAGGAACTATTTAACGACACTCCATGCGAATCCTTTGTAGACCTGTCGAACACGTATTTTCTCGTATTTTCTTTGTCGAAAAGTCTTGTTAAACGACCGCGTGATGTGGAAGTTTAAACTGCTTGCCAGGAACCGTTCTGTACTCGGCGATAGGAATGCGCTTAATATGACCAAGTTGAATATATTCAGCCATAAAATCTACATACATCTGACGAAGTTCTGGATTTGACCGAAAACGGCGCTCCATAGAGTGAAGCCTAGTGATCGCAGAACCTAGAGTATCACCAAAAACTGAATCAGGGGCTTTAAAGGGTAAAGAGACGTCATATTTTCCATCAGACGAACGGCTAAAAGTCTCCTTAAAACGTTGCTCAGCTGGATCTTCAACGGCTGTATTGGGGCCTGGTGGAGAGATATCTTCAACTTCCCAAAAACGTCTAGGCAAGTAGTCAACATCCATTGTTATGTGAAATGATTCAAATGAACGAATATCCAATTGAGCACAGTTAGAAAACTCCCCTGAAACTACCCATCCAAACGACGTATTTTGCGCTACAGGCGAGCCTTCCTCTCCTAGTCTATGATACCAACACTCACTACACGCTAATGTCTTTCCATCGAAATCCTTCACCAAGAGCTTAAGCAACATGCCAAGTCCAGTATCGCAACGTTTAAAGAAGAGGTGGATAAAACCCGAAAGAAGTTATTGCTTAAGGTACTCACTAAATTACACTTACCGAAAACATCGACATCAATTCAACAATCACCGATTTGTCTCAACGTACCGCGCAAATTGAACAAAAAGTGAATACAGCACTCAGCGGCGAAATTTTAGAAGAGCGTAATCGTTGTGACATGATCGAAAGAAAAGAATTCTTAACCGATGCTGTTCTTTTCGGCATCCCACAGCTCACTGATGAAAATCTACATAATTTATACAAAAAACTCTGCGGTACCATCGGGGTTATATCGCCAGCGCTGTTTTTCGTACCATAAACCGCAATAACAATGACGATCCACCTGCCATTCTCCTGCTCACTAGCGTGCGCGAGAGAAATAAAATGCTAAAAGCACTTGCCTGCTATCGGAAAAAAAATAAGCGCCCGATCTCTCTACGCGATATTGGACTTGATTCAAGCAATCATATGTTTGTAAACGAAAGCTTGACTCCACGAAATCGGACTCTTCTCCAGCATGCAGTACGTATGAAGAAAAAAGGTCAGCTGTTCTCCGTGCATACGTACCTCGGGTTTGTGATAGTGAAATCTACAGTAGGCGGTATGAGTGTAACTGTTGCCGACTTTGATTATTTAAACACCGTTGCCGAGAGATACCACATAAGTCATGAAGAATAACAAGACACTGCAGCTAAACGTAAACAACACTGATATGCATTCAATTTACAACAATCACCGTATTTTTTTAATTTCTTATTGCTCTTTAAAATATTCTACATATTTCATATTTATCGATGGCCATTGTTTATTTATTTTCTCCTTTAAATTTATCTGTTTACTTAGCTTTTCGCCGTTTTGCAAGTGTTTTTGTTTCTCCTGTGTCAACTAAAAACTTTGATTTCCTTGTCTATGGAATTAAATAATCGTGTGTTAGGGATGTTAATTTACACCCTGAATAGCTGCAACCAACTTCAGACTGTTCCAAACCGTTCATGAAAGTGAGCTCAAATTGTGACACATGACAGATAATATTATTATTTACAAGCATTTTAAACGATTTGCGTCTCAGTTGTGTTGAAAAATTTTTATCCGCGATGGAATTAAAACGTGATAGTGTGATTGCTTTATATTTGGCTGGAAAACTACAAGAGCCCTCCAGCACCTCAACGTGAATAAATCATTTGTGTCTCGAACCATAGCTCGTTACCGTGATACTGGCAGCATTGCAAAACGCCATGGAGGTGGTCATAAAAAACAGCAACATCGGCAGAAATGGTTCGGAAAGTGAAGGCTCGAATTGAGAGAAATCCGCGTCGAAGTGGAAGAAAAATGGCTCGTGAGCTCAACATATCGTTGGAACGGATGCAACACATACTGATAAATGAGCTTGGGCTCAAGCCATTGAAGCTCCAAAAAGCACACGATCTTACATCGCAACAGAAAAAAATTAGAGTCGAAAGAGCAAAGGAGTAGCAACTCCTTCTTGCTTGCCCGAAAGTGGTGAGTTGCCGAATTTGGTTTTTTCCGATGAGTCGCCATTTGTTATCGAGCAATATGCCAGCAAACAAAATGACCGAGTTTAACTTGCCAGAGAGGTCCTTCGAAAATTTACACCTTCGGATCGCCACCAGAAAGCAGGCAGCACCGATGGTGATGGTTTGGGCCGCCATAATCGCCGATGGTCGCTCTCCGCTCGTATTTTTGGACCGTGGCGTCAAAATTGATGCGATCGTATACCGTGAAACTGTCTTAGAGGCAGTATTGAAGCCTTGGGCAAACAATCATTTCGGTCGGAGACTGTGGACATTTCAACAAGACTCGGCACCGTCTCACAAAGCGCACGTCAATCAAGTTTGGTTAAAAAACAAAGTTCACACTTCATTTCTTCGACACAATGGATTGCAAATTCTTTGGATGCAAATCCGTTGGATTTCTCTGTCTGGGCGAAGGTTGGCACTAAAAAATACCAAAGTTTGGACCACCTCAAACAAGCACTTCGCCGGGAATGGGCCAGAATGCCGCAGAGCCACTTGCGTGCAGCATGCGATGCTTTCTTCGGCCGTCTCAAAGCCATTATTCGCGCCAAAGGTGGACATATTGAAAACTACTGATATAATGTGAAAATTGATATATTTTCCAATATTTTTTGCTTCGGCACAATAAAATTTATCAAAAAATAAAAAAATTATAGCATTTTAAAAAGTTGGAGTTCGAGTCATTTACCCTGTATATCAAATAATTTGGGTTTTGCACTCGCAGAACGAACACTTGCCATATTAAGGCGCAGAGCTTGAAACCAAAACTTGATGAACTTCGGCTGCTGTTCAATAGCTCTGGTGTTGACACCCTTGGCGTATCCGAAACCTGGTTCTTCCCCAATGTTCTAGATGTGGTTTATTAGATGGATGGTTATGAACTTCGGTTCAGATTTTATCGAATCGGTCGAGTGGGTGGAAGCGTGGCTGTTTATCTATCTACAACAGTTACTCAAACCAGTTAGACGTGTTTTTCTTGTTCTCCGTATTCACATGTCCAATTTTCAGTTCTAAATTTCGTTAAATGCATTTTCCGGTTAATAACCCCCAGTGCTCGAATTCATTATTTTTTTTTGTCTACTGGCAGATTTCAGTGCAAATAAAAGCCCCTATCTACAATAAAAAAAAAATAAAAAAATAACTCGACCTATATTTATACCCTCACTGACCTACAAAACCAATTTAAACATGTCTTGCGGATTTGCCAATTGTGTAATCGATGACAACGATGCTGACTGGGTAGCTTGCAAGGGCATTTGTGGGAACGCCTTTCATGCCGTTTGTGTCGGGTTAAACAAAAGAAATACGGTGTTTGTTATAGAATTGTGATATAACCTACTTTTCTTCTGTGATGAGTGCGATTCAAATGACTCCTACCAAGACGCACTCGCCAAAAAGATTACGGATAAAATTTCGGTCATTGAAAGCAGTGTTAAAAGTATAGAAGAGTTACGTAACTCAGTGCAGAACTCGGCCGATCTATTAAAATCAAAGCACATGGATAAACAAATTGATGGTTTAATCGAGTTAGACTCCGGGAGATCCAGGAATGAAGAAACTCCCTTACGTCACCTGGATCAAGTGTTGAGTGACATTAAAGCTATGTGTTCTGCGCAGGTTATTTCCAACCAAAAAACCTGCTTGTTGATAAACTCCCTGCGTGACGACGTAGACATTCATTTTCAGTCCTCGTCACATAAATAACTCTCTCCTAAACAATGTGATCCCATGCTCGAAGTTATCTTCGATTAAGTGAACGATGTCGGTGACGAACTTACTGCTACTCGATCCCTCGTATGCGATATTGAACATCACATCGCAACAATAAACAGCAAAATAGTTGATACACTAAACTTCCGCAGCCTTACCAGAATGTTCCCTATAATGGAATCTGAAGTGGATTAACGCTCACCCCTACATATAAGTCATCTGCGGACGGTTCAACCCACTGATTCCTGCGAAGTTTCTTCCTACTTTACAACAGAGAACACTTCTATGTAAGCTCCTCCAATCGCTGCCCCACGGAAGCTTATCAATCAATTTAATTCAACTTGGACACCTTCCGAATGGCAACGTAGACTTGATAAGCTTGCTTTAAAGAATCAATTGGTCATTACGCTTCTTATCAAAGGCGCCCCCCCAAACGCTGATGTTGATTGGATCTCAAATTTCTTCGAAAAGAAATATGGCATTAGCCACTGCAATTTGCTTCCTACATTTCACCACAGAAGCAAGCGCAGCTTGAAGCTCTACCTTCCAGCGATACCACCGAATGTCGCTATGCGCTCTCTAGGCTTAGAGATAAAAAGATATATGAGAGTATACGCAAATATCTCGCTTATCTGCACGATAAATCCGACTCGGTGTGCTACGAGGGTAAAACAAAAACAATCGTTATGGTTTCTATCCAGCAGGAAGGCCTCCCTACCGATGTTACCAGTCTCAGGAAACTTTATATAAAGTATCACGAGATTTTCAATACGCCTCCCCAAAAAGTTGCAGACGATCTTGCCGCTCTTCGCCACTATGTACACTCTAAAAGAGTCACCTCCAACGCAGTCGACTTGACCACGACAAATTTCTTCGACCCTAAAAAGTCATGCAAAAACCTATATGGAAAGGCAATTAGACCTTATCTTCGCAATTGATCCCATCAACTCCTAAGCATCGTGTTGTCCTCTATCTCTTTCAACTATTGATAACTTTCATCCTCCACTTCTTCTCTCATTTTTCCACAACTCTCCCCTTCAGTCGCCTCCCCCCGCAGTTCTATTTTCTTATAATTTTCACAAAGCTAATATCCGTAAAATCAATACCTATCTAACCAGGACTTCTTTTGAGTTTACCAATCTATCTCTGTTCGCTGCCCTCTTCATTTTTTACAGAGAAATATTCAAATCTGTCTCCCTTTATGTGCCTTATTCCTGCCATAAAACTTCTTCTACATCCCCTTCTTGGTATAATCGTAGACTTCGTTCTCTACGAAACAAAAGAAACAAGTTATGGGCGGTATTCCTTGGCACCCACTCTTCTTCCGACTGTTAAAATTATTTAGGTATATATCTTGATTTCATTGAACTCTATAACTCTCTCTATCAACGCTACCTGAATAGTGCGCAAACCAATCTCATAAATGACCCTAAGTCCTTTTTCTAATTTGTCAATCGCAAAAGTAAGGCTGATGGTTATCCTTCCTCCGTCGCTTTCGAAACCAAATCTTCAAGTGATCCTCCTACCATCGCCAATTTTTTTGCTACATTTTTCAAACAATCATTTGCCAACAACTCCTTTGTACCAGATCCCTCTTACTTCAATGAACTACTAAATTTCTCACTCAAAATTTCGATCCTGCAGTTATTGAAGAAATGTTACTAAATCTTAAAGATGAATTTGTACCTGGCCCAGACGGACTTCCCGCCGTGTTTCTTAAAAAATGCTCTTCCAACCTGTCTCTACCCCTTTCCTACCTTTTTCGTCTATCCCTTACACAGGGAGAATTTCCCCAGATTTGGAAAACCTCTTTTATAATCCCGATACATAAAAAGGGATCTAAGCATGAAGTTACCAATTATCGTCCCATTGCTAAACTCTCTCATACACCCAAGCTCTTTGAAAGCCTTTTATACGAAGCCTTAAGCTTCAAATGCAAGCCTTTTATTTCACCTCGACAACATGGTTTTCTAGAAGGTAGCCAACTATCACTAATCTAGTTGAATTCGTGTCTTTTGCTCTCTCAGCCTTGATAAGATATCTCATCAATTGATTCTCTTCAAATTGTCTGCCCCCGGCTTTGAGTCTCTCTTATTAAAATGGGTTCCTTCTTACCTGGTAAACCGATATTATAGTGTTCGGCTTAGATCCGAGCTTTCTGTTCCATTCCTGCCCTCATCTGGAGTTCCACAAGGCAGCCATCTTGGCCCTCTTCTCTTCATTCTTACTATCAACGATGTTGAGAGGGTCATTAAACACTCTTCCCTTTCCCTTTACGCTGATGACACAATTTTTTTTAAAACTATTTGCCCTCCCAATGACTTTGCCCTTCTTCAAGAAGTCCTTGATCGGTTTTCAATGTGGTGCTTCAAAAACTGCCTAGAACTTAATATAGCCAAATATCAATCTACAACCTTCTGACGTAAATGCAACCCGTCTCCTCCCCGACTTTATTTTCTCCATATTCAACCAATTCTTTTCAAGTCTTTTCAAGACCTTGGCATATTATTCGACTGTGAGCTTAATGTCCGTTCGCATATCGATAAGATGATCCTCAAAGCCAACTCATCACTTGGCTTTATTAAACGGTGGTCCAAGAAATTCTCCAACCCGTACGTAACCAGATCTCTCTATGTTACCATTTTTCGCCCCTGCTTGAGTATGCCAGCCAAGCTTGGTCCCCCTCTCACCGGGTTCATGTTTCCCGAATCGAGGATATTCAATGTCGATTTTTCCGATTTGCTATCCGTGGTCTGCCGTGGAATGACCCTTTAATCCTACCTTCCTATCAGGACCGCCTCAAGCTCCTAAATATGAATTCGTTAGAAAAACGTAGGAATACTCCTGACATTATTTTCATTCATCGACTTCTCTCAGGTTCCATCGACTGTGCATCCATTTTGAACTCCATTTCCTTCAATACCAACCCCCGCAATCTACGTTGTCCTCGTCTCTTCTATCTACCGGTCCACCGAACCTCTTATGGCTCCAACGAACCAATCTCCCGATTGCTCCGAAAGGTCAACTCAAACCTATTTGATTTCCAACTGAGCACTCCTCGTCTCAAACAAGATCTCCTCCATCACTTCCTTGGTCCCTTACTCTTAAGTCTTTCTGTTAGTTTTTAAGTTAGATTAAGCTTGTATTAAGCCAATAAATGGGGGCCTCAGCCCCCACCAAAATATCTAAAATAATTGCGCGGCGGACTTCGAGGCAATATTGTTTACAAATCAAATGCTAACAGTTCATTTGACTTATTGTTTCTTGATGTTACATGTGGCCTAGGCCGCTTGCTACTTGGAGTGATATACAGAGAAAATAAACACCTAGATATTTCACCAATTTTTAATATTCTACACGCAATCTGTTGTTCTACTCCTAACATTATTATTTCCGGTGGCCTAAATTATAATTGGCCTGACATCTGTGCTTCTGCTCAGTTAATTAACAGTTTCAAGAGCATTGACCTAAGGTCTGTCAATGTATCAACTGCGACACACTTTGCATACGATCCTGCCACCCTGGATTCTCCAAACATGATTTGATCTACCTAACCTATAATATTCTAATACTATAGATGCAACTGACTGTGTTATCACTTATAGAGATTTTAAAAATATTGATTACCAAACTTTAAGGTTCGATGTTATCCGAATTCAGTGGAACGAAATTTATTTGATTGCATCAGTTAATCAACAGGTATTATTCCTGGAAGACAACATAAAATCACTTTTTGATAAACACGTTCCCCTCCGACGAGAGACACCTTTATCTAATTCCCCTAATTAGATTTGATGCAAAAATGTAATAATGCTTATGCTCGTTGGAAACGACACAAACTACCTGTTCTTCATAATTCTTATCGGTCTTTACGCAACCTTGCCGTTCTTCGTATAAGGGACGAAAAGCGGCGCCACTGCGAAAACCCAGAACCCAGAAACTTAGACTGGGAAAGTGCTTTGGCAAAAGCTGCTCAAATTAGGTAATGGGAAGCAGCGATAAGGTGCTCATACTGACGTTGACTGTAAAATTCGCAATTTGTGACAGTTGCCGTACCGTCAACACAACATCATAATTATCGGTGGCCTAATAATCAGTATAGCCAAGCTAATGAGAATGCAACCACTTTAAATTGTATTTGCTTAACGGACGAAGATGTTGTCGAAGCACTGCTTTCGGTTAAATCGAATGCGATAAGTTTGGATGAAATAAATCCTAAATTTTTAAAGCTTCTCCTTCGTTTCGTCCTTAAATATATAACACATATCTTTAATCAAATACTAACGACTTGTGATTACCCCTCCCCGTGGAATAAGGCTAAGATCATTCCTATACCTACTCGTAAGTCCTATACCGGATTAACCCCGAATATAGGCCAATCCCAATATTTTTATCTACAGCATCTGCAAAGATGATTCTGAAACAGATGCAAGCACATTTTAGCAACACTAACCTTTTGAGTTCCGCTCAATTCGGCTACCGTGCAAAGAGAGGTTGTAAAACTGCAATGTTACTTGTTGTCGATTACATTCGAAAATACCTGGACGCAAACAGCCCTACGTTTTTGACGTTGTTGGACTTCTCAAAAGCATTCGCCACGGTGGACCATTCTCTTCTCTGTCAGAAGCTGTTGGATTGGTTTCGATTTTGGCATCGGTCAGTCAAGCTCTTGCATTCCTACTTAACGGATCGTCAGCAATGTGTGGCTGTAGGGAACATAGTGTCATCATTTCTTGGGATACCTGTCGGATTCAATTCTCTGCCCCATATTATTTTCAATTTATGTGAATGAACTCCCACAGATTATAAAAAGCTCTACCATCCACACGTTTGCTGACGATGTTCAATTATTCATGTGCTGTCCGTTGGATATGATTAGCAGTGCCATCCAGTTAATTAACAAAGATCTAGAGATCATTCATCAGTGGGCTTGTAAACGCAACTTGTCGCTTAATCTTTCAAAGTCAATGTATAAGCATCAATTAGATACATCTACTTTTCCGCCAATTTTGTTAGGACAGTCATCAATTGAATACGTTCATGAGGCTAACAATTTGGGCATAATCTTTAATGACACACTAACTTGGACCGATCATGTTGCAGCTACAATCGGAAAGGTATATAATGGTATCCGACTTCTGTGGTCCCCACAAAGTTCTTTACCTACTAAAATTAAGTCGTTACTTGTCTAATCTCTATTATTACCTATCTTATTGTATGGTTGCGAGGGTTTTTGCCATGTTGACTACAACACTAAACGCAAATTAAATGTCATCTACAACAGCCTTACAAGATATGTCTTTAAAAAACGTTTTACCGAACATATATCTAGCTACTCTCTGCAGATAATGGGCCTTATTTTCGACAACCTCATTAAATTCAGAACACTTATCCTCTTGCACGGTATTTTGCAGACTCAACAGCCAGCGTACTTGTACAACATACTAAGTTTTGACAGATCACAAAGAACAGCTATATTGATAAGACCCAGATTCAATTGCTTCCAATCTGAGCATACATTCTTGGTCCATACCACTCTCCTATGGAATTCATTAGACATTGCACTAAGGAGAACCACAAACACAGGCACATTTAAAAATAAACTGTTTAAAAACTTGGCCAGTGACATACCACCTTGATCAAAAAGTTCCACCGTGTGGCGCTCCCATTGTTCCGATTTGAGTTCTGTTTCTTTTGTTTAGTTGGTAAATCCGTTGTTGACATTTTCTCTAAATTTTAGCGTCATAGCTTGATATTTGCAAAAGTTACGTAGCCAAGAGTACATCTATCTCTGTGTGTGTCGGCGATTTTTTACAATTTTAGAAATGGATTTAAATTTGCAACAACGAACTTGTATTACATTTTGCGTAAAAAACGGATTTAATGGTGCGCGAACGTTGGAAATGTTGGAAAAGTGTTTCGGCAACGATTCTCTAAAGAAAACGGTCGTTTACCAGTGGCACGAGCGGTTCAAAAGTGGTCGTGAGTCAATCGAAGATGATGAACGCAGTGGCGGACCATCGACATCGAAAACCGACGAAAACTTTGATGAAGTAAAAGAAATGTTGGTCAATAACCGCAAATTAACCATCAGAGAGATAGCGGAGGACTTGAACATTGCCTATGGATCCGTCCAAGACATTTTGGTAGCAGCAAAGTTGGTGCCAAAAGACCTCAATTTCATGCAAAAAAGAGACCGTGTAGACGTCGCAAAAGAGATGATTTACGAGGCTGAATCCGATCCCACATTCATGAAAAGGATCATTACTGGAGGCGAGACGTGGGTTTATGAGTACGAAACGCAATCCAGACATCAGGCAAGTGAATGGTGTTCACCAAATGAGCCGAGACCAAAAAAACCACGTCGTTTTCAGTCAAAAAAGAAGGCAATGCTCACGGTTTTCATGGATTACAATGGTGTAGGGCATCATGAAGTTTTGGCAGAAGGCCAAACAGTAAACAAAGAGTATTATTTGGGCGTTATGAGATGTTTGCGTGAAGCAATTCGCCGAGAGAGACCAGGATTGTGGGCAGAAAACTCGTGGATTTTGCACCATGATAACGCACCGTTGCGCAGTGCCATCATTATTCGTAATTTTTTGACGAAAAATGAACAAATACCATCCAACAGCCACCGAATTCATCTGATTTGGCTCCCTTTGACTTTTTTCTGTTCAATCGAGTTGAAAAACCACTACGGGGAACGCGTTGCAGCAGACGAGAGGAAGTAATGGAAAAATCGCAGGAAGTACTGATGGACATTCCGAAAACCGAATATAAAAAATGTTTCGAAGGGGACAATATAGATTTAGATGAATAAACTTATATTTTTAATTTTCTGAATAAATTGATCAAGGTGGTATGACTATCAAAGAGATGTATGTTTTATAACATATGTTATAAAAAGTCAAAAGTCCTCGTCGATAAGCTAGCTACGATCCAGCATTTGGAAGCCACCATTACTCGCGTAATTCAGCAAATACCGTTCGAAACGCTGGAAGCAGTGATCCAAAATTGAGTCTTCAGAATGGACAATGTACGCCGTAGTCGCGGGCAACATTCACACGAAATAATATTTAAAAAGTAAATGCCAGACACTGTTCTTTCAGGCCACAATAAAGTCTCTACCATCCAAATTCAATTTGTGTTTTATTTAAAATTAAAAACAAAAAAGCCTTAATAAATCACCCAATATATAAATGCTTATATAATCAAAAGCTAATTATTAATTTGAAAATAAAGCCTAGTGCTTTATACTCGTACATACTATGTACATATGTATGCAAACATATTTTTATGTTTTTAATGACAATTATGTTACTTCCTCAAATTAGACCGTGACGCTTTTACATAAAAAGGTAACATAAGGCTGCTACTAACATCTTGTTCGATATGAGCCCTCACATTTGTTTGAGTCCAGCAAAGTAAGATTAATGAGGTATGGCATTCGTCATACAGAAGTTTCTTTGGTTACCGTTTTTTATCTGGTCTTTTATACTTTCCACAACAGAATCTAAGTATTCTTCTCTCAAATTACTCCAATTCTTTTGCAACTGTGGGAGAAATAGTGAACCATGCACAGAATCCGTAAGCCAATATGAGCTTATTAGCGTTTTGTATATCAGTAACTTTGTATTTGGGGGCAATGCTTTTGACTGCAATAAAGGCTTTAGCGAAGCGGTAACAGCTTTAGCTTTAACTAATATCTTTCTAGCATGTTTGTTAAAAAGAAACCTGTTGTGGAAGTATACACCTAAGTATTTCAATTTCGACAGCAGCGGAATAGAATGGTTACCGATTTGCAAACTCAACGTTTTGCTTTCTTTCAGAGCTAAGTGATGCCCTTTTCCAACAGAATTACGAAAACAAGTTATTCCACTTTTCTCTGTGTTTATTTTGAGCCCCTACTTTTTAAAGTAACCTAACAACAAAGGAAGCTTTTCTTGATTTTATTAAGAGCATTTTGAGGCCCCACATCGCTAGCCAGTATTAAGGCATTGCCTGCAAAAAAAAATTTCACCAAATTCTCGTTCAGCATCCAAAGCATTTTCGTATAGAAAATCATAAAAAAATATGATAAACAGAATGGATCCCTGCGGAATACCTGACAACACCGGGAATGGTTCCGAGTACTCAAAATGCATAATTACGGAGGAAAACCGGTTTTTTAGATTGTTATTAAGTAATCTAATGAGCCATGTGGGAAAGTTTAATTTTATGAGTTTAAAAATCACGCGTTTATGCCAGAGGGAATCGAAGGCTCTCTCAAGGTCAATATCCAATCCAACTGTACACATCTTATTCGTTAAGTTTTGGATGATCTTGTTGCATAACAGGAGTTGCGCATGTTCTGTCGAGTTTTCTTTCCTAAATCCGAATTGTTTTGAGCTAATATTTTTCCAAACAATTTTCCTATATTTGATAGCATAGATATAGGACGAAACTCCTTGATTTTATTAGCAGCTCTTTTTTTGCTACTGGCAAAAGCTTGACTTTTTTCCAAATTGTTGGAAAATATCCGTTATTGGTATAGTGGTTGAATACAGAGGACAATATTGAATCGAGTGTATGACAGCATATTCGCAATATGAAATTAGATATCTCATCCATGCCTGAAGAACGCTTGTTGTTAAGGCTAGCTCTTAAAAGCTATACTTTGTCAGTGGTGGTAAAACGTGGTGTATTAGGGTTGAGCGAAAGATGAGATGGCGAAAACGTGGTTATGGGGATATCATTTTGACTAGAACACAGTTCTGTAAAAGTGGACATCACTTTAGTATATTAGGTATATTGTCCAGGTAGATAGAGGAATATTGAGCTTAGTAGTTACAATCTCAAAAGTTCCCACAAACATAATCTAGGTTCACTGACACAGCTGACTCAACGATTCACAAACAAGAATCACTCGTGTTGTAATATAACGCTAAATTTAATAAAGCACTGAAGTGCACTATCAGCGTCTAAGTGTGTATCCGGCACACTTATGCCAATTCTTGGAATCGTTGGCTCACCTGCAAGTGAACTTGATCGAATTATGCTTTTTGCAAACTAAGCTAAATACCTGAGTAGCTACAGGCTAGATGGTAAGGTATTAAATTTGTAAAAGTTAGTCTTAAGAAAGATTCAATAAAGAGTGGATTGAAAATCTAAAATTTGATTTTTATTTTTTTTTTTAATAACATTATATACCACTCAAAACTCTTAGTCTCAGTATCCACTAGCTCCACGTTATTATGCGTCAGTACGTCCTTTGAGAGGTCCGCACCAAAAAATTTGCGTTCAGCTTGAAGAGAAGGTCTTATTTTCTGTAGTCTTGACTATAAAGTGGAATTGATATCTAATTTATGATTTTACTGAAGCATTTGATTCTTGACGACAATCCGCGTTATTCCAGATTTATTATATTACAGTGACTCCAATAATTGATCAAAAATAACAAAGTAAAGGGGTTTTCTTATAAAATAAAAATGTATTTCTTATAAAACAAAAATGATTAAACTCGTTGGGCTTCAATGTTAAAAAAAATCGAAATTGATTGCTGAATGCTTGTTTCGGAAAAAGAAATAAAAAAAATCATTAAAAGAAGCATGTGATCAATTTTGTGAGTTGGACTTACTTTAAAACTTCTTACTGTTTTAATATTTTGTGTGGCCTCCTTTAGCGGATAAAACACCTTTAACTCTTCTTGGCATGGAGTTTACGAAATTTGTGCATACCTTTGGTGGAATATTATAGCACTCAATCTGAACTCTGGAGCATCATTCTCCAGTGTCTTAGCCGCAGAACCATACTTAGACAGTTGCCTTTTAATTTAGCCCCAAATGTGTTCTATTGCGTATAAATCTGGAGATTGAGGGGGCCACTCCAAAACCACCACCATGGGGGCCACCATGACATTCTAGCCAACCTTTTGTGATTTTGGCTGTGTGTTTGGGATCGTTATCGTGTTGAAACCTAATGCCCACAACCGATTTATCCCATTTTGGTAGGCTTGGTTCTAGGCAACATGTCAAAATGTCTGTGTACATCTGAGCGGTTATCCGTCCCTCGATTCTCTTGCACATGTCTACACCATGAGATGTCATGCACCCCCAAAGCATAAGGCTACCTTCACAAAATTTGACCGTTTCTTTAACCAGCCCTTTGAAAGTTGTTGTCCCTTCTTCTTCCATACCCATTCGCGTCGTCTGAACCAAATCGGTTTATTTTGGTCTCATCTGGCTAAACAATCTTAGCCCAGTCTTTTTCTGTGTATAATTTATATTAGTTAGCAAACGCCTTTCGGAGAGCCATGTGCCGTTTTTTTAGTAGAGGCTTTTTGACTTTAGCTCTACCATTCAGGCCAGCTTTTCGAATCACTCTTCTTACAGATTCAGGACTAACAGCAACATTATCATTGGATAATAATGAGTGTTGAACTTCAGTAGCATTACTACACTCTCCAGAAAGTACTTGTCGTACAAGTTTTCTTTGACAAGGCTAGGATAGGATTTGTTTTTTTCCTCTTGGGTTTGTTTTAATCTCCAAGCATAGTCTTTTTCTTGGTTTGCTGATGAAGCCTACAGAACATTTAATGTTTTTTGGAGATTTCTCGATGACTTAAGCCTTTTTTAAGTTGTTTTCAATCCCTTTCTTCTCGCCGGTTTGTATAGCTCTCATCCTGTAAGTCCCTCTCTTTTAAAACTTGAAAAATTGATCAAAAAGTGGAAAAACCGTAATTTGTTCTTTTAAATCACACTTACAAATGCTGTAATTTATTTACTTAGTTACACTTAGAAATTAATTTTTGTAATACGAATTCTTTACCTTTTAATTACAAGAATATTAAAACTCACAAACTGGATCACATCGAAAGTCTAATTAAATCGGCTGTAGATCTTCTTTGCAGCACAGTACTCTTCCGATAACTGAAACAAAATCGCCAGTTGCGTAAATAGCAGACTTTAACATATAAACAATCGAGTCAGGGAACTTAACAACGGCGAGTTAAGAGTTCAAGCAGAAATATGAAACATGTGATCAATTATGGAAGTCACTGTATATTTGCTTTTCAGTTTTCTGAGCTACAGGGAACGTATTTTAATTAGTTTCGTTGTAAGAAGAGAGATGTTGCTGTACTTATATTGTTTAGGTTGGCATATTACCAAATAAGAATCAGTACTTCTTACCAGCGCTGAATTAATTTGAATAAATAATTTGAATTATTTCTGCATTCGAAAAGTTTCTGTCTGAGGGTATGTTTAGTCGGCAAAGACTATTATGAAGATCTAGTCTGAAGGTCTGCCAGTCAGTGCTTTTAAAGCTTCTGTAGGTAACAGGCGGTAAGAAAAGATGTGTGGAATCACCGACTCCTGCCTTAAGGGAAGTTGTTGGAAATGTTTAGCACAAATTATTGTTAGCTGTACAATTCAGGCAAGATGAGAATAGGAAAAAGTCTAAAACCGAAGAGGAACGTGGGAATGTTGGGCTATTAGATGAAATCAAATCAAGATTTAAGAAAAGGCCGTTGAAAAACCAATCATATATTTTGAGTCCATTACCATTGTGAACGCTATCTCTCCATTGTTGGTGGCATCTTCCAAAAATCGTTGCATCAAAAGTACTTCCTACGGCGATATACAACCTATCCACTTCTCTTGGTAAGCTTCGGCCAGCCTAGTAATGAATATAAATGCTTCCTAGAAGCATCCACAAATATGTTTATTGTGGATTTTTGAAGGTAATTGAAGCCAAACAGACTGAAAAAATATCATTGTAGAAAGAAACAGGATTCTATTTCCTCTTCCGGCGTGATGATCTGAATGATGTTAAAACCTTCAAATTTAGGTTTGTGTCAGGTTTCAGACAGAAAACAAATTTGGGATTTTTTACTTTACGTTCTTGGGAAATTACTGAATTAAAATTCATCGAGCTTATCCGGAACTCGTTTACGTTACGCTCCAGTTTATTTTCACTTTAAGTATACGTAATAGTATTTTTTTTCACAAATTTTTCTTCGTTCGTACTGTGGAAGAACAATGATAAAAACCTCCAGCAAATTTTCTCAAATTCATGTTTCTTTTTATTGTTTTTCGTACATTTTGAAAGTTTGAAATTACATACATATTGTTAAATTACATAATATAAAAATAGCAAAATACTTACGAGTTTGAAAAAATGTTTTTAGTTAGCGATCAATTTTAAGTAAACTTGTCTACAAGCATATACCATGTGTATATATCGTAATTCTTCACAATTTTTTTCGATTTTTTATACTTCGCCGTTTTTATCTGTTTACCTTTTTGTCAAGATAATATACATATAATATTCACATATGCATATACATATATTTACATGTTTCGGCTTTTGATTTATTTCTTATTTAAAAAATAAAAAACTGATAATTCTAAAGTCAATGTTGTTTTATATCAATGTACCACGGCAGGAATCCATCATTGCCTCACCTAATGACACGAAACTTTCTCATTGAGATTATTTCTCGTCTTTAAAAAAGAAAACAAAATTAAAGTATATATTTTAGTTGAGCCCATTTGCATATTTTTAAGGTCATTATTATTCGAAAAATATTTATAATAGCTACTCTGAAAAATACCTTTTCCATAGCTTGGATTATTTTCTTCTGGGATTGTTGAAAAATTTGTATGTTGATTAATAATGGAACTATGAGTTCTACGGCTTTGTTGGAGTGTACTAAGAGTTGAATTATTTGTTGAAACGTAATCAATAACGTCTACCTAAGTGTAGTTAATTTTTGGGTAAATTTGTCTTAGTGAATAAATTGTTTACAAAGAAATATTATATATTATATATATAACACAAAGAGAGACTTAGAGTTAGTGTTTCTTGAGTTAGAACATAGCAAAATAAAGGCAAAAAAGCAGTATACGAGAATACGAGCGATAAGAGTAAAGTCATAGTATCGGGAATTAAAAGATGTCTTTTAATAACCTGTCAACAGGCGACACGCTATATAAAAAGTACAGTCTCCGTCTTACTTTCATTGAGTACGTTTCATGGAGATTATCACAGAGAATTGTTTTTTCCTTTATCTTTTCATTTGTTTTTCACGGCTGTTTTCGTCGCACTCGCTCTTAAGACTCAGTTGAATTGTTTTTTCTTTATTTCTTTCTCCATTCTAAGACTACGTATAGTGCGTATAGTGTTTCCCCCCGAATCTGCAGGCCCCTGGGTCAAGCGTGAAAGGGAACCGGCTTAGCGGGTTGTCCCCTGAGACTCCCCTTGAAACCCCACCTCCTAAACGACTTAAACCAGTAAATTTAACTGAATATCCAAATTTCCCTTATAATATTATTAATAAAAATCCCAAATTTATACTGATCTCACCAAGTGACCCAAATAAACCCCTCACAAGTGTAAGCATATTTGTTTTAAGAAAAGATATAGACGGAATAAGTAAAGAGTACGAACATATTTCGCAACTCTGCGATGGCAATATTCTCATTTTAACTAAGAATAAAACAATCACTGAAAAATTTATTTTGGTGTCTAATCTCGCCAATCAATGTCGAGTGTCTATAAAATTCGTCTTAACACCTGTAAAGATATCGTTTATGCACCGTGCCTTATCAACATTCAAGAGTCTGAAATTATCTCAGAAATGCGTTCACAAAATGTGTGTGGAGTGTAGAAATTCTCTAAGCAAATAGAAGGGAAACCTCGCCCCTCCGGCCTTATGTTATTTTCTTTTGAGCTATATAAACCACCTAACAATGTAGAGATAGGATGGTATACAACAAAAGTTAACGAATACATCCCAAATCCAATGCGTTGCAAAAATTGTCAATTACTAGGGCATACAGCTAAAAGGTTTAACAACGCTTCAACATGTGAGAAATGAAATCTTCCACCACACACTCCATTCAGCTGCACTCGCACAATGTGTGCCAATTGCTTCAAAACAACTCATACATCTCCGATCCAGACGGCCCAAAATATAAACAAAATAAAGAAATATTATCTATAAAAACTAAGAATAAGTGGAGTATGGCCGAAGTCAGACGCACTTATAACATATTAAATCCTGCTCAAAGAAAATCCAATATTATATATAACAGAACAACCTCAGAAAAGGTCAATAACTACAATACCCTAGTGCAAGGCAATCAAACAAGCATTAATACAAAGCCAATCGAAATTAATTCCCCAGCCCAAACCGTAAGTGCCATTTCAACGTTCCAATCAAATGCACTTCAAAACGAAACAAAATCCTGTGTTCAATCCAGCAATCTCACTGAGAGTGAAAAGTTCACATAACTACCCTCTACATCTACGAAACAAAACAAATCACAAAAACCACACAAACCAAATCTAACAGCAATAGAAAATTTCAATAAAGTTAATGAAAGCATATCAACACATCCTAGCATAAAATCTCAAAACGACATTAGTTTATATATGAATATTTCTGACACAGATGACAATTTACAAATTTGCAATCACTAGAAGCTGTTATTGAACCCCGAACCGTCCGATTGGGAAGCCAACACACTATCACTTGAGCCACGGCCACCCACATAGTCCATAGATCAATCCCACACTATTTTTCTGTTGTAAAGTCAACCATCTTGGCCATAGCAGTTGAAATTGAACTCACATTAAAACTAACTACATATAATCTCAGTTTATATTCCCCCTGATCAGCCCTTTTCCTTTCTGATCATGAAAATGTGGTCAAACAGTTCAATACACCAGTTTTGCTGACAGGCGACTTTAATGCTTGGGGCCCAATTTGATGTTCTTCCTGCACAAACACCCGTGGCAAAATATTTGAACAATTTTTATATAACTCAAATTTAGCAATTCTTAATGATGGCACTCCAACGCACTTCTCGACTCACAGTACATTTACACATGTTGACTTAACACTTGCTTCCCCAAGACTTATCCCAAACACCTCATGGACGGTTGACTCCACGGTGTATGCTAAAGAAACATCAGCAAATGGTTACTCTCCAAAATTTCAATTTGACAAGGCAGAGTAGAATCTTTTTGCTAATAAAATCTCAGCGCTTCTTCACAACAAGAAAGAATCTAATAATATTAACCCTGAAGCGACTTTAATCCAAAAAAAGCATTAGATTTGCTGGAAACATAGCTATTCCCCAATCAAGCCCATTACTCCTTGGTGGAATAAAACGCTCAGTGAGTTAAAACAGTTTAAACAAGCTGCTTGGAAAACCTTTAAAAGGTATCCAAATGATTTAAACCTTATAGCATATCTCAAGGTTTCCTTTCGTAAGAAAATAAAAATAGCCAATGCTGAAAGCTTTGAGCAATTTACTCTTAATATAAACCCAAAAGCTTCGTCCAAAAAACTATGGGCCGATATAAAACTCCTTTCTGGAAATTATAGACCTCAGTCTGTAAAAATGAGTAAAACACCATCCACGATCTTAACCTTCTCATTTGAGATTGCCGAATATTTTGCCAGCACTTGGGAAACTCTCTCCAATGACCTAAGCTTTAACATTGAATTTTTGAAAAAAACAAATTTAGAACTGTAACTCCAACTTATGTTATTCACCCTTCCGCCAAATACAGGGTGAGTTTTTTAACTTGAGACATCCAAATTACTCGAAAAATACGCGATATCGCGAAAAATGTTTCAGACAAAAGTCACAAGGTTCTGAAGGGGACATAAGATGGGGACCACGAGTTTGACCTTGAGACCCATTTTCAAGGTCAAACGAACGTCACTTTTGATTTTTCAAATGATAATTCCTGATTTTCATTGGTCAGTCGTATTGCTCGTAGGCTTGTCGTGGACCTTGGTTATGCGTTTAGAATAACCCAGAAACAACGACGTGGACGTAGCAGTATTTTGTTTCCTTCGGGTGATTAATTAGAGTGGATCTCCTTGCCTCCCACTGTTGAATCATTGAATTCTTCCCATTTCGACGTTTATTTCCCGAGACTATTTCAACAAATGCTCGAAAATGTGACCATTCACTTCAATACACTTGTCTATCCGCGCTCTAAATGAACCAACAGAACTGAGAAGTATTTCTGGCGTAATCTTCCGGCAAGCTTCAGTTATTCATCTTTTCATGACCTCACATGTTTTTGGCTTTTTTCTGTAGACCTCACTTTTTAAGTAGCCCCACAAGAAGAAATCAAGTGACGTAAGATCAGGTGATCTAGCAGGCCATTGCCTCGAACCCCCTCGTCCGATCCATCGTTGATGGTAAACATTGTTTAATACGCCCCGGGCTACTTGGGAATAATGGGCTGGACAACCATCATGTTGAAACCACATTGTTTGTCGCAACTCCAATGTCAGTTCTTCTAGTAATACTGGAAGATGGTCCCGCAAGAAGTTTGCATACTTTTCGCCATTCAAGTTGCCTTCAATAAAATATGGACCTATTAATTTATCCCCAATAATTCCCGCCCAAATATTAACATTCCAAGGGTGCTGGCGTTCAACTTGTCGCAACCAAAAAGGGTTTTCGGTAGCCCAGTAATGCATATTATGTCGATTGACCGTACCGTGATTGGTGAAAGTCGACTCATCAGAGAATTACACCTTGGAGAAGAAAAGGGGGTCTCGATCAATTTGCTGAAGTGCCCATTGACAAAAGGAAACCCGGTTGCGAAAATCCTCACTAGAAAGTTCTTGATGCATTTAAACATGATAAGAATGGTATTTATGCCGATGTAATATCTTACAGACAGTCGTTTGAGAAATTCCTGGTTCACGACTTATTTGGCGAGTGCTAGTGAGGATCGTGTGCAACGGCAGCTAACACTGCTATTTCATTGTCCTCAACAGCCACCCTATCTGACCGATTCCTTTTCTTTGGTTGCACACTTCCTTCACCAGTGAATTGTTGGATGACCCGATAAAAGGAAGCGCGCGATCGTATCTGGTCTGGGAAACGTTGGGCGTAAAGAGCAACAGCACCATCGATGTTCCTTCCACTTTCTCCATAAATTAATATCATTTCAATTTTCTCTTGAATTGAAATAGCCTGCATTATTAATCCGTAAAACGTTACTAATAATAATCAGCTCCTAAAACAAATATCGAACTTATAAATGAAGTACAGTTCCGTTCAAGTAGAAAAAAAGGGCAGAGTGCACATCATACATTCTCAGATAAGTTTAGGACAATTTGTCTCTATCTGAAATTTCCTTGAGTTTTAACTTCACTCGAGGCAATAATGACTTCCTCAAAACAAATTTCGACCTTCTAACACCCTAACAACGTTGGAAACCGATTAATGATTTAGGCGTGCCAGTGCAGTGGTATCTAGCACTGAATGAATAAGACCTTGAGACAAAGTCGTGTGCCCCGTTGAGGAATACGACTAAGCAATGAGAATCAGGAATTATCATTTGAAAAATCAAAAGTGACCTTCGTTTGACCCTGAAAATGTGTCTCAAGGTCAAACTCGTGGTCACCATCTTATGTCCCCTTCAGAACCTTGTGACTTTTGTCTGAAACATTTTTCGCGATATCGCGTATTTTTCGAGTAATTTGGATGTCTCAAGTTAAAAAACTCACCCTGTATATTGAGGCAGATATATGTTAAACAAAATTGAATTTGAAAGTTGTCTCAACTCCAGCAAGGGAAAATGCCCAGGATTTGATCGCATATCATATATAATGATCAGAAACACCCCAATTGCTTTGAAGAAACGCCTGCTTAATCTGTACGCAGTATCATCCCGCAGTCGTGGAAAACAGCAAATATTGTCCCTTTGATTAAACTTAATAAAAATTTGCTCGAATTTTCTGGATATCGCCCGATTTCCCTCCTGCCGTGCTTAGGCAAACTTCTAGAAAAAATTATATCAGGTTGCCGTAAAGCACGGGCGTAGTACAATCGATACGATTTTAAATCTAGACATTTTTGTTTCTTCTGCAACATCTGAAAAAAATCATGTTTCCATAGTATCTATTGATTTTCAAAGAGCATTTGATCGTGTAGGAATTCATATTGTTTTAAAATAATTGATTGATTTAATTATGTAAAATCCTTTCTTTCAAATAGAAAATTCAGTGTTAAAATCGTCTATTCAAAAATACACAACCTTAATAATGGTATTCCCCAGGGTTCACCTCTCTCCGTAATTCTTTTTATGATCTCATTCAATGAATTAACTCGAATAATTCAAAATCATAAAACAATTGGGTATTCTTTGTATACTGACGACTTAATAAACTTAAAGACCTTAATTTAACAGCTAACGATTTTTTAAACATTTTAACAGATCTGTATTTAATTGGGGAATCCGTTCCGTATCCATAATATCTTCAGAAAAAAGTAAAATTGTACTCATATGTAAAAAAACGAGCTGTTGTAAGTTTGTAAATTTTGCAAGTTGATTGTTTAAAAATATTGGGTATAATTTTTGATTGTAAATTTAACTTTAGAAACCACTGTGTTTATGTTAAAAAGAACCTTTCCACCAGGGTTAATATGATAGAGTATCTATCTTCTAAAAATTGTTTTTGCAATATTAATACTCCAATTAATGTCATACGTTCAATAATACTTTCTAAAATTGATTATGGCCTTCCGGTTTATGGAAAAACGACAAAGTCTTCACCTCAACTGATTTCATCTCCCTACCATGCCACAATTCGAACAGTTTTAAGAGCATTTAAAGCGACGCCAATAAAAAATCTTCAAATCGTGGGCGGACTACAAAGAATTCCGGAGCGTTTTGAATGCGCTTCTATTAGCAAAATCATTCAACATTCCGGTAGTTATTCAGGAGAAGAGGAGATCACTCCAACTGCCTTGGTACCTACATGAAGATTCCATATGTACCGATCTACAAAAACACACCAAGGCACCCACAAGCATTGAGGTATATAAAGCAGAATTCAAAGAAATCGCTAATTAACTTAAAACCTTTGAATGGAATTTCCTTTTTACTGATGGCTCAAAAACTGAATCTGGAACTTCCTCTGCAGTTGTTAATGAAGATGAAGAAACAATCGCTAAGGGCCTTGTTCCAGATTTTAGCTCTGTTTTTCTCGCAGAAGCTTTTGCAATACTAAAAGTCATTCTTCAGACAAATTACAAGAAGACTGCTATTTTCACAGATAGCCTTTCAACAATTTCTGCGCTAAAAAATGCTAACAACAAAACAGAAATCATTGAAAAAATCAGAGACAAATTAATTGTACACAATAAAAAGTTCAAACTTATCTGAATGCCAGCACACGTAGGCATTAAAGGCAACGAAGCAGCAGATAGAACTGCAAAAGATGTTTTCAGCGAGCCAGCTATTCAATTTTACGCCTTCAACCAGAAAGATCTTAAAAGAAAGATTATTCAATGTTTTGAAACTAGGAGAAAAAATAAGTGGAAGGATTCCGTCCACCATTACACCCTCATTAACTCCCAAGCAGGAAAAGCGCTTTATCCAATTAATGGCCATGTAAAATGCTGAGGATATTTATACGACTCCGGCTAGGACACACCAAAATTACGCATAGCCATATAATAGCAAAAACCCAACCACGCATTGTGCAACCTTTGCCAGAAGAAGGAAGTCCTCACTATTAAACACCTGATAAGTGAATGCGATAAAGTTAGTTCAACCGTTATGCATCTTTGTGGCCAAACACAACTAGTTGATGTATTAAAAGTTCATTCAGAACAAAATATAAGAAACGTATTTAAACTCCTATCTATGCTAAAAATTTTAAATAATCTGTAAAGTATTTATAATCATTGTATACTCTTTTTCCTTTTAAACTTTATTTTTGAACAACCCTGGTAGATGGTCTTGTATATTGTATCTTGTAGTAATTTCAACTAGCCGAAGGCCCTAGAAGCTAGTGCTCCTTCTTTTGTTTATAGTATATTCGTATTGTAATTTATTTACATATTAATAAACTTGAAATAAATAAATAATAAATATATTGTATAAAAAGTGCAACGGTGGAGGATTGGCGCTAATATTTTTAAGACTGCGGCATAACGAAGAAAAACCTTGGAAAAGATTCAATTGCAGAAATACATATATTGAAAATGAGTAGGACACCTTCTAACGAATCTTTTGCCTTAATGCGTTGGTTAAGAATGAATCCCCGTTCAGTTAGCGAAGCAGTAAAATGAATCAACTACAAAACCTCCGAAGTATGGACGACATACCGACCGACATGGTATTTCATGCTGTACTAACTACCAACATCTGTATAAAAAAGATTGTTAATGGCTCCAAACTTGAACAAAACTAGAAACAAAAGTTTACCAGCCTACAAAGGAGAAATTCCTACTAAAAGGCATTACTTATTCTGGAAAAAATCACCAAGACCCAAGCGGCTGATGTTGTGCTCGAGCAAGACGACGCGGACAAAGTGCCGTATCAGGCTATTATGGATGACTACAACAACCTTCTGGCTATCAAACCAGATCTACCATCGCCAATTAATTTGAAGGGAATTCTGGCAAACGCAGCATGATTGGAAACAGCGTTCCAAAAAAGGTCCTATCAACACAAGACCAAAGGAGATGACCTACAGGTTGCAGATGGGGTATCTATCTAACGGCAATTCAGTGGTATAAGTAAGGTAAAACTTTTGCAAATGGTAATGGACCATCTGCTGGAAAATTAGGGTAGCCCTGATTAAATGTGAAAATAGATTTAATATTCGGCTGTCAGATGGAGTAAACCATAATATCCACCACGTCAAAAACAATAGTTTCATATGCTTAATTTTGGTGAACGTCAGATAGGAGGCTACTAAAATTGATGACCTAATTTAAAAGTTGTTTAAGGCAGGAATAAAATCCTGATGCTAAACTTCACAGCATTGTTCGCACGACTCGACATTTTAAATACTAACCTGCTCTGGAGATTTCTAAGAAATTATTTGTTTTAACAGGGAAATTGAATAAAGTAGGATGACACTTACAACTAGGCGAATCGCTGGTCCATATTGTTAAATGTTGCCCAATTCAATATCTTAGAAGATAAAAGCTTTACCTCGTTATATCAAATGATTTAGATGAAACCGGTATTATATAGGAAATGGCAATTAATATTTTAAATAACGTACTAAATATAAATAAAAATAAAATATAATTTATGAGGCTTACATTTATTTGAGCATTTTTAAATTCCTGATATTGCGATATAACGCAAAGCAAGCAGTATATCTAGAAGAAAATTTATTATATGATATATATGCTATTTGTGTATGTTCACAAAAATAGTGTGAAATTTTCATCATACATTGAGACACACGATAAAAAAACTAAAGGTCAGAATCACACTGATAAAGGGACTAAAAACCAGCCTTCGACAGTATATTAAATAAATGAAATGTATGAATTCGATGAATATATCAGCAAACATAAATGTAATCCACGGCAACAGGAAATGGCGCTTATTCTGAAAAAAGTAAAACGGATGTTATAAAAAAATGTTCTGTATTTAAAAAAAACGATAATAGCAATCTTACCTTCCACAGCCCAAAAATTACTAATGACGAGGATGGAACTAAGCAGGACGAGCATGCTAAGACAAGTATGTTTAATATCACAGTTGCTGAAAAAAAAAAAACACAAATAATTGCTTTAATCAATGAAGTTAACGAGTTATATTATTTAATATTTTTTTAAATTGTTTGTAAAGACTACATAAAAAAGAGAAACACTTTAAAGTTTGATTAATACAATATTTTTGGATGTCACTACTGATCACTTTCGTGATCAGAAATATTAATGAAAGGATGTGTAGCCCATACAAAAGAGCCAGGATTCAGTTATGTGATACATGTATATTGAAGAAAATGAGTAAAACGTGATCATCTTATAATTAATTATTGCCTGATAGGGAGGATAAGATGAAGTAAAGAATATTTACATGATATGAGTATATGTCAGTAGTTATCGAGAATTAAGTAACAAGCGCATTTTCAAATTTAAGAAATAGCAGAGTTATTAAATTCATATTACTAAGCATAATATTTATTTGAAATCATTTAAGGGGTTAGGCCACTCTAGGGTTTTCAAAAAAATTTTTTTTTTATTGCTTTAAATGGTCACTTAGGACCTCAAAATTGACATCCCAAAAGATTATGGCCGGAAAATATCTCGAAGTACCAGGTAGGCATCGGGCCTCTTATGAATTTTAAACGCGTTTATCTCAAAACTGCATTTTTCAAGTTGGCCGCACATATAATTTGAAAAATTTTTAATTTACTTTAAATTTTCGCTAGATCTTTAAAAATATATTGTCTAATAAGAATTATGTGGCATAATTCATTTATTATTATCAAATTTACTGGTGATTTTTCTGCGAATTTTGGAAGTGCGCCATTCGGTCAAAAATCAATACATCAAAAAAAAAAAAAAACAAAAAACAAAATCCTACGTACTTCTCTACTTATTGTACATGACAACAGTATGTACAATAAAAAAAATTTAGTGACTCATCATGATTCAAAATTTACAGGAGCTGTTAGTACGGCCCTTCCAAAAGAGAGGCCATCTGAGAAACAATGCACAGCCGCCATTTTTAAACAAATTATCCTATAAAAATTATGTTTTACAGTCAATCATATGTGCAAGAAACTTATACCCTTGTTAACTCGATTTATTTTATATTTTTCCTGAAAAAAAAAACCACAACAAAGCCTATTTTTACGGCCTCTAGATTGGTGTAACCCCTTAAGTCATCAATGAAATTATTGCTGCCTAACAGGAAAATTTATTAACATCATAACATACATCTCCTCGGGGTGCTTGCTAGCAATTTTTTTTTACAATTAGATCGCGCTCAAGGGATTTGTGTAGCATTGAAATGTTTGTATATAGCGCGGGCGACGGAAATTTAGAGAAGAACAAAAGAGAGGTACCTATGTAAGTACTTAGTACTTAAATGCTTGCAAATTATAACGACCAGGAAATAGAGAGCTCGGCAGAGCATTTCATAAGCGAGTTTTGTGGCTTAGGAACAGATCGCGATATTTTAGAGTACCTAGGTACGTCCGAAAGTGGGTGAGACATTCCGTCGGTGTCAAGGTTATCAATTGACTGCCTAATATTAGTATCACCTATGAGTTTTATCGCACGGTTTGAATCCTACCTAGCAGGTGCATAGATGTTTCAGGAGCACCTGGCTAGATGTGGGCATCGTACTGCAGTTTGGCCGTATGAATGCCTTATGCATTGAGGCCAGATCAGAGGGGGAGAAATATTTCTTACATCGCTTGAGGAAGTCTAGACGTTTCTCAGCATTTTTGACAAAATCAAATATGCGGTCATTCCCACGTAAGTTGTCACTGACACACAAACCGAGAATGGAAAGTTTTTCTGTTTTGACGATGTAAGTGCAATTAATAGATAATGGCTGGGTATTTAATCACAGCAGACAGCATTGAGATTCAGAACCATCAAATATCACTCTGTTGATAGATCTCCAATTGGTTATGCTGTTAATATCGGAATTTATTGAGCTTAACATATGCTGCCATTCCCGTTCTACAGCCGAAGAGCAAGGTCGTGAGTCCGGGACCGAATACGGAAGGCAGAGAGTACTGCCATCAGCAAAGGAATATATTGAATTAGAAGTAGCAGAGAAGTGATCATAGATGAAAATTAAAAAGAGTATCGGAAACAGAACGGGACCCTGGGGCACACCAGCATTAATTTTATGAATACAAGACTTGAAACCATCGATGGCAAGTTGAATTGAACGTTCAGAACGTTCCACTGGAGAAGAGAGTCATCGATCCCAAAAGCAAGCATTTCCAACGAAATAGCGTGATGCCAAACTCTGTTAAATGCGTTAGAAATATCAAGTACAAGTATCTTCCTTTCGCCAGATTCAGATTGAAGTACGATTTGGTTTTCCTTTTCGGTGAGACATGCCATCTAATTACCAATGGACCTGGGAAGAAAGGACCTAACTGAACAGAGAGAAGAAGATTCGTCTTTTTTTAGGGACGGCTGGATAAATGCTGTTTTCCATCTAAGCGGTAAGCGGCCTAAAGAGTAGGATTGATGAAAAAGCTTACGCCAGCGAGTTCTTCCTCGCTTTTAGAAAAAGGGAAGATATACCATCTGGACCAGCGGATTTGTGTATATTAAGACCTTTAATTACTCTTGCTACAAAATGAGTGCGAAAGTGGATCTGTATATCACTTCATATATCATATCATATCATATCATATCATATCATATCAGCAGCGGCATCCACGTCGTTAACGAGGAAATTCCTATAGAATCTGTTAAGTCTGCTCCAATTAGTTTTCTCGTATTGCCATATGGTTCTTTTAGGAATCTTTTCTCTAACTGTGTGGTTGGTATACGAGAAAATAGCTGATATGACACAATGGTCCGAAGAGCCTAGAGATAGCACATTGACCGTGTATTTATCAGGGTGAGAAGTTAAAAACAAGTGAAGGGTGTTGGCGGTATGACTGTCAACGTCTGGTATATTCGTGTGGGTTCATTAACAATCTGGGTCAAGTGATTTTCCGCAGTGAAGATCTCAGCACACCGTCCTTCGGGTGTTGTATGTCCAGAACGTCGAGGCCACCCAGACTTGTGTATATTGAAATCGCCCCTAATAACGATTTCAGTATGATGATACAGTGATACAACTCTTTGTTGGAGTCAGACTCATTAAGGGTTGAATTGCTGTCCAGTTTGGGGATTCTGTAAATAGATCAGAGTGATTTGAGAGGTGTAGATGGAGATCTACCTGTGTTTCACTAAGTGCCAAAATTGATGGTATGTACTTACAGACGTGGACATACTCAGAAAAGTGATGAATATTAATCAAGTCATGAGTGAAGTATCATATTATAGTGGGCAGTCGGGTAAAACTGCGGCTGGATCGATGCGTCATCAAATTTGCTGTTCATTGTTGCTATGTGGCGTTCAATATCACACGCGGGGGACCGATTCGCAGTTAGTTTATTCCGACATCATTAACTTTATCGAAGATAACTTTGAGCATAGAATCATAATGTTTAAGAGAGAGTTGTTCGTTCGACGAGGACTGGAAATGGTTGTCAATATCACTATGCAGGGAGCTTATTAACTCGCATTTTTTTTGGTTGCCAGTAACCTGCGCCGAACACATTGCTCAGAAGGAGCTTTAATGCATCAACGGGCATGAGTTGTTCTTTTTTTCAGACAGCTTCGTCATGTTAGTTAATATGGGATCACAACTTAACAAAAAAGGGTTAAAAATATCTATATTATTAGGCGTGCAATTAAGTTCTCAAGTAAGAGGTGTTCGATTTTGACATATCCAAAACGTCATGAACCAAACTCAGACATATGGTAAACAAAACGTTTTCACACATTAGTCCCATTAGTGATTTTGTTTTGGCGTCATGTACTTTTGGTTGCGTGAAAATGTCTGATTTTGTGCCAAATTATCGTTATTTGCGGGACGTGTTGATTTTCTTCTTTCATTCGAAGAAAACGGCGGCTGAAGTGCATCGAGAGCTCCAAAAAGTTTACGGAAATGCTGTGAAACAGAGTGTAGTGATTGGTTCGTTTGTAACCATTTTTTCACAATAAACGCAACTAAGTTACGCTGTTTTTTTTATGAAAATGCAACTTTATAGTATTTTCCCTGCTTGGTTTCCAGGAATGACATTCTCTATAGTGTTTGTAGTCCTTCTTCCATGACCCTGGAGCTTCCTCAATTAATTTGAAATTAGTATTTTGCATATATTGCTGATGCAGTCTACAAATGTTGTTGTGTTAACATCATTGTAAGCATTTTTAACTGAATTTTGAAAAGGAAGTATTGAAAGACCATATTCGGCATACTTTATACAGAAGTGAAGTCACCAAAGAAATCCAAAATATGTATTGAGAAGTTGTTTTCAGGGGTTGACAGGGGTCGGCGTTGGTTTGCAAAATTTAGAAATAGCGATTTTGAGTTCTTTATCAATGCCTTAGTCCAGAATACAGACCAGCACAAGACCCCAGAGATGGATTTCATCCGCTCCTGGTGTTACTGTCTGTATGGTGGCATGCTGAGGAAATAATTTATTTTGAGCTGTTGCCTCGTATCCAGACCACCAAAGCAGAAATGGCCAGATCTGATTAATCGAAGGGGTATTCAATTCCATCAGGACAACGCTTGATTCCACGCAATTAAGATCACCTGGATATAGTTACTGGAGTTCAGTTGGGAAAAAATGGTGCATCCGCCAGATTTCGCATCTTATCTTATTCACTTGTTCCGAAGTCTGCAAAACTTCCTTGATGGCAAAAATTTTAGATCTCTGGATGATGCCCAAGAGGTTCTAAGTGTATTTTTTTCGTCACACCCAAACGATATCTTTGGTGCTGGCATTAGAGGTCGCTTGAGATGTGGGCAGAAGTGTTGTTTAATGAAGGGAATTTCATTTACGACAAAATTTTTGTATTTGGTGAAAATTAGCTAACATCAAACAGGCATTCAAAAATCACGCAATAATAACCCGACATTTATCATTATAACCTCGAGCTTGCCATTTCCTTAGAGGTAATTTGTAGGACAAGTGGAGTAAGTTTTCGATTAAACTTATCCATCCATGAAGAACGGGTAGACCGAATTGCAAGTTCTGGGTTTCAACTTCCCTTGTCATCATATCTTAGATACCTTTGATGTTTTTAGAAGATGCACCACATATAAAAAACTTTTGCGTGGATGACGTCTCTGTTACGACTATAGCGTTGCACACTTTCCTGTCAACCATGGTCAAAAGTAGAGTATGACAAAATTGTATCTGTTTTCCTTCAACTAGCATTGTTGTCTTTTGTAATTTATCTATTATCTACTCTCTTTTTTTCTGGCATAGACATTTCTGTAGATTCTTTTACAAACTTTATTTATAATGGCCTGCAGTATCTTGTAGAGCTCAGGCATGGATTTCCCCATACAATTTTAGAATTATCAGAACGTCTAAGCGGAACAGCATAGGTCGTAAAAACTGATGAACCAGATTCTTCAAGTTCATAGAAGGCTCGTTTGTAGCAGCTGTGTCCTGAGTTTCAGTCAAATCCTCACATGGAAAATAAACACATCTTTTCCATTTCTTCGTTTGTAAGTAAATTAATAACTTCCTTCTGCCATTCTAGCAAACGCTTTGTTGTGAGATCCATCAGTGCCTGAAGGGAAACCTCTATTGAAGGTTGGATAACTTTTACGTGAATAGCATTCTTTTTCTGATGATATGCAGGCTATTTTTCTTGTGCCCTCAATCTTATGATATCAAATTGGTGCCGAAATAGTTGCGCAAAACAGTGCTTCTTGACCTGAAATTTTTAAACTTTTTGATTCAAGTCTTATAAGACCTTCTATACTTTTTTGCTCGATCAGGAATTGTCAGCTCATTTGAGTAGTATAACTCAACATGGAAACTAATGTAGACTCTCTCAATTCTTAATTTTTTTTGTTCGTTCGGTACTTTCATCAGAAGAAATACTTGGTCGACCACGCCTTTGTTCAGACAAAAGAAACAAATGTCTCAAGCCAAGAATTGTTTGTATTTAAAAACGAATTAAGTTTTCTGTAAGCCTTTTCCCACGGAGACTTAAACTGTGACTTAAAATACGATAATGTTTTATTCAAGCCTTTATTGGCGTAGTTTGGAGTTAGTTTTTTTTAACTCCTCTGACAGGAAAACAAGCTGTTTGCTGACCGCACGATATTAGCATAACTTAAACACTTCTCTAAAAACTTTACCACCAAAATTCACAGCTTTTTTTTTTGTCGGAAAGCACAATTTAAAAAAAAAATACAAACGAATTCGCAAATATTCGCAAAATTGGTTTATACTTCTTCAAAACGATAAAACGAACTACCAACAAAAAATAGTTTTAAATTTTGGTCGAATTTGGAACACAACTTTACCGACCAACATGTGCACGCAAACCAAAAAATAGGAATAAAAAAGGGTTTTGGTGATTATTATTATTATGCATATAAAAATAGCAGCACTCTCTTACAAAAAAAAAAATTAAATAGCTTTACACATACCAGAACTTAAGGGCTCCATACCGAAAATTGAAATTTTCTATAAACATAATATTTTTGATGCAACCAATATTCACTTCTAAACTGCTTCATATCAAAATCTAGGTTTTAGTGAAAAAAACTGGCTCACGCCAATGCAATTTTTCCTAAATGTGTTTATGTTAACGGCTTAGAACTGTTACATTATTGACAGTGGGGTATTTGACTATTAATAAAAAATAAAAGCGGAACAAATCCTGAATATGGTAACAACAGTACACGTTCGATGTCTTTACGAGTAAATGTGTACCGCCGATTAATTTTGCAAGTTTTGCTTAGAGAACACCTCCATCTTTATTATGCAATACCAGTTCAGGAGTTATTACCAGCAGATCTGCCTTGACGGTCGGAATTTTGTAATTGGTTGCATTGCGATGACAATACGTTTATCCAAAATATTCTATGGAGTCGCAATTCACTTGGGATGGCATTACCAACTTCCGTAACCTACAAACGTGGGCGAATGAAAAAAAGCATACAGCAAGAATAACATCATTTCAAAATAGATTCAGCGTAAAGGTGTTGGGCGGCGTAATTGGCAATGAGTTAATCATACTCGTACTTCCACAAACACTAAACAGTGAAACTTATTTGCAATTCTTGCAAATTGAATGAATTGCTAGGATTACTACAATAGGAGATATTTCCGTGGCACAAAGAAAAACTCATTTTTCCCAACATGATGGTACTCCAAGTCACTAGGGCAGATAATTAAGGACTACTTGGATGAAAAATAGTCCAATACATTAGCCTGTAAGATCACCAGACTTGACAGTTTTGGATTGCTGAAATCAGAACATTGGCTGAATTGCAAGAACGAATATCAGCAGCGGCACAACATTTCAAAGAGACTTCACAAACTATTAATACTACAAGCATTAGTTGGCATTTAGTTTATTTTTAGCAACTGTTCTAGATTTCAGATTGTGTAAATTACGATTAGCAATAAACCTATTTATTTATTTAAAATAATTTATTATAACGGTAATCGAAAGTGCACTCATATCGATGATTCATTTACAATATTTAAAATTATACCTGGAAAACTGTAAGCCTCAGGTAGTAACTTTGTATGCTGAATTTATAGATATCATTATGGCGCACCAAAATTATAAGCACACTTTTCTGAGATAAATGTGATTTTTCCAAAAATTAATTAAAAAAATAAAAAAAAATAAAAAATTGTGTTTGAAGACCGATATCTCGAAAATGAAATGAAATGGATGCTAATAGTGTTTAAACACGAATTAACCATTAATCAATTGGCTATAAGACGAGCCCAGATTTGTTACTCTAGTTTTAAAACACTAGAAGTTGTAGCTAAACAATTGTTAGTATCTATGTCGATGAAGCAACTTTCTTAAACACCCTGTTACTCAGTGGATGTTGAAGAAAGACCCACTCCTTCTCCCATACGATTGTTTTCATAACATAACCAATTAATCAGATCCCCAAATATCTATATCCCAAATCCGATACGCGAAAAAAATATGTATTCTACATAGTCGTATGTGCTACTTTCCGCCACTTTATATGTTTGGTTTAACAAAACTCACTTGATGAAATGTCACCATGTTCAAGAAGGCTTTCTCCTTTCGGCTGTTTGCTTTGCCCCATCAGATACTCTTGCTCCTCTCTTAGGTAATTTATCATCATGACGCTTGAACATCCAAAGTATAGCTGCGTAAATAAACATACAAATTTATTTATAAATATTGGTATATTTTAAATAGAAGTATCATAAAATGTTTAACAAAATTCAATGTTACTTTAAAAAAATTCCGACTTGTCGATTCATAGTAAGAACTATGTGAAAACTAGTGTGCAGCTTGCACTTATTTTACTAGAAACTCTGTAGAGACTGCATTCCATTTACATAGCATATATTGTATAATGTAAGTTCCAGCTCAGAAAAAAATATTTGTTATGGGTTATGTGTGCGCCACCAAACATGCGTGCTTGTTTTACTGCGTCGACGTCGAAATCGTTGTTGAATCTGCGTTTTTACTCACTATAAACAGATATGCGGCCAGTGATCAAACGCAAAAATATATGCTAGTGCCAAACGAACAAAGGTCTCCTCATCCGCATTTGATAAAGTCTACACTTTGTTACACATCCACCTCGTTGTGAATGCTAAAACTCCAATGAAACGAAAAAGTGAAAGGAAACGGGAGGGAGAAACGCGCGTAGAGAGGCAGGTAGGGCAGAATTAAACATGGAAGAGGAACGAAAAGCCGACAGACTCGCAGTAGGATAATGAACCATGAGCAGTAAAGGGAGCGTCGTTGGTGAGTTAGCAATGTACGAGTCACGTGTATAGCAACGCCATCAGCATAGTCATCATTGTTCTTACCAACGTCAAACTACCAACCTTGACATTACTTGCTAACAACACCAAAAGTACCACAAACACGTAACGGAAAAATTTAGCGTGACTAAGTTTTTGTTTGTTAACGCCAATAAAATATGCAGCATGGAACAGCCAAGCAGCAGAATTGCTCCAGCGACATCAGTTGACCTAGTTTGGGAATACCGCCATTAGCAACGTAAGCAAAAGAACACGATTGTTAATTTTTAACTATCAGCTCTTCATTGTATATTGTAATACCTGGAATTGAGTTTTATTTGTAAGGGTTGGACAAAATACATATCTCACGCGCGGGATTCCTACGCTCCATCTCGTGTCCTTACTATAGATTCGAGTATAGAGACATGGCTGGCTTCTTATGAGTATCGCGAGTTCTTACGAGAATTTACATGGGATTACGTAAAAACGTAAAAACGACACCGACGGATCGATAACACCTGAACGGTGGCAGTTGGTTAAGTTAAAGCTTTCGGGCAGCTTGCGGGAAAACACGACACAACCTCCCATCACAAGCGACACGATCTCTCTGGATCTTTACACTAAAGCCATAGGTGGGTTAGGAGAGATTTGGCCAGGTGCAAAACTCGAAGTCGTGACAAAGGAGGATATCCCTAGCAGACCTACCATAGAAAGCATTCTAGAGATCATAAGGCTCAGCAATCTGACCTTTCCGACTCATGACTGGAAAGTCGCGAAACTGGAAGAATTAAGGCGCCCTTATAGATTAATTGTGTTCAGTGAGGAATCCCTTAACCTTCTAGCGCAGACTAAAGGCATGATTTGGTTCGGTTTCGAGTCAATTCACCATAGGTTTTATAAAAAGGATGAGCTGGATGCTGATATGCATCATCTTCCTCCTTTAACTGAAACTGCAAAGTCAACCTTAGATCTTGGAGCGTCGACATCCTTTCCGAAAGGATAGCGACAACTCCAAATTACCAGATCTAGACAATTAAGCCGTCGGTCTCCTCTTTTGACTTTCTGTCGGAAATGGAAACCGATGACGAACTAAAAAGAGATCCTTTACTATTAGAGGAAGAACATGAGCTCTTGGAGACATGTTCAGAATCGGGGGACTCGAACTGCACCCTGATGGATGCTGCTCTGGTAAATTGAGGCAATGATACGGTTTCTCCAGATTAATCTCCATCACTCAAAAAAAGTTTCGGCAACACTTACAACCTTGATCAATACATTCCCGGAATGTATTCAGAAAATTGGAAATACAAGTTTATTCATCTAAATCTATATTGTACCTTTCAGAGTAAACCCCATCGACTGCAACACACTTATGCAAGCACTTGATCCAATGCTCGAAACATTTTTTATATTCGGTTTTCTGTATGTCCATTAGTGCTTCCTGCGATTTTTCCAATACTTCCTCTCGGCTGCTGCAACGCGTTCCCCGTAGTGGTTTTTTAACTCGATTGAACAGAAAGAAGTCACGGGGAGCCAAATCAGGTGAATTTGGTGTCTGTTGGATGGTATTTGTTGCATTTTTTGTCAAACGAATAATGATGGCACTGTGCGAGGGTACTTTATCATGGTGCAAAATCCATGAGTTTTCTGCCCACAATTCTGGTCTCTTTCGGCGAATTGCTTCACGCAAACATCTCATAACGCCCAAATGATACTCTTTGTTTACTGTCTGGCCTTCTGGCAAAAACTCATGATGCACTACACCGTTGTAATCCATTAAAACCGTGAGCATTGCCTTCTTTTTTGACTGATAACGATGTGTTTCTTTTGGACTCGGCTCATTTGGTGAACGATTCACTTGCCTGATGTCTGGATTGCGTGTCGTACTCATAAGTCCACGTCTCGTCTCCAGTAATGATCCTTTTGATGAATGTGAGATCGGATTCAGCCTCGCAAATCATCTCTTTTGCGACGTCAACACGGTCTCTTTTTTGCATGAAATTGAGGTCCTTTGGCACCAACTTTGCTGCTACACGACGGAAACCCAAATCATTAACCAAAATATGTTGGACGGATCCATAGGCAATGTTCAAGTCCTCCGCTATCTCTCTGATGGTTAATTTGCGGTTATTGACCAACATTTCTTTTATTTCATCAATGTTTTCGTCGGTTTTCGATATCGATGGTCTGCCACTGCATTCATCATCTTCGATTCACTCACGATCACTCACGACCACATTTGAACCGCTCGTGCCACTTGTAAACGACCGTTTTCTTTAGAGAATCGTTGCCGAAACACTTTTCCAACATTTCGTTGTTTCGCCAACACACACAGAGATTGTGGCGACGTAGCTTTCGCAAATGTTAAGCTATGACGCTAAGATTTAGAGGGAATGTCAACAACAGACCTACCAACTTTAGCCGTTAGTCTTATCGCAAATAAAACAAACGCACTCCTTTAAAAAAATAATTTACGCTCTTTATTTGGTTGCTTAATAGGCGTCTGTATTCTACAGTATTTGACTTACGACTGATCTTCTACCTACCGGCAGAGTCTTTTCCTAGTGTGGCCACTTTACAATCACTAGTTAGTGTTGCCACTTTATATTTCTTACATTCTTATCAGTTTCTCTCCTATGGCTTCCTACACAACCTAACAAAAAAAACAGAACTCAAATCGGAATAATGGGAGCGCCACACGGTGGTGTCCCCCGGGAGCTTTTTGATCAAGGTACTCGTATATGTGTAGTCTACGTCAAAAAGCAATTGCACAGACTTTTGAAGGATTGTAACTCTGATATTGAGGTCTAACTTCTGAACCGTTCTTTAAATAAAGATTTTGAAAAAATCGCAAGAGAGCGACATTTGCCTTTTGACATTGAAGTTCTTACAGAGCTTGACAGGGAAGTGTTTATTCTCTTTCATCATCCTGCATAATCAAATGATTTTGGCAGGAATCTCATCTTTATAAGTGCTATCATACGCTGCTTCAAAAAACTTTATGGGCAGAATCCTTTACATATTTAGAGGAAAAAATTGTACTGGTATGGTGAAGGGTGGAAAATGCATACATTTCAAGATATAGGCCTCCAAGAAAGCCTTGGATTCCTTCTTATTGAAGATGTCATCTCTTGAAAAAATGGTTGTAGAAAAAAAGAAAAATTTAAATTAAAATTAAAACTAAAACTTTCGAATATTTTAGCAAATAGTCATGGACAACCAATCCAGTGTGAGACTGCCTATTATATCGTGATGCAAAAACCAAGAGTCGTCTGCCTATAATTCTGGTCACTTCTGCGAATAGTTTCACGCAAACCGCGCATAAGGTGCAAATAATTTTCCTTGCTAACAGTTTGGTCCGTAATAATTGAAGAAATTCAACTCAATGTCACCTTGATATTCGACTTGTTTTGACGTGGTTTTTCGGTCCTGGCTCACCTTTGGCACGATATCCACTTGATTGAGTGATCCATGTCTCATCTCCCGTAATGCTGCGTTTGATGACGATCTGATAGTCAGAAATTATTTTTTCACTGTTCGTATATTTTCCAAATCGATTGTATCGACCCAAACGATATTTAAATGATGCGGTGTTCGTCGGTAGACGTCGAAGGGCGATCTTCGTCTTCAATGCGTTTCCTGCCTTTTTTAAATATCTTATACCAATCAAAAACACCCGTTCTGGGCAATGTCTTACCACCAATAACCTTTCCCTGCATTTCCAATATTTTGGAATCCGAAATTCCATTTTTGAAGCGAAATTTGATGAAACTTTTTTGCAGAACTTTTTCGTATATTTTTAAAATCGAAAAATGGTAATGGTAACGAGCGTATTCTATAAACAACTAAATATATTGACACGAAATTTGACACAGATGTCTGTTAGAGTGTTACTTACTGTTCGTTTAGATAAGCCTACGGAATTTATATGGAAAAGGTTCATTACGTTTTATCACAGTTAAGCTCACACTACAGTATCCAGGCAGGAGTGGCTATTTGTTACTAAAAAAAAACCAAAAGTCAGAAATTTTCTGTTTTAGCATTAAAAATGTTTGAAATATTAATTTGTTTTTTAAATCTGGATTGAATGTTCAAAACGCAAGCCAATGCTTTCAAACAATCTTCCTTTATTTGGCGGATGGGCTGGCCGGAGGGATGTCACCTTGTAGTTCTCGTAACTTGTTTGTCCGAATATCCAGATATGCCGATATCTTTGCCAATTTTCAAAGAAGAAATTGCCAATTTGCAAAGAAGAAATTGGCAAAGATATCAGCAGTTGTTATATCGAGATAATGTGCAGCACCTAAACCAGTTGATCTCGAAACATAACATATAGCTCAACAACGCCACGAGGAATGGAATAAAAAACTTGATTCTCTAGATAAGAACGCTAAACCATTTTGGAATGTAATTAGAATAATTAAAAATAAAAACAAACAGCTACCTGGACTTCAGAATGGATCTAATTTCTACTACACAGATGATGAAAAAGCAGACGCCCTTGCTATTACTTTTTTAAGAAATCACTGTGTATCAGCAAGCCTAGGCGATCCAGCAACAAATACATTGATTAGTGAAACAATTGAGTTTCACAATTAGTTGAAATCAACACCCTAATTCTTACAGAAGACGACGTAAAATTTCATATCGACAATTTAAATATAAGAAAGTCCGGCGGGTTCGATCTTATAAAAAATTTGTATCTCTAGCATTTGCCGAAAACTGGAGTGAAATTTTTAACAGACATTCCCCAATACTTGGAAAACAGCCAAGGTGGTTCCAATTCTGAAAGTTGGAAAACCCCCTGTAAGCCCTGAAAGCTATAGGCCGATAAGTTTGCTTAGCAGTGTAAGTAAAATATATGAAAAATAAAAGAAAAAATATCAAATATAATTACAGAATGTAGCATATATCCTGACGTGCAGTTCGGTTTTAGACCTCTACATAGTACCTCCCACCAGGCTCTCCGAATTTGTAATTTTGTCAAAAAAAACCGCCAACAAGGAAAATCAACCGGGATGATGCTTTTGGACATCGAAAAAGCGTTCGATTCCGTTTGGCATGATGGTCTTCTATATAAAATGATTATGTATAACTTTCCTCCGTTTCTGTGTAAGACAATCCAAGATTTATTATCCTCAAACCCTTTAGTAAAAAACTTGTGTAATGCGTCCTAGTGAGTGACATATGATAAAATAACATCGTCTTGAAGCATTTCTGGTAATTTTGACAAATGCGGAAACAACGAATATTCTTTTCTGCTTAAATTATGTTTATAAAGGATGAGTTTACCCACAAAGGCCGATATTATTGATTTTGTTTTAATCAAGTTGAGATCGTCATCCTACAGCTGCAGATTAACTTTGTTGAACATACTAAAGATATCAGTCAAGTAATAAATATCTATTTTACAATTGTTCAGATCTTTTTTTTGTAAAAACTCCAACACAGATTCAAAGATAGCTGGAAATTTTGCTAAGCAAGACCCTCTTGATAGCTAGCGAACTTCAGTGTGCAGAAGTAACCAAGTTAAGACTTCGTCGTTTTCCTCACATAACTGAACAAATAACCGAGATTTCAAAGAACTGCTTCGAATCTTGTTGACAGCATTTATAACATATTGCAATGACTGATGCAATCTATGACTCAGATTTTTTGCTACTAAATGCTGTCCCTCGGGAAGCACAATCAGCGGGATTGTCTTCTGAGGGGACATTCCGATAGGAAGATGATAAAAGCCAAAAGACAAACCCATTCGTTCACAAATCGAAATAAGAAGGAGTAGCAATCAGACACAAGTTTGGCGAACATTTAGAAAGCTAGTTATAAAAAACAATAAAGCCAAAGATATGTATATCAAGCGTGAAATTCGGGAACGAAATTTTAAGTGATAAAGGTGAAATTGCAAATAAATGAAGTATATATTTTGTAGAGAGTGTCTATGAAATTGATGCGTCAATTTTATATGTTCAATTTATTTTGCCAGATATACATGTGACATGTGATTTAGATTTCAATTCTGTGATATAAGAACAATCTGTGATATAATTGGAAAATGTAATAATAAGAGAGACGCTACTGGTATCAATAGAGACATTGTTTATCAATTTGTTGAAGTGATAGGTCCGGTATTATTGAAAATAATTGTTAAGATTTATTTAACTTCAAAATCCTATGTTAGTATTGAGTATATTCGTGCGTTTTTTTTTTCAAAATTTGGACGTTTATTTAAGAAAAACATGTACAATAGTATTATTCAAAGTATTACCCATCTGAAGCTATGACTTTTTCCCATCTTTCTGGCAATTTGTGGATCGCATCCCAAAAGAACTGCGCCGGCTTGGCAGCCAAGAATGAATCAAGCCAATTTTTGATATTCTGTTCTGATGTGAACCGTATTTCAGTGAGGGCGTTCTGCATCGACCGGAACAAATGGTAGTCAGAAGGGGCAAGGTCTGGGCTATAAGGCGTGTGAGGTAAGACTTCCCGTCCACTGTTTTCCAAATAATTCTTAACCGGAATAGCAATGTGGGGCCGAGCGTTGTCATGATGGAAAATTATTGCCTAGTGTCTGGTCGCATATTCCGGGCGTTTTTCGGCCACTGCTCTCTTCAAACGGATTAATTGTGTTCGACAGCGTTGTCCATTGATGGTTTCACCCGGTTTTAGTAGCTCATAATACAGCACACCCATCTGATCCCACCAAATACAGAGCATTACCTTCGCGCCATGGATATTCGACTTTTCCGTTGATTTGGCTGGTTGGCCGGGTTTCACATATGATTTTTTGCACTTGGGGTTATCGTAACGGATCCCTTTTTCATCACCAGTAACAATCCGATGCAAAAATGACTTCCTTATGTGGCGTTCCAGCAGCATTTCGGACATGCGAAACCGCCTTTCGACGTCTCTCGGCTTGAGTTCATGTGGAACCCAATTTCCTTGTTTTTGAATACACGTTTTAAACGTTTTGAAATGGCTGCTTGAGTGACACCCAAAGATTCTGCGAGCTCTTCTTGTGTTTGGTAACAATCTTCATAGAGTAATGCTTCCAGTTCTTCATCTTCAAACTTTTTTGGCTGCCCAGGACGTTCATCGTCTTCCACTTTTGGCACGATGACTTTCGGTAGCAGTTTTCTTCATATTAAGGTAATGAAGAAGATCTCCCCGCAAAAACACTTTTTCAGGCACAAAGCTCGACATATTTGAGTGAAAAAAAATTATTGTTGTTTACGCTTCAAATGAATGACATATACTGGATTGACGCACAATGATAGTAGCTTTCCAACGCATGTTCCAATGGAATAACAATGGAATAATACAAGTTACGCCATCTCTTAGCAAACCGCACGGAGTTATAGACCCAATATATCCGAACTTACTTGCACACCCGATTCTAAATTTCAGCACAAACCATTTCCTTACTTTCCCACCAGACTGTAAAATCTAACCCCACGACTCAAATTAATACATATGGGATATCTATTCTATGTATTTTTGCTACCGAATGTAAGACACGCGAATGTAAGTCATATGCACACCAGCAATTGATTTTTCGCAAGGTGTCAGAATCAGTTGTCAAATATGCGCTAGCAACTTGATGATTCCAATTTAATTCCCACACCAATTTCCGGTTCCATTCCCACGAACTTCATTTGTAAAATAGTATATCCGAGGGGCGATCAATATATTCTCGGTATCGATATGAAGGAAAATGCGAATTCAATTTAAATTGTTTTTATTTTTCAATATGATCTCCCCTAACATCAATGCATTTGTTACATCTTGAGATAAGCTTTTTTAAACCCTCAAAATAATAAATTTCCTCTTTCTCTGCAAAATACCGACTTGAGTTCTTCATCATCCGAAAATCTTTTTCCACGAAGACATTTTTTCAAATCCGGAAACAGGAAATAATCACTAGGGGCAAGGTCTGGACTATAGGGTGGGTGTTAGATTTCTTCGAAACCACAATCTCGCGCAGCAGCCTTGGAAACTCACGCCGTGTGAACAGGAGCGTTGTCATGAAGAAGCAACACACCCGCTGCGAGTTTACCCCGTCTTTTCTTTTTAATTTCCTCCCGCAAATTATGCAAAGTGGAAGCGTAGGATGTGGCGTTGATGGTTTCACCTTTTTTTTGTACTCAATGAGCAAGATTCCCTTTGAGTCCCAAAAAACTGTGGCCATGAGCTTCCCGGCAGACGGAGTGACTTTGAACTTCTTCGGGGGGTCTGTTCCTTTTTTATGCCACTGCATGGACTCTTATTTGCTTTCAGGGTCATAGTGGTGGACCCATGTTTCGTCCCCAGTAACAATTCGATCCATAACACCGTCCGCGTTCTCACTACACATCTCCAAAAGCTCTCTACAGCATGCAATTCTCACTTTTTTCTGAGGCGCTGTGAGCATTCGTGGCACCCACCTTGCACTGACCTTTGAAAGGTTAAGATGGTCATGATGGTACCAATTGAAAGCTTGGTGATCTCTGCCATCATTTTCACCTTTATTCGGGCATCCTCAAGAACAAGTTTTTCGACTTCTTTGATGCTTTCTCCCATACAAGCAATAGCCGGGGGGCCGGAGCGGGGGTCGTCTTCAATGCTCTCTCTGCCTCTCTTGAACTCACTTGACCACTTTTGCACAGTTGATAATGAAGGTGCGGAACCCTGGTACCATCTACCATCTCTTCATGAATAGTTTTTTGACTTTTTCCTTGCTTAGTGAGAAATTTAATTACAGCGCGATGCTCAATTTTCACCATCATCGTCTCAGCTGCCATTATGATTCTGTTTAACTAGAGATAAAACGCGAATTAATAATCACATTTATATGAAATTTTACATGAATGCACTAAAATAATACGAGTAGTATTACTTGATAAATAAGTCAATTTATATATACAACCACAGCTTCACCCCGATATCGAGAATATGTTGAACGCCCCTCGTAAATTAGAATATATTTAGAATAAACTTCACTTGTTAAGAGTTAAGCACAAGAGACGGTGTTTTTTATAGTATTTCACTCAGTTGTACTGGTTTATGTGCCTTAACACAAACAACGCATTCGACAAGTTTATGTGCTTGACGATTCTTTCAAACATTTGATTCCCATAAACCGCCGAAATGTGGTGCTCGTGGAGGGATAAGATGAAAGTCTGTCCCTTTAGAACTACATGCTTTTGTAACCTTATTGATAGCGTACTGAGATTCTAAAATTTCTTTTACTTCATGAAAAGATTTCACAATAAAGATTTCTGCAGTTCCCACGCCTTGCAGTGAATCGCTTCAAAGCCTTCGGTGGAAAGATCAGTGACCAGCTCCAAATGTATAGCCTTAGTTAAGAAACAGCAAAATACTGCTATATAAGTTTTATGAGGGCGTTTTCCGCGTATCTTGAAATGAGTCCAAATTGGGCAGCAAAAATCCACTGCGGTTGCATCGACAATGGCGAGGAGCCTTCAATCAAAGTTTGGTCAGTCCTAGGGAATTGCAGTCTGTGACGGAGTTTCTTAATTTCCTGGATACACGTTTTCAATCTCTTGAAGCCTTAGGGAATAAAGTGAAAAAGATTGAGGAATTCAAAAACCAGACAAGATCTTCGGCTACATTAACCACAACGAACAAAGGTCAGCAATCGCCCACGGAATGTATTGCATGCAACAAAAAATATGCTTTATACCATTGCAACAAATTCTTACAAATGAGTCCAGCTAATTGTAACAAGTTTGTTTCTCAAGAAAAACTTTGCAAGAACTGTCTTAAGAAGGGACATTTCACATCCAATTGCAGTCCTGAGGGGATGCATGATATATTGAACACATCGTTCAACGGCCCAAGCAAAAGGGAATACATTTCAACAGACAGCACATTTTAGCTCATCTGCCAGCGCGCAGAAACATGCAGAGCCAACATCTGCACTCACT
This sequence comes from Volucella zonaria, assembly GCA_963966105.1. Classification (NCBI taxonomy): domain Eukaryota; kingdom Metazoa; phylum Arthropoda; class Insecta; order Diptera; family Syrphidae; genus Volucella; species Volucella zonaria. The sequence goes on from OZ014534.1 coordinate 14,669,358, forward strand.
ACCACGAGTCATACAAACGAAAAACCGTAATTCTTGGAACTGCGAGAGTGAGACTCACTAATAACAATGGAACCTAAATCGAATGCCGAGCACTTCTGGATTCCGGATCCCAGATAAACATAATCAGCGATCGTGCTGTAAAAAGGCTTGGTTTAGCGCCATCGTCTACAAACATGCGCATTCAAGGCATTGGTCGAAGCCACCTAAAGTCTCAAGAAAGAGCTAATTTGCTAAGCGCAAAACAAAATGCCTTTTCAACCAGACTAGAAGCCTTCGTATTACATACCATTAATGCAGAATACAGTCTTCGGTTGGATAGTAGCAGGAGGAATAGAGCAACCTTCCCCAAAATTGGCGACATGCGGTATATGCTCAGGAGAGGAGCAAGAAGATATTAACACAACAATAAGTCGATTCTGGGACCTCGAGCAACCAGAAGTACAATCCAAGGAGCGAACAATAGCAGAGCGACGATGCGAAACATACTTTGAGCAAACATGCAAATCAAGTGAATGGCGTTCACCAATGAGCCGAGACCAAAAAAACCACGTCGTTTTCAGTCAAAAAAGAAGGCAATGTTCACGGTTTACAACTTTGTAGTGCATTATGAATTTCTGCCAGAAGGCCAGACAGTAAACAAAGAGTATTATTTGGGCGTTATGAGACGTTTGCGTGAAGCAATTCGCCGAAAGAGACCAGAATTGTGGGCAGAGAACTCATGGATTTTGCACCATGATAACGCACCGTCGCACAGTGCCATCATTATTCGTAATTTTTTGACGAAAAATGCAACAAATACCATCCAACAGCAACCGAATTCACCTGATTTGACTCCCTGTGACTTCTTTCTGTTCAATCGAGTTAAAAATCGCAGGAAGCACTAATGGACATACAGAAAACCGAATATAAAAAATGTTTCGAGTATTGGACCAAGTGCTTGCATAAGTGTGTTGCAGTCGATGGGGATTACTCTGAAGGGTACAATATAGATTTAGATGAATAAACTTGTATTTCCAATTTTCTGAATACATTCCGGGAACTTTGCATGTAGTAAAATTTAAATGAAAATAAGTTTCCTGAAACGAATTAGAAATTCATTGTCATTCGAAGCAGCGATACTAATTTATAATGACCCCCGTATTGCCACATTTAAATTACTGCGAAACAATTTTGTACATGTGCAACCAGGAAACTAAAAATCGACTCCAGAAACTACAAAACAAGGCGATGCATGCAATTCTAAAGCCGAGCATTTATACTTCAAATATGCATATGGTTGAATGTTTAAAATGGATGAATGTCTAACAAAGATTGACATACGAGCGCTATTCCAAAATCAAACTCCGATATGTTACAATTCATTACATACGTTCACTTCGGTGACGTGTTTCTGCATGTCGCAACCAGTACATTATTCTCTAATAATATGCCAAGTTTCAACCGTTTTCGTTCAGTATTTTTCCAATAGTTGCCGTTTTAACATGGAGAATACAATTTTATCACCCGCCGCCTATGAGGTACGAAATGTAATTCGTTTTTTGCAAGCCGGAGGAAATCGCGCAGATCAAATTCATCGTCGGTTATGTGCTGTTTACGGCAATACAGTGATGAGTGATGGTTCGGTACGTGATTGGTGTAGACAATTTAAAAACGGACGCACAGATGTGCATAATGAAGGAGGCAAGGTCGCAAATCGATCATGAATCAAGACGTGGTTCAGCAAGTTGACCATTTTGTTCGAGAAAACAGCCGTTTTACGATTTCAGATCTTGCGACAGGATTTTTCGAAATTTCTCGAACTACTCTATACAGAATCGTGTCTGAAAACTTGGGTTACCACAAGTTCTATGCCCGTTGGGTCCCAAAACAGCTCACAGATGTCCACAAGACCCAACGTCTCGAACGTTTAGAAATGGAAGGTGAAGAATTTTGTAAACTGAGAAAGCAACAGTCAAAGCAATGGATGCACACTCATTCCCCAAACAAGCCAATAAAATTCAAACAAACTTTTTCCTATCGAAAAATGATGGCCACCGTTTTTTGGGACAGTAAAGGTATATTGTTGGCTGAGTTTATGGAACCTGGAAACACAATAAATGTAGCGGTTTACTATGAAACTCTACGTAAGTTGAGAAGAGCAATCCAGAACAAAAGACGAGGAATGCTTACCAAAGGTGTGGTACTTCTGCATGACAACGCACGACCACACACTGCTGCAAGCACAAAAAACTTTAGTGGAGGAGTTCAATTGGAATCCATTAATAAAACTATTTTGTGCAAAAAAATTAATGTTTTTGGTTTTTTTAAAAAATACTTTTCACTTCGGAGGTTGATTTTGGAATAGCCCTCGTACAATGCAATGGCATTCATATTTAATATAAAGGGTGATTTTTTTGAGGTTTGGTTTTTCAGTGTTCTATTATATTTTTGACAGCTCACGCGAGTTAAGTATTGGTCATAAAATCAAACTATGTATATTTTCATAAACCATGCTTGCCTGTGTTTACATTATTCAATTATACCATACCGGAAAAAATATCGTCATCATTTTTTTGTGATAAAAAAAGAAAGCAAACCAATGCATTTGGCTAATCTATTGAGAAATAGTGCAAATAAATGAGCGCAATGCATTCGGCTGACCTCTTAAAGAAAGTAAATGCTAGCAAGTCAGTGGAGATTCTGTCGTAATATTCGGGTATATTCAACCTTCTTCTGGCATCCAACTATCTTTAAGTTTATTTAGTTTTGTTTTAAATCCCAAGTCATCATCACGGTGCAGCTCCCTATTCAAACGGCGACCGTAGTACTATACCTCTATGTATACAATTATCTTAACCTTAAAGACGTAAATAACAATAAGTGAGAAATAAAATAAAAACTTCTTACACAAAAATTTTTACGAAGTGTTAAAATTTATTTCGCATGATTCGTGACATGTACTCGTATTAAAGCCAAACATGATCGGTTAGTATTGCTACGAGTATTTCATCATGGAAAGATTTACGCCCGAACAACGCTTACAAATTGTTGAATTTTATTATCAAAATTCGTGATCTGTGAAAAATGTTTTTCGCTCACTTCGACCATTTTACGGTCGTCATAATCGACTTACTTAGCAAGCACTTCAAGCCATAGAGCCCAAATTTCGCACCAATTTCACGCTATTGGACAGCAAGCCACCTACACAAATGCGTAGAGTGCATACGGAGGAAAATATTGCTGCTGCCAGTGTTAATGAAGACCGTGATTTGTCCATTTGTCGCCGTTCGCAGTGACTGGGATTGTGTTACTCGGCTACGTGGAAGATTTTACGCAAGGATCTAGATCTAAACCCTTACAAATTACAGCTCGTGCAAGAAATGAACCCGAACGACCTGCCACAGCGTCGAATTTTCGATTTCGAATTTACAAAAGCTGGAGGAAGATCCGCTTTTTTATCGATTGCGACGATTGCCTTCAGCGACGAAGCTCATTTCTGGTTGAATGGGTATGTTAATAAATAAAACTGCCGTATTTGGTCCGATGAGCACCTACAGGCAATACAAGAGCTACCAATGCACCCAGGGAAATGCATTGCTTAGTGCGTTTTATGGTCTGCCGGGATCGTTGGCCCGTATTTTTTCAAAAATGACTGTGAGAACAACATTGCCGTCAATGGTGCCCGGTATCGTTCAATGATTTCGAACGTTTTTTTGCCCAAAATGCAGCTGAACCTGGTCGATATGTGGTTCCAGGAAGACAGCGCTACATGCCACACAACATGCAAACCAATGGACCAATTGAGAAATGAGTTCGGTGAACAATTTATCTCTTGTTTTTGACCAATGAATTGGCCGGCTAGATCATGCGATTTGACGAATTTAGACTATTTTTTATGGGGATACGTCAAATCACTTGTCTATGCCGATAAGCCAGCCTCAATTGCAGCCTGGGAAGACAACTTTACAAATGTTAATAGCGAGATACCACCCAATATGCTCGAAAAAGCGTATAATGCTGTATCCAAGTTTCATCTATAGCAATTAATCGGCTCCAAAACTCGGATTTATTGCGCCAACAGAGTGTTCATTCGAAAACATTTTTGGTCTAACGTAAGCAAACGCCTCACCCAACGCGCGGACAGCTTTCTCATGCCTAAATCTTGATTTAATATGTAACAAACACGTTCTTTGGACATTTTCATAACCTCTCTCATCTCTCTCACTTTAATTCGGCGGTCGTCTAACACCATTTGGTGAACTTTAGCAATGTTATCGTCAGTGGTTGCAGCTTTTGGACGTCCCAAATGTTTATCATCTCCCAAGCTCTTACGGCCACGTTTAAATTCAGCTGTCCAAGATTTCACTGTGGTAAATGATGGAGCAGAGTCCCCATACACAGAGTCCAACTCATTTTTGATTTGCGTAGGCGTATTGCCTTTCAAAAGCAAGAATTTTATAATAGCTCGATACTCAATTTTTTCCATTTTCACAAAAAACACTCACATCGACTCACTCAAACGATTGTCAACTAAAAACTGCACGTCCAAATGAAACTTCAGTAAGTAACTATCAAAAGATGCACAACTTTTATGACGAGTGCCGCTTTCTTTACGTTGCGGTCGGAAACTTTTCACACAACCCTCGTATATGGCAAATCCGCATCCGAATAAGCTCTGTTTCTGTTCCTTATAGCAATCACGATAGTAGAGTCAGTGCAGAAAATATGGGCTACTCTTAACATTTCTTGAAATAAAAAATATTTGTTTTTTAAACAGTCTTACAAATCATTAAGCTTTCAGTCTTTAGTAACTCGAATAATAAAAAAAACATAACGACAAGGATTTATAAAATTAAAGGAACTTCATATTTTATATGGCCATATTTAACACAATGGTTTTTGAGAAAAGTGGGTTTAGGAACAGCAAAATTCACATATGAAATATTGTTGCTCGTTGCCTGTGCAATGCTCACGAGCCCAGATTCTGCATACAACACATTGTATCCAAGCTTCATCTTGCTTATCGTCAGAGAACAGGCCAGTGCAATAGATGCATTTAGCATCCGTCTGGTTATTTCTATCAGGACTTGGATCTGAACCGTCGCCTAGAATGAAGTCCACCTCACTTTGTGATGATGAGGGCTGGGTTTTGCGATAGCTTCTCTTTTTCCTTACCATGCTTTGCTCATCATTTTCGTTAAACCTTAAATTTGTAGGAACCATCTGAAATTAAAAATAGAGCAAAAAGACGTTAACATTATTGGATTAAAGCCTAAATATATAAGATAAGATGCTTCTACCATTTTTTTTGAAACCCCATGATTGTTCTTCTTTATCTCTTTTTAATCTCTTTTTTTGATGGATTCTTCTAAAGTTAGCTTGTTGGGAGATGAAATCAGCTCCGATTTTCCTCGTTTCCTTCCACGAGTTGAAGGTTTTTTTACTCGAACAGGGATAGGAGAAATTTGATGTGGAGTTACCAAAGTTGTTGATTCCGAAATATACGAGTATATTATCCCATTAGAAGTCGAAGGTTGTGAATGTTTATTCGACTCATCTTGCTTAGACTGCGTCATCTTTCCATACTTTTCATGTCCATCAGCAGGAGCAGGATTTTCCATGTTAGATAAAGGTATTTCATTTTCCTCTGCTGCTGGAAAATCGTGGTCCTGGAGCACATTCCTATCAAAAGGACATATCCCTATAGACGAAAAGCTTTTCAGATAAATTTCTGCAGTTTGAGCTTTTAAAAAGGCTCGACCGAATACTGTTAGAGCTTTCGTGTTGCTTATGGTCCAGCATCTAATTTCTTCAGTCAAATATTTTTTGAGGGGTTCCATGAAAGTCTTATCTAAGAGTTGAATTTTGTGACTTGAATGCGGAGGTATAGATAGAGTATGAGCCAGGTCTATAAGTTCTATATTCCTGGTGTGGATTGAATGCCCGTCCATTATAAGTAATACAGGTGAAGATGTCGTTTGTTTCATTATCCTGATGGATGATTAGCATATATTGAACCCGACGGTGCACCTTTCATGAGGTGCTGATTGTCCCTATTTTGCGGAAAAATGAACATAGGAAGCACAAATGACCCTCCTGCACTCATGCACAAAATCAACGTAATAAGTGATCCCCTTTCAGCAGATGTTAATGCTCTCACCTTTTTTCGACCTTTCAAAGCCAATACCTTTGGCATTTTGGCTGGAACTACTGAAATCTCCATCTCATCCACATTAAAAATAGTGTTGGGGGTAAAATGGTGTTGATTTTGTTTTGAAAATCCAGAAGCACGAGCGAAACACGTTCCAGTCAGCTGGTGGAATGACAGCGATGGATGACATTTTAGAAATAAAAGTAGCCGGCCTCTTCCCGCAACTTCGTTTATAAAAGAAAATAGATTAGGACTTTATGTCCTTCCTGGTTAAACTAAATAGTTTCCCTTTCATTTACAGGCAATAGTCTACTAGAGACTGCTCGAGCTCTGGAGGAAAAATGGTTTTCCTGCCTAGTTTGACACTTACCACTTGCTCCAAAGGCTTTTGCCATTAAACGCCTCAGTGTGGTTCTCGGGACATTGAAAATTTTTGCTGCCTTTAAAAAGCCCATCTCATTGAGGTTTACGACAGTGATTGTTTTAATCATATCATCCTTGACCCACGTTTCTCGTTGTTTTGTGCACTTCCTAGAGTTTGAAGCCATGTTTCCTACAAAAGAAAATAAAAACAAAACGATAAATTTCAACGAAGGTCACGTGTTAAATATCTCCTAATAGGCCCATATTTAAAACACATGGGGTAGGCCATATTACGCACTCTGTATTTTTGTTACTAATTTTCAATTTAAACAGACTTCATAAAATTTGTTAAAACTCTAAATCACTGAAAATAGGAAAATATTCAACACTATTCAATCCTAGAAAGACACTATCAAATTTACAAATATTCACTGTGAAAACACTTAACAAAACTCACCAACAAATTACTACAAAAACGTAAAAAAACAGTTACACGTAATATTTTGTATGTCCTTAGCGCCAGGTCAAGCACGATTGATTGAGCCAAAACCGGTTTGAATGTGCTTGTAATTAATGTGTTAAAATCGCGTGCGCTTGTGTATTGAGGAAATATTATATTACTCACGTGGGCCATATTTGCCGACCTTACTCTATATGTAATAGTTTTTCATCCTCCTTATACTACCTTGATCAAAAAGTTCAGAAAATTGGATATAAAATTTTATTCATCTAAATCTATATTGCCCCCTTCAGAGTACTCCCCAACGACTGCAACACACTTATGCAAGCACTTGATCCAATCCTCGAAACATTTTTTATATTCGGTTTTCTGTATGTCCATCAGTGCTTCCTGCGATTTTTCCATTACTTTCTCTCGGCTGCTGCAACGCGTTCCCCGTAGTGGTTTTTTAACTCGATTGAACAGAAAGAAGTCACAGGGAGCCAAATCAGCGAATTCGGTGGCTGTTGGATGGTATTTGTTGAATTTTTCGTCAAAAAACTACGATTAATGATGGCACAAATTCTTGTCTCTTTCGGCGAATTGCTTCACGCAAACGTCTCATAACGCCCAAATAATACTCTTTGTTTACTGTCTGGCCTTCTGGAAAAAATTCATGATACACTACACCGTTGTAATACATGAAAACCGTGAGCATTGCCTTCTTTTTTGACTGAAAACGACGTGTTTTTTTTGGTCTCGGCTCATTTGGTGAACGCCATTCACTTGCCTGACGTCTGGGTTGCGTGTCGTACTCATAAACCCACGTCTCGTCTCCAGTAATAATTCTTTTGATGAATGTGGATTCAGCCTCGCAAATCATCTCTTTTGCGACGTCAATAGGATCTCTTTTTTGCATGAAATTGAGGTCTTTTGGCACCAAACTTTGCTGCTACACGACGGAAACCCAAATCATTAACCAAAATGTCTTGGACGGATCTATAAGCAATATTCAAGTCCTCCGCTATCTCTGTGATGGTTAATTTGCGGTTATTGACCAACATTTCTTTTACTTATACATTTCTTTAACTTAACAAAACTCAAATCAGAACTCAAATCGGAATAAGGGGAGCGCCAAACGATGGTGTCCCCCGGGAACTTTTTGATCAAGGTGGTATTCTGTACTTCTTCAATGGCGGTGACATCTGCATGATATCAGTCAATAGCCTCTGCTAATTGTTGGACTGCACATGGCCTGTTAAGGGTCCGAATTTTCCATGTGTAGATCCGAAGGTCGAAAGAGTATAATGTTTTGTGGAAAAAACTACCAAGATTAAATCGATATAAAAACCACTATATAAGGACACAAGGGTAAGTACGAGTATGCTTTACATACTTACATGTTCGTAAGTATACAAAATAAAGAGATTTTCTTTACTTTAGTTAATTCCTTTCTGAGTAAAAGACGTTTTATGACAATCATTATTAGCGCCAAAAACTAAAGTCCTTTTCATCTACTCCAATCAAACGTCTTACAATAAATCTGCAAAACTACCAAGCACACTGCAAGCACAGTAGTCTTTTTCTAAATATGAGATATAAATGCGGTACGGGAAAATGGCAATGATGATTAATGTGCGGTAAGAAAAAGATATTCCACTCGAACCTTCAGTTTCCAAAAGTATTTTGGTCTAAATATGTACATATGTAACAAATGTTTTGTGTCAACCCACAATGTTGTTCAAATTTAAGATGAAAATGATTAATTACACCAAGAGTTACAAAGAGTCTCATCAACCACTTTTCATGAAAGGTTTCTTGTTTTTCTAAAGCTGGAATATATAATAGGTAAGGACTAATGAAAGTTTCAATTAGGTAAACATATTTCATCATACTTGGAATAGCCTCAGTACATTAACATTCGTTGCCTTAAGCTTTTTTGATGTGACGATGTTAAGTTTATTTAAATAAGGCAGAAAACTCCCCCTTTTTAATTTAGAATTTTGACTTAATGAAAGTGGGGGAAATGTACAATATGTATTTTATAGCAATGTTCAAAGAAAGTCAGCGAAATTTCTTCATATTCACGAAATGTACTCAAGCTTTCTTTCTTGTACTTAAGACTATTGGTATAATGTTCGTACGTACGAGTATCTTTACTGTAGCTAATTGATTTGAACTTATTTATGTATTATTACTTGCAACAGCTGTAGTGCAAATAACGACACATAATCAGTGTTCAATGCCAATCTATAGATTCATTTTTAATGCTATTTTGACTACTTCCCCATCATATCCAATATGGAGTTTAGTTCACCCTAAGATTGGTTTAATGCCATAAGACAATTTTATCTTAAGAATGAATCCTGAACACAAAATAATATCCTGAAAAATTTATCAACCGGTCGATGTTTAGATCTTAAATTAGTGAATATCTCATCAACAGAAATATCAAAGTTGCAATCCGATTGTTGGGGCTGTGATTCAATGATTTGTTTTAAAAGAACTGGATAGTCAAGCGGGCATGAATACTATTGAAATGCCTAAACAAAAGGGAGAATGCGAAATAATGATGTTTTTGAATAGTAGTTATTTGACTTAATACCTGTCAACCGATACTAATTAAATAATGTCTTAAGTGAATGGGTCTAGGATCGAATAATAGATTTCGCCCTCTGAAAATCAAGAAACTATAACTTTAACCTTACGGCAGATTTAGAGAAATCGTTAGTTCCTGTAATATTTTGGGAACAGTCCAAGCAGTCCTGATCACCGGGACATTCTTGGAAGCCTTGAAGTTTAAGATATTTTCAAAGTAACACTACCCTAGATATTTATTTTGTTAAGTCATCCAATTCCAAGTGCCCGGCACCTCAGACACTTTAACACTAAAGAAGAGCCTGAGGCGCAATATAATATTGTATGTAATAAGCCTACCCACAGTCTGTGCGTGATCGAGTTGCAACATCTGAAGTTCGCCAGTGCGGGAAAAGAAAAGTCATGTATAAATTTATTTATTCTCGATGGAGGAGTAATACCGAGGCGAAAACAAATATTCCTATCAGAGTTTAGCGGATTTCAGGGGCGATAGATCGGGTATAGCATGCATGAAGTTTAAAAGTTTCGAACTTAAAAACGTATTATGGTAGCGCAAAATCGATATAATCGATTGAATCGATGTGAAATTAAAAACAGCTGATATCTATCATTTGAGATGTTGTACAAATATTTTTATTTTGGTAAATTGTTTTTATTATTTCTGTCTCATTTTCGAGATTTATTCAATAATGAGTGCTGTGTTAATTGCTGTAGTGTTGCGAATTGAAAAAAAAAAAAAGTATGCTGAAGAGAAAATAAAAAGGCGTACGCTGAGAGACCTTTCAAATCCGTTGGAAATTGCAGATGCTGCGTACGTAATTACAATTATTGTAAACGAAAGCTCAATTTTCTGACTTATTTGTTGTTGCATACAGACTCATATCATATTACCGACTAAATAAATGTGCTTTCATAATGGTGCTGCAAATTATTAGTTCACATCTTAAACAATTTTCGATTTCTTGCATGTTGCAGCTAGCTGCAACTCTGCGTTTCTTTGCCGAGAAAAATTTTCTAATATTAGTTGGAAAAGATGCTGATGTTGCTTTGGGCCGAATCACAATATCGAAGATTTTGACACAAGTTGTTAGGATTTTGGAGAAAAAAATTTGCCCAACATGGATTCAACTTTCTATGTCGGATGAAGAACGAAGCAAATCGAAACGACAATTTTTGGACAAGTTTCAAATTGCCCGCGTCATAGGATGCGTCGACGGTACACACCTCAGAATGTCGCAGCTTCATCAAGATCCTACGTTATTCTATAACAGGATAGGATACTTCTCAGTGAATGCAATGGTTGTTAGTTAGTATCAAAAACATTATCTTTTACAAACAAAGCACATATTGCAATTTAATTAGATATCCGATTACAACATGATAATAAAAGTTGTCGATTCCCGTCGTCCAGGATCAAGCCATGATGCCCTTATCTGGGGCATGAGCAAGGCTCGAAACTTATTCAAAGAAGATATGAAAGTGGTGAGCGTTCGTTCTGGCTTTTGGGAGATGCTGGCTTATAGAGATTCCGCAGCAGGAACCTTACAACACGCATTCATCCTGAAACATCCTTGGCTCGGAACGTAGTTGAGAAAACAATTAGGGTTTGGAAAACCCGTTTTAGGTGCTTGGCCCGTTGTCTTAAATATCAGCTAAACAAAGTGATACAAATTATTAATGTTTGTTGCGCATTGCACAACATTTGCGGACATTTTAAGCTACAGAATGAAGAAGATGCAAGTTTTGCGGTAGGGAAAGAGACGAATGAAATTGAAGTAGATGAAACCATATTGCGAATAGTATACTTTTTATTTAAAAAAGTTGTAAAAAGGAACAAAAAAAACTAACTTCAGTGCTTATGTTTTATAGAAACTTAATAACTATTATAAATATGGGAAAGCGCCCGAGGTGACGGGTAAAATCATAGACGACATCACCCTACATATGCTTCGCATAAACCCAGACAAGCCCACACTAAGAATACAGCCGGGATAGACATGTACAACACTTATTTACAGACAGCATGAGACGACGAGCAGCTTACGTATTACTGACGATCAAACTCTACTGTAACTCAAACTCAAGTACATAAGAACAGTACGCAGACAAAAGGGGAAAAACACATAATAAAATCCCGCATCCAAGATCGCAAAAAAAGAGTAGTTTTTATGCAACTTTCAGTGTGTGAAGTCGTCACTTAAAGTGCTTAAGGAAACGAAAATTTATCAATAAACATATTGTAACGATTCGAGAGTTTGTTTTTTGTCGGAATTAATCCTACATAAATAAAAAAAATTAAGAAAAAAAAGAACACAAAAATTATCACTGTGAGTTCTTAAAAATGCAAATCTTCTGACTTTTACATTTAGCTTTTATTAATGTCGAGCTTCATTTCTTATCCTAATTTCCTTTATTTTAATTGAATTTCAACTTGACGATATTTCTCCATTTCGAAATTGTGCCTCTGTGTTTCCTCATTTTTTGCTTCATACTTTGCACGTTTTCCACAGATTTGTGGATATCTTTTGCTGCCGTGTTTATTTAAAGCCGCCAAAATGCCTTCCATTGTTTCTCCGACTTTTTTAAGCATGAAATCATTTAAGCTATCGTTCAATGAGGCTTGCATTTTTCTTTTTCTAACTGTTGGTTTTGCAGGTTCCCTGACTTCGTGGAACTTGCTCGAGGAACTTTCGTGTTCATCGATGTCTATTTCGTCTAAGCCGGAATCCCGCGTGTCTGGAACTCCCTGAACTACAGTATAAATTCCACATATTTGGGCTATATTACACTTCGTAGGCGATATCACAAACCCATTGAATGGTTTGCCTCCAGTGCAATACTCTTATACTTATTTTTAATAAATTTATTAAAAAAAAATACCTAATATCCAGTTATCATCCTTACATTTCGAATGACGCCTGCATTGCACTATTTCATACTGAATGAAGTGATCGCTTTGAAATCACTTGCAAATCGATAAAATCGAATTGTGGAACACGCCAATTTCACTTTGTTTCAATTTCGAAATCGATATCGATAAAAGTGAAATGTACGAGTGGAACACAAAATTTCATTTTAGTTCAATTTCAATTCCATTTCGAGTGAAAATGAAATGTAGAACCTGAGTGAATATGTATCCCAGAAACCACGTGACGTAGCATAGAAAAAATCAACTGCTACTTAAATTTATAAATAGAAGCAAATAATATGTGTTATTGCGGAACGGAATAAAATAAAAAAAAAAACCGAAGTAGTAGTCATTAATTACAGCTGAACACCTAGATTAGATCGTAATCGTATCAAAACTCAGAGACCAATTATAATAATAACACAAAAACAGATAATCCGAAATTAAACTTTGAATATTGAAAGTTCTTGTCCGAATCACAAGTTAGAGACTTAGAGTTCTTCTTTAACCGACATAGGCATCTGCGAAGATGATAAACTGGCACAACTTAAATAAGACACCCAACGGAAGGATATGGTATATAATAAGTTTGCTAATAAAAGAAAAAATAGCACCCACAATTCTGCCCTACCCCATCAACATCCCGACTCAAACTGGTCATTTAAGACCCAAATCTTTCCAAGATTCTCCTCGCTCCTACCCCACTTTCCTCCATCCAAAAAGAACACCAGAGTCGCTACACCAAATCCTCTCGCTCCCCTCACCAAATCTTTAAAGCCGCCTCAAAACAGAGTTTCATTTAACCTTGCTCCTGCGCCTTCTATCCAAGTTCCAACTAACGTTGCCACATCAGTCAAATATTCTAATTTTATCAGCTCCCATATACTAAACCCAACCACCCCTTCCTCATCTTCATCTACCAATCCACCTGATTCAACCCCCCCCACTAGTCAAGATTCTAGTTCCGGGGTGCTTGAACAACCTGTCCCTTCTTCATCCGCTCGTTCTCTTAATTCGCCTGCCCTCGATTCTTGCCCGAAATACCTTGACCCACTCCTTCCACCTACTGTCAAACTCACTAAAAAATTTTCTGATATGAATAATGACAGTCGTTACGTAGTATCTCGTTTGAGAGACCGCCGCATTTATGAAAATGTTCGGCTCTACCTTGCCTACTTGCGCGACAAACCTAACTCCGTTTGCATTGATGGCATAACCAAAACCAACATTATGGTTTCGATTCAACGAGAAGGTCTTCCTATTAAGCCAGTTGAATTGATGCAAATTTTCGTTCGCTGCCATGAGAGTGTCGACATCTCTTCCGATGAAGTTCATTATGATCTTTCCACGCTATCTTCGCATGTCAGCTCTAAACGTCTCTCCCACTTGCAAAGAACTCGTTCAAATTTTAAAAACTATTGCAGTTCCTAACAAACTAAATCCTGTATCCTCCAGTCCACAATGCCTGTCCATTTACTACCAAAATGTAAGAGGTTTGCACTCTAAAATTTCCGTCGTATATCTCAATTCTCAAAAGTTACCCTATGATCTGATTGCTCTTACTGAAACAAATCTAATTCCTGACATTAATAACCTTGAGCTGTTTCCTCCAAATTTCAACGTTTTTCGAAAAGATGGATTTGAAAGAGCTGATAATCCCTATGGCCGAGGTGTTTTACTAGCAATCCGGAACTTTTTCCACGCAACTCCTGTTGATATTCCCCACACTGACAACTTTGAGTTAGTATGTGTCAACATTACGCTCCCCAAACGCTGTCTTTATGTACTTTGTTGTTACATTCACCCATCCCAACCAATTGAGTCTTACCGACCTGTAGTTCACGCAGTGGATTTTTTGACTGATAATGCACAACCTGAAGACTGTATTATTCTAGTAGGGGATTTCAACCTCCCTCAACTTAAATGGGGGCCTTCCGACGATTCGTCTCATTTCGTCTCTCTTAATTCGACCTCAGAAAAAGAAATTTTGATGGTGGACTACCTAACCAACTCAAGTCTATATCAGATTAGTGGAATACCTAAAACAATGAACAGACAACTCGACCTTGTCTTCACATCCGATTCCGCTAACTGTGTCGTTTATAGGAGTGACCATCTTCTTTCTACCCTAGACCGCCTTCATCCCCCCTTGTCAATTGTATACTCATATGAAAATGGTAACACACGTGTCGATGCGGAAAATCCATTTTCATTTAACTTCCGAAGAACGGACTTTAACAAACTTAAAAACCTCATCAGCAACATTAACTTTGACTTTATTGCTGAGACGACTAATATTGATCTTGCCCTATCACGTTCTGTTCGTTAATTTTCTCCTGCTTTGCCCAATCGGTTCCATATACCTTCCGAAAGGACTGCATGTCAGCTCCTCCCTGTTACAACAAGGAGTTGCGCTCTCTCCGTAATTACAGAAACAAGTTGTGCATAAATTCTTAAGGACTCGATCTGACTACAGTAATTATCGATTGGTATATAATCGTTTTTCTGAACTTTGTGAGTCTCTTTAGCTTGAGTACCTCTACCGCATGCAATTTAACTTAGTCTCAGACCCTAAACGCTTCTTCCAGTTTGTTAATACCAAAAGAAAGTCAGACGGCTACCCATCTACTCTCAGTGAATCTTCTGCCGACCCGAAAACCATTGCAAATTTTTTTGCCTGTCATTTTAATAAATCCTTTTCTAAGGAAACAACTGAACCCGATCCTAGTTACTTTAGCTATATGAGAAACTATCCTGAGACATCATCCGTTTCGCTAAATACTCGTATAACAACATCTTTGGTATCTGATAACATTACCAAACTTAAAGATGATTTTTCGTCCGGCCCTGATGGCCTTAACCATCTCTGTCCTCCCCTTGCTGCCCTATTTAACTTTTCTGTCTCAACAGGTACTTTCCCTTTCCTATGGAAGGAATCTTACATCATCCCTATTCATAAAAAAGGAAGTAAGGCCCATAGCAAAACTCTCTTGCATACCCAAACTTTTTGAAATCATAGTCTATCAACAACTGCTTCCGTACTGTAGGCCAACTATCTGTACAAATCAGCACGGTTTCATGAAAGGTAAATCAACGACCACTAACCTAATAGAGTTCGTCTCTAGGACGCTTCATGCTTTAGAAGACGGTGATGAAGTCGATTCAATTTCCACTAATTTCAGCAACGCATTCGATAAAATTTCTCACCAACTTATCATTTTTAAACTAAAAAAACTTGGCTTTTCCCCTCATTTTGTGGCATGGACCAAATCCTATTTAGAAGACCGAGAATACAGGGTCATCTTCAGATCTTCAATATCCGACCCAATTAAAGCAACATCTGGTGTCCCTCAGGGTAGTCACCTTGGGCCAATCATCTTTATCCTGACGATTAACGACATAAATCTCTTTTTAACGAATTGTAATCTTTCTATTTTCGCTGATGACATGAGAATTTCCAAAGTCATTTCATTGCCTTCTGACTCCCATTGCCTGCAAGATGACTTAAATAAGTTTTCGGTATGGTGCAAGCAAAACTTTTTGGAGCTTAATGTCAGCAAATGCCAAGCGATAACCTATTCCCGCAAACGTTTACCTCCCCCTCCAAGAAACTACTTCATCAGCGATGATCCTATTCCTTCCACTTCCCAAGTACGGGATCTAGGAATAATTTGTGACAGAGAATTGAATTTCGACTCACATATTGACAGCATTATAAATAAAGCTAACTCTGCACTTGGTTTTATCAAACGCTGGTCGAAAGAATTTTCCAACCCTTACGTTACAAAGTCCCTGTACATTACTTTTGTAAGGCCTCTTCTCGAATATTGCAGCCAAGTTTGGTCACCCTATAAACTAACCCACATTCAAAGAATAGAAGCAGTTTATCCGTTTCGCACTTCGTGGTCTACCTTGGGCCGACCCATGTGGATTACCCCCCTATGAAAATAGGCTGAACCTAATTAGCATGCATACCCTAAAAAAACGTCGTGAAGTCGCTGATGTACTTTTTATCCACCAGTTACTGACTGGAAACATCGAGTGCTCGAGAATAACGAAAAATATTGCATTCACTCCCAATCCCCGTAATCTAAGATCTGTCCCACTCTTCCTGATCCGAACTCACCGCACCAACTACGGTCACTTTGAACCCATATCTAGAATGTTGCGTATAGCGAACAACTACGCCGAAGTCTTTGACCTAAATAGCAGCAAACACGAAATGAAAAAAGCACT
Source organism: Volucella zonaria (assembly GCA_963966105.1). Lineage (NCBI taxonomy): Eukaryota > Metazoa > Arthropoda > Insecta > Diptera > Syrphidae > Volucella > Volucella zonaria. Next base: position 14,686,032 of record OZ014534.1, read on the forward strand.
GCTCAATATGCCACTCCCTTAACATCTCCCTCGTCCACCATTTCTCCTCGCCCCATTAGGTTAAGAATATCTTTATTAGTTTTAAGTCTAGCTTTAAGTTTTTGCTTGTTAATAAGCTAAATAAAGTTGTCCGGGGTAGACCCGGGCTAATAATAAAGACAAAAGGTAAATTTGTGGGAATGGCTATCGTAGCGCGAACGTTTCGTTCTTATCCGCTGTGCTCTCTCTAATCGCTCAATTCCTTTGAGAAAGTTCATTTTCTCACTTCTCGCTCTTCGTACGGTTCAACATTATCACCCTTCGTATTATAACTCCAGGTTAAACAAATTCCCTTCCTTTTGTTGTATAAATACGACATGGGTTCACCAAGGCCGAGAAGCAAATCCGGGAACTCGGTGTTAGTACTGGGTACAACGATATATCCATACTGAAGGATGGAAGTGTTCTTTTATTAGCAAAAAGCCAACAAATTGCTGATAAATTTACTAAAAAGAATTACTTAGCTAATCAATTCCCTGTTAATTGAGGACAAAAAAAAACATTTTGTAAAGAAACCCGATTCATAGTTAATTCTTTTTAATAAGTTAAAATGAGTACCAAGTGTGAGCGAGACAGACAGTGACGCTGTGATTAAGACAAGAGACACTACCCTTGTCATTTCATTCCATTTTTTTCCCATCACAGAGCACACAGAACACTACGTTCTCTTGGTGTACCTACATATACTCTCAGGATCGCCATCTACCGATCTTGTATCTTACAACAAATGTTCAAACTGTTTGCCTTCAGCGGCAATGCAAGCTCTGCATCTTCTTACAAATAATCTGGTAATAAGACCGGCATATCTTCTGGAGTTGATGTCGTCAACGGCTTCTGCATTTTTTTGTCGCAGCTCGTTTACATTTTCTATCGGCTGAGAATAAACTTTTTCTTTTACTGCTCCGCAGTAAAGAAAAATCGAATGGATTTAAATCAGGTGAACGGGCTGGTCACGAAATTGTACTAGACCGCCCTATCCACCTGTTGGAGTGTTCCCGATCCAGGAACTTTCGTACTGTGCGAGCATAATGCGCTGGGCAGCCATCTTGTTGATACGAGTACCATATGCATGCATAAATATTTAGTAGCACGTCTTCCAATAAATTTGGTAAGTGGTTCTCCAAAAAATCTAAATAAACCTCGGCACTCAAATTCTGCGGCAGCTCGAATAGGCCAATAATTCTACCATTCAAAATTCCCGTCCACATGATTACTTTGAAACAGTACTGTGATCTAACTTCCCGCATCAAATGTGGATTCTCCACGGGCCACTCGTTCAAATTGTGGAGGTTCATGTAACGGTCCCTTTGAAAAGTTGATTTGTCCGATCATAGAATTTTTTCGAAGAATCTCGGATCTTCTCTGAACCTCCGCAACATCGTTTGACAAAATTGCTCTCTGTCTGGATAATCTCGGGGTAGCAAACTTTGGACTCCTTGTACATAGTACGGATGGAGGTGGTTTTTCCTTAGAATTCGGTGTGCTGTACTTTTGGGCACCCTATGCTTTCTTCAATTGCACGTACTGAGGTACTAGGGTCTTGTGCGACTGCTTGTAAGACTTCTACCTCGTAAGGCATGATGGGTCTTCCCTCACTAGCAATTAGGTTTGGAAATCGACCCTCTGAGAATGATCGGTGCACATTTACAAACACTCGATGGTCCGGATGACGCTGAGCGTTTGGGTATCTTTCATGTTAAAGTCTGGCTGCAGCACTAGCATTCCCCATAAATGAGATGCATGTTAGCATATTCCTGAGCAGTGTATCGAGATGGCATGATGGCATTCACACTACACAATCACGGGATCAACCATCAATAATAGCCCAGAAGAAATCCAGTTTCGACAGAAACGGTCAGATAGCAAATCAAAGTCCAATAAGGAAAGCCAAAGCTGTAAACACGAAATCAACACGAATACAGAATAATGGGCTGTAAGCGAAGGAGCGTAACATACCCACTGCAGTATTGCATGATGTGCCTGTGCGTCACTGCTTGACAAGGGTTTCACTCATTTTAACTTATTAAAAAAAATTAACTATGAATCGGGTTTCTTTAACAAAATATTTCTTTTGTCTTTAATTAAGCATTAGTCTAGTAAGTGGCATACCATTTTGGAACCCAGCTAAATACGCCATCTCTTAAAGTAAATTTTTTTGGCAGTACAGTCAGTTCAAGTTGGGTGATTAATGATTTTCTGATACATGGATGGACAAAAAAAGCAATATTTTAGTTAAAACCAATATGGTTATGTTTCAATTTTGGACCGCAATTTACAGAACAGTTACTCAGCGTTACGTGACAACAAAAAATCGAAGAAAAGGAAAGATTTGCGGTCAGAGTACTTGAAAGATCTTCACAGGGTGTCAGATTTCTCGATTTTTTTTGAGTGCCAATAATTTTAAAAGTACATGACTTAGATTTTTTTTTATAATTTTGTAATTACCGACACCACTTGACCTATCACCCGTTTCCGGCTTGACGTTGATTTTTGGGACACCGTGTATACGCACAGTCATTTTGTTAAAAACTGTCTAAAACCACTAGAGACACCTTAAAACGTAAAGATATCACAAAATTTCCATTTTAGATTTTCGAGGTGAATGCAAGAACTTTCTTGTCAGGACGTTAAAAATTATAATAACAGAGAAAACGTTTCGAATAAAGCTCCATCTGGTCGTCCGAAAAAACTGAGTAATTTGCATTCCTCGTTTTAGTCACTAGGGCTTGGAAATACCTGGATACTACACTAGGACAACGACCCTAAGCATACAAGGAAAGTTATAAAGGATTGGTTGGTGTTTAGGCTCCCAAAATAACTTTATCCACCTCCGCAATCTCCAGGTCAAAATGTTCTTCTATGACTTGGATCAACTGAAACGCAGGGTTCGTAATTTCAAGACTACAGATCAGAGGTCTTTACAAAATCTCTTTTGAATGCTTGGGCTTCAATTATCCCCAACGTTACCGAAAAGCTAATCCTATCCATGCTAAGAATGCTCAAAGCAGTTCAAGAATCAAACGGTGGTCCAACAAAATACTAAATACAATATCTTGTATTTTATTTAGATTTTTTTACTACTGATTTACTCGTAAAAGTATGTAGACTTTCGTGAATTGTATTTTTTGATATTTTTTTCTAGAATTATTATGTGGAAGCGACTTTTTTTTGTTTTGAATCATATTTTTGTACAATGACCATTTTATCTAGTGAAAAAATTCATTTTTCAGGGCTGTATGTAGACTTTCGTGTCTGTCTGTATATAACATACTGTCTTGTCATATTATGTGCTTGAGGTTAAAACTTTCTTGGTTGCTCTAAGGGAATGTACTCTGTGAGGTAATATAACGTATATCAAATTCAGCTCAACAACTACGCGGATTTGATCAGAAAGTTGCGCTTGAAACGGCAAAGTTGCAAAGTCATGCAGAGCAGGATGCAGAATAAAACAGAATTGGTTCAATCGTCATCATTGATTCATTCAGTTTGTCAATATGTGGGCAAGTGCGAGCTTGTAGGGTAACGTCGGAGGACGATGCCTAGGGGTAACCGACACAAGCAGATTTATTGCCTCCAAGCGGTGTACTCGCAAACCTGTAACATTGAAGGTTTTTTCGGTGCTATGTTCTAACACAGGTGAAAATGAGCGACGTTGGTGAACATTTAAAAAGCTCTATCTTTAAGGTGGAACAGCAAGCGGTGAGGAATAAATGTCTAAGAGGGTGCTTGCTCTCCAGTTTGCGAACTTCGGATACCGGGCTACCTCCGATTTAAATCACCAGCTTTTCTTTTGGACTCTGTTGTTTGGTGACTTTCCTATCCCGAGTGCTTGTGACAATCGCAATTGATCCAATAAAGGAATTAGTCAGAGAGACTGATGCGTCTTTAAAAGCACAAACTTCTAGCGATGCACTTGTGCTTCCTGCAGTAGAAACTTTCAACTGTTGCTGCCAAATCTGAAGCTGCTATGAGAAGCGAAGAGGAGAATGTGTTCATTGTGAGCGACTCATGCTCAAACTTTTTGTGCGATGATACAATCAGCATGCTATCGGATGAGATATGTGTATCATCTGTTAGCATCAAAGTAGCAGTAGATCCTATGAACGAGTCACTAAAATCTACCATCTATATTAAACTCAGACCATCGGAGAGTAGATGGTTCAAACAAGCCTTGCAACAAGGTAACTCTAGTGAACGTGCTCTCAAGATTGCCACTGCCAAAATCGACAACAACGGGAAAAGGATAGTCGAACCCGATCCGACAATTCACCCCTCTGACTTCGGAAACTAAGATATTTCGAATAGGAAATACTACAGTTGATAAGGTTCCATATAGCAATATACTGCGCCGTGTCAGGCTGGGTGTAGTACCGGAAGACATTAATCTCAACCCCCTTAGTGTTGAGTAAATGGCTATACTACAGAAGAGAGTTATCGATGTTTCGATTGAGCTTCGGGACGAAGAGGTGAAGTCCTTTTCTGACAGCTCTAAAATCAGGGATGGTTTGCTCTATTTGCTCCAGTGAAGCCACTGCGAGATGGCTGAGGAATAACTTCCCAAAAAAAGAAGAAGAGAAATGAGGATTGAACATGATTCTAGTGAAGGAGGATTCATTTCCGAAACTTCGCATCACATGGAGGATCTCGTTCACATGGTCTTTGCGATAATTGACAGCGCGATTAAACGGCTCAACGATCTAAAAGGTCATATCATGATACTTGGCGATCTCCGGATCAGCCAGCCTTATCTGTCTAATGCGGATCTCTGGACAGACGGGACCCCTTTAAAAAAATGCTCAAGGGTCACGAGATCTCCAGCACGCAGATCGCTACGAAAATCATGCGAAAGCAAAGACCAAGCACAGTCGGTAGCTCAGGGCAATAGCATTACACCGAATAAGCTACAAAATCTCGAACGCGAAAATTCTGATCTCCGCGCCAGACTCCAAAATATGGAATTGCTCTGTGCCGAACTAAAAAAGCAACTATTGTAGATGCCATTAAGCCGCAATCTAAATCTGAGTCTGAGTCTGTTTCGCTACTTGACCGCCCCGAAAACTCAAGTTTTCACACGGACGAAGACGAGCTAGTCCGCGAAACGGACTGTATACTTAAAAAAAAGCCAGGTAAGAAGCGCAAAGCTACTTCCCCGACTGATATCTAACAAACAAAGAAGCAAGCCAGCTTTAACACTGCTGAGGTCGATAAGGCAACAAAGCAACCCAAACAAAGACCGCCGCCGCCAATAAACGTTTTTGGAATCTCGGACTACAACAAGTTGCACATAATCCTGAAATCACTGTGCTCAACCGATTATAAAGTAAGATCTCGTAATAATGATACATGGACTATTAATGTCCTAAATCCAGACAACTACCGTTCGCTTTCGCAAAAATTAAATGCCGGGAAGATTCAATGGCATACGTACGAAAATAAAACGGAAAGACCCATACGCGTAGCTAGAGGATTGCATCCCTCTTGCCTTAAAGAAAACATCGTAAGTGACCTTAAAAATAAAGACTTTAAGATAATCGACGCAGTTAATATACTTGCGCAAAAACAGCGCAGACGACCCCAAGACGCGGTCTTCCCCTCTTTAGGCTAACTTTCGACAAAACCGAAAGCCTAGAAAGAATTTATGCCATAAATTCAATTTTGGGATTTGTTGTCAAAATTGAATCTCCGCGGAAAAACTCTAGGCTGATTCCCCAATGTACACGTTGCCAGGGATTCAGAAATACTCAGGAACCTCGCTGTGTAAAATGCGCTGGGAAATATCTGACTCGAGAGTGCAATGCCGCGAAAGAGTCCCCAGCGATATGCATTAACTGCAAGGGAAAACATCCAGCTAGTTGGAGCTGCAAAAGCTACGAGATCAATCAAAAACGAGGCCTTTGAAAAACGCAGGGACAGATAGAATGAGAAATAACAACAGCGGTCCTACTCCAAAGCCTTTAAAGAAGGTAATGGTGACAAACGCTAAAATCACCAATAACAACAACGTCAAAAATAACAATGCTCAAGTGGAAAGTGGAAAAATTTACGCGCAAATAGCGGCGCGAGTAAATATGACTAACTGTACGTCACCGGATCCTGCCTCAAATGTGTTCTCAGTAATTCTTGAGAGACTAGAAGAACAGACTAAAATAAATAAGATAATAGTCGAACGGCTTCTTAAGTTCGAAGCCAATTTCTGCAACTAATTATGGCAAAGAAGCTCAATATACTTGCGTGGAATGCCAACGGGGTACAGAAAAGGCTTGATGAACTAAATATTTTCATGCAGGAAAAAGTAATTGACATATGTTTAATTTCTGAAACTCACCTGGCTACAGAATCGTGCGTGGAACTTAAAGGTTACCGCGAATACCACGCTCATCATCCATCGGGAAACGCAAGAGGCGGGTCATCCCTATTCATAAAAGACTGCATTGAACATACTCTGAAAGCAATAATTGAACTTGACAAATTTCAAATGACCGTGGTACGCGCTAAAAATAAAAATTACTCTTTTACTCAATCTACTGCCAATCGCGCAGCAAAATAGAAAAATACGAATTTAGTGACCTATTCAACTCTCTTGGACCAATCTTCATTATTGGTGGCTACTTTAACGCGAAGCACACCTTTTGGGGCTCAAGATGTATCTCTCAAAAAGGCAAAACTCTTTACAGGGCTGGTATGGAATGTGGTTGCTATTTTTACTCAACAGGCAAGCCGACATACTGGCCCTCGGATGTCGCCAAAAGACCAGATCTAATAGACTTCTTTATCGGAAAAGGAGTAAACGCTAGTTACGTCAAAGTTGAAGAGGGCTTCGATCTTTCCTCCGATCATTCTCCAGTTATTCTCTCATTGTGCGAATCCTTGGTTAAGAAACAAAGACCACCCAGATTAACTAACAGCAAAACTCACTGGGAAGATTTCCGAATAGACGTTGTAGACAATTCTGAGTTGAAAGTAGCACTTAGAACGCCGTATCAACCTGAAAAAGAAGTTGAACGTTTTGTTGAAGAAGAACACTCCCCGCGAATCGAACAAAGTTCCCAAAGTCGGCATAAGATACCCACCGGAAATCAGAGAAATAATAAGGAAGAAACGAAGAGCGCGGAAAAGGTGGCATGAAATCCGGGCACCACGAGATAAAACGTCCTTCAATAGGCTCTGCAACTTGTTGAAAAAATCGATCAAGGACTTCAATAATCAAGGTATTAATAACTACCTTGAAAGACTCACAGCGACAAAGGATACCAACTACTCCATATGGAGAGCCGTTAAAAGTGTTCGGAAGCCCCAAATACACGTGGCGCCAATAAGAAGAAACTAGGATGACTGGGCGAAAGAAGATAAGGGAAAAGCTAATGTTTTCGCCGAACATCTTGCAGAAACGTTTAAACCATTCGACGGGGAAGTGCTTGTAGAGAATGTCAATATGCTAGACGTGACGACAAACTTTCCAGTAGAAAAGGCTACACTTAGGGAACTTAGACAAGTTATAGACACGCTTAAGCCCAATAAAGTGCCGGGATATGACTTAATAACGGTTTGCTAAAGCTGCTCTATCTTATAAATGCCAGCATTAGATTAAAGCATGTACCGCACCAGTGGAAAGTAGTCGAAGTTATTATGGTTCCGAAACCCGGTAAACCGCTGAGTGAAGTCAAATCATATAGACCAATATCGCTTCTCCCGATTACATCGAAGGTCTTCGAGCGAATCCTTCTTAATCGCCTTAAACCAATTACCGACACAAATTCCCTCTTGCCTGATCATCAATTTGGCTTTAGAAGCCCACACTCTACAGTTGACCAAGTGCATCGAATAACCGATGTAATTGAACGAGCAATCGAGTGTAAGTTAGTCTGTTCAAGCGCATTCCTTGACGTTTCGCAAGCCTTTGATAAGGTATGGCATGAAGGCCTAAAATATAAACTTCGACAAGCTCTACCCCAGCAATTGTCTTGTATTTTAGGTTCATACCTGGAAGACCGACTCTTCCGTGTGAGACACGGAAACGAATATTCCACTTTTAAGACAATAAAGGCGGGGGTGCCGCAAGGAAGTATACTTGGCCCTCTGCTAAATTTGCTTTTTACCCGCGATATACCGCAAACGGACGACACTGTCCTAGCCACATTTGCTGATGACACTGCCATTTTCCACTTTTAAGACAATAAAGGCGGGGGTGCCGCAAGGAAGTGTACTTGGCCCTCTGCTAAATTTGCTTTTTACCCGCGATATACCGCAAACGGACGACACATTTGCTGATGACACTGCCATTTTGCCAAAGGCTAAAGCAATTGAAGGAGCAACTGCCAAGTTGCAACGTGCCCTTACACGGATTAACAATTGGACAAAGACTTGGCGAATCGCGTTTAATGACAACAAGTCTATCCACGTGAACTTCACTCTCACGAAAATTGCGAATCCACCAGTGTTTATCAACGCAGTACGAATTTCTTACGCGAACGAGGCCAAATATCTCGGTATGACACTCAACGTTAAACTAAAATGGAGAGCACACGTCAAGAAAAAACGTGAAGAGCTTGAAATCAAATATAGAGATATTTACTGGCTTATTGGGAAGTATTCCAAGCTTAGCTTAGAGAACAAACTGCTGTTATACAAGCAAGTGCTAAAACCGATCTGGACATATGGTGTACAACTTTGGGGTTGTACTAAAAATAGTAACATTAATTTATTGCAGACATTTCAAAACAAAGTTCTTCGAGGTATTGTTAATGCGCCGTGGTACATTAGAAACGATGATATCCACAGAGACCTAGGAGTCGAAAACGTTTAGAACGTAATTAAAATGTTTGCGCAAAAACATAATAATCGATTACAAGGTCATACGAATATTTTTGTTCAACAGATCCTCGACGAGACAAATTTATTGCGCCGTCTGAAAAGGACTAAGCCTCTCGATCCAGCGCGGTGATTAGCAGCGCGTAATTTTTCAATGGAAAATCGCCTGTAGGATATCTTAAAAAAAAAAAAACAATATAAAATGCGATAGAAGAACTGCTTGTTGAGTGTGAACTCAGTCGTGGTTTGCATAAGGGTGGTGTGTTTTAGTGAGTAAGAATCTCACACTACTATAGGCTCCGGGCCTATAGTGTCTATGAAGATTTCTCACCTTCCCACGGAAAAAAAAAAAAAAAACTGTACAGCTTCGGTAATCCGAGGGTCAGTATTAGGAGCTCAGACAAAACTCCAGCTACCTCCTTTCCTCCGGAGCTCCACTCAACTAGCAATTAGACGACTCGCTGATTAAATCAAAAAAACTGCTGCTGATAGACCCAAAAGTAGAGTTACTGTACCCTCACCGAGGAGTCAAGCTGCAGATAACGCAGATCTTACTACGAGAGTGAGACTCCTGACGTAAGTCAGGCCACTCCCTCGGCGACGTTCCCGTACGGCGGGCAGGCGACAATAAGCCAAACCGCATACGGAACAGCGCGTATAGCCGCAAACAATGATAGCTACGCTCCAGGCTCTGCAGAACAAGCTGCACAGCGCTGAAGCTGCCTCGTACACTTTTAACCAACTATGTGCAAGAGATAACATCGCCCTAGGACTAATCCAAGAACCTTGGGCTATTGAGGGTAAGATTTTTGCCTCAATAATAGTGAGCTATCAGTTCTAAAATTTAATATCGTTTCAATCCAGGATTTAACACCAGAGACCTAGCGTCAGTGGTAAACAAACTACCTCAGGGGAATGGATTGTAAGAGTTCGTGTGCGTCTCCGCCTATTTCACTGGATTCTCCGATTTCTCCGATTTTTGTACAGGAGTTGATTGAACAGTGCTATTGTCGCAATTGACATCTCGTTCTGGGATGTGATTCTAACGCCCCAAAACAACATCTGGGGTAGCAGTCATGACAACAGAAGGGATGAGTTACTTTCAAATTATTACTATTATTCTTTTTTTAAAGAACACTCAAGAGGATACAACTACTCTTATAATGCATGAACACGTGTCAAGTTATTTATAAAATCGAGCAGAAAGGAAGGAAAGATGTTTAGGCTGAGTGGGTATTTCGCGCCATGGGTGGCATTCAACATTTAATGGGGACACTAAATTATTAGTGTAAATGGACTTGTTGTATTATAGTCATCCACTTATTTTACGTGATTTTAGTAGCTTTATCAAATTCGTAAGAGAGGAAGTACTTGACGTTACCACCGCCACTCCTTTTCTTCACACGTTTATCAAAGTTTGGCATGCCTCAGATGAGGTATCCCTATCGGGCCATATGCACATACGGTTCAATATAGGATGTAATGTCGGACACGGTCAAACTAGATACATACATGAAGAAACTGATGAACTGGAGTACTTTTCGATAAAATCTCGCTGCTAAAGTCATCTCTGGGGGCGAATCAATTAAACGAATCTATTATCTCATCATGTGAGATGTAGTTGCAAATTTAAACGTAATATGGTCAAAAGGTGTGCACCATAGTAGAACCCTCAACTTGAACAATTAAGCGAAATGGTGAGAATTTCAAGTTCGCTTGCACCAACTTCGATAAAGAATTGAGAAAACCAAAAGAGAGCTTCCTAAAGAACTAATTGTGAAAACCTGGAAAGAGTACCAGAGGGCACATGTCTTCAAAAAGCTCTCTCGAAATACTCTTCAAATAGTTTAGGTCTGTTACAAAAGTAGATGGTACTTTCACAGCTAGTCTAGAGGAAGCTCTACAGATGTTACTAAATGCTCATTTCCCAGACTCGACCCTGCTAAAGAATACACATTTTGCTAATTCTGAAGATAGTAGCTTTTCCTACAATAACAGAATTAATGGTCTATTGAATGGGCCATAAACTGATATCAACCATATAAAGCACCTGTAATAGACGAAATTTTCCCATCATTGATTCAAAAAGGTCTGATCTAATCAGCTAGTTTCAATTGGGGATACATACCGCAAGCCTGGACGTAGGTAAACTTAGTATTTATCAACAAGCCAGACAAACCCAGCGAACGATTTAAATCTTATCGACCCATAAGCCTTACATCGTTTTTTCTGAAAACACTGATTTACACATCAGAGACATTCTTAACAGAAATTCACCTCAGCACCATCATCAATACGAATATAGGAAAGAAAGGTCGGTGGAAGGAGCTTTTGTAACACAGATTAAAGTGGCCTACCGACAAAAGGAGATTGCAGTATGTGCCTTCTTATATATTGAAGGTACCTTCGATAATACCGGAAATAAATACATTTCAGAAGCCATGTCTAATGAGGGTATTGACTACCACCCGTCTTTTAATGGAAGACGACGAAACTGCAGAGCACATCTTATGTAAATGCATGATTCTAAGTGTATTAAAGAGACGATACTTTCTTAGAGAAACTTCAATCACTGGGGCAATTTTCACAATCACCACCAAAAACATCAAAAGAATTGAACCCCTCTTTGCTTGTTAATACCGATTTTGTGGTATAAAAGATCGTAGTGCCCCGGCAATTGGTATCCTGCAGAAAAAAAAAATATTTATATATATAGTAAAACAGGTGGTTGTGTAAATTTCTTTTAAGTTTATTCAAATTAGTAAATTAATTAGCAATGTAATACTTTTAAGAACAACTACCGAACGGAATTGAAGTACTCCACAAACTGATACCCCAACGAATCAACCTCTTGCAGCTCACGAGTAATAAGTATTCGGACGTGATGGAATGTGCTTACGTTGCGCGTAAGCATGAAGGAGAGATCATGTTGAGGTGTCATCTTATTCCTGTTGTGGGAAAAGATGACTTCACAACGTGATGGAATGTGGCTGCAGGTGGCATGTGGGGTAGTGGTCGTCAATCCGCTATTTTTGTTGGAGAAGTTGTGGTAGACTATATATCACTATATGCGAGTACATCAAATTACGGATTGTCCGATTACAATTTATGTCCTTTTCTTATAAAGTACGAATTTATTTCAACTACTTTAAAGAGAAAAATCACCATATTTCTGAGAAAAGAAAAATTATACGATTAATAAAAAAACATTTAACCAATTTTGTCTTAGCTTGCAATAAGACTTCATATAGTATTAATATATTGTGTGGCTTCCTCTAGGAACCACACAACTTTTCACTCTTCCTGGCATAGAGTTAACTAAGTTCGAACATACTTCTGATGAAATACTGTCCCACCTTGTTGTCGTCTATGATACTAATTTCATCCTTCCACGGTAAACAAACTTCACACCTGGTGTTTCGTTTTTTGATGCCATTTAGTGTAAAATTATCAGTAAATGTATTACTTTCCTCTGATGATGGTTTTATGCCGATGATTTCCAGATCCCAAAAAGCTCTTTCATTCGTAATTCCGACTTGCACTCCGAGCACTGGGCGCTCGATTAAATGATATGCAATCAGAATACGGTCCCTACATAGTCCATCCAAATATTGTTTCGGTGGCCACCAACCGTTCATCGATCCCCTTTGTGTTTCCTGTGACAGTTCGCCAACAATTATCAGCTCCGATCAACACAGATATAGTATACCTCCTTCTGGATGATAGTTAAAGGGACGTGCGTCGGCTAAAGCGAGTCTGTAATTCCTTGTACAGCGTTCTGTCGGAACTGTCAACACGTCAGCACAAATCGTTGGCACCACTACAGGGTCTAATTCAATAACATTTTTTTCATATTGACTTTGTAAGCTTAAACGAACTATTTTATAAATTCTATGTTCTATCGGATGTTCTTTTTCTTCGCTTCTAAACGGAATAACACTTACGAGGGGCGTTCAAGATATTCTCGGTATCGGGGTGAAGCTGTGGTTGCATATATAAATTGACTTATTTATCAAGTAATACTATTATTTTAGTGCATTCATGTAAAATTTCATATAAATGTGATTATTAATTCGCGTTTTATCTCTAGTTAAACAGAATCATAATGGCAACTGAGGCGATGATGGTGAAAATTGAGCATCGCGCTGTAATTAAATTTGTCACTAAGCAAGGAAAAAGTCAAAAAACTATTCATGAAGAGATGGTGGCTGTTTACCAGGGTTCCGCACCTTCATTATCAACTGTGCAAAAGTGGTCAAGTGAGTTCAAGAGAGGCAGAGAGAGCATTGAGGACGACCCCCGCTCCGGCGCCCCGGCTACTGCTTGTACGGGAGAAAGCATCAAAGAAGTCGAAAAACTTGTTCTTGAGGATGCCCGAATAAAGGTGAAAATGATGGCAGAGATCACCAAGCTTTCAATTGGTACCATTCACACCATTCTTCATGACCATCTTAACCTTTCAAAGGTCAGTGCAAGGTGGGTGCCACGAATGCTCACAGCGCCTCAGATAAAAAGTGAGAATCGCATGCTGTAGAGAGCTTTTGGAGATGTGTAGTGAGAACGCGGACGGTGTTATGGATCGAATTGTTACTGGGGACGAAACATGGGTCCACCACTATGACCCTGAAAGCAAACAAGAGTCCATGCAGTGGCATAAAAAAGGAACAGACCCCCCGAAGAAGTTCAAAGTCACTCCGTCTGCCCGAAAGCTCATGGCCACAGTTTTTTGGGACTCAAAGGGAATCTTGCTCATTGAGTACAAAAAAAAAGGTGAAACCATCAACGCCACATCCTACGCTTCCACTTTGCATAATTTGCGGGAGGAAATTAAAAAGAAAAGACGGGGTAAACTCGCAGCGGGTGTGTTGCTTCTTCATGACAACGCTCCTGTTCACACGCGCGAGTTTCCAAGGCTGCTGCGCGAGATTGTGGTTTCGAAGAAATCCAACACCCACCCTATAGTCCAGACCTTGCCCCTAGTGATTATTTCCTGTTTCCGGATTTGAAAAAATGTCTTCGTGGAAAAAGATTTTCGGATGATGAAGAACTCAAGTCGGTGTTTTGCAGAGAAAGAGGAAATTTATTATTTTGAGGGTTTAAAAAAGCTTATCTCAAGATGTAACAAATGCACTGATGTTAGGGGAGATCATATTGAAAAATAAAAACAATTTAAATTGAATTCGCATTTTCCTTCATATCAATACCGAGAATATATTGAACGCCCCTCGTATATTTCGTGAGCATAATGATAACTTTTCTGCTATGGATTCTTTTATAAAAGTCATTTGGCTGCCACACTAATTTGTTTTTCCGTATTAAATGCGAAAACCGAAGCTGTTTGCAACAAAACAGATGCAGAATTCGTTTTCATATTCGCCGCGTAAAAATTGAGAGACTGTGTACGCTGTATACTGTATACTGTAATAAGGGTCACACATAGCCGTTGCATACCATCCTTTGCATGAAATGCACCGTAGATATTTGAGTGCGCATTTTTTGTTTGAGTGACCGCGAGAAGTACAACGAAAACCCCTTCCATCTTTTTTTAGCAAGTCCTTTCTCTGTGCTAACGTTAACGGGCTATCATAATCTCTGGTGAGATGGGACGATGTTTTGCAAAAGAAACATGACATTGGTGTGCGTGTCTTTGATAATAATCCTGCTGCCGTCGAAAATGATTTAGTTTGTCGTCTGCTCTCCTTTTCTTCTATCGTGTTTTCAAGTGCGATGAGTTTTGCTTTAATGAACTTGAGAAGATGCTTGATATGTTTGTCACCTTCTAGGATGAATGAATATTCTGTTTCATACAGTTCAATCGTTCGAGGCGCTGATTTAACCGTGCGATAATGGAAACTGCTTTGTCTTCGTATTCAACTGATGTTCCGCAGTCTTTCAACGGGTCTTCAGCAACCGCACTTCGCAGGAATTCACTGTTTGCTTTTAACAAGCCATCATGAGGGCATTTTAACCAAGAAAGGTACACTGACAACTCCGTTTCGATATTTTCCCAGTTGTCTTTATTTTCTGATGTAAATTGCTATTCTGGCGGACGTAAAAATTCATTTGCACTATTTGCGACGCGCGTAACTTGTCCCCTATAGGCGGACCGGTTTGAATTTTCCATTATTAAAATATTAAAATTTTCGATAATACCGTTTTGTTAGTCTCGGGTTTCGGAACTATGAAGAAATATGATAAATAACAAAGACCCGATTTAAAACCAACAAAACTTTATTCTTCGCAGTAAGGCAACACAAAATCTACTCCCTATTATGGAAAAAGACTCTTCTTTTACAGGCACATTTTAGAAGACTACAGCTATATAATATAAGAGAACAATATTGAATAAACATGAGTGACTATTTACAAGTTCCAATATACTTTTTTCGAATGTAAAGGGTGAGCCAACAGCTGGTGTGGAAGTTTTCATTAAATTAAATACACATTTAATGTGAACGCAATGTAGGGTTTTATTGATTAATAAAGTTTGGTCTATGGCAATGATGAATGAAATACAACATCGTTCATGTGACTACCACGGTTTCTGTTGCAAGCGACCATCCAAATTATCGATAACTTTTTGAAGAATAAATGGGTCAATGCCCCCAATTTCAGTTTGGATGTTATGTTTGAGATCCTGAATCCTGCTGGGTTATTGGCGTAGACCGTACTCTTAAAATAACCCCACAGGAATAAGCCGAAAGATGTCAAATCGCATGGCCAATCAACTTCTCCTCTAACCGAAATAATGCGATCTTCAAATCAAATAATATGATTGATTGATGGCTTATGTGGGCGGTAGTACCATCCTTGTTCGGTGAACATGTTGCGGTAACGTTCTACATTCACTGTCTCTCCAGCCTCAAATTCGAACACGTACGGGCCAATAATGCTGCCAACCAATAATCGGCACCGTACAGTGACCTTTTTGGGATGCATAGGTTTTTCGTGAGTCTCGTATGGGTTTTCCGGACCGCAGAAACGGCAATTTTGTTTATTTACGTACCCATCCATCTGAAAATGGGCTTCATCGGAAAAAATCAAATTCGATGACAAAGTGTTCTGGCGATCCAACATTCAGTTAACAAATCGGCGACGTCGTAGATGGTCCTAATTCTTCAATTGTTGTGTAATTTGGATTTTATAGGCGTGCAAATGAAGATCAACTTTTAAAATTCCCGTAAAGTGCTATAAGTAAGGCCCAAATGTTGAATTCAGCGACGAATGGAGATATCTGGCTGGTTTTGAACACTTTCGCTTACAGTGGTGATGTTTTGGCGGGTACGTGCTGGCCTAACATGCTGATATGGAGTTTGGCCCTATACCGAACCAGTTTCTTTAAACTGCTTTACAATTTCAGACTCACTAAAGCGATTATCTTGACCGAAAACTTCACGAATTTCACGAAATGTTACTTTTACAGATCGCCAAATTTTGTAATAAAATTGAGTAACAAAATTGACTTGTTGCGTGGTAACCTACTCCATAACTAAAATTGCCAAAAATTTTAGGATATCTGTCAAAAAGAACAACCACATGGAGTTCAGTAAATGACAGTTGGCTCACCCCTTAGCATTCAAAGTGTAAAAATTAATTCGATTTTTTAAGGGGGTAAGGACATGAGATGCGTTTACATGTATTTTTAGTTGGAAACAAATGACCTATCGTCTCAGAAACGGCTGAATCGATCTCACCTAAATTTTGCATACACATATTTTAGCCCATTTTACAAATTCAAGGTGCAGGATTTTTAAGGAAATACATTGTACATAACGTTATAAGTTTTTTTTTTCAAAATTTTTTTACGAACATTTTTCACTATAAAGTACAAAGTGCGATGAATTTTAAAAAGACAAACATTAGAGCTGTAGCATTTGTAGTTTTGAAGGCAATGGAGATGGAAAAAACTAAAAGCGTATTTTTTTCTTACTGAAGAAAATTAAAAACTTCTTTTTCTGTTTTTTTTTTTTTTTTTTTTTAAACACCGACGGGTCACACTAAGAACTTCATGATAAAGAGAGTTTGTAGTATTCTCCAAAGGTTTTTGATATTTCATATTCTATTAGAATTTAGGAAATGTTGAAAATGGTCAAGAAAGAGGTTAGGCCTGATTGGTTTAGCTTGAAAAGTTTTGGGTAAAGCTGAGAAAAAAGTTAAAAAATGTAGCAGGTGGACTTATTTCCCTTTTCCGCCGAGCAAGAAAGAGTTGAATAGAAACTTGAAGTGAATTGGAAAAATGGTACCGAACTTTGGCCAAAGTTTCAATTAATGACGTAAGCTGAACTCAATTCTTTTAACACGTAATCGGTGTAACATCTTCAGCCATTGGTTTGTGTTCAGTAGCCTTTTTTCAGTCATTGATTAAAGAAATGTATGGGAGATTGTGAGATCCGTAATTAGTCTTGATAATGGTGGTTTTATTCTTTAAAATAAAAGAACATTTGGCTGATGTTTCAGTGATGAATCTCCTTTTATGAAGCTTACAGTTCTTATTCTATTTAAAAAAAAAAAGAGTAATTAAATTTTATTAAGAAGTCAAGTCAGGTCTGCGATGCCTTGTTTTAATGAAATTGTAAGTAGTACCGACCTCGCAGTTCGAAATTGTTACGATACCTTTCATAGCTTTTCCTTAAATATGTAATATGTCAATAGATTTCGATTAGTACTGTACACACACATACACACACACACACACATTTATATAACTACACATTTTGTTAAAATATATTCAAAAACGCTATAGACGCCTTAACCCTTTCGAACTGAAAATGCCCCGAAACAAATCTGAATTTGCTAACGAGGAAATATTAAATAAAATTTTCCATCGTTCGTTTTAATTTTTTTTCCACTAGAGGCGCTGTAATCGCTTGGGATATATGATCCCATCCGTTTTGTTTTTTTTTTAATTGGGATATATCGTCCCAACCGTATCTAAACTCAAGAAAGCAATTTGTAAATAATGAATAGTTTAGAAAATGTTATTTAAACATTGTTTTTTACATGGTAAGGAGTGAAACAACTAATGCACAATGGAACATCACAAGTAAATAGTGTTTTTTGTCATTTTTTCCACCTTTTTTGCCCTTGTGGCTTGTAGTACTTTACATACCTCCTGCGTGTTTTTCCTTCTATAGGCATATGATTGCCTAAAACTCTACAGTGCTATGCTTCTGATATCGCCCAGTTTTCTTCTTTTTCGGCGTTTTAGTTTTCTGCAGGCCATCGTTTATCAGTTGCTCTGTCAGCGTTGACACATAGTCAATGTATGGTAACTTCGGTAAGTGATGAGTTTCTTTATAAATAATCCATACGTTTACGCAAGTTGATTGAACTAATTTATAAAAACCTTTCTTCCACCATTTGCTGGGCTTTCGACTTATGTCATAGAGTTGTGCTCTTTGGTCGGATAAATCGACCCCATCTATAAATTTGTTGTAAAAAATGATAGACTCTGGACAGTTAGTTTCTACCTTCTCACCATTCTTTTGTTTGCGTCGAATAGTTCCTAACCTAGATCCGTGGCAGTCACTTATTACAGCTACCAATTTTGTATCTTGTCAAAAAGCGCATGATATTCCAAACTGGTTCAGATAAATAAAACTGTCTCCTCTCGTCAACCAAGTCGGGCAGGATGATGTGATGTATGAATTCTTTTACACCCTACTGTATGATTCCGCTAGTTCAGTTGTCAGCTAATTTGTTAAGAGCATTCATTATCTCAAATAAAGTTAGTCTTATTACAACAGCCGTGTTTATCAAGTGTATATATGAAATTGGCGACGAGGATGGGATAGCATACTTTGCATGGGAAGTGCTAGTGATTTTAATGCATAGCATTCTAACAAGGAAATTAAGAAAGAAATTGTGCAAGTGATAGATAGTGAAAAATCGAAAATGGTTACAAGTTTTGTCGGGAATATTGAATATTATAATATTGGAAATGATTTCGTTTCGTATAGTGAACGCATGGACCATTTACTGGGGTTAAATAGAATAACGGATGAGAAAGACAAAGTGTCATTTCTAATATTCCACGAACGTTTTTACATAAAATTTATTTTCTTAGTTTTAGTTTCAATGAATGTAAAAATAAATGTAGACTGTAAGATACGTCGAAAGACATAGTTTAAGTGCTAGGTTTAACTTAGAGTGTCCGCATGGGGCCAGTAAGTTGGAATAACATAATTTTAAGTTAATTAAGCTAATTTTTAAGCGTTTTTTTGTATAGCATTTAAGAGTAAATAAAGTAATATAAACAAAAATGCATAAAAACTGACTTAGTGGAATAGAACTGTACAAAATCATTCAAACCCAAGTTGCTAAAAAGAAACCTGAAACATTTACTTATCCTGAATTGAAAGAAAGACGATTAAATCATTTTGAGCCTAAAAAGAACATTACTGCCGAACATTTTAAATTTTAGTCACGTTCACAAACAGACAGTGAATCAATATCTGAATATGAAGTGGCTGAAAGAACTTTAGCAGATAGTTGTAAATTTGTTACATTTTTAGAAACGGCTTTAAAAGACAAGTTTGTGATGGGTCTCAGCAACAAAAAAGTGCAAGCTAGGTTTATAGATGGAGACGCAGTGACTTTGACTTGAGAAAAGATTTTAGAGAAGACATTGTCTATTGAACTTATACAAAATAAAATGTAAACAATTCATTCAAAATCTTCTAGTGTCAATTACGTCAAAGCTCATATTCCAAGGCAGGTAAATCCTAGTAAACGACCAAATTCATATGCGCACTCAGAGTCACAAACAGCGGTTCGAGACTATCGATCGTGGCAACAAAGGAACTCCCGTTCTTCATCTCCGCTACATAAAAACAGTCACAAGTGGAGAACAGCTTATAAGCAGAACATTCAGGACTTTAGATGCCATAAGTGGGGCCACATATCAAAAAACTCCTACACCACAAACATAAGGCAAATGAAGCGGCAAGGGAACATATACGAACTGAGGGAGACAACATCAAATCGTGGATGCAACGAGAGCAGTGATTTAAATTATGTAAATTGTGTAGATTTTAGCAATATAAATTGTATAAATATGTTGAAATAGATAACGCAGCATTATATATTAAGGTACGAGTATTTTATAATAATAAAATGGAAGTAGACTCGGGTCCATGCGTTTCCGTTATTCAATCTAACATGTTTTAGGACATCTTTCCAGAAACGAAAATTCAGAGTTGTGATAAAAATGTACATATCATATCGGGAGATCAAGTAAAGATAGTTGGTGTTGCGGATGTTGTAGTGTCGGTCAGAAATAATGAAAATTGTAATCTTAAGCTGTATTCGGTGGAAAGTAGTACACAATTCACTCCTCTTAAATCGTAATTGGATGGATATTTTGTTTAAAAATTGGCGGGGAACATTTAAGGTTAATCGGGTTGCAGCTGACCCACATGTTGTGTCTATAATTCAAAAATTTCCTACGATTTTTTCCAAGACAAATAATGATCCTATCAAAAACTACAAATAGTAATGAACCAAGGTTGTGTTCCTATCTTCTGTAAACCTTACGCCGTAGCTTTTGGCTTACGGGAGACCGTGGAAAAGGAGTTAAACAGACTTTGTGCAGAAAATATAATATTCCCGGTTAGGTACAGCACCTGGGCATCTCCGATGGTTGTGGTAGATAAGGGAAATGGAGCAGCACGACTGTGCGTTGACTGCAAAGTCACAATTAATAAGTACGTCGACACCAATCACTGTCCCCTTCCTAGAGTCGATGATATTTTTGCTAGCTTGATAGGATGTAATGTGTTCTGTACTATAGATTTGGAGGAAGCGTATGCTCAACTAGAAGTTACAGAAAACTCACAGCCGTATCTTACCATTAATACTCACAGAGGATTGTACAGGTATAGACGCCTTGTATATGGGGTTAAATGTGCTCCTGCCATTTTTCAAAACACAATGGATCAAATTTTAGTGAGTATAAAGAAAGTTAAGTGCTTTATAGTTGATATTTTGATAAGGATGAACAAGATTGTGAAGCAATTCTCTTAAAGGTATTGTAAATGTAAATTTTTTGGTCATGAGGTAAGGTATTTGGGTCACTGCATATCTGGAGAAAGTATTAAACTAAATTATGAAAAACTGGAAGCAGTAAAAAGAGCTTCAACCCCTCGCAACGTACAGCAGCTTAAGTCATAGTTAGGATTAATAAGTTACTATTCGCTTAAGCCTCTTTACAATTTGACAAAACAGGATGTTAGAGTTGAATGGTCGCAAGAATGTGAGAAGGCTTTTCAAAAAAGCAAAAGTCTGCTTATGAACAGCTCGATTTTAGTCCACTGTGACCCAGAAAAGGAGATAATTGTTAGTTGCGATGCAAGTCCTTATGCGGTTTCAGGTATTCTATCTCACATTGTTAATGGGGAAGAGCGATTGGTTTTATTTACGTCTAGCATGTTAATTCCAGCCGAACAGAATTATTCTCAGCTTCACCGCAAGGTACTGGCACTAGTATTTGCGGTGAAAAGGTTCCACAAACTTGTGTATGGGAAAAAATTCACTATCCATAGTGATAGTCTTCCCTTGAGGGAGATTTTAAATCCAAAAAAAGGTACTCCTTCGGTAGCAGCCGCCCGAATCCATCGTTGGGCAATTTTTCTTAGTATGTACGAGTATGGCTATACTCTTATTCATAGATCAGCCACCAAAATGCAACATGCGAATAGATTGTACACATTAAGATTAGGCAAATAAATAATTCATGCATATTAACATTCAGATTAGAATCCACGTACATGCCTATGTCAATACTCAGATTAGAATATAAGTACCAATATTCAAATAACTAAACACTACCATAAAAGACATTATTCCAATTAACCACAAGAGGTTAATTAATTCGCCTTCTGCTCGAAAATATTACATGAATTGATGATGTTAACATTTGTTCATTGAGTATTAGTGACAATGTTCCTCTCGCGTTTAAGGAAATTGGAGTCCAAGCTCAAGATGAAAAAGATTTGAGAAAATTACATAGAGTGAAAACGGGATTTCCTAGATCAATTCCACCTGGGTTTGAGGTATACTATCGTAAACAGACAAATTTATCTATTCAAAACGATTCCATTTTGTACGGTCATCGGGTACTTATACCTCCCAAATGGAGAACACGAACTTTTAAAATATTACATGATACTCACGTAGAGGTTGTGCGAATGAAGGCCTTAGCGGCAAAAAAAAACTAGTTTTCATTTGTTTTTGGCAAGTTGTTGCCATCCTATGCTATCTTTGTAATTCGTGCAGAAATAAATGACCAACCAGAAAAAAGGATGAAGAGGGAACGCGCGCATATTCCATGCAATACCCGCTACGACTCGTTCAAACAGCTTCTGCATCAATGATGCGTGTTAATGCTACGTGGCAAAAACATGTTTTTGGTTTTGACAAGTTGTTCCGATGTTGCAAACATAACTCGCGGGGTCAGTAATTGATGTTTTAAGAACGATTTTCTCATATTTTGGATTACCTGATAACATAGTATCAGATAATGGACCGCCATTTGGGTCAGAGGCATTTTTGAACTTTTGCCAAGATAATGGCATAAATTGTATGAAGAGTCCCCCTTATCATCCTCATTCTAATGGGCTAGCCGAATGCAAACCATTAAGTCAAGCTTAAGAAAACTGTTTTTAGACTCGCATAAGAGTTCAGTACCTATTAAAGTTAGAATTGAAAATTTCTTACTTAAATATGGAGATTTTAAACAAAACGGAACAGCATGCCCAAAATTTCCTAAAAAGGGGGAGAGTATTAAGTACTGTATATCAAAGCAAGATTGTAAAATTGTAAATTTTGAGGAAGGATAAAATGTTTTATATAGAGCAAAAAGCAAAACAAATATAAGTTTTTCACCTGCAACTGTTATAAAGAAATTGGGTAATGTAATGTATTTAATCAGTTTGAATGGGATTCGGAGAAAAGCACATCAGAATCAACTTAGAAAATCAAATATTAAAGTAATAAGATTTGCTCCAATACGAACCTGTCGACGATCTAATACAGTTGCAGAGGATTCAACCTTAGTTTAAGGAAGGTCAAGGCTTACATCTGAAGAACCAGGCTCCAATAAGGAGATCAAAACGAATACATTTAGGGAAAAATATTCTGCGCTACAAGTATTGAAATCGAATTAAATTTGAAAAGAAGAAATGATTGAAATATATTGTTTTTTTATTTTCCTAATTTGATAGTTGTTATTGGTGTTGGGTAGTTTTAAGTCTAGGATAAGGTGATGGCATATTAAGTCGGGGGAAATGTGATGTATGAATTCTTTTACATCCTACTGTATGATTCCGCTAGTTAAGTTATCAGCTAATTTGTTAAGAGCATTCATTGCCTCACATAAAGTTAGTCTTATTACAACAGCCGTGTGTATCAAGTCTATATATGAAAGATGGAACTTGTTTTCGGTTCGATATAATGGTGCCAACAGCAGGAAATGATAAAGTGTTAAAAAGACGAACTGAAGAAAAGTCACTTTTGATAGTTTTTGCCAAATTCAATACAACAATACAATTCTCCCAATACCTTCCAGAGTTTGTGACTTTTTTCCACGGTAAATATTAAAATCGTAAATGTATCCTGTATTTGAATCCGATGGTTCGCAAATCTTTATCCCCCTTTTTGTAGGATTCAATGGCAGATATTGTTTCAGGGTAGATCTACCCTTAAACTTGACCATGGATTCATCTAACACCTCATCTTTCTCATCTTTCTGGCAATTTGTGGATCCCATCCCAAAAGAACTGCGCCGGCTTGGCAGCCAAAAATGAATCAAGTCAATTTTTGATATTCTGCTCTGATGTGAACCGTATTTCAGTGAGAGCGTTCTGCACCGGAACAAATGGTAGTCAGAAGGGGCAAGGTCTGGGCTATAAGGCAGGTGGGGTAAGACTTCCCATCCACTGTTTTCCAAATAGTTCTTAACCGGAATAGCAACGTGGGGCCGATTGTCATGATGGAAAATTATTGCCTCGTGTCTGGTCGCATATTCCGGGCGTGTCTCGGGCACTGCTCTCTACCAAACTTATTAATTGTGTTCGGTAGCGTTGTCCATTGATGGTTTCACCCGGTTTTAGCAGCTCATAATACAGCACACCCATTTGATCCCACCAAATACAGAGCATTACCTTTGCGCCATGGATATTCGGCTTTGCCGTTGATTTGGCTGGTTGGCCGGGTTTCACATATGATTTTTTGCGCTTGGTGTTGTCGTAATGGATGCATTTTTCATCACCAGTAACAATCCGATGCAAAAATGACTTCCTTTTGTGGCGTTCCAGCAGCATTTCGGACATGCAAAACCGCCTTTCGACGTCTCTCGGCTTGAGTTCATGTGGAACCCAATTTCATTGCTTTTGAATACATCCAGCTGCTTTTAAACATTTTGAAATGGCTGCTTGAGTGACACCCAAAGATTCTGCGAGCTCTTCTTGTGTTTGGTAACAATCTTCATAGAGTAATGCTTCCAGTTCTTCATCTTCAAACTTTTTTGGCTGCCCAGGACGTTCATCGTCTTCCAAGCCAAAATCACCACTTTTAAATCGTGCAAACCACTTTTGGCACGTTCGCTCAGTTAGCGTATGTTCACCATAAACTTCCACCAAAATACGATGTCTTTCGGCAGCTGTTTTCTTCATGAAGAAGATCTCCCCGCAAAAACACTTTTTCAGGCACAAAGTTCGACATATTTGAATGAAAATTATTGTTGTTTACGCTTGAAATGAATGACATACACTGAAATGACGTACAATGACAGTAGCTTCCCAATGCATGTTCCAATGGAATAATACAAGTTACGCCATCTCTTAGCAAACCGCACGAATTAAGACCCAATATGTCTTAGAACACTCAGTTGGTTTAAAATCTATCACGATATATGCTATTTCTGATTAGTAAGTTACCAACCGATTTCTTTTTGGACCAATACATTGGCATTTTTAGCAACCGATTATATGAAGTTATGAGCATTATGCCCAACACCACAAGAACTTTGTGTTGATCTGTTTGCACTACATCACGCACTGTTTTTCGGAACTTACCCTCTTAGGAGCTTTGGATTGCAATTCATTCGTTTGTACATTGGCATATCCATACAAGGAGGCTGTGTGGAAATAATTTCAAAAACGTGGCCAATTCACTCGAACCCCTATCCACATTACACAGCACAGAGGGAATAGTTTCAGGGGGAACAACCATTTTTGGAACTGTGGTATCGATAGACCAAATATTTTCTCTTTCCGCTGTGAGGGGCCCAATATCTTCTGTGGTTTCCCTATCGATAATCTCGTCATTTTGTGATTGTTCCATTTATTCAGTCAAATTGAAACTTTCTTCCATATCCGCATCCACTTGGTCTTCATCATCTTCAGGGCTCGAGTAATTCGACTGAGATTGTTGCTCTTCGTACTCCGAACCACTATCCTCGAAATCCTCTGACTCGTCTGAGGTTGCATATACGGTGTCCTCTATTTCGCTTTCTCTTAAACCTCGACTGGAAGACATACTTTTCTACATAAAAAAATGATCGTATATAAAAAAAAAAGTACGTTGAATACTGCAAGAACATATGTATAATCGCAACAGACGAAATTTGCAACAACGAATTTGTATTAAATTTTGCTTAAAAAATGGATTTAATGGTGCGCGAACGTTGGAAATGTTGGAAAAGTGTTTCGGCAACGATTCTCTAAAGAAAATGGTCGTTTACCAGTGGCACGAGCGGTTCAAAAGTGGTCGTGAGTCAATCGAAGATGATGAACGCGGTAGCAAACCATCGACATCGAAAACCGACGAAAACATTGATGAAGTAGAAGAAATGTTGGCCAATAACCGCAAATTAACCATAAGAGAGATAGCGAAGGAGTTGAACATTGCCTATGGATCCGTCCAAGACATTCTGGTTATTGATTTGCGTTTCCGTCGTGTAGCAGCAAAGTTTGGTGCCAAAAGACCTCAATTTCATGCAAAAAAGGGACCGTGTTGACGTCGTAAAAGAGATGATTCGCGAAAGTTCATTGAACATGCCCATGACATTAAATGTCATTTGTCATATCGACATGTTACTCAATAAAATTGTTCTTCCTTCTCCTAAAAATCCAACCATTAGAATTTATCAGGTTATGGGCCATCCGCAGCCTATTTTATCAGTAATACGTGATAACGATATTAATTTATTTGCCGGGGTTAATATTTTCCTGAAATTTTCTATTGTTGTAACATTTTTTTGCGCGTAACTAAATTGATAGCTAATTCAAGTGCACTTGTCACATGGTTGATAAAATTGAGACTATCAAATTAAGTCAATCGTTTGAAGACATTGCCAGTTTTTCTCAGGAATCAGATAATATTCTTGACGAAGACTCTGCGAACAACAAAACAAAAAAAATGACCTCACAAATACCATTTAGTCGCCTTAAAGGCAGGGAGAATTACTCTGAATGGAAGGTCGGTGCAAGAGCTCACATGACAATCAAGGGAGTGTGGGACTATTGCCAGAATGTATTATCCCCCACAGCAGATGGGGTTAAGGAAAGCTGATCTTAGAGCAATAGGTGAGTTAACCTTATTGCTTGAGCCGTCTAACTACAATCACATAGAAGGAGCAAGCTCATGCAAAGAAGCATGGGATAGTATAGCGGCGGCTTTTGATGATACCGGCACAGGTCGGAAAGTGGCACTGCTGCAACAATTGGTATCACTTAAGCAAAAGGAATGTGCATCAATGGAAGACTACGTCAATAAGATGAGTTCACTGTGGTCAAAAGTGAAGACGGCTGGCTTTAATATAGACGAAGAAGTAGCCGGTTCATTGATGCTGGTAGGTTTACCTGTGGAGTATAAACCTATGATACTTGCGGTAGAAAATTCTTCAATAAAAATTACATTTGATTACGTTAAAAACTTGGTAATGCAAGGCTTAATCTTTGAAAGTGAAAAATTTGATTCAAGAGAGGCGGCTTTAGCCATCAAAAAAAGAAAATTCCAAAATAGGAACAAAAAGCATTGCTTTGGATGTGGTTTCAAACAACATTTCGTTAAAAACTGCCCTAAAGCAAAAGGCAAAAAAATGCCACAACACAAAAATGACAAAAATGAAACCATGTTATTTTCATCATTGCTAGTTTAATCCAGTGAATTACCATCAGATTGGTATATTGATAATGGTTGTACCGTTTATATAACAAAACACAAATCGATCATTAAAAATATACGAGAACCTGTGCAAAAGGAAGTAATTGTGGCAAACAATGATAGAATTTTAATTGATTGTGTGGGCAGCGTACAGCAACAGGTGTTAAATGATGGGAACCAGAAAGAGATATCAATCAGCAAAGTTCACTACGTACCTAATATTTGCGCAAATCTCTTATCGGTAAGCCAAATGGTGAAGAACAATAAATCAGTTTTGTTTGCAAGTGATGGGTGTAAAATTTTTGACTCAAACTGGAATGTACTCGCTACAGCAAGTTTAGTTAATGATTTGTTCAAATTGGATGTTCCACATGATGTTAAATCTTTAAATGCAGAAGCACAGAAAGAGCCAGTAATCACGACAAAACTCAAGGAAAATATGATTTTATGGCATCGGCGGTTTGGACACGCTAGTTTTGAGTACATGACATTCCTGAAGAGCAAATTAAACAATATTTCGATTCCAAGAGATAGTGTGTGTGAAACATGTGTCAAAGCTAAACAAAGTCGTTCTCCATTTAAAGACGAAGGCAACCGCGCAATGAAATTACTTGAATTGGTACATAGTGACGTTTGTCAAGCCTCGTCGGTGGAATCAATGAGTGGTTTTCGTCATTTTGTGTCGTTCATTGATGATTTTTCAAGAAAGGTGTGCATATTCGTGATTAAAAACAAAAGTGAGGTGTTTGACTGCTTTGTGAAATATAAAGCAATGGCTGAAAGACAAACAGGCCACAAATTAAAGTGCTTTAGGAGCGATAATGGCACCGAATTTTGCAACAATAAATTCCGAGAGTTTTTTTTAGAGAAATGGAATTTTGCATCAGAAATCATGTGTTTATAGCCCACAACAAAATGGGTTAGCAGAACGCATGAATAGAACAATTATGGACAAAGTGCGCTGTCTGTTGATCGATTCTGGGTTTACCTCATCAATCGACTCCCTTATAAAGGAACCGGAGAGAAGTCACCTGAAGAGATCTGGACAAATCAAAAACCAAATTTGTCGATGCTCAAAGTTTTTGGATGTCAAGCTTTTGCACACGTACCATCTGTGAAGCGTGAAAAATTAGACAGCAAATCCATTGAATGTATTTTCATTGGATATGCCTCAGATGCAAAAGCACACCGGCTCTTCAACACCCAGTCAAACTCAGTTGTTGTAAGCAGAGACTTAACATTCCTGGAATCAAACGGCGCAAATAAGGTAATTGATTTTGAATCTCAAACTAATGGTTTTTTGTTGGATTATTCCGAATCAGGGGAGGTTATGGATCCTAATGACTCTCATTCAATAAGTGATTCGCAAACAACAAGTTCACCTGCAAACCGAAGGGATTTGGAAGCTGTAAATTCATCAAATCAACAATCAGTCGATGACTCAATTACTTCGCTCGCCGATGATAGTAACGACAGTACTTGGCAACCAAGCGATATAGACGATGAAGAGGAAATGCTCCAAGATGTTGAACCTCGCCAGAAATCTTCTCGAAATCAAGGGAAGCCGAAGCCAGATTACGCTAATTTCGCTTTCTTTGGGAGTGATCCAGCTACGTTCAAACAAGCCATTTCGAGTGAGAATGCCGATTCGTGGAGGTCTGCCATGAAAGATGAATTTGATTCACTTCAGCAAAATAAAACATGGAACCTAGTGGAGCTACCTGCTGGAAAATCGCCGATTAGATGTAAATGGGTGTTTAAATCAAAGCGTGACAGCCAAGGAAAAGTCGTACAGTATAAAGCAAGGCTGGTGGCCAAAAGCTTTACTCAAGTGGAAGGTGTGGACTACCACGAAACATTCTCCCCGGTAGTTCGTTTTACGACCATTCGATACTTGATGGCGATTGCAGCCAAATATGATTTAAATGTTCGTCAATTGGATGTTGTGACAGCCTTTCTCCATGGTAAGCTGGAAGAAAAGGTATTTATGTCGCAGCCTGAAGGATTTTCCGATGGGACTGACCGCTGTTGTAAGCTAATGAAATCCATTTACGGACTAAAGCAATCGAGTCGTATTTGGAACTGTACTCTAACCCAAGTACTTTTGGATTTTGGACTAAAGTGTTCGTCGACAGATTAATGCGTGTATTATCTAATCGAAAGGTCTCGACTTTTCTGCGTAGCCATTTACGTGGATGATATCTTAATTTTTAGCAATGATCCAAGACTGGAACAGGACCTCACTGATGTTCTCTTCCAGCAATTTAAGATGAGAGATATGGGAGAGATATCATCCGTTTTGGGAATTCGAGTAACAAGAAACAGGAAAACAGGTACCATTTCTCTTGATCAAATTCAATATATCAAAGATATTTTATCTCGTTTTAATATGAGCGACTGCAATCCAACGGTTGCACCAGTGGATATTAATCAGAAAATATCAGCCAAAATGTGCCCGAGCAACGATGAAGGGAGAAACCAAATGAAGGATGTGCCGTATAGACAACTGGTTGGGGCTCTGCAATTTTGCGTACAAGTTTCAAGACCAGATATCTGTTTTCCAGTCAACATATTAAGTCGATACAGTAATAATCCTGACAGAGCACACTGGGGCTCTGCGAAGCGTATCTTACGCTACCTCAAAGGAACAATTGATAAGAGGATAACATACAATAATTCTCAAACGCTTCTTAAAGGCTATTGCGATGCTGATTGGGCCAGTGGTGAGGACGAGCGACGATCTACTACGGGTTATTTATTCACCATGCAAGGTGGTGCAATTTCGTGGTGCACCAAACGACAGAAAACCATCGCAATCTCAACGACAGAGGCGGAATTTATGTCTATGACAGCAGCTATACAGGAATGCATTTGGCTTAAAAGGCTTGAAAACGAACTTTTCACAAATTCACCTGGGTCAATAGAACTGTTTTGCGATAACCGTAGTGCTGTTAAGTTAGCGATCAATAATGCATATTCTGCACGAACTAAGCACATTGATGTCAAAGTAAAGTTCGTGCACCAAAACATCAAACAGGGTATGATAAAACTTACTCATTTGCCAACTAATGAGATGCCGGCTGATGTCTTGACCAAACCAACTTCGGGAAGAAAATTGGAATTATTTTCAAGTCTTTTTGGGTTTAATTAAAAAGAATATATATAAATTTATACTAATAGCTT
Organism: Volucella zonaria; assembly: GCA_963966105.1. Lineage (NCBI taxonomy): Eukaryota > Metazoa > Arthropoda > Insecta > Diptera > Syrphidae > Volucella > Volucella zonaria. The sequence goes on from OZ014534.1 coordinate 14,716,227, forward strand.
TTTTTTAAGAATGAGTTGTTTAAAATGAAGTCAATACTAAACATATATGTAATTTATAATACCTTAATATTAACTATGAAATTTGCGCTACATTATTGTTGTATTTGTATCTACATATACGTAAACCAAATTAAGAAACTGAATTGTAAATTAAATTAAATGGTATTTCAATTAAGGGAGAGTATTGGAAAGTTAATTGATCATGCCCATTACATTAAATGTCATTTGTCATATCGACATGTTACTCAATAAAATTTTTCTTCCTTCTCCTTCCTGCAATCAGCTTGATCGGTCGTGTTTCATTTTATTTCTAGATTATTATAGGCAAATTCCACCCATTAGAATCTATCAGGCTGAATCCGATCCCACATTCATCAAAAGGATCATTACTGGAGACGAGACTTGGGTTTATGAGTACGACACGCAACCCAGACATCAGGCAAGTGAATGGTGTTAACCAAATGAGCCGTCGTTTTCAGTCAAAAAAGAAGGCAATGCTCATGGTTTTCATGGATTACAACGGTGTAGTGCATCATGAATTTTTGCCAGAAGGCCAGATAGTAAACAAAGAGTATTATTTGGGCGTAATGAGACGTTTGCGTGAAGCAATTCGCCGAAGGAGACCAGAATTGTGGGCAGAAAACTCGTGGATTTTGCACCATGATAAAACTCCGTCGCACAGTGTAATTTTATAATGCAGCAAATACCATCCAACAGCCACCAAATTCACCTGATTTGGCTACCTGTGACTTTTTTCTGTTCAATCGAGTTAAAAAACCACTACGGGGAACGTGCTTCAGCAGCCGAAAGGAAGCAATGGAGAAATCGCAGGAAGCACTGATGGACATACCGAAAACCGAATATAAAAAATGTTTCGAGGAGTGGATCAAGCGCTGGCATAAGTATGTTGCAGTCGATGGGGATTACTTTGAAGGGGACAATATAGATTTAGATGAATAAACTTGTATTTTTAATTTTCTGAACAAACTCTTAAAACTTTTTGATCAAGGTGGTAGAGCCTATATCAAACAAGTGAAATATTGTAAAAAAAAGACGATTTTGGGGTCAACTCTGACGTCCTTATCCCCTCAACATATTATCTAAAACTGTTTACCGTTGCATAAATAGCACTTGCATAGCTTCCTTTCCGAACGGAGTTCCAAAAGCAGCAATAGTGTAGAATGGCCATGCTACGAGTACGTTCACTAGCTTTTTAGATTTACGAAATTAAGGAATTTTTTAAATAGAAGAATGAAAAATTTAAATTTTAAATCACTGGCACTCTCACACAAGTAACAATATGTTTTATAAAAATTTTGAACACAAGTTACGCATTATTATGGTAAATGAAACGATCTGAGTATGTATACATATATGTTGTAAACTATGATATCTACAATAATTTTTTCAAATCATCACATCTTATTCAAATTATTTTGATAAATCTGTAAACCGAAAAATACGGGTGCTGCAAAAATTATTAAATGAGCATTTCCCGATATGCAAAGAGATTAATTTTCATTTTTGTATGTAACTTCCCCCGTATATTTCGAGGACAACTCTATTCTTTGGTTCCACACTTGTAACTGAGCAATTCGTGAAGTCTGCAACTATATTTGTTCACAAAAATTCCAAGAAAATATAAACAAACAGAATTTTGTACGCATGACAGATTGCAAGAGAACCTTTAGTGAAAAAGAAACGTCTTGGTTGACATTGAACAAGCAAAGGAACACTTGTTGCATGAGATCCAATATTTTTGTTTTATCAGTCAAATGCCCACATTTGTAAACAATGGTCTGTGCCAAATCGTTTGGATGCTTGAAGAAGTAACATTATATCTGAATATCTGAAAGGCAGTTAAAACGGCTTAGTGAATGACAGATTTTTACTGTCCATTTATTTATTTATGGTTAAGGAAAGCTTGAATTATTGTATTAAAAAAAACTGCTTAGTCTACGAGTACATAGAAGTGAAACTTCATGAAGCTCGATAAATAAAATAAACCCTAGATCATTTTTCATTATTAAGAAATTTTTTGGGGAGTATTTCTCACTTGTTTATAAGCTCAATAACTTCGACTCACTATTTAAACTAGACAAATATCAAATGCTGCACGACTGATGCTAGGGATACTTTACCAGATAACTAATTCCCATGCCTATGGATACGAGATGGAGTGTCGGCATCCCGCGCGCAGGATATGTATATTGTCCAGCTCTTACAAATAAAACACAACTTATCTGAATAATGTCTTTTTACTTCAAAGGCTTTCACTCGATTGACTTGTTATTTAAAACTATTATGTCTTTCATAATGAAACATCCGATTTGCTGCAGCAGGATATGAGGAAACATTTATTCCAAAATAGTAGTCTCCATTCGCATTAATGGCCTTTTGTCAACATTGTGGTAGGGAGAATGTGTCATTCTTAAGGAAGTCCTTTGACTTGTTCGCTACAAATTCTTTAAAGGCTGCCATGGTATTTTCGCGATTTCGAAAGAACTGATTACTAATGCTGTTGCTGAAACTCTTAAAAAGATGGTAGTCTGTTGGCGGATGGAATAGGGCGGATGTTGTAAGATTGCATACCCAAATTCCATTAACTTTTTAACAGTCAATGGGGAAACATGCGGTCGTCAAGGATAATTTGTCCATTTTTGTTCACCAGCACTGTTTGCTTGTGCCGTAATTTTTCAGGCATTATTTCCAATTCTTTGCTTTAGGTCTACCCAGTTATTGTTGCACATGATTTCAATAATGAGTAAAGCACAACTCTCTCGCTGGTCCAAAAAACTGTGAGAATAACTTTTTTTTTTATGGAGATCCTGTTTTTTTTGCGCTGCTCTAGTATCCTTGCAATACAATAACTGACCACTTCGCTCACGAAGAACTCATTTTAAATTGCAAGTGATTATTCGATGCAAAATTGTGTCAATCGTTGACGATTGAGGTGAGACGAGGAAAGTTCAAGTCGATGCAGTATGTTCGCGTCAGTTAAGCAATGCGGAACTCACCTTTCCAATTTTTTCACTTTGTCGACATCTTGAAGGTGATTCCAGATAGTACCAATGGATAACCCGAATAATTTTTGATGGGTTTCGCTCTACTTCAGATTGCAAGTCGCTGTTCAAGCACATATGGAAACAGGTACATCATCCACAAATCGCTTGCAATAAGTGTATATTTAGAAGTGAAAAAGACAGACATAGAGTGAAAATCAGGCGTCGAAATTCTAATGAAATAAATGTTACTCACCCATATTCTCATAAATTACATAACGTTTTAATTTCCGCACCCACGCATTCTCACACTGATCTGACAATCGCATGTGATGTAAAAAAAGGGACATTCCATGTTGAAAGACCTAATAACTTGCGAGTAGCATAAAATAGATAGATAGATAGATCTTTATTTCGCACGAATTTTCTTAACAATTTTTTAATAAGCTTACAATTTGAAGATATATGATATTGAAATACCTTTTATCTTTAACATTATTTTACAAAAGTTGAAATATAATAAATATGGATTTAATAATAATTTACAAAAGGAAAAGCGAAAGAAAAACCTTTTATTTAAAGAACAAAAATAAAATAAATAAATAAATAGTAAACGAACAATGAGAAAAATGGTAAGTCAATAAAGTAAGTTTAATAAATGAACAAAATATCACTTAGATAAATAATAAATATTGAATAAACAAATAAATAAATATAAATAAGTAAATAAATAAGTAAATAAATAAATAAATAAATAAATAAATAAATAAATAAATAAATAAATAAATAAATAAACAAATAAATAAATAAATAAATAAATAAATAAATAAATAAATAAATAAATAAATAATAAATTAATAAACGGGAAAATTAAATGAATGAATGAATAAGTTGACAAATAAGTGAACAGAATAATTAACAAGAATACATGAAGTATATGAATAAACAGAAAACATGATAAATTTACTATAGGCAACGTTCATTAATCCATAAATAAATTTTTAATAAGAGGATTTTCAACACTTGGACATTTTTCTTTAAAGTTGAAAGCAAGCTTAATGATTTGTTCACTAATCAATTCAACGTTCGCTCTTTGATGAAGTTCAAGGGTTGGGTAATGCCACGGCAAGTTAAGCATCATTTTCAGTACCTTGTTTTGTGCTACCTGCAATCTTTTAATATGGCACTGAGCAGCTTGACCCCATACTTGACAGCCATAGCATATTATTGCCTGAAAGATTACTTTATATATTATCAATTTATTGTCTTATGAAAGACAGGATTTTCGGTTGATTAAAGGATAAAGCATTTTTATTGCAATATTTATTTTCTTTAATGTTGCGGTAATATGGTCGCTAAAGGTCAACTTTTGGTCAAGTTTAATGCCAAGATACTTAACTGGGCTTTCCCAGGATATAGTTTTTCCGGTCACAGTGAGACTGCCACTTGGAAGATGGCAAGCTTTCCTTTTTCGTGTGAAAAAGATAGCCTTTACCTTGTCAAGGTTGAGTTTGATTTTCCATGAAGCATGAACTGCTTCCATCGCTCCATCTAAATTTTTCTCTATATTGAGAGCAAACTGATGAGATGAAAGAATTGTAGTGTCATCAGTGAACAATGCAGTCTCGCAATTTAACAACACTGGAAAGTCGGCCGTGAAAAATATATACAATATAGGTCCAAGTACTGAGCCCTGAGGCACACCACATTTGACATCAAAGGAACAGGAGACACAGTTGTTGACGTGAACTTGGACAACACGGTTTTTCAGGAAGCTTTGAATAATTTTGCACAAGTAAAAGTAGCGAGGACTATAGCTTGATAGTTTGTATAATAAGCCATTATGCCATACTGTGTCGAAAGCTTTTTCGATATCCAAAGTATCATCCCTGCTGATCTCCTTTCTTCACGATTTGTTTTTACAATTTTGGTTATTCTTGCAACTTGTTGAATCGTATTATGATTTTGTCTAAAACCAAATTGCTCATCAGGCAAAATATTATTTTCAAAAATTAAAGTCAAGTCAAGTCTAATTTTTTCAAACATCTTGCTTAGTGAGCTAAGTAAACTTATTGGCCTATAACTCTATGCGTTGTCCGGAGGCTTACCAGATTTGAGGATTGGTATAACCTTGGCTATTTTCCAAGTATCTGGAAAATATTGCATCTTTAGACAAGAGTTGAAAATGAAAGTTATATATTTTATTCCTATCCAAGGAAGGTGTTTTAGAAAAGTGTTTTTAATTTGATCAAGGCCTTGAGCTTTTCTTGTCTTGAGATGCTTTATCAGGAGAGCAACCTTGTTTTCGGAAATATACGTATTTGTAGGAGTTAGACAGCTTAAGGTGTTAAATTCTTCAATCCTTGAGTCAACTACAGTAGCTAGAAGAGGATCACCGATATTGGAAGCAATAGTATGATTTTTCTTGAAGACATCAGCTAGAATATTTTGCTTTTTCCTCATCGGTGAAGTTAAAAGAAGAGGGGCTTCTAAGTCCTGGAATAATTCTGTGTTTGTTTTTTAAAACCCGCATTACTCGTATATTCCAGAAGGGCTTCCCACATTAATCCAAGGAACTTAGCTTGTGGTTCCATTCATTATTGCGTTGATTAGCAATGAGTTTTGAAATTAGTTTATTAAGAGTTCGAACATATTCGCGAAAGTTCGGATGTCGAAATCTTTGCCAATTTCTTCTCTGAATGTTCCTTAATTTTATTAATGCAAGAACAAATGGAGAAAAGGGGGACGTATAATACTTTTTGGGAATTCTTTTGACAGATTCATTAGCAGAACTAAGAACCGAATTTGTAAAACGTTCAACAGAGCGATCAACATCATCTGTGCTGAGGACGTTATCAATGCGGGTGGGGACATCACTTGTGGGTGGCCGTGGCTCAAGTGGTAGTGTGTTGGCTTCCCAATCGGACGGTTCGGGGTTCAATACCAGCCGTGACCGAAAGACTTTTTTTCAGGCAACTAAAATCTTGTGAGATGAATGGTTGCCTAAAGATAACATCAAGTCCAATTTACACTAGTAATTTAGTCTCCCCATTAAATGTTGGATGCCACCCATGGAGCGAAATTACCACTGAGCCCAAAAATCTTTCTCTCTCTCTCTATTCAATTTTCCGAAAAACTTAACACGTGCTCCGGCATTTTAAGAGTAGTAATACGCTCTTGAGTGTTAAGTTCTTTAAAAAAAAAAAAAAAAACTTAGGTCTCTTTTAATGATCCTTTGAAAATGGTGCCAATCAGTACTCTTGATGTCCTGAATAAACTGCATTTTTGTCAGCCCTGAATTTAAAAGTCGACAGTGCACAGGATTATGGTCAGAGTTTAGTTCACTTTTACTGTTTGGGTTTGAAATAGTGTTTGGACAATTTGTTACAAAAAAATATAACACCGAAGGACTGATACGAGTAGACGTAGGAATAAACGTAGGACTAGGAGGGAATAAAATAGAATAGTGTAGAACTAAAGAAAGACTAGAAAGCACATTACCCCAAGCTCGGGATGTTAGCCCGAGAACATCCCCAGTCTCTATGTCTGCAGTTTAGATCCCCGCCTATTATGTAGTTGTCTTGGATGGAAGTTAGTTTCCTAATATCATTTTGAAAAGTCCTTCTTCTGGCATCAGTTGATACTCCACCAGGGAAATAAACACAATAGATTTTTACAGATTGATAGTTTACAAGCTTAACTTCAATCCCTACATTTTCAATAAAAGTTGTTTTATGAAGAGCTAAGAGCGAATGTTGAATAGATCTCTTAATTAGAATTGCTACTCCACCACCTCTGCGTCTAGTTCTATCAACCCGATAGCACTTGTATTCAGAGGAAGATGCCCCTGGCATTCCAAGTAATAATATTCAAGTAGGTATTACTTGCCAATGGAATACAAAAATTTAATTGCTAATTGCGAAATGACATTGAATTGATCAATTTTATTTTTACATAAAGAAAGTTTCGATATCATTTCTAAAGCTAAGAGATTTAGTTGGTCTACAGAAAATAAATCATTATTATTTATGATGTTGTTGTTGGTTGTTGCATTGTTGATAAGCCATGTAGGGAGAGACAATGGCGAAGAGTGTGCATTAGATTATGTTCAAGAGTTGGCGACTATGTTCAAGAGTTGGAAACTCAGAGAGGGAGCTGAGTAAAACAGGTTTTTGCTTTACAACATTTAACTGTTTATCTGCAAAACTATTTCTCCTCACTGACAATTGCCGCACTTCGATGAATTTAGATCTGCTTTCACACGAAGAATCTGTAGCTTCGTGCTTTCCCTTGCAATTCCCACATTTAATTAAATTTGGATTTGTGCATTCAGCAGTTTTATGATGCACAATAAGTTTTAATTTGACAATTTTTTTTCGCCGTGGCCATACATTTGGCAGTTTCGGCATTGTGTAAGCTTACCCCTCTGTTTTCGTTGATAATTCCAGCTGACTTGAATATGAAATAAAGCACGAACTTTTATCTTTAGGTCACTTAATTTTACAGTACCCATTTCAAATGAAACCAAGAATATGAATTCCGTATAATGTTCGTATTTTTTAATAATTTTTTTGACTTCTAAGTACTTATAACTTGCTTTCAAAAGTTCGTTTCTCACCAATTGAGAATCTGTGTCATACATGTCGTCCATAACAGTCTTAAAAGTTTTATTTTTTTGCGTGTCATGAGTGAAAAATTGACACTTATTTTCTTTTAATTTATTTAAAACTTTTTCGTAAGAGTCCAACGAATTGCAAGCTATTTTGATACCGATTGATAAGTATTTAATTGCATAGTCCGTAATGTTGAGTGAATTCATCAAATTATGGACGTAATCACCAGATTTTTGAATGACTTTTATAGGAGGCACGAACACTCTTTTGACTTTTTCGGGGCTTAAGATTTCATCGCCACTGTCAATGTCACTATCCGGTAAACACTGTAATGGACTCCAGTAATTTTTTCTAGAGTCCTTTTTTTGGATGCACCAGACATTTTGACACAAGGTTTTTTATCGAAAGATAACAAAGAGCCGTCAGACTCTGGGGATCTCTTTCGTTTCAATATACTGCCGGTAAATTTCACAGAAGAAAAATGCGTCACACGTAAGCAAGAGCTGCGGATCGACTGTGAGTAGCATAATACTTAGAATAATTCAAAATATTGTACAATAAAGAGTTGATAGTTAACAGTTAACAGTTAACAATAATGTTGGTTTGCTTGCATTGCTAATGCCGCTATTCGCCAACCGATGTCGCTGAAAAAATGCAGTTGCTGGGCTTTTCTATGCTGCTTATTCTACATATTTGCGTTGACAAACGAAAGCAAAGTTGTTAAGTTGAAGTTTTCCGTTACGTGTTGATGACGCTTTTGGTGTTGTTGCCAAGTAATGTCAAGGTAGGTGCTTTGACGATGGTAACAATGGTGATGGCAATGCTGATGGTGTTGCTATGCATGTGACTCGTGCGTTGTGCGCTGATGGCTCATTCCGACTGAGGCAGTGCCCCAAAACCCGCACTGTTCATTATTTGCTCCGAGTCTCCCATGTCTCATTCTACCGAAGCTGTCTGACCGCGCGCGCTACCCCCTCCCGTTTCCTTCTCGGAATCACTGCATGTTGTTTTTCTGTTTCATCGGATTTCGGAAGCACTTCATTTCGTCGTTTCATTTCATCGGAGTTGAGAATTACTGCCAAGCAACCCATAAGAAGTTTCACTTAAAAAAAAACCTGTTTGTCAGAAAAGGCGAGAAAATGGGGAAAAACGATAATAAGCTACTTTAATACCCACGGCGAACTTAAGGTGCATTAATATCTAATGAGACTACTTGAAGTCTGTATGCGTGATCGGGTTACAACGTCTCGAGGCTGGTGGGGCAAAAGAAAAGTCAGGTATTCGATTGCATGCCATGAATATGTATGAATATTCACGCATACGTCACCTAGATAAAAGGAGAATGGTATAAAATATCTGAGTACACCAGAACACATCTTCTGCACACCGGAGTGTTCCCGGTGTAAATAGAAATATTCGTGTTAGTTCTTGACAGTTTCCAGGGGCGAGCTTTATGATGCTTTTCAGAAATAAACTACATATTGCAAGCTGGAGCGTCAGCACGATGACGGGCAAACGTTTCGAACTAGAAAATGTATTACGGGCGACGCAAAATCGATATGATTTCCGTTTAAGAAACCCTCTGTCGAAATGACGGATACATGCCCAATTTGAACTAAATAGAGACGAAGTTGACATCATATTGACTGCTGAACTCCTAGATGAGATCGTAAACGTATCGGAAATATCAGTAGAGGATTGTATTGGCAATAAATAAAATTTACTTTTACTACCTTTATGCAGGTGACAAGCTGTAAAAGATATGCAACATCCGTCAAATTCGCGAAATTTGCAATAGATGGATAGAGTACTTCAATGAAGAATTCTCGCCTAGTGCTAGTACCGTTGAGTGCGAAATGGAAACCGAAGATAGCAAAGCAGTAAAAAGAATGAACCGGAATCGTGTAGTCGGACCGCATAACATACCCTTCGGCAATTCGTAATCTTAGGTTTTAATGGAAACGGATTGATGGGTAATAGAGTATAAAAGTAATTTACAAATGCTTCAAATAAGGGAAATAAAATTAATTAATCCGCATTAAGGTTAAATTTACCAAAATTAGCATAACTTTCACTAATTCAATCATAAAAGCAAAAGACTTTGTAGCGTAACAAAGTTTATACTATTTTCAAAACAAAAACATTCTTGCACGGGCTGAGAAGAAGCGTAATCCTACTAAACATCACTAAAAGTTCGAATAATTCACTTTACGGTGTTCTGGATATCCGAAAATTTCAAATTGTCAACATCGACATGCATTCTTATCTTCTAGCAGCAAAGGATTAAACGAAGACCTCCAAAACGACGAAATAACAAAGATTTTACGATGTACTCGTAACAATGATGGGCTGCTCAATTCTAATAAAACCTAGGCCGTAAACATTTTTTAAAACAATTTTGAAATAATTTGGATAAGTGCATACAAACTTCTTTGCGGGAATCGGTTAGATTAACGTATACCAAACAAATTGAACGCTTGAGACCTTTGACCAACAATATGACCTCTTTGACGTCAAGAACTTGCACCATTTATTATGTTTACAAGACAAGTTTTGCCTTTAGTGGCAAAATTGACAAAAGGGTGGAAAAGTCTTTGTCGTATTTTGCATTGATCTGTAATGATACGCACTAGGCTGTCGATATGTAGCCGTTTCTGGATAAAAAAAACTACTTGTGCATCTAAGCCATAACTATTGTACATATATGATTTTGTAGGTTATGTCAACTTACCGCATGTTACTGGTCTGTCCAGGTTCTGCCACTTTGGTAAGTCCATTAAGTTTATATAATAGTTTGTCCGAATATCTGGGATATATGGTATGTCCATTCTATTTTATCCAAACGAGAAGGTATTCAATTGTTATAATTTCCGCCAAAGATACGCTGCACTGATTTTGGACGCGAATTATTCGCCCTGAGTATATATTGTACCTACAGGCTGTTCGAAAAAAAATGGTCAAGTTATTTTAGAGTTTCAGTTCATGGAATTAAAAAGCATAATGATATTTGGTTCGTAGCAAGTTATGTAAGGGAAGTACATTTAGCTGGTACGATGCTGTATGATGCGAAGCGAAGCGTAAAATTAAGGATAAAATGGAAAAAATCAGAGTATCGAAGCAAAAATTTTAGTGCGTGAAAATTCAACTATCAGTGAAATGGGAACGGTATTGCGATATCCTTTAAATTTGAACAGCCCCATCTACATTTCAATAGCAGAAGATTTCAACTATTGGTGAATGGCGAATGGAATCGAATTTTCTAGCAAAATGGAAACTTGTATGGAACGCTGGATGCCACAAATTGTTCTCGAAATATGTCATTGGGGTATAAATACGAGGGCGGGTCAATAAGTCCGTAACTTTTGGATTAAAACAGATTTTTTGATAAAAAAATAATTTTATTTTTCAACGTAGTCTCTCTTGAGCTCTATACACTTTGTCCAACGCTTCTCCAATTTTTTTATCCCTTCCAAAAAAAATGATTTGTCGAGGTCCTCAAAATAGGCCTTTGTTTGCGAGATGACTTCATCATTGGAGTCAAATCTTTTTCCACCAAGCCATTTCTTCAGGTTTGGGAACAAGAAGTAGTCGCTCGGAGCCAAATCTGGAGAATAGGGTGGATGAGGGAGCAATTCATAGCCCAATTCATGGATTTTTGCCATGGCAACTGCACATGTGTGCACCCTTGCATTGTCTTGGTGGAAAAGAACTTTTTTCTTGGCCAAATGAGGTCGTTTTTTTTCAAATCGTCATTGAATCGGTCCAATAAGTTGGCATAATATTCCCCATTGATTGTTCTTCCCTTTTGAAGGTAGTCAATGTGGATTATCCCGCGTGCATCCCAAAAAACAGTCGGCATAACTTTATTGGCTGACAAACCCACCTTGGCCTTCTTTGGCGCCGATTCACCCTTAGAAACCCACTGTTTTGACTGTTGTTTGTTCTCTGGTGTGTTGTGATGGATCCATGTTTCGTCCACGGTTACAAAACGGCGCAAAAACTCCTCCATATTGCGATTAAACAACGCCAAACCTTCCTGTGAAGTTGTTAGACGATTGCGTTTGTGGTCGACTGTGAGCAAACGCGGCACTCATCTTGCGGAAAGCTTTCTCATGCCCAAGTGATCATTCAAAATTGAAACCACTGAGCCATGCGAGATCCCTACGGCTTCCACAATCTCTCGCACTTTCAATCTTCGGTCGGCCAACACCATATCGTGAATTTTTTCGATTGTTTCGGGTGTAGAGACCTCAACTGGGCGTCCAGGACGTTCGGCATCTTCAGTGCTTGTACGGCCACAACGAAATTCAGTAAACCACTTTTTTACCATTGAAATCGATGGTGCAGAGTCCCCATAGTATTTATCAAGCTTAGCCTTGGTCTCGGTAATGGTTTTTTTTCGCAAGAAATAATGCTTAATAAGCACACGAAATTCACTTTTTTCCATTTTCTCCTCAAATTAGTGAGTAGTCTGATAAAAATAGCTGTCAAACACAAACTAACTGACGCAGCAAGTTTAAATTTTGACAGGAGTCAACTGACAGATGCCTGTTGACAGGAGCAGTGTTGCTGTTTCAGTAAAGAGGTCAGAAATTCAAAAAGTCACGGACTTATTGATCCGCCCTCGTATCACCATCCCCAAGGTATGCAATTCATCAGCTGAATTTGAAGTGTGAACTACGAGAGTGATTAGTTAAAAGATAAAGAAAAGTAAAAGTGATTGAGATACAGATAACCGATTGGATTCTGAATTTTAACTGTATTAAATAAAGAGGTTGTATTAAAAAAGAATCAGTTCTACTATTTGTATCCACACAAAAGTTTTTACATTGGTGTCAGAAGTGGGATAGCACTTATTGGATGTAAAGAAAAAAAAATTGGTCGAAAACTATTGCAGTTGACCTTCGTCCAACTCAAATTCGAGTTGAACAAGAGAAACCTCAGCGCCAGTGGAAGAAAAATTGACGATGCGCCGACTTCAGGACGCTTTGAACAACGAGGAATATGATCCAGATACATACTCATCCGACGTTGACGAGGAAGAACAGATATGTAAGTACTGGCAATGATACGGCTGCGATGATGCAACTCCTCTTGTTAAAAATGGACGAACAGAAGGATAGTCTCAAACAAAAAATGGAAGAACAAAATAAAGTTCTACAGCAAAAGTTTGAAGAAATTGATGACACATTTCAATGAATAGAGAAGAATGTTGACGAAAAATTTGAACAAATCGACAGCAAACTTGAGCAACTGGCAAAAGAGTTCGATGCAGTACGAAAACAGAAACTACAAGAATGTTATTTTAGCGGTCCAAGGAGAAAAGAGTTGAAGCCCCCTCATACAATGGCCAGACCTCATTGTCTGCTTATAAAAACAGTTTGAAATGGCTGCCTGCAAACGGCTGGGACTATGAGGAGAAGTGCTTTGCTCTAAAAATACCTTTGCATGGTCTAGCAGCAGAATTGTTGCAGAAAATAGACATCGAAAAGCAGACAGATTATGTGGCTTTAGAACAGACTACCAAGAAACGATTTGGGGGTAGCCATATGCAGGAGGTTTACAAGGTATAATTGCAAAGCCGAATGCAGCAACGGGGAGAAACACTGTAGCACCTCCAAGCACACGTGAGTAGACTGGCACATTTGCCATACCCCACCGCGAGCCAGGAAATTATCGACGAAATGGTAAAGAACGCATTCATCAGGAGAATTGCAGATTCGAAGCTACAATCAGCACGATAGCCGGGAAAAGAACCTTGCTGAAGCACTTGTGCTCGCTCTGGTCAATCAGGCTTCCAAAGGCACACATTTCGTCCTGCGCAAGACATAGTACCGAGGAACGAGATACTCTACGGGATAGACGAAGAATGCGCTCCTGGAACTGCAATAAAATAGGACATCTTCAAAGGCAGTATAAATAACTAGTGTGACGAAAATGGTGCTTTCATTGCGGATAAGCAAATAGAGGAAGAAACCAGCAGGAACAGTTATCAAGAAACCGGTCAATCTTCCCGAAGGCATCAGTCGGTATGCCCCGCGAAGTGGGGAGCAGGAGTCGACGGCCCCAAGTCTCGCTAGCAAAACGATGCAATGAAAGCCTTCTAGTAGAATTAGTCAGCGGTAAGGAGAAATGGATGGCAACAATAGGCACCGGTATCACGGCCTCAATCATCAGGAGGGATCTGGTATATAACACCAGCAATTAGAGCTTGAGAACTACTACGGAGAAACGATTAAGATATATGGTGAAGTCCGCAAAAAAATTCAGCTGGCCGGAATAACATTCTCACCTATTTTTGGTATCTGACATATGTGATGAGTGCCATTGGTACAGACTTCATGAGAGAAGTCGACTTTGGGGCCCAAACCCTGAAAAATAGAAAAATAGAGATACCAATGATATACGGAAACGTCAACACTTCCATCTTAAAAGTGGTCATCTGCAGAAATCAGATTCTAGATCCTACGTTGGAAACAATTGTTTGTTCAAAAGCGGAAAGTGGTCCTGCTAGCCACCGATTCTATTTGAAGGAGCCAGAAAATACAAAAATCTTCATAGTGGGAAAGTCCTTAGTGGGACCAAAGAACAACATGGTTCCTGTAAGGATTTTAAATCCAAAGACATTCAGCGTAAAGGCGAAAAAGGGAGAGATAATGGGAATTGAGGCTATATCGACCACAATGGAAACAAGTCGTGCAACATGGTCGAGTGTCCAGAGTATGAAAATCAAAAACAAAATCCTCAGCTCCTGTAATCTGGATCAAGAGCAGCGTGTACTGGCAAAAAAACCAATCGGTGTGTACGCTGATATATTTGCTACACAAGTCTGAGAATATGGACGTATACAACTTGTTCAACACCACATTGACACCGGATACGTCCGACTAATTCGTCAACTGAAGTTGCCGACATGGTGTCGAAGATGAAAGTTGAGGGGCTGATTGAAGAATCTCAGAGTGCGTGGGCATCTCCAGTGGTCCTCGTAAAGAAGAAACGCGGCTGCGCGAGGTTTCGTGTAGACTACTGACGTCTTAACCACGTCACTAAAAAGGAAAGCTACGCACTTCCGAGAATCGATGACATTTTGGATACGCTTTCTGGAGCGAAATGGTTTTCAACTCTTGAAGAGCGGTTACTGGCAGGTAGAGATAAATCGTACTGATCGTGAGAAAGCGGCCTGCACTACAGGAAGCGGTTTCTGGCAATTTACAGTGATGCCGTATGGACTGTGCAACGCTCCGGGCACCTTCGAGTCACTAATGGAAAGAACACTGCAAGGACTCACGTGGAAAACCTACCTAGTGTATTTGGACGACGTTATCGTCATAGGTAACATGTGAAAAGCCGTGAAAGTTGGCCTGCTCCCTAAGATAAACACCAACTGAGATAGTTCGTGGGTGTCGCTACGTATTATAGAAGATTCGTAAAGCGTTTTGCTTTATTGATTCAGGTGGTTTGGAAAACTCAAGCGGCAGCTCTGCAATGCCCCCACCTTGAGTTAACCCACATCCGGAAAAATGGACGCAGACGCTAGCAATGTTGGGGGCGGAGCTGTGATTTTTGAAATTCATGATCCTCAAGAGAAAGTGGTCGCATATTACAGCAGGGCACTCTCCAGACCAAAAAAGGAACTACTGCGTGACTCGGCGCGAGCTTCTGTCTTTAATTCTGGCTACGAAGCGTTTCCATAAGTACCTCTATGGACAAAAGTTCATTCTTCGGATAGACCATGCAGCTTTGACATGATTACTACAATTTAAGAACCCTGCAATATGAATCGAACAGTTGCAGATTCAAAAACTGCATAAGGTGTGCGGCTGCCAAATGTCCGAAAGTGAAGCCACAGGAACGAATGCAACAATACAATGCCGGAGTACCATTCGAACAAATAGCCATTGACATCGGTGGTCCATTTGCCAAAACCTTTAATGGCAATCGATACACCCTTGTGGTCATGGATTACTTCAGTAAGTGGCCAGAAGTGTTTGCCATCTCAAATTAAGAGGCTAAGACCATATCAGAGTAGATTGTCAACAACTGGGTGTGCAGATTTGGGCTCCCAGTGGAGCTACACTCCGATATATGGCGAAATTTTGAATCAAAAGTCTTCCAGGAAGTATGCGAATATCTGGGAATAAGGAAGACAAGGACAATGTCACTATACCCTCAATATGATGGAATAGTCGAGCGATTCAACAGGACCTTGAATAAGCATCTGTCTAAAGTCGTCGGCAACTGCCAGCGAGACTGGGATCGACAAATATCCCTCTTCTTAACGACCTACCGAAGCAAGGTTTATAGTTCAGTAGGACATACACCATCTGAGATCTTATTTGGTCAAGTGAAACAAAATTTGGGTCCCCACCTATGGAGCCTAAGGAGGTGAACGACTACGTAGATGACTTATCAAGCAGGATGCGTAAATTGCATGAAAACACCCGAAAAAAGATGAAGCTAGCAAGTGGTCGCATGAAGACCAGGTACGATATCAAGGCGGAATCTTCCGGTTTCAACCAAGGAGATCCGGTGTGTCTGTATAATCCTCAGCGTAAGAAACGCAATTCACCAAAATTGCAACAGGGAAGGTCCATCCAAGGTGATAACCCTCATTAATGACTTTGTCCATCGAATCCAGCCTGGGGATCAAGGAAAATTGAAGGTGGTCATTTCAACGGAACAACGAATGACAAAGTTGTTCGAGACGGACAACTTTTGGAAGGGAGCAGTGTGATATCCCTTAATTGGGAATAGCGCCATCTACATTCCAATAGCAGAAGATTTCACCCATTGGTCAATGGAGAATGGAATCGAATTTTCTAGCAAAATGGAAACTTGTATGGAACGCTGGATGGCACAGATTGTTTTCGAAATGTGTCATTGGAGTATAAATATCAGCATCCCAAAGGTATGCAGGTCAGTTCAGTTGAATTCGAAGTGTGAATTAGGAGCGCGATTAAGTGGTTTAAGTAAAAGATAAAGAAAAGTACAAGTTGTTGAGATAACCGATTGGATTATGAATTCTAACTGTATTAATCCTTAGCCATCTACCAGCGGTCTCACATATTTCAATGTGTGCGTGTCGTGTCACAAAGTGCATCCATGTACCTTTTCAACTCATCAAAAATTTTCCTCCTGCGGTCTCTGGGGCCGCAGTGGTTATGTGATTTTTTTGTGTTTATTTAGTTTTGTGTTTTTAATGTCAAAATGAATATAACCGACGAAAGTATTAAGAGATTGCTGCAGCAAAAGATATCTGATGAGGAAGATATGCCAGACGAAGATTGCAGTGACGTGAAACCTGATGTGACCTAAGATTTCGCGCTGAATGAAGACTGTGGATCCGACTCTGGAATGGAGGTTGATAACAAAGTTATCACTCCGACATAATACAGTTCGTTTAAAGCCATATCAGCAGGTGCAGTATCTTCAAGATCTCGTTCTAGAGCGCGTCATGAGAGTGATTCATCAGATGATAATATTCCCCTTTCACGTTTGCTGTCTTGAGGTAGGTCCAGAGGGAAGAATTTTTTTGTGCTAATCGCTTTCGCTGGACATCTTCACCATTGGATATTTGGAGCATTTTATTTACAGATCAGATGCTACAGAAAATAGTACAATACTATACACTATTTAAAAATTAAGAAAAGTCAGACTAAAATATAAAAAGCAAACTTGTGTTCAAGATTTATACCTTATAGAGCTAAAAGCTCTTATTGGACTTTTGTTTTGTACAGCAATATTTAAAGAAAATTACGAGCATTACATAAGATGGTATAGTACTGACGGGAACGGGCGAGAAATTTACCATAGCATTATTAGTAAAAATAGGCTGGAGGTTCTAACGAATACTATACGATTTGACTATACCGAGACTAGAGAACAGCGACGTGAATTTAAATCCGAGTTATAATCTATACGGAAAGTATGTAAACAGCCGAGCAAAAAAAGAGAAAGGCAATGGTTCTACGGTGAGTGTAGCAACAACTTTCCAATCTCCATCAGCATTTAGCCAAAAGGAACAGTTTCCAGAAATAGACTTAAATATAGTCATATAGTCTGCTTATCAGACCTATAAAATAAAATTAAAAACCTTTCGTATCAAAATGACAATATATTTGTGTTGTGCTATTCTGTTCTTATTGATAATTATAGCGAACATTTTCAACCGTACAAAATTGGTGTTAAAATCAATCAATCAAAAATTCATAAGTCCTACTTTCATATATATTCTGTAAATAAGGCAAAGCTTATGTAAAAATGAGAACTGTGTAATTTGTTATGAGTCTTTTATTTTAAATAAAATTAATTTCTCATCTATTATACAGGGTGTCCCCTAATTCGTCAAGGATAATTTGGGAAATTATTCTTGGGTATTTTCTAAGAAAAAAATCGTTCTTCAATAAGAGTCTATGCCAAATGTTGACATCATTTGTCGAGGATTTAAGAAAAGGCTTACGAGTACTTTGGTGTACCCTGACACATGTTAACAAAAATTGCTCTGTTAATACTAACGGTAGAAACGTCATTTAAAATATCGTTTTTAGAAGATATACCAGACTTTATATCTGTTTTTAAATAAAGTTGATGTAGAGTTTGAGTCTTCAGATACCGAATTTCTAATCACGTTCCATTTTTCATGCCCATGCTGTTTTTTGATTTTGAGGTCACATTTCTCCAGAAAATGCGAAGTAAACATATGGTTTTACTATTTTTTTCTTATAAACGTAACAATATTAAATAAAAAATGATTAACAAGTCGGCATAAAAGCCCATAGATTTTATGGTACTTGGGAAAACCTTCAGCAACTAATAAAAGGAATTCATAATTTTTTACCTACGTTTCTAACAACAGTTGACAATAAGGGTGGTTTTCCAAGAATTAATAATCATCCAATAATTGTTTAAAATTACAATGCTATCAAAAAGTTATGAAGCGTGCTCGTTTAATTGATTCTCAGTCAAAACCCTCATTTCCTTACCCTGTTCCTTAAAAGTTCTCGAAAAGAGTTAGGTTAGGGGTATGAAGGCCTATTTGGAAAATTTACCAAAATTTACCATTTTACAAAAATGGTATAAAAGATTAGAAAAAAAATTAATTAATCAGTTTAATTTCTTACGGCCAGGTTAAAGTTGTTTATACACGGTCTTTGAAATGTCTGCATTTGCAAATCAAGAATACGCAGATAATTTTTACGTTTATGGGCTGTGCAATGGAAGTTCAACTAGAGCGCGACAAAAATACCATGAACTTTATCCTAACCGACGACTTCCTAATAAAAGAGTATTTGGAAATACGTATCGAAGGCTTCGAGAAACGGGATGAGTTTCAAATACACGACCGAATGCGGGAGCTCCACAAGTAAGAAGGATTTCGGTTGATGAGAGAATACTGGAAGCTGTTACAACTGATCCATCAATCAGCACTAGACGCTTAGCTTTACAATTCAATGTTTCCAGACATAAAATTTCTAATATACTGCATGGGAAAAATCTTTATCCATACCACCATATACCTGCGCAAGAACTGCTTCTCGATGATTTGGAAAAGAAAATTGAGTTTTTTGTAACTAGTTGGTGGAGCGGAGCTTGGATGGCAATGAGTTTATTAGCAGAATTATTCGAATGGACGAATCTGGATTTACAAGAGATGGGATCACAAATGTTCATAATCTTCATGAATGGGCTGCGGACAATCAACATACAAGGAGACATAAATCATTTCCACACAAATTCAGCGTCAATATGTGAGCAGATGTAATTGGAAACAAATTAACCGGCCCCTTCAAACTACCGCCTAGGCTGAATTCTACAAACTATCTGCAGTTTTTGCGGAATGATTTACCAGAAATATTAGAAGACATTCCACTGATTCCACTACCTTCATCATATTTCCAACAGGATGGTGCCCCAGCCCACTATGGTGGTGAGGTTAAGAATTGTCTAGATGAAGAGTATGGTAATCGTTGGACAGGAAGAAATGGACCAGTTCACTGACCTGCAAGATTTCCGTAGCTTACACTATTGGATTTTTTTTTTGTATGGGGAAGAATAAAAGAACTTGTTTATTGAACCGAAATAGCAACTTTCTCAAAGCGTCATCAGAAGTAAGGCAGCAGTTAGCATTAATAAACCGTGACAGGGAAATCTAAAAACGGGCTCCAGCGTGCATACGAAACCAAGGAAGAAACTTTAAGCACCTTTTATAACTGTCCTAGTACACACATAAAATAATATGTAATTAGCTAAGACCACACAAAATCATTTTTTATTCATAGCCTTTGGAGCTTTGCCTCCTGCAGTATTGCCCAAGTATCATAAAATTTTAGGGTTTTTCTGTAAACTTTATCATGATATTGTTACGTTCATAAGAAAAAAATAGTAAAACGTTATATTTATTACCTCATATTCAAAAATTAGGACGGGCAAACGAAATGGAGCGGGCTTAGAAATTGGATAAATGAAGACCGAAACAAGACATCAACTTTATTTAAACGCAGTTACAAAGGCTGGTATATCTTCTAAAAACAAAGTCCTAAACGAAGTTTCTACCATTAGTATTAACAGAGCATTCTCTTTAACATGGGTCAGGGTACACCAATGTACTCGTAAGCCTTTTCTTAAATCGCAACCGATTGATGACGTATTGTGTGTTCGAGCCAACCTAAGAACCGAAATATTTGCGACGAAGAGGAAATGTTGTCTCTTATTTCTCAGCTCTACGATCCTATGGGTTGGACCACGCCAGTTACAATCGGGTTCAAAACATTCATGCAAACATTATGGCATGTTGGTCTTCACTGGGACGATCTGCTCTCTCTCAGTTAGTGGAATCATGGACCGTTTGTCCTGCGAAGAATGGGAACCTCAAATGACCTTCAGTTCCTAGAACTACATTGTTTCTCAGACGCGTCGGAACGAGCTTATGCTAGCTGTGTTTATCTACGGTGCTTAGATAGGCGTGGAATCGTGCAGATGCTGCTGCTGGCTTCGAAATCCAAAGTGGCTCCATTGAAATTGATGTCACTATCTCAACTAGAGCTGTGCGGGGCGCTGCTAGTAGTTCGACTCGTAAAACGGCTTCAGGAAGGAATAGGACTCAGAGAAACCGCTTGCCATCTTTGGACGGATTCAACAATAACACTATCGTGGATTCGGAAATATCCCTCAATATGGAAGACATTTGTGGCCAATCGAGTATCTGAGATCCAGGTAAGCCTACAAAATGCATGCAGGCATCACATTTCAGGCGACAATAATCCTGCTGATCTCGTTACTCGAGGGACATCTTCTTAAGATTTGACCAAGTCACCGCTCTGGCTCCATGGGCCACCGCAGTTAACAGAATCTAGATTTCCATGGCCTACTTCCGACGACATGCATGCTTACGACACTTGTTTAGAGAACCGACCTATTACCTGTCTTGTTGTAGCGACCTCTCGTCAAGAATCCGATCTCCTCAATCGCTATAGCTCCCCTCAATAGACAGTTGAGAGTCACTGCACGTTGTCGTCAATTCATCCATAATCTGCGTCATCAACATGCTCGGACAGCATCTAACCACGACAGCAAATTGACATCAGACCAGTTGACTGGATATCCCACGCTCAAAATCTACATTTTCCGGGAGAGCTACAGAGTCTATCCAACAAAAAGCCGTTACCAGTAAAAACCAGCCTTAGTCATCTCAACCCATTTGTTGATGATCATGGGATTTTACGTGTTGGTGGCCGTTTAAGACATGCACTTCTCCATCCTGATGAGATGCATCCGATAAATACTTCCTCGCCAGTCTTACCTGACGAAACCCATCACTTGGGACGTTAATCAAAAAACATTGCATGGAGGCACGCAGCTTACGCTCTGTTATTTGCGACAAAGATTTTGGATCGTACGAGGTCGACAACTATTTAGTAAAGTCTATAATTTTCAAGTGTCAGCGACGTTGGCGACAGCGTTCTTCATCTACTATTCAACAAATGGGAGATCTACCCGCCAGGTGAGTTCAACGATATTGGCCGCTTCTTCATTCTGGAATTGACTTCGCTAGCCTTATCAATCTTCGGCTTTCAAAGGGGCATAGGACTAAGTTACATAAGGGATATATTGCAGCATTTGTCTGCCTAACAACGCGAGCAGTTCATTTAGAGGTTGCCTTGGGCTATTAGACGGAGGATTTTCTTCAAGTTTATCGACGATTTGTGGCCAGGCGTGGTATATGCGCCACTGTTTCAAGTGACTGCGGAACGAACATCATCAGGGCCAATAAGGAGCTAGGCATACTTTTTCAGCAAGCCACCCTAGAGAGTAAGGAAATCGCAAAGCTCCTTGCTAATGATGGAACCCAGTGGCTTTTCAATCCTCCATCGGCTCCACATTTTGGAGGTATTTGGCTGTTAAGTCCGTGAAGTTCCACCTCAAGCGAATTACTTGAGAGACCTTGTTAACATTTGAGGAGATATCCACGCTCCTCAGAGAGGTCGAGGCATACCTTAATTCAAAGCCCTTGCAGCCACTCTTGGACTATCCATCGGAACTCTCAGCCCTCACTCCTGCACACTTCCTCATAGGGACATCAACACTCACAATACCAAGGCCATCGACAGTGGAAAACAACACATCCCGACTATCTCGATGGCAGTTACTCTGACAGATGTACCAGCACTTTTGGAGTAGGTGGTCGTCAGAATATCTGCACGAGTTGCAGCAGCGGCCAAAGTGGCGTACTCATCAGCCGTACGTAAAGATTGGAGATATTTGCCTGGTTCGATCTAATCTTTGGCCACCATGCAAATGGCCGTTGGCCCCCATCGCCGACGTGAAACCTGGCGCCGATGGACTAGTTCGTGTAGTACATCTAAGGACAGCGACATCTATGCTTGTGAGGCCAATCCAGAATATCAGCTTGCTACCACTGGAGGAAGAAACTTATTCGCCAGGATCTGGCGAAGACGGGCGGAATGCTAAAAAAGGAAATCATACCCTTAAATTCAACAGCGGCAACTTCACTGTTTCATTTCTTTTCATTTCACCTTGTAATTTTGGGCAGTTCGAAATATATGGTCTTTTCTTTTTAAACCGTGTTAGAGGAAACAAGTTGTCTTTTAACCTCGATCAAATTGCGAAATTTACTCTGATGAACTAAATCACTTTTTTCTGGGGGATGAGTCTAATGGTTGCAATTTTGACTTCAATCGGACTGTGGCACTCTAAACCCTGTCTAGAAGATTTCGAAATAGCAACGGAAAACGACATTATCCACTGCATAACAGCTCTTAAATCCAATTCCATTGGTGAGGATAATATTTCAATACGCTTTATCAAGCTCATTCTACCCCAAATTGCCTTTTATTTCACCCATGCAATTAACTGGTGTATAACAACAACAATTTTTCCCGCGATTTGGAAAACTGCTAGTATTGCCCATAGCAAAGAAATCTAGTCCATCTTCTTCCGCTGAGTTTAGACCGATTAGTGCTTATCAAAAGTCATTGAGAAAGTAACAGCAAAACAAATCACTGAGCATTTAACGTCCAATAAATTGCTGAGTAAGCAGCAATCTGGTTTTAGAGCTGGTGAGTAGCAGTGGCTCAAGTGGTAGTGGACTGGCTTCCAAATCGGAAGGTTCGGTGTTCGAATCCCAGCATCGCCCAGTTAACGAAAATCAAGTAAGATGAGTAGTTGACTAGAAATCAACATCAAACCAACTTCCACTAAGAATTTAGTCTCCCCATTAAATGTTGGATGCCACCCATGGAGCGAAATAACCACTGAGCCCAAAATCTTTCTTTTTCTGTACCCATTTTCCAAAAAACTTAACACATGCTGAGCCATTATAAATGTATTCGTACACACTAGAGTGTTAAGTTCTTTAAAAAAAAAACCACAGTTGTTCAACAACAATGGTCAACCTATTAGAGGAAATCAAGCAGAATATCGACAAGGGTAATGTTTCTGTTCTTTGTTTGCTTGACTTTTCAAAGGCCTGAAATTAGTAAAAAGGTTTTTCTGTGGTAGATCACAAAGAGTGATTGCTGGTGAATGCTTTTCATCTCTCGAGGAAATGAAAGAGCCCACCTATATGCAGACGATATCCAACTGCACCTGGCAAAACCCCACAGTAACCCTGATGAGCTCGCTCTTCTTGTAAATGAAGAGCTGGTACATGTACATATATACTTGGTCAGTTGAAAACGGATTACAACTAAATCCGACAAAGTTCCAGGTGATTTACCATATATCTTAATAATGATAAAATCAAAGTAGGTTGTAAAATCAGTCTTGGCTTCACAATAAATTGTAATTTGTCTGTCGACAACGCCACTGATTCTGTCGTTGGTCGATCGTCGATCGCCAAGAAACCTTAACCTCATTCATTCTCGTTGTAAATACCTAAATTTCTCTCGCTTGTTTTTCGTCTGCACTATTAAGCTGTGAAACTCCTTACCATCATATATCAAGTCTATTACAAATCCCTCCATATTTAAAAGTGCAATTCTACAACACCCCCAAACTATCTCACGAACCCTAAACTTCTCTACACCATCTTATAAATTCTAAACGTATCTCCTATCTCTTATCTCTTCTCTACTTTTCCCTTCCTCTTACCTTACTTTTCAAGTCCTTCACCTTATTTTCTTCAGAACCTAGGTTAAGAAATTATTATTTGTTCATACAACTAGCTTTTAAGATAACAATGTATCTTATGAATTATTAATTGTTCTAAATACTAAAAAAGATTTAAAAACTTAATGTACAAACCTCTTTGATGTAATACAATAAATGAAATGAAAAAAAATGTGCAGACATTCTTCAGTACGTCTATGAGGATGAGATTCAATTATACCTTGCGAAACCACACTCAAACCTTAATGAAATCTCTTTTCTCATTAACGATGATTTGAAACGCATCAATTCTTCGTCAGCAGCAAATGGATTGCTACTAAATCCATCATAATCTCTTATAATTCCTTTATCCACGAAAAAGTAAAATCTTAATCTTGTACCTGATATACACCTCTTTAATAATAAAATCAAAGCTGTAGAGTTAGCAACTAGTCTTGGCTATACTATGTATAAATCAAAATCTATCTGGCAATAATCACACTAGCGTACCTACGGATACTACGGATACTACCTATCTTATATCCTTCCGTTTTGATTTTCCTAATTTTTAGTTGTTTTTCACCCCACTGTAAGACTATGAAACTCCTTACCCTACCATATAACAGCAATATCCAATCAATAAAAATTTAGAAGTTTTATTTAAGACTCATTGTGGCACAATAAATTTCATCCCACAATTTGATGACCCCGAAAAAAGAAAATATTATCATCATTCCTATGCCGGGAGACGAGCTAACGGTGAAAGAACCATCCACATCGTGGAAACTGCAACCTCTTCAGACCAGAATGGTGTTTCTAATCCTTTTAACATAGTTCCAACATCTAACCAGCATTTATCTGTAACCAACTTTGCTTCGGACATAAATACCCTCGAGAAAGTCATGGCTCCTCCGTTCTGGATAAGGGAACCAGAGCTGTGGTTTGCTGCCATCGAAATCCAGTTCCAGATAAATCGGATTCAATCAGACACATCAAAATTCAACGCCGTCATATCCAAATTGGAACCAGACCTTTAGTCGCTCATCAAAGAACATGTTTTACACCCTCCACAGAATCAAAAGTATGAAACCATAAAGCACGCTCTTCTCAATAGATTTTGCCAAACCCAAGAACAAAAATTCAGAAAATTAGTTTCCGGTCTTCAGGTTGATGGCCAAAAATCTTCGTTCCTTCTCACCGAAATGGAAGCTTTAAACGAGATGCACGTTTCGTACGGACACTGTGGTACGATCAGTTGCCGAATCAATTGACTACCTAAGCTTGCGGACAACGTGAGGGATATCACACGTAATATCGAAACTAAAATAATGACTGTATATAAGTCCACCGAACAAACAGCCTTATCGACAATCGCAACGCATAGCTCATCAACTTCTTCCACCGCTGCCTTGGAAAAAAGGGTTGAGGATCTTACACATTAAATGGAAAGGATGTACAAGGAATTGTGAAGTTTGCGCAATCGTTCTCGCAGTCGTTCTACTTCCAAACATAATTCTAGAGAAGCAGGTTCATAATACTGCTTCTACCAGCGGAAATTCTGCAAAGCGAAGGGCTGTATCCAAACATGCATCTACAAACAGGAAAACTAATTTCCTCAGCAGTAGCAACGGCAGTTAATGGTAATGCTGAAAAACCCCGACGACGTTTTCTCGTCAACACTTCAGCAGATCTTTCTATCATCCCTGCGACACGTATGGAGAGATCTAGACCATCAAGCCTTAAACTACATGCAGCCAACGGAACTCACATCACTACTTACGGACAAAATGTCCTCATGTTGAACTTTGGCCTACGACGTCCAATCCGATGGATTTTTCAAATAGTAAATGTCCCCTACGACATTATCCTTACGGCGTGGCTTTACTACATCATTACCAGCTGATCGTGGACGTAAAAAAGCGTCGCGTTTCGGTTGGACAAACTGGGATCAAAGCAAGTTGTTCTCTCGGCTCCGCTACTATAGTCAGCATAACCTGAATCGATAAAAACGATTCGTGCGCATCCCTGCTTAAACAATTTCCGGTAATACTCACTCACTCACAACGTCGTTCATCATATCGAAACAACAGGAGCACTAGTCTACGATAGCGCAAGAAGGCCTTCACCGGAACTGCTAAAATGCGTCAAGCAAGAATTCAACTACATGGTTGACCAAGGCTATTGTCGACCGTCAAAAAACCCATGGGCAAGTCTGTTGCATATGGTACCCAAAAAAACTGGTGACTGGCGCCCATGTGGCGATTATCGACGCCTTAATGCGCAAACAGTTCCCGATCGCTACCCGATTGCTCACATCAGTGATTACGCCTCAATTTTGCACAAAAAACTGATCTCGAGCGTGCTTATTATCAAATACCAGTTCGACCAGAAGATGTGCCTAAAACAGCAGTGATAACGCCTTTCGGGTTATATGAATTTTTGGTGCATTGCAGAGGCCGAACTGCAATGCCGGCCAGACGTTTCAGCGGTTCATCAGATAAGTCCTTGATCTCCTTGAATTTGATACGCCTATTTGGACGACGTTCTCGTAGCCTCAACAAGTACAGAAGAACATACAGAACATCTAACTACAATCTTCACGCGCCTCCGAGACTATGGGTTACCCATCAACCGCAACAAATGCGAATAAAATAGAATTTCTTGGTCATCTCATCTCAACCGACAGTACCCAGCCACTTCCAGATAAAATTCAATCCATTTTGACGTACAAACGACCCGAAACTTTGGCGCAACTGCGTCAGTTTCTGGGCATGGTAAATTTTTACAGACGTCATTTGAAAAACGCAGCTGCTACACAAGCACCACTCCACTCACTACTCAAAAACGTTCGTAGAAAAGAACATCGACCGGTGGATTTGACAGAAGAGGTTCTGGCAGCATTCGGGGAATGCAATAAAGACTTATCGAACGCACCCCTGTTAGTTCATCCTGCCCCGCATAGCGAACTCCGATTGTCTACCGATGTATCGGGGAAAGCCGTTGGAGCTGTACTGGAGCATCGTGATTGTGACATCTGTGAACCAGTTGGCTACTTTTCGAAAAAATTAACCAACGCAGAGACTAACTACACGTTGGGCTACACATACATTTGCAGCCTTTAAGATTTAATGAAGCTGATCAGCGATTTGACCACATCCATCTGGACATCGTTGGACCTTTGCCTGAATCAAATGGATACAGATACTGTCTAACGATAACCGACCGATTTTCCAGATGGCCGGAAGCAATTCCCATCAAGGAGATGACTGCTGAAAACGTAGCCAAAGAGTTCTTCGTCGATTGGATCGCACGTTTCGGTTGCCCAAAAACGATTACAACTGATCAGGGATCAAAGCTCGAATCCGCTCTTTTCAAAACGATGACCCAAGCGATCGGAAGTAAACGTGTTCGCACAACTGCGTATCATCCAGCTGCAAACGGGATGGTAGAGCGATGGCATCGTGTCTTAAAAGCTGCTATCCGCTGTCACCAAACAAATCGCTGGATCGAAATCCTTCCGGTGATTCTCCTCGGTCTCCTTTCCTGCTACAAAGAAGACCTGAAAGCTTCCGTAGCAGAATATATGTACCGATCCCAGGTGAGTTTTTCTCACATGAAGATCCTCCAAGCAATTCCAATATCTTTTTGGAAGGGTTCCATGTGCACATGCGAAACCTTAATCCAATACCAGCCACGCACCACTACAACAATAGAAATATATTCTGTTTTAAAGATCTGTATTCATGTAGCTACATATTTTTACGCCGCGATGCTCCAAAGCAGGGACTGGACCAGCCATACTCGGGTCCATACAGACTCATCGACCGAATCAGCGTAAAACGATGAATGTAAACATCGAGCGGCTGAAACCAGCGTAGGTACTTGGCAGCAACAGAAATCCAAGATCTTGATCCATTGAGAATATCTCCACAATCTTCAACAATAAAAACACATCACCAGTCATCTTCACAACAGCAACAAGTCCATCAGAGTTCTCCAGCAGATTTGACAACAAAATTTATTTTTCTTCATTTGTCAAGTCAGCTGTCATTTGGGGAGGAGTATTGTAGCAGTGTAGCAGCTCGACACTAGCGCTTCTAGTTGTCATCTTGGCATCTCATCAGATGTTCTTTCGATCGACTCCTTTTTTATTTCTTTCTCATTTTTTCCAACTTTGCACAGACGTTACTTTTTTAAAATATAATAAACCTAATCTTGTTTTTAAAGTGACATCATAGAGTCATTGTGGGAAATTTCACCCCACATAAAACATACGAGGGGCGTTCAATATATTCTCGGTATCGATATGAAGGAAAATGCGAATTCAATTTAAATTGTTTTTATTTTTCAATATGATCTCCCCTAACATCAATGCATTTGTTACATCTTGAGATAAACTTTTTTAAACCCTCAAAAAAATAAATTTCCTCTTTCTCTGCAAAATACCCATTTATTGCCGACTTGAGTTCTTCATCATCCGAAAATCTTTTTCCACGAAGACATTTTTTCAAATCCGGAAACAGGAAATAATCACTAGGGGCAAGGTCTGGACTATAGGGTGGGTGTTGGATTTCTTCGAAACCACAATCTTGCGCAGCAGCCTTGGAAACTCACGCCGTGTGAACAGGAGCGTTGTCATGAAGACGCAACACACCCGCTGCGAGTTTACCCCGTCTTTTCTTTTTAATTTCCTCCCGCAAATTATGCAAAGTGGAAGCGTAGGATGTGGCGTTGATGGTTTCACCTTTTTTTTGTACTCAATGAGCAAGATTCCCTTTGAGTCCCAAAAAACTGTGGCCATGAGCTTCCCGGCAGACGGAGTGACTTTGAACTTCTTCGGGGGGTCTGTTCCTTTTTTATGCCACTGCATGGACTCTTGTTTGCTTTCAGGGTCATAGTGGTGGACCCATGTTTCGTCCCCAGTAACAATTCGATCCATAACACCGTCCGCGTTCTCACTACACATCTCCAAAAGCTCTCTACAGCATGCGATTCTCACTTTTTATCTGAGGCGCTGTGAGCATTCGTGGCACCCACCTTGCACTGATCTTTGAAAGGTTAAGATGGTCATGAAGAATGGTGTGAATGGTACCAATTGAAAGCTTGGTGATCTCTGCCATCATTTTCACCTTTATTCGGGCATCCTCAAGAACAAGTTTTTCGACTTCTTTGATGCTTTCTCCCGTACAAGCAGTAGCCGGGGCGCCGGAGCGGGGGTCGTCCTCAATGCTCTCTCTGCCTCTCTTGAACTCACTTGACCACTTTTGCACAGTTGATAATGAAGGTGCGGAACCCTGGTAAACAGCCACCATCTCTTCATGAATAGTTTTTTGACTTTTTCCTTGCTTAGTGAGAAATTTAATTACAGCGCGATGCTCAATTTTCACCATCATCGCCTCAGTTGCCATTATGATTCTGTTTAACTAGAGATAAAACGCGAATTAATAATCACATTTATATGAAATTTTACATGAATGCAAATAATAGTGTTACTTGATAAATAAGTCAATTTATATATGCAACCACAGCTTCACCCCGATACCGAGAATATCTTGAACGCCCCTCGTATGTGGGATTTCAATCCCAATGAAAACACTATCGACTTTTTATTGCTGTACTTTATATTTATTTAAAGGGAAAAGACAAAAAGCGACCGGCCAGCACAATGGTTCAAATAAGACTCAAATACTTCTCTACTTGCTTGCTGGATTTTTAAAAAGGTAACGGTCGACTCTGGCTGTGTATTTATTCGTTGGCCGTGGTGTCGTCGGTTCTTGTGTTTTTTGTTGTATTTCGTGTGGTCTTCGTTCCGTTTGGCGACGGATGATTTTACTGTTCTGTCGTCTTTTGGGTATGAATTGTATGCGTCTTCTACGTAGTTATGTGTGTGCGTTACGTATAAGCACAGACAATAAATCTATGCAGATGTCTCATGCCTGTAGAAAAAAATGGTTCACTTTTGGTGAACGAGCTTTCGGAGTAATATAAAGCTTTTTTATTTTCTCTCTTTTTTGCTTTGTTTACTGAAAGATTTTTTTTTCTCTCACCACAAGTTGTGGGCAGTGGCACAGGGAATATGAAAAACATGTGCAAGAGGCTTGCGTCAAGGGGTATGAAGACTTGGCTGATTGTTTTCATTCGACTGCAACAGGAAATTACATAATTTTTCATGAATTGGTATTTTGTTTGAGTGTATGGGTATGTATGTAAGAAAGAACAATTAAAAGGCGGGAAAAGTGGAATATTTCGTTACATTTTGTAATTGAAGTTTGACAAGCAAAATATTATTCGTGTTATTACTCCGCAGTGCATATAAATAATAATAAGTATGTAATTGAATAGTAATTGAATTGAATTGGAGTGATAATTAAAGTGCACAAGTTAAACTATTAATTTACGTTTCTTTGATATTTACATACATATTTTTATTTTAATATATTTTATCCACACATGTGTTATTTGACATATATATGTACATATATCTACTAAATTTTTATATAAAGTAACTAGCGTTTAGGTGCTGAAAAGGTAAAGGAGCTGAAAAGTAGGTAAACACATTTAGATTTGAACAACAATCTACTAAGAAAAATGTCCTGGAGGAGAACAAAATGCGAAATAGCACTTGTTTCGTTTCCCTAAAAAAGGCACTGTTAAATATGATGAATGGCTAGCTTTGACGGACGAGTCCCGTGAACATATAAAAAGCCTTAAAAAACCTTACATTTGCAGCAAACATTTTGAAAATGGCTTATTGGGAAAAAAATATTTAAAAACAAATGCTTATCCCTCTCTCTTTTTAAAACGAAGCGAGAGTGTTCCGAACTCTGAAGACGATTCTGTTTGCTTTGATCCAGTCAAAGCTAAGATTACGTATGAAAATTACAAATATTTAAAACTGAGTTCGAATGAAGCTAGAATAAGAGAACTAAGCTTTGCTTCTAAAAATTTATCAAGGACAAAATTCAATGATCACATGGTGAGGCTCATGTAAAAAGGCAATCTTTTTACATTAGGAGAATTGAAAAGCTCAAGAAATTGAACAATGTCTTGAGAATAACTATTAAAGAAAATAGAAAATCGAAACTAAATATATTAAAAAAAATTCGTTGTCTAAAAGAGGACAAGAAAAGACTACAGGCGCGTGAAAAGCAAAACATTCAAGAGAAAATCGATTCATTGCTTGATATTCATCAAAATGCTATGACATTTTCGAAGCTCAACTTATCACAGGGTAAAAATGAATACACCGAAGAGGAGAAATGGATTTCGCAGTGCATCTTTTTTCGTTCAACTGCCGGATACAACTTTTTGCGGGATCAACTTGAGATGCATCCATCTTCATTGCAAAGGTGGATTAAAATTAAAAGTCTGTCACCTGGCTTAAATAGAAATGTTATGCAGGAAATTAAATAAATAACCTCAAAATTACCACCAAAAGAAAAAGAAGTGGTTATATTTGACGAGATGAGCCTTCAGACGGATCTAACCTATAATAAATTTAAAGACGAAATTGAAGGTTTTATTGATTACGGAAGAAATCAAAGATATAATTCATACGCTAAGTCTGCATGCGTCGTTATGATTCGGAGCATATGTGGAAATTTTAAGCAAGTTTTATATCACGTCATTTGTCCGAGCAATATACCCACCAAAGAACTTGAAGTTGAGGTATATAAATGACTTGATATATGTGCATATCTGAAATTAAATGTAAGAGCTATTTGCTGCGATCAAGGACTGAATAATCGTAGTTTATATAGAAAGCTTAGTATAAATGAAAAAACCTCGAGCTGTATTTACAAAAACAAATCAATATATGGAATGCATGATATCTCGCATCTATTGATAAGTATTCGAAACAACTTAGTAAAATACAATTTGACCACTTTTGATGGAATTGTTAGTTGGAAGGTAATTGAATACCTTTATAATACAGAAAAAAAATAATACTACCAAAATTGACAGCGGCACGTACTGAATTCCAAAAGATGAACGTGAAGCTGGCTGCATAGGTTCTGAGCAGATCTGTATCCTGTGGAATTGAAGCTTTAATAAAACTGAACAAATTCCCAGGCCATTTGCGAAATCGACAGCTGAATTTATTAAAAAAATAGATCGCCTTTTCGATCTTTTAAATGGGAAACCAGCTCTTGTACGGAACGATAAAAATATCCATTTTATAATAGAAATGAAGGATTATATATTAAATATTAAACCCATTAACACAACAAATAGGTCATTCTGTTTCAAAGGTTTGGCTCTAACTATAGGGAGCGTTTTAAGGATAAGGGAAACGTTATTCATGAATCATGATGATTTATATCACATTTATGTAAATAAATTTAATCAAGATCCATTAGAAAACTTATTTGGGAAAATAAGAGCGCGGAATATAAATAAAAGTAACCCCAGTGTTGCTGAATTTAGCTCATTGATAGCCAAAGTTATATCGATTAAATTTCTATTTAAATCGGAATATTCCAATTGCGAAGAAGACGATTCGGAATACTTGCAGGTGGATTGGAATGCCGTTTTGCAGAATGATACAGAGGAGCAAACTGTGCTTAAAGAGAATATTCTTCAGAATGAAAACTGTTTTGAAAATAACATGAATACTAACATTATAATTAACCCATTACATGAAAACGCAGTATCAGTTAAGGTACCGCAAGTCAACGACCTTGCTATTAGATATTTTGCAGGATACTGCTATTTCAAAACAATAAAAAAGATGAATAAAATCTGTGAAAATTATGCGGGAGAAATGTTAAAAGACAAGCACGATTTCAATCTAACAGAAGTACTGATAAAATTAAAAGAATATGAGAATTCGAAAGAAAATACAGTTCTCTTGTGGCCGTCCGAAAAATATTTTCAGGTATGCCGTCTTCATACACAAAAAACTGCCTTTTGCATCTAATTTAAGAGAAAACATAATCAAAAAATGTATAAAGGCAACAAATATGAATTTTCCGAAATGGTTTGATACCTCTAGTGTATGTTACGAGCATAAGATTAATTTAATAAATTTCCTAATAATTGTATTGCTCTGGAAAAATTGTAAACGGGTCCTTGATAAGAACAGAAATAAAAACACGATTCCCAGAAATAAAATAAAAAAATTGCAAAATGTAATGAACGCTTAAAAATGTAAGTAAGCCGACATGATAAATTGACAACGATTATTGGAGGGCTGAGAGGGTGGGGGTCGATGTCCTGCCACGCCCTCGCTCGTGTCCCCTGGAAACTACTTAAGTAAGGGTGCCTTAACTATAATTTGTCACAACATTTCTTAGAATTAGTTTTTAAATTTTGTACTTAAGCCGCCTTTACTTAAATAGGCCAAGAGCAGTGATCAATTATTATACAGGTATATATATATAGATAATACTATGTACATATATTAGAATATATACGTGGTATGTCCCAAAATTTTCTACAGTGCCGAACCCTTACTCTTAAGGTACGTTTTGAGTTTGAGCAATAAAAAAATCGCACGGGGCCAAGACCGGACTCATTTGACAAAACCACTGATAAAAACATGTTTCTTCTGGGATTGATTTGATTGAACCCGTCGTAAACAACCTGAGTGGACCCTCTCAGTGCGGTTTCACGCCAGGAAAGTACACAATCGATCAGATTTCCACACTCCGGCAGATCCTGGAGAAAACCCAAGAAGTCCAGATCGATACCCACCACCTGCTTATCGATTTTAAGGCTGCCTATGACAGCATTTATAGAGACGGGCTATATAGAGCGATGTTTAGTCTTGACATCCCTGACAAATTCGTCTGTCTGTTTGCCTAATGTCGCCTATATGATTCTATTCAGTGTACTGTGTGAACGTGTAAAACCTCTTATCATGCTCTAGTACATCACAAATCCAAATAGGGAAATCGCTCTTGGGCTTATGTACATATTATATTGTACATATCTTCAACCCCATAACATGTATTAGCCCTTAACACCTCGTGCTTCAAATACCAATCACTTTTATAGTGTGGTGCAACGTCATACCCACCCCCTCCAGCACTTCCACCTTAACGGACCTTCGATTTCATGATCTTAAAAATTATATTCCTACCCCCATTTAATTTACATTACATAACAACTTACAAACAATATAACAAGCGCAAGTACATAAACCCAAGCAAACCGGTTATACTGGGCAACGTCAACGTATGATGCCTTTGCAAATCGCAGTCCATTCAAGTACAATTGGGCGAATGGTTTTTTTTTTTATTTATTTCTTTCGTTACGTATTATTTTTGCATATGAGGTAAACGACTTTGCATGTTTGGGTGACAAGTGGCAAGAGCAAAAAGCGAAAACAAATAAAAAGATCTTTCTGCTCTTTGCGAGAACATGCAGCTTTTTAAGAAGCTATTTTTTTGGCTTGATTTCATAGGACACAACTTCCCATATGAATGAGACATCTGTATAGATTTATTATCTGTGGTATAAGTTTGTCGTACATTCAGTAGGGTATCTCCGCGTCGGTCTGGCTACCTATCCTACATATATGGCAACCATGAAGTGCTAGTCAACTAATAGATGGCATGCTGTATGCAAAAAGGACTGTAAGGGATGATTTGTGATATGAATATATGTGTGTATATAGGTAAAGTGTCATAATTTGTTTTTTTTTTTTATTTAGGACACAAAACGAACATGTTTCACGAAGCTTATGTGGTGGTTAGTGGTCGAAGTTAGTGATTTTGAGGTACATTGCTCAGAGATCTGTTCTTCTTCATATGGGAGAAATGCTGGCTTCAGCCTCTCAGTTGAAACCATAATTTCTTTTCCGTTTTATAAAATCTCGTAATTTTTAGGATTGATGCGCTCAATTACGTTATGCGGACCTGTGTATGGTGCAGTTAGCGATTTTCGGACGGTGTCATCTCGCAAGAAAATGTGCGTACAGGAAGAAAGTTCCTTGTGCACAAGGCTCTGCGGCTTACAATGGTGAGTTGTTAATACTTGCCTTAACTCACGCATGTATCTTCTAGGTAGATTCAGGAAGATTTCCGTGTCATCAGCAATTGGCCCATCGACAAAAACTCTCCTGGTATGCGAAAGGTGGTACCATAAACCATTTCTGCACATGAAGCCTGAAGATCGTCTTTGAAGCAACTTCGCAATCGTAGCATGATTGTTGGCAAGATGTTGACCCACTCCGTTTTCTTTTCGTGGCACATTATTGCGGCTTTGAGTGTACGGTGCCATCGTTCTATAAGGCCGTTGGCTGCTGGATGGTACGGTGATGTCCTTATGCGTTCCAAGCCCACTAATCGTAGCAGCCTGTTGAAAAATGCAGACTCAAATTGGGAACCTTGGTCTGTAGTGATTCTCCTGGGGGCACCAAATCGCGCAATCCAATTTGCAAAGAATGCGTCCGCAACTTTTACTGCTGTTTGGCTGGAAAAACCATCAATCATGGTTAAACAATACCTGTATCCGGAAGAGTTAGGTAAAGGGCCGACTAAGTCTAGGTCATAGACTAACTATACCTAGATATCAAACTCTACTAATACTTTTGCAAACTCTTAACTTTCGCACAGACACACTGTAAGTGAATCACCAACATATTCTCCATTTCTGTAACCTGTCAGAGTGGCTAAAATGACAACAAATTTCTCGTAAAGTTCACTAGGCATATATAATAAACGCAAAAATAAAAGGAAAAATATTTTACGCTGGTGAATTTTTAATTTAACGTGGTGAAAAAGTGAAGATAATAGAATATATGAAAAAACCTTTTTTTTGTTTCAAGCGCACAAAAGGGGATAGTTTCAGAATAAAATTAAAAAAGGACCTAAGAATCATATTTTGAACATTTCATTTTAAGATATAAATGAATGAAATCAAGCTCAAGCTTGTATTGAAAGTCAATTGTATAAGCATTTTGCATGTTTAGGCACAAGCCCTGTACTCTGGACATCAATGAAAAGGATTGTTAATTAATGGCACTATTAAAATCAATTTCCTTGCTGTGTGACATGTGTTAAGTAAATAAATTAAATAAATTTAGGAGAATATTTGTTTTTCTAATTTAATGTAAAGGTTTTCTAAAATATTTCGAGAATGTTTTTTTTTCGCACATTATAAAGTACAAAAGAAGTGGTATTTTTAATGTTAATTTGCTTAAAAAATTCCCAGAATAGCCAAAGTACTCATACAATGTGCAGCAAATCTCTTGATATCCCAATTTAATTTGGTTTTGACGAAGGGAATTATGTTTATACTTAATTGTTTTCAAAAGATATGTTTATTTGCAAGTAATAAATAAATAAAAAAAGACTTAGCTACTACTTTGTTGAGTATCCTTTAATGTTTTTAACATCTTTAAGGCAGTCTGGCACGGAATGCATCAATTTTTCCAAATATTCACATGTTAAATCTTATAATAAGGCTTTAAACTGAGGATTTGATGTAATGACATGTTGTCGTAAGCTCTTTTTTAAATGATTCCAAAGACGTTCCCAAGAGAGCTGGTTAAGATCCGGGCGTTGTGGTGGTGTTACTAGCAAGTGACGGATAAGCATTGCTTATGTACTTTGAAGTAAATTTTCCTGCTAAATGTTTTAGTATACTTCTTTTGTCATGATCTCAATGACTATGACTAAATTACCGATCCCAAAAAAGGACATTTGGTCCCATATCACACAACCACCATCTCCGTGCTTTACTTTTTTCCTTGTATTTTTGGACCCAAAGCTTCATTTTCGAAGACCTATTCGATCCATAAATGTTAAATTTTGACTCTTCTGAAAAAATCTTAGAAGTCAAATCCTTTGTTTTTTTATTCGTCGGCAAAGTCTTTTCTTTTTTTATTTGATTCGCTGACGAAATGCTTCCTTCTAGCGGTATAGGATTTATACTCAGTTCGTTGTGTCCATCTACATAACATACTACGTACCCTGCTTTCGATAGGCCGTTGCTTTCTTTCACATTCACGACAATCTCGCCAAATTTTAGCATTACAACGTGATATTTGTGAAAGGTTGTGTTTACATCGGTTTTTTTTTTTTCTTCTCGGAAATTTTTTGATGCAAAAACTGAGCAATAAATTTGAAAATGTTGTGTTAGTAATACATATATTAAATATAAGCTAAATTGTCCAGTCACACCCATATTTTTTCAAAAAATAATTGGTCAATCCTCCGTTGTACCAAATGGGCATATAAAGCATTAATTTTGTTTATTGTTTTGTTTGTTGCTTTACTAATATTTCAAATTCAATTTTGCAAAAGCTTGTATAAAGTTATATTTCCACGAATTAAAACAGTCAAAATAATCACTAATCCTTATCTATTACTTCGTATGAAAAGTTAATACAATAATTCAATTATAATACATATATTATAATATTCATGAAGTGTAATTTACATTTTTTCGAAACATGCTCTCCTGATGAAAGCATTCATGGTGAAGCGAAAAACTTACCCACACCGTGGTGAAATGAACAAATGTCAATATTTTATTGAAGAAGAAGCAAATATGTAAGTAAAAAAAATTTCTATTGTTTTAATTTAATAAAACTAATTCGTTTTTATCTTATACATAGAGCTATAAAATAGAAAAAACCAAGAAATGCCATTTAGGATGCAAGACCTACATCCATTTATATCGTCCAGGATGCGAGGAAGCCAGGTAAGTTTGTATTATGGATAGTAAGAATATTTTTTACAAAATTAAATTCTACTTTCTCCGTGAAAATCACCGCCCAACTTTTTACGAGACATGGAGATGCTGTGCATGCATGCACTCTGATAACCCGAAGAAGGCTGTTTACTACAATACAAATACTCATAAGGTATGTTCTCATTATTTATATTTTCCACTAATATGTACGCACTCATCGACCTATCGGTTCTTTCTTTTTCATAGAAATTCGTCGATTACGAAGCTGATTCGAATAATGAATGGAAGGAAGAGGAACCAGGCGCATCACTTAACTGAAGCGAAGATGATGACAATGACAAATCGGTGGATGATTATTACGAAGTTCTACAATCATCTAGAATAGATTGTATTTAGGTCCAATGATGTATGTTAGACCACTGCTTGTTGAATAGCCTGGAAGCACAGATCCTGAACCTTGAACACCACCACCAGAGCAACAAAAAAAAGACGTGAACTCGCTGAAGCGTTTTTAAGTGATTTGGCACTCAAAAGTTGTTCCCATAAAATAATAGAAGTTTTATTGGCTAATTACATGAATACGTATGTACATATATTACACACAATACCACTTGACTTACAAAAAAAAATAAAACATTCTTTTTGATCGGTAAAGCATCATGGATGTGCCTCATCGGGTATCTGTCCGGCTGGGTGACAGCGTTTAGGCGGCGGTCGTAACCGCATGGTCTCCACGATCCGTCGTTCTTGGGTGCCAAGTGTAACGGACTTGCCCATGGGCTGTCTGATGGGCGGCAGTATCTATGTTCGACCATGAACTCGAACTCTTTGCGGGCTATCAACAGTTTTTCTGGGGAAAGTCTACGGGCTCGTTCGACTACAGGTGGTCCTTTTGTGGCGATGTAGTGACACACACTGTGCTTTGAGTTTTTCTTGACCAAGGATGGGTTTGTCAAAGATCACTTTTTAATTTTTAAGGAGTTGATAGTGTTGTAACTCATGCGCAATTGTATGCATGCTACTATCCGGGCATTGTTTTGTCGTCGCTCGTTTTGTTAGCTGTGTCTTTCCATCGATAAGTCGCTGATTCTTTAAAT
Organism: Volucella zonaria; assembly: GCA_963966105.1. NCBI lineage: Eukaryota > Metazoa > Arthropoda > Insecta > Diptera > Syrphidae > Volucella > Volucella zonaria. Next base: position 14,755,188 of record OZ014534.1, read on the forward strand.
CGACAAGCAGGTCGAGACACATTGGCAATTAAAAAGCGCCATTTAAATTGTCGGCGTATGCCAAAGTTGAGGCACAGCAATTTGTCACCATATGTGTGATTTGGCACGTGTCATGTGTCATTAGCAGCATAGAGCTTGAAATCCGATACCGTGTTGAACTTACCGAAAGAACGAGGAAGCACTGAGATGTCTGCTCCGGTATCGATAAGAAAAAATGTTTTTGAGGAACGTTCGGTTATGTGTAGGCGGAGTTTCTGTCGACCCTCGTTGTCGTCCGCCAAATAAAAGTGCGTAGTTAAACGGACGTGTTTTGTATTTATTTTTTTAATCTTCGTAAAGTGGGATAACGAATGCCCATACATATCCATACGATTAGTTAGTACCAACCATGGAACAAAACGAGTTTCGTACGTTGATTAAACACTGTTAATTAAAATCTAAGAATGGCTTAAAAAGTGTTATAAGAAATCTGCTGCATCGAAAGGAACTATTTGTCGTTGGTTTGCTGAATTCAAACGCGATCGTACAGACACAAATGAAGCTGAACGCAGCATAAAAAAAAATCCACAAAATCATTTTGAAAAACTCTAAGGCGAAAGTGCGTGATATCATTGAGATCGTAAAGATATCAATAGACCGTGTACATTATATTTTGCATTGGTATTTGGGTATGCGAGAGCTCTGTACGAAGTATAGTAGGTACCGTGTTTGGCCCAAAAACAACAGCATGTTGATGATTCAGAGCGCTGTTTGGAGAATGTTTAAGCGAAATAAAAAGGATTTTTTTATGCGGTATGGGACAACGAAAACATGGATCCTATTACCTGTTCGAAAATCACAAAAAAATATGCTCGCCGGAAAGAGAGAGAGAGAAAGGTATAGAAATGTTTAGGCGGCGTATCTCTCTAGAAGGAGACTACGAGTATGTTGACGAATAAGGTTAAATTTTGGCAAAAAATTGTGTTTTAATATGCTAGTCTCGAGACTTTTCGATCCGACTGTTACATACATATGTTGGGCGCAGAAATCATAATTTCCCATAGTTTTTTTTACTTTTAAAATTAAAATAATTAATTTAATATCGTTATTAATTTAATAATTATTGTAATCTTATTACATTAACTAAAATAATAAAAATTCAATGACACAAATTCTATAAAAAATTTTTAAATTACTATATATGTGTGTACGTCAAATGTGACATCGGCAACGTAAAATTTAACGTTTTCAATGGTGCACGCACTCAGAACATTTTGTGACACGAAACGAATGCTATTTGCGTTTTTACAGACCCTTAAAAAATTCATCTCAGCCAAAAAATTAAATTTCGCTGGTTTTCCGAATTCAATCGTGGTCGTTGTTCGCTTCCGAACGAATTTCGTGAAGATCGTAAAAACGAATTTCGTATAGAAGCTTAAATTGTTCATAACGGATTTTAAATTATTTTTTGGCACGTGAATAACCGGAATCATATACAGGGTGTCCTAAAAATCAACCTCAAGCCGGAAACGGGTGATACGTCAAGTGCTGTCGGTTATCACAAAATTATAAAAAAAACTAAATCATATACTTTTAAAATTATTAGCATTCAAATCTGACACACTGTGACGATCTTTCAAGTACTGTGACCGCAAATCTTTACTTTTCTTCGATTTTTTGTTGTCACGTAACTACGAGTATTTCGTAAATTACGGTCCAAAATTGAGACATAACTATATCGGTTTTAACTAAAATATTGCTTTTTTGTCCATCCATGTATTTGAAAAGAATTAAACACCCAACTTGAACTGACTGTACTAACAAAAAAATGCACTGTGTCATTTTGGCAAGTAACTTCAAAAGATTGCGTCTTTAGTCTGGATTCCAAAATGGTATGACACTTGCTAGACTAACGTTTAATTGAGGGCAAAAAAAATATTTTGTAAAAGAAACCCGATTCATAGTTAATATTTTTAAAAAAGTAAAATGAGTAACAAGTGTGAGCGAGACAGACAGTGACGGCGTGATTGAGACGGATAAACACGCCATTTCGACTAGTTTGAGTGAAACAGATAGAGATGCCACCCTTGTCAAGCAGTGACGAATAGGCACATCGTGCAATAATGCAGTTCGTTACGCTCCTCCGGTTACAGCGCATTATTCCGTATTCTTGTTGATTTCGTGCTTACAACTTTGGCTTTCTTTATTGGACTTCATTACATTGCGACTTTAATTTGCTATCTGACCGTTTCTGTCGCACCTGGATTTTTTCTGGGCTATTATTGATTGTGTAGTATGAATGCCATCATGCCATCTCGATACACTGCTCAGGAATATGCTAACATGCATTTCATTTATGGGGAATGCAGGTGTAATGTTAGTGCTGCAACTAGATTTTATCATGAGAGATACCCAAATGCTCAGCCTCATCCGGATCGTCGAGTGTTTGTAAATGTGCACCGGTCATTCTCAGAGCGTCGATTTCCAAATCTAATGGTTAGTGAGGGAAGACCCGTAATGCTCTACGAGGACGAAGTCTTACAAGCAGTCGCACAAGACGCTAGTACCTCAGTACGTGCAACTGAAGAAAGCATAGGTGTGCCCAAAACTACAGCACACCGAATTTTAAGGAAAAACCAGCTCCATCTGTACCATGTACAACGACTCCAAAGTCTGCTACACCGAGATTATTCAGACAGAGTGCAATCTTGTCAAACGATGTGGCAGAGGTTCAGAGAAGATCCGAGATTCTTTGAAAAAATTCTATGGTCGTACGAATCAACTTTTCAAAGGGACGGTAACATGAACCTCCACAATTTGCACGTTGAAAATCCACATATGATGCGGGAAGATAGATCACAGTACCGTTTTAAAGTAAACATGTGGACGGTAATTTTGAATGGTAGAATTATTGGCCTATTCGAGCTGCCGCAGAATTTGAATGCCGAGGTTTATTTAGATTTTTTGAACAACCACTTACCAAATTTATTGGAAGACGTGCTACTAAATATTTATGCATGCATGTGGTATCAACAAGATGGCTGCCCAGCGCCTTATGCTCGCACAGTACGAGAGTTACCCGATTGGGAATACTACAACGGCGGTCTGATACAATTTCGTGGCCAGCCCGTTCTCCTGATTTAAGTCCACTCGATTTTTTTACTGGGGAGCAGTAAAAGAAAAAGTTTATTCTAAGCCGATAGAAAATTTAAACGAACGGCAAAAAAATCAAATGAAGTGACAAGGGTGGCATCTCTATCTGTTTCGTCTCAATCACAGCGTCACTGTTTGTCTCGCTCACACTTGGTAGTCATTTTAACTAATTAAAAAGAATTAACTATGAATCCGGTTTCTTTAACAAAATATTTTTTTTTGTTCTCAATTAGGCGTTACCATTTTGGAATCCAGACTAAATACGTCATCTTTTAAAGTTACTTGCCAAAATGGCACAGTACATTTTTTTGTTAGTACAGTCAGTTCAATTTAGGTGATTAATGATTTCCAGATACATGGATGGATAAAAAAGCAATATTTTAGTAAAAACCAATATAATTATGTTTCAATTTTGAACCGTAATTTACAGAACAGTTACTCAGGGTTACGTGATAGCAAAAAAATCGAAGAAAAGTAAAGATTTGCGGTCACAGTACTTGAAAGAGTGTCACAGGCTGTCAGATTTCTCGATTTTTTTTGAGTGCCAATAATTTTAAAAGTACATGACTTAGATTTTTTTTGTAATTTTGTGATAACCGACACCACCTGACCTATCCCCCGTTTCCGGCTTGACGTTGATTTTTGGGACACCCTGCATATACATATAAATGAATATTAGTCCACTATGCCAGGGTACTCGTTCTTACAAAGATACAAAAAAAAACTATTTTTCTGACGACGTTTTTTTAATACATCTTTATTTCCTTACTTGCAATTTTCTTAACTATCGGATAAAAAATAATATTAACTGACCACATTTTATAGTTATTGAATACAATTTTGAATATCTTAAATAATGCACCTGTAATAAGCTTAAACCTATAGACACAGTTATACAGAGTTCACTTAATTTCAGTGCTGTGGGTAACTAATATTTCAGCTCCGCTACGGGGGAATGTGGCAAATACGACGTCGTCAAAATTTATTTGCTTTGTTTTCGGCAATTTTGAATAATATTTCTCTTTAAGCAATTGTATATACTTCTGTGACGCTTCAAGAGAATCACATAAAGCAACTATGCACCCTCCCCACCTACAATGTGAAAAACAAGAGTCAAACAAAAATAAAAAGGCGCGTAATCAGTCATAACAAACCCCGCGCCTGTTAAACGTGCTCCCACACCAGCCTCCTCTGAAATTTCAACCAATTTATCTAAATCCGGATGTGAGCACTCGTAGAGGTGTCTCAAACTAAAGTGCGATTGGCGTAAGAGTTCAGATAAACTGTTCGTGCTTGTCTCCCCTTTTGTTGTTTCGCACGTTGAACGAAATATTTGCACTCTTATTGATTCTGGAAATAAAATTATATCTTAATGTGGTTGTAGTTTAATGTAAAATATTCATTTACCTTGAATTACATGAAGGGCCCTTTGCCGCAATTTGAATTGTGTCATACTGTAGGTATTTGGCGTAAGAAATGATTCCTCGAGTTCTGAATGACATATTTCAAGTTCATCTAAAATATCATCTATGGTGTAAATATCTTTGGATAAAATTCTGTGAATTATAGATTCCAGATTTTTTAAATCACAATTTAGGCTGCATTGCAAGTCAACAAATTTAGTCATTTCTTTCCAGTTTTTAAATTCAAGATGTTTGGCTATAATACGACAAGCTAAACGGCATTCTACAACCCTTTCATTGAAATCTGATGAGGCGGCTTTATTTTTTTCGGCAAGACTATTGGCAACCACGAAGCACGCATTTTTCGGTAGCTGTATCGATGATGTCTTTAATTCGGGATGGAATTCAATAAATTGTGCACATCCGGATTTGGCAAGATACGCAATAGCTTGATCCATACCTCCACCTTGAGTTCCAATGTAACGTTCGCAGCTTGCTGATATTGAAGCCAGCCATTTGCGATCGAGTGATAGTTTGTAGACGAATGAGGTGGCAAGAGTAGCAGAGCTGACCAAAGCGCTTGAACTTGAGAGTCCCGAGCCCCGAGGAATATTCCCACTTAAGGCAACAGACATACCGATAGTCACCTCATCGGTATTTATATTTTCGAATATTCCCTTGACTCCACATAAGAAGTATTTATACCATTCCGGTCCACCTTTTTGCGGAATGTCGATTCTAGAAAGAAATTAGAAAAAAAAACAAGGCATTGAGTTCACTTTTAAACGCAGTTTAATAAAGCTTAAAATGGATCGATTCAGACCAATAAGCACAACGTAAATCATCCTTGCACGAAACTCGTGTAAAGCGCTTATTGATCAAAATTAATTTTTCTGCAGCATTGACAAGGAAGTAAGTAGCTCTTAATTTTGGAGACAATGTAGCCCGTCTCTTTTCAGGTGGTCAAATAAATAATCAAACCAACCATATGCTTATCGATGTAAGGTACACACATTCGATATTTTAATCTACGGAAATGCAAATTGCCCGGAACAAAAGAAAATCGGTCCCGGATGCCAAAGCACTATTTGTATGGATTCTGTAAAGAGTCATCAAGACAACCAGGTCGCGTTAATGGAGAATTCCCTAATTTCGTTCCTACGAGGGGCGATCAACATATTCTCGGTATCGGGGTGAAGCTGTGGTTGTATATATAAATTGACTTATTTATCAAGTAATACTATTATTTTAGTGCATTCATGTAAAATTTCATATAAATGTGATTATTAATTCGCGTTTTATCTCTAGTTAAACAGAATCATAATGGCAACTGAGACGATGATGGTGAAAATTGAGCATCGCGCTGTAATTAAATTTCTCACTAAGCAAGGAAAAAGTCAAAAAACTATTCATGAAGAGATGGTGGCTGTTTACCAGGGTTCCGCACCTTCATTATCAACTGTGCAAAAGTGGTCAAGTGAGTTCAAGAGAGGCAGAGAGAGCATTGAAGACGACCCCCGCTCCGGCGCCCCGGCTACTGCTTGTACGGGAGAAAGCATCAAAGAAGTCGAAAAACTTGTTCTTGAGGATGCTCGAATAAAGGTGAAAATGATGGCAGAGATCACCAAGCTTTCAATTGGTACCATTCACACCATTCTTCATGACCATCTTAACCTTTCAAAGGTCAGTGCAAGGTGGGTGCCACGAATGCTCACAGCGCCTCAGAAAAAAGTGAGAATCGCATGCTGTAGAGAGCTTTTGGAGATGTGTAGTGAGAACGCGGACGGCGTTATGGATCGAATTGTTACTGGGGACGAAACATGGGTCCACCACTATGACCCTGAAAGCAAACAAGAGTCCATGCAGTGGCATAAAAAAGGAACAGACCCCCCGAAGAAGTTCAAAGTCACTCCGTCTGCCCGAAAGCTCATGGCCACGGTTTTTTGGGACTCAAAGGGAATCTTGCTCATTGAGTACAAAAAAAAAGGTGAAACCATCAACGCCACATCCTACGCTTCCACTTTGCATAATTTGAGGGAGGAAATTAAAAAGAAAAGACGGGGTAAACTCGCAGCGGGTGTGTTGCTTCTTCATGACAACGCTCCTGTTCACACGGCGCGAGCTTCCAAGGCTGCTGCGCGAGATTGTGGTTTCGAAGAAATCCAACACCCACCCTATAGTCCAGACCTTGCCCCTAGTGATTATTTCCTGTTTCCGGATTTGAAAAAATGTCTTCGTGGAAAAAGATTTTCGGATGATGAAGAACTCAAGTCGGTATTTTGCAGAGAAAGAGGAAATTTATTTGTTTGAGGGTTTAAAAAAGCTTATCTCAAGATGTAACAAATGCATTGATGTTAGGGGAGATTACATTGAAAAATAAAAACAATTTAAACTGAATTCGCATTTTCCTTCATATCGATACCGAGAATATATTGAACGCCCCTCGTAAAAGTCAGCTCAGCTATTCATAAGGGCTAGGCATTTAAGACAAATTTCGGCAGGCAAATGCTATGTTATTTCTAATTTGTTAAACTCGTCCTGGAGCAGATGGTGCATTAGGAAGGTAAACAAAATACAATATATTACCTTCAAGAAATTTCTTCATTTAGTAAAATACGCTGTCTATATAGACATCATTAATAGCTTTCACTGGTCGTCATAGAAGCCTTAGCTGCAATAACAGATCAAGTGGGACTAATTGGAATGGAAATAAATGAGAATAAAATCAAGTAAACCCTGCTTACTAAGAGGCATCACTTCAAAAGTGTCACGAACCAAAGTTTGACAATCCTCGTAGTAAGCTTGTTTTCACTACTACTGCGCTACTGTTCGTCTAAGATAACTTGTCGCTAATTCGTCGTTTTACGTTATTCCACTTGTTTATTTAATTTTGAATTTCATGTTGTGCTCTGTGAAATGCGCGTAAATTTGAAAGATGTTGTTTTTAATTGGAGTCAAAACAGGGCGGCTTAAGACTTTGCTTAAAACCTCTGAATCTCGAAGGGAATGCATTCCCGATCTCCCCCCCCATTTATATGATTTTCTTCTCAAAATACAGTGGCGAGCTAAACCGGTCGAATAATTGTAAAAATCCTCAGAATCTTTTGTAATTTTTTTGTTTATATGTCTTATTAAGTTTTATATTGATGTAGTTAAATTGTTGATGTTTACACAAGATAATAAAGAACAAAAAATATTCCGTTCAAATAACGGAAAAAAATATAAAAAAAATAACTTGCGACCATAAGCATTCGTTCAATTTTGCAAGTTTCATTTCTGGTTCCAAGAATCCACGTTAGCCAACATTCTCGTATTCTCGTATTTATTTTGTAGAGTTTTTGTTCAATCGATTCAATTTTACAGATAAAAAGTGTGTTGTAGAGTTAAATTTCAAAGATTTAATATAATATGTATAATAAGGAAAGGCCAAGAATGAGAAAATTATCGAGTAGTTCGGAAGACAATTGCAAAAAACACTGACAATTAGTCATACCAAAGTCCTCATGATAAAGAAAAGACGGAACTTGGAAATCGTACGAAACTCAGGAGGTCGCCCAAGTTTATTATTAGATGCGCGATCAATTGAACGTATGATGGCATCAAAAAAAGCAAGTACTCCAAAGGAGGCCGCGAGAGCAATAGAGAAGGAAGTGAGCGAGTGGACGGCCAGGAGAGCACTTAACAGAATTGGACTGGTGTCAACTATTAAAAAGAAAAAAACCCGGTCAATTCAAAAACATCAGGTCAAACAAACAATGAAGCACAGGGATGGGAGTTTAAAGGTGTGGTGGTGCTTCACTTGGTGGCATATCGGTCCAATGGTAAGAATAATGGGTACTATGAAAAAAGATATTTTGCGGACAAATCTACCCGAATTTATGGATGAAGCCACATATCCAATTAATGAAATTGAGTTTCAACACGACAGGGATCCAAAACATACAGTCAAAATTGTAAAGAAATGGCTTGAGGAGCCGCAGTTTTAAACGATGCTTTGGCCGGCCCAAAGTCCCGATTTGAACCCCATCGAAAATTTGTGGGCATTCGTGAAAAAGTGGTCGTTGATGATGCGCCGAGCAGTCTTGTCCAACTATGGTCTATGGCAATGTATTCCCCACGCAACCATCGAAAATTGGTAGAAAGCATTCCAAAAAGAGTAAAAAGTGTAATCAAAAATAAGGGCCATTGGAATAAATACTGAAAGTCAGTAGTAAATTGAGTTAAAACAAAAAGTGGACGAATGCGAGCATTTAAATTTTGTTTTGATTCTTTGTTCTCGTTATTTGAACAGAATATTTTTATCCTTATTTTATGTTGAGTAAATATCAGCTATCTAACTGAATTAATGAAAAACTGAATAGTGATATAAATAAATGAATTACAAAAGATTTTAAGGATTTTTACAATTATTCGACCGGTATATCAAGGAATCTCCCTTTAAAGTTTTCGAGCACCCTGTATAAATTTATATTTGTCTTTTCTTTTATCTCATTGTTAACCTTCAGACTAACTGGTGTAATCACGATTACAAACACGATCACGATGACAGCACCGGATACATTAAATTGATGTATTCATTTGATTATGTTGGCCATTACCAAGATAAGACGAACAAACACAATCAGTCGTGAGAATTAAACCATTTCCACACACGTGGACTATTACTTAGTTTTACATTAAACATTTTAAGTACGTTTTATTTTCTGGTATCTCCTATAACAAATCCAATGTATGATAATACAAACTTCATTGGAATCTATCATGTATGAATAGCTGGGTCCTGACGGATCTTATTTTCTGCGTATTATCTTATTGTCTTTTTAGGGCAAATAGAGGGCGTTGATGGTCACAAATTTCTGTAGGGATGTTGCATGTTATACGTTTTGGGATTCCAACTTATTTTGAATGTTATAAGAATGAGGATGGGTCAATAAGCCCCTGATTTTTTGCATAAAATATATTTTTTTTTGGAAAAAAAAAAAACGATTTGACTCCCCTGAGCTCAATACACCTTCGTCGAGCTCCTCAACATAGGCGTTTGTTTGAGCTACGATTTCGTCGTTAGAGCCAAATCCCTTTTCTGAGAGTTACTTCTTCAGGTTTGGAAACAGGAGATACTTATTGGAGGATAAAACTGAAACCAATTCATGACCATTCATTCACTCCCGTGCATTGTGGTGAAGGTTTTGACAGGTAGTCAAATAAAAGAGCACTCTTTAAAACTCTTTAATAGCTACGCAATTTTAAAAAAAATTTGTAAAATTAGTAATTCGTGGAAAACCACTCTTACGAGTAACATATGTATTGTCAACTGTTGTTAGAAACGTTGGTAAAAAATCATAAATTCCTTTTTTTACCTGTTGCAGGTTTTTCCAAGTATCATAAAATCTGTGGGTTTTTGTGCAAACTCATTGATGAATTTAGGATTGAAGAACAAGCTTCTGGCTTTCACAACCGGTATAGTACTTTATTTTAAGTGTTGCCGTTATTTTTTAATATTTTTTTTTTCATTTTAAGTAATTTTTTTTTTAATTGCCCCTACCTCCTAAACGGAGTGAGATAACACCCCCCCCCCCCCCCCCCCCTCCCATAGTAAAAAATGTTTGTATTGAACTGTTATACAAAATACCTTTATCAATTTTTTGCGCCTAAGTTATCGTGCTCTCCCCTAAAACTCTCAACTCTGGAGTCAAAAGACGGTGCTTTACAATGGATAAGAAGTCATACGCATATGTACATATATCTGACTATATTCCCTGAAAATTTCAAAAAGATCCGACAAGTACTTTTCGAGATATACGCATATTCGTAAGGACGTCTCGGACTGTTAAAAAGGTAGGCGGATCACAAATCGGAGTATCAGCTGCTCTTTTCTTCCTTTGTGTTTCCAGCTATTCCAGGTGTTGCCTTATGAATGGTCCATTTTATTCCTGATTTAGAGTTATTTCTTGTACGAAACAAGTTAACATCATTTCAAACAATTCTGTCATGTTGTACAGTCGTGTGTTCAGTTTTAACTTTCTGTTCCCAGTTTTGCGTTTTTAATCCAATTAAATTAAAATGCCACGCAATTCTTGTAGAAAAGAAAGTGCAAATGAAAAAGTGCACTGATCACGATCTAAAACAATGAAAAATATATTTAATCCAAAAACAGCTCAGACAGATGAAAGTTTTGGTGCGTCTATGAACAAATTTCAACTACAGAAGGAAATTATAGTTCCCCGTGATTCTTCTATTGAATATAGAATTTTGAACTTGAACACTGTTATAGTGTTTACAGCGCTAAGTGATTTTGTAGAGTGTAAATCTTGTGACGGAGAAATACAATTTGAAACAGTTTAACAACGAGGTCTTGGCTTTAAAATCGTTTTACTCTGTGATAAGTGTGAAGATCGTACCATAAACAGTCATTTTGTCAAGCATTTTTGTGAGATAAACAGACGATTGAAATTTCAAATGATGGACATGCCAGCTTGCTTGACACAAAATACTTATGACTTGATTGTTGAAAATATTTACTTTTGTGTGAAAGTAGCCACCAAGAAACTTTTCGAAAAAGCTTGTGCTGAAGAAAAAAATGCGACTGGTGAAAACCAAGGTGATGAAAGCTGTGAAGATTTAACAGTATCTGGCGGCGACGGAACCTTTAACAAATGAGGATACACTTCTTATAAAAAGTTCGTACTGTAAACAATGCGAACTTTGAAAAAGAAAATGAATACTACAAAAAGATAATTGTTCTGTAAATCATAATGGCTCTTCAGGAAAAATGGAAATGTTCGGGCGTTCAATGAGTAAATACATTTGGCGTTCGTTATAAAAATTACATCGGTGAAGGTGACTCCAGAACATACTCTGCGATTTTAAAAGCTAAGCCTTACAGTGATATTGAAGTGGCAAAAAAAAAATGTGTTGGACATGTTCAAAAGAGAATGGGTTCACGACTCCGCGAGTGTGTAAATAAAACTACTGGAACTGTAGATAAAGGTAATAAAAAAATACAAAAAAAAGTACTTGGTGGAAAAGGTAAACTCACTGGTAAAATGATTGATAAGTTGACAGTCCATTATGGCTTGGCAAACAGCAGACACTGCGATTCTCTTGAAAATATGTATAATGGAATATGGGCAACTTATTATCATTATTGTTCAACTAGTGAAAATCCTCACCACGAAAGGTGCACGGTCGGAGAAGGTTCATGGTGTTTTTAGCAGCGAGCGCGAGCTTCAGATACGTTATCTTCTTATAAACATGATTATCTGTCTTTACCACCTGATGTTGCTGAAGTTATCTTTCCAATTTATATAGATCTCAGCGATAAGAATGTTTTGGAAAGATGTGTTGGTAGTTTTACGCAAAACAATAATGAGAGCTATAATCAGTTGATATGGAAAATAACTCCAAAAATCGTACAGTGTGGCATGGGAGTACGCGAAAATTTGAACACAACCTTCTCAGTTACATTCCTCAAAAATTCGATTTTTTTACGAAGCCGACATTTTGTCAAAAATCTAAATTTCGATTATTCCTTCTATCAATACCTAGTTTTATCAATCCATTAAAAGGATTTTTCGGGTGTTTTGATTTCAGATGAACCAAACCGGAGATATCGTGATCACCGCCGAACATCTTTTTTTGGAGGACCTTCAGGAGTCGTCTGCAGAAGCACACCAGATCAATGTTTTTACAGATCATTAGATTATAAACTTAGATGCTGCAACTAAATATACCTAACCTTTTTGTTTTTGTAAAATAAAATAAAATACCTTTTCACAAAAAAATTCATAAAAAAAACGTCTTTGTTCGTCCTTGCAAAGTGCGTATAACCCCTCAAGTCATATATCTGCTTGTGGGTTTTATTTAGTAAAATTCTTTCCTTAATTTTGCCTTATTTATTTATATATGTATATTAAAGTTTAAATGAATTGAAATTTATATTTTTATATTTCTTGTTTAACAACCATATAACAATACTCTTGGAAGTAAAATTCATGAACTAAAAAGAATAAACTTAAATAAAAATATGTGAAAAAACATATTCCTTCTCTCCCCAAGGTTTGTAGGTAAAAAAATGAAATATTTCGTCTTGATAATGAGAAAAACTATAAATAACACAGTAAAAGAAAGCGCGGTCCTCTTTTCTCTTCGAATTATGTGAACCTAAAACAATGGAAAGTCGCCGAAGTCATAATGCCGGTTTATAGAATAACCAATAAAATAAAGAAAACCTCAAAGTAGAAAACGATATGTTCAAGCGCTATTTCTTAGGTCTCTCAAGCTTTCTTGTTGAACCTTGTCTAAGTTTGAGCTAAGGCAGGTTCTCTCGAAACAATTATACATGGAACTGAGATCTCTAAGTTTAATGATATTACACTAGATACCGCAAAAATGTTCTTGGTGTGCTAGACGCTTGCGGAAGATATGTCTATACAAGCAAAACAGTCGAGTCGGCAACTGTAAATCTCCAAAGAGCTCCAAATCAACACATATTGATTTCATTTGTTAAAAAAAATAATAACCTATCCACTTTCATTAGGTTGGGTTAGGTTAAGTTTGCGGATTAATGTGCTATTTGGAGCCGACAACCCCCTATACCTCATTGCACTTAGGTCTTTGTAGACCCATTGTGATCCCGACGAGGGAATTGGATTGCGGTTTCTAATTTTGGTTTCCGCTTTCCGTCTAGTCTTGGTTGTCATTTATTGTCGGTTATGGTTGATGAAATGATGTTGCCTTTTCTAGGAAAGCGAATATTTTTGAAACCTACATTACTTTATAAGGAAACATAGTCGTAGTCAACCAGTACAAGGGAGGTGTTGTTTTGTGAGTAAGTGTCTCATACTACTATAAGCACGCAGTGTCGATGAAGATATTACCACCTTCTACGTTAAGATATTGGGTTGTACCACATGAAATTCAGATTTTCGCTCAGTCGGAAATAAGAAGTTCTAGAGTGAATATCTGTGCCAGAACGTTAAATGTCCCAGCCATCTTCCTTAACTGACTTTCGACTTATAAGAATTTTGCCATGTTTATCAAAAGTCTTCAAGAAACCTCTGGCTCACCAAATTGTAAAATTCGTCCAGCAACACAGTCTGTTATCCCCTTTGCAGTTCGGCTTTCGAGTTAATCATAGCTGTTCTACAGCCATGGTCAAAATTCTCGACGACATAAAGGTTAACTTTGATAGGGATTACTTAACCGTGCTATGTTTGCTTGACTTCTCGAAGGCTTTTGATAGTGTTAGCCATAAGGTACTATGCCAAAAACTTAGGCTTTGTTTCGGCTTTAGTGAAAGTTCAGTGCGCCTGATTTACAATTATCTCAACAGCCGTTATCAAAGAGTCGTTCGCAACAACGCCTCGTCAGAATTCGGCCTCTTAGCTGCAGGAGTTCCTCAGAGGTCTATACTTGGAGCGATTCTATTCTGTCTTTTTGTCAATGATCTACGAAAAGTCTGTTCTAATGCTGATATCCACTTATATGCTGACGATGCACAGATCTATATTTCCCGACCAATTGGACTCTTTGAGGACCTAGTCGTCAGATTAAACGAAGACCTGTCCAAAATTTATGACTGGTCTATCTGTAATGGAGTTCATCTCAACCCAATTAAATCACACCTGATTTTAATATCCAAACATTACTTCGACACGGAAGGAATACCACCAGTATTCCTGAATGAGAGACAACTAAATTTTTTTGACGTGGTTACTAATTTGGGTTACAAATTAAATAGATCACTTTCCGTTGTTGACCACATAAATTATGTTATTGGGTGAATCTACGCTGGACTGCGTAAACTCTGGCTCTCTTCTAACCTCACGCCTATAGGCACAAAGCTCAGACTTGCCAAAACGCTATTTCTGTCTATAATTAACTACGCTGCGGTTGTCTATTGCAAACTTGATTCCCTCTCGCAACATAAGTTTCTCGTTGCCTTTAATGATATGATAAGGAATGTCTACGGACTTCCCCGATACAACTACGCCTCACACTACCATAACTCTGTTCTTGGTTGTTCCCTCAAACAATTTCTCGACCTAAGATGTTGTGCGTTCATGCACAAAATTATTAAAAATAAATTTCCTGCTTATCTAAGTATTTGACAAGATACGATTTTCTCAATCTATCAATTCAATTCAAATTTGTTTACTTAGCAATGTTTAGCTATTCTATTACAACAAAATAATTAAATAGAAAAAAAATTAAATAATTTACATTTAAGTATGATTAGACTTCATTTTTACGTATGTGATAATATTTTGCTTAAATCTTATTAGCTGGCTCTCTAGCTTTATTTCATCATGTAGTTCATTAAATATTTTAAAACCGTTATAGAATACTGTATATTGTGCTTTTTGAGTTCTACAACAAGGAAGACGAAAGTTATTTCTATTTCGCACATTATGGTTGTGCACATTATTAACATATAACATTTTATTACATAGATAACTACGTAACAATTAATTTTTCATTTTAAATACAAACATAAGTACATTCATAATTGTCCTTTGTTTTACACTTAACCACTTCAATACACTTAACATTTTTACAATTGGTGTTAGCCAATGACACTTTAATATACTTTGCATTGGTCTATTTTGAAACATCTGCAGTCTATCTAACATTGTACTATTCACTAAATATATGATTGTGGAACAATATTCAAAATACGGTTTAATTATAGAATTATATACACTTATTGCACTTATTATTGATATTCTTTTCCGTATTCTTCCAAAGAAACAAATTTTTTTACTTATTTTTTCTGATATGACTATTAAAGTTTTGTTTTGTACCAATTATAATTCCTAGGTACTTGATCTCGTTAACATTTTCAATTATTTCATTATTAAGTAATATATTATTATCAGATTGTCCGTTTATAAACATGAATTTGGTTTTGTTTTGTTTAAACTTAATTTGTCCATTTGAAACCATTTTTCCAATTGACTTAAATCATGATTAATCTTCTGAATACATTCATTTACGAAGGTTGTCTGAAAAATTTCCGACCGTAACGTAATGATAGTGGCACTCGTCAATAAAAGCTAGTGAATGCTAATTGTGCATCTTTTAACAGTTACTTACCGAATTTTCAGTCATTTAGGACGCGCAGTTTTTAATTGACAGCAGTTTGAGTCGGTCGATGTGAGTGTTTTTTGTGAAAATGGAAAAAATTGAGTATCGAGCTGTTATTAAATTCTTGTTTTTGAAAGGCAATATGGCTACGCAAATCAAAAATGAATTGGACTCTGTGTATGGAGACTTTCCACTATCATTTACCACAGTGAAATTGTGGGCAGCTGAATTTAAACGTGGCCGTAAGAACTTGGGAGATTAATTACTGTAGATGAAACTTGGATACACCATTATACGCCCGAAACAAAAATTCAGTCAAAACAGTGGACTGCAAAGGGCGATCCGGCTCCAAAAAAAGCAAAAACTGTTTTTGCGGCTGAGAAAGTGATGGCGACTGTTTTTTGGGATGGTAAAGGAGTTATCTTAATCGATTATCTTCAAAAAGAAAAAACCATTACAGGAGCATACTACGCATCATTACTTGCCAAACTGAAGGCAGAAGGCAGCTGAAAGAAAATCCTGTTTCACCAAGACAACGCGCCGTCTCACACCTCAGCGAAAATCCATGAATTACGGTTTGAACTGCTTGACTTATTCACCAGATCTAGCCTCAAGCGACTTCTTTTTGTTCCCTCATCTAAAAATTGCGATCGGAGAACAGAGATTTTCATCAAATGAGGAGGCAATCACCTTCGTGAACAATTATTTTGCAGAGAAAAACGCCAAGTACTATTTGGACGGGTTAGAGAGATGGGAGAATAGCTGGGAGAAGTGTGTAGAGTTACAAGGAGACTATGTAGAAAAATAAAAAAAAATTTGAGAAAAAATGTCTTATATCATTGTTCGGTCGGAAACTTTTCAGAAAACCATCGTACTTCATTACACGAAACATATGAAAAGCCATCGTCAGCAAACAGTTGCAAGCGAGAAGATTTAACAACATTTGGCATTTCATGAACATATATTATAAATAATAATGCCCCTAAAACTGATCCTTATGGTACACCTAGGACTAAATTTATTGCATCTGATATCGCATCATCCAATTTTGTTCTTTGTGTACGCCCTTGCAAGTATGATTCAAACCATTTCAACTCGTTCTCTTTAATTCCGTACTTGTCCAATTTATCGAGTAGAATTCCCCTGTGAATTGTTTCAAAAGCTCGTCTGAGGTCGATAAAAACAGCAGCAAATTTCTTTTTTGGATGAACCTCAGTCTTCCAATCCGCAATAATTAGATTAACCAGCGACATGCATCTATGTCTGCTCCTGAAGCCTGATTGACATTCAGCAAACGACTGATTGCCTTCCATGTATTTTTGAATCTGCTGCTGTACCACTTTTTCCAAAATTTTTGCTTCATTGGGTAGCATATTAATCGGACGAAAATGAGCTGGTTTTGTAGCCATTTTTGATTTTTCAATTGGCACTACATTCGATTCTTTCCATATTTCTGGGAATACTCCATTAGTCATTGATTTATTTATAATTTTGCAAAATTTGGGACCAATACTGTACAACGCATCACTAATCATGCTCACACTTAACATATTTGTGTCTTTTTTATTTTTCATAATTTTTAAAATCTGTTGAAGTTCATTAACGGTTATACATTTAAATTTAAAATTTTTGTTTATTGGTTGAACAAAATTTACATAGGGTACGTAGGGAATAGAGCTATTTAACTCACACACATTTTCAACAAGGAACACATTAAATTTACTTGCCATAGTTCTACAGTCATTTATTGGAATATCATCAAAAACAACACATTTTATTGCACTCTTCTGTTTTTTTTAGCACTAATGATTTTATGGTTCTCCACATTACTTTTTGGTCTTTAGCTGTTTGTATTTTTTGAGTAACAAAATCGTTATTTGCCTTTTCAAGCGCTGATTTAAAGTTATTTCTGGCTAGTCTGAAATTTTCCCAGTCACTTGGGGAATTTGACCATACAGCCAACCTATGTTTATACATTTTTTTACTACGCATTATTTTTAGTTCGTTGTTGATTTATGCCCGAGGTATCAACAAATCACTTGCATTTCAACGAATCTTTTGACTCTCTTAAACACTTTGTAGCATTTCTCGCCAGGATGTTACACAACTCTCGTAACTATCGTCTGCCACTTCTATTGCACGTTGTAGGCACTCGCGAAATTTTTGTTTATCATATTTTAAGGTTTCCGTTAGTTTTTGTGCACTTTTTGAATTTTTGTTCATTTGTAAGCTGATTTCGATGCTTTCATGATCACTAATTTTTAAACTATCGACAAAATTTGCCTTCACGTTATCATATTTATTATTTATAATTACAAAACCGATAATAGTTCGCGAAATAGGAGTAACTCTAGTTGGTTCTTTCACTATTTGTTTAAAAGCATTATCCCTTACGAATTGCTTAATTCTTAATGCATATGTGTCACGTTTCAGCCAGTCGATATTTACATCTTCCACTACTATAACTTTGTTTTCATTTATTGGTAATTTATCTAAATATTCACGGAAATTATTACAAAAAATTGCTTCAGATGCACTTGGGGATCTATGTATATCTCTATAAATAAGTCTTGTTACTAACCACCAACTTTCCATACCTAAAGGAATATTCTTCAACAGTTCAGTTCTCCAGTGTTCGCGTACATAAAAAATAACACCACCTGTATGTGATGAAATGGAGTCGCATCTGGCTGGTTGGAAACCTTCTATATTAATTTCATTGTCTTCAATTTTTGATGTTAGATGTGTTTCTGTTAGACAAACAACTTCATATTTTCGCGTGCTCACTATATTTTCAATTTCATTTATCTTATTAATTAGTCCTTCTATATTTAAGAATAAACACTTACATTCTGTTAGTGGCTAGTATAAAATTTTTATGTTTTTCAAATTGTAACTTCCGTTTAATTACCGGACAGTTCTCACTTCTAGTGTCATGATCAACACCATCATTCTTTTTATGTTCGCCATCTTATTTGTACACACTTTAGCTGAGTGTTTAAATCCCAAACAATTAAAACACCTTCATATACCATATGACACATCTATCCCATCCAATATTAATTTTTTTTACATTTAAGATCATTTGAAACACATAATCATCTACTTTAAGAACGGCATTAAACATTCCTTTTCTTTTAGGCGACTCGTAAACATTGACACATTTGAACGATTTAAACTGCAATATGATATTCTGCGCCCTAATAGCACACGCTATTTCTCCTTTCTCTAATTTTTCATTCATATCACACACTAAATATAATACCTGCATATAATGATTTAAGCTCCTCGCGCCTCTTCTTTATCTATGTTACCAGGCTCTGGAACACACTTCCTTTAACGGCTAAGCAAGCAATGGGAGCTACATTATTCAAGAACGCAGCAATGGAACACCTTAAGCAATATCAATAACTACTTGCTACTTTCTTCTCATTTTTTCCTTATCTTTACTTTATGTTCTATTTTTTTTTTTTTTATAATGAGCGCGCGCTCAAGGGGTTTTTGTACCCTTAAAAGGTTCGTACACAGAGCGGGCGAAGGAAATTTAGGGAGGAAGAAAAGACAGGTACCGATGTATATTGTTTTTAAATGTTTGGCAGGGCATTCCATAAGCGAGTTGTATGGCTTAGAAAAGAGTCACGATATTTTAGAGTACGTCCGAAAATGAGGGTATACTGATGAGAAGGGTTCGGATTTTCATGCACTAAAAATCTCAAAATATGCGCTTAAAAGTACAAAATATGCATTTAAAATATGCACTTAAAATTAATTTAACTTACAATAATTTCGGTTCAATTTAAAAACACATTTTCTTCAGTCTTTAAGAATAAGTTCAATTTTTTATTTTTATTATTTAATGAAATAATAACTTACAACGAAATTAACATTTAATAAAAAAAAAAACAAACAAACAGTTAACGTAAACATAAACATCTTCATTTGTTTAATTCAAATAAATAATTCAAAATAATGCAAAATCCTTAATTCCTTAATTGTTCTGATTTTGAAAAGTTTTATTTGCATAGACCATACAATTTTTCTTAAAGTTTTCGAAATCAAAACGTTGCTGATTTGGTCTTAAGAATGCTTTATACAACGAAAAAGATCGCTCGACGTCAACTGAAGTTAGTGGAGCATTTTTAAAAGAACAAATCTCATCGACGGTGAAGTTTTTTTTGGGTAATTTTCGTCATCGCAGTCCAATGCGAAGGTCTTACTTACATTTTGCATTATTGCAAATCCTTAATTTTTTGCCAGAACGCACTGAAGTTTTTTTTAATGACTGCCCGCGTTAGTCCTTCAACCGCATTTATCTTTGCAACAACATCTTCAATTAAGTCAATTTGATTTTTTAAGGTGGTCCTGCCTTCTAGCTTTGTGATGGTGTCACATAGGAAACTGAAGTTTTAATTTATAAATATTATTTGGCTTTTTAACAATGGCTGGTTTATGACTTCTTTTGCATTTTTTATTGGAACTGCATCGGAGTCATCGAACCCATTGACAATGCTTTCAAACGCTTCATAATTTTGTGCATAATACTCAACAGCCTTCAACCAAGTTCCCCATCTTGTAACAATAGGCCGACGCAGAAGAGGAGTCAAAGGATATTTTTCTTTAAAAATTTCGGTGCGTGATGGTGCCTTTAAAAATATTTTTTTGCCGTTTGAAATTAATCCACCGACGTTCCCAAAATTAGTCCTTATTTCTTCTGCAACTCGGTGCATTGCATTTGCTAAGCAAGTGACGTGCAACAATTTTGGATAAAACAGTCATAATCCACGAGCTGCCTTTACCATATATCGTGCAGCATCGGTCAAAAAAAGGAATATTTTGCTTTTATCCATTTTAAGTGAATTCATGGATTCATCAAATGCACGAGCGATGGTGGAATGTCTCGTTTTTTCTATTGTAATTGGACTACATTTATTAAAAATTTCTTTTTACTTTCTTCTTCGTTCCAACACACCCACAATTACGTTAGCAACAAAACGTAATTAAATACTTATCTTTTAGATCAATTTTCATTTGTTCAAATAGCGAAATATAAATTTTGTCAATTTTTTTCAAAGTAGAATCATCCCGTATAATTTCTTTTGTACATTTTTTTAAAAAAATTCTTAATTCAGGGTTACTAAGCTTACTTAATGGTATATCGGCTGCAACAAACGCCTCACATAAATTCATTGAAAAGTCGTTGGATACATTGGTAAAGGACAGCAGTTGTTGGGATTTCTTGCAAACTTCAGATCTTCCTTCAAGTTCTAAGTGTTTAACACTTTTCAAATGCTGATCCACTTGAAATTTTTTTTCAAAGCAAAATATGCACAAAAATATGCAAAATATGTATTTATAGTAAAATATGCAAAAATATGCACTAACGGTTAAATGCCATTTTAAAGGAAATTTCATGATACGTATACATAATAAGTTGCCTTGCATCCAAGGTGTTCATAAAAAAACATGTATTTGCATGGAAATCCGATCCCTACTGATGAGCATTCATATCGAGACGGGTATTACGGTTGAAAGTTTGAATGGGTGGAATGCTACTGGCGATTTCAATGGAGCACTGGTGGTGGAAATAGCGATAAAATAAAGTGAGACAGGAGACATTACGTCGGTGTTCGAGGGTGTCAATTGATTGACTGATATTAGTATCACCAATGAGTTTTATCGCACGGTTTTGAATCCTATCTAGCAGGTGCAGAGATATTTGAGGAGCACCTGACCAGATGTGGGCATTGTACTCCAATTTTGGGCGGATGGATGCCTTATATATTGTGGCCAGATCAGAGGGGGTAAAATATTTCTTACATCGCTTGAGGAAACCTAGACATTTCGCAGCATTTTTGACGACATCGAATAAGTGGCCATTCCAACATAAGTTGTCACTGACACATATACCGAGAATGGAAAGTTTATCAGTTTCGACGATGCAAGTGCCATTCATGGATAATGGCTGGGTATTTGAATTTCGCTTTAATGACAGCAGACAGCATTGAGTTTTGGAAGCATTAAATTCCACTCGATTGACAGTTCCCCAATTGGTTATGCTGTTAATATCGGAATTTAATGAGCTTAACGTACGCTGCCGTTCCCCTTCCTCTCATTATCACGAATTGAATTTATTATATTATTAATTTTTATTTTTTAATTCAGAACGCGAATAATTTATTTTAAATTAAAACATTAAAACCACTTACAAATGTAATTTATGTATTATAAAAGACGATATATGTTATGTATGTCTTATTTATACTGTTCCAATCAAATAAATTGAAATTGAATTGAATTGAATGCTGTCGGCAGTTCAAATTCGAACCCTCTTCCTTTACGAATTTAAAATGGGACATAATGCGTCATTGGCAATGAAAAAAAATTAATGACGCATTTGAGGATGTAGCGGTAAGCGAACGCACTATACGACGTTGGTTTGGAAAGTTCCGTTCGAGAGATTTCAGCCTCGAAAATAAACCACGTGGGAAACCGGAAACGTCAGTTGACGACGATGTTTTAAGAGCAACGGTGGATGCGGACCCAACGAAATAGGTGCGGGTGATTGCACAAAGCATGGGAGTATCCCTAATGACAATAAGTCGACACCTTTCTATCATAGGAAAGGAAAAGAAACTCGATAAGTGCGTATCCCATGAACTGAACGAATCCCAAAAACTACGGCGCGTCGCCTGGAAATCTGTGCATCTCTTACATTAAGAAACCAAACTGAACCATTTTTGAACCGCATAGCCACCTGTGATGAAAAGTGGATACTGTGTGATAATCGTAAAAGATCTGGGCAGTGGTTGGATGCAGATAAAAAACCAAAACACACCCTTAAGCCCGATCTTCACCCAGAAAAGGTTATGGTGACAATTTTGTGGACATCGAAAGGACCAATCCACTTTTCATTTCTTCAACCAGGAGAAATGATATCAAATATCAAATATTGTGAGGAAATCGACATATTGGATGCCAAATTAGCAGAAAAGCAAACTGCGTTGGTCAATACGCATCTTCCAATCCTTTTGCATGTCAATGCTAGACCCCATACCTCATAAGTAACGGTGCAAAAACTGTTGCAGATGGGATTTGAAATTCTTTCGCATCCACTCCTGATATTTCCCCAACGGATTACCATCTTTCCCGCAATCTGGATTCATTTTGGCAGGAAAAGCAACGGATCCTATTTTGATTGAATAAAAATTTACGGAAAAATCATATAGGCTTTTAAATTTTTACTATAAAATCGGACATTTCATGTGGTACAACCCAATAGCTATGATAATAGGCATTAGTAATATAGGTGACTCATGTTCACACAGTTTACTCGTATAACGAAGTTATTTCTCTCATGCGGTCCCGATCTGAGGGTTTCAGATTTAAGGTATTTCTTTGTAAAGAAAGAATACTTTTAAAAATTAAATTGGAATGTTACAACAGCTAGGGACTTTCCAGTTCATTAGTATGAAATCCTCTCAACGCAAGTCTATCTCCCTATTGAATAAGTAGACTATCTGCACCCCAAACCATAAAGATATAAAATAAAATTTTATACGAGTATAATCAGTAACACAAGACTTTTAAAATTCGGTTCAATTTCATCAGATTGTTGTTGATTTTTTTCAAAAAAAAACATATTTGCAATTAAGTGCTCGACTCTATGAACATTCGGTTTCATATATAAGTAGCTTACATTTAATTGAAAGTATTTTTATAAATACAACATAACCAGTTCCACAATGGTTTTTCAAATAAATAAATTGGCAGCAATAACACTTAAAAGATTCATTTAGTCGCCTAGCTTCATTGACCAACTTTGCCATTTAACA
This sequence comes from Volucella zonaria, assembly GCA_963966105.1. Taxonomy (NCBI): domain Eukaryota; kingdom Metazoa; phylum Arthropoda; class Insecta; order Diptera; family Syrphidae; genus Volucella; species Volucella zonaria. Next base: position 14,778,640 of record OZ014534.1, read on the forward strand.
TAATTAGGTAGGTGGATAGGTACAATATGTATATTGTGGAATTCCGTCCATCGACATTTGCATTAATTCAAAATCAAAATCTATTTTTATTGAAGCAAACCAAAATGTAACCATTTATCATTTATGTATCTGAATTTTGGGGGAATATAGGTGCACATGAACTCAAGTGCAACAACTTTGGTAACAGCAGATTTTTGTTTTGCTTCCACTTTTTACACTAGTTTGTAGATATGGAAAATTCATGGTTACCTGAATGATTTGAGGTCACACTTATAGTTGTCAAAGTTTGGATCCATGTTTCTCAAGTACAAAAAGTTGTTCTCTTTCGTGTAGCCAACTGCAAGAAGAATGGATTGTTCAATGGCCATTGGCAGAACTGGATATCCGCAATAGTCAACATGCTCCCCAATTATGTTCACCCTAAAACGGATAAAATAAGGTGTCCATCATTAAAAACTTTTTCAAATCTAAAACAGACCAACCTTCCTGGTACCCTTACGTAGAAATCTGGTTCTACGTCATACTCCTTCAAAAAGAATTCCCGAAGTTCTTGCAGCCTGCTGTAGCACCCATGCGAAGAACTCGCTTCATTTATGTTCACAAAGGTGGCGCTGTTCTCACTCATATTTGACGTTTGTCTGCTCCGCAAAGCAAGTGGGCTTGCTGATAGTGATAACCGGCTCACAATTTCACTCTTCCAAATGCACTACCGAGAACACTATCACTACTGAATCGAATATGCAAATTTCTAAAGAACCAAAACAATGCACGTTGCTATCACAAAGCTGACAGCTGCATAGGCAGAGGCAATCAGAATTGATTTGTTTTAATGACCAGCCCCTGTACACACTTTACTTGTAATTTATCACTCCGAATGGAAACCAAAACATTGAGTGAGAATCGCTCTGTCAGCAAGGGGATGGCTCGCGCTACGTCGTCGTGTCGTCGTGTCGTATGATGACTACGTGCCACTTTGGCAGATGAATAGGAACACTTTGTAATTATATACTCGCGGGCTTTTATCTTTGCCTCGAAATTGACAGCTAAGCACGAAAAACTTGATAACGACCCGTAAGTGGAATGTCCTACTTTGCGAATATCGGAAATATACGCAGCTACAAGGAAGACGGTGGCAAAACAACACTTTAACAGTTCATCGGGTTGCAGAACTGATAAAACTGAGAACAACGCAAAACAAACACATTTGTCTTGCGAGGTGCTGCTCCCTCTTATCTTTGCGACGACGTTGCTCTACTAATCATGTTTACATTTCGTGAAGAAAGATAAAACGAGATCCGAGGGAAAACAAAAAGCGGAAAACAGAAACAGAAATATAAGTCACTAGCCCCACAAACAACAGCCAGCAGTACAAACTCGCACGAGTTCATCTGGAGGTGATTGTGCGCATGGCTCTTTATCAATGGAGCCCTGGATGAGTTGAATTTGTGTGCGAGTGTGTTATTTTTTTGTTGTTTAGTTTCTTGATTTCTTTCTACACGCTGTTCGGAATCAAGGTCAAAAGCAATTGCACTTGAGTGGAAACCAAAACTAGCTCAAATAAAATGATGATACATAACTATCAGCAAAAGATGGCGTTGTATATAGGTTTGAGTCATTGGTGGGAAATATAAATGTTAATATAAGATACCGCTGTTCTAATGCAGATGACGGTGTTAGTGTTTAAAACCATTGTCTACCCCTTAACACATGTCATAAATCATTGCTTCATGACGACCACTTTTCCACAGCCGTGGACATTGCTAAAAAGGCTAGCCCAATAATTCTAAGTCACTTCACACCAATCAGCATATTTAGCTGTTTATCAAAGATCTTTGAGAAACTTAGGGCAAAACGTGGCAGGCACCTTGACGCGAGCGTTATCTTCAATGACGCCGGTGCTGAGGCTTAAGTCGCAAAGACTCAACTGACTACGGTCGGCTGAGGAGTGACAAACTAAGAACTGCTAACCTGATTCCAGTGGTTGTGTGAGCAAATTGCAAACCGTGCCGAAGGATGCAAGGTTGGGGGTCAAACCAACCGCGAACGAGCTCTCTTAGGCGCCTTGGCGCGGGCCTGTTATACTTACCCAGGTGTGGTGGCGCTGCCTGGGCTGACCTTTTATTTCCGACCATACGCGAGGCAACTAGATAAAATTTTAAAAATGGAAAAATAAAAAACAAACAAAACACAAAATACAAAACAAGCCATCCCCGTCCCGGAAGAGTTAGAGTTGAGTGAAAACGAAATTTCGAATTCATCCATCTCCCTCTTGGCAGGGGAAATGGAAGAAGTGGAGCTACTGGTTAGCGATCGTGAAGTGGGAAAAAGCCGCCTTTGAGTAAACGAAGGCCTTTCTGGTCAACAAATCGCTTACTCAACAGGCGGCGAGCAAGGACGATGTAACTGGAAAAGCTGGGAGGGGAAGTCGTTCATTCGCCCTCTACCTTCTACGCGGCAAAATCAAAAGAGAGGGCTAGCGTCCCTGGAAAGAAGGCAAATTTCAGCAGTAAGAGAAGCAGATCCGACGACGTCGTGGAGCCGAACGAGGCAAAATAGCTGAAGGCTGGTGCTTCATCCGCATTGCGTCGTAAGCAAAGCGACCCGAAAGACGAGCGTCTCGTTGCTGTGATTAACGAGCTGGAGCCTGGCGCTCGTCTAACAAACGACCAGTGAAAAACGTCGAAGAAAATTTCAAGACGTCCTGTGAAAGGAACTCTGCACCACAGGAAACGGGGAACTTCAATTCGATGGCGCTAGTTGTGAGGGCGGCCGCAAGGTTGTAGCTTGTGGGAAGTCCTCTGTGGACTTCCTCAGACGCTTCATTTTGGAAGTATGCGATGCTTGGGAAAGAATCTACCTAAAATGCACGACGGTGGCAGAGTTGGCAAAGTATGGGAGTGGAGAGTAGTCGACGAAGCGTTAATGCCGGATCACCGATGGATACGCTTCAAGGTGAAAATTCAGAACAGGGTATGTAGTTTTTAAAGAAATCCTAGGAGAACTGATTGGGGCAAGTATATAGAAGTGGTAAATATACACTTGGATACCCAATCAATCACCTGCGATAATATTTTTAACTTAGATTGGGCGGTAGAAAGTATTAATAACGCATTAACAATGACGTTCGAGAAAGCTTTCCCGGCTAACAGAAATCCTAAAAGGGTTTAACCAAAATGGTGGAATAGGGACATAGGTTTAAAAAGGAAAGAGGTCAGGAAATCATAATAGTGCGAAGTTTTTCAGAAGTGACAGTACATGGAATGAGTACTACGAATGTAAGAAACAATTCAAGTACGTAGTTAGAAAATCAAAAAGGGCTTCATGGTAGAAGTACTGCGAATCTATCGCGGTAACAGGCAAGATTTCGAGGCTATGCAAAGTGCTTTAAAGGAAAGCGAATGTTAGTTGCTACATCAGGAAAAGTGATGGAACCTGGGCTGAAAATTGCCATGGGGGTCTGGCAACACTGATGGAAACCCACATTCCGGGATGCACAGGATCTCTATCTCTCCGAAGAGGAAATAGGTGTTCTTATTAACAGAAAAAAAAATTACGATGAGCAATTCAGTCCTTCAAGCCGTACAAATCTCCTGCTCCGCATGGTATTCTTCCGATTATGCTACAGAAAGCACCGGAGGTAGCAATCGACAAAATTGTGAAACTTCCTAGAAACAGTCAGGTATGTACCCTACCAATAGCTTAGAGGGAAGTTAAAGTGGTTTTTATACCTAAAGCTGGCAAACAGCAAAAGAGTTCAGGCCAATAAGTCTGTCATCACTTATGATTAAAACCCTGGAGCGACTATTGGAGATTTACATTAGGAATAGATGCAGTGATGGCTTTTTGACTGAGTCACAGCATGCATACATGAAAGGAAAATCAGTAGAAACCGCTCTGCACGAGGTAGTGGGGAATATGGAGAAGAGTCTATACTTCGGAGAGTTTGCGATGGTGGCCTTCCTCGATAATGAAGGAGCCTTCAATAACGTGGTGTGCACCGCCATTAAAAATGCTCTAGTAGACGCTAACATTGGACATGGCATTACAAACTGGGTTTGCAACATGCTTGGAAACAGGAAAACAAACTGTTCCATCGGGCAAAGCTCGGTCAGAATGTCCGCAACCAGGGGAATCCCTCAGGGTGGAGTCATATCCCCACTCCTGTGGGTGCTGGTTATCAACGGCATCCTCAAAAAGCTTAGTACAATGGGTATAAATGCCACGGCATATGCAGATAACGAGGTCATAACAGTGCAGAGAAAATACTTAAATATTTTAAGCGAAAATAAGGAGGTGGCTCTGAAGACGATCAGCACTTGGGTAAAAAGCTGTGGTCTCAATGCCAACCCTTCCAAAACGGAACCGGTTCTTTTCACCAGAAAGTACAAAATACCTCAATTTATAAAATTTAACGGAGTGGAACTGTCCCTTTCGGACAGCGCGAAGTATGATTCTGGTGTGTGATTCTGGACAAAAAACTGAATTGGAATCTTATCGAAGCGAAAAGACTCAAAGAGGCATATGATGCTCTTTTTATCTGCAAAAGAACAGTAGGAAAAATTTGGGGCTTAAAACCTGCTATGGTGTATTGGCTATGTACGGTGGTGGTAAGACCCATACTAACATACGGCGCACTATTGTAGTATGGTGGAAAGCAACAGACAAGAAAACGATGTATGGAAAATTAGCGGCGGTTCAAAGAACGGCTTCCATAGCCATTACATGTGCGCTCCGTACCACCCCTATGACAGCATTGGACAACTTTTTGTACCTAACAGCGCTTAATTTACAGATCAACAAACTTGCTGGCAATAGTGCGATACGACTCACTAATCTGGGTTACTTCAAGAGCAGTAGTTTCGGATATTGCACGGCCCTAACAAAGCTACTGCAAGGCAATCCAATTCTAACGGATGAAATTCCTACCTTGGTCGACTTCGACATCCCGTATGATATTATATATCCGGAGAGGGAGGACTAGTGCTCAAGGCACTATGCAGTCAGAATCGCGTAAGACTGTGCTGGGTGCCAAGACACTGCGGTGTTAAAGGAAATAAACAAGCGGACGAGTTGCAAGAAAAGGAGGGCTATTTGACAATAGTGGGGTTGCCCCCCCCCCCCCGCCCCTAGCATAGTGAGTGACACTATCGATGAAAAAATCACAAACACAGCCAACCTACGGTGGTCAAGTCGTGAAGGACATAGGGTATCCGAGGCTTTTTGGCCGCTTTTTGACGGCAAAAGATCTAGGAAGTTAATAAAATTAAACAGGGATAAGCTTAGGACAGTAATAGGAACCCTCACAGCACACTGTCTCCTACGGCCGCACGCAAAGAGTCTCAAATTGTCAGATACGGATATCTGCAGATTCTGCGGTGATCTGCAAGCTGTTGAGGACATAACACACATACTGTATGAATACGAGGCAATAACACGTAGTCGAAGAAAATTTTTAGGAAAATACTTTTTCGAAAACCTAGAGGAAATAGACGGCACGAAGTTCAAAGGCCTTCTTGGCTTTTGTAGAAAATTGCGTGTTTCACCAGGGCGATTGCTTAGGTTTTTGCTATTTGAAGAGAAATTCACTTGGTTCCACAGGAACCGCCATGGGACCGTTTTGGTGCCTAGTGTCTATGTGATGGTATGTCCATCACACCCCTATTTAACCTAACCTAACCTAACCTAGGGCAAAGCAGATACTTCAACACATATCACTGCATCTGCTACTTACCCCACGTTAGTCTGGTTTTTGAGCTAACCTTAGCAGATCCACGGCCATTCTTGAAGGAATTAGACACGATGTTGACAAAGGTTAACTGGCGTTTCTCTATCTGTTGGATTTCTCAAATGCCTTTGACAAGGTTAACCATGAAATACTCAGCTTGAAACTGAATAACTTTTTCGGTTTCAGTAAGTCTGTACGACTTGTTCGCAGTTTCGTCTCTTTAAGGCTGCAACGAGTATCTCAAGGGGTACCTCAGGGAACGACCGATCTTATTCGATCTAACATAACTTGGCTCCCGGCTTAATGACAACCTAGACCTTATAAACAGGTGGTCGGTGATAAATGGTTTAATGGTTTCAAACAGAATATTCGATTTCAATCTTCTTCCTTATATACGAGGGTTGTCTGAAAAGATACAAGACATTTTTTCTCAATTTTTTTTTTATTTTTCTACATAGTCTCCTTGTAACTCTACACACTTCTCCCAGCGATGCTCCTATCTCTCTAACCCGTCCAAATAGTACTTGGCGTTTTTCTCTGCAAAATAATTGTTCACGAAGGTGATTGCCTCCTCATTTGATGAAAATCTCTGTCCTCAGAGCGCAATTTTTAGATGAGGGAACAAAAAGAAGTCGCTTGGGGCTAGATCTGGTGAATAAGGCGGATGGTCAAGCAGTTCATACCGTAATTCTTGGATTTTCGCCATGGCAAACGCTGAGGTGTGAGACAGCGCGCTGTCTTGGTGAAACAGGATTTTCTTTTTCTGCAAATGTGACCGTTTTTCCGCAATTTCTGCCTTCAGCCTGGCAAGTAATGATGCGTAGTATGCTCCTGTAATGGTTTTTCTTTTATGAAGAAAATCGATTAAGATAACTCCTTTACTATCCCAAAAAACAGTCGCCATCACTTTCCCAGCCGAAAAAACAGTTTTTGCTTTTTTTTGGCTCGCCCTTTGCAGTTCACTGTATTGATTAAATTTTTGTTTCGGGTGTATGGTGTATCCAAGTTTCATCTACAGTAATTAATCGTCGCCAGAACTCGGATTTATTGCGCCTAAACTGCGCCAAAAGAGTGTTGGAAATGTTCATTCGAAAACGTTTTTGGTCTAACGTAAGCAAACGCCTCACCCAACGCGCGGACAGCTTTCTCATGCCGAAATCTTGATTTAATATGTAACAAACACGTTCTTTGGACATTTTCATAACCTCTACTATCTCTCTCACTTTAATTCGACGGTCGTCTAACACCATTTGGTTAACTTTAGCAATGTTATCGTCAGTGGTTGCAGTTTTTGGACGTCCCGAACGTTCATCATCTCCCAAGCTCTTACGGTCACGTTTAAATTCAGCTGCCCAAAATTTCATTGTGGTAAATGATGGTGCAGAGTCCCCATACACAGAGTCTAACTCATTTTTAATTTGCGTAGGCGTATTGCCTTTCAAAAACAAGAACAAGCTCGATACTCAATTTTTTCCATTTTGTTGGAGGCAGTTCACCATATGACGGGATCCAACTGATATCGAAGATTCCGAAAATATGATATGAAAAAATATATGGGACGCTGGCTAGTGCAGAATGTTCTCGAAAGATAGTAGGGAGTATAAATTCCATCGTCGAACGGAGATGAAATGAGCTCTAAAGTTGAATTTAGGGTGGTGATAAAGTGGTTTACGTAAATGTGGTTGATAAAAGTGATTGAGTTATAAATTGTTGTTGTTTTGCGATTATGTTGAAACAAATAATTTCTATCTTTCGAACCCACACAAACATTTTACAATATGTACGGTGATGTTACAACGAAAGTTAAATGCACAGCGGGAATAATCCCAGAATTCAATGTTAAAGTTGGAGTACATCAAGGCAGTGTAGAAAGTCCATTGCTTTTTAAACACCGTGCACAATTTTCTATTGAAGAAGCACATCGATGAGTCCCGAAGAAATTCTCTTATTTTCGCCGATGATAACGCTAACATATGCAATAAAGTGACAGTCTTTATAATTGGCTAGATGATAATTGGTTACCAATCAGTCCTACTAAGACCGAATATCTACATTGCCGGTTTTCCGAAGTGGCAAACCCAACTCCTGATATCAAATATCACACTTAGCTTCTGTCGTTAACCACCAAGGAAATTGCGATGACTATATCGCACATAGAGTCAGTGTGCGGTGGCTTTAATAAAATGCCGCCTTAACCTTGGAGTTTGTTAAATACGACAGTTGTTCGTCCAGCTTTAACATGCGCAACGCAGTGATAGAGAATATACGAAAATGTAAAGAAGAAATGACAGCGGTGAAAATGAAAATATTATCTACGAATGTCAGCGCGTGCAACAAAATGGGATTTCGTAAGAACTACGCGCATCCGCAGAAGTCTGCACATTAGGAAATCGAGAGTAGAGACACCCCATATCATAAATGAACTAGATTAAGGGGGGGGGGGGGGACTATGTACTCTTATTACTGCGGCCGATTGAGACCTATTGTGATTAAAAAACATAGATGAAAAACTTTCCAGATTTTATCCATTCCAAAAAACTCTTTGCGCTGATTGCCCCTACTACCTATTTCTACAGTGTCAATTCGTATCATATATCAAGATCGACGTCATCCATATTACATACAAAAAGTGAACTGTAGGTCATGGCGGCAAATTTGAACCCAACGAACGAATGAAGACAGTGGCAGGCTTAGAGTAGGGTGTTTTTTACAGTGGATGCCAAGGATTGCAAATGTGTTGGTTTTACCATGTTCAACGAAAGCCATGGAAAATCTGGTCAAAGAAGCAACAGAGGCTAAAGTTCCAGCCGAGGGGCCACAAAAAATAATTGGATCCCTCAAATGCCAAAACATCAGCAAGTTCTTAGCCACACTTACGAGGTCCAAAATGGTGTGACCTATATGTAGAATGATTCCAAGGTCCGCAAATTTAGCCGATCCCACAAGCGGCACAGTAGCAGTGCAGATACGCGGAGGAAGTATGGAATATTTGATGTAATTGATGATGATAACAGGTGGAAAAGTTCCGACACTAAAGTATAAAAACAAATTTTTTTGACAAAATTCGACTCTATTCATCAACATAGTCTTCTTCCATACTGACACATTTCTGTGAATGTCTTATAGAACGATTTGTGTGACTCTTCAAAATACGATTCAATTTCGGGAATCACCTCTTCATTGGACCCATATCTCTTTCCACCTATCGGTTTTAGAATTTTGCGAACAGATAATAGGATCCATGTTTCATCCATTGTCACACACCGCATGAAAAAATTCTTTTTCTTTTATTTTTTTTTATGTTTTCCCACGTAACAGTTTCATTTGGGTACCCAGAGGGTTCAGCATCATTTGTGTCTGTACGACCGTGCTTGAATTTAGCAAACCAGCGACAAATGCAAATGATTCCTTTCGATGCAGCAGATACCTCATAGCACTTCTCAAGTCATTCTTGAGTTTTTGCGGTATTTCCTCCCATCAAATAACAGTGTTTTATTAACGTACGAAACTACTTTTTCCATGGTTTTGAAAATATTAAAAATTGCGCCACTACAACTTCAATATTTTGATGACTAATGGTCGAAATATCATCAAGTTAGGACACGTATTGCTTGAAGGTTGTTGGTAACTAAAAATAGCATCGTTATGTTATTAGATGCGGCATATATGTGTCAGTCTGGGGGACGTTAATAAAAGAAAAGAAGAGAGCTTTGCTCATCTTTACGCAGTAATTGGCCGTATTTATGGAAGCCATCGTAATTTTATCGTTGACTGCAAGTTTTCAAGCTATAGAAAATCGACGAAGTCTAATAAAAACTCATGCACGAACACAAATCACTATGCTGATGTTGGTTATTACAGCCTTGATTCATTTTCCCAGCGCAAGTTACCAGTGGCTTTCAATGACCATATATCTGAACGTTCCAGAAATATTCTTGGTTCTATTCTACAAAACTTCATAAATGCCAGCTAAATAATAAAACTCCTCCGTATCTTTTTAATAGATTTAACTTTTCCGTTCGGGAATAGCATTTAACTTGCATGTATCGTGTGTAACTAATCATAAATACAGTAACTTCTCTCAGTTATTTTTCGTAGCCACTTCGCATTACGGCAATTTTCAACATAAAAAACTTTAAAATCGTACCTACTCACACTCCAACTCCCTCTATTCCACCTCAAACCAAGCCCCAACGTAAACGTTTCTCTTTCGACTTAACCCCTACAACTCAAACCCCCAGCATTCAACCCCTAAAACACACGCTTTTTCCTGATTATTTCCCAAATTTCGATCTCAAAACCGGAGCTAAATATTCCAATTTCATTAGTTCCCATATTATAAATCCATCATCTGGAAATGTATCTAATTCACCTTCGCCGTCAACATCTTCGCCCACTAGCCCCATTTTTGACACCCTTGTGCCTCCCGCAGTTAAAATAACTCAACAAACTTTTGACACAACAGAGTGTCGTTATGCATTTTCTAGGCTTAGAGAAAAAAGTCGTACGAGAATACATGTCTCTTTCTAGCGTATTGTATAACAAATCGGACTCAGTTTGCTATGAGAGAAATGTCCTTCGAAATAACCTTCCTTTTACCATCTACTATCAAAACGTAAGAGGACTGCGATCTAAGACCCGTGCTGTCGTGCGCAAATCTCACGCTCTTCCATCTGAGGCCTACGCTCTGACTGAAACTAATCTAATTCCCGATATAAAGAATCAGAAATTATTCCCCTCTAGTTTCAACGTTTTTCGAGACCACGGGCGGGTAAGACCAAAAGATGATTCTCCTTGTCGAGATGTCCTACTAGCCGTCCACAATGACCTAAACTTTTCCCCAATTGCTGTTTCTACTTCTCCTAAGCTTGACTACGTTTCAATAAAGATAACACTCTCCTGCAGGTCCCTGTATGTTATATGTTTTTACAACCTACCGGCGCAACATATCGAATGCTACCAACTCGCTATAGATGCAATAGATTAAATAATTGACTTATCTGATCCTCTCGATGATATCATCGTATTCGGCGATTTCAATCTAGCTTAACTGCTTACAGACTCTAGCTTATTTGTGGGTTTTAGTTTGTGGGGTCTCCAACTATATGGGTAGGCAATACGGCCTCATTTTCACCACCGATCCCATAAACTCCTCTGCCTCCCTCTATCCTTTTTCACTATCGACCATTGATAACTTTCACCCACCACTTTTTCTTTCTCGTTTCCACCACTCTCTTATACAAACCTGCAGCTGCCTCTTCTTATGACTTTCATAAAGCGAATTTCCGCAGAATTAACGCATATCTTAGTAAGTGTTCTTTTGATTTCGCCAATATGTCACTGAAAAGTGCTCTCTCTGTTTTGTACAGAGAATTATTCAATTCTATTTCTCTCTATGTTCCCTTTTCTCGCAAGAAAACCCTTTGTACGAGCCCCCCGTGGTATAATCGTAGACTTCGCTCTTATGGGCAGTTTTCCTCCCGTCCAATTTTTTTGCTGACTATTCCAACTATCTCGGGTCATACATTCAATTCACTCAGCTTTTTAATGTTCTCTACCAGCGATACCTTGATAGTGCGTAATCAAGGCTTATAAACGATTCTAAGCCTTTCTATCAATTCGTTAACTACAAACAAATTTGACGGTTTTCCTCCCTCCCTCTTATATGAAAACATATCATCAACCGATCCGCATACCATAGCCAAATTTTTTACTACTTTTTTTAAGCAATCTTTTGCCAATAATTCCTGCATACCGGATGCCTCTTATTTCAAATATCTATTTAACTTCCCTATTGGCCCCTCTATTTCTCAAAGTATTGATCATACAGTAACAGAAAATAAATTACAACAACTTAAAGATGAAAATTTACCTGGTCCAGATGGCCTTCCATCCATATTTCTTAAAAAGTGTTCCTCCACACTTTCCCACCCCCTTTCAAATTTTTCCCAGTTATCGCTCTCTCAAGATGAATTTCCGCAGATATGGAAGTCTTCTTTCATAACGCCAAGCGAAGTCAACAATTACCGCCCCATAGCTAAACTTTCACATATACCCAAACTCCTCGAAAGCATTTTGTACGAAACCCAAAGCTACCAGTGCAAATCTCTTATATCCGCTAATCAATACGGTTTTCTGAAAGGTAGATCAACTACCACAGCCTTAGAAAGTGGTAAAGAGGTTGACGTTATAACAACTGATTTCAGTAAGGCTTTTGGCAAGATATCTCATAAACTAATCCTTTTCAAATTGTCAGCCCTAGGCTTTGAAGCCATCTTGCTAAAATGGATATCTGCTTCCTGGATAATCGTTTTTATAGTGTTCGTTTCAGGTTTGTCCTATCGGCCTCTTTCTTGGCCACTTCAGGTGTTCCTCAAGGTCGTCATCTAGGTCCACTTCTCTTCATCCTAACCATTAACGATCTTGAAAAGGTCATTCACCATTCAGCACTTTCTCTCTATGCTCTATTGATACCAAATTTTTTAAACCCATTTAGTCACAACACGACTCCAACCTCCTCCAAATAGATCTAAATAGTTTTTCACCTGGTGCATCAAGAACTGCTTAGAACTCAATGTCATCAAATGTCAACTGATTATTTTCTCACGTAAGTGCAACAAGTCTCCTCCTCGAATTTACCTTCTCCATGGCCAACCTATATCCTTTGTTGAGTCTATTCGCGACCTTGGCATATTATGCGACAGGGAGCTTAATTTCCACTCTCATATTGATGAGATAATTACTAAAGCAAACTCACGCTCATCACTGGTCCAAAGAATTCTGCAACCCGTACGTGACCAGCTCACTATACATCACTCAGGTCGTCCCCTTTTCGAGTACGCTACAAGCGTGGTGTCCCTTTCAACGAGTACATGTATCACGTATTGAGAGCATCCAGCGTCGTTTTCTTCGGTTTGTTCTTCGAGGTCTACCTTGGAACGATCCTCAAATCTTACCTCCCTATCGAGAATGTCTCAAATTCTTTAACCTGTATACCCTTGAGGAACGAAAGGACGCAGGAGACATTCTTCTCATTCACTGACTCCTCTCAGGATCAGTCGATTGCACGTCTCTTTACAATTCTATTTTCTTTAACAGTAACCCTCGAAATCTACATTGCCCCCGTCTCTTTTATCTAGCAAACCACTGCACGACATATGGCTCTAACGAACCTATCTCCCATATGCTGCGTATTTTCCGTTTTCGATTTTAATCGCAGCACTCTCTCTCTCAAATTCGATCTCCTTCATCACCCCAAGCTTTAAGTCCTAGTGATAACATAATGCCAAGCCTCAATTCTTATCAGTTTTTAAGTCCTAGTTTTTAAGCTTGTATTAAGCTAAATAAATGGCGTCAGATCGCACGATCTTGGTGGCCAATTTAAGGGCCCATGTCTTGGAATGGCTCTATTTCCAATATTTTTTGTTGATTTCCGTGAAGCGATGTTTCCTTAGTAGAACACCATGCTATTGGAATCACAGTTCTTTCGCATTGATGTAACACAAGGTTGGGAATAAATAATCGTTGATCATCGCATTATACCGGTATATATTGACAGGAACTTGTCTTCCAGCCTAATTTTTGCAAAAATAAGGACCGATGAGGCCAGCGGCGTATAATCCGCATCATATGGTACATTTTTCTGGATGCAATGGCATCTGGTGAACGTCGTGATGGTTGTCCTTGAAGCGAGGACGGCAATTCTGCTCTTGCCGTTTAACCAGAAATGTCCCTCATCGCTGAACAAAACTCTACGGGAAAACAGATGGGCTGAACACCCGACGAAATAAATGGTCACGCGGATTTAGCTCTTGCACCACTTAGATATTATAAGTCTTGTGACCAAGATCTTTACACGTATTCTTCCAGACTATTTGATGGACTGAGGCTAAGTTCCTGCGAACGATGACGGCGGGGTCCTCTTCAACACAAGTTTCCTAAGCCTCCATAGCTTCTGCTTCCTTTCTGTCTGTGAATTGGGTGCCTAAATCTCACGAAGTGTTCTATGAGTTTGACGAACAGAGCTTCGATTTTGGAAATAAATTTGTGGCGTTAATCTTTCCATGATTAAATGGCAAACCGTAAAGGAAATAAATGAAGCTTGGCAGCTCAACGTGACAGTTGATTTGACATTTAATCTTTATTGAAAATCTGACACTGCAATAAAAATTATCTAGCAGTTAAATTTTTATAATATTTTACGTTGAAATATTACTCGTATTGAAGGCACTTGTTCAAAAACAGGATAACACTAGTTTTTAAATTGCTGTACAAATGAAAATTAGTTACTTAAAAATAGAACAATGGAAAACAAAATTTATTTCTGTTAACAATATGCATAAAAACAAATATATTTGTTTTTTTTTTTGTGTCAGAACAGGACACTCAGGCACTTATATCTATCTACTCCGTATACCATATGTTCTTTTTACAGAAATTTGTCAGTCTTTCGAAGAAAATAAAGCAAGCGCTTCAGTAATAAAGTTCTTTACAGTACCTGCGCCCTGATACGGGCATGTGTCGAAAATTCGCACAAGTAGTACTCCCCGGTGTCGTCAACACTTTCAGAGCAAGCATCTTAGGATGTGTCACTTAAGCGTTTCCAGCAAGCAGCCTGCAGCCTTTCCTATTAGGGGCTGCGGGAATGTCGCTGACATTCAAATGTATGGAGATAGTGGACTGAATGTCAAATGTATGGAGATAGTGGACAAAAATCTGTATTTAAAAAAATATAGATATTTTAATATTTTATTTTTCTTTTAAGAACTTATAAACATTTTTATACAAAAAATCGTTAAAACATGGCTAAGCCGTTTGCCGTAGTGAGTTTATTTATATTCATCATTCGAATCTTCACTATCTGTATAAATTTGAGTTTGCAATGATGAAATCACATTTTCCGGCGTTTTTATTGTTTCGACAATTTTAAAATTGCAGGAACTGTGAAATAATAGGATCCGACCTAAGCAGTAAGACAGTCATTAAGTCTTCGTTTGTGTATTTTCGAGATGATTTTCTCGTGTGAGCGAGACGATGCTTTCGGAATTGTTTATGACTTGCTTCTAGTGCTTGTTCTGAAAGTTGGTCAATAGGTATTTCGAAAAATGCTAAAAAGTAATCACTTTTCTGTGTACGTCCACGTCTGTAAGTGCAGACCAGCTGTTTTGGCACTTAGTGAAACACAGGTAGATTCCCGCCCACACCTCTCAGATCACTCTGATCTGAAGCTACCTGAGTACGAACTAGTGCCACTATTCTTTCCCCATCGCGGTCTCGCCATTTATGTGCGTAGTGATGTAGCTTACCAAATTCCACCACAATGTAGTCCCTGTTTCAGTCCGGAATTCAATTTCATGTGGTTAAAATTCCATCTCCGTAAGCAAATTATCCACTACTGCTTTATTTACAGAAGCCCCAAACTGGAGAGCAACTGGACCTTTCACAAGTTTGATGCGCTGTCTGACTGTATCTGTATCTGTATCTGTATCTCTGTACCCCTGTATCATCATACTGAAATCGTGATTACGGGCGAATTCAATATACACAATTCTGGTTGGCTTCGACATTCTGGACAGACAACACCCGAAGGATGGTATGTTGAGATCTTCGTTGCTACCAGTCTTGTAAATGAGCCCACACGAATACCAGACATTGATAGTCATACCGCCAACACCGCGGACTTGTTTTTAACTTCTCACCCTGACAAGTACTGTGTTGATGTGCTCTCCCCTCTAGGCTCGTTGGACCATTGTGCCATATCAGCTAAATTCTCGTACACCCACCACACAGTTAGAGAAAAGATTCCTAAAAGAACCGTATGGCAATACGAGAACGCCAATTGGAGCGGACTTTACAACTTCTTTAGGAATTTTAACTGGTCGTTATGTTTAGTCGATAACGACGTGGATGCCGCTGCTGATATAATTACAGACATCATTCTCTTCGGAATGAGAAACTTTATCCCTCATCGGATGAAGTGTATCAAACCAAAAGAAAAGGCGTGGTACGACTAGAGTTGTAAAGAGGCTGTCAGAGTTAGAGAATTGTTTTTTTGGTCCCACAAGACCAACCCGACAGAGGAAAACCGAAAAAAGTTTAAACGAGCCAGAAATGACTGCAACGTCTTTCTCAAGCGTGTGGAATTCCAATACGGCCAAAAACTGAGGCAAAAAATACTGCAATGTCCCAAAGGCAGTACAAATTTTTGGTAATTCGTCAAAAACATTAGAAATTTAGCCTCATCCTCCATCGTAACGCTCATTTACAATGACATTCCAGCTGTCAGCTCAACACTCCCAGATAGTGCTTTGTCCCCGCCTACACTTGAGTGCGTCGAATCTACAATGGGACGAATCCATTTTCGCCCTCGTGTAGTAGCAAGAGTACTTAAAGATCTCAACATGCATAAATCCGCTAGTCCAGATGGTATATCTCCCCTTTTTCTGAAGAGGTGTTCTTCCACGCACTTACGTCCCTTCTCTCCGAGGTCATGGAAACGCTGATAAACCGCCAGCTCATGAAATATCTCGAAACACGAAAACTTCTCAATGACCGGCAATACGGTTTTCATAGCAACAGGTCCACTGGTGATTTGATGGCATGTCTCACCGAAAAGTGGAACCAAAGCGTACATCAATTTGGCGAAAGATAGTTGCACTTTTGTCGAAAATGCGTCCTTTTAGGATCGATGACTCTCTTCTTTAATGGAACGTTCAATTCTTTAACTGGTCTCCGTTCTGTCTGCTGTCATTAAAGCGAAATTAAAATACCCAGCCATTATTCACGAATGGCACTTGCATCGTCGAAACAGATAAACTTTCCATTCTCGATATGTGTGTCAGTGACAACTTGCGTTGGAATGACCACATATTTTACCCCCTTTGATCTGGCCACAATATATAAGGCATTCATCCGCCCAAAATGGAGTACAATGCCCACATCTGGTCAGGTGTTCATAAAACATCTCTGCACCTGCTAGATAGGATTCAAAATCCTACGATAAAACTCATTGGTGATACTACACCCTGAATGACTCGAACTGCAACCAACTTCAGACTGCTATAATTTCCAAAACGTTCATGACAGTGAGCTCAAATTTTGACACATGACAGATAATTTTATTATTTACAAGCCTTTTAGACGATTTGCGTCTCGGTTGTGTTGAAAAATTTGTATCCGCGATGGAATTCAAACGTGATAGTGTGATTGCTGTATATTTGGCTGGAAAACCACAAGTAGCTATCGTTTGAGCCCTCCAGCACTTCAACGTAAATAAATCATTTGTGTCTCGAACCATAGCTCGTTACCGTGATACTGGCAGCGTTGCAAAACGCTATGGAGGTGATCATAAAAAAAACAGCAACATCGGCAGAAATGATTTGGAAAGTGAAGGCTCGAATTGAGCGAAATCCGCGTCGAAGTGGAAGAAAAATGGCTCGTGAGCTCAATATATCGTTGGAATGGATGCAACACATACTGAAAAATGAGCTTGGACTGAAGCCATTGAAGTTCCAAAAAGGACACGATCTTACACCGCAACAGAAAAAAGTTAGAGTCGAAAGAGCGAAGGAGTTGCTACGCTTGCACGAAAGTGGTGAGTTGCCGAATTTGGTTTTTTCCGATGAGTAGCAATTTGTTATCGAGCGATATACCAACAAACAAAATAACCGAGTTGGATGGTGATGGTTTGGGCCGCCATAACCGCCGATGGTCGCTCTCCGCTCGTATTTTTGGACCATTATTCGCGCCAAAGGTGGACATATTGATACAATTTGAGAATTGATGTATTTTCCAACATTTTTTGATTTGGGAAAATAAA
This sequence comes from Volucella zonaria, assembly GCA_963966105.1. NCBI lineage: Eukaryota > Metazoa > Arthropoda > Insecta > Diptera > Syrphidae > Volucella > Volucella zonaria. Next base: position 14,796,183 of record OZ014534.1, read on the forward strand.
ATTTATCAAAAAATAAAAAAAATATAGCATTTTAAAAAGTTATAGTTCGAGTAAGTCACCCTGTAATATGAGTCTATCAATTGACACCGTCGAACACCGACGTAATATCTCCTGTCTCACTTTGTTTTATCGCTGTTTGCACCACCAGTGCTCCATCGAAATCGCCAGTAGCATTCCGCCCATTCAAACTTTTAACCGTAACACCCGTCTCGCTATGAATGCTCATCAGTATACCCTGAAGCCCATTTTTGAACGTACTCTGAAATATCGTGATACTTTCCTAAGCCGTACAATTCGCTTATGGAATGCTCTGGCGATCTCTGTGTTTCCTGGTCGTTATAATCTACATTTAAAAACAATGTACATCGGTACCTGTCTTTTCTTCCTCCCTAAATTTCCTTCGCCCGAGCTGTGTACGAACATTTTAAGGGTACAAAAACCCCTTGAGCGCGCACTGATTATAAAAAAAAAATGTAATACCAATCCAACTTTAAAGTTAAAGGTATAGTTCTTTTGATTCAGCGAGGCATTCGGAAAATTTCTTTGCATCAATACTGAGTCCAGAAGCCAAAAGTCTTAAGATAATAGAAAAAATCTGTATTAGCCTCTCATTAACTCCAGTTATTCCTGTGGTAATCTTTGAATCATTAAAAAATCGTCTTGCATTATTTCCATCATTTGTAGATCAGAATCCTGGCTTAGGCTTGTCAACGATAAGACCCATTCTAGTTTTAAATGATTCCTGAATACATACTCTTTTTTCTTTGGGCAATTACAATTTTGTTTTCTGAATCACGCACTTGCCAGGTTGCGAATGGAAGCCTATAAGAAATGTACAACAGGCATTCAAAGCATCTCATCCAAGAGCGTAGGGCGGATAGACCAAACCGGTAGTTTTCTTCTTTTGGAAGCTTTTATATATTACAAATACTTCCATCAATCACTGTGAACAGCATTTTAAATGAAATGTTTACCTTGAAGCCATTTTTTTTATATCGGATATGTCGAATAAATAGATTCAATATGTTTTGAATGGCCTTAAAGTTCATAAAAAAATTGGCACCACAATTATTATATTCAGAATATTTCAAACCTTAACTTGTCCAATTAACAAAAAAGTTCCAACATCCCCTCCCACTAAGTCTGTTAAAATCAACTACCCTCAACTCAATGCCAATTTGTTGGGTGTATACTGGGATGGCGTTTACCATGCTACAAATGCCTCCCAGGCGTATGAAATATTTCTGAAAATTCTTAAAAAAAATCACATAGACTGGTCAAGCTTTTCTATAGAATTAAAAAATAATAATTCTAAACTTAAACCTTGGATGAGTAACTTGCTCTTAAAAAAAATTAAGATCAAGTATAAGCTACGTACCAAATGTTCGAAACACCCTCTTGATCAAAATTTAAAAAAATCATTATAATCGCATGTGCCGACGATTAAATAAAGAAATTAGAATGGGAGGCTGTAAATGTTATAATCAATTGCAATATTGTCAATCGAAATAAACGTATTACGATTAGGAAGGCTAATACCCTTATTGCAGATCCTGCTACTGTGGCAAACGAGTTTAATGATTATTTTTCTCCATGGGGAGAATTGTCTAATTCCTATGAACCCCAAAAACTCTGTAGTCGTTGCTGCATATCCGGTTTTAATAGCACTCCTCTAAGGAATAGTTTCATTTATGAACCTATATCAGGTCTCAAATTGTGAAAAACGATAAATTCACTAAATAACTCAAATTCCTGTGGTTATGATGGAATATCTAACATCGTTTTGAAGAAAATAGCACTTAATGTTGTTGATATCCTTCCTTATATTTTCAATTTTAGCGTATTTTCAGGGCATTTCCCTGATCCCTTAAAATGCGCTAATATAATCCCTCTTCATAAAAAGGGCTACAGAAAAGAAAAGAGCAATTATCGTCCAATTTCGTTGCTTTCCTCAATATTGAAGGTATTTGAGAAAGCTGTAAAAAGCAGAATCGTGAAATATCTCAACAAAAATAATTTCTTTAGTGAAAAACAATTTGGCTTCAGAGAAGGTCCCTCCAGAGAAGATGCTTTACTCGACTATTGTACTTTCCTCTACAAAGGTCTTGATAGCAAAAAAATACTGTACCGGACTCTTCGTTGACATTGCAAAAGCTTTCGACATGGTTGACCACAGTATTCTTTTGGAAAAAATTGTATTGTGCGGGTTTCCGGGGATTTATCCTAGATTGGTTTGCATCATATTTAAAAATCAAAACCCAGAAAGTAAAAATTGGAGATACTTTAGGTAGTGCTAAAATAGTAAATATAGGTGTACCCCAAGGATCTGTCCTTGATCCTATTCTGGTTTTAATTTTTGTTACATCTATATTTGCTCTTCCATTTTGTGGTAATGTCAAAGCCTTTGCGGAAGATTTTGCTTTTGCCTATAGCGCAGCAAGCAATCTAAACCTAATTGTGGAGATTAACCACAATATACATTTGCTCCGACTCTGGTTTGCAATACACAAGCTAGTAATAAACAATAAAATGGTGTTAATGTTCTTCAGTTTATCAGTAAAAGAACCACCAAATTTTGAAATCAGCCACTGAACAAAGCTCTGGTATTCAATTTAGTGGTCAAATGAGCTGTGGTGTAAACTGCTTTAACATAGGGATTGTTAAACATTATAAGTACTTAGATGTAATTATTGACCAACATTTGAGTTGGTACGACTACATTTCAAGCTTAAAATCATATTTCTTATCATCCTTAAGTATTTTTTACCGCCTTAAGAATTACTGTTCTATCAAAACATTAAAGACAATTTATCTGGGGCTTTTCTAATCCAGATTGCAGTATGGCATAAGTTAATGGGGTGGAGTAGAAAAATATGTAAAACGACCCGTCTGGCTCATTCAATGGAATTATTCAGGAAACTAGAAATATTACCCGTAAGGCACCTGCATTTCTTCAAAGTACTCAAAATATTTTTTAAGAGAGCTGGATATTTACAAAGCCCTATTTCAGATGTTTATCACCTACGAAGCTACTCTGAAAACCTAGTCTGTATTCCCCCTTTTCGTAATTCAAGAGTGAGAAACTTTTACTTGACCACTTTTTGCAAATTATTTAATACGAACCATTAGATCGCTTTCCGAATTTATAAAAAAAGGAAAATTGTGGCTTTTTAATTACGTTCACAATGAATTTGAAATCTTGTTGCGCTTTATAAGTTGATGTAAGTTGATGTTTTTTTGTTCTTTATCCATTTTTGTTATTCTTTTAAATAATTTGCTAAATTGTCATGCTGATTTTTGAATTTTATGAATTTTGCATATGCAGCTCTTGAATTTTTTGAATTGAACTACAACCAACTATTCTCTCAATTTATGTTTCATGGATTGTTATAACTACTTGTATAGTTCTCATTTCATCTAATTGAAATGAGAATAAAGGAAAAAAAAATGTTATTTAAATACTATCGACCTTAATGTTAGGTGTCGTGCTGTCTACAAATTATATTTTATTAACTGATAATTCCAAGAACAATGCAAATTTTGTCTAAACTTCAAGCTTTTTTTTTAAATTTAAATGAATCTAACCTATAAGTTTATTAATTTTGGCCTCCTCATATCGAACAAGTTGTGCACATTCTTTCATGAACAAAAATTTTATTGGTCCACAATTGTTAGTCGAAGAAGAACGGGGATTTTTCCAAAGCTCTAAACCAGTACTGTCCTCGACAAATTTCAAAGGAGATAGCGCTATCAGAAAAAGGAATTCGTCTGTGTTTTCTGAATCAGTGAAGAGTTGTTTATACTGAACTTCTGCCCGAATTTGCAGATTAACGTAGCAGTTGTATTATGCTGTATTTGAGAAATATCAGCAATGCTTTCTGCAGTCTTTTTTACGAGTTCTTGGAGGTCCGCGGATGCAGTTGCTTCTGTTGCCTACATATTGCTTGGAAGCATTTGTTTTTTAAGTTTTCTTAGTTTGTATAAGCTGGCAAAACAATCTTTGTGAAATGCATTCAAAACAGATTTTAATATTTAGTCAAGTTCGGAGTTTTGGAAATCCATTCGACAGATTGGCATTAAGATAAGTGAATTTGGGTGTAGCAATATTGACTTAAACTAACTTAATAGAAAGTTTACCAACAGTGCACCTCCAACTAATAGGCAGATTGACTTTTCCTTTTTTAATGGGCTCCAACGAGAGCCAGGAGCACCGCAATCTTTTTCCTTTCAATGTTGACGACTGTAGGTAATCCTATTCTCTCTGTCATATTCCCGAAATTTATTAAAATCTTGTTGCCAGTTCTCTCCAAATACATTAAAAATTTGTTTAATACAATTATAATGACGGGAATTATTCCTGATTAATGGAAACAAGCAAAAATCATACCTATTCCAAAATCACGATCGCAAAATAATTCAGAGTATACCTTCCTACCTTTCCTTTGTAAGGTGTTTGAGAAAATTCTAAGTAAACAAATGAAGATCTTCCTTGAACTAAATAACCTACTAACCCAACATCAATCTGGTTTTACAACAAAACATAACTGCACAACTGCATTATTAAAAGTAACTGACTACATCCGTTCTGCCATTGACAGAAACATGATGTCACTTGTGGTTTTCCTGGACTTCTCAAAAGCATTTGATTCCGTAAACCATGACATTATTTTATACAAATTAAAGAATCAACTTGCTTTTGATGATAAAGCGTGTCAACTTGTTGCACTATACCTCATAAATCGCAACCAAGCTGTATTTCATTGTGATCGAATATCATCGCGCTTGCCGGTATCATCTGGGGTGCCTCAGGGATCTGCCATTGGTCCTCTTTTGTTCACGATGTTCATAAATGATATATATAAAAGGATAATCTACTGCGATTATCATATCTATGCGGGTGATGTGCAGTTATACAAAAAAATACCCGCATCTGCAGTGTCTTCTAGCGTCGAAAACCTTAACACAGACCTCGATTCCATATTTGTTCGGTCACAAAAAAACTGTCTTTGCTTTAATCCTGCAAAGACTAAGGCACTGCTGATTGGTAGTAACAATCAGGAAACTATGATTTTGCCTGTGTTATTAATAATGATGTCATTGAGTCCGTTACTAAGATTAAAAATTTGGGAATTTATTTAAACAACAACTCAACTGGACCGATCACATAAACTTTGTTGTCTCAAAAATATATGGCGTTCTAAGGGATTCAGCCCGACAAACCGGTACCTGCCTGTCAAAGCCAAAATGAAACTTATTAAGTCTTTCGTCCTGCCCATTATACTGTACGGATGCGAAATCTTCGCAAGCTTAGATTCTTCGTCCTTGAGAAAGCTAAATGAAATAGAAAAGGTATGATCACATAGCCGCTTTTACTGAGCAAATAGCTGGGTGTTCACTGGATACAATTCTAAAACAACGAACTGTCTTTGCACTGCATGGAATTGTTTACTCTGGAATTACTTGTTCACAAAAATCAAGTTTGTGCACTCTCAGAGAACCCTTAATCTAATACCTCCTCAGTACAAATTTTTAAATGGCAGTCGTCAATTTTTCGCTCATGCTGTGCGCCAGTGGAACAGTCTCCCTAGTAACATCAAAAGAGTGAACACAGAAAATCGTTTAAAAAAAGACCTATTAAATTACTTCACAAGTCGCAATTGATGATACATACCACCTTGATCCGGAATTTATTCAGAAAATTAAAAATACAAGTTTATTCATCTAAATCTACATATATTGTCCTATTCAAAGTAATCCCCATCGACAGCAAAACACATATGCCAGCGCTTGATCCAATCCTCGAAACATTTTTTATATTCAGTTTTCGGTATGTCAATCCGAGCTTCCTGCGATTTTTCCATTACTTTCTCTCGGCTGCTGCAACGCGTTCCCCGTAGTGGTTTTTTAACTCGATTGAACAGAAAGAAGTCACAGGGAGCCAAATCAGCGAATTCGGTGGCTGTTAGATGGTATTTGTTGAATTTTTCGTCAAAAAATTACGAATAATGATGGCACAAATTCTGGTCTCTTTCGGCGAATTGCTTCACGCAAACGTCTCACAACGCCCAAATAATACTCTTTGTTTACTGTCTGGTCTTCTGGAAAAAATTCATGATACACTACACCGTTGTAATCCTTGAAAACCGTGAGCATTGTCTTCTTTTTTGACTGAAAACGACGTGGTTTTTTTGGTCTCGGCTCATTTGGTGAACGCCATTCACTTGCCTGACGTCTGAGTTGCGTGTCGTACTCATAAACCCACGTCTCGTCTCCAGTAATGATTCTTTTGATGAATGTGCGATCGGATTCAGCCTGGCAAATCATCTCTTTTGCGACGTCAATAGGATCTCTTTTTTGCATGAAATTGAGGTCTTTTGGAACCAAACTTTGCTGCTACACGACGGAAACCCAAATCATTAACCAAAATGTCTTGGACGGATCCATAGGCAATATTCAAGTCCTCCGCTATCTCTGTGATGGTTAATTTGCTGTTATTGACCAACATTTCTTTTACTTCATCAATGTTTTCGTCGGTTTTCGATGTCGATGGTCTGCCACTGCGTTCATCATCTTCGATTGACTTACGACCACTTTTGAACCGCTAGTGCCACTGGTAAACGACCGTTTTCTTTAGAGAATAGTTGCCGAAACACTTTTTCAACATTTCCAACGTTCGCGCACCATTAAATCCGTTTTTTACTCAAAATTTAATACAAGTTCGTTGTTGCAAATTTAAATCCAGTTCCAAAATTGTAAAAAATCGCCAACTGTGTGATAGATGTACTCTTAGCTACGCAACTTTTGCAAATGTTAAGCTATGATGCTAAGATTTAGAGTGAATGTCAACAACAGATTTACCAACTAACCAAAAAAAAAACAACTCAAATCGGAACAATGGAAGCGCCATACGGTGGTGTCCCCCGGGAACTTTTTGATCAAGGTGGTATGCCTATTTAAATTATCTCTTATTACTTAAAACTATATTTATTCATCTTCATCTTTCCTATTCAATTCTTTTTTTCATTTTTCCTCTTGCTTTCATATTCTATATTTTCTTTTGTTATCAGGATTAAGATAATTTTTGTAAATGAGAGTATAAAACAAATTTTAACAAATTTTAGACGTTTAATTTAATAAATACAAATAAAAATACTTTTATTCTGAAGGATCCAGGTCTAAATACAATGCCAAAGCTTCTTGCGGAGTTAAAATAGTTTTACTTTCGTCACGACTGAGCCCACCACCAGACAGCTTCGCTGCGAACTTAAGCTCTTCAGTTGTGTTTGAGACCAAAAGATCCTTTACTTTAGGTTTTTTGGTCTTGTGGGAAGCTTCTTCGAATGGTTTTTTGGGTCTTCTGCGACTAGTTCCCTGTTTATCATCTCAAAACTTATTTGCCAGAATACTTAAAACACCACAAGGAAGTATAAAATCAGTTCTTAACCACTGTCCATGACGGTTGAGAAGTGGAGAAGTAGAGGTTTCGCGAACAATGTTTCCATCGCCTGTCAAGATTTAAGTCAAAGTACATAAATAGAAGTATATAATGTAATAAAAGATTTTGCTATACAATTATTTAAAACAATTATTTAAAAATCACCCATAGCAGTTCCAGAGTAATCCATAATAACAGCAGTAACTTTTTAACACGAGATCAACTAATGCGCAACAAAATCTTATTCCAAACTAGAACTGGAGCTAAAATTACCTTGACTGCTGATTAATAATGCCGCTAATACACCAACAAGACATGAACAAACAATTATAAATAAAAAAATAACAGTTATTAAACATATATAAAATGAGCTCCATAGCATTGCAGCTGTAAATCATTCATTCACTTTTGTGATTCTTGTCCACTGGTCAACGCATTATGCGTCGGGAAGCATTCCTTTCGTTTGCTGGCCACTTGAGAATTATGACATACAAGTGTGCCCACGTAAAACCCAGCTGCCAATGCAAGCCCTAACCGAGGACGCAGGCAGTTTTAACGCAGGTTCGGGTCATGAATATCCATCCTCTGAACCTTGTCTAGCAAGTTCATCGACAATTTCATTTTCCCTGATCGCATGGATACCTGAGACCTACACAAGATTCAGTGAATTCAGCCTTCCGACTGCGTTCAGTGAAGTTTTGCATTCTTGAACGAAGATTGGCAATCATGAAAGTGTTGAGGAATGCAAATTTTTAGACGCCTCAACCGATTCTTAACGATATAGTTCGTCCCATCAGGATTGTGTGTGTATATCCGGCACGAGATCATCGAAGCCGCAGAGCTTGTTATACCAAAGACCACTTTTCTTTAAATGGAAGACGGCTTTGAGAGTTCAGCACATGATATAAATACTAAGGACAGGCAGACTAATCAGTGCGTCTAGAGCAGGGTCAGGTGTACAAGGGAAAGTCTCCATGCATCCGAAACAGGCCGTATTTTGGAGTCTGGTAAGAAGGAGAGTGGCGTATTTCCGCAAAAGCTTGTTCCACCCGACAACCAACGCACATGATACAATTGGTCTTATCATAGCTGGTTGAAGAAGGATGGAGATTCTTTTAAGCTCTGGATGAGCCAGACCAGCTATCTTCTTCTTGTAAAGAGAACAACCTATGTTTATTAGAGGATTGCATAGTGCACTAGCTGACGATCACGTCTATGGCCTGTACTTTAGAGTAGATAATTAGAGGCATTATCCAACATTCAGTTCAACTACATCATTTGCACATATCTGAGTATAGACGTCAGAACTACTTAATACTTTATTTAAAGTTGAAGGAGTTGTAGACTTTTTTTTTAAGTTAGCTAATAGAAGAATGTCTACGTTAGTAGTAGTCAGATTGGACAATGTGTGATTTGTATTCAAGCCCGGGGTGTACGTAGACATCAACAAAAAACTCTCTTTAGTAAATTTGATTGATGTATCCTTCCACTTGTGGGCGCCATCTAAAATGAGGTCTACTGCTTGTCCTGCCCGGGTAGAAACCGAAGACTTTTCAGGCCGTAGAGATTAAGGATATCCTCATCCGCCTTTACCAATGTCCATGTTTCTGGGCCAAATAGGCTTTATATAGAGGCTCTTTGGCCTTTCTTGACAAGGCCTTGTAGCTCGGATCACTTTGTTGAAACTCTTTTCTTTGTTGTCAGGTTTTGGTGAGATTATGTCCGACTCTTATGTTCTCCATGGGCAATCTGATAAGTCTGGCAGGGATGCCAAAACTGCTCATAGCTTTGTGTAGATCGCTTCTATAGATGCTGTCATATTCGGTCTTGAAGTCGATAAAGAAGTAATGACTACCGACCTGAATTGTTTGGGTTTTCTGTAATATGAATATTTGGTCTATTGTGTATTTACCCGACCTATGACCGTACTGATAAGGGCCAATTAGATCACAGGCAAATGGTTTCAAGCATTTACACAATGCGGGAAACAAGATCTTGCACGTGATGTTTAGGAGACTGATATCGCAGTTTAGATAGTCTTCTTGCTTTTCCTAGTCTGGAAGTCTCATTATTCGTTTATTGAAATATTGTTATCTTTACTTCATATTGGTAGATTAGGAGAGAGTCTTAGCTTTTATCGCCGAAGTTGTGTAATTTGTTCTGACAGCACTATTACTAAATTTTCTTGCTAATCTTTACAGGTTTGTGTTCCAATCTTGTTGGCTTATTCTACTTTTTCGCAAAACTTCCGAACGTTGTTCCTGGAATAGTAACTTTGCATTTAATCAATGGCTCTATTTTCATTTCCTTTTGTTTTTCTCCGCAGAAGCCGATATTCTTTCTTCTTCCTATACTCGTAGAGCCAAGGAAGAGGGGTTCAAGTTCTTCTATGCAGTCCTGCATCAGTGGGGAGTTGCTTAGCTACATGTGTTTGCTTGCACTTTCATCAAACCAAATGTTTCATTGGGTGTTCGGGTTAAACTCGCAGATTAGTTGCTGCATTTCAGATGAATTCTTCGCATCGATGTAACTGATCTTCAGCGCTTAATGCTAAACATAAAGGTGTTGACTGGAGGTTAAGGGATGCGTAGCTCGCAAGGGTTCTACTGGTCTGTTCGATTGCAGCCGCTCAATGTTATATACTCTCACTATTTTTAACCATTGCTGTGGCGTCTGGTATACCAGTAGGCGATCTTTGGCTGCAAATAACTGGTAGTTCAAGGTTACATTGGCGGCTCTGAGTGTTCGGACCTAGGTACGTGTATATATATAACACTGGAGGAGTGCTCTGTGTCGACCGCAACATAATCAATTTGGTGATATGGTGACACCCACGTATCTTTCAATTAGCCTAAGTCCATTTTCGGACGTGGTATTGTGTAGGCTATGCTTTCCGTTTATGCTGGAAAAGATGTCCTTATTCCACCATTTGACGAAAATATCACCTGAAACGATTTCAACCTCACATTTGGAGAATTGCTCGTAGGCATTGGAGAGGAGCTCGTAGAAAAATTGTTAAAAAGCGTCGTCTATTTCTTCTATTGGCGTATGAAGCAATATCGGGCTGATATCGGCGGATTAAGCTTTGGTGCAACAGTCTGAAGACTTATTGCCTAAGTCCGCATCTTACAAACAAATCTGCACCCAAACAAACGCTACTCCTATTCTCTGTAGCAGTATAAATATCGTATGTCACAATTTTGAACCCTTATTTTGTTCAGCCCATACCACCGCACTTCTTGAATGGCGATGGTATCTGCTTTATAGCAGTCGGCCTGCGATAGTTGTTCAGCAACACGCGGTCTGTTCAAGGTCCGAACATTTCATGTGCAGTGTTGGAATGTCATTGTAGATGGCAGTGATAGTTGCTTTATAGCAATCTAGTTCTTACGTGACTGGTCCAAGTTTCGAACATTACATGTATAGATCGGAACGTTATTGTCCTTATTTCATTTACCAGTATCGTTATTGGGAAATCCATTCTTATCCAAGGCTATTCGTTGCTTCGGATATTTACGTGACTAGGTAGTTAATCTCAAGCACAACCCACTACTTGGAGGGCCAAGTTTTTTTTGGGACACCTTGGTACACAAGGGACCGGATAATACGGAGCCAATAACCTGGTTCATCTGTCATCATCTCTATCTGAACTCCCCGACTGACTAATCCTAACAAAATTTTATACATATAATTCAACTCCAAATTCCTTGAAAATTGCTTATATGTATCAGCAATCTTTTTGATTCAGTCACACGAATTAATCCGTGGTAATCCTTATTTTGATGCTCAGATACTTCTGACAGGAGATCGTGATGTTGCTATTTTCTCCTGTTTAAGTCTAGACCGGTTGATAAGGCAAGTATCAGGTGGCTGCCCAGAGGATATAAAATGAGCTCAATTGATATGTAGTTATTGTTACAGCACTGGATACTTGCCGCTCAGTACCTGGCTTGACCGTACAACAGCTAGCCGCTCACCTACAGAAGGCTACGATAGAGATTTACTATTCAAACAGAAACCTAGCTCAAGGGAATTAAATGTCGATCGTTAAGTATGCATAAAGGGCAAATGTAGGAAAAAGCTAATATGTATGTACATAATGTGAATATTGTGAAATTTCTCTTGATTTTCAACTCGAGAACAATTTGATTTTCGTTTCATATTCGTATGTACGAGTTTATGCTTAGATTTATTGACGTACTCGCGGCCATACATATATTGTATGTATATATATCGGTGCTATCTGTCTGTTTTGCCAATTATGTGTTATCCTTATGCATAACCATGTTGTCAACACAATTGTCCCCTGCAAAGCAAACATGACAACGATTGTCCAACAAAGTAGGCACTGTGTACCTTCCTATCGGCAAAATCATATTCCACAGGTTGCTTTAGGATAACCAGCTTAAATGTTCGACAAAGCCACAGTTAGTGTCCAAGTATGAGTAGCAAGGGAAATAGAAGAGACAGTCATTGTAATGCTTTAAAGTTCTCGACGCCACAGAATGATGTTGCTGGGAGACTTTACAACGTTGTTCTTGCCTGTATGTGGTGTAGTTAGCACCTAAAACTAGCCCACAATTGAAAAGGACGAGACAACCACTTGTTTCGCTTCAGGTGGTGCTCATGGACATGGCAAGAAATTGCAACATGCAGTATTAGGAACGTGTTGCTGGGATGTCAAATTTAAGTGAACACCGTTTATAAACAGAGAGTGGATAATGCTGATACATAAAGGAATTTATACGTAATCAGATGTTTGGGTTTGGGTATCGGTCAAGGAATCAAATTGAGCTTCATATTTTCTTATTTCAATAATTAGATTAAAAAATATGTATATCATGTTAATATGTAGACTAAAGATAAGTGTGCGTTTGTCTTCATCGTTCTTGAATGGCTTAGTACATTTGAAATGATATACTCGTATGTCTCTGTCTTAGATGTACGGTAAGAGTTGACTAGTAGAACCTGATTTCTAAATGTAAGTTTACTACTTTATGAAGTTATTATTCCAGACTAATTGTTTGTTTTAAGTGATTATCCCTATATATGCCTATACTATCTTGAGTTTGAGAAATCTAAAATATGTATACTACCGGTTAAAAGTTCATTCAATCAAGGTACAAATTGATCTTTCTGTAGCTTAAAAATGTCCAAATAAGGACTTCAATAAAATGTATGCAATGAGTGAAAGTATACAACATATTGACAAAGGAAATACTTAGGTTTTGTGATTTTACAACAAGTTATTTACTGCCTGAACTAGGTTAGGTTAGGTTAGCGAGTTGATGAGATATCTGGTGTCCAGTCCATTGTATATTGCATCACGTGTAGGTCTTTGCATTAGAAATGCATGCTTTAAGTACAAATCTTAATCGTAGAATTTGAATAGTAATCAGTGGGCTTACTGACTGGATTTCTTAATTCAGAAGATATCAATTAGAATTGCAATTACCTTTCATTGGAAAACAGACTAAATGAAGTTTCCTTAGCTACGCACTGAAAAACTCTTTAGCATAAGATATTTGGAATTATTTAACTGATATTTAATTTTGTCCATAGACTGTTAAATTCGCCTGATAAATGCGTCATCATTCATCCGAATTCTAAGACAATAAGTCTTGTATCAGTTCATTAAAAGTGTGAGGTAAAAATACTACAATGTCCCAAAGGTATTAAAACAACCTGTTGATCGTTCGTCGAAAACATCAAAAATTCTACGACATCTTCCATCCTAACGTTCATTTATAATGATATTCCAGTTGTGAGCGGTTTGGACAGTGGCAATCTGCTCGCTGCGCACTTCGTCTGCATACACTTGAGTGCGTCGTATCTTTAATGGGCCGAACCCACTCTCGTACTTATGTAGTTGCAAGAGTACTTAAAGATCCTCTGGTCCAGATGACATATCTCCCCTTCTTCTGAAAACGTGTTCTTCCACATTGGCAAATCCTACTTTCTAGACCCATAGCACTTCCATCGCTTCTCACTAAGTACATGGAATCGCTGATAAACCGTCAGCTGATGAAATATCTCGAAACACGAAAACTTCTCAATGATCAAATCAACAGGTCCACTGGTGATTCGATGACATGTCTCACCGAAAAGTGGAACCAAAGCGTACATCAATCTGGCGAAAGCAAAATAGTTGCACTTGATATTTTAAAGCTTTTGATATAATTTGGCATCAGCATCTTTTGTCTAAAATGCGGGATCGATGAATCTCTTTTTCAATAGATTAAAAATTATATTTCGTAACGTTTAATTCAAGTTGCCTTAGACGGATTCAAGTCTGAAATAAAAAAAATAAATTCTGGTGAACCCAGGACCTCCGTTGTGTCTCAGACACTCTTTTTAATTTTCATCAATGATCTATTGTCTGCTAGAAGTAGAATATATTACTTTGCTGATGACAGTCTCTACCCTTTGGCTGTAGAACGGGAACGGCAAAGTATGTTAAGCTCACTAAATTTCGATATCAACATCATAACTACAATAATTGAGGAACCATCGGCAGGGTGGAATTTAATGCTTTCAAAATACAATGATGTCCGCTATCGTAAAAGCAAAATTTAAACACCCATTAACTATATTAACAATGAATGGCGCTTCCATCTTCGAAACCGAAGAACTTTCCATTCCCGGTATGTGTGTCAATGACAATTGAGGTTGCAATGATCAGATAATCGATGTCGTCAAAAATGTTGCGAAATGTGTAGGTTTCCTCAAGCGATGTAAGAAATACTTTTCTCCCTCTAATTTGGCCACAATATATGTATAAGGCATTTATCCGCCCAAGATTGGAGTACAATGCCCACATCTGGTCAAGTGCCCCAAGACCCATTTTCACTTGCTAGACAAGATTCGAAAGCATGTGATAAAACTCATAGCACCCGTCTCGCTGTGAATACTCATCAGTGTACACTCAGGCCCATTTTTGGACATATTCTGAAATATCCTGACGCTTTCCTAAGCCGCACAACTCACTTATGGAATGCCCTGCTGAGCTCTTTATTTTCAAGCCATTATAATCGCCCTCTTTTTTTCCTCTAAAACTTTCTTTCGCCAGCGCTGTGTACAAGCATTTTAAAGGTACTAATGGCTCCTTGAGTGTGCTTATTGTAAAAAAAAACTTGCTATAGTTTGTTGCAGAATCAGGCTTACTTTGCTTATGATGCATAATTAATTACTTAGGATTTTTTTTATAAATATCAAAACAAATAAAAAATGATGTGTATCTCTCATAAGGAAGAAAAAAAAATACGAAGAAGCAAATCATTACAAATTGCCGCCTCATTTCATAATGTGTATATAGATATAAATCTGTGATTTAAAAATACGCACTTATTGCACGAGTTAATTATAAGTGACCACCAGTGAATAAATCGGAAATGTCCATATCAGCAATTGCCTCACCGTACAAGCCATATAAACAAAGCACTTTGCATTGTAAACCATGCAGTCATGCTAATCAGCAACCATCACTAATCGTCCAGGTGCGGCAATTAAAATATATTTTATTGCGAATTAACGTGACAGTCATTTCAATAGTCGCACCTTACGCGCCGTCCATAAATCAAAGGTCTGGCATATAAATAACTTACTCCAATTTCAACACCCGACGACGATTATTGTTATGAATAAACAACCAATCCAATCCAATACAATCCAAAGCAAAGCAAAGCAAAGCAAACGTAGTGCCAATCAATCAGCGGCGAACAATTCCAGCAATTCCCGTCGTTTCCTGCGACCAGAATAAGACACCGCGCCACCATCGTGCCGGGCTTACGAATTAATCAATAAACACATGGCCAAAGTCCAGTCCTAGAATTACAACTACCCTTTTTTCTCCTTAGCCATCTATTTATCTATCTATCCATCCATTCAATCTTTCCATTGATAAACCCAAAGAATCAGACAAACAGTACTCAGCACTTGTTTGCAGAGTGCGTTTCTTTGCGGTCCCTTTCGTGTATACCCATGGAAAAGAGAAGTCAGTGTCAGTGTTTATCGGAATAGGACTGAGACTGCGACTCAACATGGGCATGGGCACATGGGCCTGGGTTACTCATAACGCCCATCTTCCCGTTCCCAACCTACTATGTATGTCCCTTTTCCAGTCTCAGTCCCAGCCCCATTCTTAGTGGCAGTCTCAGTCTCACTCTGCTGGTGCACAATATTCGCTGTAGGAGGTCTATCGGTCGGTGCAACAACAAACAAAAACGACGAAATCGCGACTAGAATTATTATCATATCATTTCTTGCTAAACACCTCGTTAGATGATTGCATTCGTCTTGCATTCGCTCAGAATGATCCCGTGAAGTATAGTACTGTTCCGCCCGGCTCCAGACTAAAGCGAACCACAACGAGGAAGAAATATTGGAAACGATATCCGAACGTTTAAGAGAACGAATTGTGACATTGTGGGTGGTCGCTGCTTTATTAAAACATTTGTCGGCGCATTATCCGCCGCGAACCACACGAGTGTGTGTACTTTACTTACTTGCCAAATGAATTGCACTGAAAATATGAAAGGGCATTCAGTCAGCTAGCCAAGCACATGGATATGGTTATGAACATCAACATGGACATGGACCGTGGAACAGCTTCCACTCTGCCTCTTTCAAGGCAGCAAGCGGACACGAAATCACAATAAAGTATCGTATTCTATGCTATCGTCCGGATCTCGGAATAATACGCAGTGTTTGACTATGCCAAACAAATCGCAATGGTCATTATAGTTGGCATGGAAGACCGACCCTGATGCACAATTCAATCTACGTCTATCGCTAGTCGTAATGGGTGGCATTAAGCGGTGTACTCGTGTAACGATTCCGGCGGTAGCTGCCGGACCACAATGCTCTGTGTCTCAACAACAATATTTCCGAGCATCATACAACACAACAACACAACAGAGTAACAGCAATAGCAACAGTAACAGCAACAACAACACTAACGACTATGAGTAAAAGAACGAAACCCATTGCAATCAACAAAAAACAAATTTTCGAACAATGAAGTCGTGCGAGCACGTACGAGATTATGTAAAATTGTATTATCAGACCAGCGCGATCCTTACAACTGAGCGAAGCATCTTTGTATCTATCTCATGCGCGCAAATCTTGTGCGCCTAGGTTTTTTCGAGAGCGGAAGCACTGTGTAATCTGACATTGCGCGATACAATTGAGTATCATCGTATCATAACAATAATCCAGCTATGAGTGTGTCAGTTCTAAAAGTGAATAGAGTACTCTCAATGGCAGCAAGGTCCAATTGACGTGGGTGGTATATTGGCGCATTTAATATGATTATTAGCTACTGTTCACTTCGTCCACGATTTCTGAATCTGATTTCACGTACGGCCTGCTCTTTGGTTCTCACAGGGTAAGAGGTGATCTTTTGTTGACATGTTCTGGCATTATGTACTCGTACATTTGTATAAATGTGCACTTATGATTATGCCATTTCTTAAATCGCATTGTCATTAGAGCAGTCTTTGTGTAAGGAAAAAATAATGATATAACAACTGTTTGCATATCTAAATAAAGGTATTGTACAAGGATTCATATTATAAAGAGAAAAAACACCTTTAACATCTAGGCGAAGGATGTTTAAGAAACTTTAATAAAAATTCTCCACCATTTAGTTGGAGACAGAGCAAAACTTACCATTTTCAGATAAGGGGTTAGAATATACTGGAGCAAGGCGTGCCTGTCGCAAGAGGCGACTTAAATCCATTCTTCGTATACCGAGCTGGTAGAGTATTCAAAATACGCAATGGACAACACGAAAGATACAACTACTCTGGGGAGTATATAACCCTTATGGAAAGAGCTCAAGTGTATCGAGATTTCCACATTCACGATCTCATACAACTACGTGCAGAATAAGAAGTCCGACGACACTGGATGTGTCGGCCCACGAACAACAGACTTCAACGAAAACTAAAATCCTCTGCGAGGAGAATATCGAACTTCAGGTCAGGTAAACTAAAATAGAAATGATCTGTGAAGAACTTCAAAAAGAGCTAGAGTAACGTAAGGCCAAAGAAGGCACTATGAAAGGTACGTCTCAACGTCGGAAGGAGGCTGCCTTAAGTTCTAACTCTACAGGTATCTTCAAGAAACTTAAAGGCAGCTCCTCACCCAAATTCGATAGGAAATAAGCCGAAAAAAAAAGAAAAAAACGAAGTGTAATTTATATTTATTTGTTCCGAAGATAACCAAAACATCAAGGATTACAGCAAACTTCAAACCATGCTAAAGACATTGTTGCGATCGTATTACACCGTCATATCGCGTAGTAACAACATTTGGAAAATCAGTGTGAAAGAGGTTGACAATCGGAAAGGTCGATAGGTGTTGTAGCTACGGAACTGCGAGTACATGCGTCGTGCTCAAAAAAATAAATTCTAAGTGAACTGTAAAATAGCCGTATTAGAATTATTGATGCCGTCAGCATTGAAAAGCGAGAGAAGCAATAATCGAAAGAGAAGGACACTGCAATCAAACGCGGTCTTCTTCTTTTCATACCAACCATCGACAGCATAAAATCCATGACAAAAAATAAAAACGATTCTCAATATGGTTCTAAAGAGTAAGTTTTTGCGTATGAAAGTAAGATTAATTCGCCAGTTCAAACGTGACCAAGAATTTAATCACACGCAAATTTATTGTCAAAAGAGCGTTAGGTAAAATGCGCCGAAAATGATCTTTTTCCCAGACTGGGGACTAAGTCAATAAATTTCTGCAATATATAGGAGCTACAAAAGAGGCAAGATAAATTCTTTAAGCCACAAAATTAACATTCAAAACTTGCTAGCAAGGAAAACCCTAAGCCCGGTAAAGTAAAGAAAAGCAGGTTCTACTCACAAAAACAATAAAGTGACAGAAGGAAAACGATCAGGCATTAGAAATCGGACATCGGGCACGCTTACATGCGCTCATAAATATATAAATAAACTTATTTTAGAAAGGTTATTGAGTTGGGTTCTGTTAAGTTTGAGGAATGGTGTGGTATTTGGAGCCGAAAGTAGCCTATATCTCATTGCACTTATGTCTGTGTACAATGGACCTGAGCGGGGGAATTGGATTGCGGTAACTATTTATGATTTGCGCTTTCCGTCTCATGTTGCTTGATATTTGAATCTGAAAAAAGATGTAAATGAAACGGTGGATAGTTCTACGAAGTTATGGAAGTAGTAACTTCCTAAAGTTCTTTGTCTCAAATTATTGAGGCACTGAAAGTGGAGAAAGTGGAGGGTATGCTCACTCGTTGTCCGTAAAGCGCAGCTTTATTGCGTGCGCCCTCAGAAAACTATTGCCTGCGAGTAATCCAACAAGCGTAGATAGTTCAGCTCAGCATTTCAAGAGAATCTTACTTGTTTTGGATTTGCTGAGTTCCGGGCATAATTGACTTGAAGTTGAAAGTTTGGCTTGAAGGTTTTTCCACCCATCATTGACTTTAATTTGTATTATTATATTTGCCCCACTTACATTCATAGAGTGCCCTTACATCCTAGGAACGCTAGTTAGAAATATTCATATGAGAAAAGCATTTTGACGTTTCTTGGTCTACGAAACCGGTAAAGAAGGTATAGTGTTCAAAAATAAGATGTCATCCATTTGGAAAAAGCGAGAGGCGAATTATCCTTGTATATTAAAGGATCTGTTGAACTTTTTTGTATAATCGGCGCGTGCTGAACGGACTGTGTGTACCCATAACATGTTGCACCCAGCGCTGGCGAAAAGTAGTAGTATCTTAATTCTCTTACCATTTCGTCTACAATATTTACTGTCCACTATGCATGTGCTTGAAAAAGTACCTTCAATAAAACCTATATACTATGTATGTACATATATTGTAAGGGATGTTTTTTTAGAGGCATACAAATTCAGTACGAAATAAAACACTTGAAGCTAATGTCAATGTCTATGATATTAGTTTTATTTAATAGATAATTTTATACCATTAGTGATCAAATATGATATCGGGCATATGCGTGCCACGGCTAGCTCGAATGAAGCGGAATCGTGAAGTCCAATTTTCGACAACTTTATCGAGCAACTGGGGCCGTATATCAGCAATCACACGGCGAATGTTGACTTCCAAATCGTCCAACGTCTCTGGATTATCGGCATAGGCTAGTGACTTCACATACCCCCAAGGAAAGTAATCCAAAGGTGTGAGATCACAGGATCGTGGAGGCCAGTTCACAGGTCCATTACGCGAAATTATGCGCTCAGCAAATGTTTCCCGCAACAACTTGATGGTGTCGCGCGCCGTGTGGCATGTTGGGCCATCTTGTTGAAACCAAAACTCTGTCACGTCAATGCCATTCAACTGAGGAACGAAGAAGTCAGAAATCATGTTTTTATAGCGCTCCCCATTGACGGTAACATTCTGGCTGGTAACGTCCTTTAAGAAATATGAGCCAATGATTCCACCAGCCCATAAAGCCCACCAAACAGCGAACATTGTAAAGGCGTCTCGACAAAGGCTTCTGGGTTTTTTCCACTCCAAATTCGGCAATTTTGCTTGTTTACATATCTATTTAACCAAAAATGGGCCTCATCGGAGAACAAAATTTTGAGTTGAAAATGAGGATCACGCTGAATCATGCTTTAGGCCCATTCACCGAACCTACGACCCGTATAATGGTCACGCGGTTTCAACTCTTGCACAAGCTGGATCTTATAAGCTTTTGAGCCAAGATCGTTCAATAAAATCTTCCACAAAGTGGATGGGCACAGCTCCAATTGCTGTGCACGATGACGAATCTACTCAACACTGCACTCCACAACGGCAATAATTTCATCTGTTCGCACTTTTTGTCGTATTTGGGGATGCGTATTATCCACTAGAGTTTATGTGGTACGAAAACGATTCATCGTGTTCCGAAGAACTTGCTTAGATGGACGATTATGTCGATCGTAAAATAGACGTAACTCACGATAAGTTTGGCGAACCGAAGCATGGTTTTCAAAATAAGTTTGCACAATTTGCATACATTGCTCTGACCTTAATCTTTTTACCGTAAAATGGCAGAATATACTAACCACAATTCAGCTTCAAACTGTCAAACTGACAATCTGTAGAAACAGTGTTGCCAGTTTAAAAACCCAACCCCTAAAAAAAACACCCTCTATAATTCACTTAAAGCTAGTTTCATTATTGGCAGTAACATTAATGTAAAACACATCTACTGCGGCTCAAGATGCATCTCACAAAAAAAACAATTGCGACTTCTACTCTACGGGCAGATCGGCTTACCGGCGACTGATATCACGAAATTGCCCGATCTTGTCGAATTCTTCGTTTCGAAAGGAATATCTACCAATTTTGTAAAACTTGATGAAAGCTTTGAACTTTCAAATGACCATTCTGAAGTCATTTTAATAATGAGTGAGACTCCAACCAAAAAACTCAAACCAGCAAGACTGACTGGCAGTAATACTGATTAGGAAGGCGTTAAGAAAGAAATTGAATGGAAAGGGAACTGAGCGTATCAATTAAGTTCAAAATGCCGCGTGGAATAACACACCCTGTCAAAGGTAAAAAAAACAATAAATTGCGGTCTCAATATAATTATCCACCGGAAATAAAAGAAATAATGGTGAAGAAAAAAAAAAAGAAAGCCCATCAGAAATGGCAACGAAGTCGTGTTTTACAACATAGTACTTGCCGGAATCACCCTATTTCTGATCACCAGTCTGAGTTTAAGCATTTAGCCCTTGCCTAGATTCATAGAATCATAGACATAACTGGGAAAGCTCTTGAAAAAAGAAAGGCGTATTCCTTGATGTTTCGCAAGCCATTGACATGGTGAATGAGACTTGAAATTCAAATTGCAATAGGTCTTAAAACCTATGTAATACACTGAAGCGAGAATAAACTCTTCCGTGTCAGACACGGAAACGAGTTTTCGCAATACAAAGAAATTTCAGCCGGTGTACCACAAGGAAGTGTTATCGATCCGCATCTGTACCTCTAATATAACTTATTTTCACATTGAATGAATTCTAAGAATCAATTAGAATCAACTTGACATCATACACCTGTACATAAAGTTCATTTCCACGGTAGAGCATTACACCTATGCAACTAATTCTAAGAAATATTGCAACATTCGGCTCAGTTATGCAAAAAACTTAATAATCCAAATTGAAAACTTAAATACATTTGAAGTGATTATCTTAAGTTGTTAAAGTTGAATAAAGGAAAAATAATTTTTTAAAGCGTTTGATTTTATCTTTTATTAACTGGCGCCCGAGCAGGGACCATTGGAGCGGGAAGTACAATAATACTCGTTGTGTTCATAATTGATACCGAAATTCACGAAAAAGTCGGTAATAGTACAAGTTAGCTAAAAACTAAAGCGCAGTTTCTAATAATCGGGAAAAATTAATTAAAAACTAGTACGTCCCAAACGTGGCAATTAGCGGGGCAAAATCTCTCGAAACCAAAACCATCAAAGGACAAACGTAGGGCCCTGGAGTGATCATTCATCGGAAAAAATGGAGTCTACGTACTAACAAAATTCATAGACAGCCGCCGCCCACACAAAAGGACAAGAAAAACAAAACCATTGGGCATATCTGTGTGAACCGATTAAGACTCAACTATAATAAGGAAATGATTGTCTTTTATTTTCTAATGTAAGTTAAGTTGTAAGAAAATTTTATAGAAAATTAAAAAAGGAAAAAACAAGTGAAGATTAAAGAATGTATTAAAATTGAAAGCAATTATAATTTTTTGAAACCTAAAAGTGAACTGTGAAATCATACGAGTATAAAGGCAAAATAAAAAAAAAAACGGTGGATTATAATAATTTTAAGAAACCATTTAAAGAAAAGCGGAGTTTAATTTTGAATTTGAACTTATTTTCTTTCTTCATAACTTAGTTAGGTCTCCACGCCTTAATCTCCAAGATAATGTTGCTGCAGGTGTTTCTCTCCCTCAATCTTAATGTCATGACCGAACAAATAACGAGAACTGGTAAAGATTATATGGCAAGAGAGTGCCGAAATATCTTAAACAGCCTCGCTAACCCTAATGCCGGCATTAACAGTGAAGTAGATCAACCCATAAATATAGGCCAAGACAGAAACCTCGCCGATGTTGGCAAGATACCCGATGTCATCAAAAGTCTTCGGGAATTCTCGAGGGAACCAGGACAACTTAGCTCCTGGAAAAAAAACGGACATAGAATACTTAATATCTACGAGCATAAAATTGTAGGACTAGCCAAGGAGCCATACAATACTCCCCTTAATTAGGAAAAAATTTCGAAATGCTTAATTCTTCATTACCCGGATAAACGCGACATGGTTGACGACAATGGTCTAAGGGAACCATTCGATTCCAAAGTTCTATCAAGTAGTGTTTCAACATCTTTCGCTTATTTTTAATAAGCTGTCCTGCATGGACATGAGCAAAGAATGGCTGACAAATATGATTCAGAGCTATCGCGGAAAGGCGCTGGGTACATTTGTCAGAGGTCTCAAGGGAGATCTTCCATAAAGCATAAAAGAGCCAGTCCACGTTCCATAGGCTTTAACCTGTGCGTAAAACTGAAAAATGTCGATTACAGGGTACAGCACACAAATAATAACCAAGCTTTAATTCGTCGAGCGCATGTACCACTTCCTCTTCCACCCAGGAATAGTTCCTCTAGAGAACAACCTAGACCACTTCCGGTACCGTGAGAAAACCTTTATCCTGAACTTTTCCACAAGCCGCAAATACTTCAGAGACCAAATATCGTAAGGCAATATTAACAAGCGAGCAACATACCGCAACATCAACATCAGAAGCCGTCACAATACATATACCTCTCCAATTTAGCTTCCTCCTAAACCTCAGCCTCCACCAAAACCAATGGATATGGGTATCCAAACTAGGCAGATCAATTATGCGAATAGACCACAAATACGACAGACGACAACCAACAGGCAAGGCCAAATCTAATCCTAGCAAATACATCCACCCGTTACCCAACAAGTAAGAAATAGCTCATAATATTGAACAAAGTAGCCGAAACGAGGGAGAGCACATAATTCAACAAAACGAGCAAGACCTCAAAACACAAGACATAAGCACACAGGATGTTGAGGAACAGGACTAAAATGGTAACGACCACTTGTAATCACTATACGTGACTATTATGGAAAATTCATATTATGACCAAACTGAAGAGTTAGATGGTATAGAGTTTTTTATATTAAACCGATCTTCACTTCCTTATTTCAAACTAAAGGTTGGAAGTGGAGAAATATTTAGATTTTTTATAGACACAGGTTCGAACAAGAACTATTAGATCCCTCATCCCAAACAGTAAAGCATTTTCTACCACCTCAGTAGGAGGAAATATAGAAATAACTCATCATGCGATGATAAACCTGTTTAATCAGGAAGATCTTACCGAGCTTAATATCTTTCGATGGAATAATTTATAACGATACTCTAAGCCATTATTCATACCGAAAAAAGGTACATGAAAGTCTATCCCAATTAAGTAATACCCCTTAAACAACAAATTTCAGAAAATGTCAATAACATAAAACTTCGGACATCTCACTTAAATAAAGATCAAAACCAAAAATTGCAAAATTTAGTTAAGAGATACCCTCACCTATTTTCGGAACCAGACGAAAAATTTACATACACATCGGCAGTCAAAGGCGAAATACGCACTACGACTGAAACACCTGTCTAGTCTAAAACTTACCCTTATCCTATGGCTCTGAAAGATGAAGTCGAAAGGTAAAAAAAACTACTACCCCATACAATTCGCCCGTCTGGATCGTCCCAAAAAAGATGGAGGCATCTGTAGAAAAAAAATATCGTATGGTCATAGACTACCGAATGCTCAATTCTGCAACTATCTCCGACAAATACTCAATCCCGGAGATTAATAACTTTTCAAACCTTGGAACAAACCAATACTTTATTTCAGCAAATCCCTCTTAAGAAATTTGACGTCTCAATAAAAAATGGCAACTATGAGTTCACTCGCCTACCATTCGGTCTTAAAAATGCCCCTGCAATTTTTCAACGAACTCTCGACGACATTCTGATAAGCAAATTGATACACGCTGCTACGTGTATATTGATGACGTAGTCTTCTTTGGAGAAAACGAGCACCAGCACTTTGAAAATTTAGAAATAATTTTTGAAACCTTTACAAAGGCTAATATGAAAGTCCAGTTGGACAAATGTGAATTCTTAAAAAAAAGACATTGAATTCTTAGGTTTTATCGACGGAACAGATAGTATAAAGCCGAATCCCAAAAAAGTTCAAGCCGCGATGGGTGGCCATGGCTTAAGGGGTAGTGTATTGGCTTCCCAATCGGACCGTTCGGGGTTCAATACCAGCCGTGACCGAAAGACTTTTTTTCAAACAACTAAAATCTTGCGGAAGAAAAAAAGAAGTGCGCCTATGCACAAAATTCGACGAAAACCAACCTTTCGACCTCAGTTTCATTTTATATGCATTTTTATTTTCATTCAATAATTAATTCTTACATGCTACACAAAAAAACGCTTAAAAATTAGCTTAATCAACTTAAAATTATCTTATTCTAACTTACTGGCCCCATGCGGGCACTCTAAGTTAAACCTAACACTTAAACTATGTCTTTCGCCGAATCTTACGTTACATGTTTCTACTATCTCTATTCATTATTAAAACTAAGAAAACATTTTTTAACAAAAACTAAGTAACCTTACTTTTTTTTTTACTTTATTATAAAACTTAAAACTAACACTTACAAACTACCTAAGAACAAATCTTTATCTACTTAACTTACTCACATCTAATACATAACATACACATACAAATATATATATATACAAAATATATATATACTTAATATATAAATATATGTACATATATATACTTTTTTTTCTTAATTTTTTATTTTATTTTTTTTTGTTTTTATATATATATTTTTTTTTTTTTTTACTAAAATCTAACTTAATCCTACCTAAAACTATGTAAGTCGGCCATGGCTAAAAAAACAACAAACAAAAAAAAAACAAATTAGGCTGACCGATTTTGCTTCACATGAAGCTACCTATTACTAGAGGAATACGACGACGACGCATCCTCTCCTTCAAAAAGCCACCAAAATTGCTGGTGCTGCTGAGCAACATCCCTCCTGTCGCGACTCCCTACCGCTCTACTGAACCCGAGACGCTCCGCACTGCCGCGTGCGACGTCTCTGTCGTAGTTGAGTCGCCTGTCCGCAGCTGTTCGAGCAACGTGGAAGATTAGCGGCATCGCCAATCTGTCCTGGATCAGATCTTTGCTATCTAGGTAGAGGAACGCTTCTGGAGGGACAAAACCGTCAAAGCGAACTCTCTCATGATACATATAATTGGGGTAGTAAGCCCCGGAGATCAGGTTGTTTGACGAGGTCATTGCTCTTGCAATGTGCCTTCGAGTCAACTTAATAACAAAATTGTCCACTCTTATTAGATTCGCCCTATTGTACAAGACTTCATTAGGATAGAATTTTATGTACTCCGACTCTGATGTTCTGTATAACCGAAGACAAGCCCTAAGGCAAGCCCTCTCAAACACCCGAATCTTTTCCAATAAACTTGCTCTCACGTTGAACTACACGGGACATCCGAATACTAGCCTGATAAGGGCCATGTAGCAGATCACCTTCACCCTCGCATCGAGTTGGCTATTATAAAACAGTCTCTTTGTAAGGGCAAAAGCACCTCTGGCTCTGGGCAGAGCAACATCTATATGTTTGTTAAAATACAGATATTGATCTAGCCAGATCCCAAGGTATCTGACTACATTTCGACGAGCAAGTGGCTGTCCATGTTGCCCGACGATAGAGAACTTTCGCCAATTCTTTCTGGAATCCCTAGAGGCCCCAGACAAAGGCGTCCTAAACAGAATGGTTTCCGACTTCTGAAAGTTGATTTTCAACTTCCAGTCGTCGCAATATCGCTTAATTTTGTCGAAGTCACGTTGCAAAAGATTAATGACCTCAATCTTTCGACCCGATCTGTACGCGATTAAGTCGTCTGCGTACGCTATGGCATGGTGAAGTGAACCTATCAGATCACTTGTGTAAATGCTGAATAGGACCGGAGAATTTACAGCACCCTGTTGCAGACCGTTTTCAATGTTAAATATTCCAGCAGAAGTCACATCGCCATTCTTCACGATGAACTGTCTACTGGAGAGCATATTAAAAAGAATATACAGCAGTGGCTTACTAATGCCCAACCTGCTCAACTTGAAGAAAAGTCCCTCTAACCATACGGTATCGAAGGCCTTTTCCAAGTCAATCAGGCAGGCGCCAGTGCACTCTTTCTTGCCTTTGTTCCATTTGATATCAGAAACCAGTTTAGACGCAGCATGAATGATATCATGCCCCGCCTTGAAACCGAATTGATTATCCGGAACTATATGTTTGTCCTCAACCCACTTAGTCAGGACTCTACTGATCACCTTCTCGAAAACCTTACTGATGTTTGGAAGAAGACTGATCGAGCGGAGATTCGCCGGATTGGAAGTATCTTTATCCCTTTTGGGAATGGGATGTACCACCGCAATTTTCCAATGCGCTGGATAATAGGCATTATTCATTGCATTATTAAACAGGGTGGTATAAATGTCTACCGCTTCTAGTGGGAGATGTCGAAGCACAATGTTCGGTATTTCATCGGTTCCCACTGACTTTTTACTTTTGAGTGATTCGAAGATCGTTTGGAGCTCTTCCTTCGAAATGTACGGTGGTAATACCCTTTCGTTGACGATGACATTATTTGCCATATTCACTGAACTGAGTGAACCCAGAGCTCTCGAATCGCCAATTCACAATTTCAATTCGAAGGTAGAAATTGTGCACAAGGACTCGACCCTCCAGGTCATGGTTCGGGCCAATGATGTCATTCGCCTTGTATACTTCCTGGAAAGTCGCTCCTATAGCCTCTACCTTCTCCTGTGGATCCTCGATCACAAAGAAGTTATCATCGTCAACTGCCTCATTTGGATCGATACCTGCTGCTACAAGTATTTGTTCGTTGTTCGTCGTTCGGGCAATTTTGAGACATGGAAGGTCGTTTTGATCTTTTTTAATCGACGACTTCAATGTCATGATCTCCGGGTTATGTCTGTCAGTAAACTGTCTGTACAAGGTTTTTAGTCTTGACAGCAGCATACTTTTTTATTGGTGCAGTGCGTCAATAGTTGCGTTGCGGAATAAGTCTTCTTCGTCAGTATGTTGGTACCGAGGTATCGTTTTGTCCATTGTTCGTTTGATTGTATCGTCCATTACTCTTAGATACCTGTCAATCTCCTCGTTTGACAGATTTTTATTGGACGGTGGGTAGAGCGAATTCGAGGAGAGTGCTCTAGTCAGTGTTCTGGTGAAGAGTGTCCAACGCACCCTACTATAATTGTAGGAATGCCTTTGAACAAACTCATCCAATTCCGCAATTTCGTTGGGAACAGTTATTTCGGTGCTGAGACCGCAATGGTCACTGTCATACACGAAAGTGCGTAGACAGTTTGTAGTTTGTTGGTTAGTGCACGTCAGTTGTATTCGTGAGTCGAGCAGCAGGAGATCCAAATAGGACCCATGTCTGGGAAACGACGGAATATCCGTCGCTTTGAGGTCTAGCCGACACATCACACTGTGCTGACTCCACCAATTGAATAGTTGGTTCCCTCTAGTATTTGGTGTATTATTTCCCCAATCACTATGTTTGGCGTTGAAATCTCCGTCGATAATAAAATAGTTGTCTTCCAATTCCAGTCTCAGGAATCGAAAAAGTGTCTCGAGCTCTGAGATGAATAAGGTAAATTGAGTAGCCTCAGGTGCATAGATAGACACCATGTACAGCCGCTTTCCACTACGAAAAGGGATATACACGATGCATGCTTCCAGCACCTGGAACCTGCGTACTACACGACTATATACTCTTTTAAAACGTATTCCTTTTCTTACAAAGATCGCAACGCCTCCTCCCCTAATGGAGTTGGGTCGGTTTCTCCGTACTATTTTGTATCTTCTGTGCCTCATTTTGTGTCTTTTGGTAAGCTTAGTTTCGCTAACCAAAAGCACATCAGGGGCTTGGTCTTTAAGCAACTTAAATAGTGCGGCTCGTCGTTCGAGCGTAATCAATGAATTAACATTCACTGCAAGGACCTTCAGGGTTTGGCCCACCACGTACGTACCCATTACGACATGCGATGCGTTAGGCCAGGCAACAGCGTGTATATTTGATCCACCCGCGCGGTCTGTTCAGTTAAATGACGTTGGAGCTGAGCCATCTGCCCCCGGATAGAGAGCAAGATAGCTAGCATGTCAGATACTGGTTCCGGTGCTCTAGGCGCTGAGGCCTGAGAGGCAACCTTCGATTGCTGTACCGTATTTCCCCTACCTGCTGCCATTTGGGCGTAGGTAACCTGGGGAGTTACGGCTGGTGTTTGTATATGCACGGGTGGACGTTTAACTTCCACCTTCTGCTGCCGAGCCAGATTTACTCTTTTGATGTATTGGAATTTGGGACCAACCTTTCGACCTAGCGCTATAAAATTTCACCTCATTTAAACAGCGGAATATGCAAAGACTTTCATTGGAAAGACACCTTCCAAATAAGTTTATTTCATGATAAAAGATATTGTTTGGTAAGTCGAAGCATGGTTGCAGTAACAAACACATTGACAAAGAGTTGAAGTATTTTAAGAGAGTAATAATCTCACGCGCTTGTGAACCTCAACTTACAAAAAAAAGAACAAATTGAATTCGTGGTAATCATGCAGGTTCGTTCTTAGTGTATCTAGAACCCATTGCAAGTCTCGTTTTACCATTTCTTCTTCAGGAATCGAAACCTATACTACATCCCCTCATCCTTCTAGCCATAATCAGAAAGATACTGTATACTCGTAACTTAATCCTTATTATTGCCATCTTGAGGACACTTATGGTGAACCCAGTCTAGTCAACAAATTTTTGATCCTGAAGCTTATATTTATAAACAGTTTGTCTCTTTCCCAGACAAATATTTGTTGTAGAATTTTAATGTTTACAGCTGGGTGCCTTCTCAATAATGCTTAACCTCGTGAGTTAAAGAAAGAAAAGTGTGATTGCACATGGAAAAATATGTATATTGACAAATGTCTCCAGAAAATGGCATCTCTGCTTTGTGCATTTCTAAGTCTTAGAATTCATTTTAGTCCATAGCAACCCTCCTCAACAGTGCCTAGCAAGAATTTGCCAGAAATTCGAACCAAAACGCACTCCCTTTAGTAGATATAAGGGGAAAAAGTTGGCCATTGCCATGGTGGAGTCCAATGCTGATTCTATACCTCACTGTGTGGCTTTGACAAATTTGTTCGTCCTAGAACTAGTGTTATTTAATAATACACTTAATTTAACCTCTTTCCACAACTTTTGCGCAAGACCAATCAAAAAGTGGTTTGAATTAATTCGTGTGAACAGAGAATTTAGAAGGACTGAGAAAAGAGACACAGACTTTTGTTTTAAGTTAATTTCAACAATGAACGAGTACGAATTTCTTTTGGAAAGCAAGAAGTCTTGAGATTTTGCCATGTAAGCGAACCCCTGGTTACAATCCGAATCAATCAGATGATAAAATCGTCAATATATGAGTAATCCTGATATGTAATCACACTGCTACATAAGCATTTTGAACTGTTTTAATGAACGAATAAAGATTAATGTCAAAACAACGATATCAGGAACGCCCTTTGTGATTTTATTGCCAAAATTAGGAAAGGAGGGCCCTAATTCCTTGACCGGCCTGGGTCAGAAATTCAACAAGCGGAAAGAGTGCCTGTGCCTTTGCTTAAGGTTTCTGTTGATAGTTGAACTTCCAGTTAATACAATTATAGGTGACATGAGACTCCGAGATGCAGGCAGGTCAAGCTATTGCTTTCCAATTATAGCCTCTTAAAAATCAGCTTCAGCAGGACAAACTATGAATCGTTTACTTGCGTCTTAACCGAGTTCTAAATACCTAAATATGTTACACTTTTCTGTGACTGTCCGGTTTCCACCCGCATCAGATTGCAGATAGATTAGAAATTGCTTTTAATGAAGATATAAGCACTACTGCATTAATTTGGTATTGCGTTTTTTTACAATTACTTTTCAGTGAGACAGAACGTCTTCAATGCCTCAAGGTATGGCTTACCTTGAAGATGTAGGCGTGTTCAGCTATGGCGGTTACAGTGGTAAAGGATATGGTATGCTGTCTCATCGTCCTCGTTGTACGTGCGACAGTTGTTGTCTTGTGCTATTTCAATAGTTATAAGAAGCTTTTTGACTCTGTTGTAACCCGTTAGGAATCCGGTTACTGCTTGTATCTAACTCTTAGAATGCTGTAGGAATTGGCTATGGTAACATGAATGTTGAGGCCGAAGCATTTCTGGCTAACTCGTCTACTCTATTATTACCATTATAACCACTGTGACCTGTCACCCAGATTGAATGGACACTATTGGTGTTGGCTAGTGTTTTGAGAAGTATAATGCAGCCCAAACAATATTTGAAGTTATCCCAAAAAGGGTGATAGCAAGTAGGGCCGCTTTTCTATCAGAGACAATATAACTTCGCTAAGCCGGTGGCTACCCCGGAGCTCACTTTTATTGAAAGAGGGAGGAGGAGCCTATGTGTGGGAATGTAGAATTAAAACCAAACCATGAAGAGACAATATTACGGTCCAGGGAGTCGGATCCCCATTACTGGCGTCTGTCAGGAGTGAACACTCGGTCCCCGGGACGTCGTCTTCCTATGACCGTAATAAGGAATTAATCAACGTAGCCCTGGGAGTGGAATACTTTGCTCCAATGGAACATAGTGAGCAAATGCAGAAAAGAAGCAGAAGACGAAAATGAAACGAAAAGTGACCCTTATAGGAAGGTTTCAAGACTGCAGCGTACGCTGCCCTATTATAAACTTAAAACGTGCTTAGGCACTTGAAGTGTAGTTATGCCCACTTTAGTGTTAATTTTTTAAAAAAGAAAAAACCAGCAAAAGCCCTTGTAAGAGCGGCATAGCCATCAGGGAAACTACCAACAGATCGGGATATTTTCCCTATCTTCCAGACAGGACACGAGAAGACACCTACAGCAAATTCGCGCCCACCAGCTCCAAAAGATATTAACCCATAAGATATTTTCAAACGGAATATACAGAAATGCAAAAATATCATCAAATCTATGAAAGGAGCTTGCATCACCCAGAACAATATCAGCATAGCATATCATAAGTGGAATTACGGCACTCGAAGAATCACTTGACAAAACCTTAAGTTTGTGTATCACAGTGTACTTCCACCATAATCAGATTTCAATATAACAACAGGCAAGGGTCAGAATCCAAGTTAGGAAACAGTCTCAATCAATGCTGTTTCTGAGAAGCCAGCTCCAAGCTAGAGTCCATCCTCTAGCCCCCAGTGAAGAGAGTTGACAAAAAAAAAACAGGAAAGGCCCCACATACATCGGCCCAGCGGAACGAGCTGTAAAAACTAGGCGATAAAGGCTGGCTCGAAAAGAAACTCCTGGAATATACAAAGAACAGCAAAGCAGCTACGCCCAAGCTGTTAAGAAAAAACTCGAGCCAACAACGACCCAATCGATGCAAAAAGATGGGCCCGAGGGAAATTTAGAAGAAGACAAAAAGCAAGATGTGACATCAGAAATCTCAACCAGGAGCGATCCTTATAAAGCCTAAAGGAAAAGAAAAGTGCCTATGCACACTTCCTAAGGGAGATCCGGAGTAAGCCGAACCCGGACGACACAGAAACTGTTGTTAAAACAGTACGCCAAACGATATCTGTGGATGTGCTCGTACTTTTAGAGCTCGGGACGAAGACAAAGAACATGGACGCTTTTGGGAGATCTCTAAAAAAAATTCTCTTCACTCGAGATTAAGGACTTGGATGAACTAAATACAGTGGAGGTACTCGCAGTTCAAGAAACCATAAAAATAGGGACAACGATCCGATGGTGGATCTCCAGGTTGTGAAAATGAAAAGTCCTCGTATCAAAACTCCATGGGTTCAATGTTGAGTCCGAAGAAGGGTCGAGATTTCACGATATTTTAAATGCTTTGGATACGGACATCAGCAGGGAACTTGTAACGGTGCAGAAAGGGGTATGCTTCAACTATGGACCAAGGGGTTATACAAAAGTCGACCGCCAAAACCATCGAAGTGCTGCCTATGTGCGGATATTAAAACTTCACCTACAACGTTGGACAATGTGTTGGACTCAGGTAAATGTCAAGCGTTAGTAGAAGCACTTGAAAATGTGAAGAAAAGCCGCTTCTATTGACCAGAATTCTACAACGAAATCTTCGCGGGAGTCGAATGGCTGATAACCTCCTGGTTAAAATCAGAAGTGAACTGCGAGGAGATGTCGTAATCATCAGCGAACCAAAAAGGGCCAAACTGGATTGCGGACTCATTAGGAGTAGATGGAATGAAGTCCCCCATCAAAAACCAAAGCATACAGCGATGGACTCATGGTAATAGGCATCTATGTATCTCACGGAAAACGAAAGGATAAGTGAGTTCCAGCAAAAGTCGCAGACTTGGAGGACGTCATGGCTAAAATAGAAGGGGAGATCTGGTCGCCAGAGACTTAAATGCCAGAGCCCAGGAGTAGGGGACGCCAACCACAGACTCACGTGGAAATCAAATAATCCAGATGGCTGCGAGACACAGCGCGAATCCGACCATTCCGGACGTTAACTTCGCTACGGAATCGACATCTGCAAGAATAGAGATCAGAAGTGTCATAGAAGACTAAATGGGCAGCGATAATCAATACATAATCTTTGATCTACGAGGGGAGAAATGAGTTCCAAATTGGAATACAATACGAACTGCGAGGTTGTATGTTAATAGACTCAACAAAGTGCTTCTCACGTCTGTGATCGAAGAAGGAAAAGTTGCTGTACTCCAAATTGAGGGTACTGCAGAAATAAAAGCTGAAGCTACGATGCAACTCATACGGTTTGCATGTGATGCTTCGATGCCAAGAGTGGGGAACTCCAACAGAAACAGGGCCCCAGTGTACTGGAAGGGAAAGGACAGGCTTCGGAGAAGATGTCTGAAGCTGAAACTCACAGTCGCCAGGGGAAGGAGAAGACATGCTGAGCATATGAAAGACATACTATTGGAATTTGGAACCAAAAGATCCGAGCTCAATACGAGCAAAAAGCAGAAGTGGGAGGATCTTGGCTGAGATGTCAGTAGTGACCCCTGGGCTACAAGGTCGTCATGCAAAATCTAGGAGCTCGGGCGACCAACCTCGCCCTAAGTGAAGAAAAGATGGAGTGTATCAGAGAGCGTAGTACAAAGATCAAGTGACCTGTCCACGACACACTATAGCTTCAGAAAGGGCCACTCTACGATCGGTAGTAAATGCTGTTCAAACCGCCAACGAGGGCAACCACTACTCAAAGAAGATTGTACTGTTGGCAACTCTGAATGTGCGAAATGCCTGTAATTCAGTCAGGTGGAGTGATATACTGATTACACTTGAACATACTTTCAACATTCCTGTTTAGCTCTTGAGAATGCTGAAGAACTACCCCAATGGCCGGGAGTTGATCTACAATACCATGGAATGCCCTCGAAGAAAGGAAAGCATCTCCGGAGCAGCACAAGGATAGTTCCTGGGACCTGGACTCTGAGACATGTCATACAATGCCATATTTCGCATGGAGATGACTGACTATGACTTCTTGGGTACGCAGATGATATCGTTGCGGTGATTGCAGCAAAAGACGCGTAGAACGCGCAAATGAAGCTAAACCAGGTTATGAGGCGGGTGAACTCATGGAACACGGTTTTAGCCAAGCTAGTCTTTCTTAATTTCCAAATCGGGCCCGAAGTTATACTTGGAACGGACTATCAATACGAAACTCACCTTCCGGCAACAGATAAAGTCTGTAAGGAGTTAGTTGGCCACGGAGGCATCCATGATGCAGGAGTAGATGGCAGTGGCACGCTCGCGGTTGCTCGGCTTTAGCTCGTCGGATTGGGTTGGTTCTTGCCACTACCCCGTGCATCTCAACTCAACTTACCTTTTTATTTCGTGCCGAAATGTCAAAAAAAAAGAAAATCAAGGATAGTTAAGAGAAAGCTACTTTATTTTACGGACGGACTTGAAAGACAGGAGGAGAGAAAGACGATAGAAAAAAAAAGATGAAAAGAAACAGCAAGATCACTTCTGTCGGCCATCACCACTGTGCAAGACCGGGACTTTCGCGATGTAACTAACTAAACCTATACTAAGCTAATCCCTAAATACCGAACTTAAACAACGCTTAATAACTAAACCTAAAGCTAACTTAACCCTACGTCCCTACACCGAATAATATGTCCCAGTGTTATACAGCGATGATAGCTCGTCACGACCTGAAATAAGCCGGGTGTTGTTGGCTGAGGATGGCCAACCCACCCTTATCGCACTTGGATGCGACCAATTGCTACCATTCTGGCCAAAACTGTGAATGGTAGCCCCTAAACGAAATCCTCCCAGTCGCCACCTGTAAGGAAAATAATCAGCGGAAGTCAGTTACGTCATTTCCTGTCATGTCGTCATCGTTTGTGCGTCATGTCTAGTCACAGTCGCCCCATCGATGGACGGTCGGTCCGTCCATCCACACACCACTCGCGACAACGGTCTTAGGCTACCATTATGATGAACAAAAAAGACTTGATTTCATTCCATCATACAATATATTTAAAAGAATTAAAAAAAGGAATAAAAAAAAAAAGGAATTCACAAAGGTGACTTATTGACTAACAAGAAATTGACTAAAAAGAAAAAAAAAAAAACTTAATAACTAGTACGAGCTTTCCTTTTTTTTGAATTTTATTTTTTTTTTTTTTTTTTTTTTTATTTAATTTATTTTTTTTTTTTCTACTGTAAGGCTACTCTTATTCTAGCCTAACAAAAAAATCTTAAATATTTATAAGACTTACCGGATTTTTTTTTTTTTTTTCAAATCCCTCGTAGTCCTGGCGCCAGCACTTCGAAGAATCGCTTGATGAAACAAACAAAAATTTTTTCCCTTTTTTTTTTTGTTTTTTTTTTTTTGATTCCACGCACACCAAAAAAATTCAACAAAATAAAATTCAAAAAAAAAACTCTTAACCCTAACCTTACTCTACAATAATTTAATAAAAAAAAACAATTCTATATCTAAATATGTATCTAAACTTTTAATACTCGTAGTTTCTATACTACACTTATCCACTAAATCCAAACTATTTTTATTTATTTCTATATTTTTTTATATACATATATACTTCTATACTTAAATTTTGTGTTTTTTTTTTTTTTTTAATAAAAAAAAATTTTTTTTTTTTTCTGTCACTGTGTCTGTCACTAGTTCCACTGTTTTTTTTTTTCTTTTGTATGAATCTTTGTTGTTGTTGGCGTTGTCCCGCGGAGCACCTCTTGCAGGCGATGTAGCTTTATGTGTGGGCTTTGTAATCCGCACGACAATTAATTAGTTTTTTTTTTTTTTTTTTTTTTTTTGTTTGCACTAAACCGGCAAAGATATTTTTCCCACCAGTTTGCTTGTGGGTTGTCTTTATTTCACCGGGAAAAAAAAGGTGCACCACGTAGGTGTAAGGGGGGAGGGTTGGGGGTAGTTCACTTTTCCTCCTTTACGTACGTCACTTGTGTATTTTTTTTTTTTTTTTTTTTTTTTTTGTGTTATCGGGGAGAGGGGAGAGAACTTCCCGTCGACAAAATCCTTTTCTTTTTTTTTTGTTGTTTTTTTTTTTTTTAAAAAAAAAAACGCCGACACACGGTAAATGTAAAAAAAGGATACGTCCCGTATGTTCGAAGCGGGAAACTTTTCACGCTGTCGTCGAAATTCCTTGTCTCATTTTTTTTTTTTTTTTTTTTTATATATACTTCGCGTTACTGTCCAAGTACAAAAAAAAACCGAGCGGAACGCGAATATAAGCAACCTTTTTGATTTAACTCCAGACATCGACTGAAGATGTGTCCCTAGGGACTGCCCCTGTCTCATTATTCATAACGAAGAAAAAAAAATACTACGACTTACCTCCTTTTTTCAAAAAAGAAATAAAATGAATGCAGTGTGTGTATGTCTTGCTATTAATATTTTACTTAAAAAAAACAATATATTGTAATTCAAAAAAAAAAAAAAAAATTATAATTATATTGTAATTTAAAAAAAAAGGAATAATAATAAAAAAAAAATATATTCAAAAAAAAACAAATGTGAAAAAAGTTTAAAAAAAAAAAGGATATCTAATAAAAATAAAAAAGGAAATATATATGATATATGGTATGACTAACTAAATAATCTGAAACTCAAAAAAAAAATGCCTCGCTATTAATATTTTACTTATAAAAAAAAATATATTGTAGTTCAAAAAACATAAAAAAAAATTATATTGTAATTCAAAAAAGTATCAGGCATATATAAAAAAAATTTTATTAAAAAAAAAAATGGCAAAAGGATATCTAATAAAACTAAAAGGAAATGAATAAAAATGAATAAATGAGAAATTGTTATGTAATTGTTCGTGATTAATTGAATTATATAAATCGCGTTGGTGTGTGGAATTTGTGAACCGATTTTCCAGTCACTGTCGATGGGTACTAAAGTTGGTCTAAGTGTAGTTCGTTTTGTTTGGTCGGGTCACGTATAGTGGAGACTGGTATTTCAGTATCGTAACGAGTGCTGAAGCATAACTCTTGCCTTCGCTCCACACTGGGTATATGGCTGAACCACATCCCAGGCTGGCAGAGAATGTCCAGGTTATACTTCAACACGACTAGAAGTTCGTGATCTCAAGCCCACGCCTCACGATAAGTCAACCTGGGGCTAACTGTATCGGACAGCAGTCAGCTTATCGACCTCTCACTTCTAGTCCGCTTTTGGATCCTTTACAGACTTTCGGCTACCTCACGAAGTCCCTTGGCTTCTCGCCTGGGGACTGGACAGCCACCGTTGATCTGCTCAGAAACCAAAAGCATAATCAGAATGTGATCTTGGAGAAGTAAAGGATAAAGAGAAAAGTAAAATTTTGAAAAAGGAAAAAAACTAGCGGACTAGCCGTTAACGTTGGGCGCCATTGTAAGGAGTTAGTTGGCCACGGAGGCATCCATGATGCAGGAGTAGATGGCAGTGGCACGCTCGCGGTTGCTCGGCTTTAGCTCGTCGGATTGGGTTGGTTCTTGCCACTACCCCGTGCATCTCAACTCAACTTACCTTTTTATTTCGTGCCGAAATGTCAAAAAAAAAGAAAATCAAGGATAGTTAAGAGAAAGCTACTTTATTTTACGGACGGACTTGAAAGACAGGAGGAGAGAAAGACGATAGAAAAAAAAAGATGAAAAGAAACAGCAAGATCACTTCTGTCGGTCTTGCACAGTGGTGATGGCCGACAGAAGTGATCTTGCTGTTTCTTTTCATCTTTTTTTTTCTATCGTCTTTCTCTCCTCCTGTCTTTCAAGTCCGTCCGTAAAATAAAGTAGCTTTCTCTTAACTATCCTTGATTTTCTTTTTTTTTGACATTTCGGCACGAAATAAAAAGGTAAGTTGAGTTGAGATGCACGGGGTAGTGGCAAGAACCAACCCAATCCGACGAGCTAAAGCCGAGCAACCGCGAGCGTGCCACTGCCATCTACTCCTGCATCATGGATGCCTCCGTGGCCAACTAACTCCTTACAATGGCGCCCAACGTAAACGGCTAGTCCGCTAGTTTTTTTTCTTTTTTCAAAATTTTACTTTTCTCTTTATCTTTTACTTCTTCAAGATCACATTCTGATTATGCTTTTGGTTTCCGATCAGATCAACGGTGGCTGTCCAGTCTCCAGGCGAGAAGCCAAGGGACTTCGTGAGGTAGCCGGAAGTCTGTAAAGGATCCAAAAGCGGGCTAGAAGTGAGGGGTCGATAAGTTGACTGCTGTCCGATACAGTTAGCCCCAGGTTGACTTATCGTGAGGCGTGGGCTTGAGATCTCGAACTTCTAGTCGTGTTGAAGTATAGCCTGGACATTTTCTGCCAGCCTGGGATGTGGTTCAGCCATATACCCAGTGTGGAGGGGAGTTAAGGGTTATGCTTCAGCACTCGTTACGATACTGAAATACCAGTCTCCACAATACGGCGCCATTGTAAGGAGTTAGTTGGCCACGGAGGCATCCATGATGCAGGAGTAGATGGCAGTGGCACGCTCGCGGTTGCTCGGCTCTAGCTCGTCGGATTGGGTTGGTTCTTGCCACTACCCCGTGCATCTCAACTCAACTTACCTTTTTGTTTCGTGCCGAAATTAAAAAAAAGAGAAAAACAAGGATAGTTAAGAGAGAAAGCTACGTTATTTTACGGACGGACTTGAAAGACAGGAGGAGAGAAAGACGATAGAAAAAAAAAGGATGAAAAGAAACAGCAAGATCACTTCTGTCGGCCATCACCACTGTGCAAGACCGGGACTTTCGCGATGTAACTAACTAAACCTATACTAAGCTAATCCCTAAATACCGAACTTAAACAACGCTTAATAACTAAACCTAAAGCTAACTTAACCCTACGTCCCTACACCGAATAATATGTCCCAGTGTTATACAGCGATGACAGCTCGTCACGACCTGAAATAAGCCGGGTGTTGTTGGCTGAGGATGGCCAACCCACCCTTATCGCACTTGGATGCGACCAATTGCTACCATTCTGGCCAAAACTGTGAATGGTAGCCCCTAAACGAAGTTCCTCCCAGTCGCCACCTGTAAGAAAAACCTCAGGAAAAGTCTGTCACGTCATTTCCGCTATGTCGTCATCGTTTGTACGTCACGTTCGGTCTTCGTCGGCCCCATCGAAGGACGGTCGGTCCGCCTATCCACACACCACTCGCGACAACGGTCTTAAGCCACCATCATAGTGAATAAAAGAAAGACTTAGTTTCACTCCATCATACAATTCATTCTATTTATTTATAAAAAGAAAATTGTAAGGAGTTAGTTGGCCACGGAGGCATCCATGATGCAGGAGTAGATGGCAGTGGCACGCTCGCGGTTGCTCGGCTTTAGCTCGTCGGATTGGGTTGGTTCTTGCCACTACCCCGTGCATCTCAACTCAACTTACCTTTTTATTTCGTGCCGAAATGTCAAAAAAAAGAAAATCAAGGATAGTTAAGAGAAAGCTACTTTATTTTACGGACGGACTTGAAAGACAGGAGGAGAGAAAGACGAGAGAAAAAAAAAAGATGAAAAGAAACAGCAAGATCACTTCTGTCGGCCATCACCACTGTGCAAGACCGGGACTTTCTCTGCCAGCCTGGGATGTGGTTCAGCCATATACCCAGTGTGGAGCGAAGGCAAGAGTTATGCTTCAGCACTCGTTACGATACTGAAATACCAGTCTCCACTATACGTGACCCGACCAAACAAAACGAACTACACTTAGACCAACTTTAGTACCCATCGACAGTGACTGGAAAATCGGTTCACAAATTCCACACACCAACGCGATTTATATAATTCAATTAATCACGAACAATTACATAACAATTTCTCATTTATTCATTTTTATTCATTTCCTTTTAGTTTTATTAGATATCCTTTTGCCATTTTTTTTTTTAATAAAATTTTTTTTATATATGCCTGATACTTTTTTGAATTACAATATAATTTTTTTTTATGTTTTTTGAACTACAATATATTTTTTTTTATAAGTAAAATATTAATAGCGAGGCATTTTTTTTTTGAGTTTCAGATTATTTAGTTAGTCATACCATATATCATATATATTTCCTTTTTTATTTTTATTAGATATCCTTTTTTTTTTTAAACTTTTTTCACATTTGTTTTTTTTTGAATATATTTTTTTTTTATTATTATTCCTTTTTTTTTAAATTACAATATAATTATAATTTTTTTTTTTTTTTTTGAATTACAATATATTGTTTTTTTTAAGTAAAATATTAATAGCAAGACATACACACACTGCATTCATTTTATTTCTTTTTTGAAAAAAGGAGGTAAGTCGTAGTATTTTTTTTTCTTCGTTATGAATAATGAGACAGGGGCAGTCCCTAGGGACACATCTTCAGTCGATGTCTGGAGTTAAATCAAAAAGGTTGCTTATATTCGCGTTCCGCTCGGTTTTTTTTTGTACTTGGACAGTAACGCGAAGTATATATAAAAAAAAAAAAAAAAAAAAATGAGACAAGGAATTTCGACGACAGCGTGAAAAGTTTCCCGCTTCGAACATACGGGACGTATCCTTTTTTTACATTTACCGTGTGTCGGCGTTTTTTTTTTTAAAAAAAAAAAAAACAACAAAAAAAAAAGAAAAGGATTTTGTCGACGGGAAGTTCTCTCCCCTCTCCCCGATAACACAAAAAAAAAAAAAAAAAAAAAAAAAATACACAAGTGACGTACGTAAAGGAGGAAAAGTGAACTACCCCCAACCCTCCCCCCTTACACCTACGTGGTGCACCTTTTTTTTCCCGGTGAAATAAAGACAACCCACAAGCAAACTGGTGGGAAAAATATCTTTGCCGGTTTAGTGCAAACAAAAAAAAAAAAAAAAAAAAAAAAAACTAATTAATTGTCGTGCGGATTACAAAGCCCACACATAAAGCTACATCGCCTGCAAGAGGTGCTCCGCGGGACAACGCCAACAACAACAAAGATTCATACAAAAGAAAAAAAAAAACAGTGGAACTAGTGACAGACACAGTGACAGAAAAAAAAAAAAATTTTTTTTATTAAAAAAAAAAAAAAAACACAAAATTTAAGTATAGAAGTATATATGTATATAAAAAAATATAGAAATAAATAAAAATAGTTTGGATTTAGTGGATAAGTGTAGTATAGAAACTACGAGTATTAAAAGTTTAGATACATATTTAGATATAGAATTGTTTTTTTTTATTAAATTATTGTAGAGTAAGGTTAGGGTTAAGAGTTTTTTTTTTGAATTTTATTTTGTTGAATTTTTTTGGTGTGCGTGGAATCAAAAAAAAAAAAACAAAAAAAAAAAGGGAAAAAATTTTTGTTTGTTTCATCAAGCGATTCTTCGAAGTGCTGGCGCCAGGACTACGAGGGATTTGAAAAAAAAAAAAAAAATCCGGTAAGTCTTATAAATATTTAAGATTTTTTTGTTAGGCTAGAATAAGAGTAGCCTTACAGTAGAAAAAAAAAAAATAAATTAAATAAAAAAAAAAAAAAAAAAAAAAATAAAATTCAAAAAAAAGGAAAGCTCGTACTAGTTATTAAGTTTTTTTTTTTTTCTTTTTAGTCAATTTCTTGTTAGTCAATAAGTCACCTTTGTGAATTCCTTTTTTTTTTTTATTCCTTTTTTTAATTCTTTTAAATATATTGTATGATGGAATGAAATCAAGTCTTTTTTGTTCATCATAATGGTAGCCTAAGACCGTTGTCGCGAGTGGTGTGTGGATGGACGGACCGACCGTCCATCGATGGGGCGACTGTGACTAGACATGACGCACAAACGATGACGACATGACAGGAAATGACGTAACTGACTTCCGCTGATTATTTTCCTTACAGGTGGCGACTGGGAGGATTTCGTTTAGGGGCTACCATTCACAGTTTTGGCCAGAATGGTAGCAATTGGTCGCATCCAAGTGCGATAAGGGTGGGTTGGCCATCCTCAGCCAACAACACCCGGCTTATTTCAGGTCGTGACGAGCTATCATCGCTGTATAACACTGGGACATATTATTCGGTGTAGGGACGTAGGGTTAAGTTAGCTTTAGGTTTAGTTATTAAGCGTTGTTTAAGTTCGGTATTTAGGGATTAGCTTAGTATAGGTTTAGTTAGTTACATCGCGAAAGTCCCGGTCTTGCACAGTGGTGATGGCCGACAGAAGTGATCTTGCTGTTTCTTTTCATCTTTTTTTTTCTATCGTCTTTCTCTCCTCCTGTCTTTCAAGTCCGTCCGTAAAATAAAGTAGCTTTCTCTTAACTATCCTTGATTTTCTTTTTTTTTGACATTTCGGCACGAAATAAAAAGGTAAGTTGAGTTGAGATGCACGGGGTAGTGGCAAGAACCAACCCAATCCGACGAGCTAAAGCCGAGCAACCGCGAGCGTGCCACTGCCATCTACTCCTGCATCATGGATGCCTCCGTGGCCAACTAACTCCTTACAATGGCGCCCAACGTGGGGCCCGACATTGTAAGGAGTGTCAGTTGGCCACGGAGGCATCCATGATGCAGGAGTAGATGGCAGTGGCACGCTCGCGGTTGCTCGGCTCTAGCTCGTCGGATTGGGTTGGTTCTTGCCACTACCCCGTGCATCTCAACTCAACTTACCTTTTTATTTCGTGCCGAAATGTCAAAAAAAGAAAATCAACGATAGTTAAGAAGAAAGTTTAGTTATTAATCATACGTTACTTAAGTTCGGTAGTTAGGGTTTAGGTTAGTGTAGGTTTAGTTAGCTACATCGCGAAAGTCCCGGTCTTGCACAGTGGTGATGGCCGACAGAAGTGATCTTGCTGTTTCCTTTCACCTTTTTTTTCTATCATCTTTCTCTCCTCCTCTCTTTTAAGTCCGTCCGTATAATAACGTAACTTTCTTCTTAACTATCGTTGATTTTCTTTTTTTGACATTTCGGCACGAAATAAAAAGGTAAGTTGAGTTGAGATGCACGGGGTAGTGGCAAGAACCAACCCAATCCGACGAGCTAGAGCCGAGCAACCGCGAGCGTGCCACTGCCATCTACTCCTGCATCATGGATGCCTCCGTGGCCAACTGACACTCCTTACAAGTCCGTATCGGAACGAGCGTCGAAGGTGGCAATGTCAGTAAGGAAA
The DNA here is from genome assembly GCA_963966105.1 of Volucella zonaria. Classification (NCBI taxonomy): domain Eukaryota; kingdom Metazoa; phylum Arthropoda; class Insecta; order Diptera; family Syrphidae; genus Volucella; species Volucella zonaria. Next base: position 14,839,450 of record OZ014534.1, read on the forward strand.
TTGATGGAAAACGTAAGGGGTTCTACCGCCAGAAAACGAAGGCTACTAATGTTAATCACATACGCCATTCTTCGTTGTATATTGCTGTGAAATCTGGGCAGACGCACACCGACAGTACAGGAAGCAGATGGCAGCAGTACTAAGATTCGGAGCTCTACGCGTGGCAAGTTCGTACCGAACTGTGTCGGAACCATCCGTCCTGGTAATCAGAGTAGTGACTCCTGTAAGCGGAGTGGAAGCAGCAATCGAGGTGGAAAAATACCTCACGAAACGGCAGTGGACAGACTCGGAGGGTAGAGACGATGGGCTGCGAAGCTGAAGAAACGTGGCTCCGTTTCTCATCGGATACGAATATTTCAACGTCTTTCTTCATAAGATCGGTAAAGCAAAGACTCCAGCCCGCCAGTGCGGAAACTCTCCAGTAGATGATGAAACCACACTTTTTTCGTTTGCAGTAGGTGAGAAGCTCGAAGGCGTCAGCTGGAAAGCAGCGAAAACATGGTTGAAAAGATGCTGACGAGCGATCAGGCTTGGAGCTAAATTTGTTCCTTCGTAGAAGTCAACTCAGGGCAAAAAAGAGAGAACAAGACTCAAATATACCTTTAACAGGCTGATGAAAGCCTCACCAGCAAGATAGAATAAACCCGCACAAGAAGATAAATATGAAAAAGCCGGCTCCCAGAGGGGAAATAAAACGACACCACTCTGAAGTAATATGAAAGCGGTTCCGAAGTGAATGGTGTCAAGATGAGTGGGGTTAAGGTACTTTTTACTGGGTAGAAGTCACACGGTACATAAAGCAGAGCAGGACTGCTTCTTGTCCTTATTAGATTTTCTACCATCCCCTAGGCAAAAATGGGAGGGAATATAAATATTTTTTTGAATTTATCTCCGCTTGAAATATAGAGATGCTACTGTTTTGCGTACAGTGAGGTATTAGTACTCGTATTTTCTCCGTGTATTCCCGCTGCAACTCCTTCGTCTGTTTTCTATCCGTCGGTGTACCACATCAGTAAATCTTTTCTAAACAGAGGTTTACTCTGTTCCCAGCTGAGTTGATCAGAGAACGTAACCTTGAAGTTATGGTTGAAGTTGTACTTTTTCAGACGGTTGTCAGTAGGAGTAATTCCCAATAGTTCATTTCTCTTGATTTGCAGTGAAAGCTGTGGGTGAAATATTTTGGAGTTGTTCTCATCCACTGAGATAAACATGTAGGCGTTTTCTAAAGCTTCTTTCTGTATGCTAAGCTAAAGAGGTGGGAGGTTCAATGGAACCTCTAATGCTTTTGGACGAGCCGGGTTATCAGCTTCTACTACCCTCTCGACATGAACCTGTGCATATCTTATGCGCTCTTTGTCCTTTGCCTTTTCTAATTTCATGTTATCTTTTATTATGGCATAATTCGACGTCTTTGAGCTCCAGTGAAATATTAAAATCTCTGCTAGGCTTTAGAGTCTATTGCTGGCTTTGCCACAGTGCCTGACACTTTTTGTTTCTGGGCACATTCGTTGTCATTTTTGGTCAACGGTGGCATAGCCTTTATTGGGGATGAGACAATTAGCTCTTCTGTCTCCATCACAATCAGAGACACAGGGAACCGGAGCAGAGGTTTGTTTTCTGACGAGAAAAGCGAGAAAGGTTAGTCCACACTTACAGAGTTTCTATACAGGTGCGAGGCTAGTTACTATGAGATTTCATGCACCATTCAAACCTCGGCCCGTGTTCTATAACACCTTGTCTTGGGAATCTACATAATTTGCTCTTGGTTCGCGAAGGCGTAGAGCTTCTACAATGCTCGTATGAGTGAACACATTATATGACATGAGGACGCTCAGTGGGTCGCCTTAGAAGCTTGTATTTTCCCGGCCCTTATTCATTAAACCTTCAACCAGATGCATATCACGGGGATCAACGTAAGGCACAACTTGAATATTCTCGACGCACGTCTGAAATTTCCGAGGAGACAACATTGGGTCGGCTACTATCATGACGTATCACAATAATAAAAATTCTAGCAAATGCCCGCAGTCAATCAGAGGACGTACCTATACAAGTCGCCACTGCAAAGAATTACGAAAGCTGCTCACGAGTTCGATGTTGTTCAGGAGGGATATGGACAAAATAACAAGAAAGAACTTGATAAGCGCTAGATTGGGGCTATGGGAAGATGCTAGTTTAAAAATAATGTTCGCAAGTTTTAGCGAAGGGTATAAAGGCTACAACAGGACACAAAATGTCTCCGTCGAACAAGAAAACCTAGTAGTAGAGTCACTGTCTGTGTTGTATGCATGTATGGGAAAATCTATGCCACAGACCTGCGAAGGGGGAGAAGTTAAACAGAACTAACTTCATCTGGAGGATGAAAACCAGGACTTGCTTCCACCCTACTAAAAGTGAAACTAGGCTGCCATACCGGACACCTAACCTGTGGACTTCTTTAAGATAGCGGAAGATGACTTATACAGTGGATATACAATATCATTTCCAAGATCTAGTGGAAAAATTTAACAATTTATTATGGGACATCTAACAGCACAACAACGTATGGAATGTTGACCCAACTTAATCCATGGCAACATGTTTTGGTTTGATGGTGAATGAAGACGAAGTGAAACCTATACTCCAAATAAATAAACAAAGCATGCCTGAGCCACAATTTTACTGTAGATAACGACAACTTCGAAAAAGTTTGGGATTAACTTTCTTGACGTTAATGCCTAATATACCGAAACGTTGATTCTGTCACCAACCGCGATTTAAATGAAATTCAACGTTGGAAGCCCTAGCACGGTTAGAGTAGCCAAAGCTTAAGTGAGCGCCTGGGGGAGATAGTCTGCGCTGTGCTTTCAGCATTTACAAACTAACGTGGGACTAATACCGCGGAATCATCAAAGAGGTAGTATAGATCACCGTAGGCTATCAGCCATCATGAAAATAGAGCCTTTGGGTTAAAGGTGAGTGTGTAAAATGAAATAATGTTGAAAGAAAACGTACACATATAAGCGATGCACTTCAAATAAGAGAAGCGGGGGAAGGGCATCGACTACTGGAAGTTACTAAGGTGTTTATTCATCTCGGAGTAAACGTCAACTACACGAATGACACTCTAATGGAGATTGGGCGAAGACTTACCCATGGAAGGCCTCAAAACCTTTTTGGAAGGTTAAATTATTTCTGCTCGTTCTGTTATATGGGACCGAATGATAGAGGATAAGCAGGAAAGCAGAGCAGATGTCGATGTTTGTTCGCTATACCGAAAATACATAGTAATATATTTATTAAACTTCCGGTGAGATCCTCTTACCTTTTATCAAAAGGATTCGTCTGAAGAGTTGAAGAACGAATAGTTTCTTGGGGAATGAACGGATTTTTGTAACAATGTTTTCCAAGTGTGGTTGATAACTTTTGCCGCTCATATCTGTCCCACAACCCTAATGAATAGCAATGAAAATGAAAAAAAAACATGGAAGCAACAAAAAATTTCGTCCAAGTTGTTATTTTAGCAAAATAATAAAGAAATGTTTTAAAGTAATTTATTTTCATAAAAATTGAAAATGTTTGATATTGCATAAAACCATAATGCGTTCTCTGCATTTCCCCATAATCCTGGTGATATTCTGTTTTTAATTTCTTTGTTTAGGGACACAAAAGAGCATCCTTCAACTAAACCCGCCCATATATAATTCATACTCTACTCAACACAAAACAATGTCCTTATCATACCAAGCTAATGGAAGCAAAATAACCTAAAGTGGCTGGGGGACAAATGTAATGACAAAACAAACGAAATGCACACATATGTAGGAGACATCACTAAACCACCTCCACAGTACAGCTCTTTCTCCTTCACCACATCCGACTACTTTCATCTTCAAGCAAATAAACGAAATTATTTTCGAGTTTTGTTTGGCAACTTTGCAGCGTTCTTCACCACCTCACCACCTTGCCACTTCGTCAACTCAAAGCGCTATACCCGTACAGTGCCGCACCGAACAAAACTTTTTCCTTTTCCCTTGCATGCACAGATAATACACATTATAAGCATAATATTAAAATATCACAAAGGTCCTGTGCTCGAGAATCCCCCCAGCTCATCCGAGTAGCTAAGCAGGACTTAATTATGTTAGTGTAGGTACTCGTACTCGTATGTTTGTCTCGGGCTCCGGCAAATTCAATTGAAGCTTCGTTTTTTGTCGTTTTTGAAAAATTCAAAAACAGCAGCGAACGCAAATGAAATATTCGTATATCGCTAAATAGATTTTTTCGCATCAGTTTTTGTTTGCGGGCATACGAGCAAGTATGCAGATACGAGTATTGGGGGAGGACTATTCCAAACACATGTGAGCACCAAGAACCAAAAACCAAGGACTGAAGGCTGAGAACTGAGGAAGACTATGCAATGATAATTTCGAATGGTAAAAATCTCGACGACATGAAATGGGAATGGGAGAAATAGCTCGTGAACAATGTCTACCACACAATTAGGCACCTTATTTGTTCCATGGAATAAAGGAATTCTGGAGTTCGTAGATTGTATAGCCAAACAAAGGCGTGGGCGAAATGTGTCGTTGGTGTTGCTCTGACTTCCGCTGCCTCAGTACTGTGTGGTGTTGGGTTAAAACAATGCTGAACTGACGACAACACACATGACAAAGTTTTGTTGCTGCATTGGCGCTGGGTACTTTTTTTTTGTTTCGGTTTGTGATATTAGACAGGAAGACAGCTCCATGAGGTGTGCTGTGATTTTCAGGAAGTTTTCCTCGAAATCGGGAATATTTTTGAAGACTAACACAAATATTTGCAAGGGTTTCAGACATTTTTGTTGGATCCAAATGAAAAAAAGCATGCGAATCTATGCGTGGTAGTGTTTGCTGTCTTTTGGATTTATGCAGGTACGAAAGTTTAGATGCAAAAATACATAGAAGCATATTTGATTGCTTGTTGTAATGAAGGTTTATCTTTCCAACGCTAATCAACTTAAAGCTTAATATTCACGAAAACTCGCTATAAACAATTTTTAAATTACTTCAATTACTTGAACAGTCAGTTTGATAGATATCTTACATGTGCTACGTCAACGTAACGTACTTGGAGTTGAGGTTAGTAGGGATTTTCAGGACTAGTCAGGCTTCTGAGATAGAGATTAATCTAAATGGGTCAACGACAGATCTCTTACTCTGAAGTCGGTTTATGACCTCGGAATATCCGAGCCATATCGCCAAAGAGATCATAAAAAGATATGGCCTCTAGAGTGGGGGTTGTGCGCCGAGTTATGTACCCGGTTATGTAAAAACCTCACTGTTGGGAAGCAACCAAAGGCTTCGAAGGACGGACCTACTGTTGACAACCCTACACACGGACAACTATGTTTGAACCTTCAATAGACTGCTAAAAAGAAGATATCACCGGCACTCAAGAAAGGCGGTGAATGGGACAAAAGAAGAGTGAAAAGCGGTGACATGTACTACGTTGACAATAACAGAGAAAACAAACAGCAATTTCGGTTCGGATTTGATGTAAGCGCAGACTTAGGCTAGAAGTCTCAGCAATACCCAAAAAGACCAACATCAGTCTGATATGCGATCATGTCCGCACAAACGAAAAAGACTACGCTACCAAGAATGTTTTTATAAGCTCCACTACAAAATGTACGTGCAATGACCGAAGTATGACGTTAAAATCGTCTTATGTGATGGCAGTCGGGAAGCATAGCCTGCAAGACACAACATCTGGAAACGGACTAGGACTAATTGACAATTGATTATGTTGCGACCAACGTTCACGCCAAGGTACGTCTACGTAATATATGATTTAAACACCACAACGAGGAAATGGAGAAAAATGCTTGGATTTTTGCCAACAACTACAACGAATGTATCAGAGCAACAAGACCTGAACAGAGGCCTGTAGAGATGAAAGGGTCGCAGTCGTTACTGAGGATATGAAAAAAACACTTCTGCAGACTGTTAAACGACGAGAACAACCAAAATTCCATTGTGAACAACTCATTTCTAAAATTTAGTCGGATGAACGCATGCCTGAAGAATGGACCTTTAGCACTTTAGCCCGATCCACAAGAAAGGAGACCCTATTAACCAATTGTAGAGGGACCAGTCTGCTTTACTTTGCATATAAGATTTTATCCGTCGTCTTGGGTGAAGGCCTAAAGTCATTTAGCTAGCATTCCAATAGACCAAATATTCGCACTACGGCAGATACTGGAAAGAACCTGGAAAAATCCCAAGAAGTCCAAATCGATACGCACCAGCTCATTATCGATTTTAAGGCCGCATATGACAGCATCAATGAGGCATGCTATACAGAGACTTGTCTAGCTTAGGTACCCCTACCAAACTCATCAGATTTTGGAGAATGCTGCTTCAGAAAGGCAAGGAATTAACTTTCCGAAACCTTTAATATCAGAAAAGGGTTTTGGCAAGAAGATGCACAGTCACGTAATTTTTTCAATATCGTTCTTGAGAAAATTTTCCAAAACTCACAAGCCATCGCAAGAGGCACAATTTTCGAAAAGTTTGTACTTTTATACGCTAATGACACTGGTGCGTTCGCAAATATTGAAACAGAAGCTGAAAATTTGGGTTTAGTTGTGAATGAAGGTAAAACAAGGTGTAAGCTGTCAAAAATAAGAGACACACAACATCGAAAGACCCGACAGAACGTCACAATAGACAGCTATAACTTTGAGGTAGTCAGGGACTTTGTAAGCTTCTTCGGCCTTAAGAGGCAAAGAGCACTAATATAACTATATAAGAATCTTTCATCCCTGTCCTGCTTTATGTTGCTGAGGCATGAAGTTTTATTTATTTTTAAAGCATAAGCATGCTTACATGATAACCAAAAAAACATTTAAAAACTAGCTTAATTAACTTCAATGTATCTTTTTTTACCTACTGGCCCTATAAGGGCGCTCTAAAGCTAAACCTGCTAAAGCTAAACCTTTGATGATTTTTTTTGTATGTACCAGTATGTATACTTAGGAAAAGACATGGAGCTTATCGAAGGTAGAAGAAGATATCCTTGACTGTGTAGAACTTAAAATTTTACGAGTGATTTTTGATTTTGCGTTGACGGGGTTTGGAATAGAAGATACTCGTATAAAAGCGAAAAAAAATGCACATTAGTTGCTGAACAGTCTTTGATTCTAACCCGGAGGACAACGTAGTAGAGGAAGACTTCTCTTGTGGTGCGCGCAAATGAAAGGGTATCTCAGCCAACTTGGAAAGTGCAACCACGCTACCTGAACAGGTTGATTGGTAGAAGCTCAGCTTCACTCCAGCTTCACTTAGACAGTCGTCTAAGTAAGTAAGTTATTGGTCTAAACAAACGCAACATTCATTCTACGACATCGCCAATTTCTGTGGCTTAACCATTTTCAACTTTGTTTTTATGTACGAATGCACTTTGATATGCAGCTGACGACAGGGTTCCATTCCATTCCTTAAAATGTTTGTACACAGCGCGGGCGAAGGAAATTTAGGTAGGAAGAAAGGACAGGTACCGATTTACATTGTTTTTAAATGTTTGTAAGTTATAACGACCAGGAAACACAGAGATCGGCAGGGCATTCCATAAGCGAGTTTTACGGCTAAGGAAATAATCACGATATTTTAGAGTACGTCCGAAAATGGGCTTGAGGGTATACTGATGAGCATTCATAGCGAGACCGGTGTTACGGTTGAAAGTTTGAATGGGCGCAACGCTACTGACGATTATAATGGAGCATAGGTGGTGGAAATAGCGATAAAATAAAGTGAGACAGGACACATTCGTGTTCGAGAGAGTCAATTGATTGACTGATATTAGTATCACCTATGAGTTTGACTGCACGGTTTTGAATCCTATCTAGCAGGTGCGGAGATGTTTTAGGAGCACCTGACCAGATGTGGGCATTTTACTCCAATTTTGGGTGGATGAGGCCAGATCAGAGAGGACAAAATATTTCTTATATCGCTTGAGGAAACCTAGACATTTCGCAACATTTTTGACGACATCGAATATGTGGCCATTCCAACGTAAGTTGTCACATACCGAGAATGGAAAGTTTTTCGGTTTCGACGATGTAAGTGCCAATCATGAATAATGGCTGTGTATTTGAATTTCGCTTTAATAACAGCAGACAGCGTTGAATTTTGGAAGCATTAAATTCCACTCGGTTGATAGTTCCCCAATTGGTTAGGCTGTTAATATTGGAATTTAATGAGCTTAACATACGTTGCCGTTCCCGCTCAATAGCCGAAGAGCAGGGACGTGAGTTCGGAAACGAATATGAAAAGCAGAGAATACTGTCATCGGCAAAGGAATATTTTGGAGTAGAAGTAGCAGACAAGAGATCATAGAGAAAAATTAAAAAGAGTGTCGGAGACAGAACGGAGCCTCGGGGCACACCAGCATTTATTTTGTGAATATCAGACTTGAAACCGTCCAAGACAACTTGAATTGAACGTTCCGAAAGGTAATCATCTTCAAATCCATTGAAGAAGAGAGCCATCGATCCCGAAAGCACGTATTTTCAACAAAAGAGCCTGATGCCAAACTCTGTCAAATGCCTTAGAAATATCAAATTCAACTATCTTGCTTTCGCCAGAATGATGTATGCCTTGGATCCACTTTTCGGTGAAACATGCCATCAAATCAATGGAGCTGTTGCTACGAAAACTGTACTGCCGGTCATTGAGAAGTTTTCGTGTTTCGAGATAATTCATTAGCTGACGGTATATCAGCGCTTCCATGACCTTGGAAAGAAGGGACGTAAGTGTAATGGGTATATAGGAGGAGAGAGAGGGAGATTCGCCTTTTTTAGGGACGGGCTGGACAAATGCTGTTTTCCATCTTCTCGGAAAGAGTCCTAAGGAGTAGGATTAATGAAAAAGCTTACGCGGTGGTTTTGCCAGCGTGGAAGAACACCTCTTCGGAAGGAGGGGAGATATACCATCTGGACCAGCGGATTTGTGAATGTTAAGATCATTAAGAAGTCTTGCTACTACACGAGTGCAAAATTATTATTATTATTATCAAGGAAACGATACAAATTAAATTTTTAGGGCCCGGGATTTAACGCCGGGGTACTATGCCCATTTGGCGCGTTTTGTCAACAGCACGCGGAGTACTGAGTTCCCATGTGGTCATCTACCTACGTGCTTACCGCGCCCAACACTGCTTCATTTCGGTGATCTAGTTGGAACCGATGCTTTCAAGTGTCGGCAGTGACAAAGCGCAATCTGGTAGTGTTGAAGTAGCCGTAAAGAGCGCAGCAAGTAGATTGGTCTTGTCCAAAGAGCTGATACCTGGAATGTCATTGTAAATGAGCGTTGGGATGGAAGATGTGGCAGAACTTCTAATGTTTTTTACGAACTACCAAAAATTTGTACTGTATTGCAGTATTTTTTGCCTCAGTTCTTGGTCATATTGGAATTTCACATGCTTAAGAAAGACGTTGCAGTCATTTTTGGCTTGTTAAAACTTTTTTCGGTTTTCCTCTGTCGGGTTGGTCTCGTTGGACTGAGAAAATGTAGGAAACAAAAAACAGCCTCTTTACAGCTCGAATCGTACCATGCCTTATCTTTTGGTTTGATATTCTTCATCGAAGGTGATAAAGGATCTCACAGAATAGTGTCTGTGATCATATCAGCAGCGGCATACACGTCGTTATCGAGGAAACATAAAGACCAGTTAAAATTCCTAAAGAAGGTGTTAAGTCCGCTCCAATTGACTTTGTCATATTGCCATACGGTTCTATTATTAATTTTTTCTCTAACTGTGTAGTCAGTATACGAGAAATTAGCTGATATGGTACAATGGTCCGACGAGCCTAGAGGAGAGAGCATATCAACAGAGTACTTATCAGGGTGAGAAGTTAAAAAAAAGTCCAGGGTATTGGCGGTATGACTATCAAAGTCTGGTATCCACGTGGGATCATTTACAAGCTGCGTTAAGTTGTTCTCCGCAGCGAAGATCTCAACACACCGTCCTTCGGGTCTTGTCTGTCCAGAGTTTCGAAGCCACCCAGAATTGTGTATATTGAAATCGCCCGTATGTATGGGGATACAGGAATACAATTCTTTGAATGGAGTTAGACAGCGCATCAGACTCGTTAAATGTCGAGTCCCTGTCCAATTTGGGGCTTCTGCAGATGATTTGCTAACGGAGATGGAATTTTAACCACATGAAATTGAATTCCGGATTTGAACAGGGACTACATTGTGGTGGAATTTGGTAAGCTACATCACTACGCACATAAATGGCGAGACTGCGATGAGAGAAGAATAATGGCACTAGTTTGCAGCCAGGTAGCTTCCGATCAGAGTGATCTGAAAGGTGTGGGCTGGGATCTACCTGTGTTTCACTAAGTGCCAAAACAGCTGGTCTGCACTTATAGACGTGGACGTAAGCAGAAAAGTGATTACTTCTTAGCCCGCGTATATTGGCTACATCCACTCTGAATTCCCTAGTCATAACTAAAGACAAACACAGTAAACACAAATACCAACGATACTAAGCAGACTATCAGAGCAGTATAATTCGGAAATAAGTATTCTTTAAGAGCTTATTTGACTGGTATTATCGGCTTGCGAGATCGTTAAGAGAAATGCAATTTGATCTGCTTAATTATCATTATTTTCGAAAATATGGTTCTCGTTTTTACAGTCACATCTTTCATAGGCTAATTGAAACTAATTAAGGCAGCTATCCAGTTGACAGCCAAGTAGTAAGTCATTTGTGTTGTATGACACATGTTGTTGGGGTTTGGGTGCATGCACACTACGTGGTCAATCGTTCAAAACTAAAATATGGAAATAAATAGTCGTAAACCCTAAAATGGTAATAGACACTTTTTAAAAACTTTTAGAGTGCACGATAAATATTGAAAGATGAAAAGTAGCTGCTCTAAGTCTCCCACTTTGGAGTACATACTCACATAGCTGATTAGCGTATGATTCATATGGCCATATTCTCGCTTTACACAAATGTGTACGAAAGACATGTGACGCATTTAGTTTTAAAAAATCAAGACTGCAGGGGCTCCAAGAATCCACTTAAACTGGAATTTGGATGACTTTGGTGAAGCCCTTTTCTAATTTTGAGAGTATTATAGACTTGTAAAGGCAATATCATTGTCACATACGGTTCATAACATAATTCTCGTACCGCAGCCGCACTTCTTCTGTTTTTCGTTTTTTGGGAAAGCTCTTGAGATATGCCCCAGTAAGCACTTTGACCTATTTTGCCATCCATTAAAGGGTTTATTAAATTGTGTTACCAACTATTCGCGATCTAGTTCCTGGAGGAAACCAAAGATTGTTCTGGACTAGAAAATAGATGACATTATTTTGTGGCGTAAGGCTCTTGTAGAAGTATTCAAGCAGGGAGCCAGGCAACAACAGGACGTTCGCAAAGTACATGTGAGGCTGTTCCGGTGTCTTCAAGACAGAACCTGCGTGTCCGGTTGCACACGTTAATTGAGATGGTATTTGAATAAGTAATGCGCAATCAGGAAGTTAATTTAGACCTTGGCCTTATTTTTATTGTTAGCATATCATGTGGGTTTCGGTCTGGGCAAGTAAATAGAGACCGATCATCTCCTCTGACAAGTTCGTCACCTGTCCCAGTACCAGGAATGCCTTTAGGTCTAAAGATCCAGATTAGCATAAATTTATTGTTGCTTGGCTAACTGAAAATAAATTGATGTCATTTCATTGGAAACTTCTCTAGTACTTCTGGAAACTTCTGCTAAGAAAACCTTAATGCGTCCAGATGTGGTATCTCAAGAAATACTTTAATCTCAGCTAACAAGCAGATGTACGTTCCAGCTGTACCTAGTCTAGGCATAATTACTGATACAAAAAAAAATTATGCCAAACGAAAACGCGATGATATTTTTAAAAGCTAATTTTATACTTTTTATTTGTGAAATCCCTAGCTACAAGATATAGAAGACTACATTAGCAATGGCCCCATTTGTTTTCAAGCACGATTTGAGACATACTGGCCAATCATCAACCGCATTACGGACCTCATTCATCGGAAAGTTGTCGATAGCACGAACAAGCTCTCGTTTGTCCAGGGTTTATTTGCGAATATTGTTCGGCTTAACGGCTTAACGAAGTGGTTTGGTAAACTTTCACCGAAGTCTTGACTACTTTTTCACCAAAATGAAAGTTGGTTATGCCATCGTAAGTCACTCCCCACCATACCATTACATTTGCCGTGTGGTGGTCTTTTTCAACCCTTGCAATATGTTCAGAAATTTCTTTTGATGTCCGAGTATACACTCGATCACTTTGCTTATTAAAAACTGTAAACATTTTCTGGTCGGTGAACAAAATACCATATATCTGTGAACATTTCAGCGTAGCGCCTTAAGAGAGCTTTTGATTTTTGCTTAGGTTTTTGCTTCAATGCGACTGTTAGCAGGTGTCCAGTATGTAGGCGCTAAGTCCCAAGTCTTCTTTGATGATGCGTGTGATTAAATTTTGCGAAATGTTTATTTCCCGCGACAACATCTTCTACTTTTTCAGTGGTTTGCGTCTGATTTAGGCCTGCACGACTTTGATGGCTTTCGGAGTCCTCACCGGGCGTGGGCTGCCGGATCTTTCACGGTCACGTGCTCCACCAGTATCTTCGAATAATTCATTGGTACTATAAACAGAACCGCAAGTGATTTTGAGCGGTCGCAAGGTCCCAAATATATCACCTTTTGCAATATTACACTTGTCTAAGTTAATCACAAGGACACGATTTTCGATGTCACCTCATTCCATGATTACAAACGATTAAAAACAAAAATCTTTTCCGCGGCAAAGAAGCATAAAAGCAACGGGTTAGATGACGGTTAACATGAAGAGAGTGGAATAAAAATTGTATCAATATTTATGACTAGATTAGGTATACCATATGTGTGCAACTTTCGAATGCAAGTTTTTGTTCTTTTCGAAGGGCAGAAGAGGTATAGCCTTAGTTAGCCTTTTCTCACGCTACAAGCGATTAATATTAATATAGTAATAGAGTGATAATGTTGAGTAGAGTTAACGAGATAATTACAATACTAGTTTTGATCTCCACTTCTTAACGAAATGCTTTGAGCTGGCCCACAAGGCTTTTGTCGCCTTTTCAATAATTTTGTCTCACAATATTTCTATCATATATTTTTATTAGCGTTTGGAAGCTTAAGTTTCTTCTGTTGCTGAAGTAAATGATACGGTCTTAGCCGCGTTAACTTCATCTTTAGCACTTCTTTTTTCTACCAGTCAGTTATTCTGTTTAGGGTATTTTGTGTTTGTTCAGTAATGCTGGTTTCTTCTTTGGCCTTATCTATTATTATTATAGAAAGATTCCAATTAAAAATTCGGAATTATTAAAGTTCATTAGAATTATTTAAACTAAAAATTATGGAAATATAAATTAAAAAAATATGACTCCCCGTCGAGGGAAAATTTTAGTTGTTTCCGAATTTGTTGGTGATAATTCTCCTTCAACGCATGCAGTACATCCATTTAATTTTTTATACCTCGAAATTTCTAACATCCGTGACCTCCAAAAAAGCGCCGAAATGTATTTTTTTCTTTGACAGTCTCTGCAACCGTGTCAGCAGATGATGGATGTTAATATCGATTTTTCGGCTGATACAAAATTTATTTAGAGGGCGTTTCATTAAGACGAAATTGGTAATAAGAGAATTAATAATTTTCCTACTCCCTTAAAATAACACCAAGAACACCTAATAACGTCGTATTTAGACCGATAATAATTCTGCCTTTTCTTTCTAAAGGTTGTGAATGAATTACGCATAAGCAACTGAACGAGTATTTATGTCTATGTCCAGCTAGGAAATCTTGCAGATCGCATATTCCATGAAGAAACGCAGATTTACAGCGACTACGTAAGGAAACTAGAAAACTTCCAAACAAGTCACTTAAGAGTAATTTGGAGAGAGACAGGAATCTTTACAGATAGAAGCCAATAAAATATAAAAACCTACATACTATAATTCGACTTTCGAAGAGTGCTTCTTATAAAGATTTACGAAATGACCGCAGCACTCGGTAAAACCAGGAGGTTAGTCAAGGTCCTCCAAAGGGGGAAATCAGCCACACTGGGATCACTCAGAAAACCTGGTGGCGACTACACTGAGTTGGAAGCAGAGACAGCTTGAGATTCACTTCAAAGGTAACTTAACTCGAACTAGGTCACAACCAGCTCCTATTAGCGAAGCTGCAAGTGAGCTGAGTAACACAACGCGCTGTAGATGGTGTCTGTCGTCGATTGTGGTATCAGATGAGGCTGTTGATGGCTTTAACTCGCTTGGCACCGATGGCATATACCCAGTTATGTTACAAAAAGGTATAGAGGTATATATAACTCCGAAAATCGAAAAAGATAATTACAAGCTCGCTAAAAGCTCTTTTTTGTCTTTTTATAATTGACGTGCGTTTAAAGGACTTCATATATTTGCACTCAGCGCGGCGAAGGAAAATTGGGAAGGAAAGAAAGAGGAGTACCAATGCAGGTTGGTCTTAAAGTTATAATGACCAGCAATAAAGAGCTCGGCAGGGCATTCCATAAGTGAGTTGAAGAAGAGGATGGGCATGGAGGGTATGGTCGAATTTCATGTATGCAACATGCGTATCAACTCGGAAGATCGTGCCAGATTGCGCTTCAAAATTTACTGGGCAGAACTGCAGGCGCGCGCGGATCCACTTTCCATTTTCATCGACATTTAGAGTGCTTTCGACAAAGCAACTTTTGACTGCATGTGTAGCTCGGCCAGATAACACGGCATGGATGTATAGTAGATAAAGGCAATGTTGGTGGATAAGACTCTAATTGCCGATGCTGAATGCAGCCAATATTTTCAACGCTCCTACGCTGGCAGCCTTAGACGTTATCGACGGTTTCCGCACTAGAAATGGGCCTTCAGACGATTCTCTGAAAACTGAAGAGAAACAGACTGAATTTTTCGCACCCACTGTCTTTTGATTCTGGTCTTATAGACGTGTCGTTTGATATAGGGACCCCACAACTCCTGTTCCTGAAGAAACAAAACCGAAATAGACTTTTCTTTTACCCAGAAATTGTTTCAACCAGAATCTGAACCAGGAAAGGAATGTAGTCGAGTCCTCACGGATGGCAATAAAACCATAAAACCAATGAAGGATCCGGTGCCTGAGCCTTTCTGAAGGATGGCCACGTTAGGAAAACTTGCGTCTGTCTTCCAATTTGTATATTTTGCGACAGTCAAAATGAACCTTTTCACAACTTCCAAGCTAGTTCAAAAATGTAAGACTTCACTAAATATATGAAGTTGGAAGGCTGGCTCACTTATTCTAATTTCGGTCCCAATGGAAGCACGGTAAATAAAATCGCCAATGAACTCCCTAGGACTGCCTGTGTCCTCGGTTAATTGGGTTTCATATGAACATATTTGCAGGTGGTATGATACCCCAGATTGCCGGTAGATCAAACAAATGCCTCTCGACTACTCTAAGATGTCCACGAATTTGATGCTGTCCCTCAGTTGGAAACACTGTAGACTGCTTACTTTCATAGCGATGGGGCACTACGCTTTGATAAGAACCTAAGTGTGCTGAACATAAGTCATGCAACATTCCGCGATGCTTGCTGTGGGAGTGATGATGGTACTGTGGCAGTGACAGCAGAGCTTGACATAATAACATACTAGCCTTACATAAGTTCTTCATGACAGCTTATCTTGAACTTTAATTTTATTTTTAAAGCAGTGATGTTTTTTACGACGGCCCTATTGTCAATAAATAAGGGAATATCTTGTTTCGGGACACTTTAAAAACAATGACTTCAAAAAAAATGTTGAATTAAAATTGTTTATTCATTATGAAGAATAGCAATGAAATTTTGTTTTGAACACGACTTCAAGCATATAAATTGATAGGCTGTTTGCGACGAAGCAAAACATGTCGGTCTGATTTTAAAACACTCACCAATAGCACCCTGAATATTGATTTGATTCCATCTGCATGAATACTACATCATGTGTCTCTTCTAGATTCTGAACGCGACTTTTTGATAAACAAAATAGTGGTTGACTTTAGGTTTGCCGAAAACCGAATCTGCAAATTCCCGTCGCAAAGTCTCCAGGCTTTAGTTCCTACAATATGTTCTACATAATGGGCGGACAAAAACTAAACTGTTGCGGTCAAAGTGGAATTGACAATTACGAATCTTCCGCCCGATTTATTCAATAGATAACTTTTCTGCTCTTTTTGTGTTAGTTGAGTTATGAACCCATATTCTCTTGCATTGAAGTGGGCGAGTTTACACACTGCCACTGTAAATATTGTAGTAGTTTGGCGCTTGGTGCTAATACTTTTATTCAGCCCAAAAAATATTTGAGACTGAAAGCTAGGTACATATATTCGTACTCAAAATTTATGATTTTTCTCGTATTCATACCCAAATAGGAAAATACTCGTCCAAAAAATGATTGTTTCTCACATTTAGTGGATATTCCACGAATGTTGGCAGAAGCAAAGGGAGATCGGCAGGAATTTTCCTGAATTTTTCAATTACCCCAATGTACTAAAGGATGGGCATTTGTATTTAAACTCGTGCTAATATTCACCCCTTCTGTCTATATAGGGTGAATCTGAAGTTTTATTTTTATCCAATTATGGATAGTAGGTTACGATTTTGCGTTTGAAGGTCCTGGAGGTTTCCTTTTCATTTGTCCCTCGGTCTGCTATCAACTCATCTTTCTGGAGATATTAGCTACTACCAGCATGATAGTTTTATGTCGATTGTCTAAAGCTCAGCTGTATACAACCCCAGAAATAGGCAACTGCTAATATAGGTGAAACATACTCGTATTGTGCGAGTATCTGCTCATTAGAACCTTAATTATTTCTTTTCATTTGACTAAATTCAAAAGTTTTGCACACAATTGAAAAAAACAAAATAAAGGCAATCTACTCAAGAATATTATGCTTTTATTATTGAACATTTCTTGGGGCTAACTTTTATTTTTCCAGAACAAATGAGAGGAAGCCAGATGGAATACTGTGTTTTTTCTAGAACAATTGTCATATGGTATACACATTTGCAAAGGAAATGAAAGCACATGAGTATTTTGCTTTTATGTTGGTATCCTGTAAAAACGAAACGAAACTGAGGGTAATTACCAGCCAAGCTAAGACTTCCTGTTTTCTGCTTATATCTATCACACGTAGTTAGTATATGTTGCCTTTTCCTGAGGAAGAAACCAACATTAACTGTATTCCACTTGAACGGAAGTAGGACATTTTTCTGTGCTAAGTATTTCATAGACGCTTCTAACAGCCCGTTAAAAAAATAAGACAATCACAGATGGAATTAAAGACAAATCTATTTACATACATTTGAAAACAGTGCAATTTTGGAATTTTCTTTAAATAAGTGTATAGATGCCACATTTCATCCAAACACATTTTTTTTTTCATGATCTATTATTATACGAAAGGTACTCGTATACGTCTTATGTCTTATTGGAAAGAAGTTGCTGAATAGGGTCAATAAGTGAATTTAAAAAAAAAACTTGAAATCGTGGTCCTTTTTTTAACCTGGATGAAGTTGAACCGATCTTACCAAAGACTACTTCTAACGTGCTCCTCAACAAACCTACGAGTATTGCCCTAAATATGATGTGAAAATCATCCCTGGCGATATTAATGCCAAGCTAGGCAAGGAGGGTAACTCCGGTAATATGGTAATACCTCCAGAAACTGCCACAGGATTCTTGATTTTGGAGCGTAATGTAATGTAACTATAGCCAGCCAGGGTCCTGCCTGACTCCCGATCAATACACCTTCGACTTAATTGATCGTATTGCGATCGAAGCAAAGCACCACTGCTTTGAATGTTCAAACGTTCCGCGCAACCAACATCGACTCGGATTATTATCTTGTTGCAGCAGAGATATGGATGCGGATATCTGTAACACCCTCAAGCCAGAAAACCATTGTGAAGATAACAGACAATATTTCCGCCCAACCAACCAACTAACCTGCTGTTCCCAATGGCTTAATTGCCGAGCGGAGCATACATCTATTCATCTCCAAAATCTGGATCGACGAAAGTATGCCCGGCCCTAAAGAATGGAGATCCCCTGAACTGCGTCAACTATAGGGAAATAAATCTCCTCAACACCGCATATAAAATCCTGTTTACCGTATTATGTTATGTGAACGTCTAAGACTGTTGACGAAGCTCTCCGGTCCTATCAGTGTGGTTTTAGGTCAGGACAGACCACCATAGATCAAATTTTCTCATTAGGGTTGATTTTGAAAAAAAATTAAGAGTTCCAAGTTGATACACGCCACCTCTTCATCGATTTCAATTTTGCATATGACAGCATCTATAGAAACAAATTATATGGTTCGATATAGCGGTATGTGGTTTTGGCATCTCTGCAAAGCCTGTTTGGCTGTGCAGAACGGCGAAACCCTTAATGTCAGAAAAGGACTTAAATAAGACGATGGTTTGTAATGTGATTTTCTCAACACCGTTGTGGAAATATTGTAATTGTGTAAAATTCACAAGTCAACTCCAAAGGTATCACCTTTCAAAGGTATGTTCGGTTACTCGTGTATGCAGATGACATTGATATACCGGGAAGAATTTAGCGGGCTGTCAATGAAGCGTTTGTGACTATTTAAGCAAAAGCGGCAAAGACGGTTTTAGTGGTCAATAAAGGAAAAACAAATTATTGTATATCCTGTCAACAAAGAGGGGCACACAACATCGATACCTTGGACAAAACGTCCCGATAAGCAGCTATAACTTTGATGTAGTAACAGACTTTATCTATTCCGTCTCCGCTATCAACTCCAACAATGACATCAGCGCGGAAATCGTGCGAAAAATCACTCATCGGATTGATAGATTAGCTGCTTCTTTGGGCTTAGAAGGCTATTGAGTAGTAAAGCCCTCTCTCGAGTAATCAAAAGGGCACAAGATACTCCTCCTTTACTGCGCAGAAGTTTGGACATTTGGACTCTTCTGTAGAAAAGTTCTTCTTATAATTTTCGGTCTCGTTTGCAACATTTAGTAAAGGAGGAGACTTTTCAACAGCTAATTGTTCTGGCTGCGCACCGATACCGATCGTTCAGAAAAGCTCGGATAACCCGGATTAGGGTGTTAGGCCACCTTGAAAGCATGAACATCAGCCTCACGGACGGAAAATTTTCAAAGCACACACGCTGGGCATTTTCATTGGCATACAAGGTGCTTCCGACAACGCAACTTTTGATGACATCTGTAACTCGGCCAAAGAATACGGCGCAGACAAATCTTGTGAATAAAACCAATGCTGGTGAATAAAACCCTGATTGTGGATGCTGAATGCGGCCAATATGTGATGCTGCGGGTAAACAAGGGATTGCCAGCAAGGTGGCGTACTGTCTTTACTGCTGTGGTGCGTGTTGGTCGACTCAGTGCCTAATGCTCTCGATAGTTCTCACATGTATGCTCAGGCATATTGGTGCTTAAGCTCAACTTGTCGAGTTTTTTCACCTTTCCTATTAAAGAGAGCTACCGAGTTATAGTCATGGGGATACTCTCATGGTCGTTGCAATGCCCTGCAATGATTTCGTTGGGTTTGCATCTACAGTTGCTCTTAAGAAATCGTCGTCGCTAATTGTTTTCGGTTTACCTCTTGGTTCGTTTTCGGCGTTGGAATTTCCGAAAAGGAATTTTCAAACAAACGTCGAATGGTGCGTTCATTTATTACTTCATCCTTTAGCTGTTAGAGATGCTTTTTGTCCCAGTTGAACTTCATAAATTAATTTGAATTTGAACAATCGGCAGCATGTAAACCAACATTTGTAGCGAACCCTAAAGGTCTCAGGTGTCAAGCTCATGTACCGTTTTATCTGATAAAAAAGAAGAATGCACCTTCTGACATAGATGTCTATTATTTCAGATTGGAGAGAAATTTAGTGTGGTACAATCTAATACATAACCATCACTTTCAATCTTACACTTATGCAAGTGTATGGCAAATCGCGAATTGCCGATTTGCTATCCATTAACTACCTGTCAACATGTCATGGTTTTGAAAGTGCAATCAAAGCATAATTAGGACTTAAATTGTCATTTTGGGCGAGCAACATGATGGACAAATCCTAAGAATCTATCGTCCCATAAGAGATCTTCAAATCCAACCATAAGTAACCACAACCACAACATTACATTAATTAAGCGCAAGCAAGAGAATCACTATGCAGTTCATAAATACGAGTTCACACATCTACGTATATGAATATACCTATGTACGTTCACATGTACATATCTAAGGTGTAAATGATTTTGGCAAATATCCTTGATGTGTTGAACAACATGACAGCGGACACGGGATTTAGATTAAAAGCTTTTCAATTGAATACCAAAATCCATTCCCGGCAGCTGATTGCCCCTTTCGGATAGTTATGTCAATTAAGATTGCTCATTTGAGAATTTAAACACTTCAGTTATTAGTAAGAAAGTGACGTAGAGTGCCAGTTTTTCAATTCGCTTTACCCAAGTACTAGGCCTCAAGGCATAATATGCACGTTAATTGATTGACAGTTTTGAATGATTTAGAAAAGAACTGATTATACATAAAAAGTTGGTATTTTTCAGTTAATTAATGGAGTCTTCTTTCTTTTCGAAAAGGGTTCAATTGTGAATTTGAAAAGAAAAAAATCCTCGAGAAAGAAGATAATTGTCGTTTTTGGCGTAATTGATATTGATGCCCGAGGCAGATTGAAAATGTCCGTTGAAAAAAATTTCCAAAATGTATGCCGGACTGTTTGATTAAGTGCTCGTGAATGAACATTTTCCTAGTGAAAACTCTAAAGACGGTTTTCATATCAACAGCTTATTAGATATTTACATATTTACACTGTAGCCCAAAAGTTTGAGGCCACCCTAGACAACTGACTTTATTCGTGGATGCGGTTGGAATTTTATGAATTACGAGTACAATGGTTTTTTCTTACTTAAATTTTCTACCTGAGCAATACACAATACGAGTACATTCAGATATGAAAAGTCGAATTCTAGACCCACGTTTTTGAGCAGTAGGCGTTTTGTTTACAAATGTGGGGAAAACCGCTTTTGTGGTTTATTGAGAGGTATTTAGGTTTGTCGTAATTATTAGATTTTATGACTTTTGGTTGTTGATTCAGCACTTGTTTATGATTCCTTACATTAAAAAGGTTGTCAAATCCCAAAATACTAAAGAGTTTTTTTCAATGTTATATTTTGGTTTTTACTTCGAGCACTGAGGCCGCCCTCCAATTTTAGGCCTGCGGTTTAAATATACACATTTATATTCAAAGTCAGCACATTTGAAATAACAATACTGACGGTTTATACAAATAACTATCCAAAAAAAATGCAAGTCATTGATAGGATTATAAAGGTGTTTTTTTTAAATAGGTATTAGGTATGGACTTCTTAACTGAATAAAACACATAACAATCATGATTATGGCTTACTGTTAGTTAGTTTTGCCTTCATAGGGTGAGATCTTCCAATGATGTCAATGTCATCAGAATATGCAAGCAGCTGTCCAGTCTTACGGCGTTGACTTGCGAGTTTCGCACAAATTTGAAGTCTGAAGCTGAAGTTGAAAGGTTCCATGACAGCGCATCACCTTGTCTAAATCCTTTTTTGACATTAAAAGTTTCAGACGATTGTGTCAGACCTTTACGGATCAACGAGCCCCCTCCATCGGTATGCTTAGGGTGGCAATGGCTCTATATAGCTCGTCATTGTAGATGCTGTCATATGCAACCTTAAAACCGACAAAGAGGTGGTACGTATCGATTTGAAATTCCTAGACTTTCTTTTAGGATCTACCACAGTGTGAATAATTAGTGGAGTATAGTCTTACCGGGCCTAAAGTCACACTGATTGGGGCCAATCAGATCTTTGATAAATGGGTCCAGGCGTTCACACAAGATGAAAGATAAGATTTCATATGTTATGTTAAGGAGCTGGTGCGTCTACAACAGGATCTCCTTTCTTGTTCATCGGGCAAACGAAGCTAAGGTCACATTTTTTAGTCATGTTTTCATCTGACAACATCTACCAAGTCATCTCACCCTTCCTTAAATAACTCGGCAGACAGGCCGTCTCGCCCAGCAGCTTTTTTGTATTTAAGCTGGGATATTGGTATCCTTGCTTCATTTCGATCTGCTGTAGAGATTCCTTGAATTTCACCCCCAGGTTGAATGGTTCATTCTGCCTGACAGCGGAATTGTGGTTGTCCTTGCCATTTAACAGTATTCTGGAATTTTTCAAATCCTCAGTAACGACTGTACGTATACCTCTGTGTTTCCTTGTTCATCTCTACAGCTGTTGGTTGCGGTCATGTTTCCTTGACAAATTTTTGCTTAATTTTTGGTAAAACTTTCGAATATTGTTCCTGGAGTAAACTCTCTATTTCACGGATCATGCTCTTTGTTTTTCCTACGGAGGGACGATGTACTTCCCTCTTCTTTGCTCGTAGAGCTCACTTCGTAGGCAACTTGTTTCGCTACGTCTGTTTGCCTGAAGAATTCTACATGCCATGGGTTTCATGAAGGTGGTTGGGGAAAACCCAGTATATAAATAGCGGCGCTTCTGATGGCTTCTTGGCATCGATGCTACTGGTATTCAGCATATTCATTCATTTAATTTGTATTCATTATTCTTTATTACAAAAGTATTTATTAGTACTTTTGTAATACATACATACGTACATTTCTTCTAACAAAATAGGGAATAGTTAGTGACATTAGATATTTGAATAATAGTGTTACTGCCACTCCAGATGAAGATTTAGGTTGTGGAGGAACATATTAAAAATATAAAATTCAAACTAAAAAATATATCTAGGTATATACAGGGTGTCCCAGTTTAGCAGTATAATCCTTTACGGGCATATTCCCGAAGTCTCACCGAACAAGAAGTTTTATGCCAGTGGGGGTCTATTCTCACTCCATTTCAAATTACAGCCCATCAAATTAGGTGACCTCTAATTTGGAGGTGTAACCACTATAAATGCTATAATTTCCAAACAGGTACATGTACAAAAATAGTTTTGGACATTTTGAAAAGACAATTTAGAGCGCATACAAGTCTTAAAATGCTTTGAGTACATCTATGCAGCGACAAAAAAGTTATGGCTCGTTAAACTCAAAATTATGAAAATTTGCTGTTCTATTTTTTTACTTAAAATGCATTTTTCTTAAAATTTTAACTTAATAAATTTTCTGAAATTTTATGAAATTTTTATCCTCGTAAAATTTCCTAAAAATTATGTTTAGAAACTTTTTCGTCAAACAAAAATGGCAAAAAGAAATGTACCTATTGAATAAAATTGCTCAAATATTTTTATGTGGTCCTGAGAAGGATCTTTTCGGAACAGATTATGGAATGTTTATAGCAATTGTTTGAAATGCATTCCATCCATTTGAACATACTTTCGGGCGCGTTTAACCATTTCGGATGGCAGATTAACGGTCATCTAAATTATTTTCATCTCTTCTGAAGCGACACTAATATTTTCTTGAAGCTCTACCAGACTCGACATTTCTCTAAAATAAACCTTTTCTTTCATAGCACCCCAGAAGAAAAAATCCATGGGTGTTAGGTCAGGAGATCTGGGTGACCAAGGGTTGGGGCGGAATCGACCAATCCATCGCTCGGTAAAAGTATGGTTGAGGAACGAAGTTACTGTGACAAAGTGCTCTATCTTGTTGAAAGAACATCGCCCTTCTCTAAACAAGAGGAACATCTTCAAGGAGCTCCGGCAATCGTTCTCTAAGAAATTCCAGGTAGTGATGGGAATTAGCTATTTGCTGAAGAACGTGCGGGCCTACTAAAGTGTTTCCTATTAATCCAGCCCAAACATTTACGCTAAACCTATTATAGTGTTTAAAGTGGTTACACCTCCAAATTAGAGATCACCCACTTTGATGGGCTGGAGAATAGACCCGCCCTGCCATCCAATTTCTTGTTCGGCGGAACTTCGGGAATATGCCCTTAAAGGATTACTCGTATACTGCTAAACTAGGACACCCTGTATAAGAAAATACTTTTTATAAAAACTGAA
Organism: Volucella zonaria; assembly: GCA_963966105.1. Taxonomy (NCBI): domain Eukaryota; kingdom Metazoa; phylum Arthropoda; class Insecta; order Diptera; family Syrphidae; genus Volucella; species Volucella zonaria. Next base: position 14,863,559 of record OZ014534.1, read on the forward strand.
AAATCAAAAAGCAAAAAAAAAAAAATTCAAGGTTACGTTGTAGAGAAAAATTAATCTTTTATGCGTTAAACAATATTGTGAACCAAAATTTCAATTTCATCAAGAAGCCAAGTCTAACCATTTTTATTTAAAAACATAAATAAAATTCCAATGGATCGTATTTTTGCAGGGATTCTGTTAAACCACTTAAAAGATAGAACGCTGTAGGAAATTCTCAAGTTACTGGTGCGAAAGTGGGAGTGACAATAATAGAAAGTATACCATATACCATATTCCGTCAAAAATTGGACTCTGCATGCAGCCATATCTTACATAAAAAATTTTTAATACCCTATAATAAAATTGGTGTCTCGCTGGAAGAATTTTCAGTAGTTCTGAAGAATAGGCTAGGGCAGGCTGCCCCTGCAGATTTCTCTTCAGGCGCACTTTTCAAGGACGACCAACTGTTGCAGTTTATTAGTGCAAGCACTTATCCAATACATAGTTTTGAGTGAAAAGTAGCAAAATAAATTGTTTTTAATATAGAGTGACCAGATAAGAAAGGTAGGAAAAAAAATTTAAAGAAAACAACAGCTGTGCGAGATATAAATTTGATTCTGGCTTTATTTTGAAGCGACATTCATGCCATTATGTGTGGAACAGCACATCATCCAAATCGTAGCGTCAGCTTCGCTGGCAGTGCTTTAAGCGATCGGTCCAATTTTTGATGACTAGGTCTAATATGTGCGACATTATTCCGCCAATAGCGTGTCGAATGTTGTTGTTAGCGTAGAATAAGGACTTGACGTCGCCCCAGAGAAAATAATAGAGAGGTGTCAAATCGCAAGATCGAGGTGGCTAAATGATGAACGCTTGCCGGGAGATGACTCAGTCGCCAAATTTCTCCTTCACAACTTCGAGCGTTGCGTACGTAACGCCGTTTTGTTAGAATTACAGCCCAAATACGAGTATATTGATGTTGTCGATCTCTGCCTACTGTCAGTTGGTAATGGCGTTTCCCTCCTCATTTCGAAAGAAATAAGGTCCGACGATGCCGCCATCCCGTAAACCGCACCAAACAGTCAATCTTGGTGGATGCATTGATGCTCGGCCGAACACTTGTGGATTGGCCGCTGAGCCAAAAATGAGCCTTGTCCGAGAAAATGATTTTTTGGTCAAAATCCAGATCTCCAGCGCCCAATTATCGAACTCACGCGTTGTCTATGGTCGTCCGGCTTCAAGTCTTGCATCAGTACATCCTTATTCGGATGTAAGCCGAAATCCAACCGAAAAATAAGCCGGGTTGACCCTCTGGCGATGCCCACTTCAGCTGATCGGCGCCGAATCGACCGCTTCGGTAGCAGCGTTTTCTTCATCTCACAATAATCGCTGTCTGGTTGGTGACTTAAGATCCGAAAGAGTGTACTCACAGTCAAATTTTTCCACGGTACGACGAACTGCTTGTGCACTGAACCCATAATGACGACCGACCTCACGACGAAATTCACGTTGCATATTCACAACTGATCCGGAATTTTGATAATATGTTTTAATAATTTCCGCACGTTCGGCAAACGTAAAATGATTAAATGAAACGATGCATGATGATATGGCAAACCTTGCTGGATGTCATTGGTAACTTTGACAGCCGCTGAAATATAACATTTGGAACAACTATCATTGCTTTCTTCCCTGGTCATCGTATATATTGCTGGAGCAAAACATGTTGAGGCAATAAAAACATCGAATGGCGGAGAGAAAGTATTTCTTTAAAATCGAAATGTATTTGGACAAATTCATTTTGAGATCAATTATCACTACAAGATATTTGAATTGATCCGCAGTTTCGACTTTAAAACAAATGTCACAATGATCGGATTTAGTGTCAAAGGTGGTCTCACAGCAATTAGCAGAGCACAGAGGCAATAGGTACCTACGGCAGTCTGCGCATGGAATATGAAATCAATATCAGGATATTCTAGTCATAAGTTTTGTTTTGTTGCGAAGTACTTGCCTGCGAACCCAATCTCAGAAACAAAATCTCAGAATATGCATATCATAATTAATATTAGCTCCTTAGTTAAAAAGATTGCCTGAAGAATATCCAATTTCCAGATCATCAGCAACGGTTTTAGCTTTCCCTTAAAATTTACCTTGGAATGGAATTAATATAGGGCGAAGGACAGATCCTTGAGGAATACCAAGATTGCGAGTCCTAGATTCATCCCGATTTTTACTTGTTGTATCATGTATTTAAGGTAAGTAGAAAATCAGCTATTTACAACTCCGCGGAAGCCTACATTATGTAGTTTATATAAAGGAATTCTGTGATCAACCATATCAAAAGCTTTGGTTGTATCAATAAATGATGATGCTGTTTGTAAATAATATTTTGTGAGATTGAGAAATATGCGATCGGTCAAGACTCTGGCGGTATTTCTTCGTTGTTGTAGTATTTGGGATATCCGTAGACTTAATTGGCTGCAACGAGGTACCGTACCTTTACACGCTTATCCTTTGCCGGAAACCCGATCAGGGCGATACATAAAATATGGTTTTCGTGGTAAGGGTAAGCATGGCTAGCATACTCGAAAAGTGGCCAAACGTGAATTAAAGATATTTTGTGATGAAAAGGCCAGTGGCCTCTGGACGAAGCTGAGCGCAGATTTGGCTTTACTAATTGTGGAATCAATATGCGTGCGGAAAGGGAGTATTGTATCCCAAATAACGCCCAAAGTGACAAAGCTCCACCTTGGGTTGATATATAGTAGGTTCGGTTATGAAGTGTTAAACGCATATCGGATTATAAGACGGCTCGCCATTTTTTCATTTTGAGCTCAAGGAAGCTTTTGTGGTACCATACTGAGAATCTATAAAATTTGAGCATAAACAATTTGAAAAGTTGTCTATAGATTTTTATATCATCTTCATAAATAGGTATGTGGGAGTTCTTCATAATTTAATTAATAGACCAAGGTGAGTGCCTTGTGGACCACACGAAGTAGCTTAAATTGCTTAAGATAAATGAGAACGAAAATGGAGTAGGCAGGAGTGTTCTTCAAGTAGGATTTAATCAAAAAGATCAGCCCCGATCGAAAACCAAAGGCATTTCTGAAATCTGTAGCAAGTACTTCTTTTTCTTTCCCTTGCTTTAGGACATACAGCGTATTGGAAATAAACTCAATAAGTTTGATAAATCCATGTTGATTCTATGCAGGAATAGATTTACAATGAAAGAACATTACATCATAAATAATGCTTTCAAATATCTTGAGGATGCAGGATGGTTTAGCAATGGGCCAGAAATTTGTATTACCCTATTTGTATACTTTTTTATGAATAGGGATTACATACACGCTTTTTCAGAGGCGAGGGAAAAGCCTGTTTAAGGTTGAAAGTCTGTAGATACTTCCGAGAAATTGAAAATGGCGGGCAAACATAAGATGTGTCTGATGGGAGATACTCAGGCAACAATAGTATTCAGGATCAAAGTTTGGACCGAGAGCGATTCACAAAAGACATTAGCGATGGTTGTAGAATCAGGCGATGGCATATTGGGGAATTTGACATCGCATGAAAATACTTTGCCTTGTTTAAATTCTTTTTTGACATAATAGGTCTCGGTGCGTTCTATATCGACCTTGGTGGAGCAGCGTGCATTCTCTATCGGCATCACGCAGAAACGGACGAGCTTGGCAGGGATGCCAAACTAGACATAGCTCTGTGTACTCGTAGCTCGTCTGTATAGATGATATTATGATCTACGAATAGCTGGTGTGTATAGATTTGGAGCTCATGGTTTTTTTCCAAGATCCATCAAGTGTTAATATTTGGTTAATGGTGGAGTTTCCTGGCCTGAGGACACAGTGATATGGACGATTCAGTCAAACACACAATAAGGCAGATAGCATCTTGTAGACGATGTGATGAAGATTAATGTCCTTGTAAATGGCGCAATTCATTGGGTCTCCTTTCTTGAGGATTGGACAAACCATGCTGAGGGTCCATCCATTGGACATACGAGGGGCGTTCAAGATATTCTCGGTATCGGGGTGAAGCTGTGGTTGCATATATAAATTGACTTATTTGTCAAGTAACACTATTATTTTGGTGCATTTATGTAAAATTTAATATAAATGTGATTATTAATTCGCGTTTTATCTCTAGTTAAACAGAATCATAATGGCAACAGAGGCGATGATGGTGAAAATTGAGCATCGCGCTGTAATTAAATTTCTCACTAAGCAAGGAAAAAGTCAAAAAACTATTCATAAAGAGATGGTGGCTGTTTACCAGGGTTCCGCACCTTCATTATCAACTGTGCAAAAATGGTCAAGTGAGTTCAAGAGAGGCAGAGAGAGCATTGAGGACGACCCCCGCTCCGGCGCCCCGGCTACTGCTTGTACGGGAGAAAGCATCAAAGAAGTCGAAAAACTTGTTCTTGAGGATGCCCGAATAAAGGTGAAAATGATGGCAGAGATCACCAAGCTTTCAATTGGTACCATTCACACCATTCTTCATGACCATCTTAACCTTTCAAAGGTCAGTGCAAGGTGGGTGCCACGAATGCTCACAGCGCCTCAGATAAAAAGTGAGAATCGCATGCTGTAGAGAGCTTTTGGACATGTGTAGTGAGAACGCGGACGGTGTTATGGATCGAATTGTTACTGGGGACGAAACATGGGTCCACCACTATGACCCTGAAAGCAAACAAGAGTCCATGCAGTGGCATAAAAAAGGAACAGACCCCCCGAAGAAGTTCAAAGTCACTCCGTCTGCCCGAAAGCTCATGGCCACAGTTTTTTGGGACTCAAAGGGAATCTTGCTCATTGAGTACAAAAAAAAAGGTGAAACCATCAACGCCACATCCTACGCTTCCACTTTGCATAATTTGAGGGAGGAAATTAAAAAGAAAAGACGGGGTAAACTCGCAGCGGGTGTGTTGCTTCTTCATGACAACGCTCCTGTTCACACGGCGCGAGCTTCCAAGGCTGCTGCGCGAGATTGTGGTTTCGAAGAAATCCAACACCCACCCTATAGTCCAGACCTTGCCCCTAGTGATTATTTCCTGTTTCCGGATTTGAAAAAATGTCTTCGTGGAAAAAGATTTTCGGATGATGAAGAACTCAAGTCGGTATTTTGCAGAGAAAGAGGAAATCTATTATTTTGAGGGTTTAAAAAAGCTTATCTCAAGATGTAACAAATGCATTGATGTTAGGGGAGATCATATTGAAAAATAAAAACAATTTAAATTGAATTCGCATTTTCCTTCACATCGATACCGAGAATATATTGAACGCCCCTCGTACTTTCGTCCAACCATATTTTACAATTTTGCAAATGAGTTAGTGTATGCTTCTCGCCTGCCGCTTTGAAGAGCTTGGTACTCAGGCCGTCCTCTCCAGCAGCTTTGTTGGACTTAGGCTTAGACATGGCTATCTTCACTTCATACAGGTCGGGTGACCGGATTAGCTGGTCTACATAATCTAGGTTGAAAGGTTCATTCTGCCTGAGAATTTGACAAGGCGGATACATATCGGACTTCTTTTTTCATATTAGTAAAGCTAAAGGATGAAGAATATTGAAATAGTCAAGTACTATTATAGCCATGTATTGGTTGTGAGGGGAGAATATATCAAAAGAACATTTATAATCTGCGATTGGATATGATAACTTTAATACAAATTTTTTTTTTTTTTTTTATAATCGGCGCGTGCTCAAGGGGTTTTTGTACCCTTAAAATGTTCGTACACAGCGCGGGCGAAGGAAATTTAGGGAGGAAGAAAAGACAGGTACCGATGTACATTGTTTTTACGCAGTGGTTTTACCAGCGAGGAAGGACACCTCGTCAGAAGAAGGGGAGATATACCATCTGTACCAGCGGATTTGTATATGTTAAGATCTTTAAGTACTCTTACTCGTCCCATCGACGCACTCAAGTGCAGGCGGAGACAAAGCACAATGTCGAACTGGCCGCAAAGTATGCAGCCAGCACATTGGCCTTGTCCAAAGAGCTGACAACTGGAATGTCATTGTAAATGAGCGTTGGGATAGAGGATAAGGCAGAATTTCTAATGTTTATAACGAACGACCAAAAAAGTTTACTACCTTTGGAACATTGTGGTATTTTTTGCCTCAAATTCTGGTCGTATTGAAATTTCACATTCTTAAGAAAGAAGTTGCTAATTAAAACTTTTTTGGTTTTCCTCTGTCGGGCTGGTTTTGTAGGATCGAAAAAACATTTCTCAAACCCTGGCAGTCTCTTTACAGCTCAAGTCGTAACATGTCTTTTCTTTTGGTTTGATACTCTTCATCCGAAGGGGGATAAAAGATCTCATTCCTAGGAGAATAGTGTATGTGATCATATCAGCAACGGCATTCCTAAAGAAGCTGTTAAGTCCGTTCCAATTGGATTTCTCGTATTGTCATACGGTTCTTTTAGGAATCTTTTCTCTAACTGTGTGGTCGGTGTATGAGAAATTAACTGATATGACACAGTGATCCGACGAGTCTAGAGGGGATAGCACATTAACATTGTATTTGTCAGGGTGAGAATTTAAAAACAAGACAAGGGTGGATTAATTTACAATCTGGGTTGAGTTATTTTCCGCAGCGAAGATCTCAACACACCATCATTCGAATTTTAACCACATGACGTTGAGTTCCGGATTGGAGCAGGAAGTACATTGTGGTGGAGTTTGATAAGCTACATCACAATACGCACGTAAATGGCGAGACTGCAATGAGAGAAGAATAATGGCACTAGTTTGCAGCCAGGTAGCTTCAGATCGGAATGATCTGAGAGGTGTGGGCTCGGATCTACCTGTGTTTTACTAAGTGCCGGGACAGCTGATCTGTATTTACAGATGTGAGGGTACGCAAAAAAGTGATTACTTTTTAGCCCGCTTTTATTCCCGAGTCATTGTAAAAAACGACAAACACAAACACCGACGATTCTAAGCAGAGCTGTGAAGTAAATATTCAGAGTTGGTTTACCGAATTAGTAGCATATGTTGAATCTATGTTCGAAGGCATATCTAGAAAATCATAAAACTCCTTTTAAATGGAATTGGCTTCAAATACATAATAAGCATAATTAATAAACTTACAAGCGCTGAACAGTACTTTTGCGTTTATGAAGCAGGGTTTCATGATAAAAGAAAAACAATTCTAATTAGACTTCCGACGTTAAAATTTTTTCACTTCCGTTCACCATTCGCCAGAAACACGAACACACCATTCGTCATACTCAAGGACCAAACACATTAATATGAGTAATCACCCGTCAGTGGGTTATTACACAAAAGCTAAACTTGTTGATTAAGGAACATGGACGAAATATGTACACACAGGGTGGCTCAGTTGACTGGGGGTGCGAAATGTAGCACCATAGCTGTTAACATTACTTAACTCGATTTTTCCTAAAGAATTTTGGAGAAAAAAATTCTCAACCTTAGCATCCTCCCGCAGTGGTTATCCCTTTTGTTACCCTGTGTGGATGCATTACGCCCAAGTTTTTAATCAAACTTCTCAATTTATCAAGATGACACGTGGCAGCATTAGCATAATGAATCGTAGGCATTCGCATCCTTGTAAAATTTGAAACACATTAAGCGAAGTGAGCGATGAGATTTTGAACTGAAAAAATATGTGTTACGAATATATTATTTTCTTATTAATTTTATTTACGCTCTTACTATTGCAAACTGGTTACGTTTGTGTACGAGTAAATTACCGGGGTGTTGCTCGGTAACAGGATGTTTTTGGTGTGCTTCGCATATGGTCTTATAATTTAACTCAAAACTTCTAATTGCTATTTGTCAAAAATTTGATTAATCGTTTGAGTAGGAAATATGTATGTATATTCATTACACACGTATGTATGTAATTGCGTATACATTTGCTCGTGCATGTACATACTTATGAGGGTACGTTAGATCATACTCGTATGTTTGGTTAGATTTTAACATCACGTTTTGGGTGCTATGACGTAACCAGACAGTATTTGGTTGTCCATGACTAGTGGGCCAAGGTGACTTCTTTTAACTTCTCAGCCACCAGAACACGGAAAGGGTACTAATATGTCAGGAGGGCATCATTTTCTCATTTCAATCAATGCTTTTAGTATTCTCTAATCACTTTTTGTGCTTTAATTCACTCTGCATAATTATGAGGCAAACCTCCAAATTTATAGAAAAAGTGTCAAGAATTTAGAAAATATGCAATACCTATGCAATATGCAATGCAATATGCAATGCCGATTTTTCGATGAATTGTTTTTTTTTCTGTTTCAAAAGTAAATCATTATATCTTACCAAAAGTGTTGGTTTAATCAATTTTATATCAAGATCCCTTTGTGTGTAATATATCAGATTTAAGAGAGCAGCGACACATGACTTCTCTCCAGGTAGAACATGTAAAACTTTCGAAAATGATTTTTTTCTTTAATTGAAATGCTGGCCTTATGTTAAGGATATTTCTGCGAATTTGCTGTTATACATTCTTACTCCATCGGTTATTTGAGTTTCAAGTAATACTCGTAAGTCTCTTCAGTCAGCGCGTTTTTTTCCCAACTGTTTCCATTAGCGGACTTCAAATTGTCCACTTGTCTGCCACCATCTGGCCCTACGGGTTCTAGTCACACCAGGTGATATCTTTGTACAGCTCATAGAGTTTGCTATTATATTTGCTCCTCCGTTAACGAAAAGTGGATGGGTTTTGAGTGGAAGGATATCTTCGTCAGCCTTCACTAGAACTCATCTTACAACGCCAAAGCACACGACTGGGGTGATTAGATTCACAGAAACACTCTCCTTATTGTTTTGTGATAACGTCTTATTATTTAGTTGCCTTACATTTCTTTAGTTACGAAGCCTACAACTGATAGAAGCCAATAAGATCGGTGACATAATACATCAGACAAAATCATTTTAAGGAATCTTCTACCTCTTTAGGAGGCGAAGTTCAGACAGTCTCCCGTGTTATGGAAAAACCAAATAATGTTTATATTTGCCAAATTTTTGGTTTCGAAGCATAACATTTCTGTTTTATGATGGCGATCGTAAGCGTAAGATATAAAACATCTTTGGCTACCATATTTCGTCCAGATAATCGTTCCTCAAGTATGATGCTTTATATTGGACTTAAATTCTAGTGATTAGTATCAGAAAATATAAGTTTTACATTTCGTGTAGGGGTACGTTATTTAGTCGTTATTAACTCGCTCTCACCTTCTGCGGACCTGAATATGATTCAAGAGTCGTTATTCATTATAAACAACATTTCAAGCATGACTTCTCGGGTGTTTTTGTGATGGAGCGTATCTTGTCGATCAAATTTTGGGTGGTGGACCTGTTCCTCAACCAACAAGCGTCTCCAGCCAACCCGAACTTTCGCTATCTTCCTCCAGCTCCGCAAGCTAAGTGAGTTGAGGTCTCCACCCACTTGTGTCATATATGAGTTTACTTTTGTTGTTCGAGCGAGGGTTTTGCTAGCCCAAAGAAGCCGCGATTGGCAAGAGCTAATTTTCGTTTGACCTCACCACTGGTGCCGTTGTCCTCCTTAACTATCTCAAAGCTATATCTGTCGAGGGTGATATTCTGTTCGAGACGTCGGTTGTGGGTGTCCTTTCTTGTTCACAGCATATATGGTCTTGCCGTCGTCGACTGTTAAACCTATCTTCGCCGCTCTGTCTTAATACTCACGAAAGCGCCATTGACATCAGTCTGTATCACTCTGCGGACTTTTGAAAGATTGTTGCTCTTGTGTTGGGTTATGAATTTTGCGCTATTCTTTTAAGAATGATGTTAAAGAAATCACGTAATAGCGCGTCGCCGTGTCTAAATTCTATTTTTGTCATCAGAGGTCTTGGTGAGTTCTTTTCCGACCTTGATGGAGCAGCGTGTATTTTCCATCGCCATCCCGCAGAAACGGACAAGTTTGGAGGAGATGCCAAACTAGACATTACTCTGTGTATTCATAGCTCATCTCTATATATAGATGGCCTTATGATCTATAAATAGGTGGTTTGTATCGATTTGGAGCTGATGGGTTTTTTTCAAGATCTATCATAGTGTGAATATGGTGTAGTTTTCTGGCCTAAAGTCATACTGATATGGACCGTTCAGTGGTCCACATAATACGGCAGATAGTATCTTGTAGGCGATGTTAAGAAGACAGATGCTTTTGTGGATGGCGCAGTTCGTTGGGTCTCCTTTCTTGAGGGTCGGACAAACAATCCTCTTGTCTAAGAGCTTGTAGAAGCAATCTCTGGTGTCGTTGTTTTTCCCTTCTGTGGAGACGCGCGTGCTTATAAGGCTAATGTTGGCAAATTTAACCTTAATACAGATTGTTACGACCTAATATCCCATATACATGCACGAAGTACTGTGTCCTTATTCCGTTTGCAGGGGTTTTAAATAGTAGATACGTCCGTATCCGAGGCTTGTTTTTGCTTCGTACATATAGATTTTCTCCATAGCTGGGCAGTTACCTCGGCGGCATTGTGTACCACATATTGTCGTATAATCACTGATCATTGTCCGGTAGCATTGGCGATTGACAATAATACAAGATTCGGCCTCATTTTTAAAAAAAATAAGGAGCTAAGATGTCACAGGCGTGAAGACGTACACACTATAGATTTAATAGATCTCTTTTGGATTCACCTTTTTCTAGAAATTACAATTTTGTTTTCTTACAAACCAATTTAGCCAAAAGTAAGCCTAGTGACTAAACATATTTTTCGGGTTCAAGCTGCTTAACAGTCCAAACTGCGAACTCCATGCACAAGTTGTTGTGCCGTGTCTTTATTTTCTGCATCAGTTAGATCTTATATGGGTGGAGGCCGAGACCTTTTCGCACAATTTTCTACATACGTCGAACTATTGCGATCGACGCCGAACTTACACCGAAGTGGCAAGCTCAGATTAACAACATCCCAACTAAATATATTATTTATTGTGATAATCAAAATGAGCCCTTTCATGTTATCTTGGGAGATATGAAAGGATTAAGTGTGGAAGCGAGTGCCATGACGAAAATAACTCTTACTGGTGGGTTGTAGTAAAAAATCCGTGTACTTCACACGAAATTGGAGGGGCATGACTAAAGTTTGTAACGACGAATGCAAGTGTAATACGAAAGGATCGGAAGGTTTTCACATTTTACCTGTCGATCAACACAAATTTAAATCCGCCTCAATGTGAACTGTTAATTATGAGGGATAGTGAATGTAGTGAACCTAGTTAAAGAAAGTAATGTTATCGTAGTCGACCGATCTCAACTACATAAAAAGTATATGAGAGGTTGCATTTTGGAGAATGGTTCGAGACCAGTGAGAAATTATAGTTGCAAGCCAATACCATTGGGAGTAATTCCTGAAGGTCTATCTGGTCAAGCTATCTGGAGATTATGAAGTGAAGATGCGCAGTAGTTATAAAACTCATGCTTCGTTATGAAATACCTTAATAAAAGGCAACAAATTTAAAAAGGAAGTTAATTTTTAATAAAGTATTTTAGTTTTGACAAGCTAAAAAATAACGTTTGTTTTTATTATCAACAGATTTAATTTGAATTTAATGTTTTCTTTTTAAATATACGAGTAATATAATTTTACTGAACCAAATATTATTCATTTCGCTGACAATTTTCGGCTAGAACCATTATTCCATCTTGAATTTCTGAGTCACATGATATTCACATGCCCTTTTTGAAGCCAATTTTAAGCCAGGTAGTGAATGTTGCACAGGTCGCTGCGAATAATAATCTGACGGTGCAAGTTAAGGCTATACGGTAGATGCATCACAATTTCCCAGTTAAGATCTTTCAATTTTAGCAGAGGCATCAAACATATTTGTTCCCATGATGAAACACAGCACCCTTTTCTGTTGATCAATTCTAGCCTTTTGTTTTCAGTTGCATAGTTCTACCGAATTAAGTGCTGGCAGTAGACATTTGAATCAATGGTTTTACCAGGCGATATTAGCTCAAACAGAGCGTTACCTTCTTTGCCATCAATCCTGGCTACCACGTGTATAGCTTCATCAACATTTTTCGATAAAGACCACTTTCGCGCAACATTGTCGTATAATACACATTTTTCATCACCTATAATTGTTTTCACAAATGGCTCGATGTTGTTCCGTTTTAAGGGCGAATCGCATATGCAAATTCCATCATCGAGATTATTTTTGTAACAGCTCTTTCGAAATATTTTAAGATTCATATGCCGGTCTTGCTCAACTTTTTCCATGATTATATCGATTTTCTCAGTAATAGGCTGACCAAAGCGAATTGCAACTTTCATATAAAAATTTTTAAAAGAAAAGCGGTCTGTCAAATATTTGATGGCTTGGTCCAATATGTGCGGCGTTATTCCGGCAATATCGAGTCGAATGTTGGCCTCGAGTTCGTCCAAAGTGGTTGGTTTATTAGCGTAGACTAAGCACTTGAGTAGCCGTAGAAAAAATAACCGAGCGGTGTCAAATCGCATGATCGCGGCGGCCAACTGACGAACGCTCGCCGTGAGATGACCCAGTCGCCAAATTTCTCCTTCACAACTTTGAGCGTTGGCATGTAGTGCCGTCTTGTTGGAACCAGAGCTCGGATATATCGATGTTGGCGTGCTCTGACCACAGAAAGTCGGTTAACAACGCTCTATACTTAAGACTATGATATTGACGGTAACGGTGTCTCCTTCCCCATTTCGAAGGAAATAATGCCCGATGATGGCACCATGCCATAAAGCGCACCGAACAGTCAATCGTTGTAGATATATTGACGCTTGGCCGAAGACTTGTGGATTGTGTTCGCTCCAATAATGGAAATTTTATTTCTTGACACAGCTGCTGAGTCAAAAATGGACCTCGTCCGAGAAGATGATTTTTTTCCTAAAATCCGGATCTCCGGCCAACATTTCTAGCGCCCAATTAGCGAACTCATGGTATTGTCTTTGGTCATCCGGCTTCAATTCCTACGTCAGCATAATCTTATATGGATGTGGTAGCAAATCCAACCACGAAATAAGCAGAGTTGACTCTCTGGCGACGCCCAACACTGCTAATCTGCGCTGAATTGATATTACTGGGTCTTCTTCGATACTGACCGCTAAGACGGCTATGTTTTCTTTATTTCGCACCAATCTCTGTCTGATTTTTGGCTTCAGACCCAAAAGAGTGTACTCATAGTCAAATTTTTCGGTGCGTTGGCAGCACTGAAGTCATGATGACGACCGACTTCACAACTAAATTCACGTTGCCTATTTGCAACCATGATGAAATGGCAAATCTTACTAAATATTTTGACAGCTGGATGTCATTGGTAACTTTGACAGCTGCTGAAACATAACAATTGAAAAAACTATCATTGCCATTTGATTTTATGTTTAAAAACAGTTGAAAAATATAATTAATACATTATTTTTTTTTTTAAATTAAGCTTTACATAAAAATGTAATTTAAAAAAAGCTTCAAAAATGTCTTGATGTGGCCATGCAAAATCCGGATAAGGGTGACACACAATATCAAATAATATTGAAGGTCCAAGAGAGTCTTTATAAAATATTATAAACAGGTGAAAAAGTGGGATTATAAGAAATTGTCCTTAAAGTGTCTCAAACGGCCCCATTAAAACTTCCAAAAAGATCTCGAAAAACATGAGATCCAAAACGTCAATTTTCCTCGCAAAACCATACAAAGCCTTCAAAATATTTTTGAACCTTTTATATTTTTAATTTAAAATGTTGTATATATAACAAGCTATTCACTTTGAACTTTTATTTCTTATTTATAAAAGTTAAAACTAAAAACAAATTTTTCACCTGAATCTAAAAAAAAAGAGTATAATAACATACATTTTTTTTTTTCAACAAAATTCTAAAGTTGCATTTGTCGATTTTTTTTAATTCAACCTAAATTGCTTCTGGCTTTGTCCCGAAGGTTTTGTCTTGCAAAAAATCAGGCAATAAGGCATGCGGTTTCCCTAAAATGTTTTACAAATAATTCTTTCTCATATTTGCTGTGTTTGATTTGTAATGCTTCGCACGCACAATTTAACTCCTTTACAAAAAAAATAAGTAAGAAACAAAACTATTTGCTATCCACATTTTGTTGTATTTTTTACGCAGTGTCAGGCATTTCAACAGTGATTACATGTTGTCGCATTGGGCTGTCAAGCTTCATTTACATACTTTCACTACAGTTGTCATTTAACCGTGCAAAGATTGACGCCACTATAACAATTTCAAATTGCAGAAATTTATTTCCAAAATCGAAGCCCTTTTCGCAAAATTCTTAGAGCACTTCGTGAAATTAACATCGTCAGCCATCTGAAGGTGCTATGTATCGAATTATTGAAATATTTCACATCCATCCGAACGGGAACAGAAAATTCTGCTTAAAGATCTTGGCCTGAAGGCTTATGGGATCCAATTGATGCAAGAGCTAAAGACGCGTCACCATTCATGTATTGCGTCGTGTATTCAGTGATTGAGCTTTAAATCAACTGGAAGTTGACCCAAGTTTTGTTCAGTGATGAGGCTCATTTCTGGTTAAACGACTACTGGAGCAGAATTGCAGTATTTGGAGGGAGGAAAATCCTCAAGATGTTCACCAGATTCCATTACACCTAGAAAAATGCAGCGTACGGTGCGGGCTGTACGCCATTAGCATCATTGGCCATTATTTCTTCAAAAATGAACCCGGGGCTCAAGTTACTGCCATTAGACACCGATACAATGCGACGATCAACTATTATTTGCAATTTGTCCCTAATTACCCGCGACAAGTGGTTGAGACAGGGTATAAATATTTTGGAAGTTCAGTTGCAGATTCCATTCGCAGTGTGACGTGTTAGTCAGTTTTTGTGATTTGATTTAAAAGAATGTATTTAAACAAGTCTTAAAAGTAAAAAAGTTGAGAATGGGAAAGATGTTAAATCGAAAGGAGATCCAAAACATTAAAAGAATGCGCTAAGAAGGATATTCTGTCAACAAAATTGTAAAACTTTTGAAGCGCAGTCTTACAGTTTATTGAAATTATTTAAAAGATCCAGAAAACTACGGGAAAAGATTCGTACCTGGACGAAACCAGATCGACGATCCGTACTAATAGAAGCATTAAATTCTGCAGCAAAAACAAGGGAAATCGCGGTATCAGCAGAGATTCCGAATGTGGACAGAAAACTAAAGACTTGCCAGCATGTGTTAGCTGAAGCGGAACATCTTCAAAGAAAGCGTTTGAAAAGAAACCCGCTTTACTACAACTTCATCGAAACGCCGGTTTGACCTTTGCCAGAAATCGTTTAAGATGGAAGAAGCTTTGGAGAACTGTCATCGTCACGCTTTTGCCTTGATAGACCTGACGAATTTCGTCATTATTTTCAACAAGCTGTTTTTAAGACGACGAAAAAAGGCGGAAGTGGAGTCATGGGTTGGACAGGAATACCAAAATAAGGCTAATACCCGCTTCGTATACGACAGGATGAAAAGTGACGACTACCTTAAGATTTTGGACGAAGAGATCGTGCATCATAACCGGCGAAAATTACATCCTGCAATAAGATAATGCAGCAATCCACACAGCCCGAAAGTTGAAAGAGTGCTTCGAGCGTAATCACGTTTGCGTTCTAGACTGGCATTATCTCCAGACCCCAACGTAATTGAGAATGTATGGAGATATCTCTCCAGAGCGTCCAAGGTGGACGACAATCCAATAACGTAGCAGACCCTAAGACGCCATTCAAACTGAATGGGACAAAATTCCACGAAAATTAATTAAAAAAATTTATATCTTTTATAAGTAATGAGGGAGGAAGTATGATCTCATTACTAAAAAAATAAAACCATTGCCATAAACCTCTAAATTTTGTCTTTATTTCAAAAAACCCAATCCTGTCTCAACAACTTGTCGCGGGTAATTAGGGACAAATTGCAAATTACAAGAAAATTAAGGGGAAAAAATGTATGGTGATTAGAATTTTCTTAGAAATTTGTAATAATTACCTGACAGTAATGCAATACATATTTTCAGCACATAATGAACAAAATTTTCGAGAATCACCAAAATCAGAGGGGTGTCTCAACCAGTTGTCGGGGAGTGGCATTTGCTTAAATGTTTGGTTTTCAATGCACTTACTCGAGGGAAGCAGTGATAAGAAACCCGCTCAATTGCGTTGCTAACGCATCAAGCAGGACTCCGAATTACTGCTGTTTTTGTTTTGATATGCAATAAAAATCGAAGCCAGTATAGCACAATAATAGTTTGAAATATACTTAAAAAAAAACTCCAATATGTAAGTTAAATAACTAAATCAAATGTAATATTAGCTGCATGTTTTGGCTCGTTGTCATGTGCTAGTATTATACTGCATAGATTGTAACCCCTTTCTGTTACATTGTGTGATATATGTACGTACAACTCGTAAAGTTTAAATATTTCTAAATATCTACTCTTTCAACAAATACGAGTACTTCACAATGAAGTGAGACAACTCAATTTATTAACATTACACCACAAGTCATTACATTATTGCTACAAAAAAGTCAGCTAGTTATAGCAAATGGTGCGGTGTATGCTACCTTTCCAGAATTGGATAGCGATGACTCCAATCTGTCCGAGGTGACTACAAAGCCGTCGGTCTCCGATTCTGACACATTGTCGGAAATGGAAACCGATGGCGAAGCAAATAGAGGTTCTACACGATCAGAGATTGAAGATGAGCTCTTGGGCACATCTTCAGAATCGGAGGACCTCAACAACACCGTGGTGGAGGCGACTCTGGAAGACTGTAGCAATGATACGGTTTCTCCAGATTAATCTCCACCACTCAAAAAAGGCTTCGGCCACACTCATTCTGCGTCTTTCCAAAAGCGCAGAAGACATTATTCTAATCCAGGAACCATGGATTGCAGAAGGCGTGGTTCGTGGACTTAGGACACCCTCATACGTTCCGCTCTATACAAGAGACAAAGGTAAGATTAGAACTTGTATATTAGTGAAACGTAGCCTTAATGTGTTTCTACTTCCCAACCTCAGTGACCCCGACCTAACCGTTGCCAGATTAGAAACTGCCAAAGGCTCATACTGGCTGGCATCGGCTTACCTTGGCCACGACCAAGTGGGCCCTCTCCCTGGTGATAACCTAGAAAGGGTGGCACTGGAAGCGGGAAGGCAAAAAACTGGCCTCATAATCGGATGCGACGCCAACGCACATCATACGGTATGGGGCAGTACCGACATCAATGATAGAGGTGAGTCACTTTTAGACTATATTTTAAGTACTAACCTCTTAATTTGCAATATTGGCAATGAGCCCACTTTCATAACAAAAAACCGACAAGAAGTTTTAGATATTACTCTTGTCTCCGACAGCATCACCCAAAGGCTAACAAACTGGATGGTATCGTCTGAACACTCCTTTTCGGACCATAGGTACATCCAATTCAGTCTGAGTGATGCTCCCCCTCGCCAACCAACTTTCCGGAACTACCGGAAAACTGATTGGACAAAATATAGAGGAATCCTATCGGAAACGATATCCTCCAAACTATCAAGTCCCCCGCGTGACACCAATGAGCTCGACATGAAAGTCAGGGAATTTACTCTGACTCTCAATAAGGCTATGGCCGCTTCCTGCCCTCTTATTCAACCAAGAGGCAAGAAAAAGCCACACTGGTGGACATCGGCACTAGGACTGCTCAGAAACACATGCAGAAAACTTTTCAACGCAGCAAAAAGCACAAGAAAAGTGACCGACTGGGACTCATATAAAGAATCCCTCAAATTATACAAAAAAGAACTGAGGAAGGCAAAGCGACAATCCTGGAGGTCATTCTGTGACAAAATTACAGAAACCTCTGAGGCTTCGCGGCTAAGAAAAATCCTCTCCACAAATCCTATGATGCCCAGCTGTTTGAAAAAAACCGATGGCTCTTGGACAACCTCAAGTGATGAATCACTCAACCTGCTTCTGGACACCCACTTTCCAGGTAGCTCCCAACTCGCGGCCAGTAGCAGCCCAAACAAGCCTACTGCAACCGTGACCAAAATTCATAGTCTGATTACGAGAGACAAACTGCTCTGGGCGCTACATAGCTTCAAACCATACAAGTCTGCTGGTCCGGACGGTATTATACCTGCCGAGCTACAGAGATCCTCAGATATTATTCTACCAGTGTTGGAAAATATTATGAGGAGCTGTGTAGAACTTATCCACATTCCACTGTTATGGAGAGAAGTCAATGTAGTATTCATTCCCAAAGCTGGAAAATGTTCTCATGTGGTCCCAAAGGACCTCAGACCCATAAGTCTATCGTCATTCCTTCTGAAAACTTTAGAACGACTGATTGATATCCATATTCGAGCTAAAGTTGATCCAAGACTTCTGTCTACGGCTCAACATGCCTACTGTAAAGGAAAGTCGGTGGAAACGGCTTTGCACTCTCTGACTAGCCACATCGAACGATCCCTACAATATAAGGAGTACACAATGGTTGCTTTCCTGGACATAGAGGGCGCCTTTAACAACGTCAACACATCCGCAATCACGACTGTGTTGTCAACTCTGCAGGTAGACGACTCACTTGGGGAGCTGATTAATCTAATGCTAACAAGCAGGATAATCAACTCCAAACTGGGTGAGACTTCTGCTAAAAGATATGTCAGCAGGGGTACGCCGCAAGGCGGTGTCCTCTCCCCCCTTCTTTGGAACTTAGTGGTTAACGAACTACTGATATACCTGGAAGAGGGTGGTAGCAGAGTGATTGCCTATGCGGATGACGTTGCCATAGCCGTCTCAGGAAAACATTTAAATACCATTAAAGAACTCCTCCAAGTAAATCTTAACAGATTAACCTGCTGGGCAGATCGCTGTGGATTGGGAATAAACCCCCATAAAACTGATCTTGTCCTCTTTTCTAGGAAATATAAAATTCCAATCATAGACCCTCCTTCAATAAACGGTACCAGTTTAGCTTTCTCCGATACAGCAAAATATCTGGGTCTCATTTTTGACAGGAAACTAAACTGGAAACCTAACATTCAAGAAAGAGTCAATAAAGCTACAATAGCTTTATTCTCCTGCAAGAAAGCCATTGGGAACAAATGGGGCCTTCAACCTCGCATAACCCACTGGCTATACATCTCGGTCATAAGACCGATACTCACTTACGGGGTGGTTGTCTGGTGGACGGCCTTGGAAAATGCAGTCAACTGCATTAAATTAAGCAGAGTCCAAAGAACAGCATGTCTATGCACAAGCGGAGCCTTGCGGTCTACCCCCTCTGCGGCATTAGATATTCTGCTTCACTTGACACCCCTCGACATTTTTAGCAAGCAAGTAGCTGCGACTGCAGCTATTCGCCTTAAAGCGACTAAACAGTGGACAAATAATTCATTTGGCCACGCCAACATTCTTAATACATTAGGAATCCTCACAGAGAACACCGATTACACCATACCTGAACTTTGGTTTGACAAAAACTTCCATGTAAGCTTCCCCTCTAGATCATTCTGGGAGGAGGATGCTTTCATGGAGGACAAGTCAATCCATCTCTACACAGATGGATCTAAAACCGACAGCGGAGTTGGCGGCGGTGTTTTCTCAGATAAGCTTAACCTAAGCCTCTCTTTCCGCCTTCCAAATCACTGTAGCGTGTTCCAGGCGGAAATTTTGGCGATTAAAGAAGCTCTGTCCTGGCTGAAGAAAAACGTGATATCTGCAAAGGATATCCGCATATTTTCGGATAGTCAGGCCGCCATCAAGTCCCTGGACTCGGTCTCATTGTGTTCTAAAACTGCCCTTGAATGCCGATCATCTCTCATGGAGATGGCAGAGCAGTTCAACATTCACCTCTGTTGGGTGCCGGGCCACAGAGACATTCCAGGGAACTGCAGAGCCGATGAACTCGCCAAAATTGGAACCACTCTACCTATCCTACCAGACAAAGGTAGTATAGGTATACCAATCGCTACGTGCAAACTAACACTAAAGCTAGATGCCAATAAAAGAACGCACCTTAGGTGGACTGCTGGACAAACATGTCTAGCGACAAAACAGATCTGGCCAAAGCTGGATCTGAGTCGATCTAAGTGTCTGATCCTCTTAGAAAGGAAACATCTCAGCGCCATAATAGGTGTCATTACCGGACACTGCCTCATAGGCAAGCACGCAAGAAGGCTTGGCGCTTTTACTAACGATTTTTGTAGAAGCTGCATGGACGAGGAAGAGGAGGAGACAATCCCCCACCTACTCTGCACATGCCCAGCTCTCTCTCAGAGAAGGAAGCTTCACCTAGGAGCTTTCTTCTACAACGACCTAAACGATCTAGAAAAAATAGACGTTAACAGTCTCCTACGCTTTATTAAAAGCTCAAACTGGTTCCAGTAGTAAGAAGATCATAGATCCACGTGGCATCACAATGGGCCAATAGGCCTAAGTGGGTTGGTATTTCCAACAGCCACTCTTACCTAACCTAACCTAACCTATGCTACCTTTAACACGGTTTTTTTTTTCAAATATTGTAAACTGGTTTGACATGGTGTCAAATACAGAGTTTTTCTGCGGGTGGAGCACGGTGGGGGGTATGTAAACATGAACAATTCCTAAGCCATTGTATAAAAAGGTACGCCTTATTATTGAAACAGTATTATCACCCTTGTTCGTTAAAATAACTTTAAATGTATAATACGAGTACATGTGGATTATTTAATAAAAAGTCAAATACCCTGTTCAACACAAATCTGCAGTACACGCTTTATGGGGGGGTTTTTTTCGAAAAAAATGCCTATCGCTCAGATTTCGGCTCAAAATACTAGAAATTGCCACTGAAGTGTCACTGGCTGATATCGAAATTATTTTTGTAACTCCTCTAACAATCTGATGCAATCTGACCAAGAGTGGGACACAGAATGATCAATTTCATGTGTATCCGCTATTGAATCCTCTGGATTTTCTAGCAGGACCAGAATTTCCAGTATTAATTTTGGCAAAGGGTATGGTTTTTTCGCTTGTATTTTCACAAGCTCTTTTGGTTTTTGTTTTTTTTTTAAAAACTGTTGTGAGCTTTAACTGATCGAAAAGAGCGGTAGGTGTTGCCCTATGTGAATGTGTCATTCCCTTATTTGGTTAAAATTAAAAAAACATTCAAACATTAAAGATACAAGAGGAAATAGATGTTTAAAACTAAACAAAGATATATACGAGTATGTTGAGAGTTTAGTAATTAGGTTCAAAACCAAGTTCTAGATGTATTACTAGTTTCTTGGCCTGAGATTAATAAAAGTAGTTTTATTATAAGGTCATCTAGGGCTCGATTTGACATAAGTTGCCGGTAGTTACAGAACAATAAACTCCGAATAACGAGAACACTTTTATGATGTCATATGGGTAGTTATAAATTTGTGAAAGAAAGCGTTTCTGATTTCAACCATACATACATTGTGAGTGTATGAATTCTGAGTAAAGTCATCGTCTGGCGTAGGATCCTTCAATTTTCTATTTTCTTTGATTATGAATGGCTACTGCCACTTCAAAGAAGTATTTTTAATAATACGACTATTAATGACTTACAAATAATCTATAAGGATTAAGTGAAACGATATGTATAAATAAAATACTTGCAAACGTATCGCCTTAATCAAGATCAGTTATAAATATTTTTTGGTGTGATTAAAGCGAAAGGATTATACGCACGTCCAAGCTCTAGCAGAATGCGTGCGCACAATGTGTCTGCACAAAACGGGCAGAGTGCTGAAACGAGAGAAGAGCTAAGGAGATTTTTCTTTCTCTCGTTCCAAATGAAGTCCTTGTTTTATTACAGCAAAAAACTGAGCAACACGGAGACCTTCGAAAATCTGTTAATTTTGGCCTCTAAATTAATCAATTCAGGAAATATTTTTTTGAATTTAGCAAAACAGCACTGATTATTACATATAAACAAAGAGCTTTGCGTTATTATTATATACATTATATAATAATATTGTTTTGCGGAAAACCAAACACATGATCCTGTCGGAAGCTTGGCTTGTGTTTTGCATTTTTATTTTTGGGGGATTGGATGCAAATGCACAGTTGTGCTCTTTTACGAGTAAGTGAGAAAGACTTTAGAAAATAGGCTTCTAATGCATAATAAAAACTTAAAAATACAAGCGCATGAAATTTAGATCACATTAACGAATTTTAATTGAAATCATAATTAAACAACTCGACAGCGGTCAAATATCGGCCACTGACTACCTATATACTTGTAATAATCAAATCAATTAAATACTATGTAAACATGTACAATATGATGCTTTTTTATTTAACCGTCATAAAACACTAAAACAGAACTGTTTTTACCATCTAAAATCCCAATGGTGCAATCAACTATATGTTTCTACTTACTTTAAACTGACCCCACTTTTTTAAAAGCGAATTAAGCATATTTTATTATTATGAATAATTAGAAGGATGATATTTGTTTCAGATAGATTTTGTTATGTGCAAGTGCAAGTATAGAGTTTGATATAGCTTCGAAAAACTTATCCAAAAATAAAAGGACCTGATTCTGGAATCAATAAATAAATCTTATAATTTATTCAAAAATAAATCAGGAGTACAGGGTAGGTAGGTAGGTAAGAGTGGCTGTTGGATATACCAACCCACTTAGGCCTATTGACCCATTGTGATGCCACGTGGATCTATGATCCTCTTAATGATGGAACCAGTTTGAGCTTCTGACGAAGCGTAGGTGACTGTTTACGTCTATATTTTT
The DNA here is from genome assembly GCA_963966105.1 of Volucella zonaria. Lineage (NCBI taxonomy): Eukaryota > Metazoa > Arthropoda > Insecta > Diptera > Syrphidae > Volucella > Volucella zonaria. The sequence goes on from OZ014534.1 coordinate 14,886,291, forward strand.
CAGATCGTTTAAGTCGTTGTAGAAGAAAGCTCCTAAGTGAAGTTTTCTCTCTGGGAGAGAGCTAGACATGTACAGAGTAGGTGGAGGATTGTCTCCTACTCGTCAATGCAGCTTCTGCAGAAATCATTCGTAAAGGCACCAAGCCATCTTGCGTGCTTGCCTATGAGGCAGTGTCCAGTGATGACACCTATGATGGCGCTGAGATGTTCTTTATTAAGAAGGATCAGATACTTAGAGCGATACAGATCCAGTTTTGGCCAGATTTGTTTGGTCGCTAGACATGTTGGTCCAACATTCCACCTAAGATCTGTTATTTTATTGGCATCCAGCTTTAATATTTGTTTGCACTCAACGATTGGGATACCTATGCTACCCTTTTCCGGTAGAATAGGTAGAGTGATTCCAATTTTGGCGAGTTCATCGGCTCTACAGTTCCCTGGAACGTCTCTGTGGCCCGGCACCCAACAGAGGTGAAGGTTGAACTGCTCCGCCATCTCAATAAGAGATGATCGGCATTCAAGGGCGGTTTTAGAATTTAGTGAGACTGAGTCCAGGGATTTGATAGCGGCCTGACTATCTGAAGAGATGCTTATCTGAGATAAGCTATCGGTTTTAGATCCACCTATGTAGAAATGGATTGACTTGTCCTCCTTGAAATCATCTTCCTCCCAGAAGAATCTAGAGGGGAAGCCTTTGTCAAACCAAAGTTCGGGTGTGGTGTAATCGATGTTCTCTGTGGGAATTCCTAATGTATTAAGAATACTGGCGTGGCCAAATGGATTATTTGTCCACTGTTTAGACGCGTTAAGGCGAATAGCTGCAGTCGTAGCTATTTGCCTGCTGAAAATATCGAGGGGTGTTAAATGAAGCATTAGACACCGCAGAGAGGGTAGACCGCAATGCTCCGCTTATGCATAGACTTGCTGTTCTCTGGACTCTGCTTAGTTTAATGCAGTTAACCGCACTTTCTAAGGCCGTCCACCAGACTACCACCCCGTAAGTAAGTATTGGTCTTATAACCGAGATGTACAGCCAGTAGGTTATCCGGGGTTGAAAGCTCCATTTATTCCCAATGGCTTTTTTGCAAGAGAATAAAGCTATTGTAGCTTTATTGACTCTTACTTGAATGTTAGGCTTCCAGTTTAGTTTTCTGGCAAAAATGAGACCCAGATATTTTGCTGTATCGGAAAACACTGAACTGGTACCGTTTATTGAAGGAGGGTCTATAGATGGAATTCTGTATTTCCTGGAAAAGAGGACAAGATCAGTTTTATGGGGGTTTATTCTCAATCCACAGCGATCTGCCCAGTGGGTTAATCTATTGAGATTTACTTGAAGGAGTTCCTTAATGGTATCAAGATGTTTACTTGAGACGGCTATAGCAACGTCATCCGCATAGGCAATCACCATGCTACCACCCGCTTCCAGGTATATCAGCAGTTCATTTACTACTAAGTTCCAGAGAAGGGGAGAGAGGACACCGCCTTGCGGCGTACCTCTTTTAGCAGAAGTCTCACCCACCAGTTTGGAGTTGATTATCCTGCTTTTTAGCATAAAACTGATCAGTTCCCCAAGTGAGTCGTCTACCTGCAGAGTTGACAGCGCAGTCGTGATTGCAGATGTGTTGACGTTGGTAAAGGCACCCTCTATGTCCAGGAAAGCAACCATTGTGTACTCTTTATATTGTAGGGACCGTTCGATGTGGCTAGTCAGTGAATACAGAGCCGTTTCCACCGACTTTCCTTTACAGTAGGCATGTTGAGGCGTTGACAGAAGACTAGGATCAATTTTAGCTCGTATATGGATATCAATCAGTCGTTCTAGAGTTTTCAGAAGGAAAGATGATAGATTTATAGGTCTGAGGTCCTTTGGGACAGCATGAGAACATTTTCTGGCTTTGGGAATGAAAACTACATTGACTTCTCTCCATAACAGTGGAATGTGGATAAGTTCTACACAGCTTCTCATAATATTTTCTAGCGCAGACAGAATAATATCTGAGGACCTCTGTAGCTCGGCAGGTATTATATCGTCCGGACCAGCAGACTTGTATGGTTTGAAGCTATGCAGCGCCCAGAGCAGTTTGTCTCTTGTGATCAGACCATGGATTTTGGTCCCGTTTGCAGTGGTCCTGTTTGGGTTGCTACTGACCGCGAATTGAGAGCTATCTGGAAAGTGGGTGTCCAGTAGCAGGTTGAGTGATTCATCACTTGAGGTTGTCCAAGAGCCATCGGTTTTTTTCAAACAGCTAAGCAACATAGGATTTGTAGAGGGGATTTTTCTTAGCCGTGATGTCTCAGAGGTTTCTGTGATTTTGTCACAGAAGGACCTCCAGGATTGTCGCTTTGCCTCCCTCAGTTCTTTTTTGTATAATTTGAGGGATTCTTTGTAAGAGTCCCAGTCAGTCACTTTTCTTGTGCTCTTTGCTAAGTTGAAAAGTTTTCCGCAAGTGTTTCTGAGCAGTCTCAGTGCTGATGTCCACCAATGTGGCTTTTTCTTGCCTCTAGGTTGAATAAGAGGGCAGGAAGCGGCCATAGCCTGACTGAGAGCCAGAGTGAAATCCCTGACCTTCATGTCAAGCTCATTGGTGTCATGAGGGGGACTTGATATTTCAGAGGATAGCGTTTCTGACAGTATTCCTCTGTATTTTGGCCAATCAGTTTTCCGGTAGTTTCGGAATGATGGTTGACTGGGAGGAGCATCATTCAGGCTGAATTGGATGTATCTGTGGTCTGAAAAAGAGTGTTCAGACGATACCATCCAGTTCATTAGCATTTGAGTGATGCTGTCGGAGACAAGAGTTATATCTAACACTTCCTGTCGGTTTGTGGATATAAAAATGAGCTCATTGCCAATATTGCAAATAAAGAGTTTAGTACTAATAATATAGTCAAAAAGGCGACTCATCTCTATTATTGATGTAGGTACTGCATCATACCGTGTGATGCGCGTTACCGCCGCATCCGATGATGAGGCGAGTTTTTTGTCTTCCAGCCTCCAGTACCACCCTTTCTAGGTTATCACCAGGGAGAGGGCCCACATGATCGTGGCTAAGGTATTTCGGTGCTAGCCAGTAGGAGCCTTTGGCAGTCTCTAGTCTGGCAACTGTTAAGTCGGGTTCGCTGAGATTAGGAAATAGAAGTGCATTAAGGCTACGTTTCACTAATATACAAGTTCTGATCTTACCTTTGTGTTTTGTATAGAGCGGGACGTATACGGGTGTCCTAAGTCCACGAACCACGCCTTCTACAATCCATGGTTCCTGGATTAGGATAATGTCTTCTGCGTTTTTTTCATTTCTGGAAAGGATATCGACGCTCCAGGGTCTGAAGTTATGTTTAGTGGTGTCTCCGTTAAAGGAGGAGGAGGTTGCTTATCAGCATCCAGCTCATCCTTTTTGTAGACCCTTAAATGAATTGACTCGAATCCGAACCGAATCATGCCTTTTGTCTGCGCTTGATCACGATCAACGCGCATCAATAAGAACCCCCTTAGTTCCTCCAGTTTCGCGACTTTCCAGTCCTGAGTCGGAAGGGTCGGGTTACTGAGCCTGATGATCTTCAGAATGCTTTCTGGGGAGGAGGGTTCTGCTGGGATCCAGGTACGAGTTCGAGGTCTGCTAGGGATGTCCTCCTTAGATACGACCTCGAGGTTTTCATCTGGCCAAATCTCTTCTAAACCACCTATGGCTTTTGTGAAGAGATCGAGAGATCTCTGATTGGCACATGCGATGAGTTTAACGTGGCCTTGGTGCCAGCCAGCGTCGCTTGTGATAGGAGGTGGTCCGGGGTTTTCCCGCATGATGGCCAAGAAGTTGCTCGAAAGCTTCAGCTTGGCCAGCTGCCACCGTTCAGGAGTTATAGAACCGTCGGTATCGTTCCTATCGATTACCGCGATTATTATAGCGCCCTTTAGGACTTCACAGAAAGACCTCAGAGATGCGTTATTGGATGCCACAGGGGTTTTGGTGTTGTGGGTTTTGGGCCTCTTGGGCCTCTTGGGAACCGGCACGGTTTCCCCCAACGATCTCTGTCGCTTGGAGGTGTCTTTAAGTGTTTTGGGGGCAGTGGAAGGAGTGGGTAATCCGTCTTTTAGGATATTATTAGCCCACTCAATCTTGCTCTTTATGTCCGCACTTCTCTCAACCTCCGGAATGAATCCGAAGGTTTTGATGATGCGTGAAGCATTTCGGCGTCTTACGTAGAGCACCTTAGATGGAGCTTGCCAACGCGGCTGATATCCAGATTCCTCTTTGGGAAGAGGAGTTTTGGTAGCAGCGACAAGTCAGTGGCCTGCCACAAATTTGCTGCTGCTAAGGGTGCCTTGCTACAGTCCTACCACACGCTCGTTGCGCTTGCCTTTAGAGGATGGTGCACCATGGCCTGCCACAGTTTTACCTCCTCTCGACAATGCAGGAGACCTGCCGGTAGTCGATGTAGTCACCGTTCTACCGCCCGGTATTAAAGGAGTACCGGCCTCGGGTTTTGTTTTGCTTGTTTTGTTCTTTTTATCCATAATGTGGTCCCACTAGTAGCGGAGAAGGGGTTGTTCATCTGTAAAGAGATCCGCCATATACAGATAAGGCTAGCTAATCCGGAGGTCGCCAGCTATCCGGATACTCCGTTTGCGACTGAGCTATTTTTAGAGAAGCTGGGCCCTCAGCCAGGTTGATCTTCGGCACGGGTTGTATGACACCTTGATCCAGCACGGTAGAAAAGAAGTGGTTTAATGGGAAGGGTGGGGGGGGGGAGCATCCTTTGGTTTCAGTACAGTACAGGAAGCAGTAGATATATTTTCAGTTTCAGTGTGAATGGTTTACAGTATTTTAGAGGACAATAATAACAATAAATGTTCACAATTCACCACCAAAGAAGAAGTCCGATTCCTGGAGAAAAGAAAAAAATGATGATTTCGAGAAGTTTATTTTCACTAGAAAAAGTACACCACGAAATGTGTTAGAATGAAAGTATATTCAAGATAAGCACCTCATCGTTACAATCAATTCTGAAAAAAGTTTTAAGTTTATTCCAGAAAGGAATGACATAGCTACTTGGATAGCAAAGTATTTATGGAAAAGGAAAGGCTAATAATTACTCGTACCTACATCGGACTTTCGATTGGATTAGTTCAGGGACGATTTTCAAGTTTTGTTGCATCATAAGCGGCGTTATTATAAGGATATGAATGCCTCAGTGCATGAAAAGTAATTTGAAAATGTCTTGAAACATCTTTGTCAACTCCATTACAGTGATGTATAACGCTACGTATCATTCAAAAGAAAAAAAGAAACAAAGCGCCCTCATCTTTCAACAGAAAAGATGAAATCAAAACTTGGCTTAGCGAAAATAGCGTGGCTCAAAAAAAAAACATGATGAAAGGTGAGTTGCTCAATATTGTCAAACGCCACTAGGACAAACTTGAGGTACACGTGGTATATGAACTGGTTCAAATGGCAGGGCATAAGATACTGCGAATGTCGCTTTACTACTGGGAACTTAATCCCATAGAGTTGATATGGGTTCAAGTAAAAAGATTCGTAGCAAGCCAAAGCAAAATTTTCAGAATGTAAGACGTTAAGCTACTATTAACAGAAGCACTACAATAAGTAGAAATTGAAAAATGTGTCTAAGCTGCGGAATATATGTAGATGTTTTCGCCGAAACAACAACAGGGGAGATTGTTATAACTTTAAATGATGAAAACGGCAGCAGCAGTGAATTTTCTTCGGATTAGTTTGCTTTTATTATATTATTATGTAAAGTTTTATAATGTTTGATATATTGTAATAAGTAAAAATAAATAGAAAGTTTAACTTATTCAATATATATGTATATATTTTTTTTTCCAAAACCATAATATCGTTAAAACAGGTAGCTGCCAGCCCCATGGTTATTATCTTCAGAAATTCCTGTCGACAAATATGAATTTGGTGTGGACTGACCCCAAATTTATTTCGCTTAATACATGCTTAGACTAACTTAAAAACTAGGACTTCAAACTAACAACAGTTAAAGGTTAGGAGGTAATGGAATGGTGGAGGATCAAGTTTAAGACGAGAAGTGCTCAGGTTAAAATCAAAAAGGGGGAAGTTTGAGTTGATCTTACGGAGCATGCGGGAGATTGGTTCGTTAGAACCATAAGAGGTGCGGTGGATTGGAAATAGAAGAGACGAGGAAAGTGCAAATTACGAGGGTTTGTATTGAAGGAAATGGAATTGTAAAGGGCAGCGCAATTCACAGAACCAGAGAGCAGTCGATGAATGAAGAAAATGTCAGTTTCGTCTCTGCGTTTTTCGAGGGTATTCAGGTTAATGAGCTTGAGGCGGTCACGATAGGGAGGTAAGATAAAGGGATGATCCCAAGGTAGTCTACAAAGGGCAAATCGAAGAAAACGAAGCTGAATGTTCTCGATTCGGGATATATGAACTCACTGAAAGGGGGACCAAGCTTGGCCGGCCTATTCGAGAAGGGGGTGGACAAAGGTAATATAAAGTGATCTTGTCATATAAGGGTTGCATGGTTTGAGACCTATAAACGTCATTACAGAATTTACAAGGGTGGAACCAGATAATGGAACTAAGTCTGTAATTGATCACATCCTAGCAAAGCAAATAACCAAATCAATTCTTTAGTGATCAAAAGTGATATCAGCGACCATTATGCAACTCTTTACTCCACAGGTGTTAAAACAACATCAGATGGTGAAGTTGTTAAAATCAGACGTATCAGCGACGTAAGAGTGAACCAGCTCATTTGTGCAGCAAACTGGGATGAGGTATGTTACTTAACGAAGACGATGCTGAGACTCTCTATAAAAAGCTATCCCAGAAATTAAAAGACATTTATAAAAGATCATCGTACATGGAACCAATTAACCATAAAAGAAGAAATAACCCCTGGTTGACACCTAACCTAATCGCCGAATGCAGATAAAGAGATAGACTCTACAGAAAGTGGAAAAAGAATAGCTTAAACAAAAGTTACGAGGTTGAGTACGAAATTTTCCGAAACAAACTTAACAAAATTCTAGTAATACAGAAATCAAATTTCTTTAAAAACCAATTCATTCAATTTAAAACTAATCCGCGCAAAACCTGGGATTTAATAAACGAAATACTCGGTAAAAAAACTAAATATTGACGAAACCATGGTAAAAAAATTTCGAACAGAAATGACCAGTGAACTACATAATGAATGTGCACAACCCTTTTCGACTCAGATCTCAAATATAGTTCATAATTGTAGTTCGATCACATCGATTAATGCAAATAGTAAAAATCACAATCTTTGCAAATCCCACAAATATCTGTGAGATGCACGGCATCATAAATTCATTAGGAATTGATAAATCGCTAAGAATTGACGGAATTCGAGCAATTGATATGAAAAGACATGTAGATATTTTTATCCCGATTTTATTTAAATTTGTTAACCTTAGTCTTATACAAACAAAAATTCCGATAACGCTAAAAACGGCTATAGTAAGACCCATCTATGTATAAAGGAGGAGCTAAAAATCAAATAAGCAACTATAGACCGATATCTTTTTACCGGTGGTAGAGAAATGTATCGAAGGTGTAATTTTTAAAAGACTACAGAGTTTTATTGATAAGCATTCCCTCATGCATAAAAGCCAGTAAGGATTCCAAAAAAGAACAAGCACAGGCAAATTGCTGGGAGATTTCGTTAACTGCATTAACGAAAGCTTATATAAAAGCCATCATGTCCTAGTCTTGATCATGGATTTTAGCTTTTGGCACACTAAATCACTCTACCCTCTTAAAAGCGTTACAATGAATCGGCATTATGGCAGACCGGATCAAGTATTACTTGCATAACAGGTTGTTTTACGTCAAGATTAAGGACGTTTTAAGTGGAAAAAAGAAGGTGCAATTTGGAGTCCCTCAGGGGCTGAAACTCGATACTCTTCTTCCTGTATAGTAATGAATTACCTCGCATTTGCTTTTACGGATGATACAGCGATTGTTTTTCACCCAAGGTCTCTGGAAACAGCGACTAATATGATGCAGGCGGAGTTTATTGCTGCAGCAAAATGGTGCCACGTCAACGGATTGGTGATCAACGCTTTCAAAACGAAGATGATGCACATCCGTAGTCCGCATTTTAAACCCACCCAATATAAAACTAAGTACACAAATGATGGCTGTCCTGCTACTCCAAACCATACTATTGAAGTTGTAGAAAACTTTGAATATATGGGAGTCATCATCGACTCACATCTTCTCTGGGATACTCATATCGACAAATTACGCTGGGATTTGATTTGATTGCACTAGCACACCTGCGATACCATGCCACCGGGCATGTTTTAAGGTAAGTGTATTATGCCCTGGTTGAATCAAAATTGCTTCAACCCACATCCAAAAGCTGCAAAAACTCCAAAACTCGACGCTAAAGATAATAAATAATAATAATACGCGACGTGAGGAAAGAAGGTTTAACGTTCTTCAAATAGAGCAAATCTTTAAAATAACACTAATCCTGGAGTACTATGACGACAACCGTTTTATTCGACCGACCGACTATGAGATGAATACCAGACGACGAGCTCAGGGCATGCTTCATGTGCCAAGAAACTACATATGGCAGACGTCAATTGAAATACAACTGTTGCAGATGATAAACACTAATGATTAATACTATGTTTAAATACAATAATAAAAGAATAAAGTGTTAACCCCAAAATATAATGTAGTAGAATGTCAAATGTAATTATTACCAAATGTCAAAATGAGCAACTACTAACTATTCAAAATACGAGTATGTATAAAACCTATGAAAAATAAAATGAAAATACGCTGTTGATTTTATAACGTTTAAGTACGGCCGTTTTCTTAAAACCGCTGGTCATCTGTAAATTAAAAACGCTTTTCTCAAACCCCGTTTACTCGATTTGTCTTCAAACCCATCACCCTACAACAACGTTCCTACTTTAATCAACGAATTACCTTGAGAACTTACAACAATCACAAATCATAAAACCAGAAAAAAAAGTATTCAAAATTTATTTTTAAATGCTAATATTAGTAATTAAATTAATAAATTAATCTTTGAATTTGAACCCGAATTAATGAATTACCATTCATATAAAAACTAAAAAAATACTCCAAAATTAAATTTTGTTTATGAAATATGTCCTCCTGCAGAAAAGCCAATATGGCTTCGCGGGAAAACAAATATTGTGACAACATTGTACATATTCCAAATAAAATGTAAATGAAAAAAAAATTCTTAGACCATCGTTTTAAGGATTATCTCGTCTATACCGTATGCGAACGGAAGTTTAACTCTCTATCGTATAATATTCCAGGGTCGCGAAGGGACTGGACCTGGGGTACAGGTTAGCCATGTAGAAAATAAAGTCGAGGGGAAGATTGATTGGACTTGCGAGACAAAATCTTAGATTCACATTTGAAGGCATTAAGCTCAAAGACGGCGTTTACACAGCGCATGTTTAGCGAGATTCAAATAAGTGCAAAAGGGAGGGATAAGAGGGAAAATGAAACAAAAAAAATTTTCCTGATACTCGGCGGGCAAGATTTCCTTTGCATGTTTTTGACATTTCCTTTTCTCCTTCTTCTTTCTTTTTCGCAATTGCTTCATTACATCTTTGGCTGTTGTTAAGAGCATAACAATTCAGTATAGCGGATGAATTTAAATGGACCAAAGAATTAAAAAACGAGCTCATTTTCAATTATGAAATGTACCCGTCCGAACTGCAGTTGGTATCCATGCAATCAATAATCATTTCCGCAGAGTCCAATGAATTGTCTAGCTCTGCAAATGCCGTTTTTGCTTTTATAATTTATTTTACTTCCAACTTTCAACACTGAGCACCAAAGATGAAATGAAAGAGAGCTGTCAAATAACATGAAAAATCAAAGAGTGATAAACAGGCTTCGTGTAAAAATGCGCGCATCATAGACGGTCAGTTCAAAAGAAAATAACCAAAACATGCGCATCAAACTCATGCGCTGTGTAAAAGCCGTCAAAGTAATTTTTTATACACCAAGTGGACAACCTATCGAGGTCTTCTTGAAGGAGAATAGAGTCTTGGGCTGAAGAAATAGTCTTAAAGAACTTAGTGTCGTGGGCGTAAATGTATAGAGGGCAGTGCTTAATCCTATGTGGCTAAAAACGGGGTTGGGAGGACAGATCTAAAGCGAACTCTATAATAACGGTTCTCCAGATAAGAAAATATCGAATTCAACTACGAGTAAATTTGTAATAGTTGATCTACCTTTCAGAAATCCATGCTGACTGGGTGATATAAGTGACTGAAAGCTTAGAACTTCTTGTGAACCGGGGTTATAAAAGAGGTCTTCCAAATTTGTGGAATTCCCCTTGTGTGAGGGGCAGATGAAATAAGGAGGAAAGTGGCTGCGAAAGATTGGGGGCACACTTTTTGAGGAATATTGCTGGAAGCCCGTCTGACCCGGGTAAAAATTCATCATTGAGATTTTGTAACTTTTCTTCGATGACGGTGTGATCAAAAGATTGAGAGAGAGAGGGGCCAATGGAGATATGAGGAAGGTACATGGGGTCGGGCACGAATAATTTGTCAGCAAATGGTTGCTTGAAAAAGTTTGCAAAATTGTTGGCAATAGTATGTTGGTTGGTCGACGATATATTATCGAGAAAGAGAAAGGCGGGATAACCGCCTGATTTTCTTTTGTAGTTGACGAATTGATAAAATGTCTTAGGATCGTTGATAAGGTTAGCCTGCGCTGTGTCGAGAAAGCGCCGATAGAGACAGTTATAGAGCTGGGTGAATTGGAAGTAAGTTCCAAGATAGTTAGAGTATGTGGTCATAATAGGAATTGGTGCGAAGTAAAACTGCCCATAACTTATTTCTTTTGTTTCGCAAATAGCGAAGTCTTCGGTTATACCAGTGAGGGGAAGTAGATGATGTTTTATGCCGAGAAAACGGGACGTAACGAGAAATGGAATTATATATTTCACTGTAAAAAATGGAGACAGCATGAGATACGGATAGGTTGGCAAAATCAAAAGAAGATTTCCTAAGATAGATATTGATTTTGCGAAAATTAGCTTTATGGAAATTGTAAAAAGAGTTAAAAGGGGAAGAAGTGGACTGGAGTGGAGAGTTATGGAAAAATAAGAGAAGAAGAGGAGGCTGAAAGTTGTCGACAGTTGATATGGTAAAGAGACAAAACGTTTCTCTGGAGTTAACGGAATTGCTAGTGAAAATAAGGTCTGGTAGCCTACCGATGGAGTTAGGGACGCCACTTACTTGGCATAGGCTTGAGTCAGTGGATGAACTTGCGTTTGATGCGGAAAAAAATAAGTGATCATCCGATGGAATCCACTTCAGCAGGGGCAGATTAAAGTCACCAAAGATAAGGGTATCGTCGGTGGAATTACTGTTGGTCAATTGCTTTAATAGCAAAGATGTAAGATTCGATAGGTTGAGCTGGGAGAATGTAGCAACACATAACCTACAGGGACCTATGGGGAAGTGTTATTTTAATTGAAACAAAATCAAGTTCAACTGAAGAAGAGATAGCGATGAGAGAAGCGTTGTGGTTATTGTGAATAGCAAGTAGGACACCTCTGTATGAAGAATCAATTTTAGGGAGGATCATTAACCATGGGGAGAGAGTGATCGTCATTTCGGAAAACGTTATGAGAAGATGGGAGTAACTCCTGGCTCCTTATGTCGGGGATTAGATTGGTTTCTGTAAGAGCATAGACGTCGGAAGAAAGGCCATGAGATTTAGACAAAACTGCTCGAGTCTTAGAGCACAAGTCTCTTACGTTTTGATAGTAAAATGCAAGAAGTAGTTTGTTACGTGGAGGGGTAGGGGAGTTTAGATGAGATGCAGGAAAAGAAGGCAAGTTAGGAACGAAAAAATTCATCATGGTCAGCTCGGCTATGCTGAAGGCTAGAAACCCTTTTAGAGTGTACATAGCTGCGGAAAGCAGCGTGGTGATCCGCAACCATTTGGGAAGGTGTGTTGAAGATTCGGTAGTACCTGTTGTAAAGTTTCCTGAGGCTGGTTACATCAGTAGGAAGGTCGTCCTGTTGGGTGAAGACCATGGCACTTGTTTTCGTTTTTCCCTCAAAGCAAACAGAGTCGGATTTATCGTAAAGATATGTGAGAAAGAGACGTATATTTTCATGAGGTTTATTTTGGATGGGTTAACAAATAACCATTCATATATAGCCGGTAAGATGATCATGAAATTCCGTTTGATTTTGTGGCGCGATGTTGGCAATATTGTGCATTGGCTGATGGTGATACCATACCTCTTTTTGAAAAATTCAGAAATCCAAGTAACATCTGCGTAATTGGGGGCACCTTTGACGAGTAGGGTGGTGAGCATATGATTCGTTGTGCGGAGTCGGTCTAGCCTGCTTTGTCATTTTGAAGGTGTCCACGTCGTATTAAATTGTGTAACAATTGTGTAACAAGCATATCACGATATCCCAATGAGAGCTTTCAAGAGCGAAGCGCTTATACATTTCATTGTAATCAAAGTGAAAGGTAAATATTACCATCTTCGTCATACACCATCGACAAGAGAAGCACTTGGTATAGGAAACTAGAAGAGCAAGCATCATACAGCGCCACGGGTTCTTGACTGGTCGCCGAAAATATAAGTTTCTCAAAATTTCAAATGTTGATGAAAAACTTGGGCACGACTGGATTAACAATTCTACAGCTTTGATGCATCGATCAATATATGTATAGCCGCCTTCATCATAATTTGTGAGAAAATAACTATTTTAAGAATGATAACAGTTACGAACATATTTCTTTCATTTTACAACTGAGAGGGGAGCTTGTGACGCAAGGCGATCAAGGAAAGGAAGATGTTGTCTACACCCTGAATGAGTGGAACTGCAACCAATTTCAGACTGCTATAATTTCCAAACCGTTCATGACAGTGAGCTCAAATTTTGACACATGACAGATAATTTTATTATTTACAAGCCTTTTAAACTATTTGTGTCTAAGTTGTGTTGAAAAATTTTTATCCGAGATGGAATTCAAACGTGATAGTGTGATTGCTTTATATTTGGCTGGAAAACCACAAGTAGCTATCGTTAGAGCCCTCCAGCACCCCAAAGTGAATAAATCATTTGTGTCCCGAACCATAGCTCATTACCGTGATACTGGCAGCGTTGCAAAAGGCCATGGAAGTGATCATAAAAAAACAGCAACATCGGCAGAAATGGTTCGTAAAGTGAAGGCTCGAATTGAGCGAAATGCGCGTCGAAGTGGAAGAAAAATGGCTCGTGAGCTCACAAGTCATTGAAGTTCCAAAAAGCACAAGATCTTACACCGCAACAGAAAAAAGTTAGAGTCCAAAGAGCGAAAGAGTTTCTACGCTTGCACGAAAGTGGTGAGTTGCCGAATTTGTTTTTTTCCGATGAGTCGCCATTTGTTATCGAGCAATATGTCAACAAACAAAATTACCGAGTTTACTTGCCAGAGAAATCCTTCGAAAATTTACACCTTCGGGCGGCCACCAGAAAGCAGGCAGCACCCATGGTGATGGTTTGGGCCGCCATAACCGCCGATGGTCGCTCTCCGCTCGTATTTTTGGACAGTGGCCGTGGTGTCAAAATTAATGCGATCGTATACCGTGAAACTATCTTAGAGGCAGTATTGAAGCCTTGGGCAAACAATCATTTCAGTTGGAGACCGTGGACATTTCAACAAGACTCGAAACCGTCTCACAAAGCGCGCGTCAACCAAGATTGGTTAAAAAACAATGTTCCACACTTCATTTCTTCGACACAATGGATTGCAAATTCTCCGGATGCAAATCCGTTAGATTTCTCTGTCTGGGGTATTTTGAAGGCGAAGGTTTGAACTAAAAAATACCAAAGTTCGGTACCGGCAATTTGCCGGGAATGGGCCAAAATCCCGCAGAGCCACTTGCAGCATTCGATGCTTTCTTCGGCCGTCTCAAGGCCATTATTCGCGCCACAGTTGGACATATTAAAAACTACTGATACAATTTGAAAATTGATGTATTTTCCAACATTGATATATTTTCCAAAATTTATCAAAAAATAAAAAAATTATAGCATTTGAAAAGTTATAGTTCGAGTAAGTCACCCTGTATTTTATCAGAAAATGTCTTGTTCTAGGAGTCAGAACAGAATCAGAATCGTTAGCCCTCCTGAATTGCGCGAATGATAACATTCTTCTATTTTATTTTTATAAAACAGCAATAAAGTATCGAGACCAAATTATAAACGAAATCTTTTAAAATTAACCAAAACGAAAGACAACTTATTACGCATTTGGCATATGTACATATGTTATATATGGGTACACTTAATTTTTGTTTAACTGGAATGAAATCTTACGAAATTTTTTTAAATGAACGTCAATCAGGCAAAGGGAATTTGCCACGCTTAAAAGATTTATGTACACCGTAAATATGTAACTAAAATTTGTAAATTAAATGATCTATCTATCTATCTACAAAAAGATTAAATGTAGATTCGTCGAAGTACGAGGGCGGGTCAATAAGTCCGTGAATTTTGGATTAAAACTGATTTTTTGATAAAAAAATAATTTTATTTTTCAACGTAGTCTTCCTTGAGCTCTATACACTTTGTCCAACGCTTCTCCAATTTTTTTATCCCTTCCAAAAAAAATGATTTGTCGAGGTCCTCAAAATGACGAGATGACTTCATCATTGGAGTCAAATCTTTTTCCACCAAGCCATTTCTTCAGGTTTGGGAACAAGAAGTAGTCGCTCGGAGTCAAATCTGGAGGATAGGGTGGATGAGGGAGCAATTCATAGCCCAATTCATGGATTTTTGCCATGGCAACTGCACATGTGTGCACCCTTGCATTGTCTTGGTGGAAAAGAACTTTTTTCTTGGCCAAATGAGGTCGTTTTTTTTTCAAATCGTCATTGAATCGGTCCAATAAGTTGGCATAATATTCCCCATTGATTGTTCTTCCCTTTTGAAGGTAGTCAATGTGGATTATCCCGCGTGCATCCCAAAAAACAGTCGCCATAACTTTATTGGCTGACAAACCCACCTTGGCCTTCTTTGGCGCCGATTCACCCTTAGAAACCCACTGTTTTGACTGTTGTTTGTTGTGATGGATCCATATTTCGTCCACGGTTACAAAACGGCGCAAAAACTCCTCCATATTGCGATTAAACAACGCCAAACCTTCCTGTGAAGTTGTTACACGATTGCGTTTGTGGTCGACTGTGAGCAAACGCGGCACCCATCTTGCGGAAAGCTTTCTCATGCCCAAGTGATCATTCAAAATTGAAACCACTGAGCCATGCGAGATCCCTACGGCTTCCACAATCTCTCGCACTTTCAATCTTCGGTCGGCCAACACCATATCGTGAATTTTTTCGATTGTTTCGGGTGTAGAGACCTCAACTGAGCGTCCAGGACGTTCGGCATCTTCAGTGCTTGTACGGCCACAACGAAATTCAGTAAAGCACTTTTTTACCATTGAAATCGATGGTGCAGAGTCCCCATAGTATTTATCAAGCTTAGCCTTGGTCTCGGTAATGGTTTTTTTTCGCAAGAAATAATGCTTAATAAGCACACGAAATTCACTTTTTTCCATTTTCTCCTCAAATTAGTGAGTAGTCTGATAAAAATAGCTGTCAAACACAAACTAACTGACGCAGCAAGTTTAAATTTTGACAGGAGTCAACTGACAAATGCCTGTTGACAGGAGCAGTGTTGCTGTTTCAGTAAAGAGGTCAGAAATTCAAAAATGCACAGAATTATTGACCCGCCCTCGTACCTATATATGTAGTATATATTTTATTTATCTTTTTTTAATTCAATATTCTTAGGGTAATACATGTGCAGGTTAATTCTAACTATTGAGTAAACTATTAAGGAATGTATTAAATTAAGAATACGTAGTGACATTCGTATTTAGAATTCAAATAGTGTTGAATGCCACATCAGCAGAATTTCATGTAGATAATATAATTAAGATGGAAGTGATATTTTGACGTTTGAACAGTAATTGAAGAAGGCTTAGAAACAGCATTAAATAAAATTAAATTACGTTGGATAGCAAAACTTCAATTTGATTGTGATCAAATTTAGAAGCCAATTTTTGATTTTGTTTAAGAAAGATGAACGTGTTATAAGTACGCGAATCGAAACAGGAAGACGACTAAATAATTTAAAGCTTACGACGGAATAGAAGTCTCTAAAATGAGTGGTTCGGAATGAAGGTATGTTTAAGTGGGATCCGATTTTTCTACGTAGACAGCGGGCATCAGAGATCGGGCTCTGCAAATAACCACTGCTCACAAAGAAAATTTTAGGCGCCTTATAGTAGTACAGGTGTCTAACCGGCAGGATTTTCAGGCTCCTAAAGAGTGCCATAGAATGGCTGAGTCGTGGAACAGCGCAAATCGTTCTTATAACGCATTTCTGCAAAACAAGTAGAGACTGGATTTTCGTGCGGTAAGCATATTGTAGCTTTGAGTGGAGTATGCCGAAGTAAACAGTTCTTAAACTATTATTTGTACAATATTTACGAAGATGAAACAAACTACGGATACAAGAACGAAGACACTGTTTTAGGTTTATAATATGATCAGACCAATTCATATTTTGGTCAATAATAACACCTAGGTATTTGTAGCTAGTTACTTTGTCAATTTTAATACAATTTGCATGACATGCTATGTCCACATCAAACACAGTTTTAGAAGAAGCTTCATTACACGTGCAAACCGACACTTTGTGGGGAGTACAATTAACGGCATAAAAGTGAAAATCAAGGTCCGGCGCGGCCTGCAACCTAAATCTGAAAAACATTAGTTTTATTTTATTGCTGACAATAAGTTTATGTTTGGCGAACCACATTCTCATAGTTTATATCAGCTACTAGCTGGAGGTGGCTAACAGAGTCGTACGCGATGCCAAGATCAAGAAGGCAAAAGCTGTTACTTTTCCTGGAAAAGGTTGAAGAAACAGGGAGTTTATATAGACTAGGAAAGGAGTAAGACCCAATACAGACCCCTGGGATACCCTTCGTTTAATAATCCTACTATCACTAAAACAATCTCCAATTTTAACTTATTGCTTTGTATATTTGAGATACGATACCAGCCAACTGTACATAACTCCTCGACATTCAGCCCGATGTAATTTCCTCAAGAGAATTGTATGATTTACCATATAAAAGCCTTGGTTATGTCAACAAACAGACCGGCATAACTTTTTTTCGAGTCTAGGCCTTTATTTGTAAGCGAACAGAAGCCCAAAAGAGCATCTTAAAGCCATATTGCAAGGGGCTGGAAAACTTATTCTCTTCAGAAACCGCAGAATTCTATTTTTGACAGCTTTTTCAAAAATTTTCGAGATAGAAGAGAGTAGTGAGATAGGCCTGTAGTTGTTATTATCTTTTTTGTTTCCCCTTTTAAAAATTGGTAGAACATTTGCATATTTTAATATGTCAGGGAATGTACCAGTGGAAATACTTAAGTCGAAAAGGAAAGCGAGTATATCTACTACATTCAGAGCGATGTGCTTTAATATGTAATTACAGAGGCCATCATCTCCACAGGAAGGCGAGCGATTGCGCGAGTTTATAAGGGATAAAACTTCAAGACCAGTGATTGGTTCAAAGAAGAAACTGCCTCTACAAACCAAATCTTCCACCAGATTCCCTGTCATACAGTTCGAACAGTATTCACATCTTAAATTGGAGGGAACTTTAGCAAAAAAATCTTTGAAAATATTCGCTACTATTTTAGGATCTTTGACAATAGAATTATCACTCGCGAGTTCGATAGGGTTAGGTATTTTAGAGGCATCGCGGTTCAATATGCTATTTAATACTTCCCATTCCTTTTTAGGGTTCCCTTGAGCGTTCCGCATTTTAGAAAAATAGTATCTATCACGACACAATCGAACTTCGTTATTGACTTTAATAGATACCTATGTATTTAAAGCGGATTCCGGAGTGCAGAAATAAGCGGATGCTTTACACATTTACAACAACGGCAATCTACGCGTCTTCTTGTTTGGGTCGGAGTTATGTCAAGGTCGTAATTGTAGTGGACGGAAACCGAATGAAAAAGATACGACTGCCTGCAAAAACAACTACAATACATTATTGGTGAGTTTCCCAGATTAAAAGATACGTGTGAAATCGTAGCTAAAACCAGCGAGTACTGTAGTTCGACTGAATGGAAACTGCATGTTACATGGAAATCTACATCTTAGAAAGCCGGAGATCGTAAAAGTGAGTCAAATAGCATAGCAGTTCCTCATAAATGTTCGACATTGGAAAGATTAGCATTGGTAACAACGGAACGATGCATAGTGTAAACAATACGGAAATAAACTATAGAATCTAGTCCAAACCAAAGCACAGACAAACCTTAAGTACTGTGATATAAGTTTAACGCAAAGTTAGCTAACATAAATTTGGTTTGGGATGGTGAATGCGGTCAACGTAATGGCGGGGTGAACAGCGCGACATCCAATCCCCACTATTATGGTATACAATATGATGGTCGACTTTCCGCTTATGAGTATTTCTCTTAAAAGTTCTTACGTCTTAGCTCGTACTCGTAAATAAGAAAAGGTTTCTGACTCTATGCGAAATCATATTCAGCCACAGTTAGGTCTGAAGTGCAGACAGTCCTTGGCATAACCGATGTAATGGAAATGATGCTAGATATGGACTGACAGTTAATTTATTTCATTAGAATGAGGAAAATTACACAGCGTTGGAAGGTATAACCATCCGATCTGATACTGAAGTTATACTAAAAATCTGAGGAGTATATCCTCGATAGCCCACTTTTTAAAAATAAACCCACTGTTGGTTTTCTGATAAGACATGTGACTTGTAACTACGGAGGATGGAACGACTACTTTTGAACTATGTACACTACCTATACATTGGTTATTTTATAATATAAGCTTTGACGGATAGACACGGTGGTCCAAAGTAAAATATGTAAAATAAAATGAACAAAAATTAATCATTCTTCAAATTGTTACTCTCTGCGAATGCATTGGTTTTTAGTTCCCAGATGCGGCAATTTTGTTTGTTAACACAGCTGTTGGCAGATATGAAAATGCGCCTCGTCAGAAAAATTATTTCTCGGCCAAATTTGAAGACCATTTCGAGCTGGTATAAGGCCTAAACTGAGAAGCGATAACGAGGCGGCTGGTCGTTTGCCTTCAATTGCTGAATCCATTCGAGATGTTGGGGCAAAATTCTCATCAAGCTGGTGCGTGAAATGTTGAGTTGTTGAGGTCGATGACGAGCCGATGGCGAGTCGATGTTATGGGTTGAGTCTAATACTCTCGTCAATTTTGTTCGCAAACAAGCTAGTCTCATTAACTTTTTGCACAAACATCCGTACAGTAGGCACGGTGGGTGTTTCGTTTGAAATACTCGTAAGTTTACAATATTTTCCAACGTTGTTCAAGCCTAAATCGAATCATTTCGTTCTGTGGAGGTATGATACTGATTGACAGTTAGTATTCCGAGCGGAAGACATCTGTCAGTGTCACAATAATATATTGTATGATTCAAAAATAAACTTATATTTGGACCGCCCATAACATACATACAGCGTTGGACAAAACTTAAGCCCGAAATGTTCATAATTTGCAAGAAACTTAATAATTATCGAAAACTGCATGAAAATTTTCGAACTTCAACTTTCTTCTTAGCAATATAATAGTTCTTAATTCAAAACTATAAATATTGCGTGACGTCTTAAATTATTTTGAAACCGATAAAATTAATCCGAATTTATTAAAAACTAATTAGTCACAATTATTTAAAGCACAAGCACCCTGTATTGAAAAACACACAATTTTAGTCATTTATTTCTTAACGTTGACATATGTAGAAGCAAGTAGTGGTTTATCATCGGTACCTACTGTAATTCGGTCATCAAAAGTAAAACAGAAATATTGATAAAATGAAGAGCAATAAATATTGCTCGCAAAAGAACAAATCGTATCTGATTTTTATAGCGGCGGCGAATCGATCACATTTATTGCTGTTAAATTTCATACAAGCCACTTGGTTATTTCTCGCATAATTAGTCGGTTACGCGTTCGGGGATATGTTCAAACAAAACAATTCATTGTGGCAGTAGACCCTGAAAAACTACTAACTATCCATTCATATTGTCAAGTTGTAGTTATAAAACCTGAACAAAAGTTAAACACCTTCAGCAGGATGATCCGATGAAGAGCGGTTAATGGTGGGTTTTCGTTTATTTTACAAAAAAATTTACTTCCGAAATTGAAATTCGCAAAAGCACATTTTAACTGGACTGCGAAGAAATGGAAAACGGTGATCTTCTCTCACGAATCGAAGTTCAATTTAATAGGATCTAATGGCTCTCGGGCTGTTCGTAAGCCCAAAGTCGAAAGAGTTAATCCTCGGTTACTAAGGGAACAATTATGTTATTATCCGGGGATTTTTTCCAGTCGAGGACAGGCGCCATTTCACAAAATAAATCGTATAATGGTGCGTTTCGTATATCGGGACATGCCGGTGAGAATATGACGTTGAGATGCATCCTGCAACATGATAACGATCCAAAATATACCACTAAACTTGTGTATAATAATTAAATTGTATTTTATAGTTAAAAGTATATTTCGATTTAGTAAATTTAAGGTTATACCATATTTAAAATGTAATTTAATTTTGAATAAATGTAGAGTCTAAAAAATACAATTCTCGGCCTGCTGGATGCTGTTTAGAATTTCTTGTTCTGGTAGAATCCACGAATCAGTTTTTTCAGGTATTTAGCCTATCGCTTGCGCTCTGCAAGGGTAGTAGAGAGTTCTTTGTGGTGATTGGAGAGGGCTTGCTCTTCGCTAACAACTGTTTCCATTTCTTGCTTCTTTTTTTGACGGCAATGAGTGGCCGCATTTTTATTTTGTTCTTTCATACGACTTTTACGATCCTCTAGTCCACGACCATAAGGACGTGTACGTTTCTTAGCAAGATTGCTGCTCGATTGCATTTTACCACCATCATCGCTGGAGGACGATGAGTCTCCGTACATGAAGGAAGCCGACGAAAGCGATGATGATGAGTTTGATGGGAAAGTTGGTGCCCAATCTTATTCGGTTTGTGGTGGGGGCGACAATGACGATATGAAATATCGACATTCAGTGTTATCATCATGCCAATCGGGTAGTTCTTTTGCACGATTTTCAACAGTTTCATCAACGATTTGACAGTTTTGGGCAATATCAGATGATTGGGTTGCGTTGTAGGCATTTGGTGTGTAAGTAATTGGGGTAGATGGGGATGGCAATGCGGCATTGACTGGTGCTGGAACTGGTGCTGCAATTGTACTAGCAATGTTTTGAAAGACTTCAGGAATACGAGATGTCTGCATATCATGGTGCAGCTGTGGTCGTTGATGCTGTTGCTGTTGTTGCTGTTGGGCAATCTGTTGCGATGAGAAATAATCGAAAATCTCTTTGACATTCTGGGATTCCTGTGGCGGCGATTGTGGTGGTGTTAGGACAGGCTGAGGAGGTGATTGGGGTGGTGTTAACTGGGTTAAAATTGCTGCATTGTTTTATAATGCTGTAATTTTCTCCTTCATACGGATTTTGTACTTTTGTTACCATAGATGGGTGATGAAAAACTGATTCAAAAACTGACGACTCAAAGTCAATCATTTGCTAAGGTGAATATGATTTGACTTCAGAACATGGTTCTCCCTTAACATCGTCGTAATCGATCTCACGGACGAGTTCTTCACCATGGTTGTAATCATGACAGACTTCCGATGGAATATTTTTTATATCTACACTTTTATGTTCTACAAATAAAATATCATTTGTAAAGTTATCTCCTAATAGCCAAGTCTTTACCGACTCAGAAGTCGGAAAGAGCTCGCTGCTGGGCGGCGATGTTGGTAAAATTTTGCCGTTCCAATATAAATCCTGTGGAAGAGCTAACTACTCCATTGTTAAACCTGTCGGAATCATGTTTTAAGTCCGATATTAAAAATGATATTAATGATGTTTCAAATAAGAAATCGGAGTCGTATCCTGATGGTAAACTTGGTTGTTGAAGGGGCGCCATGGTGGAAATTATTTTTGATAGCATTCTGATAATATTAGTATATGTAGCACGCAGGGTGCGCTTACTTGCTTTGTGCAAAACAACTAGAAAGCCATTTTTACCTCAAAATAAACGCAGAAAATTCACGGTACACTTTAGTCTTTTTCGATTTCATTGGGAATGAACCGTGAAGAACTGTTTTAATTAAAAACCATATTACCTTTGTAAAGTGGGCAGCAGATGATTGTGCTCAACCCAACACAGAGTCTATGAGAGATGGTAGATCGGAGAATTAATCGCATGACATTTAGACTCCATTTATAAGCAGACCCAAATCGACTGGAAAAACATTCCCATGCTTATAATCTTATTGAATCCATCCGTCGGCCGTGGTCCCGCAGTTATACAGAATAATGGCTATTCCACCAAATACTAACAATAAAACTTCTTTTTTACAATTAAAATTTATTAATTTGACAATGTGCTTTAGTTTTAATGATTAACAATTTATTTTAATATTTTTTTATTCAGTTAACAATTAACAGAACATTGTTGATTGTACGGTTAACTTGAATTCTAATAAATTATTGGGTATATAACTTAATTTTTTTTTCAAAATTTGAACGTTTATTTAAGAAAAACATGTACAATAGTATTGTTCAAAGTATTGTCCATCTGAAGCTATGACTTTTTCCCATCTTTCTGGCAATTTGCGGATCCCATCCGAAAAGAACTGTGCCGGCTTGGCAGCCAAGAATGAATTAAGCCAATTTTTGATATTCTGCTCTGATGTGAACCGTATTTCAGTGAGGGCGTTCTGCATCGACCGGAACAAATGGTAGTCAGAAGGGGCAAGGTCTGGGTTATTAGGCGGGTGGAGTAAGACTTCCTATCCACTGTTTTCCAAATAATTCTTAACCGGAATAGCAATGTGGGGCCGAGCGTTGTCATGATGGAAAATTATTGCCTCGTGTCAGGTCGCATATTCCGGGCGTTCTTCGGCCACTGCTCTCTTCAAATGGATTAATTGTGTTCGATAGCGTTGTCCATTGATGGTTTCACCCGGTTTCAGTAGCTCATAATACAGCACACCCATCTGATCCCACCAAATACAGAGCATTACCTTCGCGCCATGGATATTCGGTTTTGCCGTTGATTTGGCTGGTTGGCCGGGTTTCACATATGATTTTTTGCGCTTGGGGTTGTCGTAATGGATCCATTTTTCATCACCAGTAACAATCCGATGCAAAAATGACTTTCTTTTGTGGCGTTCCAGCAGCATTTTGGACATGCAAAATCGCCTTTCGATGTCTCTCGGCTTGAGTTCATGTGGAACCCAATTTCCTTGCTTTTTATTCAAAATCCAGCTGCTTTTAAACGTTTTGAGTGACACCCAAAGATTCTGCGAGCTTTTCTTGTGTTTGGCAACAATCTTCATAGAGTAATGCTTCCATTCCTCATCTTCATACTTTTTTGGCTGCCCAGGACGTTCATCGTCTTCCAAGCCAAAATCACCACCTTTAAATCGTGCAAACCACTTTTGGCACGTTTGCTCAGCTAGTGCATGTTCACCATAAACTTCCACCAAAATACGATGACTTTCGGCAGCAGTTTTCTTCATATTAAAGTAATGAAGAAGAACACCCCGCAAAAACACTTTTTCAGGGACAAAGCTCGACATATTGGAATGAAAAAAAATTATTGTTGTTTGCGCTTCAAATGAATGACATATACTGAAATGACGTACAATGATAGTAGCTTTCCAACGCATGTTCCAATGGTATATACAAGTTACGCCATCTCTTAGCAAACCGCACGAATTAAGTTATAGACCCAATATGTTTAAAACAAAAATTAAAGCAAAAAGATGTCGTTCAGTTTTTTTTTTTCCCAAGACATATATTTTGCGTGATAAGGTTTCGTCCAACACTATATGTATATACTCGTAACATATATATGCTGTTTCAACCAGATGCTAACGAAAGGACTGTTCCAGCTTCGTTCAAGACGCTCTAGTGAGCCTCCCTCTTCAAATAGTCATATTATGAGCATCACTTTTACGATTATTAATAATTGGTCTAGTTTCGTTAACCTTACTTTCGAACTGGGAAATTCTGTAGGAAATTTTTTTTTTCAGCGCTATAAACCTACATAGTTACGCTTAGCGATGAATTTAACTACGAACACAATTCACTTCCAATAATTTTTTAAAAATTTTGCAAAAAAAAAAAATCAAATACTTCCTACCGGAAAAATCACCAAAGTAAAAAACCAATGTTAACGGTTTGTTGCTTAAAGAAATATAAGAGAATGCACATATATACTATGTACTTTTTATAACACATTCCGTTGACTTGAACATTTTGTTTTACTTCGTACTTCTTATAGTAATGTTGATTGCTCGAAGGCATGTCAGAAATTTTCTTCTACGGATTTTTTATGCAATATGAATATAAGTTTAATCCAATATGGCATCACAGCTCGACCAAAGCCTCTAAGATATTTTACTCGATTGATTCTCACACTTATGTTGGTACATATCTTATTGATTTCGGTGTTAAAACAATTCAGTATACGAAAGCGAATGACTACGGGGTACGAATACGAGAAAATAAATAAACGTTATTCAACGAAACAATAATAGCAATTGTCATCACTTATCTCCTAATTACGATTATCGCATGAAATGTTTATTTTGTAACTGTAACCATATGCGAGCGGTGCTGCTAGGCCCAGTCGAAGCTCCCCATAAATCCGTCACACATAAATTTCGATTTTGAGGTCTTGTTTACACTGCATCAGCTCTTCTTCGAACAAAGCCCTCGAAGCGTAAGCGTTTAATGTACACATCCGTCAGATATCTGCACTGTATCTACACGAATTTTCGCTCATTGTGTACACACACTTGTTAATTAGCTCCGCACATAGTTTAACGCTTATAGCAGCTTTCATTAAGCGCTTATCTATAAACAAGGATAATGTAATAATTGGTTCGAGTGCGGTTGTAGATGGGCCCCATGGACTGGTGGCCGCCGTTGTTGCTGGGGCTGTGGAACTGTGGGGCTGCGGGTGGATAGAGAAAGGGATGACTTTAATTTAGTTGCCCCTCTTTATGGGTATTTTTACGAGTTGTGTGTTATCAGCTCTGTTGATTTATGTTTTATCGATTCGAACACAATTAGATGTGAGTGCAGACAGGGCTTATTTAATTGACGAAGAAGATCTATCAGCCGCCCTATGTGTAGTTGTGGCTAAATATTTGTAATCATATGACACGCATTTTTCGCGCAATACCATTTCTCCATCCTAATTGTATTTTGTTGTTGTTTCGTATTACTGAAGGCTTTGGCTTTAACGAGAAAATGATTCATCGGATTCAGTACGTGAAGACTGTTTTCATTAAATTGATTGTGTAGTTTAGATAACAAGAAAATCATTAATTAAACAAATACTTGCATGTAGATAAACATAAAATAAACTCTGTATATATGTAGATAATTAGGCCTGGTAGGACTTGTTTTAGCTATACATGCAAGTAATTGAACTGAAGCTCGATTTTATTTTAAGTTAAACACATCCTTATCTTAATTTACACAAGAGTGCTTAAAAGGGAATAGATAATTCAATAATTAATAACAAATTTCGGGCATTTAATTGTATGAATTTAATTTTAGAGAATTAACAACCTATATCTTAGAACAAAAACGATTCTCGACAAGTCATGAGAATATGATCGTTTTATCTGCTTCCATCAGCAGAGTGGCATTCCCAGAAATGAAAAAAGGCTATGTCCAGGTCCTAAGAATGTTTAGAAATCCTCTGTGGCTTTTCAAACAATTTTATTGAACATCATTGCATGGGATCCATAGAAAAATATGATCAGAGAAGTTTTGTATTCCAATTCCGCATGTCGCGGAAGACGTTGAATATAAAAGCACTACCACTTTACATAATGCCGAGTTTGACCGTACAAAGGTAATTTAACACTTGTATTTGCGGAAGTATATGTGGTAAGCAGAAATATTGACAGAGGAGCCACCACTATTGGTAATACGAGTACTTATAGCCCTTAGCAACTGGCATTATGTTCTGAAGGATCCGGCGATCCAAGTGGTGGCTTGTGCAGTCGCGTAAACCGGGCGACTGCGTAAAACAGCGTATATTGTAAGGGATAAACAACCTCGGATATGAATTGTTGAAGACTCCAGTAAACGAAGAACATACATTGACTTTCGGTTATGCGCGTAAAATGTTCGGCTATTAAAAACAATTAGCAGGGGACCCCAGACCGCTGCAACCCGATGTGAAAAGCATTCAAGTAGTACGAAGTGGTGGTTATGGTACGGTAGTTATTTCAATTATAAATTTAAGGAATGCGTGTATAGGCACAACAACCGCTATAAAAATATGTGCCTCTTAGGTGACCCGGCGCGTCTCCAGATGGCGGATAGGGGAAGGCCAAGAAGTGTGGTAGAGGTTCTCACACCTCCGCGGACCAAGAGTCTAAATTCTCAAGTCAAGGTGTCTTGGAATACGTGCCGAGGACTGAATGGTGCAGGGAACTGAAAAATGTGCATCGTGAACCTGATGTCCCCATGAGATATCGGGCGACTTCTATAGTAAGCAGGCTTACACGCCTTAAAAAAACAAAAACAATAACAAAAATATTAACGGAGTCAGACGAGGAATCTCTACTCTGTTCACCAATACCCGAAACGGACACAGAAGAGACGATTCTCATCTCATCTCACACTAGCCGGAATGGGTGCGACCGATGGGTCATGCCAAGAACTGCCTGATAAAGAGAACTTGTAGCATTCTTCAATGGCTTTAGAATTTAAAACAATTTAATCCGAAAATGGTAAAAAAAACAGGTTGAGCCTGATTGGTTAAGCTTGAAAGGTTTTTGTAGAGCTAAGAAAGAAAAGAAGCAACAATATGGTTGGACTGCTTTTGAAGGAATAATGCTGTGTTCATTATGGAAGACCAAAGATCTGATATACTACGAGCAGATTAAACAATAAAACTGTAAACGCTGATCATTATTGTACTCCGCTTGATTTTCTAAACAGAGAAATGCCCATCTTTGGCCAACGGAAATTGCGACGACAACCAGCCACAAGATACTCCTGATATGTATTGCGCCATTAGATTACCATCTACGAGTATTCTGATCTCCCCTCCAGAAGCTAAAATTTCGTTTGCAACTGAATGCATAAGCTCCCAAAACGTTTACAAGCGTTTTAAGTTTTAACCAATGAAGTAAAATAAATTTCTGACTGACTAGTATTTCAATAAATAAAGAGGGGAGTGCTGAACGTCCCCCATGTCATGGAATTTCTTATTTTAATCTCACCATATCTATCACTCATCAAAGTTTGAGTGATAAGATTTGAGACTCCCTGTATTTACGAAATCGTAGTTAGTACTGCATGCCAAAATTGTTGCTATTCCTTGAATAACTCAGATAATTCTATCCCGATCTCTTTCAAAACGCTAAATGCGAGCTATGTTTAGAGTTCGAATAATTTTGCTAAAATTTCGAAATAGTCTTCTATTTTTAAGAAAAAATTGATTGTATAGGTTTTCTTTAAAAAATTTAAAAAGTCATAAGTGAATTTTGGTCAAAATCAAATGGCCGTGATTCCGCATGCTGACGTATCATCTGACAAAATTTCAAATCGATAGCACCATTCGTTCGTGAGTTATTGCGGGCCAACATCTTGAAACGTAAAAATATCTCACAATTTTCATTTTCGATTTTCGACAGTTGCTTAAGAAATTAATTTATCAAGCATCTAGATAGCACCAAATACCGATTTAAGTAAGCCCCAGTGGAAATGCGAGCACTTTACTGGAGTCCAAAATCGTCGAATCGCTGCCCTCACCAGAGCCAGATATTAGCTAGCTCTCGCACAGAGAAAGAAAGGAGAAGAGGAACAAAGTGGGCCCAGCGCCAGCAAATGTTTCAGGTCCACAGATAGTTCTCCTATGGCAGTAACGACGAAGACCACACTCAGAGTCACGTACAGACCCATGTGCAAGCATGCCTAAAGGAAACGCTAAGCACCAAGGATCTGCTCACATATCCCACTCCGAAATGATTAATACCTGAAGTGGAAGCAAAACAAAAGGAAACATGCCTAAAAAGTCCCGCGGGATGGGGACTGCAGAGGAGCGACAAAGCACCTCAGGACTTTCCTACAGTGATACTATTGCACTATTTTAGCTCAATACTTTGCACTCCATAAACCCAGCGCATATCCTTATGAACCAGGAGATTAAGCTAGTGAGGAAAAGCCTACTTGAAGAGATGGACAAATCCGACAAAACTGATTTATACTAAGGTTTATCAACCAGAGACGGATGATTATCGATCACCTGCCATGATACAGTAACCAAAAATCGGCCCATGTTTTCGGTATGCAAAATTAAACCAGGAAAAAAAGCAAATTTGAGTATAACTCAGGAGCACGAGGTTCGCAAGTTATTCACCTGCGTTGTCTTCGTTCCTTCTTCTCAACTGAAGGACCATCGAGACCTATCCAAAACAAAAAACCTGAAGTCAAAATTGGGAAAGAGTACTAGCTAATCCAAAGTTTGGTGCGCGAGAAAGGGGAGTACACTTGGAGCTGATAAGGCCCAAGGGAACCACAAGAGAGCCAGATAGTTTTTGTTATTAGATTAAGATATATCCAAGTTAATCTACGGCATTCAAAAGCCGCCTCTGCAGTGTTAAGTCTTGGATTTAATAAGGATTGCCTGGATGCAGCCTTTATCCACGAGTGGACCACATATAAGAACCGAATAAGGGATCTATCAGGTGGGCTACCCTACCTTGGGTTTTTATTGCGATAAATCATAATATAACAGCTACTCCAATTTCAGAACACACAAATAAAAACATGGCAACGGCAATAGTTCAGCTATCTATTGAAGGCGGTAAGAAAGACCCAGTATTATGCTCGAACTACCTGCTGATGGATTCCTCCGACCAGAACTTGCTCCCATTGCAAGAACTTATGGGCTACTGTGGCAGAAAGATACTGATAATTGGATGTGATGCAAACGCCCACCCATACAAACTGGGGCAGCTCAAATATCAACAAAAGAGGTGAGTCTCTTCTAGAATTTATTTACAAAAATAATCTTGAAGTTCTAAACTACGAAAATAGTCCTACATGTATAAATAGCATTAGAGAAGAAGTCCTTGACATTACCCTATGCATCGCATATACGAGTATAAAAATGTTATTAGGAATTGGCTTGTTTCGATTGAAAAATCGGTGAATGATCATCGACAAGTCTGTTTGGACATCCTATTAGATTCCAAAATATCCAAATCTTATAGACATCTTAGATCCACAGACTGGGACACATATACTCGTCCCAGTATAGACTAGAACTCATGGAATCCATGGCCAATTGCTATAAAAGCATAAGAGACATTGACAGTCTAGAGCTTAGCTGCGAAAGTCTTAATGCTGCACTTTAATTTGCCTATCATCAAGGTAGCCCATCGGAAGAAAAGTCAGCTAACCACTCTACTCAATGGTGGAATAATAAATTCGACAAATTAAGAACATACACCAAAAAGGCTGAGGTACTTTGAAACACTGACGAAGTACTCGTATGACCGAGAAATTAGAAGAGCTAAAAGAGTTCTGCCAAGATCTCTCTGGCATTCGAAGCAGCGCTCGTATCCACAGAATTCAATCCAAGCAGCACACAAATCGAATGGGACTAATAAAAAAATTGAACGGCACCTATGTGGAAAGAGGTTTACAGACGCTACAGTTCTTAGCTGAAACCGATTTCCCAAATTCCACCACCACATCCAGTGCTCCCGATAATCCTCTCCAGAGAAAGACCAATTGACGTAGCAGAGAGGACTGGAAGAGGCAAATTTAAATGGGGAATAAATCATTTGGCTGATATGAAAGCTCGGGTGAAGATGGAACCTTTCCAGAACTCCTGCAGAAAGGTATTACACAAATAACTCCGCTTCTGATAAACATATTCAGTGCCATGGTTACATGGTGGTGTTCTCTTCCACCTGCTATGGTCCACCATAATAAATACACAGCAATGACGGTATCGCTAATTACATTGCGATCCTTATCAGAGGTAAATTCGAAGATACTATCACGGAACTCTTCCAGAGGACATTCAATCTTATTGCTAACTGGTATAAGAAGGTTGGCCTAAACGTTAACCCCAAAAAGAGCTCCATAGTTGCCTCCACCAAGAGGAGAAAATTGGACAAATTTAAAGATCCATCACTTTTTGGTAAAAACGTAAAGTTTTAATGTATAGTGAAATTCCTAGGGTTTCTACATACTCGTATGTACACATGTAAAAAACACTATAAGAAAAAGCCAGGATCTCACTATGAATCACCAAAAGTTCATTGAGTAAAAACTGGAGGCTTAACCCAAAAATGGCACTGTGGATGTACACGGCAATTGCTAGGCCCATAGTCACTTATGCATCTCCATAAAACTAAGCAAACATCTACATAAGCTGGTAAACAATCTTCAAATACTTGTTTTTAGTATGTAACCACTATGCGTGCAATGAGAACAACACCCACCGCACCATTTGAGGTTATATTGAACCTCCCATCTCTTCATCTTCACATAGAGAAAGAAGCCTTTGCAAACGCCTACATGAACTAATTAGGAATTATTGCTATGGAAAACTATCTGAAAAAGTACAACTTCAACCATAACTTCAAGGTTGCATTCCCTGATCGACAGAATTGTGAACAGAGATTCTGTTCAAAAGAGATTCACTGGGGTTGGGTCAACGACGGACTCAAAGCAGACGAAGGAGTTGGAGCAGGCTTATACGAATAAACTACAAATACCTCACTGTACGCGCGTATGCATAGTAGCATCTCTGTATTTCAACCTTCGATACACGCAAGAGAGCTCTACATTAGGGAAAACCTAAACATATCTGTGTCCAACAAGAACATTTATATTCTCTTTGACAGCCTAGAGGCTCTACTTGCTATCAACGCTTTTGAGATAACCTCACAAATTACCTGGGACTGGATTATACATTCTCAAAACACTAGCCATCACCAATAGAGTCCATTTAATCAGGGTGCCAGGTCACTGTGGTTACAATGGTAATTAAAGAGATAGAAAAGGTTCGGCCTCAATATGCATGTTGCCACAACCATTCTGCTATACATATAAGTAACTGGCCGAAAATAAAGGCATTCCATTATTGGACGGAAACTGAAGGCAATAGGCCCTTCAAAACCCTTCCCTCACTAGAACAAAACAACTCCTATAGCTTTCTAGGTTTCAGATACACGCAGTAACCAGATTCCTAACAAGTCGCTGGAATCAAAAGACATCTTATGACTATAGGAATAGCAGATTAAGTCTATGTTCTTCTAGGTTAGCCATACCTCGAGGCAGAAGATACCACTGCCTTTAAAAGACAGAGCCGAATTTATTAGAATTCCAGGCATCATGGTGAGCTCTTGTCACGTCAAAGACTTCACTTCCGTTTTCCTCTTTCTAACATTCACTTTTATATGTATTTTTATGGCATTGCATGACAAGCTACCAATCACGTGTAGAATGAATGACCAACAATGCACGGATCATTTTTACAAACGTTTCAATTTTATGCTACACGCGCTGGCAAATATGACACCTTCGCCAAAGCGCATTCCTTTCCCACAGGTAAACCTGTGTTGATCGGAAAAGCTGTGTCAACAAATTTACCTTTTTGCAGATCAGTTTAGTTCGGTTGACTCTCTCTCGATATCTTCCGTACAGTTAATAGCTGTCATTTACAAAATTAAATTATAAATTGTTTAAAAAAATAAAAAGTGTTTTTTTTTTATCAAACTATTGGTGGAAGAACATAACTCTCTAACTTGAGGAAATTACAATAAGTCTAACCTGGCCACAGTGATAAGTGGGCACAGTCCTACCCCCTCTTCCCCCCTTATCTAATCTAATGGGCATAGCAATTGGTAGGAACAACCACTAATTGCATATGGATTTGTTATTAGTTTCAAGTTTCAAGTATGAAATATCAGCGAACGCGATAATTTTGACGCCAAGTTAGTAATTTGCCGCAATTTTCAGGAATTTTTGGAAAACATAACCTGAAGAAATACTTAGTGTAATTGACAATTATCTCCACGGTCCGAAAACATCAACCCGTTTCCTACATAACATCATCTGCAAAAAGATCTGATAGGACTCTGATCAAAACATCGCCAACCAGATTGATCACATTATGATCGTAAAGCATTGCTACAATATTTTAGATGTTTAACAGGTGGTTAAAACGACCATTACCGTGGAGTCAATGTTTATATGCCGGACTTTGTTTATCTGGGCTCGCCTGTTAATTCAAACAATGGCACAACTATACATATAAATCAAGCGATGAAACACTCTTGCCAATCGCTATATCTCTTGACTAAGAAGGCATTTGAAAATTTAATTCCTCTCAAAAACAACGAAAAGAGCATTGCATATTACAACCCCAAGTTCTACTGTATGATGAGGAATCATGGACTTTATTAAAAGTGGATTAAACGAAGGCTAAAGCTGTCGCGGCTATGAAGACGTCAGGCGCATATCCTTGATCGGTTTTGGAGACCAGCAAAGAATCTGACAGAAAGTCACAATAGACAGCTTTAAAACTTTATAGTAATTGGAGGTGTTGTCTAACGCGGTTCTGCTTTTAAAATTTTTGATATTGGCATCTCGTGTGAAATCCAAAGAAGTAGATAGTGTGGATGTTTCTGTGAAATAAAACACACATTTTGCGAAAATCATCGATGATCTTTATTTAATAGCTCGGTTCAGTTCAGAGGATTCATTCGTCGGTCAACATTTTCCACAACTTTTTACAAAATTAGCGGGTCAACGATTTAGATTTCAGTTTAAATGCGTAGACTTTTCTCTTCAAATAACCCTATGAAAAGAAGTCTAACAGAGTTAAACCGCATGGTCTCGGTGGCCAATCAACTTTTTCTTCTAGCGAAATAATGCGATTTTCGAATTTCTTTCACCGTCTTATTGAAACAAGAGCCGACAAGCATTCAGTTCAACCAGTTTCGGGACAAAAAAATCGGCCAACATTTTCCGATAGCGTTCTTCGTAAAAAATATCCCAATGATGACCACAAACCATATCACACAGTAACTTTTTTGGGATACATTGGTTTTCGTAAATCACATGACAATTTCAGTCGAACCAAAAAACAATTTTGTTGCTCACATCAATCCAATAATGTGCTTCATCAGAAAAGAACGCTTTTGATCAAAAATTATCTGTTCTTATCATTGAACCGAATAACACCGTGGTGTGTGAAACAATGGCTTTAAATCTTGTTTCATTTGAACCTTATACGGATGTAAGTGCAGACCAATGGTCAAAATCCTGTGTAAACTGATTTGACTGTGGCAATGAATCGAGGTGCTAGGCTCATTCCGAGCACTTTGGCTTATACTTGGTGGGCTATAATGCATGACCCTATTGAAAAATGTTTTAACATTTGTGAAACAAACAGAACAGAATTGAATAAGCAATGGAACGCTATACTCCTGAAGAACGCGGAATAACCATCACGGTGTTTGTGATGAACAATTCGTCAGTGATTTTGGAGCAAAGTGCATTTTGCAGACATATGCTACGACTCGAATGGAAAATGGTACAAATTCGCCGCTGGGTCTACTTATTTTCCCTATGATTCATTACTGCTGCCACCACGGGAAGCGATAGCAGAACTTATGAATATTGTGACTCCACGATGTTGGGACTGATCATATGCCTCGATGCCAATGCTCAGAGCACTTTTTGTGGCAGCAGCAAATGTAATGTGAGAGGTAATCATCTCCTGGACTTATACTATCGTCTGAACTGGCTGTCAACAATGTTGGTTCTCACCCAAATTTTATTACGAAAGTAAGACAGCAAGTAAGTAATCGACTTAACTTTATCCAACAGGTATGCTAAAACGATTACATCGTATTCAGAATCGGATGCGATCCTTGTTAAAGAGGAGGAATCGAGATAAATCCAACTGGACACGATTTAAGGGGCAATAGTGCTCCTCCTAAGCTCAGAACAAAATAAAAGCGACAGAATCCAGAAAACTTCTAGATTGGTCACTAAAGACCAATTTGGATGAAGATTGGAATCTTTACAGGTCAAAGCAAAAGATTTTAAGAGTCTCATTCGGACTTCGAAGCGCCCCTTACAAAACTTTTTGCGAAAAGATTGAAACTATCGGTGAAACCAGTAGGCTGGTCAAAGTCCTCAAAAGGGGCAGATCACCCAGGCTGAAACCACTCAGGAAATCTGACCGTACCTCCACTGAGTCGGAAGCAGAGATTCTCCGTCTCATGCACGAGTCTAACGTCCCAGGTAACCTAATCGGAACCAGCTCACAAATAGGTCCTATCAACGAACCTGGTAGTGAGCTGAACAACACAACATGCCGTAGTTGGTATATCTCATCGGTTGTGGTGACGGATGAGGCCGTTAAACATGCTGTTGCTTCCTTTGATAGGTTCAAGTCGTCCGGTACCGATGGTATTTACCCAATTATATTACAAAAAGGTATAGACTAGCTGCTGGCAACTTTGAACATAATTTTCATTGCTACCCTGGCACTACATAACATACAAACCGACTCCCTGGCGAATGGTGAGAGTGGCCTTTATACCGAAAAGGAGGACTACTCGCTGGCCAAGAGTTTCAGACCTATAAGTCTGACATCCTACATGCTGGAAAGAATCGAGAGAATGCTCGAGATTCATGTGCGCAAAACCTCCTTGAGAATGCATCCTCTGTCCGGTATGCAACACGCCCATCAAAACGGAAGATCCTGCAAGAGTGCTTTTAAGAATATGGTAGGCAGAAGGAATACGCCTTGGGCATTTTCATCGACGTTGAGGGTGCTTTCGATAACGCAACTTTTGACGGTATGTATAACTTGCCAGACAACACGGCGTAGACGAAATACTAGTTTTGAGGATAAAAGCAATGTTGGTGAATAGGACATTCATTGCGGATGCTGACTGCGGCCAATATGTGGTGACGGGTGTAAACAGGGGTTGCCCGCAAGGTGGCGTTCTGCCTATACTGCTATGGTGCATGTTGGTCGACTCACTGCTCAAGGCGCTCAATATTTCTTACTTCTATCCACACGCATACGAGGATGATGTAGCTGTACTGTCTGTTGGATCGTGTCTAGCGACTGTCTGCTCTAAAACGCAGGCAGCCCTCGACGTGATCAGCGACTGGCGCACTATGTAGTAATAGGCTTTCAGTCAATCCTCTTAAAACTGAGGTTGTTCTCTTTACGAGAAGGTGCAAGCTGCCTGGTCTGACTCATCTAGTGCTTAAAGGCATTACCATCCAATTCTCCAAAAAAGCTAAGTATTTGGGTGTCATCCTGGATAACAAACTTCTCTGGAATAAACATGTTACCTCGAAAGCATCTAAGGCATTGTCGGCCTTCTGGCAGTACAGAGAAGCTATCGGCAAGATATGAGGCCTGCCACCGAGAAGGGTCCTTTGGATATACATGGCTATGATAAGGCTAGTTATATCCTATGCGTCGGTTGGCTGGCGGAATAAGCTCCAAAGGACGGTTTGTCTCGGATGCATGGGGGCTTTCCCCAACATTTCTGGCTCTGCTCTAGACGTATTGATGAAACTCCCTCCCTTGATATTTACATCATGGGCTGCACTCTCAAAGCTATCTTCCGTCTAAAAAGATGTGGTCTTGCTCGTCGGCTGTTTTATGACTGTGGTCTTATGGACATGCCTTCCGATGCAATGACACCAGAACTCCTGTTGCAGAAAATATACGAAATCGACTTTCTTTGTGCCCAGAATTGGTTTGGGCTTCCATTGAGAGTTGGGTCTCATATGAGAACAACTGCAGATGGCACATATCCGCGGGATGCAGGCAGGCCAAACGAATGCAGCAGGCAAGACTGCAGGTTGATTAATGACGTCGTGACAGTGCATTACATCCTGCGATGATGCTTGCTGTGAAAGTGATAACGACGCCGCGGAGCACTATCTCTGTGAATATCCGGCTTGCGCTCGCATCAGGCTGCAGGTACTCGGCGCTGACGTGGTGGGTGCCGGTACTGTAGGCACCTTACACTGAAGCCCTTACACATCTAAAAGATTTCATTAAAAGGAAGAGTACAATGTCTTAGTTCTTTGTCTGAGTGCTCTGTTCCGACAGAAAAAAAATTCTTAATCACACAATTTCGCAGATCCATGACTCGTTTTTGCATTCTGATTCAGCACCTGTAAAGTACTTGATAGGAGACCTGTCAAACTCTACACAAGTTCGACCATAAATATTCCAAGATATTATCAAACTTTTATCAAGATCACTAAGTCACCAAAAAGAATGATTTTTTGTCCGAAGTCGAAACTTGATATTGTATACGAGAGTGATGCGACTTGCTTACTTCGAAACTTTAAATTAATCTCAAATATCTAATTGAATGTACGAGTAGGAAAATACATACCTAGCAGGATTCGTTCAGAATAAAAAAACGCAATTATCGACAATATGAAATTTCTATGTACATTGACCCATTCGTAATAGAAATTACCCAACATCAGTATCCATATACTCCATGTCATATTGTGTTTTAATGAAGCTACTAAACCGAACAAACAAACGCAAAACAATACGATCCTTGCCTCAGGGATAAATATACATATATACTCGACTTGTTCGTCCAACAAATTCATGAACAAACTCAACAAACATGCAAAAACATTATCATCATAGGCAAATGGCATTGCCACAACCATCTCTCGCACCTTAACCACCAGTATAACCACATCGACAATATGGTCGAGCATGTCATTATTAAAATGAAAACCATTACAA
This sequence comes from Volucella zonaria, assembly GCA_963966105.1. Taxonomy (NCBI): domain Eukaryota; kingdom Metazoa; phylum Arthropoda; class Insecta; order Diptera; family Syrphidae; genus Volucella; species Volucella zonaria. Next base: position 14,923,285 of record OZ014534.1, read on the forward strand.
CACAAAGTTGATACACTACATACATCTGCCATCCGCTTGTTGGCAAAGAGGCGTACAATTTTCTACAGCTTTGTATGCATGGAACACCTATTGTAACGCTTCCGGCCATCCTGCGAACTACATAGGATACACAGGATCCCCTGATTCTGTGTTTTCCGGTCGCTACTAAATACACTGGCACTAGTGTGTCCTGTCCATAGTGCTGCATGATGGGTGGAGACGCTGCAAAAACATCATGTTACATCTATTTATCATGTTCCACTGCCATAATTGTTGAATTTATAATTAAAATTTTATTGGGATTCATGCATCCAAGGCCATCGTGTTACGTTGCTACGAGTATGTACGAGTATGATAGTATCGCATCCAACTACGAGTATCCATATAACTATATAATTACGAACATATATGTATGTACATTGTTATTCTGTCGCCTGTTGTGTGCGTAGAGGCGTGAATTCAACTGCGGTTAGGCTTTTGAGTGGCGAATGAGATCATGAAAAAAAAACACGTACTCAGTTGCGGCATTAAAATTTCGTCCAGTGATGGGGTGTTAATGATGTTAACATGGCTTAAGCACTCAATATTTTTCTGCATACTTTTTTTGCAGGTCATTCAACCTACATGTACATACATACGTATAACCATAGTACCGACGTCCTAATTCAATCAATCGTCTTGGTGTCAGGATAAACGCCTGTTGACCCGAAGCCTTCCGCTCATAATTTTCAATCAGAAATCTCTCAAAAGTCAAAAGTGATGTGGAACGCGCCGTGTGTGCCATCATTAAAATTGCTGACGGAATCAATAAATAACCAATTAAGGGCGAGAGCATATGTTGCTGGAAGGCCTGTTTACCTATCTCGAAAGGAGATCTTTGTCGGGATCGGCAATTTACTCGCATTCTTTGTTTTTCGTAGAATGGTGTTAAAAAATGTCACCTGAAGCAGTTTACACATGTGGCAGGTAATCGCAATGTGGAGCTGTTACGGCTAATTTTCTGCTTCTCTCTGAGCCAGATGGTGTGCCAGAGAGTCTTAGAGACTGCACAACTGTGAAATGCTTGTTGAGTCCTGGCTAAGAATGAGGAAAAAATGTGCTAATGGTGATAAGGTGGCTTACAAACAAGGGTGATATATTAAACTAATTGGCAGAGCGATAAATCTTTAAAAAAAATTTTGCCTTAGGCGCAGGTGTATCTTAGAAATAATCCAAGTGAATAAAGGTGCATTAGTTTAAGCTAGGGATGAGCAATTCAAATGGAAATACGGAAATTAAAAAAGGAGGTAGGTAGTTGGAAGGTGCAAGATTAAATAATATGCGGTGGTAGCTTGGCGCAATAACTAAGTTTGCTGACTACTACGCAATAGGATCTAAGTCTAAATCTCGACCAACACCATAGATCGGGAAAAGTAGCCACTACTTCAGGAGGCGATGGCATACAAAGACTTCATGGCTTTATTATGTTAGTATACAGAGAATCAAAATTAAAACAAGACTTATAAACTGATCTAGTGCAGCGATTAGTGGACGAGCCAGGTCAAGGTTGGACAGTACATATAATCGTATGAGCTTTAATCTGGGTAAAATATAATTGTTCTATCAGACTCACTTAACATAGTACGAGTATGTATTCATGAAAATCATACGTGGATCGGATTTGGTAACATATACTACTTGAAGATGTAAGAACTGATGTTATTGTGGTTTGAGTTTTTGTAGTAGCGCTTTCAGATGCTAGGAGCGTATAGAGCTACTATTTCGTTCGGATTGAGTGAAAATTTTGGTGACATTTGTTTTGTGTGCTCGTCGTTTTTGTTGATTTTCTTCTTGCTCTTAAAATTGTCCTACTAGGAAGGAACTTAAGTGTTTGTGTACTTTTCCCGTCTCGAAAGAGGTGAATTGTTAATTGATGACAAACCTCGTTCTGGCCCGAATCGATGAAAGTGTGGAAAAAAATGGTTTGTTGTTGATTCTTTATTTGGTTACATAACTATTATAAACAAAAGAGATATAGAATCAATGTCAATATTAACAAGAGTATTAACATTTTTTTAAATCTTATTGCAGAGGCTCTTTTGTCGAAATTAGAAATTACTTTTCGGAACGTTCAATTCAAGTTGCCCTCGATGTTTTCAAGATATCCACAAAATAAATGCTGGTGTACCTCAGGGGTCCATTCTGTCTCGGACACTCTTTTTAATTTTCATCAATGATCTGTCTGCTACTTGTAATCCAATATATTCCTTTGCTGACGATAGTACCCTCCGCTTTTCATATTCATTTCCGAACTCACGTTCCTGATCTTCGGCTGTATAATGGGAACGGCAGCGTATGTTAAGCTCATCAAATTCTGATATTAACAGAATAACTAATTGGGGAACCATCAACAGAGTCTAGTTTAACGCTTCCAAAATACAATGCTGTTTGCTATCGTTAAAGGGAAATTTAAACATCCAGCCATTATCCATGAATGGCACTTGCATCATCGAAACCGAAAACCTTTCATTCTCGGTATGTGTGTCAATGATCACTTATGTTGGAATGATCATGTATCCGATATTGCGAAAAATGCTGCGAAATATCCATTATTCTTCAACGATGTAAGAAATATTTTTTCCCCTTTGATCTGGCCACAATATAAATGGTGTTTCACAAGTGGTGTAGGATTTGTTTGTTTGGATAGAACGAAGTCATTGTAAGCTGCAAACAATCAAGACCAAGGTACATCGGTAGATACCTCTCGTTTCTTCATCCCTTGTTGGTGCTGTATGAAAACACCCTAGAAGGACAGATAATAAACTTACCCAGATGTCGCATACCCATACAAAAAAATGTTGGTCTTTTTTGCGATGAGCAAACAACGAGGGACAAACAAAAAGCTTTTCTGCTTCGCTAAGAAAAAAAACTGAAAATAAATTTTCTGTGCACTTACCGTATGCGATCTGCGACTGCCAGACACAATTTCACTTATATATATCATATGTAGGTACGTATTTTCCCTTTTCATTTTGCTATATTGACCGAAGTTTCGATCTGTGTAGAATGTAGATCTGTGGTGTGGTAAAAAATATTTAAATTGTATTTTTTCGAAGTGAAAAGCGATATTTTACTGTGTGCGTCCAGTAAAAATTTTGATGAGTTAATTTAGGAAAGGTAAAATATATTATCGACTTAGATTATTAGAAATATCGTGGCTAATAAAGTGCGCTGTTGTATGCTGCAATGCGCAACAACTGCGGAATTTCCAGAAAGGAAAATGCTTAGATTTTCTAAAAAGAGAAATAAGAAATATATTGACTGTCTAGCACAGGCAGAAAAATCCCGTGATAATGTTGAAAATCATAAACGGCCATACATTAGTAGTAAACATTTCGATTTGAAATTTTGTGGAAAAAAAAAAATTAAAACACGACGCTGTTCCTACACTTTTTATGGAAAGAGTGAAATGTTTTTGGAATCTAATGACAATGAACTTGCTTTTGATCCTAAGAAAGCCAAAACTACTCGCAAAACATTAAAAGTGCAAAGGAGTGCCGATATATTCATTGATGAACTAAATGAAGTTTCAGCACTTATAGACTGTAACAGATCTATAGATTCCATAGAATCTGTATGCAAGAAATATGAAGCGAACACAAAAAGCTAATTTTTTTATATTCAACAAAAGAGTAGACTGATAAAAATTAACAAAATCCTCAAAGAAAGAGCTAACGGAATCAATCTAAAATTCAGAAATACCCTGGCAATTAAAGTTCGCAGGTCTTACTCGTATATGGTATAAATAAAAATTCGAAAACATTTTGCAAAGTCATTTTATCACAAGGCAAACGACAATTTACCCAAGAAGAAAGGTGGATTTTTCTGCTCATTGTCTGGATATAATTTTCTTCGCGATCAGCTACAATTGCACTTGCCACACTCAGCTTCATTGAATGGATGAATAAACTTAAAAGTTTATCTCTAAACGAAAATGTTTTTGGGGAAATACAAAAAACTGTTTTAACATTGGAACCAAAAGAAATGATTTTAATATTCGATGAGATGAGTATCCAGGCGACTTTAACATACAACAAATATAAACTCATAATCGAGGGCTTCGTTAATTATGGAGAAAATCAAAGATTAAATTTGTGTGCGAAATGATTCGCGGTATATGTGGTAAATATAAACAAGTGCTTTATTATGTGATCTGTCAAAGCAATATACCAACAATGCAGCTTGAAATTGAAGTATACAACTGTATTGACATATATAGAAAGCTGGGACTAAACGTAAGAGTTACATATTAGCTGTGACCAAGGCCCTACGAATCGAAGCCTTTTAAATAAATTACAGCAGGATAGGACAACAGTTCCTTTCTTTATAAAGACAAAAAAGTGTATGGAATGTATGATGTGCCACATTTAATCAAAGGTGTAAGAAACGATCTTTTAAGATCAGATTTACAAACGCGTCTAAATCTGGCTCATTACTGGTCAAAATTATGGATCTACAATTTTTGCTTAAGTCAAAATTTTCTAATTGTGAAGAAGAAGATTCTGAATATTTACAGTTGGATTGAAATGCTGTGTTAGATACTGAAAATAAAACAAAGATTGTCCTAACACAGGAGAAAGAGAAAAACATATTCGATCTAGCCAAATATTGTCCGAACTTCGGATAGAATTACCATATGAAGACACGATTTCAATAAAAATGACAAAAATGAATGACATAGCCAAAAGGTATTTTGCAGGCTACTGTTTTTTTTTAAAACACTTAAAAAAATTAATGCAATTTATGAGAACTGTGCCAAAGAAATGATAAAGGACAAAACCAATTTCGATCTCCCGGAAACCAATATTGATCAAATTGAAAGGATATGAACACTTGAGTGAAAATCCAATACTTGTCTGGCCATCAGATAAGTACTTCAAAATATGTCAACTTCATATACAAGTATTTACCACTTGTATTCAGAAATGTCCATTTGCATCTAATCTTAGAGAAAATATACATAGTTTATCAATGTATCTCAAAAACAAATTTGCACTATCCAGATTGGTTTGGAACGACAAATAAATGTTATTCGCACAAAATTAATACAGTCAATTTCCTTGTGGTAGTTCTGCTTTGGAAAAATTGAAAATGGTTTATTGACAAGAGCATAAACAAGAAAAGGAATCCAAAACAAAAGACAAAAAAGATGCAAAATTTAATGCGTATGTAAACTAAAATATATATTTACATATGTACATAATGTATGAATATTTGAAAAAAAAAACTAAGGCTGTGGTGTGGTAAGGAAGGTGGTGGGGTTCAATATTCCGCCACGTCCGCGTTCGTGTCCCCTGGAAACCACTTTGGTTAAGGCACGGTGAATAGCTAAAAATCATATTTCTAATATGTATTATGCGAATGTCTAAAGACAAACATATTTTGCAAATGCATTTTCACGTACATAAATGCCTTTAACTAAAGTAGGCTAAGAGCAGAGTTGACTTTGTTTCCTATAGTTTTTAGTTTTAAGTGCATTTTATTTCATTAATCATTAACTCTTACATACTAACAAAAAATGCTTAAATGCTAGCTTAAAATTACTTAACAATCTTATATTAACTTACTGGCCCCACACAGGCACTCTAAGCTACTCTAAATACTTATATCTATGTCTTTCGACTTTGTTTACATTTTATTTATTAATACTTATTTTCTATGCTTAAGGCTAAGAAAAGAATTTAACAAAAAACTTAGCATATGGACATAATTTTTAATTTTTTATAAAAACTTAATATCTAACTTAAAATAAACCTTAGTCTACCTAACCTACATACACAATACGCACATACATACATATAGACATTATACACAATGACATACATATACTAGTATATACCTATATATATACTAATATATATATGTATTTCTTAAATGCTAGCCTAAACCTATACATCGCTATTTACAGAACAAATAGACTGGTCAGCTCTGCCTCATTAATGAGGCTGGTCTCTAATTGACGGAAACGGCGACGAAACCCCTTCTCCATCATTCAACCACCAGAAATGCTGGTGCTGCCGAACGACATCCCTCTTATCGCGATTCCCCACCGCCCTACTGAACCTGAGAAGATCCACACTGCCGTGTGCGACGTCTCTGTTGTAGTTGAGTCGCCTGTCCCCAGCTGTTCGAGCGACATGGTAGATTAACCGCTGACTTTGTTTCCTATTGTTTAACGAGCATGAACAAAAAAAAATAATAAAAAAATGTCTATGGCTACCTATCAGACCTCTTCTCTTATGTAGAATGTAAGGACCAAACATCAAACATATTCTAAATGAGAGTAAGAGTACCACAAGGATTTGTAAAAGACAGATGTATTCAAACAATTAGGAAATAAATAAACATAATTATTTGTCTCAGCGTCAATCTTATAATACGTACATACCTACATACGATGGTGGTCTGAAAAGTTTCCGATTTTTTCTACATAGTCTACTTGTAACTCTACACACTTCTCCTAGCGATGTTCCCATCTGTCTAACCCGTCCAAATAGTACTTGGCGTTTTTCTCTGCAAACGCACGAAGGTGATTGCCTGCTCATTTGACGAAAATCTCTGTCCTCCGAGCGCAGTTTTTAGATGACGGAACAAAAAGAAGTCGCTTGGGGCTAGATCTGGTGAAAAAGGCGGATGGTCAAGCAGTTCAAACCGTAATTCATGGATTTTCGCCATGGCAACCGCTGAAGTGTGAGACAGCGCGTTGTCTTGGTGAAACAGAATTTTGTTTTTCTGCAAATGCGGCCATTTTTCCGTAATTTCTGCCTTCAGCTTGCCAAGTAATGATGCGTAGTATGCTCCTGTAATGGTTTTTCCTTTTCGAAGATAATCGATTAAGATAACTCCTTTACTATCCCAAAAAACAGTTGCGATCACTTTCCCAGCCGAAAAAACCGTTTTTGCTTTTTTGGAGCCGGCTCGCCCTTTGCAGTCCACTGCTTTGACTAAATTTTTGTTTCGGGCGTATAATGGTGTATCAAAGTTTCATCTACAGTAATTAATCGGCGCAAAACTCGGATTTGTTGCTCCTAAACTACTCCAACAGAGCGTTGGAAATGTTCATTCGAACACGTTTTTGGTCTAACGTAAGCAAACGCGGCTCCCAACGAGCGGACAGCTTTTTCATGTCTAAATCTTGGTTTAAGATGTAACCAACACGTTCTTTGGACATCTTCATAAACTCTACTATCTCTCTCATTTTAATTCGGCGGTCGTCTAACACCATTTGGTGAACTTTAGCAATGTTATCGTCAGTGGTTGCAGTTTTTGGACGTCCCGAACGTTCATCATCTCCCAAGCTCTTACGGTCACGTTTAAATTCAGCTGCCCAAAATTTCACTGTGGTTAATGATGGTGCAGAGTCCCCATACACAGAGTCTAACTCATTTTTGATTTGCGTAGGCGTATTGACTTTCAAAAACAAGAATTTAATAACAGCTCGATACTCAATTTTTTCCATTTTCACAAAAAACACTCACATCGACTCACTCAAACGACTGTCAACTAAAAACTGCGATTCCAACATGACTGAAACTTCGGTAAGGAACTGTCAAAAGATGCGCAACTAGCATTCACTAGCTTTTATTGACGAGTGCTGCTATCTTTACGTTGCGGTCGGAGACTTTTCAGTCAACCCTCCTACATATGAATAAAATAAAGTAAAATAAAGTTAGCCTACAATACCTACAGTACCCACTATTTAATTGTTTGTACCGTACCTGCAAATCCTTCACATCATCGCAGATCGCATTAAAATTATTAATGATCTTAACCTACCTTTATTGTACATATGTAGGTATACATACATACATATGTAGGTATAATTCTGCCCTGTCTGTTCCTCACCGTGCCAAAATCGCAGTAGTTATAGGTTGTACCTTGCGAAAGGGGTTTTTGAAAAAGAAAGACACGACTATATCCTTTGGATCACAAACAGAAACTGAACTTTATTTTTCACATTTTTGAATTACAAAATATTAAAAGAATATTATTTGCCGAGGTGATTCGCAGAATCGGCTCGTGGCGGAAATGCACGAGACGCATGTTTGCACATTTGCTAATCTGAAGGTCACCTGTGCAATTACAGTAGGTGTCAAGTTATTTATGTAGTTGATTTGAATGGCTTTTATCGTGGGAACGATATATGTATGTATTTGTGTACGTATGTATTGTGGAAATGTGGCGTAGGTGACTCAGGCCAGGACAAAAAATACGACAATACAAAACAAAACAAAAAATATATGGGTATGTCACAAACTCTACGCTGGTGGCACCCGATTTAAGGTAATTGTAACACAAAATTGGTAGCGTAGAGCCAACATGATACCATGTCTGCGAAGAGACTAAGTTTGATCGACTATACTGCTGAGCGAAATGTTATGATAACTAGCACGTAGGAACATTCCGGCCTCCAGATCGTCAATTAAGCGCCCTGTAAACGCTAAAACATGTACTAGTAAACATTTAAAGCAAACCAAGTTTTAGATGATGTTGATCGTCTGCGGGCTGGTACGCGTACCAATTTTTTGGTCTTACCAACATCAGAATTTGTTCTCACTAAAATCAAAACTTATGATTTAATGAAGGTTTTTTTAGTAGTTTTCCTTCTTAAGCCTGTATTTACATTAATAATTGTTCACTAATTTTTTAAATTGTCAGTAGTAAGGTAGTGAAATACCATATCTCTGTAAAATGTGCAATAATGTCTGTAAAACCAATAATGTACAATTTAAGCTACAATAAAGTGATAACTAACTAACTAAATAAAATCAAAACTAGTTTGATTTTTGTCGATGTTTGTGGGCGAAGTTTTGTGAAGAAGATACTATGTTTGAGTGTCTGCGCTCTCATCTGTCAACATTTACTCGAGCAAGCCATTTTATCAGTGAGTTTCGTCGTGTGAACATACAAAATAATCGGGAAAAAATGGCGAACATTCCAAATACTGATGTTTGGAAAGAATTTTTCGAGTATTTTTACAGTCTACCATCTATGTTGGAGTGAATTGTACTGTGATCGACAGAAATGATGCCTCCTCTAAGCCCCACGAGATGAAAACTTCAACAATGGACAATGACAGGCAACAATTTTGACCAACCGATCAGCACGAGGAAAGCATAATATGATAACAACAACGCTTTTGGGGTTAACAGTGTACCGCGAGTTATTTAAATCAGCAGCAAAACTTGATATGTCGTTCATCAAAAAAATTTGTTCAAATGAAAGTGTGACGTGTAGCGACGTCAGTTTTTTAAACATAGACTTAGTTTTTCGGTCCTTATTAATGGCGTTTCAAGTCTGGAAAGTCCCTCACTCACCAAATTTTTTCTGTACGCTAGATCTTATATAGAATCCTAGATGGATATCCATTAGCCAGATTAGTTATTTTCAGTTTAGCTACGATAGCATTTCAATATTTGTTTTTTTATACTCGTAGCTTGTGTAGTTTTGTATTGAGTCTTGCATTCGACTGGGCAAGAGTCCATTCCGCTGCACCTAGTCCGAGAGGCAGCCTTGCAATTCCGTGAGTGTTTCCACAATACTTAATTTTTGTATAAATTGCCAGTTTAAATATAATTAATAAGCGAAACAAGCGTCAGTCACTAGAGTCTAGGCTGTCTGTGAGGAAATTCAGAACATGTAGAAAGAGAAAAAAAGTCATTTCATTAGACTTGAAAGCGTGTAGGACTAATGCTTAAATAATCAAAATTTGAAAAATAGTAGTTACTCTACAAACCGAAAGTAAGAAGTCATTTCATAAGCCAGGAAACCTTTACAGCACATTTATGATATAATTAAGTCCGTTAGTTGGGGGGTTATAATAGGTGTCGAGTGGCCATAGGATTTGAGCGTCGAATTATTGAATTAACTATCTAACTGACGATCGTTCCCCTATGATATTGTTAGCTGACTATCAGTTTTTTATATAAAAAAATGTCAGTCAATATAACATCAATTTAATCGAGATTTCGCAGCTTCAAGCTTTTTTTTATAACATTATGATTATATGTTTTCTTTTTAGTAAAGTATAATTATTTTATCAGAAGAGCGAATATATATAAAATAATAATTAATGAATAATTATAAATGAAAAGATATTGAAAATTTCATTTATGAAATGTTAGGCTTCATGTGTAGAAGGATATGAGGAAAATTATGAAATCTAGGGCAGGAATAAATTTTTAAACAATTTTTTTTTCAAGTTGGAAGTAATGTGTGTACTCTTTTCTGAGATATGCACAAACGGAGTAGTGATTGCTGTGGGTGTAGGTTGTATACTCAGAAGGAATCGTTTGACGAAATATTGTGCGCAGAAATTTTCCTGAATTAAAGTGCCGTAGTGGATGAGTTTCATATTTTCGTATAAACATAATTATTACAAAAAGATGTTTTTTAGTTTTATATTACTACTACAACTTTAGTACTAAAATAGTTAGGTACAGCAAACAAAGATGATAGCTAAGGAATAACAACAGAGTTTAACCCCAAGTGAGGAAAGCTATCAAAGCTGGAAACGTTTCGTTTTCAAATTTCTTTCACGAACACCAAGTTGAAGAACGTAATTGAACTTTAGTGTAAAGTTTAGCCTTTCTTATAACAGACCGACTTAGCTTACTCCGGTTAATTCCAAATATAAGTAAGCATTCCTCTATCTTTTAACAGGGCAATTGAACCAAATTAGAAATAGTTTCTTTTTTCTGTATATTCACTTTGCCCAGGATAGTTTAAAGAAGCCTGCATAACCTTCCTAAGATATCGAAAGAATCTTCCACGAAAAAACAGACGATTCATCCCTTAACAGTTCTCAGTGTTACCCGTCAACCAATGTGGTGCTTGAGATACAGTTCCTACACAATGTATACTATGGTAAAATCTTTCCTGCTAAAAACATCGACATTTTTCTATTTTTGTAAGTGGGACAGTATCTACTATAGTTTGCTGCTTATAATTTGGCGTAATCAGGGCGTAGTCTTCATTTTTTGGACAACAGCCGACTATTTTTCTATATCCCAGAAGTACTCGACCTAACAGAGAAAACACAAAAAGATTGGGAAAACATATCTTTATTTCTCTACGTAGTCTCCTTTTAGTTCAATATGCTTTTCCCAGCAATAGCTTCAATATCCTGCTGATGTTATAGTGAGAATCGTCGAATATCGTTTGCCGAAAAACACATAGATTTTATAATACCTTGGAAAACCTGCACCAAGTAAAAAAAGGAATTTATGATTTTTTACCAACGTTTATTACAACAGTTGACAATACTCATAGGAGTGGTTTTCCAAGAGTTACTAATTTTCCAATATTTTTTTAAAAATGCATAGCTATTAAACAGTTTTAAAGCGTGCTCGCTTATTTAACTACTACATGTCGAAACCTTGTTACCTTGTTCCTTAAAAGTTTTCAGAAAGAGTTAGGTTTGGGGTATGAAGGTCTATTTGGAAAATTTACCAAACCAAATTGGTACAAAAGATTAGAAAAAAAAGATTAATTCATCAGCCTAATTTCTTACGCTAAGGTTACAGTTGCTTAGAAACGCTATTTGAAATATAGTGCCCAACAAAGATACCATGAACTTTATCCTAACCGATGACTTCCTAGTAAAGCAGTATTTGGAAATACGCATTGATGGCTTCGAAAAACGGGATCAGTTTCACATACACGACCTAAGGCGGGAGCTCTACAAGTAAGAAGGATTTCGGCTGATGAAAGAATACTGGAAGCTGTTACAACTGATCCATCAATCAACATCAGACGCTTAGCTTTGCAATTCAATATTTTCAGGCATAAAATTTCTAATGTACTGCAGGGAGAAAATCTTCATCCATACTACCATACACCTGTACAAGAACTGCTTCCCAATGATTTAGAAAAGAGACTTGACTTTTTTAACTGGTTTGCTGGAGCGGAGCTTGGATGACAACGAGTTTATTAGCAGAATTCTTTGGATGGACAAATCTCAATTTATAAGAGATGGGATCACAAATTTTCATAATCTTCATACATGGGCTGCGGACAATCCACATACAAGGAGTCATCAATCATTTCAACAAAAATTCAGCGTGAACATGTGGGCAGTTGTAATTTGAAACAATTCACCTAGGCTGAATTCTACAAACTATCTGAAGTCTTACTAGAACTATTGGTTCAACTAACTTCATCACATTTAAAACAGGATGGTGCTCCAGTCCACTATGGTGGTGAGGTTAAGAATTGGCTAGATGAAGAGTACGGTAATTGTTGGATTGCAAGGCCCAGTTCACTGGCCTGCAAGATCCCCTGAGCGTACGGTATTGGATTTTTTTGTATGGGAAAGAATGAAAGAACTTATTTATTTCACCGAAATAGCAGCTAGGAAGAGCGTATTCTCGAAGCGTTACCAAAAGTGAGGCAGCAGTTAGCATCAATAAACATTCGCATTGAAATTCAAAAACGGGCTCTATCATGTATACAACACCAAGGAGAACACTTTAAGCACCTGTTATAACTGTCTTTGTATACACATAAAATAAAAATTATCTAAAACCTCATAAATCAATTTTTATTCATAGCCTTTGGAGCTTTTTTTTTCAATTTTACTTGCTGCAGTTTTCCCAAGTATCATAAAATCTAAGGGTTTTTCTGCAAACTTGTTGATGATTTTTTTATTACTATTATTACGTTCATAAGAAAAAAAATTATTACACATTTTATTACACGTGACCTCAAATCAAAAATTAGCATGGGTAGGAAAAATGGAACAGGTTTAGAAATTGGATATCTGAAGTCTCAAACAAGATATCAACTTTATTTAAACGCAGTTACAAAGGCTGGTAGTTCTTCTAAAAACAAGGTCCTACACTAATTCTCTAAGGTTAGTACTAACAATTTCCGTTAAAAATGGGTCGGGGTAAACCAAAGTAAGCCTTTTCTTAAGTCCTCGATAAATGATGTCAACTGTGGAGATAGACCCTTACTGTTGAACAATTTTTTCTTCGAACACACCCAGGAATCATTTCCCAAATTATCGTAGACGAATTAGGGGACACCTGTATATATGTAGATAGAGGAAGGTGGGGTAATTTAATTTAATTTTGGTGGGGGCGAAAGCCCCCATTTATTCGGCTTAATACAAGCTATAACTTAAAATTAAACTTAAACTAAAACTTAAAACTAATGTTGGTTATTGTGGTGAAGGAGAACCGATTTGAGGTAGGAAGTAGTGCGGTGGAAGTCAAAGACGCTAGGGTTTGAATTAATTTTTCGTAGCATGCGGGAGATTGGTTCGTTCGCGCCATAGGTGGTGTGGTGGGTTGGGTGATAGAAGAGACGAGGGGTACGTAGATTACGAGGGTTAGTGTTGAGAAAAATAGAATTGTGAAGGGACGTGCATTCAACCTGACCTGAAAAAAGTCGATGAATGAAGAGAAAGTCGGCTGCATCTCTGCGTTCCTCAAGGGTGTTTAGGTTAATAAGGTTGAGACGGTGTTGATAGGAAAGCAGAGTAAAAGAATCATCCCCGGGCAAACCTCGAAGAGCGAATCGAAGAAAACGGTGCTGGATGCTTTGACTGGCGTACTCTAGGAGGGGACGAACAAAGGTAATATAGAGGGACCTGGTCACGTATGGGTTGGTGAATTCTTTGGACCATCGTTTTACAAAACCTAGTGCAGAGTTGGCTTTAAGGATTATCCCATCCATATGCAAACGGAAGTTGAGCTCCCTATCACACAAAATGCCGAGGTCGCGAAGAGATTCAACGGAGGAGATAGGTTGGTTGTGGAGAAGGTAGAGTCGGGGAGGAGATTTGAGCCGCTTATGTGAAAAGGTGATGGATTGGCATTTGGTGATATTAAGTTCCAAACAATTTTTGAGGCACCAGATCGAAAAACTATCAAGGTCTTGTTGAAGAAGGAAGGAGTCATGGGGAGAGGAAATGGTTTTGAAAAATTTGGTATCGTCGGCGTAAAGGGAAACGGACGAGTGTTTGATGATCCTATCGAGATCATTTATGGTTAATATAAAGAGAAGGGGACCGAGATGGCTGCCTTGAGGAACTCCAGAGGTGGCCAAAAATGGAGCGGAGTGGGCTGACCTAAAACGAACACTGTAAAAACGGTTTTCGAGGTAAGAGGATATCCATTTTAACAGTATGGGTTCAAAGCCGAGGGTAGACAATTTGAAGAGTATTAATCGATGAGAGATTTTATCGAAGGCTTTGCTAAAATCGGTTGCAACTAGATCGACTTCGTTGCCGTTCTCTAGGGCAGAGATGGCAAAAGATACGAATTCAACGAGATTTGTGGTGGTTGACCTACCCTTTAGGAAGCCATGTTGTCTAGGGGAAATAAGTGATTTGCATTGGAAGCTTAGAGCTTCATACAAAATACTTTCGAGGAGTTTGGGTATATGGGAGAGTTTAGCGATTGGACGATAGTTTGTTATTTCGCTCTTTGATCCCTTTTTGTGGATCGGGGTTATAAAGGAGGTTTTCCAAACCTGAGGAAATTCTCCTTGTGAAAGGGATAGACGAAAGAGATCAGAAAGGGCAAGGGAAAGAGACGAAGAACATTTTTTAAGAAATATGGCCGGGAGGCCATCTGGACCGGGTGTAAATTCGTCATTGAGTTGGTGTAATTTATATTCGATATAAGAGGGGCCCAAGATGTGAGAGAGACGTGGGCCGTTGGGGAAGTTCAGTAGGTAACGAAAATAGGATGGATCTGGTACAAAGGAGTCGTTGGTGAAGGATTGTTTAAAGAAGCTGGCAAATAAGTTGGCAATGGTGAGTGGATCGTTTGATGACTTGTTGTTGAAAGAGAGGGAAGGAGGACTTTCTTTTGTAGTTAACAAATTGGTAAAAGGACTTAGGGTCATTTATAAGGTTGACTTGCGCATTATTAAGGTAACGCTGGTAAAGGGAATCGTAAAGTTCGGTGAAATGAAGATAAGCACCAAGATAGTTGGAATAGTCGGACAAGGATCTGGTCCGCAAGAAAACAGCCCATAACTTGTTTCTCTTGTTTCGTAAGGAACGAAGCTTGCGATTATACCAGGGAGGACTAGTAGATGATGTTTTAAGGCAGGAAAACGGAACGTAAAGGCTAAAAGAATTAAATATTTCTTTATAAAAAAATGGATAAGTCATCATTTACGCTTAGGTTGTGAAAGTTAAAGGGGGATCTGCTAAGATAGTCACTGATTTTGTGAAAGTTTGCTTTATGAAAGTCGTAAGATGAGAGAGTTGTGGGAAGAGTGGACTGGAAAGAAGAGTTATGAGAAAATGAAAGTAGAAGGGGGGGGGGGGGAGGGGGGGGGGTGATAGTTGTCGATTGTAGAGAGAGATAGGGGACAAAGTGAGACTGAGGAGTTAATTGAATCTTTTGTGAAAATAATAAGGTCCAATTGCCTGCCCATATAGTTGGATACACCACTGACTTGGCATAGACTTGAGTCTGTTTAGCGATCTAAGAAGAGACATTCCTTAGCTGAGTTGGCATTTGAAGCGATGAGGAACGATTGATCGTCTGATGGAATCCATTTTAGCTGAGGAAGATTAAAGTCGCCGAAAATAAAGATATCGTCAGTAGAGTCAGACAGGTCAATTAAATAGTCGATAGCATCGACAACAAGTTGGTAAGATTCGGTAGGTTGAGCTGGCAGGATGTAGCAACATAAAACGTAAAGGGACTTGAAGGGGAGTGATATTTTTATAGCGACAAAGTCGACTTTAGAGGATGAAGAGATGGTAATGGGAGAAGAGTTAAGGCTGTTGTGGATCGCCAGTGGGACGCCCCGACAGGGGGAATCATCATGTTGGCGGGTAGGATCGTCGTCGCGAAAAACATTAAAAGTAGGGGGGAACAATTCCTGGTTCTTTATGTCGGGAATCAAATTGGTTTCAGTCAAGGCGTAAATATCAAAGGGAAGAGAATGCGATTGACGTAGGACAGCATTGGTTTTAGAGCGAAGACCTCTTACATTCTGGTAGTAAAATGTAAGAGGGATGTTGTGGGGTGGAGATGTATGGCGATGTATGGATGGCTGACGAGGCACGTTATGGACGAAAAAATTTATCGTGGTCAGCTCGGCTTCGCTGTAGGTGTGAAACTCGTTTAGAGTGAACGTAGTGCCCGAATGCAGCAAGGTCGTCTGCTACTTTCTGAGGGGACATGCTAAAAATCTCGTGGTACCTGACATAAAGGTTCCTGAGACTGATGGGGTCGGTAGGGAGGCCTTCCTGCTGGATGGATACCATGACGCTGGTTTTGGTCTTCCCTTCGTAGAGACGAATGTTTTCATATATCTTTCTCTCTCTAAGCCTAGAGAGTGCATAGCGCCTTTCTGTAGTTCCATTGGTTTGCTGGGTTAGTTTAACTGTGGGGGGAAAAAGAGGATCAAGAATAGGGGCAGTGGAGGAGGGAGATGGAGATTCGTGGTTGGATTTGGAGTTGGGCGCCGGATGAGAGTTAATAAAAATAGGGTACTTAGCTCCAGTTAGAAAATGAGTTGTTAGCTGGGATCGGTGGCGTAGAAAATTGAGAAGGGATAATATGGGTGGTTGAGGTTAAGTTGAAAGAGACGCGTTGGCGCGTTGGCTTGGGTGGAACATTGGAAATTAGCGGATTAGAGGATTGGTGTGTAAGGGCTTTGTGTCGGATAAGTGAGGAGGGGGGACTAAAATCGGGGAACAAGTTCGTTTTGAAGCTCCAGTTGGGATCGGAATTAGAGCTTCGTTTTTTGTTAGCGTGCTTTTTAGTTGGAAGGGGGTTTGGGAGCGGTCTTTTTTTAAGCTGATCGTTACGTTTATTTTTAAAATTTTGGTTGTCGTCGACACGTGGGTTTTCTCGTTCCTCAGAGCATTTGGTGATACTTATCTTCCCAGGTTTAGTGGCCTTACCAGTGGAAGTGGGGAATAACCATGAATATTTGGTTGGGATGCTGATTTTGAAGCTGCAGGAACTATTGGAGTCAGCAGGGGAAATCATCTCGCACTCGCTAATGGTGATGGCATAATTTCGGTGAAAGAAATTCCGCACCCAACTAACATCAGCGTGTTGAGGAGCCCCTTCAACGTAGAATGCTGTATGGTTTCCCTCTTTCAACTTTTTGAGTCGGCTTTTCCATTCGGAGGGGGTCCATGAGGTTCCGAAATGTTTGAGCAGTTTGCGTGGGGCGGGGGCGTGCGGGATAGGCAGCTCGGTTTCGGTTTCCGTTGTTAGGGCGGCGGGAGGAGTATTTGAAAATGACTCCGTGTCTACTAATTCATTATGAATTGAGACATTGTACGGGGAACTAGCTTGGAGTTGAATTTGATCGGGGATTCCATCGATTTTGTGGGAAGCCAATCTCACTTCTTTACCGATTTCGGCAACGGTCAACCGAGTTGCTATGAGTTCCTCGCTGACGTCTATTATTTTTAGGGTTAAGTCATCGAGCGTAGAGCCTGATGGATGCGGGGTGGGATGTATTGTTTTGGAGGAGGATTGAAAAAGCATGTCGAGATCAGTACGGAGAAGATTGATAGAGTCGTTTATGTGTGTGAGTACGTTGGATTTAAGAAGGTTGGCAAAATTTGTTTTGAGGAATGCTTTTAATCCATCCAAGTGATATTTGATCACTTCGCTCTCTTTGTAGTGATGAGATTGATTTTTGGACAGATTGTGGATCGCTGTCAGTTGCTTTTCTATCATTCTTCCTGTGGACTTGTAAGCTTCCACATTACTGTCAATGCAGTTTACTGAGTCTTCAATCTTCTCTATTCTGTCGAGAATAGTTCTGCTAATATAATTGTTCTCGGTTAGCATCGCATTGATAGACTCGTTATTGCATTTAATTGCCAGCATAACGTGAGCCAAGGTGATCTCTTTGCACTCGTCGCAGTAAAAATTGAAGAGACTACAATACTCCTTGAAGTAGGTAATGGATCTCCGGGTAAGTCCGATGCATATGGCATGGAATGATTTTCCGCAGAGACCATTGCAGGCTACCCATTCCGCGTTGGGGTCAACAATACACAATTAATTTTTGTTAGGGTTATTTTTTTTTTTTTTTTTTTTTTTTTGGCACAGGTGAAACTAGGTCGACCAACAAAGACGGGAAATATACTGAAATTTACTGATTCGGCAGTTTACGGGGCTTTAAAGGAAAGCGGAAAAGTAACAGAATTCCGTATACAAGAGAAAACACGTCCGCACAGGTTGACAGTCAAACTGAACTGAAGACGGGGTAGTGAGGTAAGATGGGGATCATACCAAAACAGATGATGTAATGCAGGTGGAAAGTTTTTTTTCACGCCATGTGACTTTATTTAACAAAAGTTGTTAGTGTCAAAAAGAGTTTCGTCGAAGGTAAGCATTTTTTTAATTTTAAGTGGTTTTATCTAATTTTTGACACATTTTAAGTACGTGACTGTTCATAATGTATGGTATACAAGACGTGTGAAATATTTTTTTATTTATGTTTGTTTATTTTTCTATTATAAACTCATTAATTCTTTCCGACTTGCTTTGATTTATACCCTAAACAAATTTAATACAACTTGGGAGTCCAGTTTGGGAAAGATGGGGTACCTACTTGCGGTCAAAACGGGCCTCTCACACTTAAAATTTGCAGCTAATCGATGAAGCACGTGAACCAGCTGATGTTGGTTTTATGCGGCCTTTGAGTATTTTTCGTGATCAGGCTATAACAGCATGGTTAAGATCAAATCCTGGGAAAGTAGTGACCCAATTTCAAGTTGCTGAACTCTTCGGGCAAGCGTTTATTCAGGCAGCAACAATCCCAACTGCAATTAATGCATTTAAAGCATCTGGAATCTCGCCTTATAATGCACACATTTTAACGAAGATGACTTCATTCAGGCCACCGAAATCGCATTGAACGCTGAAAAGGAATCCGAAGCTGTTATAATTTCGACACCTTCGACAGTAACATCGTCAGCCCCTGATACCAAAACAGCCATCTGCACTGCCCGAAATTCTACAACAAACACACTACCACCAACTATTTCAACCTCATCTTCAGTACAGCAAGTAACAGTAAATGATTCTTTGAATAATGCAGCATTCCATCTTGTAAGCCCGAAACAATTAATGCCTTATCCACGAATGGCCGAAAAAGAACAAGACAAGTTCGAAGAAGAGGAAAAACAGCTATTACCACTGATTCTCCTTATAAAACAGATTTAGAGGAAAGACAAAACAGTAAGAAACCGAAACCAATAATAAATAAAGAGAACCTGAAAAAAGCAAATAACAGATCAAAACGAACCAAGAAAGCTGACGAAGGACCTCAGACATCGGATGACGAAGATGCAGAATGTCTGTACTGCAACGCATTGTATTCCGAGTCTACTGAAGGATGGATTACTTGCCAGACTTGCAGTAAGTGGGCGCATTGTTGCTGTGCAGGAGTGGAAGACAACGATGACGAAGCTGTCCATATTTGTCCAGTTTGTGAAGATAATGACGACTAAATATTATGTACCCCATCTTACCCCAGGGGGTGCCCCATCTTGCCCTATAGGTGAGGGCAAGACGGGAAATTTAGTAATTTTTTTGAATTGTTAATTCTATGAGATGAATTATATTTTTTTTGTTTTGACTGATTATAATTAAAGTAAGAAAGGCTGATTATTTTCCTTAATAAAAGTTCCTACATTGTATAATCAAAACGGAGGGTTTTATTTATAAAATACCTTAAAGTCCCCGTCTTACCACACCTTCCCCTACTTAATAAACATACATTATATTTTTCCTGCGGAGATTTAATCCTATGTAGAATCTCCTTGCTCAGGGTTCTTTCATAATGTTTCACTTGAAACCGTATAGACATCTGTATGCGCTTTCAAATGTACATTAACAACATACAACTAAATTGTTATGCCACCCACCTGGACGTCGTGCACACACATTATCTTGAAACGAAGAGGAAACAGTTTGCCGTGTTATTTGTCATCCAATATACTATACACCATTCCTACGGAATTTCAAGATTTCTAATATCCCACTGTCTTATTCATTCAGAAATTTTCGATTAGGAAAATAAACAAATACCTATTTGTACAGATCCCTTGGTTAATTTTACTATGATCGTTATCTTCTTTTCAACTCATAAAATCGCTGTTTCCAAAAAATTCTATTATAAACACGCCACGTAAGTATATAAGTTAAAGGTTATAAATCAGACAAAATCACTGTGCATTAGAAAAAGGCATTAAATCAAGAAATATACCTTTAAGTAGGACTACAAATCAAATCCATGTTCCTTTAAATCCGTTACACGTCTCTCTCATAATTTTGAATTCGCATTCATATTCCATTTTTAACCTTTATCCAATATCCCATTCCGCAATCGTATGTATGAATGTACATATGTATACATGTACATATTTATCTAACTACAGATACAAGATGCCCCAAAACAGAAAGGACAAACAATGATAGATACACAAAAAAAACACGGCCTAAAAGAAAACATCCCTTCAGCAAAACCGGCAGAAACAACCCAAGGGTGTGAGTAAACATAAAAAACGATGTGACCGCACAGTCCTAACATTAAAATCGCTATTAAAATCACTTTTCCTATCTGAAGAAGATGCCAATCGACAAAAACGAACAGAAAAGCATCCCTCGAGTGCTGCTCATCTGAAATGACCAACAAAAATGATTTATCCCTGCGTTTTGCGTTAGTGAACGAGTATCCATTGTATAGGTTATACGAGTATGTGTATAAATATCAGTATGTGCGATAGCCTCTTGTTTACCCAGGGAGCCAATTTTTCCTAGATATCCGTATCCGTATACAAGTAAACGAATCGAGAACCTTCTCCACTTCCCAACTGGCACCCTCACACTGCCGTCTTGACACCACTTTCAATAGCAATAGTAACGATATTCGAACCCAATGGGGTTTCGGACATGTGTAAACAGCAGAGATTCAATCTAAAAAGGACGATGATCTGTAGTGGTGGTCCTTAGAGCGAATGTGGAAACATACGTCCCGCGATTTGTGATTGCTTCATCGCTGTGTAGACATGAATCGAGAGTACATATGTATTGAGCTGTTTTCTTTTTATTTTTTGTACTTTTTTTTTATACTTTTTATCTGCAGGGAATTTCTGGAGTGGTTTTCGACGAGAATGTATGTATGTACTCATACTGGTGGTGAGGGCTCTTCATTCATGCTGTTATTACTCCTAGGATAAACCTCAGGGGTCGACGCCGCCGCCGCCAGCCGGCTGTTCCTCC
The DNA here is from genome assembly GCA_963966105.1 of Volucella zonaria. NCBI lineage: Eukaryota > Metazoa > Arthropoda > Insecta > Diptera > Syrphidae > Volucella > Volucella zonaria. Next base: position 14,944,554 of record OZ014534.1, read on the forward strand.
TGGATGTCAATAAACGATACATTTAATGGGCATTCGGCATTGAGCGAGCATTGAGTATTGGACATCGGGTATTGGGCATATCTGCTTTCAATAGGTATTTGCCGGCCACTTCATCTTCCTGCTCACCCCCATCACATCCTTATTCGTCTAAGCCAGCAGAAGGTATTCGCATTCGTCTCTAATGTTTGTTGTGCTTCCGGTTTCTATTTGATTTTCACCCCATTCCATGAGACCGCCATCACCACCCACCCACACAATGATCCCTTCTGGGTCGTGGTCCTGTTGTATTTGTGTAAACACAATCTACCGCTGCGAGCAAGAACGTGTACGTGTTCGTGTTTGTGTTCGTGTACGTATTCGTGTTTGTATCTCTCGCATTAGTGTGCTTTCGAATTGACTTTGAAGTGTTTGACTTATGTGTGATTTGGCAGAGGGGGCGTAGTCGTCGCTGGCAGGGTAGAAGCACGAACAGGTTGTTCGGTGCGTTGTCAACTTTGTTTCATTCAATTCTACTCGTTGCCGTAGTGTTGGATTGAATCCGCATTCGAAATTTGTCGGCTACGGATATGCGTGTCGGAGATACTTAATCATTGTGGATCTCCTCGTAATTGTAACCTGATCTATTTGCATGTGTGCGGATGCCACTTGAAGGCAATATAATAATTACTTCTCCAAGTACCTGACCTGGAGTAGCGCAAGCATTAGCACCAACACCAGCATAACAATGTTTGTTTGTTGAAGGACTTTGACTGATTGAGCCAACAAAACAGGAGGCATAAACGTCATCATCAAAGTTCGCTTACTTAATGTAAACAAAAACAGAGAAATGGGCAAATAAATCACAATTAAGCTGGAGTTTCACTTTGGGATAAAGATCGCTAATGAAGATGTTTCTTGGTCGTAAAATAAATTTTTATTACGCGCACTTTTAATGAGAAGTGCCCACCTTAACTGGATGTTTTGGCAACCCTTCGCGGTTAAAATAAGGGTTCTTAACCAACTTACCTGCTCGTACTCTCCTACCTAAGTATGCACATACATACTCGTATATATGAAAGCATCTACAACCGACTAAAGTTAGAGGGATTGATTTCAGTTATGGCTTGTTTAATAGCTCCACTGGCAGTTTAGTTAAAACGAAATGTTTCTTAGCTATTGTAGAATACCAAGTCATTTATGCGAGATTAGGTTAAGTGAAATCCCATTTGTGCTCGTGTAGAAATGGGTTGGTCCGATCCAATTAAGGGTTGAAGACCATTTTGAGGAAGGTTAAAGGGTTGTTTTCTTTTAACTAACTTTCTATACAGTTTCGGCCATTTTTTGCTGTTGTTGTTGGTTCTTGGTTGTTGGTTGTTGGTTGTCGGTTGTTTTTGTTCTTTTCTTTTCGGTGGTACCTAAACTCATTAATAAAACATAGTGGTGTCGTGCCCCCTTTGTTGTATGGATGTAGATTACTTATGCCTATGTCGGCCGAGCTGGACGCTGTCATGCAACCTGACATTGTTGGCCACGCAACACCTTTTCAATATTTTTCTAACGTTGTTTATCCATTAGTAACAAAGAGGGTTATGTCCTTTTTCGGCGAAATGTGTACGGCGCTGTGAAATGTGAAATGCCGTCCAAGTATGTGTTCGTGTTTAAGTGTAGTGCGTCAAAATGGACACAACGCATTTCAGACGAATGACAGGTTGACACTAGATGGGCAGGTGGTGTTGGCTTGTCGGTTTCTTCTATGGTAATTTCCAACTTAATTTATTCATTATGTGTTGATTTGTGCGCTGACCAATGTGCTCTTGCGGCCTGTGATCAATTTTGCAAACCAGAATGAATTTACTTCATTTCTTTTGCTTACTTAACGCTGCATTTGAATATTTTTCATACGAGTACCTAGATTCGACGGTAAAGTTGTTGCCACGCAAAATATGCTAATTGATATTTGCAATTTATTGGACACCTCCCTTCGATTGTTATTGCAACTAAGTTTCGACTTTTCAAGCAATTTTTCTATCATGAACTAAACTTATTTAGCAATGTAAGTTTCTGAATGTTCTACTATTTAAATGCGGTCAAGTTTGATAGCGCTATGTTGAAATGTACATACTATATAGTCCTTTGAAGACGTCGCAGCAGATGTCTTTCTTTCAAAATTGATTATGAAATTGATGTGCCAACTTAGTTGAATTTTGTGCGCTCTCGTTAAGTTTTCTGTTTTCACGGATTTCCAAGCACCTTGTGCCAGTAGTTATTTCTTATGTACCATGGCTCAGGCAGTATGTATTCCTCTAAGAACTTTTTCTTCAAAAGTTTCTACGATACTGGCATTCGTATTTTTGGTATGACCCCAAAATTATATACCATAGGTCCACACCGGCTTCACCACTTGCTTCTTTAAGAGCAGCTTGTTCTCGATGCTAAGCATGGAATATTTTCCAAGTATCCTGGTCATTTCTTTACATTTGTGTTGAAGGTCGTCGCGTTTCTTTTTCACGTGCGACTTCCATTTTAACTTCGCGCCGACTGTCATTTTGAGATATTTAACCCCACTTGCGAACGCAGTATAGACCGGGTTTATAAAGGCTCCAGGATGGATTTCCTCTATGGTTGGAATGTATTGATTTGAATGTCTGCTTTTTAGCCAATTTGAAATACAATCATAGTTTTTTAAGCTTACTATTTGGTTGTTTTTACAAATAGTTTAGTTGTTAAAAGATGTGCCATATAAGTCATTGTTACAATATGATATTTCCTCGAATTTTAGTTTTACAATTTTATTACAATATTATATTTTACAATTGACAAGTAACAATTTTCCGTTTTGGGTATGTAAATTATATAAAGAAGCGTTCCTAAGTTTGGAGCCATTTTTATGTTTGCAAATTCGAGTGCTTCTTCTCGATTAACAGAATGAAATAGTTTACAATTTTGCACCTTGCCATAATAAGGCATGCTCTGTATTTATTATTTGTTCTTCGATTGTATCTAACTTATACTTAGTGTTTAGAAGGAAGTGGTTTTCTAAATTGTTTTCGGTTTTAATGAGTTGTATAACCTTATTTATAATATTTGTAAGCTTATCTATTTTCTCTGTGCGTAGTTCGTTTATTATAATTTGTTTATTACTGCTCTTAAGCAAATTTGGAAGTCATTGTAGTCGGGGCTTCCAGCAAACCACTTCCAAGCACTTCCAATAAAGTTTAAAGATCTCGCTTTTCTCGTCTTTAGTTTTAGGGTATTTACATATGTAGTTGGTTTCGGATTTTTATTTTTGTTCGGGTAATTTCCTATTTGAATTTCTATATTTTCGATTGTTTTCTCGAAGGCGTTTAAATCTATTATGTGGACTAATTTGAATGTATCTCTTGGGAGTTTCGCTGTCCCAATGTTTAGCGAAATGATTTTGGAATTTGAATGGTCCAGGATTTGGACTTCAGCAAGACTTGTGACAAGAAAGAATCTGAAAATTATAATTCCTAATATTATTTTTATGGATAATTTTGCAGTTTGGCGCGATATGCCTTGCAAGTGCAGTTGTGGTTGTAGCTACTGGGAGGATGGTGATTCGGGTAAGAAAAGAATCGTGGGGCGGATAAGAATATTGGGGTTTGCCAATATTTTTTTCCCTGGTAAGTTTGGTAAGAGAGTAGCTTTCTGATGTCACAAACAGTTAAAAGGTATAGTATTAGCTGCGCAACTAATTTATCTAAGTTATTTTACCATGCTGTAGAATCACATTTTTGTGACTCTCCTCGTATTGTTGCCGTTTTCCGCAATTTTCCGCAATGCAATTGCATGGAAATGGCTTGGCGGGTAACTCCTAATGCTGAAGCAAGTTCTTCTTGCATTTAGCACGGATCCTCATCAAGCAAAATCTCCAATTCAGCGTCTTCGAAGGATTTTGGCCTTCCTTCACGCAGACGATTGTCATCAATCCCGGCACGTTGTTTCACTTAGAGCAGCATCTTCGTATATTTTGTGGAGCTCTTGATGCGCTTCAGCCGCCTTTTCTTTCGAATGAAAGAAGAAAATTAACACTTCCCTTCGCAGATGACGATTATTTGGCACAAAATTAGACATTTTCACACAACCAAAAGTACCATATATGACGCCAAAACAAAATCACCAATGTGTCAAAACGGTTTGTTTACCACATGTCTAAGCTTGGTACATGATGTGTTGAATATGTCAAAATCGACCAGCACTTACTGCTGGCGCCATTTCTTGGAGCCATCTATATCACAACTAAACTTACTTAAAACAAAATACGATTATTTATACATGTCTTCAAATTGAGCGACTAAATGTGCTGACAATGTGGATTGGTGGCTTGCAGGTTTACTTCTTATAATTCATTGTTATTACCCGGTTATTGCTTGATGTGTAGTTATTTGAACTTAGTTGAACTTGGTTTGATTTAATGCACTTATATGTTATAGGAACGGATGCATACGATGATTGCATGACATAAGCCATATCGTGGGAATATACTTTGGAGCATGTTTAGGTTGAATGAGTATTTTGGGTGTTAACATGAACATTTGTATGCCCACTGTTCAACGGGTTCAATAGCTCTGAGAGTCTATGCACATATGATGAAGTAGCTGTTGGATCGTTGGATTGGTTGGACTGGTGCACTAGAAATGGGCTTTCTGCATAGGCAATCCTCTCAAAAAAGGAATTGCTCTCTTTACGAGAAGGAGGAAGCTGAATGGTCCGGTTCATCTAGTGCTTAAAGATATCACCATCCAATTCTCCAAAGAAGCGAAGTATTTGGGTGTCATTCTGGATAATAAACTTCTATGGACTAAAGCCTTAAAGGCATTGTTAGCCTTCTCGCAGTGAAAAGGAGCTATCGGTATGTCATGGGGTGTGTCATAGGAGAAGACTTCTATGCGTCGGTTGTCTAGTGGAACAAGTTCTCACGAAAATATGTTACTGCTGCTTTTACCATACTCCAAACAACTGTCTGTTCTGGCTGATCCCTTATCATCATATGAATATGATGGGCTGCATCCTCTAAGCCATCTTCCGTCTTTGGTACATGCGCGTACAATACAAAATCGACTTGTTTCGGCCAGAATCTGAACCAGGAAAGGAATGAATGTGTTCGGGTCTTCATGGATGGCTTCAAAAGCTATTTAGGATGCGGCGCCGGTGTCTTTCTGTAGGATGACAACATTAGATTTCACTCCTCATTACGAAAGCTTGCCTCTATCTTCCAAGCGGAGATATACGCCATCCTGATGGCAACGAACAATATTGTGAAGAATCGGTGGATTCTTGGAGTGGGCGAAGTATTTGCACCTTTTGTAGCGACACCCAAGCTGTTGAACCTGCAAGACTCCAATGAACTCAGTCGGAAAGCTAAATTCACTGTGCCTTGTCTGAGTGCCAGGTCGCACTGGAATCAGAGGAAATAAAGTCGCTGATGAACTGGCAAGCTCAGCAAGGCTCAGAGGAGAGTTTTTCCGGATTCGAACCTACGTTCGGGCTTCCATTGTCAGTTGTGTTTCATATGAGCACAACTGCAGATAGCAAGATTCTCCAGATTGCCGGCAGACCAAGCGAATGCTTTTCGACATCTCTAAGAAGTCGGCGCCCTTGCCCAGTATTAAAGATTGCAGGCTGCTTATTGGCGTCATGCTTGGTATAAGCGACGCTTGCTGTGAAAATCGTGACAACACCGCGGAGCACCACCTCTGCGAATGTCTCACTTACGCTCGCATCAAGCTGCAGGTATTCTGCCTTGACGTGACTGTAGGCACTTTATCACTGACGTGCTTAATCTTCTTTCTTCGAAACACTGAGAAGGAATTCACGGCGAGTGTAATGTCTGAGTGCTTAGTTTCGATAGAAAAAAGTGACAGATATTCCCTTTACAACGCAGAACTCGATAAGATCTGGTATTTCGTGACATCAGTCGGCCAGTAAATCGGTTTGCTCATCGAGTGTTACTTATAATAGTACTTCATAGCAGCTTCAGACAGCATTCACTTTTTGTTAGATGTATCTTGACCCTCGGTAGATGTATTTTGCATTAAAATCACAGCCAATAATACGACCCAGTTTAAGCGAATTGAATATGTTTTTGAAGACACTTTTTTCAAGCGCTTATCGCTGTGGACAGTATATACAATAGATGAAATGGTAAAGAAATTATATTTGCTTCTTACACTTACCGTTATTACTTTTCAGCTTTATTTTTAAGTCTTTGGAATGTTCGACGGATTTTTTGATATATGTACAATAAAATGATGATCCGCCTCTCGCTTTTTTCGAGATTATGACAGGCGTGATAATCCCTAAGCCTCTTATTTTTGGACACGATCACTACTTTATATGTGCTTTAGTGATCAGGCAAACGTCAAAATCCTTCTCCCGTAAGAATATTTCAAAATTGTCAAGTTTTTGTAAAGGTTCATATTACATAGAATTCGTTTCATATTCACGTTCTCGGCTTACGAGTAGTACTTAGTAAGCAATTATTTTCGATCTTAACCAGGGCGGGTGATCATACTATCACCCAAGCCTTTAAGTTCTAGTTCATTCAAAAAAAAATTGGTTAACAAGGAACGATAGAGGTCTCCATCAACGATCACCGACTCGCCGCCATCATCACCGAAGAAGTACGGCTCAATGACTCGTCTTGTTCGGTTTTTACCCGGAATGTGCCTTATCACTAAGGAAGATTTTTGGCAAAAGTCCGGACATCCTTCCTTTTGCATTAGAGCCTAATTAGCGAAAGTTCGACGTGACGACGGTCATTTGTTTGTAGCGATATTATACGAATTTCGAGAGATGCCCAACTCTTGGGAACTCCACTTAAAAACCCCTTTATTTCTACGCATATGTATTATGCATATCTACATACATACTTAACACTGTTTAAATATGTGAAGAATTTTATTTTTGAGTATCTTTTCGTACATATATTGTGAGTTCATAAGATACTTTCTGTCTTGCGATGTAGCTGATATTACCGACGGCCTCACCGTTTTTCAGAATTTCAAATTTTTATAAAAATGTTGTGGTTTTTTCTTTAAATGTGTTCTGGACTACACTTCTAGGTAATTTTAAAATTTGAAGCGTTACGTTCATATTTGCCAGATTGTGTAAAGTTCCATGCCAATAAGCCCATTAAGCTTTTCTTACATCTCTAATAACATCTTTCCTTTTTGTTGGTCAAGGCAAAATAAAATCTACATAGTGTTTCCGTCAAAACGGACCGATAAGGTGTCATGAAGAATAATAATGTTAAAATCATTTAATAGCTATGACTTAACTGTCAGATAAAAAAAATCGTGTTTAACTTTAATGAAAAGCAAACCTTCTAGCTAAGAACCTTTATTGATATCAATGAGATCGATCATTAATAGTAAAAGGAAAAGATGTCTACATCAATCACACCTGCTCGAAAGATCTGTTACCTTCTACATTCCAGCTTAGGCCAAAGAGTGCAAGGAAACATTTTTTCCCACAAAACAAGCAGGCTAGTTTGTCACTTAAGGCTAGCAAAGTCAGTGCTCAATTGAGAAATACCCGTAAAGATGAGCGTTTCTTACAAATCTCCATTGACCCCCGCTCAATAGATTTACATACTCGTATATTTTATTTTCAAATATGCTGCCGTCAAGTATTCCTCCCAGAAATTAATCATCTGCAAAGTTTTTATATTCGAATTTATCTAGGTATAACAATTCAGGAAAACATTTTGCATTTGCTGTTGCCTTAAGTTATATGATTTAAAACGTCCCTTTGGTTTTACGGATAGCAAAGGAAGTGACAGTGAAAGTAAACTGATGCAAAATTGTAACCATTTACCATTTCTTATGTAGATTAGATTAGATTTTTATTTGGTAATGTTCAAATGCAATGACATAGTTTGTAAAACAAAAAATCAAAAAAAAGCTTAGCTTTCCTGCCGTCTACCTAGTTGACAAAACATAATTTTTTACGCATATAATACTTTTAAAGTTGAATGCTCCATCAAAAGAAATGCGATAATTACTTTATATTAATAAATAAAATAGGACTCTTAAAATTTAAAAACCTTCGCTAATTATACTGTTCCTATAGGTTAGAGCCAGATTGCAGTATTGGTATAGTTTTTTTAACTTCGATTTTATTTAGCAGAAAGTTAACTTCGTTTTCCGACAAATAACTGGATCCAAAAGTGTTCCTTCTTATTTCCCATAAAATAGGACATTTCCCCATAAAGTGGATAATATCTTGTCTTTCATCTGTAACTCGGATGGGTAAATCTTCTCTGTGAGGAATAAAGTTTAGGTGTGTCAGCCCTCCCTGTAGCCTGACCATCGTTGCTATTTCGTCGACGCTATATTCATCTCGAAAATAATTCCTTTAGACTTAAATCCATCCCGCAGTCCGCAGCAAGATCCAGCTCGATTCATCATGTATGACATGGAGGGCCGCTATCTTCGGAAGCCGGTGATTTTCCATCTTCATAATCTTAAGCACGTAATCAATTCGTATTTTAAGGGTACGAATAAATAGAGGTGACAATTCAGTTTCCAGCATTATCATATAATTTGGCATATTTGGTGGTAGTCGAAAAATTTTCTTTATGTATTAACGGAAGTATTGTTTTACTCCCCATATTTATGCTGAGTAAAATAAAATTGATTCCGATACCGCCTCAAACGCAAAAGCATCTACCCGTACTCCACGATGCACTGATTGCGCTTTTAGCCTTTGTCAGCTTCTCCTTCAGATGCTTCTCCACACCTAGACTTTTTGTGAAATAAACTCCGTGATATTTAAATTCCTTAACAATTTCTACGGCCTCACCATTAAAATACCATTTCTCATTTACAGAGTTTCTGCTTCCCCCGTTCTTAAAAATCATAATTTTGGATTTCTCCAAATTCACTGCCAGATTCCAAAGCTCACAATATTGAGAAAGTCGGTTGATCATTAGCAGCAATGAATCAGGAGAAGACGCCAAGAGCCCCCGATGTCGTCTGCGAATAGCAGTGCCTTGATTATATGACTCGCGTATTCGATACCACACGGTAAGTAGCTTACGAGGTCGCTTGGGCTCATAGTAAAACCTTGTCTTTTTTTTATAATTGACGAGCGCTATGTGTAAACATCTTAAGGGATTTTGTGTACCCTTAAGATGTTTACACATAGCACGATCAAGGGAAGTTAGGGAGGGCAAAAAAGAGGTAACGATGTGCGTTGGTTTTAATTGTTTGCAAGTTATAGTGACTAGGGAATAAAGAACTCGGCAGGGCATTCTATAAGCGACTTGTACGGCTTAGGAACGAATCACGATATTTCAGAGTACGTCCGAAAGTGGGCTTGAGGGTATACTGATGAGCATTCATAGCGAGACGCGTGTTTTGGTTAACAGTTAGAATGGGTGGAATGCTACTCATAATTTAGGTGGAGCACTGGTGGTGATAATAGCGATATAACAAGGTGAGACATGAGACCTTACGTCTGTGTTCGAGGGTGTCGAATAACTATGTGATATTGTCATCACCTATGAGTTTTGCCTTACGGTTTTGGGTCCTATCTAGTAGGTGAAAAGAGGTTTTAAGAGTACCTGACCAGAAGTGAGCACTGTACTTCAATTTCGGGCGTATATACGCCTTATATATTGAGGCCAGATAAGGGGGTGTGAAATCTTACATCTTTAGGAACTTAGACATTTCGCAGCATTTGGTGGTCATTCCAACGTAAGTTGCCATTGACACACATACCGAGAATGGAAATTTTTCGGTTGCAATGAAGCAAGTGCCATTCATAGATAATAGCTGGGTAGTCAAATTTCGCTTTAACGACAGCAGACAGCACTGCGTTTTGGAAACATTGCATATCACTCTGTTGATAGTTCCCCAATTAGTTATGCTGCAAATATCGGAATTTAATGAACTTAACATACGCTTCCGTTCCCGTTCTACAGCCGAAGACCTGAGTTCGGAAACGAATATGAAAAGCAGAGAGTACTGTAGCCAGCAAAGGAATATATTGGATTAGAAGTAGCAGACAAGAGATCGTTGATGAAAATTAAAAGGAGTGTCGCAGACAGAACGGAGCCATGGGATACACAGGCATTTATTTTGTGAACATCAGACTTGAAACCATCCAAGACAACTTGAATTGAGCGTTTCGAAAGGTAATTTCTAATCCATTGAAGAAGATAGTCGTCAATCCCAAATGCACGCATTTTTAACAAAAGAGCCTGACGCCAAACTCTGTCAAATGCCTTAGAAATATTAAGTGCAACTATCTTCCTTTCGCCAGATTGGTGTAGACTTTTGTTCCACTTTTCGATTAGACATGCCATCAAATCACCAGTGGACCTGTTGCAACGAAAACCGTACTGCCGGTCATTGAGAAGTTTTCGTGTTCCAAGGTAATTCAAGAGCTGACCGTTTATCAGCATTTCCATGACCTTGCAAACAAGGGACGTAAGTGCAATCGGTCTATATAAGGAGAGAGAAGAAGATTCGCCTTTTTTAGGGACGGTTTGGACAAATGCTGTTTTCCATCTTCTCGGAAAGAGTCATAAAGAGTAGGATTGATGAAAAAGCTTAAGCTGTGGGTTTGCCATCTGGACCTGCGAATTTGTGGATGTTAAGATCTTTGAGTACTCTTGCTACTACAGGAGTGCGAAAGTAGATTCGTCCCATTGAAGATTCGACGCACTCAAGTTTAGGCGGAGATAAAGCACAATCTGGAAGTGTTGAACTGGCCGCAAAGTGTGCTGCAAGCAGATTGGCTTTTTCCAACGAGCTGACAGCTGGAATGTCATTGTAAATGAGCGTTGGGATGTAGGATGAGGCAGTATTTCTAATGTTTTTGACGAACGACTAAAAGTTGTTACTGCCTTTGGGACATTGCAGTATTTTTTTCCTCAGTTTTTGGTCGTATTGGAATTTCACACGCTTAAGAAAGACGTTGCAGTCATTTCTGAGTCGTTAGACTTTTTTCGGTTTTCCTCTGTCGGTTTGGCCTTGTAGGACCGGAAAAACATTTCCCTAACATTCCAGCTCGAGTCGTACCATGCCTTTCTTTGATAATCTTCATCCGATGAGGGATAAAGCACATCATTCTAATAATAATAATAAAAGTGAATAGTTTCTGTGATCATGTCAGCAGCGGCATCCACGTCGATGTAGATGAAACATAACCACCAGTTAAAATTCCTAAAGAAGTTGTTAAGTCCGCTCCAATAGGCTTTCTCGTATTGCCATACGTTTCTGTTAGGATTTTTTTCTCTAACTGTGTAGTCAGTACACGAGGAGTTTTAGCTGATACGACACAATGGTCTGTCGAGCCTAGAGCGGAGAGCACAGCGACAGTGTACTTATCAGGGTGAGAAGTTAAAATAAGTCCAGGGTGTTGGCGGTATGACTATCAAAGTCTGGTATCCGCGTGGGCTCACTTATAAGCAGCGTTAAGTTGTTCTCCGCAGCGAACATAAATGGCGAGACCGCGATGAGGAAACAATAGTGGCACTAGCTCGTAGCCAGGTAGCTTCAGAACAGAGTGATCTGAGCGGTGTGGGCGGGAATATACTTGCATTTCACTAAGCGCCAAAACAGCTGGTCTACATTTACAGACGTGGACGTACGCGAAAAAATGATTACTTTCTAGGCCGCGTATATTTCCTATGTCCACTCTAAATTCCCGAGTCATTGCAAATTAACAAACACAAAAGACACAAACACCGACGATGCTAAGCAATGCTGCAACGTGAAAAATCCGACGTTGGCTTACCGAATCAAATTGTCATCTTCAACTTTGAAATCGACAACGTGATCATTCCATTTTCCTATATAGAGACTATAATCTATTATCGAGCTTCCTTGCTTAACAACAAGCTAGTTCCATTTTGGATTCTCAACCCATAAGAACTACAAAAATCTATAAACTCTTGCATTAAGGACGGTGTCTTTCGATTTTCGTTGAGTTCCAACTTCTAAATTTTCTTTTACAGCTTCATTTCCAATTCTTCCATTTAGGTCACCAACCATCATTAAATTACTACTCCTTTCTCGTGCTATAAATTCTTCAAATATTTCGAAATCACTGTCCCAATGATTGCAGTTAATGTACGTTGGGAGTAACCGAAAAGTCGCATTGTTAAAATTGACATTTAGATATGTAACTCGTTTAAATACTCGAAATTCACAGCTGATACCTTGTAGATCTTTCTTATTTAGTTAGTTTTTTCTTAACATCTGTAACCTTAACAGAAAGACAATATTCAGTTGAAAATTTTTATGGGAATTTAATTCAGAAAAAAAAACGTTGAGTCTACCGAATAATTTTTTTATACCAGCAGAACACATTCATTTTACGGAATAGATAGTTAACATTGGATTGGGTAATAGTTTGCAAAGAGTTCAATCTTTTTTAGAAATACAAAAACAATTAGATACAACTGTTCAAAGCTTGATACACCTAAATTTTTTATATAGAAACGTTCGGTCAGGTGATGAAATTAGATATACGAGTATTTGCATGAAATGCAATAACTATCAGTCGCACTTAGCGTTATATTGAATTCAAAGCAATGGTATAAAATATGCGATGCGATAAAAATACATGGAACAGTTTCATTGTAAGCTGACGGCTTTATATATATGTAGAAACGTACATTCAGCTTCATAGCATTACGTAGGGGATAGTCTTAGAAATTAGAAGAAATTTCTTATTGTGTACATTCCATCTGAGTCCTTTTTTGTTGATAATTCTTTCCCAAGTTTTTTTTCCTTTGTTTCTGCGTTTTCCTAAGATTGGCTGAGCTTGCAGAATGCAGATTTTGCAGATGGATTTGCATTTGAATTATCCAATTCTTTTTTTTGAGGTGGGTGTTAGTATGTTTGATCCAAACGCCAGAATTTCGGAAACAATCAGAAAAAGACCGAGTGTATTTCAAGCGGAAATTTTGTATATGCCATTCATGTGCGCGAAAATCTCATCTTCAGTATGGGAATGAAGGGTGCCCCGATCCATAGATATACTAACGGACAATCAAGCAGCCATTAAAGCACTTGGCTTGCATCTCATTCTCGGAACGTTAAATTCAAGTTGTCTTGGACGGTTTCAAGTCTGATTTTCACAAAATAAATGCTGGTGTGCCCCAGGGCTCCGTTCAGTCTCCGACACTGTTTTTAATTTTCATTAATGTTCTCTTGTCGGCTACTTCTAATCCAATATATTCCTTTGCTGATGGCAGTACTCTCGGCTTTTCATATTCGTTCCCGGACTCACGCCCCTGCTCTTCGGCAGTTGAACGGGAACGGCAGCGTATGCTAAGCTCATTAAATTCCGATATTAACAGCATAACCAATTGGGGAACTATCAACCGAGTAGAATTTAATGCTTCCAAAACTCAATGCTGTCTGCTGTCATTAAAGGGAAATTCAAATACCCAGCCATTATCCATGAATGGCACTTGCACAGTCGAAACCGATACACTTTCGACAACTTGCGTTGGAATGACCACATATTTGGTGTCGTTAAAAATGCTGCGAAATGTCTAAGTTTCCTCATGCGAAACCGCCTCGGATCTGGCCACAATATATAAGGCATCTATCAGCCCAAAATTGGAGTACAATGCCCGCATCTTGTCTGGTGCTCTTAAAACATCTCTACACCTGATAGATAGGATTCAAAATAAAACTCATAGGTGATACTAATATCAGTCAATCAATTGACACCCTCGAACACCGGCTTAATGTCTTCTGTCTCACTTTGTTTTATCGCTATTTCCACCACCAGTGCGCCATTGAAATCATCAGTAGCATTCCACCCATTCAAATTTTCGACCGTAACACCCGTCTCGCGATGAATGCTCATCAGCATACCCTCAAGCCCATTTTCGGACGTAATCTAAAATAACGTGATTCTTTCCTAAGCCGTACAACTCGCTTATGGAATGGCTTGTCGATCTCCGTATTTCCTGGTCGTTATAATTTAAAAACACTGCACACCGGTACCTGCCCATTCTTCCTCCTTAAATTTCATTCGCCCGCCCGGCGCGCGATCATTATAAAAACAAAAAAAAACTGCTTCAATACACTACAAGATCTCCCCTATAAGAAAAAAGTAAGACTCTGGTGGGTGCTTGGTTAAAAACCGTCAGAAAAGAAATAGTTGACGAATTGGAATTTCATCGGCCCTGAGTCATTCTGTAATATCACGAATTCAGCAATTAACTCAGCAACAAAGAGTTGTGAGAACAAAATGTATACAGCCCATAGGGAAGACATCACAGGCACATTCACCAGGATAAAAGAGCCATCAAACGGTTTCACAAAACATCAGAAAAATTTCTACAGCTCAAAATGAATGATATCAGAAAGCTGGTTGGATTTCTAACCTGAAACTGCCACCTTCGATACCAGCTATACAAAATTGGTTTCATTCAGAAAACTGAATGTCATGTTTTCATGGAAGACGAAAGTACGGCTTCTCAATTCCATTAACATAGCCTGGCTTCTCTTGATTTCCTAATACTAATTTTGTATTACAAAAGATTTTTAAGTCGCAGAGCCACAGTAATTGGCGGATCTTATCATTTAAATGAAGAAAACCCAATTATTTTTTCTCTGAAGGATTTATACGAACTTAGGCAAAAATTACTTTTGAAAACGAATTTTTATACAATTATCTGGCTGGCAATGTCACCTATCAAGTTTTATCATCGGCTGTGAGAATGTTCGTATTTTACATCGCGGTTAGTATTATGTTAGGAATGAATGCATCACTGCCTTAAAATGTTCTTGTGGTATATTTCAATCACAGAAGACTGTAGGTATTTCGCAGTTCTTACAAGTGAAGGGTCATGACCTCCCACTTACAATTGAGCTTTCGCCGGCGAATAAAAGATAAATCGCTTTGGATATATAGATGTGCTCCATGACTAAGAGATCTCCCAAAATATTGACATCGATTTTGAGACCATTTCTGGTGTATCCCAACCTTAATTTCGAATCTTCCAATTTTTTCTACTGTACATAAACTTTGGTTATCGCTTTCTCCCAATCGGCGAAGATGCCTAAAAGATGTTTTGCCGCACTGCGATTTTTCCTCATTATTTGTGATTTTTGAATCCTGCCAAAAATTCGATAAGTATCGAACAAAACTACATTCAACAACATATTGCAATATATGATAATATATCATTGTGGGCAATTGGTCATATCAGCTGTACTCTATTTTCAATTGTATTAGTATTATGTTAGTTTTTTTAATGACAGGTGACGTTGATAAAGAAAGCTAGTATTACCATCGAGTACAACCATCTCTGTAATGATGTTTTTCAAAATTTCAGGTTGATTCATCGACTAATTTTTATTTAACAGCCCTTTATATTAAAATCTTTGACGTTTTTTGTTGCAATAGAAAAAGAACAATATATCGATCCGTAATTCGATTGAAAAACGTGCAAAGAAATAAAAACGAAGTTGGATACTGTCTATGAGGACATTTCTCCATCTCTGGCTACCATGAGATAATGGTTCACCGAATTTAAACATAGTCGTACATTCGTTTTTGATGAGTAGTATCCAGTGCGCCTGTGGATAATAACCTGATACGGCTGTCAACTTCGAAGCAGTGTTTGGATCTGTCTAAGCAGCAGGAGTTTCTGCATCGAGTTGTCATTGTTAATGAATTTTAGATCAATTTCTACAAGCCAGAGACCACGTGACCAGGCGAATCTGCTCCAAAGAAAGCAAAGACGGTCCCATGGTCCGATTTTTTGAGTTTCATAGAGAATAATCCTTATGACCTTTTCGAATCAAAGCAGCACAGCAAATTATTGGATTTAATAAGAAATTGATAGAGATATGGTCTCAATTGGTAAAGAAAAAAGTCCCATTCCACCATGACAGCATGCCATCAGACTCATCCAGAATTGTCGTGGCCAAATTACATAAGTTATGGTACGAATTGCTTCAGCATACAGCATACGCGAACTTATCCAACCTGGCTCCCATCATGAAAAAATTCAGCTCGAACGAGAAAGTTTTCGGCAAGACAGAAGCTCATTTTGAAGAGTTGAACAAATTATATTTTTTATACAATATATTTTAAAAATAAATATGAAGGAACGTTGGGAAAAGTGTATAGTCCTAAAGGAAGATCACGTTGAAAAAAAATCGCGGAAAACTTGCGTTTTAATTCCTTTAACACTAACTGATTAGCCCATCCTTGTACACGTTAAATATATGAAACTTATCTAAAAGCATATCTGGCTTGTGCAAAACAAGAGTGTCTAAGAATTTTGCTCAATAAGACTAGGCTAGGTTCGCTTAAAAAAAAGTCTGAGATCTTTATGCAATACTAGACATCAAAAAGACATTATACCACAAAATTTCTCCTAACTATGTACCACCTAATAGACAGATAATTTTGGCTCCTTTGTCTAATTGTTAAGAGAATGGCTGTTCTCTTCGATCAGTGGGCAATTGCAGAATCGGCAAGTGTTTCTTTCTGGCTAGATCTCTTTTGATAAAGTAAGAACCATTCTATGAGATAAAGATAAGTAAAAGTTTAAAGTAAGAAACCCCTATATATCTTACACAACCTGATGTATACACCAAGAAGAGTATTAAAATATAATCGTAATCATGTCAGAGTCATAAATGTAGAAGAGGAAAAATATCTACCTTTCAAAAACTGGAGCTACGGATGTTTTTATTCCATTGCACACATTTTCGTAATCTACGACTTCACTTCAAAATTCAAGTACGAGCTAAAAAAGAGATCTTACTCCAAATTTATTTCAGCAACATCGTCAGTTACGTTTTAATTAGGTTATATGGTATGTTCAGCAAAGTGAATAACTAAATAACTAACGAGCAAAATGCATGTGTCGGTTTGGGCGCCTCGTTCCTCCATCTACAGCCATCTTCGGCCTTCTACGAGTCCGTATATGAGACTGGCTAAGTTTCATGTTTCATTCGACATTATTTTCAATACAATTAACCACAACAAAAGGTGTTTATTGCCAAAACAAAATGTACCATCCATCGTGCATGGGAAGTCATGCGATCACACCAACGGAGAGCATTAAACCCTCACTTCGGACGGACGCGTTTATGGAGAAATTATCTCCCTAGCCGACACTATGTGTAGCACCGCAGCCAACTACCACAGTTTGATTTTGTGAAACACGAATTAAACGAATTGAATTCACAAAATCCAAAAGCAGAAAAAAATGAAAAAAAAAAAGAAAATAGAAACTTTGAGGCAAAATTATGGAGAAAAAAATTTCCGCGAGATAAACAACTCGTTAAATTTAATTGAGTAGCGCAATAAAGTAAAACGTTTCTACAAAACGGCCGGCGCGGACGGTGAGGCTACCATATTATGGCCAGTGCTGTGGCGGCCCAGATACACAAGAAGGCTGCGAAAGGGTTCCGCGCTACACTTGTTTTATTTCAAATGCATGCGCGTTCTCCATCCACACCTAGCGCTCTATTTTTACGGACTCTTAATGCCGGTAATTATTGTTATTATTATTACACACAGCTCTATTGTAGTAACGTCATAAAAATATGCAAATTCAAGCCAATGTCAGTCATCTTAGATGGTGTTATTTTTTCATATACGGAACTTCATTGTGTAAGTTCTGTGCTCTGTTTATGAGTCCAGCTTTTGGTACACGGAAGTACATAGTATGTACAACAGTACAAGTATTAGGCCCCCTGCAATGAAGGCTGCCAGTTGGTGAAAAGGAACTCTTACCTTTGCATGTAGCACACTGGCTTTGTGAAGTTAGCCAAGAAGCACGGAAACAAGCCACACATCAATCACAACATTGGCCCTAAATTACACTGCACTGGAAGTTGGTACAGCAATTAATTGTGGGTGTTAGAAGTGGTTCTTATTTTGTAAGCTGACGGAAGCGAAGGGTATTTCGCAACTATGTAGTTAAGTATTTTTAGTATTTTTTTGTTGTTGTCAAACAACATAATGCAGACATGCACATGTGCTGTAAATGTCGTAAAAAAGCAATTTCTTGATGTACCTAGGTACCTACATACAATACATATGTACCACCTATGTAACTGTTTGGAAGTATTATTAGCTACATTGTTCGCTTGTTCCAAATATGTACATAGTTGAGATAGCATTGACTTGGCATAATTGTGTCAGTTTTGCTTTAATATATTCGACCTAGCTGTTTCCCTGAAGCAAGAAACTATGGGTCCAAGCGAAAGTTGTAAGGTACAACATTTCTGGCCAGAGATTTTTCACTGTATGGCACTAGCCATTTTTTAATGATTTGATTGGGCATGAAAATCTGCAACACGTCCTTTCAATTTCCTAATAATAATATTGACGAAGGAATACAGCCCTTAGACGAAGAAGTTTCTATCAAATGTCCGATAAATATAATAATTATTGTATGTACACTCATTTGCTGAACAAGGGATGTGCTTCTCTAGGAACAATATTTGGAAATTTTACCAAAGAGTAAAAAGAAAGTAGCAAGGCAACAAGACTTGAACGCAAGCCTGCAGAAATGGAAAAGCAAACTTTGTAGTAGATTCACAGTCGGTACTACTTCTGCCGACGATTAAACGGCGTGATGAAAGTTAAGAGATCCGTTCACTAGGTCAAAATGAAGTGAGGATTGCAACATCCAAGCTAAAGTTTAATAAGGCTGCTAGACCGGATGGCCTATCTGCCGAGTATTTAAGATAGCGGAAGATGACTTGGTTGAGACTATGCATTCATTTCCATGATTTAGTCGGCAGAAAGTATGCCTGAATAATGGAGCCCCAGCACGCGGGACACAAGAAAGGAGACCCTGGGGGCCATGTCAGTTGTAAACATAAGATAGCCTGAAGTTATTTACCAACTATCTGAACGGCCTTTATCGCTGCTGTTTTAGGCCCGGTAAGTTCACAATCGACTAAATATTTACACTACGGCAGATCTCAGAAAATGCCCAAGAACTCCAAATCGATACGCAGCAGATCTTTATCGATTTTAAGGCCGCATGACATATCTATAGAGACGAACTATAGATAGCCTTGTCTAGCCTTGGTATCTCTGAAAAACTGGGGTTGTGTAAAATGAAGATGGAGAGCGTGCGCTGTTCTATAAATGTTGGAAACAATCTCTCCCACAGCTTTGAAGTCAAAAAAGGATTTAGGCGAGGTGATGCTCTACCATGTAACTTCTCCAGCATCATATCTGAGAAAATTGTGTGAAACTTGCAAGTAAACACTAGAGGCACTATTTTCTGAGAGTCTGTATAACTATGTAGTATGTACCTGAACACGCTGATAACATTAACATCATTGGCTGAACACAGCGAGTTGTCACTGGTGCGTTCGCAAGTATTGGGCGGGAAGCGGCAAAAATGGGTTTTATCGTGAATGAGGTCAAAACTACAATAGGTATATGCTGCCAACAAGAAGCGACACACAACATCAACGAATCGGATAGAATAGCACAATAGACAACTATAACTTTATAGGCAAGGACTTTTTAAACCTCAGCTTCGCTATTAACATTAACAATTATATCTCATAAGAAATCATACGAAGAGCTACTCTTGCCAATCGCTGTTTCTTCAACATAAGAAGGCTAACGAGTAATAAGGCTTTATCAAGAGGCACTAAGAAGACTCTATATAACACCTTTACCATGCCAGTCCTACTTTATGATGCAGAAGCGTGGATGTTGGCGACGGTGAATAAGACATCCATCCAACACGTTCACGGGATTTGGATGAGGAAAACAAACGGCGAGCTCTACGTGCTGTACAGTAACATTGACCTGATAAAAAGTACGTAATAATCACTTAAGATGGCTACGACATACAGAGTGAATGAACAAAAACGCTCCGGGCCGAAGAGACTTCCATTCCAATCCACATGTACAACACAGTAGAGAAAAACCTAGCCTTACGTGAAGCGCACAAATGTAAGGGGACTTCAACCAACGTAGAGTATGCATCTGGAAGCAGTTAGCCAGAGATCGCGCTTACTGGAGAAGCCTATTGGTTAAGGGCCATGTCCACCTCGGACCGTAGCTTTATCTAAGTAAATCAGTAAGACCACATCTTTATTAGGCAATTGGTCTTGGATTTAAGTATTGTTCAATCAGGCAGTTTAATCTGTGGATGCATTATCTCATTTTTTGTTGTATCCAATCCTTATTTAAAACCAGGTTTCGTCGTATGAAACCTACAATTGTACTCAATAGTAATCATCGATTACGACCAATTTAGGCCCGCTATTTAATTTGCTTCGTTACTAAAGGGTGTGCTAACAGATGGTGTGGATGTTTATTGCCATATACTGAATTCAATGTGGTTGATGTCATACAATCTTTGGCAATTTATAACTGTTTATAACCGTTTTCATCATGAACAAACATAAGTGGGTACTGTAAAGCGTTGTATGATCTGTGCGTCTCTGCGATTCGCTTTAAACTACCGTCTTTTCTGTGAAGTACTAGATGAAGTGAAAAGTGACCTTCTTTAGTGCCAGAATGCGCTGCTACAGCAAAAAAGGTTATGGTGCCTTGAAGTCCGTTCATATTTAGGCAGACATGCCAAATTGCAGTGTGATACTGTCTTTAGTTTTGTTTTGACAGCTGATTGTTGTTGACGTGTTTTGCATCATGTTGAGTATGGACAAAAACAATTTTCGTTCTCTCATAAAACATTATTTTTTGAGATGCAAAACGGCGAAGGAAACAAAAGAAAAGTTGGATAAATATTAAGGGGCTAATGCTCCGTCAGATTACACCATCAAATATTGGTTTCGAGAGTTTCGTGGTGGCCGCAACTCCACTACCGATCAAGTCCGCAGCGGCAGGCCCTCCGATGCGGTTACAGAGAACAATGTCAAAAAAATACATGAAATGGTATTGGCTGACCGGAAAGTAAAGGTGCGTGAGCTAGCAGATACCACAAAGATTAGTACTGAGCGCACACGCCATATTTTGGGCAATATTCTGCATATGAAAAAGTTATCCTGCCGCTGGGTCGCATGCTCACTTTTGACCAAAAACACGAACGCGAGAGTACATCGAAATAGTGTTTGGGCTTGCTGATGCGGAATCGGCCGGTCTTTTGGCGTCGATTGATAACTGTTGATGAAACTTGGATCCACTATTACACACTAGACAGAATGAGTGCCCGGCAATGCACTGAAGCCGGCACGGAGCGCTCCGAAGCGGCCGAGGGAGGCTCGATGGGTCGGAAGGTTATGGCGTCGGTTTTCTGGGATTGTCATGGCATACTCTTCGTGGACTACCTCGAAAAAGGAAAAACCATCAACAGCGAGTATTACTGTGCATTATTGTGATTGAAGGTCGAAATCGCTGCAAAACGGCCTCAAATGAAGCGAAAAAAAATTTGTTTTTGCAAGGCAATGCGCCGGCGCACAAGAGCATCGCAACCACGGCTAAAATCAATGACTTACGGGTCCAATTGCTGTCGCATCCACCGTATTCGCCCTATTTGGCCTCCTCGGACTATTATCTCTTCCCAAACCTCAAAAGATGGCTCATAAATAAAAAATTCAGCTCACGCGAGGAAATCATCGACGCAACGGAGGAGTATTTTGCAGCCCTCCGGAAAATTACTTTTCAGACGGGATCAAGAACATACTCCACCTGTAGTTGCAGGGTTTAAGCAAAGAGTGGTAGTAAGCCTGCCTCTAACAATAGTTTGGCGTATTCGGTGGAAGATGAAATGCTCTCTTTAAATTAAACCTAAGCAGTTCTTTCACTGTCTCATTTTTTTTGTTTGAGAATGGATTTCGAAACAGCTGCAAAAACTTTACGGTCAGTATACGAGTATATGTTGGTGAAACAGTTTGTCCAAACAGCATTGATGGCTCCTTTTGACTTTTACAATTTGTCTTTTAGATGCCTTGTCCCTTTATGGGTACATGGACACGACACATTTTATCGATTCGCTTAACTCTTGTATATTCGATTAAGTTTTACATTGTCCTAAGCGACAACTGCGCGGTGTCAGTGGTTAATTCCGATCACCTAAATAAGAGATCGTGGTGATGTGGTGGTGCTAATCTTGGCCAAACAGCAAAAGAAACAATCCATGGCGGACAAAGGCAAATCACCGAAAGTGTAATCTTCTGCCTATGAAAATTGTGAGGTTCGCTAAATTTGCCGACCGTAGAACCCTTCTGCAGTTCGCTCTATTTTGGATTACCTCGTTAGTGAGGCCAAGTGTTTGCTGATGTTCTTTATTTGAGTGATCGAGTTATTTTTCTTTCGGCTCCTTGTTTGAACCATGAACCAAATAAATTTGCGACTGTAGAATTATCTAGAAATATTTTTTAACTCTGTTTAGAAACAAAGTGCCTACGTTAAATTATTTTGTTCCATATAGCAATGAGAAGTGGCTTTTGTTTGAATGAGTAATAATAACAAAGTCTATTGTATTTACTCTTAAAACTAAACATTGCTAGTTTTTTGTTTCGAACTATTGTATATCAACTAAACAAGAAGAACACCTTAAGTACTTTATATTTGTAAATATGTTCTATCGGTATAAAATTGAGTAAAACAAAGGCCAACTGGAAACCAATTTGTTTTTACTATAAACAATTCCTGCAATATGTTTCAATACGATCCACTCCATATTGCAGCTTTGAGTTAACACAGAAATTATATACCACTGTTAGAAATTTTTTGCGTGTAACTGACAACATATATTTTTAAGCTCACTAGCATGTGCTTTCCAGTTTAAATTTCCATCAATTAGAATGCCTAGATGCTTAAAATTATGAACAAATTAAATTTTATAGCAATTATTTGATAGTAAATTAATATTCCACGAGAGTATGCAGCTAAAAAAAGTTTTTTACACGCCGTGGAGTGAAAGAATAAATCGCATTCTATTGGGAAGGATAATTTTAGCTTCGCTTTATCACCCATAACAAGTTCATGCTTTGCAAACTATTGCCTGGTAACTTATAAGTCTTTCAGCAATTTCGTCAGAGATTCGATATTGTAAGTGCTATGTGAGTACTCTGTCGTTCGCAAACGCTGTAATATTACTCGTAATGCTTTGTTTGAAAATTGAGTTTATATAGATAAGGAAAAGAGTTGGACCCGAAAACTGAACCCTGAGGTACGCCGATATCCAAAACTAAATCATTACTAAAAACTTTGTATAGTTTAATTTTTTGTTACTTTCATGTTCAGCAAGACCCAAACCAATTATAAGATTGTCCTTTGAAACCGGCTTTGTAGAGCTTGTCAAGAAGAATCTTGTGGTTAACCATGTCGAATGCTTTTTTTTTTGTGGGTAGATGAGAAATCTTCTTAGACACTAAAAGCCCGGTGCTTATAGTAGTGTGAGATTCTTACTCACTAAAAAACATCTCCCTTATACAGACTACAACTGAGTTCATATTCAATAAGCAGTTCTTCTTTCGCGTTTTATTTTGCTTTAATAAGATCGAGAGTCTTAGTCCTTTTCAGACGGCGCAACTCCTAGGTCTCTGTGGATATCATCGTTTCTAATGTACCACGGTGCACTAACAAATCCTCGTAGAACATTGTTTTGGAATGCCTGTAAGACGTTAACGTTACTAATTTTGGTACAACCCCAAAGCTGTATACCATATGTCCAGACAGCTTTTAGCACTTGCTTGTATAGCAGCAATTTGTTTTCTAAACTGAGCTTGGGATACTTTCCAAGAAGCCACTACATGTCTCTATACTTAATCTCAAGCACTTCACGTTTTTTCTTAATGTGTACTCTCCATTTAAGTTTATCGTCGAGTGCCATACCAACATAGATTGTCAGTTTCTTGAGAGTGAAGTTCACATGGACTGATTTGTTTTCATTAAGCGCCATTCGTCAATTGTTAATCCATGTAAGGGAACGTTGCAACTTAGCAGTTACTTCTTCGACGGTTTTAGCTGTTGCCAAAATGGCAGTACCATCAGTAAATGTGGCTAGCACAGTATCGTCCGTTTGCGATATATAGCGGGTAAAAAGCAAATATAGCAAAGGGCCAAGTACACTTCCTTGCGGCACCCCCGCCTTTATTGTCTTATAATTGGAATATTCATTTTCGTGTCTGACACGGCAGAGTCGGTCATCTAGGTATGAACATAAAATATTAAACAATTGCTCGGCTAGGACTTGTCGAAGTTTATATTTCAGGCTCTCTGAACAGACTAACTTACACTTGATTGTTCGTTCAATTACATTGGTTATTCGATGCACTTGATAAACAGTAGAGTGTTGGCTTCTAAAGCCAAATTGATGATTGGGCAAGAAGCGATTTGTGTCAATAATCGGTTTAAGATGGCAGAGTAAGATTCGCCCGAAGACCTTCGATATAATCGGGAGGAGCGATATTGATCTGTATGATTTGACTTCAGTCAGCGGTTTACTGGGTTTCGAAACCATAATAACTTCGGTTACTTCCAACTGATGCGGTACATGCTGTAATCTTAAGGTAGAGCAGATTTAGGATACATTTTTTTGGTAGCGCTTTAAGTATTTCCCAGGTAATTAAGTCATATCCGGGGGTTTTATTGGGCTTAAGAGTGTCTTTAACTTGTCTAAGTTCCCTAAGTGTAGCCTTTTTATTGGAAGTCGTCACGTCTAGCGTATTGACATTCTCTGGAAGCACTTCCACGTTGAATGGTTTGAACGTTTCTGCAAAATGTACGGCGAAAATGTTAGCTTTTTCTTTATCTTCTTTCGCCCAGTCATCCTGGTTTCTTCTTATTGGCGCCACGTGTATTTGGGACTTTCGAAGACTTTTAACGGCTCTCCATATGGATTACTTACTTGGTATCTTTTTTCGCTGTGAGGCCTTCTAGGTAGTTATTAATACCTTGGTTATTGAAGTCCTCGATCGATTTTTTTCAACAAGTTGCAGAGCCTATTAGAATACGTTTTAGCTTGTTGAACCCGAGTTTTATGCCACTTTCTCTGCGCTCTTCGTTTCTTCCTTATCATTTCTTTGATTTGCGTCGTGTATCTTATGCCGATAGTGGCAACTTTGTTCGATTCACGTGGAGAGCTATTCCAGGCCGCTTGCTGTATGACTTCGACAAACTTTTCAACTTCTTTTTCAAGTTGATACGGCGTTCTAAGGGGTACTTTTAACTCAATATTTTCGACAATCTCTATTCGGAAATCTTCCCAGTGAGTTTTTTTGTTGGATAATCTGGGTGGTCTTCGTTTCTTAACCAAGGATCGGAGAAAAGATCGAAGCTTTCTTCACCTTCGACGTAACTAGCGTTTACTCTTTTTCCGATAAAGAAGTCTATCAGATCGGGTGTTTTGGCGACAACCGAGAGCCAGTACGTTAAGTAAAATTGGCAACCACATTCCATACCAGCCCTGTTGAGAGTTCTGCATTTTTGTCCAAGAGAGTTAAATAGGTCAATAAATTTGTGTGTTTCTATTTTGCAGCTCGATTGGCAATAGATTGAGGATATACTAAAAAAGTAATTTTTATTTTTAGCGCGCACCATGGTCATTTGACATATGTCAAGTTCAATTTGTGCTTCCAGATAGTGTTCAATGCAGTCTTTTATAAATAGGGATGACCCGCCTCTTGCGTTTCCCGATAGATTATAAGCGTAACAGGTCGAATGACTTTGTCACATCAATAAATAAATAAAAGTACTATTCCTTGTTGTTGTTCAAGCGGTTATAAATTTCCCTGCATAATTTTAAAATGGCATCTTTAGTTGACCAGACATAATACCGTCTTTTATTGCCTTTTTAAAAAGTCGAGATAGTAGGAAGTAACAAAATTAATCTGTAATGACTCATCACGTTTCTGTTTCATTTTATGAAAAGTGACAAAACTTCAGCAGCTTATAGAAATGTAGGGAAAATACAAGAACTAACAGTCAAATTAAGTATGAAAGCAAGAATATTAACAAAATAGAGGGATTTTTTTTTCAATAGAAAATCGGTTATACCATCAGAAGTACTGCAGTGTTTATCGCCAAGTGATTATATTTACATGTGTATGTATTATAAATGTTTCAAAAGATGTAGACGATTCCAGTGCAAAACTAGTGTTTTGAAAATCGTCTGCAATTAAATCCGAATACCAATTGCAACTACAGGGGTTGATAAGTCTTCATTTTAGCAACAACAGACACAAAGTGTTTAGCTATATCCTATTACTGAATTGCAAACTATTTTGTTTTCTGCTTGAATATCTTAACTTCTTTGTTTGTTAAGAATGCTACCAATCATCTTCCATTCCAACTTAATAACGTCGTTGCAACTATCTAGTTTATACATATATATTTGTCCCGACTTTGTTGAACTTCCAGCTTGACAGCCTGACAAAGCCTAAGATAATATCGCTTCAGCCTGAAATTTTGAGGATATTGCTAACATTTCTTCCTTATCTGATTTTTTTTGCATATCATTTTATGTAAATTGTTTCCAATCCACGGCCTAAGTCCTTTTAAATTTGACATACTTTTTGTTACAGAATTTATATATGTACAATAGAATTATTTATATGACTTTTTAAAATTTCCATAAAAGTATCGTAAGTCGAGGAAGAACAGGTCCCATGCACCAAATTTAGCACCTTCTAACAATTTTAAGTAATTGGTTCTTGATTGCATTGGATAGGGTACGTATTTAACGAAATACCTGGAACTTATATTTTGTAAGCATAGTGTGACTATATATCGATCAGTAATTTTATAGTCTTAAATACTTCACTAGAAAAATTTAACTAGTTATTTCTGCTTAGTCAATGCCTGTTTGTGATTGGACTGTTATGCGAGTGGATTCGTTTACATTGAGCGTAAGTATCTGGAATCAAAATTAGTGTTTAAGTTTTGAATTTATACATAAGTAACTCACACATTTTTTCTATAAAAATGCTTTTCATGCAATAGATAGACACAAAAAAAATGTCTGCGCTGCTCAAATTAAGACTACTTCACACTCACATGACTTTTTTGAAAATCCTGCAACACCACACGTATTATTACAATTGGCATATGCTTCAAAACCAGGAATTTTATACTTTGAAAATTCATAGTCATATAGTCATATTTCAATCAAAACTATTAAATCAGGATTTAAATTGAAACCACTTAAATGCACTAGGAAATAACTAAAATCTTTCCTCATACGTCGAAAATTTTGATGTATAAAAAACGCAGGCATATAATTAAAAGTTTTGCTAGAATATTTTTTTATTGTAAATAATTTGAAGATTGTGAATTCATAATCTTAATCAAAAGAGAGCTTTTT
Organism: Volucella zonaria; assembly: GCA_963966105.1. Taxonomy (NCBI): domain Eukaryota; kingdom Metazoa; phylum Arthropoda; class Insecta; order Diptera; family Syrphidae; genus Volucella; species Volucella zonaria. The sequence continues at coordinate 14,971,801 of OZ014534.1, forward strand.
TATATTTTTCGGACAACGGCCATCACTGCGAGGTGTATTTATGTTAAAGCTGGAATACCTGTCGTACATAAGGAGGTATCGCTATTTTCACTAAAAATAGTATACCTGTAACACACCCAAACCACTTCTTCCAGAAATCTTTTCTTACAAACCATAGAAATCCAAGCTAAAAAAATTTTAAAAGTATAGGGACCATGATGTTTCCGTTACATGCGAACTCCTAAGAGAAATTGAAATAAATAAAAACCATCATCACCTGGTTCTGGGAGATTTAAATGCCAAGAATATATTATAGGAATCAAACAACACAATAGGATAGGATCACTTTTTGAAAACTTAGCCAATGACCAAGGACCATTTTAAATGAGGGATCACCAAATTTATTTAATACAAGAAACACATTGTCTGCCGTCGATCTTAATCTTGCATCTGACGATTAGTCCTACAACTTCATTGGGAAGTACTTCCAGCAGAAAGTAGAGATCATATTCAAATTCTGATATGCACTCGCGAAGGAAAATCTCTAAGGAAACAACCTACAAGGTTTATAGAAAGACAAGCAAAATAAGATCTTTTCACATTGTCAACACATATTTTATCATAAACTATCTTGGCATCTAGCAACACCAACCAAGCGGCAGCCAAAATCAAGAAAATACGCAGCTGCAAAATCAATGCCAACTTCTAAACCACAAGAGAACAATGGTCGAAAAAATCCTGTATAGTTTTGCATAGACATTACAATCTTAATTAAAAGTAAAAATGAAGCCTGGAAAAAAGCCAAAAGATATCAAAATAGTCAAAACTGCATTGCTTATAGAAAAGCCAGTGGCACGGTTAAATATGAGTGTATTAAGGCAAAAAGCGCATCCTGGGAACATTTCCTGAACACAATGGATCCAACCCTGGACTCAAGAAGCCTTTGGAACCGAATAAAATCCCTGAGGGCCCCAACATGGACACAAAATTTTCCATTTATTTTCCTCGATGGTTGCTTAGAAAATAACCCAGAAAAACTAGTTCACAAGTTCTCAATAATCTGGCGGAAGTACAGTGAAAACAGCACCTTTCCAGAAAATGTCAGGTCTAAAAACTTGACATTTAATTTAAATAACCTTCCCCTTCAACAAAACCCTTGCGAAGAACTCAGCCACGAAGTCTCAAGAATTGAGTTCGACATTACTCTATAAAAATTAAACGGAACTACCCCAGGAGATGACAAAATTACTTATCAAATAATTAGCGCAGCTGCTGACAGTCTTGAAAATCGGATTTACTCCCTTTATAACAACGTTATCTTTTCTCACGATTGGAAGAAGCCGATACTTAAAAAGGTTTCAAAACAAGCACGTAATACGCGGGTATCGACCAATATATTGGGTCTACAAGTAAGTTTCCAGCGTTTGTCAGAGATGGCGCCACCAATGGATCCCGGGCAGAAATGTCAGACCCCATGTGTTTTGTTTGTAGGTTTTGTATCTGTCAACAACTTTGCAGCGTTATATTTGAGCAGTTCTATCGGTGTCGTACACTTTATCGAGCAAAATCATGGCAAGTTTCCAGCCAAATAAACGTCATTTGCGGGAAGCGCTGCTTTTATTCTTTAATATGAAGAAAAGTGCGGCTGAGGCCTAGCGTTTGCTTTCGGAAACATATGGGGCGGAATGTATTGGTGAATCGACGTGCCGCGAGTGGTTCAAACGGTTCAAAAGTGGTTATTTTGGAGTTGAAGACAAAGATCGACCCGGAAAGCCGAAAAGTTTTGAAGACGAGGAATTGGACGCTTTACTGGATGAGGATCCGTGTCAGATTCAAGAAGAACTTGCTGCATCATTGGGCGTCACGCAACAAGCCGTTTCCCTGCGCCTAAAAGCACTGGGATTTATTCAAAAGGTTGGAAACTGGGTGCCGTACGAATTGAAGCCAAGAGACGTCGAACGGCGACTTTGCATGTCCGAAATGTTACTGCAGCGGTATAAAAATAAATCATTTTTGCATCGTATTGTCACTGGTGATGAGAAGTGGATTTATTATGATAATCCTAAACGCAGAAAATCGTATACAAAGCCCGGCGAGCCCGCCCAATCGACGCTGAAACGAAATATTCACGTGAATAAGGTCATGCTCTGCATATGGTGGGATCAAAAAGGTGTCGTATACTACGAACTGCTTCCGAGTGGCGAAACCATCAAAGGACCATTATATCGAACCCAACTAATTCGTTTGAAGCGGGCATTAAAAGAAAAACGGCGAAAATATGAGACCAGCCATGCGTCCGTCATTTTTCATCACGACAACCCTCGGCCACATGTTGCGGTTTCGGTGAAAAACTATTTGGGAAATAGTGGATGGGAAATTCTGCCTCACCCGCCTTACAGTCCAGACTTGGCACCATCTGACTACCACTTGTTTCGTTAGATGCAGAACGCTCTTACGGGAATACGCTTCAGCTCAGTAGAGGAAATCAAAAATTGGCTTGATACGTTCTTGGGCTCGAAAGACGAGAAATTTGTTTGGTCCGGAATTCATAAATTGCCAGAAAGATGGGGGAAAGTTGTAGCTTCCGATGGACGATACTTTGAATAAAGCATTGTAACTATGTTTTCATAATAAAACTTCAAATTTTGGAAAAAAACGCTTGAAACTTACTTGTAGACCCAATATCTCCTACCTGTTCTGTCCTCTACTGGTACACCACAAGGATCTCCTTTGTCAGGGTACCTGTACAATGCCTACATAGACGGACTCATCCAAGAACTAGCTCGAGCAAAATACAATCTGGGTTTTTTAGGCGTCTATCTTCGGGATATCCTTCAAACGTTAACGACACTTTACAATTTTCAGACACTACAATTTGTAATTGGACCCAACAAACTGGTGCAATTGTTCGTCCCTCCAAAATAGAGGCCTACATCTTTGTCAGAAAAAGAAATGTTCTCCCACCCAACTCATAATACGGAATTCAATAATCTCATTCAAAAAGGAACGTAGGTTCTTGGTCTTACTGTAAGTGGTAACTTGAAATGGGACCTTCACATTAAAAACATCATCCAACTACTAAGGAATCGAAACTATGCACTTAAAATGATATGTTCCCACCGGAAAGGACCACACCCTAGAAACGTCTCTAAAAATAACAAAAACACTAGTTGTAGGCGCTCTTCAGCATGGCATTACAAACTTGATGTGGATTATAAGTGTATTCATACCCACTTGAGTGTTAAGTTCTTTAACAAAAAATAAAAAATCTCGAAGAACAACCTGAAAAGTAGCGATATAGCCATAAACCAATGCTACAGAACGTGTACAGGTGCACTGAGAACAAGTCTTGTGGAAGCTCTGAGAATAGAATCCGGATACAAATCAGCTTACAGACTGGGACAAAAAAGAGCATGTAATTTAATGAGCAAAGCATTTCCCAAGTTCGATATCTTCCCTAAGTAAAATGTTAGGTCTAATTTTGTCTCATGGATGTTTACCGTCCGAAACCTTAAGTGCTTACTGCCTATCGACGTCAGTCTTTCCAGGCACAAAACGGAGAGCACATCAAACATGCATGCTTCGCCGAGAGCGAATCCCGAAAAGACTTTGTATACAGACGGCTCCTACAAGAACAAAAACTCGACCTATGCAGTCATAGAATCTGATGCCAACAATGAAGAAGTTATTGTTCTTCAAGGGCTTTTTTCAGATGCAGCTGGTAGTTATCTGGCTGAAATTGCAGCATTACTAAAAGCCCTAGAAATATCACAGGCTATCGCATTAAAAACTCTTATTCTCACTGACAGCTTAAGTGTTCTTACTGGGATTAAAAACGCAAATAATAATTGCTGTACTTTCAACTATGTGCGTAGTATTCTGTTCAATAATATGTAGCAACATAACTCTTGCATGGATTCCAAGTCATCAAGGCGTTAAAGGGAACGAGGTTGCAGATACTGAGGCAGAGGCAGCTCGGTATCCTCTTACAAAGGAATTGCCAAATATCCCGTCACTCATTCGGAGAGTTTTTATAGCTAAAGAAAATGAAGAGCTGGAAAATGCTTGTCTCAATGAACAGGATTTCCTTCGACAACATCAACCAAGACATATCAGAACATAATACAACAAAATGTTTACTAGAAAACAATTAATCTCGCTATTTCGGATCAGAGTAGGAAAGACCTTGTTTATCCATTTAGCATATCTTGGCTGAATGTCCGATATCCAAACAGATAACAAATACTGGATCATCCGACTTTTCATAACAAATTTGAAAACTTCTAAGCTAAAATATAATATGCCTGTTCTTTATTTAAATAATTGCTTTAGAACGAGAAATCTCACTATCTTAATTATATCTTAAATTCCAATTGTTAAAAATCACATTCCCTTATTAAAACAACAGCGTTGAGGGTCTGCAGGCCCTGACGCTTTTAAATATAAATATTTTATAAATTTATTCTTTGTAAATTATTTTCTATAAATAAATAAAGAAAACTTAAAGTTCTGACAAAACGCAAGGTGCCAGCATTATTCAAACCACTCCACACTAGCTTTCTGTGCGACATCGCTATCGCGATGTACTTGGTGGTTAACAACAGAGCATAGGTTTCAAATTGTTTGCACATTAGAACGATGACACCTTCTAAATAGATGTCCGGAGTAAAGTTTGCGGGTTCAAAAAACGGCGATGCAGATATTTCGTCCTAGTACGACTTATTCATTTCCTCTTGTCTCTAGCGCCTCCACCCAATTATTAAGGGCACCCTGAATGGCGATACATCGCTGCTTATGATAGCGCTATCATTGCAGTAAAGAAGAGAAATCGTTTCGGAGTTATTTACCTATTAGGTTAGCAAGAAAATACTTTCGGCTTTTTTATAATGGAATAATAATAATAATTTTATACAAAGTGTGAATTTTAAGCAATTATATATTTTCCATTATGTTGCATGACCTTCTTCCATTTTTGTGACAAGTCCATTATTCCGTTCTTATACAACTCCTGGCCTTAATTAACTCAAAATTGGAGAAAGTTTTGAATCACAGATATATTATGTATGTACTCGTATGATGGATGTAACATCACGTCCCAAACAAAATTCAATATTTAAATTTTTCCCGAGTTACCAAAAATGTTTGTGCTCTAGCGTTGCCACCATTACCTTACGATAGATGCTGACTGTAAACATCTGATTTGATAGCTTGGTTCTTTGACAGCTAAAAATACACGACAACTTTATAATACCACCAAAATGACAACATGATTTACTTTTGACGCTTAGACCATGAATTTTGATTGATGTTGTGGTGATTTTTCATCACCAGCGAGGATTCCTTTCAAAAAAGGATCAGTTTCATTACGTCTGAGCTGCATATTCCAAACACTGATTCTTTGTGTTAAGTGTATCTCTTTCAATTCACGTGTAGGTCAAGTGCAAGTTTTTTACGACTTCGAGACGTTTAATGTGATTTTAATCGTGAGGCATTTAATCTCCGTTGCAATGACTTTGAATTGATCATCATAATCAGTTCGTTAGCTTTAAGTGAAAAATCTCCAGAGAGGAATTTCTGAAATCAATTCTGACACGCGCGCCCTGTTAATCAGCCAATACCATAAACGTCACATATCACCCTGTAAGAACCAGCAACTTTCTTGCCTTTAGGGAAATAAAAGAGCAAAAACTGTTAAAAACGCTTATTTTGCCACTTCATGTTCAAATTGATATTGCACTAACAGGCGTAAACAAAATTTTGCTCGACTTGTTTCTCAGTGACAGCGGCTATCAAATGTCAAGAGAAACATTGTATTGGGTGACCAGATAAGAACGATTGGAAGCACATTTAAATAAAACAACAACAGTGTGAGATATAAAATTGATTCTGACTTTATTTTGAAGCTACGTTCATGCTATTATGTGTGGAATAGTACATCATTTAAATCGCCCCTTCGGCCTCGCTGGCAGTGCTTCAAACAATAGCGTGTCGAATGTTGGCCTCGAGCTCGTCCAAAGTGGTTGGCTTGTAAGCGTAGACTAAGGACTTGACGTATCACCAGAGAAAATAATCGAGTGGTATCAAATCGCATGGTCGTGGCGGCCAATTGTTGAACGCACGCCGTGAGATGACCCAATCTGACTATAGAAAGTCGGTTAACATCCCTCTATACCTGAAACCATTTCGAAAGATATAAGGTCCGATGATGCCGCCATGCTATAAACCGCACCAAACAGACAATCTTTGTGGATGAATTGATGTTTGGCCGAACACTTGTGGATTGTGTTCGCTCCAATAGTGGCAATGTTGTTTGTTAACATACTCGTTGGTGGTGAGCCAAAAATGGGCCTCGTCCGAGAAGATGATTTTCTGACCAAAATCTGGATCACTGGCCAAAATTTCCAGCGCCCAATTAACGAACTCTGGCTTCAATTCTTGCATCAGCACAATCTTATACGGATGTCGGTCCAAATCCAACCGCAAAGTAAGCCAGGTTGGCTCTGTGGCGATGCCCAATTCAGCTGATCGGCACCGTATCGGCATTTCTGGGTCTTTTTTGATACTGGCCGCTACGGTGGATATGTTTTCTTCATTTCACAGCAATCTCTGTGGAATTTCGATAATAATTTTTAATAATTTCCACACTTTCGGCAAGCGTAAAATGATGCATGATGGAATGGTTATTGGTAACTTTGACAGCTGCTGCAACATAACAATTGGAGAATCAGAAACATAACGCAAGCTGCTTGTAAAAACCGAAATTGCTTTATTGTTAACCCATTACATGTACGAGTATATGAGCTGTTTCAATACAAAATCTTGCACAGCGTTAAAAAGCAACTGACTTTGTGCTCTACTCGTACTTTGATGTACTCCAACTCTAACTCAAAATTCTCTTTACCTTTCATTTTACCGTCAATTCTATCGAACAAATCTATTCCAAATCGATGAAAACGATGTGCAAATAAATACATTCAAATGTCTAATAACAATGATAATATAAAATTCAACTGGTGAACGAATAATAGGTATCAATCTTAACTAGAGGTTGGTGATGAATGACCCAGAAATAAGTTATACAATTTTAAATTTTCAAATGTGTTGTAAAAATTAACACAAAAAAAAAGTAATTAAAACTAGTAATTTATTTTTAATCATTCCAAATAGAAAATAATTATTCAAATTATGCAGAGCAAGAAACAATGGTAATGAAGTAATTCAACTTCAATATAAGTAGTACATACACGTTTGTTCAATAGTCTTGGGGCAGAAGTTGTACAGAAATTAGAAAAAATGGTTCTATAAGCGATTAGTACATTTACTAGAAGCCTATTATTAATGCATAGTCCATATACTCTAGAGCTCCTGGTGGGGATGTTGGATTTTAAACACGCAAAGATGTCTTAATGGAAGAATATGTAAATTTCGGAATAATGACCAACTACTGACAAAGCGATTTTCTCCACTTATAATGGGAATTAAATGTTTATGTGGTATAAATAAAGGATCAATGCTAGTGTCATAGGATCTGACCCAGCGAGTAATTCGGTATTCTAACTTGGAATTTGCGAAACCATAATAAAACAGGGTCATAATGGTTTTGGAGCAGTACGGTCGTAGATGATACATCTTCCTCACAACTTACACTAAATAAGATTTCATTTCTTTGCAATGTTCTTTCCAGTTTAGTCTGTTATCTATAGAAGCACCAAAGTATTTATAGCTATTTACTGTATTGTATTGAAATTTTTCTTTTCACAGTTATACAATGAGAGTTGAAATTTCTTATAGACCTGTGAATGGAAAAATATATTAAGAGCATTTAAAGAAGCTTTAGAAGACATCGTTTTATTCTTTTCACTAATTACCAATTTATGAAGTGCGAACTTTGTGAACTTCTGAAGATCTTCTTCAGTTTTATATATACAGTCAAAATATATAGCGCTTCGGTATGTTAAAGCTATATCATCTGCAAAAGCATTGGGAGTTCCGTTATAATCTAGCTGGAAAAGTAAGTTGGGAAATATTAAGAAAAGAAGCAGCCCAATCACAGAGCCCTTTGGGACACCATTTTAAGACCAAGAAACGTTCTAAAAGAACCATTAATGTTGGCTCTTTATTCCTTACCCTTTAAGTATGATTCCAACCAGTTGAATATCACTCCTCTAAAGCCGGCATTGTTAATTTTTTTGAGAAATAAATCATGGTCGACCAAGCCAAATGCTTTTGTCAAATGAATGAAGAGTGACATCGTTAGAAAAGATATTAATTCTATTCAAAAATCAGACAATTTGCGACTTAATGCGTTTTTCAAAAAGTTTAGAGAAGGTTGGAAGCAATGACTTTGATCTGTAAGTAATTTTTTAAAAGGACGTTTAAGTGCTAGTGGATAGCATCCTTTCGAGGCACTCTAATTAAAAATATGAAAGAGAATATCAACTATGAGTATTGTACATATAGTGCAATCCTTTTCAGCAAAAATATTATATATGCCATCACTAGTACACGATCTATTTCCGAAGTCGAATGAAAAACAAAACTATTAGATTGCAAAGTTTCAGAAAGAACGACAGACTTACAGTCACAGCTATCATATTATGGCTCAAGAGAAGGTTTAATTTTTCCAGAAATTCCAACAAAAAAATTATTAAAATTAGTTACAATCCTTTGTTGAGACAACAACTCCGTTGACTGCTAAACTACTTATATACATAGAATTCCAACTCTTTCCTAAAATGGTATCAACAAATTTCCATTCTTCTCTGATATTACCCGAAGCTCTTTGAAGGACACGTTTATGGTATTTCTCGCGCGTTTTTTTTTAATTTCTATCTTATGTTTATTACATAATAGTTTCCAAGTTTTTGATTGTTTGGGTGTTTTTTACACTTAGCCCAGAAATGATTTTTTCTTCTAATTCATATTAAAAGTAATAATAAGAATAAATAGGTCATAGGCAACAGAAGGATGGTTTTCGGAATAAACTGATTCCCAAAATGCATATTTAGTAGTATGGGGAAACTTATTTAAGACCTCGGGTTAACTTTTGGGAAGAAATAGTATTAGATCAAATACTTAACGCAATCATATGGTGGGCGTGGCTCAAGTGATAATAGACTGACTTCCAAATTGGAAGGTTCGGTGTTCGAATCCCAGCCTCGCCCAAAAGACATGTCATCCATTTTTTAAGTTAACGAAAATCAAGTAAGACGAGTAGTTGACTAGAAATCAAAATCAAGCCAACTTCCACTAAGAATTTAATCTCCCTATTAAATGTTGGATGCCACCCATGGAGCGAAATAACCACAGAGCCCAAAATCTTTCTTTCCCTCTCTATCCCATTTTCCAAAAAACTTAACACATGCTGAGGCATTATAAGTGTATTCATACCCACTTGAGTGTTAAGTTCTTTTAAAAAAAACAAAATCCAATCAACATCAGTATAGATAATTTGGTGTCCACCGCTGCAGTATGTAATCAAGTGGCGTTATTGTTTGCGTTATTCAATAACATATTTAGTTTAGTGCGACCGTGTGATTGGCATGAGTTTAGTATAACTACTTCCGCTGAACTTCACGTTCTGAAACCGTTTCCTCTAAGAGAGTTTTGCATTCGCCATTCATATCTCCAAATAACCAACTTTCAATACAAATCAGCGATTTTCGTTGATTTCATTACGCCCAACGCGCCAATTTTGTCTAGCTTTGCTTTAGTGAAACTGAGTGTTTATTTAGTTTAAACGTGAAGGGCAGTACAATGCGAAGAAAACGCTTCCTCATGCAGGCCAAAACTGTAAGAGCATGCCCGGCCAGTAGCATTATACTCGCCTACACCGTCAAAGTGCACACAACCCTAAACGGAAGAGATTAAAATATGTAATGAACCAATTACTGAACTCGGATAAAAATGGACTGACTGTTGACGACCCTAGCATTTAAAGGACAAGGGCTTTCGGATCTGTTCGTGAAATGTTCTGACCCCTAACATGCCACGTACAGAACAATTACATGAGGCTCTTGACTGCTATCACGCAAATAACACCGCCATCAGAGAAGTGCGATGGGATGGCCCGGTCATAAAGAGGATGAAAATCTGTGATATATTGTTATACAGAGCTATGCCTGCAAATAACGTAAATTCCCACGAAAAACTGCAACAATCAGCAGTTTAGTTTTCTTACAGCAAAATGACACCTCGCACCAGTGGGAATAAACAAAAGTGCAAGGCAATCAATAAGTAATATAAAATGGAGTAGGAAATGTAATTTAACGGAGATACTTAACTTATCTTCTTGTTTACTTATTTCACTCGTTAATCATAAAAAACACAACGGTAATCATACTAAGTTTAATGCCAGCATCGAAAAGGAGGACAGCTTTGGTAGGACAGTTGGTAAACATACTTAGGCTATACGACTCCACGTCTGAGAAATGACTAAGGCTAATTGAGTTTGCGGCGGGACGAAATACTACTATAGCAAGCACATGGTTTCCTCATCTCAATCTACTCCTACCCAAGGGTATATGGCAGTCTCTGGATCATCAAACGCTAAATTAATTAGATTATTTTGCGATAGATTTAAGGCACGACTCCAGATCGCCACCTTATTACAGCCAAGGTCCGAATGCAGATTTCACAAGTGCCACAACAAAGAAGAACTATTGTGAGATAATATAAGAAACCCACAGAATCTTTGACCAACCTGTATACTGAAATCTTTCAACAACTTCTAGGCCGCCAGCATCATGTACCAAAGATCAGCGGCAACACTACCAACACGTCATCAGATACGCCGCAACTGATGTGTTACCACCAAAAAATCTCTGCTTTCATGAAAAATGCCGGCAAGCACATGCAGCTAAACAAGAATCCTACAAAGTGGCACTGCAACGAACAGCGAAAACTGCTCTTGAGTTCTACAAATTGAATAAAAGAGAAGAATATCGGCTTCTCCAGAAGAAGAAAAAAGAGCACGCGAATCACGCGATCGCACCATCGAAAGTATTGAGAGGTTGTACTCCAGCAATAACTTACGAAAGTTTCACCAACAGGTAAGGCAAGAAAGCCCATATGGGCCCTGTTGAGATGAAGAAAAAAGCCTTGTAGTGTGACTCTACTACAGTAGGGACTGAGATTATTAAAAAACTTTTTCTGCAGACTCTACGAGTATAACAGCGAAAAAGTCAAATATCTCGCCGTCAGTCAGAATAGACCATTCAACTTAGACGATAACAGCCAAAACTTCATTCGGCCTAACCAGAACGAACTAAGGATATTAATATCTTAGCTAAAATCCAACAAATCAGCTGGACCTGATGGCTTACCGGCCCCGGTATTCAAAATTACTGGAAATGACTTTGTAGAGAGCATTCGCCAACTCATTTCTCAGATCTGGACTTTGTCTTCCTTGGTTCTGCTACAAAATTCTATAAACCAACATAGAGTGTGTAACCGGAGGCAGATTGCTAAAGTCCGGACTATCTGGAGTGGCTTGTTAATTGAGGCCCAGGTTTACCCGAACTGTAGCGCCGCCTAACTAAGTAAGTAAGTTCAATGCGAATTGTTGTAGTGTAAATATTTGGTCAATTGTTGATTGGCTGGGCCTAAAACCAAACTCATCATCGACACAGGGTTTCAATAGACCAGATATTCTATGCGATTTTAAGTAGATTACGGTTCGCAGTCGTATTATTCGACCGTTTAGATATTGCTATCTTTACAGTATTTTGGTCGGTTGGATGGCCGAATTCGGATCATCCTCACAGTCTGCAAAAGTTGTTTTGCCAAATCCTCAGCGCCGATTCTTTTACTAAATGTTTACTAACAAAGCAAAACGATCAAACGTTTTTCAATGAAAACTTTTTGAAGTAAAATTGTGAGTATTTTGCTGTAGTTCTAAGTAAGTCTCTTCTTGAGAGGATAAATTTGCTCGAATACGCAAGATGCCGATATTAGCGTCCTGAATTGACTAGGTGTACAACTCATTTTAACTTATAATATAACACATTTGTCGTGCCTTGAAAAAGCTAACTAACTATCTTAACGAAAGTGGGTATCCGTTCGTATTAAAACTTAAAGTTCGATTTGTTGTTGCCTATTAGCTTTCAATAATTTTCATTATTTCTTATTTTTTCAATCAAAGATTTTGAGTTTTAGTCCTTTCTGTTCTTTGTTTTAGGTTTCTATACATTTTTTCTCCATTGTTGTGATGAGATTCTTTTGTTTTTTTTATAATTATGGATAAATATACTCGTATTCTACATATAAGTGCAGATTGTTTGAATGCCGAAAATAAAATATTTTAACACATTGAACTTGTTAAATTTGTACTACAACCGTTGCCATTTGTGTTTATACTCAAATATCATGCAAATTCAGCCCACATTTTCCAAATGAAAGGTGTAAACTATTTATTCCGCTTTTCTATTGATAGCTGAAAGCTAGCTCACGCAACTAAGAAATTGTAACCTTCTTCTTCTGGAAAGTTCTAAATTTAGAAGGCATGGAATCATTTTACAACACACCAGTACAGTCAGTAGAGCTTTGGGATGCAGAGATACCTTTGGAAGCCTGATATAAATTACGTCCTGAATGGCAACTCAATCCAACGGGACTAGACTGTTTCTATAATTTGCGAATCTGGTCGAAGATAAGTCCCAGCCTAAGAACCTTTTTCCTTTTCAGGATATGAACTCTGAGTTTACCAGAAACGAATTATCAAAAACACAAGATATAAAAAGGAAAAATCATTGTACCAGCAGGTGCATCGGCATAATATAGTCATGCGGTTTAAATTACAAGTATGACAATTCATGGGAGGGATGAGTCATTTTACGGTCTTAAAAATTTATGAACTTTACACTGAATCAATTTTATTAACTGGAAGGCAGAAAGAACACAGTTCAAAACTAGCAAAAATAAGAGCATTCAACAGCTTGAAACATGAGATTAAAAGTCTGTGAAAATTAGAGAGAAATTAGAGCAAATATATTAAATATTGTAATCAACATTCAAAACAACGAATTACACTTTAAACATTAACTATGTATTCATATTTGAAGAAAAATTGTTTAAAAGTTGTATTGTTAGTAAAATTTTAAAAAATCCCTAAATTCAAGTTTCGCCTGTATTGAAAACCACTGATTTGTGAAGGGAAACCCTTATTTATTTATAAATGGGACAAATCATTTTAGTACTACAAAAAGGGAGGGTTATTCTTAAATTTGTTGCTATTCTTGAACAATTTTTGACGCAAAAGCAAAACTTACCTGGCATTTAATATACCGATGACCTCAATGAAATGTCATCAGTTCCTAATTTGAAAAATGTCAAGCGCAACAGGAGACAAAACAGGGCAAAGAAGGGCTTTGCTTTGACTAAAGAAGTCATTGTAGCGAACTGAATGCTAATATTGCAATGTCCCTATTCATACTCTGAGTATTCAGTTTTTGTTGGGTATTTTTCCAGAATTCTCTTTTAGTCCTGAGTGATGCATTCACACTATTCACTTTTCACTCTTGTGCTTTTATGTTAAGGTTCTTTATATTTTCTTTATTCACAATTCGCCATTCGTGCTAGCAGGCAGCTCCTGTCATTAGCGGCGGTTTTCCTTTGTTTGTGATGAGAAATATGAGAAATTTAAGTTAGTGGAAGACGTATTAGATTTAACTAATTTCACACAATAATTGCTGGTATAGATCCAGCAATTATGACAAAAGGAAATAAAAAATAGTGTTTAATTTGTATGAATGTTGTTAAAAAGTTTTAACAAGGCAAAATAGAAGAGAGCATGGATAAAGCCATAGAGGAAAGTACGGAATACAAAAGACTTATTTTTATTTTAGACGAAAGAATTGCTAAAAAAAAGCCTCTTTCTGCAATTATTTAAAAATGAACAGGTCCAAATTCAGTTTGGACCTGTTATTCAAGGGATAACATGTGACCAGGGATATAATCAAACCTGAAGAAAAATTAGCAGTGACTTCAAGCGTCCTTGCCACAGGATAGTTATACAAAAGTACAAATTACCACACAAACACCAATTTCTAAAAAAAACAAACGTTCCGACAATTGTCTTGCATCCGCTCAAAAATACGTCAAACTTCTACAACACAAGAATAACGAAAACTCACAAAATAACGAAAGTTCTACATAAGAGAATGCAGAAAATAGATAGCAAACCATTGTGGCTCATCTATGTTTCACATTTCCCTCCATTTCTAACCCTTTTACCTACAATTTTAGGCAATGATTAACAAAAACTGAGCATAGTATGAATCGAGCCTATCCAATAAAACCCTATACTTTAAATACAGCAACTAAACTGTTCCTGATATACTACAAGGTGTCCCAAGAAATTGATTTAATTGGCTGACTGCGTGAAAATAAGAAATCGAAGGACCGCGGTTCGTAGATTCTTAATCGATTGGTGATAAGTACGACCAGGCAATGTCACATATTTTCTGCTATGATACGAGTACTTATTCGTGAAATCTTTCCTCAAAAATTATTATTATCCAAAAGCGGAGACGTAAATTGACTCCCACACAGCCTTGATTTGAGCCCTATGGACTTTCTCATATAGGGATATCTTAAATGAAAAGCGTACACCAATAACCTGGATTCTTTGGATCAGCCAAAGAAAATGTCCGACACGACCCGAATAAGAAATTGTGCTGTTCGCTTAAAAGAGTGCCACGAATGTGAATGATTGCATTTAGATGATATTATTTTGTAAAAAATTATATCCTAAAGTGTATACGTTAATAATACAATAATTAATAAAGGTTTACTCAAAAGACGACTCCCATATATGTATGTCACTACATTTAAAAAAAAAAAATTCTGGAACACCTTATATAATTTATAATTTATAATTTATAATTTATTTGACAAAAACATGAAATAATTTGAACGAAAAGTGAAAATGTAATTTCATTTCTTCATATTAAGAATTTTAGAAACCGTCTAAAATAACTATCTTGCTTTCAACCAAAACATCTCAAAGTAGAAACGGTGATGGAATAGTTTCCATTCAACAATACAACGGCAGCTCCCATACCCTCGTTGTTGTTGACTATGGCTTGAATAATATCCCGTTGGGTTACCTGCGGTACACTTTAAATCAAATAGTCATTTTAAAGGTACAACTATCTATCTAACTATCCAGCTGAGGATAAAGACAAAAGATTTTTGGCTACGCATGCAAAATATTTCGACTAGTAATGGGCCACACATGTATGCAAAGGCCTATAATTTGCATAAAGGTATTTATGGATGCCTGTGATTAACGAACCGTCAGTTCTAGTGTTCCGGATATCACTAAAACTACCGACGAGAATACGGGATAACGCTGAATTTACTTTATGTCGATAGGCTGCAAATCCAGCGCAGAAACGAGACGTACAACTACTCGAAAATGTTACGACCAAGGGAAACGGTATGAGTATCTGGTTCCCGAAAAAAAGATAAAGACACATAGATCAATGATCTAAATAATAAAGTTTAACCCGATACAAAAAAAAAAATAGAAAATCGGGGAGACACAGGCAAGGATAAGGATCGACGTTGGAGTTGAATTTGGGAACTCAGCATTTGTTGACAACAATACTCTCTATCTAAATTCCATTGCCAACTCACGGTCGATGAATTATGTGTGCTTTCTTTGGACTAAGAACAACTGCGGAAGCCCTATATGTATACACATAGTTCTATTTTCGCCGTGGATATAAATGCTTTTGGTCTGTCTAGTAATTGTAAAGTTTAGAATTGAGATTTAAATATATCTGCGTATGACAATGAGATATAATATTATACTCATGTTGTACAGAATAAAATTATATAATTTCAAATTGCGTTTAAAAAACAAACCATTGACGCACAGAGTTTCAAAAATACCTAAGCTCCAGAGGTATGCCGTTGAAGCTTATTATTTTTTGCTGATCTAACCGAAAATAAATTAAAAGTAAACGAACTACTGAGATAAAAAGGTTGTGTTTCATACATTACCATATGCACTCATGCAATCTTCTTTAATGCTTTCTCTAATGCATATGAAGTATTATAGAAACTTATAAGGAATTTTTTCTTTAATCTTAAAAACGGCATGTCAATCTAATGAGTTGTGCTTAAGTACATATATAATTTGGGAAGCGGAACAGTGCAATAAGCCGTCGGAGTTTCACCACCAAAAGATTATAAGGTTTCTCAAAATGCCACGCAAAAAAAATCCAACTCAATTCAAATTGCAATAAACGTGAAGTTTCTGTTTCTAGAGGAAATTCATTCGGACATCTGTGCTGGTGCTGCTGTTTCACGGATAGAAGCTGACCTTACCAAAGTAAATTTAAAATTTTGCATCCGATCCCAGACATTGTTTCGAATTTTAGTAGTTTTTTCTTACCACGTTTAATAGTGGCCATTAACATTTATGACCTTTTTTTCTAGTGTCCACCCAGCACCTACCCTAACCGCGAGGTTTATTTTATTATTATTATTTTTTTTTCTGTTGTTTTTTTTGTATCTTTTACTCTATGTGTAACTAAACATCTTGTGTAGATACAATTTCATTACTACTTTCTCTTATCTCCGAACGTTCGCAGAATGTGTTTCGTTTCTGTTCGTTTGCTTCCACTCATTAATTTGATGGACTTTTCCTTTTTTTCCTTTTATTTCCGTTTTATCTTGAGTTTTTATCATTTTACCTACGTTCCCCATCATGTCTGTCTGTCCGTCCCACCAACTTGTCGACCGACACCAAGTCCAGAGTGACAGTTGTGGTACACGGTGACGGTGACGAAAGTGCACAATTTCTTTCTTTTTTTTTTTTGTTAACTTATTGTCAGTCAGTAAGGAAGGAGGAGGTGAGCGTTTTAACGCGAGGGTTTTGTTTGTTAGTAGGTAGGTACTTGTATTTAATTTATAAAGGTAACATGCAAGTATTTCATGACCCAGAAGCCGAGAAGCAAAAGTCGAGAACCGAGAACGAAGAACCGGGAGCTGGGATCTAGGAGATGGGAGATTTTCGCGTGAAGTAAAAATGGATAAAAATGTCCACGGCGGCGGACGGGAGAAAAGTCATAAAATGTCCATTAAGTGTAGTTTCTCCGCCCTGTTTAATGTTTAATGTTCTTTCTCCGAATCGCGATAAACAATTGTAGTTGGCTGCCTCTTTGAGTGTATTAATTAGGATTTTTGAGGTTTCGATGATTTATACATTCGCTGACATGACAGTCTCACCTGCAATAGTATTGAAGGCGCCGGCCGGAAGAACGAGGTGTGCCTCGCGGTTAAATTTAATTGCTGCACGCACCGTGTTTCACACTTAACGAGGTGGGATGTCATCGAATTATACACAGGCTTGTTTAGATCACAAATTTGCATTAAGTGTTTTCTGTACTCGAAGTACATATGTATGTACATGTATTCACTTTCAACGCTACATTAATGCTATCTAATAGCTTTATTTTTATAAATTTTAATTAAAATGTAAACAAACAAAAAAAAACTCCTTTTGCACACGACCGATCGGTAGGATCATGCGATTGCAACTGCGGAAACAACATGCAGAAGGCATTGTATTGAAAAGGTCCTCGCATTAGGATAATTGGTCGCGATCTGAATCTGGATCATCTTGAACAGATGCATCACGACTGGTAACACCAAGTAAAATACCAGAGTCCAGGTAAAGGTATCCGTAAGATAAACGTAAGAAGAAAAGGAATTAACTGCCGAAACGAGGGTAGATCCTTACTAATTGCGCCATCGGATTAATATTATGTATGTTGCTCTTAAGTGGTGTTACTCACACTCAGTGAGTGGCATCTTGTTGGACTTCCGAGAAAGGTAGTTGAAAATTATCTGTTGATGGTTTTAAGTGCAGGAATGATGAATTTATTATTATATCACCGAGTGTGGGTATCTTTTTCATTTATTATTATTGTTTTATTTTTTTTTCTTATTTTGTATGTTTTGTTGAAGTCAGGTGCGGTTGAGCCCGGTGTTCAGTGAATGGAGAAGGCGTGCGTATAACCGTGTATAACCGCGTATAACCGCGATGTTCTCCTGGAGATAAGTGCTACCTGTCAACCAAGTTGATTGGTCTAGTTAAGCTGTAAACTTCTTTTAAACTGGGTGTATGGCAGTTCAGACATATAGGGGTCGGAGGTAATTACAAGTTGGAGCTGGGACGTTTGACGCGAACGGATAATTTTATTAGACAGTTTACATTTTGCTTGAAATACCATAATTGTTGTATTGCCATGGATTAAGTTGTTATACATATGCATGAAGCTATTATACACACGTAAATATATGTATGTACATATGAGAATTTTCATTTAGACTGGTTTTCGTATAATAACTGAGGAAACATGCATAATTATCTCGCCTTATGCTTCCACTATGGCACTGATTTGCACAGGAGCAGTAGAAGTGTGAAAAACAATTCATCAATAAGAGAAAAACAAGAGACGGAAACTGCTTTAACCTACTTATATATGATATTGTAAGGTATAATTTGCTCTTCTCACTTATTCCCATCATTAAAGTATCTACATATAATTATTGGAATGTTTAAGCATTGAGTTAGGTCACACTTAACATATGATATAGATTTGCAACAAAGACTTAATTTAGCTCAGAGGAAATAGTTTTGACTATCAATACTTTCTTTCCAAATCGTGTGTCGTCACCTTAGCCGATATAAGGTAAGCATATTGCATCTCAATAAGGCTCAATATCTCGGAATGTCGAATTATCATTTTAACCAAATGAACAAAACGAGAAATATGAATCTTATTTATCCCATATTTGGATCACTACCTTGTTGCATAGAGATTACAAATTTGAATATGTACGAGTATAATATTTTTGGAACATTTCTTCTCTGATCATTTTTGAAAGGAAATTGATGGACCACATCAGTATGACATTAAGCGAAGCTCTGAAAGAAGACGTGAGCTGTTCGTAGGCCTTAATAGTAGATAAAGGGGGAACCACACTGGTTGCTCTGGCATTTGGAAAAATTCATGACATAAATTTAAATGAAGATACGAGTAGATAGTAACAAATAGTATAGCTCTAGACTTAAAGCAATGAGACTTTTAGTTACTTACTCCCTTGTGAGTACTACGGATGATCTACGGACCATCGTATTTCGGTCTGGTTCATGTGTGTTAATTCTATCCAATAGAGTTGGTTTCTCAAAAAAACGCTTCAATTTGGTGGTTATGGACATACGAAACGAGGCGTGCTGAATTCTTAAAATGTTTACACGATACGAACGCTTTCCTCCGATATTCTTTCCGATATTCTCTCCGATATTAATGTGATAATTCTATAGTAAAACACTAAGTAATACGCAGTTGGGTGTTTCTGCTGCTTTCTCCAATTTTCCCCAACTCAGCGAATGCAACTATAGCTTTTAGTATGCGGCTGCTAACGGTAATGGAAGTTATCTACATTCCTGACTTATTGTTTTGCAAATCAGGTACAAGTTATTGATGTGTAAGATGGAACGCTAAGTAAATCCCTAGTCCTACGGTGTTTGTCTCTGCCACCAAGCCGGTAGTCACTAGCTGCAAGTCCATGATTCTGTGCGATATTCGGTGTTTAGGATAGGTTGTGAGGCTCTATTCGATTTTTCCACTTCTTATGGAAACAAATACCATTAAAAAGAACATTGAGACATTGATACAAGGCCTAAAATAATTTTTTTTTGGTTATTTTCATAACTTGTGAATAAGAATTCAAAAAAATCTAGAAAGATTCAGGGTCTCATAAATAAATGGAAATAGTTGAAGAATTCAATTACATATTCATAATAACACATTTCTTCGTAAAACGCCCTCTTTTGGTTAGTTTCACGATAATCGATATTGCTATTTAAACAAAGCCTGACACTTACTTATTTAGGTCTTCCTCAACTGTGTTGGGACTACTCTGCGCGCCGAAGCATTGGTGTCCATTTGCTCTTCATATCCTAGCCATATCAGGAAAGAATATTTTTCGAAAGATGACTGAGGATATACTCATCCTAAAATAGGACTAGGATTAACAAGTTCTCATATATAGTCTCTTTAGTTATTCGGGATAGGGCCGTACTACCCAGTTGCCCTCATAGTCCAAAGAAACAGCGATTGGAAAGAGTGATTGTTTGCTTCGCTGAGGTGTTGTTGGCCAATGTATCTACATACTCGTATATCTCGAAGATATAGCTGTCGACTGTGACGTTCTATCCAATATGTCGATGTTGTGTGTCCCTCCTTGTTAGCACCATATACTTGGTTTTGCCCTCATTAACCGCTAACCCATTTTGGCAGCTTCTGTTTCAATACTAGCGAACGAACCGGTGACACTCAGTTGAGTTGTCCGAGTTATGTCGAGATCTTCGGAGTATGCTGGTGGTTGCACTGACTTTGAGACATTGTGAATAAGTGTTCACTTGTGTGTTCCGCACAATTTTTTCAAATACAATATGATGTTAAAGAAGTCACATGAGAGCGCGTCACCTTCTCTAAAACCTTTCTTTGACATTAAAGGTCTGGGTTAAATCGTTATCGACTTTGACATAGCAGTGTGGGTGGCCGTGGCACAAGTGGCAGTGTATTGGCTTCCCAATCGGACGGTTCGGAAGCCTGAGAGACTTCTTTCAGGCAACTAAAATCTCCTGAGATGAATTGTTGCCTAAATACAACAACAAGTCAATTTACGCTAATAATTTAGTTTCACCATTAAATGTTGGATGCCACCCATGGAGCGAAATAGCCACTGAGCCCAAACATCTTTCTTCCTCTTTCTGTCCCATTTTCCGAAAAACTTAACACTTGCTTAGGCATCATAAGTGTAGTCATACTCACTCGAGTGTTACGTTCTTTTTTTTAAAAAAAAGAAATCGTCATTCTGCACAGACAGACGAATTTGGCAGGGATGCTAAAACTAGATATAGCTCTATATAGTTCATCTCTATCAATTCTGTCATATTCGGCTTTAAAATCGATGAAAAGATGGTGAGTACCAATTTGGACATCTTGAGTTTTTTCCAGAATCTGCAGAGGTGTGAAAATTTGGTCGATAGTTGGCATAGATAGGGCAAACGATGACGAGATTCCATTCATCAAGCATACACTCTTTTGACTAGAATTGAGAAATGAGTTGCTCCTAACACAGTCATTTCCAGCAACTTTGAATACCTCGGCCGGTAAGCGGCCGCCGGGTCCAGCTGCTTTGTTGGATTTCAGGTTAGATGTTGCTTTCCTTGCATCGTTTTGGTTAGGTAGACAGAAGTTTTGGTTATCACGGTCTTTATCTACTCCGTGGTCTGAAGATCGAAGGTGTATTTTCAAAATCCTGTGGAACTACTTTTTTACACTGATGACGTTTATATTATTGGTAGAACGTCAGTGAGCTGTCACTAGTGGGTTTGCAACTCATTAAGTAAATAGTGTTTTGTTGTGAATGAGAGCAAAACATAATTAATAATATTGCCTAAAATGTGACCCTTTTTACGAATTCTTCAAATCGATTCTTTGAACTCACGCATATCATCTCTTGACAATTGTCATATTTACGAGTACATTACAGATTGTCTGTCATCTAATCATGGAAAGGTAAAACATGCAAAATTGTAATCAAAATAACGCGTATCCCGAGTTTAATAAAAAACCAACGTAATCATTTAATAATGTACCGGTTCAAGTGAGACAGCGAAACGCCAAAGTCAAAATCGCAACCAACTGATTCCGCGTCGTGGTCAAGAGCTGGTCATCTCTCGAATGCCCTTATGGCAAATTTTGCGAAATAACATGGGTAACAGAACAGGCAAAGGTATTCTAACAGCAGCCATTGTATACGAAATAATTGACTGTTTGGTTGTTTTCATGCCAGAGGTGTCATTGGGCCGTACTTTTTCCGAGATGATGGCAACGAGTCGGTTATAGTCAATCAATGCCGATATTGCTTCATGTTAACCATTTTTTTCTTTTTAATTGAAACTGGAATCCTTGGGGGCATTTCGTTTCAACAGGACCATGCCACAATCAACTTTTTAAATACGAAGTTCGGTGATCGTTTAGTTGCCAGAAATGGCCCTGCCAATTGGCCGCACCTTTCACTCATGTGATTTACAATTTTAAAACTTTCTTCTTTAGCGACTACATTAACTCTCTGGTCTATGCCAATAGGCGAGAAACTTTAGACGACTTGGAGTCGAATATTCGACCCGAAATTGCTGGGATATCGGCTCTCTTATTAGTTCTGAAAGTAAAGCTTTATCAGAAATCAAACAAAAAGCTAAAGTTACGCTTGCCTTGACGTAGTGAATCAAGTAATAGCGTTTTGCCAAGAACTTTTAAGGAAAGTTCTTTTTCACCTCAGTCCTGCTCTATGGGTGAAGATCCCCTTGGTCGGTTTAACATGACATATGGGCCTGCTCAGAAAAGTGCGCATCAGTTACCTAAGATGGCTAGGAGAAACATGTGTTCATATTTACATATATCTGAAACACAAACCTAAGTGAAGGCTATTCCCAGAAACCTTTTCTAACAGTGTAGATAATTGATCCAGCTGACTGGAATGCTACTTATTTATTATTATGAATTCGAATACTCCTTCGCTCTCATTATTGTTTTTAAGATTAGGATTCATATCATGATAAGCAGGCAGCAGTATTATTAAGGAGCACACTTTAATGTTGACGTGACAGCTTTTGCTTGCCGGTTTCATAATGTGTGTCCCGACATAATATTCAGTTAGTGTGATATTAGCTCATTCGACTATATCCCATATAGAAGCATTAAAGACCAGCTCCCGATTGCACCCACGTAATTCCCTTCTCGTTTGTTGGGCCATATTCACATCACATTTTGGGATACAAGTGAATTGGAAAACCTGTAATGTTTGCCAATTTCTGCTGTGTAACAGTTATGAGTTTGCCTATTATAAGTCCCAGACAAAGTCAAAGTAGCACAGAATTTTACTTTTGTCACCGCATAAGATTCTCTTAATTCACTGAATTGCCATCTGACTTTGTGACTTTGACTTCTTAAAATAACCCCAAACGCTTTTCCCACGGTAGTCTTAGACGTGATGTGGGCAATGATAGCGAGTTACAATGCTTCCAGAAACCGAAACAAGAACATGCATTTCTGGGGGCACCGCAAACCACAAACAAACATTTAAATTTCTCTCTTGGCTGAAAACGTAAATTTGCATATAATAAAGTCAGAAGTACGAGGTAAGAATGACGATTTGCCGAAGCGAATTAAAACACGATAGGAAATTATTGTATTTCACACTCATAATTATGTCTACGGAAATGTTAAGTAGGTCTGGAGGACATGAGTGGTTTTGAAAGTCAAATGAAGACTTTATTATATGTAAATACATAGGTACTCGTATCCAGAGTGCATCTAGCTAAGTTCATTATAAATTCATTTCAATATGTTCTGTCGCAAGCAAGCAGAACGCCATATTTCGATAGCAATTTTGCCGGTGTATAAATAGTTCGCACCTCGTTAGTATTATCATGGGTGGCCGTGGCTCAAGTGGTAGTGGACTGGCTTCCAAATCAGAAGGTTTGGTGTTCGAATCCCAGCCTCGCCCGAAAGACATATCATCCATTTTTGACTAGAAATCAACATCAAGCCAACTTCCACTAAGAATTTTTTAGCCTCCCCATTAAATATTGGATTCCACCCATGGAACAAAATAACCGCTGAGCCCAAAAAATCTTTCTTTCTCTCTCTATCCCATTTTCCAAAAAAACTTAACATATGCTGAGGCATTATAAGTGTATTCATACCCACTTGAGTGTTAAGTTCTTTAAAAAAAAAAAAAATTACAACCAATGTCTCCAAAAATCTTGGACAACGCCGGGCAAAGAAACAAAAGATAATTAATGTAATTCAAAATGAAATCTGTTTAGCAAAAAACAAAATATAGTTTAATTGCTTAAAAAAAATTGACATTTTAGTTTGTTTAATTTTTTTTTCATCGGTTTTCTTAACGAATGAATTTTTTAAATTATTCAATTGTTCGATTTGCGATACTGGAAATTCATTTTCTACTAGATAGTCCACTAGGTGATTCACAAATTGAAGAGCGCTGCAACTACTTATAGTTGTTTTGGGTTTAAGGTATGGTTTCAATTTCGCTGTCAGAGTCTGTCATATTTTCGCCGTCCAAATTTTCAATTGCTCCATCTTCTACCCAGTCTCGAATTTCTGCATTTCCAAATTCATTTCCTGGCGTGATTTGGACTAGAAGACGAGCCAATGCAAATTCGTCACCGTTCTCTTGACGAAACTGTTGAATTAGAGTTGAAAGGGGTAAATCATCGTCTTCATCCCATTCCTATATTCCACCAATATTTTTCTATGCTCTTCGACGCTATTTGACTCCACGCAGAAGCTAGCAAGTGCATAGCATCTCTTAAACTGATGTATGATATTTTAAGTATATTAATTACGTTTCGGCCCATCGGCTGGATGGGTGCAGTTACATTGGGGGGAAAATACATGCACACAAAAGCGCCATCTATGCTTTGCAATCCTTTTGAATGGCATGAAGCATTATCCAGTAGCAAAAATGCTTTCTGGGTGAGAATATTTTTTGCCAAATATTGTTTTACCTGAAAACGATTTTGCATAAGATCATATGATAAGGTAAATAACGAAGAACGTAACTTACCTCAGGAACAAAAACTTGGTGAAACAAATTCTCAAAGATTTCTGTTGTCATCCAGGCATTTTTAGAAGACTTGTATATCAGCGGGTTGTTGAATTTCTAATTACCAATGATCAAACCTTGTGCTCCCCTGACCCATTGCAGCAGGCTAAAAACGTTACCCTTTCCTTGCTTACCTTTCTTCCAGGAGCGCTTTTTTTAGACGAAGTTTTTAGGGTCTTGTCAGGAAGTAAGCGCCAATACAATCCAGTTTCATCCGCATTGGAGACTTGCTCTTTTTTAAGACCCATGCCATTTCAATGAAACTACTGAATAAAAAGCACGATTTGATCGCCAGCGCTAGAAAGCTTTTCGCCAGCAATTTTTAGATCCTCACTCCATGTCGCTTTCGAAATTTTTGAATCCTTCCCCTGCTGGCGTTGAAATTTGGGCACTCCATGTAAATTTCGTTAAGCTGCTTAGCCTTTTGCGACAGTATGGCAGCGGATATCGGCGCATGTCTTTTGCGTTGTCTGCAAAACCCTTCGAACAGGGCCTTCTCCATTTTGGGCATTTCTGGCATTTTCAACGTTTTCCGCTCTCTAGTTCCCGACTCAGTTTGAGTTGAATATTTGGAATTTCGTTTAATGTATGTTACAGTCGATTTTCCAAACTGATATGCTACACTGGTGGTGCTTTTTCGTTCGCCCACCATAATTCACCCAAAATTTCGCATTTCTGCTTTATGGTTAAAAATTTATGTTGCTTCTGAGGGCGGTTGATAGTAAATTGAAATAATTTAACTTTAGAATTAACTTTTCAAACAACAAACCGAACACAAAGCTGGTTCACACCAAATGAAAACTACCTATGCAACACACTTCAGCTTCCTTATCGCAAAGACGTTTAACCGGCGCGGCGGCAGACTTAACGGGATTCGACACATTTGTCTTTCTCGGAAATGTCTTCACACTTACGAGTAGTAACTGAAGAGGTGGAGAAAATCCGAATTACAGAACACGGATTTTGGCAAGCGTTCGAATTATAAGATACGTAATGTAAAAAATTTGGTGTTCGAATTAGTGGAGCGTTCGAATTATCGAGTGGTCGAATGAGCGAGGTTGTACTGTATTGAGTTACTTATCTGATAATGCGCTGACACTGCTTTCTTGGTCCGGCTCGTTACTTCTTGAGATATTTTTCCGCTACAGTTAACAATTTTTCTAAGGTATTCAAAGGATTCACCGCTCTCTAATTTTCTGCCGTTACATATTATATGCAGATTGTTTGTCGGTCCTTCTTAGAGATCCACATTAAATTTACCATAATTCCCTCTTAATCTTTCCAGATTATTGGACCACTTCTCGAATGCAATATCGTCTGCATATAATAAGAATTGCAGGTAGATGGGATGAAGTCGAAGTTCTCAATTTTGGTTTTCTTCTGTGTGGCTCTTACATGATTTTGATATTTCGTCCAAAAATAAAATAAACAGTAGAGGTAGTCTCCTTGCGAATACTACTGAATTCTCCTCCTCTAGTCTTGCTTTCCCCATCGAAATTGTCATAAACTCGTTCAATAGCGTTTATCACTGAGACATTTCTAGTTTTTAATGCCTCCCATATACGAGTATGTTGTCTTGACGCGCTATAAAACGCCCCTTTTGAGTCTACGAACGCTGGATAAGGTCTTTCTCTCTTGGCAACCCATTTTTCTATAAAGGCTCTTAGTAAAAAATGTGATCTTGTGTTTGTCGACCAGGTCTGAACGCCGCCTACTGCTGCTCTATTTCTTCTTCCACTACTCGTCTGAAGCACTTTTCATTATTTTGCTCTACATATGACTTATACACTGTACCTATATGATAAGGTTATCGGTGTGTTGTTATTATAATCGTAGCTTCTTCTAGGGAGTTGGTATTATCAGATATTCTTCCCAGTTTGTTTGTACTCTATTTTCTTCCCATCCTTTTTGAAACAGTTCAGTTAAGATTTTTTGTATCTTTGGTCCTCCATATTTAATGAGTTCCGGGGTTATTTCATCTACTACTTCTACTTCTAGGAATGATCCATGTATGATTCCGTTCTCAGCAGGTATGATTTCATCCTTTTTATACTTTTCCTTAAAATACTTCTGCAAATACTCGGATCTAGGACTTCTTTCTTTTCTATAAACCAGCTTGTCTCCATCTTTGATTGTTCTTGTTTGTTTTTCGTATTTATCTCTCCTTTATGCCTCCTTCCTTTCCCTAACTTTCTGCCTTATGTCGTTTATCCCCCAGGCTGTCTTCTTTTAGCTAGCGTCGATTTTTTTCTTTCCTCATACTTCCTCAGCTGTTCTTAGTACGGTTTCTTTCATTCCTATCCATTTACAGGGTACTACTTATCATCCGGGACAGGTGAACCGAGGTTGACTGATGGGGTGTTACCCCCGCCCCCCTTCGCCCTTTTGCAACCTGGCTTGTGGCCGGCATTGGCGGAGTTCTTTACTTCAGATCCCGGCACCAAAAAGCTCGTATCAGTAATCACAACCTGTTGCTTCATTTCAAACAGGGTAAGGCAGCATCTACTGAGATGAAATATATAGAGCCATACCTTGTTTACGCATCCCTGCCAATCTCAAATTTTGCACAATAGCTATTGAGAAAACTCACTGTTGAGTAGAGTGCAAAAGCGATCTGAATGGAACCGTTTTTGACTTTTTAACATCATGCTCGAGAAAATTATGCGAAACTTGCAGAAATATCAGAGATACAATTTTCCAAAAGTCTGGAACTACCAATATACAGTGATGACATTGACATCTTTAGCCGGACAGGGGAATCACTGGTGCGGTTGTATGTATTGAAGTGGAAGTGGTACAAATTGTTTTAGCTGTGAAACTAAAAAGTAGATGCAGTCAATAAGAAGGGACCCACAACATCGACGTCCATTTTTATTTTATTCATTTCACAGTGTCTTTCCATTAGACACTTGAGCTTTGAATTTTGCTTCCATGAACCAGCACAGGTATGTTAACTGCAGCTACTGGAGGAATCTAGTGCTACTTACAAATGAAGCAGTCTGAGAATGTCCTCTGCTTTGAAGTGTGTACAAGGTGTGGTCCAAAGTTTTAAAAAAAATGCTAAAAATAAGAACAATAAAAAGTTTTGTTGCAAATAGTTCTTTTCCAACTCAATACACCTACTACAGTTGGCCGGGATATCCTTCAAGGTGTCGATACAAGCCGTTTGGTTTTCCAGAAAATCCTTTCCTTTCATCAGCAAATGCATTTTCCTGAAAAGGTAAAAGTCGCACGGTGCGAAATCAAGTGAATACGGAGAGAGTCGAGTGTCAATCGATGAGATGGCGCATTATAGTGCACTAAACGCCAACTTCCTTTTGCGCGACATTCTGACCGAATATAGCGAATACGATGCACCAAACATAACACCAAGATAGCATTATGCGTTAACTGCTGGACCTGGAGGAACGAACTCTTTATGGACAATGCTCTTGGAATCGTAAAAGCAAATCAAGGTTGACTTCACTTTTGAGTTCTCCAAACGAAATTTTTTGGGTTTTGGCTCGCCTGGGGCCTTCCACTCGGCACTATGGTTTCTGGTGACACGATGACACGAATATATTGTCATCTCAGACGCAATAACTTCTCTTCTACGTCATGTCCAAATGTCACGAAAATTTCTATAGTATTGAACATCAGTGAATCTACCTTTCCGACGCATGTAATTGTCAATAGATGGTCTCGCTAGAAACCAAGTTAAAAAGTCCTGTTTACTTGGCAACGAACTTTGTACATCCATATGTATGTTTAATTTGGCAAAGATTTATGTTTAAGAATAAGGCTCCAATGCGGATTACGGGAAGGTCACTGCTAACCGACCTTTTTCTGAGTATATTTGCATTTATATGCACTTTTCAATCTTTAAGCTATAAATGTGATAGTACAATGGAGAGATTTCAATTGTTAAAATTAATATTATACAAAACGTTGAATAAGTTTTATAAAAAATGATAGATTGAAAGGTGGTCTTAATTAAGCTGTAATCAAGTCGTATTATTCCAAGTCGATCATATCGATCTATATTGAGATGAATTATTATTCTCGTAAGGAGTAGAAAAGTTTAATATCTTAAGTTACGCATTCTTAATTGTTATCTGCTAGGTGTCGAAAAAGAGTGCCATTAAAACTACTCGCATCATAGGGTCGTCGTATGTTAAGAGGGAGTGAATTCCAGAGACGAATAGCATGAACAAAAAATTGGCGTTTCGTAACTTGATATGCAGCACGCGGTACAATTACACTCACTGAATGATTAGATTGCAAGAAACTTAGCTGGCCGTATAGATTTTGCGGCTGTTTGCTGGTTATTATACGTATCCAAATATCAATCAAATGTACAAACAAAGATATTTTTGGTGTACGCATGAGCAGAACGTTTCAGGCTACATGAGTATAGCCTTTCAGGCTATTTAGGTAGCGTATAATACGAGGGCGGGTCAATAATTCCGTGCATTTTTGAATTTCTGACCTCTTTACTGAAACAGCAACACTGCTCCTGTTAACAGGCATCTGTCAGTTGACTCCTGTCAAAATTTAAGCTTGCTGCGTCAGTTAGTTTGTGTTTGACAGCTATTTTTATCAGACTACTCACTAATTTGAGGAGAAAATGGAAAAAAGTGAATTTCGTGTGCTTATTAAGCATTATTTCTTGCGAAAAAAAATCATTACCGAGACCAAGGCTAAGCTTGATAAATACTATGGGGACTCTGCACCATCGATTTCAATGGTAAAAAAGTGGTTTACTGAATTTCGTTGTGACCGTACAAGCACTGAAGATGCCGAACCTCCTGGACGCCCAGTTGAGGTCTCTACACCCGAAACAATCGAAAAAATTCACGATATGGTGTTGGCCGACCGAAGATTGAAAGTGCGAGAGATTGTGGAAGCCGTAGGGATCTCGCATGGCTCAGTGGTTTCAATTTTGAATGATCACTTGGGCATGAGAAAGCTTTCCGCAAGATGGGTGCCGCGTTTGCTCACAGTCGACCACAAACGCAATCGTGTAACGACTTCACAGGAAGGTTTGGCGTTGTTTAATCGCAATATGGAGGAGTTTTTGCGCCGTTTTGTAACCGTGGACGAAACATGGATCCATCACAACACACCAGAGAACAAACAACAGTCAAAACAGTGGGTTTCTAAGGGTGAATCGGCGCCAAAGAAGGCCAAGGTGGGTTTGTCAGCCAATAAAGTTATGGCGACTGTTTTTTGGGATGCACGCGGGATAATCCACATTGACTACCTTCAAAAGGGAAGAACAATCAATGGGGAATATTATGCCAACTTATTGGACCGATTCAATGACGATTTGAAAAAAAAACGACCTTATTTGGCCAAGAAAAAAGTTCTTTTCCACCAAGACAATGCAAGGGTGCACACATGTGCAGTTGCCATGGCAAAAATCCATGAATTGGGCTATGAATTGCTCCCTCATCCACCCTATTCTCCAGATTTGGCTCCGAGCGACTACTTCTTGTTCCCAAACCTGAAGAAATGGCTTGGTGGAAAAAGATTTGACTCCAATGATGAAGTCATCTCGTCATTTAGAGGACCTCGACAAATCATTTTTTTTGGAAGGGATAAAAAAATTGGAGAAGCGTTGGACAAAGTGTATAGAGCTCAACTGAGACTACGTTGAAAAATAAAATAATTTTTTTATCAAAAAAATCTGTTTTAATCCAAAAGTCACGGACTTATTGACCCGCCCTCGTACTATTTAAAGCGAGAGTAACTCTGCGTAAGGGCACTAGTAAAACAAAAAATCTCGCAGCCGCACGTTATCAGGGGAATTATTAAGATCTTCAACAACAGTAGCTTCGTGTGAAGCTTTGAGATCGGAACAAATTTCTAAGGCTTTTCCGATGACTGAACGGATATGGTCGTTCCAATTAAATAATGAGTTAAACCAGATATTTAGCTTTGCTAATAAATTCGATTGGTAGATACATTTTCAAGCTGGATTAGAGGGAAATTGGCTGGGATAATACCATTTTTGTTTATGAGTAAGCATTTCGTTTTTCTCGGGTTGAGTTGCAAGTAGTTTGTCCCTGTCCAGCATTAAATTCGATTAAGGTCATAATTCAATTGTAAAGTGATTTAATTAATAAGGTTATTTTCAAAGCTTAAATAAAGCTGAACAGCGTCGGCAAGAATGTGAAAATTGCAGCTCTTAATAAGAGATCGTTTATGAAAATTGCAAAAAGCAAAGATCCTAGTATTGACCCCTGTGGAACACCTCTTAAAATTTCACGGAAATCTGACTTGAGACTATTACCGAAAACTGCTTGTCTTCTTCCAACTAAATACAAGCGCATAAAATTAAAGGCAGATAAGGAGAAGTTATAAAATCTTATTACCTTGAATACAAGTAACTCATGATCAACGGCGCCAAAAATCTTAGAAAAATCTAGTAGAGCAAGGAGTGTAACTAATTTTTTCTCAATTGTAACCCGCATGTTGTCAAGTACCTTGAGAAGAGCTGGTCTGCAGCTGTAGTGTTTTCGGAATCCCGACTGATAAGCACTAAGAATTTTTTCACGCTGTAGAAAATTTGATATTCGTTGGTGTATTATCTTTTCGAAGACTTTCGATCAGTGTCAAAGGATACCAATGTGTCTGTATTCTATTGATAATTTTAGCTTGTTCCCAAGTACTCGAAAAAATTTATTTTTTTACAATACTGTTGAAGATGTATATTATTACTGGAAGAATACATGGTAATATTATTTTCATAAAAAGAGAATGAATATAGTCAATACCAAGAGCCTTAGATTTTATTTTCAGTATGGTTTTAACAACGTCGGCTCGATCCACTCTGCAGCATTCAAAAGAGCCTGCAAGTGAATAATTAAAAGGTTTAGGTTCTTTTATCTTGGCGTTTGTTGCCATCAAATTATTTGTTATTTGTACGCAGCATCACGTTTATTTTTAAGCTCATCAATTTCTGGTGTAAACCGTTTTAATGTTGCTATATTTCACAGATTTCATTTTAATGGCAACATGTTCACCAAAAAGCTGTGTAACAATACTGTGAAAATATTCAGCTTCGATGTCAACCGATGTTTCGTAAAATATTGGCTGCCAACTAACGCTTATAAAATCTTGCTCAAGTGCATCCAAGTTTAAATGTTTAAAATTTCTAAATATGTACATATATGTATACGTCGAGGGTTTTCTAGTAGCGGGAAAGCTAAATGTGGTAAAGATAATATCATGTCTAGAAAATACAAGAGCAGAAACCTGGGAAAAAAATACATGGGCAGCCACTGGTGATGAAAATATCCAAATGAGTGCAGGTAGAACAAGTAAAGTGCGTTGCTCTTGGCATTCAAAAAACCGTTGTTGTTTAAGCCAGCTGTGATTATTAGGTTGTGAGTACTTTGTGGAGTTGCTCATTTTTATTCAGGGTCATCACTTTAATTCAAGACTTCTTGCACTTCGAGACCAGCTACTCTTAATCGTGGTAAAATTTTGGACCTAAACTCAGCCCCTAAGGTCTGGTATTTTAGTGGCAGCGAGCATTGTCGTTGAAAATACAGATTCACCCGCCATCATCTCTATCCCAACGCTTTCACAAATTGTTGGTTTGCCTTATGGACATTAGATGTGGTTATGCAGAAGTAATTGTTTATGATGTATACTTCTCAGATTATGAGCGTTATAGGGCTATTCAAGCAGTCTACTGCACAGATATCTTAGCCTTTAACTAGGGACGTGGAGTCTCACAGGCGTCGTGCGTTTTGCAAATTCTTAGAACTGCCACTTCCCCCCGCTTGCGACGACCCGACGTCTTAGTAGCTTTTGTTTTAGTACTAAAATGATCGCGGAAGAAGACTGACAGAATACTAATCAAAAAAATGGTCCTGGCAGGCTACATTTCCGTTGTTGTCATAAAAATATATTTTCAAACTATTGGGTCTACAAGTAAGTTTCCAGCGTTTTTTTTCCAAAATTTGAAGTTTTATTATGAAAACATAGTTACAATGCTTTATTCAAAGTATCGTCCATCGGAAGCTACAACTTTCCCCCATCTTTCTGGCAATTTATGAATTCCGGACCAAGAACGTATCAAGCCAATTTTTGTTTTCCTCTACTGAGCTGAAGCGTATTCCCGTAAGAGCGTTCTGCATCGAACGAAACAAGTGGTAGTCAGATGGTGCCAAGTCTGGACTGTAAGGCGGGTGAGGCAGAATTTCCCATCCACTATTTTCCAAATAGTTTTTCACCGAAACCGCAACATGTGGCCGAGCGTTGTCGTGATGAAAAATGACGGACTCATGCCTGGTCTCATATTCTGGCCGTTTTTCTTTTAATGCCCGCTTCAAACGAATTAGTTGGGTTCGATATAATGGTCCTTTGATGGTTTCACCACTCGGAAGCAGTTCGTAGTATACGACACCCTTTTGATCCCACCATATGCAGAGCATGACCTTATTCACGTGAATATTTCGTTTCGGCGTCGATTGGGCGGGCTCGCCGGGCTTTGTATACGATTTTCTGCATTTAGGATTATCATAATAAATCCATTTCTCATCACCAGTGACAATACGATGCAAAAATGATTTATTTTTATACCGCTGCAGTAACATTTCGGACATGCAAAATCGCCGTTCGACGTCTCTTGGCATCAATTCGTACGGCACCCAGTTTCCAACCTTTTGAATGAATCCCAGTGCTTTTAGGCGCAGGGAAACGGCTTGTTGCGTGACGCCCAATGATGCAGCAAGTTCTTCTTGAATCTGACACGGATCCTCATCCAGTAAAGCGTCCAATTCCTCGTCTTCAAAACTTTTCGGCTTTTCGGTTCGATCTTTGTCTTCAACTCCAAAATCACCACTTTTGAACTGTTTGAACCACTCGCGGCACGTCTATTCACCAATACATAGGCCTCAGCCGCATTTTTCTTCATATTAAAGAATAATGACGTTTATTTGGCTGGAAACTTGCCATGATTTTGCTCGATAAAATGTACGACACCGATAGAACAGCTCAAATATAACGCTGCAAAGTTGTTGACATATACAAAACCTACAAATAAAACACATGGGGTCTGACATTTCTGCCCGGGATCCACTGGTGACGCCATCTCTGACAAACGCTGGAAACTTACTTGTAGACCCAATATTTTTATATTTTCTTGTACAAAATGACAGAAAATTGTAGGAAACGTCAACGCCAGACCGCGAGTTCATCAAAGATAAAAATATTACGGGTAGATAGTACGTCATTTGAAGAGGAAATCAATGCCCTGCTACTGGCGTCAGACCAATCTGATAGCGAAGGTGATTTTGAAGAGTTCTTGATTTCTGAAAGTGAACTTTTACAGCATCATGGAAGTGATCAAGAAGAAGATCCAGAGGAGAGTCAGATCACTCGAGAAGAAGTTGGCAGCGATAGTTCTGAAGATGAACTTCTTACGGAATTACGAAAATCAAATTTCTACGAGTACTACTGTAAAAATCGTTATAAATACCTCCTAATGCTAGGGTACGTACACCTCAACACAATATATGTAACATAATTACTCAGGCTTGTGCCTCGAAATTGACAGGCGAGGATGAAAAAGACTTTTTCAGCATTTGGAATAAACTTGCACAGACAAGAAAATCTCCAGTTACAGGATAAAGTCAGAATAAACCTGAAATGAGAGACATAGATATGCCTGATCTAAAGGCTTTTGTGGTTCTTTTACTATTTTCAGCTGTCTTGAAATCTAACCACGAAAACTCAAGTTACTTATTTGCTAGGGATGTTGCAGGGTTTGATATATTTAGACGCTGCACGTCAGAAAATAGATTTGTCGTTTTGCTACTGTGTTTGCGATTCGATAGTACAGATGATCGCGCTGAAGGGTGAAAAATGACAGCTTGGCATCCTTTATTTTAAACAAGTTTGTCAACAACTCGCAAAGACTATACGAATTGAGCGAATACGTCGCCGTAGATGAGATGTTAATGAAGTTTCGAGCAAGAAGTCTGTTGAATAATTCTACTCGATGGCTGGTTCGTTGAAATAAAAAAAACGATGATTTGCTTATGCTGTTACACTTTATTCCATTAGACTTTCTTTGCTCGACCGCACGCCGGTAAAACTCCAAACAGAATGAACGAGAGTTAAAACCGGAAAAGCTTACAATTGGGGAGAAAAAAAATGGCGGAAAGTAATGAAGTGGCAAACGTACTAGATCTCATCTAAACATTACCGGCCGCCTTGGCGCGTAGCGCCTAAATTACATATAAATAATAAAAAAAACATTAGGTACGTAATCTTAAACTACTGCAGGATGTAATAAATTCAGTGATATGGTGATATATATGATTTCATTATTGTAGATGCACTTAAACGAAATCGGGGAAAATTGGTAGATAAACCTTGATGAGTTCTGAGAGAAGAACCGCCCCACATAACTCTAACCGCGGTAACGAGACTGGCTTAATCGGAGCCACCTTTGTTTTTGAGCAAACGAGATGAGTCTGCACTATTCCGTCGCGACTGGTGACCCGAATATATAATGCAGCGGCGTACGCTTTCTCGGATGCATCACAGAAACCATGCAGCTGCGTGGATGCGGAAGGACTATACTCAACCCAACGTGGTATTTTAACAGTTTCGATTTCTGGTAACGTGTTGATGAAAGCGTTCCATCTGAGGCAAATGACCGGGCTTAGGGGCACATCCCAGTTTGTTTGATCAACCCAAGTATCCTGCATTACGATTTTTGCTGTTATGATGATAGGGGCCAGCCAACCCGCTGGATCAAACAATCGCGCGATTTGGGAGAGCATTTCGCGTTTAGTCGGCGACTCACAGTACTTGATTGGCTGTATGGTAAAGTAAAAATGATCTTCCTTGGCGTTCCAATGAACACCCAAGGTTTTAACTGTACTGTCGACATCAAGGTTCAGAAAGGTTTCAGTGAGGATATGGTCTGGTGGTAGATGCCTTAAAATGTATGGAGAGTTTGAAGTCCATTTACGAAGTGCGAATCCAGCAGCTGCAAGCGATTTTATCAACTCAATTTGAGCGGCCTTTGCTGCGTGAAGATCGTGAGCACCCGACAATACGTCGTCAACATAGAAGTCCCTTTTGAGAATCTCGGAGGCCAGAGGAAACTCATGAGCCTGGTCCTCCGCTAATTGTATCAAAGTCCGGAGAGCCAAATATGGGGCACAGTTTACACCAAAAGTCACTGTCAGTAATTCGTAATCCTCAATTTCAGTTTGTTCGTCTTTACGGAACAGAATCCGCTGAAAAGCCGCATCGTCGGGATGTATTAAGATTTGTCGGTACATTTTCTCAATATCTGCGTTGAATACGAACCGAAAAAATCTCCAACGAAGTATGAGGGACGTTAAGTCGCGTTGTAGCGTTGGCCCCGGAAATAGAAGATCATTCAAGCTCTTTCCACTGCTGGAGGCATTTGAGGCGTTGAAAACGACTCGCAACTTTCCGGTTTAATGACGGCATGGTGGGGTAGATAGAAAGAAGAAACCGAGTCATTTCCGACCTTCTCAAGAGGAGCTACCTTGCGCATGTGGTTTAGAGTAAGATACTCGCAAATTACTTTTGTATACTGTGATTGTAAGGTGATATTCCTCGACAAAGACTTTTCGGTACGAAGGAACTGCTTTAATGCAAGGTTTCTAGACATCCCCAGTTTCAACTTCGATGGCACTTCAGGCCGAAAAGGAAGTCGAACGACATATCGTCCGTCGGGTCGCCTTGCAGTAGTTCTTTTGTAGAAGTCTTCGCAGTATTGATCCGATTCCGACATATAAGTGTAAGTGTTAGGAATCTCCTCTAACTCCCAAAACTTTTTGAGTTGCTCATCAAGCGTATGATCAGCAAGGGACACCTTGGTCGTGAATGAGGAGACATTAGTAGATAAGGGCCCAGACAGAATCCAACCGAACACTGTCTTCTGGGCGACCACATTGGTTGACAAGTGCTTTAACCCCTGTCGTATGATGGTTGGGTATAAATCGGCTCCTAGGAGAAGGTCGACCTGTGAAGATCGGTGATACGTGGGATCAGCAAGATGAAAGTCTGTCAAGTGTGCTATCTGAATAGGATTGAAGGAAGCAACTGGTAGATTATCAGTAAGTCTCTTTAAAACAATCGCTTGAAAGGGAACGGGTGACGATGGCTCTTCATGATTCTCCAAATAAAATGAACAAAGCTTGTTGGCACTAGCAGCGTGTGAAGCGGTTATACCGGAAATTGTGGTGTTTACCGGCGAAACAGGAAGGCGAAGGCGTTTTTGTACAGAGGATGAGATAAACGATACCTCCGACGCAGGATCAATGAGTGCTCGAATGGTATAGGTAGTGCCTTGGGACCTTATCTGCACTAAGGCAGTAGCGAGAAGCACTGGTTTTTGGATGGATGTGACAAAAGAATGGTTGTTAGATTCCATGATGAATGGTTGTGAAGTGGACTGTAGTTGTGATTGATTGGATGATGTCGTTTGGCTATTGATATTTGACGTTGGTGGAGCGATAGAATTATTGGCTAACGGTTGATGTAGATGAGGAGTATGCTGCTTAGCTTCCGGGTGTAGCATTGAATGGTGTTTACCCTTACAAAACGTGCATGTAAATTTGCTGGTACAGTTGCCTGCTAAATGATTGTAGGCTAAGCAATTAAGGCAAAAACGATGTTTTAATACGAACTCCTTTCGAGATATGGCGTTCACTCTTCTGAATTCAGAACAGTTGCGGAGTGAATGGTGTGACCCACAAAGCTTGCAAGAAAAAATGTTGGATTTGATGTGATAGGTGCTCACACCCTTGTTGATCCTAGATGGTGTTTTGTGATTGGGTTGCTGACGGGAAGGAATAGGTATCACTGATGCTGACATATCAGCTATTGATTCCAACACTTGGTATCTACAGCTTAGAAACAGGTCCAATTGACTCCACTTCGGTACCTCTGTTGGGTCTCTAAGGGATTGTTCCCAGAGGGCTAAAGTTAGAGGGGGCAATCTACTAGAGCATGCGTACACAAGAATTGGATCCCAACTAGTTGTGTCGATTTTGTGGGTGTGTAACGCTGTTAAGCAGTCATTGATGCTGCGTTGTAAGGCTTTGATGGCCTTAGCAGACTCTTCACTCCTTAACGGTAGGTTACAAAGAAGTTTGATTTGGTTATTTACCAAGAGACGGGTGTTTTCATATGTTGAACGCAGAGATTCCCAAGCGAGTTCGAAACTCGTATTGGTAAGTGGAAATTTGGACACAATATTGTGCTCGTCGCCTGATGTCTTAGCCCGGAGGTGAAAGAGCTTTTGTACATCACCTAACTTGGGGTGTTGCCGATAAACCGCATCGAACATATCCCGAAAGGAAGGCCATGAAAGATAGTCGCCATGAAAAGTTTCAGTGTCGCACGGTGGCACTTTGATACAGGGTTGGTAGGCCGTTTCGTTGGTAACCTTTACCGCGGCTTGTGGGTGTGAGGTGGTTAGGATCTGAGATAAGGTGTTGTTCTCTGAACGTGGCTTAAGCCTGTTCTCCTGATCAAGGAAAAGCGTTGAACACGCGACGAAGGTCTCATTCGACAAACGGTACTTTGCATCGATAATACTCATGTCTAAATTCTGGCTCCCTTCCTCTGTATCTGCAGCCCGAGCACAACTTGCATGCGCGGCCTTTACTGAGGTCCACAGTTCCTTTAATTCCTGCATACGTGTCTCTAAAGCAGATAAAGTATGCGAAGAGTCGGATAGTTCCTTGGCCGCAGCATAATACTTGACCAATTGATCCGCCGCGTAAATGAATTCAAGTAACAGGGACATGATGACGTAATCGTGAACGGAACTACAACGCTTTGAAGTGAAAGCCTCCTTGAGCGATTTGTTATGCTGTTCGAAATATGGACGTGGTTTCTCAATATACTGACTTCCTTATTTGTTTTAAGAAAATGTCCGAGGAAAAAGTTAGCTAGGTGAGACGAAAAAAATAGTAGTCCAAAAAAAAAGGAAAAAAAACTCGAAAGTTTTATCTGACGAACTAAAAGTAGTGGAAACAACTGCCCCATAAGCCCGAATAACAGTTCAACCGACAGAACACTTGAGATCATAAGATTATCCCGTTAAGCAATGAAACCGACACACGTTGGAAGCGAACGGTAAAGCAGATGGCATCAATCAAAAAACCCGAATTAAGTAAATCACAATCACGCCTGGTTTACTAGTCTTTAAATATAATTTATTCTTATTGGTGTTTGCTTTTTTACAGGAAAGTGCTGTCGGTATCCCTTTTTAAATAGATTCACGCGTAAATTTTCGATTGGCAACCCTTTTCGTACACAAACAATATAAATTCCGACAAATATTAATAAATACAATTAGAATATATATAGTTTGAATATATATATATATATTTTTCACTGAATTTACCACCTACCTGTAACAATGTGTATGTATGATATTAAAGCTGATAACAATTTTGAAAATGATGATGATGACGACAAAAGGGCTGATGGTTCTTGAGGGATAATGATGGGAATGATGATGAGAATGACGATGAGATTTAACTGATGTGCTGCAACTGGTTGTGCTGGATTTGATGGCCAAGATGATGGCGAAGATGATCAGGATGTCGAGCTGATGTGCTGCGACGAATTATACATATGAGTTGATGACGCTGATGTTGAGGTTGTCGAGCTGATCTGCTGAAACGAATAATGAATTGATGGCCAAGATGATGGCGCTGATGATGAGGATTTCGAGCTGATCTGCTGCGACTAATAACGTGGATTGATGACCACAATGATGGCGCTGATGACGAGAATGTCGAGCTGATATGCTGCGACGAATAATGTGGATTGATGACCACGATGATAGCGCTGATGACGAGAATGTCGAGCTGGGTTAAAATTTCAGAAGCGGGATGATTCGGCTCGCTTGGACCAAAATGTTGAATAATTCTACTCAATGGCTGGTTCGTTGAAATAAAAAAAACGATGATTTGCTTATGCTGTTACACTTTATTCCATTAGACTTTCTTTGCTCGACCGCACGCCGGTAAAACTCCAAACAGAATGAACGAGAGTTAAAACCGGAAAAGCTTACAATTGGGGAGAAAAAAAATGGCGGAAAGTAATGAAGTGGCAAACGTACTAGATCATTGATTGAGTTGATCAAGTACGATCTCACCTAAACAAAGTCTATAACACCTACAGGCAGATTAGTAGGTGGGGTGTCCAGCCTCCTCGCGACTCAGGCATGATCATCCACTTGGTAGCTCATCGGATGAGAATGGGAACTTGCCACAAGGTTTGGACAAGAGTTACATTATTATTTACATGCCTGAAAACAAAATACAAAAAAAAGAAGGCTCAGTTTCCTTTAATTTACTATCCACACGTATCCATAGAGAGAAAGAGAGGGGAGAAAGGTGTAAATTCTCCTTGAGCTCACCCACCCCTAGCTAAATATGATATATTTAACATCCATGGTAATCGCGACGCTCTGTTGGCAACGACCCCCAACTTAAGTCAGTATCCAACCTAAAAAGGTTGCATACCCCAACTACAATCGCTACCCACACATTCTGTCACCAGTTTCTCGATCATCCCGTCACATTCTCGATATGCTTACTAAGCGGAAACCATGCTGTTGCGATTAACCTTAAAAAGAACTACTCAGTAAGGATCTCTGAACAATTGACCAAGAAGAAAAAAAAAATGATTTAGGAAAAAACAAGAAATGATTAATAAACATAAGTAGTTCCGTTTATTTCCATTATTAAACGTTATAACGGTTCCTTATAAAAAAAAACTTGATTTCCTTCATTAAAGCTAATTCTAAATGTTATAGTACATATATATATATACACTTGAGGATTATGATAGATATCGAGTTTACACAGATTAGTTCTGCGTGTGCATGTAATTTTATAATCCCTTTATATACATATATAAGCATAAATAAATATATATATATATATGTGCTTATGTGCACTTTATATATGTAGGTATTTCATAATGATCTAACAGCAATTCCTCTTGTGGGGCGCTTTTATTTAAGCTTCTCTATTTTTTTATACATATTATGCTTTTATTTTGAACACATATTTTTGAGACATTTTTTTTTTCTTCTACTTGAATTTACTTCACTCTATCTTTACTTATTGTATAATCTTAAAAATCTTTTCTCATATTTAGTCTCTTTTAAATATGTCACAGTCGGATCTTGTCTCTGGCATTGTTACAAACATACATACATAGGTATAATTATGGTCAAATTTTAGAAATTTATTAAATCTACACACTTATAGGCTCAAACGACGAATACCATATGTAACTATTACCGAAAAAAACAAAAGAAAATTGACTTACCCCTTTAAAATTGTTGTCGTTTTGTTTTTGTTTCTTGCTAAAGGATGATGGCTTGAGGTGCACAGCAATCCGTCCTTGCTTTATCTTGTGGGAAGTTACTGTTTTAAGGAATTGATCGAAAAGAAATGTTTGAACAGCCAAGCTTACAATATTGAAAATACATAATTCGAATTGAGCATCCATCATACGAGTATAATACTTAACTTTTATCTTATTAAAACTAATGATAATCTTGTCTTCATGAATTGATTCTCATTGAATTTGGTGTTGGATTTGGCTTCGCTGAGCTCGGTATATGGTGGATTTAGATGACCGCAGCAGATATTCCTTGGGCGGTGTAGCACTGTGGCATAGCTGCGCGTATTGAGGCTTCATCAAGCGTTTCTGGCCCGAACAGATTAATTATTTGGCCTTGCCGACCACGTGTCAACCCAAAATTGTTGATTCGCTCCGCAGCTTAGTGGGATTGCTGAACCCGGGGCACGTGAGTGGACTTATTTTGGTGTACTCTTTTTCCTTATTTTATGTCTTAGCCTTCTGATCTCGAAGAACTATTAGGACAGCAGCAATGCCCGTTACAATTTTTACGAGACGATGGACGCGGAGTGGTGTGATTTGCGAGATCTACGATTTTCGGTTTTTTTCTTTTTTTTTTGGTTAACTTATGTTTTCTAGTCTCTTTTCTAGTCGAACTTTCACGTTATGAAATATACAATAAGATTACATACTATATATTATAAAAGAGAACAAAAAAATAGAATACAAAAGCGCTTTAGCTCGACACACACGCGTCCGATCGAATCAAACGAAAAATCTTTATCCACTGCCGGAAGCCACCAAAACTGATCTTTGCTCATTTTGCTACAAACATTGCAAGTCTTACTCATAGGTCTATCTCGCTTGCACTAACTAAGTAGTCTTTTCTTTTGAATGGTGGAATTTTAACATTGCTAGAGTTCGTTGCCATTTATTAAAAAAAATCCGATACTACGCTTAAAGTTTAACTCACATTTTTCCTCTTTGATTTGGTCTTTTTTTTCATTCAGAATAAAATCCTTGTAGCTGGTGAGGTTTGAAAGTTATGCTATAATCTGAACCATAAAAGTTCTGAGCTGACGCAGATCAAGATTTCCGGTGTTGATAAGGTAGTCGTTAGTTTACATGCGAGATTGTACTGCACGGCTTTAAAGTGAGAATGGGTTCCCACAAGTCACATGATTTCATAGATGAATAAGAAACCAGGTAAATACGGACTGGTCATACGAGCCTTAGGTGATGCAAAAAATTCTGATTTTCATAATGGATATGTTTACACTGGAAAAGGCTCTGATGGTGTCGGATTGACTACACGAGATATAAAAACTTCTCGTGCCCGCTCAGTGTGTCCTACGGTTGACATAGCCAATTGAAGGAACCAACCGAAATGTGACTGCTGATGACTGGTTCTCTTCTATAGAACTCATTGATGATCTGGAAAAACGGAAGCTTACTTATATGAGTACTGTTGGAGAAGATAGAACTGGTATAAATTTTAAATTTCCCACAAAAATTATACCAATCGCCAAATTTTTCTGAATTATAAAATTGTTGAAGAAATAAAGCTCATAAAAACTGTTGTTCAAAGAAGCCTATAAAAACCTCGAAGATATAAAGAGTTTTTTCCTTTTGTGAAACCACACTGGTGGAAGCCTCGCGTTTCATTTTTTGCTATCGCTCGTTTCGCTCGTTTTACTCGTTTGTTACGGTTGCGGGTCGCACAATCTTCAGTATACCATAGACTCGTAAATCAACCCGAATAAAACGTATTCCTGATACGAGGAAAAGATATTCGAGGTTGAGGATCAAAAAGGTCGGTTTGATCGTTCAGGTACTATGAAAAAAAATAAACGCGAAATATCTAGCCAATTTCAATCCCAAAAAAATCAAGAAATCCAGTCTATTTTGTTTGGTTTTACGAGCTGTGATATTTGTGTCGTCAATGCATCACAATAACGAGGGTGGCGAGGATACTAAAAAGCCTGAAATGATTCTTTATTACAATGCAACGGAGCTGATAAAAAATTCCTGCAGCCGCCGAACGAGAAGATTGCCAATGGTGGTCTTCTACCGCATTGGGGATTGAACGCTTACTATACATATTATATAATACGCATCAACCCAAGATTAAAGATAGAGAAGATTTTCTAAAGTCACTAGCCCCTTCGCTAGTGCTACCCCATATGCAAAGACGTGTTGTCTGCAGTCAATTACCAAGGGAGTTACGGCTAGTGGTACAGCGAGTTCTGGGTGATGATATGGTCGAAGAAGGTGTCCAAAGTCATGAACATAGTCAGGGAAAACGAAGGGCTTGCAGTGTTTATCCGCCTAAACTGCACAGTTTGACAGTGTACGAGGGTTGTCTGAAAAGTTTTCGACCGCAACGTAAAGATAGCAGCACTCGTCAATAAAATCTAGTGAATGCTAGTTGTGCATCTTTTGACAGTTACTAAAAGAAGTTTCAGTCATTTTGGAAGCGCAGTTTTTAGCTGACAGTCGTTTGAGTGAGTCGATGTGACTGTTTTTTGTGAAAATGGAAAAAATTGAGTATCGAGCTCTTCTTAAATTCTTGTTTTTGAAAGGCGTATTGCCTACGCAAATCAAAAATGAGTTAGACTCTGTGTATGGGGACTCTGCACCATCATTAACCACAGTGAAATTTTGGGCAGCAGAATTTAAACGTGGCCGTAAGAGCTTGAGGGATGATGAATATTCGGGACGTCCAAAAACTGCAACCACTGACG
Source organism: Volucella zonaria (assembly GCA_963966105.1). Classification (NCBI taxonomy): domain Eukaryota; kingdom Metazoa; phylum Arthropoda; class Insecta; order Diptera; family Syrphidae; genus Volucella; species Volucella zonaria. The sequence continues at coordinate 15,015,627 of OZ014534.1, forward strand.
ATAACATTGCTAAAGTTCACCAAATGGTGTTAGACGACCGCCAAATTAAAGTGAGAGAGATAGTAGACATTATGAAAATGTCCAAAGAACGTGTTTGTTACATATGGTATTAAATCAAGATTTAGGCATGAGAAAGCTGTATGGTGCGTTGGGTGCCGCGTTTGCTTACGTTAGACCAAAAACGTGTTCGAATGAACATTTCCAACGCAGTTTAGGCGCAATAAATTCGAGTTTTGGTGCCGATTAATTACTGTAGATGAAACTTGGATACACCATTATACGCCCGAAACAAAAATTTAGTCAAAGCAGTGGACTGCAAAGGGCGAGCCGGCTCCAAAAAAGCAAAAACTGTTTTTTCGGCTGGGAAAGTGATGGCGACTGTTGTTTGGGATAGTAAAGGAGTTATCTTAATCGATTATCTTCAAAAGGGAAAAACCATTACAGGAGCATACTACGCATCATTACTTGCCAATCCGAAGGCAAAAATTGCGGGAAAACGGCCACATTTGCAGAAAAAGAAAATCCTGTTTCACCAAGACAACGCACCGTCTCACACCTCAGCGGTTGCCATGGCGAAAATCCATGAATTACGGTTTGAACTGCTTGACCATCTGCCTTGTTCACCAAATCTAACCAAAAGCGACTTCTTTTTGTTCCCTCATCTAAAAACTGCGCTCGGAGGACAGAGATTTTCGTCAAATGAGGAGGCAATCACCTTCGTTAACAATTATTTTGCAGAGAAAAACGCCAAGTACTATTTGGAAGGGTTAGAGAGATGGGAACATCGTTGGGAGAAGTGTGTAGAATTACAAGGAGACTCTGTAGAAAAATAAAAAAAAAATTTGCGAAAAAATGTCTCGTATCATTGTTCGGTCGGGAACTTTTCAGTCAACCCTCGTATATGTGTGTCAAGTGTTGGAATCCCAAATGCTTGCAATGTTCTCGCCCCTTGTGGAAAAATTGCTAGTGATTTATGCCAAATTGAATAGTTGTCAGAATTTGTATTTTTTGTTTTCAGAAGTACCTATTATGTTTTTTTGTTTTTTTCTAGATTAGATTTTAAGTAAAAAGTGTAAAATTTATCATATTACTTGTGTAAGGTATAATAAAATGCTAAAATAAGAATCTCATGTCAATTAAAGCTGAAAAGTACCATTAAGTGTTAATTATCGTGTTTTTTAATACAGAATTCATAATAAAAGCTGATTGAATATTGTTCTATTTTTTTTACTGCATACCAATAGCTAAATATCAATACAATTTTGAAACAACCAAATTAAATTTTATAACAAAAACTAAATTTTAAAGTAGTAGCCTGTGAGACGTCATGTCCCTTATAGTATTACTATTTTGTCATGTCCCCAGTTAAAGGCAGATTTCACAAAAAATAATTTTTATAAGAAAAATTGAATTTTACTACAAGAAATATACGAAAATGATCACTTAAAGAGAGAAAAAAAAAATAGAAAAGGACATGCATTTTCATTCTCTTACTATCTTTGCGTATGTGACCATTGACCAACTGTTTTCAACAGTACCTAAAATCATATATATATCAGTCAGTCGGCTGAATAAGAAACGCTTAATTTACTTTCGTATGTAAGCTGAAGTTCTGGATGCCCTTTCGCAAGTCCGAGTCTTAAATCTCATGAGTATGGCCAAATTCAGAATACGTCATCTAAGAAGTGGATTCTGACCAACAAAGCGTATGGGAAGTGGTTCAAATTCAGGATTGTGCATTTAATGCAGTTTTCTCCATAACGTACGTGTATTTTCCACGAAGCAGTGTTCACTTTTTTACCCTATCTTCAATCTATTTCCTATATGGTATATTGAATTATTGTATTTGGATGTCTTTATATAATATTATTTATCTTTTTGTGCACCAACTCTCTTTAAACATGGTTTGCGATTAAACATCAAAAATATCAGAAGAAAATTAATTCCATTAAATAAAGAAAGCTTAATGCTTAACTTAATAACCCTAAGGAATTCAGCATCATCCTCATGTCAAGTAGTTGAAATTTTGAAATTTTCGTGACGCTTACAAGAATATGCAGATTAAATTCTTCCTTACAATTTCTTTATTAATATCTTCGCTGTTACCACCGTCGTCGATGGAAATGAAGACAATGACAACGGCAGGCTCATCGCAGCAGTCCTTTTTGACAACTTGATTCCAATTTGACTGACAAGTGGCATTTAGCCGGAATAAAATTAAACAAATCGAAATCTATATGTAAATTTTCCATTAACACAACTTCAAGCTTTATTGCGACAATGTTCGAAATGAGCCTGGGCTTGTTTGGAATAGGGATCGTGATTCTTATTGGGATACAATTTTACTCCAGGAGTTGCAAAAAAAAAAAACACAAGAAAAAAAAACAAAATGAACGTAACGATACTAATCGGAGGGTTGCTGGTATGAAACGTCCACGTTTTATTTTTTTCAAATTGGTTTTTCTCTCACAAAAAGATTCGTTTTTTTGGCACTGATATTTTGTGATGTTTTCATTCCGATTGTCTGGAAAATAAATGTCATAAAATCCTTTTTAAATATCTTGCTACGACGAAACAGAGGAAAACAGAAAAAATAAAAAAATAAACATCGGTCACAAAATAAAAAAACTGTGAGGGAGGAAAAATAACGAAGGACAATATGTCACCCGGACGGCCATCAGTTGCGAGTTGGATGGACTATGTCCATGCTCTACTTACCCAACAATTGGTTGGCTGGGGGGAGAAACGAGAAAAATGATGTGACATTTTCACTGAAAACTCATGTCACACAAGATATAAAGTGTTGAAAAATCGTATCTGCACATCGTTCCGAATGTTTTCCGGTCGGGATAGTATCATTTTTTTTGCTGCTGGATTTTCCCTTCAACTTAAATAAAAAGGTACACTTATACTCATACAAAGACATTTTAAATTTTATATAGATTTAGTATGTCTGTATATCACTATGTACACAATAGGTATGGAGTTATTTATTTTATTGGTTAGCTTATGAAAGTGGACTCTTTATATCTTTATGTACGTATTTACGGGGAATTGCAAAGAATGTTTTAGCAGCCATGTACTGGTGTTACATTCTTTATAACATAAGTAGAATTTACATAGTTTTTGGTTACCGGCAAATCATTTCTTGGCATAAAAGGGCTATAGTTGTTCAAATGAGCAACTTTTGTCAACTCGGCTAAGGTCAAAAGTTAGCTTATATTTCCGCATTTGAGTGATCGATCTGTCATGTCTTCTTCGATGCATTCTCTAATGCAATTTTCGAGGAGTTTCAAGCTTTTTTCGATCACGATATTTGATTTTATTTGGGGCCCGTTTCAACCCCGGACAGGTTTATTAAAGCTTATTATAAGCACATTTAAATTCTAAACTTAAGTGTAATAAGGTTAGCTTATACACAAAACTAAGAGGTGGGAGGCGTAGAACGAGAGATTCAAGTGGAGTAAAAGATATTTTTCATTGACAGTTTGCTCAGGTGGAAGTCGTAGAAAGATTGGAACCTGTTGTCTTCCCGTAATATTCAAGACATTGGTTCAAGGTATACGTGAGGAATGAGTCGAATGGCGGCCGCAGACCACAGATTAGGTGGGTAGGTATTGAAAGAGCATAAAGACCATCTTTTAATGTTTTCTGTTAAAATCTGGTGAACGAGGAGTACATACATATATCGGAGAGAGTTTGTAAGACTATAAATTGCAATCGATCAATGTGAGTTAAGGCCATTGTCCAGCGAAGCCCGCGTAAAGCGAATCGAAGAAACCACCGTTTTACGCCTATAAATGTTATGAAAAGGTATTTAGTGACATAAAAGTTGAAGAGTGGGTTATTTTTTGTGATATTATCTACATATGTGGGAACAAAAATTGGGTTCCCGTAAAAGACTACACCTAGTTCATGCAATTTAGTTACTAAGGGAACAGATTGATTTAGGATTGAATGAGTTCAAGGCTCTTATGAATGTAAGATGGGCACTAATTTACATTGAGCTCAAGAAAAGTGATTTGAAATGAAAAAGAAAATCTATCCAGATCATCCTGTAGTGGAAACAATTAGATGAAGACCAAATATGTACATATGTCCGAAAATTTTCATGTCGTCAGCGTAGACGAATATATATGAACTTTAGATAATAGAACCTACATCATTAATTATTAGAATGAATATTAAGGGGGCACCCAAACTGGGGTTTGAAACCAGAGTCCTAAGTAGAACATTGTAATCTCGATCTCATTATAAAACTCGACTGAAAGCCTAGAGCCTTTAATTTGAACATGATGAATATTTTGAGAAATTTTATTAAAAATTTGCTAAAATCAGTAGTGATCACATCAGCATGAATTGAGTGAGAGGGTAGGGTAAGTAGTAACTATCTAATTTAAAAAGAAGGTGGTTACTTTCTGGAACCATGCAGTTTCTGTAGCAGTAGAAGGCATAAGATCATCGAGTGGTCTGCCAATACTGTTGGTGACTCCACTTAATTGATAAAGACCAGAATCAGTCTTTCAGAGTAATGAAGTGAACAGCGTCATTGGGATCAGTAGTATTTAATATGTAAACTATCGTTTCTACAGCTGGCCGGTATCGATGGCTTGGTTTGGAAGAACGGATTTGAAGGTTATGCTTTGAGATAGAAACTCTGGTGCAAACAATTTTAAAGTATGATCTGGCGACTATTTTTTTAATTGTCTTGAATCAAGGCGGAAACGCGTAGTCAAAAGAACTCCGCGGCCACATAAATTTTCCTTTTTATCATGACCATCGTTACGGTGTAGATTAACGTCTCCAGTAAATATTTTTTCTATGTTAGGTAATGTTTGGACGAAGACGCTGTAAGGCAGAACGTGGATGTAAACAGTAGAAGTCTTTGTTTGCAGCTCTTTTACGTTTTGATAATAAACGCATGTAAATACATATGTATAAAACTATGAACAAAAATTTTTTCGGAATTTATTCAGAAAATTAAAAATACAAGTTTATTCATCTAAATCTCTATTGTCCCCTTCAAAGTTATCCCCATCGACTGCAACACACTTATACCAGCGCTTGATTCAATCCTCGAAACATTTTTTAAATTCGATTTTCGGTATGTCCATCAGTGCTTCCTGCGATTTTTCCATTACTTCCCCTCGTCTGCTGCAACGCGTTCCCGGTAGTGGTTTTTCAACTCGATTGAACAGAAAGAAGTCACAGGGAGCCAAATCAGGTGAATTCGGTGGCTGTTGGATGGTATTTGTTCATTTTTCGTCAAAAATTAAAAATAATGATGGCACTGTGCGACGGTGCGTTATCATGGTGAAAAATCAATGAGTTTTCTGCCGACAATCCTGGTCTCTCTCGGCGAATTGCTTCACGCAAACGTCTCATAACGCCCAAATAATACTCTTTGTTTACTGTCTGGCCTTCTGGCAAAACTTCATGATGCACTACACCATTGTAATCCATGAAAACCGTGAGAATTGCCTTCTTTTTTGACTGAAAACGACGTGGTTTTTTTGGTCTCGGCTCATTTGGTGAACACCATTCACTTGCCTGATGTCTGGATTGCATGTCGTATTCATAAACCCACGTCTCGTCTCCAGTAATGATGCTTTTGATGAATGTGGGATCGGATTCAGCCTCAAAAATCGTCTCTTCTGCGACGTCTACACGGTCCCTTTTTTGCATGAAATTGAGGTCTTTTGGCACCAACTTTGCTGCTACACGATGAAGCGACGGAAATCCAAATCATTAACCGAAATGTCTTGGACGGATCCATAGGCAATGTTCAAGTCCTCCGCTATCTCTCTGATGGTTAATTTGCGGTTATTGACCAACATTTCTTTTACTTCATCAAAGTTTTCGTCGGTTTTCGATGTCGATGGTCCGCCACTGCGTTCATCATCTTCGATTGACTCACGACCACTTTTGAACCGCTCGTGCCACTGGTAAACGACCGTTTTCTTTAGAGAATCGTTGCCGAAACACTTTTCCAACATTTCCAACGTTCGCGCACCATTAAATCCGTTTTTTACGCAAAATGTAATACAAGTTCGTTGTTGCAAATTTAAATCCATTTCTAAAATTGTAAAAAATCGCCGACACACACAGAGATACGTAACTTTTGCAAATATCAAGCTATGATGCTAAAATTTAGAGAAAATGTCAACAACAGATTTACCAACTAAACAAAAGAAACAGAACTCAAATCGGAACAATGGGAGCGCCACACGGTGGAACTTTTTGATCAAGGTGGTATGTCACTGGCCAAGTTTTTAAACAGTTTATTTTTAAATGTGCCTGTGTTTGTGGTTCTCCTTAGTGCAATGGCTAATGAATTCCATAGGAGAGTGGCATGGACCAAGAATGTATGCTCAGTTTGGAAGCAATTGAATCTGGGTCTTATCAATATAGCTGTTCTTTGTGATCTGGCAAAACTTAGTATGTTGTACAAGTACACTGGCTGTTGAGTCTGCAAAATACCGTGCAAGAGGATAAGTGTTCTGAATTTAATGAGGTTGTCGAAAATAAGGCCCATTATCTGCAGAGAGTAGCTAGATATATGTTCGGTAAAACGTTTTTTGAAGACATATCTTGTAAGGCTGTTGTAGATGACATTTAATTTGCGTTTAGTGTTGTAGACAACATAGCAAAAACCCTCGCAACCATACAATAAGATAGGTAATAATAGAGATTAGACAAGTAACGACTTAGTTTTAGTAGGTAAAGAACCTTGTGGGGACCACAGAAGTCGGATACCATTATATACCTTTCCGATTATGCCCAAATTGTTAGCCTCATGAACGTATTCAATTGATGACTGTCCTAACAAAATTGGCGGAAAAGCAGATGTATCTAATTGATGCTTATACATTGACTTTGAAAGATTAAGCGACAAGTTGCGTTTACAAGCCCACTGATGAATGATCTCTAGATCTTTGTTAATTAACTGGATGGCACTGCTAATCATATCCAACGGACAGCACATGAATAATTGAATATCGTCAGCAAACGTGTGGATGGTAGAGCTTTTTATAATCTGTGGGAGTTCATTCACATAAATTGAAAATAATATGGGGCAGAGAATTGAATCCTACAGGTATCCCAAGAAATGATGACACTATGTTCCCTACAGCCACACATTGCTGACGATCCGTTAAGTAGGAATGCAAGAGCTTGACTGACCGATGCCAAAATCCAAACCAATCCAACAGCTTCTGACAGAGAAGAGAATGGTCCACCGTGGCGAATGCTTTTGAGAAGTCCAACAACGTCAAAAACGTAGGGCTGTTTGCGTCCAGGTATTTTCGAATGTAATCGACAACAAGTAACATTGCAGTTTTACAACCTCTCTTTGCACGGTAGCCGAATTGAGCGGAACTCAAAAGGTTAGTGTTGCTAAAATGTGCTTGCATCTGTTTCAGAATCATCTTTGCAGATGCTGTAGATAAAAATGGCAATATTGGGATTGGCCTATATTCGGGGTTAATCCGGTTTAGGACTTAGGTATAGGAATGATCTTAGCCTTATTCACGGAGAGGGGTAATCACAAGTCGTTAGTATTTGATTAAAGATATGTGTTATATATTTAAGGACGAAACGAAGGAGAAGCTTTAAAAATTTAGGATTTATTTCATCCAAACTTATCGCATTCGATTTAACCGAAAGCAGTGCTTCGACAACATCTTCGTCCGTTAAGCAAATACAATTTAAAGTGGTTGCATTCTCATTAGCTTGGCTATACTGATTATTAGGCCACCGATAATTATGATGTTGTGTTGGCAACTGTCACAAATTGCGAATTTTACAGTCAACGTCAGTATGAGCACCTTATCGCTGCTTCCCATTACCTAATTTGAGCAGCTTTTGCCAAAGCACTTTCCCAGTCTAAGTTTCTGGGTTCAGGAGGTGTTCGCAGTGGCGCCGCTTTTCGTCCCTTATACGAAGAACGGCAAGGTTGCGTAAAGACCGATAAGAATTATGAAGAACAGGTAGTTTGTGTTATTTCCAACGAGCATAAGCATTATTACATTTTTGCATCAAATCTAATTAGGGGAATTAGATAAAGGTGTCTCTCGTCGGAGGGGAACGTGTTTATAAAAAAGTGATTTTATGTTGTCTTCCAGGAATAATACCTGCTGATTAACTGATGCAATCAAATAAATTTCGTTCCACTGAATTCGGATAACATCGAACCTTAAAGTTTGGTAATCAATATTTTTAAAATCTCTATAAGTGATAACACAGTCAGTTGCATCTATAGTATTAGAATATTATAGGTTAGGTAGATCAAATCATGTTTGGAGAATCCAGGGTGGCAGGATCGTATGCAAAGTGTGTCGCAGTTGATACATTGACAGACCTTAGGTCAATGCTCTTGAAACTGTTAATTAATTGAGCAGAAGCACAGTTGTCAGGCCAATTATAATTTAGGCCACCGGAAATAATAATGTTAGGAGTAGAACAACAGATTGCTTGTAGAATATTAAAAATTGGTGAAATATCTAGGTGTTTATTTTCTCTGTATATCACTCCAAGTAGCAAGCGGCCTAGGCCACATGTAACATCAAGAAACAAATAGTCAAATGAACTGTTAGCATTTGATTTGTAAACAATATTGCCTCGAAGTCCGCCGCGCAATTATTTTAGATGTTTTGGTGGGGGCTGAGGCCCCCATTTATTGGCTTAATACAAGCTTAATCTAACTTAAAAACTAAAAGAAAAACTAAGAGCAAGAGACCAAGGAAGTGATGGAGAAGATCTTGTTTGAGACGAGGAGTGCTCAGGTGGAAATCAAATAGGGAGAGGTTTGAGTTGACCTTTCGAAGCATTCGGGAGATTGGTTCGTTGGAGGCATAAGAGGTGCGGTGGACCAGTAGATAGAAGAGACGAGGACAACGTAGATTGCGGGGGTTTGTATTGAACGAAATGGGGTTCAAAATGGATGCACAGTCGATGGAACCTGAGAGAAGTCGATGAATGAAAATAATGTCAGGAGTATTCCTACGTTTTTCTAACGAATTCATATTTAGGAGCTTGAGGCGGTCCTGATAGGAAGGTAGGATTAAAGGGTCATTCCACGGCAGACCACGGATAGCAAATCGGAAAAATCGACATTGAATATCCTCGATTCGGGAAACATGAACCCGGTGAGAGGGGGACCAAGCTTGACTGGCATACTCCAGCAGGGAGCGAATAATATAGAGAGATCTGGTTACGTACGGGTTGGAGAATTTCTTGGACCACCGTTTAATAAAGCCAAGTGATGAGTTGGCTTTGAGGATCATCTTATCGATATGCGAACGGACATTAAGCTCACAGTCGAATAATATGCCAAGGTCTTGAAAAGACTTGAAAAGAATTGGTTGAATATGGAGAAAATAAAGTCGGGGAGGAGACGGGTTGCATTTACGTGAGAAGGTTGTAGATTGATATTTGGCTATATTAAGTTCTAGGCAGTTTTTGAAGCACCACATTGAAAACCGATCAAGGACTTCTTGAAGAAGGGCAAAGTCATGGGGAGAGGAAATAGTTTTAAAAAAAATTGTGTCATCAACGTAAAGGGAAAGGGAGGAGTGTTTAATGACCCTCTCAACATCGTTGATAGTAAGAATGAAGAGAAGAGGGCCAAGATGGCTGCCTTGTGGAACTCCAGATGAGGGCAGAAATGGAATTGTTGAATTGTTCGTCAAAAAATTACGAATAATGATGGCACTGTGTGACAGTGCGTTATCATGGTGCAAAATCCACGAGTTTTCTGCCCACAATTCTGGTCTCTTTCGGCGAATTGCTTCACGCAAACGTCTCATAACACCCAAATACTCGTAATACTCTTTGTTTACTGTCTGGCCTTCTGGTAAAACTTCATGATGCACTACATCATTGTAATCCTTGAAAACCGTGAGCATTGCCTTCTTTTTTGACTGAAAACGACGTGGTTTTTTTGGTCTCGGCTCATTGGGTGAACGCCATTCACTTGACTGATGTCTGGATTGCATGTCGTACTCATAAACCCACGTCTCGTCTCCAGTAATGATCCTTTTGATGAATGTGGGATCGGATTCAGCTTCGCAAATCATCTCTTTTGCGACGTCAACACGGTCCCTTTTTTGCATGAAATTGAGGTCTTTTGGCACCAACTTTGCTGCTACACGACGAAAACCCAAATCAATAACCAAAATGTCTTGGACGGATTCATAGGCAATGTTTAAGTCCTCCGCTATCTCTCTGGTGGTTATTGACCAACATTTCTTTTACTTCATCAATGTTTTCGTCGGTTTTCGACGTCGATGGTCTGCCAGTCATCTTCGATTGACTCACGACCACTTTTGAACCGCTCATGTCAATGGTAAACGACCGTTTACTTTAGAGAATCGTTGCCGATATACTTTTCCAACATTTCCAACGTTCGCGTACCATTAAATCCGTTTTTTACGCAAAATTTAAGTAATACAAGTTCGTTGTTGCATATTTAAATCCATTTCTAAATTTGTAAAAAATCGCCAACAGAGTACACACAGAGATAGATGTACTCTTGGCTACGTAGCTTTTGCAAATGTCAAGCTATGACGCTAAAATTTAGAGGGAATGTCAACAACAGATTTACTAACTTAACAAAAAAAAACAGAACTCAAATCGGAAAAATAAGAGCGCCACACGGTGGTGTCCCCCGGGAACCTTTTGATCAAGGTGGTACGTAAGTAAATATTTAACATTTTGGTACTAATCTTCAATTCCATAAAAAATCCATTATTAGCTTTAGATATTTGTGTTAAATAATTAAATATTGGGTATATAACTTAATTCGTGGTTTTTTTTTCAAAATTTGAACGTTTATTTAAGAAAAACATGTACAATATTCAAAGTATTGCCCATCTGAAGCTATGACTTTTTCCCATCTTTCTGGCAATTTGTGGATCCCATCCCGAAAGAACTGCGCCGGCTTGGCAGCCAAGAATGAATCAAGCCAATTTTTGATATTCTGCTCTGATGTGAACCGTATTTCAGTGAGGGCGTTCTGCATCGACCGGAACAAATGGCAGTCAGAAGGGGCAAGGTCTGGGCTATAAGGCGGGTGGCGTAAGACTTCCCATTCACTGTTTTCCAAATAGTTCTTAACCGAAAAAGCAAAGAGGGGCCGATTGTCATGATGGAAAATTATTGCCTCGTGTCTGGTCGCATATTCCGGGCGTGTCTCGGCCACTGCTCTCTACCAAACTTATTAATTGTGTTCGGTAGCGTTCTCGATTGATGGTTTCACCCAGTTTTAGCAGCTCATAATACAGCACACCCATCTGATCCCACCAAATACAGAGCATTACCTTCGCGTCATGGATATTCGGCTTTGCCGTTAATTTGGCTGGTTGGCCGGGTTTCATATATGATTTTTTGCGCTTGGGGTTGTCGTAATGGATCCATTTTTCATCACCAGTAACAATCCGATGCAAAAATGACTTCCTTTTGTGGCGTTCCAGCAGCATTTCGGACATGCAAAACCGCCTTTCGATGTCCCTCGGCTTGAGTTTATGTGGAACCCAATTTCCTTGCTTTTGAATATATCCAGCTGCTTTTAAACATTTTGAAATGGCTGCTTGAGTGATACCCAAAGATTCTGCGAGCTCTTCTTGTGTTTGACAGCAATCTTCATAGATTAATGCTTCCAGTTCTTCATTTTCAAACTTTTTTGGCTGCCCAGGACGTTCATCGTCTTCCAAGCCAAAATCACCACTTTTAAATCGTGCAAACCACTTTTGGCACGTTCGCTCAGCTAGCGCATGTTCACCAAAAACTTCCACCAAAATACGATGACTTTCGGCAGCAGTTTTCTTCATATTAAAGTAATGAAGAAGAACTCCCCGCAAAAACACCTTTTCAGGCACAAAGTTGTTGTTTACGCTTGAAATGAATGACATATACTGAAATGACGTACAATGACAGTAGCTTTCCAACGCATGTTCCAATGGAATAATAAAAATGGAATAATACAAGTTGCGCCATCTCTTAGCAAACCGCACGAATTTATAGACCCAATATAAAATTTTCCTATATACATAGGTAATATTTCGACACATATGGTCTTGCTGACCTGGTGTCTTATATGTAAGTAATTTATAAATGATTTTTGGAAATAAATAAATAATTTTTTGGTTGGTAAGGGATAGTAGTAGTTTTGAAAGCAGTTCTTGTTCATTGTAGATGTCAAAGGCGCTTGGAACTTATATAGGAGGCAATATAGGACTCTTCGTTTGCGACATCGATGGGAGTGATTGCAAAATTTTCATGAAAGAGGTTGATTTTTTTTTTACTTAACCGACCAGGATCTTTTCTACAGGAACCAACTGTACTGATACGACAGTAGCGGATAATAATATCTAGTTTCTATAAATCGCCAAATAGGGAAAACGCAACTTGATATCGAAAAGCGGAGAAGACAAGTTGAGGAATCCAAGGAATACACACCTTAATATGAAATTACTTGTTTTTTTTCTGATTACTTTACATTGTTTAATTTATACTCTATTTTATTTTTCAAGTTTTCTATATACGTATAAATAACAGAATTGAATTATGTATGCTTTTATAAAAATTTTTTTGAATAACGCTATTCAATAGATTTCTTATATTTGCAGCTACTATAGGTCATCGTTGAAGCTTGGGTTTGTATTAATTATATTTGAATTTGAATCGTTTGAAGAATCTACAAGTCTAGAAGAATCTTCTAAGTCTTATCTATAATGCAGTTTTATGTTGTATAAAGCTGCACAATCGTTGTCAATTTGTGTTGATTTCTCAATTGCACTATTGCTGGGCACCAAGAAGACACCGAAAACGATTTTGTAAAACACCAATTGTTCTTTCGATAATGTTTCTAGTCTGAGAATGTTTTCTTTTAAAGTTGTTTTCATTGGTCCCTTCCTCTGCTGATCTGTACGGAGTAATGAGAAAGGGTTGACGGGGATAGCCAGCATCACCTGGTAAATTAAAATACTTGTTAGCTCAAATATATGTAAATAAATAAAAGTTTTTATTTCGCCACTTTGATAATTCCCTTGTAGTAATCGTCGAATCTCACTTGAGTTCCAAACGAATGATACCTAGCATTTATGTACGTGTCTCATGAACATTCTAGCATCACAAACCTGAAAATAAATTCCTCTAACCTTTAAATTTTAAATGCGATATTTATGTACATATGGTACAATCAAGGCGTTAAGACTATAATATCATTTTCTGTTGTAGTATAAGAGCTGTTCCGTTTTGTTGGGTCCCACGATTTTTATGTGTGTCCCTTCAAAGCAGCCAATAATACCTGGAATTAAAGCTTTTTCAAAAAAATATAATTTGGCTTGAACTTTCTCTTGCTCGGTATACTCTGATTTTACTCCTAAATTGAAATCATTTCACACACCCTTTTGGTGCCCACTTTCGGCCAAAAAGCGCAAAGTAGCAGCAAGCTTCAATACTAAATGCACCGATGACGAACTCTTAGTTTCAGGGATACAATTCTTTGTTTCGTTCAGCAAATATACGAACGCTTCCTTGGACATCCGAAAAAACATTTTAAATCTGAAAATTAGGCACGATATATCGGTTTTGAAGTGAAATTTATCTTGCCACTTACTTTGCATCCGGTAAATCTAATGGATTAAATTTTCTTCTTATATTTTTTCGTATGCCAATAAGTTATTGTTTTCGCACATCCTCGTCTTCCTCGCTACTCCAAAATAATGCAACACTATTCAGATTTATTTATTCAACTTATATTTTTGAAAACTTTGTTATGATTAATTTGCAATTTATCTGTGGATCGTATATGGATCGTATGTGGAGTGCATATCCACTAACGGAGGACGTTTTCTCGCGTTCAATTTCTGGAATAACTCCTTAAAAACGAAACGCCTTAAAAACGACAATCGGCGTTTTAGTAAAACGCCACGCGGGATAAAGGTGACTGTCTTAACTATTTAAGCGACTCAATCAAGGGTAATTCATTTTGTTGATTCTTCGAACAAAAGACGAATTACATATATTCACTTAATTGGATACTATGCGTAATAGCTCGTAGAAACCTGTAGGCCTAATCGGCCTCCCACGTCTAGAAATGAGCAGTGCACAAAACAAATGTCTGATGCGCATTTACATATATAGTCAGACAAATACAAAAGCGCCGGACGTACATTTTCATAGACGTGAACGTACACACACATATATATGTACACCGATTTAGCGGCCACCACTTTTGTTCATCGCATAAGTGATCACGTGGCGGATAAGAGTATTTCAGTCAGAACAGGCAGATTACCGGGACGTGCAATAAGATGATCTCCGGGAACAAAGTGGCGAAGTGGCGGACAAAAAGGTCCGCAGCTTGAACTTGCAAACGAAAGCATCCAAATGTAATATTGTTGAAATAAAAAATCTGCAACCGAATAATATGCATAAGACTGGTAACTAAACATGGAAATTTGGATATTGTTAGCATAATTTCGATGAGGTTTTAAATGGAACGCGGGGTATGAAATGGTATGTCATTGGTCGGAGGTGATTAAAATGTACAAAGGCTGCCCTCAAGAAAATGGGTTTTAAGCTAGAAAAATCAAAGAAAATCACAATTCAAAAGTTAAAATGTCTGCCTCGTAATAAATTCTTCAATGTTTCGGATATTCACACATTTGAAGTCGAAGTACAATACTGTGAATATAGAGAACATATTAAATTAATTGGCAGCTCTTATCAATTTAATAATATTTGGATTTAGTTAAGTACTCCATAAGCTATTGAATGCTGGGTTTGATTTCTAAACAAAGAGACGATATTTTATCTATCATTACGGTGGTAAAATCTAGTAACATCAAAAACAATTAATCATTCTGAATGAAATTTTTTTTGAAATAATGAATTCCAATAAAACCAAGTGTTGTAATAATACTCATACAACGTGAAGCGATTGGCAACGTTTTAGAACAGGACTCTAAAAGAGTATTGGGTTTGTTTTTTATTACACATATTTTTAAAGGCTCTCAGAACCTCAGTTTAGTCTAGTCAATTTTATACTATTTAAATATTGAATTATAAGTGGAAAGATTAATTTTATGGCGATAGGGTGTCCTACGATTAAGGAACTTCGGCACGTGTGCAAGTGACATATAATAATTCGCATCCTCTTCCGCCAAATATTTGCCTATCTTTTATTTTTCTATCTCAGGACAGGAATGCATAGGACGTTTGCATATCAATGGTATCAATTCCAGGAAGTCGTAAAAAAAAACTCTGGACCTGTTGTACTGGCCCTCCCCTGACCAGTCCCACGAAACTTTTGACAGGATGAAGAGTGAATGCAAACACCTGTAGCAAAACAAATCACCCACGAAGAAGTGCTGCATGGAAGGAAGCGGTTCGTTTGACTTACAAGCAAAGGAGGGGGGAAAGACATCCAATTCCGCGGAGAAAAGAGAAAGATCAGGAGGAGCGCATAATCGATGAATTTGGGAGGGACGATGAAAGAAATAAGTTAGAAATAACAATAACATGTCATAGTAACAAGATTCGAACAGAGACTTGTAAAAATGAGCGCTCGGTCACTGCCGTTGCTGTATTATATTGTCATACAGCGCGTGCAGTAACTGAGTGTATGTAACAACCGATGGATAGCGGGCTGTGGATATGAATTTTGTTGGTGTGCTGTTTCGTATTGTTGTAAGGACATAACACCAACAACAATTTGAGTCGGTAAACCAACTCTGAATTGGTGCTTCACATCTGCGCTTAGTAACGTCGGTGTACGTATTTTTTGCGTTTGTGTTTCTTTATAATGACTCGGGATTTCAGAGTGGATATTGGCAATATACGCGGGCTAAAACGTAATCACTTTTCTGCGTACGTCCACGTCTGTAAGTACAGACCAGCCGTTTTTTTACACTTAGTGAAACACAGACAGATCCCCGCCCACACCTCTCAGATCACACTGATCTGAAGCTACCTGGCTACGAACTAGTCCCATTATTCTTCTCTCACCGCGGTCTCGCCATTTACGTGCGTAGTGATGTAGCATACCAAACTCCACCACAATGTAGTCCCTGCTCCAATCCGGAATTCCATTTCATGTGGTTAAAATTCCGTCTCCGTAAGCAAATTATCCACTACTGATTTATTTACAGAAGCTCCAAACTGGACACCAATTCGACTTTTAACGAATTCGATGCGCTGTCTGACTCAATATACAATATACACAATTCTGGGTGGCTTCGACATTCTGGACAGACAACACCCGAAGGACGGTGTGTTGAGATCTTCGCTGCGGAAAATAACATAACCCAGCATGTAGATGAGCCCACACGAATACCAGACGTTGACAGTCATACCGCCAACACCTTGGACTTGTTTCTAACTTCTCACCCTGATAAGTACACCGTTGATGTGCTCGCCCCTCTGGGCTTATTGGACCATTGTGTCATATCATCTAATTTCTAGTACACCGACCACACAGTTAGAGAAAAGATTCCTAAAAGAACCATATGGCAATACGAAAAAGCCAACTGGAGCGGTCTTAACAGCTTCTTTAGGAATTTTAACTGGTCGTTATATTCCCTCGATTACGACGTGGATGCCGCTGCTGATATGATCACATACACCATTCTCTTTGGAATGAGAAACTTTATCCCTCATCGAATGAAGAGTATCAAACCAAAAGAAAAGGCATGGTACGACTCGAGGCTGTCAGGGTTAGAGAAATGTCTTTTCGGTCCTTCAAGACCAGCCCAACAGAGGAAAATCGATAAAAGTTCAAACGATCCAGAAATGACTGCAACGCCTTTCTTAAACGTGCAAAATTCCAATACTACCAAAAATTGAGGAAAAAATATTACAATGTCCCAAAGGTAGTAAAAACTTTTGGTCTTTCGTCAAAAATATTAGAAATTCTGCCTCATCCTACATCCTCAACGCTCATTTTAAATGACATTCCAGCTGTCGGCTCTTTGGACAAAGCCAATCTGCTTGCTGCACACTTTGCGACCAGCTCAACACTCCCAGATTGTGTTTTGTCTCCGCCTACACTTGAGTGCATCGAACCTTTAATGGGACAAATCCACTTTCGCACTCGTGTAGCAAGAGTTTTTAAAGATCTTAACATTCACAAATCCGCTGGTCCTGATGGTATATCTCCGCTCCTTCTGAAGAGGTGTTCTTCCTACTCCTTAGCACTCTTTCCGAGCAGATGGAAAACAGCACTTGTCCAGCCCGTCCCTAAAAAAGGCGAATCTTCCTCTCTCTCCTCCTACAGACCCATTGCACTTACATCCCTTCTTTCCAAGGTCATGGAAACGCTGATAAACCGGCAGTTCATGAAATATCTCGAAACACGAAAACTTCTTAATGACCTGCAGTATGGTTTTCGTAGCAATAGGTCCATTGGGGGACTGATGTCATGTCTCACCGAAAAGTGGAGCCAAAGCGTACATCAATCTGGCGAAAGCAAGATATTTCTTCAATGGATTAGAAACTACCTTTCGGAACGTTCAATTCCAGTTGTCTTGGATGGTTTCAAGTCTAATATTCACAAAATAAATGCTGGTATGGTATTTCATCAGCGATCTCTTGTCTGCTACCTCTAATCCAATATACTTTTTTGCTGACGACAGTACTCTCTGCTTTTCATATTCGTTCCCGGACCCACGTCCCTGCTCTTAGGCTGTAGAACGGGAACAGCAGCGTATGCTAAGCTCATTATATTCTGATATTACCAGCATAACTAATTGGGGAACCACTAACAGAGTAGAATTTAATGCTTCCAAAACACAATGCTGTCTGCTGTCGTTAAAGCGAAATTTAAACACCCAGCCATTATCCATGGATGGCACTTGCGTCGTCGAAACCGATAAACTTTCAATTTTCGATATGTGTGTCAATGACAACTTACGTTGGAATGACCACATATTCGGTGTCGTCAAAAATAGTGCAAAATATCTAAGTTTCCTCAAGCGATGTAAGAAATACTTTACCCCCTCTGATCTGGCCTCAATATATAACGCATTTATCTGCCCGAAATTGTAGTACAATGCTCACATCTGGTCGGGTGTGCCCAAAACATATCTGCACCTGCTAGATAGGATTCAAAACCGTATAGGTGATACTAATATCACTCAAACACCTCGAACACCGACGTAATGTCTCGTGCCTTACTCTGTGTTATCGCTATTTCCACCACCAGTGCTCCATAGAAATCTCCAGTAACATTCCGCCCTTCAAACTTTCAACCGCAATACCCGTCTCGCTATGAATGCTCATATACCCTCAGTATACCCTCAAGCCCACTTTCGGACGTACCCTAAAATATGGTGATTCGTTCCTAAGCCGTACAACTCGCTTATGGAATGCCCTGCCTAACTCTTTATTTCCTAGTCATTATAACCTTCAAACATCTAAAACCAACGTTAACCGGTACCTCTCTTTCCATCCTCCCTGATTTTCCTTCCCCCGCGCTGTGTGCAAACATTTTAGGGGTACTAAAAAAATAAGCCCTTGAGCTCGCGCAAATTATAAAAAAAAATCAGCAATAGAGTCGCAATCGGTGTTGAAGACATTTTAAAACGACTTTTGTAAACTTTTGAACGAAGTGAGCTCAAATTCATCAGCCTTTTCTGGCCGATCCACAAGAAAGGAGATCCTCTTAACTACGCCAACACTAGTGGCTCAGCCTCCTTGCTATTGCGTATAAGTATAGGTTGCTAATCTTCACATTTTTGTCGATTTCAAAGGATCATATGCTATCGATTGAGACCAGTTTTAGCAAAGCTCATGTACATATCATAGTTAGGAGTTAATATACCTTATAAAAGGAATTGAGTATTAAAGTTTTCACATAAAATTTCATACTTAGAACGTTGGCATAGCGGATGAAGGTTTCGTACGTCTTTTTGAATACAAGTTCTTGCCAGTGTTTTCTGATCCCGCTTGCTCTGATGAGCCTTGAAGAGGAAGATGTCGTTACGACTAAGGCGAGCTGTACGGCAAAATTGACCTTTTTAGAATAATGCTCTGAGGTCAGTTGGTCAAGGACCGCCGTAACTGGAGAAGCTTATGGGCCATGGGTTCGCACAATAATAAAAAAGTACATATCCAGGAAAGCTTGGTGACACAAAACAATTTTTTACACATAATTAATAAGAGATCAATCGTTCGATGCTGTGTCTGAAAATATACCACAAGCTGAGATTTTTTAACAAATGTGACACGTACTCGTGCAGTAGCCTGAATCATTTATCACTTTCGCTCGTTTAAAAAAGCATAATCTCTAATGATTTATGGTAATGTCCAATATGCGATAAAATACGTTCACTCAGAATAAATCTTCGGGGTTTGTAACATACTTCTTTCCACATTTTATCGAAATGTATTGTAGTTTTACTTTCCTTTCGTGAAATTTCAAGATCTAGCCTCTTTTTGGAATTTCAGTACCTACCAATAATATAGTATAATAATTGAGCTTATTGCTCTACTACAGTGAAATATTTTTACTACTCTCATTTACCTTCTAAACCCAGTTTTTAAGGAACAGAAATGCTACATACGATATTCATAATTTTTAATTTTTTTTAATCATCATTATTTTTAACAAAGCGATATCAACATTCTGGCCATGCAAAGCTGTTTTTGGAAACACACGGGTATGTGACCCATTTCCATAATTGTCCAATGGATTTTACCTGCAATGGAGGTAAGCACTTCTTTGGCAAATCTGTCTGCATTCGCTGCATAGGTGGCTTTTTCAGCTCATCTGACTTTGCCTCAGATATTTCGATGAATCTCCTCTTTCTCTTAATTTTGCTTTTATTATTCGGATTATTGACTTTCGTATGGTCTTTTTTGAAAACATATAAAATAGATTATTGGGAACTGAAATTCACTTATTGGATAAGGTTCAGATAACGACCTTTTGTAACTTTCCGGAAATGGCAGACCAGAATATAATTATCCTCGTGTTATTGTAGGTTGTGAGCCCATGAGTGTGACAGACAAAAAAGGGCTATATCAGGATGGGTGTATATTATTAGGGTAGGCACTGATTGGCGTTAACCTGGCGATGCGCAGTGCTGCAAATATGACTTGACATCAATTGTGCTTATTTTACTTCCTCGCTGGGTATCAGCATTGCAAAACTGGACGTGAGTTGCCAAACATATAAGCGAGCGGAGTTAGCAACCCGGCCTCGTAAAAACTTACTGTTGCGAGGCGTCCAAGCGCCTCGGATAAGGACGTATCTACTGTTCGCCATCTTGCATGACGAAAGAAAGGCAACGACATGGAGTATTTGAATTTTGTACAAACTGCGTGTACCCGAACAACTAGCAAACCCTCGACTGCTGCAAGGCAGATATCACCACAATTTAAGAAGTGTGGCGATTGCTACAGAGAAAACCATCAGCGTCTTTTTAGGTACAGAGTTATTATAAGCGGCAGATTTCGGCTGTAAGTCCTGAGCGAACGCCCTGTAATAATACGCATCTATTTGCCAACATCGGTCTGCCATGCCGCACAGAGAGAAAATACGACACTGCCAAAGAGTGGCCCTACGAGTCAAGTATATATATTGGGTATATAACTTAATTCGTGCTGTTTTTTTTTTTAATTTGAACGTTTATTTAAGAAAAACATGTACAATAGTATCATTCAAAGTATTGCCCATTTGAAGCTATGACTTTTTCCCATCCAAATACAGAGCATTACCGTCGCGCCATGGATATTCGGCTTTGCCGTTGATTTGGCTGGTTGGCCGGGTTTCACATATGATTTTTTGCGCTTGGGGTTGTCGTAATGGATCCATTTTTCATCACCAGTAACAATCCGATGCAAAAACGAGTTCCTTTTGTGGCGTTCCAGCAGTATTTCGGACATGCAAAACCGCCTTTCGACGTCTCTCGGCTTGAGTTCATGTGGAACCCAATTTCCTTGCTTTTGAATATATCCAGCTGCTTTTAAACATTTTGAAATGGCTGCTTGAGTGACACCCAAAGATTCTCCGAGCTCTTCTTGTGTTTGGCAACAATCTTCATAGAGTAATGCTTCCAGTTCTTCATCTTCAAACTTTTTTGGCTGCCCAGGACGTTCATCGTCTTCCAAGCCAAAATCACCACTTTTAAATCGTGCAAACCACTTTTGGCACGTTCGCTCAGCTAGCGCATGTTCCACCAAAATACGATGACTTTCGGCAGCAGTTTTCTTCATATTAAAGTAATGAAGAAGAACTCCCCGCAAAAACACTTTTTCAGGCACAAAGTTCGACATATTTGAGTGAAAAAAAATTATTGTTGTTTACGCTTGAAATGAATGACATATACTGAAATGACGTACAATAACAGTAGCTTTCCAACGCATGCTCCAATGGAATAATAACAATAGTATAATACAAGTTAGGCCATCTCTTAGCAAATTACACGAACTTATAGACCCAATATATATATATATATATTTTGTATTATTTTTATTAATTTTTTTTGTTTTTATCATTTTTTTTTCTTAAATCTAACTTACTCCTACTTAAAACTATGTAAGCCGTAAGTAAAAAAATTAAACTACCCACTTTGCTTCACATGAAGCTACCAAGTATTGGAGGAATTCGACGACGTCTCATCCTCTCCTTCAAAAAGCCAACAAAATTGTTGGTGCTGTTGAGCAACATCCCTCATGTCGCGATTCTGAACCGGAGGCACTGCCGTATGCTACGCCTCTTTCGTAGTTGACCAGCCTGTCCGCAGCTGTTCGAGCGACGTGGAAGATTAGCGGCACCGCAAATCTGTCCTGGATCAGACCTTTAGTATCTAGGTAGATGAACGCTTCTGGAGGAATAAAGCCGTCAAGGCGAACTCTCTCATGATATATATAATTAGAATAGTAAGCCAAGGAGATCAGGTTGTTTGATAAGGTCATTGCTCTTGCAATATGGCCTCGATTCAACTTAATGACGGAATTGTCCACTCTTATTAAGTTCGCCTTATTGTACAAGACCTCATTAGGATAGAATTTTGTGTACTCAGATTCTGGGGTTCTGTATAACAACAGACAAGTCCTAAGATAAGCCCTCTCAAACACCCGAATCTTTTCCAATAAACTTTCTCTCACGTTTGTGCAAGGTATACTTCTACAAACAAGTTGCTGTCCATGACCTGACCTGTACATGATTAAGTCGTCTGCATGGCGTCGACGCTATGGCATGGTAAAAGTGAACCTATCAGATCACTTGTGTAAATACTGAATAGGACCGGCGAATTTACCGCACCCTGTTGCAGACCGTTTTCAATGTTAAATGTTCCAGCAGAAGTCACATCGCCATTCTTCACGATAAACTGTCTACTGGAGAGCATATCAAAAAGAATATACAGCAGCGGTTTACTAATACCCAACCTGTCCAGCTTGAAAAAGAGTCCTTCTAACCATACGGTATCGAAGGCTTTTTCCAAGTCAATCAGGCAGGCACCAGTGCACAGGTCCTTGCCTTTGTTCCATTAGATATCAGAAACCAGTTTGGACGCAGCATGAATGATGTCATGCCCCGCCTTGAAACCGAATTGATTATCCGGAAATATATGTTTGTCCTCAACCCACTTAGTCAGGACTCTATTGATTACCTTCTCGAAAACCTTACTGATGTTTAGAAGAAGACTAATCGACCGGAGATTCGCCGGATTGGAAGTATCTTTGTCCATTTTGGGGATGGGATGTACCACTGCAGTTTTCCAATGCGCTGGATTATATGCATTATTCATTGCATTATTAAACAGGGTGGCAGTGATGTCGAAGCACAATGTTCGGTATTTCATAGGCTCCCACTGATTTCTTACTCCTAAGTGATTCGAAGATCGTTTGGAGCTCTTCCTTCGAAATGAAGGATGGTGATGGCATTATTTCCCACATTCTCGTCACTGAACTGGGTGAAACCCGAGCTCTCAAATCGCCAATTCACTATTTCATTTCGCAGGTAGAAATTGTGCACAAGGACTCGACTTTCGAGATTGTGGTTCGGGCCAATGATGTCATTCGCCTTTTGGTGGAGGGAATATTCCTGTTATTGGAAAATGTAATCTAGATCTTAAATGCATGAAGTCTTTTGTAAATTATAATTTGGAATTCGTGGTTACAAATTTAAACGCAAAGCCAATTATTGGCTTAATGATTGTATTCGCCTGGGTTTTATTAATTCTTCACTTGATAATTGTGCCATTAATAAAGAAGTCTTGCATGTTGACAAGGTTTCAACAAGTTATTTGAATGTTTTTGATAAATATAAAATAGTATTTGAAGGTCTAGGTTGTGTTAGAATAAAGTGTAAATTATATTTATTAGAAACAGTTGCACCAAGTATTGATCCACCTCGTAAAATTCCCTTCAAGTTACATAACCTGCTGAGAGATGAATTAAACAAAATGGAATTATCAGGGGTTATAAAGAAAACAACAGGTGCTACAGATTGGGTGAGTTCTTTAGTGTTAGTGGAAAAGAAAAACAAAACCATCCGTATTTGTTTAGATCCTCGAAAACTAAATATTGCTATAAAACGTTCTCACTATCCTTTCCCAACGTTGGAATCGATTAGACATAAATTAAAAGGGTCAACTGTGTTTTCAGTACTTGATGCTAACAAAGGATTCTGGATGATTCCGTTGGATGAAGAAAGTAGTCCGTTGTGTACCATTCGGTAGATACTCTTTTAAGAGGCTTCCTTTTGGTATAAAAGCAGCACCGGAAATATTTCATCTAATTTATCTAGATGATATTTTGATTTGCGGTAAGACTAAAGAGGAACATGATAAACGTCTTTGTGCCGTGTTAGAGAGAGCACTAGCATCGGGAGTGAAATTTAATAAGGAAAAAAAGTCAGTTAGGTGTATCTGAAGTTAAATATTTTGGGCACAGATTTAACAAAAGTGGAATTAGCCCGGATTACAGTAAAATAAAAGCGAATGTCGAGATGCCAGCCCCTAAAAACAAAAAAGATGTACAAAGATTTTTAGGTATTCTCACATATCTAAATCCATTTATAGCAAATTTGTCAGAAAAATCTCAGGTGTTAAGAGATTTATTAAAAACGAGTGTGATGTGGAACTGGTCTGAGAACCATATAAAATGTTTTAATAACTTGAAGCAAGCTATAACTTCTCCTCCAGTTTTATCCTATTTTGATTCAGAGGTGCCAATTGTTTTGTCAGTAGATGCATCTCAGTTTGCTGTTGGCACAGTGCTGCAACAAAATCAAAAGCCAATTGCTTTTGCATCAGAAACATTCACAGAATGTCAAACAAGGTATGCGCAGATAGAGAAGGAGCGATATGCCATTGTTTTCGGATGTCAGAAGTTTCATCAATATATTTATGGACAGACAATTTCTGTAGAAACCGATCATAAACCCTTAATAAGTCTTTTTAAAAAATCTCTTGCAAATGTTCCACCTCGTCTCCAAATAATGATGCTTTCTATTCAAATATATGATTTACATGTTAGTTATAAACCAATTAGATTTATGTGGATAGCAGACATACTTTCAAGAGCCCCACTCCCTGATACAGAAATTTTGAAAAGTGAAAAAGAAATTTATGTTCATGTCGGGAGCATTTCCACGACACTCTCTATTTCGGAAGAACGGCTTAAGGAAACTCAGGACAGCACCATAAATGATAAGACATTCCAACTACTTAAAGAGTATGTTAATGACGGTTGGCCTGAACATAGGCATCTTATTGATAGATCCTTATTACCATTTTGGCCTATCCGACACGAAATATATTTTCAAGAATGTTTGTGCTTTAAGGGCAACAACGTCATTATGCCCGAAGGATTAAGACACACAATTTTATCTATTGTGCATGAGGGGCACGTATGAATAGAAAGCATGAAACGACGAGTCAGGTCCTGCATGTATTGGCCTGGAATCAGTTATGACATAACAAAATTTATTGATTTGTGTGAAATTTGTCAAAAATTTCGAAATAACAATCCGAAAGAACCACTCAATCCACACGATATTCCAAAATTACCTTGGAATACCATCGGTATGGATATTTTCCAAATTGATAATGAGTATTTCCTTTTAATTGTTGATTATTACTCCAAATATGTAGATTATTGCAAATTAAAAACATGTACTAGTGCAGGAATTACTAAAAAACTAAAAGATATATTTTCCAAGTTTGGAATTCCAAAGATAATTATATCTGATAATGGACCTTCTTTCGTTTCATCTGAAATGCATTCTTTTTTCAAAGATTGGGATATTGATCCTAAGACAAGCAGCCCCCACTTTCCACAGGTAAATGGATTGGCAGAAAGGTCAATACAAACTGTAAAGAAAATGATTAAAAAGTGTAGTCAATCGAACACTGATCCATATATTGCTTTACTTAACTTACGTAATACACCTAATTCGTTTGGCTTCACTCAGTTGCTTATGGGTAAAACTTTAAGGTCTAAAATACCCTGTCATATGGAGCAATTGAAACTAACTAACTTGTTGATTGCGACAAATATAGATCAATGATAGAAAATAATCAAAAACAAGTCAAAAAAAATTATGACAGAACAGCAAAACTTCTATCTGCTTTGAGAGTAGGGGACAAAGTTCTCCTCAAAATCAATCCAAATACGGATTCATGGTCCAATGGCATAGTTGTTAAAGTGTGTAAGGAACCAAGGTCATATATAGTCACATAAATGGACATTTATTTAGAAGAAATAGACGTCAACTAATATGTTGAAAAAATTATGTTTTGTCACAAATGCAAGATGAGGATATATTCCTCAGGAATAATATAAATAATAATAAAGATAAAAATGACAATATAAAAGACTTCATGAAATTAAGATCTGTCAAGTTAAAAGTATCAGGCAATTGACGTATAAAATTTTTGTTAACTTTATAAAATGTGGCATGTTGTATACATGGTTACCATACTTGCAGAACATACTATATCTTTGTGTACATAGACTATAAGAACAAATATGTTCTCTGTGAAGTACTCTCTTTTTATGTATTCTTTTTTATTTTATGCATGAATAAATCAGTCTTGAACTCAATATTAAACGTGTAACAGTACACTTCCTGGAAAGTCGCTCCTATAGCCTCCACCTTCTCCTGCGGATCCTCGATCACAAAGAAGTTGTCATCATCAACGGCCGCATTTGGATCTATGCCTGCTGATGTAAGTATTTGTTCGTTGCTCGTCGTTCGGGCGATTTTGAGACATGGAAGGTCGTTTTGATTATTTCTCCGAAATATTTTATTTACTTGCGGGAACATATTCGGGTTGCTGGTGTTTGCAGCCCGGATTTTATTGTTCCAATACAAACTTACAGAATTTCTGCAATTTTCCTTTATTAATACCTGGAGGTTTTCAATCGACGACTTCAATGTCATGATCTCCGGGCTATGTCTGTCGGTAAACTGTCTGTACAAGGTTTTCAAACAGCAGTCTAGTTTTATGTCGGTGTAGTGCGTCAATAGTTGCGTTGCGGAACAAGTTTTCGTCGTCAGTGTGTTGATACCGAGGTATTCGTTTGTTTGTCTCATCCATTAGTCTTAGATACCCGTCAATCTCCTCGTTTGACAGATTGCTGTTGGACGGCGGGTAGAGCGAATTCGAGGACAATGCTCTTGTCAGTATTCTTGAGAAGTGTTTCCAACGCACCCTACTATAATTGTAGGAATGCCTTTGAACAAACTCTTCCAGTTCCGCAGTTTCGTTGAGAACAGTTTTTTCTGTGCTGAAACCGCATTGGTCACTGTCATACACGAAAATGCGTAGACAGTAAGCCCGAGTCGATATATTATACTGTGCTACCCCACCAACTGAATAGTAGGTTCCCTTTAGTATTTGGTGTATTATTTCCCCAATCTCTATGTACGAGACCTACGTACTACACGACTGTATACTCTTTTGAAACGCATTCAATTTTTTAAAAAGATCGCAACACCTCCTCCTTGAATGGAATTGGATCAGTTCTTCGTAATATTTCCTATCTTCTGTGCCTCATTTTATGTGTTTTCGTAAGCTTAGTTTCGCTAACCAAAAGCACATCAGGGGCTTGGTCTTTAAGCAACTTAAATAGTGCGACTCGTCGATCGAACCTAATCAGTGAATTAACATTCACTGTAAGGACCTTCAGGGTTCGCTCGGCCATGTAGCCATTACGAGAAAAGGTGCGTTAGGCCAGGCAGCAGCGTGTATATTTGATCCACCCGCGAAGTCTGTTCAGTTAAATGACGTTGTAGCTGAGCCATCTGCCCCTGGATAGAGAGCAAGATAGCTAGCATGTCAGGTACCGGTTCCGGTCCTCTAGACGCTGGGGCCTGAGAGGCAACCTTCGCTTGCTGTACCGTATTTACCCTGCCTGCTGCCATTTGCGCTTAGGTAACTTAAGGAGTAACGGCTGGTGTTTGTATATGCACGGGCGGACGTTTAACTTCTACCTTCTGCTGCTGAGCCAGATTTACTCCTTTGATGTATTGGAATTTGGGAGCTATACAGGATATTCCGGATAATGTGTCAAGGACTTTAAGGAGAGAATCCGTGACATATTTTGAGAAAAAAGTTGTTTGATTTGGGCGGGGTCGATAACCCACCGAGATACCTAGGTTTTAAACAAACCTAATTGTTTAATTATTTCAAAGTAAATATTGTCATAAAATTAATGTGTTATGTACGTAATTGAAGACAAAAAGAGATGTTTTTTGATAAAAACTTAAAATGTTGATTTGTTTTCAGGTTTTTCGGAAAAATATGCAATTAACCCCCACCTTTTGAAACTTTGAGAGCTGACCTAGTATTTACAAACACAAAAAAGTCTGGTCATTTCATCTGGTAGTTTTCAAGATACAACCCAACTTGTTCAAACTATAAAACTTATAATAGGGTATTCTTTAACAACACACCTATAAAATTAACTTGTCAATAGCTTCTTTGTAATTTTTTTCTCGCAAAGTAAGTTTATGTTTACAAAATGTAAATTCAATAAAAGTTTTTTTTTAAAAAAAAAAAAGTTTTGTTTTATGAACCATAAAAAGGAAAAAAGACCTACCTCGGGTAAATAACGCCTGACACAGATAGGAACAACGCGGAAATCGTGTAGAGAGTCACATCCTGCTTTAGCAGCAGAAATTCTGGGGACGGATGAAGGATATTACTTACTCATCAGATATAATAATATGGGATGACTTGAATCATAGTATTGACGAGGCAGCTGCGCAAGTGCGAGTTGAGTTGGATAGAATGGACACTATTGGAGCTTTTCAAAGACGAGCTCTGATATGCATACTAAGTAATGGTTTGTACTTTGAATAGTTCATATGATACAAGGGTTGATGAAAAAAATAAAAACAAGAATGTGCAATCAATATTTGTTTTTTTTTTCTAAGATTTTTAACAAATTTAAATTCAATAGGTAAAAACCTGTTTCAATATGATGAGTCGTATATTGGAAACTACTGACTTGACTTTTGTTTGTAAGTCCCAGTACTTGTTTTTAAAAAAAAAAAATTGATACAAAATCAAAATTTTAAGTTTAAAAAAAAAATCACTTTTGATCTTCAATAACTTTTGACACAATAATTTTAGGGCAACATTTACTTTGAAACAATTAACAATTAAATTAACAATTAAATTGTTTCAATCCTGGAAAAAATATTCAGCACCTCTTTATCGATTAAGGCAGCATACGATGCCATCCATACAGACGAGTGGATGGCAGTCTTGGTATCAGTCTTGGTATCCTTGCCAAACTAGTCAGAAAAATTGTGCGAGACTCGGAAGTCAACCACAGAGGAACGATGATCCAAATGTCTGTGCAACTGCAACATTAAGCAGTCACTGGTACATTTGCTTGAATTGAAACAGAAGCGGCAAAATCGTTCAGAACGTCAAAATATGCAGTTATAACTTTGAAGTTTTCACGGACCTTGTATACCTCGGGTCCGCTATCAAATCTAATAATATCTCGTCAGTCATCAAACGAAGGATTACGCATGAAAATCGAAGGCACATGAGTAATAAGGCCTAGTTATGAAACACTACGCAGACTCTGGATAAGACCCTTAAACGCGTTAAAGGTATAATTTTTCGAGTGAATTTCCGGCCCTTTTGACGGGATTGGGAGGAGGATATTAAACAGCGAACCCTACGAGCTGTACAGTAACGTTGACCTGGTCAGAAAAGTGCACATTACATTAGGTGGCTAGGACGTAAAGAGCGAATGAACATGAACGTTCCAGCTCGAAGAGTCTTCGATTTCAACTTGGAAGGATAACGCAGTAGAGGAAGATCTCGCCTAGTGGTGCGCGGACAAGTGGAAGCGGACCCCAACCAATTTGAAGTGCACATTTGGAGGCAGTTATCTAGAGACTCGGCTAACTGGAGAGGTCTAATATTTGAGTAAGTAAGTAAGTTTATTCCTAATAAAGTAAGATTTCATGCATCACAACCTTAAACGGATTAGTATTATTAATATCTAATAAATATAATAAATGCACATACATACATATATATGTGTGTATGCACACACAGGGTGTCCACTAATTAGTCAACGATAATTTGGGAAATGATTCCTGGGTATATTCTCTGAAAAAAATAGTTCTACAGTAAGGGTCTATCTCCAAGGTTGATATCATTTATCGAGGATTTAAGAAAAGGCTTACTTTGGTGTACCCTGACCCATGGTAACAGAAATTGCTCTGTTAGTACTAATGGTAGGAACTTTATGTAGGACCTCGTTTTTAGAAGAAATAATAGCCTTTGTGACGGCGTTTAAGTAAAGTTGCTATCTTATTGGAATCTTTAGATATCCAGTTTCTAAGCCAACATGCTTTTCATTGCCCATGGTAATTTTTGATTTTGAGGTCACTTTTCTCAAGAAAATGCCTAATTAACATAATAGTTTACTATATTTTTCTTATGAAAGTAACAATAAAAAAAAAAATCATCATCAAATTTGCACAAAAACCCATAAATTTTATTTGTATCATATTTGGGAAAATATCCAGCAGGTAAAAAAAGGAATATAAAATTGTTTACTAAGATTTCTAAGAACAGTTGGCAATACTCGCAAGAATGGTATTTCAAGAACTACTAATTATCCAATATATTTAAAGAGTTTTAAAGCCTACTCGTTTATTTGACTACCTGTCAAAGCCCCTATTTCCCTACATTATTCCTTAAAAGTTCTCAGAAAGAGTTACAAATAAACAAACAAACAAAAATGGTATAAAAGTTTAGAAAAAAAATAATTCATCAGCTTAATTTTTTACGCTAAGGTTACAGTTGCTTAGAAACGCTATTTGAAATGTCTGCATTTACAAACCAAAATACGCTGACATTATTTACGTTTATGGACTGTGTCATAGAAGTTCAACTAGTGCTCGACAAAGACACCATGAACTTTATCCTAACCGACGACTTGCTAGTAAAGCTGTATTTGGAAATACGTAGATATCGAAGGCTTCGAGAAATGGGATCTGTTTCAAATACTTGGCCGAAGGCGGAAGCTCCACAAGTAAGAAGAAGCTGGAAGCTATTACAACTGATCCATCAATCAGCATCAGACGCTTAGCTTTGCAATTCAATGTTTCCAGACATAAAATTTCTAATGTACTGCATGGAGAAAATCTTTATTCAGAGCACCATACACCTGTAGAAGAACTGCTTCCAAATGATTTGGAAAAGAGACTTGAGTTTTCTAACTGGTTGCTGGAGCGGAGCTTGGATGGCAACGAGTTTATTAGCAGAATTCTTCGAACAGGCGAATCTGGATTTACAAGAGATGAGATCACAAATTTTCATAATCTTCATGCGTGGGCTGCGGACAATCAACATACAAGGAGACATAAATCATTTCAACACAAATTCAGCGTCAATATGTGAGCAGTTGTACTTGGAAACAAGTTAATCAGCCCCTTCCAACTACCACCTAGTCAGAATTCTACTAACTATCTGGAGTTTTTGCGAAATGATTTACCAGAACTATTGGAGGACATTCCACTGATTCAACTAGCTTCATCATATTTTCAACAGGATGGTGCTCCAGCCCACTATGATCGTGAGGTTAAGAATTGACTAGATGAAGAGTACGGTAATCGTTGGATAGGAAGAAATTGACCAGTTCACTAGCCTGCATGATGTCCTGACCTTAGAGGATTGGATTTTTTGTATGGGGAAGAATGAAAGAACTTGTTAGCTACTTTAATAGAATAGGAAGAGCGTATTCTCGAAGCGTCATCAAAAGTGAAGCAGCAGTTAGCATCAATAAACATTCCTGGTGCAATCCAAAAACGGGCTCTAGCATGCATACAAAACCAAGGAGGATACTTTGAGCACCTGTTATAACTGTTTTAGTACACACATAAAATAAAAATTATCCAAAACCACATCAATCATTTTTTATTCACAGCCTTTGGAGCTTAAAGCAAACATTTTTTTTTTTGTTAATTTCATCTGCTGCAGGTGTTCCCAAGTATCATAAAATGTATGGGCTTTTCTATTGTCACTTTCAGAAGAAAAAAATATGTAAACCGTTATGTTAAGTAGACATTTTCTGGAGAGAAGCGACCTCAAAATCAAAAATTAGCATGGGTAATTATTTGGAAGAAGGTTTTTTTCTTTTTAGAGAACTTGAGAAGAAGCGAAAAGAAAGAAACGTAATCTCTTGTTTGAAACACGTTTTAAAATGTTCTGACAGAAGCTTGACATTGCTATGAATATGTTATCTAGCGATGGTATTGTCAGTTGTGAGACAATAGTAAGAACTAATTTTTATAATAATACTTTTCAACATTTCGCCCACCTCGTCCAGTTATTGTGACGAAACCACTGGCCGCCCATCATGTTCATCCATAGACTCATTGTCAATTGAAAGTACCACCAACTTTGAGATAGCTTGTTTCAATATTGATGATTGTGTACGGATCGTAGCTACTCGCACCGATGGTTCTCTTCAGATGATGTTTAATGCTCTTGACGCCAGCCTCCCATATGCTTCCAAAGTTCGGAGACCCTGGTGGAATGAAGTGCCATGAAACACCGTTGCACGAAATGGATCGCGCGCCTTCCTCTAACTGCTTTCGAAAAGCTACAAAATCCTCCTTGAGTGCCGTATTTGCACAAGAAAATGTCGTTGCACAGTCGCTATAGATGCTAGAGCTATATCTTCGAATGGAAAAGAAGCGTCGCAAAGCTGCAAATAACGTCTCGATGGTCATGTCGCTCACGAGTTCGAGATGAATAGCTCTAGTGCTCAGGCAGACAAAGAGAGCAACCTATCCTTTGTAACTACGATGACCTCAGCCTTTTGTGGTTCAAATACATAGGTCCAGCATAATCCAACCCAGAATGCTTGAACGGAGCATCAGCTGTACAACACGGAGTTAGAAGACTTACCATAATTTGGGTTGTAATTAGTGGTTTCTGACGAAAACATGTCAAATAACGAGGTCGAACTGAAGCCAGACCATCGATTACCCAATAGCGTCTTCGGAGAAAGCTCAGCGTTGTTTGCTTGTCACCATTCAATCGTGTGATGCCACTGTCGTCGATAATTGGATTAAGTTTTTGTGACTTGCTTTTTAAACTGATAGGTTGACCTTGAGAGAGACAAGAAACTTCATTAGTAAAATGTGTTTTTTGAACATACCTTATCCAGAAATGTAAGGCTACTCGTCGTTCAGAGGCTATGTACCAGCATTTCGAATGTTGTCTTCGTAGTTTGATGTCATTAAAACGATGGCACCAGCATGTACTCGTAACTCCAACTAATGTGTTGATATTGGAGTGCTCCAACATTCTCCGTCAATTTGGATTAGGCTTGCGTAATCATTGAAGATGCTTCAAGTAGCTCTTTGACGTCGCAAACCTTAGCCAGTCTGGACCAGTCCACCATATGTCGAGGTTCCCTAGCTGGGAAGGGTGCACACAACGGAAGGCTACGGCAGCAGTGTTACTATCAGTGGGTACATACCTCCAACCGTCAATAGCTGTCAGCTCTTGGATTTTGGTAATCCGATTAGCAACGTATTGCTTATGCTTTCCAGGATTTGACCGGATCCAGCTGAAAGTTGTCTTCGAGTCAGGCCGGCAGTAAGTCGTAATTGACGTCAGCTTTAAGGTGTCAAGCACTTTGGAAGTTACTTTCGAAGCAAGAAGTGCTCCATTGAGTTCCAAACATGGGACGGTGATCTTCTTTAACGGTGCTACTTTAGTTTTGGCCATGAGAATCGACGTTTTAATTTCACCATCAACTGTTTTGTCTCGTAGACAGGAAACGGCAGCCTAAGCAGAGTTAGGCGCGTCGGAGAAAATATGTAGTTGGTAGTTCAATGCCTCTGGTGACAAGAAAACCCATCTAGAAACCTTGATGTCATCTATTTATGGAAGCTCTTCTCGAAATCGAACCCAGTTCTGTTGATGAGGTTCCGGAAGTGGATCATCCCAGGAAATACCAGAAAGTCACAATTGTTGACAGATCATTTTACCTGTTATCAGGACTGGAGCCAGCAGGCAAGTTGGATCATAAATTTTGGCGACATCGGAAAGTTGTTGACTTTTTGTAATTGCTGACGAGACTTTTGTGACGTTCACCTTGTGGCCTATGCAATCACTTTTACAATACCAGTAGATCCCAAGTGCCTTGGTTTCACGGTCCAAATTCAGATCACATGACTTCCATTTTCGTAGCAGGAAACCCCCTCGTTGTAGGAACTTCTGTAGTTCTATCAATAGTTGTTGAGCAGTTTCAACCGAATCAGTGCCATGGAGGCAGTCATCCATGCAGAATGATGAATGTAGCATTTTTCAATATCAGCCGTATAGCTAATTCGATGAATACGCCATTTTAAAATAATTGCAGAGAGCTCTGAAGCTTAGGACCTACATGAGGACAATCATTAAGTGATTTACCTGATTTGTACTTCCTGGATGTATTGAAGACAACTCTCAATTTTGTTGTCGAGCTTGACTCCTTGTATACACCATAATGGGGAATGTAGCACACACCTAGAGGTGGCACGTCGTCGTAAACAGGTTCCATGTGCTCAAGCTTCAGATACTCCTACATAAATTCTTGGTACAATGTCTTCATGGTTGGGTTGTGGTCTAAGCGTTGCAGTTGGTGATGGAAAGGTTTAAAGGCGCCTCCTCTTGAATTTGCCAGTGTTGTTACCTCGATGGAATCCTAAAACGGGTATTTGACGATGTATCGTCCAGATCTAGTTCGTTGTACACGAATTTCCACATACACTGAATTAAGTCAGCGAGCTCAGTTTGAGAAAATGCACAAAGACTTGAAGACAACTCTCGAGTTAGTGATTCGGGTAAGCGGCCGTAGATGACCCATCCTAAATGGGTACGTTGTGCTACAGGAGCACAAGTAGTGCACCTGTGCATAATTTCCCCATGTAGAAGAGGGTCATAAAGATCAACTTCCAGAATTACGTCGATATAGCCGGGCTAATGAAATTATGGATCAGCCAAATCAAGAACCAACAATTCAGAAAATGGTCTGGTGTCAATTCGCATAGTGGGCACGAGATGACCCAAGCGTGGTAAAATTAGTGCTTTGCAGTTAATGTTGAAATCAGGTTCTCTGAGAGAGTTCACAGGGATATCGACCAAACCTGTTGATTTACCCACGCTCGATCCCCCTACCCCAGTCACCGGCACAAGAAGCCGTGTTCGTCGAAGATGAAGTTGTTGAACCGCATACTCACTAATAAATGAAGCTTGATAATCGCTGTCCAAAAGAGCTCGAAGTTTTAAATGATGTCCAGTAGCAGATCGTACTCCAATTTGAGCTGTAGGCAGCAGAACCGTTCCTAGCTTTACAAGTGAATTTTCGTCGACAGATTCACAGAGTGAATTACGAGGGTGACGGGGGTCATAGGTGTTGTTTGTCCGCAAGTGGTTTGTGATTACGTTGGACTCTTGAACCTGGATGCTGTCGTGCAATATTGTGTGGTGGTTTTGGTGACATCTTAAGCAGGTAAAATCCGATGGGCAGTGCTGTTGTGTATGGTTAGCTTTGAGACAATTTCTGCACACCTTCGCTTTCATCAATAACGTCTGTCTCTGTGCTGGAGTTTGTTTTCTGAAATCAGGGCAAAACATTAGAACATGCTAACCAAAGCAACTGGGATATCGATTGACATTTACTTGATGGCTGTGGGCTAGTTATGGTTCGGATGATTTTTTGTTGACTTCCCTTAGATTTTGTCGACAGCATGCAACCATTGCATCCAGTCCTTGAGAGCGGTTTTCCAAAAAATTTTCCATCTCTGCGTACGTGTGAATGGAATTCGGATTATCAAGTGAAGTTTCCCAGTCTTTAATTATGACAGGATCCAGTTTTTCTGTCACATGCAAAATTAACCAATCGTCCCACTGGTCAGTTAGCCGCCCTAGTTGCTTCAGAGTCCGAACAGCTTCAGTGATTCCATCAAGAATCTAACGTAAGACGATTCGGTAGTCATGATTGGCAGCTTTACGATGTCACGAAGGTACTGTTTAAGAAGCCTGCGCTTGTTGCCATATCGACTTTGTAAAATATCCCAAGTGGTCTGAAAGTTGGCATCTCTAATCAGAATATTTTTTAACACACTCGCAGGACTATCACGAACGCTACAATTGAGATGATGTAATCGTTGCACATTGGAGAGCAATGTATCATTGATTACACAGCTGGCAAAAATGTCTTTGAAGTTCAGCCACTCGTTAAACGATCCATCGAAGGTGGGCAGCAGAAGTTTTGGCAAAGTTGATTTGACGTTGAATGAGACATACCTATGGTATCATGCGCAGTCGTGGACAGATCGTCTATGAGATCATTGAGTTCTCCTAAGGCTTCGAAATAAGCAGATTAAATTTTGCCAAAACGCTCATCCGATAGACACCACTTTTACCTCTGTTGATGAGATGCAATCCTGGGTATCATTGATTTACTCCAGTAGTCGTCCAGGAGTTTTCTTCTGCCCACGAAATACTCTTATATCTGCTTCGCCTTGGCGACTTTTTGTGAATTAGATGAGAAGTTACAAATTAGTTTCGCAATAGATTCTTCCTTAGCCAGCGACATTGTTCTTTGAAAAAAACCTTTTCACTAAGAAACACGAGTATTTTACACGGAAGAATCAGGTTCCCTGCAGGAGATGCCAATGTTTGGAAGGTTTTTTTCTTTTTTTAGAACTTGAGAAGAAGCGAAAAGAAAGAAACGTAACCTCTTGCTTGAAACACGTTTTATTACAAAGCTTTACATTGCGATGAATATGTTATCAAGCGATGGTATTGCCAAATATGGGGCCATAGTGAGAACTAGTTTTTATAATAATACCTTACAACAGCAATGCAAATGAAACAGGCTTAGAAATTTGATATCTAAAGACTCAAACTTTATTTGAATGCTTTCACAAAGGCTAGTATTTCTTCTAAAAACGAGGTCCTATATGAAGTTCCTACCTTTAGTAGTAACAGAGCAATTTCCGTTAACATGGGTCAGGGTACACCAAAGTAAGCCTTTTCTTAAATCCTCGATAAATGATGTCAACATTGGAGATAGACCCTTACTGTAGAACGATTTCTTTCTTAGAACAGGTGTGCCCAGGAATCATTCCCCAAATTATTGTTGACGAATTAGGGGGCACCCTGTATATTTGATAATACTGCATAGTAGATCTCACTATATTTGATATGGTGACTAAGACTCTGCAGAGAAACGACCTTGGTTCGGTACTATTTTCAAAAGCAAAGCATTTAATACATCCTAGACAAGAGTAATAGTAAAACTAGTAGTGATTTTTTTTCCGAATCTCGAACACTGTTTTGGGGCTTGTTGTCTTTTATCTAAATACAATAATAATCATTTCTTTTCCTTTCGTTTCTCTAATCCAATTATAAATGTGACATCCTTATCAAAACCACGGCACGTGTATTTTCAACTTGCAATGAAAATATTAACAACAAATACCCTTTCGCGAAGACCAGGTCGTGTGTCGGTAGTTTACTTATTCATCCCCCACCTGAAACGAAATGCGTATCTTTGAATAACTGTTACACATGCATATTTCTGTGCTAACGCAATGGTAAACATTGCCATAAACAAATATTAATCTACTCTAATCTGTCATTTAAAAGTCACACGCGTGAGAACTGTAAACATCGTACTTGTGCCCAAGTCTACATAGGAC
This sequence comes from Volucella zonaria, assembly GCA_963966105.1. Classification (NCBI taxonomy): domain Eukaryota; kingdom Metazoa; phylum Arthropoda; class Insecta; order Diptera; family Syrphidae; genus Volucella; species Volucella zonaria. The sequence continues at coordinate 15,052,825 of OZ014534.1, forward strand.
AAGAAATTGCCTAAAGTTGTTGCAACTATGCGTAAAGTTAAAATGACAAACCACCCTAACTACAATATGTACTTACTAGGGGATGTTCATACGAGTACTGTTAAAAAAAGGACATCATTCACAACCGAATAGCACCATGTATCGGCGAGCCAGTGATCGAGTCGTGTTGTAGAAGTTAACTTTTTGTGGATGAAGTTCCAATATCAGTTTAAGCCGCAACACGTGACCAAATTGATGGTTGATCCTTGAAACGGTCTTGCCCTGGAAAACAATGCATCGAATTGACTTCAAAGAAGACAAAATTCAGGAAACCTTTTTCGTCGCAGGGATGACATAATTTTCCATTCATGACGACTCGCTAAGAGTAATCCAGTAAAGGAGCAGTCACTTTACCACTCAAACCCACCCCCATACTTACTGAACTCATACACCGGCGGCTACTTTGTAACATTAGAAACAAAAACAAATACAAAACCATTTTCGACAGTCGCAATCGGAAGCCACGTAGTTGGGGGTTGTACTCGTATTTCTTGTGCTGCCTGCTCATCATTGTTAAATCTCTGACGATGCGGTTGCCAAGGGCCCAGGCCAATAAAGTCGCGCACTGAAACGTGTGTCGACGCATTGATATTGTAAACAACGCTCGACGTTCCATGTTTATCCAGTGAATAGCGATATGTTGGCACTAGTGAACTGAATTGAATACAGGGGTTGTGTAGTCGTATTGCTGTTGTGATTATTCCAGCAGAGGACTCGTAGAAGGTGATGGGAATCTCGTTATTATGGATGAACGAAAACCGTTTGCAGAGGGGTGATTTACTATATAAGTTGAGTTGTTTAACTAGGTTTACTCACCCGTTTTATAAAGACTCAAAGTACATTAGCAAACATTCTCAGTCGAATGAAATGTGCAATAAAATATTCATAATGGGAAAATCAACTAAGCAAATACCAGTGTGTATCTAATGTTGGCTGCACAAAAGAAAGTTTGACATAACTTTATGTGGTTAGTCATATTGTTTTGATAACAAGTAACCGAATCGTTGTGTGAGCTATTTGCGTCCAAAAAATATAAGACATGCAGATAAGTGCGACAACATGCAAGATGTTCAGAATATATGTTGTAAGCTATTTTAGGACCGAGAAGAACATAATTTAACTCTTTAATTCGACATTGAACGAAGGATACGTGCCCATTTTCAGGAACTAATTTATGACTCGGTTTTAATCGGATTTTCGAGCATTAGTCTGTACTGACCTGGTCGAAAGTTTACGAACACGCTGTAGTATTGTGTTGCGCTGTTCGACAGATGTTATGCAGGGTATTTATTGTTTCAAAATATTTGATGAAGAGAGCACAACTCAGGCTCTGAACATCGTAGCCTATCTTTTGCCCCATTCAAAGTAAAGACGAAGTCTTAACATATGGTACATACTCGTAATTCCCCAGCTCCTCCTAAAATCATATCAAATTGGTTTATGAGAATTTCGTCGGTTCAGTACGCTTGTGACGTCAGATAAAATTCGGAAATGAGTAGTTAGATTGGGACACTTTGGAACTACAATTTGCTTGTAATTGAATCATAATAAACTCAGTTGATTATATGTTGTCTGCTTGCGAGTGGTCAGATTAAACGATAGGAAAGCGGAAACTATTTGATCATTAGGGTATTGCAACCAAATGTCTGCAAAGAGACTCATATTTATTATTTATAACCGGAAAATATCAAAACTTGTGTCTGTTAGGCAGTTTTATAGCGAAATCAAAGAGGTTAAACGATGCAGTTGTGGTAATTCGATTCATAAAGAAGCGCAGAATTGCTTCATAAGAAATGTGTGTGTGTTTTTTTTTTGAAGCAGATATGTGTATGTAGGAGCTTATCCACTGTCGGTTATGTTTGTACTGTAATCGAGCCTGATGCATAATCCAGGAAGTAAATAGATATTTAGGCTCAGTTGGAGAACAGTCCATATCCTGTGCCCTCTCCGCTTGTGCAAAGAAACTGAAGATCACAAAGTACACTACAAAGTTTTTTTGGGAAAGCCACTGAAATCACTCCCTTTACCGATTCATGAAAGATCGACAAATCAACAACCGCACTGGAGAAAGTTTAAAATTGTATTTATAATATGATAAGGCCCCAACCTCGAACTTGATGTGGGTTTGAGGTCGCTGATTGTGTGACGCGGAATTCTTTCTTCCCACTTTTTTCACCATTTATATTTGGAAGTCACTGTGTAAAATGCTTTTTCGTGTACAAGTTAAGGCAGAATAAATTAAATCATGATCGCATACTCTTTACACGCGCCTATATACAATTTCCCACATGATAGCGATGTTTAGGTAGCATTACCAATTAAGCACGCCAACACCCTACAGTCAATGGATTTGAATTCAATTTCGTTGACGCTGCGCCTGGGACGATCGGTTCACGAGCTGCCGTTAGATTTTAGAATTAAGTCGGTCTTTTGTAAACAACATTAAATAAGAAAACAGGATTTTTTATATGAAGCTAATACAAAATATTTTAATTGGAGCCCAACTTTGGATCCCAGTAAAACAGTTCATCGTGTGTTTAGTGAAAAGTGCTCCGGGCCCGAAGAAGTTCCACTGCCGCTATGCCTTTAAGAAGCTACAACAGCTATCACTACAAAACGCCCTCAAGCAGCTCTAACGTACATATAGGCCATCTACATCAGTATTGAATACTAAATATTTGGAAAAAGTCGACAGCGACGGATTTTTTATACAAATTATTCTGAATGATGAGGCTCATTTCCATTTGCCTGGGTACGTAATAAAATGAAATTGTCGCATCTGGGACTCCAAAAACCCAAGAGAGATAGTGGAACAACCTCTCCAACCGTAACGAGTGACAGTTTGGTTTGCTTTCTTCGCTGACGGTGTCTTTGAGCCAAATTTTTTCGGAAATGATGCTAGTGCGACTGTTGCACTGAATGGAATACGTAACCGAACGACGTTAGTTGACTATTTTTACCTGAAATTGATGCCTGAAACATCCTATACAGCTGGTGTAACAATGACCCTATTGCGTTGCAAATTTTCTGGACGCGTAATTTCTCAAAATGGGGACTTCACTTGGCCGCCTTTAACACAGGCAGACTTTTGCCTTTTTGGCTATGTTAAATATAAAGTCTATACCGATACCCCAACAACGATTCATGTACTAAACGAAAATATCAGAGCTGTTATTCATCAAAAGAATGATTATTTGCAGTCATAGCCGAGGCGGATAGTTGACAGATGTTGTACTCCATTACTTGTACTTGAGGTTAAAATGAAAACATTACCACCTACCGTAAAAATATTGCATGTTTCTGTTCATTTAAAATGACATCACTTGTTGGATGGCCTACAATTAGTGATTAAGAAAAAAAAGTAAAATTTTAAAGAAAATACATTTTGTCATAAAAGTGAATAAAAAAGTTAGTTATAAATTTTGCACGACATAATCAGTTACTCTAAGCTTTACCGATTTTCAAAACGAATACCATTTAAATTTTTTTTTAAATTATTGTTCCTTAAATTCCATTCAAAATGACCAGCTCTGTTGTTCGTTCAGGGGTTCTTAACACTGAACGGCCGACCTCTGCACCTTCGACCTCAAGAGCTCAAAACCCGAGCGTATCAGTGAATGCTACTCCCGAATTGGAATCATCAATCGCAGGTATTACAAGCCGTGTATGACCATATTGTCTGACCCGATCGGCCAGTGCCATCAATTGTACAAATGACGTCGAATGTCAATTCGGTTTTGGCATTTATGAAGCAAACAGAATTAGAATTTGTGTAAATAAGCAATGGACCGCTATACTCCTGAAGAGGGCGGAATAATCGTTACGATGTTTTTGATAAAATTCATCAGTAGGTCATATGTACATTATGACCCACCTTGTAGTTCAATCGAAAATAAACCCCAGTAACCAATTCCACAAGGGCATTGACGAAACTAATGCTAATGGAAATGGAGATAATCTCAATAACCTGGACAACGTTCCAGATTTTTTTTATTAAAAAAAGAACTTAATACTCAACAGGCTATTGCTACTCTTAAAATGACGTAGCACATGTTAAGTTTTTTGGAAAATTGGATAGAGAGAGAGAGACAAATGTTTGAGCTCAGTGGTTATTGCGGTCCATGGCTGATATTCAACATTTAAACGGGAGATTAAATTGTTAGTGGAAGCTGGTTTTTTGTTGTTTTCTGGTCAACTACTCATCTTATTTGAATTTAATTTACTGAAAATAAGAACATGTCTTCTGGGCGCGGATTTGGAAGCCAGTTCACTACCACTTGAGCCATGGCCACCCACAGTTTTTCAATCTTCTTATGTTCGGCCCATCCCATTGCACTTTCTGGATTTCGGTTATATCTGCGTGATAGCAGCCAAGGGCTTCTTCTAAATGTACTGCTGCAAGCGGTCTGTTAAGAGTCCGAACATTCCACGTGAAAATCCAAAGGCCGTTGTTCTTTAAACTTTTACTAGGATCGTCAATAAAGTCTATTTTTATCCGAGGCCGTCAATTGGTTCGTCACATATTTTAATCTCTTCCGTATAATGTTATGAGTCCCATGATGGCGTTGGCAAGTATAATGCTACTGACCGGGCATGCCATGATATCTACTTCACAAATAAAAAAATAGTTTTAACCGCAATAGATAAATTCCCAAAACATGCTCTAGCTAGAATATTGAAAATCAGAGTAACCGAAGATATTAAGCCTGGTCTTAGAGAAGCTATCCTATCCTTTGGTGTTCCACATATTGTAATAATGGAGAACGAATTCAAGCTCAATAACATCTATGATAGAGGACATGTTTAACATTAAAGTCTTTAAAGTACCAGTTCAGTTTGTATGCATTTTTATTTTCATTCATTAATTAATTCTTACATGCTAGACAAAAAAACGCTTAAAAATTAGCTTAATTAACTTAAAATTATCTTATTCTAGCTTACTGGCCCCATGCGGGCACTCTAAGTTAAACCTAACACTTAAACTATGTCTTTCGACGAATCTTACGTTACACGTTTATACTATCTCTAATCATTATTAAAACTAAGAAAACATTTTTTAACAACAACTTAGTAACCTGACTTTTTTTTTTTTTACTATATTATAAAACTTAAAACTAAAATCCTACAAACTACCTAAGAATAAATCTTAATCTACTTAACCTACATCTAATACATAACATACACATACAAATATATATATATATATATACATAATGTATATATACGTAATATTGGGTCTACAAGTAAGTTTCCAGTGTTTTTTTCCAAAATTTGAAGTTTTATTATGAAAACATAGTTACAATGCTTTATTCAAAGTATCGTCCATCGGAAGCTACAACTTTCCCCCATCTCTCTGGCAATTTATGAATTCCGGACCAAAAAAATGTCTCGTCTTTCGAGCCCAAGAACGTATCGAGCCAATTTTTGATTTCCTCTACTGAGCTGAAGCTTATTCCCGTAAGAGCGTTCTGCATCGAACGAAACAAGTGGTAGTCAGATGGTGCCAAGTCTGGACTGTAAGGCGGGTGAGGCAGAATTTCCCATCCACTATTTTCCAAATAGTTTTTCACCGAAACCGCAACATGTGGCCGAGCGTTGTCGTGATGAAAAATGACGGACTCATGCCTGGTCTCATATTCTGGCCGTTTTTCTTTTAATGCCCGCTTCAAACGAATTAGTTGGGTTCGACATAATGGTCCTTTGATGGTTTCACCAGTCGGAGTATACGACACCCTTTTGATCTCACCATATGCAGAGCATGACCTTATTCACGTGAATATTTCGTTTCGGAGTCGATTGGGCGGGCTCGTCGGGCTTTGTATACGATTTTCTGCTTTAGGATTATCATAATAAATCCATTTCTCATCACCAGTGACAATACGATGCAAAAATGATTTATTTTTATACCGCTGCAGTAACATTTCGGACATGCAAAATCGCCGTTCGACGTCTCTTGGCTTCAATTCGCATGGCACCTAGTTTCAAACCTTTTGAATGAATCGAAGTGCTTTTAGGCGCAGGGAAACGGCTTGTTGCGTGACGCCCACTGATGCAGCAAGTTTTTCTTGAATCTGACACGGATCCTCATCCAGTAAAGCGTCCAGTTCCTCGTCTTCAAAACTTTTCGACTTTCCGGGGCGATCTTTGTCTCCAACTCCAAAATCACCGCTTTTGAACCGTTTGGACCACTCGCGGCACGTCGATTCACCAATACATTCCGCCCCATAAGTTTCCGAAAGCAAACGATAGGCCTCAGCCGCACTTTTCTTCATATTAAAGAATAAAAGCAGCCCTTCCCGCAAATGACGCTTATGTGGCTGAAAACTTGCCATGATTTTGCTCGATAAAATGTACGACACCGATAGAACTGCTCAAATATAACGCTGCAAAGTTGTTGACAGATACAAAACCTACAAATAAAACACATGGGGTTTGACATTTCTGCCCGGGATCCACTGGTGGCGCCATCTCTGACAAACGCTGGAAACTTACTTGTAGACCCAATATATAAATACATATATATACTTTTTTTTTTAATTTTATTTTTTTTTTTTTTTTTTTACTTAAATCTAACATAATTCTACCTAAAACTATGTAATCCGGCCATGGCTAAAAAAACAAATTAGGCTGACCGACTTTGCTTCACAAGAAGCTACCTATAACTTGAGGAATTCGACGACGAAGTATCCTCTCCCTCAAAAAGCCATCAAAATTGTTGGTGCTGCTGAGCAACATCCCTCCTATCGCGACTCCCTACCGCCCTACTGAACCGGAGACGCTCCGCACTGCCGTGTGCGACGTCTCTGTCGTAGTTGAATCGCCTGTCCGCAGCTGTTCGAGCAACGTGGAAGATTAACGGCACAGCCAATCTGTCCTGGATCAGACCTTTGCTATCAAGGTAAAGAAACGCTTCTGGAGGAACATAGCCGTCAAAGCGAACTCTCTCATGATACATATAATTAGGGTAGTAAGCCCCAGAGATCAGGTGGTTCGACGATGTCATTGCTCTTGCAATGTGCCTTCGAGTTAACTTAATAACAAAATTTTCCACTCTTATTAGGTTCGCCCTATTGTTCCATACACAAGTTCCGCACATGGTCAAGTAGATAGGATTCATACAACCCTTTCAGAACTAATTCCCTGTCTGTGAGCAGAAAACACCTATACCACTTTCTTAGACAAGTTCATTTTCGAATAAAGATATCCATACACTCCACAACTTGTAAGAAACCCGCCAAAATATTCTTCGATTTAGAAGAACCAGAAGAAGTTAGAAGGGAAGACATTAAAATAATTTAAAATAAATAAGGACCTAGCTTAAAATACGACAATAAAAAAAGAAAACTGTGCTAAACGCTTTTGCAATAGGAGACAAAATATATGTAAAAATCAACAATAGATTAGGAAATAAACTTACACGTAAGTACAAAGAAGAAATAGTGACATAAAAGTCCAGTTTGTAACTCTGTTCACCGCAACTGCAAGTCTCTAGATCAAGGCTGTCCAGACTGGAGTCGTGTGCTGGCCAAAATGAAATTTAACAAGAACTGGGGGCCATCGAAACAAAATACTATTAGCTTTTAATAAAAAAAAAAATCATTATTTTATTTTTTGTTTATTTCTTTCTTATTGCTTTATTTGTTTCTTTCTTTAACAATGTTAAAGAAGTCAGTCTTTACACTTTCAATCGCCAGTGTTAATGGATGAGTGAAAAGTGACAAATAGCCCTCTATTCTTTAAAATCTATAAATCGATTTTCATACTCTAAAATTACCTCGTCAATGTATTCTATGTGCTCAAAAAAGTGTCACCTTACGAAATTTCCCATCTCCACGTAAAGTTCTTTGTAATTCGCAAAAAAAGAAGGATCATTCTTTTTTAAAGACATTTTGAACAATTTAAGTTTACTTTTAAATCCATTTACATGTCCATACAAGTTCGCGATATTATTGTGTTTCCCTTGTAACTTCAAATTTAATTCGTACATGTATTGGGTCATATCCGTTAAAAATGCAAGACCAGCGAGGAATTGGGGTCCCTGCAATTTGTTTTATATTTCTGTGGTATCAGATTTTATTTCGTTTTTCAGAAATACTACATAAAATACTTCGGTGATTCATTTCAAGTCAAACAAAATTTAAATAAAAAAAATTTGATTTCTTTGATAGATTTATCAACATTCGGTGTAATGTCTAATAAAATTATTATTTCAGGTATCCGATGTGGCTGCCAGCATGTTGAAAAAGCCTTCATTTTGCCGGAACCTTTTACACGGATTTTGATGTCTATATTTTTTGTTGTCTTTATTTTTGGATTCCAGAGCTCCTTCTGACAATTCTCCAAGTGGTAACGATTGATACACGATTATATTTTTACTGTGAACCAAAATTTTATGATGAGCAGGTGTAAGTTGTTTTTCGAGATATTTCTGAGAGTGTTAACCTTTTCCTGCAATTTAAAACTTCAAGCCTCGTTACTAGCTCTCTATTAACCGCAGTTATATGAGCTCTTGCCTCTGATTCTTGAAAAAATCTCCTCGAAGTCTTTCCATCACTGGTATTTCCAAATCCTTGTTCTGGTCTATCTCATTTCGGGAGCGGTTTTGGATCTCCTGTTTTTTATTTTTTCTGCCTCGTTGATTCCAATAGATTTATCAATATCCTCTCCCTATTGTCGGAATGTAAATATATGCAAGTTTCAAAATAGATTCCAAGCGCCTGATCCTTGTACAATATATAATGGTGAGATTCCATATTCATAGTTTAGTTCGTCATCATTTGATTCATCTTGATTGTTGAAGGTTTTTTCTGTTCTTTTGCTTATGGGACATGACCGCCTTACCTTGCATTTCATTTAGAATTTTTTACGCCAATCATAGTTAAAAAGAACTCGTGGTTGACAACTATCCCTATTTCGTCATTAACTTTATATTCAGTAGGTTGAAGATTAGCAATTTGTCTTCAAAGATCTTCAGTGGTTCTGTTTTCGGTAACATTTATTAGTTTTTGTTTTTTGGTGAACGTCGAGCACTCGGTTATTCATTTCATTGGCCTTCCTCTTGATAACTTTGATGAACCGGGTAAATTACATGTTTCTTCTGTTCAAGTCAGTCACCCTTTAGGATCTCCTTTCGCGGGGTAAAAAAACGCTGCAAGCACTTACCAGCACTTAACAATCTGATGTCCGAGTGTAAAACTAGATCTCCGTACGCTGAATCGTAAAATTTACGATGAGTCAAAGCTTTTTTCCACCCCTGATCAGATTTGTTGTTTTGACAGCCGTTCAACTAGCGCAAGGATTTTCCCCATAAAGCTTCTTGGTGTATAATGCAGTGGATTAAAGGGCAATGAATACCATTCTCCAGTCCAGAAAATTCTGTCACTGTCCCTAACATTGCTTTAGCTCCATTAGTCACAATACAAGAACATTTTTGAAACCCGCCGTAATCTACCAGTGGTACTGACAGTTTCATAGATATCACTTCCTTTAGTTATTCCATGTAACGGCACCAAATTCAGCATTTCTTCCATAATAGTATAATCTTTTCAAATGTAGCGAATAAAAATTAGTAAATGACTGACGTCTGTCTGGTCCGTACTTTCATCCAAACATATTGAAAAATATTCACATTCCGCAACGGAATCACTGTTTGATGTATAGTGCTGCAGATTCAAATTTTTCTGCAAGCTTAGGCTGCATAAATCGTTCAGCCATTCCATTTGCACATATTTTTTTATTAAAACTCCATCACTGAATGGTTTTTAAGCTTTGGCTAATTGTAAAGAAACTTCCAAGGAGGCAGCTAAATTCAGTTCATTATCTGTGTTTATTTTTGAAAAAGCGCTTGTTTGCTCCACCAGTTTTTTCTAATATTCGGCTACAATAGTTTTTCTAGCTTCGCCTTTATGTTCCTTATATTTTTCTTCATGCAAAGTTGTGTAATGCTGCTTAGCATTGTATTCCTTAGCCACAGACAGGACTTGCATATAAATCATCATGAATTTTATTATTTTCTTGCAAATAAAATAGTCCAGTTCTCATTTCTCATTAAAAGCACGATTTTCATCGCTTACTTTTCGCTTCTTTGTTGACATAGTAAAAGTTTTTATTCGGCACTAACGAATAGTATTGTGAAACACAAACGAAAGATTTTCGTAAAATATTTATAAACAAAATACAGTTTATTAACTCGCGAACCTTTTCGCCGATGGAAGTGCAAAGCGGACAAAGTGAGTTTTTTCCACTACTGGAACACACTTCAAAATTGAAGCTCAATTTTGCTTCATCAGCTCAATATTTTGCGTTACCGATCTTACCATACCGAGAGGAAAGAATGTGTGTATGTGTTGTATATAAGCTTGAATGCTTACATTTGGTTTTTATTTTCATTTGTGTATGTAAAGTGGTTTTGCTTTTTGCGAAATAAGATCTCTTAGTAGAAGTTTATATTTTATGTCTTGCCTTGTTTTGAACAGCCCTGCTCTAGATAATAGATTATTCCAATTCAAAATTGATAGAGATACACGTAGGAAAAACAGTCATTCAAGTTGGTTTCTTTAAAATAATTCACATGATTCACAGATCTGATGAAAAATATCGAAGAACTTAAACCTTATTCGTTATTATTTCTTTTAGTAAACCAACTAATTAAGTATTCGTAAAGTGAAACGATCTTAGATTTTTTAGGAACTATGTGGAAATGGATCGGGAAAAACTCTGACCACCACGATTATGAAATATTAGTGGATTAGATGCATTATATTGCATAAACTGGGATCAATTATATTTCATGTCCTCACCTAATCAACAAGTCGAATTCTTACAAATCAAAGTCCTGCAACTCTTCAACAAAAGACAAAAACATCAAGACATGGACTACTTAAATTCATGGTTTATAACTGATATTCAAATAATTATGAAAAAACGGGACGAGGCGTATGACCGATGGAAGCGCTTTAGAATAGACGAACATCGCAGAGAATATTGAACTCTCCGTAATAACGTTGTTCGTAAAATTCGCGCAGCCAAAACACAGCTTTATTCTAAACGCCTGAACGCGTAATTTTCTGCTAAACAGTTGTGGAAGAACCTCAAGAAGATTGACAATGTCGATGGTAACGTACTCAACAAAAACTTTGTCTCGTATTCTCCTCCGATTGCTTATCCTCCTCCTTATGGTCCCAACCTCAACATCAGCATCAGTACAACGCCCTTCGAAACCTTCAAGTTTTCTGCTATAGAGCAGGCGGATGTGTTGGAGAGTCTATTTTCCATTAAATCTAACTCAGTCGGAGTAGATGAAATGCACCCCAACTTATAAAGGTTATCCTTCCCTTAATATTACCGTACGTTACCCATATCTTTAATCATATATTCACTACGGGTGTGTTTCCTTCAGTGTGAAGAAATCCAAAATCTTACCTATTCCTGAGAACCCTACAGGTAAATCCTTTCGGCCAATTGTGATACCTTCATTCCTATCTAAAGTCTTCGAAAAAATTATGCAGAAACAAATAAATACCACCTTAATCAAAAAGTTCCCGGGGACACCACCGTGTGGCGCTCACATTGTTCCGATTTAAGTTCTGTTTTTTTTTTATTAGGTTGGTAAATCTATTGTTGATATTTCCTCTAAATTTTAGCATCATAGCTTGACACTTACAAAAGTTACGTAGCCAAGAATACATCTATCTCTGTATGTGTTGGCGATTTTTTACAATTTTAGAAATGGATTTAAATTTGCAACATATTAAATTTTGCGCCAAAAACGGATTCAATGGTCCACGAACGTTGGAAATGTTGGAAAAGTGTTTCGGCAACGATTCTCTAAAGAAAACGGTCATTTACCAGTGGCACGAGCGCGAGCGGTTCAAAAGTGGTCGTGAGTCAATCGAAGATGGTGAACGCAGTGGCAGACCATCGACATCGAAAACCGACGAAAACATTGATGAAGTAAAATAAATGTTGGCCAATAACCGCAAATTAACCCTCAAAGAGATAGCGGAGGACTTGAACATTGCCTATGGATCCGTCCAAGACATTTTGGTAAATGATTTGGGTTTCCGTCGTGTAACAGCAAAGTTGGTGCCAAAAGACCTCAATTTCATGCAAAAAAGAGACCGTGTTGACGTAGCAAAAGAGATGATTTGCGACTCTGAATCCGATCCCACATTCATCAAAAGGATCATTACTGGAGACGAGACGTGGCGGTAGGTTTATGGGTACGATACGCAATCCAGACATCAGGCAAGTGAATGGCGTTCACCAAATGAGCCGAGACCAAAAAAAAACACGTTGTTTTCAGTCAAAAAAGAAGGCAATGCTCACGGTTTTCATGGATTACCGTTGTAGGTGTAGTGCATCATGAATTTTTGCCAGAAAGCCAGACAGTAAAAAAAGTGTACTCGTATTATTTGAGCGTTATGAGACGTTTGCGTGAAGCAATTCGCCGAAAGAAACCAGAATTGTCGGCAGTAAACTCGTGGATTTTGCATTATGATAACGCCAACATTATTCTTAATTTCTTGACGAAAAATGCAACAAATACCAGTACTATCTAACAGACACCGAATTCTCCTAATTTGTGACTTCTTTCTGTTCAATCGAGTTAAAAAACCACTACGGGGAACGCGTATCAGCAGCCAAGAGGAAGTAATGGAAAAATCGCAGGAAGCACTGATGGACATACCGAAAACCGAATATAAAAAATGTTTCGAGGATTGGATCAAGCGCTGGCATAAGTGTGTTGCCGTTGATGGGGATTACTTTAAAGGGGACAATATAGATTTAGATGAATAAACTTGTATTCTTAATTTTCTGAATAAATTACGGGATCAAGGTAGTATACCAAGATTTTGTTTTGACTAGACATACAAGAGTTCCTTCTCAGTAACCAGTACATTTTTTTCTGTATCTCAAGTTCAGTTGCACTCTTTTCTGTTTGATATGCACTTTCCATTTTAGTTTCGTGTCCAAGGTCATTGTTAAGTCTGGAAACTACTGTCGGTTCTGGCATCTTCTCCGAATATTTGGAGTAAAATGCTGCTATATTCTCGTAGTCTATCTTGAAATACACTTCTGTAGAAAGATCGTCCTTCTTCTTCTGGCGGTTCGGGCGGTCCTTGGTGAAGTTGATACAGATGCTCTCGATCTATTTTCCTGTCGCATGCTGCTCGTCTAAAAGCTCGTGTCCGTGAAAAAGTTTCAGGCGTCAGGTCCCCTACAGGATCGGCAAATCAACAGTTCAATCATATAGTGTGTTTTAATTATCATACTTCCCCCATTGCACATTAGGTCGAATGACCGCTTTTTCTGTACAAAAGTGATAAGAATCAAAGTGCCGTTTTACTTTTGTTGTTGTTGTTTTTTAGTAGAAAATGCTTCAAAACAAAGACGCGTGATGTTTGTTTGTTCTAAGAATAGAGTACCGTTAGACAGCTGTGCGTCAAAGTCAATCGATACAAGTTTCTCTACAAATGTGCTTGCAAGGTTTAGTTTTACTTGATCAACTGTAATTGTGTGTTACTCGAATTGTGTTGCTAATAATTCATTAGTGTAAAATGGAAAGTGAAGAGACTCTTAAGTATTTAAGTGTTTAATTAAAACTGCTTTATATTTATGTTGTTACATTTGCAAACAACTCATTAGAACTTTGACTTTCTGTAAGCGGTCACAAATTTTGACCCCATTTGACCTCTTCAAATTAAAAAAAAATATATTAAAAAATAAGTAATTAGTTATTTGCACTTTATTTCAAATTGCGATTTCTTACGCTTTACAAGTAATTCCTCATTTTTTTAGGTAACCTCCAATTTCGGGGGAAATGGAGAAACACATAAACCAAACAATACTTTTTTTTGCGTAAAATCAGCTCAGAATTGGGAAAAGTCTCACAGAAAGATAAATGTCTTTATGGACCAAAATCATGCGTGGCTAAATTCTGATTTAAGTTTTGTGTTAGATCACATTTCAAAAAAAAAGAACTACTACCGTTGTTGGACGTCCACGTCTGCCATTCAGTGCAAAATCAGAATTTGGAAAAAGAAAAGAAGCCGCAGAACTTGCAAGTGAGACAGCTGATACTAAGCTTCTTGTTCGTGCAGCAGCAACATCGGCGCGTAAACAAGGTGATACCGATTTGGCTCCAGTCCTTAAAGAAAGTATGGAAGGCCCAACAAGGTCGTCAAAAATTCGTAAATTTGTAACAAAGATTCCCAAAACCAATTCCACTTTCTGCGGATGAGGCTTTGGCTTTCCTACTTGAAAACAATTTTTCAAAAGATCAGTATAATGGAATACGCAACGAAAACAAATTAAGAAACTGCGACATACATTCATATATTCACACTACAGTAAAATTATAACAGCAAAATTGAAATGCCGACCTCAGGGTATAATAGCAAATGAGACCCTCGCCAAAGTTTCGTTGCAATCTATTTTACTGCATACGGCTGAAAGAATTGTTGTGATGCAAAGGGAAGTTTTTCCATCTGTAATGGAAACGGAGAACACGGATTTTTTAAGCTCCGAATTAATATTAAGCTATGGATTTGATAGCAGCATTGGTCAAGCTCAATTTAAGCAAATATTTAACGAGCCAAGTTCGTCAAATAGCTATGATGGCTCTCTTTTAGCTACTACAGTTATTCCCTTAAGGTTATTGCTCTTATCGGAAAAGCCAATTTGGAACAACCGCGTACCGCAATCTGTAACATTTTGTCGGCCCATTAAACTGGAGTACATAAAGGAGACAAAAGAAGTTGTTTTAACAGATTTGTCGGTTGGTGATGGACAATCTGTTGGAGTATCATTTAAATTGTTTTTAACACTAATTGATGGAAAAGTTTTAAATATTATAAGTGGAACTAAATCAAATCAAGCTTGTCCCATTTGTGCTACTACACCTAAGGACTTTATTAACACATTTAATTATAAAAGTAAAAAATTCCGTGCAAAAAAGGGAAAACTTAAAGTTTGGACTTAGCCCCCTTCATTGCTGGATTAGATTTGAATTTGTATTACATTTAGGCTATAAATGCAAATTACAAAAGTGACTGATATGAGGAGATGATAAGTTGACTATCTTAAAAAGAAAAGCAGACAAACAAAAGATTTTTGGATAAAGCTCGGATTTTGCGTGAACATGCCCAGAGTAGGTGGCTTCGGTTCCACAAATGACGGAAACACTGCTTGCCGAGCTTTTACTGAACATGCTGTTTTTTTATGAAATAACAGATGTTGACAAAAATCTTGTATTTCGATTCAAAATCATTTTGATTTGTTTATACTGCCAGTTTAAAATCAATCCAAGTCAATTTGAATTACACACATATATTGCTTTCAAATAGCAAAATGTTTTTAGGAGCTATATTCCTAACATCCAATGACTCCTACGGTCCATAAAGTACTCATAAACTCAAAACAAATTTACAATAGAAAATACTGCGGTTCCAATGAGATTTTTTGGAGAAGAAGCTGCTGAATCGCGACATAAAACATACAAATCCGATAGACTGCATCACGCCCGCAAAAATAACCGCACCAATAACCTGTTAGACGTATTAAGTAGGGCTGTCGATATTTTCAGATCCTTTAAGTTCGCAACCAAGCAACCAAGATGAGGAAATTAATAAAAGCGAATAGTGACTTTTTGATTTAAGTTTACAAAATGAATTAGATTTAAGCGATTAATATATGTCTTAAATAATAAAAATGAATGACTGAATACAATGTACAAGGGTTGCAAGAAGGTAAATTTTAATTTTTGGTCGTTAATGGGTTAAATTCCTTTTTTTTTACAAATTCATTCTTACTTATGAAATTCTTACAGGTTTTAGTTTGAACGACATGACTTTGTAGTCGTTATTAATTTCGCACAGAAAAAGTGGTCATATGACCTATAGTGCAGTGGTAAGGAGTATTTGAATGGATTTGAATCACTACTTGGCGATTCTGATTTAACAGTCATTGCAAGTCCTTTATTGGAATATGGTAACGAATATCGGAAGATTGTTTATCTTTTTATTTCTGAAGTTTCTGTGAGTCATTGTAGTCTAATTACTTAGTTTAGTGACTGCATTCAGAAGTGAAAGTCCATTTATCAGGCACCTACTTATATTGCAATGTTATCTGCAAGAGTAGCCACCATGGCATTGCTTTTTCGCTGGTAAATCTCTATTATGTAATAGATTCCGCGTTGGGCCTAGGACACATCCTAATTCAAGTTACTTTAGTTCTTCTTCGTACCAAACTCGAAAGCGTTGGTCTAAAATACATACATATGTATATGATTTCAGTATTCTGTAATACTGTCTATGTAAATCTTTATGTCATTTATACTCAAGGCCTGTGCAACATCTATAAATAGTGTCGAACAGACTTGTTGTCCTTCAAGTGCCTTTTCTGCATTTTAATTCCACATACTTGGTCTACCGTGGAATATTAGTTCCTAAATCAGAACTGATGATTCAGAATAGGTTTTCGTTCTTCAGTGATTTTGCTAAGCCTTTTCAGGAGCAATTTTTCGAAAATCTCTACCATAATTGGTAAGCGATATTGGTCTATAAGAGGTTACTCTGTTGGTGGCTTACCTTACTTAGGCATTACAATCACTTCAGCAATTCAAATGATATCAAAGCTTTATATATACGTTTATTATGAATTGTGGTTTTTTTTTTAAAGCAATTAATGTCATTTCTTTCAAAACCTGGGCAGTAATTATTACTGACATATACTTTTACTTCTCTGGGCGTAAAAAAGGGAATCCCATCTTCGTCCCTTTTATCAACCAAATTTAGGTTTTCAGCAGCTGCACTTGACCAGGACGGCTTAGAAACGTTCGACAGGTGTCCTGCGAAAAGGTCAACATTTCGTTTCGGGTTTTCTAGCCACTTTTTTTTCTGGTACTTTCATTGGCTGAGGCTGTAACTGAAGACTTTTTAGACCCTTACGAGCCCTACTTTTTCTAATATCAACTCCTTTATTTTAATTCAGGCGGTTTGCTGTTCAAATTGACTGGTGTGCTCTTTCCTGTCGCCTGTTGAACATCAGCAATACATTGGTTCTACTTCATAGTCAATTTACTCAATTGTTTTGATATGTGGTATCAGGTTTATAATAATGTCTTGCTTTCTTTGAATTCAATCCAGTTCGTTCTCTTGATTACAAGCTTATGATAACTTTTTTCCTTCAATCCTGTTTTACTAAGCGACAAGATTACTGCTGTATGGTTTAACAATAAGGCATGACTAGTTTCAA
This sequence comes from Volucella zonaria, assembly GCA_963966105.1. Taxonomy (NCBI): domain Eukaryota; kingdom Metazoa; phylum Arthropoda; class Insecta; order Diptera; family Syrphidae; genus Volucella; species Volucella zonaria. The sequence continues at coordinate 15,070,120 of OZ014534.1, forward strand.
CGCTTACATGATTTCGTTTCATACCTTCAACTACAAAAGAGTCAATAAGGTCTGGTATTTTATTAAGATCAGGTGACCAGTATGTAGGCGATCCAGTGCATGGGTTTAGTGCTAATGTTCCTATAAAAAAGGAAGTTATGTTCTAACAAAAGTTCTGCATATTTTTATTCGATTGGGAAATGCTTAGGTGGACAGTATACTGCTGCTTCCTTAAACTTTTTCCTTTTTAATGCAATATTATTTTACTTGAATACTATCTTTATTGAATGTTACGACTTCATCATAATGTTGCAGGTTCTCTTTAATAAGTATAGCTGATCCTTCTCTGGTTTTGTCAGCGGGATGTGAAGGGAATGTGTAGTTTGGTATTTTCATATCAAGGCTTTGTAAAATGGGGAAATGTGTATCAGAAACTAAGCATGTCCCCATATTTTCAGCTCTTAGAACAATATTTAATTCAGATGTCTTTCTTTGTTTGAAATAGAAAAAAAAAAACGGCTCAGATCGTATAAGCTGTTCGGCTCGCTACAGCGATATTAATTTCCATTTTACTAAAAGTCGTTCGCAGTAAGAGGTGAGCTCATCTAACAGACATAAGTGCCATATCCCAAAGATACTACTAAGGTCGCCCTTAGTTGACCGAAAAACCGTCAACTAGATTAAACCCATTGCGATCTACTCAAGCCATAGCAACGGCAGTTGATTGCTATATGATATACGAGGGTTGTCTGAAAAGTTTCCGATAATACAAAGCATTTTTTCTAAAAAAATGATTTTATTTTTCTACATAGTCTCCTTGTAACTCTACACACTTCTCCCAGCGATGTTCCCATCTCTCTAACCCGTCCTAATAGTACTTGGCGTTTTTCTCTGCAAAATAATTCACGAAGGTGATTGCCTCCTCATTTGACAAAAATCTCTGTCCTCCGAGCGCAGTTTTTAGATGAGGGAACAAAAAGAAGTCGCTTGGGGCTAGATCTGGTGAATAAGGTGGATGGTCAAGCAGTTCAAACCGTAATTCATGGATTTTCGCCATGGCACGCCATGAGGTGTGGGACGGCGAGTTGTCTTGGTGAAACGGGATTTTCTTTTTCTGCCAATGTGGCCGTTTTTCCGCAATTTCTGCCTTCAGCTTGGCAAGTAATGATGCCTAGTATGCTCCTGTAATGGTTTTTCATTTTTGAAGATAATCGATTAAGATAACTCCTTCACTATACCAAAAAACAGTCGCCATCACTTTCCCAGCCGAAAAAACCGTTTTTGCTTTTTTTTTGGAACCGGCTCACCCTTTGCAGTCCAGTGTTTTGACTGAATTTTTGTTTCGGGCGTATAATGGTATATCAAAGTTTCGTCTACAGTAATTAATCGGCGCCAAAACTCGGATTTACTGCGCCAACAGAGCGTTGGAAATGTTCATTCGAACACGTTTTTGGTCTAACGTAAGCAAACACGGCACCCAACCCGCGGACAGCTTTCTCATGCCGAAATCTTGATTTAATATGTAACAAACACGTTCTTTGGACATTTTCGTAACCCTTACTATCTCTCTCACTTTAATTCGGTGGTCGTCTAACACCATTTGGTGAACTTTAGCAATGTTATCGTCAGTGGTTGCAGTTTTTGGACGTCCCGAACGTTCATCATCTCCCAAGCTCTTACGGCCACGTTTAAATTCAGCTGCCCAAAATTTTATTGTGATAAATGATGGTGCAGAGTCCCCATACACAGAGTCCAACTCATTTTTGATTTGCGTAGGCGTATTGCCTTTCAAAAACAAGAATTTAATACTAGCTCGATACTCAATTTTTTCCATTTTCACAAAAAACACTCACATCGACTCACTCGCGTCGAAAATGACTGAAACTTCGGTAGTAACTGTCAAAAGATGCACAACTTTTCTTCACTAGCTTTTATTGACGAGTGCCGCTATCTTTACGTTGTCGGAAACTTTTCAGACAACCCTCGTATAAGATATGATCACATCTTCTAATTCTCTCCACATACAATGAACAAAGTTCGCTGCTCCACACAGACGCACCACCATTAAAAGAGCCAAACTAGAAGCTTCAAAGATGATTTTCGTGGTTAAGTAACAAAAAGTATGTGCAAAGTAAATTTAAATAACTACGCAGACATTGAGACCAATTGAAAAATCACACTTTCTAACCGGTATATATTTAGTGTACTGCACACTATTTTGGATATTGTTGTTCCAATCCTATCTCATGGCACGGATTATTGAATGGAATATACCTTACTACACGTAAGATCACGCTTGGCTTCTTGGCTGAGATCCAACTCGCTGCTACTGTACCTCTACCCGAATTAATATGTAAAAATATATATTCACTGTGTTATGATGAGCTTCCATGGGAATAAAGTAATACGAGTATCTATTGCGACGAAAACCTACATAAGCTTATTGGACAGAATAGGGATTCTTGAAGACCAATATTACTTGCTCGGTTTGCAAAGAAATGCAATGAACTATTTGCCTTATACAGGTGTATTGTGGAGCAAAAGCTAGTCACGGTCAACAAGTCAACCACCACATGGCTAATACACGGTATACTATTCTACATTTGGTCTGTTTTTACTGCATTTCTGTGAGACAATGCAATAAAGGATAGCCTTAATTAGAGTGCAGCCGAATAACTAGCGGAAGTTCTAGACTGCTATAAACTAGTCATCACTATGAAATATATTATAACAATTTCTGTGAACTAACTTATTTATCCTATCTCTATCGTGAATGAATATTTGCTCAATTACGAATTTTCTAACCTCAAAGTGGACTGCCAAATAAGAAGCAGGATGTTGATAATTAATAGCTTTGGCTGGCAGCTTCTGACGATACGAAGTTAAATGAGATGGGCCTTCATATTCAAGAGAACTCATAGCGGGCTCCTGGTAAACAAACATGCAAACATTTCGAGCCATCTGTTGAGAATTTATGAGAATAAGGGCATTAGCATCCGAATGCAACATTAGGTTTTAAAGTACGCGCTCCCAGCCACCTCTTACATATGTACTCGCATATGTAAAATACGCAGCTGTCGATTAAAGCCCAGGTTCATCCCGAATTCAAGTGATATTTAACTACATAAGTAAGCAAACACGATTTTAAAGACTACCACGATAATACTCGTATGTACTCGTAGACGTCAGTAGTAACCTTGTATTCAGAAGAGTCAATTGAACTTCTCCCATTATTTAAAAATATTGCGGCCACAGTGTAGTCTCGAAGAAATATCGAGTCATGTTTTCATATAAGATGATCCAACTATGATAGTGTGCAGAATATCAGTTGTCATTTTTATTAAACAAAATTAGACAAAAGTTGTACCAAATTTCTGATTCACAATTAAGATGGGTTGTGCATATTTGTTGTGATGTCTGCATTCGAATTATTAGTATGGGTAAGTATCCATCAGCTTGTTAGGTGAAATAAATATTGAAATCCTTTTAACACAATCTTAGAACTTATATAATGAAATTATTCATTTATGAATAAATCGGCTTATGGAAGTTTTCGCTCGCAAAATCAGCACACTCAAATGTCAATCAAATCGCGACTTAATTCGCATTAATTGAATCTGCACATTTCGTTCCGCATATTACGTTCAGAGCACAACAGCGGGGGTGCTTATCATCCTTGCTACAACTGGTTCGAAACCCTGTTTAACCCTCTACTGCACCCCTGTTCCAATCTTGTGAATCTTTTAAAACAAAAGTCGTCATGTTCGTCTGACCAAGTTAATTTGTTGCATTTACGCTGTTGCCTCTATACAAATATGTGTACTCGCACAGGATGTAGAACGTCTGGGAATGATTCAGCTAACCTTTTACCCCTTCATTCCGGGAGTTGATGTCACGTGCTGTGTTAGCGCGACAACCTTTTCGAACGAATATTCTACATAATGAAGCTATAATCGCCTTCGACCGACGATAAGGCTGTGCGTTAGTCGCGACACATGCCTCTTTGTGCACTGAGATCTGAGTGCTCCGTATCAGTGACAACCACTTACCCAAAGGCTGTTGGGGGTTGGAAACGATTCAATTTGTTATTAACGGCGATACGAATAGGAATATGTGCGGCACGGCTTTTTGTGTATGCCAGACAGCTAATAATGACGTGACATATTCACTGTTCACCATTCACTCTGGCTCGATACGACTATTCGTAGATGCAGTGTGTCCTCCGCATGGAGAGTTAACTCCTCCAACATCTACTGTACTGTTTGAGCCGAATATAGGTACTTAGTATATATGTTGACTGGTTGCCGTTGCAGCTGTTATGTTGGAGATGTCGCGTAATGCTTTGGCTTATTGCTGCTTCAGCGCTATCGCCGCTACGAGTAATTCGCCCCCAATCTCAGGACTAAAATTGTAGCAAGTCATGTCTGTCTGAGCTTAGAGTAGATTGTGTAGTGCCAATATTATATCAAAGTTCCGCACTCAGTAGCGATTTGCCAACAACGACGAAGCAGAAATCTCTTATGTTATGTCACACTACCAGTATTGTGGAATGGGATTATTTGAAGGGAGCGAAAGCATAGTTCGAAACATTGTGGTTTAATAACTTTATTGAAGTATGCGGATGAACGGTGCTTTTGTATTGTGGAGGAGTAAGACTAATAGTGATGAGTTTTATTTACCTACATATAATAACCTGTATGAAATGTACATGTTTTGCCATTGTCTTCTAATGGAATGAAATCATTTTACACGAGATAGAAAAATTAGCCGATATGGGGTTTGTTAGTTTGATAAAAATAAAATTCCTTAAAGCGCGTGATGCATAACCGGTGTTTTAATGATATTTAATTTTAATACTTTCAGCTCTTTCTTGGTGTTACACCTAGCTCCTGCTCTATTTGCCTTCTTTTTTAAGATAAATTTGTTACTCACCAGTTTCCTTTCGAGTGTTAACCAAATTAGTGACGTGCAGTGTAGTCCGCTTCTTCTTATTCTAGAGGATCGAATTTTCCGGCGAGCAAATGTTGACCAGGATCATTACCTTATTGATACCAAAGTGTGAATATGGATATCATAAACGAAATACTGTGTTAAGATTCATTGTCGAGTTGCTACAAAAGATAGTGGTTGACGTTAAGCCCTAGTACCCTCTAACTAAAATCTTGAAACAGAAGTTAAATGAAAAATTAAAGCAACTACTTGGTTGCATTTGAATTCAGTATATGTGTCTAAGAAGAGATATTTTTATATGAAGCTTAGAGTTTTGGTAGGTAATAAATTAATACGCAAGATACTACTTTATTGTTACATATAATGCGCGTGAGCATATGTGAGCACAATATATAGACTGACAGCCAGAATAAATTTCAACTTCCGAGACAATCTCATAAGGTGTTACCAACACTAAGGTGTTACTAACACTCTATTATATAACATTCCTCCCCTCTTAGTATGGTCTAAGGGGGTGAATCCCGTAGGTGGTTTTACTACTCTACCATACCTCGTAGCTTCGGTCCCGCTGCATGCTGCTGGTGAAGGTTGTTGGAAAGCCGGTAATGTTGTTATGACTGGAATAGTAGCCCCCGCTTCTGCTGATGGGATCCTAGATGGGTTGGTTTCGGTCGGAGTTTGTGCGTCATGGTTTAGGTTCGATCTGTTGATTTAGGTTAGGCCACCAGACGTAATTGCGTGCCAGAGATTTCATGAGAGTCATTCCCGGGTGGTTGGCATGCAATGTCTGCAGCACCGAACTTTACAACTTCGGTGGGACCACTACTCGGCTTCCCCACAAGGTACAGCCCTTATGCGTATACAGCTCTGTTCTTCTTTGGAAAAATGGTTGAGAATCCTTCTCTGCACTCGAAGGCCACTCATGAAATATCCAACGCATTACTATATTATATTGCTCAGTATTCCCCAGGGTTCGGTAAGCGAACGCAATCGGCCGTTCCCTTCCTTCTGAATCTCGGTGCTAAGACTGCACCTATTCCATACGGCGAAAGGTCGCAAGGGAGTACTAGTGGTTTACCTTCGTCATAGTGAGCTAGTATTTTTTCCGACCTAAGTAACTCGGAGTTCTCCTTTGTTCAATGCCATTTGGCCTTTTTATCTAACAGTCAATGTAATTTTTCTGCTTTTGCTGCTTTATTTGGTAAAAACCTATTAGAAAAATTCCGCATCCCTAGGAAGGATTGGAGCATCTTTTTATTTTCAGGAATAAGATCACCCTGGATAGCTATAGCCTTCGATTCATTCTGTGAAATACCCTCCTCCGAAATTCGAAAACCTAGAAAGTCGATTTCGTGTTTTCCAAAAATGCATTTACCTTCACGGACAGTGAGATTTGTTTGTGCTAAACTCTCCAGCACTCTTTCTAAGTTTGCGAGATGTGAGACTTCATCTGGGCCAGAAACAAAAATATCGTCGATAGACGCCTTAACCCCTGGTATTCCACAAAGCAAATTGTCTATGAATCTCTGAAATATTCCTGGCACTGCGGAGATTCCAAACGGCTTAACCTTATAGATGTTTAATGTTAATAACTCGGCAGAAGCGTCGTCTACCCTCAATTGTTGGTAAGCCTGTTGAGGGTCTAACTTGGTGAAAATTTTTCCCGAATCTATTGTTGCCATCACCTCTGAATACACGGGTAACGGATATGAGCTAGTCTTAGTCGTAGTATTAACGATACTTCGATAGTCTCCACAAATGCGAATGGTTCCATCTTTCTTAAGCACCAGCACTATTAACGTCGCCCAGCGCGAAAACTGGCCCGGCTCGAGAATCTGTTGGAGTATCAATTTTTCTATTTCGTCCTCTATCAGGCCAGGAAAAACGAAAGGTACGTGCGATGTTTTAAAAAAATTGGCATAACCCCGGGTATCCATTATTATTTCATCCTGCAAGCCGGATGCACCACGTAAAGTTCGTGTCTTTTTCCCTTCTGTCTGCTGGCCGCCTTTTTTTTTTCTTAGGAAGCTGTACTGCAGTATCCTATCATTCCACAAAAATCACACGTTTTGTTTTTAAAAAAATATTTTTCTTGGGGATGGCTTCCTTCGCTACGAAAACATTTGGATAGAGCTTTCGCTCTGTAATCTGGCTTTCGGTTTTAATTACAGAAAGCAAAATTTCAATATTACCTCGAACATCGAGTACATTCTATGTGCAGCCTCATGAGCCAGTGCCAGTTCATATGTTGGTTGAAAATCCAAATAATCTTTCCACCAACTAATCTTTTTTGTATTGCTTCATCAGCGACACCACATACGATTCGATCGCGTAGCATGTTATTTAATTAGTTCAATAAAATTGCAATGCTCAGATAGTTTTCTCAAGTCTTTCACGAAGTCGGCTATGGAATTCCCAACCTTTTGAATCTTTTTGTAAAATGTGTACCTTTGCGCGGTCTCGTTCGTTTTTGGGTGGAAATGACCATTCAACTTCTCCAGAATCTCTTGGGATGTAATATCTTTGGGCCCCAATGGTGTTAATAAAGAGCATGTGGTTTCTCGCATACATGATAAAAAAATTGCTTTTTGCAGCACTTCGTTCTTGATCCCATTGGCTTCAAAATAAAACTCCATCCTCTCTTTGTAATGGTTCCACGACATCGTTGCAGGTTGGAATTGATGCAATTTGCCAATAGTTGCCACAGCTCCCTCGTTGATGTTTGCCATTCCAGTTTCGTTCATCTTCCTTTGTTTTCCTCGCCACCAGTGTAATAAATTAAGACGCAAGGTATTATGTACTTTATTGTTATACTTCTTTATTTAATACAAATTCAATTCAGTAATGCGTGTGAGCACAGTATATGGACTGACAGCCAGAACGAATGTAAACTTCATAAGGTGTTACCAACACTAAGGTGTTGCCAACACTCTATTATATGACACCTTACTTAACTTAACGCCACTACGGTCAAGGTCTGTACGGCCAACGATTGTGTTACGTGACTTCTTCACAATTGTATTTAAAAGAAGAATGCGAGACCTAGATGTATTGGCCATTGACCGCAGCGATCTACCAATTTTGCATTTGTTAATATAGAAAATAAAGTAGGAAGAGCACAAAATAAATAGGACACGGAGGCACCGACGACTTGCCTAAAACGCCACAATTTAATATATATATGGTGCTAGAACGTCTCTGCAGTCAACCAGATCAGTGGTATTAATTCAAAAGTCAAACGAAAAATCACACATGCCAACCGTTGTTCCTCTTATTTTAAAATAGGAATTGAGCATTTATACATTTAGCTGACAAGGCGCTGGCTAATGGTAGCCATCTACTGCATACAAAAATGAAAGAACGATTGGCAATAGTATCCACTCAATCTGCCGTTTAGCTATAATCTGTCCGTCATGTGTATCGTTGTTTGAATTTACAGTGGAGTAAGAATAGGCAAAGTGGTGTGCTGTACGAGGCAGTTTTGTAGAGTGTTCTTTTTGTCGATAGCATATACGATTACTTTCTTTTACCCTCATTTATCATATTCACCATCTTCACCATCTTCACCATCTTCACCATCTTCACCACTTTTGCTTCAGAGGCTGAAAATGCTCAACTGACAGCTCGCTGATTTCTTCCAAAAATGTCAATTTCGAAATATTGTTCTTATGGTATTGCCCAGTGAATCACTTAATGTGGGATATTGAAGAGATTACATGTCAGCGCGTCACCTCGTCGAAAACATATTTTGACATCTAATGCCTCTGTGGGGTCATTACCGTCTTTTATTGAGCTGCGAGCGTACTCCATTACCATCTCCTCCTGAGACGGACGAGATTGGCTCAAACATAAAAACTTCACATGGTTCGATATACCATAGCTCGTCCCTATACTCGTAAATAGTGTCATAGGTGGCTTTAAAATCAGTAACCAGGTGCTGGCTATCGATTTGAAGTTGCTGGGTTTGTTTCAAGATCTGCCATAAGGTGATCACCAAAATCACACTGATAAGGGCCTATCATATTGCCTATTTATGATTTTAGACATTGACATAGTATGGTCGATAAAATCCTGTACACGGCGTTATGGTCACTCATCTATATTCGTATTTGCCGCAATTAAGAAAATCTTCCTTCTTGAGTATCAGGCAGACAATGCTCAGATTCCATTCATTGGGCATTCATTCTTACGACCAGATTTTACAGATGAGGTGATGTATGCTTCGTACCAAATCAATTCTCGCCAATTATGGTTTGGTACGGGTGACCGAAGTTGTTTTCAATTATGGCCTACGTTGAGTGCTTCAATCTGCAGAAGTAGTTATTTCAAATTTTCGGCATCAACTTTGATTATAAAGGGCCTTTCAAAAGTCGCGCCTAGATGTCTGTAGTGAATAATTTATGTAAACTACGCACATATATTATACAATTTTAACCATGGATAGTACTGAAAGGTATTCAAACTTATTATGAAGATGGTCGGTCTTTAAAAAAATACTGATAGTAAAATTCGTGATTTTGTTTTTTTTTTTGTAAATAAGTAATTGTCAAAATGATACAATAATTCAATTTGAAGGAACTGGTCTTGTCGAGGATCGATAAGGTCTGGTAGGCCAAAAAGTTTACGCTCTACTTAGAACATTGCTGCTGTAGCACAAAGTGCCGCTGAAGAATCTTCATCATTGATATCACGACGTTCTCAAGCATTAGGATATCCACCATCGATTATTTGGAATATTTTATACAAGCATTTGCATTTGGATTCTTATAAAATCCAATTAAAACAAGAATTGCAGCCAACTGATTATAATCAATGCAGAACTTCCGTCAATTGGCTGTTAGAACATGATGCTGGTGTTTCATGCAAAATCATCTTTAGTGAAGGAGCTCATTTCACAATGGATGGATTTGTCAACAAACAAAGTTGTCACATCTGGGGAGAAGAAAATCCTCAAATAATTTCACAAAAATCATTGCATCCACAAAAATGTACTGTTTGGTGTGGAAGAAATAGACACAGACGATCATTATTTTCAACAAGATGGGGCTACGAGTCACACAGCACATGCAAACACAGAGCAACAGCGGTCTAAGTTTCCAGGTCGATTGAAATGTGACATAAACTGGTTACCTAGATCATGCGATATATCATCATTAGATTACCTTCTTTGAGGTTTTTCAAAAAGCAAAGCCTATGTAGATAATCCAACAGCAATTGCACAACTGAAAAACAACATTCGGACAGAAATTGATGAACTTAATGCGGTAATGTGTAAGCGAGTCCTTGAAAATATTGATGTTTACTATATATGAGAGCCTGTAGACGTGCTCGTGGTGGGCATTAAAATGATGATATTTTCCACACATAATTGTTAAGGGGAATATTTTTATAAAAATAAAAACACCACCACGTGACTCTTGAAAGACCCTATACTATTACATTCCCATTGTTATCTTTGCATGCTTATGTTCGATATTTGTGTCCTTGGCAAGTTCTTTTCACTTTTTAAGAGAACCTTCGAAAAATGAAGCGCTGCTTTTTTTATTTCTTTTCTCTACGAAAAGCAGACGCCCTCCCGTCTTCATCGCTCGTGGAGTTGGTGAGCCGCACTCACCCTTCTCACGCCACTTTGTTCGCCTCTTGCTGCACTGCATCAAACAGGGTTCCGCTCGTCTCAAATGGCTGGCTGAAAATGTCGCCACCGGTTCTTTGCAGTATATGACATATTACACTCTAATATATTTACTAAACCTGTTTATATTTAATCAAATGAAAGGACTATCCTCATAAGGTTTTCAGAGACTTAATCAAAAAGGGCTCTAGTAGATCGATTGAAGACGTTCGATGTGAAAGTTCTCACAGAACGTCTTCATCATCCGTTCGTCCCGCATATTTGCCTTCGCACCTCGACTAAAAGAAGATAGTGTGGAAAATGTAAGTTAGCTATTATGACGTTCCAACCCAATCGCCGAAGTCTATTAGCCTGTTTTCTAACTTGATGTTAAAATCATGAAGGATCCCAACGCCATTGGACATTGGTCATATAATTGCTCATATATCTGGTCAAAGAGCTCGTAGAAATCGTCATCATCTAAGGCCTGCGCTGGTGATTTTAATCTTAGTGCCGATTACATTCAGGCGTTCGTTTACCTGAAGCTCAAGTCAAGCTGGAGCTTACTATAGTAATCACTGTAGTTGATCTCCCACATACACACTTGTGTATATCTGTTTTGTAATAGTTTAGGGCCATCGCTAATTGTTCCACCTCTTATGATCGGTTAAGGGTCCGAACATTCTATGTGGAGAGTCAAAAATTGTTATTCGTTTTTCGTTTGCCATTGACGATCCAACAACAAAGGCTCCGTCAAACAGATAGCGTTTTAACGCCGCGTTTTAACACCACGTTCTGACGCCGCATTCTAACGTTCTAACGCCTATCTACTAAAATCATGTGTAGATCCTGTCAGCGTGGCGTTGATACGTGACGGCGAAGCGCGGTGATGTGTTAAAATATTGTACAATTTCTTTATTTCAACGCCGCGTTCATATTGGTTCTTTTTGTGAAGCAATGGAAATATGAATTGAATTTTTGAGTAAATACCAATGTCGTACAAGCATGGTGATAAAAATAACAAGACCATTAAGAAAAATGTTGATCAAAATGGATAAAATGGCATTTTGACAGGTAATGCAAAGCTTCTGAAACAATATGTTATACAGTGATGACCGCTGTTTGTCTGACGTCTTCTAACGCAGCGTTATGATGCAAAGTAAAATAATTTCACCGCAGCATTAAAGAATCTTACCGAGGCGTTAAAAACGCGTTCTGTTAAGCCTTAAATAGTCTACCCAAGGCAGTGTTTTCCATCACTACATACAATTTAATTTATCCACGGTCGGGCAATTAGCCCGACGACATAAACCCCGCGCCGCTGGAAATTTCTTTGGCACCGTCTTATCACCATTTCGACATCCTGGTTGGATGCCAAAGATCCTCGTAAGGCCTGAGTTCCGATTGAGTTGAAGTAATTTAAATAATGTTATTGCTGGAACTATATCTGAGGTCGCCATTGACAGTACATTGGAAATTTTTCTACCCAAACGTCAGTATTGTGCCTTGTCTAGAACATGCACACCCACTGAAATTTACACAGCTGTGGTTGAAATTCTGAGATTAATGTTTTGTTTGTGAAAAGAAGGCACTCCTTTCCGCAATATTGTCGTCATTTTTCCAAAACAGATATCAGCTAAATGGGGCTGTCACATTTTTACTATTTGTTTTCATATCCGCTTAGGCTACGAGTACGTGTGTCCTTTTATTGCATTATAGAAGCATCGACGTGAAAGCGATATTGACATGGATTTTATTGGCAGTATATTGTTGTATATTAATTAATATATTAAAATTTAATTGACAATCTGTAATACCAACTTTTTCATTAGTCATGAATTTATCTCAAAAAACCATTTGGGCCTTCTTAAATGGTATATGCTTTAACTGAATGTAAAATCACGATTTCCATATGCTGTCCCATTAGATTGATGAAATGATTCTTTAAATGGTTCACATACGTGCTTCACTGCTACTGAGGTTCTTCAATGTTTGTTTGGCTTGAGCGCAATGTTTGTTTGGCTTGAGCGCAACCAAAGCTTATTTTATGCTTTCATATTAATTGGCTGTATGTCTGACATGTTAAAAGTTCAATAAGAAATTAAAAATTTTCGACTTTGTAGACTCATAACAACAAAAAAAACGAGAAAATATCAGGAAAAATTTACTTGCGAAAAAATCAACCCACAGAAGTGTGGTGGTAAATGCAGAAATAGGCTCAGGCGAAACTCTTTCACCAACAGCAATATCTGTTTACAAACAACTTCAGATGTCATCTTGAAAAAAGTAATTTTCAACCTTTGCGATGCATCGATGGCAATGGTCGCTTCTGGTTTGGTGCTGGTGCGCTTCCGCCTTCCAGCAAAGTTCTGTAATTATACAAATGAAAGGCAAACACAGTCAACACTTAACGATGAAGGACAACATGCAACAAACTTCATCAACGACTAGCAAGAGCAAACGGCGCCACCGTCAGTCGGTCGACTACAACAACCAAGTAAAGGGGTTGGGCTGTTTTAAATTAATTTCAGAATTTTTGCGAGTCAAATGTTAATGTCCACATGTCCTGGCTGGCGGCGTCGTTCTGCAAGGATGAAGTACCCCATTGCCATAATAGGATCATTCATACTAAGACTCTACAGAGCATCCTGTCTGTTTACATCTAGGTTTAATTAAATGTGTTACATGAAAATACCATCCCATCCAGTCAGCCGGTTGAGAAACCAGGATCTGTGTTCATTGGCATTATTTGAAGCTGCCGTCCATCTGTCTTAATGAGAGGTTAATTCAAATTCAATTAATTACTCGCCAGTTACCACCCCTCCGCCAAGAAGAAAACTTCAAAAGCGCAAAAATGGAAATGAATGTGCCCAGATACGAGTTCTATCCCCAACTTTACGAGGCACAAAAAAAAAGGTTTCGTCTTGGGCGTTTATTCTATCTACGAGTAACTGTGTTTATTTTTTTTTTTTTGTTTCTTGCTTGGTTTGCTCGCTACAAAACCTTTTTTGGTGTCATTGTCTTCGAAAGTACGCTTCTTGTATTCTGGTGAATTTTTCACCATTCCGAGACAAGGGCTTGTTCGCTCGCCCATTTTAATTTTGTTTATTAATGAATTTTTGGTTAACTGGGCATTAAATGAAATCTGTAGAATCAGTGGCATACGAAGGGGTGGAAAAAGTTTTGATCCCTTTTCATTCACTTATTTTTTCCTACAACTTTGGCACTTGTCATTTCAGTTTTTCTTTTTTACATTTTTGGCATTAGCATTGCGACGCAACCGTCTGTTAAAAATGTACTGAACGACGAGTATGAGTTCGTATTTATTGAAAGCAAAAGGGATTGAAAGTTTTTGTCAATCGAATGACAAACTTTTTACTGGCCACGGCTACCCAACAGTTTTAGTAGGGGATACGACGTTTGCCATTTATAACTCTTTTTGTAATAAAAAAAAATACAATATGAGTGGAGGCAATTTTTTTATAAATCTTAAGATCGAAGTAATCGATTAGCATTAAGAAACCACCCCTGCTGCAGGGCTCGTAGGCAGCATCTTACAGTGAAAAATCACCTTATGGTGGAAAATGTTCATATTCGGAATTTGTTCGTCTCCAAGTGATACAAGGGCATACTACAATACATTATATGTACAACATCCATATACTTGTACACACCAGCGCTTATGTATCGTTAGTCCTTCATCTGTGAATTAACACTTATAAAAATGAGTGACAAGCAATGAGAAAATGCAATTAACTTTAAGTAGGTAGATATAGAGGAACATAACAAATGTTGTCATTTCCCTCTGACGTCGGCGAAAATGAGGAGAGAAGTGAAATAATTCCCCCATTGTCAAGGCGTATTTGAACCTTGTGTGACTATGAGTACTTACTTATTTGGTCCTGCCTGACAAAGGGATTAATTGTATTGTCATTATGTAGAGACATGTCTGTCAAACTACTGCAGGAGTTGATGTCTCACTTGGAGATGATTTAATTTTCAGATTTTGCTTATTAGAAGATATTTAGAATTAAGAAGGAAAACTAAGGAGGCTACGCGAAATCTTTTGTAAAATATATAAGTAAATAGGGACGTGGTGATTTTAAAAGAAAAACATTGTGCGATTGAGAATGTGAGCGTTCGAATATCACCTGAACTAATATTTAAACTTTTCTGTAAGCCATATAATCCTTTTTTGTGTTTTGAAACGGTGGCCACGAATGTACAAGGGAACAGAAAAAGTGTGAAAAATTAAAAGAATATACGATAAGAAAGAATATACGATAAGAAGTGACTGTATGAAAGCCGATCACAAGACCGTATGAAAAAGGTGAAGACAAACCTTGAAATAGAATATCACCGGCAGGTTAATAGTATGTTGCTTAGTCTGACTACCGTTACCGGTAAATTTACATGGTATGAAGCAACTAACGCCTTAGATGTGATTGGTTCTAATTTGACGGCCTCACTAAACGAATAAAATATTACGAATTGATTTGTATAAAGAGAAAAATCAGCGATGGAAGGCTAAGGGAAGAAATATTGAGCAATAGACGTGTTAGTGAAATCCTGATCACAGTTCACGCTAAGGCTATATAAATTTGGCACTTTCAGTGAAATGAGCTTATGCCCTGCGAGCGAATATGGTAAAGATATCTTCTACGAGCTCTTTGCCTAGATTTATTAGCAAAGTATTTGGCATACGATGGCAGTCTTACTTACTTACTGAAACAGATGGCGTTACAGTTCAGGACGTGCCTCGGTTTCAACCACTAAACCTCTCCTGTTAACACTGTTGTTAGCCAACTGTCTTCAGTTGCAGAAGCCAAACTGGTTGAAGTTCTTTTCCACTTATGTTTCTTTCTCTAATCTATTGTACTTCCGGGTAGAAATTAAAAACTCTTCAAGCCGCATTATTAATAGCCATTTGCTTTAAATGACCTAGCCATTTAGTTTTAGTTTTTAGTTTTAAATGCATTTTATTATCTTAATCATTAACTCTTACATACTAACAAAAAATGCTTAAATGCTAGCTTAAAATTACTTAACAATCTTACACTAACTTAGTGGCCCCACAAGACCTAGCCATTCCTGCGACTGATGCGCACATTTCCTATCAGACCGATGTCACCTGCCAAAACAACTTTCGCTCACGTCTATGCGTCTGGGCCATAGAGCAAGACTGGGATGATTAGATTTATATAGTGTCCTAAGTGTTTTCTGACAAGGCTTTATTGTCTTCTTAGGTACAAAAAAAAAAAACAGCAATTAACCTTCCTGCCACATG
Source organism: Volucella zonaria (assembly GCA_963966105.1). Lineage (NCBI taxonomy): Eukaryota > Metazoa > Arthropoda > Insecta > Diptera > Syrphidae > Volucella > Volucella zonaria. The sequence goes on from OZ014534.1 coordinate 15,085,947, forward strand.
CGATATTGGAATCTTTAAAAAGATGATGAGCATTAAGCTGGATCTCTGGGGTGTTCTATACGATCTACCATAGTATGAATATTTATAATTGGAGCAGTTCAGTGGATCTATCTTTTCCGTCAGCTTTGTTATATTTAAGTTAAGAAATTGTTAGCCCACTTTATTTTGGGTGGATGAAAATATTAGCTACGTCATATGGCTTGTATTCTTCTTGCTCCTTTACCGAATAATTTATATCATCCTCGCTGTCTGCAGTCTCCAGAAGTTGTTTTTCTATGTCCTCAATATCGATTGTGAGTCTCCTAGTAAATTTCTTTACGAGTTGGATATTCAACCGACACCATCTCTATTTGAGCAACCTGAGTATTCATAAAATTCTTTATTGGCCTCAATTCCGATCAAATGCATTTACCGTTCGTCTTCCTTCTGAAAGTACTCGTAAGTCATTGTTGACACGACAATATTCATACTAGAGTGCTTTTTTCCATGCGCCTAACCTAAGTAAAAATAAATATCAACCAGACTTATCGAATCGCAAAGCACAGCTTTAAATACGTATACGAATTTCACGAATGATCCGAGGATTCTGCATTGAATCCATAACCTACCTTAAGTAGTCAGTATACGAATGCATATACAGAAAGCCAAAATATTAACTGAGTACAACATCGGTACTAGTTAGAACGATGCTATGTTAACAGCATAAAGTGAAGCAGACCAATGACTATAGTGTCAGTTAGTCATAAGCATATCGGTTGGTGTGGCTGTGTTGTAAAGAATGAGAGACAGAAAATTTGGTTTCTTCAATGTGGGTGTTGCTCAGAACTTATAAGGCAACTTGGCAAATAGTAAAGACCAAACGTAGACATGCATTAATATGGTTCATTACATAAAAGTAGAACCGCAGCAGGCGGTGAAGAGCAGTAGTGACTAAGATCCTAACAACGCTATGGGAACACCTATGCCGAACTATTTGAAGAGATAATAGCTGATTTTATGAAGAATATAAGTCAACCCATCTCCAAAATGGGAGCTATAGACATTTTCTATTCTGCGTAAACAAATGAGTTTAGCAGAAATGTCAAATCTAGATATTGCTAGAAACCAAAAAAATCATCTCTATTCTTTCGCGGTCTTAAAATCAAACAGAAAGTTGTGTATATCGATTTCGAAGTCCAAGACTATCATCTAAAGTTAAGGATACTGTACTTACATAGTTCGCTTCTTCGGAAACAGTTAAAGGATGCTGAGGTTACGTAACCTTCGATCAGATTCTAAAAACGGAATCAAGTTGGAAAAGTTAGCAGCAATCTCTCGTTACAAAAGTTTTCTTGGAGTAGCCAGATTCTCGATGTATCCTTGCGTTTATTACGGTCAATAAACCACATACTGGCCTCGATGGCATTTCTACACGCCTCGCATCAGTTACCTTTTATAAGTTAATACAACAAAAATTAGAGGTCGCATTCCACCAGCCGGGCATAATACTCCTTCACAAACTTATTGCACAATTCCAAGAAGTCCGTGTCAGCACCTGTACACTAAAGGTTCACATGCAAATTCCAAGAAGCTTGCGCCCAAAGCACCTGCAACATTATTTCTCCGAAACAATAAATCAAACCCAAACTGCTGAATTAACAACTTCTCACATTGATAAATATTTGTAAATTCGATTTTAAGCTCAGTTCAAATTGGCACAATAAAGTGGACAGTATTGTTTTTTTTTTAAACCTCGCCGCCGATAAAAACCTAATTTATATATTGCTTGTGATATTCTCTCCGATGCCGCCAAAGTTGCCCTCTTTTACATTTTGAAACGTCATACTATGGTCATTGATTGTTTTGTGTGGGAGCAGTGTCACGAGGCGTTCATTCACGTGCCAAAAATCTGGCAGTTGCAGACATTTTTGGAAAGATCTTCGGGCATGTTCGGTTTCAAGAAATTTGGGAGTCTTCTCTGAAAGCAACCTTGCTCCTTCATTTTCAACAAATGCTCTGCAAACTGAGAGTTTAGCGCTAATTACAGCCACTAGACCAGCAAAAACCACAATTGCAACGGTAAGAACATCTATGTACTATCAATTCTGCAATCCTGACATCAAGCCAAGCTAGGCTGCGTGTTCTGTTTGTGGCAAATAGACTCATCCCCGTCTAGAGGATGGAGATGATAAGGCCACATTCATATGCGAGCTTTGTACGGAGTAATAGCCTTAAGTTAATTGATGATTAACAAGTAACGCATGTGCCCAAAATAACTGCAATTACAAAAGCTGATTACCAAACATGTTTATGACATTAAAAAAAATTACAGTAACATAGAATAGTTGCATTTTTATTACGCTTTGAATGCCTGGTCTTACCCTCATCTGCCCTATAATAATTGACTTGATGTCACTGTTTGTTTGATTAAGGATATGTTTCAACAGAACTTCCACTTTCTCGGACACCGTTTAGAAAACATCAAATCTACATTTATCATCAATTGTCTAAATAACAAATTTTCGAATATTTCAAGATCTTCATCATTCAAGATGCGTTTCAAAATTTCAGATACATTTCATGAATTCACTCCCGTATATGTCCAGTCTAAGTTAATTTTTTAAAGAAATACCATACAGTATTTTACTTAATCCATTAAACTTGATTTCCTCATATTTTAAACATGGTGATCCTTTGATAATAGAACTAATTGTACTTCAAGCGATGCGGGGATTCGAAGTTATTCTTGTCAAACTCGTTTCTAGATCATTGTAAAGACGTTCCAAAACTTATTGTTTGCTCTGATTATTGGTGCCATAGTTGCTATATTCTTGACGGAACTTCTAAATATTAAAATTTCAAGTTGTAAAAAAGTATGCAAATACCACATTTTAAATTGAATGTTAAGTATGAACTGACAAAATCAAGTGTGGGTAATGAGTCAGCTTACATACTATATGTGTATGCATATCTGTTTTCTAGAAAATTTTCAAAAAATGAGATTTTTAGTGTTAGCAAATGGTGCAATCAACTTTATTTCATCATGCTTCCTTTAAAAAGAACAATATCTATCAACTAACAACGAATTTCCAATTTACTCTGAAGCAAAGCACCATTCAAAATTATTGATTGCAAGTGCTTTAAAACATTTCGTCACACAACAATACCCTGCCGAAGAAAACTCTAAACTACAGTTTCAAAAATAATAACCATAATTTAAAATTTGACATTTGAAATAATACACAACACAATTCTGTTTCACCACCCAACCCCCATGGCAAAGTTTCATTTAATCCTTTCACCAAACGGCAATGCCAAAATGAAAACGTTATTCTTTGGAAAAGTTTAAACGTACTCAAAACAACTGCTGCACAGGCACTCTTGGTAACATGCTGACAACAAACACACTCTTTGCAGGTCGATATTACTACCTTCACAAGATTTGTTTCTTTTAAATTATTTTCATGTAATATGTCGTCGAACAAATACTCCGGCGACAACCGACAACAACTACATGTACATACTCTAAATGCGCGGCTTGCTCCCACTTCCCACTTTCAAATTCGAACTCACTCGTACTACTCAACAACCTTCTGACATTGTTGTGTAGGCATAATAAACACGAGCAAATCGCAACCCTTTAAGTGGTGCAAGTCAGCAGCCTCTGTGATGATATTGCCACATTTCGGCTGTTACCACTTGCCACTTACCACCTGCCCGCCCTTGTTCCATTTTTGAAACAGCCCTCCCCGACCCTTTCAATTTAAATCGAATGCGATGGAGAAAGCTTGTAAGTTGCACGACAAAGAATCCTAAAATGCCAGACATTCAATGAGAAACCGTAAAACCTTCCGTGTAGCTGTCAAAATACAAAGTAAAAGGATTCAAGTTCTGGAAGAGACCGAATCACCGACCTACCGACTCACCGATTCACCGTCTCACCGATTCACCGTCTTACCGAGTGCCGAGTAAGAATGTTGTTGGTGAGCAAAAGGGCTGACGCAGATTTGTATATACATTGTTAATTAAGTAGTGGTGTTGTTATACATTTCAAATTATTTTATTGTGAAAATTTCCCATTCGACAATTTGTACGCTTTGTGTGTACGAATACCTTTTCGTCGTTGTCGGCACAATGAAATACGAGAAGAACGTGGGTGGAAGAAAGTTCCTTTTAATAGTCACTGCGAGATGGTGATACACCTACTCGTAAGTTCAGTTAAAGGCATTGAGCTTGGTATTAAAAATTCAAAATTCTTTGTATGTAAATGAAAATCAGTTTCTAATCAATTGCTTGGAATAAAAAAATTGTCAAACATATTAACATACGAGTACAAACTATCCCTCATCCCATGATAGATATATATGTATGTACATATTCTAAATAATAACGTCGAAAGACATTGATTAAGTACATATTTGGTTGAGCTTAAAAAGCCAGCATGGGGGCAGTAAGCCAGGATAGGATAGTCTACGCTAGTTAAACTGATCTTAAGGCAACACAAACATGGTACGACTGGAAGTGTATGGCGAATAGAAAAAACTCGCTCGCTAACCTACTGTTATTCAAGGAAACCGGGAGCACATTTTGCTGACCAAGAGTCCAGCAATGAAATATGCAAGGAAAATCTCAACCTACACTTGATAAGGCATAGCCTCTGGTTTTTAACGTAAACCACCTGTCATGTCCTTAGACTTGTGTTTACGGGATGCCCATACATCCATGGGAACAAGGATACGCCTTGCCATCGCTTACCTACATTAATAGTATAATACCAAAGCAGAACTTGTATTGGAGGCACAAGTTCCACCCTTAGTATGGGTCGAGGCCGATCGAAAACCTCTTACTGCTCTTAAGGTCACAGCACCCAATACTTATTTGCTACTCTACAATGGATCAAACCAACAGGAAGACCCTTCCCGCAATTTGGGTTTAAACCACAGCCACCATGATGCTCCCACAAGGGGGCCTACCTCAACAAGTCAGGCCCGGTCCGAAATCCGGGGGGCTCCTGACTCCCATGGTACGGTGATTTAGGTCCTGGTAGGGACTACCGGTGGTCTTGCCACCAACAAGACCTATGACCGGCAACTTGTAACTGGTCAAATCGTAGCAATCTTCGATGGCACCATCTGAAGATGTTTGTGATAAGACCAGCAATATGCTCTGCCCCCACTTTTTATTAGATAACGTAATTGATGGGCAAAGCCTTGGTAATTGGGCGGGGGCCTACTTGATAAGGACAGTCGCAAATAAACAGCATTTTTTTGGGCAGGTTTTTGTTTAATCTAATTTGTTTAAGCCGACACCATCTTTTTATTCAGTATTGTTTGGCAAAACCTCATGCAAAGACTTATAGCCGATCCACATTTACAAATTGTGGAAATCTGTTTCCAACATCTGTGTGCAGTAGAATATATTTATGGAGCGCTACATGAATATTATGATCGGCATAATAATGACAACTCATTTTTCACATTTTTCCACAATTACATCCACAACATTTTTAACAAACTATTTTACTTCATCCAATTCACATTGTACATAACTATAACGTATTCACTAAGCTGATAAAACGCTGGTTATTTAATATTGATAATGGAAAAAAAAAACACTTAGGTTATGTCGTATGGATATGTCTGTACCTGAATCAATTTTTTTAAGAATTTTGTCTGTTTGTCTGCTTGCCCAGTTGCCTGTTTGTCCGCGCATCACACAAACATCAAAAACTACTGAATCGGTTCTAATGGTGTTTTCACTGTTCGATAGCCCATTTTTCAACTTACGAACTGCGATATATTTCATTACGATCGGTGGAATTGAGCCGGAGTTATAACTAAACAATTTTTCAAATTAAGAATATTTTAAAAATTTTAACTACTTACTACTATATCTGGTGTACAAATATGTACATATGGATGTACATATAGGCATGTGTGTACTACACACGTAGTCGTGTACCAGAGAGATGCAGTCGCCGAGCTAGCGAAATCATAAACATCAAACATCATATATGTAGGTACATATCTACATATGTGCGAGCACAAAGTGGGGTAAAAGTAATGCCATAATGTGAATGGCTGCCGTTTTGTTAGAAATGAAAAAAATTGGGCTCTGTTTTTACGAAAAGTTTATGTGAAGATCTAAAATTGTTGACATTAAGTTGGAGAAATTATATCGGTCAAATGACCACTTCCTGAGTTGACGCACACTTGTGCTCGTTTTACAGCACTTTGAATTGGTAAACGCGAGATTTCAAAAATCCCCAAAAGAAGAAGTCTGAAGCTGTCAGATCTGGGGATCTGGACAGCACGTTCAAAAGGCCAAAACGGGAGATCATATGGCCTGAAAATTGGTAATTCAATCTCTATAGTTGCCCGAGTTCTGGGAGCGGTTGCTCCGTTCTGCTGGAACTAACAATACTTGGGACCCAATTCAGCAACTTGTGGCAAAATAAAACTCATTTAACATCTATCTGACGAGATCTCCAAATCGCGGATCGCTGGAAAAATCGTGCGGAAGCAAATACCAAGCACAGTCGGTAGCTTTGGACGATAGTATATATTACACCGAATAAGCTACAAAACCTCGAACGCGAAAATTCTGATCTCCTCGCCAGACTCCAAAATTTGGAAATGCTCTGCGCCGAACTTAAAAAGGAATTAGATTCCATTAAGACGCAATCTAAAACCGACTCTGATTCGCGACTTGGCCGTCCAGAAAACTCGAGTTTTCACACGGATGAAGAAGAGCTAGTCCGAGAAACAGACTGGATACTTAAAAAAAAGACCAGGTAAGAAACGCAAAGCTCGTTCCTCTCCTGAAATTGTACAAAAGGAGACGGCAGCCAGCTCTAATACTGTTGAGGTCAATAAAAAAAAACAAGAACCCAAACAAAGATCACCGCCGCCAATAAACGTCTTTGGAATCTCGAACTATTGCACACAATCTTGAAATCACTGTATTCAACCGACTACAGAGTAAGATCCCGCAATAACGATGCATGGACCGTTAATGCTCTTAATCCAGACAATTACCGTTCGCTTTCGCAAAAATTAAATGCAGAGAAGATTCAATGGCATACGTACGAAAATAAAGCGGAAAGACCCATAAGCGTGGTAGCTAGAGGCTTGCATGCCTTTTTATTTTACCTTAAAAATAATCGACGCCGTTAGTATACTTGCGCAAAAATAGCGCAGTGTTGAAGATGAGAGGACGACCTTAAGACGCGGTCTCCCCCTTTTTAGGCTAACTTTCGACAAAACTGGAAGCCTAGAAAGGATTTATTCTATAAATTCAATTTTGGGACTTGTTGTCAAAATGGAAGCACCGCGAAAAAACTCGAGGCTGATTCTCCAATGTACACGTTGTCAGGGATTCAGCCATACTCAGGCCTACTGCCAGAAGGAGCGTCGCTGTGTGAAATGGTGAAATGCCCCGGAAAACATGCGACGCGAGAGTGCAGTGCAGCAAAAGAGTCCCTAGCGATATATATCAACTGCAGCGGAAAACATCCAGCTAACTATAGAGGCTGCGAAGTCGCGAAGGAGTAGCAAAAACGACGGGATCCATCCAAACCGATGCCTTCTAAAAACGCAGGGCCAGAGGGTACGAGAAATCATAACAGTGGTCCAACCCCAAAGCCTTTAAAAAAGACAAAGATAGAAAACGCCGTAATGGCCGCTAAATCACCAATAACAACAACGTCAAAAATAACAATGCGCAAGTGGAAAGTAAATAGCGGCGCGGGCAAATACGACCAACTGTAAATCACCTGATCCTGATCGCGAAACGCAAAAGGCCGGTTGTTCGTATTCATAAAAGGCTGCATTGAACACTTTCTGGTAGCACAAATTGAACTTGACATATTTCAAATGACCACGGTGTGGGTTAAAAATAAAAATTACTCTTTTAGTATATCTTATATCAATCTTTATAATTGGTGGAGGCATTAATGCGAAGCACACTCTTTGGGGCTCAAGATGCATCTCACAAAAAGGTAAAACTCTCTACAGGGCTGGAATACAATTACTCAACAGGCAGACCGACGTACTGGCCCTCGGATGTCGCTGAAATACCCGATCTGATAGACTTCTTTATCGGAAAAGGAGTAAACGCGAGTTACGTCAAAGTTGGTGATAGCTTCGATCTTTCTTCCGATCATTCTCCAATTATCCTCTCATTGTGCGAATTCTTTGGTTAAGAAACAACTCCCATTCAGATTATCCAACAAAAAAACTTACTGGGAAGATTTCCGAATAGAGGTTGTCGAAAATACGGAGTTAAAAGTACAGCTCAGAACACCGTATCAACTTAAAAAAGAAGTTGAACGGTTTGTTGAAGTCATGCAGAAAGCAAACGGCCTGTAATAACACTCCACAAAATTGCCAGTGTCGGCATAAGATACCCGCCGAAAATCAGGGAAATGATAAGGAAGAAACGAAGAGCGCGGAAAAAGTGGCATGAAACTCGGGCTTAACAAGATATAACGTCCTTCAATAGGCTCTGCAACTTGTTGAAAAAATCGATCAAGGACTTCAATAATCAAGGTATTAATAACTACCTTGAAAGACTCACAGCGACAAAGGATACCAACTACTTCATATGGAGAGCCGTTAAAAGTGTTCGAAAGCCCCAAATACACGTGGCGCCAATAAGAAGAAACCAGGATGACTGGGCGAAGGAGGATGAGGAAAAAGCTAAAGTTTTCGCCGACCATCTTGCAGAAACGTTCAAACAATTCGATGGGGAAGTGGTTCCAGAGAATGTCAATAAGCTAGACGTGACGACGAACCTTCCAATATGCTACACTTAGGGAACTTAAACAAGTTATAGACATGCTTAAGCCCAATAAGACCTCCGGATATAACTTAATTACGGGAGAGATACTTAAAGCGCTACCGAAAAAAGTTTTGCTAAAACTGCTCTACCTTATAAATGCCACTATAAGATTAGAGCATGTACCGCATCAGTGGAAAGTTGCCGAAGTTATTATGGTTCCGAAACACGGTAGACGGCTGACTGACAGACCAATATCGCTCCTCCCGATTATTGACATAAATCGCAACTTGCCCGATCATCAATTTGGCTTTAAAAGCCAACACTGTACTGTTGACCAAGTGCATCGAATAACCGATGTAATTGAACGAACAATCGAGTGTAAGTTAGTCTGTTCAAGCGCATTCCTTGACGTCCCGCAAGCCTTTGATAAGGTATGGCACGAAGGCCTGAAATATAAACTTCGACAATCCCTACCCCAGCAATTGTCTTGTATTTTAGGCTCATACCTGGAAGACCGACTCATCCGTATGAGACACGGAAACGAATATTCCACTTTTAAGATAATAAAGGCGGGGGTGCCGCAAAGAAGTGTACTTGGCCCTCTGCTATATTTGCTTTTTACCCGCGATATACCGCAAACGGACGACACTGTGCTAGCCACATTTGCTGATGACACTGCCATTTTGGCAACGGCTAAAGCAGTCGAAGGAGCAACTGCTAAGTTGCAACGTGCCCTTACACGGATTGACAATTGGACAAAGACTTGGCGAATCGCGCTGAATGAAAACAAGTCTGTCCATGTGAACTTCACTCTCAAGAAAACTGCCAATCTACTTGTGTACAATCTGCCAATCTACGCAGTACAAATTCCTTTCGCGAACGAGGCTAAATATCTTGGTATGACACTCGACGCTAAACTTAAATGGAGAGCACACGTTAAGAAAAAACGTGGAGTGTTGAGAATAGTAAGTATAGAGACATGTACTTTTTTTTTTTTTAAAGAACTTAACACTCAAGTGGGTATAACTTATAATCCCTCAGCATGGATTAAGTTTTTTGGAAAATGGGATAGAAAGAGAAAGGTAGATGTTTCGGCTCAGTGGTTATTTCACTCCATGGGTGGCATCCAACATTTAATGGGGAGACTAAATTCTTAGTGGAAGTTTGATAGATGTTGATTTCTAGTCAACTACTCATCTTACTTAATTTTCGTTAACTGAAAAAATGAATATGAATGAATTTGTTTTCTAAACTGAGCTTGGAATATGTTACTTTGCTGCCATACAAGCAAGTGCTAAAACCGGTCTGGACATACTATATGGTATACAGCTTTATGGTTGTACCAAAATTAGTTACAGACATCCCAAATCAAAATTCTTCGAGGGTTTGTTAATGCACCGCATTACATTAGAAACAATGATATCCACAGAGACCTAGGAGTCGAAAACGTTCAGAACGAAATTAAAATGTTTGCGCGAAAACACAAACATCGATAACAAGGACATACGAATATTTCTGTTCAACAGATCCTTGGCGTGACAAATTTATTGCGCCGTCTTAAAAGAATTAAATCTCTCGATCTAGCGCGGTGATCAGCAGTGCTTAGTTTTTAGAGTACGTAGGAAATTTCAATGGAAAATCGCCAGAAAATTATCTTATTAAAGCAAAATAAAACGCGAAAGAAGAACTGCTTGTTGAATGTGAACTCAGTCGTAGTGTGTATAAGGGAGGTGTTTTTTAGTGAGTAAGAATCTCACGCTACTATAATCACCGAAGCTTATAGTGTCATAGATTTCTCACCTACCCACGGAAAAAAAAATTTGTCTGTAGCTTATCACCAGCTACGGTTACGCTGGTGCCGTCGACATCCTTAAAAATATGAGGGCCAATCACTGTTTCGCTGCAGACACTTTGTGGGGATGCAATGGCTTTTCGTACATTTCACGTGCATTCTCCGTGCTCCAGGAATGCAAATTTTGTTTATTCGCATAACCACTTCCTGCATCAGGTTTAACAGAGCATGGGAGTAGTCGTAAATTAACCTCAGTTAACTGTCGGAAGGCTGCAATTGGTGAGCGGTTTGCACCAAGGAAACATTAAGGAAACATCTTAAGGGCTTCCACCAAAATTCGACCCAACGAACGTCTGCTGATGCCAAATTGTGTACATCGTTGTCTCCTCAATATTTGAGGACTCTCCCGGTCGTTCTCTGCAACATCATTGATATTCTCGGTCGAAAGTGCATTACGGGGCCGTCCACATACTGCAGGACGACGAGGAAAACGAAATTCACGCTGCGCTAAAACAACGGACCGGAAATTGGTCAAATAAGCAGTAACAGTGCTCGTTGTCAACTAATTTTCTATATGTCTACAACATAAATGATTTCTTTGAACTCTCCTTTCCAATTCCCCGTTGCCTTCTACTTCGTCATGACTCTCAACAAGTCGGAGGGTCATACGGTAGCGGCAGACTTCCGAACGACTGTTCGAGGGTCAAGGATTCTTCGAATCTCATCATTTATACTCCCAAGACCCAAATAAGTAATGTACCTAGTCCTGCCATAAGTTCTGTTACACAATATCCAAAACTTCTTGCACGAATACTAGTCAGTTTGGTTTCAGTTTGCATACTATTAACATGGAGTGGGGCGTTAAAGAGAATCGAGTCGCGGTAATAACGTTGCATAAGTGAGGAAAGGGTGCTGGCCAAATTTTCGAGTTGCTAAAATCTCTAGGAATATCGAGAATATTCGTTTATCGGGCTATTGCTCGCTTCGGCGAATTGTCTGGAGTAGAGGGCAGGCCAAGAAGTGGTCGACCGCGCTTCGTCCATACGGATGCGGTAGTAAAGGCAGTGCCTGAACGAATTCGGAGAAATCTCCTTAGGAAGTAGAAGATCATGTCCAAGGAAATATCAACCAGAACCAAGGCTGATTCGGGGTGATCTGCATATGAAAGCCTATCGACGGTCCACGAGTCATCTTCTAACTCCTTAACTAAAACAAAATTAGGCTGGTAAGATGCAAGTGACTTTTGCAGTGGCACGCGGACAACATGAAAACATTCTGTTTACGGATGAGAAAATTTCTACCGTGGAACAAGTTTTCAACAAACAAAATGACAAAATTTATGCAACTTCATCTCAGGAAGCGAAATAAGTTGCTCCAATGGTTCAATGTGGACATCATCCCGCTTCCGTAATGGTTTGTTGGGGGGTCTCTCACCACGGTGTCACATTCCTCCATATCTGTGAAAAGGCGTAACAACTGGTGCACAGGTTTACCAAGAAGATATGCTAGAGGGTGTTGTGAAGGGTTTGACCAATACCCTTTTCAATGAAAACAGATAGATTTTCCAACAGGACTCTACACCAGCGCACAAAGCCGAAATTACGCAGGAGTGGCTAAGAGTCAATAATCCTGGCTTTATAGCAGAATAAGATTGACCGTAGTGGAGTCCAGATCTGAGTCCACTGGATTATGGTTTGTGGTCAGAATTGGAGAACATGGCATGCAAGACTCCCCACAGAAATTTGGAAAGCCTTAAAACATCACTAACCAGAGCAGCGTCCACGATCACCATAGAAACGGATTTAAAGTTAACTCCATACCGTTCGGTTTGTTTTGATTCCCACCGACAAGCAGAGGAGTGAATTCACTTCATCCCCAGCGTCTCTGCTCATTAAAGAATGTAACCTGGCAAATAGTAAAACAAAACCTGGAACCAGCGAATTAAAAATACTAATGTAAATTCAATAAAAATTAGTTAAACATTTATATTGGGTTATCCTTTGTAAAAGATGAAATAATTTTTTTTTATAATTTTTAATTTTTTTTAATTTTTGGTTTTTTATTTTTCTTAAAAAGTTAACTCTCAAGAGGGTATGAGAACACTTTAATCTAAAACTAAACACCTCACACGATTTAGTTGCTGCCTGCCCTTTGGGCTCCAGTCGAGAGTGAACGCCGGACCGTCCAATACACTATCACTTGTGCCACGGCCGCTGACTAAAATTCATATTTATTAAAAGCCTATGTAATATTGTAAATCCCATGTAACATTTGCCTCCTCGTTGTTCAGTCATCAGAGATCTTTTATCAATTATTCACTATACCAACGAAAACAAAGTCGCGGGTATAAGCTTGAAGTTATTGAAACTAATGAATTATTGTACGAGTATAAAAAAATAATGAAGCATCGTTTAACAATAATTTAGATTGTTATTAAATAATAAAGCATCAGCTATTTTATTTGTTTGTTTTTTTTAACGTGTATTGAATCAAATATTGTGTATTTACTGTTAGATAAGATTAAATTGAAAAAAATAATAATGAATAAATATAAACAAAGAAATAAATAAATTAAAAAATCGGCCAGGTGAGCCGGCTATTCGCAACACAATAGATAAATATCGCGCTACCTTTACTCTTTGGACTCCAAGCTACTAACAAGAATGTGCAGATGGAGCACAGATAAAAATATCGGTGCCGTGGAGGCAGATCCTAATTCATCGATTCTTCATCTTACCATGTGAAGATTTGGCACAAAGATTTTGGTTTATGCGATTACAAGTTTCAATTGCTGCATAGATTGAAGCCAGACGATCATCGTTTGCGTCATAACTTCGCTGATTGAGCGCTTGGACAGTAGGAAGTCGATACATCTTTTTACCATTAAATTTTGTTCAGTGGCGATGCTCATTTCTGTCGAATTTGGAGTGAGGAAAATCCAAAGGTGATCCAACAGCTACTGATGCACCCGAACACCTGCACTGGTGGATGTGGTTTATGAGCTGGCGGCATCCTCGGTTCGTACTTTTTCAAAAATTAATTAAATTGAAATGTCACCGTCAATGGCATTCGGAATAGAGCCATGAGCAAAGATTTTTTGTTTCCAAGAAAAACAAAGTCTACAGGACATTTGGTTTCAACATAATGCCGGACTTCTGGCCTGGCCTCTAAAATCCTGTGATTTGACTGCACTGGACTATTTTCAAGGACTTTTCCTTGGGCTATGCGGACAAATCAACGACGATTTCAGCCAGTAGTCAACATTTAGCACACTATTTATGTGATACGGCTCAGATGCTCGAAAGTCATCGAAGATTGTGGCTGCAGAATATAGTTCCAGAGACTCTTTCCTGCTGGTCATATATTCAACATCATTAAAACCACAATTTTAGAGTATGTTTCAATTTCAAGCCATATTACATAGTTCTTTAAAAAATATTTTTTATAGGACTTATAGGACTTGATAGGACTCTTATTTTGAAAAAGCGCAAATCGCATTAACAGTATGAAGGTTGCCAGAAAAATCGAAGTCGAAACCTCAATTCAGTTCAATCAATTTGAACTGTTTTCAAACACCAAAGGCAGCTCAACTCAACTGAGCTATGCAATATGCCTTACCGCGGTGGATTATTACGATAGAGAATGTCTGAAAGGAGCTGCACAGATGCTTGGCCAGAGAATTCCTGGCAAAACTTTTACTAGCTTTCAATAATATCTGCGACTCTGGTGGAGTACACATCTGATAGTTTCCAGAAGACCATGATTTCGCCCATATTGAACAAAGGACACACGTGAAAGGTGCGAGTAATTATCCAAAAATATATTCTATCAGAAGCATGAGTTGCGGAAGTATTGTATTTACAGGATTCATATAAGAACGATTTCTTAATTGCGAATGCCAAAAATAGTCCTTTAAGCGGGTTCTAAGCGACGTGTACAAATAATTACTAGACAATGGATGATATTTAATTTCCCTCCAACATTCCTAATAGAAGGAATCCTGTTCCATGGAATTCTTTTAAAGCGTTTCCTTTAAGAAGTTGACGTTGTCATTTTAGCGAATAATTATTAACGTGCTGCATCGATTATGCACGCTTAAAGTCAACATCAGCCAACCGAAATGGGTTCGGTCGGCGTTCGAGAAAACAGATAAAAAGTTGTGAAGGAGTAAAAGTATTTATGTAAGAGTAATCTACTATAATTACCCCAGTTGTCGATTAAAAATCCAGAAAAAGAGATCTTATCGGGAAACAAATTTCAATTTGATTTTTTTCTCAAATAAAGGGTTTTTCATTAGATGCGCCCCATTATTCCAATAGGGATTGTTTGAACGCAGGTATAAGATATTTAAACAGACGTCATAATCGTATTCTAGATTGCCAACCACTTAATTATGAAGAGGTATACGCTTCAATAGCGTTCACATATATATTATCCAATCCATCGACCATCTCTGCTAAACTTATCAGATTATGCAAAAGGATAATGGTGCAGAGTTTCATATTATTGTAAGGGCATGACACCTACAGCAATTTGATTCGGTAAACCAACGTCAGAATTTTCACTTCGTAACCTTGCTTAGTAGCGTCGACTTCGACATTCTGGAAAGACAACACCTGAAGTTGTTGAGATCTTCGCTGCGGAAAATAATTTGACCCAGCTTGTGAATGAGCCCACACGAATACCAGACTTGTTTTTAACTTCTCATCCTGATAAGTACACCGTTGATATGATCTCCCCTCTAAGCTCCATAGACCATTGTGTCATATCAGCCAATTTCTCGTACACCCACCACACAGTTAGAGAAAAGATTCCTAAAAGAACCGTGTGGCAATACGAGAAACCCAATTGGAGCGGAGTTAACAACTTCTTTAGGAATTTTAACTGGTCGTTATATTTCCTCGATAACGACGTGGATGCTGCTGCTGACATAATCACAGAAACTATTCTCTTTGGAATGAGATGCTTTATCCCTCATCGGATGAAGAGTATCAAACCAAAAGAAAAGGCATGGTCGAGCTGTAAAGAGGCTGTCAGGGTGTGAGAAATATTTTTTCGGTTCTACAAGACCAACAGGACCGAGGAAAACCGCTAAAGTTTGAACGAGCCAGAAATGACTGCATCGTCTTTCTTTAGCGTGTGAAATTCCAATACGACCAAAAACTGAGGCAAAACATACTGCAATGTCCCAAAGGCAGTAACAATTTTTGGGCGTTCGTCAAAAATATTAGAAATTCTGCCTTATCCTCCATCCCAACGCTCATTTGCAATGACATTCCAGCTGTCAGCTCTTTGGACAAGGGCAATCTGCTTGTTGCCAGTTCACCAGTTCACCTCCAGATTGTGCTTTATCTCCGCCTACATTTGAGTGCGTCGAATCTTCAATGGTACAGATCCACTTTCGCACTCGAGTGGTAACAAGAGTTCTTAAAGATCTTAGCATTAACAAATCCACTTTTCCAGATGGTATATCTCTCCTTTTCCCATAGAAGGTGTTCCTCCACACTGGAAAAACCACTGCGTAAGCTTTTTCACCAATCCTACTCTTTAGGATACTTTCCGAGCAGATGGAAAACAGCATTTGTCCAGCCCGTCCCTAAAAAATGCGAATCTTCTTCTCTCTTCTCCTATAGACCCATTGCACTTACGTCCCTTCTTTCTAAGGTCATGGAAATACTGATAAACCCTCAGCTCTTGAAATATTTTGGAACACGAAAACTTCTCAATGTCCGGCAGTACGGTTTTCGTAGCAACAGGTCCACTGGTGATTTGACGCATGTTTCACCGAAAAGTGGAACCAATCTGGCGGAAGCAAGAGAGTTGCACTTAATATTTCTAAGGCATTTGACAGAGTTTGGCATCAGGCCCTTTTGTTGAAAATGCGTGCATTTGGGATCGATGACTATCTTCTTCAATGGATTAGAAACTACCTTTCGGAACGTTCAATTCAAGTTGTCTTGGATGGTTTCAAGTCTGATGTTGACAGAATAAATGCTGGTGTACCCCAGGGCTCCGTTCTGTCTGCGACACTCCTTTTAATTTTCATCAATGATCTCTTGTCTGTTACTTCTAAACCAATCTATTCCTTTGCTGACAACAGTACTCTCTACTTTTCATATTCGTTCCCTGGCCCACGACCCTGTTCTTCGCCTGTAGAACGGGAACCCCAGCATATGTTAAGCTAATTAAATTCGGACATTAACAGCATAACCGATTGGGGAACTATCAACAGAGTAGAATTTAATACTTCCAAAATTCAATGCTGTCTATTGCTATTAAAGCGAAATTTAAATACCCAGCCACTATCCATGAATGGCTCTTACATCGCCGAAACCGAAAAACTTTCCGTTTTCGGTATTCGTGTCAATGACAACTTACTTTGGAATGATCACATATTCTTCGTCATCAAAAATGCTACGAAATAGATAGGTTTCCTCAGACGATGTAAGAAATATTTCACCCCTCTGATCTGGATTCAATATATAAGGCTTCATCCACCCAAATTGGAGTACAATGCCCACATCTAGTCAGGTGCTCCTAAAACACTGCTAGACAGGATACAAAACCATGTGATAAAGCTCGTAGGTGATACTACAATAATATCAGTCAGTCAATTGACATCCTCGAGCACCGAAGTAATATCTCCTGTCCCACTTGGTTTTATGGCTATTTCCACCCCCAGTGCTCCATTGGTCAGTACAATTCCGTATGAATGCTCATCAGTATACCCTTAGGCCCATTTCGGACGTACTCTGAAATATCGTGATTCGTTCCTATGCCGTACATCTCGCTAATAGAATGCCCTGCCGATCTCTGTGTTTCCTGGTCGTTATAGCTTACAGATATTTAAAAACAATGTTCATCGGTACACAAATCCCTTGCGCCTACGCTCATTATAAACAAAAACTGAAAAACAATGTTTCAAAAATCTATGCAACTACATAGATACGCAGATAATATTGATTTCATAGGCAGAATTCAACGAGCTTTCGTTGGTGCATCTGCAAGTATTCAAAGAGAATCGGGAAATACGAGTATGACCAAAATCGAGCTAATTAGTTCCCGGAAACTAATTTCACTCAGTGGCAAATAAATCATGCTCCGTTCAACCGTTCTATTTCTACCTGGTATATTCCAGGAAACTTAAAAAGCAATGAATTTGCCAATTTTAGCACAACGTTAGTTATAGAGGTTCTTGCTTATCTTAGATGCGAGTTGTAAAACCTGCTACTCAACCAAACAAACCAAACAGGTCACACTCGGAGACCTAAGGTACTGAATGTATTTATGTACATTTATAATATTTAATTAATTACTTCTTGCTTGAATTTTGGGACACCGTTTACATACTCGTATCGTTGAAAATATATTTAAAAAGAAAATGATTTAGTTGAATCACTCAGCTCACCACATAATATATTTTGAACTAAATAGAGCTCATATTCAAAGTAGCGATTATTGAGGGTTCCCACACTTAACGTGACTTTCTCATTCACCAGTTTCCTCAACTTCTTTCGAATGTCCTTCATAAGGTTGGTGGCAGTTACATCCGTGATCTTTTTGGACGCTCTTTTCCATTTAGCACTAAAATCTTTTACGTCCTTTGCACACTGCTCACTTTTCCTCAATTTAGCTTTGACCAAAGCCCAATACCTTTTAATCGGACGGCACTGTGGAACATTGGATGGATTCATGTCTTTTAGCAATAATAAAGCTCAACGTCGCGTGAGCATAGTGAGCTGAAGCTAAATCTGGCCAAAATAATGTTGAACCCTCGTGTTTGTTTAAGAAAGGAATCAACCAATTTTTTAGGCACTCGTTAATGTACACTTTTCCGTTAATTGTTCCCGTTGTAATAAACGATGAGCTTCTTTGTCCACATGGGCAAATGGCCTGCCAAACGAGATATTTTGACCCGAAATTTTTCAATCCCAATCGATGTTGTTGATTGCGGAAGAATCTCAGCTTCAAACGAGATGTAAAACTGCGCACCTGAAAGAGTAGTAAAGTCGGCTTTGACATAAGTTTCGTCATCCAAAACCAAGCACTCTTTCTTGTCGCCGATCAACTCGTATAGCTTCCGGGCTCTTGTTTTTATGACTTTTTTTTGCTTTTCAGTAACTTTTGGCATTTTTTTGTTTTTTCGTGTTTTTAGACTGTTACGATTTTTTAGATTTTTGTACCATTGTTTGGTTGGTATTACATTTCCGAGCAACATCTCTGGATGACATAGTCCGGTTTTTTACGATGGTACCCACTATTTTCCTGTCCAAATTTTTATCATGTGCTCCACTTTTTGCTCCACTTTTCTGTTTTCGCTTAACTGTCAACGTCTCCAAATATCGTTTAATAACAGAATCCACTCTACTGTGTGCTATGTTTAAATTTTTTGCGATGAAATGGTTTGGACTCGAAGTATTTTCGAGCCATTTGTCGATCATCTTTTTACGGCGTTCTTTTGACTCATGTATAATAAATATTTTAAACCGCACCGAACTAAAATCAATAACAAACTGAAACTAGAGAATATACAGGGTAATTTGGGTACAAAATGGGATTGTAATTTTTAGGCATTGGACCTATTAAAATTTACAGATTTTATTCGTTTCAGTCCTTAGTTTATTTCAACTCAAAAGAGAATCCATGCATTATGTATATGCAAAGTATTAGTCCCTAATATAACATATAATAACATAGTACAGCTTCATTCGGGAAAACCATCCGGCAGAAGGTGGTCATCAAATCAACTTAAAGTATGACAGGTGGTCATCGCTCTAACCAAAGGTAAAAGGCGTAAGTAGCGCTTTATTAATCTTAGAAGAGAATCAGATCGAATGTTGATAGAGACATTTCCAAACGGTTTTGAATCGTGGGTTCAAATAATTTGTACCAGAATTTGATTAAGTAGAAAAAAGTAATGATCGTCAAGCTCCCTTCAAAACGAAGCCGTATGGAGTGAGAATATCCTAGAGGCATTTGTCGTGCTTAAGTAATAACCTGAGTATTGTAGTACTAGAGTGAATAAAACAACAACTAGAAGACACATTTGATGGATCCTCCTATGTTAACCACAGCAGCTCCCTGCGGATCATCACTTAGCAGTGTGTTGAAATCGATCCCCACTTCACTTGTTGTTCATCGTTTTCAAAAATGAATTCTACATTGTGAACAAAGAGTTTGTAGTTATGGCTTGCATAGGAGAGGAACGAGGGTTGTCTGGAAAATTTCCGATAAGTCAAGGCATTTTTTCTCAAAATTTTTTTTTTTTCTACATAGTCTCCTTGTAACTCTATACACTTCTCACAGCGATGCTGGCATCTCTCTAATCCATCCAAATAGTCCTTGGCGTTTTTCTCTGCAAAATAATTGTTCACAAAGGTGATTGCCTCCTCATTTGACTAAAATCTCTGTCCTCCGAGCGCAGTTTTTAAATGAGGGAACAAAAAGAAGTCGCTTAGGGCTAGATCTGGTGAATAAGGCAGATGGTGAAACAGTTCAAACCGTAATTCATGGATTTTCGCCATGGCAACCGCTGAGGTGTGAGACGGTGCGTTGTCTTGGTGAAACAGGATTTTCTTTTTCTGCAAATGTGGCCATTTTTCTGCAATTTCTGCCTTCAGCTTGGCAATTAATGATGCGTAATATGCTCCTGTAATGGATTTTCGCCCTGTGCAATCCACTGTTTTGACTGAATTTTAGTTTCGGGCGTACTTGTATAATGGTGTATCCAAGTTTCATCTATAGTAATTAATCGGCGCCAAAACTCGGATTTATTGCGCCTAACCTGCGCCAACAGAGCGTTGGAAATGTTCATTCGAACACGTTTTTGGTTAAGCAAACGCTGCACCCAACGCGCGGACAGCTTTCTCATGCCTAAATCTTGATTAAATATGTGACAAACACGTTCTTTGGACATTTTCATAATCTCTACTATCTCTCATACTTTAACTCGACGGTCGTCTAATACCATTTGGTGAACTTTAGCAATGTTATCGTCAGTGGTTGCAGTTTTTGGACGTCCCGAACGTTCATCATCTCTCACGCTCTTACGGTCTCGTTTAAATTCAGCTGCCCACAATTTCACTGTGGTAAATGATGGTGCAAAGACTCCATATACAGAGTCCAACTCATTTTTGATTTGCGTAGGCTTATTGCCTTTCAAAAACAAGAATTTAATAACATCTCGATACTCAATTTTTTCCATTTTCACAAAAAACACTCACATCGACTCGCTCAAACGACTGTCAACTAAAAACTGCGCGTTCAAAATGACTAAAACTTCGGTAAGTAACCGTCAAAAGATGCGCAACTAGCATTCACTAGCTTTTCACACTTTTATTGACAAGTTCCGCTATCTTTACTGTTGCGGTCGGAAACTTTTCAGCCAACCCTCGTATTTAAGATAAATTATTAGGATCACTTATAATATTATAGTTTAAAATATCACATGTAGCCTACAGAAGCCTGTCTGAGAAACTGGAAATACAAAATGGAGATCAGGTTGCATACTGTCAAAAATATTGTTTTTACTGCATAATTAGTAGTAGTATTTTTTATTTCATTATATATAATACATGTATAAAATTTACATGATTTGAATACAATAATTCATTAAATATATTAAAAAAAATATATATAATAGAAATAATATAGTGACATTTTATATTCTCTATACATAAAGTATTAAAATAGTGCCAAATGCCACTTCAATGGATTTTAATATTATTAATATGTGGGTGGGGTGACCCGTTTAATTACATTCAAAGAATAAGTTAATTTGAGATACAATTATTGTATATTTACAAAGAAAAGTGAACGATGCAAATCAAAATAAAAGAACTACATAAAAATGAAGAAAAGTTAAGAGGAAGTTAGAAGAAAAAGAAAACCATTATTTACACCAGAATATCAGAGAGAAGGTATTCCACGTTCTGTGAATCATAATTAAAAAGCCAAGACCTTATGGACCTTTCAAACTTTCCAGAAATTCTTATCATTTTAATATTTACAGGGAGCTTGTTAAATAGTCGACATGAAGAAATATCATAAAAATTACGAAATGCTGTTGTACGGAAAACGGGTACAGTCACAACATAAGAAAAGTTTCTCCGTAGATTGTAATCAGATATAAGTCTGTAATTTAAATTTCCTGATCTCTGAAAGAACGTTTTCAACACTTTAAAACAATACAAATGACGAACTGGAAGAATTTTCATATCACAAAACAATGGGAAACTTGGATGACGCCGATTCTTGTTACAGATTTTCCTCACTACACTTTTTTGTAAGACTAGTAAGGGCTTGATTTTATTCAGATACACGCCCCCCCAACAAACAATTCCATATTGGAGTTTAGCGTGAAAGACACCATAATAAATGATTTTTAATAATTGCTTTGAACAAACATTTTTTAGATAAAAAAAGTGTCGCAGAGTATTTCGAAAATATTTCCTTAGGGACTCTGTGTGGCTTGCAAATGACATCCTAGAATCAATTGTGAGCCCAAGATATTTAAACTCGTCTACTTCTTCAATTAAAAAGCAATTATCACTACAGTTAAGACTGCTACAAAATGTTGGAAGTGTTTGACTAGAATCACAATTACAGCCTGCTAATCCATACCTTTGGCATTCTGATGCGTGGAAGTAAACGTCCGCATTCATGCTCATTGGGGAAGCTAAGTTAAAAAACATTATTTTTGTCTTTGAGCTAATTTTCAAATTGTGCTCTGCGAACCAAATTCTTAATAGACTAAGATCCCAATTAATGTCGGAGATTAAATCCAAGACACTTTCAGAGCCATATGAGCAGCCAACATCATCTGCAAACGCCGTAATTCTACTTCTGAAGTTTAGTGAAAACAGTGAATTTATATAAACTAGAAATAAAATGGGTCCCAACACAGAACCTTGAGGAACTCCCAAACTGAAGTAACGAATCTCGCTTCTCATACTTCACTCTTTGAGATCTGTTTGATAGGTATGATCTAAGCCACTCTAGTATGAAGCCACGAAAACCCGCTTTTTCCATTTTATCCAACAGTATAGTATGGTTGACCATGTCAAAGGCTTTTGTGATGTCAACAAATAAACCAGCCGTGAATTTTTTACCATCAAGGTTAGAGAAAATATTTGAGCAAAAATTTAGAAGAGCGTCTTCGGTAGATTTACCCTGCTGAAAACCAAATTGCATTGGATTGAAAAACTCAATTTTTTTCAAGTAAGACATTATTCTCTCTTTAATAACTTTTTCGAATATTTTGCTAAAAGTGGGCAGAAGTGAAATTGGCCTATAGTTTTTCATATCGTCTGCAGAGCCTTTTTTAAACAGCGGAATTACGTCGGCGCATTTGAGTGCCACGGGAAATGTTCCTGCAAATATGCTGCGATTAAAAATGATATTAGCGATATGATCCGTGCTGTTTTCACGAATTTAGGAATTCAATGGATTCTAACATTAAATACTAAGCATTTGGACTTCGCTGATAAAAACTATCAACCTCGGAGTTACTTCGAGAGTATGATACTCGTACATATAAATGTGCAACCATTGCAATATCAATGCCTGCCTCATTCAATTGCGAAACCGATTAGGATATTGTAAGGCATATAGGCGCTTGGAACATCAATTTATTGAAAAGCAATGAAAAACCAAATTCAACAAGGTTGGATCCGTGTATGGATGCAACACCTTTAAAGCTATCTGCGAACTTTATTTAGAATTGGTAACAGACATATAGGAATTCATGCTACAAAATACATGGTCGAAGTTTTACGGAAACTAAGGAGGAGTTCAGGAGAACTACGATGCCTTGCATGAAACCGTACAATACTGCGGGTGGTCATAATGGAGGCCCAATGACTATAAGGAGAAACAGAGTTACTCAACTATTTAGTTAAACCTCCAAACCAAGTTACTTGCACATCTGAGGTTGTGCCGGGACATTTTGCTCGGTTGTTCAACTCTTGATAACGTCAACGTTTCTTATATATCTATGGTTCGGAAAATTAATCAGTCCATTTATTAAAGGGTAGAAAACCGGGCACATGAATGTGTAAGTAACCGTCGTTCATATTACCGCATACCTTAAATCTGGCGTAAGAGTTGACTTCCAGTACCAGGCCGAGGAGAGTTTTTTCTGTTGGAAATTGACCAGGGGACAAAAGTTATCTCAAGACACGAAATAAGTAAACTACATTGGGCGGGTGTCCGCTCCTGTAAAAGTAAGCACTTCATCAACCACCGAAAATACGATTGAAGAAATAACTAGGCGATTCCAAAACATGTATTATATTACGAGTATGTCGAAATGTTCATTTCCTTATGAATTTTGGAAAGATCAGCGATCATTTTATATTAGATATTTTTGCAATTTTAATCGAAAGAATAGCAGTACCAGGCTTTTTTATTTGTCATAAGCAGTGTTGTTATTGCTTTCGAATTATGTAAGTTGAGTACTCGTAGATAGAGGACATCCTTCGACCATACCACCCAGATCAACGTCGCAGCTGCTAACAATTTCCATAAAAACTTTAACCTAAGCAAATCAACCATCTTCTTGCCGATTGACTTCAGAATAAGGGAGATCTGAAAGAGTTTGGAGAAGTGTAAAACAAATTTATTTGATCTGTTTTAACAAAGAAATTAAAATGGGTGAGGAGAGACCAGTGAGCCATAAATTAAAGTTAAAGATAAAGATGTGAATCAGTCGTTTTAACACACCAGCCTTGCCTGGATGATGTCTTTATCCTCTTATCTTCCCCCGAATCACAAATGAACAAACCTGAAGTAGGTATTCGAGCGGTTAGAGCCACTTTAACAAGGCTCGGTTCGTGTAATTTATTTTTTTGCTTTAAACTACATACTGAGTCCTATATGTTATATTACCTACTTTAGGTAGCATTGACTCCAAATGCTATAAAATTCAAAGGCCTTTGATTTCATGGCACAAATAAGGGAACTATATGTATTTTCCAAAAAACAATTAAGTATGTCTTGTGACCAAAAATGGAGAACCTAATACCTAATATTAGTAATGGTATACATACCAATGTAACATAACTGGTGCTGTTGACTAGACCCTACTGATAAGAATATCAGAGTCAAAATTTGCAAAAATTGTGGGAGTTTCACGTTTGAACATTCAGGTTGACTTAAGGGCTGTTGGCGCCGTTTTTGCTCTGTTAAGATTAATCAGCAGTAATCACAAAGCTAACTATCCCCAGATGGTACAAACCAAATTAACTTCATACTGATTTATGCTGGACGCACATATCGTACATTATATTGTAGCAGCCAAATTTAGGGCTTTATTTTCCAACAATAAGAAGTAAGCAGCGAAGTTGGTACGTTCGATGCGTATGCATATTTTCTACATTTTTTGCTAAGTCCGCCATGCATGTTATAGAGCTCGCTCCAAAATTATATTGACATACTAAGAAACAACCTCCGATATAGCGATGAGAATGTGTTAGGAAAAAAGTAATATTAGGTTGCAACACAAGTATTGTGCGTTTTTTCTGGAATTTCCGATTGCCATAAAATGCACAAAACCAATTCAATGCTGAAATCGTTATTGAAATTAGTATTTGCGATATATTGCTCGTTTATTCTGCAAATTTATTTGTGTAAGGATTTTTAACTGAATATTAAAATGATTGTATCGGAAAAGCATAATTCGGCATATTTTATTGGTTTTGTTCCGGAAAAACTAGAATGAAAGTGAAGCCGCTAGAGAAATCCAAAATGTGTATGGTGAGGGTGTTCTCAGCAAGTCCAAGTGTCGGCGTTGGTTTGCAAAGTTTAGAAATGGCAATTTTGACCTAAAGCATGAACCTCATTCGGGTAGGCTGGAAGAGCTAGACGATGACCTCCTGAGGCCCACCGTCGAGAGAAATCCCACTGCTATGGTAAGGGAACCCAACGTAACGTATGACCACGCTTTGACAACTAACAGATATGGTAAAAGTTATAAAGTAGAAAAAATGTGTACCACACCACTTATTGCACATGATATAAATCTGTACCGCAGCGCAAAACTTGATTAGTGTGACCCAAAAAAGGAGAAGATAAGCAAGGGAACCTATGTTTTTTCAGTTTGAAGAGTCTCGGGAACTAGATATTCTAATTAGAAATTTGAGCGTCTGACAGCTGGATTCAAACGAGGAATCTGCAGCAGAGGAAAATATATGCTTGAAGCAGATGTAAAGTGGGAAGGGAATGAAAGGCCGCACAGAAACGCCCTTCTATAGAAGAGGAAGGTTTAGTCTATGGTTTCAATGATTTGCCACCAAAGCTCCTTAGGGTTCATCCACTGAATAATCAATCAACCAACTATTGGAAAGTATATATTTTACCCCGTAACAAGATTATCAGTTTCTAATAACACATATTATGCAAAGCATTAAAAGAAAGATTAAATTCAGGATTCAGATGACCAGTCCAGTCCAGTTTCATCGCGATTGGCTGTGCAGTGTACCATATGGAATAGTTCTTCGGAATACATGAAAAATAAGTTGGTTCGGAAATAGACGGAAGAGAAAAACAAACTATGAATCATTAGGCAGTCCTAACAACAGCAAACCCGAAATAGTCGAGAAGTTCGCCTACATGTATCAGAGTTAGCGCAATGCTAGCAGCTAGCAGAAAGTCTATGCTGGCTACCTTATGGAAACCGTTATTAATTTAGGCAAGTAACACAAATGAGTCTGCTTTAAAGCACCATGTGCGGCGCTATTAACACGCAGCTAAGAAAATTCTTCGTCAAATAATTGATCCTTATGCAAGGAGTATGACTGGAGGAATTGGAAGTACTGCGAATTCATCCAGTGATAGTAGTGTGGCACAATTGGTAAGGAGGCAGTGGTAAACCTTCGAGAGTCATATCTCCACTAACTCCCCTGTGGTTCGAATCCGAAAAAATTGTAAATCTCTTTTTGCGTACAGAAAATGACAAGACGAACAACAACTGGAACAACTTCAGTCATCAAAGGAAACCGAACTTCTTCTTCAGACATTCTCTATACATTGTGGTCGATATCAACGAAGGTGAAGTCTGCTTTTTGAAGTACCTAATATGTACCTTACTGGTCGAAACGTTGTTAAGTAAAGAAAAAGAAAACTTGGAAGCATCACCCTTCCATCTCGAAAACTAAAAAACAATAAACAATAAATTTATGTAAAGTTAGCCACGTCAAGCTTAGGCAACAGTGTGTCCAACACGGTTTCTAGAGCAAAGCTTCTTATTTGAAAATGCTGTTTCTTATTTTTCTACTTTGAACTTCTACGTACCTACATACCTACATTCTCGTTTTTTTTGTCGAATCTCAACTGACTTCAACATTCATAATAAATTCTACCTGTCAAGTAATTAATTCAATTGAAACATTCTCTGCAAACATCTAACATTTTATAACCATATTTCCCTGCATACATATGTGTTACATACATACAAGTATGTATAGTTTAACCATATGTATCTCAAAATACATACCCAGCCGCACACAAGCAGAGTTTTGTAATTCCAACTCCACTTTAAATACAAAACCACATCGTTTCGTATGGGGGGAACCGAGAAAGATAAATTGCCAAAAATATCAAATAAGAATATCATCATAAACCAAAAGCGGAAAAACATAAACTCCAACATACTCTCAAAGTTTTCATGGGTTTGTGTGTATCATTGATACAACCATACAACCCCCAAACATACATACTTATGGCAGAACAGAGCAGAGTATGGACGGGAAAAAACGCCAGAGCAGCAATAGCAACTTGATGACGGTGTAGGTTTATAAATTCGACGGAGAGACCACTAATCTAAACGCAATCATCCATTAAATCACAATTTCCTTGCAATTCCGAACAATTCCCCATAAAATATCTGAGCACACTGGTACATAGAATATACTCGTACTACTAACCAACCACCCGGCCGACTTCCCCCAGTTTGGGAAATTTCTGAACTTTGTCGACAAGCGGCTGTGCCAAAAACGAAACTTCTGTGCCGTCCGCCTTCCGATTATATCCCCCCCCCTGCCCGCCATCGCTCTTTATCACCACCATCGCCCACACCTTTCGCCATTTTTCACCGATTTTGGCACGGTCCCTTTGTCTATTTGGAGAATGCCATTGATTTTTATTCCTATATCCGCATGTCGCGGATTTCCATTCATGTCCCCAAGCTGGTCTTCGGTAGACTCCAAGGCAGTCAAGGAGAGATGTGCCGGCAAGACTACTGGTATTATTCGGATTCGTATTCGTACATACTCGTACATGGTCCGTGCGCAGAATTTTTTGGTAAAAGTTGCTAATACTTTATCCCGACGTTATTGCATGTCCCTACACATAGATCACACACACGATATCCACCGCTATCTAACCAAGTGGCAGGGTATGCCAGTCTAGGCGAAATTTAATTTTGCCAGGAACCGTGGTGGTCTGTCGTTACTCTATGAGTACTACGAGTATAGTGCATGCGAACACCAGGAATCCAGTACAGAAGCACTTATCTATTGGCTTCTTGTGTGCCAGCATAGGTGTTCACTCCAACATAATGTATGTGTGGACTACCATAAGAGTATGTAGGACAATAATCCTACTCAGGGAGCAGACATTAAAAATACCAATCGTCATCCCCTGGGCTGTGGGTCGGATATTCCCCAAGAACACACGCCAGTCATAAATTATAACCAACCAACCAACCGCCCAATGCCTCAGCGTTCGCTTGGATGTGCTACTTTTCCTTAGATAGTGCGAGCAGGTACAGATATCTGAATATCCGTAAGCAAGGACCACTGTAGGGATCTACCAGCTCGCTCCAAAGGTGCGCATTATGTGCTGAAAAACGTCGGAAAAGAGGACGAGGCCGAAGCTACTTTTAAACGTGAACCTGTGTTTCCATAATGTTTTATTCCTGTGTTCTACTCAAATCCCAATCAATTTTTGTTTTATCGTTCGATTTTTCTTTATCGTTGTTGTCGATTGTTTCATTTTTTTATTTTTTTTTTTTATTTTTTTTTTGCAAGTTCAACATTCGACGTTCGTTCGACAATTTGAAATGAAACTCAAATGCCGACTCACCAATGTAGTAGATATAGATGGGGCTAAAATTAGAAGTGGGAGCTGGGGTTGGATCCGCGATGGGGTTGATTTCAACCATCCATCTTTTACACGTAAATATCTTTTTGTGTCCCTTTTTTCGCTTTTCGCCCTGCATCGCATTGAGTTTGCTTGTACACGTTTTCTGCGCATCCTTACTACCATTTTGTCTCCGCAAAAACGAGTACGAATACGAATACGGTTACAGGGAGGGGGAAGATTGTGCAGCAGTGTGGTTGTTCCAGCAATATCTACTCTCTACAGTACGACGTTTAAGGTATGTATTTGAAGTTGTATTGAAGCGTTTTTCCCGCATTGTTTTTGTTTTCCCTATAATTCTGGTATCATGTTTTTTTTTGGGGGGGTGGGGGTTATAATGGGGGTGGGTGTGATGGTTCCGAGATTTCATCACGTCAGCAGTTTGTACTGGCCCTCTCCTAAAGAACACTGGTACATCATTTAACCAGCATTTCCACTTGGGTTTTCTCTTACCCCTTGAGCAAATCGAAATCTTCGTATACAGTTGTTTTACCTTTCCCTTGTTCAAGTCGTAGAGAATATACTCATGCGAATATATATACATACATATGTATTGAACAGGGATGTTCAACCTATAGATGCAAAGAAATTTCTGTTCTGCCGAATGAATCTGTTACGTAGCAACATAAATAGATACCAAAATAATATTTCCAAATAAGATACGTACATAATGGAACTACGTGTTGGTATTAACCTGATCGTAGAAGGCCGAAAAATCTGATACGAATGGAAACTCATGTTCCTCCGCTGGTTCAAAAGAGACCACGAAGAAATAATAACTGAATTATTCATATGCAAAAACACTGGCAAACTCTCGGCCTAATTAATGAGGTGACTTAATATAGAGTGTCCTGCAAAATGGCATTAAGTTTTCCGCAAATCAAGTCAAACCCACAATGACAGTTCTAATCGATTATCGAAATGAGAGTAATGGTGTGAAGCCACAATATATGGCTTATAATTACCCCTAGTTATACGTATATAATCCTGAAAATACGTTGTTCGTCTTTACGAACGGCCTACATGCCCGTCTATAATTGCCAGTCAAGAAGTTTCAAAACTTCATAACTACGAACAAAAAGAATTATGATTGCAGCCGCACTTAACACAATGTACAATATTTTGTACATATGTCTGTACATATCTCAAACTTAAAATATGTGACAAAACATATGGATTCGTCATGATGGATAGCGGGTTGTGAGTGAAAATTCTATTTGTGCATTCTTTCATATTGTTGTAAGGGCATAACACCTATCGCAATTTGATTCGGTAAACCAACGTCAGAATTTTCGCTTCACAGCCTCGCTTAGGGTCGTCGGTGTTTGTGTTTATTGTGTTTGTTGGTACTTATGACTAGGAAATTCAGGGTGAACGTAGCCAATATACGCGGGATAAAAAGTATTCACTTTTGTGCGTACATCCACGTCTGCAAGTACAGACCAGCTGTTTAGTGAAACACAGGTAGATCCCCGCCCACACCTCTCAGATCATCACTCTGATCTGAACCTACCTGGCTCGAACCAGTGCCATTATTCTTCTCCCATCGCGGTCTCACCACAATGTAGTCCCTGTTCTAATCCGGGATTCAATTTGATGTGGTTAAAATTCCATCCCCGTAAGCAAATTATCCACTACTGCTTTATTTACAGAAGCCCCAAACTGGACAGCAATTCGACTTTTAACGAGTTTGATGCGCTGTCTGACTCCAATCAAAGAATTGTATCCCTATACTCTTATACTGAAATCGTTATTACGGGGGACTTCAATACTGTATACACAATTCTGGTTGGCTTCGAAATTCTGGACAGACAACACCTGAAATTGTTGAGATCTTCGCTGCGGAAAATAATTTGACGCAGCTTGTAAATGAGCCCACGCGGATACCAGACGTTGATAGTCATGCCGCCAACACCCTGGCCTTGTTTTTAACTTCTCACCCTGATAAGTATGTTACATCGTTGATGTGCTCTGCCTCTAGGCTCGTCGGACCATTGTATCATACCAGCTAATTTCCCGTATACTGACCACACAGTTAGAGAAAAAATTCCTAATAGAACCGTATGGCAATATGGGAAAGCCAATTGGAGCGCAGTTAACAACTTCTTTAGGAATTTTAACTGGTCGTTATGTTTCCCCAATAACGGCGTGGATGCCGCTGCTGACATGATCACAGAAACTATTCTGAGATGCTTTATCCCTCATTGGATGAAGAGTATCAAACCAAAAGAAAAGGCACGGTACGACTCGAGGTGCAAAGAGGCTGCCAGGGTTAGAGAAATATTTTTTCGGTCCTACAAAACCAACCCGACATAGAAAAACCGAAAAAAGTTTAAACGAGACAGAAATGACTGCAACGTCTTTCTTAAGCGTGTTAAATTCCAATACGACCGAAAACTGAGACAAAACATACTGCAATGTCCCAAAGGCAGTAAACATTTTTGGTCGTTCGTCAAAAACATTAGAAGTTCTGCCTCATCTTCCATCCCAACGCTCATTTACAATGACATTCCAGCTTTCAGCTCTTTGGAGAAAACCAATCTGCTTGCTGCTCACTTTGCGGCCAACTCAACACGCCCAGATTGTGCTTTGTTCCCACCTACACTTGAGTGCGTCGATTCTTCAATGGGACAAATCCACTTTCGCACTCGTGTAGTAGCAAGAGTTCTTAAAGATCTTAACATTCACAAATCCGCTGGTCCAGAGGTGTTCGTCCTCGCTGGCAAAACCACTGCGTAAGCTTTTTCACCAATCCTACTCCTTAGGACTCTTTCCGAGCAGATGGGAAACAGCATTTGTCCAACCCGTCCCTAAAAAAGGCGAATCTTCCTCTTTCTCCTCCTACAGACAAATTGACCTTACATCCCTTCATTCCAAGGTCATGGAAACGCTGATAAACCGGCAGTTCACGAAATATCTCGAAACTCGAAAACTTCTTAATGACCGGCAGTATGGTTTTCCTTGCAAAAGGTCCACTGGTGATCTGATGGCATGTTTCACCGAAAAGTGAAGCCAAGGCGTACAGCAATCTGACGAAAGCAAGATAGTTGCACTTGAGTTTGGCATAAGGCTCTTTTGTCGAAAATGCGTGCTTTTGGGATCGATGACTCTCTTCTTCAATAGATGAGAAATTACCTTTCGGAACGTTCAATTCAAGTTGTCTTAGATGGTTTCAAGTCTGATATTCACAAAATAAATGTTGATGTGCCCCAGGGCTCCGTTCTGTCTCCGACACTCTTTTTTATTTTCATCAATGATCTCTTGTCTGCTATTTCTAAACCAATATATTCCTTTGCTGATGACAGTACTCTCTACTTTTCATATTCGTTCCCTGACCCACGACCCTGTTCTTCGCCTGTAGAACGGGAATCCCAGCATATGTTAAGCTAATTAAATACGGACATTAACAGCATAACCAGTTGGGGAACTATCAACAGAGTAGAATTTAATGCTTCAAAAATGCAATTCTGTCTACTGCTATTTAAGCGAAATTTAAATACCCAGCCACTATCCATGAATGAGCAATCCACATTACATCGCCGAAACCGAAAAACTTTCCGTTCTCGGTATGTGTGTCAGTGACAACTTACGTTGGAATGACCACATTTTCGATATCGTCAAAAATGCTGCGAAATGTCTAGGTTTCCCCAAGCGATGTAAGAAATATTTTACCCCCTATGATCTGGCTTCAATCTATAAGGCATTCATCTGCCCAAAATTGGAGTACAATGCCCACATCTTGTCAGGTGCTCTTATAACATCTCTGTACGTGCTATATAAGATTTCAACCGTAACTCGGGTCTCGCTATGAATGCTCACAGTGTACCCTCAAGCCTATTTTCTGACGTACTCTAAAATATCGTGATTCGTTCCTAAGCCGTACAACTCGCTTATAGAATGCTCTGCCGATCTCTGTGTTTAAATATTAACTGACCCTTTTTGATCAATTGTAAACTTAAATAATACTACTGTTTGTAACGGCCTACAGATAAGCACTTTGCTTTGTGGGTAAACTATTGTAAATTGAAAGTGTTGTAAAAATAAAATAAAACCTTTTAATTCATTCATTCATTCATTCATTCCTCCCTAAATTTCCTTCGCCCGCGCTGGTACAAACATTTTAAGTGCACACGAATCGATCAATTCGTCCTTCCGTCAAGTGGGGTGATTTGACTAAATCGCCAGTGAGTCGGGACACATGTACATGTTACGAGTATGCTCAAGCATGAAACTTTTTTGACACTCTGACATTGTCAGAAAATATTGATTAAATTACTCAGCTCATGTCAAAGCTCGATTCGATTATTGAGAGCTGGATTGATATTTTATGAACTTCCGTGCTGGAAACTCGGACAAATTAGTGGTCCGGAATAAAAACAGAATTGTCCTTTCGGTATTATGCTTAAGTATGGCTGGATGTGAATTAACACACCCTATGTTTGATCCTGCTAAATTTACAAAAACAACTATTCAAACTCGTGTAACCTTTCAAAGCAGTGCACATCGACCACTTTCATAAGGATCACTGGGTATAATGAAGTGTCAATGACTCTCCATGTTGACTCTGCATATTGATCAAATAGGAACGTTGTCCTCGTGAATAAGAATTCAGTCGCCAATCTTCAGGTTTTTTCTAAGCGATGTCCATTTTCCTCTACTATTCCACAGACCATCTGCGACAGAAATGGGGCTCGACGGCGTTGAATCCGCGCCATTTCAGAAAGTTCATACGTTTTTGAACATATTGTTATATTGTTTATTTTGGTTTCTAGTCTTTAATCTTTCAAGGTTTTTTTCATTGCAACTTGCAACCCAAGAAAAACATGTTGCATTGTATTTCTCAAGACTAGCTCAAAAACTACGTTGGATATGAAAAGATCGTTTTTGAATTGTAAGCAGTTATAATTTCAACTCTATTAGTGAAAGTATTCGCCATTCACTTTTTGATGATGGCTTTCTGTTAAAACAAGCACCCTTAAACCAAAGCTTTCGATAAACCATTTGAGGTCGGGAAGGGTTTTGTACTTCGGTGAATCCAACTTGGTCATTTGTAAGTGATACTGGTGGACTCACTTAATCATGGAGGAGTATAACCTTGTGTCTGTTAATGAATGCAACAGTTTCTCATGCATATGTTGCAGTTCCAACAGTACTTTTTCGCATTTATTTATTCATTAGTTCTTAGGAAAGTATAGTGGGTAACACCTGCGACAGACTATCAAATATAACCATAACCGTCTCCCTAGGTGAAGACCTGGTTTTGACATGTGCTTTGGTGCTTCGACCATTACTATAGGTGATCCAATTTTTATCACAAAAATTATCAATTATTACTGATCTTTTGCGTTTCGGGCAAGCAGAAACGCTTTTCACTTTTGTCAGTTGCTATCAAATGCCGAATAGTGGACGTCTTATTGTTTCGCAATTCCTTCGACGGCCATCAGATTCCATCTAAACTGTTAGATCCCGTTTGCGTCTCCTTCAAGGTATTTTTCAAGGCTTACACCTCCTGAGTGAAATTTATCAGCGCCTAGTTATCACAAGTTTGTATTTGTATTTTTGTATTTTGGTGGGGGCGAAAGCCCCCATTTATTCGGCTTAATACAAGCTATAACTTAAAATTAAACTTAAACTAAAACTTAAAACTAAGGTTGGTTGTTGTGGTGAAGGAGAACGGATTTGAGGTAGGAAGTGGTGCGGTGGAAGTCAAAGACGCTAGGGTTTGAATTAATTTTTCCTAGCATACGGGAGATTGGTTCGTTCGCGCCATAGGTGGTGTGGTGGGTTGGGTGATAGAAGAGACGAGGGGTACGTAGATTACAAGCGTTAGTGTTGAGGAAAATAGAATTGTGAAGGGACGTGCATTCAACCTGACCTGAAAGAAGTCGATGAATGAAGAGAAAGTCGGCTGCATCTCTGCGTTCCTCAAGGGTGTTCAGGTTAATAAGGTTGAGACGGTTTTGATAGGGGGACAGGGCAAACCTCGAAGAGCAAACCGAAGAAAACGACGCTGGATGCTTTCGATTCTCGAGATATGAACGCGATGATATGGGGACCATACTTGACTGGCGTACTCTAGGAGGGGACGAACAAAGGTAATATAGAGGGACCTGGTCACGTATGGGTTGGTGAATTCTTCGGACCATCGTTTTACAAAACCTAGTGCAGAGTTGGCTTTAAGGATTATCCCACCCATATGCAAACGGAAGTTGAGCTCCCTATCACACAAAATGCCGAGGTCGCGAAGAGATTCAACGGAGAGGATAGGTTGGTTGTGGAGAAGGTAGAGTCGAGGAGGAGATTTGTGCCACTTATGTGAAAAGGTGATGGATTGGCATTTGGTGATATTAAGTTCCAAACAATTTTTGAGGCACCAGATCGAAAAACTATCAAGGTCTTGTTGAAGAAGGAAGGAGTCATGGGGAGAGGAAATGGTTTTGAAAAATTTGGTATCGTCAGCGTAAAGGGAGACGGACGAGTGCTTGATGATCCTATCGAGATCATTTATGGTAAATATAAAGAGAAGGGGACCGAGATGGCTACCTTGAGGAACTCCAGAGATGGCCAAAAATGGAGCGGAGTGGGCTGACCTAAAACGAACACTGTAAAAACAGTTTTCGAGGTATGAGGATATCCATTTTAACAGTATGGGCTCAAAGCCGAGGGCAGACAATTTGAAGAGTATTAATCGATGAGAGATTTTATCGAAGGCTTTGCTAAAATCGGTTGCAACTACATCGACTTCGTTGCCGTTCTCTAGGGCAGAGATGGCAAAGGATACGAATTCAACGAGATTTGTGGTGGTTGACCTACCCTTTAGGAAGCCATGTTGTCTATATTCGTCATTGAGTTGGTGTAATTTATATTCGATATAGGAGGGGTCCAAGATGTGGGAGAGAAGTGGGCCATTGGGGAAGTTCAGTAGGTAACGAAAATAGGATGGATCTGGTACAAAGGAGTCGTTGGTGAAGGATTGTTTTAAGAAGCTGGCAAATAGGTTGGCAATGGTGAGTGGATCGGTTGATGACTTGTTATTGAAAGAGAGGGAAGGAGGGTAATCATCGGACTTTCTTTTGTAGTTAACAAATTGGTAAAAGGACTTAGGGTCATTTATAAGGTTGACTTGCGCATTATTAAGGTGACGCTGGTAAAGGGAATCGTAAAGTTCGGTGAAATGAAGATAAGCACCAAGATAGTTGGAATAGTCGGACAAGGATCTGGTACGCAAGAAAACAGCCCATAACTTGTTTCTCTTGTTTCGTAAGAAACGAAGCTTGCGATTATACCAGGGAGGACTAGTAGATGATGTTTTAAGGTGGGAAAACGGAACGTAAAGGCTAAAAGGATTAAATATTTCTTTATAAAAAATAGATAAGGCATCATTTACGCTTAGGTTGTGAAAGTTAAAGGGGGATCTGCTAAGATAGTCACTGATTTTGTGGAAGTTTGCTTTATGAAAGTCGTAGGATGAGAGAGTTGTGGGAGGAGTGGACTGGAAAGAAGAGTTATGAAAAAATGAAAGTAGAAGGGGGGGGAGGGAGGGTGGTAGTTGTCGATTGTTGAGGGAGATAGGGGACAAAGTGAGACTGAGGAGTTAATTGAATCTGTTGTGAAAATAAGGTCCAATTGCCTGCCCATATAGTTGGATACACCACTGACTTGGCTAGACTTGAGTCTGTTAAGTGTTCTAAGAAGAGACATTCCTTAGCTGAGTTGGTATTTGAAGCGATGAAGAACGATTGATCGTCTGATGGAATCCATTGTGCATTCTCCAAATGCCGTGTTCATGTTTCTGGTTCTTCTGCCTACTTCTTATTATTCTATATCACGTTTTGTTACACACGTTCTGGTTCTTCCGCCTACTTCTTATTATTGTATATCACGTTTTGTTACACACGTTATCATTCATAACATTTTCATTTCCGTCGCTCTTTTCTTTATAATTATACGAACTTGCCGGAATCGCTAAATGGAATGTGAGTTCTCAATATCGTTACTTTATACCGGGCTCAAGGCTCATGAAATGAGTTAGTCCATCTCTCAGTCAAAATTCTTTAAACACGGTCAATAAAAGCCATTGTTCGAGCGAGTACATGCTGGATTTAACTTGAAACATGTGCAATAGGTATGAGCATTTGGCCAACATACATATAGCAAGAAGAGATTACAATTTACAAGAGAGAGCTCTATCGTTGGGATGTATGAATCATCTCTGATATCACTGATGTATTCCTTTTGCTTCTCGGACAACGAAGCAGTCCTTACTTCTAAAGCAGTTGGCAGTTAAAATGCCGGAAAATAAATACCCTATCGTTCTGACGAGTTATCTGCTCAATTATACAAACCAGTAGGTGACATTTTGCAGAGAACATGCGCCATCTAAACAACAGGCAATCCTAAATCTGGACACATATCATATAAAACCCAAATCTTTTCACTTAAACTCATGAAATCTTGGAAAATATCCACGAATTTCAAGCTGATAAACATAACTTTTCAATATTTTTGAGACTGAGTGAACCTGGGCCTTAACTAATAGCGTAGTCTTTGACCAATTGGTCAGTCAAAGATTTTTGAGTAAGAAGATTCTTCGGCCGGCATTAGCTATGCATATTAGCCATCTCCGTTAAGTGATGACCAATTCGATATCGCTGTACTGTTCGTAGAATTCGGCTAATGATATCAATGTTAATAGTGGAAGCAAGTAGATGCTTTTGGAAAATTACATTTAGATGTTGTCCTCGCCTTTCGCATAATTTTCTCAATTATGTAGTTAAGAATACATGGTAGCGCACCAAATTGGCCAATCCCCATTTTTTGACCTCAAAGGCCTCGCTGAAATTATGGAGCAATGGTTCGCCGTCGTCATTCAGCACAATCTGTCTAGCTTGACAGAGATGCCAAAACAAAACATGGCTCCGTATAGTTCGTATTGCTATAAGCCGCCTTTAAATCTGTAATGAAATGGAGAGCATCGATCTGAACTTCTTATCTATTTAGAATCTGCCATAGTATGAATAATTGGTCAACTGTTGACTTACTTTGAATAGGATAAACGAAGTTGAGTCAGTGCATGCTCTCTCCCAAGACATTTTACGCTATCTTTAAAGGCTCAGTAGTTCTACTCCCTCGTTCAGCGTTTTTTATTCTTAAGTTTATATCCCGTTTTGGTCAAAATGTTGTCTTCCATCGTGCTGCCTGAATGTGGGATTTGGATAGTCTCCACCGCTAAAGAGTCTGCAAATTCTCAGCACCGATTGTGAATCTGCTAATAAAATTCACTGCAGTTCTTCCCAAAAGGTTTTTGTTCGCTTCTTGCTGGCTCAAAACAGTCTTCTCTTTACCTATACAAGTACATGCATCGGAAAATCATCGAACAATTTCCATTACCAAATTTAAACTCAATGATTTCGATTTTGACTTCAAAGGTTGTCCTCCCCTGTTTGAACGTACTCTAGTCAATTTTATGTACTCACTGTGTTTGTTTATCATTTTTAGTAAACTTCATCGGGATAACGAATTGATAGTTGTGTTGCTGTTTACTTCAATCTGCTTTCCACGACTATCGTTGCCACAATCGATATTCTGCCGTTCAACCCTATAATACTATTCTGTTAGACTGAGATTGCCTGCCTGAATGATGACAACTGCCACCCATTCCCCCCTACCAGCGCTACCTTTTCACAAACCGATTTCTGGTTTGTTCAGTCAATATATGTATGAACAACAGTACATACGTACTGAATTTCTAAACAGCGAGGATGAGTGGCATTTGTGAATTTTTTTTAGCTTTCAACTTGTTCCATTCGATATGCAACAATGATGTTATACTCTATATATAAAGATGTGCATACATACAAACACTGTCCTAGTTGCGCTATCCGAACTTGAAAGGAAGGGAAGAATAGTTTTAAATGAAATCTATCGAAGTACGAGTGTACTCGTATTTCAAGAAAACAGGGATGACAAGAAAACGACCATAGTTCCTTGAAAGGACATAGTCCAATGCCCTTTGGCCGGGCGAAGTGAGCTGACTTCGCGGTAAAATAGTTTTCACTACTTCGTCTTCCCTAACCCCGTCCGGTCTTTTAGTTTTTCATCCGCCGCATATTGCAAAGCGAAATTGGCAAAAACGAACACCGGGTCGTTAGAAACAAAAAAAAAATAAAAAATAAAAATTATATGATGCTGTGGATGGAAATGATGCGGTTCGCTAATAGAGGCGCAAAACTTTTTTCGTTAAAACTTTTATATTAAACTTTCGCGGCACTGCAAACGAAATGAATTAGCTTTCAAATCCTCGGGGCCGAGTTAATTTGTAATTAAATGGCAACAGCTCTGG
Organism: Volucella zonaria; assembly: GCA_963966105.1. Classification (NCBI taxonomy): domain Eukaryota; kingdom Metazoa; phylum Arthropoda; class Insecta; order Diptera; family Syrphidae; genus Volucella; species Volucella zonaria. Next base: position 15,124,979 of record OZ014534.1, read on the forward strand.
CAGACCATATGTTGCATGTGGGTGAACATACGAGTACGAATCCTCATATCTCCTAGCATACGATGTCAGCAGTTGACAGCTACTTTGACGATGTCCTCACGGACTCAGCTCAACACAGTTCATATCAATTACCCTTACGGGAACATGACGCACTTGACAATGTTTGGAGTTCTGCGCCCAATCTTCGACGAAGACAATATAATTTCGGTGGATGATTTGATGTCAAAAGGATGACGAGGGTGCTACGGATACCCTAGGAATTACTGTGATATGTACGGGCTACGAATACTCGTACAAGTCGTTTCTATTACACCATTCAACACTTCGAAATACTGATGAATTGTTGATGAGGCCTGTGCCACTTCTCGGCGAGACAATCTCACAATGACAAAGGCCCTTTACCCCTGTTCGCTGTTCGCAGTTGACATTCAAAGATGCTGTACCTAACTAAAATCTTTCAGAGCAGAGCATGTGCGTTTCTATTTCAATTTAGATCCAACACTTTTTGGCGATTGTCATTCGCATTGACAGATCCATTGGTGTGCTAAGCGAGCAGTTGGTCTCAGTTTTAAAGGAGTTTATCGAAATCATTTATTTCATACAAAGGATTATGGGATTATGTGAGGACAGAGAGATCTGTGCGTTTGCCTTTAAATGCTGGGGTGACGCTTTTGACAATGTTTTCGGGTCAGGTTGTACAAATTCGAAACATGTTTTAGATATTTTAAAAGCCATTTTGACAGGGACTCCCATACCGGAAAAAGGACACCGTATGAGATTTAAATTAGTTAAGTGGATCGAAGTAATAGGAATCAGTAATGCCAATGACGTTTCGGGTTTATATGTGTCACTTTGCCGTTGTAAATGGGATTTGCTTTTGTTGTGAGGGGCGTTGTATAATTGAAAACATGTATTCAGTTGACATTAAGCGGATGATGGTTGTAGATTTCAAGGAGCAGCAATTTCGAATTGTCTTCATTCGTCTACTGTTCTTTTAGATTAATTATTAAAAATAAAAAAATGTATGACAACTTATAGCCCGATGTGGACTACAACTTAGCTTTTCCCCTGTGGCGAGCCGATTATTATTAGATTTTACCACATGAAATGCTATAATTAAAATTTAAAACGAAATGTAAGGTTTCTATTAACTTTTATTTAACCAAAATAGTCAAATATTCCTTGGTGCAAAAATCCTGACTTCTTGACGCTACTTATGTACGTATGTACATTCCAAAGACTTTTGTGAAATCGCTTGTTTTCAAAATTTGTTTGTTGGCAATAAAATTCCAAAGGACGATAATGTGATATACCTATCATTGGCAAAATATCTGAAAAGTACTATGAATGGAGAATATTGCCATGAAATAGGAACGGCCAAGACTATTGATCAAGACGAGCCACATTTTGGTTAACTTTGCGCGCAGTGTAATGATTTCTTTCCAAAATTTAACGACCAATTATAGCTTCCACTGGTTGGGGATTCCACTATCCACTAAATTCTCACCATAAAATCCATATCAGTATAGGATTATGCGTTTCAAATGTGGCTAATTATGTTGTGTTTGGCTATGCTATGTACAGATTTCTAAGCGCTGTAGTTTTTGGCACTCGTTCACTTAAAGGGGTACCCATAGGTACTATCAATTTATTGTCATGGAAGATAGTCCCATATTCTGTACAATATTCAGCATTGATTTTGTTGGACCCGCATCTACGTTTGCCCTCAAAACATTGTCGTCAATAATTGCTTTTGGTTACCCATGTTTGTCTTCGATACCAAAAACTTTCGCATAGTGCTGCACAAACTAACTTCGTATGGTGGGTAAACTGTCAGCAACATGTTAAGCAATTTTTAGGAAAAAATAAATGTGTAATACTTGTCACGAACGCTGAAGTTATAACACGTCAAATACATACCCTACTTTAGTTACAAAAAGTAAAGAAATGAAATTAACTAGAAAAATAGTTTTCAGAATCTTACTACATCAACAAGAGAGTGACATATTTATATGTACAAAATATCAAGCAAGTGATAGCCACTTCACTTTAAATGAATGGCATTGAGGTTGTTGACAATTTATAAGCATTCACAAACAGGAGATCATATGTAGTTGTTTGTGGCTATAAATGGAGGGGCATTGGGCTGTCCATAGCTGTCTTCACAAGTTTTTGCGGAACGCATTCTTTAAAGGTGCATTCTAAAATAGTGCTTGCAAGCTCTCCATCTGCTTGGGAGCAACAATGCCACTTATACCACATGTGTAGTATTTTGTTACATATTTGCATGAATTGTGAATGCCCCACTATACACTATATCCTTTTGTTATCTTGTTGAAAGACAATCCTTTATCAAATTCCACGGGAACCAATTTGAATAACATTCTCATCTTTCAATACACATTATGTAGCCGTCGATCTTTAACACTGGCCACAAAATAATGCAGCAATTGGTTTTGTGGTTTCTTTTTGACAGGACGTTTAAATAAATTTTACCTCCAAATTTCCTGCCGTGCCATTAGTCATTATAACCTGCTAACATTCGAAATCAACATATAACTTTATCTTCTTTTCTCTTCTCCCTAATATCCTATCTCTCTGCAGATTTCTGGTACCGTGAGCTCTCGATTACGCTTCCTAGTAATCACAACGAAGTTATTTTTTTGCTGAAAGGTTTTTCTTGTTTTTATTCTTTCCAGTCCTCGTTTAGGCGTAATTGCGTCCGGTTTCATTAAATTGTCTGACTACTATATGTAAAAGACTCCGGATTAAGAGCTCCTCAGTGATATCTTTGTCGGATCTATCCTGAACTTCGTATTTTAATCAAATAAATAGTATTTTGGGCGAGATTATATCTATGTACAATAGTATTTTCAAAAATATTTTCACTATCATGAAAATCATAGCGAGCGGACTAGGGATTGCGAACACCCTTTAAATGTTTGCATACAGGGCGCGATGTACGTTGGTTTTGAATATTTGTAGGTTATAATGACAAGCCAATAAAAAGCTGGGCAAGGCGTTTCATATGAGAGTTGTACGACTTGGGGAAGAATCACGATATTTCATAGCACGTGGGTTAAAAGGGAAAACTGATGAGCATTCATAGAGAGATGGTGGTTACGGTTGAGAGTTTGGAGGACTAGCGGTAGAAGAAATAGCGATAGGACAAGGTAAATCAAATGACATTATGTCGGTGTTGTAGGGTTTCGATTGAATGCTCAATATTGGAGTTTTTTTATTTCGAAATGAAGAAGCTTTGGAATCCGTACGACAGTTCTTCAACGACAATTCATCTGTATTTACTCGTCGACGTGCTCTCAATTGGCCATCTCCAGAGCATCGCTAATGCAATTTTTAAACGTGATCTGAAGCTATTTTATGCAAAATTCAATTATCCGAAGCATTATTACTATGATAACTGCAACTATTTATTTTGGGAACGGAGAATCTGAGAGCTCTGCATCAGCGCCAATTACTAATACACCCTCTTAGTTGTATTGTTTGGTGTCCATATTTTTTGGCAGATGATGATGAATACCCACAAACCATCAGTAAGGCAGTGTACCGGACCATGTTAGAGAATTTCTTAAAATCCTGCAGTTCAGAATAACCGGTGACCGGTTGTTTTTAAAAAAATCAGATTACGTTTCCCTTTATGTTCTTCAGATTTGACGGGTCTAAATTTCTTTTTCTAGGGCTACTTTATGAGATGGGTTTAGATATTAAGCTGTTCGAGAGCTTAAATAAAATAATTGCAGAAATAGCACGCTTGAAGCCAGATACGATGCGTGCCGTAATGCAAAATGTTCTAGAAAGAGTCATTGTTTGTCAAGAGGAAAATGGGGCTCATTTAAATAGTGTTACCTTCCACGCATTGAATAAATAAAAAATTAACTGATTAAAAGACTTAAAGGATTAATACTACAAAGGTTATCCATTTTACGTCAGTCAGTCCCCCTCCCGCTCAGAAGCGGATCCAGAAGCTTTATTTGGGAGGGGGGGACTCGACGTGCAAATTTTTATTGTGTATTATGATTTGCAGTTTATTTGGATATACATATATGATAAATTAAAAAACACACACAACAACTGCGAAATTGAAAAATTTATACAATAAATTTATTGCGATGTTTCCGCGTGTTTGCGTAGCGATCGATGACGGCATCAACGGTTGGCTTAATATCGCAGTACAAGTGTAAATCCTGCAAATCTATCCTGCTTCATAGCGCTCCTCAACCACGTTTTGAGTCGTCATAACGTGGAAAATGATCGCTCAGCGCTGGCTGAACTTGCAGGTAAAGTAGCTAGGATTCGCAATAAAATGCGGGTCATTTAATAGACGTCTCGATCATAACACTGCCATAATTTTACAGCGTTAAATGAATAATCATAGTGCTTACTCTCCCAATTTAATTCCCATGCATCCAATTCGATTCCTAATAGTTTTTCAGCTACATCTTCAGATTCATTGAAAAAACAATTATATTTCTTAACAAGAGCATTTCTCGCTGTATCTTTCAGTGTAAATCATACTTTGAGGTCTTTAACGACGTTGTGAAGCATCGGAATATAAATTGATCGCCTGTAATATACGAAATGTCATTCGCTGGTACGTTACAGCGATTTTGCTACCTATTAGCAAAGCGAGGTACTTTTATCTCGACACCTAGCTCTTCGCTTATTCCACTCGCTTATTCGAAAATTGATATGAATATTTCGGTGAATTTTTCACGTTTACTCTCAAGCATTTTTATGTCAATTTGCGTCTTTTGAAAAAACTTACTTAACTGATGAGTCCGCTCAAGCAAACTCGATAAACATACGACAGTTACTATGTCGTTACTGTCGCAAAGAGTCAATTTTAACGATGTAGCCTCTGCGGCTGTTTGTGTATCTTGCCAAGTCGTTACAAAATCCAAACAATCAAGAACTTCTGGAAGACACATCCTGAATTGTATTGTAATCATATGTTTTTCTCCCCAACGAGTCTCGCAAAGATTTGAAAGCGATTTCCCCATTTTTTCATGGTTTCAATTGCATTTCTTACAGCTTGTACCGACGAAGACTTGGAAATCGATAAATTTATTATATGATTGTAGCATGAAGAATGATCAGCGTTCTTACATTCTTCTTTAACGGTTTTCACTGCGCTTTTCGAAACAGAAATCATCACACCACAGCCGTCTGTAGATATTCCTACACAAAGATTTCTATTCAATTTTAGTTCATTAATGGTGTCGAGTACAGCTTGTCCTATATTGACCCCTGATAATACTATTTCTGAATCATTTTTACTCATGTTTCTTACTGTTTCGTTCTAGTCTACAAATTTTATAAAATTTTCACGTATGATTTTTTTGTGAATGTATCCAATCGTCATTTGCGAAATATCAGACATATCAGTAATCTCATCAAATCCTATAGAATAAGATCCAGCTTCATACACTCGATTTATATTCACTGACAAAATCTCTCCAGTACAACATTCAATTATATAATTTTGCATTGTCTTACTTATATAGGTTGCACATGACGATGCTTGTTCAAAACACGGTCTCCACTTTGAATGCTATATTTTAGCAACTCCCTAAAATTTCTTTCGTTCTCCGAGGTTTCGAAATTTAGTGGACCATCGTCGCGATGACGTCAGAATCGTATTTTCTGAGTTCCTAGAAGCATTATGCTTTCAACAATTGGTACCAAAAGACGTCTATTTTCTTTTATTTTCCTGATCCTTTCTGTATCGATTCTGTTGATTATACTCAGTTGAGGATTTTCTCGAGATTTTAAGAAATCTTTAGCACTCAACACTGTATCTTTGTGATATTTGAGAGTACCATGTCTTACCAGGGCACCATCATCACCTAGTATTTTAGCGAATGACGTTAGAGCTTCCTTCACTAACTTGCCAAGAGACGTAAGATTCTGATGACCTCCAACGTTTTCATTCACAAAAAAAGGGCAGTATCTACAAAAAAAGCCTTGTTCAGCGTCAGAGAAAAAGAGCCATTCAAAATTATCCAAGTGGATAGAGAATGGAAATTTGTAGGTTTTTAGAGGCATCCACTGATCCAATAACAGCTCTTTCTTTGTGAGATCATGAGATCATCGATACTCTTACCAATATCTAAATTTTTATTTGATGAATTTCTAGTACTTGGTAATTTTTCATTGATATTTATCTTAGATTTTTCTTCAACTAAACTTTCTGAAATAAAGAATATCTTCCATAGTTATATTTTAAAAAATAGTATTCAATTTTCCGTGAAGTCAAGAAGTTACTCATTGTTCGTAATTTATCAAAGAAAAAAACATTAGTTGCATCAACCTCGAACGAAAATAAATGAATTACCTGTATCAATATGAACTATTTTATCGGAGATGCTATCACATGAACTCAGCCCAGATGCATCTAGGAATAAGATCAGTAAATACCATTATTTATTGACAGATACATATTAAAATTTAAAATAGACAAATTTACCTGTATCGTAATCAACACTTTTATTCATTGCCCTATTTAATGGCAATGTATTCTCAATCTCGCTTGGTTCTGAATTCGAATCATTTTCATTTTCTAATCTCATATCTTGCGTACATGGAAATTTCTTCAGTTTTTCTTTGAAGATCTCACTAGTAGAATCTTCACCTTTTTTTTAAATTCTTGATCAATAATAGCTTGTTATTTTTTGACTCTTTTTATTTTTTCGTATGTTTTTAGAGTCAGGTTTTTTTCGCTTTTCAGAACCTGACGTCTTAGTAGAAATCTTAGCAACAGAATTATTAGATTTATTAGATGAAAGCCGAACTAGGCTAGGGAGATTCAGTTTTACATTGAGATCAACCTGTAAATCAGTCATATTAAGAGCATCTGCTTATATTGTTTTTCAATCTATAGAAATCCAATTATCTGGATGTCTACTTACAGTTCATGTATATTGTAATTTCAAAACATATTTCGAAAAAAAAGTATATCATAAACTTACGAATTAACTACAGCTTTTCTTGATAGCTATCGGCTATCAGCTCTTCCCAATGAACTACATATGATTCGTTGATTTGTTCGATTTGAATTTACAGGGTAGGATATTGTATAATGTGTTAACTCTAGATGGGTAGCCTCTATTATACGAAGGAAACAATACTTAATCTGTCAGCACAACGCTGAAGCGATATTGTGGAATAAAAATTGTGCAGTCCCTCGTCCCTCATATTCGTGCAGAATACATTTTTGCGCCCACATGATAGCGAAGTGCGGTTTCGCATGCAGAAAACTGCGTTTCGCTCACGGTGTCCTAAATAATTTTTTTTACAAATTATTTGGTTTCACGGGGGGCAATTGCCCCCACCGCCCCCCTTTGGATCTATTAACGATAATTTTCCTGTAGACTGTGACATTCAACGAGTCTTTTGAGGGTATTTAACAAACCCTATGGAGACATTCTAAATTACTGTGAGCGGCGTCGATTATTCGGTCACACATATACACTCTATGTTAGCGCCCAGACTTTGCTAATCTTCAGTGTTGCAAATGGTCCGAATAGTTATCTTGTCTAGCACATGACTGAAGCAATAAAAAATTACACAGTTTTCTTCATGTATTTGAACAATTATTGAAACAAAATTCTAGATTATTAATAATAAACAAATTGCTTCAAGTCTTAATAGAAATATCTGCCAACATTAAATAAAGCTAATGCGGTACGCGTGTCTACCGGAAAAATATTTGGCAGGAATTAGTCTTAGGGAATCGGAGTCATTATCTACCGGAAATGTTGGCGCTATCGCTGACTTACACACAAAGAGTTAGCACCATTGTTGTAACTTCCTACATAATTAAATGTTGAGTGGTACCGTGGCGTATTGAGTACTATCGCCGACTATTACGCAAGAGGTCCTGCGATCAAAATTCACTTATACCAGTCCATTTTTCTGACGCCACAACATTTTTCGCAGACAATGGCAAACCTCCGAGTGAAATCCCTCACTCATTTTCCCGATGTTCGGAGTCGGCAAAAAATTGTGTGTTTCCTCTCACTGAGTACGAAATAACAGACCGAACTGAGAGATACTGGCCCTTGGTCCACCTACGACAGTAGTTCAACAAATTTATTTTTTTATTTAATTCAGTGTTAAGTATTTTGAATTGTATTTAAATAGCTCGAGGACTGAAATGTCGTAGAAAATAGCCTAACACCTCGAAATTCGTCAAAAATTCACCTGACGCCTCCTTTCTCCTTTATCTTATGTAAGGTGAATTTCATTCAGTCATTCAGTCGAACATGAGTGAGAAAGAGCCCAGATATGCTACAGATATAGGTCAGATGTTACTCATGCAGACGTATAATAACACTCTATCCGGATACAGTTAGGGTTGAGTCACATTTGAATAGCAATCACCTGCTATTTGTACGCCTTTCACCACCTTTTTATAAATAGTCAGCCCATGTCCACTGTTTTCCAATTCTGGAAAGGTGCAATCTAACACCGACTCTCTATTAAAATAAAATAATTTTTTGAAAAGTAAAAGTATTTTCCAAACCAAATTCAAAACAAGCTTATTTAAATCTTTAGCATTGTCTGACGCCACTTTTTCCAATCGATTGCTCTTCAAAATAACCATGACTCCGTAATTGAAGCCAATTTCTCCATTAAAAGCAAGCCAACGTATAATAGTTGACATTCGAGAAAATAGTTTACTTGGAGTAAGTTTATTAAATGCTCATTTTCTGGCTTCCCACAGCACTGGCCATGAACTGACCAAGTGCCGGATATTGGTAACATAAAAGCAATTAACCATGATCCCCCTCCAGGATATGCCATCATTTGCCGGTCAGATGTTGGTTAATGTCCACCCTCTGTACAGTTTGCCATCAGGGTGAAGTGCTTATTATCCTCAAGTCTAGAGAATATTGAAATGCCCGATAAATAGATTTTCTTCCCTTTTGTTTATTTGACAAGGAATTCGACATCCCCTCGTATTCTGAATCCACTGATTTAGTGAGCTTATGAAACGGATAAATTTCTACGATTAATAATATTGCTCTGGTCGAATTTTTGCGACGAGGCTGGATCATAATTAATAACTTTGACAGTCCTTTCTCTACTACAAGTCGACGCGTCTTTATAGATATACATGTGCGTGTATTGTATGTACATCTGCATAGTCAATCTATTGTTATTCGACGACGACGTGACGGATGTTTATAAGTCGTCGTAAGAAATTAATTACGTCAGTACCTAAGGACAGATGTTGGAACTAAAGATGTCACTGGTATTGTAAGCAAATCAATAAGAGGATGTTGTGAGAAGAATTCCTGTTGAATTAAGGAGTTGCTGAAAACTTTAAGACTTAATAAATATCTACTATTTTGGAATCAATGTCTTCCTTTGGTCTATTATAATTTATATATGTTGAATATATATATACATATGGTATATATACCTATACCACCTTGGTACTAATTTCGGTGGAAATCAGAATTTGTAAGAATGTCTTATGGTTGTTCCGAAACTTGCTAGTACTCTGGCAAAAAAAGTTTGATAATAAAACTTTGCGTTGTTTTAAACTTACTTATATAAGCTTGAAGCGGGTAGGACTCAATAAATTACTAAACGGTTCGATAAATTTATTAACATCAAAAATTGGGCAACTACCCACCTCACCTGAAATTTTCCAACACATCCTCCGATGATCCCTAAGTAATCTGATGCATTCTTAAAAATAACTTAACACTCAAGGGGGAACGAATACGGTTGTAATGCCTCAGCATGTGTTAAGTTTTTTTGGAAAACGGGATAGAGAGAGAAAGAAAGATGTTTGGGCTCAGTGGTTATTTCGCTCCATGGGTGACATACAACATTTAATGGGGTGGCTAGTGGAAGTTGGCTTGTTGTTGATTTCTAGTCAACCATTCATATTACTTAATTTTTGTTAACTGAAAAAATGAATGTCTTTCGGGCAAGATTGGGATTCGAACATCGAACCCCATCGATTTGGAAGCCAGTCTACTATACCTAGAGCCACGACCACCCACTAGGTTCTTCAGCCAGGTGCTGGAAAAATTAATCTAACTATTGAAAATAACACAAGGATTCAAATACGATTTAAGGATTTTATTTTTTTTCTCTTGGCTCCTTCGACCTTCTTGCTTGACGTTTTTCCAATCTGCCAAACTACCAAAGAACTCCTTCTTTCTCTCTCGCACGAAAATCGTGATGGCTGCCCTAAACAATATGGCCGTGCCCACTCGAAAAAAGAGGGCGCTCTCACACTACAATTTAATTTCAATTTAATTATACATTACATTTCGGCCAATCTGACAATATGATCGGCCTCGATCATGACAATATCACATAACCAAATTCAAACAATGAGTGGGGGGACTCTCTTCAACATAAACTTACTTAAACAAATTTAAACTTATGACTAGGTTAGTTTTGCTTTCTAATATTAGCCGTTGTGGTACTTTACGTAGTGGTAATCCATTTTCTAATACGTGCGGCTTCAATAACGTTGTCGTATGGTAACTGTGTCAGCTGACAATTATCAATGTCCCTTACTATATAACGGTCGTTCGGTAACACCTTAAGGATGACATATGGCCCTCGATATCTTTGAATAAACTTCTTATTAGTTCCGACCGAAGTGTCGACATGTTTAATTACTACAAAGTCACCTGTACTATATGTTTTCGCTGGCACACTGTGTCTAAGAAATTACTTCCCATTGTATACTTGGGACCTCTTAAAAGCCGCTGATGCTTCTGATCTAATAGCCTCAAGATCGCGAACCTGCATCTCGTCAGACTTATCCTCCAAATACTCAGTGAGCTCATCCACAAACGTTCCACGCTGTTCTACCCCGAATAACAATCTACTTAACGACTCTCTTGTTGAACTGTGGACGGTGTTATTGATAGCATACTCCACCTGTGATAGCTTAGTGGCCCACTCTGCGTGGTTAACCGCCTCACTCATTTTGCTCAACATGGCTTTGATCACCCTATCCACCCGCTCGACCTGCCCGTTAGCCTGGGGAGAAGCTACAGCGACTTTGACCTGGTTCACATTATTTCGGAGCAGGTAATTCTCGAACTCGAGAGAGGTGAAACACTAACCGCGGTCGGTTATCATTCGCCGAGGCGCACACCTCCTTAGCGCTGGTCGAATTGACCGGATATAATCGCACAAACTTAGTGAAAGCTTCAATCACAACCAGGATATGCTTTCGCTTCGAGGATAAAGCGGGCAATGGCCCGAAATGGTCTACTTGAAGCGTATCGAACGAGACTGGTTTTTTTGGAATACTATACATGTTGCGATCATTCAATCGGACTGGGGCCGAATACATAATGCACTTTATACAATTTTTAATAAACCGCTCAATGTCACTTTTCATGTTCGGAAACCAATAATTCTTCCGTATCTGATTATAACACTTGTCAACTCCTAAATGGCCAATCTTCTCATGAACCATCCTAATCAGATTGTCCTTCATTTCGGCGGGTACGCAAAGCAACAGCCCACCCCCATCGACCTTGCGAAAAACCAACCCGTTTTGCAAGTCATAATGTTCGAGTGACTCTACTTCTAACTTTTCACGGTATCTTCTAATTTCCGGATCCCGATTCTGAGCTACTTGAATTTGGATATCCACCTCGTTGCTAGTAAAGGCGGCAACTACTTGACAACGGCTTAATGCATCCACATGCCCCATCGACACCCCACTGAGGTGTTGTATAATATAGTCCTAGTTCTCGAGTTCTAATGCCCACCTCGAGATCCTTGGATTTACCTGCTTTTTACTTAGGGTGAGAGTTAGGAAATTGCAGTCCGTGACGATCTTAAATGGTATTCCTTCCAAATATACCCGAAAACGTCGTAGAGAATAGATGATGGCTAGAGTTTCCAGCTCGAAACTATGACATCTAGACTCTGCCGGCGTGGCCGTCTTGGAAAAGTAAATCGCTAGTACTGGTGCGGTGACAAGTTTGTCGCGTAGTTCTCGAAATGCTTTCACACAATCGACCGAGAAGTCATATCGACTTTCCTTGCGCAACAATTTTAAAAGCGGCTTTGCTATCTTGGAGAATGAAAGTAAAAATCGCCTTAAATACGAAAACAGGCCTATATATCGTTGCAACTCACTCTGATTCTTCGGCATCGGATACTGCTTAATATTTTGAATGTGTGCCCCCGACGGTTTAATGCCTGATGCATTAACAACATACCCTAAATACTCCAACTCGTCATAGTCAAACTTACACTTACTGAGTTTAAGTTCCAGCCCCTTCTCATAAAGGCGGAGCAGAATCTCGGCCAGGACTTGTAAATCAGAGTCAAAATCGATTGTAGCTACTAGTATGTCATCTAGATACATAATCATCTTGCCCGACTTGACCATATTTCGTGCAAGAACCGCTGAAAACTAGCGGGTGCATTCTTTAACCCGAATGGCATCTGTACATATTCATACTGCCCATCCGGTGTTACAAAAGTGTTAACTTTATGGAATCTTCATCCATTCCCACTTGACGGAAACCGTCCTTTAAATCAAGGAGGGCAAACCATCTTTTATCCCCAAGAAACTCAATACAATATTCGATAAGCGGTAACGGAAAGTTGTCTCTGACCGTTTTCCTATTTAATGCGCGGTAGTCAATACAAATTCGCAATTCCCCGTTTTTCTTCTTGGCAAGTACGACATGCATAAGAAGATTTACTCGGTCGAACTATCCCCCTCCCCATCAGATCTCTCACTTTCCTCTTCGTTCGTACACACACCGAAAGTGACCTGGGAGGACAATGAAAAGGTGTATTGTTGGTCAGGCATATGTTCATTTTGTAGTCGTGTGGCTTACGTTCAATACCTATCGGATTCAAATAATTTCTATCTATTTCCGCTTTATGAGCGCTACTATCATCCTCTCTCAACTTCGGACAGACATCGACATCGGACAGCGGTTCGCTTAAGTCTATTTCAAAAACTGACGGGACACTATCACAATCCGAAGGGACCTACGACGGAATAATATTAACCAATGGACTTGAGACATCGGTTCGGCAATTCTATTGAGTTTACGTTTCGATGCGTGTCACCCGTACAAATTCCCCGGCTACCACAACATCTACAATATTTAATTTGACCAGAGCCAGAAGTACCAACACATAATTTCTTTGAAATAACAATTTTAGTATAATTCAGTTCTTTTGTCTTATTTTTTATAGGCTTTATAGGACTTAAATGCATGTTAATTGATCTTAAAAAAACTATGCCCCAAAATCAGCGGCAGCGTCACCAGGTTATCTGGAAGAACGTAAAGATACACTATACGAATGTCGTTTTGAAATTTAATATAACTCTTAATCGTACCGTATGTATGAAGATAAGATTAATTCGACCGACTCCAATATAATTGGTTAACTTCAACACTTCCGATATACTGATGTCGCTTGGGACTAGGGAACACTTGTCGTTTGCATGGCGCTGATGGCACCAGCCACGTCTTCATCACTGCCTCCCTCCTCTTCGAACACCTTTTCAATGGCAGCTACAATCTTCTGTTGTCAGCGGTTGGACTTTGGGAAGCTGTCACGATAATGTCCCACTTCGTTGCAAGTGAAGCAGGCGTTTTGTAATCGCAGCGGCTTGGTACAGCTACTCATGTAATGCCCAAACTTCGAGCAGTTGTAACAGCGGACCTCAGCAAGCTCTTGTGGTTTCGTATTTGTTGAACTCGTTCTGATGACTGCAGCGACGTCGACGGCGGATAGCCTTCCTACTAAGCTGCTGGCTTCGTTTCAGCTGATATCGATCGAGTCGGTTCAGAAGGTCAGCAGTCGTTTGGGCATCATTAACTAATGTTATATTTGTGCTGTCGTCATTGAACTCTGCCTCCGGAACCGATATCTTAGCGGCCATAGCATTCATCGAGATCACGAACTCCAAGCACAATTCGTCTGCACGGATTTTTTTTGCTCCAGCTGTCGATACACGTCTCGGTGGGTGACTTGTCTTCCGAACGTTCTGACGAGAGCGTCCTTCAGCTCGCCACAACTCACTACACCTAGCGTTCTCATGAACTCCCTTGCCATCTCTTCGAGGAGCCAACGTACACCCAGGGAAAAGTTACAATCGGAAAGCTGATCAGGTTAAAACTGCATCTAGTTTTTATATTAGGTCTGGATAGTAACCAGTCTTTCGAACCATTAATTAAAATTAGATACATCTGAGGCAGTTTGTTATAAATAAGGGAAACTAACTATAACAGGCAAAGCGCTTGTTTTATTCACTTTATGGAACTACTACTTTGTGTATATGAAAAAAACCTCTCCAAACATAGAATGTTAACGACTGTCTTCCTTTGGATGGTTAAAAAGGGATGTAGGGCAACAAATTCAATATTCTAATCCAAAATTTCACAGCTAGTAGTAATTAGTTATCGCCAAGGCACTGCGTACTAATTTTATTCTAACAACTCATTGGCTACAACAATCCCCGATTTTATTTCTTAAAAACTATGTAAATATACATATGTCAACGAATAATGTGGGCGCACCAGGTATATTGTATTTTCCATCCATTATTCAACAACTGTAAGGTTAACACCGTCCTACTCATTTTAAGAAGAAAGAATGTTGCTTTTCGTCATTCGGACACAAACCAAACAGATCTCGATATCGATGTGGGAAAATCAGGTGTACTCGAAAGTCTATAATAAAATAAAAACCAAAATCGATAGAGCATAATCTTAATCCCACAATGAAAGTCTGAAGATTGAAAATGGGACACACGATAAACAGAAACTCAGTAATACATTTGTGATCGTTGAGCTTTGTTCAATCACAATTGTCTAGTTTTTTTTAGGATTTTCATCAGAAAATTGGGAATAATTCTCGTAATAATAAAACCATTGCCCTTCATGATGATGTTTTCATAAAGTGAATAATGATAACGTTTGTATTGTTTACACTGTGCATTATAGTAATTACTATTTAAAAAAAAAAGCAATTTCGAAATTTCGTTTATACCATTTTTGAGGGATAACCCGATGATTTGCAATCCAAGGTCTGTAGATTGAATTATATATCATGAAAAGCAAGTTGATTCCGTTTAAGAGGTTACAATGTCTAGAGATTATCGACCTTTTTTTCATAATAAATATCATTGACGTGGCTCGTTTATATAATGATAAAAGTTATAATTTACTTCTTCTTTCGTAGATAGACATTTTCCCGAGCTGCCCAGTACTAAAATATTTAAGCGTATGGTTTAGACTTGCATTATTTCCAAAACCTGGGAATTTTATTATAAATCTCGATTCCGACAATAACTTGACCCAGCGTATAAATGAGCCCACACGAATACCAGACGTTGATAGTCATACCGTCAACACCCTGGACTTGTTTTAACTTCTCCCTCCGATAGGTATACTGTTGATGTGCTTTCCCCTCTAGGCTCGTCGGACCATTGTGTCATATTAACTAATTTCTCGCACACCCACCACACAGTTAGAGAAAAGATTCCCGAAAGAACCGTATGGCAATACGAGGAAGCATATTGGAGTGGAATTAACAGTTTCTTTAGGAATATTAACTGGTTATCATGTTTCCTCAATAACAACGTGGATGCCGCTGCTGACATGATTACAGAAACTATTCTCTTTGGACTTCATCGGATGAAAAGTATTAAACCAGAAGAAAAGGCGTGGTACGACTCGAGCTGTAAAATAGCTGTCAGAGCCAGAAATGACTGCAACGCATTTCTTAAGCGTGTGAAATTCCTATGCGACCAAACACAAATTACTACAATGTCCCAAAGGTATTAAGAATTGTTGGTGGTTCGTCAAAAACATTAGAAGTTCTGCTTCATCCTCCATTCCAACGCTCATTTACAATAACATTCCAGCTGTCAGCTCTTCAGACAAAGCCAATCTGCTTGCTGCACACTTTGCGGCCAGCTTAATACTTCCAGATTGTGCAACACTTTGAGTGCATCGAATCTTCAATGAGACGAATCCACTTTCGCACTCGTGTAGAGTACTAAAAGGTCTTAATAAACACAAATCAGCTGGTCCAGATGGTATATCTCCTCTATTGAAGAGGTGTTCTTCCTCGCTGGCATAAGCTTTTGCATTAACCCTACTCTTTATGACTCTTTCCGAGGAGGTGGAAAACATCATTTGTCCAGCCCGTCCCTAAAAAAGGCGAATCTTCTTCTCTTTCTTCTCACAGACACATTACACTTACGTCCCTTCTTTCTAAGGTCATGTAAATGCTGATAAACCGTCAGCTCATGAAATACCTCGAAGCGCAAAAACTTCTCAATGACCGGCAGTATGGTTTTCATTGCAACATGTCCACAGGTGATTTAATATCATGTCTCACCGAAAAGTGGAACCAAAGCGTACATCAATCTGGCGAAAGCAATATACATAGTTACACTTGATATTTCTAAGGCATTCGACAGAGCTTGGCATAGGGCTCTTTTGTCGAAAATATATAGTATGCTTTTGGGATCGATGACTCTGTCCTTCAATGAATTAGAAATTACCTTCGGAACGTTCAATTCAGATTGTCTTGGATGGTTTCAAATCTGATATTCACAAAATAAATGCTGCTGTGCCCCAGGGCTCCGTTCTGTCTCCGACACTCTTTTCAATTTTTATCAATGATCTCTTGTCTGCTACTTCTAATCCAATATATTTATTTGCTGACGTCCCTGCTCTGTGGCTGTAGAACGGGAACGGCAGCGTATGTTGAGCTAATTAAATTCTGATATTATTAGCATAACTAATTGGGGAACCACTAAGAGAGTAGAATTTAAAGCTTCCAAAACACAATGCTACCTTTTGCCATTAAAGCGAAATTTAAACACCCAGCCATTATCCTTGAATGGCACTTGCATCGTTGAAACCGATAAACTTTCCATTCTCGATATGTGTGTCAATGACAACTTACGTTGGAATGACCACATATTCGGTGTTGTCAAAAATGCTGCGAAATGTCTAGGTTTCCTCAAACGATGTAAGGAATATTTCAACCCCTCTGATCTGGCTTCAATATATAAGGCTTCTCATCGCCCAAATTGGAGTACAATGCCCACATCTGGTCAGGTGCTCCTAAAACACTGCTAGACAGGATTCAAAACCGTGCGATAAAACTCGTAGGTGATACTACAACAATATCAGTCAGTCAAATGACGCCCCCGAACATCGACGTAATATCTCCTGTCACACTTTGTTTTATGGCTATCTCCAGCCCCGGCACTCCATTGAAATCGTCAGGAGCATTCCGCCCCTTCAAACCTTCATCTGTATTACCCGTCTCGCTATGAAGACTCATCAGTATACCCTCAAACCCATTCTCGGACGTACTCTAAAATTTCGTGATTTGTTCGTAACCATTGACTCGCATATGGAATTCCCTGCCGATCTCTTTATTTCCTGGTCGTTATAGCTTACAAGCATTTAAAAACAATGTTCATCGGTACCTGTCCTTTCTTCCTCCCTAAATTTCCTTCGCCTTCGCAAAAAAAAAAAAAACTCAAAATTGCCGGATCGAAGTTTTGCTAAGCAGTTTTGGCACTGTCTGTCTGTCAGTACATCTTCTCCATAATGCGTATTTTTTTTCTTGTTTATAAAGCATTTTTCCTTTTCGATAGTAAAAAAGTAAAATATGCGGAGAATGCTACTTTTCACTTTCCATATTTGAAAAGCCACCAACCAGAAACTACTGCGTACAATCAATCTTACTTTTTCACAAGCAATCCTGTCTATATCAATAATGATTATGCGGCTTAAGTGTGAAGTTGGCTGTGAAAAAAAAGAGAATTAAGTCCTCTGCTGGGAAAAAAGCGAAATTACTTTCCGAACAACCCAATTGAGATTCGAAACGAAAATTCTGGCGGCGATTTTGGTACTTAAAATCCCATATTAATTTCTGACAGTTCGTTGGCTGGAACAAAATCGTATGGGAAGTTAAAATTCGGTACGGAATAAGATTAATAAATTTGATCAAGACATTTTTGTTTTCAAATACGTGTTGGGATAAAATGTCAAGAAAAGATTCGTGAGTTTTGAAATAAGTGCTTGTGAAGTGTTTAGTAACAGTGGCTAGTAACCCATATAACACCCACAAAGCACTTGTGAAACACCAAGAAATGTTTTCGTTGTTATTTTTTTATTGAATATTAGGCCCAAATTTTTATAGATGGAATTTTATTAATATTATATCTAGGGGCATATTTCAGTTAGTGAAAGTGGTGGAAATTGGCTTGATTCTTAAGTTGTAATTCAAGCAGGATCAAACACAAAAGAACAATTGCGACTAGGTGTCCCCTAATTCGTCAAGGATAATTTGGGAAATGACTTTTGGGTATATTCTTAGAAAAAAATCGTTCTACAGTAAGGGTCTATCTGTAATGTTGACATGTTGATCCTGAACCATATTAATGAAAATTGCTCTGTTAATACTAATGGTATAAACTTCGTTTGGTATTTTATTTTTCGAAAAATACTAGCTTTGTAACTGCGTTTAAACAACGTTGATATCTTGCTTGAGTCTTCAGGTATCCATTTTCTAAGACTGTTTCATTTTTCTTGAATATGATGGTTTTTGATTTCGAAATCACTTTTCTCCAGAAAATGCGTATTAAACATAGCGTTTTACTATTTTTTTCCTATGAACGTAATAATAATATTAAAAAAATTATCAAAAAGTTTCCAGCAAAAGTCATAGATTTTATGTTGCTTGGGAAATAGTTTTCCAATATTTTTTTTTAAATTGCATAGCTATTAAAAAGTTTATGTTTAGGGTATGAAGGCCTGTTTGGAAAATTTACCCAAACAAACATGGAATAAAAGAATAAAAAATTAATTCATCGGTTTAATTTTTTACCCCAAAATTACAATTACTTTGACACGCTGTTTGAAATGTCCGCATTTACAAATCCATACGCTGACATTACTAACGTTTATGGGCTTACTTCATTAACTGAACGGACGAGTTCCTAGTAAAGAAGTATTTGGAAATACGTATTGAAAGCTTCAAGAAACGGGATTACTTAGTTTCAAATACACGACCTAACGCGTGAGCTCGTCAAGCAAGAAGAATTTCTTCTGATGAAAGAATACTGGAAGCTGTTACAACTGATCCATAAACCAGCATCAGATGATCAGCTTTGCAATTCAAGACATAAAATTTCTAATATACTGCATGGAGAAACTCTTTATCCAGACCACCTGTGCAAGAACTATTCCCGATGATTTAGAAAAGAGACTTGGGTTCTTTAACTGGTTGGTGGAGCGGAGTTTGGATGACAACGAGTTTATTAGCAGAATTCTTTGGAGGGACGAATCTCAATTTACAAGATATGGAATCACAAATTTTCATAATCTTCATACATTGGCTGCGAACAATCCGCATAGAAGGAGACATAAATCATTTCAACACAAATTCAGCGTCAATATGTGGGCAGGTATAATTGGAAACAAGTTAATCGGCCCCTTCAAACTGCCACATAGGCTGAATTCTACAAACTATCTGGAGTTTATGCGAAATGATTTACCAGAACTATTGGAGGACATTCCACTGATTCAACTAGCTTTACCATATTTCCAAAAGGATGGCGCTCCAGCCCCCTATGGTCATGAGGTTAAGAATTGGCTAGATGAAGAGCACGCTAATTATTGAATTGGAATAAATAGACCAGTTTACTGGCCTGATGCTTGTACCGAGAACAAATTTGTTTGTTCAACAGAAATAACAACTTTAAGTGAATTTGAAGAGCGTATTCTCGAAACGTCATTAAAAGTGGAGCAGCAGTTAGCATCAATAAACATTCGAAGTGAAATCCAAATAGCTTTGAGCACCTGTTATAACTATTTTAGCGCACACATAAAATAAAAATTATCTAAAACCATACAAAATCAGTTTTTATTCATAGCCTTTGGAGCTTAACCCGAATCCTCCTGGCGTTGCCACATGGCAACCAACAACATGCATTCCATTTCGCGGTCTTCTAACGGTAACCAATCAACGCAAGTGCGTATTTTCGCATTTGTTCACATCATAAGGCATCTGCGCTCCATATCAGAAATTCATTTTCAATAGTGTGCCTTGCTTTTCACAGTAAGACCGTCGCAAATTCAAACGTAAATAAAAAAGTTGAAAAAATCGTATAATGGCGCACAACAATAAGTAAGTACAATATATTAATATAATTTACAATGTACAATTTGAGTAAGTGGTAGATTGCAGTATTTTTAGTGTTTTGGATGCACAAAGAGTAAAATAAGTGGAAGCGTAAAAAAAGTATTTTTTTTTTTTGGTTTTTTTTTTTTCAAAATAAGTGTAAGCGTGTCCATATGGCAACGCCAGGAGCGATAGGGTACAGGTTTACATTATTGATGTTTTCTGCGGAAAAATGGTTCTTTTTGCTAGAAAACGTATTCTCATTATATATATTTTCAATTCATATTGTTTTCCAGAAAGCTTACGCTGCAAGAAGTTCTCGATTATTTAGAAGAGATTTGCTCAGTTGATGGAAGTAGTCTTTCAAGCAATCTGCACGCCATGTATGCACCAGAGAATGACGGGGATTTGAGTGGAGAAGACGATGCTGATGATCAAGGAGGCGGTATTCCAGACAATGTTTGTCCAGCACAGTTGAGATCGGGTTGAGAAATAGCGTTTGAAAATGGCCAACGTATTGAGGACTTTGACGCGCCGGTAGAGAATTCGGATGAATTTCTCGAAGATAGTGTTTTAGCGGATCTTCTGGATAATTCATCTTTGAATTTATCCACTAGTTCACTAGCTGTGATTAAACCAAAAAAAGTATCTGATGAGCCACTTTCATTGCGGTTGCGTCGTGTTCAGCAATCTACTTCCAGCTGTCCCTTGCCAGCATCCAATAAGAATACAACGTTCACTTGGTCAGAAGATGAGTCCTGCGCAATGATACCGATTTTCCCACAACCCAATTACGAGGACTGTCATAATTTGAAAGCACACGAGCAACTTGAAAAATTTATAGATTATGACTTGCTTCAGCACATTTGCGATTGTTCGGAAGTATATGCCACCTACCAGGAAAAGAAAATTTCTAAGATTACCGTTAAGGGTGCGTGGTTATGTTTTTTTCCCTTCTAAGTACACCAAAACCTACACGATTTGGTTATAAGGTGTAGTCTTTATGTACTCCCACCGGGTATATGATAAATTTCGAAGTATATCAAGCGAAAAATCCGCGATCAAACTCATTGTACGAGGAACGTTTCGGCAAATGTTCCGCTCCGTTAGTGAATATGATAGACGATTTTTCTGAGAACATTCAACATATTGCCGCTTTCATTCTACTTTGACAATTTGTTCACGAGTTCTCCTTTGTTGGCTTATTTAAAAAATTGCAGCTATAAAGGATGTACCGGTTCCTGAGAATCGAATACCGAAAAGTTGTCCAATTCCTCACAAAAAAGCATTGAAAGTAAGACCATGCGGCTACTACGAGTCCATCAAAATGAATGAGGCTGGGATTCGCCTTAAAAAATGGATTGATAATTCCGTTGTCTGCATGTTATCCACTGCTTTCGGAACCACACCAATATCTGTAGCATCTCGCTATTCCAAAGAAGCTCGGAAAAAAGTGGGAGTCCGTCGCCCGTGTATTGTGGCCGAATATAATAAGTTCATGAGTGGTGTCGATCGATTCGACCAGAATCTTTCTACGCACCGTATCGCGTATCGTGGAAAGAAGTGGTGGAGCTGCATTTTTACATGGCTAATCGATGCATGCGCGCAAAATGCATGACAACTTCATCGGCATGCCGATCCAGGTATGTCACAGCTACAGTTCAAGCGTGAAATTGCAATCTATTACTGCAAACATTTCGGTGATCCGCCACAGTCGCACAGTAGTGTAACAAGCCAAAAACGTCGTTCTGAAGCTGGTACATTAGGAAGTACTTTTCGCTATGACCAAACAAATCACCTGGTCGTTCCTTTGGAATAAAAGATGCTGTGATGGAGACCTGTGTAGTTCGATTGTCCGAACTGCTTGCTCAAAGTGTGATAAGGGTTCTTGCTTGAAATGATTTAAGCCTTATAATACTGCAGACTTATAATTACTTGCGAAACCAATCATTTAATCATTGAAATAAATAAAAATAATATGAACACTTTCCGTTTTACTCAATAAGCTCATAGCTTTTATAAAAGGTAGGAAAACAAAAATGTTATATATAGATATAGACTTGTACCCTATCGCTCCTGGCGTTGCCATATGGCAACAGACATTTTGAGAATATAAGAACATTTATTAAGATTCTAATGATACAGTTTATCTCTCTTTCCTCTAATATAAGTTTACCTAAATGTTTTTTAAAAAATTCGAAAAATTAACGTTCAGGAGGATTCGGGTTAAAGCAAGAAAATCTATATTTTTTATTTTACCTGGTGCGGGCCCCCAAGTAACCAAGTAACAAACTAGTTGAAGATTTTTTTATTATTATTATTATTACGTTCATTAGAAAAAAATAGTAAAACGTTATATTTATCATGATACAAATTTAAAGGTAGTATCTTGCGCATGTGTCAACAAAAGAAAACAAGAAATAAATCAAAGATGGCTGACAGATGTGACATACATTTTTATTTACCTTTATTAGTGCGTTGAGAAATACATTAGTTTGAATTCTTTATGAAAATGTTTCTTTATTTATATTTAGAAATATTAATTAATAGCAATTCAAAAACAACAATCGGTCGTGATTTAGTGCCGGGGTGTCTAAAAATAAATTTAATATGTGTACGTATGAGACAAAAAGACGACATTTATTGTTTGAACACATACTTATGTACATACTCGTATAGTGGAAAATTCAGTTTATTGATACACAACTTTACATCAAAATTATTCCATGTTTAAAAGAAAATATTACAAGTTCAAAATAAAATTACCTATGTCTCTTATTTTATAAAATTGTTTTCATCATTTTTCTTCCTCTTTTTGTCAAATTATTTTCGATTGCGTAATTAAGGTGCTTAATTCTGAAGTACATTCGCGAACGAAAGAAATTTTCTTTGACTTTCCTTTCGGAAGGTATATGTTTTGATCAATTTAGCAATTATTTTAAGTAACTAGGACAATAAACTATTTCATTCTTATTAAAGTTTTTAAAAATTGCTTCCATTCTTTCCATATTAGCCATTATTTCGGCTGTAGGTTTTTGAAGAAATCCCTCCGTCAGGTGATTAGTCCAAGTAAATGACGATTCTTGCTGCATATCTTGAATAGATAAATCCGTATTTTTGATTCTGGTGCAAATGTAGCCTGCCAAATGCTCCAATCTATCGTACTGCAAAGATTTCCAGTTCACCCGCCGGTTCTTCAATCGTTGGAAAGTCAGAATTTAGTGTCATTAGAAGGATGCTACTTAAATAGCTCGTACCTTCCAAATTTGGTGTGTCATCTACTGAAGTATTGCCTGCGAAAGGCACAAATAGTATATTCTGTTGCATTTAAATAACATGTAAATACTTGAAGAAAAGAAACAATATATACCATTAGTGATAAACTCCTTTAATTTCTATTTCGTCCAAGTATATATGACTGGTTTGGATGATCATATAACATAGGCCATCTTTCGATCGAATTGTTCCGAAAAAATTCTCTAAAACATCTTGATTGAGCCTGTATATCAGTAAATACGAAATATCGTATTCAGTTTTGACGTCATAGCCATGATAATGCCTAAAAGTGGCTTAAAATTATAAAAAAAAGACGAATTTAAATCAACAGTACCTTTCTGGGAGGGCAGCATGTTTTTTTTTTTTGCTTGTACTCTCATGTTAAGCATCCGTTATCATCATCTTATCGATGATTTCGAAATTCCAACAGCTTGCACTCTTTCGCGACTGTCTTGGTAAGGAACTTTTACGAACCAAACATTCACCTGAAATTGTAAATATGTTTGTAATATTTGATTTTAAAGAAAATTACTTGTATTGGATACCTGTTTGAAAAGTTCAGAACACTTAAGCCATACTTCGCAACTTAGTTCACCCAAACTGCCAGCACGCATAATAGCTTCAGATACCGTGTGTGAAAAAAGTTTTGTAGCTAGCTTCACCTTTTGATGCTCTGCACCTATAATATTCAAATTAGTGTTATTTTGTATGCAATACTTGCATCAGATTTATCCTTTATTTTTGAAATAAGTTCTTTAACGATTTCTTTGGAAATGATTTGCCCGTCCAAAACGAAGTTGTTCTGGATGAGTTTTTTAAAATGAGGCACGTCAGCAAATACATATACTTTCTTCGATGAATCCGTTGGATCTCGGAAATAAGATGTTGTTAGAGTGATTTGAAGTTCACGCAGCAAGCCTTGATTTGTCTCCCCAAGATCACCGACGATTACACGCACTTTGAAACCACACGCACTTAATTGCTCGATAATACTAAAAAGTATTTGTTTGATCATCCGTTGGTCGAAATCGTGTTTCAAATTGGCTGTTTCCAATTGCCAAACAAGCCCCTTATCATTGCCACTGGAACGTATTTTGCAGCTTTAAGCGTCTCATCTTTGCGTTTATCGTACACTATTTTCTCTTTGACTTTCATTTCGTCAAATACAAACATATGAGTTGAACTTCTTTTTTAGCGCGTTACACTTATTTAATTTGTAATTTACATACTGGGAATGTGTCGGGGTGAGCTCCTCACCCTTGCATACTATGTACAATTGATCATTGTATGTTCAATTTCTGATCAGCAGTCTAACTTAGTAGTCTCCTCGCCTGTTTGTGTGAGGCAATTGATATTGTTCGATAGGAATAAAAAAACCCACTCCTTACACATTGTATAAGATATATCATATCATTCATTCCCAGTTTTATTTTTATTGTTCTCAGAACACTCAAAAACTGCACAGCGCATTTTACCACTTTTAATCTTCTGTATTCACTTTAAATAAAAATATAACCAATGTAAACAAAGTTTCTTTCGTCAAACTATGTCACAGATGGCGGCCATATTGAGAGAATTTGACAGATGAAAAAAACCAAAATATTTGCACGGAGTATATTACCTTCTATACATATACCTTGATATTTATTAAGTATTTTCTCTAGAATGACCTCAAATTCTAAAACCAGCATGGACAAGAAAAACGGAACAGGAAAGAGACCAGCTCTATTTAAACGCAGTTAAAAAGCCTAGTATATTTTCTAAAAATAAAATTCTAAACGGGTACACCAAAGTTAGCCTTTTCTTAAATCCCCGATAAACGATCTCAACGTTGGAGATAGACCCCTACTGTAGAACGGTTTTTTTCTTATACATAGTATACCCAAAAATGATTTCTCGAATTATACTGTACGAATTAGGGGACACCCTGTATATGCTGATTCCCATCTATATGAATTTTCAGTCGCATTTCACTATCTCTATTTGTTGAAATGATATACCAAAAAAAACTGTATTACACAGTATTCTCTAAATCTTTAAATGGAAAAATAACAACACAACAATTTCTTCGTGTTTCACAAGTACTTTGTTTGCATTTTTTAAAGCACGATCCCTTTTTAACTATGCCATCTCAACAATTCACAAGCACGTATTTCGAAACCCACGTATTTTTTCTCGACATTTTAACTTTATATTTATTAGACAACAATAAATTCTTTAACAAATTTATTTATTCTCTTCTGCATCGAAATTAAACTTTACACATGCATTTGTTGCCGACAACGAGCTGTCAGAAATCAATCTGGGAATGTGAGTAAAAAAGAATGCCACCAAGGGGCGCTGAAAGCACTTTGCCGAGTCTCAATACTTAACATTTAGTCTTATGCACCATACTACCTTGATCAAAAAGTGCATTCAGAAAATTCGAAATAAAAGTTTATTCATCTAAATCTATATTTTCCCCTTTAAAGTAATCCCCATCGACTGCAACACACTTATGCCAGCGCTTGATCCAATCCTCGAAACTTTTTTTATATTCGGTTTTCGGTATGTCCATCAGTGCTTCCTGCGATTTTTCCATTACTTTCTCTCGGCTGCTGAAACGCGTTCCCCGTAGTGGTTTTTTAACTCGATTGAACAGAAAGAAGTCACAGGCAGCCAAATCAGTTGAATTCGGTGGCTGTTGGATGGTATTTGTTGCATTTATCGTCAAAAAATTACGAATAATGACGGCACTGTGCGACGGTGCGTTATCATGGTGCAAAATCCACGAGTTTTCTGCCTACAATTCTGGTCTTTTGGCACCAACTTTGCTGCTACACGACGGAAACCCAAATCTTTAACCAAAATGTCTTGGAGGGATCCATAGGCAATGTTCAAGTCCTCCGCTATCTTTCTGATGGTTAATTTGCTGTTATTGACCAACATTTCTTTTACTTCATCAATGTTTTCGTCGGCTTTCGATGTCGATGGTCTGCCACTGCGTTCATCATCTTCGATTGACTCACGACCATTTTTGAACCGCTCGCGCTCGTACCACTGGTAAACGACCGTTTTCTTTAGAGAATCGTTGCCGAAACACTATTCCAACATTTCCAACGTTCGCGCACCATTAAATCCGTTTTTTTTACGCACAATTTAATAAAAGTTCGTTGTTGCAAATTTGAATCCATTTCTAAAATTGTAAAAAATCGCCAACTCACACAGAGATTTACCAACTTAAAAAAAAAAACAGAACTCAAATCGGAACAAAGAGAGCGCCACACGGTGGTGTGGTGCGGGAACTTTTTGATCGAGGTGGTATATTGGATTGTGAAAACGTCTGCATATACAGGTATGCATTACCTTAATTTGAATTATAGTTTTCTTATGACAAATGTTGTTCTAAGTACTAATTACTTTCATTTGTGATGTATAGCCTTTCCATTAATAACAGATTTATAAGTTCCAATTAGTACGTCAACTCAACCTGAAATAAATTGCTGAACACAATCATTAAGACTTTCAGAAACTAATACAAACGTGTGTTCAGCTTCGAAAAATGTGAGGTGTACTTTCTTGACATCTTTTGAGTTAACCATCTGATGGAAATAGCTAAATAAATAAAAAAATTTATTATGCGCAGTTAAGTTGTCCAACCAAAACGTGAAGTAAAGTGCGTCTCTGTTATGTTAACTTTCCTGATTCTGCCAATATAGCTTAACGCCAATTTGAGAGTTTATAACTGGGGTTGGAACCCAAATTCACCATGTCTTTACATTCAATATAACTTTTAACTTAACTTAAATCTTCAGCCATAACAAATCTTGTTTATTAGTATACCAGTGGAGAAACCGCAAAACTGTTTGTTTGCATTTCCAGATAAGAAACAAGTTTTGAAATACTTATGAGAGTAAGTCTGGTAATTGAGTAATTGAGTGCAAAATCTGTAGAGGTATTCTAAATTAGAAAGGGAACCTAATAAGTACACAACTCATAAGTAGCCGGCCATCGCTAGAAGAAGTGCAAGGTGAAATCACGGGAATGCGATCTATCATTTCTAGGATTGCGGCATAACAATGAAAAAAACTACCAAGAGATTCAATCGATCGGGAACGACGAAATTTGCAATAGAAAACAGAAACGCAAACGGAAGTACGTGCGGACCGGATAACATACCCTCGGAAACGTTGGCGGCAATCGGATATCTCGAACTTAAATGGATCGTGATTTTATTCAATAAAAGATGAGAGGTAATCGAATGCCTCATCTGTGAAGGGACAACTTTCTGGTTTCACTGTACAAAAACAAAGACGACATAAGAAATTACAACAACCACCGATGATGCATACTATGAAAATATGTGAACGACGACAACGGAAGCCAGGTCATATTTGAAGCGATTCAAAGATTAGGAATAATGATGGAAAAACATTGCGTTTCCTTGAAGGATCTGTATATCGTCTTCATCAACTTAGAAAAAGCGTCGACAGAGTTACCAGAGATCTTATATGGACGGCTCTGAGATCTCAAAGTGTATCCGAGACCTACATATATAAGAATGATTAGCGATATGTACAATCACGTTAAATCAAAAGTAAAACGCACAGCGGAAATAACCGGAGAACCAGAAATTAAAGTTGGTGTACAAGAAAGTAGTGCACAAAGTCCGTTACTTTTCAGTGTCGTGCAAGATTTTCTATTGATAATTCGTCGATAATAACGTTATTATAGAGGCAACGACGTGACAGGCCCTTAAGTTACTCTTAAAATTGGAGAAAGCGTTGGAATGTACCAACTTGGGAATCAGTCGTACTAAGACCAAGTATCTGAATAGCCGTTTTCCGAAGCGGCAAACATAACTTCTGGCATCTATTTATAAGGGGTCAGAGCGCAAGAGTGCGAAAAATTTAAATACTTTATCGTTAACCACCGAAGAAACTGCGATGACGATGTCTAACATAGAGTGAGTGTCTTTTGGTTTATATGGCGCGAAAGTCCCGATGCATTTTGTGATAGAAAAATGCACAGTTGTTAGTCCAGCTTTAACAAAGTATTGTAATACACCCTGAATGACTCGAACTGCAACCAAATTCAGACTGCTATAATTTCCAAACCGTTCACGACAGTGAGCTCAAATTTTGACACATGACAGATAATTTTATTATTTACAAGCCTTTTAAACGATTTGCGTCTCAGTTATGTTGAAAAATTTTTATCCGCGATGGAATTCAAACGTGATAGTGTGATTGCTTTACATTTGGCTGGAAAACCACAAGTAGCTATCGTTAGAGCCCTCCAGCACCTCAACGTGAATAAATCATTTGTGTCTCGAACCATAGTTCGTTACTGTGATACTGGCAGCGTTGCAAAATACCATGGAGGTGGTCATAAAAAAACAGCAACATCGGCAGAAGTGGAAGAAAAATGGCTCGTGAGCTCAACATATCGTTGGAACGGATGCAACACATACTGAAAAATGAGCTTGGGCGCAAGCCACTGAAGTTCCAAAAAGCACACGATCTTACAACTCAACAGAAAAAAGTTAGAGTCGAAAGAGCGAAGGAGTTGCTACGCTTGCATGAAAGTGGTGAGTTGCCGAATTTGGTTTTTTCCGATGGGTCGCCATTTGTTATCGAGCAATATGTCAACAAGCAAAATGACCGAGTTTACTTGCTAGAGAGGTCCTTCGAAAATTTACACCTTCGGCGGGCCATCAGAAAGCAAGCAGCACCGATGGTGATGGTTTGGGCCGCCATAACCGCCGATGGTCGCTCTCCGCTCGTATTTTTGGACCGTGGCAGTGGTGCCAAAATTAATGCGATCGTATACCGTGAAACTATTTTAGAAGCAGTATTGAAGACTTGGGCAAACAATCATTTCGGTCGGAGACCGTGGACACCGTCCACAAAGCGCGCGTTAACCAAGATTGGTTAAAAAACAATGTTCCACACTTCATTTCTTCGCCACAATGGATTGCAAATTCTCCGGATGCAAGTCCGTTGGATTTCTCTGTCTGGGGTATTTTGAAGGCGAAGGTTGGCACTAATGCACTTCCAAAATACCGCAGAGCCACTTGCGTGTAGCGTATGATGCTTTCTTCGGCTGTCTCAAGGGCATTATTCGCGCCAAAGGTGGACATATTGAAAACTACTGATACAATTTGAAAATTGATGTATAGTATTTTCCAACATTTTTTGCTTTGGCACAATAAAATTTATCAAAAAATAAAAAAAATTATAGCATTGTAAAAAGTTATAGTTCTAGTAAGTCACCCTGTAGAATACCAATTTCCAGTTCAAACAAAAAGAATTGATCACAGGAGTGCATGATTCTAAGAACCGCAAATTAGGGCAATCCCACAAGCGGTGCAGTAACATACAGATTCGTAAGGGAAATATATAGGATTAGATGTAATTACACCTGTGACATATTTCAACAGTTAATAAAAGAACAAACATAAGATACAAGCTAGGAATACTCGTACATAACATATATGAAACAAATCTAACAAATGTGTGTATTTTATGTATTTAATAATTTAACAGTGTATGTGGAGCTAAAGTACGGCAGCTTTGCCTTCGCATAGCTTAAAGTCCTATATTCCAGAATATTGTTGAATTTACAAACAATAAGGATACGTGTACACATTCTGGTACTTACGACTTTTCATCGCTGTAATTGTTGAGTACGACTTCCTTGCACAGTAAACATGTTCGATTTGGCGGATATGACTATGTATTTAGTTGATGATTTAGAGAATTTTTCGGTTAAAAAATTTAATTTTTAATAAACAGAAGAATATAGAATCCAGTCGTGGCTACAAATATGCCTCTAATTTAAGTTGAAATTTTTGACGCTTACACCTTTTTCATTAATATCTTCGCGCTACAAGTGCACATATGTGCATTTCTGACAAAAAAAAATATCAGCTTTTAATTATTTGACTTAAAGAGAATATAAATTACGGAATGTATTCAAAATAAACTCTTTCTTAAAAAAACAAAAAGTTATCTTCTCTTCGGAATTTTTTCGCGCCAAAATTGACTATTAAAGTTCAAAATGTCGAAGCCAAGGAAAGCCGAGTATTGAAAATGCAAAAAACATTATTCATAACAATTTTTTTGAAATAATTTTACAGCCGAAGAGTTGGAAGAGACTGCACCACTCTATGAACAGCGTGTTGAAAGCTATATTGAATAGGTTGTTCTGCAAACAGTGGTAAGAGTTATGGAGTTTAACAACAATCGATGGCTGCACTAAAAACTGTCAGAGGTGCAAGTTGTTCAAGAGTCCTTAAATGAAGATACATACTCGTAAGGCAAGGGTATTTTGAAGCATTTCTACAATATCTGGATATT
Source organism: Volucella zonaria (assembly GCA_963966105.1). Taxonomy (NCBI): domain Eukaryota; kingdom Metazoa; phylum Arthropoda; class Insecta; order Diptera; family Syrphidae; genus Volucella; species Volucella zonaria. Next base: position 15,155,794 of record OZ014534.1, read on the forward strand.
TCTTTTTGGAACTAGCAGCATTCCAGACAAACTTGTATTTTTGCCAGTAAAGTATTAACACATCCGAAGTGGAACTCTTACATTTGATCGGGGTGCATGTCATAATGTGTTGCCTTAAGTATCCCCAATTTAAGATGTATTGGTCTAAAAATTTAGGATTGCAATTAATTTCAAGAAATAGATTTTCCAATTTAAGAAATTGTTTACATTTTGTGGATAATATGGAATTTATGGAAAGATCCTCACAAGATAGATGCTGGAAAATAGGACGCAATACGAGCATAAAAATTCTACAAAATGCCATAGATGAGCAAATGATTCCTTTCAGCAGTAAATGTCCCACCCTGGTTCCGACCAGGCCAAATACTGTGGGTATAAAGAATTTCGTAATGACAGCAGCAGACCGAGTCGTCCTTATTTTTAACATTTACATAGGGAAAAGTTGTTTTCCAGAAGCTCTCATGAAAGAGATTGACTTAGATGCTTCTGTTGTAAAGGAGCTCACAGCACGATTAACGAAGAAACAGCACTGGCCGGTACTTTACAAGCCATAAAACAATTTACCTCTTTTTGAGTAAATAAATCTACCAAGTCGGAGAAACAGAATAAGACCTGTTGCAAACAAAATAAGAATGCATTCCAAAATGATAAGGGGACAATATGATGAGTAGGTAAAAGCTGATGACAAAATATTTGCCGTAAGTTAGATGGATAACAAACCAGTTCTGATGATGTCATCATGCATTGGAAGCGGACCAGTAACATCCTGTCAACACTTGTCGAAATCCGACAAAAAGAAAGTTATAATTGAACGACCTTTTGTTGTCAATATCTACAACCAAAAAATGGGAGGCGTGGGACTCTGCGATCGGTACATGTCCTACTATTGATGTAATCTTCGTACGAAAAATGGACTATACGAGCGTTTAATCATTTTAGTGATATCCAACTGTTAGATTATATAGAGAAGAGTAAAAATAACAGAACGAAACCCGCCCAAGGATCTTACGAGTTTTTTGGATTATAAAATGCATCTTGGTACGGTCCTAATTAATTATTCATTGAATTATCCGAGAGCGAGGAGGAAAATGTGCAACCAAACAAGAGGCGATATGTTGTGGAACACCCAGTTATTGAGAAGGGGTTGGACGGTGTAGACCATTTACCAGAGTTTGTTTCCAGCTATTATGCATCCAAATGCACGTATTTCGATTGCAAGTTTCGCAATCGCAAAATTTGTGTGAAATGCCAAGTTTATTTATGTACAAACAAAAATAATTGTTTCAAGAATTACCACACCAAGCACTAATTTGTGCAACTATAAATTTAAATTCAGTACAAACTACAATGCTTGATAAATAGGTAAGACGCTTCGTCAGCGGAAATCATATAGGAATTGGTCAAAGTCTTATACTTAATTAAGAAGAAATCCACATTAAATTTATTTGTTATTTTCTCTTATTTTAATTTATTATTTATTAATTTTTGCTTTCCGGGAATATCTTATTTACTTATAAAGGACTGCAAGTAATTGTACTTCCTGTATTTCCTGTATTTTTTGTTGACTTCAATACAAAACTATTCTGAATTTATAATTTCGAAATTAATTAATTAATAAGTTTTAGTTTTTATCGGATTTAGTAAGAAATACAGTAAACATTTTCCCAAAACAGTTTTTCAACAAAAAAGTGGCAGTTAAATCCCATAGTGCACATCCTAAAACTCGTATTTGGAAAACTCGAAAATTTATTTTTTCCAGAAAATGATTATTTAAATTAATTTTAATCGAGCTAACTAAAAATTATCACATTCCGAGAGGTTAAAACGGCAATATTAATAAGAGGTTTTCCATTTTTTACAATTAAAAAATAAGAAAGATTAGTTCTTATCAAAAATTTGAGGTCAAAATTATCTCGCGGTATTGCAGAATTGCACTGAAAAAAAAGGGAACATTAATATCGTTGATTAGTGTTTGACTTGATTCTTCGACAGGGCATCGCTTCACAAGATACATAAGTCTTCTAGTTTTTCCCAGAACTGGACATTTTCCAATGAAATGGATGGTATCTTCCGCTCCCCCAAATTGCATAAACTGCATAGAGGTACATCATCTTTGTGAGTAGGTATATAACTAAGTTTTTGGAGTTCGCCTTGCAGCCTCGAGATCAGTGACATTTAATCGATACAACATTCATCTCGAAAGTAGTTCTTCTGCAACGAATTGTAGTTCAAACGACTGTAAATTCTACTCTGTAAAAATTCGTAGAAGAGAATGGGCTCCGATATCGCTTCAGAAAATTTATATTTAGCATTGTGGGTAATAAGTTTGCTGTGAAACATCTCCTAAATTGAAGGCTGCTCGCGGTTTCACAAGTTTTCCTCCATACTAAGATTCCTGGTAAGGAATACTCGAGGTGCTTATATTTCTCCACCACTTTAGTTATTACCCCATTGAATTTCCAGATTACGGTGGTATCTGCCTCCTCATGACTTGATAACCAAAACCTTAGACTTATCCCGCATTTACTTCATAAAAATGATTACTCCTCTACGCCTTGAGTTTAAATTCCCTATGTGCTTGAATGTAGGAATCTTTCATAGCGCCTTCGTTCAACAGGCAAAATAGCTTCAGCCAGGCGAAGGATAACTGTCTCGCCATCTCGCACGGTTCCTTGAATTGTTTTCTTTGGTTAAGAATTTGGTACGATTCTTCAATGACTTGCACAATTCGGATGGATTCCGCATCGTGATGAATTGGCAATGGTTCCTCGAGTTGCATTCTGTACATGGTGGCTTTTGTCAGTTTGGGGAGTGGATTCATATCCCTCCTTTCATCATCCTGTGCTATGTTATGGACAAACGTGAACAAAATCGGGAGAAGATCGCGTCATGTATGCATGTCTTCCTACTCGACTATAATTCCCACCAAAGTGAACTACCCATATTTGTCATTTCTGCTGGTGAAATTCATTATCCGCAGTCCTAAAGAATCACAGAAATCCAAAAGTTACACACCCTTAGCAGTAGACATTCGATTTTTCCAATAGGGGGTATCTAAACACCCGCATACCATCTTCTGATAGATGTCAAATTGTCTACCACTTAATCATTGAAAGGACCACGTTTTAACAACATTTACAAATCATCCAAATTTGTTACCGAAATTCGCGGTCAAATACGACTACCTACATTGCGTACGTTGACTCCAATTTTTAACTGACATAAATGCCGCGGTAAGCGAAAAATTGAGCATTTAGTGAAGAAACTCGAATCGACTTATTAATTCCACAATTCCAGTGAGGCAGCGAAACTCCAGGAGCGAAGAGAACATTGCGGCTGTACGTGAGTCCATAAGTCAAGACCGGAATCGATTGATTTCACGTCATTTCAGCGAAAAGACTTGCAATACTTCCGTATAAGAACGTGTTGACCTAAAAGCTAAAGTCAAATGATCATCGCTAATTGGGCTCTTTTTAAGATTCAAAAGGTGCAAATTTTCATCGAAAAATCATACTCAGTGACGAGCCTGTTTGGTGTGGTTTTCATTTACACTCAATGAGACTACTATCACTCCATGCTAACCAATGTTTTTTTTGTTTTTTGATAAATTGGAAAGGTTTGTGAGATACTTATGTGGTGTCAAAAAGAGGGTGTTATTTGCCACACAGCGCGTTGCTTGAACGCTTTAAAATGGTCTTTAGACTCTTTTCTTTGGCGCTACTTTAAGTCTCTGATATACAAGTATCCAAAGAAGCCAGCAACTTTAGATGACACTAGGCTAATCTTTGGCGTGCAATTGTAGGAATATCTTCCGAAAAACTCTTGACTCAGCGCATCGACTCATGTAAGCGGTTTTGTGGAGGACATTTCAGTGACGTCATGTTTCATGGTAATAATTAGATATATTTTAGCCCAAACCTTAAACACCTTTTAATTAAAAAAAAATAACAGATGGATTGATTTTTAGAAAAATGAAAAATGCTGGTTCCCAAAATAAAAATACACAATTGCTTTATTAAATCACTGTGAAGGATTGCAATAGTTTGCTACAACATCCAAATTTGTTTATCTTCAATAAGCTAATTCAAATTTGAATAATTCCAATTAGGAAAAAGAAGAAATAAATAGAAATAGGTACAAGCAAATATTTGGAGGAAGTGTACAATTTCTTTGAAAAAGTTATAGGTGCCGATTTTGGTGATTTTAGCAGACTTTCTTTCGCGAATTTTTGTTTCAACATCTTGCTTATGTTTTGCTTAAATTTTGACCTTAAATCGCGAAAATTGTCCTCAAAAGTTGAATTTCCACATCCCGAAAAAATAATCGATTATCCTGGTTTGAGAAGCTGTGGTGTGCTACGACGATGCACCGACCGACGGCACATCAAAAAACGAAAGAAAAGAAACAACCACTACAAGTTCGTTGGGAAAGAAGTTAACCAACACAATCGCACTTATCTCAAGGAAATCACATAAAAGTAAACCAATTTAACGAAGGGGAAAAATAACCGTTTCGCGTTTAAGTAAACCACGCCTAAGTAACACTGAATAAATACGAATATACCTCACATACACCAAAGCACACTCATTTAAGGGGGAACGGAGTCGTCGCTGAATCGGTTCACTGTTCCACACCATGCCACATCTCATAGAAAACGTGTGTAAAACTCCGCCCTGATGCACCGCAAAAGAAACCAAAGCAAACGAAAGCCCCAAAAGAAATGAACAATTGCTCGTCTGTTTGCTATTTCGTGTCCTCCATTCATTGTATTCACTCGTTGTTGCAGTGGCATGAGGCAACTACGTGTGTTTCATGTGCTTGCTGAACGACGGTAGAACAGAATGCTTGCTTGTATTATTCTTCTGCTGGTGGATTAGTGTTGTGTGTGCAAGAAAGAAAGTAAAACAGACAAAAAAAAAAAAAAAAAAACTAAAACTAAAAAAATGATTGTTGGTTTCTTCTTCGTAGTGGGGTTGTTCGGCGTTTTGTTTCACATGGCATTTGATCGGGTTTGTGCAGCCGAACGTTTATGTGTGTGCTCCTTATTGTGCAGTTCAAATTAACAATAAATGTAATGGCAGCAATAGTTGTAATTAATAATAACAGTTGCTTCGATGTTGTTTCTCCCACGCACCCCCACTACCACAACTACCATCTCATCGGATACCGAACGAATTCATCAATAAGTGAGACTGCGATGGGATGCGCTAGCGGTACTTGTTAATTTTAAATTCCTTCTGTGTGGGTTAATCGAATTCACTCGCGGAAGTAGTGAGCGAAATACGAGTTAATTGTGCTCAGTTTATGGACGAATATTTATGTTTTATTTTTTGTTGTTTGTATGTACCCCATCGACAAGGTTGCACAAGCTCTTAAACAATTTTTATGTTTTGCAATTTTGCCCACCCTCAAGGATCGATGTTTGTCGGTGAAAACATCGCAAATCGATAGAAAATTAAGGAAAACAAGCAAACTAACTGTTATATCACTTCGAACTACCTATTTCTCATTTTCGATGCAAACACTTGTTGTAAGAGCATTCGTATGTGCATATTTCACGACACTTTTCTTACGGAGTTTTCGAGTACATCTATGTCCTCTCTATCCATTTTTTTTAAATAAATATGTAGAAATAGGTACAAACATGCATACATATATATTCCACTGTTTGGTGTTTGGCTGCCTTTCAAAACGTTAGCAGTTTTGCTTCTATGTTCTAGATGAAACTGTCTACAACCTACAGGCTGAGATCTAGGATTCTATCCTATATGTTATACAATGTATATCTACAAATGTCGGTGCATTTCAAAATATCGGAGTTCCTTAACATTTAAACATGAACAGAGATCGACGGACGTTGGAAGCGAAACGGTTGGTTTTTAAATATGTATACAGAGCCGACGGAAAACAAAATGGTTTTTTGGGAATCATGGAACTGTCAGCTGTAAGAAATGGAAGTTTGTTTTATCTTTCTGAGAAGTTACACAAATGTAGTCTACCCACGTGAACCTGTATGCAATATGTATTCAGTCGATACCCGCCTATTTAATCAATCGTATCCATTGTACAAGTAGGTATTCTTGAAGAAAGTAGGTGCTGGTATATCTACAAAATTCCACTTTAGTAAATTACAAGTGTAGCCAAAAATATGAGATATTTCGCAAGTGTAAGCCTATGCGCACTGCCGTGCCTAAGTTACTGGCCATTTTGGACGACCTTGCGTTTATCTATCATGTTCACCTGTGCGTTGCACAAATGGGAAAAATTATTTTAAATACTATTCGGCGACAATATTGTACATTCTTCACTTTCTTTTATTAACATTTCAAATATATATGATAACATCTGCGTTGCTACAGCGTCGCTAACGGGGTTGGTTAAACTTGTAAACGTTTTTAATACTTCTTTATTCATAATTGATTAAAGTCTGTAAATTTGTATCATCTCCATTTATCGTTGTTTTTATTCGTTGCCTATTGTTATCTAGATTTGTCAACTCTATGGAAAGAAGAAATTTTCTCTCGAAGCTTTTGGTGCTGGTTGTCTTCTGGTACAGGTCGTTTAGATTATTCCTACTAATTTACGAGTATGATCTCTGTGCAATTAAATTCTAGTAGTGCGAGTTCCACGAGACGGAGTAATAACGCGAACTTACGTTGCATGTTGAATGTCCTTAACGCATAACAGGTTGGCTTACATGTATGTCACATAAATGGTCAAAAATCGACGAATTTCGTGATCAGTTTGAAAGTTCTATGGCTGTTGTTGTTTGTGTGTCTGAAACGTGGTTTATCGATAAGGTTGGAGATGTCATATATGATATAAAAGGATTCAGGCTATTCCGCGGTGACAGAATAAGGATAGCGGGGGTTGGTGCTGCAATTTTTGTTAAAGAAGGGCTAAAACACAGTCTAAGATGTAAATCTGCTACTGGAACTGAAATCGACTATGCTTTTGTTGAATTAAAAGTTGATACCTACTTACTGGTTACGTTTATAGACCTAACAAATACTAGGTGAAGCAAAATTAATCACCCTATCGGAAGATGGTATAATTTTTGCAAATAGCATCTTACGTCAATCATATTTGAAATTTGCGAACTAGACAGCTGCAGTAACAACGCGAACAAACAGATTAGCAATGGATCGCTATGCTCCACAAGAGCGTGGAATAATTGTGTTGATGTTTTTGACCAATAATCAGCCGGTGGTGTTAGCGCAGCGTGAATTTCGACGTCGATATCCGAATCGCGTCGCGCCAAAGGGGCAAACATTCCGGCGCTTAGCTACTCGACTCGAACATAGTGGAACCACAGGAGACCATGAAGGGCGTAGCGAGAATATCGCGGCTGTGGCTGCCGATGTCGCTGAGAACGAAGAAATATCAACCAGACGACGGGCTACGCAATTGGGCATCACCAGATGGACCCTACAGTGAAAGACTTACACATGTTCCCATACAAAGTGCAAATAGTGGATCATTTAATGCCTCCTGACCGTCAGTCGGGTGTGAATTACTGCAAAGCCATCTTCAATCTCAACAACGAAGAGGACGATTTTGTGTCGAAAATCATCATGAGCGGCGTGGCGCAATTCCACTTAAGCGGTTACGTCAATAAGCAAAATCTACATTTGTGGGGCACTGAAAATGCGCGTGTGATGCACGAAGAGCCATTACATCCGCTCAAAACCACTATGTGGTGAGGCGTTTACGCGGGAGGAGCGATTGGGCCGTATGTTTTTGAGGACGCCATCGGCAATACGGTCACTGCTACTGGCGAACGCTACAGGGCCATGATAAACGACTTCTTACTGCAGGAATTGGATGAGCGAGGCTTGGTGAACATGTGGTTGTAACCGCACACACAGCACGAGCCACAATGGATGTTGTGAGGGAAGCGTTTCCTGGTCGCGTAATCTCCCGTTTTGGCGATTTGGTAAGGCTAGCAAGTTCGCCCGATTTAACCATCCCAGACTTCTTTCTTTGGGGCTATATAAGCTTCAGACAATCGCAGCCCTTAAGGAGAATATTCGACAGGAATGCGAACAGTTATTACCGGAAATCTTGCGGATAATCATGGAAACTGCGATAAAACGGGCACAAATGTGTATCAACCCCGGGCGGCAGCCACTTGGCGGATATCATCTTTTCCACTTAATAGAAACAGTAAAAACGCAACATAATTGTTGGTGGTGATCTAAATAGTAACCTCTTAGTTGAGCGACGGCATGGGCACTTTTAACCTATTCTCAGTCATTGTTACCCCTGTAACTACACATTATTTCCAGGTAGGAAGGACTCTATTGGATGTATTTTTTGTAATTGACCAACTTGCTGCACCAGCTTATTCCAAGCAAGACCTTTTATTCTTAACTTATAATTTTACAATAAGTCGACTGGATCTGAGCTATAAATATAGGGACTTCCATAGCATTGACTACCGCCAGTTGGAGTAGGAAAGAGTGTTTTTTTATGTTTTCTTCTTGTGACCAAATGAAGTTCTTTAACCAAAACATATAGGTCCTATATAATAAAGACGTCCCCATCATGGTTAAGTAGTTTCAGCTGGTCAGTGCTTGTGGTTTGGCTCTGAAATTCGGCTACTTACTGAACAAAGAAATGATTGGCAGCGTTACAGACTAGATCCCCGTAAGCAACTATATCGGTCTCTGCGAAACCGAGTAGTCAATAAAATAAATTTTCTATAGGAATAATAAGATAAACCCACTTTTAAAGCTATGAAAATATCTCATACGAATTGGAGTTGGAAAGACGTCGCCTAAATTAAATGACGGGTTGGATCTACAATTAATAACTTGATTTCGAGCTTTGTATGGTTTCCTTTCCCACCCCTTGATACTATACCCATAGGGTTCCCTGGCTGTAACGGTAATAATGTTCTTGAGTTTGCCTGCGTTAATAATGCCGAAATTGTTGATTGTCTTTGGTCCATTGAGTCATTTGCTACTGCTTGTGAAGATAAACATACAAAATTCGTAAAAATTATTCTTCCTGTCATTTAACCCACCCTACTGCACATATTTAATCATCTACTAACTACTGGTATTTATCCAACCCCATGGAAATGCGCAAAAATTATGCCCGCACAAAAATCTCCGAATAGTAAAGACTGCCGTCCAATCTCCATCTTACCCTTTTTATCCAAGGTATTTGGATATAACGCATAAATTTTAATAACTTGCCTTTTCCCTTTCAATCCGTTTTCGAGAAAAATCACAGTTGCATACCGCTGGTAACGAAAGTTGTGGCTGACTTTAAGGAATCCCTAGAAATTGACAAAATTACCTTCCTGTTGCTTTTAGACTTTTCTAAAGCATTCGACAGTGTTGATCATACCAATTTGTACTATAAGCTCCGAACTTTATTTGGTTTCTCGAATGCTGCTTCTACTCTTATCCTGTAATACCTCAAATTTCGTAAACAAGCTGTATTAGTTGGTGATAGTTCGTCTGATCGATCTTAGGGCCACTTTATTTCTCTCTTTATGTCAATGAAGTTCTTTCCTTAATATCATCTTCCTCCTCCGTGCACATGTATGCAGATGACATGCAATTATATCGTAGCAGTCCACTTGGCTTAATAGAAGATTGTGCAAATTTCATCAAACCTCGACTTAGCAAAAATCGGCGATTGGTATGAGAAAAATGGCCTCTTCCTGAACCCTCTACAGACCAAATGCATTGCTATTAGTAAGAAACCCTTAGACATTTGTTATTTTCCTGACATTATGCTCTGTGATTCTAAAATTAAATATACCGAAACTGCGAAAAATCTTTCCATACTTTTCAATGGAACTCTGACATGGGATGCCCACAATAATACGGCCGTTGGTAAAGTACAATATATGTAGTGCTACGCCAGCTCTGGATGTCACAATTTTATTCACCCCTTAGTACACGCATTTTGTTAGCGAAAACTCTAATCATTCCCGTTCTTACCTATGCTGCGCGGTGCGCTATATTTTTAGCCTAAGACGTTTTGACAGAATCTCTAATTACTCAAAAACACTTTAGAATATGTCGTTCGATAATGTCCATCGTTACAGGTCTTTTATTCTGCTATCTAATATCATACAAACAAATCAGCTTAGTTATTTTTTTAAAAAGTTGCGCTTCACTGTCTCGACCAGATCATGTCATCTCATTCATCCGCGTTATCTAATCTTACATCAGAGCGATAGTTTCTCGTTAATACACATATCCGCTTGTGGAATTCCTTGCCACGGCCTCTCCAGGCGACCGATGGTACAATGCGTTATCGAACGGAGCTAAAGTCGGTTCTCCATAGCAACAACATTGACTAATATCTATGTAGTTTTTATGTACAGATTACGAATATGTAGATGAAGACGATTGTAAAACCTAATGTCCCTGTTTCTTATTTATTTATTCTTTTTTTATTTCTCTTAAATTATATCCTATCATTTTTTGTTTCTCCCCTTTGCCAAAAAAACACGTTTACACTAAAGCTTGAATTACACATGTATCTTACCGCAATTTTAAACTACACTATTTTTAAAAGACATTTTTGTATCTTAATGAAATTAAAAATTAAGACCATCCTAGAGGCCACTCTATTTTATAATAGATCAGATCCAATTATTTTTCTTTTGACCACTTCTTTGAACTCCGGCTGGAACTATAACTTCAATTGCTTTTTAGATGGAATTTTCTACGACCTTTGTTGAATATGACAAAACAAGCTGATTTGCTCAGCCTTAAGCTTCTCTAGTATCAGTTTCTTAATGTGGAGACTTCCGCGGAAGGGCGTAGCTCTTATTTGAACACGTTTCTTTACACTCGCTGACATTCGTAGCATTTTCATTTCCATCGCTGTTATTTTTCCATTTTATTTTTCGTACATCGTCCAACACTGCGATGCGTATGTTAAAGTTGGAGGAATTTAAGTCTAAGTGGCATTTTACTATTGAAAAATTCAGCGGTGTTTTTGCGCCATTTAAGCCACTTCAAACTAAGTCTATGTGCGATATCATTATCGCAATTTCTGTGTTGGTTAATGGCAGAAGCTATGTATTTAATTTTCTCGCATTTTGTCACAATGACTGCTTCTGAAAAGATTTCAGGAGTTGGGTTTGCATTTCAATGCAGATATTCGGTCTGAGTACGTCTGATTCGTAACGCGTTATTTTCTAGCGCCTTTATCCGATTATTAAGAGCTACATGAAGGGATTCACGTCGTTGCCTATAAAGAGCTATATTCGGCGAAAAGAAGTGAAGATGTTCCGGATTAATTGATGCACTGCTTCAATAGAAAATGCTGCCTAATATTAAAAAGCAACGGACGTATTTCGGACGGTGTATTACAACTTTAAATTTGAATTCTCCGTTTATTTCCGTTGCGAATTTAACTTTCATTTTAACATCATCGTACGCATCGTGTATCATTCATACATACGCCTCGCATACATTTTGGGCACTAAGCGCCGTCCAAAAAGGTCTCTGGGAGTTCTGGCAAACGCTTTTTATAAATCAATGAATACGATGTTTTCCATCGTTATTCGGCGTTATATGTCTCCCACAAAGCCGCATTGGCTTCCATGTAGTTTAATAATATTCCGTTGCAGTCTGTCCAGAACTCGTTCGTAGTTATTATTATTCTTATGTCGATTTTGCTTTCATACAGTGGAACCAGGTTAGGCATTCGACCGCCTCTCAACTTTTATTGAATAAAATTGCGAGCCCTTTTAACCCAAGATTTCCATAATCTCACATTGTCGAATGCCACCGCACGACCCCGGTTCACTTGTTTTAGAGCTTCGCTAAATTCGGCTTCTGTATAATCTAACGTTTTCTTTGTTCGCGATAGCCAATCCCTCGGAAATTTTTGGTTTAGGCGTTAAAGTACTCCTACCATTTATTGCAAATTCCTTTGTCCCCCGTTATTAGGTTTCCCTGCCCATCTCCAATATTTTCCGGCGATTGAATCTTTTGTGCTTTTTTTTTCGTTGGGCCGCAATCTTGAAAACGTTAGGTTCTTTACCCGTACTTCCAAGTTGCACTTCTTCTACTGCTCGTCGCTTACTAATAGGTTGTGGAGGTAACTCTTTTATGTAATTCCCAATGCAATGCCACTATTGTAATCCCACGTGCTCGTGCTGCCGCTTTTGTCGCCTCTTTTCGGCTTTCCGCTGTACTTAGTCCACGTGTTCTTTACCGTCATTTTCATTTCGTGGTTCCACCACAACGATTCTTTTTTTATGTGGAGCTGGCCTTTTAAAACTCCGAGCATAATTTCCACACCATTCTTAGATTTTTCTTCGAATATGTTCCACAAATGATATGTACCTTATGCGCTTAGGTCCTCCACTTGGCTTATGGAACTTTGGAGCAATTCCCGCAAATTTAGCGATCTGGCGTTCTTAATTGTTTAAATTGTACCAGCTATTTTTTTATTGATGTTGGTTCTCGGTGTCTGTTCTTTAGTTTCTTCACGAAAGGCTCTGTCCGCAAAGGCCGGTACTAGCTTTCTAGTAATATCACTTAAGAATCTTCTATTCGCCGTTTTGGGTTTTTCCAGCATAGACGGTAATCTATCTGCGTTTGTTGCGCACCACTGCAGTAACTAATGAATTTAATTATCTATTGCTTAATGAATTGCGTATTTAGTATAGGGAGGTCGTGTGTCTCGCTGGTTCCGAAACCATTTCCTCCATGGCAGCCTTCGTATCCATAGCTCGATTTTCTGACGTTCGAAAGCATCTCCTGCCTTTATATTCCATTACAGTAGTGATCCAGTATAACGAATAATATTTATAATATCCAGGTGCATTCGTTAAATCGAAGAATTCGAAATATCAAGCACATTTTCCTTGCACGAAAAATCCAATTAATGTGCGAATTTTTTTTTATTCCTAACATTTTATTTCATTTACTCATAAAGTTAATAACAATAATAAGTCATTGGATACTACAATATTATAGATATATCGAAAAAAATCGCCAATAAGCGTTTCCTTTCGCGAACTTTGAAGGCAGAAATGTACAGTTTTTTCCTGTAGATTTCGTAGGGCTAATATTCTGGAATATCCAACGTTATTGTCCTCGGCCTATATAATACACACTTTAAACTTTTCAACCCCTTCGATTAGCTTTACTTTCTGAACAGAGTTCGATTGTATTTCTGAGGGGCTACAATCTTCATTACTGTTAATATTGATAATATCATTCTCCTGAATGAAATTTCTTGAACTTGCAAAACAATAACCAGGGAAATATTTTTGAAAAGATTTAACGTGTTCGATATAGCGACCATCTCTTCTTGGGTCCGTAAAACTGATAGAGAAATATCATCCTCATCTTCATATTCCTTATCTGGGGTTGGAGCTAATAAGTTTTTCCAGCACTTTTGAAGTTCAACCACTGAAACATTTTGCCCTGTTAAGGCTATAAGTAAAAGAGCTTTGATTGAGCTTCGAAGATTGAGCTCCTTCCAAGCATTTATCCGAACTCACAATTTGGTCAACAACCTGTTGATATGAAAAAGCTTAGTTAAGCCAATCGCATTCTGATCCATTGGTTCGATTGATGGTGTAAAATCTGGTGGCATACCATATACAACACCCAAATTTTTCCATCCGCTGTTTTCTTTATCAACTCGTCTTCTGGAGGACTAGGCGCATTATCTAGAAGCAACAAGCCAAGCCTGTATTGGACGTTTTTGCTTTTCCAAAAACTCTTCGACCTGTAAGAGCACGTCAATTCTCAGCACAAAGGGGTATTTTAAAATGGCATACAATTCTTGAAAAACCAAGTTTTTAAAAGACCATCATTCCATGTAAATTTAGAAAATGCATAGTCAATGGGTAAAGTTTTGTTTTTAAAAGACGGCGGCTATTTGACTTTCCTGTTATAAGACGTGGCTCCATTTTTTCAAACCAGTAGCATTGGAGCATGCCAGAAACGTTGGGATTTTTTCCTCCCTATAGCACTTGCTATTCCAGCATGAGTGTATGCATTAGAACGCCCTAATTCACGTGTAACGAATACACGGACTTCACATGTATTTAGTTTTTGCGTGAACTAGCAAGTGTGCTTCGAACCGTGTACACGTTGCAACAGCTTACACGTGTAAATATTTACATGTTAGATATATGTATGTACCTACTTAATTATGTATTAAAAATAAAATAAATTCATAGATATTTTATTAAATTAAATTTTAAGATATGATATTGTTTGAATTAAAAAAAAAAAAAAACAAATTTTGGTTGACTTTGGGTGTTAATAATTAATTTTTTTTATTTATTATTAACAAAAACCATATGTTGCAGATATGCAACATTGCGCCTTAGCTTTTATTAATTTTCTACATGATTATTTACAACGAAAGTCTTTGAAACAATTGTTTGTTTTGTTGTAGCATAAACCTATTCCACACTTTTCACCTAACGTCTGTATGAAAGCAGTACAAATGGGCATTTTATAACGAATTCTCTTCACCCCCCAGTGGCTGGTTTGATCCTGTCGAACTTCCTTAGGCAGTGCGTGTTGAGCGAGGCCTTTCGTTTTTTTTGCCTGAAGACCTTGCTCAACATCTGATGTTCTTTTCGTCGACCTTTGTTTGATGCACATCTTGCAAAGTGCTTCAGCTGCTCCCGCTCGAAAGTCTGTGGCGCTTAAATTGTCAGATCTCCCAATTTGTTTGTTGACACGGCATTTGCCATAATCATGTCAAGAAGATGGTAAAAAAAACGCATATACTCAAATGTACTTCTTTGTAAAATTTTGCGTCTAGCAATAATGCTATCTATCAAGTCCACGCCTCCCATGTGACGATTGTATTCGGCTGCCACAAATGGTCGTTCAATCGTTACGTGGACTTTGTTTATTGTTGCAATTGTTTGGTATTTGCCTCGCTAAACGCACAACTATATTTGATATAGCACCCAATTGTTTCTCGCCTTCGCATATAATATTTTCTTGACAACTTTAAATCTCGAACCTGTAGCCAAAACCACTAACCCCGCACAAAGTAAATAGTTTGAAGTCCTATTTGTGAGGTTTAGCCGTATTGTTTTAGAATACTTCGAGCCTTGGATGAGCACATTTGCTCATCTATAGCCAAGAATTGTACTTTTCCAGGGCCACTTTTGAAAAGCGTTTATTGAGACATTCATTTATTGGTCTTACCTTATAAAGCCTATAACTTACGGGCTGGGTGTAAGGCAGCATTTTGGAATTGTCATTGAAATGCAAATATTGTCGTAAACGCTCAAATTTTTTTAGTGGCATAGTGTCTTTAATTATCGATATTCCCATTTTATAGGACCAGTAACATCTAACATTCAAAATCCGTAAAATAGATGTGTATAAAACTACTCCAACAAATCGACGAATATCGATACTTTCAGCATTTATAGGTGTGCTTTGGTCTTTTTGTACGCCATATGGTATATGTTGGTTTGATCGGGTATAAAATCAACAATTTCTTCAGTGAAAAAATAAGAAAAAAACTGGTGTGGCGTTTCCAATTCCAGGAGTTCATTTGCAAGATCCTCGTTGCCTAACAAATTAAGCTGATCCGGATTGAGCTCAAGTTTTTTTTTCTTCCATATAACATTTGCATGTGCTAACTTCGTCTCTGCAGCTCTTGAAATTCCTCGAGAAGTAGACGGCTGAGGTGGAGGAGATGAGACAGTAGGCTGAGGCAAAGTTTCTGGTGGTGGTTTCGTTCACCGATGAGCTTTTTTCCTGGGGGACAAATGTAGGATCCTCATCACATTCATCGGACGACAAATCAAGTTCGTCTTCACTTTTGCACCATGAACTGATTAACACTTGGAGCTGTTGTTCACTTAGAGCACTTCGATATGGACGCATTGTTGGGGATGTACAACAATACGGCTATTGCTCACTACGGCCTTTCTATGCTCAAAAACAAAACAAAAACTCAAATTTCCCGCAGAATATAAACTTACATTGAAAACGAAACAATTTCCTAAAAATAATGAAATGAGCTCCTACACAAACGTGGACTGTTGCAAAATTTCAACTTTGACTGATGATAATGAAGAGCAAATGTCAAATAGAGAACTAGAGACACGGTCGCGCTTAGAAGAGGTATGTTATGTTCCTGCAACATTTCTCTAATTTGAAAGAAATATGAAATATATATCGTCAAATAGAGAATGCTGCAGGGTTGAACTATACCTTCTTTCAAAACTTTAAAATTTTTGAAATAATATTCATAATTTCTCTATTAACGTTGTTTTTGAGAAATACACGTGTTTCTGTATCTGTCATGAGTTACCCGTGTTTTTAAGACGTACTGTGTGCAATTAAATACACACCAAAAATTTGGAGCTCTAGTATGCATATAGCGAAGTCTATTGCATTGAATATCGCATGTTTTTATGATTGCAGCCAATTTTTTTAAATTGGTATACAAGATCGGCTCGCGATGAAAGCTTTACGCAGGACTATTTAAGAATACGAATCCTGAAGAGCTTTTTGAATTTGTTTAGCCAACCATTGCCCCCTGAAAATTGTCCGAGGTAATATTTTTTTTTGAATTCCATAGCTTTGGCTTTCAAAATGTTTCCATTTATGGAAGCATGGTTCACAAGTTGGGTAGCTAACCATTTGTGCAACGCCTTTTTCATTTCTGGGTATTTATCTTTCTCCGAAGACTGTCGGGCAAAAGATCTATTACGTATTTCTCTCAGGTTTTCGAGAACTTTTTTCCATTTTTCTTAATGGTACAAGTGCTTGATTTTGGAATTCCAAATTTCTTTGAAATATCTTTAAGGGGGAACATACGCATACACCCGTGAATTTTAGTCAATTTTGATTAATTTTTTTTAAAAAATAATTCATTTGACGTTTTTGAAATTTGCGGTATAGTACTCGTATGTATGTTTTTAACTAAGTATAAAAAAAAAAATTTTTTTACATTTTAAAATGGTCAATTTAAAGTCCAGTTTTCCGGGAAGGTTGTAGCGAGAGTTGTCGCTTGGCGTAACTTCTACCTTCTGTTGCATTGATCTGAAATAAAAAATATTCTGAATGTTTGTTAATATTACACTTTGTATATTAGCCAAAAAAAAATGAAAAAAAAAATTTGCGGATTTATAAAAATTATTTGAATTCGAAACCAATTTTTCAATTGTTTTTGCTTCGAAAAAATAATTTTTTCAACCAATTTTTCACAACAAATAGATTCATATAGAAAATAATATTATTAAAAGGATGTGTGCAAAATTTCAGCGCAATTGATAATAAAACTTTTTGAGTTATCGCTCAAGCCGATTTGAAAATACAGTTTTGAGAAAAATGAATTTAAAGTTTGGGCACTTACAAATTTAATGATTGTAGCTTTCTGATTAGTCAGCAATTTCAGCGCCTAATAATAGTTTACGACATATAATAATAAACCGTTTTTGCACCAGATAGTCACATGTGATGAAAAGTGGGTACTGTATAATAGTCGTAAAAGATCTGGGCAGTGGTTGGAAGCAGATGAAAAACCAAAAGATACCCCCAAGCCCGATCTTTACCCAAAAAAGGTTATGGTGACAATTTGGTGGACATTGAAAGGACGAATCCACTTTTCATTTCTTCAACCAGGAGAAACACTATCAAATATTTAAGATACAAGAGGATGTAGATGCTTAAAACTTAAAACTTAACAAACATACAAGTGTATGTTGAGTGTTTAGTAATTAGATTCGAAACCAAATTTTATTTTATTAGTACTAGGCTTTAGTAGTAAGTATTCTATGTGTGTACTAATACAGTTATAACAGTTTCTCTTCCAATTCAATTAAAGTTGTTATTTCGGTTGAATAAACCAGTTCTTTAATTTTTCCCCATACAAAAAAAATCCAATACTGTAAGGTCAGGAGTTCTTGCAGGACAGTGAACTGGTCTATTTATTCCTATCCGATAATTACCGAACTCTTCATCTAGCCAATTCTTAACCTCACGACCATAGTGGGTTGAGGCACGGTCCTTTTGAAAATATGATAAAGCTAGTTGAATCAGTGGAATGTCCTCCAAAAGCTTTGGTAAATCATTTCACAAAAACCCCAGACAGTTTGTAGAATTCAGCTTGGGTGGTAGTTTGAAGGGGCCGATTCATATTGGCGCTGAATATATGATTTATGTCTCCTTGCATGTGGATTGTCCGCTGCCCACGTATGAACATTATGAAAATTTTTGATTCCATCTCTTGTAAATTGAGATTCTCCCGTCCAAAGAATTCTGCTAATAAACTCGTTTTCATCCAAGCTCCGCTCCAACAACCAGTTAGTAAACTCAAGTCTCTTTTCCAAATCATTCGGAAGCAGTTCTCGTACAAGTGTGTGGAATAAAGATTTTCTCCATGCAGTACATTAGAAATTCTATGTCTGGAAACACTGAATTGTAAAGCTAAGCGTCCGATGCTGATTGATGGAAGAGTTGTAACAGATTCCAGTATCCCTTCATCAGCCGAAATATTTCTTACTTGTGGAGCTCCCGCCGTCGGTGGTGTATTTGAAACCGATCCCGTTTCTCGAAGCCATCGATGCGTATTTCCGAATACTCCTCGTCGGTTAGGATAAAGATCATGTTATCTTTGTCGCGCACTAGTTGAACTTCCATTTCACAGCCCATAAGCATATGTCTGCGTATGCTTGATTTATAATTGCAGACATTTCAAATAGCGTTTCTAAGCAACTGTAACCTTAGCGTAAAAAATTAAACTGGTGAATTATTTTTTTTCTAATTTTTCATACCATTTTTATTTGGTAAATTTTCGTAATAGGCCTTCAAATCCCAAACCTAATACTTTCCGAGAACTTTTAAGGAACAAAGCAAGTAAATGAGATAGTCAAATAAAGGAGCACGCTTGCAATTTTAAGCAAATATTGGAAAATTAGTAATTCTTGCAAACCACTGTTGTTAGAAACGTTGGTAAAAAATCAGAAATTCCTTTTTTTACCTTCTGCATGTTTTCTCAAGTATCATAAAATGGTTTTCTGTTTTTACTATTGTTATTTTCATAAGAAAAAAATAGTAAAACGTTATGTTAATGAGGTATTTTCTGGAGAAAAGTGACCTCAAAATCAAAAATTTCCATAGGCGAGAAAAATAGAAGAGGTTTAGAAATTAGATATCTGAAGACTCAAACAAGATATCAAATTTATTTAAACGCAATTACAAAGGCTAGTATTTCTGCCAAAAACAAAGTCTTAAGCGAAGTTTCTACCATTAGTATTAACAGAGCAATTTCTATTAACATGGGTCAGGGTACACCAAGTAAACCTTTTCTTAAATCCTCGATAAATGATGTCAGCAGCTTACTGTAGAACGATTTTTTTCATAGAATATACCCAGGAATCATTTCCTAAATTATCATTGATGAATTACCCCTGTATATTGATTTCTATACTCCGCGTTTTAACATCCATTTAAAAAATTGTAACCAAATAAAGATATACGAGTAGTAACATATGATAATCAAATGATAATACCTATCGCTCTTTTCGATTAGATAGTGTTAGTTCTCAACAGTTTTTAAAACCAACGAAAACTTATGAAAATACAAGCGGAAAAGCAATATCGCTTTGCTAAAATTAATACTGGTAACTTTGGTTCTGTCAAAAAACCCAGAGGATATCAATGCAGATGCAACTGATCATTCTGTTTTCGACTTCGGAGCAGACTGGTTGCATTAGGATTGTATCGGATTGTTAGAGGAGTTACAAAAACAATTTCGATGTAAACCAGTGGCACTGCGATGACAATTTCTAATGTAGTAATTTGAACCGAAAACTGAGTGATAGGCACCGGTGTTCGAAAAAAAAGCTCTCCCATAAGACCTGTACTGCAGATTTTTATTGAACAGGGTATAGTTCTATTGCAGTGAATGAAGCTTTGTGGGAGATAGGTCCAAATATAACGTGGGCAAAAGTAATGTCATAATGTGAATGATGTTTATTTATTTGTAGGCAGATTAGTTGACAACAAGCAATGGAGCGATATATCATACACCTGAGAACGCAGAATGATTGTTACTGCTTATTTGACCAATTTTCCTTCTGTTGTTGTTTATGTTTTAATATAAGATCGTTGGGTTCAAATTGGAATAATTTCTGTTTATGTATAAGTCACTTTGTAAGTGCGTTAAACATAATTGTGCTCGTTGAAACAAAAATTGAATATGAAGAAAAGGGTTTCTATAAAATAAATGGGTTCGAGGCGGAATTTTTAAACTGAAACAAACGTAGAGGTGGAGGAATCTTGATGTTTATTTGAGATAACTTAAGCTGTAGACGTATACCTTCGCAAGCTGTATCATCTGAAAATATAAAAATTAGCTTAACGGAAGGAAGTATAACAACTTACGTCATTGGTATATACAGACCACCAGGTTTTAGTAAAAAGACGTTTATTGAAGAATTGGGAATAATCTGGATCAATTACGAAAAAATGAATGGGAGACATAAACATTAAAATTCGTGATTTAAACTCAAATTATGTCAAAGATTATCTGGAGATGTTAGCGTCGTTGAAATTCATAAACGTCATTACAGAATTCAAAACGATGGAACCAGATAATGGAACTAAGTCTGTAATTGATAACATCCTAGTAAGCAAAGCAGATAACCAATTCAATTCTTTAGTGATATCAGTCACCATTATGCCACCCTTTACTCCATAGGTGTTAAAACAACATCAGGTGGTGAAGTTGTTAAAACCACACGTATTAGCGACGTAAGAGTGAACCAGCTCATTTGTGCAACAAACCGGGATGAGGTACTTAACGAAGACGATGCTGAGATTATCTATAAAAAGCTATCCCAGAAATTAAAAGACATTTATAAAAGATCATTGTACATGGAACCAATTGACCGTAAAAGAAAAACTAACCCCTGGT